>OY720432.1:75022756-77891442 GCA_963082735.1 Pocota personata | reverse complement strand
AATTTAGAATAGAATAACGAAATGTGTTTAAAAGAAAATCTCTAATTGTGTGTATTTAAAAACCATTAATAAACGGCAAAATTGTTAACTACGAACAAATTGGCATTTTAATAGTCTCTGAGCTTTTACAAATGGGAAAAAAGTTCGTAAAGTTTTAACTATCAAATAATAATCTCTGGTATCCTTAACTTCAGAATTTTGAAGAGCTTGAGAGATCCATACAGTTTGTACTTAGAACATTTGCAATCAGAGAAACGCCATAAAAGGATTTAAAAAAAACTATGGATGATGGATTAGACCAACTAATGAAACTTCTTTCTGTAGAACCTCTGGTTCCATATATTGCCTAAGACCTTAGGCTGGGTCGATTTTACATCAAAATTGTTTATAGTCGGCATTGTTTGTCTGCTCTGCTTCTCTGGAGAGTAAAGAAAAGAAGCAATATTTAACCTCCTAAAGGATTGCAAGATCACAAATGAGAATCACTTTCAGCGGTATAATTGTTTCCTCGTTCATTACTTTTGTACGTATAATGTCTCTCTAGTTAGTGTACAGTCTTAAAGCGTAATCATGGAATGGGGTGATAAAGGAAATGTACTCGTAGAGGCTGTCGTAATATTACGTAAATGCGCACCACTTGCAATTTTTGTTTGTCAAAACGGAAGCGTATGATAGGTATTTTGTAGTACCTGGTCCGCAGTAAGCTACCGAAAGCTTCCTGTCTAATAGTTAATGATGCAAATACCAGGTAGCGCTTGAAAAAAAATGCTTGCTTTGGGGGACACGGAAGATTGATGTACTCTTCAGTTTTCCACTGTTATTTTGTCGTTGGGCTATTGGGACCATTAGAAGGACAATTTTTGAAGATGTGAAGCTCCACAACCACCATTTTGTTGAATATTGACGATTTTTATACAGAATCATTTGCTTGCGAAGTCAAGCTAACAAAATCAAAAATTATCCGGTAGTTTTTGAGCTAGGCGTGTGACAAAGAATTAAATATTTGATGACTGTTGGCACTCTTACACTTAGTTGTGTAAATGTTTATTTTTTTGGGTTGGATGTACTAGACCTAAAAACAAAACTTCATTAAAATCAGTTTGGTGGTGCTCAAATTAAGAGTATGAGAAAGACGAAATAGACAAATACAACGCCACGCGACCTAGGAATAAGTAATGGGAAATTTGTCCCCCCAGAAATGATCATATGGCTAAAATGCAACTTGATCGTGATGATAACATCAGGAGAATTGAAAAAAAAATACTGTGAATCATAAGCAACGACAATAATAGCGAAAAATAAAACAAAATACTCCCCAGTTATCAGGACAGCCACCCTTGGAGTTTACAGAAACTTAATACCACCTGAGTTTCAACCACACCACTCTGTCTTTCTCTCTGTCTCTTCCTTTCCACAAAAAAAACGCACGTGTTCTAAAAAAAATTAGTATAAGGGTATTCATATCCCCTTTAACACGTGCAAATTATAAAAAAATAAAATAAAATATCGTACAAATGAGTAGCAAATTATCAAGTACAAAGATTGGTGGACATTTGTTCATTGATATATAGAAAGTAATTTTACATGCAATGCGTCTGGTACAATTCCAATCCTTAGAGCCTCTTAACTTCAAACTCAAACTGGTCTTTTCCAATACAAATAAAGTGCACGACCGGTCCGCACGTACTTGCATCTATGTATATGCTTGGGGCCTTGTAATGTTCACCCATTCGTGTTACCTATGTATCGTAACGACAAAATTGCGATTAAGTGTTACGATTTCGATCACATTTATGGCTATCGTTACGAGAATGGTATCTGTCATAAGACACCTCACAGTAAGTCATTAAGAATTAATTGTCGTTTGCCTTTGTGTTTGTGAAGTGATTGTTTAAAAAGTGTAATAATAAAAAAAAAAAAATTTTTAACATATTTGGTGTTTTATTTATTTCCAGACGTAAATTAACAAGTAGGCAGTTTGATATGTTGGTTTATTTTATGAAAAGAAACCATGACATCGCGAAGAACTAGAACTATGTTTATGTCAAGCAAGAAGAATAATTTACTTTCTTCTTTTTCTTCATTTGTTAACGCAATGATATACATACATATGTATGTAGTATATTTCCGGCAGAAAATAATCTCAATACCTAGCACAAATACGGCTGACACGCTTGGTTGCGCTATTTTGTTCTCTTTTTTTTGCACATATCAATAAAAGCGAAGTTACTTGCGCTTCTAAAAGCATGTATTTTTGTTTTCAGTTGGAAACAATATGTTGCATCGTTCTCGTTACAGATAATCAATCCATGTCGTGGGTTCCGTTATCTGGAAATTGCCTATGTTCATTCGTACATGACCAGAAATTGAGGCAAAAAATCCTACAATGTCCCAAAGGTAGTAAAAATTGTTGGTCATTCGTCAAAAATATTAAAAATTCTGCATCGTCTGCCATCCCGTCTCTCATTTACAATGACATTCCAGCTGTCAGCTCCTTAGACAAAGCTAAGCTTGCTGCTCACTTTGCAGCGAACTCCACGCTGTCAGATAATGCTTTGTCTGCACCTGTATTTGAGAGCGTCAAATTTTCCATGGGACAAGTCCACTTTCGCACTCGTACAGTTGCAGGAGTACTCAAAGGTCTCAACATACACAACATACACATACACAAATCCCCCCCCCCCCCCCCCCATAGGTTTGAAGAGGTGTTCTTCTACGCTGGCAAAACATGTGCGTAAGCTTTTCTGTCTATCCTACTTTTCAGGGCTCTTTCCGAGTAGATGGAAAACAGCATTTGTCCAGCCCGTCCCTAGAAAAGGCGAATCTTCCTCCCTGTCTAATTACCGACCCATTGCACTTACGTCCCTTCTTTCCAAAGTCATGGAAACGCTGATATATTGTCAGCTTATGAAATATCTCGATTCACGAAAACTCCTTAATGACCGGCAGTATGGTTTTCGTAGCAACAGGTCCACTGGTGATTTGATGGCATATCTCACCGAGAAGTGGAACCAATCTCTCCATCACTTCGGCGAAATCAAGATGGTTGCGCTCGATATTTCAAAGGCATTTGACAGAGTTTGGCATCAGGCTCTTTTGTCGAAAATGCGTGCATATGGCGTCAATGAGTCTCTTCTTCAATCGATTAGAAATCACCTTTTGGGGCGTTCAATACAAGTTGTTTTGGACGGCTTCAAGTCTGCAATTCACCAAATAAATGCTGGTGTTCCCCAAGGCTCTGTTTTGTCTCCGACTCTCTTTCTTATTTTTATAAATGATCTCTTGTCTGCAACTTCTAATCCAATCCATTCCTTCGCTGATGACAGTACCCTCAGTTTTTTAAATTCGTTTAATAACTCACGTCCTTGCTCTTCGGCCGTAGAAGGGGAACGGCAATGTATGTTAAACACATTAAATTCCGACCTAGACAGCATAATTAAATAGGGTTCAACCAACAGAGTGGAATTTAATGCTTCCAAAACACAATGCTGTCTTCTGCCTCTCAAGCGAAACCAAAACCCTCAACCATTGTCCATGGATGATACTTGCATCATTGAAACCGTAAGACTTGCCATTCTCGGTATGTGTATTAATAACCATCTTCGATGGAACGATCACATATTCGAGGTCGCCAAAAATGCTGCAAAATGTCTAGGATTCCTTAAGCGGTGCAAGAAATATTTTACCCCGTCTGATCTGGCCTCAATTTATAAGGCATTCATCCGCCCTAAGCTGGAATATAACGGCCATATCTGGTCCGGTGCACCCAAGACCGTTCTGCACATTCTTGATAGGGTACAGTATCGCGCGTTAAAACTTATAGGTGATCGAGACATTGTGAATTCCATTCATTTACTAGAACATCGGAGAAATGTCTCCTGTCTCTCCCTGTTTTATCGTTTTTTTAATAAGAAATGCTCCAGTGAAATAGCCAGTTGCATTCCTCCCCTTTAAAATTTCACCCGCAATACGCGACATGCTTCGAATGCACATCAGTTTACCCTAAAGCCAAACTTCGGTCGTACTGTCAAATATAGGGATTCATTTATAAGCCGAACAACATGAATGTGGAATGATCTACCAGGCTCTGTATTTCAATTTTCATTCAAAGCCAACGTGCATAGGCTCCTCCTCTGTTCTCTTCCCCTCTTCCCCCTTTTCCCCAACGCCCGTGCCCTGAAACAGTTTAAGGGTATTCACATCCCCTTTGGCGCGCGCAGATTATAAAAAAAAAAAAAAAATCATTCAGATTTTAAATGTTAACAATTTAGTAAAACAGTTATTTTTAAAGAGAATCCATTGAATTTTCTTTTTAGCAGTTATGTGCATGCTATTATTAAATTGCTTTGAATAGTTTGTATATTCGTTTTTCAATAAATAATAATGAACATTACTGAGTTTTTGTACTTATTTCTCTGCAGACACAAATATTTTAATGATGTTTTTCTTCGACAGTTAAACTAATACTGAGAAGATCGAAATGAAATATTTCATAAAATGGATCGCGGTTGCTTAACCCGATTTTTTCTTTCCTTCTTGAGTGTCCCCTCTTTTTTTCGCACCTTTCTGGCTACAAGATACAACCTTTTTACCCATTCTGTAGATATAGAAAGCCAGCTTTCTATGTCATCTGGGGGATTCTTGACGGCTGCGGGAAGACAGACACACTGTGGAAAGTATTAAAAAAGTCAGAGACTTTTTCTTCCAGTAACTTGTGTTTCGAAATTCAAAAATTTTGCTAAGTCAAGCTATTTTTTTTTTTCTAGGTTTTGAAGTCTTCCAGAAGTTTCTGAAGTGGCACTGGAAAACTGAAAAAATATTAACTGCATTACTATTTTCGTTCACTACTATTTTACTATAACTACTTAAATTTTTTTTCATTATTGTTTTCGTTCACTATTTTTTTTTTTTTCATTCAGTTTATTTCTATCCGCTGTCCTCTGAATGAGTTGAATGATTGATATTTTAGGTTTGAAAGTTTTCGAAAAGTTTAGGTACGCAATCATCCGAATCGAATTATTAAAATTTTGAGTTTTTAAATTTTCTACTGGAAGTTGGCACGAATAAAATCAAAGGTTCTCTAACCACTATACCAAATATGCAGAAAGTTACAATCCATCTAGAACGGGTGGTATGATACTCGCAACTTTTAAGAGATTTTATCTCAAAACTGTTGTTACAACTTTTTCTTAGCAGAAAGTTTGCGTGGCTCCCACAGTTTGTAACCGAAGTTCACGGATTCTGATGATAAGACTTAACCATCACCGTACAGTTTCTAGCAGAAATATTGAGAAAAACTACATTTTTTAAAAGTGGCAGTTTTTAACAATTTCTACACTTGTACTGCTTCGAATTCTAAAAAGCTGATAAAGGGTGTCCGTGCAGTGGAAAATTTTCAAGTTTAATATTAAATAAAAAAAAAAAAATACAACGTTATTCTCATATTTTATTTATACAAAATGGAGTTGATGTCTTTAAAACAATATCTAAATGCCGTCCATTCCTCTCCACACACTATTGCTATCGGATTCTTAAATTTGTGAACACGCGAGAGCAAAGCGTTGGCTCAATGGCAGCACCTTCACGGCGGATATTTTCTTGTAGGTCCTGAATTGTTCGGGAATTGGTATCCCCATAAAAAAGTTTCGCACGGTGTAAGGTTCGGTGACCGAGGTGCCCAGGGTATGTCTCCGTACTTGCTGATTAATTTATTGGGGGAAATTACTCTGTTTCTCCATTGAAAATCTAGCTGTGTATGGAGTGGCTGGTATTGTGTTCAGTTGTTAAACCCGGGAAACAGCTGTAGTTGCGGTTCCAAAAACTCGTCGATCATCGGCAATGACTGTCTCTCGCTGGTTAAAAAAATGAGGGCCAATAATCCCTCGGGCAGAAATTGCACACCATACTGTCGTTTTTGGACAATGCAAACGTTTTTGTTGGCGTTCCCTAGGGTTGCAGGGAGACCAGTATCTCAGTAACTATGTATCAAATCTAATATACCGTGGATCATACATAAAAAGGAGTTTCTGCTAGGCCGAGTGCTTCGGGATTTCAAAATTTCCCTTTTAATATTGAAAAACAAATTCCAATATCCTAAAAATTTTTTTTTTTGGTAATGTGATTTCTGAATGAATGAATCAACGAATAGTTGAAATTATTCAGTTATTAGCTATTATAAATCGAAATCATTCAACAGTGCCCAACACCAACTATCTGATTCGAAGTTCTTCTGACCACTATGCACTATGTTTAATGTAGGTAACTGAAATTTAAATAAAAAAGTTTAACCAGATTTTACCAGCGTTGTTTGAAATAATTTACTGCTAAATTGATATTGTGAATTAGGCTTTCTTCCGTCAAGTAAAGTATCGTAGGACCTAGAAACTGTACCTCTTCGCCATATAGGATAAGTAACGCTGGATGACACTCTGTATTAATGCAACATACTCGTGTACGACTGGGTTGAGTCTATTTTCGAATTTATCCTCTCGACCAATCTTGTACTATGTAATAAGTGATTCTGGATCTTACCCTGGTTATGATAGAAAACTGGAGAGTATCTTCCAAAAACTCTTTCTCAGACCATTTTAGAATTTTCTTCATAATAGACATCTACCCTCTCAAGCAAAGATCTTTTAGAAACCCCACAAAGACAAATTGGGCAAAATATCCAATAGATACCTCATCCCAGGGATGAAAACCTTCGAAATGCCACATCTATCGATTCTGCTGTCCAGCTCATAACTGGAAAATTGAACAAAGCCTTAAATAAATCCTGCCCCATCTCTCGTAATCATAAGTCCACTAAGGCCATTTGGTGGACAAACGAACTTAGAAGAACAGAGTTCAGAAGATTACATAATAAAGCAAGAAAAAGTAAATCAGAGGTACATAGACTGGGCCACATACAGGTCTGTACTTAATCTTTACACAGGTGATATTAGAAGAGCAAAAAAAGAGTCCTGGTACAACTATTCTGAATCCATTGAAAACACTAACGAGGCTGCCAGACTACGCAAAGTTTTATCCAAAGAATCCTCACCTCGTTTCTCTTGAAAACACTGGAGAGATTAATTGATCTACACCTGAGAAGCCTTCACAATTCTGTGGCCACAAGGAAAAACAGCATAAATACATTTTTACCATTTTTTAGGAGAGGCATTTCAAATTTAAATTTCTGTGCAAATCGTATGAAATTTTTGATTTATGCTTTCAATGCCCATAACTCGATAGCCGTTGCAGATAATGAACTAAAAAATTGAGGGAAACAAGTTTACATACATATTTAGGACCCTTGTAGTACTATTAACTCAATTTTGACATAAGTCGACTTATGCTATTTTTCCTTGTGGCCACAGTATTTATGTAGCACTCAACACGCTTATATAAAAGACAAGTCGGTAGAAACTGCACTACATGATGTTGTCTCATTCATTGAGAAAAACCTTCACTTTAAAGAATATACTCTAGCCGTATTTTTAGACATCGAAGGGACGTTTAACGATCTAAATACGACATCGATAAATGCAGCACTGGACATAGAAATATAAAAGGAAATGAGTCAGCAGATGAACTAGCTAAAAAGGGATCAGCATTGGATCTTCAACATACTCGGATATCAATAGAAGCTCAAATACGAGTAGGTAAACTAAAAAGCAAAATAGACCTAAAAGCAAGTGAACTGATTAACTCCGCATGGTCCACCAGAAGCGACTGTGTCATATCTCGCAGCTTATGGCCGACAGTGGATGAAAACAGAATAAAAAGTCTATTGGCGATGAATAAAAAAAAAATTCGAATCTTGATAGGCGCGCTAACAGGACACTGCGCGATAGAAGAAATGGCTGCTAGACTAGGCATCAACATACCCGACCATTGCAGGAGGAGGCAGAAACCATCAATCACTTGTTATGTGATTGCCCAAATCTTCAAAACCGCCGCCTCCGTCATACGGGGAAACAGACTTTTTAACGAACTATGGTACCTCGTACAAGTTCCACTTAGGAACATGATTTTTTTTTTTTTTTTTTGTTGCGCCTGGAGGTGCAGGAATCTTCAAAAGATACTAATGGCCCGTACCATTGGTTATGCCCGATTCATATATCTGACCTGATGATTCATAAGTGTCGGCCAGTATATGCCTACGGGCTAAACCTCACCCCCCAGAGAGGCACTATGAGAACCGGCCGCTCGTGCTCATAGTAGTAGGAAATTCGTTCCTCTCATTTTTTCGTTTTGTGGTGACTACGACTAAGTTACCTTAACAAGTAGTTTACGCTTCTGTAGTGTTAATCGCGTTAGGTAGGTAGCTTTCCAGTGAAGGCACCTACTAATACCGTCATTACATGCGGTTTTCCCTTACTGCGCCAGATCGAACGGTCTTGTTCTTTGTAGTCGGCGCTCGAGGTTTGTCACGTCCAGAGTACGGATTATTTCATTATTGCAATGATCATGAAGGTGAGTACGAAGTTTGTGAGCAAAGTTTGTTACTTCATATTTCACGGTAGCAATTCCTAGATCTCTGTGAATATCACTATTCCTTATATACCATGGAGCATTCATAATTTCTCTTAGTGTTTTGTTTTGGTATGTTTGCAGAACAGTCATATTGCTTGGCTTGGTACAACCCCAAAGTTGTATACCGTATGTCCAAGATGGTTTTAGCACTTGCTTGTACAGAAGCAGTTTGTTGTATACGCTTAACTTCGAGTATCTCCCGAGTAGCCAGTACATTTCTCTAAGTCTGATTTCGAGCTCGTCGCTCTTCTTTTTAACATGTGGCTTCCACTTAAGTTTTGCATCTAGTGTCATTCCTAGATATTTTGCCTCGTTTGCGTACGGTATTTGTACCGAGTTAATGGAAATAGGTAAGTTGTTTATCTTTTTGTACGTAAAATTGACATGCGTTGACTTGGTCTCGTTAAGGACGATTCTCCAGGTCTTTGTCCACTCGCATACTTTATTTAAAGCTCGTTGGAGTTTTCCAGTTGATGACTCGACTGACTCATCTGTTGCGAGGATAGCCGTGTCGTCTGCGAACGTTGCTACGACAGTCCCTTCATCTTGTGGTATATCTCTTGTGTATAGGAGGAACAGGATTGGGCCGAGAACGCTTCCTTGCGGAACACCGGCATGGATTTCTTTGAATTTCGAATATTCTGCCCCATGTTTAACACGAAAGAGTCTGTTGTTAAGGTAAGATTCCAATATTCTGTAGAGTTTATCTGGTAAGATTACCCTTAGCTTATATCTCAGGCCTTCGTGCCATACCTTGCCGAACGCTTGCGATACGTCGAGAAAAGCGGTAGAGCATATCTTTTTCCCTTCTAGAGCTTTTTCAATTTCATTTGTAATTCGATACACCTGATCGATTGTGGAATGTTTAACACGAAACCCGAATTGATGATCCGGGATCAATCGCCTTTCTTCAATTACTGGGTGCAATCTTTTTAGCAGAAGTTTCTCAAAGACTTTAGAAATTATCGGCAGAAGCGAAATGGGTTTCGGAACCATTATTACTTCGGCGACTTTCCATTGCCTTGGAACATATAGAAGTCTCAATGAAGCATTTATAATGTAGAGTAACTTAACTAACGCTTTTTTCGGTAGCTCCTTCAAAACTTCGCCAGTGATTAAATCATATCCTGGAGCCTTGTTATTTTTCAGTTTTCTTATTGTCATTCGAAGTTCGGACAGGGATACAGTTTTTAATTTAAACATGATAGGTTTCATAAAGAGTGCAGGCTGGTTTGTAACAGAACCGACCGCAAGACAAAGGTTTTAAATATAGGTTCCACATAACAATAGGGAAACACAATGGACCGTATGGTCCCCGTGATAACCAGGTGCACTTCCCTCCAACCTAACCTAACCTAACATATACGACTGCCCGCTACATTACCGCGTCTTTCAAAGCTTAAACAAATTTCGTAAAACAAGAGATTTAATAAACTCAAAAATTTCTTTTAATTTAAGGTTGCAGTTATCAGCTACTTACGTACATATGTTCTGATTAATAAAGTATAAAATGTTCACTTCAACACAAAGTTTTCAGTTCAAATTTAAACATTGTATAATAGCATTCATTTGCTTGTGTTGTTTTTCTGTTGACTATTTTTGCAGCAACTACATTTGTTGTGTCAATTACTTACTCGTAAAATATTCTAGTTTACTCGTACGTCTAGGGCACATTAAATACCGATAAGAGATTCAATAAATTCAAAATTTTGTTTTAATGCAAGGTTGCAGTTATCAGCTACTTACGAGTACGTACGTTTTGATTAATAAAGTCTAAGATGTTCACTTCACACAATGTTTTCAGTTCAAATTTACCCATTGTAGCCATGAAGTCGTTTGGTTGTGTAGTTTTTCTGTTGACTATTTTTGCAGCAACTACATTTGCTGCGACTGCTAGAGGTTACTATAATGATCCAAGTGAGTTAATTTTAAAACACACACATTCCTCTGTACATATTTAATTTTTACTTAAAGAAAATCCTGGCAAATGTACAATTAGGGAAGGCTTAATCCTGTCATCTGGAGAAACTATAAAAAATCCGGACACGGCATGCGGGCGTATCATTTGCAAAGAGGATGGCTTAGTCATTTTTCACACGTTAGCTAAATACATGTTTTTTTTTTTTTTTAAATATTATATCGCTCATTAAATGCAACAATGTTATAGCTCCAAAAAAAGGCGCATTTCCGGAGGCTCATTTAAAGTTTCAAGGAGTTGTAATTTTCGAAAGTAATAATATGTCGCTATAGTACACACGAATTATGACTTTTTAGCATTCGATGAGCGATATGTGCAGCAGTTTCACTTCAAAAAGATCTTTTTTCGCTTAGAATTGACTTTTTTGCAATTCGATTAAATCTACTTGCATGAAAATTTGAATTGAAAATGGATGCAATTGCAGAAGTTTTAATCCAATTACAAAATGATCAATAGTGAAAATGCTAATTATTAAAAAATATATTTATTTTAAATTAATTTTCCAGTTGTGGAGTAAGCAGAGTTGAGGGATGTAAAATGGGAGATTATATAGACAAGAGCCTACCATACCCGGATTGTGGTAAGCGACATGTTATTTGTGATTGAAGAAACATAATAAAAATGTAATTGCCCATATTTTTAATTAAATAATTAGAGCTCTATCTCTTTATAATATACAGAGCGTGATTATTAGAGCCATCTGTATAAATACTCAATTTTACATTTAGAATTCAATTACTCGTATGTTTGAATGCCTAACTCCTGCTTTATGTCATTAAGGCAAAAAATGGAAGAAAGCTTCTAAAGGACAGGACTGGGATTTCTCCAGTCATCAACCCAGTTGAGAATTCTTAGACCTTTTGAACCAAAAGTTGTATGATGAAGCGTTTGATATACTTTTATCACAGTAATGAACCCATAGAGCTAAACTGGTCCAAATGAATGTGGAGACTTATGCTTAAATGCATATAGGAGGTAAGTGTAAAAAAGACGGGATTATCATGTATTAGTTTATATTTCCATAAATATTTATATACATTTAGGATTTCTAATGTACAAATGTAGGAAACAAAAAGGAAATGGAGCAACTATCTTCAAAATAGCCGCCCAGAGAAGAAGAAATGCTCAGGAGATTCGTTCACCAAAGTTCATTAACAATGCTCAAGGCCAGCTTCTTGTGGAAGACGACACAATTCTCCACAGATGGCAACAGTATTGTGAAAGACTTCTGAATGAACAGTTTCCCCGGGTACATTTTCCAAGAGCCGCTCCTAACCATGACGAAGTATCCGACATTACTGCCGAAGAAGTTAGGAATGCCGTCAAATACTCTAAAAAAAGAAAAGCGGTTGGGCCAGACGAGATACCCTCTGAGTTCTGGAAAAAGATGGGAGACATCGGGTCCAGATGGCTCATGATTCTTATCTCCAAACTTATGAGCGGTGATCCAATGCCTAATCAGTGAAGGGAAAGTTATCTTCTTCCTTTGCACAAAGGGAAGGGCGATACGCGAAACTGCGATAACTACCGTTCTGTCAAGCTGATGTCACACACCATGAAGATCGTTGAGCGGGTATTAGATGGCCGACTGCGGAAAATAATAAGGCTATCTAATGACCAGTGCGGGTTTGTCTCGGGTAATTCAACAGCAGATGCAATCCAAAATATAAGGATCATAATGGAAAAACATCGTGATTCCTTAAAGGACTTGCATATGGTGTTGGTTGATTTTGAAAAAGCCTTTGATAGACAACCAAGAGATCTCTTATGGGTGGCGCTAAGACAACGAGGAGTTCCAGAAACCTACGTGCGCATGATCATGAACATGTATGAGGGAGCAAGGACAAGAGTAAGATGTCCCGCAGGAGTCACCGAAGAGTTCCCAATCAAAGTCGGTGTACACCAGGGAAGCGTCCTTAGTTTTTTGCTATTTATTGCAGTCCTTGATTATCTGCTTGAAGGAAAAGTGACGGACCCCAAATGGAGCTATCATAAGCGAAGATCAAATGGCCTTGCAACGAGCACATGATGTATGGGTGAATGTTTTGGAGGGAAATGGGTACCGTATTAGTTCGAAAAAGACAGAGTATCTGTGCTACCCGTTCTCTGATCCACACCGGCCTATTCCAGACATTTACTTGAATGGAAAAGTGCTTACCAAGTGTGAAAAGTTCAAATATCTGGGATCTATGATCAATAGCGAAGCAACTTGCGATGATGACATCCATCATCGCGTAAGCATAGGGTAGTTGAAGTGGTGGGAAAACTCCGCTATCTTCTGTGATCGAAAAATGCCTCCTAAGCTTAAAGGAAGACTCTACACCGCAGTTGTACGTCCGGCGCTCACATACGGTTCACAATGCTGGGCAATGTACAAAAAGTATGAGGGCAAATTAACGGCAGCTGAGATGAAGATGCTTCGCATGACAGCAGGAGTAACGAAGATTGATAGAATAAGAAGTTCAAGGATTCGAGGAAGCCTTCATGTAAAAGAACCCATCACAAGCAAGATAGAACACGACCGGCTCAGTTGGTATTGTCATGTTCAAAGGAGAGATCCTTCGAACCCCGTCAAAAAGGCGTTCCTACGCAATCGGGCAAAAAAGGCAGACCAAAAAACAACACAAATGCAAAAACACCAGCATTTGATTGGCCTCAGTGACGAAGTGATCCGAAACCGGAAAGTCTGAGGTCAAACCGGCAAACCCCACAGGCGGACCAGTAGGGATGCAGTAAAGTGGGAGGGTTGTGATCTTTCTACTCCGGATCAAAACCCATGATTTCCACACTTCATCTCTGAGCACCTCAAAAAATATTATACTCAGAGTGGCTCTAATAAATGATAATACACTGTATTTCACACTTCGCGTCACTTGAATAAGAAACAACTTATTCGAGGTTATTTCGCGATTTTTGGACGAATACGTATGGCAACAATCATATCATTTCTTGAGTGGGGTATTTATCTGACAATGTACCGGAAAAAATTTAAGTGTCTGCTATCAACGCGATCAATACTACAACTGAACAAAGGCATGTCCTCGAATAGCATGTGCACCCTGTAGTTGAATATCATGGTATTATCGAAAATTGACGTGTTCAAACAAAGAAGGTAACATGAACCGAAAATATGGAAGAACGACGATGGTCGAAAACTGTTTTAACAAAGTATGTGCGTACCTATTTAGACATTGATTATACAGATACACACCCACATTTTGGAGGGGTTCTCTTAAAAAAAAAAAAAAAACGCACAGTGGTGGGAAATTAAATTGCGTTCCTTGCTAGAATATTCTCACGAATTCTATAACTAAAAATATTCGTATACTCATAAGAGAGAGGCAATGGGAGAGTAAAACATTTCCTCTCGATGGAAAAACTTATTTTTACTCAAACACTTGCTGTAGATAAGCTGTGAAATCCTTGTCAAGTCATGTACATATGTATATGTAAATTTCAAATTGATTATTAAGTGATATTTTGTATTTGTTAGGTAATAGATTGAAAAAAGTCAGATAATAAAATGCTATCCGAAAACATTCCAGGGTATCCAAACTGGTGGTCCCTCACATACTCGTACGAGTATGTATGTTCCTGAAACCTCCCTCATGCACAGATTAGGGTGTTCAACGAGTTCCACAATTTGTGATATTAAAAATTTTAGTACAGAAAGTAAGGGAACTGATCAAATGTAAGTTGGGCTAGACAAGCTTTTAAAGCAAAGCACTAAGCACCGTGTTAGGTCCATTTCATCATATTCTTTGGAGAACCTTCATTCAACTACAAATCAATTTGCATTTCTCAAATACTGGGCTTACTTAAAAAACCAAATGACCCAAATGAGCAATGTGATGCAAATGAGCTCAATAGATTATTTGTAAGCTCCTCTTCTACTGAATTATCTGAAGAATACACAACCTCTACAACACAAACCATTTCACTAAATCATTCAAGCGAATTTTGCTTTACAAGAGTTTTTTCAGCTGCAGGTACGTAGGGCAGTCTTCGAAATACAATCTCAAGCGATTGGGCTAGACAACATGCATCCGAAGTTTGTTAAAATGATTTTTCCAGTAATCTGCCCCTATCTAACTCACATTTTGAACACAATACTCACCAGTTCCTCCTATCCAAAGATATGGAAAACCTCTAAAGATATTCCAGTTCTAAAAAACACGAGCTCCAGATCCAAAGAGTATCGTCCAATCTTTACTCCACCATTTGTCTCTAAGGTTCTTGAAAGTTTCTGTCCACGTCCCTACTGCTCTCACCTCTACAATCAGGTTTTAGATCACTGAACAGCTGTTCGACAGCCCTTCTAAAGATCGTCTATGATATACGACTACAGATGGATAAGGAAAATATAACTACGTTGGTACTGCTAAACTTCTCCGAAGCATTCGACCCTGTTCCACATAGCAAAGTTAAAACACAACTTTTTTTTTTGAAAACTTAGTGCTGAAGTGGTTAAAGAATATTTAATAGGAAGGACCCAGGCTGTGTCCATTAATACTCAGCTATCTACCTTTCTTCCAACTAATACTGGTGTTCCTCAAAGATCAATTTTAGGTCCTTTATTTTTTACTATGGTTAATAATGATCTTCCATCAGTACTGTAGCACTGTAGGATTTACATGTATGCTAATGATGTACAAATATATCTCAGCTACCCAATTGGTATGGTGGAAGACGCAACTCTTCGAATGAATGAGGATTTGAACAATATTGCACTCTGGTCTCAACGTAATAAATTAACATTTAACTCAAGGAAAAGCCAAGCTATTATTATCAGCAGGGAAACGGTGGACTAAACGTTGAATTAAGTGGTACCGACATACAGTACGTCAAATCGGTAAAAAATCTAAGCGTAATATTCAAGCAAACACTGACGTGGGATAATCACTTATTGAGCGCAGTGGGCAGAATGTATGGGTCATTGCGAGCTCTGTATCTAGCGGCTAGCTGTCTCCCAACAAAGACCTGGCTAAAACGCTAATACTACCGGCTCTTTTTCATGGCCATTTAATATTTTGCTGTCTCGACAGTGTGAGTCAACGCAAGCTTAACGTTGCATTCAACAATGTTGTCCGATTTGTATATAGCCTGCGCATATACGACCATATTTCTGAGTACCGAGAAAGTGTATTTGGGTTGACCCTACAAAATTATTTGGATTTTAAGACTCTGCCAAGTAGTTTTAAAATCGCACTTGAACGTCATCTCAGGTGCTAAGCCCATTGTAAACATGTACGTCTGCTCTATTTTAAAGATAGAAATAATAATAAGAAAATTGAAATAGTTATTTAAAAACATGTATATATTATTTTTATCTCTTTTTTTTATTATTATATTATTTTTTTAACCAAATCTACCAAGATTGTACTAAGTATAAACTAAAAAAAGACCTTGTTTTACTATGCTTATGTTGCCAATAAATAAAATCTAAAATCTAAATTTAAAATAACTTAATTTTCCTGTCAAATTTAACAATCTGCATGTAGACTATGATAGTTACATATCAAACTAACGTCATTCTGCCTCTATTCGTTCGTCAATCTATAGCTTTTCCCCATCATGCCTTTCCTTAGCGAAAAATATAATTGAGATTATAATTGAAAATATAATTTTCATAAAATTAAGTAAAATTAAGATAAATTTGAGCAGTTTCAGTCGACGAGAAAAATAAAGTTTACGACAGTTTCGCTCGTACTTGCACCTATACACATGTACATATATATATTAGCTATTCATTTGCAAATCACTCAAATTTAAGAGATATATAAGCTGAATTATTAGTATATAAAACAGTAATAACACAAGAACCAGCCACTCAGCTGGATCAATGGATCAATTCTAAGCCTGACTAATAGCATAAATCGCGAAGTTTGGTAGCATTTAATAATTGGCAGCTGTCATTATTATTTTTATTTGAAAATCTAAAGATAAAATAGTACTATTTTTATTTTATTTTAAGGTAGCATTTAAGTTTTATATATAAGATCAAATAAACAGTACCGTTACTAAGTTTTTTAAAATGAAAATTTTTTCTTCGTCATAATTGTTATTTAATTATTTAAGTAAAATAGTAGTAAGTAATAGATTAAGTCGAAAGACATAGAAAAGGATTAAGTTTAGCTTTGAGCGCCCGCATAGGGCCAGTAAGTTAGAATAAGATAGTTAAGTTAGGTAGCTAGTTTTAAGCGTTTTTGTCTAGCATGTAAGTATAAATGAATTAAATTAATAAAAACTAAAAAAAAAAAAAAACATTTTAAGTTGCCAAATGATGGAAAAAAGTGCTGCCAAATTGCTTCCAAAGCATTTCTAACTTTACCGAATCTGAAACAGTTCAGTTTAACTAACGCAGCTAAAATATATGTACGAGTATATATGTATATATATTTTAAAAAAATGCATAAAAAAGTAAACAATTTTTTTTAACAATTTTCTAAAACTAGATCTGCCATGTCCTCGCATATGTCAAATATTACTTAGATGTCGATTTTCGTTGGAGTCATATCTGAGAAACAACAAATTTCCAAGTCCGTATCGGCCCTTTTTTAACGGGGCCAGATGGAATATTTTCTTTAATAACTCATTTTTTTCACTTTTTCGGAGAACAAATCAAAGGCAAAGGTTTTTCTAATTTAAATTTTCTATCAACATTCACTTAGTCTGCATTAAAATTATTTTTATTTAGTCCTATGCATGACCGAAAAATTAAATTTTGTACGATTTATGGGTAAAACTCCAAAGTACCCAGATTTGTAATTTTGTAAATACAGGGTGGAAAGCATTGCATATATTTGTAGAAAGAAGAATTATTTCTGCAATAAATAAAATAAATAAAATAAAAATATTTTTTATGCAGACGATACGTATGGAGTAGTACATCAAGGTCCTAGGAGTGGAGACTTTTAGTATATTTCTCGATGTTATTTTCAGAACTAGTTTTACTGGGATAATCTCAAGATAGAAAATGTATATAGGTGCACTCATCTACAGTCGGATTCATCACATTACTTACACAGGTTAATTCGTCTACCAGCTAGTCGAGGTATCTTTACTCAATGCTATTATCCGCTGCAAGGACGTAGTTACGCCGATTAGCACCCAGGTTATAATAAGTGGGTATGTACCTATACACATACGCGTATGTATAAAATTGACTCATAAATCGCAATTTAATTTGGTTATTTAAATTATGAGTCAACTATTTTGTTTCTTGAACACATGATGTAGAGATTCATCTCGGTAAATAACTTATAAAAGACCCCATTTACCATTTCTCCACTTCTTGCGAATTTTTTTCCGAAAATAGCCTCTATTCCTTTGCCATATCGCGATTAATTAATCACAGATCCAGCAAAAAGTCATAGAAACAATCACTCAAGCTTCAATCCAATTTCGTATGAAGGTTAATCTTTCGTAATATAAAAGCATCTCTTTTTTGAGTACGATACTCGTATCTAACGATGAACAAGCACAAATTTAAGTGTTTCGCTATTTGTAGACTGTCTCATTCGACGGATCCCTCAGAATATGAAACCCCAACACACGCGCAAAATAATCACAGGTTGCATCCAAAAGATGTTACGTGGATGGAAGGTATAGTTAATGGAGTTCTGCACTCTGCTAAAATGTTGGTGGTTTTCTTTACCGTGTGTGCAAACAACAAGCACTGGGTCGTTATGCTTCAAAAACTTTTCCTCCAATACAACTCTATTCACTTTTCCTCTTTACTGTTGCAGGTATAGTTAGTCTTTTAGCTGAAACGTTATGGTGATTAAATACAATCACTATATGGATTTTGAGTACTCTTTTATATGAAGAGGAGGGTGAAATTTTGAGACGTCTTCATCCACCTGTGAAATCACAGAGACATCGTCTTGAAATTTTTTAACATTTCAGTAACTTTCTTACATAGTTCAAACGAAAAGCCTACTCAGTCTTTTGCGTAAGTTCTGCTGGTTGGGATGTTTACATGAAGAGTGTTCATTGTGTGCGTTATTGTTTTGTAATTGCCTATATGTGCTAATATATTGTTTTTTTTTTTGAAATTGAAAGTGAAATAGCCTTCATTTTTTCCTAAAAAAACAAAAGTAAAACCAAACAAAACAAAAAGGTTTATTTAAATTGCGAAATCTAAACACAGTTGAAAGAAATTCATATTGTGAAATAATTAAAACATTAATTTTACATTGTTATGTGCATTTAAATTGAAAAAAAAAAAAAAAAAAAAAACAAATCAATGTAACACGGAGTCTACGCGACGGTCTAGGTCTACTACTTTAAATTTGAAGTGCAATGCTGATTGAGATACTTTTTAATATTTGATTAAGAAAGTGACAGGAAACTATGCTTCATTAGTCGTCACCTCTGGAAACTAAAGAGAGAAAAGTTTTAAGCCAACTAACGGTCGAAAATCCTTTTTACCAAAGGCAAAGCTGTAAAAAAAATACAACTTAAGTGTAAAGCGGATTGAATTTAAATTTAAAAAATTAAAATTATATGATAGCAGCAAGTTTAATTTCATGTTCAAATCGAATAAATAGTGGAAATCGTGTTGAGAAATTTAAAAATGTTTTCCTAGATTTCCCTCTATTCTTCAGTTACATAAAAAAAAAAGTTACTATTTATAAGTGTTTCTTACACTGTGCCTACGTATCATTCCCTGCGAACTAAGGTTGTGCAAATGGTGTTGAAAATTTCATTTTAGCTAATAATTACCAACATCAAGTGGGCGTGACACTGTGCTATGCGTGGAATATAATAATATGTACGAGTAATATCTCTAGGGTGCGACGGATAATAGTACTTCACTTTAGTGTTCCATACCAGAATGGTATAAAACGGTGTCTGTCTGTTTGTCTATACGCCTGCCCGTTTGTATGTCACACGCTTGTAACTTTTGAACTGTTTAACCTAGAAATTTTACACAAAAATAATATAGGGTGAACCAAAAATAATTATTCAAAAGAATTGTCAGACAAATATTTGTTGGATATCCTTTTGGAGTCAAAATGTACAAAAAAAAAAAAAATGTACATCCTATGCGACATATAAAATCAAATCTGATGTTTTAAGGAGTTCAAATATGTAAATTATACTAAATACATAAATACGCGAATATTATAAATATATATTTTTTTGATAAAGTTTATTGAACAAAACAGCTCAAGAAACATGACATAAGCGATTGTCTATTCACAACTTTTGATCTATTTTATACTTTAGCATGACACTTGCTAGAAGCCTACAAAGTATGAAATTTTAGCGTCATTCGGGAGCGTCTGGAGATGTGCAGGAAAATGCGCACACATACAAAATTCTATGCAAATCGAAAGAAGGATGTGCCGTGCAACACCCTGTATTTCGAAAATTGGGCTTGAATTGTTTTCTCCTGCGTGATCTGCTCTTTAAATCGGCAAAGTTTCAGTTATTTAAATCATCCCAGAACTTCCGGACATGTGTGGGAAAATGTTTAGAAATAGTAACATTTTATATAAACCAGGATACTTGGATTCCATTAAGTTCTTTTGTATAATCTGTAAGGATGCTAAGTTTCAGTTTTTTAAGTTATCCCAGTGACGCAGGAAATCACTCACACAATTATTACTAATCAGTAAAATAATGCTCTGTGCAGCACCCGGTAATGCGAAAATTTACAAATTGATTGCATTATGTTCTTGCTTTAAATCTGCAAGGTTTCAGATTTTTAGTGATCCAGTAAATTCTATTAAAAATTTAATTGTATAAAACTCAGAAGAGAAAATGTTCTGTCTAACGCACTGTACTTAAAAAATTTGAAGTTAGGCTGCATTTTATTCTTTTACGTTGTTCCTCCTTTAAAAGTTTCAGCTTTTTAGGTCATCTGGGGTCTTCTGGAGGTATGCGGAAAAGGCAAACAGATAAAGAAATTAAATATAAGTCAGAAGTCAAATGACTATTGTAACGTTTTGTATGTCGATAAATCACAAATTCAGCTACATCAGGTTTCTTTCTATGGTTCTTAATAGATGTACGAACATTTATAACATTCTAGGTAAACCCTAGGCTTCTGAAGAAGCGATAAGAAACACGCATATATTCAAAGTCTAGATACAATTGCTATGCAAAAAATAGATTAAATAATCATTTTTAGTTCACATCTCCATTTCACCCAATTTTAGTGGTTTTTATATACGAGTATATGTATGAGACCATCAAGATGTCAAAACCAAATTTTATCAAATTTTGTTCAGTGGTTCCTGTGTTAGCTGTATGACAGGAACGATTTATGCAGTTATATAAGCACCACTTTTAAATTTTTTACCAAATTTCATCAAAATCTGTTCAGTGGTTCTTGAGTTAGGGGCGTCACAAGTGAAAGTTCTAAAATCTAACACTTAAGTAAGTTGCCAAATTTGGAGTAAAATTATTGTGCAAAAAATCTAAAGAACTTGAAAATATCTAGTGTCGTGAGGAGGTAAAATGAAAATCATAACCAGTCTTCCGTCACAAACAGTTGTCCTGTCCGGTCGAATTGTGATTCTTTAGGTTAAGGCCAGAAAAAATAATATGGAACGGGCACTCCGAGCTGGATTTTTGTTAAGACAGTACGTTTTTGACTTAAATAACTTTAGATTCTCCAACTCTTAACGGGCTCTTATATTGCAAAATATTGTGTAGTCTTGTAAAGTTAGTATTTTTTTTTTTTTTTTCGAAAGAGTGTTTTATGCGTATTTTCAGAAAAGTACACATACTATTGACTTTGACTCCATTATAGCTGAGGAATTTTAGAGGAAATTTGGATCACACCTCGGAGAAAATAAATACTGAACAGCATACTGAAAGTCTCCCAATTTCTTCTAGGCGCATCATGGTACGAGTATTTTCCGCGAAACACAATTCTGCCAAAAATTAAAAAATTAACACACGGATTGGTTTAAAAGTTGATATTTTTGGGATAATTAATTCATATTCAATTGAAAAAGGATTGCCGAATGTAGCCGAATTTTTGAAACACAGGGTGTTACAAAAACATATTTTTTTCTTCTAACTTATGTATACGCAATTTCTCAATGTGTTATTTACCTCCAAAAATAAAGGGCACGACTGTTCGTTTGTACCTATAAATTGTTCAAAAAGAGAACAAATTTGATTTTTCGTAAATTGAATTAAAAAGCTAAACAATGTTATTGAGCATTCTGCAAACTACAATATTATTTAAGATATGAATTTTTATCGAAATTGTTGGAGCATTTTTTGAGAAAATAGAATTTTTTTTAAAGTTGACCGATCGATTTCGTCTCAGGTGTAGACTCACAATCTACAGATATAAAGTTTTAAAAAAATTCATCCCGCCGCCTAAGCTGTAGTCCGAGGTACAGACAGACGGGAGGGATTTTCGAATTCCTCTTTAATACTCGTAGCAATGTCAAAATTGATTAAAAATTCAAGACCGTCAATATTCATGAAAACCTTGCCCTGTGAAGCAAGTAAAAATGGACCTGAGTTTAGACACAAAACTTATCTTTTGAATTGTATAATACAAATCAATTTGTATGCGTCTTCTCACACTTCTAAATAGCTAAAATTTCGCAAACTTTGAGCAAGGATGAAGCTAAACAAATAAAGGAGTTCGATTTTAGATTTTGGTGTACAGGGTGTTGCACAGAGAATTTTGTTGAAACTTAGCAAGTTTATAGCATAATGAGAACAAATTATTGAATTTCAAAATTCAGGATATTGCACAGCACATTTCCCTTCCATATACGAATATGTATCTGTACGTCTTCTCACATCCCTCAAGAAATATTCGGATAACTTAAGAACTTGCAACTTAGTAGACATACTCGTACAAGTTTTTGATTTATATGAAATTTTTTTAACATGTGCGCACCTTCCCGCACTCCTCCAGAAGCTTCTGGATGACGTCAAAAATTAAATTTAAGAAACAAAGCAAAGAACAACTTAGTAATCCTTGAGTGAATTCTAGCCCACAGTGAATTTGCCGTAAAAATGGAGCTAGCTTACTGGCCAAAGACAGTCCACCAATATTCTAAATAATGTGATTTACAGTATTTTACATCAACTGAAAGTAGGAAGCACAAAATATTTCGATTTTTATTTATATTGAGGAAGCATGGATGAGGAAGTGAGAAAATTGTAAAAATGTTGTAAAACTAATTATACGAGTAGAATACTTTAAAGTGGTTCAAACAGTAGCGTGACCAGATCAATTACTGCCTGACAAAGCGGAAGAGTTTGTCAAAATTGTTGGTGTTGACAGTGGTTAAATTAGTTTCGGTTGCTTTGTCAAATAGGTAATAAGGAACTAGTTTAAATTCATAGAGTTTTTGAGCAACTCTTCTACTACAATACATCCGCGAGATTCGAAAATTATAAATGCGTGATTAAAACTGGTTGGAATTTTTGTATACAGAATGCATGCAAGTGGAAATTTAACTCAATATTTCAACGTTTGAACCTTACCATACAAAATCGCTTTGCTTTTTGGAAAAGAGTTGAAAAATATCTCTAAAACTTTGAAAAATCTTTACTCCTGATATCCTTAAGTGTCAACTGCAATTAAAACCTGAAATTAAGTTTATAAAAGTTGTTCTCTTATCATGTCACTTTTAGAGATTATTCTTGAAAAATAAAATAAAAATAAATATTTGGTACAAGCAGTCCTTACAGACTATCCAACCTAGACTAGGATCTAGCTTCTTGCAGCTATTCGGGATGGGCGTGTTAAATTTGTTTGCAATATATCTATAGTTTTATGCCGTATTCGTATGGAGTAATTGAAAAGCTCCCCATCACAATTTTACGTTGGGAGGATTTTCAGACATTCGCCAAATGTAGAACTATGAAACAAAATGTTTGCTCTTTTATTGGAATTAGAAACCTGATCTTTTTGCTGAGTAGTACAACACACTAATCACTAAGAGCCATCAGTATCCATGTCAATTGAAAGATCAGCACTAGCGATTTCTAATAGGGTTTAACGAAGGCTTGCTCTGGTGGAGTTGGTCAAATTTGGCTTTTGGTGACCCTTTTACCGGGAGAATAATCGTAACGTTTCAAAATCCTATCCTAGTACTTAGGTAAGGTAAATAAGTTTGACGAAGTGGAGAAAAATATCCTCCCGTCACATTTAGGTTAATATAGACCTATTGTGACGCCCAATCGTAGTACATACTCGATAGCCAAAGGTGTTCAGGGCCAACATTTTTAACGCTTTAGGACTTAGTTTTAATTTAGGACCGAATGGAGACTTCTCCAGTTATTTTTGCAGATAACTTTCCCGTTCATAATTTCTGAAGAAATTCTCAGATGCCATCACGTAGGGGTGGGACTAAGCGGAAAGCAGTGTTATCCAAGGCGATGTAGAATCGATCGAACAATTTTCAGATGTACAGGTCAACGATTGATTCCTCGTGTTGCTGGATGGCCGACATTCATAGTCTCGGTCAATTATTAGTCTGTGTACCTCCAGAATTGATGACCTTTTTCATCACTTTGGGTAGCATGCATAGCGACGCTAAACTATATAAGGAATGTAGTAAGCGGCAAGTATTTCTTTTCTGTTCAGAGTTCCGATACTTACAAGGAAAAAAAAAAATAATAACGGAACAATTATAATGAGAGTCAGTTATCTGTTCGCCCGTCTGTCTGTCACAGTCTAATAACTTTTGAACCTTTAGACGTATTAGGTTGAAATTTAGACCAGAGTTGAAAAAAAATATTTTGTTTGTATAAATATGTATAAATGCAATATAGTGAAAGGTGACAGTGTTCTGATTTCAAAAATGTATGCTTCCGCTATTTTTACTTTATCGGATTTCGAGAAAAATCAAAAACTGTATTCTAAAAGATTAGGGATGAAGTACGATCCATCCCATCTTATTTCTTGGATAGCTGTTTTGTCTGCTTCACAGCAATTGAGGGCTACAGATTCTGAGATCGTCAACACTGGGATCAGCATTCTTATCAGATGCTCTTATGGCATCTGGAACTCACTCACGATTGAGTATGAATCTCTAGCTGGTTCTTCAGGACAATTCTTTGCACAGTCCGCTAATTCCTAAGAAGTATCCTCAAAACCAAAGTTATTCAAGGTCATAAGAATAAAACGTATCAACTTTATTCAAATGTTTTGTTTCCCTATTCCTATTCTACCAGTTTCCTAGAAAAATGAGGTTAACTTTTCAGAAAATTGAAAATTTAAATAAGACTCAATTTAGCCCGAATCTTAAAAACGATGGATTTTAAGGACATCCATGGTCACCAAACAACAACTCATCTCTCCGTTCCCTACAACTTTGCTTACTTATTTATTTGTCTTATACCCCAAGCCTTTCGAGATATTGACATGATCGTATCTTAATTTAAATGCAGCACCCTGTGTAAAACCTATGCAGTTGCATTTTAGCCCGCCCTAGATTAAATACAAATTGTTTCTGAATGTCATTGCTTAGCTATTCTACACTAAGTTTAGCTTAGACCGTGGATGGTAGACAAAATATTCCTTTTCAGGAAGGAGCAAAATGAAAAGCTTTCATTTTTAGAAACTTGTTGAGTAGTACCGACCATTTAACCCTAATCGTTGAAGACTGGTACATGTATTTTGCAGTTCTTTTGATATTATATTCCCTTTTTCTTTTTTAATTCTCTTTCTACAGAAATTATGCTTCCGCTCGGCTGCGACATAAGTAACTATGAGAAAACAAAACGGTATTAAGCCTTGCTTTGAGAACAGAGCAACTATTTTGGGTCTCCTAGCTTTATTACTATGTACAATGTTTCAAAATGTCTACGCAGATATCTGTCCGGCTTCAGAGGAAATTCTGCCATGTCGCTGCTCCGTACAAGAAAAAGAAATCCATATATGGTAAGTAAACTTGATGAGTCAAATATTTTTGAAAAACTTTACTTTTATATTAGGTGCTCGCACAGCAGCTTGCCACAAATTCTAAGTAGCATTAAGGCAATAGAGAAGTTTATAAAATCACCCATAGACGAACTCGTGCTAGAAAACAATCAGCTTCCAGCGCTACCGGGACGATTCTTTGGATCATTGCAAATAGTTCGTTTGATGTTACGGCACAACAGTCTTGAACGCGTATCAAGCGGATGGCTTAACGAGTTGGAAAACAGTCTAGTTGAAGTATTCATTGTTGAACCACGATTGCGTAGTATCCCAGTGGAAAGTCTCAATGGTTTTATTAATCTCATAGCCATCACCATTCAGAGTAATGAACTGAAGTACTTGCCTAATTTCTCTGGTCTTCTAAGCCTAATGTACCTTAACGTTCAAAGTAAGGTGCTTACAGAATTACAACCACATATCTTTCGTCATTTGCCAAAGTTACAAGATATCCACATAAATGGAGGACCGAATCTCAACCGACTGCAGCCTGGGCTATTCAAAGAACTGATATCGGTAAAGAGTATTGATTTAGCTAAAAACGGAATCAATTGGATGCATCTTCGTGGACTTTACCGGCTGCCGAAATTGATCAATCTTAAGCTATCTTATAACGACATAAGCGATGTCGCAATGGTGGGTCAGCTGATCAAAGGTCTTGAAAGCTTAAAGAACCTACGATTAGATCATAACATCGTAAGTGTTCTCTCAGAGAATTCCTTTGTGGACCTTTCCGGCTTAAGCGAGTTGCACCTAAATGACAATCGCATTACTGAAATCAAGAACGGAGCATTTTACCGAACGCCCAATCTGAAAAGAGTGTACTTGCACAATAATCACATCAAGCGAATCCATCCTGAGTCGTTCTTACAAATGTCCGGTACTGGAGTGGAGAGTCTTTATATCTACCACAACGAGATCGAGCGTGTAGATGAGTTAAGGTCTCTGTTAGATTCTTTACCAACCTTAAAGTTCCTAGATATAAGCAACAATTACCTGAGGAGTATTCCATTTGGAGTCCTAAGAGGACATGGCACTCTAGAGCAGCTACACATAAATAACAACTACATACGAAGCATTGGACGTGATGCATTTATGGCAATGCCTGCCTTGAGGGAGCTACGACTGAAGAACAACAGTCTGTCAGACAAATTACCGAGGCCATTCTGGAATTTACCGGGCCTAATGGGATTGGATCTATCACAAAATCTATTGACAATCATCGATTCAGCTCTCCTTTCAGGACTGCCTTCATTGAGAAGGCTAGATTTGAGTGAGAACCGTTTGACCAAAATACATCCAGCTGCCTTTCAAAACAATCCTATGTTGGAGACACTAAACATTTCCTCCAATGGACTCTCATTGGTACATCCAGATACGTTTCGAAACCTGAACAGACTCTTTGAAGTAGACGCTAGCATGAACCGAATGACGGAGTTCATACCAGGACTGCCAAATATCGTGGAGCGAATATCGATAAGGAATAACCTCATTTCCAGCCTTCATCCTTCTGTGGGCAAGTTACCAAATTTAAGGATGTTAGACTTGAGTTTGAATAAAATCGAACACATCCCCAGGCGAACATTTGAACTGGCCAACGAACTGCGAGTGTTGAGCCTGGCAGACAATAAGTTGAGGAGCCTCGAAAGAAATACCTTTTCAGGTGGTGAACGCGTGGAATTGTTGAATTTACAGAACAACTACCTGGCCGAAATCGACGAGCAGACATTTTCCCTGATGCACAATTTAAGGAACCTAAATCTGAATGGCAACAAATTGGAATCCATAACTGATAACATGTTTGCGAATAACACGAAGCTGGAACAGTTAAATTTGGCCCTCAACAACTTTCGTAATATATCAAAACGCTCTTTTGAGCAACAAGGTGCATTAGAATACTTGGACATTTCCGGAAATCATCTAAGTGACATGTCAATAACATTGGCCAATTTAAAAAATCTTCGCGACATTGACTTGAGTTACAACAACATAGGTCAACTGAGTGTAGATGTCTTGTCGGCATGGACAAATGTCGAAGAGATTCGACTTTCAAATAATTTAATCACGGAACTCTCAAGTGGAACGTTTCAGAATCTTCCAAAGCTCCAGTATCTGGACTTATCAAGCAATGAAATATCTGTTATTCAAACGGGCGCTGCAAAGAATCTACGAGAACTGCAAGAACTAGTACTGGCAGACAATAAGATTATTGATCTGAAACATCGGGTGTTTCAAGATCTACCAAACCTTTTGGCATTACATTTCCAGCATAACTTGCTGAGATTTATTGCTCCCGATAGCTTCTATAGTTCTCCTTCGATAGTGTTCATGAACTTATCGAATAATAACTTTTATTCAATGGACAACGTCGGACTGCATAATATGAAAAATCTCGAAGTGCTTGACTTGTCGTATAATGCGATTAGAAGTGTATCTACACTGCCTCTGCGTGCATTGAGCTGGCTTGTCGAACTTAAGATGGACAACAATCAGATATGTAAAATACAGGTATGTTACAAACTTTTGTTTATAGACTTGTAATAAAAAAGTTGCCAAACAAAATTAATCCGTCTGAACCAAAATAAGAAGAAAAATATTTTCATTTTGTAAAAAGAAGAAAAACACTTAAACGGATTTTTCGTCGAAAAAGCCACATTTACATTGGACAATTCTTGGCATTCTAGGTATTAGTTTTTGTATTGTAGACTGTGGTATATTGCTCCAGCAATCCAATAGTATGATATATTCCACAACTCAGATTCTGATGATGGGCATTGACCCCGTACCTTTCTATCCAGTTTCTCCCACTAAAGCTCTATATGGTTTAAATCTCGTGATTGCGGCAGCCATACCATGATTTGTAAGATTTCTTCATCTTCCCTCTGTTTTAGGTAGTCTTGACAAAGTCTTGAACTATGTTTAGGGTCATTGTCCTGTTGAAATACACATCCTTCGCCAATTAATCTTAGTCCAGAGGTCACAGCGTTTTCTTCCAATATTGTTTTGTATGCCTCCTTATTCATTTTTGCAATCACTCGAGCCAGATCTCCCACTCCACTTGAAGAGAAACTTCCCCAGACTACAACACAACCACTTCCATGCTTAATAGTAGGAACCACACAGTCTATGTTCAGCGCTGCGTCAAACGAAAACTCTCTGTTTTGTGCCAAATACCTCGAACTTGGATTGAAATCTTCTTCCGTCCAGTCTTACTTTTTGGCCCGTTCTAACCTTTCTGCTTGTTTTGTGGTCGCAGAAGGGGTTTTCGAACAGAAACTCGCCCAAATAGTCCAGCATGTCTTAATCTTCGTTTATCCGTTGTCAAGGACAGCGGTTTATTACGTGTTTCATTTATTTCGGCGCGTACTCGTATTTCGGGTGCTGTTTCTCGTTGACTTCGTTTGTTTGTTGTGACTATTAGCCGATCTTCGTGATTAGTTGTAGCTCTGACCGTTGTCTATCCACAAACCTTCCGGTTTGAGCGTGTCGTTCAATGGTACGTTGAACGCAGCATCTTGATACCTTCAACTGCGAAGCAACTTCCCGCTGCGATTTGTCTTCTTTATAAGATTTGTCTTCTAATACTCGTAATTGTGGTTCGCTTCTCGATTGTGGTTTCCGCGACTATTCCCATTTTGAACAAGTTGCTTACTCAAGACGTGAAGAATCTCGAATAAATTCTTTTGATTTCAAATTGTGGCAAGGGTCTTACATAAGACCCTTGCAATCGACGTCGAGAAATTTTGTGATTTGAGAACCCTTTTGAGGTAAGGAGTCATAAACAAGTGTATGAAAACCCTAAACACTTCTCGGTTTTGCCCACATTTGTAAACAAAACGCCCACTGTTCTAAAACATGGTGTTGTGTACTCGTATTATTCAGGTAGAAAATTTAGTTAAAAAAAACCAATGTAATTCATAAAATTCAATCTCCATGCACGAATGAAGTCAGTTGTCTAGGTAGGTCTCAAACTTTTGCCTTGCAGTGTATTTCGAAAATGACTTCAATTTCGGATAAAATTCTCTATGCGATATCGGAAATATAGCCAATTTTCCCAAATTCGCTAGTAACTACGAGTAAACTACCATTATTCGAATTTTTAGAGAAAATATGAGAACACAGTATTATTGCAAATATTCAAAAGTATTCAAAAGCGTTAGACGCGTTTTCGATAAAATTGCACTTTCTCAAAATTAACCTTAAGTAAAAATAGCAAATAAAAACACATCAGGCAAAACCTTGCCTATAGCCACCATGGTTGCGATGCTGTCTTCTACAGTTCTATTATTAAATAGAAAATGTAGGCTCTGACCTAGACAACAAAATTTTTTTTTTTTTGGTTGCGCCTGGAGGTGCAGGAATCTTCAAAAGATACCAATGGTCCGTACCATTGGTTATGCCCGATTCATATATCTGACCTGATGATTCATAAGTGTCGGCCAGTATATGCCTACGGGCTAAACCTCACCCCCCAGAGAGGCACTATGAGAACCGGCCGCTCGTGCTCATAGTAGTAGGAAATTCGTTCCTCTCATTTTTTCGTTATGTGGTGACTACGACTAAGTTACCTTAACAAGTAGTTTACGCTTCTGTAGTATTAATCGCGTTAGGTAGGTAGCTTTCCAGCGAAGGCACCTACTAATACCGTCATTACATGCGGTTTTCCCTTACTGCGCCAGATCGAACGGTCTTGTTCTTTGTAGTCGGCGCTCGAGGTTTGTCACGTCCAGAGTACGGATTATTTCATTATTGCAATGATCATGAAGGCGAGTACGAAGTTTGTGAGCAAAGTTTGTTACTTCATCCCTCACGGTAGCAATTCCTAGATCTCTGTGAATATCACTATTCCTTATATACCATGGAGCATTCACAATTGCTCTTAGTGTTTTGTTTTGGAATGTTTGCAGAACAGTCATATTGCTTGGCTTGGTACAACCCCAAAGTTGTATACCGTATGTCCAAGATGGTTTTAGCACTTGCTTGTACAGAAGCAGTTTGTTGTATACGCTTAACTTCGAGTATCTCCCGAGTAGCCAGTACATTTCTCTAAGTCTGATTTCGAGCTCGTCGCGCTTCTTTTTAACATGTGGCTTCCACTTAAGTTTTGCATCTAGTGTCATTCCTAGATATTTTGCCTCGTTTGCGTACGGTATTTGTACCGAGTTAATGGAAATAGGTAAGTTGTTTATCTTTTTGTACGTAAAATTGACATGCGTTGACTTGGTCTCCTTAAGGACGATTCTCCACTCGCATACTTTGTTTAAAGCTCGTTGGAGTTTTCCAGTTGATGACTCGACTGACTCATCTGTTGCGAGGATATCCGTGTCGTCTGCGAACGTTGCTACGACAGTCCCTTCATCTTGTGGTATATCTCTTGTGTAGAGGAGGAACAGGATTGGGCCGAGAACGCTTCCTTGCGGAACACCGGCATGGATTTCTTTGAATTTCGAATATTCTGCCCCAAGTTTAACACGAAAGAGTCTGTTATTAAGGTAAGATTCCAATATTCTGTAGAGTTTATCTGGTAAGATTACCCTTAGCTTATATCTCAGGCCTTCGTGTCATACCTTGTCGAACGCTTGCGATACGTCGAGAAAAGCGGTAGAGCATATCTTTTTCCCTTCTAGAGCTTTTTCAATTTCATTTGTAATTCGATACACCTGATCGATTGTGGAATGTTTAACACGAAACCCGAATTGATGATCCGGGATCAATCGCCTTTCTTCAATTACTGGGTGCAATCTTTTTAGCAGAAGTTTCTCAAAGACTTTAGATATTATCGGCAGAAGCGAAATGGGTTTCGGAACCATTATTACTTCGGCGACTTTCCATTGCCTTGGAACATATAGAAGTCTCAATGAAGCATTTATAATGTAGAGTAACTTAACTAACGCTTTTTTCGGTAGCTCCTTCAAAACTTCGCCAGTGATTAAATCATATCCTGGAGCCTTGTTATTTTTCAGTTTTCTTATTGTCATACGAAGTTCGGACAGGGATACAGTTTTCAATTTAAAGTTGTCGGGTGCCGTATTTGCATTCGGATCTTCGATCAATGGTTGCCCATCGAATGGCTTGAACGTTTCTTCTAAACAAAAATAACAATATGGAATATAGACAAAAATGTTCGATGTATGGTATACATGTTTACTCGTTCATGTGTACCTTTATGATTATTCACAAAAAATCTCCACAAATACTGTTACGGGTTTCCCGCCATTTTGGAAGCCAGTCAGCTATGGTGTAGGTTTTGTAACAACTTGCAAGTAAAGTGTTTGATTGTCATAGTCAAGGCCAGGTTTCAGTTACTTACAAGATAACAAAAAGTAAGAACGGAACCCATATGGTGAGAGTCAGTCTGTCTGTCTGTCTGTCACAGTCTCATAACTTTTGAACCGTTAGACGTTAAACGCAGATCAAGAGTAAAATTTTGAAAAAAATTCAAAAACAAAAAAAGTCTTGGTTAGAGTAAAAGAAGAAACAATTATCTTGCTTGTATAAATATGTACAAAATGGGTATCAAAAGAAAGGTGACGATGCGCTGATTTCAAAAATGTATGGTTCCGATATTTTTACTTTACCATAAAAAAAAAATAAGCTGCCAAAATGGTATGCCATCATTCTAGATTCTTCTGTTTTAAAACTTCCACGTTCTAAGGATATAGAATTATTCTGATAGGATCAAAATATCGTGCATTAGAGAGATGAAGTTTTGAATGTATTGTTGGTACATTGTCATAACGAAAAGGATTTGTTTTTCTTTATGGTGGTGTGTGTATTGTTTATGCCTATTTGTCTGAATAAATGTATAAAGAAATGTCTTGCCCTTAATGCACTACAAAAATACACCATTTTGAATAATTGTTTTCATAAAATGCTTGCCAGGACAAGACCCCAAGATATATTGATCTTGGTGTCAATGGGACAAACATTTTTAAAATACAGGTAATTTTGTACAACTTTGCTCGTTTTTCTTTCTTCGTTCACAATCACAGTATTAACTGTGGGAGAACAAGTTTATTTTTTAAGAATTTAAATTTTGGATTGATCTATATTGTATTTATTTATTTTCATATATGTACATATACATATGTGTGTGGCTAGTACACAAATCATAAAACCTTGTATAGTTTCCCCACTGGAAGGTTGTGGCTACCTTTGATTTAGTCGATGTTAAGGTTAAGAGTGACGGTCTTACCCTCTAAAATGGTTGCTTCTTCTTCGAGGTAAATAAAATGCCAAAGAGGATATGAATACTTTTAGACTATTATAGGACACGGGCACTCCAAGGGTAGCGTCCAGATAACTGGGGAGCTTGTTCGTTTTGCTTTTTGTCGTTGCTCATGATTCACAGTATTTTTTTCCGTCCTCCTGATGTCATCATCACGATCAAGTTGCATTTTCAGCCATATGATAACTCTACTGCCAGTGTTATGCCTTCGCAGAAGAGTTGACTTAGCTTTCGCAATTGATCGACTTTTTTATTTTTTTCATGCGAAATAAATAGATGATTCTGGACATCAGGATTCGAACCGTGAACCAACAGCGTGACAAGCGATGATGTTACCACTACACCACGGCCACCTTGTAGTTGTACTCATTTGGAACAACATCGCGCTCTTGATTGATTTTTTTTTTTTTTTTTTTGTAATAGACTTTCTCAATTAACAAATAGACTTATTTAAAAACTGAAACTACCTAGCCATGATAAATTCACAACTGACGACTAAGTTAGTCTTTTATCATATCGCCTTCAGCGTTGCTGTTCAACCTATCCCTCGGAAGGATGCCGTTTGATCAATTTGACTACAATCAACCTAGCAGGAGGCAGGCTTATTTTACGGACTTTAATACGGAACTGTTCTGCGCTTAGCACGAAGGACGACTAAGTGCAGAAGGGAAGACGAAGGAAATAGCTTTTTTTAATTTTCAAATAAACTGAAGAATCCGACTAAGTAACGGAGAGAAATCTTATCTTTCCTTTAGTAGTGGATCTCAGTGAGAAGTATTGAAACTTTGGGTGAACTTTTAACCTCTTATTTGGAACTTATGCGTGTGTTTTGCTTAGTTTTCCATTTTTTCCGATCTGAAGACTCTTTTCATTTTAATAGTGCATGACTCTTTTTAGATGACGCTACAGTTCGGGGTGGAACTGGACAGTGAGTGACCCTAGTTCAGAGTAATGTGGGTTGGGAATACACAAACCTAAATGATTACTCACGTAATATCTCAAGCCAAAAGTCAATTTTCGAACCACCAATATGAACAATGACCCAAAAACCTTTACATTTTTTTTTTTTTTTTTTTTGTCAGTCGACTGGGATGTCGTATGCTTAGACTTAAAGTAGCCACACACATTCGGCGATTTCCGGCGAACATTAAATCACCGCGGACTAAAACATGAACTTAACATGCTCGCCGTTTTGCACGTACGAACGAGCGAACATCATTTGGGTCTCTTTGAGACCACCATACCACCATACCAAACACCGCGAACCGAGCATGCTCACCGAAAGTAAGGATCGTTGTGTCCACAGACAAGTGAACATGCTCGCCGTGATAATTTATCAGGCAGACAAATTATGTAATATTCATTTATAATTTTTTAAATTCTTTTTAGGGATATCCCTTTGAAATAATGCCTCGGTTACGAGTTCTTTCTCTTCGCAACAACCATTTGAGAACTCTTCATGAAAAAAGCTTTCAAAGCCTTCGTGGTAACATTGCCATTTTGGATTTAGATGGTAAAATATTAACAAATATTTGTACTATTATTTTGAGATAATAGACTTTATTTTTTTCTCATCCTAGGAAATCCTATGATCTGTTCATGTACCGTTCAGTGGTTAGGTGCATGGCTTGAAGAAACAAGCTTTCCATATCCTGGACCAACATGCCAAGATGGGCAGTTGTTGCGAAATTTACGAACCGATAAATTAAATTGCACTGATGATCAGAGAACTTCGAATTTCCTGCCTTTGTACAACGAGCATGGGGATGTATTTATGGGAGAAGGACGAAATGACTTCAAGGATGATTGTGACGCTTTAGTGGTAGAAGTAGACAACTTAACAAGACCGCTGCAAACAGATAGTGACTACTTTTATGATCAATTTGTGGACTATCCAACATTTAACAACACTATCCAAGCCAACAATAACAATACTTCGATGACTGTAAATATAAACAATATTGCTCCTGCTCTAAGTCACAACAATGCTCTTATCAATGGAAATATTGATTTAAGCAAAACTTTACTCAATACCAGCATTCTGACAAGATATCCTTTGGTGCCCCAATCACAGTCGCCTTTTACATTCTTTGGCTATCCAATTCCAGCATTGGGCATGGGAGGACTTTTGGGAACAAATTCTCGAAGAGATCGTGGATATAAAAAGATGACACCGACCAGGGGTAAGGTACGAATGCTCCAGCAACCTAGTAGTAGTGAGTTAGAAAAGTATCTGGCCCAAAAGACACAATACCATGGAATAACATCTCGAAGTAGAGGTTTCACAGAATCTGGATCAGAAGAAGCAGCGAGCAATGAAGATCCCAAACTTTTTAAGACCTCATTAACGGAGCCAAACGTGCAACAGGGTGGTTTCAAGCCAATCATGCCAGAACAATTTGGTGGATTCATTCCAATGACACCCACAAGACTAGCAAGTAGGATTTCTTTTTTACCTGATGTAACTCCGCAAACTGTGCTCAGTAGTAGCACTACTACAGACGCTCCACTACCCCTTGAAGAGGCAACAACGGTAAGCGCACCACCATCGTATACGTACTACGTTACAGAAAATGAAGTCACAACAGCTGCAAACAGCCACACCACGAAAACAACACCGCTGCCAATAGACGAATTGGAAGAAATTCTAGCGGAAACAACAACCTCCAAAACGATTCTTCTAATTCCTCCAGAAGAAGAACTGAAACACCCCACGTACAGAGGTTCATCGGCAACGGACATACCAATATTCATCAGTACAGAGAAGAAGGAATTAAATTCAGTGGAGGAGATTACTCCTCGTATTTTAAGTGGAAGACCATCAATCATAAAAGTGTTTACTCCTCAAACTCTACAACAGTATCTTCCTGCTGCCGAAGAGTATTTCAGAGAAAGTGTGACAGATCCTAATACGAAATATGACAGCGATATTCCTGTCACTGCCTCATACAAGGACACTAATACTGTAAAAAAAGATGGAATGGATTGGTATTATAAAACGTACAAGAGTAGAAATCGACTAGAACGTCATGAGAGGCTGGAGAACTCTTTTCAAAGTAAAGGCTATACCTTTCGTATAAAATACTCAAGTCTAACTATTGTCTTAATATGTTATTTGTTTTATTTAAATTAATTAGGACAAGATCAATAAAGACGTGACATTTTATCTTCATATTTAAATAACATAAATGTCAGTCTTTTATTAAATGGCGAATCAGAGGAAACTATCATATAAGTAGGATAAGGATTTGGCCCTTATTTTTAAGGGTTAAAAAAACATTACTATAAAGCTTTTAAGTACATATTTGATAATGTATGAGAGACAAGGGAATTTCCTTCACTTTTTCCCTTGCTTTTAATACGTTTTTCTTTAAAAAAGAAACCGATTCGACAACTGACTATTTTCATTTGACATTATTCAACTAAACAAAATATACTTTTGCCCATAACTCGAAAATCGGTCGAAATAGACCCTACTTCCAGTACAGTTATTTTTTTTGCCTGGACCTAAGAAATCATACTCCAGTAAAATGTCGTTGAATTCTGGAACTCTGTATAAATGCAGTTCATATGGCGATCTGTTAATCTCCTGCCTTTCAACAACTAAAGCCTTTCCTCTGGAAATTTAGGGGAATAAAACTTCAGCATCGAAAATTAAAACTGTATATGTAATTTTTTTTGACACCAAATGTTAAAATAAGAGTTAAACATAAAATATTGTAATATGCTGGCTACGGCTCGAGTAGATAAAACGATATTCTGTGAAATTTATTTCTTTATTTTCTAGTCTATAGAACAATTCAAGTTCACACTATACTATTCTTTGCAAATTCTTTTCTTACAAGGTCTCTTTCCTCTCAAATCACTTTATCTCCTTTCAATTACTTAATTCACAAATCCAAACTAATTACTCCTTCTTGTTAACTCTCAACTTTCAATTTATCACAAAATTACAACTTCGCCTATTATCACTTTTCTAATCTCTTCGCCACAGTTTAAAAATCACTGTCTTTCCTATTGATCGCCATCTGTCCTTATATAGCAGAAGTTTCAGATAGCCAGAAACTTCTAGCAAATTCTTCGACCACTGGAAATAATTCCAAGATGACAATCATTTCTTCCAGTTATAATTCTCTCTTTATCCGTGGCGTTGTCAGCTATTGCGAACCTCGAATGAAAGTACAGTTTGGAATGGGCTGTAGGAGCGTAGTTATTATTCTACATTATTGTTGCATACTTTTAGACGATGTTACACTGCCCCCCTCTTAGACTTGTTCGTCCCGAACAAGTGCGTCCTCACTTCGACCATTGTATCGACTCAGTCGGTCCACATGAACCACTTTCATTTTGGCCCTTGGTCCTCGCTGGATGCGGTAGACAACATCGTTGATGCGGGTTACTATTCTGTATGGACCCTCCCAGTTCCGCTGCAATTTAGGTGATTTCCCCTTTTGGCGATGGGGATTATACAGCCACACTAGATCTCCTTCCTGGAATCCTGACGTTGTTGCCTTGGCATCATACCTGGTCTTCATGCGGTCGCTCGTTATCTTAATCTGGCTTCTGGTCCTTTGGTGTATGTCCCTAAGCCTTTCCCTAAGGTCCGCCACGTACTCTTCTTCATTTCTGGGCTCATTGGTAGGAGATCCAAATTTCACCTCACTGGGTAAACGAGCTATTCCACCAAATAAGATTTCGAACGGCGTATGTCGAGTAGTGCTATGCACGGCACTTCTATAGGCCATCAAAAACAAGGGAATCTGCCGGTCCCAATCCCGTTGGTAGTCACCTACGACCTTCGAGAGATGTTCGTCCAAAGTCCTATTGAAACGCTCCACCATACCGTCCGACTGTGGATGAAGCGGGGTTGTCCTTGTCTTTTTGATTCCGAGTAGTTGACACATCTCTTGGAAGATTCTTGACTCGAAGTTCCTCCCTTGGTCAGAATGCAATTCCAAGGGCACACCGAATCTGCTAACCCAATTGTAGACGATCTGCTCCGCCACGGTTCTGGCTTCCTGGTTAGGGATCGGAAACGCTTCCGGCCACTTACTGAAGTAGTCCATCACTACGAGTATATACCGATTACCATTGTCGGTTTCCGGAAAGGGCCCTGCGATGTCAATGGCGATTCGTTCGAAAGGTGCTCCCACGTTGTATTGGTGCATCTTACCTCGAGTTTTGGTTCTCGGACCCTTACTAGCTGCACACACGTCGCATTTTCTGCACCAGTCTTCGATATCTTCCTTCGCTTTTAACCAATAAAAACGTTCTCGTACCTTTTCTAGCGTCTTATTCACTCCCAAGTGGCCTCCGGTCGCCCCGCCATGCATTTCCTGTAACACCTCCTTGACCCTCGTCCGCGGTACGACAAGCTGCATTACAAACGACTTTCCGTCGGAGGATTCCCATTTTCTTCTCAGAACACCTTCTTGGACATGGAGGGAGTCCCACTGCGCAAAATATGCCTTTAAGGTCGGGCTTCTGTGAGAGATGTCCTGATGATCCGGTTTCTCCATGTTCTCCTTCCAGGCCAGAATCGGCTCGATATCCGGGTCTTCCTTCTGAGCGTTCCGGATCTCATCTACGCTCCAGCCGGCGATAGGTTCGGCTCTCATTCTTTGGATGGAAACCAGCTCCCGTTCTTCCTGACGCGCACAATGTTTACAATCCGTTCTGCATGGTCTCCGGGACAGTGCATCCGCATTAGAGTGGAGTTTTCCTTTACGATGCTGTATTTCGTAGTCGTAGATTTGCAGCCTTTCGATCCATCTTGCGACCTGACCCTCAGGACTCTTGAACTGTAATAGCCATTTTAAGGCTGCATGGTCTGTGCGAAGAACGAACTTCCTCCCGTAGAGGTATTTGTGAAAATGCTTCGTAGCCAAGATCAAAGCTAGAAGTTCCCGCCTTGTCACGCAGTAGTTCCTTTCTGGCTTAGAGAGCACCTTGCTGAAGTACGCAACCACCTTCTCTTGGCCGTCATGCACCTGGGAGAGTACGGCTCCTACCCCGACATTACTAGCATCTGCATCCACAACGAACGTTTCCCCGGGAGTGGGGTAAGCCAGTATCGGGGCATCGCATAGCCGTTGTTTAAGTGCCTTGAAGCTCTTCTCGCACTCAATTGACCATTTGAATTGTTTTCCCTTTTCCGTCAACTGGTGCAGGTTCTTTGCGATCCCGGCAAAATCCTTCACGAACCGTCTGTAGTAGGTGGCTAGGCCCAGGAAGCTCCTTAGTTGGTGTTTGTCTTTGGGGACTGGCCAGTTTTTCACCGCTTCGACCTTCTCCGGATCGGTTCTCACTCCTTTCGCTGAAATTATGTGTCCCAGGTACTTGACTTCCGCTCTAAACAGGGCGCACTTCTTGGGGTTGAGCTTCAGGTGGGCACTTCGAAGCCTTTGAAACACATCCCTTAGATTGTCTCGGTGTTGCGCAAACGTTTTTCCTACGACGATGACATCATCCAAGTATACCAAACAGGTTTTCCATGTTAACCCTTGCAGGACACATTCCATCAATCGCTCGAAAGTCGCCGGAGCATTGCACAGCCCGAATGGCATTACCGTGAATTGCCATAGCCCATTTCCTGCGGTGAAGGCGGTTTTCTCCCGGTCTTCTGGATGGATCTGTACCTGCCAGTAGCCACTCTTCAAGTCGAGAGTGGAAAACCATCGGGCTCCTGATAGTGTGTCTAGCGTGTCGTCAATCCGTGGCAGAGGGTAGCTGTCTTTCTTGGTGACGTAATTGAGCTGCCGATAGTCCACGCAGAACCGCGTGCTGCCATCTTTCTTCTTAACCAGTACAACCGGTGATGCCCACGGACTTTTGGAACTTTCAATCAGACCTTCTTTCTCCATTGCCGACACCATCTCTGCAACTTCTGTCTGCTTTGCCAATGGAAGGCGCCTAGCAGGCTGACGAATTGGTCTAGTATCACCAGTGTCTATTCGATGTTGTACCAGGTGTGTTCGGCCGTATTCTCCGTCCTGTGAGGCAAATACATCAGCGTACTCATTGATAAGATTCTCTGCCATAGTTCGCTGCTCCTGATTCAGCTCACTGGACTGGAGAATCGTCTCTCTCACTTCCGCTGTCCAAGGTGATGGGAGAAGTTTTGGAGCATCACGTTCAGATATTGTTGCGACGGCGGTAATCGGCGTGCATTTTCCAGTCACCTCCCCTCGCCTTAGTTTGACAGTGTGTGGTCTTGCGTTCAAAACCCTCACTGGAACCATGGTGTTCTTTGGTTCGACTAACGTCTTTCCCACGATGTAGTCTTGAGAATTCTTCTCTGGGTCTGGTTCTACTATGTAGAATCGGTGGCTCCCAAGATCACCTTCCAGCTTCGTCCAAATGATTGTCTCTGAAGACGGCGGCAAAACTTCGTCTTTGCTGATGACTGTCCTGAGAGTTACGGCATTCTCATTTCCGTACACCATCGGAATCTCCACATTTCGATACCTCAGTACTTGCATCCCGATGTCCAAGATTACTTCATTTGCTTTCATGAAGTCTACTCCGATGATGCACTCGTCGCATATATCTGCCACCAGAAACGCATGGGAGAACGTCAGTCCTGCCAGAGTAATCGTAAGACGAACTTCTCCAAATACCTTCGCCATTTCCCCCGTTGCAGTCTTCAGGCAGTAGCTGTTGGTGTTGTGCAGCCAGGAGCTTTTGACGATATCTCTTCTTACAATGGAGGCAGTGGCACCTGTGTCGATGGTGGCTACGCACTTCTTCTCGTTGATTAGTGCCTCCACTGTCAGGCTCTTGTTACCCCGTCTGGTTTGCGAAACTTGAATGGTGGTCCTGGGGGCCTCGATTCCAGTAACCAACTTCTGCCCCGCGAAGTTGGTCCTTACGCATTTCCCGACTGCTGGTTTTGGGAAGTCTGACTGACAGGATGGATGTTATCACCGCCAGATGCTTCCTCTCTGCTTCTCCTACTTCCGCAATGTGAACAATTTCCTCGTCTAGGTGCACTCCTGCACTGCCGTTGTAGGTGTCCGGTTTGGTTGCAATTCCAGCAACGGATTTGACTTCCGCGAGCTCTGTCTTCATCCATGACGGCTGTTCTCTGGCATGAGCATTCCACGACGGACATTTCCCTGACACGGTGTATTCCCTGGTATGCTTGGTCCGCAGCCTTCATTGACAAAGCGAATGCCAATGCCTCGGGGAGTGTTCGCTTTTCAGCCATCCTTACAGCCATTTGCAGTTGTCTGTCCTCTATGGCCTGAATAAAAGCTTCCACCGCCATTTCGTTGATAAGCTCCTCACCGGCTTTAGGGTATGAAAGATGGGCTAGTCGCTCTATATCCGCTTGCAACTGTTGGAGCGTTGTTATTATTCTACATTATTGTTGCATACTTTTAGACGATGTTACAATATCATATATGATTTTTTCAGTTTGAAGATCTGTAGCTTAAAGGTTTTAAAAGTTTTTTTTTAGGTTCACTTCTGGGCCGAACGTACTATGGGAGCCCGCTATTCTCCTTTCAGTCTTAACGCGTTCGTTAAGTATTGAAAACATAAGTTTTGTAGGCTATCAATAAAACCTGGGATGAACCTGTGACGAATATAATACGAGTGAAAACGGACTTTTTGTCTGATATAAAATGTACACACAAAATCGAAAGATTCAAAACGTACATATGTATTTAAAAAAATAATTTACCTTACATACGTTTATGCTACTACTATCATTGTTTTGTTATTATAATATATAATAACAAAACAAACAAATACCTCCATTTAGTTAAAATTCCCAAAAAAAGTATTGGACTGAAAAACATATCCTGCTCTATTCTAAATAAATGTGCATGACACAATTTTCTACACCATTTCCTTCTACGGTATAAAACTTGCGAATTCAGAGCAGAATCAAACAAATTCTGTATATATAGCTCCATGAATAAATTATTGTCTTCATTTGTCCTAAATACAATTTTTACTTGTATCTACCTACATACATATACGAGTATAACGGCAAATATAGGTTTCGTGGAAAAAATTTAGCCTCGAGATTTTTATCAATCTTGGTATTACTATGGTGGAGAATCTCAAAAAAGTGGTATATGTACATACATATATTTGACTGCAACTTAAACGGTTGAACGGATTTTCTTCAAATTTCATATCTCGAGTCAGTAGGTTCACAATTCGAGACAAAATCTAAATTTTCATTCTAACCCCAAAACTAACGATACTTTACTTATGGCCGATTTTGTAAAAAATCGATTTTCTCGAAACGGCTTTTTACGGTCTTATTCAAATTTAATATTTGAATCTTTATGATAATAGAGGTTTTAACGAATAACGGTACTCTACTTTTTAGCCAGTTTTGCAAAATTAGCTATTTCTCCGCTCTGACCAGATCCATTTTGTTGAAAATTATGGCATATCAATTTACGAAAAATTTTTAGAATATTTTATTTATTTTTAACGGATTTTTATTTTATTTTTTTAAAAAAAACTTTTTAAAAATTTTGTTGAATTTTTAAGTCTGAGCGGCTTTCAGATGAATAGCATATACGTACGTGCGACGCAGTCATGTACTTTTTTTTTTCTTATTTACTATAAATTTATTAAAAACTTAAAAATTTAAGATTTCTTGACATTTGCCATGCTGCGTGACTGTATAGTGTGAAGTTACTTTTAGGTACAATATTATTTTCCGAACGATACTTTTTCTCAAAAATGGCCCGAACGATTTTGCCCAAATTTTATAATGATTTTGATGAAATTTAATATCTGAGTTAGGTTGAGCATATGGTATCAGATGGCGTTCCAGGTTTTGAATAAAAAATTAACGTAAAGATTTATAATTTTCTTTTCTCCAAAATTTTAAGAACTTCACTTTTAGTATACTTACCATACAAAGTGATAAAATTAATATAAACAATAAAAGTATTTACAATAAGCGCAATGTTAGCATGTTAATTAACAACATTTTATTTTTCTGCAAATCAGAACCACTCCACGAGATAAATTAAAAATGGTCTCATTTTACGAACAAGCATCTATACAGCCGACAAAATACGTAGGTGAAATTTAAGTCTTTTATTTGTGAGAAATCAACAATTGGCAGCTATATAATTGGTTTTGACTGCGGAGAAGGGCAAGAGCTGTAGACAGCCGGTTATTGCATTTGTTATAAGTGTAAAATTTGACGTTTCTGGCAGCGTCATAAAGTGAATACAATTTTTTGCAACATGAATAACGATTTAGCCATATGAAGAACGAAATTTGCAGCATTTTCATTTTCCTTGTTATATGTATTCATAGAAATAATTATTACTATTTCCCTTCCGCCATTTTATTTCTCAAACCTACAAACACCCAATAGATAGATATTAACAATGAATTAGCTTCCTTGTACTCGATGACATGGGTTAGCTTATATTATTCAAATGGATGTTCATATATAAAATATATACTCTTTTTTTTAGTATTATTAGTTGGATTGTATAATGTGTATCTGTTCACTATTTTAGAAAAATGCATAGCAGTATCGTATCAAAGTGGCAGCACCAAATTGGGTTATTCGAAGAGTACAACACAAACAAACCTATTGCAAATTAGCTCGCAATCAAAGAAATATGTACACTGGTAATTTTGGGATTCCCCGAAGACGAAAATAAAATTTGAGGTTGAAAAAAAAAAGCCTCTATACTTAATTACATGACATAATACATTGTTGTTGCGGCCGAATATTATCTTGCGAGTTCCAATAGTTATAGCACTTAGGACTTTTCTACTGTTACCGTATGCGTACATGCTAGACCTGCATGACCTCGTTCACCACTCGCCCCCGATAGGTTCGATAATGCCAGCCCGAATTTTATTCTCTAGATTATGTTTTTGTTGATTCAAGCGTTTTGTGAGACTTGGTCTTGAATCGACCATATTTGTCACGCAAACTAAAAAAAAACTGCACATTCTCACAAAGTAATTCGTGCCGCGTTTATAAAGGTATAAACTACAATACATAAAAAATTTCTTATTGACAAAACAAATAAATGAAATAGCTAAGCCTTTAGAGGTATGCATGTATGTACATTTGCTTGGGAAAACATTTCACTCTAAACGAATCGGTGTACGACATACTGGGCACCTATTGGTCGACAAATATCCTCTATGGTTGTTCAATTCGGTTAAACATTGTTGGTGTAGCTCATGCCCACAGTTGAGTATTACACTGTTTGTTCCAAAACTCTCAAGGCATATTGGACATGTCGGATTTCTTGATACGAAAACAAAATTTGAATTTATTTGAAATAGATAAACAAAAGTTTGTTACCTGAAAACATCGAAATTATCCCCTACTGCATTCGGATTATTTGTTAAATATCTTCTACGCTGAATGATCATATATCCCACAGTAGCAACCGCTGTAATAAGTGTAGTAAGAACAACTGCTATCCCTTGCAAGCCCATTTTTTCTTAGTCATTTAGTAAGTATTGCAAATTTATACATTCACCACCGTCGCCTCCTTAACTTATTCTGCGGGAGATTTGTTTTGATTTTATAAATTTGACAAATTACGGATCAAGATAGAGCCATCAGGAAGTACCTAATCGGTTGCGTTGCTATAGCAAAGTGTGTTATAAATGAAATGACAAATTTTTAAATGACGTATTTGAGACTTCAGTTTTTGACGTTTACACCTACTATAAGTATAGAATAGAATTGATGAGGAAATCAACTGTAAAAAAATAGTCGACTTCGAAGGCTCTTACAATTGTAAATAAATATAATTTTTTTTTTTGCGCTAACAGCTCGTTACTCGTGCTGTGCGCATCACGAGTGGTTGGGACATACAGTTTTATGCCGTTTCCGAAGGGCAATTTTTTTCGAATGAGAGACAATTTTACTCTTGGATGTTTGTCAGACTTTTGCGAGAGGTGGAACCGTTTTTTTTTTTTTTTACTGTTTTCCTGCTTTCGAACCTTGAACCTCTCGCTCAGTGATCGCACACTTAACCACTGAGCCACGGCGCCCACTCTCTCAATTAGCCCCTGATAAATTTATTAACCGAATGGCCACAACAATGGCATCGATGTATAGGTTTTCGGGTGCAAGTCGTTAGTCTCTCTATACTTTGGTCTGAGATGAGGGATTGATTCGAATGTTTGGTCAACAACAGATATTTATACGCTACACGAATGGAAGGGAACTACAATTGGCTGTGCTTTCCAATACTAAAACTCAATTTTTATTTATTTAGTGTTCTGTAATAAAATGGTTTAATACGGACAACACTGTGGTTGTCTGCTTGTGCGTCAATAGGGCACACGTTTGTAACTTTTGAACCGTTAGGCCTAAAGAGTTGAGATTTTAAACAATTAAGAAGAAAAATTGTAAAAAATATTTGTTTGGGGGGCTTTTGGGTGTAGAATGTATAGCAAGAAGAAAGAAATATTTTTTCAGCCCAACATGCGATATATGCACATATCATATTAGAGCTGAATTTCAAAGCAATTGGAATATGAAATTTAACGAAGAACCTCAATAATAAAGACAAAGGTGATGGCACCTCTCTATCTTCGAAAGTATGAATGCGGAAAATATGAACCAAATTGAGGGTTTACAAAATTGTAAGAAGACTAAATGAAAATATTAAAGGTCTCCTGGTTTAAGGGGTTTTTAAGAAAAGTTGGGAGACGTGGAATTAAAAATTACCCCACTATATCTTACCCCCATTTTACCTGATTTTGATGATTTTAAGGCAGACACATTCAGAAATTCCATCAAAATTTATTAAGTGCTTCTTGAGTTAGATGCGGTAAATCTGCTCCCATCCCCACTTAATTCGATTTAGATTATGTTCAGATGAGACATGCCGTATCAGTCTTAGCTTACGAGCTGAATTTAATCAAAATCTATTTAAAAATTCTTTATTTAGGCGGCCAATATATATGATTTAAATTTGTATACCCCGTCGCCATATCTTACGCACACACTATCCGATTTTGAAAATTGTTGCAAACAGGACAACATGAGGGGCGGCTGATAAGTTCGCGGCCTAAGGCATTAAGTGAAAGAAGAGATCCGATTAAGAAATATAGTTTCTCAATATAATCTCCTTCGAGTGAAATGCGTTTCTCACATTGGACATACAGTGCCCAAAAATCTGCAAAAAAAACCTGGCCCAACCCCGGAAATTCGATTTTATATATCCTGAAAGCTGTCATTCTTCGCCATTCATAAATAAATCAATTTCACTTTATATATTTTCACTAAGCGCAAAGTATATATGTTACGAGACTAGTAACAAAGTGTTACTGGAAATATGTTGTTGAAAGGCAAAAGCCCATGATATTTTGAAGCGCACCTATCTTCACTTCTATTGGTATTGTGTCAAAAAGAAAAGAAAATTGAATGAAAATTGCCGGAAAACATTTGGAAATAATGAATATTCTTTTGACAAAATTATAAATTGTATATAGAACGTATTATGTTGAATTTCATGTGGCAACTCTACCAGACATGAGGGTGGCCGTAGTGTAGTGGTAACAACATCGCTTGATATGCTGCTGGTTCACGGTTCAAATCCTGATGTCAAGAATCATCCATTTATGTCACATGAAATAAATTAAAAAAATCGATCAATTGCGAAACTTATGTGAACTCTACTGCGAAGGCATCACACTGGCAGTCGGGTGGTCATATGGCTGGAAATGTAACTTGACCGTGATGATGATATCAGGAGGACTGAACAAATACTGTGAATCATAAGCAACGACAATAACAACAAAAAAAAAATGCTCCTCAGTTATCTGGACACCACCTTTGGAGTTTACTGAAACTTAATACCACCTGAGTTTCAAACCCACTGCACCAATCTTCCGTTCGCTCTCACTTTCTACAAACACACGTGCCCTGAAAGAATTTAAGGGTATTCATATCCCCGCGCGTGAATTATATATATAAAAAAAATATAAAATTTCCGTATTTTTGTTTTGTTTTGTAAAGTTCAATTCCATGAAAATAACACATGTGCACGTGTTTTCATTTGTTATACAAAAAAACAACCCTCATGCTATCTCAAACGACGTCTAACGAGATGTGGTACAATGAAAACTATTATCGTTGCCATAACGATATGGGAGACCGACATCGTAACACATAATCGCAATTTTGCATTTACGATTGCTAGGTAACGAGCATCATTAAACATAATATGAAGCCTTAGTCGTACCAGTACTAACAGTCCAAACCATGTTGGTCATGAAACTTATTAAATTTCATGAAAAAGTCGTTATAGTGGACTTTTTCAGAGTAAGAACCTATTGTACATCGAATACAATAACTCTCTCTAACTCCTGCCAATCTTGCCGGAAAGGTTATAAGCAACCTGTTAATTAACTACATTATTTCCCGCGCTGTGTGACGGGTCAAAACTCTGCAAGGTCACCCATGGTAGCCATTTGGCCGATGTCATTTTTCAATTTTAATGTCAATGTCTCAACATTATACTGAAGTATCAACAGTTTACCAAAAATCAATGAGTTTTATTTAGAATTTAAATTGTAACCTGCAATTGAATTGATGCAGTGTATCGGAATATTTTTAAATCCTTTGGGCATATTTATTTCGCAAACAAAATTGATCAAACAGATTGAGCGTCTTTACCAATAACCTTTCTGAGTCTCATATTGTTTATGTTTTGTCAGCTGTATTCTCTAATTTGGGGAGCGTTTTTCTATAAATAAACCAATTTAAAATTCAGTGTACATCCAGAAATATGACTTTTATCGCCCACCTGAATGTTAAAATTTGTTGAATCTCAAAGGAATTGCACAAAACGCTTGCATAAAATATACAGTTTTCTTAATTAAAGTCAAATGTCCACATTTACATAATGAAAGGTTTCATAAACATACATTTGAAATGAGACAAACAAATGTTTTTTTTTTATATTTTATTTTTAACGCATTTTTTAATATTCAAATATTTTGTTTTTTTTTTGTTTTTAAATAACTCTATTATTAGGTTCTTGGTTCATATTTCTTCGATAATATTGAATTATTTTGATCTCTCTACTTAAAACATTAACTTTTAACTATTTACAAGTATTATTTTCACATTCATAATAATTATTATTAATTGTTTATTACAAAATAAAAATAAAATAATAATAAAAAAAAAAAAAAAAAAAATATAACACAAACATATAAATACTGATAAAGACCTCCGCAATTACACACACATACTCTGTTTAAATGTAAAGCATTATTAAAAAAAAAAAAAAAATTAAAAACTTATATACAATTAAAATAAAAAATCATATAAAAAATAACAAATTAATTTAATTATATATGTACGTTAATATATATTTATATAACTATATATCGTTGATTTATGTTTTTCTTCATGGAGGTTTATTTTGTTTCGCTATATAATAATTTCTGTTTTTTATGTCTCAGAGTAACATCATACAAACTAATGGTAACCTAAATTAGACATTTTTTTTTTTCCTTTAGTTGTTATACAAACAATAAAATTCACATTAACAAATATAGAATAAAAACATTTTAACAGTAATTTTGGTTTATTAGATTTTGTTTTTGAGTTAATTTAATTTGTTTCTTTCTTATGAAACTACACATCAAGAGAATTAGTACCATGGGACAAATATTAACAGATGTCCATAATGTTTTTTTTTTTTTTTTTTTTAGAGAGAGAATGATGTCCAAGCTTTATGATGAAGCAAATGTGCACTTAGGCTGGCATACAAAAATGATTACCGTACACGTGGGTCTCTCGATTAAGCAGAGTTATAACACTAATTGGTTTTTAACAAATCTAACGCCCCTCAAAATTTGTGTACATACTTGTGGCTTTAATGATTTTTTTTTTTTTTTGACTATATTCTTGTTTTAATACAGAGAAATAAATAAATCCGTATTGTCGCTCAACTGCTACGTATCCCTTCTCTGGGTAACGCAGTGATTTCTACGTTTATGCGACTGATTAACGCGCTGAAACGAACATTTTGTGTAACTTACAAACACATTCAAAAAGCTTCTTGGAACGTATCATTCTCACAAAACTATACGACCAGGTTATGAATATAACGGTCGTTGAACATCTGTTATTATTTGTCATATTTCATATTTCTCTTTTAACAAATAAAGTTAGAAGCATACTTCACAAACAAACAATTTACATTGTATTTGTTTATAAAAAAAGTTTAATAAAACAAATGATAACAACAATTACAGAGACAAATATTAAAGCAAAATATTCCACTAATTTATATAGAATAAAAAATTAATAGAAATCTGGAAATTAAGCTCCATAAAATTGAGCAAAAAAAAAAAAAAAAACAGTAAATCTCTCTCTTGTACATTACAAACAAAAATTAAAATAAACATAATTAGGAAAATATTGGTTTCTCTTTTATTTTCCCATGCGAGAGGTATAGTCTGAAATAATTTAACAACGCAATTATTTTTATAATTATTATTTGTTTTTCTTTTTTTTGTTCCACTACATATAATTTCTTTTGATAACAATAAAAAAAAAAAACAAAATTCTTTAACAAAAATGATATTAAATAAACAGGGAAACAAATTAAAATTAATTACAAATTATAATGATAAGAAAAAAAAAAAAAAAAAAAATAATCAGTCCATTGTTTGTTGTTTTTTTTTTTACTCCAAAATATTATTTTTTTTTCTCATGTTGGTAGCCATGATACAACATTACATTTAAAATTTTAACATTTTATGCAGCAAAAAATGGAAACAAAAAATATACATACATTTATATATTCTATTTCACATTTAATAATTTAATAGTGTATAATGTTTGTTGTATATTATAGTATGTGACAATTTTTTATTTTTTTGTTCTCATAATGAAATTATGAAATTTTTAAGAATTATTTTTGTTCCCCAAAAACAAATAATAAAACAAAAAAATGCTGGGGAATTCCCTTAAAATATTCCCTCTGTGCCTTGTGAAAGACAATCACTTGGTTATTGTAGATTGTCCTTGTTTCGCAGAGGATTGCCATTTTGATTTGCTCTTTTGCTTATTACGTCCGTATATTCATTCACATTTAAGCACCAACAAAGCCATAAACTTCTAGAACACGAATTTCGAAATCACCTGTGGGACAAAGTGGTGGATTGTTGAATGTTTTACAACTGTCTGTTTTGCCAAAGCGAATATTTTCGTCCATCCAAATTGCTTGGCCTTCACTGTAATGATAATAATTTGAATTAATGTCAAAAAAGTTTATTTAAAATGTTTAAAATCTGATATAAACATTTTAGTTTAAATTTAGTAAATGTTGTGCTCACTGAAATCTTATTTAATATAAAAAAAAAACAAAGCTCACTGATTCATTCATAAGCTTACCTCCGAAGTCTATGAATCTAGAAGTTACAAGGTGAAGTATAAGACCCGTTTTGTGAAATTCGATCTTACTGCCTCCAAACATAATGGTGAAGCTGAAACTGCAGTACGCAGCGCTGTCAAAGTTGAAATACGCGTACTCCTTATAGCACGAACACAATGCGTACGAAAAGTAGCTGCAGCACAAGTTGAGTTAACTTCAACTTTCGAACGGGCTGCACTACTTTTTGACAGTTAGTAACAAAAACAAAAAAACGAAAATGGCAGAGTCGTCTACGGAAAAATTCATAGCATGCGATTTCTTCTTCCTCAGTCATTATTATAAAAATTATAATTATAAAATCCACCACAAAAAGCATTTTCACGAAACATAGCGCGATTAACATTCCGTTTTGATAGCTTGAGCAATCGAGCTGCACTTCACCATTGTGTACGTGCATTGCTACTTCAGTGACATTTGACAGTTTGTACTACAGCGACTTCATCTGCTGCAGCGCTTTTCCATTGTGTTCAGGCAGTAAAGGGTTTTTCGATAGGGACATAACAATTTTGTATTTTAATACAAACGCACCCCTAAATTTATTTTATGATCTGTCAATGTCAAAACGTCAGTCAAGGTTTAGCTTTTGTCGCGAAATTCACGAACGAGCAACGTTTGGAAATTATTAAAAATTACTAACGAAATTCTGAGTCGGTGGGCGCAACTACAATTTACATCAGTTCAAAATGAGCCAAATCAGTTGATTCCATGCCATTTGCAGGAATTGGGAATCTCTTGGACCACATTGTGGCGAATTTTGCGTAAAGATCTTCGCTATACCCTTACAAGATTAAATTAACTCAAGAACTGAAGACTCTTGATCATTTGAAGCGCCGAAACTTCTTCGATTGGGCTCTGCAAAAGTGAATAGGACAAAATGTCAACATAGACACATAGGATTTTATCTACCTAGGCTCCGCGGTCATCAATGAAAACGATACCAGTGCTGAGATCAAGCGAAGCATTTCTCTTGCCAACCGCTGTTTTTTCGTGCTAAGAAGACAATTGAAAATAAAGCCCTCTTTAGAACGACTAAGGAGATACTATACAAAACCCACATCATCCCAGTTCTGCTATATAGTGCAGAAGCATGGACGTTAACAAAAGCAGTGAAAGTACCCTTGGTTGTTTCGAGAGACGGATTTTCGTGTGATGTGCGGTCCAGTTTGTATTAACTGTGTGTGGAGGATAAGATTCAACGACGAGCTAGACGGGCTTTACAGCGACATCGACCTGGTGAAAAATCCGAAAATGCGAATCCAGCGCCTAAGATGGCTTATTGCTGCCTGATTGTGAGACTTGTCTGGCTAATCAATCAAACTGTTTGATGCCTGGTAAGCCTCTGTGATCAGGTATACAGCACAGAGTATGTAGTTAATGCTTCCACTCAGTAATTGGAGTCATCAATAGCCATTTGACATTATTTTGAATGGTCATGACTTCTGTATGGAAAACACTTCAGTAATTCGGTAGCCAAAATATTAGGTCGATCTCAAGTGATAGTACAGCTACCTGTACCGGCACCCACCTCATATTTTTGAACCGTCAGTGTAAATCTTCTCAATTTCATCTTCATCTTTTCAGACAGCCAAGCAACAATCATCCCCAATTTAATAGCTCTAGACTGCCGATCATATCTTATAGAGATGGCGGAGCAGTTCAATATTCACCTAATTTGGGTGCCGGGCCATAGGGGCATTCCAGGAAATTGTAAGGCTGACAAACTTGCCAGGCATGGAACAAGAATACCCATCCGGACAAAAGTTCACTAGGTATGCAGATCGCTACATGCAAACTTAAATTAAAGCTGGATGCTATTGAAAGGAAAAATTCTAGGTGGATACAAGTGGTACAACGTGCTTAGCGAAAAAACAGACTTGGCCTAAGCTGGATTTGAAACGCTCTAAGAATTTGATTTCTCTCAATAGATTGCATATCAACGCTATAATTGGTGTCATCACTGGACACTGGCAAGCATGCAACAAGGCTTGGCGTATTCTCAAATGATTTGATGAACGACGAGGAGGAAGAGAATATTCTTCACCTTTTTTTCACTTAGGAGCCTTCTGTTTCAACGACCTAAATGATCTGAATATAATAGACGTTAGGGACCTCTTACACTTCATCAGAAGCTCCAAATGGTTCAATGAGTAGGCTAGATACCGCTCTCCAAACCCACTAGAGAAAAGTGCCTTTATTAATAGACATCATCTTGCTTGTGGCTAGTTTGGCATTGATTCAACTGCTGCTAAGCATGAAATGAATCCAGCTTTAGAGAGTTGGTTTTAGTTTTGTAGCCATTATTGCCTTTTTCTGTATCAAGAAAGGCTATTATTGAAAACTTATTTTTGTTATTGAATGTAATGCAGTTTCTACCGGCTTCCCCTTGCTGTGCGCATGTTGGGAATCTGAAAGCAAATTCCTTTGAACAGTGCTAGGAAGGTAAATTTCAATAACGTTTTCTAGTTTCTTTAATAGAAAGGAGTATAATCTGATGAGTCTGGATAGAGGATGATAACCACATTCACCTCTTTCTAAGTTCCGCGCCAAAGAAAATAAAAATACCTTTCTTTTTACCGCAGTGCGTCAAGTTGAAAAATAAATAAACTATGTATTACTTACCCTCCACCAATTGTGATCATTTTCGCGTCAGCTGCCATAAAAAGTTCCGACGAATGCCCTAATCCCTTATCGCCTTCAATACCAACCCAAGGATATTTTGCTCTCTCCGGATATAGAGAGAATAGGAAGGTTTCACCAGTACCAAAGTAGGCCTGTCGTTGACCCTTGTCATCTTTAACATTACGCTCAAACCACCGCGATGAGCAATAGGCTCCAAAAACCTTAAAAAAAAAAGGAAAAACAATTACCAATCAGCATTCTATCTGTATTTCGATAATGTTATACTAACCTCATTATTGCACGTTTTGATCATCATTAGAGTAGGCTCGTGTTGTTCCACTCGAACATAGAATGTTGTCAACGAGCAACCATGCTCTTCAGTTGTATACAGCAGTACTGGTTGGTACATTGTTATTCTAACTGGCAGCCATGACCAGAGTGTAAAGAGCTGCGCACAAATAAATATCATATTAGTCACAAAAATTTATTTAAACAAATCTCACTTAGCAAAGTACAACACTTAAAACAAAATATTCATAAATCATGGGGAAAGTAAATTCAATAAAGGAAAAAGAAAAAAGAAAAAAAAAAAACTAATAAACGACATCGAAGCAGAACAAACGGTTGAATTAAATCAAAAACTCACGACAAACTGCTCACATAAAAACGACAACAAAATCAAGACAAGCTAATAAACGGGGGACACGTCTAGGACTAAAAAGGCAGGACAGATTCAGTGTACTGAGGACGTATATCCTGGTGCTTAGTAATTGTGTGCTAACTAATAATAAATTACAATAAATTTATTAAATTAAATAAGAGAAACTTGAAAAAAAAAGAAAAAACTAAGCAAAAGGGGCTTAGGGCATTTCAAAAGACTCAAATTAAAATTGCTGAGAGGAACATTTTAATAGTGTTGACAATTATACGGGTATTACAGGTATAAATTGTAAAATAAAAGATTCAATTGAAATATCAAAGCGCAGTGTAGAAAATGCGGAATGCTTCTTTTTTCAACTTCTTTAAATAATACCGTTATGTAGCGAACCGATTCTCTGTAAGTGGCAATGGAAAATTTTACTACAACTACACGTCACTCACCTCTCAACGAGGGTACAGTGCGTTAGATAAGGCGAACCATTGATGAAAGCATCTAGACCATTGTAATACCGCCAGGATACTGTGATCAGTACTAGATCAAAAGAGGTTTACCTGGCTTCTGAAACACAAGAGAGGAACCCTTTTAAAACTAACCAACGTGATAATCGGGTACTATACGATGGTTAGGCATGCTTAAAGGAACTGCTGGAACTGTAGAGCTGGGGAGGAAGAAGAATCACAGTAACACACTTCTTATTTACATGCGCCGCATTTATGAAAAGTAATTGGTTCCAAGAGTAGCCACCCGTTTTTACTCACTGGCAACACAATGGACCATCGAGGGAGAGTCCAAACCAACCAACCAACCAACCAACCAACAGGTCACTTATTCTTCGCAGACATTTCTCCACTATGAACGCAAATTCAAAATTTTGAATTGCAAAAAAAAAAAAAATATTTTTGAATTCTGATCTTTTCAGCGTTTATCATGCCTATGTATATACGAATAAAACAAATTTTGTTGCGATTTTGGCTGTTATGAAGCCACCTGTCTTCATCTTTGTTTTACACGATTTCTGTAAAAATCATTTCCAGACCAATGTTCTATGGGTGAACCACAAACACAGCCTGTTTTAAATTTGCCGGTACCTTCTCGCAAAAACCAAATTGTTATTTTTGCATAGTTTTAGGGCGTTTTTTTGCCCTAAAATATATGCCACAAATAAAATTGATTCTTGGGCTTGGCTTCTCCGACTTACAATAGCCGTGTTCCATTCAGCCTGAGAAACAAAATGCCTTCTGGTCCTTAGGTTGTATTAGTGTAGGTTCTGCAACATTCGGGAATCGTGTTGATAGTCCATCTTCAGTTTGATTTCAGTATTCGTCAGGTCAGGGGGCATATTCGAGTTCGCAGTACTGTTGCAGAAGTCCATCAGTCGATTTTTTCTGTATGTTTATAAATATCACATCTACAAGAAAGGCGATCCTATGCCTTGCTCCGAGACATATCCCTGCTAAATGTCGTATATAAGATCCTATCCAATATATTGTGTAAACGTCTGAAGCCTCTCTACAACACATTTTTCGGCAAATACCAGCGTGTCTTCTGGCCCGGCACGTCGACTATAGACAAAAATTTCACACTAAGGCAAATCCTGAAAAAGATCAAGGAATTTCAAAGCCGCATATAATCGTCTGAATACTAACAAGAGGAAAATACCGGAATTCAAAATTCCATCCATTCAGGGCACCCCTCTTAAAATTTCTGGTAGGGCTAAATATCTAGGGTTAATACTAAACAAAAAAATAAACTGGGGACTAAATACAAGGGAGAGAGCAAGGAAAGCTATGATAGCTCTCTATACTTGTAGCAGAATATTTGGAAAAACTTGGGGGTCCAAACCAAAAGTTATTTGCTGGCTCTACACAGCAGTTGTGAGACCTATATTGACAAACGACAGCCTAGTATAGTGGCCAGCCGCAAGTAAGGGCACAAACCTCAAGATACTAATCAGAGTACAAAGAATGGCGTGCATTGGTGTCACAGGAGCTATGAGAACCATACCAACTGCAGGATTAGAGACCATACTCAATCTATTACCTTTAGATCTATTTGCACAGGAATCTGCAACTAGAAGTGTTCTAAGATTAAGCCAATCTGAAGGTTAGAGGTCAAGCTTGACTTGAGGCATGCGCAGATTTTACTCAAATACATGGGCAGAGATGTTAGCACAGACTACATAGTGCCCTATTTAGACTTTCATAAGCCATTTTCCAGTTCATTTCCGAGTCAGGAGGAATGGGAAACTAATATCCCGCTAAATGACAACTCTATCTCCATCTACCCTGATGGATACAAGATGGACGTGGGAGTATGTGCACGGGACTTTTCCTGGAAAATTCAATTTGAACAAGTCAATTCGACTTCCGGACTATAGCAGTGTTTTTCAAGCGGAGGTCTTGGTGGTGGCAACAGCTGCCTGGGACGCTACAATGAAAGCTATATCACCAGATGATATCACCTTTTTCATTGGCAGCCAGGCAGCGATAAGAACGATTTTCGCCACACAAATAAAATCAAAGTTTGTGCGTTGCTGTCGCGAAGAGCTGCGGGTTCTTGGTACACAACACAATGTAAAGCTCTCCTGGGTACCCGGACATAATGGCGTTTCAGGAAATGAGCAGGCTGACGAGTTGGCAAGGGAGGGCTCAGCTCTAAATCCTGAACGAGCTGACTAGTCAATTAAGACACCACCCTGCAACCTGGACCTAGAATCTAGAAATAAAACGATCGCCATAGAAAATAGCAGATGGAGATCACTAGAATCCTGTTTACAAAAAAACTCTGGCAGCTCTAGGATAGAAACCGTACCGAGCAAATTCTGCACTTCAACAGATACGAGTATATCTTATCGGGTTTAGCGGGGATGACAACTGGACATAACTTGTTACGTTATCACACAAAGAAATTGGGAATAAGCGAAGAAGATATAATATATGTAGAGGCTACGGCCTCTGCCACTGTCCAGGACTCTACCACCTTAGATGCAAAATACTAGGGAAATATTTCACCTAAGACTTAGAAGAACTATCAAATGTATCGGTAAATAAGATAACCAAATTTATAAATGCATCGGGTTGGTTTAAGAACCCATAGATGTCACGAGAGGGTGGCCGTGGTGTAGTGGTAACATTAACGCTTGTCACGCTTTTGGTTCACGGTTCAAATCCTGATCTCAACAATCATCTATTTATTTCGTCTGAAATAAATTAAAAAGTCGACCAATTGCGAAAGCTTAGTCAACTCTACTGCAGAGGCATAACACTGGCAGTAGGGTGGTCATATGGCTCAAATGCAACTTCGTCGTGATGATGACATCAGGTGGAGGGAAAAAAATACTGTGAATCATGAGCAACGACAAAAAGCAAAACAAACAAGCTCCCCAGTTATATGGACGCCACCCTTAGAGTTTACTGAAACTTAATACCACCTAAGTTTCAAACCCACTACACCAATCTTTCTTTCTTCCTCTCTTAATTTCTACAAACGCCCGTGCCCCGAAATAATTTAAGGGTATTCATATCCCATTTGGCGCGCGCAAATTATATATATAAAAAAAAAAAAAGCTAGACTCCTTGGGCATCACAATGGATCTACATTGATCTAAGTGTGGCGTAGTAGGTCTTTTACCCTCTACGTCAACCCATCAAACTTAACCTAACCTAATCGTTTGAAGTTCTACAAGACGATGGGCTTCAAGATTATGATTGCAGAAAATTATTGTTCAATCATGACTTCAAAATGAATGGTGATTTATTTTTTTCAAGTTGAGTGCCATTATTGAAGTCAAATGAATTACATGCCAAAATGATTGCATTCTTTGCTCAGCTCTGATGTCAACGATACGAATATCTTTCGTTAAGGTATCGTTAATATTCTAAATACATATTATCCAAAATGAACTCTGATTTAGAGGTCAAACAATTTTACAAAAGAAAATTGAGCACCCTTGCAGCAGCTTTAGAGTGCGCATCGTCAAAAACAAAAACATATTCACTCCCAAAATACCGTTAGAAAATAGGCAAGCCAATTGAGTTTGTAGTCTCACAATTAAACTCATAAAAGCATAACTTTTACGAAACTTAATAAAATCACGTAAAAAGCATAAAACGAAAAAGTTGAACTAAGTGTTTTTGTGTGTAGATGTGTGTTATACAAGATCGATTCTATCTGTCTAATATCTACTACATCAAACAATTATGTGGAAGATCACAAGAAATAGCCAACGAAAAAAAAAAAAAAAAAAAAAACAGGGAAACTTTAAGGAATACAACAATATAAATGAAATTCTGGTGCTATCACGTAAATATCGCTTACTGAACTTTTCTAAACAACAATACACTTACATCTTCACCATTGGCTATTCGACTTTTTAACGATTGAACAGGATACACGCCCATGGCGAGCACCCTATGACCAGGAGATTGTTCGCCCTTTTTTTTTTTTTTTGTGTATACATTTTACATTTTACATTGATTTTTTTTTTATTTTTTGTTATTATGTAGGAGAGATGGGTGGTGTGGTGGATACAAACAAAAATAAATATGTAACAGTGATGCAAATGCATTAAACACAATTAAACGGTGGGGTGGTGGTTGACAATTGAATTTTTTTTTATATATATATTCAATTATATATTTAACACATGGCAAACACGTAACGTAAACATTATCATATACAATTGTTTGCAATTTTGTTTTTTGTTTTTTTTTTTCATATATATATATTTAGTGTTAACGCAGTCAACATTTATTCATAAATATATACGAGCAATCAGTAGCAGCAGTAGTAGCAGTAGTAGTAGTAGAAGTAGTAACAGAATGCAGCAAGATGAGAAAAAAAAGAAAAAAAACAAAACAGATGTCTTTACTTTCATTTTCCAAATAAAATGTTTCACTCTCTTATTCAAATGGCAGTGATTTTGTTTCCAAATCAACTGTCAATGTAACAAAGAGTAACGTATATCGAATAGAATTTTGTACTACCTAAAATGTTCAATAAAAATCGCTAAAGAAAATGTTGCCAATAATAAAATGAAAAGCCCTTTGATTTTGCATAACACATTTCATTTCTCAGCCTTTTTTGATTTTTTTTTGTTTGTATAGTAACGAAACAACATATTTTGTGGCTTGCTTGAGACATTCTCATAAAACAAACATTTCAAGATGAATAAAATATCAAAGAAAACAAAAAAAAAAAAAAAAAAACTAAAATTGTTCAAGAAACCAAGAAAAAAAAAAAAAACAAAACAGCAAACAGAAAACTAACAGAAGAACTATTATGAAAATTTAATAATTATTAAGCCCCATACCAGATTGCGACAGGTCTCGGAATGCACCCTCTGTAATGTTATTGACACATTTTTTCAAAAATGAATGAATGTTCTTAAGATTAATGAGATTCTCTTACAACTAGTTTTTTTTTTTTTCTAACATCTAATAGGTAGTTTTGACTTAATATACTTTTTAGAGCGTCGATAACTTTTAAGCCATACTGTTAATTCCAACTTTTTGAATGTACGCATACTAAGTTTTAAAATAGAAACACAATGTGGACAGAATGAGTAGAAACAATGGGATCTTATGGGGTAACACCAAATGTGACCTCAGGCGTTTGGTCGGTTTTTCAATGTCGAAGTAGAGCTACTCTCTACTATTGTCGCGCGTTATGACAGCTCACAGCTGTTTTGGCTTGACATTATTCTTTGATTTGTTCGATTTTAGCAACAAGGTAAGTCATTATGTCGGGTATGTAATCCGAATTGTTAGCATTTATATATGTAAACATTTTTAATTGCTAATTGATGTTTTTAAACACAAATAAATTACGAGGGTGGGTTAATAAGTCCCTGAAAAATGAAATAAGGAACACTCTTTTCGGTATAAAATCATTTTTTAGCTCTATACACTTCATCCAACGTTTCTCCAATTGTTTGATGCCCTCCAAATAATACGATTTCTCGAGCCCCTCAAAATAAGCGTTTGTTTCAGCGATGACCTCTTCATTCGACCCAAATCTCTTACCTCCGAGCCATTTCTTCATGTTTGGAAACAAGAAATAGTCGCAGGGGGCTAAATCTGGGGAATATGCTGGATGAGGAAGGAGTTCGTAGCCTAACTCATGCAATTTTGCCATTGCGACCGCGGACTTGTGCGCCGATGCGTTGTCCTGGTGAAAAAGAACAAATGTGGCCGTTTTACTCTTTTCAAGATAATCGATGTGAATAACACCACGCGCGTCCCAAAAAACTGTCGCCATGACCTTGTTTGCTGACAAACCCGCCTTGGCCTTCTTCGGCTTCGATTCACCAGGAGAAGTCCATTGTTTTGACTGCTCCTTGGTTTCTGGTATGTTGTGGTGAATCCAGGTTTCATCCACGGTTACGAAACGGAGCAAACACTCAGCCGAATTTTTCTGGAACATCGCAAAACACACCTTTGAAGTTGTCAAAAGAATGCGTTTGTTGTCGATTGTGAGCAAACGCGGCACCCATCTTCCGCAAGCTTTTTCATGTCCAAATATTTATGTAAAATTGAAATCACTGAGCCATGTGATAAGCCTGTGGCCTCATCAAGCTCGCGCACTTTCACTCGCCGATCGTCCATTATCAAACCATGGATTTTGTCGACCATTTCTGGTGTGGTGACTTCAATTGGGAGATCAGAACGTTCGGCGTCACTTGTGCTTGAACGACCGCACCGAAATTGAGTAAACCAGTGGTGAATGATTCCAATCGATGGTGAAGAGTCCCCATAATATTTGTTAAGCTTTTGTTTGGTTTGCGTGATTTTTTCTCGCAAGCAATAGTGTTTAATGAGCACTAGAAATTCACTTTTTTCCATTTTAACGAAAATGCTAGTAAGCGTCTATATAAAATGGCTGCCACAACAAAACTATTTGACAGATCTGTCTGAAAATTTGGGTGCGTTCTTTTGAAAGATGATTCTTGACAAAAGAAAATTAAATTTAAGGTGACGACACAATTTGTGTTAATTTTCAGGGACTTATTGACCCACCCTCGTATGTTAGAGTATGCAAAGATTTTTATTTTTTTTATTTTCTTATTCATACACATTTGTTTGCGAAGTTATTTCTTTTCTAATCAAACCATAAAAATAAAAAGAGTACATTTCTACTTTTCTTTCTGCCGTGAAATCGTGTGTGGGAAATTTAAGGGAACAGAATATAATTCTGTCATATTCCTAACCTCTCAACACCCGACCGTCTTGAAGCCACATTTGGTGTTGCGAATTCTGAGGTCGCGCGTTGTGACAAATATTATCGTAAGTTTTGCCCATTAAAATGTAACCGAACGATGCAGTCTTAGACATAATCAGGTGCTGAGTACTGGTGTAAAAACTCTTAGACAAGATGGAATATTGTCGAACGAGGTCATTGGCCTCCAGGAGAACACCTCAAGGGGGAGTGATACCATCGATTTTATTAGCAAAACAAACTGCTGTTGAAGCAGTGTAAGTAGCATATGTGGTCATAATAGAAACGGGCAAATTCTTGTCCATTATCAGCATCTAATACAAATCCTTATAAGAGAAGATTAACGAATATAGTTACACACATCTATTGATATTAAACTTAAACTTCAAAAGATAATGGCAATCAAATATTCAGTATTTATTTATATACGTATTTCGAATACAAAAATGTAAGCTTTATTCACAATGCCCGCCTCTGCCCTAATGCAGTCCTTTAGTTGCTTCGTCCACTCATCAATCGCAGCATGCACCACATTAATTGGAAAGTTCTCAGTTTCGGTCAGGGCGCGCTACAGGGATTTGTGGCATACAACTTCGGCACTGATGAAAAGGGGTACATTTTTCTGGCGCCAGGTCTGGCACAGTCTTGCTGGAATGTCCATGGCTATTTTTGAAATATGATATGGATAAGAGGTTTCATAAAGGATTGTAAAATGATACACTTTGACCGACGTATTGGAGTTTTTCGCAAGAATACAGATCAGTGAAACCGTCTTTAAAAACAGCCTTAAGACCATCTCGGACGATTCCTTAAATATTATTTTGTTTATTACTTTTTTCCTGCAAGGTGAAAGTTTCTCGTTGTCGCTAACAGATATTGTCTGTGCAAAACAGCAGCGTACTCCGCCAACAGTCACTTTGATTTGTGGACCCTTCTTTAAGGGTCACTGGCATTATGGCGTTTGAAGTCCTTCAGCCCCAAGTCTTTCTTGATAATGTGACTGATTCACTATTTCGTTACATTTACCTTTTTTTCAGTGGATTTTTATTTTTAGTATTCGTGCCTTGAAGGCTTTGATGACTTATTGCGTTTGTATCATGCCTGGACGACCAGATTGCCCATGGTCTTTAAAGTCCCAAGTATCCTAGAAACAAATTTTGTACACCGATAAACAAACATTGGGCTAATCCCTAGCGGCTGCAGTGTCTTGTAAATCTGAACAGCTATGCGATTCTCTTTATCAGATTATTTCATAGCGAAAGCGTTACAAACAAACAACTGTGAGGCTAACTGCAACGTGCAATAGGATATGATCATCTGATTCATCTTACATCCAACTCTTAATAAGCCACATGCAATCGATCAATTAGCGGAGGAACTAGACTGGGCAAAAGAAGGATGAAACAAAACTGTGACATCTATTACAGTGGCTGCTATAGGGAACAGAAGCAGCGTATATTTGGATGCGGATTTGCATGAGGACCGTACGATCCAAGCAATAGAGAGCTTGATTTGCAGAAAAGATGTTTGAACAAGTCAAAAAGAACGCACGTATGCAAGAAAGGCGAACAAGCTTAGTAGTCGATGTACATTTTAACCATCAGGAAAGAATACTTCTGCAGGCAGTTAAACGGCGATGGTTACCAAATGACGAAAACATTTGCTTCCACCTGACAAACCTGAGAAAAATTAAGTCAAGCCAACGATATCCAAGCTCAAAGTTGGCGTATCCGACGGAAATTATAATTAGAATAATTATTCCAGTTCTGCTTTGCGACCCAAAAGTGAAGATAAAATGGCGAACTTAGTCAGAAAGATTCGAGTTCATCATCGTCTAGAATGCCCTGAATATGCAGAGTGAATGGACATCAATGCTCCGGTCTGTCGTGTCTTCGAATCCACTCGGAACCGGAGGGAGAAAGTGGTAAAGGAAAACCTTCTTATGTGACGTTAAAAAGTAGAATGAACCTCAAGCAAATTTGTGTACGAAACTGGATCCAGTTAGCTAAGGAACCAGTTGGCCGAAGAAGCTTTTTGGTTTAGTTGAAGAGACCCTAATAAGATTTATAATAACCGACGATACGAGTATGTTCTACGTATTAAAACATATTGCATTGGAGGACAATCTTGAAGTTCTTATGTACATGCATTACCTAGAAGCTAATATAAGGGTTGCAACAAGATCAGCAAAGCTTGTACCATTGCATCAACAAAGTACAACGAAGATGTAAGTCCAGCTTAAGGGTAGAAAGAAAGTTTCATCGCCAACAGGGATTATTTCGTTTTGTCCCAAAAGATGTCGATTCACTTCTCAAAGATGTGCAAACTATGTAATTATACAACAAGTAACAACACAACACTCGTTAAATTACAATCAAATCTGGCAACATTGAACAGCGCCAATTGTAAATAGCGATCATCAGACAAAGAAATCAAGTATTCTTACTCCTTAACGTCGCGATTGTTTTTCAAATAAAATTGTTTACCTTTATTGGAATAGTAAACTGGATATCGGAAGAGAAGTATTGCAGTCAAACTGCATTGGAGGCTTACAAATCACTCAAATATTCTGAAAAGTGAGGCCAATTTTGTTCGTGCCTGAGTGCTTGAGATGGATAAATACCACCCCTCACACTAAATCAAATTCAAATCTGCCAACGTTTATTTAGAACAATGGACTTGCGCCAAATGGTATAAATATAGTTTGGAAGCTAAGTAATAACTGCTGCTCAAGTAGAGCAAAAACCTAACATAAGCTTAGCTGCGACTGTTTCTCTACAATATAGAGGCTGCACATATCTTTACATCAACTTATGAATTATGGATTTCAGTACCCGAGCAAACAGTTTTATAAGAGAGGATCAGACACCCATATGTACAGACATCACAATACCAAGAAGTGGCTTACATCGCGTAGAATATTAGGCTGTATAATATGGCATGCCATGCCATGCCATATGGTAGGCATAACTGCTGCAAATGGCTTAAAAGTTATCGAACTCCAAAACCAGTTCTATACTCAATTAGATTCTCAAAACCTACACATTGCAAACTATAGTAAAACCTTATTATTTACAAATTTAATTATTAAATTAAAGTGATTCTGTTTCCTATCCCTAGATTCACTACCTATTCACATTAAAGATTCACTTATATAATTATTATTTAAAAATTTAAAAAAAAAGAGGAAAATTATTATACTCGTAGCTTACCTCTCGTATGGTCAATGTGTGTGACATCATTTGAATGTTGACTTGCGATTGACTCGTTGGTAAATTATCACTGGAACGCGATCGAACTAATTGCTTTGAACCGCTTAGAACTGATCTACTTTTTAGTAACATTTCAGTCTTAATAAATATCCTAGATATATACGTGGAACTGTATAAAATAGAAAATTATAGTCATGTGTATTATATAAAAATGTATGCACTAACCTTAGCCCCCTAATACTAAACGCTGATTGCAACAGCTTCGCTGGTGTGACTGGTAATTTTTTGCAAAATTTAATTAGCGCATTACCAATGTCATTCTTAATATTATCCGGACTTGATTCATTGTTCGACGTGCATTCCTTATGGAATAAATTGAGTATGACCAGAGCGATGCGATAGAACACCTTAATGCCTTCGTGAAAGAAACAATCCATAACGCGTACTAAATGCTGAAATGGTAAGCCAGCTAATATCCACCAGCACCAGTCCATAAAGACACGTTCTAATTTCTGTCCGGGACACATTCGTTGCAAGTACGAGACGGAGGTTTTCTATAAAAAAAAAAAAGCAACACATTATGTTTATCTCTCTGGTTGAGTGAGAATAATAATAGCAACTTACTGCGTGTTTTTTGGCAATTTGCATCACTGTCTTCCAAGTGACTTCGTGTAGTAGTTTTGTCTGATTAATGAACACCTTTTCTTTGCATGCAACTAAACTGGCAAGACAGTGATAGGCTTCTTCCTCTGAAAATAAATAAATAAATAAAACATCAGGTAAGTCGATGAATCTTAGAGAAAAAAACAAATAAATATAAATAATTCCCTATGTACTCGAAGGCAGATGGCCAAATGTTGTTATTTTGGGATCAATTCAGATTGCAGCTATACGCGTGTCAACCGATGATTTTTACGATATTTATAGATTGTCTTGTCGACTCTGTAATATGACGCATTTATCGATTGTAAATATCGTCAGCAGGGTTATTTATGAACTTAAGATAAACAATTACCGGTTCTACTATTACATTTTATGACTGAATTTAAATAGAAGCACTTTACTACTATATCACCTTATGTGTGCTTTTACTTACATAGATTAGGTTGTAATGTGTATCTCAATTACTTTCAGTTAATCTAGCACTTAGAGTTTAAAGAAGACCTCTTGATGGAAAGTTACAGAAAAAAATTAATCAATATGGCCATAATAGTCGAAGTTTGTGTGTTTCTATGTTCGTTTATAGCTTGAGATCTACGGGACGAATTTAAATACGAGATTAACTTTCTCATCGACTACTAAAGGGTTTTTCAATAAGGACATAACAATTTTGTAATTAAATAAAACACGGAATAATTGAGATATCGGGCAGGTGTAGTACCCATGTTAAATTTAAGTATGGAATTCGATTTCGTTCATATGATCACCGCGTGCATGTTTGCAGCGATCGATTCTTTGAAGTCAATTTTCCACCACTCTTCCACACATATCGGCCGGAACGTTGATAATTTCGCGTTTGATATTATTCCTCAGCTCCTCTAACGTTGTTGGCTTGTTGGCATAAACCAACGACTTAACGTAACCCCATAAAAATAAATCCATCGGCGTTAAATCGCATGAGCAAGCTGGCCATTTGACCGGACCATTTCTCAAGATTACACGATTACCGAACTTCCCCTTCAATAGATCAATTGTTTGACCAGCTGTATGGCATGTGGCACCATCTTGTTGGAACCACATATCACTGATATCAAGTACATCCAATTCTGGCCAAAAATAGACTTCCAACATGGCACGATAGCGAACTCCATTGACCGTAACATGGCAATCATTTTCATCGACGAAAAAAATACGGTCCAATCACAGCTCCGGCATGAAATCCACATTGTCACTTTTTGTGGATGCAATGGAGTCTCTTGAAGCACATCTGGGCTTGCTGCTGTCCAATAACGGATATTTTGCTTATTGGCAAAGCCATTAAGCCAAAAATGAGCTCCAACACTGAAGATGATTTTTCGATGAAATTCAGGATTTTCTTCAAAATCGGCGAAGTTTCAGCGCTTCAAATTAACAAGAGGCTTCAGTTCTTGAGTTAATTTGATCTTGTTAGGGTGTAGGCCAAGATCTTTACGTAAAATTCGCCACAATGTGGACTGAGAGATTCTCATCCTGTGAACGGTATGGAATCGTCTGATTTGGCTCATTTTGAACTGACTTGTCCCACTGCCACAGGAACATTCAATTGTGAATATGTTGACTCGAATTTATCCACTATAGCACGCACAGTGTGTCTGGTGGGACGATTATTACGACCAAAAATTGGAGTAAGCGCTCTTAAAGTTGCAACCACCGACTTAGAATTTCGATAGTAATTTTTAATAATTTCCAAACGTTGCTGTGATTGGGAAAAACCATCGTAGATCGGCTTAGGATTCTCCTTAATTTTTGGGTTCAAGGTTACACAATAACTCGAAAACGATTGGCGCCATTAAAAAAAAGTGCATGACTTGGTCGCACATGTTCCTGTTCATTTGAAAACCACCCAGACTTTGAATTTAAACAATTTTCAATTTTGCCTCGAATTGTGATCCTACAGTTCTCAGATATGAAATTTGAAGTAAATTCGTCCAACCGTTAAGGGTATTTCTATTGCTCTATTGATTGATTAAAATCTCGAGTCGAAAAGATTTACGAGACCAGTACTTGTCGTCACAGGAGTATGTAAACAATACGAGTATATAACACAAATTGAAGTAACATTGTACTGTTTTCATCACTACCCGAGAGGTAGGAGTGGATAGCTTCAATTTCCTCTAAATCTTCATAACTCCTTCAGAAGTCCAGAGGCGATTCCCAGTCTATTGGCCATTATGTCTATGGCACAGTGTCCTACCAGAATTCTTTTTAGGATGCGTGTTCTATTTTTCTCAATGCCAACAGGTTTTGGGTTCTATTTTTCTTTTAATTGTGCCCATAGGCTACGGGATACACCGCATCCACTTCTGGAGTACAAGGCATTGTTGGCTTAGCCTTGAGGTCGAAATTTCTTTTTGCTACACTAAAAAAAATAATTTACTAATGCATGAGCAGTTTCCAAGCTTAATGTATCTTAAAAATATATATAAATATTTTGGCGGTAGCAGCCCAGTCTTGTGCTGAACAAGGACGTACAGTTTATTAGTTTTCGTTGGCGCTACAAAGCGTTGTGCTTCTTGGCCTCAAGTAATATGCTTCTCCAGCCGGTTCGATCCCTAGCCCGCCATCTCCAATTTTGTACACCCAATCAATGGAGATCTCCTTCTACCTGGTCACACCATCGAAGATGAGGTCTGCCTTGGTTTCTTGATCCCTCTGGTATGGCGTTGAAGACTTTACAGGTTGGAGCGTCGTTATTCATTTGCTCCACATGACCCAGCCACCTTAACCATTGGATACGTATTTTTTGTTGACTAGGCTTATGTCGCTGTACAGCACGTACAACTCGTTGTTGTATCTTCTTCGTCTACACAAACAGGACCATAAATAGTGCGTAGGACTTTTCTTACGCATACAGCAAAGGAGCTTTCATTCGACTGGGTAAGGTCCATGCTTTTGCACCATATAGCAGGACCGGGATGATGAGTGCTTTGTATAGCATCTCCTTGGTTCTTCTCGATAGGGCTTTGTTCCTCAATTGCTCCTCAGCCCAATGAAACAGCGATTAGCAAGAGTTATTCTTGTTTGTCGAGTTTACAGCAGTGTCCAGGTAGACAAATTCCTTGACTGCCTCGATGTTATACCTATCAATTGTCACGTTCAGATCAAGCCTGCGGTGGGAGCCGACTCTTGTTGATGAAAGCACCTACAGTTTACTCGTATTGCGGTATCATAAAAACATTTTTACTCTCGGATGTTCGTCGAGATGGGATTCAATCCTGAACTTCCCGCTCAGTAATCAAATGCATTTACCACTGAGCCAGGCAAAACCATCTGCAACGTCAAACTAATAAAGTAAATATCATTGCCATTCACGAAGTTTGTTCGTGAGTCACAATTTTTGAGAACTTTTCGTACTTAACATGGCACATTTTACTCGCAATCTATCCGATTTTATTGGTTTTGAGGAAAGGGTGTGGAATCTACAAACTATACCGAACTTTAATTCAACATTTAAAACAAAAATACAGGTTTCACCTCGAATTGTGAACCCACAGATCCAGATACAAGTCTGTTTAGACGTTATGGTTGCAAGCAGCTCTACATGCAAACAGACAGGTAGACAAAATTTAGAGACCACTTTTTGAGATTTTGTAACTTAGTACCTAGAAAAAGCAAGAGTTCTGAAACGCTCTGGCTTTTTCAGCAAATTTAGTTTGAAAACCATGTGCTTTTCAGAGAGGTCAGTTTCTGTAGCCAACAGGAATTTCTAATCAAAAGATAGATTGTTGGACGGCTTGTATAGCACGTAGCGCCTTCTTCCTAGAACCAGAGATCGTCCAAGTTCATTTCCTCACTTTCTGACCAAAAAAATCGATTATCATGCCTCTGTAGCGCTCTCCGTTTACCGTAACATCTTCGAAGAAAAATTGGCCAATAATGCAGCCATTGCACAAACCACAAAAAATAATTACTTTCGGCAACAGCAGCAATATTCTCGCCTGAGCGCATAGGACAAACACGAGGATAAATTGTGTAATCAATTAGCATGCCAATTTCACGAAATTGGTGCATTATTTCGATCGAAATTTCTTTTCAAAATTCGCACTGTTTCGGCAACACAGCACTCACTTTGGAAATAAGTTTTTAATATTTCTCAACGTTCTTAAAGCTTAAATCGATTTATTTCGTACTGTCAAAGAGCTGTCAGTATCAAAATAACATGTAATTTAAAAATAAGCCAGCAGATGGCCTACCTGTTATATGGTGAATGAAAGCAATTGTTATGTCAGGGACTAGTATTGCTTTTGATACCGCCGTCGATAGGACATCCGTGCCCACCATGGTTGGTGCGTCAACGATATTTTAAAAATGTGACTTGAGCCGTACATTTCAAATTTTAGTATATATTTTCTTAAAAAAGCAATTGGTTGTTGTTATATATATAAATTTATAACAGATTTATTCTGTATTACACAAACCAACTATTTGATGAGTTATATTAACATAACACTTTTTTTTAATGAAAACTGAACGTATATATACACCCAATCAATCTTACTAATAGTATCAGAGGAACTTGAAAAAGTAGGTTAGGAAAGTGTGTTCCGAAATTGAAATATTCCCTATAACTTCGAAAATTATGATACTCTACTATGGGCCAAATTTTAATAAGAAACCTTTCCTCGAATACAGTTTCAAATGAATGTCTGAAGTTACGTTGGCATCTGCAATACGATTACGCATTCAACTTTGGACTAAAAATTCAAATAACGGCAGTTAACATAAACGTCACAGCTTCTTTGACACAAGTATTTCTTCAGCAATGTGCATAAATAAAATTAAAACAGAGTCGGTAATATAACGAGTAATAAACTTATCATTTCGAAATCTGTAGGTGTACTCCCACGCCAACTGTATTGTTTTGATATCTATAGGAAGGATGCTCATTTCCTATTACTGTAATACAAATTAATTGCGCAATACTCTATCGACTGAATGCACTGATGTAGGTACATACGTCAACGGGGCAAGTATTAAATTTGAGTCTATGAAACGTGCATCGCATCTTATCTGTGGTTGATTAGAATTTCGAAATCGATCAGAACCAGACCTCTATAAGGAACGAATGGAATTTCCCTTGGATAACTTTCGTTTCAAAGTAATCAACTGAAATTGTGACATATCAAGCTGTCAGTGTCATCTTATTATGTGCAATCATCTGACGAGATCGTGATTGTGGTGGCAGCGGTTCCAAGTTTCACGTTATCCCACCCTGCCAAATTGTATTGGTTTCATTAGATTAGCGAATGAGCACCTCCCCATGGGGCAGCGAAATTGGTATTTTCTCTGCTATTGTACTCGTATATCTAAATATCAAGCGATTGACGTAAGTGATTTTTTTTTTGTATTTTGTATTTTTTATTTTCTGTTTGTAGTTCAGTCGATGAACGCGTGTTACGAGTACGTTTCAAGTTAAGTTGAGGTTGAAGTCCTGATCAATATTCAATTTGAATTTGTTAAGATACATACATAGATACATATATTTGGATTTTAAATACTCTGTAGGTGGAGCGTAGAAAGTCATTATAATTCGAAATCAGTAAACCAACTACTTCTGATGCGCTAATGTAGTTGTTCTCAAACAGCTTAAGCAAATTGGATACAGCTGCAATTGTGAAAACACGTTGTGGTTCAAGGAGATCTTTACAAAAAAGTGCGATGCAAAGACCAAAAGCATCCCCTTGGTAGACAAAGAAAGGATTATCACAGAGATTGAAAGGATTCTGTAGTGAGGTAGAGAATACCACAAAACTTGCAAGACTTAAGAGAATAATCCAGGAGAGAAAATTAAATGTGCATCATTCAACACAACAAAAAAAAAAAAAAATTCAACACAACAAAACAAAACCCTCCCGAACATAAAAAAAAGTGCACGACTGAGTCGCAAGTACTTGCACTTATTGTGTGCTGTTCACTTAAGATTAATGTTCAAGAGAAATTGTAAATGCAGTTTTATGTTAGAAGAAAACTTTCTTTAAATTTGTTTTCCAAAACTTGGGATACCCTGTATGGCATATATCAAATATTGCTTAAATGTCTATTTTCAACGAAACCATTTGAGTAACCAATCGTTATAGGATTTTGAAGAAAAAAATTGACACGTTACGCACGTTACGATATACATATGAATGTCTACCTTAACTATTAAATTCAAACAAAATCGTAGAACGGTTTTCGAGAAAGTCGGACACGAGTAAAACATAGTTAATTTTGGGGTTAGAAAAGAAATTCAGATTTTGCTAAAATTGACACAGAATCTCAAAGTCGATATTTTCCATGAAAATAAGGGTATAAATTCTAGATTTGGCAGTGAGAAACCGCACCAAATTCTTACGTTCATTTTGGGACACCGTTAACAGTAAATTGTAGTCATAGCGCGACATTATACATATTCTGGGTTCTACTCAAGTTGAAAAGAAAAACCATCTATTTGTCGCGTACTGATTGATCGCTGGGTCCAAACAGACCCACACATAAGCGACCCACTAGCAAGGGTTACAACATTAGCGGTTAACCCACAATCTACCTCGAAAAGAATACCCTATTAATATGTTTTGTAGTACCAGAAGTGTGCCTTTGCCCACTATGATGTATTCGATTTATGTTAAATGAATTACCTCTTAATCTGGAGCATATGTCTCCGCTGATTTTTTGTTTATAGAACTATTAGAGAGCTCTCCCATATATCTTTTAGATGTATCTTCTATAGCTCTTAGTTTCTCAAGCTTCCACAGTAATTTTTTAACGACTTGCTACATACATAGCCTACTTTGTTCACACTGATGAAACTGGACGTGACGGAGAGGCAAGAAGTTGACTATTGTATTTAATTCCGAAGCACAGGCTTCTTGCAATAGTGAAGGCAATCTTGTCACTGATACATATGGGATGGTAGTTAAATAGTACTTTCACAATCTGCTGCTAAATGGGCAACAGTCAAAGAAGAAGAAGCAGTCCCCAAGGCAAGGCGACTACATTGGCTCAGTCACATCGAGCGAGTGGACAACAACGGTCCATTCAATAAGATCTTCATATTCCAGTCCAAAGGTTGGATAAGACTAGGAAGGCAGAGCCTCCGTTTTAAAGACTAAGCATTCGCGGATGTCAGGCGGCTTGTTGGATCGACGGTTATGGAAGGCACCGTAGTCGGGACCGGGAGCTCATTAAGTAAGTCATGTGTAAGTTCAAAGGATATTTAACTTCGTCGGTGCCAGCTAAGGAGAGAAGTTGGACAAAGTGTTTGAAGGAGGTACGGAAACGTTCACAACCCTTTCTAGCTGGTGTACAAACCTAAGCCTTATAAGCCTAGGATCGTCAAGAGCCCCCACATTATATGTCCCACATTTTTGGATAGTTATTTGCGTTAAATTGTCATCAATACAACGATCGCGATTGCTTCGGGATAGACTCTTGCGTTAAAATTGCTTTTTAATGTGGTATATTATTTACTACTAATAGCCGCTGGGTAATGAGAGTATGAACTCAAAGTTACATTCATTTAAGCTAGTAACTAATCTAAAATTTACGGTACAGCAACGAAAAAGTATCTTGTAAGAACATATGCAGTGCAGTTGACGTGTACTCAGCCTCGTGTATTATAACGGGAAATTTCATAAAATTTTATTTGTAAATAAAGGACAAGTTTTAACAAGTTATCCTTATTTTCATTTGCAGCAATTTAGATCTGGTCCAAGCTGTTTCGCTGGGGACGAACATCATTAGAAGATGACCAAAGTGAACTGTTCCCCAAAATATTAAATTTGAGGACCAAATTGTTGTAAGCGAACGCGCCGGATTTCTAAAACAAGTGTCATCATCATCAACGTCATTCATGTAGTGAATGGTTTTTAGAGCTTTGCAGTGTTGAAGAGAGATATTGAATCGATAGTTAAAGGCGATGTAACTATGATCCTTTACTGTGACCCAAAAGGGAGAACCAGCTACAAAAAAAAAAAAGGTTACCCAAAGCATCAAAGAGTCTCATGGCTACAATTTTTTGGGACTGTGAGGGAATCTTTTAAGTCAAATTTAATGAACGAAGTTAGTCATTAACGCAGCCTATTATCTGGATTTACTGCTGCAACTAAGGCAGATAATCATTAATAAGCGACGAGTAAAGTTCAGACGAGTTGCCCGACTTTTGCACACTAGTCCACACAGCTACAATTTATTAGAAATTTATCAACCCCAGGAATGTCCTGATTTATAGTCCCCAGCGATTACTTTTTATTTTCAAAATTAAAATGAGGCCTCTGAGGAAAACAAGTTGATACCGATAATAAAATTAAGCAAGCTGTGTTTTTTACCATTTTGATAATTAAGTTTCGAAACCAAACAGCAGTTCATGGTATGGCGTCCAGTAGGTGCAATTCCCTCAATTAAAGCAAGACTAAAATCAGCAACATACACCCGGAATATAGAAATATGTTTACAATTTTTTTTTTTTTTTTTTTTTTTTCAAACCAGAAAGCTAACCTGGACACAGTGTTAAAAAAACAAACAATTTGCTTGCGCTCTCGGGCATCAAGGAAATTCGCTCAGCACCTTATTTTCCAGACCTGGTGCCTTGTGATTTCCGGCTGTTCCCAAAAATAGAAAAAAAATTGAGGGGAATAGCCTTAAGTTCCAATGAGGAGATCATTAATGCGGTCAATATCAAAATTGATAACCTCCGAAATGATAATTTTAAGAGTGTTTCGAAAGATGGCTCTACGAGTACTGACTTAAAATTAAAAAAATTACATAAATTAAAGATTTTAAGTCAAAATTAATTTTTTTCCAACCAAATTAGCGAAATTTTATTAGTCTTCTCTCCAATCGTTAAAGCAATCCCCATGTAAAGGGTGTCCCAAAATTCACGAAAGATTTGAATTTTGCGCCATTTGTGCGGTAAAGTGTTGCCAACGAAAAAAAAAAAAAAAAAAAAAAAAACAGCGTGACAGTTCAGGGTTATTAAAAATGGAGTGTTACACGAAAGAAAGACGCGTTTTCATTGTTGAGAAATATTTTAAAATTAATGAAGGTTTGGCAGCTACAGATCGCAATTTTCTTGCAAAATATGGTCGGAATAGTGATTTAACTTCATCAACTGTGAAGAGATTAATTCAAAAATTCAAGGAGACTGGATCAATTAGTAAACTTAGACACTCTGGCCGTCCTTCAACACAAAACATTGAAGCAGTTCGTTAGTGTTGTTGAGAGTCCAGCAACATTAATTCGGCACCGTGGTCAAGAATTGAACACTTCGAGAAGCTCTCTACAGCGCATTCTCACGAAAGATTTTCATCTTCATGCATACAAAGTGCAATTGAGGGTGGCCGTGGTGTCACGCTACAGGTTCACGGTTCGAATCCTGATGTCAATAATCATCTATTTATTTCGCATGGAATAAATAAAAAGTCGATCAATTGCGAAAGCTTATGTCAACTCTACTGTGAAGGCATAACACTGGCAGTAGGGCGGTCATATGGCTAAAATGCAACTTGATTGTGGTGATGACATCAGGAGGACGGAAAAAAATACTGTGAATCATGAGCAACGACAAAAGCAAAAACAAACAAACTCCCCAGTTATCTGGACAGCCACCCTTGGAGTTCACTGAAACTTAATAACAGCTGAGTTTCAAACCAATTGCACCAATCTGTCTTTCTCTCTGTCTCTTCCCCTTTCCTCAAAAACGCCCGTGTCCTAAAAAAGTAGTATAAGGGTATTCATAACCCCTTTCACACGTGCAAATTATAAAAAAAAAAAAAAAAAAATTACCTCAAGAACTGAAGCCTACTAACCACGCACAGCGAAGAGAGTTCGTTGAATGGATTATGGGACAACAAGTGAATACTGATTTTTTAAACAAAATCATCTTCAGCGCTGAGGCTCATTTTCGCCTTGATGGCTTTGTTAGTTGTCCAAATTATAGAATTAGGGGTTCAGAAAATCCACGAGTGACTGTTGAGAAACAAATACATACGTGTCACTGTTTGGTGCGGATTTAGAGCTGGAGGCATCATCGGACCATTCTTCTTTGAAAATGCGGCTGGTCAGGCAATAACAGTTAATGGTACATGATAATCCAGTTTCTTGTGCTTAAATTGTAAGATATGGATGTGGTTTCAAAAAGCCGATGCCACATGTCATACAGCCCGAGAAACAATTCAAACACACTTATGCAAAACGGTCATGAAAAATTTCGACAAAAGAGTGCGTATGTGCCAACAAAGCCGTGATTCCTTTTACCCGATATGCTATTCCATACATAAGCCTATACTGTATACTTTATGAATCAATAAAACATTTACAATTTTTAATTAAAAACCTGTATTTTCTATCAAAATTACTTCTTGCGTGAATTTTGGGACACCCTTTAGTAGCAGTACAAAGTAATTACATTATTTAGGCATTTGACCTTAAACTATGTACACACTATACAATATTTTGATTTCAAAATAGAAATGTACAAACTGTAAACATTTGTATTGATAACGATTGGCTATGGATTGAGAAAAAAATGCTTTAAAGACAATTTAATTTAAATGAATCGTTAAGCAATAACATCGACCTATTCCCCCGCCTACTCTCAATACAGCCATACTGTCCAACTGTTTATTTACGAAAAATATACAAATAAATTAATAAAATAAGTATTTGATAAGAGAACGCTCATCGCATGCATGCTCTGATAGTACCGATTATAGAGGTCAATTAAAGTCCCCCATTGTTAGCCCTAGAGTCGAACCCAGACTAATGACTATTTTCATCCTACGGCTGTGCGATTTGTGGATAATCATTTGTGCACTCTGTGTATAAAACATACAATAGAGCAGACAGATGTACTGTGCTCTATTATTACCATGCGATGCAATTGCGAGATAAAAAGCTTGTAGGCAATTTAAATGAAAAATTAACATAATTGAAGTACTGAAAATAACTCGGACAATAGGCGATAATGTCATCTGAAATCAGACTTCACTAACTAAGTAGACTGCTAAGAACCAGAGAAATCTGAAAAAATTTAGACCGAATGAGTATGGTACGGGTACATAGAATTAGTTTGTTTATAAGAAGTCGTGATTTCCGATCAAGAATATGGATGGCAATCAAACAAACGAGTGGAATTTTTTTCAGTGACATTTATGATTTTCACAAAAAATTATATTGTTTATTTATTTGTTTAATTAGTAAATAAAACGCGATTTGTAGAGTCCACAAATAATGACTAATGTAGAATTATAGGAAAATTATGAAGTTTGCTATAATTCAATACCAGTTTTCGTGTCAAATCGATGTATGAGGGGTACAGACAGACCATTAGTTTGATTAAATTAATCGACTTTGTTGTTTAGCAAGAGCCAGGTAGCTCTATAGTAGTTTTGGCATCCTTTCAAGTTTGCAGCCTATTTCTATTCAAGGCATTTGGGTAGCTATTTCTTCAGCCACTTGTGGTGAATTCAGGTTTCATCCACGGCTACGAAACGGCGCAAAAAATCAGCCGAATTTTTCTGCAACATCGCCAACCACACTTCTGAAGTTGTCCAACGAATGTGTTTGTTGTCGATTGTGAGCAAACGTGGCACCCATCTTGTATATTTATGTAAAATCGAAATCACTAAGCCATGTGATAAGCCTGTGGCCTCTTCAAGCTCGCGCACTTTCACTCGCCGATCGTCCATTATCAAACCATGGATTTTGTCGACCAATTCTGGTGTGGTGACCTCAGTTGGGCGACCAAAACGTTCGGCGTCACTTGTGCTTGAACGACCGCACCGAAATTGAGTAAATCAGTGGTGAATGGCTCCAATCGATGGTGAAGAGTCCCAATAATTTTTGTCAAGCTTTTGTTTGGTTTGCGTGATAGTTTTTTCTCGCAAAAATAGTGTTTAATGAGCACTCGAAATTCACTTTTTTCCATTTTAACGAAAATGCTAGTAGGCGTCTATATAAAATGGCTGCCACAACAAAACTATTTGACAGATCTGTCTGAAAATTTGGGTGCGTTCTTTTGAAAGATGATTCTTGACAAAAAAAAAATTAAATTTAAGGTGACAACACAATTTGTGTTAATTTTCAGGGACTTATTGACCCACCCTCGTATATATATGTACGTTGATTTTCTGTATAATTTGTGCTTGTATTATAAAAGGACCACGCCCACTTTTAGGGGGTGTTTTCTTTAAAAAAAAGGAATATATTTAACTTTCTCAAAGCTATTTACGGTGACGTATTGTGAATATCTTTTCAGAATCCGTGAACTTGGAATAAATTGTGAGCCACTTTTCAGGGCTCCGGAATTTACAAGGTAACAAAAAGTATGAACTGAACTGTCCATTCGTCTGTCTGTCACAGCCTCATAACTTCTAAACTGTTAGACGTAGAAATGGTTACCAGAGTTGAGTTTTGTTAATCCGCAGACAGATCAGGAGCATCATTTTGGATAAGTTCAAGAACAGAGAAGTTATGGAGGTTAGAGTAATAGTAAAAAAAAAATATTTTATGGGTATTAAATGAAAGTTGACGGTGCTCTGGCATGTTTTTTTTTTTCAAAAGAAAAACTCATAAAAACTCTAAAAAATTGCGGAAGTACGAGTATCGTCTGAGTATCGTCTGAGTAGAATCCTTTAGCTATATAACTTATGCTATCTTTGGCTATACACGTATTTAACCTGGACTTTGAGTTTGCTGAATTCTTTGTCAAAAGGGTTAAGGAGAATAATGTCATTACTTTAAGGTATCTAATCCATTTGCTGAATATTTTTAGCTCAAAAAACTACAAAACAAATTCAACCGTTGTCGAATTTCGCATGATGTGATATATGTACATATAAACCAGCAGAATTAAAAAAAAAAAATACAAATATCTTTGACATTTTCGTCGACTTTTATTATTCAAACTAAAGTAAGCACAGGGGTGATTGTCTATTTTTAAAACATTCAAACATTTCAACATCTAGCCAACTTAAATACAAATTCTGAATCTATTACTTTTCATGTCACCATATACTGTCACAATCAAGTCAAATATAATTTTCAATCATCAAATGCTATCCCATATCAAACTCAATATAATCTTCGTGACAACTCAATTATCACCACAAATTTACAACTCTATTTCGAGACATCAATGTAAATAGATACCTACGCAAACCTAACTTAACATACAACTCAACTTGTCACACATCTCTATAGAAAATATATTTTATGATTTACTTTTCGGTAACTATTTGATATTGCATCTGTCAATAGTTTTGCACAGTTTCTCAATTGACACAGGTACACACGATTGTCTTTTTGCTATGGCACGTATAGCGAATCCAACTTCATATAATAACAATTAACCGAAGCAATCTAATTAAAGTCTAACTAATAAATTGTTTCCAAAAAAGGTGTCTATATATACAAAAAATAAACCCGCCATATTTAGAAAGCCATAAAAAAAAAAAAAAACAATCTCATATCACATATTTTTTATCGCAGAATTCATTCTGCTCTGCGTGGGTGTCAAGAATAAAATTCCACAACACGATGATAACAAGTAGCTTGAATAAATATTTACCAACCCAGAAATAAACTTAAGGCCGATACAATCATTTATTTTTATTTTATTAAAGGAATAGCAAATGTTTGTATTACTTACCAGACATAAAATGCAATAAAATTGATGTAATGGGATACAATACTGGACTGAAGGTGATATCGGGACAATCATATCCTAAAACATTAACAATCCGATCGGCCACTGCACGTCCAGTTCGAGTGAGATGGTATGGCAAACAGTGGGCGGAATCGACAAACGCTGGTAACATTATTGGTTTCTCTGAGAGTTCTGTTGTACCAAAGACCTGAAATATAAAGAAAAAATTTAATTTTTATAAATGTAGATGGAACTTAAGAATAAGTCGAGAGTGTTCGGATGTCAAATAACATGAGAATATACATGCTGAGTGTCAACATCGATGTCATATACGAGTACACTGAACAATGACAAATTTAGCTTCCATTGATTTTTCTATAAAAGATAACAACTAAGGATATGGTTGCATCTGTGAGTGTTATCAAAGGACGTGGCTATTTATATAGTGTTTCTGTTAACATATCATTACACCCCTACTGTTTCAGAAAAGTATTTCATCTACATACAAACAAAAAAAAAAAAAAATTTCATATGAAAAGCAGAAATGGTTATTTTTCATAGCTAATTTAGCTATCTGCTATTTTTCATAGCAAATTTCGTTATTTTTCATAGGCATTTCTGCTTTTTACAGAATTTTCTAAGAAACTATGGCAAAAACACCAAAGAATGGCTATGCAAATTCTTTAATAACACCATGCAAACTGGAATCTTGCCAAAAGAATTTAAAAGAACAAAAATAATCGGTATCCTTAAGCCGGGGAAAAAGTTCGAAAGAGCAGATAGCTATCGTCCAATAGCACTGCTAAGCATTACTTATAAACTTCTTGAGAGCCTCATGTACAACCGGATAGAGGCAGAAATGAACTCGAAAGTACGGAAATACGTCGACCAAGTACTATCCCTAACTACCAACATCGAGAACGGGTAGCAAAACAAGCTTAAAACATCATCAGCCTTCGTATATCTTTCTGCCGCATACGATGCCTTATGCCGAACTGGAGTCATCTTTAAACTACTCAAAGTAATACACTACAAAAAGATAGTAAATTTAATAAACAACATGTTAAGTAATTGGTCATTCAAAGTATTTATAGATGATATGGGAAGTAAACCAAAAAAGCTAAACAACCGTCTTCCATAAGGTTCAGAACTGTCACCCCTGTTGTTTCATCTCTATATGTATGATATGCCCGAAACAAGATGCAGAAAGTACGAAATACGCTGATGACATAGCTTTAACAACGCTGACCAGAAATATGCAAGACGTAGTACGAGTAGAAATACTTCAAGAAGATCTTAAGACGTTAGGCAAATATTTCGTAGATTGGAGACTAAAAATTAAAGTAAATAAAAGTTTAACAACAACCTAGCTAATATATCCCTTTAAGTCATGTTTAATAATACTCGTATCACTCTCCCACAAAACTGGTACCAGAAATACCAGAATTACACTCGACCGTACATTAACATATAAAAACCATCCGCAGAACAAGAAATAATCTTCTCCAAAAACTTACGACAACAACATGGGGTATTTCACCCACAACGCTTCGATTAGCAATATGGACCAACAGTATACATACCAAAAAAGTCGACAGTCAGCTCAATACAACTTTGAGTTTAATATCCGGGACCATTAAATCAACTCCTACCACATGGCGTCCCAATTTTGATCAATATTTCACCACCTAATATGAGACGCTCAAACCCGCTGATTAGTCAGTACGAAAAAAATTCGCGCAAATCCAGAAGTTCATATACACCAAGACCTAAATGACTGCCTTAATCGACGTCCGCGGCTCAAATCAAGTAAACCTCCAATGAAGAGTGCGGCAATACTTAAAGATTCGAGATTTCAACTGAATGATGGAATAGAAGAGACAGTAGAGAAGCGCTATTCCACCAAACAATATCCTAATTGAAGACCCAACTGTTCCTGTTCCGGATCAGAATCTGCTACACTATCTATGGACTAGGCTAAATCGTGTGCGGACCAACCATGTTGTGGGCCGACTTGCTTTATAAGTGGGGTGAAGTTGAAAATTCTTTGAGTGTTTGTGACTGCGGTGTCCCAAGGCAGACAATACAACACATCACATCGGACTGCCCGCGAAAACTATTTAGAAGAGCTACTACCGACATCCACAATTTTTTTTTTTTAATATGATAAACCTATTTAACAATTGTATTTTTAATAACTAATGTGCAATACGCTAAATGAAATAGTGGTGTCGTGGGTCAGTGGTTATCGCTTTGAACTAAGCGAAAGGTTTAGGTTTCGAATCCCAGAAAACATCAAACTATTTTTGCAAGGTTTTTCACTTCTTACGAATATCTGACATGCTTCCAAGTCTAAAATTATGTTATTACAGAGTTTTTCAACCCCGTTCGGAAACGGCAATGAAAACCGTAGGTACACGCGGTATAATACATGTGTTTGGTATTTATTTACTAAACAGAAAATGGACAAAATAGCTATTTATGAATAGCAATAATAGCGATTTTGAATAGCTAATTTTCTTATAAATAAAAGCTAAAACAGCTACGGATAATATCATTCTCTAAAATTTATAGTGTTATCCTAGTTACACTAGACTTTATGAGTAAAAATAGACATTTTAAAGTACAATTTCTTGCAGTTCTTACCAGATATTTACAATATAATAAATAGCACATACGGCTACAAAATTTCACTATCCCTATTTCGGCTATTTTTATAGCACATACTTGTTAGACAAAATAAGCTGATAGTGCTGTTAATTTTTCCAGTGTAAGATATTCCATGAAAAAATGGGAGAAAGCGTGAGCAAATTTTTCAACATCATAGCCCTTAATGAAAGAGAAGGCACATAGATTCTTTATAACGATAACACCCCAAGCTTATAATATTAATGAAAAGAGTTGACGAAAAAAATATCTTCGGTCTCAACATCGACAAAATCGATTCATGATGTACTATATAGCACTAAGCAGCACAAGATCTCGCCACCAAAGGTCAATGAAGCAACTGGGCAACCACATAACCAGAAACATTGACCCTCACCATTACTCGTATCTTTCTGCAGTTTGAATATCAAATGTAAACAATCAGAACACAATTATTGATAATAAAAAGTATAACGTTAAAGCCCTGCTATCTTATGAGATGGTCAACGTACGATCAACTTTGCTAAACTCCTCGAGGGTCACAATACCAACTACATTTAGATTTACAATTCAAAGCTTCTAAAAAAAGAAGAAATATAGAGGGGATATTTTGAAAAAGAGGACTCGAGATCCTCAAAGTTTTAGGTGATGCAAAATATTCGTTTTGTTAGCTAATTACATCTACCATGCCACACATTGACATCTTTTGGCTTTCGTAACTATACAGAGATTGAATTCTAGAATGTAAGGACCTTCTTAACTGTTGTACAAGAAGATCTAGAGATTTACGCGGTACTGCATATTTACCGTTAATCCAACAAATTTAATTTTGCATGGCAACTTCGAACGGTCCGGAGTAAAAGAGACGGTTGTACCTTGCAACGTTAGTGGTTGTATCTTAAACCGAACGCATTTTAGCACATACTCGTATTTCTCTATAAATAAGCTTTTAAAAAAAGTCATTATTGTTAATGAAAATTACATTATAAGTTATTTTATGCAAAACACAAAACGTTCAGATTAAAGTGGTAGAAAAAATTTAAGACAACCAACATTTTTTATTGGTGCAGAGTTGTAGACATCAAACAGGTAAATCACTGTCTGCGCTTGTGACCTAAGCTCACCAGGTCCAAGGTACATTCGCAGACTTTCGAAGACAAATCGTCTGGTGCTCTGGAAATATCATAGAAGGACTTAATTTACCATGAAGTTCCAAAATCTCCAACGTGGCAAACTATCCAGAATTATACGTAATTCTGAAGTCGGGTCTGCAACGGCATGCAATAGTCTTACTATATTTTGGAAACCCGACGGTATTTCCTATTAGAGTCCGTAAGAGAAGTTAATATTTCGTCTGAGAATGGAAAAGACAGCTTCTACAATGCTGGAATATGTCACCAGGAGACACGGTATCGGGTTTGTGAATTTCTACAGTACCAATCGCTTTTTTTTTTTTTTGTCGGGGCGGGTACACCCTACTGGAGCACTCAGACTCAAAAACAGGTCCAGAGCAGAGAACCCCATTTTAATGTGTTTTTTTTCGTCTTTTGTAAAAAGACGAGTAGACGCTTCAGTGATGAAGAGCTTAGGTCATCAGCACTCACCACATCAGCACCGAAAATCTGCCACCTGATCCGAGCAAAGGCAGGACAATCATATAGGAAGTGTTCCGCAGTGTCATCGCCCTCTCCACAGGAGTTGCAGACAGGGGTAGCGCTCAAACGTAGCACATGGAGATGCTTGGCAAAGGCGAAGTGGCCCGTAAGAGCGCCAGTAAGTTGTCTGCAGTCTTTTCTGTTAAGGGATAGCAGGAAAGCCGCGGATTTCTTACAGACGACGGGGACCATTCGTTTAGTCTGCCTGCATCCTGGAGAGGCATGCCACCTTCGATTGTGTTCACTGATAACCCAGTCGTCAATGGAAGCTCTAACCGAGGACGCTGGCAAACCCAACGTGGGTTCAGGTCCTGAGAAATTCTCTTCTGAGCCTTGTCTAGCAAGCTCGTCAGAGATCTCATTTCCTGTTATCCCTTTGTGCCCTGGGACCCAAACAAGATTCAGTGAGTACAGCCTTCCGATCGAATTCAAGGATGTTTTGCATTCTCGAACTATTTTGGAAGTGGTCAAAGGATTGAGCAAGGCCTTAAGCGCAGCCTAACTGTCACTACAGACGCAGATACTTCGCCCCTTCCACCTGTTCTTACCAATATAGTCCGCTGCCATTAGGATAGCATATATTTCTGCCTGGCAGACAGATGTGTGTTTTCCCAATGAGAAGTGAAGCCTAATGTTGTGGCATTCCATGAAAACACCAGCACCAGACCCCTGTCCTTCATTAAGGCGTCTAGAGCAGAGCCAGGCTACCAATCGCTTGGCAACATCTTAGATTATAAAACTTGCCACAAAGTCAATTAAAGGTCAAGACGCAGGCAGAAAACGTTCAATCAATTGTCAATTTGACGATTAGTTGGAGTTTTAAAAGTTTTTCCTTCTAAAGGGTCTTTCATTAAGCGCTCCCTATCTTTAAATTTAAATAAAACAAAGTGTGTATGATTTATTATCGAAATTTTTTATTCGTTTGAAAGACCTATCGATGCCATTATGGGATATAACGTTCAAATGTCTGCCGCGGCTTCTCTGGTTGGCGCGCATCCGAAATGTCCAATTTTCCATGACTCTGGCGCATAAATGAGGCTGAATTTGACCACATTGCGAATAGTCCTCTCGGAAGGACGATTATGGCGACCGTAAAATGGGCGAAGCGCGCGGAACGTTGTCCGAACAGAACACCCATTTTGATAAAACACTTTTATTATTTGCACGTGTTGTTGAAAGCTATATCCGTCCATGGTGATTTGGCAAAACAGACTGAATAAATGACAGCCAATTTGACAGATGTAGCTTCAACAATATGGCCGCTATCAACTGTCAAACTTCGGAAGTCCCTATTGGAAGACCCTGTACATCCGAAACACAGGATGTAAACCTACAAGCAGATATGATAGATTGCACCTGATCATTATCCTGTGGTAGATTATAATGTGACATCACTCAAAAGCTCAGAAGTACAGTCAGCCAGCGATTCAATGCCGCCAATCCTCAAAAATCATTGGAACGTTGCAAAAAATGTTTTTATATCGTGTCGCGGAATAAGAGGAATTCTGAAAAGGCCGAGCTTCAGGCGACAGGACGAGTCCATTTTGTTGTGGATAGTGGAACGGCCTTTAGATATAGTTAGCTGCGAATAAGTATGTACGAATATTTACAAATAAACAGTCCTGACTAAGCAACACTGCGATTTTCAAAGAATATGTATACCTGGTTCCAATATAAACAACATCAAGATATGATTCCATCCGCAGCGTCTGACCCAAAATGGGTGGCTGCGAACAGCGTCTGTTTTTTCAGGTTAGGAGCAAAAAATTACTAAAACTACTACTAAAAAAAGACTATTTTTTAGTAGTAATAGTAATTTATATTAATTCAAAAGAAGAATTCAATTGTTACAAAATTTACAATAAGCATTGGCTTTTGCCGTCAGCCGAAAGAAAAATGAATGGCTCAGTTTTCTCCACTTAAAAAGGGAATGACTTCATCCGAAGAGAGTGTTTTTTCCTTAGTTCCGATAAAATGCAGGACGTCTTCTCTAGTTCCATGATTGCACAGCGTACAATAATCACTTCTATCACATCTACGTATACTCGTATGTGGCATGTAGTTCAAGTGGAACATTTCACCCCTCGCTTTGAATATTGTTGAAATTACATCTAATCCGTGCCGGTCATGAAAGTAGTTTTTTCCCCAAGATCGTGATGAAGGATTTTATATGTGTTTCTTGCTTGACTTTGTTGGGCTTGTATCCTAAATATATCCCGTGTAGATCCCTCGATCTTAATAAGTAGCTCTTGTAGCGCCATTGACAAGATTTTCGTTCAGGGGGACATTATGCTCACGGCTCAGCCTTACCTATTCACCAAAGAAATGAAGGTTCCTAGTTTTAAGATGCATAACAATTGTATGGGGAGAAGATGAATTGGTTGTGATATTATTTTCGAAATGTATTGAAAGTGTAAATATATACAGTGGTGGTAGTCCTGTTTCTAAGTGCAGCATGTATGTCGGTGTATTTTCTGGTAGTCTGAATATCTTCTTAAGGAAGTGCCTTAGAAGTTTTTTAACCTCTTTAAATTCCCAAATTCCCCAGACTTGTGCTGTGTAACACATTATTGATCTCATGACTGCTTCGAAAACTTTATACTTTATACTTTGTACTTGGCGCAATATTATTTTTACTTAAGACACATTTCCAGCTGCAATTGATTGCGCGTTTCGATTCCCTTAGCTTCTCCTGGAGGTGCTTTTTAAACGATAACTGCGGGGTAAGCAGAACTCCGAGGTACTTGTATTCTTTGACTTTCTCTAGTTCCTCATTTTGCCAGGTCCATTTTTCATTCCTTGCGTATCGACCCCTTCCGTTCCGAAAAATCATAATTTTAAATTTCCTGATATTGACTTGCAGATTCCACATGTAACAGTATTGTTGAAGCGTGTTAATCATGATTTGCATCATGTCTGGACTTTCCGCAAGTATAACGATATCGTCAGCGTAGAGTAACAGCTTTATAGATAAACCCACGAAAGATATTCCTCCCGATAAAAATTCGACAATTGATATAGCAATTTTTTATGAAAATTATGAAGTTCTATTGAAAATATGAAATTGAGGGTGGCCGTGATGTAGTGGTAACATCATCGCTTTTCACGCTGTTGGTTCACGGTTCGAATCCTGATGTCAAGAATCATCTATTTATTTCGCACGAAATAGGGTGGTCATATGGCTAAAAGGCAACTTGATCGTGATGATGACATCAGAAGGATGGAAAAAAATACTGTGAATCATAAGCAACGACAATAATAGCGAAAAACAAACAAAATACTCCCCAGGTATCTGGACAGCCACCCTTGGTGTTCACTGAAACTTAACTACCACCTGAGTTTCAAACCAACTACACCAATCTGTTTTTCTCTCGGTCTCTTCCCCTTTCCACAAAAAACGCCCGTGTTATAAAAATTAGTATAAGGGTATTCAAATCCCCTTTAACACGTGCAAATTATAAAAAAAAATTTGGGAGGTATTCTTAATATATTAAAGTCGGGTCGAAAGATGTAAACATTGTCGGACAACTAATCGAGAGAGTAGATATTTTTCTATTGTAACATAATGTAGCTTAATAACTACGCTCCAAAAGTAGGCAACACATTCTGAAGTGTCTTTTCATTCGAGGTTCGTGTCCACAGTAAGAGACGGATTATGTCTAAGACGACGTCGCGGAATTAAGAGAGAATTATAACCACAAGAGATTATTGGCTGCAGCTGTCATCTTGGAATTATAACTTCAGAATTTTCTTGTTCCAGTGGTCGAAGAATTTGCTAGAAGTTTCTGGCTATCAGAAATGCGACTATATAAGGACAGATGGCGATCTAGGCAGAGCAGTTGGGTATTGAACCGCACGAAGAGATTGGAAAAGTGATAATAGGCGAAGTTGTAATTTTGTGATAAATTGAAAGTTGAGAGTTAACAAGAAGAAGTAATTAGTTTGGATTTGTGAATTAAGTAATTGAAATGAGATAAAGTGATTTGAGAAGAAAGAGACTTTGTAAGGAAAGAAATTGCGAAGAACAGTATAGTGTGAAGTTGAATTGTTCTATAGACTAGAAAATAAAGAAATAATCTCACAGAATAACGTTTTATCTACTCGAGCCGTAGCTCGCATATTACACTATATACATATAGAAGTAAAGCCTCGGCTAACAGTGGAAATGCTGTGCAATAACATTTTTGTTTTTTTTATTTTTACTTTACATTCAGTCACTTAGTGATGGCTTCGTTGTAGTGGGTAGTGTGCTTGCTTGTGATATGAACTGTACAGGTTCGAGTCTGAGTGGGGAAGAGCAACCACAGCCACTCGATTATAAAAGAGAAACGAATAAAATCAAATTTTCTCCAACCACTACACCCAAAAGGAGGTTTCTGTTTCGTAGTACAATGGACCGAAAATAGGGTCGACTGCTGGGATTTGAAAATTTTCTTTAAAAGAAAAAAAAAAAAATCATCTACACCTTATCCTCTCCGTTATACGAGTAGTGAACTAACCACACATGTCTTTTTGATTTTTAAGTTATTGCTTTCGTGCTCAAGGACTCTTTCTTAAACCCTCATCTTATGTTTGGGACAAATTTTAACTTCAATTTAATTATGCCGTAGTGAACAATGCAACTTCAGAAATTTATTCTGTAAAATACAATTTTAACTTCTATTGATGTGAATGAATGAAACCACCAAGTACCTGACAACATTGTCCTTTTCCAAACAAGGTAATACTTACATACATGCTTACGATTATATTGCGCACTCATTTTGCACTGAATTTGACAAGTGTCAACCTAAAGATACGAGTGCAAAAGCATATTTTATCGATTTTCTGTTGAGAACTTTTTATCAATACATTCCACTACACATTTCTATAATAAATCACTGACGTCAGTAATGATTTAATAGGCAATACACTTGAAAGATACTTCAGCTATATACGTATGTAACAAATAATTTATGACTGCAATTTTTGGCTACTAACAAAAACCATTACTTGGGTGGTATTAGAAAAATCTTAATGTCTGCCTGCCACTAGGCATTTATCAGTATTCAATTAGTAATTACGTACATGTACTCGTAAGTCGAACCGACAAAAGACGCAATAAAAATAATCAATCTGTAAATACGAGACCGTATAAAAAATCGTCTATCTAACGCATTTTATGGTAATGGAAAAAACTTTTACGCTACAGTTAAAATCATCTATTATTGTATACTACATATTAAGATACAAGTGAGAATTAAGCACAATATAACAATTACCTATAGTAATAAATGTACTCGTATATTTAAATTTTTAAAATATGCACAAACTTAACCATATTGCTGGACGTCATTTGGAATGCCAAATGTGCGGCGCCAAATAAATGTGATAAGTTTTTCTTTTATGGCTCCTTGAAAGTGATATATTTTTGTATAGGGATTTTATGACTCATTGCAAAAAGCATCTTAAAATAGGAACGTCGGACTGAGCTCGTCTTTTAATCTTTAATGTAATGTTCGTGTTTGAAATTGGGTAAGACTTTTCGGAATGATTTAATGTTTTAGTTAGAAGAATGAATAAAATTCATAAAATTCAAGATTTTATAGCGATATTTATGGCTATGAATTGCAGTCAAAAAGACATAAACTAAGAACGTTTTTACGCAGTTAGCTAGGTTTGCATATGTATGTTATTAATTTAATTAAAAGTGGTAAAGTTAAATAGATTTATGCAAAATGTCAAAACAAACGGCTTTTGTAATAGCAATTCCTATTAGTGAGAACTCTGCTGATCACAGAACACTCACAAAAGTTGTCGACGTTGGCTATTACGAGTACTAAAGGGTGACCAGATAGCAATGATAGTTTTTCCAATCGTTATGTTTCAGCAGCTGTCAACCAATGATATCCAGCTGTCAAAGTTCAGTATTCAGTAAGGATTGCCATTTCATCATGCATCGTTTGACGCTTCCCGAACGTGTGGAAATTATTAAAAAAATATTATCGAAATTCCGGCTCAGTTGTAAATACGCAACGTGAATTTCGTCGTGAGGTCGGTCGTCATCATGGCTTCAGTGCGCAGGCAATTCGTCGCACCGTGGAAAAGTTTGAGCGTGAGTGCAGTCTTTTGGACCTTAAGCCACCAACCAGACAGATATCGGTGCGAAGTGAAGAAAACATAGCCGCCGTAGCGGCCAGTATCGAAGAAGACCCAGAAATGTCGATTCGGCGCCGATCAGCTGAATTGGGCATCGCCAGAGAGTCAACCAGGCTTATTTTGCGGTTGGGTTTGGGCCTACATCCGTATAAGATTGTGCTGACGCAATAACTGAAGCCGAACGACCACAGACAACGCCGTGAGTTCGCTAAATAGGCGCTTGAAATGTTGGCCGGAGGTCCGGATTTTGGCCAAAAAATCATCTTCTCGGACAAGGCCCATTTTTGGCTTAGCGGCTATGTCAACAAGCAAAATTGCCGTTATTGGAGCGACCACAATCCACAAGTGTTCCGACGAAGCATCAACGTTTAGTTGCATATTAGATCATGAAAAACTCAAGAGTTATAGTTGTCCTCTTGTAGGTATTGTTGCACGGTCTTTACCTAGAGTTAAAACATACCCTCAACGGATAGCAGTCCCGTCCACATACGAGTATGTATATTTTTTCCGAATTTTCCAAATGGAGACAGAAGCCTAGTTATCAATACGTATTTGTATTTATTTCTCGCAGCTATTAGATGAGCATCAAGTTTTAAGGTAGGTAGAGAAGTCCCCCTAAACAGGCTAGCAGAGATGAGCGCAGCTGTTGAAAAAACAGTAAAACAACAAAAGAATGGCCCATGGACCAAATCAACAATTAAGTATGAGTGGAGATAGGATGCCAGAGAGCTTATGTGCCAGTTCTATAGAAAGAGAAATTCTACGTATGTACATATATGCACTTATACTCGTATGCATGTACAAATGTCTTGTGAAAATAAATAAATAAACATTTTAGCGCTAACAGCGTGTGTTTTCTGGAAGTCGAGCCTTGAATCACCAACTCAGTGATCGCACACAGAGCCACGGCAACCACTTCTGAGAACTATTGCGAAATATTCCTGACTAATTTCGGAAGTCTGAGATAATTGATCCATACTCTGGCACCAAGGTGTATGCAACAAAATACAAACTCATTACACTAAGTGATATACTTTCAGGTGGTTACTTTTATTGTTTGCACTTGTAATACTATACTCTGCTGCTGGATACTGGTACGATTTAAAATTGGTAAGCAATGAAACTCAGGAGCCACAGCGTATATAATGAGAATGTTAGTTTTCTTCAACTTCTACTACTTTTCTACAGTAAAACAAAAAGAATAAAGTTCGCCTCATGATGCCTGGTGACGATGAATCTATGTACTTATATACATATTTATAAGTATTACGCAACTTGCAATTTTATGCGGATCATAACTTTATCAATAAGGTATGACAAATTATATGTATATTGCCGTAAAAATGATAACTTCAAGAGGTCAGCTTAAAACAAGACTAGTTTAAAACTTTCCACTTGGAAGTTCGTGAAACTCTCTCCTATCTAAAATATTTTATAAGAACTAGAAATCAATAGGAGTTCTAAGATTATAAATACTTCGCGTTAGTCTCTGGCAATACGTTTAAGAAGGAAGAAACTAAGAAACCTTAAATGCAACATGCATACTATCATCAAACTAAAAGCGACTGACTATAAGAGCTACTCTTAGTGGTAAAACTGTCATCGGGCATAATGTATATATTTCTGCAATGCGAAGCTTTTTTTTTAAATTTACGCTAATGTCACATGAACTTGGCACATACAATAAACGATAAAGTATTTAGAAATTATTTTAATAATAGCAGGTAGCCCAAAACATGTGGGCGGCCACTATCAATAGCAAACGCTTTATTATTGATTGATTCGTTGTGGTCACAATGTGAAGCATGCCGCTTTTATGCATAATACACTCTTCAGTCGTGTTAAGTGTAACGCAGAAAACTTCCAAATCAATCACTCTAAGTCAAACAGAAATTCTCGAAAAAAAGTCATGTTATCAACATTTTATGATGGATATAAAATAAAAGGGTGTGTGGTTATAACTTTGCATTTATTTGCTAAAAATTGATTACTGCATATTGACGTGCGGATTAATCAATGAGAGTACATGAAGTTGCCTAACTTCATCAAGAATTTGAGTGATATAAGAACAAGATTATATTATGCGTTAGGAATTTTCGGCACCCAGTATCCATAATCTATGTACCCTTTTGGGCTGTGACATTCAAACATATTGTACGATTTTTTTTTTCAGGGGAGATTACTATGACTGTTGTATGTTTGCCCGCTAATAAGTTTGCCTATTGTCATTTGAAGAATAGCGTCACGATACTTTAGAATTTTTAATCGTCAGTTCCACACATGAGTTTCAAAATTCTCCTTGTTAGTAATATAGGTAATAAGAACGTCCAATTCTTGTATAATAGAATATTAATTCATTTCTTACCTGGTGCACCATCTCCCAATAGAAACCGTCCAGCATATTTTGCTTTATTTGATGCTGTGCACATAACGCTGGCCATAGCTGAGAACGTATCGGTGAATTAATTGGCCATGCATTTTCTCGAAGTATACTTTTAACTTCACGTTTCTTCCCTTGTAGTATGAGTGGTTGTATTTCAGAGAAACATTTTAGCATTGGTTCTTTTCCTGCAATGAGTCAAAACAAAAATAACAATTTAGTTAAACATTCAACAGAAATTGATATAATAACAAAATTTCATTAATACTAAGATAATCGAGTACATAGTTCGTATCTCATTATCGTAAATGATATCCAGAGCCATGGTACAAATTCCATTTTATTCACTTTTGGCTGCCTCCAACGAGTGTAAACGAACGTAAGTGCAGTACTGTTCCACTCGACATACGATTTATAATACATTTTTGTTTATTATCTGATAGTAATCAAGCCTACACTTTCCCATAATTATTACAGCCTTTTTGTTGGAAACATTTTTATTGACGCTTGAAAATGAAAGTGAAAGCAAAATGAGTGATCTATGTGCAAACACAACGTTGTAACTTAAAAAAAGCTCTAAAATTCTGATAATAAAGCAAAAATTAAAAAAAAAAATGTATATCTCAACGCGTATTCTACTTCTTTTGACTTTTGTTGATGAACGTTATTTGATTAATTGCTGTGCAATTGTGTTAACATTATGTGATCGATTGTTAATGACATAAATCTTTGAACGAAAAACTTAAGATAAGACTATGTTGGCTGATAAAACTAAATGTACATACAATGAGTACTCGAAAAGTAGGGTCCCTGCGGCGATAGTTTGATCTTAAGTGAGCTATCGATTGAAAACAAATATTATACCCGTAACGTAACTCTATTGTTTCGTAACACATTTTTTTTTTTTTATTAATTTTTAAAACAAGATTTTCAAGCATGCCATTAATGAAGTGGTGGCATAGACTCACAATAATTTTCAAATGACAGCCAGAAAGCTTTGCCTACTAACTTCTAGCTCTCACCTCCAAGTAGAGAACTCCGTGGGACTGGAGATTAGGTTGTAATCCCTCTTCGAAAGTCGTTATTAAAAGCTAACAAGTGAGTTTAAGAGTGTTTTTACTATACAGATGAAATTAAAGCTGGCGTCTACAATTCCAGTCAGGTCGAACATATTAATATTAATAATGCTGGTGCCGAAACCCGGGAATAACCACAACAGTATATAAAAAGTTAATGTGACGCTTTTAACAGTTAAACATCGACCCGAAAAAAGCCCCAAACTAAAGCACAAAAATCACAGAAAATGTCAATACTTACTACTTTTTATTTTAATATTCTCATTCATATTATTTAAATTATTTAAATAAGGTATAAATATAAATTTCGTCACGAATCACTTTCTAACGAAATTTGAGTTTGTTTTTTCGATACTCGATGAAAGAGAGGTATAGCTGGGTGCTTAAGACTCCGTGTTTTCGGAGATAGATGGCACCACTTAAAATTACTGAATAAATAGAGTGTTTTTTGAAAACTTGCTAGCCAGTGGTTCATTAAAACGATTGAATATGTAATATTTCTTGTATCGAATATTTAATATTTCTTGTATTTGAAGATTGATACTTGCCGCCAACTGCCAAAATATTCGTTACAAGAAGGGGCTATGTTCGTGAAGTATAGTACCCGTGAAAGTTGTAGCCGGCATTTAAAGTACTTATGAATGAATAAAATTATTGAACACAATTATATGATAGCACTTTTTGTTTATGCGATGATTTAACTGAAGACGGCTGCGGTTCAATAGCTCAGAAAAGTAAATAGCCCAGAAAAGAATTGTTGATGAAGAAATGTCATTTCTCAATCGAAAAAGAATATCTTCGTTTTACTTAACCTAAAAATGTACTCGAATTTACAATTGTACTAGCGTCAAATCCCAAGAAGTCATTAAACAAAAATTAAAGAAAAATTTGACGGAGAACGATTTTGTTGGTTAAAGAATGTAAAAAAAAAATTGGAAAAGATACATATTGTATTTTAACATATATGCATTTCCCCTTCTCTACAACCTTCAAACATTTAAAGCCAACGTGCACAGGCTTCTCCTCTGTTCCTCTTCCCCTTTTCCTAACTACCGTGTCCTGAAAGAGTACATTTTTGTCAGACATATTCGTATTCTCTTCAAAATTTCTTTTACTCAAACATTTTCCAAAACTTAGTTTTTGCATACTTAACATACAAAGTTTATAAGATTTACTTAGAAACTTATAGTACGCTTAAAATTAATACATTAATTAACAAAATTTTGTTTGTTCAAGCAACCAAAGCGATTATACGAGAATCATAAAAAAACGGATTCACTTTACGAACAAGTCCCCACATAACCGAAAATTCTGCAGGTGTGCCAACGTTTCTGAATTAAATCAGCCCATCAATCTGTGAAGAATCATAACAATTTCTAGCCCGTTGGTTTTGACTGGAGAGAAAAGAAAGAGTTATAGACAGCCGGTTGCAGTGCTTGTTTTACATGTAAAAATTTACGCTTAAAACAATAAAACACAAAATAAACCATTTGCACCGAACTTATTTTTAAGCCAACGAAAATCTGAGTTTTTTCTCAAACTAATTCAAACAATAAAAGCTATTGGATCTAACGGCGAAATGTGGTTTACCATCTTCGATCCCCATTAACATTTGGGTGGTGGATACGCATAGGGCAGTTGTCTATCTATACTATTTTTAATATAAGCCGGAGATTATTAACCAGATCATGGGCTTGTGAATAGAGTTCGTACATGCAGATTATTGTAAATAAACAACTTTAAAACGTTGGGGACAATGAATATTTCAAATGTTACAGTTCTCGCGTGCTGTAACATATAAGCTATACATCTAAATGTTATATGCGATGTGTCTAGCTAGGGTATTATTGCTGCGCCTAAAAAGTTTTGCCGTGTGAACAGGCTTGTGTCAAAAGACGTAGGTACAGCCATAAGCAAAATTCTCTACAATGTTCCCGTTCTTCTGTTCCAAATGTCAGTGTAAAATTATGACAGTTCTTTACTAGTAATTTGCTGATTTTTTTTAATCATTTCTGTAAGGAATTCGTATTCCGTCGACTTGCTCAAATCCCCCCACAGAGACAGAATACAGACGACCGCAATTATTATTATTTTTTTAATCTAAGTGCGGTTTCAGACATCCTTCTGTTCCAGTAGAGAGCCAAAGAAATGCTATTTGTTCTCCAGTGCTTATCTGAATGCCTTTTGTAGACAATTTCCGATTATGTGGGCTGTCCTAATTGATTAGTCTTATATTAGTTGCTAAGCCAACGTCACTTGCAAGTTATGATATTGCCAGGGAAACTGGCTGTGTACTCGTAATTGTCTGCTTAAGAATTTACTCATGATCACCTCGATTCCCGTTGGTGTTTTGGACGATTGTTGTCCTAGCCGTCTCGCCGTGCTGCCAACTTTCAGCAGCGAATACAATCGTTTGTTGTCGTCTAGAAGTCTATTACTCGTACATAGTTGTCGTATCGAAAAAATTATAAAAAACCATACAGAAACTGCAGAACGACAGTAGTTGAAAACCAAAAAACGAAAACGGCAATCAGAACTATCCGGCACAAAGTTCGATGAGTTCGATGAGTTCTTGCGAGTATACCCTTCCCGTATTCAAACGCGAATGGAGCCTCGGGCTTATTTACCCTTGCACTTATACTTTACTAGTGTAGACTAAGACAAATGTTTGTTACAGACAAATGTCCCGAATAAATGTTCAAGTTCCCAACATCTCGACAAACGAGTCATATCTTCGACTCGTTGTCTTGACGTGAGTAGTTTATATGTACTCGTAAGTACTCGTAGGTTGTTCGTCGAACAAAATTTTCTGTTCGATATTGATTTTGTTTGACCTGTGGGAAGTATCAGCCTAAGGAATTCTTTTAGAATATTTAATGAGTTTCCTATTTACTCGTAGGTAAAAAAAAAATGTCGGCCATCAAGATGTTAAATTTTTCGAAATTGAAAAAAAAAAATCAGAGACATAAACAATTTAATTTACACATCTACGAGTATTCCGTGCTAGATCATAAGTATACATACATATTAGCAACCAATAATGAATTTATTATTTATTGAGATTAGTATTTGTTTATATTAAAGCAATCATAAATAAATACCACAAATTAAAAATTAATAACTCGTTGATAGACTTGTGGTTATCATGATGATAAATAAATTAAAATGTAACTTGTGACATGCAATGACTAACAGATGTATGAGAATCTGGTTCAATCGTGTGAGGTTTTGCAAAAATTGCCTCGAAATAGTAGGTAATCTCTATGGGGTCAATAATTGAGAAACGCGGTGGTATTGCAAAGACTTTCGTTATTGCAGAAGATATGTAACCGGCAAACGTACTATTAAGACGGGTTTTAGTAAGCACTTAAAGAAATTTAATAGGCGTACAGATCGGGAACTAAGTGTCCATTAGTAGACGAATGAAGCCGAAGCTGTTTTCAGAGAAAATGACCTCGTTCTAAGCTAAGTTTCCCTTCCTCCGCAGAAGTGTTCTGGTCCTACGAATTTCATACCATCATACTGATTTTAACGGCGCCTTGACTCACATCTATTACTTAAGCAACTACATTAATTGAAAATACAAAGTAATTGTAGTTACTTGGTAATTAGAATTACATACAATCAATATTTTATGACTACATTGCAATCACAATTACTTAGTAATTGCAGTGTGGATTATATGTAATTGGTATGTAATGACTTGTGGAGTACTATTGTTTTGGTTTCAAAAATTCAATCCAAACTACTAACAACAAAAAAGTAATTGTAATTTGTAAAATGTAATCAATTCAATTTTATAATCATGTAATTGATAACCGATTACGATTTGCCCAAGTGTGACTTGGCTGGCTGACATAATCACGATGTTTTGCTTGCGATAATTTCTGTTGAGGTTATATTAGTTGGACACACCTTTCAATCGTGTGATTTTCCGCTTGAAAGATGATGGAGAGTATGCCCATTGGTTCTAGTTATGACTACTGCGTCAGTTATCTTGATAACAGTACTGATTGGAATCTTTGCAAAAAGAAAGGGCATAGAAAAGATGCAACTCCGAGTCCTTCCTTCCAAATTTGTCCATAAGACCGATACTCGATACTAGTTGTCGATATCTCATTTAAGGTTTTATTAATCTTGATTTGGTTACCGCTGTCTCCAGAGACCTAATGGCTCCTGGCTGACAATGTACAGGGTAATAACCTTTCCGAGGATATTGTCTTCTTTTATCACTTTTGCAGCCTGACTTCTAGAGTTTCACAGTAGCTTCCAGCTCCTGTCGGTCCCTTTAGAAACCGTAAGTGTAAAAGGTCAGTTCCTCTTTGTTATTGACTTGCCGGTTCAACCAGACTTTCCTATTATGAATTCTGGTAGTGAATCTCCTGTCAAAGACTAATATTGGAGTCACATAATCGGTTTCTTTCTACTTGCTCGCAGCCTCCCACCAAAAGAATATGGAAGCGTAATCGTATGATGGTTGAGTAAAAGTCCAGCGGGATAAGATTTAGAATGGTATACATTGCCTCTATGGGCAATCTTCTTATCCATACGCAGACTGCCCTATGTTTATTGATTAGGTCTAAAACGTAGCATATCTTCTCAAGGGCCTTCCAGTAGATCGTCAAGAAATATGTTATAGCGGTTATTACAACTGTGTTGCATTCCTAATTCATATGCCACAGCTAATTTAAGGTCTATTACTGAACGCCATTTTAAATGAGTAAAGTCAGTTTTTCCTTTCAGTATAGCTGAGAATCTAGAATAGCTAGAGGTTAACTCCCCCGATTCTTATTTTCAAGAATTTATCTTTTCCATGATCTCTGTTTTTGAAGGATTGACTCCCAGACCTAATTGCTGACTTGTATTGAAGCATTTTACTTGAGATTAGGATGAGAACATCGTCAACCATATTCTCAAAATCTTAACAATCAAAAGGAGCCATATGAGTGGCAACAGATCGCCGCCCTGAGGTGTTCCTGCTGTTTACGTCTACCAGGGTTGAGCAACCTAAGCATAAGCCCAATACATTTGCAAAGGCCAGTACCGATAGGCACTTACGTTGTTAGAGGCCGCCTCAGTATCGAAAAAAACTTCTAGGGTGAATTCCTAGCGACTTTTTACTAAAGGCACCACCGATCTAAAATCGTATCAACCGATCAACCTTAAGCACTTAAGCGTGCTGTGTTTAAGAAAGATAATCACCTATCATAGATCTGACGTATGAGTACATGTCTATCAAGCATTTCAGAGTTTTAAGCAAATAAGAAGACAGACTGATCATCCGTCTATAGGAATGCAAATGACACGCACCTCCCGCTATGTGAGAACGTAACCTAGCTTAAGCCAGCATGTGAAAATCCACGAACAGCTTAGGGTGGCCATGGTGTAGTGGTTAGTGTGTTCGCTTGTGACCCCAACTGTGCAGGTTGCCCGGACGGGGAACAGTAACCACAGCCACCCGAGCATAAAAGAGAAACGAATAAAATGCAAGTTTCTCCAACCACTGCACCAAAAAAGGATTTTCTGCTTGGTAGTACAATGGACTTCGTGTGAGTCTGAGTGCTCCGGGATTTGGAAATTTCCTTTCAAAAAAAAAAAAAAAAATAAAGAAAAAAATAGTTTCCCCCATCACTTGTAGCATCTCCGGTCGAATGTTATCTACTCGTATTCCTGGTATCTATATGAAGCAAACGATATAAATGCCGAAACTATCTTGCGCTCGCGATTTTTGCCAGTTGTAACCACATCCCTCTGCAGACAGATAAATGTGTGCTCATCAGAATGTTCAATGTCTTACTCAACGGGCAGGATGTCTCCAAGGAGCGAATGAGAACAATGATCAACGTTTCGAATGCATTGTCAACTAGTTCCGTTTAGGTACGATCCTCTGCAGGAGAATGTCCAAACGAGGTTTTCAACTCCACACCAAATCTCTCCGTTGGTTTCTAATGATCCTCTTACTCGCAGTGTTCTGAATACTGATACTGAAAAATATCTAACAATGGCTGTTAGCTGAAATAAAGGCAGGGTAAGAGAGGTGTAGGATTTTCAGTCCATGTCCATCTTTGTGGTTTTGGATCTGTCGAAATCTTTAGTGCTTCCACATCTGCAATGAAGAGTGTTGAACTATGCGCTTAACCATGTATTATATCTCTTTCTGATGACGGCACAGATGTTAGGTTTTTATGGCCCCAACCACGAAGTGTTAGGCGGTGTAGAACATAATTGGATAGCCTGGCGGCGAGGGGCCAAATGCTCTAGTTTGTTTTACATTTCTAAATTTGTTCAATTGGAAATCTTTTTTTAAAAAAAAAGCCAATATTTGTAGATTCTCCTAATGTTCGTCACTGAACTACGCAACATCTTCTCGCATCAAATATTTACACGATTTAAGTAAAAATTAACCAGCTGATTGCAGATCATGCCTTCTGAATTTCATATTTACATGCGAACCATATTACCGACAGGCGATAATTCTATCTGCCATTACTAGCGTACATAACACCTCAAACAAATAAACGTAGAAAAAAAGTGCGCTATATACATAGGTAGATGTCAAGACCTACGTACATGTATAACAAGCTAGTATCACACTCGAGCCACATTGTTATATTTATCTTTGAAAATATTTGCACATTCGATAAATTTTGTAAATATTTTTTTTTTTTTTTTAATTCGCCTCGATCTACAGATAAGATAAAGTGCAATGCAAACATTTCTTTATTGCCTCTACCATTTTTTTTTTTTGTTGATACTCCAAGTGGCGCTCAACCGGTGGCTAATCAATATGAACTTTTATCTGCGGGCATTTAATGATACTCTTGAGGCATACGCTCTAGCGTTAACTATACACATAACATACACACGCTCCAAACGATTTTATATTGGAAGCATCTCAAAAATATATTTAATGAATGACAATCACTGAACCAATTGATGTTCTAAAGCATCGCGTATACAGCAAAGAAAAAAAAAAAACACTTTGTAATTAGATACTTTCGAGCGGGGAGCCACAGAAAACCGAATAGCACGATTGCCCATCTCACCAACACATTACTTCAATTAGGGTGACACTTATTGGCGCCCACTGTAGCTAATTGAAGCAATTTTCGAAAAAATTTGGGGAATGAGAATGGGGTTTGCACTTGATACTTAAATAGCTCCTTGACACAATGCGATGAGGGGGCTTGGCTGAAATATGACCAATTGTTTATCACGATATACACATCGAATCGAAAGTTTTGGATTAAATATTAATCGCACCTTAATTTGTTGCTAATTTCTGGCTAAGAAATCAATTTGTTTTGAGTTTATTTTTGGAATTTAATTTGAGAGTTCTTTTTCTTTGTTATTGTTGTTTTGTTTAAAAATAAATCAATGGGGAAATGGGAGACGATTATTTTAGAAATTGTGGAGCCTTCCAGTACCAGTTTACGTCAATTCTTTAAATAACCCTGGCATTGGTCTTTCGCAGAGCATGTGATGTTTATTGTTTCTTTATTATTATTATCACCAATTTCTGAAATTCGCATACAAGGGCGAGTTTTCGATGTGCGCGTAAGTGTACAATTTTATCAAAAGATCTGGAGAGTGTTTCGTTTTACTTCTGGTTTTTATTCTCATGGCTGCTCTTTGGCGAAATGAAGTTATCCACCTGGCATCATTTTGACAGCCAGTAATTTTGGTAATTAGTAGATACCTTGACTTGTAAGTAAGTGTTCATTGTGTATCCTTGTTAATTCTGTCCCCAAGATTTCCAAATGACTGACTAAAAGGTATGAAGTACGTGTAAACTGTTTATGATGACATCACTAAAAGCATTAGTGCTGTGCAGTGGTTCTCAAACCCTTTTTTGTTCGCGACCCAAACTCGTCGAACATTGGGCTAGGATTCAAAGTTTGTAAGGCAACTTAAGAAGTCCTTAAAGCCTAGAGATACGTGAGGAATTCCCAATGATTTATCTGTTTGTTTGTTACAACTTAGAGCAAAACCTAATGAACCGATTTGAATGAAACAAAAACAGACATATTCCTTGGAATCTCAGGAGTGTCATTATCACACTAATGTTGGACTGCTAGATGGCGCAGTAAATTTGTTTATTGCAATCTAGACCAAAAACTAGTGAAACGATTTCGATAAAGCGAAAACAGGTGTGTGTTTGATCAGTTTTCGTAGAAAGGTAAAGATACGATTTGGTCGCCAGATTACGCAATGATTATTCCAACGCTAGGTAACATCAAGAGCAAAGCTTATTTAATCGATTTTGATTATGTATTTCTTGCGATGTCGAAAATATATTTGGATGCTAGATAGCGCATTAAATACGAAAATGATTTTAGCTTCCTAAAGCAAAAACCATTATACCGAGCTTTAGACCTCCCTCCCGCCATTAACTTTTATTTAACTTTTTCTAATTTTACTTCCTCAAAAAATCCGAAAAATAAGCAAAAGCCTTGAACGTGTTTAAAAGGGTCAGGTCAGTCCACACCAAAAATTGTTTTTTTTTTTTTTTTCAATTTCTGCTTGTCTAATTGCTGTCACAAGGCGCACTCGAAACTACAATTTTGTGTCTAAAAATTGTTTAAATTATATATCCATGCAACTTATCTTATCTTGGGAAAGGTAAAGAGGTAAAAATACTGACGGATTCTCAGAGCTTCTGGAGAGGTGGGACCATGAAAAACTTTTTTTATTTTAGAATTTTCTGGGACTAAAACCTCGAAACATACTCAACCACGGCGTAGAGGGGTAGAGTTTCCCAATTTTTTGAAATCATGTTGAACCGATTTTGATGAAATTTGGCTCGTAAGTTTAGACTGGTACGATAGGAGCTTTAAAAATGTTCAAATCATCCTTATTACACACCTCAAGTACCGAACAGCAGACTTTTTTGATCAACGAATTTTACCTGAAAAAAATATTTTGTTAAGTTTTCAGCTTCCATTTGATGTCAGATGATTGGATGGAAAAATTTTCATTTGAGGTTAATTATGCCCCCAAAAAATTTGCTTTCCTTTCTGGTTCACCTCGTGCCCTATTTTTGGAAAATTTAAACTCTCAAGGTTAAACGGTCCAAACATTATTAGCGTGTGACACACATACGGACAGATAGACAGCGTGTTGAATCCATTATTAAACACTGACGCAGAACAATTAAATTAATAATTTCGTCTTTGGGTCCAATAGTTTCGCTCAAGCGAGGATTTATCGAGTAACCGTAGAGGCTATCCAAGCTGCTGGAAAATCCAGTATTAGACATTTTGATATATGTCTTTGCCTGAGAGAAAGGTCAACTTTTCAACCCAACGCAACGCTATCCAGAATAATAAGACCAAAGTAATAAATCCGTGGTGCGCAGGGCTTTTAATTATCCCAAAGCTCCACATTTGTTGGCCATTTTAAGATTATTGGCATTCTTTAGAGAATTGGACATTTTTATTGTTTGCTCTTTTTTTGTGTATTAACAATTAGGTATCCCGCGAAATAATGACACAAACAGACACCTACTATCTTTTTATTGACCTCCCTTTTGGAACCCAGATAGACATGAGAATTTTAGGATGTCCAATAGCACAAAGGTTAACTACCAATGGTTATATCTTTTTATAGTAACCTGGCAGTAGCGCAATAGTGAGAACACTTTTTGGTCAGTGAATTTCTCAATTTTTTTTTATATTTTCTCGCAAATGATAGGGACCAAAAATGGTCCTTCGATTTTATTTTATACAAGCAAAAAATATATTTTTTTAAACCTTAACTAATCGGAATTTGTTGAATGTACATAAGTATCGGTAAAGCCTAATTTTAAACAATATTTTCTTGTAGAATTCAACAGAATATCCTTCACTTTCATTTTCTTCAAAAATATAAATTTCATTCGTCATTTATTTTATTACGAGTATCTTCCCTTTCCTTCCATTTAGGTATGTCCAAACGAAAGTCATTATATTCTGAACCCTGATGATCTAAATTCATATGATCACGTGAAGATTATTGCAAAATAATGTGCAATAAATACTTTTCAGTCGAAATAATTTTATATATACGTCGAATTCGTTTTTTTAAAAAAAAAATTATCTCATTCCTCTCTGTCAACAAAAATGTTTTTTTTTTCCTTTGTGAGATAAAATTCATTCATACGACAGGGGTCAAATGGATTTAAGACCTTTTCGAAACAGACAATTTATTTAAATCGCCTTTTTAATGCATTTTTTTTTTTTTTGCTGATCAAATTCTTTGGTATGATGACACAAAGTCTATCGCACAGATGAGAGAAGTAATTCAGTCCAATTATTTGCAATTGAATTTTTTTTTTCGCGTTTTTATTTAGTCTCTTTTTTTTTTTTTTGTATCAGCGTATTTATTTATTGATTTTACTTTGTTCTGAGAAACAGTAAAATTAATTTGTTTACCACAACTGTTCAAATAAAAATTTTGACCGATGTGAGAACATCGATATTAGTGTTAATGAAAAAATAAAAAAAAGATTAAAAAGTTAATTACACAAAAAGTTTTACCGCAGGACAATACTATGCGTTTCTGGCGGGGTTTAGCAAACCCAGCAAAAAAATCACATACACACTTTCCTTTATCCTTTTTTCTGGAACTTTGGGGGAAATTGTGGATTTTATATACAAGATATTTTTCGATATCGATGGAGTTTTTAATAACATTGAAACATAGTTAATTATTGAAACACTAGCCAGCGTCTGAGAAGCAAAGTGATAAGCTTTGGCAGTCGCTGAGGTAGGAAAATAGTACCCCACAGTAAGAAAATCAAATGAAGCGTGCTACCCATTTTATTATGGAACCTGGTTTTGAACGAGCTTCTTATAACAAGAGAGAACTCGAGTTGTCTTGCTGATAGGTTATAATCTGCTCTTAATAAGCTAGTTTCATGAACCGATAGTTGAGGACTAGGAGTCAATCTGCTATAGCTGGTCTTATTCACCAGCGGAAATAAAATCACAAGCATTCTAAGCTTAAAGGCTAATGTTGAGGAGACTAACGCCTTTGTTGTTGACGCAATTCAGAGGATCTCATTTCTTGAGGATCCATTCGTCGGACATACTTTCATCTGAGCATATTTTACAGATGAGTTGATATATGCTTCTTACCAAATCATTCCCAGTTCCTTTAAATAGCTCGGCAGTTAGACTATCGGCTCCAACAGCGCTGTTGATTTAAGCTTAGATATTGCTATTTTCACTTCACTTTGGTTGGGTAGATGGAATTGTTGATCATCATCGTCTGGGTAGAATGGAGAATTCTGCTTGACAGCGAAGTTGACACCGCCGTTTAACAGTCTGCAGAAGTGATCTTTCCAAATTATCAACACCGAATGTGACTCTACTACTAGATCTCATTCTTCATCCCTACAGGCTTCTGTTCGGGCTTTGTAGATGTGACAGGCTCTTTTTACCTTCTGGTACAACTTTCGAACATCATTCCTGCTATAACACATCTCAATTGACTCGTCTCGCGTTTTTCATATTCTTTCTTAGCAGCTGATGTTCTTCCCTTCTCTTTTGCTTGTAGTTATCGTAAGTTCCTCTCATCAACCTATACAGCGTCGCTTTATAAGCTTTCCTGCGTGCTCTTCCATCAAGTCTGTGGTAGATGCGAGAAACCCAGCACATCAGAGACTGCGTTGTCAATGACAATGATTGCGATTGTAGCCGTTGGAAATTTCAGGCGCTCTAAGTACTCGTATGTGTGGTTCATAAATAAAATGCATATCAGTTGATTCTCTTGACAGACATTTTAGCATTGTTCTAAAAAAAAGAAGAAAAATAAGAAGATTTTCATTTAAAGGATGACCAGATAGCAATGATAGTTTTTCCAAGTGTTATGTTTCAGCAGCTGTCAAAGTTATAAATGACATCCAGCTGTCAAAATATTCAGTTTCGAAATTCCGCCTCAGTTGTAAATATTTCGAAATTCCGGCTCAGTTGTAAATACTCGTACGCAACGTTAATTTCGTCGTGAGATCGGCCGTCATCATGGCTTCAACCAGACAGAGATCGGTGCGAAGTGAAGAAAACATAGCCGCCGTAGCGGCCAGTATCCAAGAAAACCCAGAAATGTCGATTCGGCACCGATCAGCTGAATTGGGCATCGTCAGAGAGTCAACCAGGCTTATTTTGCGGTTGGATTTGGGCCTACGTCCATATAAGATTGTGCTGACGCAAGAATTGAAACCGGACGACCATAGACAACGCCGTGAGTTCGCTAATTGGGCGCTGGAAATGTTGACCGGAAATCCGGATTTTGGCCAAAAAATCATCTTCTCGGACGAGGCCCATTATTGGCTCAGCGGCTATGTCAACTAACAAAATTGCCGTTATTGGAGCGACCACAATCCACAAGTGTTCGACAAAGCATCAATGCATCCACAAAGATTGACTCCTTGGTGTGGTTTATGGCACGGCGGCATCATCGGAGCTTATTTCTTTCGAGATGAGGAAGGAGACACGGTTACCGTCAATGGTCTTCGGTATAGAGCGATGTTAACGGACTTTATGTGGCCAGAGCTCGATATATCCCAGCTGTGGTTCCAACAAGACGGCGCTACATGCCATACAAGCGACGCAACGCTCGAAGTGGTGAAGGAACAATTTGACGACTGGGTCATCTCATGCCGAGGGTTCATCAATTGGCCGCCGCGATCATGCGACTTGACACCCCTTGATTATTTTCTCTGGGGCTACGTCAAGTCCTTAGTCTACGCTAACAAGCCAACCAACTTTGGACGAGCTCGAGGCCAACTTTGAGGACACGCCCTAAAACGTGGGCGTGGCCATGTATAATGTATGGACGAAATGTAGAGAAAATGAGCGTCTACATATTTTACCAAGACAATATTTTTGAGTTTCTAGAAAAAATAGAAAAACAACATTTTCTTACAAGTGTGGGTAGCTGTGGGATTTTAGCAATTTTGTCCTGCTTCAGATTCCAGAAAGCTTCTACGAGTATACCGAATTGCATGTTCCCAGCTCAAAATTTAAGGCCCAACTTTTGATGCTGATCACAGATATCTTTGTACTTCCGGGTGCATTCCACTTACGTATGATTGAAGTGTTCATCTTTTGAGGTTATCCACGAATCAAGCCATCAAACGCATGCAATCGCTTGGAAATGGCTTGACGGGTAACTCCTAATGCTGAAGCAAGCTGTTCTTGCATTTGGCGAGCAATGCCTCCAATTCAGCGTCTTCGAAGGATTTTGGCCTTCCTTCACGCGGACGGTCGTCAACATCAAAATCACCGTCTTTGAAGCGACGGAACAAATCACGGCACATTGTTTCACTTAGAGCAGCATCTCCGTAAACTTTTTGGAGCCCTCGATGCGCTTCAGCCGCAGTTTTCTTCAAATGAAAGAAGAAAATCAAAAACACTTCCCGCAAATGATGATTATTTGGCACAAAATCAGACATTTTCACACAACCAAAAGTATATGACGCTAAAACAAAATCACTAATGTGTCAAAATAGTTTGTTTACCATATGTCTAAGCTCGGTTCATGACGTTTTGAATATGTCAAAATCGACCATCACTTACTGCTGGAGCCATCTATTGACACACAGCGAGAACTTAGTTGCGCACTTGTGGTCAATTATGAGTCAGAAAGTACGCAACAACTCACCTAAAACAATTGAAGAGCTCAAAACAGTCATAGAGGAAGTGTGGACTAAAGGTATAACAACAGAGGAAATTCAAAAACTTTATGACTCTTTGCCACGAAGGGTAAAAAGTTAAAGGCGGTGTTACAAAGTACTGAGGAAAACTAAAAACTGGAACCTCCGTAATAATGATTAATTAGTGTTATTCAATTTTCCCTTGATTACTTTTAACATAAAAAAAAGTGGAAAACACTACCCTAATATATTTTTTTTGTGTAGTACCATAAAAATTCCTGTTTTATACCCTTTTCTGCGAGCGTCTAACTGTTCTTGCACTTAAGTCACATTTTTGGCCACAAGTAGGTAGTTAGTGTTAGGAAGGACAATGCTTCACTCGGAGTGCATATACTTTTCGGGGTCTATCGTTATTGTATCTCTATGTTACAAACTATGTATCAAACTTAATATACACTGGATATTATAATTATTTTATCATGACATTCAAAATTAAATAACAAGCTGAATATCTGAACCTACTGTCAGTAAACTTAAACTGACAGCTTACTCGTACAGCAATCCTACAAGTAATTCTAGACTAGCTAATGCATGCACTTTGTACAAATTACATCGATTAGATGCAACATGCGATAAACTTCTCGTAATTAGAATATCGTACGTGCTATTATCTATGGCTAACTATATAAAGTCAACGTCAATAAAATAAAAAAGGTTCACACCCTTGCAATCATGTATTGACCAATTAAATCGACGTAAGCATACAGGTTCGACTAGTTTAGCACCTGACTGCTCATTCAAAACTGTATTTAAAAACAAATATGCATATAAAAATAGAATTAGACAAGTCATATAAACATTAGCAATCACAATTTCCGCCAAGAATTCCGCATGGCTCCAACGACCCGAAAATTTATAAATATAAAAAATAAACACCTGACCAGAGTCTGGATTGCCATTGAAATAACCTTTAACGAAAATTTATATACAAAATTTGTTTATTTATTTACCTGAACTCAACTGCCAACACTGACATTTTGTTGTTAAGTCATTTGAACTTGCGGCAATATATGGTGGTAGTTCGAAAAATTTCTCACAATCTGGATTAACATAGACACTACTGCGGCGACTGAAATTATCTAAATCCGCACGAAGCGCGAGAATTTTTCCCACCATTTTTGTTATTTTTTTTTTTTTTTTGGTTTACTTAAACAATTTATTTACTTTTTTTTTTCTCACAGTTTTAACAACTATTTTATATTGTCAAGATGCAATAAATACGCAATAACACTCCATTTATGGGCACCGCATCACAACCACTCACTTTCAATTATCACCTATTTAATTCTTCATCTATAATAATTCAATTAATGTTCATTCTGCGAAAAAGAAAAAATTCTCAACAAAATAAAGAAAAAAAAAAACTCGTTTCGCGACGACGAATTTATTTATTTATTTATAAACAGCCACTAAATGTTGCCAGTTATTACACTTTGCGCATTTTTTTTTTTTTTTTTTTTTGTTTCATTTTTGGGGGTAGAGGTGGTTTCTCAATGATCAGTGAGGACAAAACTACAAGCAGCCGCATCGAGATAAACCTAACAAGGCAAGGCCCCTCAAGTAAACATCGACAAAATAAATAAATAAAACGAAAAAAAAAAAAAACCTACCGTCGAATGTTGTTCTGATATAATTTTGTTCATGCTTTGAGAAATCAACTCGACCGCGAGCAGCTACAAACAAAACAAAAAAAAAAAAGAAGAAAAGCTCGATTGGTAAGCTTTTTAACCAGCTGATCGAGAATCAGATACTCGACACGCAATATGTATCTGTCGGATGCAATTTGCTACGAAAGCACACGACATCTACGGACAGTTTTATGTAAATACATGCACTAGCAGATGTTTAAAGAGTTAGGGGTGTGACATGAAGCACGTTTCTAGATTGCAAAATTTTGTCTCTCCTTTTTTTGCAATTTGTTTATGTATCTAAAAATAGATACACACCGCACATTTGAAGATCAACAACACGATGTGTTAGCTCTTGTATAGCATTATGACAACATTATACGTAACGTAACTACAATTTTTTTTTATGTTCGGAAGCAAAACAACAAAATAGGGTAAACAGAGGATAAAAGACAAAATTAATAAATCTAGAAAACACATTGAAATGAGATTCGTTCACATCTGGCCAGTCAGACACGGTTATCGCAAATGTTTTATCAGTTGGTTCACAAACAGTGGTTAACAAAATATTCATACAGTAGGAGAATGAATTAATGAGTGATTGCTATATCGCTAACTTTAGTATATTAGATATTATTGAATCTTATCTAAATCGAGATACTAGTATGAGTACATCAGCTGCAATATTTTGATAAAAATGTATATCTAGTCTGGTGTGGTTGCCAAGTGCTTATAAGGGTTGTGAAAGATGATAGAGCCATTAGAAGCAGGTTCTAACAAGAATCCTTTAGAAAAAGGATGGATAAAGAGTCAAAGATACCCCAATGAACCATTTTTTTTACGTCGGCATAAGGCTTGATGCAAATGTATTATACATAGCTCTGACAATGCGGATTCATAAAGTGACATCACATGGGTGATTCTAGAGGTCTTGGTACTCCAGAGGATGTCAGAAATTCTATGATATTTGCCGGGTGGATGATAGCAGGATTTGCTGAGGAGACAAATTCGCAGAGGATCATCCACTTTCTTAGGTAACTTCGTAACTATGGAGATTTTCATTAGAATGCCCAGAGAAGTCTAATCGGACTATCTTTTTGGTATACGAGTAAGTCTAGTTAGGAGTGCCAAATTTTAACAGAAATTGCTCCCTGATATGGGCTTTAAACTCACTACTAACTTCATAGATACACGATAGCACCGATAGCAGCCATTTCACACACACCCGCCTACGCTGGCCCGTAAATTCTTCATAGTGGAACATACAGTCGAATGGGAGCTTTCACACGACCCGGTCCGTGTGTTTGTCGGGTGTACCTACACAGTGGCTATATGAGCGCTTTCACATACTCCGGCATTTAACCGGCTGTTGCCTCAGTTTGCTTCGAGGGGTATTTATTGTGGAAAGTATGAAGCAATATATGAAGGAAATATTAATGAGGACACGACTGAGGAAACTCCAACGGTGACCGACAATAGGTAAAAGGTACAACGGATGGTCGGTTTAGAGCATCAACATCTACAGTGGATGTTATGCAGGGCGTTACGAAAGTTCGCAAAGTAGGCATTCTTTTATTAGTTTTTTTTTTTTTTTCTTTAAATAACGCTCGTCGATTCGTTATAGTCTTAAGATATTTTGTTCCAGATTTTAGGAAAATCGAGAAGAATAATAATAAATGAGAAGAAATTCACTTTGTCATTCTTTTTGAAATTCGACGTCAACTCAAGCCACTGCAAATGCCAAAATGGTTTTGCAAATACTAAACTGAACAGTTTTATCTATAGGACGGGCCTTGTGACGTGCTTACAGATAGATAAACAAAATTAGCAGGCTAACATTTTTGGAGTTCCTCCAACTTGGTAAATTTTCGTTATTCCCCTCTCAGATTTATTGCCTTCCAGGGACGTAGGAATCGGGGCTAATATAAAATTCATTAAAAGAACGAAAACGCTTTCCCCCATCTAATTCCTACCCAACACACAACTCAACGAAATCTTACAACCTACAATAAAATGAAAAGAACACACCCGATGCCAAGGTGAAAAGCGATGCCACCCTCTGTACACAACCAACAACTCAATGAAGCTATTCCCGTTTCGATGTGATGAAGGGAAGCAGAAATAAAAAAATCCCAATTGATCCTCAAAGTAAAGCAGCAATTCAATCGTTAAATTGAAAATAATTACGAAAAAGTAAAAAATAGCGCTTACGGCAGGGAATGTTCCCAGCTAGAATTCCATTGAAGTTCTTCTTTCAACGAATTGAATTAGGCCTTCCAATTGGCATAATTTACCATAGGTAACTTTTAGTTAAGTATACAAAGGTATTTCTCAGAATAATCTATGGAAACCCCCAAAGGACTCATAAGTAAAATTCCATTGAATTACGCATCATACCTTAAAAGAAAATCATCTTCATCCGAAAACATCCCCAATTAAAGGTAACAATTTGTGCGATTCAATTGCATCCGATGAACATTCCAATTAACGTAGTTTCGCGTCTAATTTTAGCTATCGACCGGTAAATTCCTTCAACATGACGCACAGTTTTATCCCCAAAATTGTGCCACCTACAACAACCGTCATCTGCATCATTGACAAATAACAAACATCGTGTAAACCGTATCAGTCAACCAAAAATTGCACATTTTCACTCGGGTAATTTGTGGTTTTCTTTGTCTAAAAATATCAAAACCACGATCTAGTCAAAAAAAAAAAAATACAGTCAACGAAATACGACAAACATTATCCCTAATACTACATCGTGGCAGTGCTTAAGCGAACCAACAATTAAGAAGTGTCAGCGCCACTCATAGTTAAACAAAATCAATTTCAGTTTTTTTTTTTTGGTCAAATTCCGTCATCACGTGAATTGCCAATGTTTGTTAAAGAAAACATTTTTCCCCCAAACGTCCATCGTATGGCGTATACGTATCTTTTTTTTTGTGTATTTTTAGCGTTTCTGTCATTTTCAATTTCAACACGTTTCAGTCGAGAAACGTCAATCAAATTGTAACATTAAGCCGTGTTCTGGCATCTGTCCAAAAAAAAAAAAAAAAAAACAGAAAACAGTGATGAAGATTATATCTCTCAGGAACATACTACATTCGAATTCGAAGATAGTGAACAAAATTGAAATAAAAACATTGTTAACGTATGGGATCTGAAAATAGAAGACAAACTATACAATGACAACAACAGGCACCCCAATTAGCCAAATGCACAATCCATTGCAGTCTCATGTTGTTTATTTGTGACTGTCAAAATAAGTCGCGTTTCAACGATAATGGCATGTTTCGTGTTTTGCATTGGAAATCATTCATCTTATTGTTGTGCATCGGGAATTGCACAATATATTGTTTATATTGCTAGAACCGTTTTGCTGTTTGTTTTTCTCTAAGAATTACAGTGGCTTACATTTCGTAGAATTCTGATAATATATACTCGTAGACAGCCATGCAGCGAAGTGTCATTGGACGAGTAAGTATCTTCTGGCGAATGTCGCCGCAGATACGGGAAAATTTAATTTGTCACTTTCACTGTAAATATGAAAAGTCGAATTTTAAGAGAAAACTAACAATAAATACCTCGCTGTATTTACAGTTTACCTGTTTTTTTGTTTATTTTGGTGATGTGGGGGCGTATGAGCACTTTTTTTGAAAACTTAAAATAAACTATGAAACATGTACTCGTATAAGACTTTGGGTTAACCCTGTACCTAGTCATGTCATAAATACTGGTACACGTTTAAACGCACTCATCGTGAAACTATATTGACAGGTATTCAATGAGTGACGTTTGTACTAAGTTAACGCGCAAACAGATTTACAAAAAAGTCGTTTGTAAATATGCAGTGGGGCGATATTGAAGCCCACGTTGCGGTAATTGGCCTTCAAAAGTGTAATATGGAAAGTGGCGATATTTGCCGGATCTTGCGACAGCTTGGAATCTCCCGGATTTTTGTGTATCGAACTGTTAAATTCTTTGAGAATACTGGTGGAGTAATTAACTGTCAAAGATTCGGACGCCCTCGTACTGTCAAAACTTGACTGGGGATCAAAGCTGTTAGAGACAGGATTATTCGGAAACCGCTGCGAAAGCAGAAAATCTTGTCACGAGAAATGAAAATATCACAGAAATCCATATCTCACATTATCAAACAAGATTTGGGACTCAACGCATATAAAAGACACACTGGCCACTTACTCACAGCACAATCAATCACATCAAAAACAGTCACTTTTTCGAGCATATTGGCTGGTATATCGCTAATAACAAGTGTAATGTTGTCTTAAAAGGCTGCAATTGACGCTGGTTTATCGGCATAGACGAGTGATTTGACGTATCCCCATAAAAAATAGTCTAAAGGCGTGAAATCACACGATTTAGCCGGCCAATTCACCGGTGCAAAACGAGAGATAAATTGCTCACTGAACTCATTTCTCAATTGGTCCATCGATTCGCGTGCTGTGTGGCATGTAGCGTCTTGCTGGAACCACATATCGACCAGATTCAGCTCGTGCAATTTGGGTAGGTAGGAAATTGGTGAAATTGGTGCGAAATTTGATCACTATGGCTTGAATTACTTGTTCAGTAGGTCGATTATGACGACCGTAAAATGGTCGAAGTGCGCGAAAAACATTCTTCACAGAGCACGAATTTTGATAATAAAATTCAATAATTTGTAAGCGTTGCGTCGAGTGTAAGTCTTTCCATGATGAAATTGCAATGCTAACGGAGCTTGTTTGACTTTGACACATGTCACGAATCACACGTGAGCTGTCAAAAATAGAACACTGAAAAACCAAACATAAAAAAAATCACCCTTTATAAGCAAAATGACAGAGTCTATGCCCGGTCATCCACAGAAGCATCAGAACTCACTTCGCGAGTCGAACGTGCCAGCTCATAAGGCAACATAATGTGACGTACTTCATAGCAGCAGATAATTGACCCAATTCTTTCGATTATAAGCTCTATTTTAAAGGCTATGGCTTGTTCTACTCGACACCCAAATATTGAGTTCTTGAAGCGCGCACTTATCCGTGCAGTGGACAATTTTCTAATAGACGAGGTGCGTGCTGTGATCGATAAGTGGCGAGAGTGCCTTAAGGCTTGCATAATTGCAAATGGCGACCATTTTGAATAAATTGTTTAAATATTGTTTCCTAAATAGTTGCCTAATTGTTCGTTTTTATTTGATCACCAAAAATGTGTGTACCAGTATTTATGACTTGACTAGGTAGACTTTTGATTTTGTGTATAGGCGACCAACCGAGATTTAAAGACATGCTTCGCTGCGAATTACAAATGCGCCTGACATTCGCAAGTCTTCTAAGGATATACATATAGTAGGACAGCGAGTCAGTCAAAGTGACGATGCATGCGGTGAAAAGACACACGTATTCATAAGGCGGTACTTAAATCATTAAAATATGATGTTCTATTGAAATAAGTTCTTGCTCGATTGGAGTCGATGAATGCTTTAAATATTTATTTTAATTTAAAATCAGAAGGAGCCAATAACTCTGTGCTTTTGTAGTTGCTTGTATGAATTGTCTTGCTAATAGACAGGATGGGAGATACTATAATTTTGATGTGGTTGAAATAAAGTTGCTTGGTTCACACTTGCTCTAACGCAAGTGTCAACCAAGACATTGTATTATTGGGCACTGGAGAGCTTCTTAGACGGATAGGTTCGTACAAAGACGTGTAGGCGCTTTAGTGGTAAGATAAAACTTAGGTCATAAGCATCTTATTTTTCGTAATCCATTGTAACCTTGGAACCAACCAAGACTCAGAGAGTTCACCCTTGCGATCAAATTCAGTAAGTTCTTAGGTACATTCTCGAACTAATTTGAAACTGGTTGAAGGATTTAGCAAGACCTTAAGCGAAATCTAGTTGTCGTTACAGAAGCAGACAACCTGTCCCTTCCATAATATATTTAGTTCATAGGAGCTGTCAGTTTTTCTAAAATTTTCAAAGATTTAATCGACAAAAGTGTGAGTGGATGACTTCACTTTCATTGATCAAAAAGTGTTATCAAGTAAAGTGTGTTTAGGGAATTCCTGAATTTGCCTTCTTTAATTTATTTGTTCTGTTTGACAGCAAATAAATGGCAGTAGATAATGTGACAAATTACGATATCTTCATCAAGATAACACTAGCTTAGTGTTGAATTATGGGAGTGTAGTAGAAAGAAACTCCCAAATGTATGATTTATTTTCTATTAAATTGCTATTCTTTTTGTCAGTTCATAAATATACCGCCACAGTATTGTATTGCTCCCTAAGCAATTGCATTTCTTTAAATAAAAAAAAAATACTAAAAATAATGCAAAGGTATGAAAAAAAAATGTTAGCGCGAACTGTGCTCAGCTCATCGCTCAATTAATTTTTTGAACTGCTAGCTCACTTTTTGAGGTAGCTCACTTTTCGCGCTAGTTCACTATTTAAGCTTTGTTAAAAGCTCACTTTTTTGTGTTAGCTCACTTGTTTTTGAGCAAGTTAACTTTTTTTTTTTGTGAGAAAGTGAGCTAATCCAGAAAGTGAGCAAAAAATCAAAAAAACAGTTACCTCAATAAGTGAGCTATCTCCAAAAATTGAGCTTGTGCAATAGCTCAAGAAGGGAGCTAGCTCAATAGCTCTAACGAGTAGCATCTGACTAAAGGTTATATAAACCATCTGACTGAACTAACAAAAAATATGCATACTCGCAATGGGGTTCCCTTTCATCCACGCTCTACAAAAATTCAAATAATTGTCTTAAGTTTGTCGAAAACTATTATCAGTTGATACGAGTATATTGTCCCATTTTTGTTCGCTTTATGAGGAACTTACTATCGGATTGCACAGAATTTTCCAAAAGTCTGTGCAACTTCTTGCATACGCTGATGACATTGACATTATTGGCAGAACACAGCGAGCTGTCACTGGTGCGTTTGCAAGTATTAGTGCAGAAGCGGCAAAAATGGGTTTAGTGGTGAATGAGGGTAAAACAAAATATATGCTGTCAACAAGAAGGGACACACAACATCGACGAATCGGACAGAACATCACGATAGACAGCTACAATTTTGAGGTAGTTAGGGACTTTCTCTACCTCGGCTCCGCTGTAAACTCTGATAATGACACCTCAGCAGAAATCAAGCGAAGAATTACACTTGTCAACCGCTGTTTCTTTGGCCTAAGACGGCAATTGATTAGTAAGGCCTTGTCAAGAAACACTAAGGAGACTCTATATAAGACCCTTATTATCCTTGTCCTGCTCTATGGCGCAGAAGCATGGACCCTAACAAAAGCGGATGAAGATCTTCTTGGTCGTTTCGAACGCAACATTCTTCGAGTGATTTTTGGTCCCGTTTGCGTTGACGGGCTTTGGAGGAGAAGATTTAACAGCGAACTCTACGAGCTGTACAGCGACATTGACCTGGTCATCAGAAAAGTGCGCATTAGTCGTCTAAGATGGGTACGACGTGTAGAGCGAATGGACACCAACGCTCCGGCCCGAAGAGTCTTCGATTCCAACCCGGAGGGACAACGCAGTAGAGGAAGACCTCGCCTTAGGTGGCGCGCACAAGTGGAAGGGGACCCCACCAACTTGGAGTGCGCAACTGGAGGCAGTTAGCCAAAGATCGCGCTAACTGGAGAGGCGTATTGGTTGAGGCCCAGGTCCACCCCGGACTGTAGCGCCACCTAAAGTAAGTAAGTAAGTACTATCGGGCTCCGCTAATCACTCTTGTGTATGTATAAAAGAACGGTTAAATGTTTTTGGCTTTTAACACAGCTTTAAGTTTTTCGAATACGTAACATCGAGTTTGGTGTCGGGTGAGAAAATAAATAAATAAAGTTGTCGATCTGCCCTCCGGCAATGCTAATATTTTTCGCCTTGGTCGTATTAATCCTCAACCACACCTTTGCCTAAAGCAAATGTTGTCGTTCTCCATAATATTCGACGGCTTGTAACCGTCAAGCCTGCACAAAGACCATCACCAGATCACTCAGAATAATAGTGGTGAGGTGATTATGTGAAGTCTTGTCATTTCCAAGAATTTTAAAGTCATTAGACGTTCTACAATTATGCAGCTCTTAAAATGACCACTTCTTAGGTTTTCGGAAATACCTTATCTCTTTAGGCCATGCAGCCATTAGCCGATAAAGAGCTTTTAAAGCAAAAACGTAACATCGACACATTGCTCTTGTACTAAACGCGAGGCATTTATGCGTTCAATTCAGGGTCACTCCGGAAGAAACCTGATTGCTTGCACATTAACCTGTACTGTGGTGTGTCTGGCTTAAACCGACTAAGCTTTATGCCCAAGTTGTCAGAAGACCTTCACGTCTGTAGCAGTCTTACGACAGAACCACATACAGTTCCAGTTGATTTTCCAGAATGAAGCGGCAGAGACTAATACTATCCTAATGCAAAATGACGTGACGGTTTAATTCAAATGATGCCCAACTGTTTCGAATGGCATGGCTTGTAATGGTTCAAGTATGATTAAATATTTTCCCTCACATTTTTCTCTCTTGCTTTGTTGATCACGAAATTGGCAATAAAATGAATATATTTTTAAATTAAATACAATCTGTATGTACTACATAAAGTATTTTCGTCAATGTACAAAGTTTATTATTCTTTTGAGAAAGAAAAGCTCTTTCTGTGACGCACAAATTTTTGCCCTCGCTAAAGCAAAAAATGTAAATAAATAAACGAAGCTCGTTAATTTTGTGTTTGTGTACTCGTACATCCACCAAATGTAGCCGAACAAATTGTACAAAGAAGATAAAATTATAATAATTAAGTGCACTGACACCGGAGAAAGAACTAGTTAATTTGAAATTAAATTTATGCATAATAGCCTAAGGTGCTACATTTCACGCTTTGTGATAGGTCATATTCAAAAGAAATTTCCCATCACATTCGACATCAAAAAGTACGATCTTTAAATATCCCACAAGATGAAGCGTTGCTGTGTGCATCAATGCATTGCAGTGAAGGTGCAGTGAGGTCTGCGCAATTGTTGCTACGTATAAAATGTCCGTAAAAGATTGATATCTGCATTCACGCACCGAAGGAGAAGACCTCGATGAATAGAAAAAGTAGAATCACAGTGCGCAAGAAGGATCTCCTGAATTTCTTAGTTATGCCGAACACAAGATTAGGAGGAAAGAGATATAAAAAATCCGCCCTACTCTTGCACGATTTATTTATAAATTTTAGTGATGGCTTGAACGTGGGATTTTTCAGATTAACTGAACACAAATTACTAAGTAATCTTGAGCAAGTTTGAGAGCTCCTACTCACCCATACACATATCTTTTGAAAAAATTCTAGTCATATATGGAAGAAGAAAACTTAGGTCTTTTACCTTCAGGCTAGAATAAATTGATCAGGCTAGTCAGGTTGGTTATATACAGTCAGTGTGCTGAAAAAGTAATCTCCAAGGATTGCTAGTTTAGTTGCTGTTTGAGGTCTATCTATCTGATCTACTTGCATTCTATTTATAAGAATATTCAAACTTGTATAGCCTGTAAGGAGCCCTACGAGGATAGGTATAAGGGAAGAAACCTGTAATAATTGAAGGAGGACCAGAAAGGTTTTCATTTTTATCCGATGTCTCTTTGAACAACCCCAAAACTGTAGAAGAAACTACAAGAAAGGCAAGACATCTCATTACTGCTCTTGCAGAGATCCATTTGCGTCCTTTCTGACTCGATTCCATACCGCTTCATTGTCAGAGATACTATGACGTTCTAGGATCCACCATGTTGTGTGTCATTTACTCGAAGTAAATGATTGCAGGGTATGTCTAGCGGCTGAGTATGTCTGTGGTTTGCCTTGTCAAGCGCATCACCGTGAGTCAGGTACATACATAGCCAACGCCGTAGGCGTATTGCAGGCCTTTTTATATGAGTACTGGCCAGTTCCCCGACGTTTTCCCGAGAGATTGTGATCTTTCCAGTTTGCGTACGCCACAACATGGCAACCGGAATCCTTTATGTCAGGGGAAGTTCGTTAAAAACCAAGCTCCACACCAAAGGGGATAATACACCCCCTTGAGGCGCGCCTAGAATTGCCCATCTCCGACAGAACTGCTTTCAAATTAGCACATACTTATAGACCGTACGTTTGAATAAGTACCCGACAAAGCAACAGACAAATTTGCACATGTTATCCTACGTAGGGCATGATATCCTATGGAAGGCAAGGATAATCGAGTTTATTTCAACACTGTTGTAGGCTTCCTCTACGTCACCAGAGTAAACTGCTTGATTGAGAGAGATTTCTCCGTCTAATAGATTTCTATTGTGAATTGGATAATGCGGTGCTGTCAATAGAAACCTTGATATAGAGATTTAAGATTCTCTCGAGAGATAAATAAAATAAATAAATATTTTGGCGCAGCCCAGCTTCTCGCAGCAATTCGTGCGTCCGAAGAACAATTTTTGTCGATTGAGAGAAGCTTCCTACGACAATTGCGCACTTTAACCACTATACCCTTTCGGGAAGTTTGAGGTCTTCATGGAATATGTGTTAAATCTTGCCTGCCTCGGGTATAAACAAAAGAAAAACAGCCTTACCTCAGCCCAAGTTTTCGGGATCAGCCTACCTCACCTCACTGATAAGATCACAAGTGTTCTGCGAACAAGCAGTATGTTCCAGGGCAGAGCATTCGTTAATCACAGGTATAAAGAAGTAGTGAGTGCTCATTAGCAGGAACCATCTGGTTTCCTAAGAATGTTCGGCATCTTAGTGGTTTTAGAGAGGACATTGCACAGTCTGGGAAGCACCGCTATGCCTATCTGATATCCGTCCTAAAGAGTATAAAACTAGTCCAGTTGAAGTTTTTCATACTTTCGCAGCGAGGATAGTTGAGTTCGATTAGGCCGGTCTCTTTCCAAATGTATTTCATGTGGTGAGTCAGGATTTCGTGAAAGTCATATTAAGGGCAGAGGTCAGAACATTTAGGACAGTGGAGATACAGTTTGTTAGTCCAGCGGAAAGAACATTCTTGTGTTTTATCCAGCAGGGCTTGACAGTTATTATGTGCTGCTCAGCTGTACCACTCTGTATTGCCTGCCTGGAGAGCGAATACAGCTCTCTTCGCATTCTATCGAAATATTAAATCTTTCACAATCGCAGAAAACCCATCTCAAGCGACACATTTCCGTTCCGACATCCACCTTGAGAAGATTCAAGACAAGAAAGTCAATGGAGTAAAACCACTACTCTAAACTTATCTAAGGGATGACACAATAGGTTTCTTTTGAATCTAAGCTGCCAGAGTTGTTGCAATTAGAGTTTCACATTTTGCGTTTCCATAAATCTTTTTCTTAAAACAGGGTTGGATTAGTCGTATTTCCGCCAACCCACTCACCGTACAAGTAAGCAAAAACATTCACCCCACCAGAGTACACTAACAGACACCCCCGTACAAAACGCTAAAGTGTTGAAGTACTTATTAATTGATATCTTCCGCCCACTAGCTAGCAGTGTATCTAACATCGCAGATAAAGGGGCATATTAAATTGATTTGTTTTTATAACAGCCGCTACTGTGTCACAGGTACTTACAGCAGTATTAAATTTATGTAGCAAATTGTCATACGTTCTATTGCGCACTGTTTATAAAATGGGTACGAGTATACCCCTTCAATCCACTCCTTTGCGGCGAACTTGCTTTACCGTCTTTCAATTTTTTTTATTTTTTTTTTTTTTTTGATAAACAAATTACGAATGCAAATATTTGACAGACAAATGCAAATTTAAAATGTAATTTGAATGCAAGTGTAATTAATTTTTTTTTTTTTTTTTTATTTCTGTTGTTTCTGACTCTCACAACTGGTCTCGTGCTTTTAGCAATTTGAATTTTTTATTTTTTTATTTTTTGCTGTTCAAACTAAGAAAGCAAAGAAGCGAACGAAGTTTGGGTGCTCTGCCCCTAGGGTAAAAGCTTGGGTTTGGCAGATAGTTTGATGGGGTTGAAGAAGGTGGGGCACGTGCGACGGAGTATGCTTTGAATATTTATTCTGTTTTATATATTTTGTATTGTTTAAATTCTTCTCCAATGACGCGGTGCGTTCTCTTTCAATAAATTGAACGCCGACGGCGCTATTATGGCTGTTTTATTGGTATTTTTGCAAGAGCTCCTCGGTGTAAACAAGCGATGACTGGTTTCAATTTGGCGTTTGTGCTTGAGCTTGAACTGCCGGTGTACGCTTAGTTTGGAGATTTAATTACTTTAGCTTAATTTAGCCTGCCAAATTGGACATTTAATGATGGAGTTGTTGCGAACATGACGGTGTTTTCTGGAGCAGAATTCATTCACAGAACTTATTGCACGTGCCATTAGTATTGATTTCAGTTTATTCTATAAAATGGTTCGAAAATTCAATTGAAGATTCACAACTAAAACAACAACTACTGCTGAACAACCAACTGTTTAGGGATGTAGACGTCCAATGAAAGGGTGTGCACAGCAGTCACCTATCGGTAATGCGAGGACTTTTATTTCAATTGCACAACGAGCTATGCTGACTGAAGCGACTTAAAACTAGTTCAGTCATCCATGTCAAACAGGCCAACTTTTGCGGGAATGGTGCCTCTCTGAGGCCATGCCAAACTAAAGAGCAACTGTTCCCTTGCCATTTGACACGACTCATTCTATTGCTGCTCGTGGGACTCATCCATGAAAAAATTTAACAAGGAATGTTTTAAATCTCCGCTGGATATCACTACAAGACTTCGGTGGTGGTGGTAACAAAATCAAGTCCGAGGAGCATACCTACCGGAACGGTACAAGGTTCTAACATCAAATTTTGCCTTTAACCATAAAACTGGAACAAGAGAATCAAACAGCAGCTGTAAAAAGTCCGCTGGTTGCAGACTCCTCAGAAATCTCTAACCTTTCCAAGTGAAAATGAAAACAATGACAACGACGGCGGAAGTTGAACTTACCACAGTCTCCACAGCACATGAAGCTGCACCTGGACCAAGTTGAAGCAACTAAGAACCACGAGGTGGCAACGCTTCCTAATGACTTTCGGTATGCAACACTCAGTGTACTGCCTGCCGGTTGGAAATTTAAAATCCAATTTGAGGGCAGCTAGTTGCTTTAGGCCATTCATGCTCAACTGGCAATAGACAGTAGCGCCTAAGCGTTGAACATATCAAAAGCACACATGATCACTAGTGCTAGACAAGACCATAAAAAAAAAAAAAAAACTCAATAGAACGAGAGGTTCAACATCGTGTATCTTGGAAAATTGTGAACTACCGAAAGCAGTGTAAGGGTCAATTGGTATCAATTGGCATAGAGAGACGAAAAATTGCTGGAAGAGTCTTTCAAAACTTATACCGTAGTACGCCGTCGTTCTAATCCAAGTCCTCATAAGCATCGATAGTATTCTCTGCATCATTGTAATCGCCTTGGTATGCTGATGACAGGCCAACTATACAACCGATCGGGGTACAGAACCTTTTAGAGTGACATACGAATACTGCCTCTGCTTCTTAGTGTCGATGCTAACGTTGGATATCAAACAAAAAGGTGAGCACTCTTTGAATATATCCTAAAAACTAACGAACCACTTTCAGCAGCCCGAACATGTACTTAATTCAATTAATCAGGAAACCGCAGATGAGCCTTCCATATTCGATCACAAAGTCATCATCTTCGTTTTGGTAGCGATCTGTTCTGTACAGAAACAGCCGCCATAAGAAAACTGAAGAAAACCGATTGGAATTTGTATAAAATTCAATTTGAAATACAATTTAGAATGGATAAGGGGAACACGATATACTCGTAAACAAATTTGTTGAGACGATTCCAATTTTTTTCTTTATACAAAAAAGTTAATATATTTATGATCGGCATGGAAAGTTATGTCGATCTAGCCATGTACGTCTGTATGTCGTCAGTTTTTGGGCCTTAAATGTTGCAATACAAGAGTAAACATTTTTGAAATCCGCCCACGAATACGCCAAATTTTCAAAAAATCATTCTTCTAATATTTTTACTAGAAACTGAAAAAAAAAAAGAATTTTACAAAAACATTCTATTAAAGGTCGGTTAGGAGATGATAGATACGATCAGTTCCAGACGAATTGTAACTTCTTGTATGATTTTGTATACCCTTCTCTCAAGATAAGCAAACCTACGAGGGTGGGTCAATAAGTCCCTGAAAATTAACACAAATTGTGTCGTCACCTTAAATTAATTTTTTTTTTTTGTCAAGAATCATCTTTCAAAAGAACGCACCCAAATTTTCAGACAGATCTGTCAAATAGTTTTGTTGTGGCAGCCATTTTATATAGACGCCTACTAGCATTTTCGTTAGAATGGAACAAAGTGAATTTCGAGTGCTCATTAAACACTATTGTTTGCGGGAAAAAACAAAAGCTTGACAAATATTATGGGGACTCGTCACCATCGATTGGAACCATCCACCACTGGTTTACTCAATTTTAGTGCGGTCGTTCAAGCACAAGTGACGCCGAACCTTCACCTTCTGGTCGCCCAATTGAGGTCACCACACCAGAAATGGTCGACAAAATCCATGGTTTGATAATGGACGATCGGCGAGTGAAAGTGCGAGAGCTTGATGAGGCCACAGGCTTATCACATGGCTCAGTGATTTCGATTTTACATAAATATACAAGATGGGTGCCACGTTTGCTCACAATCGACAACAAACACATTCGTTTGACAACTTCAAAGGTGTGTTTGGCGATGTTCCAGAAAAATTCGGCTGAGTGTTTGCGCCGTTTCGTAACCGTGGATGAAATCTGGATTCACCACAACATACCAGAAACCAAGGAGCAGTCAAAACAATGGACTTCTCCTGGTGAATCGAAGCCGAAGAAGGCCAAGGCGGGTTTGTCAGCAAACAAGGTCATGGCGACAGTTTTTTGGGATGCGCGAGGTGTTATTCACATCGATTACCTTGAAAAGGGTAAAACGATCACCGGCGCATATTACGCAGAGCTGCTGGATCGATTCCAAGCCTATTTGAAGCAAAAACGGCCGCTTTTGGCGAAGAAAAAAGTTCTTTTTCACCAGGACAACGCACCGGCGCACAAGTCCGCGCAATGGCAAAATTGCATGAGTTAGGTTACGAACTCCTCCCTCATCCAGCATATTCCCCAGATTTAGCCCCCTGCGACTATTTCTTGTTTCCAAACTTGAAGAAATGGCTCGGAGGTAAGAGATTTGGGTCGAATGAAGAGGTCATCGCTGAAACAAACGCTTATTTTGAGGGGCTCGAGAAATCGTATTATTTGGAGGGCAACAAAAAATTGGAGAAACGTTGGATGAAATGTATAGAGCTAAAAAATGTTTTTATACCGAAAAGACTGTTCCTTATTTCATTTTTCAGGGACTTATTGACCCACCCTCGTATAACACTGTGAGTCTAGTACCCTGCCGCTTGTAATCATCTATGTACAGTGCGGCCAAGAGCATCAATCAATCTACAACACGGGAAAGTCTTGAAAAGGTGCATAAATTGGATTGCATATGTATGGTAGGGAAAGGATGGGACACTTTCCAAATATGCACCTTTTTGTAACCAGCTCAACAATGTTATGGGGGTGCCTCAAGAAACTTATAAATTAGTGAAAAATCAACAAAGTTATTCTATATTGGGTGAAATACTCGGTATAAGGTTTTTCAATTGGGATCTCGTAGTGAAATACACAACGTATGATCGCGGAAAAACAACCACGGGATCCCGAGAAAAAATCAAAACAAATTATAATATAAATTATATTGTTTAAGATGTAGAAAAGGGTTGTTTCTAATGTTCATGAGACACAAATATAAAAAAATAAGTCCATCGATAATGGCGTGAAAAGCTTTCAGTACTATTTTAAGTAAAGGCCTTAGTAGACTAAATTTAAAGCAATTTTCGAAAACTTTTTCTTTCCGCTACGAATTTTCAAGTCGTCGGTGAAGCAGACACAAAGTGTAAACACTATCGCAGCTGTTACGCTCATTGTATAGACATATATGTACAATAAATATTAGGGTTATGGTCTAATGTACCTATTATTACGAATAAATGTGTATTTTTTGTATTTCTATTTCTAAAATTGAATTTATGTCATAATTAAAGTTAATAAGTACCCTGATCATTGAGATATCATAGGATTAATATCTCCAAACCCACATACGCAAACACTGAACACTGCGTCATTGGCATTCTCAGAGATTATGCACTGCAAGCAATGAGTGCTGCAAAAGCTACAGAGACGAGAATAAGGAGGAGACTATTGTTCGCCCTAAACGATCCGACCAGCGCATGCATATTTAAAATTAATGCTACATCGAAAGGAGTAGGTGGGTGGTTCCAGAAGGAGTATCAAGTTGAAATAAACAAATATTTTTATGTTTTTTTCCACATAGCATTTGGAATCCCGTTATCGTTATGATTTTTTCCCCGGAATCTCGTGGTTGTGAAACCCCTAGTGCAATAATTCTTTGAAATGGGAAGAAGCTGATAAGCTTAAAAAATAGGGGCAGCAATCCCATTCGTTCGAATAAGTCTTGCGGACACTTTAATGACAACTCAGCATGGAAAACTTACTTCAGTTCAGCTCTGGCACCCAAAAAAGCTCCTATTACAAGGAGCTATAACTATAGCACTAGAAATATTAAGTCTAGGCAGCAACAGTGCCTGAAGATTCATAGACGAAGTGGAGAAGTGTCTGGGTCAACTATGAGTGAGTTTCTGACGCTGATTCGTAATAAAATAAGCTGCCCAGATAGACGAAAAGGGCTCACCTTCTCTGTAGACTTTAGTCTGGTTACTGTGCGTTTCACTCCTTTATATTCATTATTTACAAAACGCTATACAAAAACTTTAAGCGTTTACAAAATCCGAACACGGATCCACTTGCTTTAAGTCAAGATATTCATTGCAAGTTCCAAGGATAAGAAATCTAATCCTCTTCGAATCATCGGTTCACAATAATTAAACGAATCAGCATTTCAAAGAAGCAAATAAAGAGCAAAAATCAAAACATGTCGGAAAAAAAAATTTTTGCGTTGTAACCCTTTTACTCCAGAGCGGCTGAATCAATTTATATCCCCTTAGTTCTGTTGATTAGGGATTTTTTCTGGAAATGTTTACACCTAGATAAACTTAATGCTTCATTTTTGATAGCTGACCAATTAGAATGAATTGAATGAAATTTCGAGCCTCAAGCATGGCATTTGTAGTTCTTGGACTTATTTCGTCCTTCAAACTGTGTATTTAAATATGGTTGAACTTTGTAGCTGAACGAGTCTACCTAACCACCAATCTCACTCTCATCTGTAGTTCCTCTCTTTCCAACAAATTTCTATCTTATAAGAGACAAAAAAGAAAATAAAAATAATACATTGATATGTAGATCAAAATCAATTATGCATACGTGATGGGGTTGATTAGAACGAGCTACCCGATACGACTACTTCTACGAAAAAAAAAAAAAATTGATTTGAAAGATCAAACTTCTAAGAAAATGGAAATGTATAACAAACTGTTCGAGAGTAACTACATATTCATGCAATCTGATAGCTACCCCTAGGCTACCCCAGTAGCGGGGAAAAAAAATTCAAAATGTCCTCCATCACGTAGATATTTTTCAATTTAATTTAAAACTATATACATGTACTATAATCGATTTTTGTTCTTTTAGAAGTAAGAAATACAAGAATTGTAAATTTGTTTCTTTGAAAAATACAATATTTTCGAGAAATTTCTAAATCTACAACACAATCATTATCGAATGCAGCACAGTGTAACAATCGGTAACGAAAAAATAAATAAATAAATAAACACCATCAATTAAATACCAATCGCACTCGATCGAGATAAAGTATCTATTAGAGATACAATAATTAAAATTACTAATATACGAGTAACTTCGATTATATTAGCATTGCGATTTTATCACATTTATCATTGAACGGATCGAACATGATTTCTCTCACATAACCGCGCACGTTACACACCCAGTTCTAGTTGTTAGTTATAGCAATCCACAATATTAACAGATCAATGGAGACAAAAAAAAAAAAACAAAAACAACAACACTATGTACTTATAGATACAAGGAGATGTACAAATGAATGCGTTGCGTACTACGAGTATTTATATTATTGCGAGAGATCAATTTTATTTGAGGCGACAATTCGCGATATTATACTGAGAGACGATCCTCAGTGGCGGCCGTTAAAATCGATACTAATTCTGATTCGCTTCAATTCAATGTTTCTAAAATATATAAACAGAGCCTTTTCTCTACATATTGACAGATACAACTTTCAATATTAAGCTCTGTGTTCTCAGTTAGTGTTGCTCTCGTCAAGCGCTTGTATGACGTCTCTTATCAGTTAGACTGATAGAAGTGTTTACAGTTTATACTATTCCATCTGTGGTCTGCACACACCTACACCTTATATACGGCGAGAATTAATCAATTGCTACCTGACCTGACCGAATTTCGAAATAGTGAAAAAGCGATAGGGGCTGCCGGCCAACGACTCTTTACAGATACTTATTTTCGAATGAAAAAGCACGTCGCGATGACAGCAGGGGGAGTGTGAATGTCAAAAAAGCATGAGAAACACTGAGAGGGAGAGCAAGAGAATTTATTAATAAAAAGTCTTTACCCTTCTATCCGTATGTGCATTAAACAAGCTTATTACAAGTGCACAGTGGGTGCGAGAAAAAGTGGACAATTTGTTCATAACGCGTAACAATTTCATACCATAAGAACTATAAGACTGTATGGAGATACGAGCAATTTCAGCGACGGTATGAATATGTAGTTCTAATGGCTTGCAGGAAATTTTAATCCACTATCAGTGAATTCCCAGTCAATAAATGGGCAATAAAATGCGGGATAACATTTTATGCATTCACTTCGGAATGATATTTCTATCGACACTATGGTATTTCTCTCAAATATTGCTGCTAAATTAAAATGATATATAAAATCTTGAAAAAAAAGGGAGAAAAAAGCCTAGATGGCGCTCAACATAGAAGCCAAAGAAACTGGTACACTAAGAATATTGTCTGTCAGCGAGAAAAACTTGACATCCCGTGACCTTGTATGGTGTCAAATATTGTTTTTCTGACAATCTGTATTTTAAGATGGCGGCGGCGGGCACTACCGAACATATCCATCAAGTTTCAGCTTTCTATTTGAAATATATGGGCCCTGTTTCCCAACTAAAATAGTTTTTTTTTTTTTTCGATAAGTGTAAACGATAGGCATTTCATATTGATTCCATTCACTTATCGAATGAATCTAATTGATTTCTTGCTAACTGAATATGATAAAAGTTTTTCTAAGAAAAGAAATTAATTATCGGAAAATTAAACAAGTTTTTGAATGAAAAGTAGCATGTTTTGCCTCCTTTTATGTTAATGTTGAATATGTCTAACACTTTGGAAATTTCGACAAGGACAAAATATGGAGACGACAAAGTGGAAGCTAAATCTGAAAGGGGTTCTGTGATGGTCTGAGATGGCATATAATTTAGGATCTCGCACGGAGTTGGTCATTACCGATTACGTTTCTTGGGTGCAGAAATTCAATAAGAACCGAACCATATTGCAAAAGTTTATACCGAGATTAAACTCATTTTGGCTATCCTATGATTCTGTTCTCCATTTCCCAATCTATGCTGGATCTTACTGGATCTTAGAGGATTGTTTCATCAATTATTATTTTACGAACGGTCTCTAACGAACAACCTCCAATATTCCTGAAGGTTGTTCCTCAAATAACTGCTCGAACTGAAACATTTCTTAATATTGAGCAAGAAGTGGTAAGTCGCTGGAGGACCCTAGTGTAGTGCTTGCAGGGTCACCATTAATTTTGAAAAATAAAAGCTAAAACGGTCAAAGAGGCTAGAAAAGTCTAAATTATTCTTATGAAAAGGCTAACAAAAACTGCTTTTAACTTTGTTTGAATTCATATAAACCACTGTCCAGATATGAATGGCTGTTTCAATTGGCAACCATCGGGCGCCACATAAAGCCGTTCATGGCCTTAATTTATTACCTCATATATAAATTCGGTAGCTTTTTTGATAACCAGGAGATTTTGAAAAGCAATTATATGTGTCTGTAATTAAAAATTTTACTTCATTCGAAAGATGTTCCGAGGCACTTGAAATCGCTAATTGAATAGAATAACAGACGCAAAGAAACAGGGTTATGTAGGAATTGCAGTGTTTTCCAAGTGCAATTACACCCTTGCCTGTCACTTGCATTGTCCGTGTCCAATCTCTTCAAATTTTTGGTTTCAATGCCTTATTTTTGAAAAGTTGCTAAAATTGCAGAAACTATGTCGATGTAATCCAATTATCCCGAAAGAACTGCGAACGAAATTCGCTTCGGAAACAAATGTCAAATAAAATAAAGTACACGATTGGGTCGCACTTACTTGCACCTACATACTGTGTACTGTTTACTTGAAAACAACTTAAAATTTTATATTTAAGCGAAATTGTTATTATACTTTTATTTAAAAGTGCGTTAAGCAATTTTTTTAATTTTTCCAAATATTGGTTAGATGTCGATTTTTAACAAAAATCGTTTGAGTCATAACCGAGAAATAACCAATTTTCAAAAATTAAGAAATAAAATAATTTCCTAGAAAAACTTATTACGCCATCTAGTGGGATATATTTAATCCAACCCGAGTATAAAATCAAGAACAAAATCATTAGAGCAGTTTTCAAAATGGCCCATTAGTAAAGTACAGTTCATTTTGGGGTTAAAATGAAAATTTCGATATGAAGTTTGAAGAAAATCCGTCCAGCCGTTTAGGCTGCAGTCGGTAATACATACAGGCAGACAGACAGAATTGAGAGATCCACTTTTTTGAGTTTCTCCATTAAGTTATGTCAGGTTTGATCAAAATCTCGAGGTCGAAAATTTTCAGGAAACCAATACTTGTTCTTATAGGTGCAAGTATTATAAATATATAAAAACCCGACTGGTCAGGAATCTTTTCAACTAGTTTTAAAAAAAAAAAAAAAAAAAAAAACGCTCTACATGTACAGAAGTATATGCGGCTATATTTGCGACCCATTCACGTGATTTTTTGGGATAGTGTACTGTAGCCTTTAGGCGTTGCCGAAATACTTTCATATGTAGGTTAGGTTAGGTTAGGTTTGATGGGTTGACGTAGAGGTTGAAAGACCTACTACGCCACACTTAGATCAATGTAGATCCATTGTGATGCCCATTGCCAACAACACGCGGTGTTTCAAGCAGTCCCCCATCTAAGTACTAACCGCATATGGAAGTGTACGAGTATAAAGCCAGAATTGAAACAAAAATATCGGTGTTTACCTGAAACGGAAAGATCAAATTGAAATTTTGAACTCAAAACCTTGAAAATTTTCAGATATCAGATACGATAACATTATGTAGCTTTATCCTAACTACACACAATACTAATCCAATTCATTCCATAGTTCGATGAAAACATACAAACATACGTGAGTAGCAATACAGAAAAATTAAAAATTTGTGAATTCTTCAGCTGCGGCTTTACCGAATAATGATTCACTGTTGTCTATTATATTTGAGAATGCCAAAATAGTAGAAAATAAAACATCGATTCCCTTATAAAGAAAGTATGATACATCAATAAAATATTTATTGCTTCAACCCTTCAACACGAGCACTTAATCCGCATACGTTATTAAAAAGGTTCTAATCAATATGATAATTGCAAATTATAAATTCACCAAAGGGTATTCAGTTTCATAAAGTTCATCTATTATATAGTGACTCACATCGCTTAATAGAAAAGCGAACTTAATAGAAAATATATATAATACACTGATCCATAATCAATGAATAATCAACAACAAAATATCAACCTCAAGTAGTACCTTATAAACTTAATCACATTATTATTTTATGCATTTACAGTAGAAAATTGATGTTTATCTTGGAATATACTCATATGTATATTTCTACGTGGTAATATAATCAAAAATTTATCCATAAAGATTAATTTGTACGATAAGAAATATGGGAAACTCTTACCAATATTGCAATGACCAGGGACGAAAAATAATAATTATTTTCGAAATGCGGCGCAAAAAATTAAACAGAAGCAATCCTTTGATTTCGTACTGCACTACACCCATATAATTGGTATCTAATTATAATTTTTATTTTTTAAAAATCAAAGATAAAAACCAAATCATAATTTTTATTGCTTTGAATGAAAAATAAAAATAATATATACACTTTTTCTTGGATCAGAAATAAAAATATATATGGTGCCCAGAATCATGCATACCTACTAAAGTTAGGTCATTATTATAAAATAAAATGCACGTATAAATTGTTTCTGTTGAAATTCAAAAAAAAAAAAAAAATTGTTTGACAGTTTTCCAAAGCTTGGCATCTCATCACCTTGTATATATTAAATATTGTTTAGAACAAAATCGATTGACCCATAGCCGAGAAATAAACAATTCTTAAGAACGGAAAAAAATACTGTGAATCATAAGCAACGACAATAATAACGAAAACAAACAAAATACTCCCCAGTTACCTGGACAGCCACCCTTGTACTTTACAGAAACTTAATACCACCTGAGTTTCAAACTACACCACTCTGTCTTTCTCTCTGTTTCTTCCCCTTTCCACAAAACGCACGTGTTCTAAAAAGAAAATTAGTATAAGGATATTCATATCCCCTTTAACACGAGCAAATTATAAAAAAAAAACAGTTAATAAGTAAAGTACCGTTACGCCAAAAACGTGGTACGCCATTTAATAGCAAAAATCCACCTCAACTCAAATATCAAACCCCAGAGACCCCAGATATGAAGAAGAAAATCCGTCAAGCCGTTTAGGCTAAACTAATAGTCCCCCTATAGGTGCAAGTAAGTAAAATTTGTCCGGGTCTCACACGATTAGTGGTACATACCGTTATTTTAACTGCATCCTAATTTAGCTCCAACTTCCAACATATTACATATGTATGTATACAAGGTGGGACAAAAGTAATGTCATAATGTGAATGTGCCATCATTTTTGCAAATGGCGTCTAAAGCTGTAATCCAAGCAAGCTGCAATTTGCAAACAGTTTTCAAAAATCCGCCAAACGATCTTAATGCATTTATTAAGTTTTTAAGTCTGTTAAGCTTGGATTACAGCTTTAGATTATGACATTACATTATGACTTTGCTTTACATTATGACATTCCTTTTGCCCCACCCTGTATTAGATCATATTTGTAAGGGTCAAATCGAAAGAAACACTTTTTGTTCCATGTCTACATGTCTATTTGTCCTTACATGTCTCACTCGAGAACTACTGAAGAAATGTTGATGAAATTTTATTTTACGTGCGATCATCTAAAAATTGTCAAAATCGAATGAAGTGCGGGTAACTCGAGAATTTCTGAATAATTTTTGATGAAATTTACCTCGTAAACTAAGACTGACAGGAATATTTGTCTCATCTGAATATAATCTAGGAGGAGTTTTAAAAATCTTCGAATCGTCCTTCTCACACATCTAACTCAAGAAGCAACGAATTTTTATGAAATCTGAGCTAAGCTGGGCATGTGGATGTGTTTGCTTTAAAATCATTAAAATTTAATAAAGCAGGGGTAAGACAACTTTCATCAAAACCCTTAATTTTTTCCGGATTTTTTTGAGTTCATACGAGTATATATAATCGAATTCCTTAGAAGCAAGTGTTGGTAAGGCCATATTAGATATCATTGCTTTTAATTGCAGAAAACACATACATACTGTAATATGCGAGCTACGGCTCGAGTAGATAAAACAATATTCTGTGAAATTATTTCTTTATTTTCTAGTCTATAGAACAATCCAGGTTTACACTATACTATTCTTCGCAATTCTTTTCTTACAAAGTCTTTGTCCTCTCAAATCACTTTATCTCCTTTCAATTACTTAATTCACAAATACAAACTAATTACTTCTTCTTGTCAAATCTCAACTTTCAATTTATCACAAAATTACAACTTCGCCCATTATCACTTTTCTAATCTCTTCGCCACAGTTTAAAAACTACTGCCCCCTTTTTGATCGCCATCTGTCCTTATATAGCAGAAGTTTCTGATAGCCAGAAACTTCTAGCAAATTCTTCGACCACTGGAACAAGAGAAATTCCAAGATGACAATCATTCTTGCAGTTATAATTCCCTCTCATCCGTGATATTATCCGTCTCTTTCGTAGACATGAACTGTGGAAACCGCAGACACGAACCTCGAATGAAAGGACACTTCGGAATTTGTTGCATCATACTTTTAGGGAGCGTAGTTATTATTATGCTACAATACATATTATTCACTCTGCTCATTCTGCATTTCATTTTTGCCATTGAACCCACGATTCGCCTCTTTGATCCTCAGAAACTTTCTGTAAAAAGACAGCTGATTTCAAAATTGTTGATTAAGATGGTTGCCCATTACTGGTTTCTCTTGGAACTACATATTTGAGATTTTTATCCACAACCCCACAAAATGATTTGGTAATGCATGAATTTGAAATTTAAGCCATTAATTGAAAAAATGGCCCGCGCGTTAATACCCGCAGCTAAGGGGAGCCACATTAACATCAAAAACGCATTTTCAACAATAATTTACGAAAATAAAGGAAGTTAAAATATGAATGATTTACTCTTTATATTCAAGTACATACGTGTCAGTATATTTTGGGATAAAAATGTTAAAAAATAGTGGAAACAACATGATTACAGTAAAAGATTCATACACCGCTTGGACGCAAATTGATAGATCATTTGTACAGTGCTCCACATAAGTATTCGTAATTTGTTTTCTTTCACTTAACTGATTAAATATCTTAGGTATTACATTCCCTACTGCACTCTTTCTTTTCGATTCGTTATTACGACTTCATCATCCCCATTTTCCGAAAAAAAAAAATTGTAAATTATTTCAACAGATGAAGTTACAGGGCAAAGAATGACGCCGCATCCATTTTTCCCTCCACAAAAGTATTCGTACAAAAGGAAACGTTTTGTAGGAGAAACCGGAAAAAGGTTTCGAATACCGTTAGAATTTGGTTTTTTCGTATTTGTCTCACTTGTATGATCATTTACTTCGTAAATTCTAACCAGTTAGTGTTCTATTAACTGGGTGTGTAGTAAACGAAAGCAATGGGGCGTAAAACAAATGAAACGACTGTTGAACAAAGAAAAATAATTTTAAACCTTCGTGAAAATGGAAAGACTCTGAAAGATATCTCGAATACAGTTCATAGAAGTGTTTCAACAGTGCAATCCATAAGAAAGAGGTGGACTGATAGAGATGGTGTTGAAAATAATCCAAGAAAAGGTAGACCAGAAAAACTTTCAACTATCGAAAAGCGGCAAATAATTCGCAAAGTGAAACAAAATCCACAAATAAGTGCGTCTACTATAGTTGCAGACTTAGCTGAAGCTAGTGGATCTAATGTTAGTGCCGAAACTGTACGCCGAATTCTACACAAGAGTGGATACAAAAACAGAGTCGCTAGACAGAAACCTTTTATCTCCAGTATAAATCGCAAAAACGTCAAGAATTTTCCAAAATTTATTTAAATCATCCCGAAAGTTTTTGGAACACTCCTGGATCCTAAAAACTTATCTGGTACATTTAAACATGGTGGTGGTTCGGTCACCCTATGGGGGTGAATGGCTGCATCTGGAGTTGGTTCTATAAACTTTATAGATGGTATAATAGAATAGATCCAGTACCTGTACATAGACATCCTGAAAGAGAACTTAAGAAACTGTGTTGAAAAGCTTCAGCTTCCTGATCGTTATGTGTTTCAACAAGACAATGATCCGAAGGACACTGCTCTTAATACTCGGTCGTGGCTATTATACAATGTGCCAAACCAGCTCAAAACTCCTCCTCAGTCACCGGATCTTAATCCCATAGAACTCCTTTGGGCAGATTTGGATAGGCAATTTAAAAAAACAGGTCTTAGAACCAAAAATGACTTAAAAAATGCACTTCAAGAAGAATGGGATCGAATTTCACCGGACAGAACAAAAAAACTTGTGCTATCCATGACTAATAGGCTTAAGGAAGTTATAAAACAGCGAGGATATCCAACAAGATACTAATGGACTACTGATGACGTACTTCGTCAAGAAGAAATTACAGTTTCCGAATACTTTTGTGGAATAGAATATGTAGGTTATTTTTTTTACAAACTAAGGTAGATAATAATAACCCTATGTACTGAAACACGGCATTAAAATTATAAAAAGTATATAGAGGGACCATACTTCTTCCTTGGGATACATTATGACCGCCAAACAAGGATTTTTTTAGAATTTGTCTTATTTGTTCAAAATGTCAGCTCTCTAAGTCTTACGGTTCAAAAGTTACAAACGTATGACATACTGACAGACAGACCGACACCGTGTTGAATCAATTAATGTTCCGTTTTATACCATTCTGGAACTGAACGCAAAAAAAAAATATTTTTTTAATTTTTATCGTTAATTTCTAACAATAAAAGTCATTATCAGATTTTTTTTCTTTGATTTGATATTTGTTGATTGATTTTTACTTTACATGACTTAATTCTTACTTCTGACTTTTAAAAATAAAAATCGTGACCGGATTTATATTACTTTTGCAGTATAAATTGAAATTGCCCCTGACAATGACACAATAATAATTGTGACAAAAGACCAAGCACATGATATTCCATATTCAAATCTAACTCTTTATTTAAATTGGAAACCTCAAAGACTAAAGATTGTATTCCAGGAAGATGATACAGAACATGTCCTTTTGTGATGGCCCGCACTGTTATTGGTTTGCATTTCATTAATTCAGGCTATCAAAAATTAACATTTTCATCATTTTATATGCAAAACACGTTGTTCAACGTCAAACGAATTCACGAATTTCAACTCGCTGTCCGTAATAAAACAAAAATGAATTCTACTTTACATAGATGTCTGTCGTTTGTAATGCAGTTACCCTAAAAGCGGAAGCGTGTAATTGGTACAAAATGATAATTACTATTACATCATCGCTTAGAACACCATTACGCCTACGTTCCTTGCAACAAATGATTCATTTGATTGTTTTAGAAAAAAAATTAAACAAACAAATAATACATAACTACAATCAACTTTTGTTTTTAATTAGCCTTCAAGAGAGCTTACATGTAACGAGCAACAAGCACTTCAATGACACAAATTCGGCCAAATCTCCCTCCACTAGCGCCCTTATCAGCGATTGTACAAGCGACGACTCCTCATCGGTTGAAGTGTGTTTTTATAGTTTCCGATAAAATCAGAAGAGTGCCAAACAATAGCTTAAGGTCTCAGGAACCATCAGCTAGCGAATTGAATATCAGCGTCAAACGATTTAATACCAAATAATGCGCTTAAAGTGAATAGGCATTAGCATTGAACGGTGGAGCTTTTAGGGCTCAAATAAATACGGGAATATTATGAGTAGTCGATGCTATCTCGTATCACGTGTGCGTGGCTATCTAGAATAATCTATTAAGTTTTGCTTTCTATTTTTTTTTTTTTTTTTTTTATAAAAGCTACACTTTGAGGGGTAAAAAAGCTGTACAAGTTTACTTTTGCAAATTTTTGTTATTGAAAATATTGTATACTTTTAGGCGAATTGTATAGAGCGCCTAGTTGCAGTCAGTTAAATTTACAATTTACTTAAACATTTATCAAATTTAGTTTTTTTTTTTTGTTAAGGGATCATTTTGAAACAGCCAATCATCTTTTGTTCAGACATTGAGGGGAGCTTTGGACTATTATTATTTGTTTCTCGGACGGTAGTAGAGAAATAAAAAACCCTTATGAACAAAGTTATAGGGACTCAAGGGGTAAGTTGTTCGGTGACCTTGAATATCTTTGGTTTTACGGATATGGAACAAACTTACTTTTTACTTGCTTCTTTTATTGTTTAGGTGGAAATGTTCGATCTCGAGATTTTGATCTTATTATTATTATAGATGAACTTACAAAAAATCGGTCTCTTTCCATCTGCCGTATGTCTGTAAGTCGGACTGCAGCTTAAACGGTGAGACAGATTTTCCTCACACTTCATATATGGGGTCTCTGGGCCAAGGCTAAGGCGTGGAATTGGAATTTTCGTTCTAAAATGTAACGGTACCTTACTTAAGGCCAATTTTAAAAAAAATAATTTTTCTCGAAAACCGCTCCTACGATTTTGATGAAAATTCATATCTAATTTGGACATTTAGAATGCATACTCAGTTGTTTGCTAAAAAAGATTGAATAACGGTACTTTACTTAAGAATTGCGAAAATTGTATATTTCTCGGATTTGGCCAATACTTTAATATTGAAGTAATTTTCGACAAGGACATTCAAATTTCAAAAATATCGTCAAAATAGTTTTTTAGCTTTTCACGCATTTTTCTTAAATTTGAAATCCGAACAATTTACGAAATAAACAGCAAATATGGAGTAAGTACGTCCGACTCAGTCGTGCCCTTTATTTCGTTTTGAAACAATTCAAAGTAGCCCTGATCTGAGTACCAGGGCATAGTAACGTTTGTGGAAACGAACTTGCTGATAAACTGGCCAGTCAAGGCTCAACCCTCACTTGCGGAATCAGTACACGTTCCGCTTGGAGCGGTCAAGGCATAAAACTCCCCAATATTCCTTATAAAAGCTAACCTCAATCCAGAAGTATTTGGCCAGGCTACAATAAAATTAAAACAACCGACTTCCTAAATAGAACGCGTAAAAACGTCGCCAGATTAACAGCAATCACTACAGGCCAATTGAAAGAGAAACCCTTATCTACTATTTATGAGCCTGTCCGGCACTAGCTAGGGCCCAGACAACGAGCATTAGGAAAACACTTTTTCAATTCCCTAGAGGAAATCTCAGAGAAAAACATCAGAGAACTTATTACTTTTTTCAATTTCACGGGTCCTCACCAACACACCATAACACACAGCTTACATGAGTTGTGCTGACAAAACGGCACCTAGTGCTAATTGGGTTCTTCCTAATTCCATTCTTACCTACCTACCTACCTACCTTTATTTTGAAATTAGAACTTCTAAGATGAACAATGAGCCGATTATCATACCGTTTGCTTTGTTCGCGAATATCTCAGATAAGGTGTACGGGGATCGCTCGTTTACACGTTTCACAAAAGCCGAACAATTATCACGAATACACGCCATTCTGCACGCACAAATTTGATGAAATCGGTCACAAAGACTTAATCGATTTGAATGCATTTTTATTTTTATTTGCCCCCATATGAAAATTGTTCATCTCGATGACGGATTTTCTTCAAACTTCATATCTGGAGTGGCATCATAATCTTTATTTCAGTTTTATATCTGAGCGGCCTGCAAATGAACATGGGTACAAGTACAAGTAAGTGAGACCCAGTAAGTGCACTTTATTTTTTATTGATTGTCAGTCACTAGTTGACTTGAGGCAATAAATTATCAAAGCATAATAAGCTTGATCTTTTAATTAATTCATTTGCAATTTGTGTGTACTAATCAACTACGATTGTAGGGTTTCACTACACTTTCTCAGTATTCCATCTATTTCATCATGTCTCTAGAGAAATATGGATTCATTACGTCTTTACAGGAAAGACCAACAAACAAAATTGTATAGAGTTGCACGAATTTTGATTGTCTGCATATTCAGAACTGAATAAATGCACTCATTTCATCATGATGTACACGTATTACTACACTCCAGAGTACTACTTGATATCAAGACTTCTTTAAATGAGTTCAGGAGACTATATTAAAATGAATATCCATTTCATCATTTTCACTGCGCATTTTAAAATATAAAGTATGAAGGCTGGAACCAATGTCAAAAGGGACACAAACCCATCCACTGGTGCGGGTTTGTGTGTACTCAGAACAGGAATCAAGGTTTGCTTTGTTCTGCTTCTATGGAGTTACTCGTATACGAGTACGTAATGCGGTAGGAAAAGACAATTTTCGGTGAACAAGGAAACCATTCGAACAGTAAATGGATTTTGATGAAACTTTTTGGGGATTTTTTTGCGCACTTGGGGAAACGATATGAAATGAATAAACCCTAGTGCATCCATTTAGCTTTGTTTTTGAACTGGATGAGTTCGACGTTTACTCCTTCCCTTTTTGCAGTAGCTGCAGGAACGGAGAGCTTTTGAGGTCGTTGTTTCCGATAGTCTCTTTGAACTGGTGGCTTCATTTGGGTGTTTTTTTTTTTTTTTTTTTTTCAATAGCATAGGTGACCAGACAAACACTGATGTCAGGATTAATGGACGTGTTTTCGGTCTGTCCGCTCATTTACGAGTAGTGTAGGTAGCTACTCAAATCTAACCTAACCTAAGCGATAGGCTCAATTACGCACTTCTGTAAATAATTGAGTCAGCCCCCGAATATATAGACCGTGCTAATTCACTTTGAAAAGAACAATCCTCGACTCTAAACTATAAACCACATAAGCTAAGCAGATATGTGTGATGGTATAGATCGAGATTACAGAATCTACAACTTCTAAAGCCACAGCAGCATTGGACAATAAACTAAATTTCATCCCAGTAGAATATCTACTGCTACAGCTGCGCTTAGGTAGCAGGAGAAACCGAAGTGAAGTGTTTTTCTACGTTACACTATCAATCTCCTGTTCCTTTACAATAAATAATGATTTCAGCGTATTTCAAGCAGACAGCATAGTTATAGGCTGCACAAATGAAGAAAACAATACTATTGACAAAGTCATTACTAGTATAGTGTATTTTTTTTTAGAGGTATAGAACTTCTGATAGGGATAACTGTCAAACTAGCTGTCATACTAATGAAGTGTGTTTGACTTTTTTTTAGTATACTTTGGCAAATCACCATGGAAAGTCTTACACCAGAACAACGTTTACAAATCGTGGAAATTTATTTCCAAAATTCGCCCTCTGTTCGCCAAACTCATAGAGCATTTCGTCAAGTTTACGATGCGCATAATCGTCCATCTGAGCAGCTAATACGCAATACCTACTATGAATTGATTCATGACCACATTTACTCTTTGTGATAATATTCATCCAAATCGAGCCCGTACCGTGCGTACAGAAGAAGCCATCGCCGCTGTAGACGTGAGTGTGACAGAGGGCCCGAATTTATCGATCCGACGCCGTTCTCAGCAACTCGGTTTCTGCCCGTCCACTACTTTGAAAATTTTGAGGAAAGATCTTGGCCTACATCCATATAAGATCCAACTGGTGCAAGAATTAAAGCGAGCGGACCATCAATTGCATCGTGTGTTCGGTGAATGAGCTGAGAATGAACTGGAAGTTGAACCAGATTTTTATCGTCAAATCATCTTCAGCGATGAGGCTCATTTCTGGCTTCACGGGTTTGTAAACAAGCAGAATTGTCATTTTTGGAGTGAGCACAATCCTCATGAGACTCTTGAGACTCCATTACATCCCGAAAAAATCAGTGTTTGGTGCGGTTTACATGCCGAAGGCGTCATCGGCCCATTTGTCTTTAAATCCGAAACCGGTGCCAACATTACCGTGAATGGCGAACGCTACAGGCAAATTACTCGTGATTTTTTTATTCCTCATGTCATTGGAAATCATTTGGAGGAGAAATGGTTCCAACAAGACGGCGCAACATGCCTTACAGCGCGTGCAACCATGACTTTGTTAAGCCAAACGTTTGGTGACCGAATCATCTCAAGAAATGGACCTGTGAATTGGTCACCTCGTTCGTGTGATTTGACCTTTGGCCTACTTTTTGTGGGGGTATGTCAAATCTCTGGTCTATGCTGATAAACCAGCAACGATTGATCACTTAGAAACCAACATTCGACGCACTATTGACGAAATAAGACCGGGTAAGCTCGAAAAAGTGGTGCAAAATTTGACCACCAGGATGGCATCCTTAAGGCGCAGTCGGGGAGGCCATATGCCAGAAATTATTTTTAAACATTAAATGCCATGAAATTTGTGACCTAATAAAACCAAAATTTTGGTCATACCATTGAATTTGTTGTGTTTTATTTTTAAAAAAAGTTCTATGCCTCTAAAAAAAAACACCCTACACTTTGACCGCCAGATGAATATATTTATAACGGTAACAGCTCACCCGCCCGACAGATATTAGTTGAGTAAAAGGATAAATTGTATCGCGAACCATGAAACAGACTGAAGCTATTGTACGTTTCTTTGTTTTAAAATTTAATTATGGCAATTTAACGAAATTAGAGTTACTCTAATTAAAGCAACAAAATTCGACGAATGTGTGAAAGTTTAAAAATAAAATATTTTTATCTGAAATAAATACCTAATTGGTTTGTTAATAGATACATCAAAAATACGAATATGTGCAAGGCAAGCAACAAGATTTTAGTTCAAATTAAGTGGATGATTTAAGTGAGCAGGAGCCTCTGTGTCCTGTTACCAACGATAAAATGGTAGCGAAGCTCTTAAAATTTATAATCACTTTAGCGTTACCCTGACATTATTATAAATTTTACTATCACCATTGCCATGCCTTGATCTTGTTTTGTTCTCCAAGTGAAAAGACTCTATCCTCTAGCAATATTGGAAACCTATCTATAAATAGCACACTCTGTTAAGTTAAAGATAAGAAAGTTCGCTGCTATTACACATCCTCTCTGCCTTTAAATGATTTATTTTATTTTGATAAGCAAAGGAAAAAAAAAAAAAAAAAACCATTAAACCTTCACACTACACGGTACTAAATTTTTGACGCATAACGCTTTTTTATTTTCGAATTTAACGATCGAGTTCCTTTCGTGTTTTCTTTGCATCTTCTAATTATTTTGGTAAACAGAAGACAGCTGGGAGCAAAGATTAGGTTCTATAAATTTTTATTGTGCGATATTCTCTATATACACTTGTTACAGTATGAGTGGTGGTATCTTTCTTCGTTTTTTTTTCTTAGCTTTTTTTTTGTGTGTTTATTTTGCATTTGTATTTTTAACTTCGATTGGCGTACAAACGTCTCTGATGGTGTGTGCCATTATCATTTGCGAGAAGCATCATGTGATCTTTAATGGAGAAACCAGAGGGCAAAAATAAAATCATCAAATACAACTGAGTATCGACAATGAAATTTTGAGGAATTTCAAATGAAAAACTCATAAAATAAAAAGATGTAGTAACAAAAAAAAAAAAAAACAATGTTTCCAAATACTCACTCGGCAGGACGAGCGTGGAGATATGGACATGAAGTTTACCTAAAAACAAAAAAACAAAAAAAATATAAAACTTATAAAAACGAAAATATAATAAAATTAGTAATTTAAAAAGAAGAAAAAATAAAGTGCACGACTGGTCGCATACACTTGCACCTACGGATATGTGTTTTTTGAAATTTGAGAGAAATTGTTTTTTTTGAAAAAAAAAATCTCGTTTTTCGAAAAAAAATCATTTTGAGAATTCTTCAAAACTTGTAATGCTATGAGCTGCAATGTTGCTAAAATCGGAGTCGGACAGAATCCCGAAAACCCAAAGTCCCGAAAATAAAGAAACTGCATACACCCAACCTCGCACCCACTCCAAATCCTACAGTGACCCCAAGCAGGGGTTTGTAGGGGGCAGCATGCCCCCCCATACATATTCTACTTTTTATGCATTGTGGATATATTTGAACATTTGAAAGTGACAAATTTTTAATTTTATATAATTTTTCGGGATTTAGTTTTCGGGATTTTGGATTTTCGGGATTTCAGTTTTCGAGATTTTGACCCCAACCCTGCTAAAATATTATTAGGTGCGCAACTAAGTTCTCGATGTTTTTTTTTTTTTTGATGAAAATGCAACTTTATTGTGAAAAAATGGTTACAAATGAATCATTCAAAGTATTGCCCATCGCTAGCTACAACTTTTTCCTATCTTTCTGGCAGAGCTCGAATAACGTTACGGTAAAAGTGTTCATCTTTTGAGGCTATCCACGAATCAAGCCATTTTTTGATGTCTTCATACGAGCAGAACTGCTGATCAGCCAGACCATGTGCCATCGAACGGAACAAGTAATAATCGGATGGCGCAATATCTGGGGAATATGGCGGGTGGGCTAGGACTTCCCATTTGAGCGTTTTCAGGTAGGTTTTAACGACGCTCAACGTCCCTTGGTTTCAAATCATAAGGAACCCAAGTTCCTTGTTTGTGAATCATTCCAAACGCATGCAATCGCTTGGAAATAGCTTGACGGGTAACTCCTAATGCTGAAGCAAGCTGTTCTTGCGTTAGGCGAGCAATGCCTCCAATTCAGCGTCTTCGAAGGATTTTGGCCTTCCTTCACGCGGACGGTCGTCAACATCGAAATCACCGTCTTTGAAGCGACGGAACCAATCACGGCACATTGTTTCACTTAGAGCGGCATCTCCGTAAACTTTTTAGAGCTCTCGATGCGCTTCAGCCACCGTTTTCTTCAAATGAAAGAAGAAAATCAAAAACACTTCCCGCAAATGACGATTATTTGGCACAAAATCAGACATTTTCACACAACCAAAAGTATATGACGCCAAAACAAAATCACTAATGTGTTTGTTTACCATATGTCTAAATAAAGTCATGAACCGGCTTTTTGGTTATTTCAAAATCGACCAGCACTTACTGCTGGAGCCATCTATTAGAACTTAGTTGCGCACCTAATAATTTACAACAAGATCTACTAAGTGGTAGCTGAGAAATGGAAAATTTTCAAAAAACATATAAGTAAAGTACCGTTATACGTATTTTTTTTGGCAAAAACTTGGTACACCATCTGTTAGCATAAGTCTACTGTAACTCAAATACTTAATTTGAAGAAAATCGTTAGAGCCGTTTTCGAGAAAATCGACTTTTTACGACATCGGCCATTACTAATGGTACTGTTGTTGTTGTACCACAGACCCCAGACATGAAGTTTGAAGAAAATCCATCCAGTCATCTAGACATCGGACAAACATACAGACATACAGACAGAATTGATGGACCCACTTGTTGAGATTCTACAATATAGTAATACCAAGATTGATCAAAACCTCGAGGTCGAATTTTTTCACGAAACCAATATGTGCCTTTTTAGGAGCAAGTAAAAAAGAAAGATACGAGTAAAGTGCACGACTGGTCGCACATACTTATAAAGGTTGTCCCAAAATTCACGTAAGATTTGAATTTTGCGCCATTTGTGCGGTAAAGTGTTGCCAACGAAACAAACAAAAAGACAGCGTGACAGCTGACAATTCAGGGTTATTCAAAATGAAGTGTACCACGAAAGAACAACGCGTTTTCATTGTTGAGCAATATTTTAAAAATAATGAAGGTTTGGCAGCTACAGTTCGCAATTTTCGTACAAAATATGGTCGAAATAGTGATTTAACTTCATCAACTGTGAAGAAATTAATTCAAAAATTCAGGGAGACTGGATCAATTAGTGATCTTAGACACCCTGATTGAAGGATGCTTCAACAAGTCGTTTGACACAAAACATCGAAGCAGTTCGTGAGAGTGTTGTTGAAAGTCCAGGAACATTAATTCGGCAACGTGATCAAGAATTGGAGATTTCGAGAAGCTCTCTATAGCGTATTCTCACGAAAGATTTTCATCTTCATGCATACAAAGTGCAATTGACTCAAGAACTGAAGCCTACTGACTACGCACAGCATACAACAAGTGGATGCTGATTTTTTAAACAAAATCATCTTCAGCGATGAGGCTTATTTTCATCTTAATGGCTTTGTTAGTCGTCAAAATTGTCGAATTACGGGTTTAGAAAATCCACGAGTGATTGTTGAGAAACAAATGTATCCACAACGTGTCACTGTTTGGTTCGGATTTTGAGCTGGAGGCATCATTGGACCATTCTTCTTTGAAAATGCGGCTGGTCAGGCAATAACAGTTAATGATGCTCACTATCGCGACATGATAATCGAGTTTTTTGTGCGTAAATTGCAAGATATGGATGTGGTTTCAACAAGACGGTGCCACATGCCATACAGCCCGAGAAACAATTCAATTACTGCATGAGTCATTTCCTGGTCGTGTAATTTTCCGTTTTGGTGATCAGAATTGACCGCCCAGATCATGCGATTTAACGCCGTTGGACTTTTTTCTTTTGGATTTTGGACCACCCACGTAATTCAGCCACATTTATGCAAAACGGTCATGGAAAATTTCGACAAGAGAGTGCGTATGTGCCAGCAAAGCCGTGGAGGCCATTTACCCGATATGTTAGTCCATACATAACCCTACACTGTATACTTTATGAATCTTTGAATTTTTAATTAAAAACCTGTGTTTTCTATCAAAATTACTTCTTGCCTGAATTTTGGGACACTCTTTACTTGCTCTGTGCTTTCATTTGCAAATTACTTAGATTTGAAATTTAAGAGAAATTGTTTTCAAAACTACTATGCTATGACCATGAAAAAGTCCAATGTTGCTTAGATATCAATTTACAACAAGATCTACTAAGTGAAAGTCGAGGAGTAGCAAAGCTTTAAAAACCGATTAATGAGTAAAATACTATTAAACATACGCATTTTTTTTTTGGTACTCAATCTGATATGATAGCATATGTCCACCATAACTCAAATATGAAATTTGGCCAAAATCGTTTCGGTTGTTTTCGAGTAAATCGATTTTTTTTCCGATAGAGCGATTTTGTTCAAAATTAATATCTCAGTTGTAAGGATATATCATTCAAATTTTTGACATATGCATGCCCAAAAACAAGTATTTTTTAGCTTTTAAACGCATTTTACGACAATACCCCAATTTTTGCTTCTTATTGATTTATCCTAAATTTTAAATTTTAACACTTTACTAACGAACAGCACATATGGAGCAAGTATGTGCGACCCAGTCGAGCCCTTTATTCGCATTACTACTTCAGAAAATGTCGACATCCTCTTTAACTTTAAAAAGAGTTCTGTAGAAATTTGGCGCCATTCTAAATGCAAAATATTTCATAAGTGTTGTTCGGAAGTGGGGCAAACTTTTCTTAAGTTCCTCTCCAGCTCACCCTGCAGGAGCTGAATTAAGTTGAGATCACGAAAACAAAATCATAACTTTGAGAGTTCCTTCAGCTCAGGGCCCACATTTAGCAAACATAAACTTAACAGCCGCCGTTAAGAGGAATATTTTGAGCTAACGTGGATCTCTTTAGCATATTTCGGTCAAGAGGCAATAATGATGCAATTATAAAAAAAAGTGTGACACTTTTTCAATTAAAAGAAACATTTTTCATACAGACTGCTTCTAAATTTTAACTTCTGATTTTTCGTTATTTAGATAAAAATAGGAAGCTATGTGAAAACTAAATAATTTTTAGTCTTTTATTTAAAAACGTTTACTTGATCTTTTCATTTAAAAAATAAACAAAGGATTTGTGTTCTGCTTCTGTATGTATCTTTCTTCTTTTCCAAAGCCCAATTCAAGAAATATTGAACGGATTTTGATGAAATTACATTATAGTATCAGCCACCAAACGCATTATAGTATCACCCACCTAATTTCGCATCGAATTGTGACCCCACAGACCTCAGATATGAAATTCGAGGAAGATCCGTCCAGACGATTAGATTGACAGAATTGAGAAACACATTTTTTTGAGTTTTTCTATAGTAGTAATACCAAGTTTGATCAACATCTCGAGTTCGAAAATTTTCATCACCCTATAGGTGCAAGTAAAAAACCCTATGAGTCAACTTGAACAGGGTTAAGATATAGCGAATTTGAGTTGTGAAAGTCAGCAAAAATTATCATTTTCAACTTAATCCTTGCCTTTGACTGAGTATCAAATGTTTTTAAAAATGGTCAGGTCAACGAGTCAACCTTAAGAACAGCTGAAGAAAATTTAATGGAATTTGGTTTGTTACCTACGTCATGGGGGTAGATGGTTATTATTTGAAAACTATCAATACTTTTGGATGGATGGATTTTGATCAAATTTGGTTTATTAGTTTAGCTGTGTAGGTAGTTCCTTATGAGAGTTATTGAAATTGGATGGTAAGATATGGACACATATGTATGTGCGGTCTCAAAAAACAATGAACAGATTTTGATGAAATTGTTTGTTTTGTTGCTTCGACATGTTATTTTATAGAGAGATATCGAACCAGCCCAGTAATCTTAGCCAGATTTTCTATCAAGATTTCTTCAGCATTCTATCATTTTCTTATGCTAGTTAATGACATTCACACAATATGTGCGTCGGCGTTTCCACATCTTTCAGCCATCACCTGCAGACACCGCCTTCTTTAAGACCCACCTTCGTTAGATAATACCTGAAGTTTCCATGTCTTGTGAATATCAATCCTACTTATCTATTTGAGTGTTTCTCCTGCATACTTAGATTTTCACTCTTTGTGAAGCCTGCTGACATTCTAATAACAATTTTGACTTGTCTGCAATTCTTTACGCCCGACCACCGTTTTCGGTGTTCTCGAACCAATGGATCAGGACCCTGAATGCTCTGGCATCTTCAAATTTTTGCTGCATTACTTTTCTTGCGGGCCAGTTATGCAAACTTACAAAGGAACACCTAACTACAAAGTCTTTGGCTTTTATTGTTACAGACACATACAAGTACCTTACGAACGTTTGTAGTAAGTTTAATAAAAACTTTTAGTGTGATACCAAATGACCCCGCAAACTATAAAACCGGCCCCGTTTCATCTGATAACTTGTCCAAGTATTGCCTGCAGAGCTGTGAAGAGTGGTTGAATCATTGTTATGCTGAAATATAATTCATTGTCCAACATTTTCTTTCCTCATGATACTTGGTTCCTTTCCTTCTTTCCTTACATTATCTTGATTAATACGAGTAAGAAAGGCAAATCGCATTAACTAACTAACTAACTCATTCATATATAAAAAAATCTATGTAATTAGAAACTTGAAATTGTGTAAACGTAAAGAAACACCTTTCGGCAATAAAAGGACAAGGACAAGATGGGATTATGTGATTATAGAGGTTAGAAGTTGTTAAAATTCACCTTACCCCTCGTTTGTCTTTGCCACGCTCATAACATAAGTTTTTTTTTTTGTACGAGTATATTAATCAATACATTATTTTTAATCGGTAATGGGAGACAACATTTTCTCGCTGTAAAACAATCTTTTTGTTGAAATAGTGGCCATTATGAAAAGATTTTGATGAAACTTTTTTTTGGTTGGTTAAGAAGATTTTTTTGCGCACTTGGGGAAAAAATGTAAAAGGCATTTCTTAGAAAATTTAATGACATAACAAACAAATTGATACTCAAAGAGACTTCAATTAGAAGTGACGTCATTATTATTTAGATAAAAAATATGGTCAATACAAAAAAAATAAATAAATTTGTGAACATTAATTCAGCACTTAATACTAAACGCTAATGACATTTTACGAGCAAAATAGAAACACTTCTAATTGGCAATTACGAATACCAGAACCACACACAATGACATTTAAATTGATTTGCCATCAAGCGAAAAACCAGTCCAATGCAGTAGGTACACCCATAAAAGATCACAAGTCACCATACAGATATGTATCACCAAATCAGTGTCATTAAATGCGTGTAATTTCTCGCATTCGATTGACATAAAAACCTCCAAAGAAGTCCCTGCCATGGTCATAATCATAGGTTGGCTGCTGAAGTGTCTTGCCAATTGGATAATCACGTCGGCGGCCAATTCGCCGGCTGAACTTATACCGTTTTTAGTTGCCATCGGTTCATTTTCTATGCATGACACTTACGAGTATGCCATAAAATTATTAACAGATTAATTGACAAATTGTCAATTAAGTTCACCGTTTAACTCACGCAGCAACAGACCAAAAGAGGCGTACGACAATGTTCCGCAGAGTCTTAATTACTCGCTTATTCCGCACCGATTCGACGTTTTAGCATTTCGGCGGTTCGGCGGGTTCGGCGCTTCGGATGCGTGACATCGTGCCATTTTTTAGATACTCAGAGATATAATATGTGCGATGTGATCAAATTGGATTACGGCGTAAATGGTACAGTGGTTGTAGCAGTGGCGGCGCAATCAAATTGAATTAAGTTTTATGATTGAATCTAATTTGAGCTCTTTCATTTATTTTTCCCCGACCCTCTTTGAGATGCGAATGAGATGTGTCGGGGAAGCCGATAAAGATTGCGTTTGAGTGTTATTCGCGGATGGAAAATTCCCGAAGAACACTCTCCTTCTGTCTGAGATTCGCAAGGAGGCATGGAAAATCTTTGAAGTTATTCAATCAATCAAGCGAGAAGCGTCTTTCATCTCATAGTACTTGATGGCTGGTGGTTGGTTGATTGGTTCATATTATTCTAGAGTTTTATAGCGCGGCGTGGGATACGTTCTTAAATATTTCAATTTTTATTTATGAATTTTGCAATAACATTTAGGTTTTCAAAATACAAATTTAAAAAAAAAAAAAGAGAACATCTCTCTTTGAATCGATCGATTGCCGAAATCTTAACGAGTGACGCAGAGGCATATTTCGAAATTATGATTTTCATTTTATGGCAGCGGGTGGAAGTTGTTTTTTTTTATGGATGCATTAAAAAACGGTGGAATACTGATTTTAATGTCTTTAGCCATGAGCACTGTTGTTAATGTGGTGGTATCATCATTGGCCCGCTTACAAAATGTCAAGGAAACCATCTCGCCTAGAAGGCGCGACCTAGAATGAAACGATAACCTTTGGTAATGTTGTTGATACTACGGCAAGAACGTTGGATTACTTCATACTGAGAATGAGTCCTATGAGAGGTCGTTATTATGGACCCAATCAGGCGGTTTCATTTTGCTGGTTGAGGCTTATGGAATACTTATAATGGAGTGACCGCGCAGATTTGATGCTTTATTTCTAGGTCAAGAATACTTTCGAATAGGGAAAATGGTTAATTTTCGTCAGGAGAATGCCTTGCGAAACAACTTTAGACAAACGTATGAGATATGACCTCGAATTATCATATGTATTAAAAGCGAAAATGAACATCGATTAGTAGATCGCTGAATGGACCCAATCAGGCGGTTTCATTTTGCTGGTTGAGGCTTATGGAATACTTATAATGGAGTGACCGCGCAGATTTGATGCTTTATTTCTAGGTCAAGAATACTTTCGAATAGCCTTGCGAAACAACTTTAGAAACACGTATGAGATATGACCTCGAATTATCATATGTATTAAAAGCGAAAATGAACATCGATTAGTAGGTCGCTGAATGGACCCAATCAGGCGGTTTCATTTTGCTGGTTGAGGCTTATGGAATACTTATAATGGAGTGACCGCGCAGATTTGATGCTTTATTTCTAGGTCAAGAATACTTTCGAATAGGGAAAATGGTTAATTTTCGTCAGGAGAATGCCTTGCGAAACAACTTTAGACACACGTATGAGATATGACCTCGAATTATCATATGTATTAAAAGGGAAAATGAACATCGGTTAGTAGGTCGCTGAATGGACCCAATCAGGCGGTTTCATTTTGCTGGTTGAGGCTTATGGAATACTTATAATGGAGTGACCGCGCAGATTTGATGCTTTATTTCTAGGTCAAGAATACTTTCGAATAGGGAAAATGGTTAATTTTCGTCAGGAGAATGCCTTGCGAAACAACTTTAGACAAACGTATGAGATATGACCTCGAATTATCATATGTATTAAAAGGGAAAATGAACATCGGTTAGTAGGTCGCTGAATGGACCCAATCAGGCGGTTTCATTTTGCTGGTTGAGGCTTATGGAATACTTATAATGGAGTGGCCGCGCGGATTTGATGCTTTATTTCTAGGTCAAGAATACTTTCGAATAGGGAAAATGGTTAATTTTCGTCAGGAGAATGCCTTGCGAAACAACTTTAGACACACGTATGAGATATGACCTCGAATTATCATATGTATTAAAAGCGAAAATGAACATCGATTAGTAGGTCGCTGAATTTTTATAAATTTTAAAAGGAGTTAGCAACAAAATACTTTTGCTCTAAATTTACGTACTACATTGATGACAGGTAAACCGATTCGACAGAAACGGCTCTAATAAATTGAAAAATCCCGGTTTTAGAAAATTCATATCAAAATCCGTTCAGTAGTTCTCGAGATTAGCGCGTTCATACAAACTATCAGACTTATCGAGACTTTTTTGTTATAATATGTAGCTCAAAACTTTAGACATAATTATGTTCGGATAGCGAATAAGCTACACAGTCAGATTAAACAGTCTCCGGAAGAAAAATAGAGTCTATTTAGAACCATACAAATCACAAGACTATATTTACTTTAGATAAAATAATAAGTTTTGTAAACAACTGATAGCCACTAACAACTATTAGAGAGTATCTTGTTTACAACGTCGACCTGTAATCAATGTAAGCCTAAAACCAAGGACTTTATGATAATTTTATTTAATCGACAGCTATAAAAGTGTAAATATTTTACAACAAAATCACACAAGGTCCCTGTAGTTCTAATATAAATTTCAACAGAGATATGCTTCGGACTGTTGGTGATATGAAACGAAGAACAAATGTACTTTAGCGATATTTACGTTCAGTAAACGTTCCTAATCTAACCAACAAAGCTTTGAGCTACACAAAATGACATTTAAGATAAGAGTATGTACGCTATCGTTTGAGCGCTCACAATTTTGACACGTGATATAAATTTTTTATCGTATCTTACAGATGTCTCTGTAAGCTTTTGCGGAAAACACCCACAAATCACTACGCATTGAGAAGATTTGAAAAGCAAACAGCTCAGCTGTAGAATCTTATATATATTTTTTTTTTTGTTTTTTATCGTAAACTTAAAGATAAGACTGTGGAACAAAAATCTATGATTAAGATAAGTGGGTTCTGTTTTTCTATTAGTGATGTAATAGGTTCTTTTTTTTTAATTTTGGCGGTCTTAGATTTTTTTGTTAATGTCTTTTCCCAGTGAACAAATACAAATATTTATGAATTTTTATTTGACAAGCAAACAGACAGTGCCGCAGCCTAATTACTTGAGAAAATCAATATTGCCTTTAGCGTAGTAGCCAGAAACAAAGAGAACATGGTTGGAATTTTTTTTTTTTTTTGTTTAAAAACATTGTTCTTCGAAAACAATCATGTTTGTTTTATTCGAAAAGGTAGTGCGGAAATAGTCCAAAGGCTATTTCGTTCCTATTTATGGACAAACAATTATCAAAATTCACTCGGGCGCACTTGAAAACTTAAACAGAAGTGAACAGTAGGAGTGGAATTCTTGTTGCAAAATCACTTTGCACAAACTTAAACAAATGTTTAAATGCTATTAGTATTCAACTAATTTTGTACTACAAACTTTGTTTACACTGATAACAAAATGATAAAACAAACAGAACTGGAAATGAACGATACCGTATAGCGTAGCGGCCTCTCAGTTTTTAAGTGCCATTTTATTTACTACACTTGATAAAGATGTCAGAAGCAATTTAAAATGTTGTCTTTGATATACTCGTACCGAAATGTCGCAAAAAAAAAATCACAATTCACCTAAAATATAACTCGCAAGAGAATTAAAACGATTGATTTACAAAAAAGTTTTTGTCGATTTTAAATATGTAATAGTGCCACTAACTTCGTGGTCATAGTTTCAGTAGCAAGTATAGTCAGGCACGAATTCAAAGATAGATACATATGACTTGAGAGTGTTAAGAAAAACTAAACAGTTTTTTTTACTGCTTAATAGTCAGATTATCAACTCAAAGCTGGGTGGGACATCTGTTAGAAGATATGTCAGCAGGGGTACCCCTCAAGGGGGCGTCCTATCCCCACTTCTTTGGCATTTGATTGTTAATGAACTACTGATAATTCTGGAAGCTAAGGGTTGCGAAGTTATCGTAAACACCTCACTACATTGAAAGAGCTCCTACAAAACGCTTTGAATAAGCTATCTAGATGGACAGCTCGGTGTGGTCTAGGAGTGAATCCCCACAAAACCGAACTAGTCCTTCTTCTCAGGGAAATATAAAATCCCACCTACTGACCCTCCATCCCTTAATGGAACAAGCTTATCTTTCTCCAACGAAGCAAAATATCTGGGTCTTATTTTGGATAGGAAACTAAGCTGGGAACCTAATATACATGAAAGAGTTAGAGTTATACTGTCGCACTCTTATCTTGCAAAAAAGACATTGGGAATAAATGGGGCTTACAACCCAGATTAACTCACTGGCTCTATATCTCGGTCATTAGACCGATCCTTATGTACGAGGTAGTTGTCTGGTGGATTGCCTCGGATAAGGCGATAAACCAGAAGTTATTAAGCAAAGTGGAGCACTGCGGTCGACACCTTCTGCAGCAATGGACATTCTTTTTCATCTAACACCCCTCCACATTTATAGCAGGCAAATGGCAGCTAACTCAGCTATTCGCCTTAAAGTTACTTCACAGTGGTCCAAAAAGGTATTTGGCCACGCCCCTATCTTAAACAAGTTTAATATCTTCCCTGAAGACATTGACTACACCATACCCAAGTTAAATTTTGACAAAAACCTATAAGTCCCCTTCCAGAGCATTCTGGGAAGAAGGTGGTTTTACGGATGGTTTTTTGTTACCGTCGGTACATTTCTATACCGATGGTTCAAAAACTAACGACGGGGTGGCTGGTGGTGTCTTCTCTGATAGGTTTAATTTAAACCTCTCTTTTCGTCTCCCAAACCACTGTAGCGTATTCCAGGCGGGGATAATGGCATAAGGGAAGTCTTGTCTTGGCTAAAGAAAAACGTGATACCGACCGTTGATATCCGCATCTTTTCAGACAGCCAAGCACCAATCAAATCCTTGAAATCATCCTCAACAAATTCTATAACAGCTCTAGACTGCCGAACGTCTCTTATAGAGATGGCGGAGCAGTTTAATATTCAGCTAATTTGGGTGTCGGGGCATAGAGACATTCCAGGAATTTACCAGACATGGAACAAAAATACCCATCCTCCCATACAAAAGTTTACTGAGTATGCCGATCGCTACATGCAAACTTAAATTAAAGCTGGATGCTATTGAAAAGACAAATTCCAGGCGGACAAGGGGAACAACTTGCCTAGCGACAAAACAGATTTGGCCTACGGTGGATCTGAAACACTCTAGGAATTTGATTTTCCTCAATAGAATGCATATCAGCGCTGTTATAGGTGGCATTACTGGAAACTGTCTAATAGGCAAGCATGCAACAAGGCTTGGCGTCTTCCCTAACGAAATCTGTAGAAGCTGCATGGACGAGGAGAAGAAGGAAGAGACTATTCTTCACCTTCTTTTCACCTGCCCAGCTCTCTCCCAAAGAAGGAAACTCCACTTAGGAGCCTTCTGTTTCAACGACCTAAATGATCCGGGAAAATAGACATTGGGGACCTCCTACACTTCATCAGAAGCTTCAAATGGTTGAATGAGTAGGCTAGATACCGCTTTCCAAACCCATGTGATATCACAATGGACCTATTACTGGTCTAAGAGTGTTGGCCTTTTTTTTTTGCTGACAGCCACCTCAACCTAACCTAACCTAACCTAACTGAACAGTTTAGGCAAGATAATCACAGTCATCCTACAGGCTACGAGAGAAAGGAGTATAGCGAAAAAGGTGATAAGCAGAGACAGGATGGAACATTTACACTCTTTTTAGGCCTAGAATACTTTTGTGGGATGGGAAAACATATTATTCGAGAAGAGTTCCGGAAAGAGGAGGACAGAGCTAAACTATGGAAAATACTCCCACAGACTTTTTTTTGATTTACTATCAAGCAGCTACCACGAGTAGGGATTTACCAAAGCATACAAAATGCATCCACAGGCTCATCATTTAGTGCAGGTTTTAGTGGTTAGAAGCAAACAAGACAGACATCACTAACACAAACAAAAAAAAAAAAGAAATATATACAAATATACAACTGCATGGGTAGACCCTTAAGTGTGATCAGCACCGAAAGTTATATGGATTTAGTATGTCACGCTTTTGGACCTTAAATTTTGAGCTAGGAACAAGACATTTTGTACCTATTATGCAAGCATTTTAGAATCCGAAGAATCCGATGCAGAGCGTAATGTGGTCCATTTTGCAATTTTAGAAGAGTAGGGTGTTTCAAATAATATTTTTCGAAATCTTTATATACGATTACAAAAGTGCATGTGCATATTTCCACACCATCAAGACGGCTAGACTCACTTAGGAAAACACAATTTTGCACACTTATAATACAGGCTACTGGATATAACACAACACAGACGAAATTTTGAAATACAGGGTGTCACTTTAATATGACTTTCCAATGTGTGTATGTCTTTTCACACTCTCAGGACCGTGCGGATTACCTAGAAAGATGAAACTTTGCACACTTATAATATAGACCACGGCGTAGAATATAACGAGCCGGATTTTTAATTATCGAAATACAGGCTCACCGATTTTCGTTGTACTGTTTAAGAGTTAAAGCAGTTAAGTGATTTGAGTCAAAACAAATTTGTAGCCCCCATAGCTAAGAACGGGTATCAGATAACGGAATCAATACAACAGACTTAAAGTAACGACATGAATGAAACTATCATTATAAAATGAAAATTTTAAACCATTTTGTGCCTCCACAGTGAGACAAATCAAAAAAGAAATTATTGCCAAAAATTATAGATATTTCTATGGTAAATAATTTCTGTCAGGACATTTTTGTGAAGGTAATGGACACAAACCGTATGTTGGCCGCCATTTTCCTGAGCACAACTTTCATTTGGGAAGGTACTCGTATGCAATTCCAATTGGAAAGCTAGGGAGAATGTGTACAAATTTTGGAAAAACCTCCATAATTAGTTCTCTGATACGTTAGGTTATAACATCCCTCACAAAACTTAAATCCTATTGGGGATAACAAATAACAAGCATCAATTATGACAGGCATTCGACCGACTTACGATAATATTTGTCACAGCGTGCGACCTTAAAATTTGCATTTGCAAATGCGGCTTCAAGACGGTCGGGTGTTGAGAAGTTAGGAATATGACAGAATTATGTTCTGTTCCTTCAAATTTCGGAGTACATACACGACACAATAACTTACCTTGTTCCTAAAATCGAACAAGTCAAAAATAATGTCAAAAACAGCTGTGAGCTGTCAAAACGCGCGACAGGGAGTAGCTCTGCTCCGACGTTGAGGTAGCGCTTACGATATTTACGATCAAAAACCGATCAAACGCCTGATGTCATATTTGGTGTTATCTCATAAGATCCCATTGTTTCTACTCATTCTGTCAACGCGCGACCGCCACATTGTGTTTCTACTTTTAGTCCCGAAATGAGTTGTCATTATGTTATTATTGTTTCCCGCCTTTGAGACATAGGTCAAATTTGTAAAAGTTGTATACGATGTGTATGGTGTAAGGTTGAATGGATCGTCTCATGGAAGCCTTTCAATGCGAATCGGATGAAGTTTCAGTCAATACTCTCAATCCGATCTTGATAAACTTCACAAAAGGTAGTCCAAACTCTGTTTCGTTCGTTTTAATTATGCATGCTCTTATAGATTTGCGTGTCATCAGCATAAATAAGAATATAGTATTAACTAATACATAACGAAACATTATTGGTAACGAGTATAAAGAGGATAGGACCTAAGTGAGTACCTTGAGGAACACCAGATTGGGCCTGATAGGACCACGTAGAAGTTAATCCATGCAATAAATGCAGAGGGAATACCATGTCGCAGACTATTTGTTAAAAGATATTTGGGATACAAGACACAGATGTGATAAATACGAGTATCTTTTCTAAAAACAGTGGAATATCAAAGCCAAGATAAAGACAATTCAAAGAAATATTTCATTTGGAGAACTGGGACATCACAGCATATCTTTAGGACTACTGGAGACCTAGGTATATCATCAGAAGTTAAGGAGTAATCATCATTCTAAATTCAGAGGAATGTCATCGAAACAAGTTTGTGGACGATTCTGGAGAAGGTTAAATCATAGAAAATCAATACAGAAAGGAGCAACGCTAAACGATTTACAAAAACCGTTCTTAGATTTGACAACTTTCTAAAATCTTTTAGGATCATCTGTTGGGGAATTTTCCATTTGGCTTATATGATTACTATATATTGAAGCCAGATGGACTGAGACCATTAATAAAACTATTTCAAGCCTTATTTCTTTCGTTTCTTATCGTCCTAAGTTCTTGTGTATACCAGGGATGGCAATAATTCAAGTTTTTGGATGATTTTAGTGGAACAGTTTTCTTCATACTCGTACCGTCATAAATAATAGAATAGAAGACATTTACTGCATTGTCGATATTATTATTATTATGTGCATCACACACAACAATTGAAAATCACTTAAAACATCTTGGACTCGTAAAAAAAGCTCAATATTTGGGTTCCACATGAATTGAAAGAGATTGACTTAACACAATGAATCAATATTTGCGATATGCATCTCAAACGCTATGAAATTGATCCTTTTTTGGAACGACTTATCACTGGTGATGAAAAATCGATAGTCTAAAACAACATCAATCGAAAACGATCATGGTCTAAGCGTGATGAACCACCACAAATCACATCGAAAGCTGAACTGCATCAAAAAAAGGTTATGTTGTCAATTTGGTGGGATTATAAAGGTGTTGTGTATTTTGATCTGCTTCCAAGGAACCAAACCATGAATTGATGATGTTTACTTTCAAAAACTAATGAAACTGGAGGAAGCAAGCTAAGAAAAATTGCCAGAATTGGCAAATCGTAAGGGAATCGTGTTCCACCATGACAACGCTAGACCACACACATCTTTGGTAAATCATGAAAAATTATTGAACGTTGGTTGGAAAGTGATGTCACATCCACCATACAGCTCCGACCTTGCACCATCAGACTTTCATTTGTTTCAAAGTTTGCAAAACTCTTTGAATGGTAAAACTTTCACCAATGATGATGACCTGAAATCGCATTTGGTCCAGTTTTGTGCTAATACGGTCCAGAAGTTCTATGAGCATGGAATCATGAAGTTGCCAGAACTCTTTCATTTTGGTAGTAGATTGTCAGTCTGTAGAGTTTTTTGAGGTAGCGATGCTGGATTTATATTTGTTCACTGAATGCTGAATGATGAAACGAAGATATTGGGTTTATTTGTCTTCAGGAATTTTAAAACGAAAATGTCTAAGGCTTACATCAACACATCTTTACGTCGCAATGCAATTCATTTATTTCACAGTAAAAATAATTTTTTGTTAAAAACTCTCAACTTTGAAAGCATCGCTACCAGTTTACATGTCTATTTATTTACACAAGTTATAGGGCGATGGTGGATAACGAATTTTCACGGGCGCATAAAAGCTATACCCCACGTGAAGCCGCTCAGCACGATATGGCCACATTAAGTTTTAAACAATTTTTTTTTTTTTTTATCTCACACCAAAGCTCCCGGTGAGCATTAGTAATTGTTGAACTCATTAATTTTAACAAAACACGAGAAACAAAATAATTACGAAACTAAATGGCAGCATATCAATTCTTAACTCAATAACGCCCACTTTTTCATTCCCCGAAGATAGATGGAACGGATGGAGGGATCTGTCGATATATTTTTTTACTGTACACTTTACGACCAATACCATTCGTTTGGTAAACACATGAAATTGTGTTAATGATTTGTTTGGGATAAAGAAAATATAAAATATATTTTCTTGTTCTGCTCCATTAAGTATGAATTACGAAGGGTGAAAGCTCCGTTGGGGGTGGCTTACATATTTTAATATTCACCATTTTCTGTCAAAATAACTCAATCTTATTTTCGTTACGCTGCTGATTTTGAAGGTCTATGAGAGATGAATATTTGGTAGAATATATTTCCATGATACCAGGCTGTTAATGGTTCAAATGGTTGCGTGCCTCATTACATCGCAATGGGGTTGATAAATGTTATTTCAGCTAAGAATAGTTGACTTTTGAACAAAAGTTAGACGAAAGGGTTGCTCTTTTACGACTCTCTGAAGAATCAGTAATAGAATTATTACCATCACATAAACAGTATCTAACCCGGGTAGATATTTCTTGAATATCTCAGCGAATTTTTATTTTATCTCAAAGCCACTTATTTCGTAACAAACAAAATTATGGAATTAGGGTATCTAAATCATATGAAACTAGTAGAAATATAAAATCTAAAAAAAAAAAATTAATCTCGACAGAAGCGTACGAGTACCAATCGGCTTGCATTGAATATAATTTGTACCTCACCCAACGACAAATTTCCTTGTCATTCCTTTTTTTGAGTAATAAAGTAGCTATCGGCTTTAACCATGTGGTAGAGTTGATCTTGCTGTGTAAACTTCATTTAGAAATTGTTCTGGCTTTTGTTTTGTAATTTTTCTCAAAACTTGATGAAGTAAAAATAACAAAACTGAACATTTTTCGAATCCATTTACGAGTGCAGGGTGAAAAGTTCTCGGCCTGACAATGAAAGACTGCGATTTTCAGTTAAAAAATGATTTTATTTTTCTACATAATCTCCCTTGACTTCAACACACTTGGGCCAGCGTTTCTCCAACATCAGTATTTCTTCTCGGAAGTGAGAGTCTGGAAGGCTGTGAAAATATTCATCTACGGCTCTCTCAACTTCTGCATTGGATGCGAAGCGCTTCCCAGAGACAAATTTCTTCAAGTTTGGGAACAGATGGAAGTCTGAGGGTGCCAAATTAGGTGAATAGGGGGGATGGCCGAGCAAACCGTACCCCAAATCCCGCAGTTTTCCCATTGCCAACGCACACTTGTATACAGGTGCATTGTCCTGGTGAAAGATGATTTTTTTTCTTCTTCAAGCCAGGCCTCTTCTCGCGAATTTTGGCATCCAGCTGGTCAAGAAGGATCGAGTAATATTCGCTGTAATTGTTCTGCCATTCTCAAGGTAATCAATTAACAGGATCCCTTTCGCATCCCAAAACACACTGGCCATGACCTTTCCGGCAGATGCGATCGACTTCGCTTTCTTTAGCGCTGAACCACCGGCTTCCACCCACTGCTTCGACCGCTGTTTCGTTTCTGGCGTGTAGTGGTGGACCCATGTCTCATCCATGGTGCACCCATCTTTAGTGCAAGATGTTTCGCACCCTCTCTTCCGATATACACACAGCCTCAGCTATCTCACTCACCTTCACTCGCCTTCACTCGTCTAACACGATATCATGCACGTTTTCGATGGTTTCGGGTGTGGTTGCGGTTTTTGGCCGTCCTTCACGTGGGTCATCTTCGAGGGACGTGCGACCACGTTTAAATTCAGCTGCCCACTTTTTAACGGTTGACATGGAAGGAGCAAAGTCTCCGTAAACTTTTGACAACTTTGGATGAATTTCCTTAGGGGTTAACTCATCCAAAACGAAGAATTTTATCACCGCACGATATTCAAGTTTATCCATTTTAACGAAAAACACGCAAGAAGTCTACTGCAAAAATTCGTGTAAAGAAACTACTTGAGAGAACAAGTTGAAACTTAACATACGAACTAATGAGAACTGCACCCAGGCAGGAAATATAAATTTTTGCTGATTGGAACGCCATCTTTGCGTCAGGCCGAGAACTTTTCACCTTGCCCTCGTAATACCCATACTCCAAACCTCTAAAACTCATCTCAGGTCCAAATTGTCTACATTAAAAGGATCAAAAGTTATGAGGCTATGACCGACAGAAGGACAAATGGACGGACATACAACTGACTTACTTTTTGTTACATTGTAAGTACCGGGCCCCTGGAAATAGTTGTTGTTAGTAGAAATTCATACGAAGTGTATGAGATTAATTTGTAACTACATAGGTAGATACTGTTCACTGAATTAAAAAAAGCCGTTCATGGGAAGGTTTAACAGAGTTGAAATTACCATTAAATTGTGAAGTTCCAAGGAAAATCGAATGTTTCGATAGATAAATATTGTAAAGGGGTTTTCAATAGGGACATAACAATTTTGTATTTTAATACAAACGCATCCTTAAACTTTTTTTATGATCTGTCAATGTCAAAACGTCAGTCAAGGTTTAGGTTTTATCGTGAAATTCACGAACGAGCAACGTTTGGAAATTATTTAAAATTACTACCGAAATTCTGAATCGGTGGTCGCAACTTTAAGAGCGCTTACTCAATTTTCGGTCGTAAAAAGACAAGCTGTGTATGCTATAGTGGATAAATTCGAGTCAAAATATTCACTATTGAATGTTCCTGTGCCAGTGAGACAACGCACCGGTCGAAGTACCGAAAATATCGCAGCCGTAAGTGCTTCAGTTCAAAATGATCCAAATCAGTCGATTCCACGCCGTTCCCAGGAATTGGGAATGTCTCAGTCCACATTGTGGGGAATTTTGCGTAAAGATCTTCGCCTACACCCTTACAAAAAAAATTAACTCAAGAACTGAAGCCTCTTGATCATTTGAAGCGCTGAAACTACGCCGATTTTGAAGAAAATCATCTTCAGTGATGGAGCTCATTTTTAGCTAATGGCTTTGACAATAAGCAAAATATGCGTTATTGGACAGCAAGAAACCCACATGTGCTTCAAGAGACTCCATTGCATCCACAAAAAGTGACCGTATGGTGTGGATTTCATTCCGGAGGTGTGATTGGACCGTATTTTTTCGTCGATGAAAATAATCGTCATGTTACGGTCAATGGAGTTCGCTGTAAGACTACTTTTGGCCTGAATTGGATGGACTTGACATCAGTGATATGTGCTTCCAACCGATGGATTTCTTTTTATGGGGTTACTCGTACGTTAAGTCGTTGGTTTATGCCAATAAGCCAATAACGTTAGAGGAGATCAGGAATAATATCGAACGCGAAATTGCCAACGTTCCGGCCGATATGTGGGAAAGAGTGGTGGAAAATTGGCATCAAAGAATCGATCGCTGCAAACGTGCTCGCGGTGGTCATATGAACGAAATCGAATTCCGTACTTAAACTTAACATGTGTACTACACCTGGAATAAATTTCAGTTCGATATCTCAATTATTTCTGTGTTTTATTTAAATACAAAGTTGTTACGTCCTTATTGAAAAACCCTGTACATACGAGTACGCCTCATCCCTTCAGTTTTGATTTGGTAGGGAAATATATGAAAAGATCTAATAAGAAGAGGGCAGAAATAAATGTGGATATTGACAGATTCGTTTTTGAGGCTAGATCCTATTGAGCATCCGGCGTCTGGAAGAACAAACACTGTTAAAACACACGGTGAAGGAGATTTTCGATAGAGGCGCTGGCTCATAGGGCTTAGTACCTCAAGAATGCACTTTAGGCAATGATAGTGTAACTCTACGTAGAACTATGTATATAGGACGATTGAGATTTTAAGTACCCAGAAAGCAGATTTGGTGATTGCAGTTGTTTCACTATTGGGCAAGTCTCGGACAAGCTTACAGCGTGGTGCGAAATCTTAATCATGAAAACCCTATTGTTTAAAATGTGCGTCGTGGCTAAGTGGGTAAGTGCATGATCATTGAGCGAAGCGGGACACTCAAAGTACGAGTAGAAAAAAAAAAGAGTTGTTTAATGGTCCTACCTCTTGCGAACGTCTGACAAACATCCGAGAGTAAAATTGTCATGAGAAGTTTCCCTCGATCAAAAAAACTACTCTTCGAAAATCACAAAAAATTACTCACTGTCAAGAAGGCTCGAATCTGGATCTAGTTTTGACATAATGTCACCGATGTTGGAAGAGTAGATAAACTAAAGTTGAACGAATAAAGATTGTTTCGCAAAAACACGGATGAGCTAGGCATATCGAAGCTCGGTATGAGTGCCAAGGTCGACGGTCTGTTGAAGCAAGGGATAGTTAGACCATCACCCTCCCTCTACATCTATTATCGTCCCCTTAACTAGGTAACCGCGAAAAGAATTCCTCATTCCCGTGGCGGAAGAGGTGATAACATTGTAGGCTGAGAATTCATTCTATAGAATCATTGGAGTTTCATGAAATCTCTATGGGAAAAAACAGCAAGATGTTTACGGCAGATCCATTGTACCTCGACTATACCACCATTACCAGTATGACAATAAAACAGGCTTGAAAAAACACGCTAATTCCTTAAAAAATCTGGTTTAATGCTCAACGTAATATTAATTTTTCAAGACAATTTTAGAATTTGCGGCCTAACAAGAAGACGACAATTCACATCAATACATTTTGCGTTACTTGAAAGCGTTATAAGAGGTCCAACCATTCAAGAGATTTTTCCAGTAGTTCGTGAAAAACTACCCCCTCTGGGCAGCAACTCTTACGCATTTGGCCAGAATTGATTAAAAATTTGAATAGATACTTAAGCAAGAGCACGCACGAAATGCTGAGTAGGCCGGAATCCTGTTACAGAGCGAAATAGCCATCGCTAAGTTGCTTCCGATGATCTTTTTCAGCCGCCAACGGAAGGTGGACGAAAGAAAATATTATTCCCCCAAGCTGACGGTTCTTTCGATAGTGGTAAGCTTGGATATGTATCAGAGTGTACACGGGATTTTGGGTTTTATTTTTCAAGAAAATTTATCCAGGCAATTTTCATGTTTTTGGACTGGAAGCGGTTCAAAAGTTACAGAAGTGTGATAAACATACAGATAAACAGACAGACAGATACCATGTTGAATCCATTAGTGTTCCGTTTATTCCATTCAGGGATGGAACAGTAAAAAGTAAAAAACTCTAAAACAACAATCTTCCCAGAAAAATGAATTTAACTTAGCACGCCTGAAATAACCAGAAGTCCTTCATAATGTCACTATTAGTCATATACGCCAATGACCAGTGGATCCAATGTCCCAGCATCAATATAAAAAAAACAGCCGAGGTCACATTGGGGTATCAACTACCACCGACATGGAGCCCATCGGTCATATTATAATGAAAAATGCACACAATGGGAAATTATGACAGACGATGATGGCATACAAACCAGCGCTGCAAACAAAAAAAAACAATAACAGAGCAGGCGAAGTAATGCCCCGCCGACCGAAATAAGATTGGACGAAAAAGAAATACTGTGTTGAAGGAAATGATCCGACGCAGTCTTCGTGTTTAATAACACTAGGTTTACGGACATTTCTTATATACCTATCTCTACGAACACACGTCAATTTGACGCTTGAACGAATACATATGTATATTTAAAGAAAACACTTTTGAAGAAAATAGACTTCAATATATATTTACCTCGTTCAACGGATAAAAGTCAATACAAGAGATAAAATAAAAATGCGAACGGATTTGTAATTTTCTTTATAAAATTCGCAAAGCGTCAAAATGACGCGTCCCATAAACCTGGTGTTGAGGGAATCAAAGAGTCTCGCGATCGAAACAACATATGAAGATTTTATAAAAATGCCAAACTATTGCCAGTTGGTTTTAAGACCTAAGCTATTTTAAATAGTGAGTAAGCAATATGTAGGAAGTAGTAGATATGCGTATGTATTTGAACTGCACTTCAGTCAATTAAGAAGCAGTCCACCCACTATGTCTCAGCTACCAAAGGGTGATCCTCTATCCCGTAAGAATAACGCGACGAACGTCTTTTGCATTGCAATAATTGGTAAATCGTCAGTAGACCAGAATTTCTAAACGCTAAAACAGTTTCTGGAGAAGACCAACTAATTTCGAACTGAAATACACCATCTACACAAATTACTTACAACAATACTGTAGATGACCTTGAGACAAAGGGTTATTCATTTTGAGGTTGGGATTTCACATGCCTGCCATATGACATCTGTCAAATCCATCTGTCATCCATAGTGACAGGTAGTTACATAGTTCATGCCTTGCCATTTATCACCGCTCAACGTATTAACATTTTTACATCTTACTAGAATAATAAAAATAATATCGTGATTTAAGGACAGATTATGGTTATACACATGAATAAAGAAATTTGTATTGAATTGAAATTGGTCGTCAAAATCGCCCAACTAAGCAAACAAATCAAAAAATTCAAACAAATCGGTAGTTTTGGTTGGATTACTTCTTGTGGGGCTATGCTACTCGTAAAGATCGTGTCTACGCAGACAGTCCCAAACTTTGGAGCACTTAAAAAGCAACATCCGTAAATTTATGGCCGCAATACAACCAGAAATGTTCCGAAAAGTCATCGAAAATTACCTCACAAGAATCGAAGTTTGCAAAAACTTCCGTGGCGGCCATCTAACCTATGATGTATTCCATACATAACGGCATAATCCAAAATTTAAAACAGTAAATAAATTTCATTGAAATCTTTAATACTTTTTATTTTAATTTTATTTTAAATTAAGAGCACAAAATGATTAACCCTGTATGATATTGGGTTTATAACTTAATTCGTGCGGTTTTCTGTCAAAATTTGGACGTATTTTTAAGAAAAACATATACAATAGTATTATTCAAAGTATTGCCCATCTGAAGCTATGACTTTTTCCCATCTTTCTGGCAATTTGTGGATCCCATCCCAAAAGAACTGCGCCGGCTTGGCAGCCAAGAATGAATCAAGCCAATTTTTGATATTATGCTCTGATGTGAACCGTATTTCAGTGAGGGCGTTCTGCATCGACCGGAACAAATGGTAGTCAGAAGGGGCAAGGTCTGGGCTATAAGGCGGGTGGGGTAAAACTTCCCATCCACTGTTTTCCAAATAGTTCTTAACCGGAATAGCAACGTGGGGCCGAGCGTTGTCATGATGGAAAATTATTGCCTCGTGTCTGGTCGCATATTCCGGGCGTTTTTCGGCTACTGCTCTCTTCAAACGGATTAATTGTGTTCGGTAGCGTTGTCCATTGATGGTTTCACCCGGTTTTAGCATCTCATAATACAGCACACCCTTCTGATCCCACCAAATACAGAGCATTACCTTCGAGCCATGGATATTCGGCTTTGCCGTTGATTTGGCTGGTTGGCCGGGTTTCACATATGATTTTTTGCGCTTGAGGTTGTCGTTATGGATCCATTTTTCATCACCATTAACAATCCGATGCAAAAATGACTTCCTTTTGTGGCGTTCCAGCAGCATTTCGGACATGCAAAACCGCCTTTCGACGTCTCTCGGCTTGAGTTCATATGGAACCCAATTTCCTTGCTTTTGAATATATCCAGCTACTTTTAAACGTTTTGAAATGGCTGCTTGAGTGACACCCAAAGATTCTGCGAGCTCTTCTTGTGTTTGGCAACAATCTTCATAGAGTAATGCTTCCAGTTCTTCATCTTCAAACTTTTTTGGCTGCCCAGGACGTTCATCGTCTTCCAAGCCAAAATCACCACACTTTTAAATCGTGCAAACCACTTTTGGCACGTTCGCTCAGCTAGCGCATGTTCACCATAAACTTCCACCAAAATACGATGACTTTCGGCAGCAGTTTTCTTCATATTAAAGTAATGAAGAAGAACTCCCCGCAAAAACACTTTTTCAGGCACAAAGTTCGACATATTTGAGTAAAAAAAATTATTGTTTTACCCTTCAAATGAATGACATATACTGAAATGACGTACAATGACAGTAGCTTTTTCCAATGGAATAATACAAGTTACGCCATCTCTTAGCAAACCGCACGAATTAAGTTATTGACCCAATACATTGGAGCATCGACTAAATGTAAGAAAATTAAATACCAAACGAATTAGTCGCAACTCAAGATATAGTACAAGCTTACCATATATGTATGTATATGTACTCACTATCGGTACATTTCTGCCAAAACAGTGTTCTAATCATCACTAATCCTTGGTTCCAAACCTACAACAAATAGTCCGCAAATTGTTTTTTAATCGAGTACATTCGCACGTAAGCTTATTTCAGCGAACGTCATAATCGGACACACGCTCTAAATATGTATCTATTTTTTTACCCACATCTACACCTCTTCCACACAATTTTGTCTCCTTAAAAAAAAATTAAATTTTATTTACCGAATTTATGCCGGCCGTTAATTTATGACTTTTACAAATTCCTCTTCGGTGAAAAAAAAATATATATACACATATGTACGAGTATATATCACCTCACCTCTACGTCCTTGCCAAAAAGAAAATATTTATAATTCAACGAAATTTTAAAAATACATATACATAATTTGAATCATGTGTACGCATAAAGCTTCCTCTGAATCGCTGAATCACTCAGCACCTGACATGACAATGACACTGACAGCGTTAAATCTCGTTGCACATTGACACTTGATGCTGAACTACCCCTCCACCAGTGAAACGAGTACGAAAAAGTCAATTATTGTTCAGAAATATTTTCTAAAATGTCACGAGAATATACTCGTAAGAAAAGTCATAAATTTACTAAGCCAAAAGAGCTTGGTGACAATATTTTTAGGCAGGGATCATTGGAGAAGAAGTAATCTTTTTTGGATGTCCAATAGCGACACGCGCGGTTTATTTATTCAACGTTTTTTTTTTTGTTTTGTTATTTTTTCGAAAGAAAAACATTTCAACAAGAAGAACAAGCGAAATGGTAAATAAATATTCTTTTTTTAGAAAATGAAATCGAAACAAAAACACTTTTCGAAAAATTAACGACCACAGTGTACTTGAGAGAGAGTCCACTTGAATTTGAATAATTAAAAGCGTTCACGAGCTACATTTATTGAATTGAATAAAATACACGCATTTTTGGGTTAATCGATTTTTTTTTCTCGAAATTTTAAAATGTGAGGCAGAACTGAAATACCTATATATATTATTTCAAAATTTTGCATTCCATAGGAAAAGTATTTTAATTCACTGCCGGGGCCAGAGCAATAATTTACAGAGGATGTGGGGTAATGCTTTTATTTTTGCTGATATTTCTGTCCATATAGAGTGGATATAAAGTGATTCCTCTTGAAAATGAAAATTGGTTATTTATTTCCACACAATAATACTTTGGAATGAAATACATGTAGTATAAAATGTATATTTAGATGCATAATTCAAGCGAGAATGGAATGGTTATTTTTCTCAAGACATTCCTATGTACATGAAAGGCGTCCATACCTTCGAGAGGACTGCCGTATTGGACAATGCTCCAAATAATAGGTAACCTCATCAAAACATTGGCTTATATGAGAACTCAGATTTAGCAGAGTTGTTTCTTCTAATAATACAAAATAAGGTAGTCTAATTCGCTGTTTTATGTATTGTAACGCCGTTGTTCGCGTTCCATTTTACAAAAGCTGACAAATAATGACGAATTTATGCCGCAAACAGTAATTTTAAAGTTGTACGGTCATAGTGCTCATAACGATTTATCCAATTCGAAAGTTATTGGTTTTGTCAATTAGTAGGGTATTAATTAACGGAAATCTGAAGCTGCCAACAGCGGTGCACCAGTGCATGAGTTTTTGGCCAGGTTTAATTGGCATTCAATTTAAATTGTCTATACCAGCATCTAACATTTGTCACATCTAAAGTACACCAGTATTGTATCAATATTGAACCAAATATCTAGCACCTGGAAGTATATTATCGAATTCAGTGAAGTCAGATTTCATTGCATACCTCTTGATGCCGTCGTTCGAATCTTAGCGTGTATACAAAATTTAGTACAGAAAAAATGTAAACATGAACAAAAATCTGCGCTTAGAATAGATGCTCAATACAAAGCATGTGAACGATAGGTAACAATGAAGGGTGGTGAATAGGGAATGAGATGGTGTTTGAATATGAGGTAGTTCTTGGATTTATATTCTGGTGTCTATCATACGCTTTTAACTTTGATCAAAATGTTTCAGGAATTCAATCAGAAAATTTAAAATGCAAGTTTATTCTTGATAATCGATATTGTCCCCTTCAAAGTACTCTCCATTGACTGGAACGCATTTATGCCAGCGCTTGATACAATCCTCGGAACATTTTTTATAAACGGGTTTTGATATAGCCATCAGAGTCGTCTTCGATTTTTCTATTATCTCCTTTCGGCTGCTAAAACGCGTTCCTCGGAGCGGTTTCTTGAGTCCATCGAACAGGAAGAAATCGCAGGGAGCCGAATCAGGTGAATTCTGTGGCTGTTGGATGGTATTCGTACTGTTCTTGGTCAAAAATTCACGAATAAAAACCCACGAGTTTTTTGCCCACTAATCCGTTCTTTTTTGGCGAATTACTTCACGCAAAAGTCCCATAACGCCCAAATAATAAACCTTGTTGACTGTCTGATCGTGTTGTAAGAATTCATGATGCACAACACCGTTGTAATCCATGAAAACCGTGAGCATCACCTTCTTTTTCGACTGAAAACGACGTGGTTTTTTCGGTCTTGGCTCATTCGATGTACGCCATTCACTTGCCTGATGTCTGGATTGCGTTTCGTACTCATAAACTCACGTCTCGTCTCCAGTAATTATGCGTTTGATTAATGTTGGGTCGGATTCAGCCGCTAAAATAATGTCCTTCGCGATGTCAATGCGGTCCCTTTTTTGAATGAGATTCAGTTTTTTCGGCACCAGCTTTGCAGCGAGACGCCTGAAGCCCAAATCTTTAACCAAAATGTCTTAAACGGATCTATAAGCAATGTTCAAGTCCTCTGCCAGTTCTCAGATGGTCAATTTACGGTTTTCGGCCAACATTTCTTTGATTTTATTGATGTGTTCGTTGGTTTTCGATGTCGACGGTCTACCACTGTGTTCGTCATCCTCGACGGACGGACTCACGTCCACTTTTGAAGCGTTTGTGCCATGTACACGGTAGTCATTCCTGAAACTTTTTGATCAAGGAGTATTTACCTGGAACTGAAATTTTCCACAAAAAAACAATTGGTCAAGTGCGAGCCTCAACAAGGACTGTTCATTTTGTTTTGTTGACTGTTATTTTTTTAAAGTTCAACTACTGACCGGGAGGCTCAAAGTTTGAATTCTAGAACAAACAAAAAAGAACTCAACCATCATTCCGAGAGTAAAATTGACATGAGAAACTTTTCAATTCATGTATTCCTGTCCTTTAGAACAAAAGTTGTGCGAAGCTAGACCTAGAGTTTTTCTTTGATTCGATAAAGATCTCTGTGATTTACAAAATAAAGAGCTTTGTATCCGGATCTAAGTGGTTCTTCACATAAATGCGGAACAGGAAGTATTAACATCGGTACGGTTACCGAAATTAACTTCCTAAGGGGAAAACATATCGTAAAAGGTTCCTGGTGCTGGTAATCCGGTACTTTTTGTGGTATCACAATGTTCCTACCTTAGACCAACTAAGCGTGTCACTGCCACACTAACCTAGATCTGATTTCATGCTGTTAATAGCTCCCTCAAACTCTACAAGTATTATGGGCATTATGTAGAAGTTTTAATCCCTCGGTGATAATAAATTCTGTTCTTCATGCCAACATGTGCAACAGCTACGTAATATTGCAAAAAAAAAACATATATATGTCAAAATAAGTCAAATAAAACCACTCATTTGGACAGCATTGACTGCTTTCACGATAAGCTGATGGAATGTTCTGAGCAGCCTACCTTCAAAATTAAAACTTATCTGTTTTCTATGTGTCAAATGTTTGTACTGATGTAGTTGTGCCTGAACACACTAGCAGAATATGACACAAAAACAGCTGATTTCCAGCCGACACTGTCTAGAAACATAAACTGATTACATTACGCGCCAAACACTCGTGGTAGAGATTATTGTAGATAAATAAAGAAAAAATTCGAAGCGTGATCGATGAAAAAAGCATTCGCCGGTGATAAGCACCTCAAAAACCCATAATTTCTGAATAAAATTTGTATCTGTATGTTATGTAATTTATTTTATCTTATCGTGAAGAATTTGTTTCTTAAACTTTGCATAATGTTGCAAAATATACAAATTTTTTGCAATTTAAAATCATATAACGTCTAATACCCCCGATAACATATTAAGATACCTACGTCATAAATGCTTCTGTCTCTAATGGCAGCAGGTCGTTAATATGAATAAGCCATAGCTTAATTGATTTTTGAATTTTTTTTTTTTAGAAATTACGTATTGAAGTAAAAACTCACCTGTTTGCTTCGAATTAGTCTGATAGTCAAGATTTTTAATTTCCGATGTATCGACATGGGGGGCAAAACCCTCATATAGATCACTCTCCTCCTCGATTCCACTCAATTTATCGGCATGCACCGATGCATCCCGATTGTATGGCATTTTTAAATCAATTTTAACCTCTCGTCTTCCTCGTGTTATTAATAATAATAATCTTTGGTTTATTGCTGTTTTGAGTACTCTGCTACTTTGCAGATAATAATAATAATAATTTTTAGTTTTTTCTATCTCGTATTTGTTATATACTTTCGTTTTTCTTTACTTCCTTTTTAATGACTAGATATAAATTGCAGTATGTCCGATAATGTACGAGTATATAGAATTTTGTTAGACTTGTGTTTACTCTAAAATGAATTTATTCTTTTTTGCGAAATATATTCGTATTGTTTATGGAGATAGAAATACTCCAATGCGATGGTGTCGTGCTGAATTCATCATTGAATTTCGTACAAATGTTTTTCTTATGTGAGATCTTCGAATAACATTGTTCAATGCTGCGATATATCTTTGATCCTGAAATGGAAAGAAAAATAAACAAAAATAATTATTATTATTATTATTTAGTTGAAAGTAAAATTAAAATTTCTATCATCGTCTGTAAATTTACTTCGAATTGAGGGAAAAGAGAATTTATTGATGATTTTGGATTGATTTTCTTGTACGAGTAACAATGAATCAAAGTTTTTTACAAATCAAACATTTGCTGTTGGTTTGTCAATTTGGTGACCTCCATAAGTGAATACTACAGGCAGGACACGAATAGTGAAACATCCTACAGATACATACATACAGAGTGGCTGATGAAAGCCGCTACCAAAAAAAAATTTAATAACTTTTTTTCTATTTAATGAATCTGGTTAATTTTTTTTTTTTATTTCGCAGATTGATTTTTAGATTTAACAAAAATGGATAACTGGGACACTGAAACAAGAATTTGGATTGTCCGCCGCTATCACGCACTGGAGTCCATAGTTTCGGTTCAAAGAGAGTATAGGCGCACGTTTGGCGGCAATCCTCCGAACAGATGGACCATAATGAGACTTGTTAAAAATTTTGCCGAGCATGGGACAGTCGAAAGAAGACCTTACAATCGAAACCCTTCAGTTCAGACGGAGGATCGCTGCTGTAGCTGCTGCCATACAAAACAATCCAAGAGTTTCGACAAGAAGCTTATCTGCTCAAATGGGTATAAGCAGACAGTCATTGCAGTCAATTATGCACAATGATTTGGACTTATTCCCATATAAAATTCAAATGGCCAACAAACTGAACGCAGCAGACTTGCCGATTCGCTTGGAATTTTGCCAGAAGATGCTTCAAATGGTGGAAGAGGACGGAAACATGTTGAACTGTCTTTTTATGTCTGACGAGGCCCATTTCGATTTAAACGGCAACATAAACAAACAAAATTGTCGAATATGGAGTGCTTCCAACCCACAGATACTCCATGAGACGGAATTGCATCCACTTCGTGTCACAGTGTGGTGTGCAGTTTCATCACGCTGCATTGTCGGGCCCTACTTCTTCGAAGAAAACGGTCACACCATTACGGTTACTGGAGACCGTTACTTGAGCATGTTGAGAGAGTTTTTCTATCCAGAATTACGCCGAATGAGAATTTCTTTCAACTCTGTGTGGTTTCAGCAAGATGGTGCAACTCCTCACATAGCCCGGCCTGTTATGACAGAATTGCGACGAAAATTTTCCAATAAGCTGATATCCAGAAACTCCACATTCCGTTGGCCCCCCAGGTCGCCTGACCTTACTGCACCTGACTTTTTCTTGTGGGGTTATTGCAAGCAGGAAGTCTACAAAGCAAAACCAACAAATTTGAATGAACTAAAGCAATACATTCGAGAAACAATTGCGGCTATTCCTATCTCAACTCTCCAAGCAGTAATGAACAACTTTTTGGTAAGATGCCGCACATGCATCAACGAGCAGGGGGGAGCATTTAAATTCCATTATTTTTAAAACTAATTAAGCTATATTTAATAAAATTGAATGAGCTTTAACATGAATAAAAGAAAAATGAATTCCATACACTGGAAAAAAAGTTTTTTGAGTTTCTTAATGTAGCAATATTCATCAGCCACCCTGTATGTGCGGCTCAAGTTGTAGCAGCGTAAATAAATTTACTTCAATGTTTCGTACAAAATCTGGGATCGAATTACCGCATCAGTTATCGAGCAACACGTGACTGATAAATGTTGATTTGACATGACCGTTTAAGAGATCGAGTATCGAGTATCGAAATTTGGCATTCTCTCATCAGTGATCGTGTATTTATTTATTCGATATGTTTTCTGCTGACGAGCTGAGGTGCTTTTGGGAGAATATGTGTGAGAATATCTTTGTTTATTGTTATTTTTGCGTTTGGATAAATTTATTGTTTGAAATTTATTTCACATTGAGTTAACCCTCTGCAAAAGGAGATTTTGGTAAATATTATGAGATAGGACAGCGGTTTAGGTGCATCCTCTAAAATTTATCTTCTGCATTATAAATAAAAATGCACTCTTATTTGCCCTGACTGTTTTGAAAGAACTGCAATCAAAAGTGTATGTTGTGAAAGATATTTTCAGAAAACTATAGTTTTGTATACGTAAGTAGAGTCTTGTAAAGGAAAGGGATCGCTTTTATCTCTTAAACGTCCTCGCTCAATACACTCATAGCGATCATCCTCTGAATCAGAAGATGAAAAATAAAGTGAATATTAAATTTTTAATTGAAAACGATAAATACAAAACTTTTCGTCACACAAAAATAAATAGTTTTGACATTTGTCAGCCATCTCAATTCAATGTAGTAGAATTGTACTAGTACAATCTTCAAAGTGCACTCGATATGTGACCATTCTTATGTGATCATCCCAATGTAGTTACTCGATCACTCGATAGCGTATGGATTTCATTCACTCGTTAACTGATGTCGCAATTCGACCCCTGGAAGAATGGGTGATGGGGTCGTAAAATAGGAAGCGTTACATGAATTGTACTCGTAGTCTTTCGTTTCTTTAGCTTATAATAATAAAAATTTCAAAAAATACAAAATATACACCCATGTTTTATACCTAAAACGATTGTCGCCCGGTCTCGTCCGAATTTAATTTGATTAGTTCAAAACTACCGCCTGTTGGCGGACGAAGTCGTAGAAATGAACATAGTCGCCATCTGAGGATTGCAGATTCACTTGTTATGCATACACCTCTTTGAATATTAATTTGTTCCATCAAAATGTTTCTTAAAAATGATCACCATATATTACTTTTGAATGTATGTATATATCAGATTAAAAAGATTCACTAAAATCGGTTCTTACACGGCTTGCTTGAGAATAACTGAAGAGATTTTGATGAAATTTGATTTGTATGTATGCATGTTCTGTCCTGGTAGGAGGTGGTTTCACCTAAAAACTTAAAATAGGATGAAATTTTTGTGGGATGTTGGGGGCGACGTTTCAAAAATATTTAAATCATTTTTTTAGCTGCCTAACTTAAGAGCGGATTTTGATAAAATTTGACTTTTAAGTTTTTTTTTTTCTTTTTTTTTGAAAGGAGCGTGGCCACGCCCATATGGCATGTAGGCACTGCGACCAGAGAGATCTATTGTGCCAGAGACCACTATTTAGGGCAGCAGTACTTCAACTTTCCTAATGAAAGCTATAATTACGGCTGCGGAGGAGTTCCTTAGGTCTAATGGAGATATTATCTCCTTAAGAAAGAAGCTTCTCCTACTTCTACACAGAGCTACACACTCACATAGTATGTGTCCTGCAGTTTCGTCCTCTTCTAGGCAGGGGCGGTAGGTAATATGCTCTGAAATTCTTATTTTATTTAGGTGGTCGATTAATTGGCAGTGACCAGTAAGGAAGCTCACAAGCGTTCTTATGTCATTTCTGCTATGTCTTAGGAAGGGTTGGGCAGCTCTTTTAGCTTGTCTGAGGCCTTGTGAGTTATTCCAATGAGAAATGCACATGTTGCGTTCCCAATTGTTTAGGGTTAGTTTGAATGTAGAATCAGATATTCCGCAAAAGGGTTTAGGTCCAATGAACAACTCAGAATAAAAATGTAGCAGATAGCGAACGAGTTGCACATCAGCAAAGAACGGAGTGGAGAAATTGTGCAAGAGCATTTAAACAAAATTTGTGCGCGCTAGGTACCGAAAATGCTCACGTCGTTCGACAAGCAACAACGACTCGAGTGCTGCAAAGATTTTTTGGAATTAACCGCGGACAATCTCGACGAAATTTGCAACCGAATAGTAACCGCCGAAGAAATTCAATGTGAAAAAGTCGGCTTTGAAGCTTATGGCGACTGTTTTTTTTTTTTTGGGACAGCGAAGGTGTTTTGCTTGCCAAAGGGGACTATAATGAATGGTCAATATTACTCAAATTTACTGACTCAGGCACGTGAAGCGGTCGTACGGAAGCGACATGGGAAACTCAGGCACGGATGTTGTTTTTGGGGGATAACGCACCTGTTAACACGGCGTGGGTTTCGAGTCTGGCCTTAAAAGACACAGGTTTTTCAACGATAGACCCCCCATCCTACAGCCCAGACTTGGCCCCGAGCGACTTTTTCTTTTTTTTCCAATTTGAAAAAGGAGTTACGAGGCCGCAGATTGCAGACAAGAACGAGGTCAAGGCGGCCGTAAAAAGTCATTTTGAAGGCAAAGAAGAAGAATATTTTTTCGGTGGTATTAAAGACTGAACTACGAGTATAATAATCGGAAGCTAATGTCATAATTCTACGTTAAGTTTCCTTCAGTACTGTCAATTGCTCAAGTAGCCCATAATAGGGGTATGTATTCGGAAGCAACTGTCAAATCGCTTTGCCTGTCAAATTTTCGTACGAAAGAGCGAATGGATTCCCTCTTTCGAAAGTGAACAAAAGTGTGTTCGCACTGTTTTGGAAGTGGTCGTACGAAACCATTCTTCTATTATAGTTCAGCCTTAAGGCACTGTGTGCCCGATGGGAGAAATGGATTTCACTCGAGGGGGCTGTGAGGTCAACCAACTATACACTTAATATGTCAACGGAACACTAACCGCGCAAGGCCCGACTCGTACTTGACGATTTTTTTTTTTTTTTTTCTGATATTTAGTTTTCTGGTAGACAAAAAAAAGATGTTCTGCTCTCAAATATTCAAACAATTTTTCATTTAATCTATTTTCTGATTATTCTGCTCATTATTATGCTGATCAAATAATTCTTTTTTTGCTCATCATTTATTTTTGTTGGTTTTGACTTTTTATTTTCTGCAGATCAAAAAATTTATTGGATTGCTTGTCAAATAATTAAATTTTGCTGGTAAAAAAAAAACCCTTTACAGCCTTTTGAGAGTGAATACTTTTGTTTTATTTTTGGGGTGATACTGACGTGTTCTCATGACGTTCAATTTTTTATAAATAAGAGTAGGTCTGCTTTTCTACATTTGTAGCGGGTTTACTTCACCATGCTGTGCAACCCACTAACCTACATCAGTAGTGCGTCCTTCATTAACGCATTTTGCCCGACTATCAAAGTAAGTTTGTAGCCGACTAAAATGAGAAATATTGCTGTTGTGAAATGCATATGCCTCTTAGTTTGCAAAAATAATAACACCTAAATTGAAATATGTTCTGTTCATAATTGAAAGCAGAACAACAAAAATAATTAGGCAGAACCATTTTTTTTTTAAAAAATAAAAATAGTAGACACAATCATAAATAATAAAAGAAAAAAAAAATCTCACGTGATATCGCGTCTCAGCAAGGTTATGCTAGCTAGCAAATGAAATCCGTTTGTATTCACGCCACAACCCTATACATTCGCAAACAATCTAGGGAATTAATTAAGAGAGCACGACACAAAAGTCAAATGCAATTAATGTCAAAAACATATAAAGACGACAAAAAGCAAACGAATTCTAAAATTATATGTTCATATAATTTATCACTGTGCGCTAAGAGTGGGCTTGGTCGGTCGTCTTTTGTACATCTACATCAAAAGTATCTTGCATGATGAAAAGATTCTTCCTTTCGACGGAAAATCAACAGCCTTATTTGGGCTATATAAAAGTCCGTTTTAGCACCGCACACGACATGGTCATAAATTTAATTTTCGTCCTAGTGGTGGCGTCAGTTTTCGGCGGCAACAGTCTTTATTTATTTCAATAATCATTTGAGCTGAGTTCATATGTATGTACTCGTAGATATATTTCACCAAGATACTATCTTGATTTGAAGTTTTTTTTTTTTTTTTAAATTCGCCTAATATGGGCCGACAATGCCAATGAGTCAGTTGTTGAAAATGGGTATTTCCGGATTGTTTGTTTGCTGAAATAGTTATTGCAAATCAGAACAGTAGCTAGAACGTGATGTGGGAACATAAAAGATATTTTACGATTAAAATCAATATTTGTTGACAAAGCTTTTTCTTTGAAATTTTTGGAACACACGAGAACAACGTGCTGCTACTATTACTCTCGGGATACACAAAGAAAACACATTCGGCTTTCATAAGTCTTTTCAATCTGACTACGAGTATTCCCACGTAGGAGTCATTATTTCTTTTCAAAGAGTGAATAATAGCGAGTACTTAAATTGCCGGGTATTGCAAAGAGGAAATTGTAGATTTTTTTGAATTTCCTTTTCTCTCTTTTTTCCAATTTTCCCTAGTTCTTCTTTAGTCAAACAATTTACAGTATGAAGCCAATAATGACAAATTCAGGTCATCCCTCTACCATTAAGAATAAATGAATGCAAGTGTTTGTTGCTTCAGTTATTCATTCATTCGATAGTTATTCAAATTCATTCATTACTATTTGTATTCATTAAATTTTTCTTTCATTCAGTTTACTTCGTACGATAATGAGCTGACTTAACCCCGAAACTAATGGTGGAAATCAGTTTTGAGTGTTAATATTTCGAAAACGATGCGTCCTAAGAAAACTAATTATTTGGATCGAAATTTTAGGTTGTGATATGCTGTACAAGATAGATGCCAAATTTAAAAAAAAAAATTAGAATATTGTAAGTACCCAATCCTACAAAATGTCCGACTTTACTCTGAATCTAAGTAAAGTCGTTTTTGAGTGGGAATATCTCGATGACGATCAGTCCTTCGGAGAAATTGTTGTGACCGAAATTTTAGGATGCACAATTCTCTAAAAGATAAATCTGAAGTTTTTATAAGTTTGAAAAGACTTCAACCCTAAGTTAATGGAAATGGTATGAATATTTGAGGCTTCTGGGAGTAAATTCCAAAGTTTACTTGTCCTGCAGCAGACGAAGTTTTGATAAAGAGGTATCCGCGCGCGCCGTTGCAAAGTGCACTAAGAGGTGATGGAGCCTGGTGGCTTTTCAGTAGAACGTTCAAACATCGTATTTTTAAGGAACATTCTATTAATGTCTTCGGAACATCTGCCATGATAGTATCTATAGTATAGGCATAGGTCTGCTACCAGTCTTTGATCTTCCATTGCCTTTAGCTGGTTGGAGATTGAAAGTTAGCGCGGGATCTCTATTAAGCGGACTGCTTGTCTCTGAATGCTGTTGAGCAGATGAAGATAATGTTTTGGGGCCGAACTGAAAACATGAGAACAATACTCAGGTCCTGGTCTAACTTGTACTTTGTATAGGAGAAGTTGCTATTGCGCTGTAAAGTATGTCTTTGCTTTAAAAAGGTATGTAGCTCAACTTCATGGATGTCGATTTTGCAATGTTGGATGGTCGTGCCATATACGGCAAGTATTGGTTTCTATAAAATGGTCGATTTCGAAATTTTGATTAGACTTGAGATTACTACACATAGTAGAGAAACTCAAAAAAATAGGTCTCTCAATTCATTCTGTCTATCTGTCTGCATCAAGCGCTATTTTATTGTTTTTTTTTTTATAATAAATGCTCCTGCGAAATATCCAGTTGCATTCCTCTCCTTCAAAATTTCACCCACAACTTCGGTCGTACTGTCAAATATAGGGATTCGAATGTGGAATGATCTACCAGGTTCTGTATTTCCCCATCACTACAATCTTCAAACACTTAAAGCCAACGTACACAGGCTCTCCTCTGTGCCTCTTCCCAATTTTCTAAACACCCGTGCCCTGAAAAAATATAAGGGGATTCATATTCCTTTTGGCGCGCGCAAATTATAAAAAAAAAAAAAAAGTTCAGCCTATGGCTGGGCAGATTTTCTACAAACTTCATATATGGGATCGGTGGATTCGCAATTTACCCCAAAATCAACGGCCGGTTTAAAAAAATATAAAAAAAAATAAATTTTCCAGCCGTGCACTTTATTTTTTTTTTAGGTGTGAACACCCTACCCCACACGTCACAAGCTGCCAATGATCTGAGTACGGAATGAATAAACGAAATCATTCGTTAGTTGAATTTTGTTGTCTCAATCCGTTTTCGGAGGTTTCGTCGTGCAGGCAGTGCTTCTCGACTACACTACCAAAGATGTCGTCCATTCCGACTTTGGTATTGAAATCGCCCAGAACACTTTTGACGCCATATTTCGAACACTGTTCCCACATCTTGTTTAAGGATTCGCAGGAACATTCTTTGGTTACGTCATCTTATTCTTCTGTAGGGGCCTGCCTGAGCACATAATCAGTAATCTAAGCTTTTTTGAAATCGACTTTGATGCAAATTGTCATTAGATGCTCGCTCAGACGCCTGAAGCTCACTTGAAAACCCCCTAAAGTATATTATTTGTTGTCTAGTGGAGTACTAAAGCAATGTTTATTCCCTGAGAATGTCATTACCCCACAGATTATAAGGTACATAATCGCGTGTCTTTCACGCATTCATTAAACCGATGCGGCACTTCCAACAACTAATAAACATAAAAAATAATTATATTTTGCATATTCACGTTCATACAAAGAAAAACCACCACAATTGCCCATTATAGAAACTAAATATCCAATAAACACCACCTCCGACCGTCCTAACTGAATAAAATTACTCTATAATTCAAGGAAAACTATATGCTCGAGATTTATTTACGGACTCTAGTGCACACTGCCTTACGTGTGTGTTGTAGCACTCAAAAGTGTTCCACAGAGCCGCGACCGTAAAACTCAATCATTAAATGATTTATGTTCTCTGAAAGATTGCTTTAGTTTGTGCAGTCAATGAGGTCATTGCACTTGTTAGCCATCCGCACAACGATGTCGATTTTAAAAGAAATGCATATAAATTGCTTGTATCACGAACGAACAATCGAAAGTGGTCACCACCGGCAGCAATTATTCCCAACGTTACAACGTGCTTTTTTTTCAGAATCATTATTGCAGTTACTGCCTCAACAGTACGTGACCTGGCACGATAATGCAATGTTTCAAGGGGTTTAATCCCCAGGGGAACACTCTGCACTTAAGAGTTAATTCTTGTGTATTAGGTGCGTGAAAAGTGATTATGTTATTTAAAATGTCATTAAAAAATAAATAAAGCTCATATGTCATAAAAGTTGATTAGTTAGATAAATAATAAAGAAAAAAAGAAAAAAAACATACAGAAATGAGAAGATAGTACAATCTTCAAAGGTTTCTTATTTTATTCTAAACTTAGTCATATTGAACTTTGTTTATTTAAAAGGTCTTAAGTCTGAACCTTTTATACTGACGAAAGTATTTTGATACATATACCTAGGTATATTGTACAGCAGAGTGTTGTCTGAAAATTAACCTCAAACAGGGTACTCGTATTCCTCGTTGTCATGGGAGATTTCAAAGCAAAGTAAACACTATGACGCAAAATTATAGTCGCATAAAATACACTTTAAAAAGATTTTAGCACGTAACAAAGTCAAGATTTGTGTTTTCCTATTTATAGTCGACATAAATCCACTTTATATCGTTATCAGCCCGTGCTAACTTTAAAACCACAAAAAGTACCTTTTAACTTTTAGAGTGGGCTTTTAACAATCTGTCATCTGTCATCTGTCATTTTTTCAAATTCAAATTTCAGCCAACCAACGGATGTAAACAGTCAACAAATGTGTTCGATCTGTCAAATTCTTTTAAATTTGATACAACATTATCCCTTAAACTGTGTTTTTGTTCTCAAACTTTAATTTTTTAGATTTGTTTGACTAAAATTGTTTCTAAGGTCGATACCAGTAGTAGGTAGGTAAAAAATTGTTAATAATTCAATTCAAAGTTAAGCACTGGCTTTAAAGTTAAACTACTACTAACATTCTTTAAAATCAGATGACTATAATTTTGCGCCTATGATTTTTAATTATGGTGAAGTAAAACGGTATGACAATGATGAGTAGTTTGGATGAATGTAAGAAATGTCATTGGATAAACCGAAATGGAAACTAACCACAAAAGTTGTGTCTGCGTGACTCGTTAGCTAAGATATCTGAGTTTTATGTAGAACAAGTTTTTCATGTTTTTCAACCTTGAAAAACTGGACAGACTTCCAATACAATACGCAAGTCATTCATAACTTCGGCTTGTCGACAGTGAAAGGAAAACTAACGTATGATCTCATTACGTACGATCTCCCGTAGGTCAGTCGATCAAGTAGCGAAAATCCTCAACTACCAAAAAGCAAATACAGTCAGAAAGTGTGATAAAAGAGACGAGGCTTCAGAAAATCGAACAATTACGACATAAATAAAAATATGTGCTTAATTTTACGCTTTGTAGCCGTATACTTCAATAACGGCTGAACCGATTCCGATGCCATTTACATTGTTGACTAGGTAACGTTTCTGAGAATATTTATAGATAGCCAAACATCATTTTCCGCTTTTCCAATTGCTCACAAAGACTTATTCGATTTGAATATAATTTGCTTTCTTCGATATCTGGAAATCGGTTGGAATTTTCAAAAAATTAAATGATACAAACAATTTTTAATTGCAACCTATAAGGGCAAGTATTGGTTTCTTGGAAATGTTCAATCCCGAGATTTTAATCCAACTTGACATTATTGTGATAGAGAAACTCATAAAAGTTGGTTTATCAATTTTGTCCGACTGCAGCCTAAATGGCTGAACGGATTTTTTTCAAACTTCATAACTAGAATCTGTAGGGTCACAATTCGAGAAGAAATCCTAACCACAAAATTAACTTTACTAATGGCTGATTTTGACAAAGAAACCGATTTTCTAAAAAGCATATTTTTGATTGATTCGCAAATAAACACCATATATGTAGTTGCAAGTACGTGCGACCCAGTCGTGTATTTTATTATTTTTTCTCTACATACTGACATTTTCAAAAGTGCCCATTTTCATACAAAAAGATAAGTGTGGTCCATATCCTTGAAACGAATAACATTCAAATACATTTAAGGTCAAAAAACTAACTTGTCGTCACACTCTTTGTTCGTGTTTTTCTCTAATCTCCAAACGTTTCCTAGAGGAATATATTAAACTCTAACAAACAAAACTCATACGTTCGTTCTTGAAAATCTTCAAATCGGTTGAGTTTACGATAAAAATATCTGCACGTAAATGTTAATTACTTCCCTACGTTCTTTCGGTTGGCTATCTCAAAAATATCAAAAAAGATAAATTTGGTTAGTATCCTTAATATCATTGACATTAGAGACATTCAAGGCCTGCAAACTGGTCTCCCTAAATTGTCTACAACTTTGTTCATAAATGTTTTCCTCCTATCTTTAATCCCCTCTAATATTTGTCTGACATTCGCGAGCGGTGTGACCGTCAATGGTGTTTCTACGAATTGAACCTGTCTCCCACTCAATGGTCCGCTTACTTACCATAAATACGAGAAACGACGTTAAAATTGTTCTTACAGATTTGGTCGCAAAAATCGAAAGGGAAAAACATCTTTGGTAAGACCAGCGAAAAGCACAGCGTGCACATGGTAATTTGTAGTACGAGATTTCGCAGCACTGGCAACGTACCGGTCACTCAATGAACAGAATACAACCGAAATTGTTGTAAAATTGGAAAATACACCTCAAGAGTACTGGATGTGCGAATACGCCGCGATGTCGACATTGACTCCGATCATTACTTGATTACCTGGAGCTGGCCAAGACAAAGACGGTAAAGCCAAAATTCCACTAGTTTGACCGTCTCAATCTTCATGATGAGTAATATTTTCAACGGAAATTAAGGAAGCTACTGACTCAGATGTTCTAACTGGGTAGAAAGTATACAACAACTCAACTGTAGAGATGAAAGTATGCCCGATGATTGGATCCTCAGCATTGATTGGACGATCCATAAAAAAGGAGACCGCCTAACCTGACAATTACACAAGCATTCGCTTACGAAATTTTGTCTGCAGTGGCGTAATTTCAAATTCTGAGGCTCTGGTGTATTTTCGAGCTGGGCCCTCCACAATATCTACAGAATGTCTAAGGGACCTCAGCTCGAACAGAACACGATTACCAAGATATCGGTTCCTGAGTGCCACGGTTATAAGGCAATATCAGGGTCAATGCTGAGGCTCCCTTCTCTTTTTTCACACGTCAAGCCGATTCTGGAATTCACCAGCCCCAGCCTAAAAAAGTATGTTTGTTTCAATAGATGTATCCGGTGTACAGATCAAACATCAATTTTAATTTGCCCATGACTCCATTAAGTTAAGGGCTATAGTTACCAATAGTACCTATACCTACTCGTATAGTTATCCGCCGTGCACACATTGTGCTTGAACCACAAGTAAAAACGCGTACATCAACTTAATACCCACCGTCTTTTTATGCAATTCAAGAACGTGCATGACAGCGTAAATAGGGACGAGTTTTCGTATTTCTAGCAGACTATTCGGCCATGAAATGCGACAATAGAAAGCGCTTGCGGTCGGACAAGGCGACTCGATGTCATGCAGCTTCATCAATACAATAGTGCGATGCTCACAGGCCGAAACATCTGAATTGGCTATACCGCTATTGTAAAAAAGGTCTTCTTCAGTTAAAATCACAACCGGCTATGACGAGTCGGGTTATAAATCATTATAGGAGTAAGTGCTGTCAAAAACGACGCTTTGAGTCAAGGAGTTCAACTCTTGCCAACTACGGAATTGAGTAGCAAGGTCCTTTAGAGGGAAATTAAGAAGACACATAACACCTACAATATCCCAGCTTTACTGTTTAGCGCGGAAGCATTACCTCTGTCGAAGGCGGATGCAGGTACTCTTGGTAATCTTATGAATATGTGTTTGTTAAGTGCACAACGACAAGTGCATCTTGAACGACAAGTACAGCTTTTAAACTCCCCATGAGTAACATCAGTTTAGCCGAGTAAACTAACACTTAACAGCACACGAAATATTCCAACTTACAATGATCGCCGTAGGTTCGAATCTTAGCGGCGGATGATATTTGTTGACAATTTCGGAAATTTTTGTACGCCTGGGGTCTTCGGGAGAAAATTCTTCGTTCGATCTGCGGTCCTACTGTACTGTGGATGTACGCTTACAGTGACTAGGTCGTCTAGAGAGTTTGGAAACGGCTTCTCTGGCCGATGAGTCTTTGAATGCCTTCCAAATAGTCTACGCCCTCAAAGGGGACCAACCACAAATGAAGGAATACAAGATTACGCCTTGCGCATGTTTCTCTCTTTAATTCCCTTAAAGCGGGCACCTTAGCGGGTACTTATTGCACACGCACAGTTTCAGTCACCAATGATGTAGATAGATGCTCAAGAAAAACTAATTTAGAAAAGCTTAAGGTGCAATTTTTCATTTTCAATAGTAGGTCCAACCAATTTTTTGTATGCAACACAAAAGTCGTGCTAGCTGGAGAGGCTTATTAGTTGAATGTCAGGTCAACTCCGGACTGTAGCCTCATTCAAAGTTTCCGACTACTCATCAACGTACGAGTATCTATAACCACTTATGTACTGTGTATAAAAAATATCAAACCAAACCATATCTACCTACCCTATTGACATAATGTAAAATACAAATCTTACGTCATAAAAGTTGATAAACAAAACAACGCATGGTATCGACACCTGAAACGTAAACTTCAGTCGCACGACTGTCAATCAATTGATCTAGTAGTTCGCACGCCGATCGAGATACAGGGCTTGATGTTTAATCTTGATCGGTGTGACGAGTTGTTTGAAATGCACAATTGAAATTCGAGAGACAGAGGAATGCTAAAAAAAAAAAAAAAAACTCGCTGTCTATAAATCAAGGGGCTCGTACGAAAATCGTATTTATATACATACTCGTATGTATGTATATACATGTACATGTCATCAACAGGGCAATGTATCGACAGTTCGAATTGATTTTCTATTTGAAGTGAGATGATGCCGCAAAAATAAAACAAAAATCACACTGAGATAATGAAAACCAGTTTGACAGGATGGCAGTGGACTAAGGCAGTAAGAAATACAGAGAGTTATGTACGAGTATATACAAACATGCCCACTCATTTATCATATTTTTTGGTCGATAAGTTTCTCGCAAAATGATATCATATACTCGTATACCGGGGAATTATTTTATTTTCATTTTCTTTTTAAAATACATACTTTTTTTATACTAAATTTAAGTGATGAAGCTGAACGCTAACAAATTGAGTATACACTTTTAAATGACTGTGAGATGCTTATAAATAAAATTAGAACTACACTTTGAAATTTCGTTGCGAATGGGAAAAGACAAATATCTGAACACATTCGCAAAAGGATGTGTGAAAGATAAAATTCAGGAAAAATTATATTTTTAATAAATATTCAAGGGTGGATACGCAATGTCATGGACGTCATCAGATTCAACAAAATGAGAAGTACTAGGCGTGATAATGACAAGAACGTCGGTAACGATGCGAAAAGTATTTCTAATTCGAAAACACCAGCAAACTGACAAACTGCAGTACGAAAATTTAGACAGTTATGTACAACAGGAGGTGTCATTTTAAATCAATAGAAAAACACAACAATTTTATGAAAAGTGGTGATATTTTCATTTTAATCTAAAGTACAAACTCTAAGGTTAGTAATGGAATACAATACCTGCCAAATATCCGCATCGGTTCTACCTACAAATAGTCATTCTTTTGATGAAATCTAAACTGCAAACTCTAAGGTTAGTAATGGAATACAATATCCGCCAAATATCCGCATCGGTTCTGCCTACAAATAGTCATTCTTTTGATGAAATTTTTCATTACGAATTCGCATAATTGCGGCTGTATTTCGCGAATAACAGCTCTGATATTTTTTTTTAGTGCCAAGCTGTCACTCATTGTGGATAGAGAGGTTGTTCCACTATTTCTCTTGGGTTTTCGGAGCCCCAGATGTGACAGTTTTGTTTGTTTACGTACTCAGACAAATGGAAATGAGCCTCATCACTCAGAATAATTTTATGTAAAAAATCATAATCTTGTTCATTCATTTCCAGCACCCAATCAGCGAAAGTACGGCGTTGTGCGTGGTCTGCTGGCTTCAATTCTTATGTCAACTGAACCTTATAAGTATGTAGGCCAAGATCTTTATGAAAAATGCGGTGTCAATTCCTGTGATCGTCTTGAAATGGACACACCTGGGTTTTCAGTCACACTCTCAGCTACGGCGGCAATATTTTCAGCTGACCTTGCCGGACGAACACGAGTCTTCACATCACTAACCTTTCCGAGATGTTCAAATTTATTGATTAAATTCACTATAGCTGTGCAAGAAGGCGCTTGATGATGACCAAAAGCAGTGCGATGTTGTGGATTTTCACTATTTCAACACGTTGTATACATATTTGGTAATGAGAGGATACAAAAAAAAAGAAGAAAAACAAATTTGGAATTAGAGTTCTAAAGTTTTACAATAATTCAGAAAAATGACGAAGATTGGAGGTTCTACTGACACCTCCCTCTTGCGTCTATCTTTTGCTGAGAATTCATGAAATAACCGTTTAATTTTGACGAACGATGAATCTTGATATTAGCGAAATTCGTACTAGAAAAGGTGTATCACTTATGTTTGCCTATTCATGTGTACCACCAACTGGTACCGCATCATATGATCATAATTCGAAAGTTGTTTTCTTAACGTAAATTAAACTTTCCAGCATTGCCAGATTCACTCCATAAATTTCTCTTGCTTTTCTTGAAAATATTTATATTTTTCTCCATTTTTTGTCGTCCGAACCTTAACGAAACACAGCGCTATGGATTCAACTTGGTATCTTTCTGTCTGTAAGTGGGTTTAATATTTTAATTTTATGTTTCACCTAGAAATCTGAAATTATTCAGGACCCAAATCGTCTCATCCGTTCATCGGATAACTCGTCACACTAAAGCGCGCATGTTATTGCTAAGTCTACAAACAACATAATGAGTAATGAGTAATCCGGTCAGGGAGGAGAGGATTTGGACCCAGAACACTTCCGTCAATCAAAAACATTTGTTTGTATCGATTACTAGCGGTTAACAACAAAAAACTATAGGTATTTTAGTAAAATAAAAAGTTCGAATATCGAGCGATAATGTCCAATCCCATGGGCGGAGCAGCAGCAATGCAGTTAAAATGGGAAACTTATTATGCATACATTTTTATAATGAGGAAAGTAGCTCTCTTTCCAAAAAGAAACAAAAGAAGAAGAATGTTTTAACGTTCAATTTACTTTTGTTATGTAACTCGAGGTGAACACTCAGTACGTAAATTTTAATTATTTGATGCAATATGATTACAGGTATTAGCGGTTAAGCATTTTTTTAATACCACAGAACCGGTTTGCGATAAATTTACAGTCCCTAATTTATTAGTAGAATAAAAAATGTTCAATCAAATTATCGACGTAGCTAGCTAATGTGCCAGTGAGCATCTTTATTGGTTCTGACTTAATTGGAAATTAAAATATATTAACTGCTTTTAGCATGCAATTGGCATAGCAATTATAAAAATACAGGGCTATCAATCATACCTATATGCAGTTAGAGTTAGACAATCATCTGTTATTGTTCAACAATCGAATTCAAGCAGATTGATTTAGATAAACCACAAACAACAATACGAACTTAATTCTGGTGAACAAACTTGATGTGATTCCTGTCAACTTTGGCCGGAAGTGCAACCCCCACATATTTAAGGTGAGGTTTCACTTATAATGTCAAAGAACTGAATAAGATTTGTTTATCACACAGTAGGTGTGTTTTCATCTTATAAAAGCATAGCGAAACATGTGCGTGTTAAATACAACAGCGATAACCTATATCGGCTTAAAATGTCCGAGATAATATTGCAGCTTACAACCTAAAGGTCACAGCTCAGCGACCTGAGAATACGAACGAGCGAATATTCGCAAATTTTGACATTCATTCAAAGCAACTTTTCTTTCTTTTCGCAGCAATCTACGAATTTCACTTGACATTCGTTGTGTGTGTTTCTAAAAAATATAAGTGTACAATGGGAGTCAGGCAGCACATTCTGCCAAGAAAAACTGCAGAAGGATCTCACATGATTTTTTTTAAATATTTTCGAATGTGCAAAGAACAATTTTATCAGATATCAATATTTAAAGCCCAATACGTCCCAAAGAGAAGATGGTTATAACTTTGAGGTAAGTTTTTCAATCATGCAAGCTTTTTCAATCATTTCAATCGATGTCACTAGATTCCTTACAATTTTCTTCAGGTTTCTAGCAACAGGTGCAAGCTTTGTGGACTTATCATTCCGTTTTCGGATGAGAGTATCAATAGTTAAAAAGGTAGTTGATCAAACCATTGTTGCAATTATCCCAAGCTGCCTAAAAATTTATATGCCGGATTCGTTTCCAAAAGAAGATTGGAGAAGTATTTCCGATTAATTTTTGCAACATTGGAACTTTCCCAATTGTCTAGGGGCAGTAGATGGAAAACATGTCCTTACATTTGCACCAAAGAACAGTGGAAGCCTTTATTTTAATTATAAAAAAATCTTTTCTGTAAACTTACATTCTCACCAAATATCTAAACGTGAAGAATTCATAAATACATGTGAAACTTTAATGTTTGTTTTGTATTATTTCCTTCTTGTCAACAAATTCGAACATAATTACCATTATTTGAAATAATTTGAGCTCTGATCGACTACCAAGAACAAAACAAAAGAATTGTTAGGTTAAACTCTCGCGAATGTTTTGGTCGCGTGAATGTGGATTACGTTCCACATCTGTGGAATGTGAATAAAATTTGACAGTTCGCAAGAAGTATTCGCTTATTCGTGGACAAATCAACGAATTGTCAATTTCTTCGCAGAAACTAATTAACCTATTAATCGACAGATAAGTTAAGCTCTGTTCTTTTGGAATAGTAAAGTTGTCAATTGTGTGCTTTTAAATGTACTAAAAATGGTTTGTTCGCAGTTCGCCCATTCGCCAGTCGTTGAGCTGTGAATTGACCTTAACTGCGATAAAAAAAGGGCGCCCATACTGCTTTTCCCACGTGTTATCGATAACTTGCGGGGAGATGTCACAAATGACTTCATACGCCTTTTCTAAGGACTCTATTACAAATCTAGAATGGGTCAAAATACAATGGTTGAACAAGAAAAAGCACTAAATACCTCCAACAATACATGTTTTCTTTCATTAAAATTATATAATTTGCCCCTGCTTAGAGTTTAACATCTTATTATTATTTTTCCAAACAAGTCCCCTTTTCTAGTTTTTATAAACAGCTGATTACTATAGTGCCATTACAATGCATGTGCTACCAAGTTTTTGTGTTTTTTTCCGATTTTTTTTAGCCTGTATAGGATACCAATAAAACACACTTAATTTTTCATTGATTACTCAAATCAACGTCACCATTTGAGTTTTTTGTTACAAAAGAAATTCTCAACCAGCAACTGCTACTTTGTTGCCAAGTTTACGAGTCGGTTTATGGCAAAGCAGAACAAAAGTATCTAAAGAGGCAATTGAGTGCTAATGAGCAAGGTTTGATTCATTTTATTATAAGATACCTCATTTGACTTCAACAACCAATCTGCACAAGTAAAGTGTAAATTTTATAAATACTCAACAATTAAATTGCAAACTTTGCACAAACAACGCAACATAAAATGCGATTCCATTATGCAGTCAATGTTCTTCGCCACCTCATTCATACACAACGATGATCTCATAACGATGGAAAAAAGCAAAAGATACACCACGACGTTCAACACTGAGATTGAAATTGAACTATGCAACAACTGCACGTCGTCACTGTTAGTCGTATATTATGAAATCTGTGCAGTCCCGTACAACGGTGATGATATAAAATACTACTCGTACTTCATTCGAGTGCATTCAGCCTTGGAACGCACGCTGGTTCCGCTGCTTTCAACACACAATGTATCATAGTTAATTACACACAAAGTGTCTATGCAATATGGTTCCGTGTGTAAACCACGTGTTTAATTTCCCACCACGCACGTAAAAAGAAATAACTCGTTCGGCTGCGAGTTAGGTACGGTCAGTACGGTGCAGTGAATTGAATTGTATGTCCAGCTAATTGATCTCGGCTACATGCCACTGCTTTACAGTTCAGAGAATTAACTCAATTCAGGTTGACTTAACACATTTAAAACGTAGCTAGAGCGAGAAATAGAGGTTGACATTGTTGATACTCACAGGTTAATATGTTTAATTTCAGTTGCCTTGTTGCGTTTATCTTAAATAAAGAGAAAGAAAAAAAAACATTTTGATTAGAAAATAAATTCAATCTGCAGCTGGATGTTTAAATAAAAATAGAAATACTCGGGACTGTGGTGAAACCATTTCAGAGCAACTTCAGTTGATGCGGGTAAATAACACATTTCGCTGAAAATTTCACCGATAGTTGCTAATGAAAGTGAACCCCATGAATAGAAAAGGGATGACGCACTCGTTTATATAAAGCATGCGACTGGTTAATATTAGAGTCAACAACAAGTCGCTATGTTAAAAATCTTATCAATGGGCAGTGTAGGCTTATAGGTACTATCTTAAGTCAAAACGCAATGTAATGGCTGAGGGACGAAATACCTCAAATGATGAGTAACAGGTTTATTTTGAGCGGATATTTTTAGTCATTTTCGTCGCAGAGCCATCAATCAAATTAATGTTGGGAAATAACAAAACACACCAATTAGCAATTAGAAAATTTGAGGAATTGTCCTTCTATTGGTAATAACATTTGACATACTGTTTTGCGGTATAAGTAATGAAGTCATCAGTTTTTAAACTGTAACAGACCTAGACAATGATGGATGAGTCTCGGAAGAGGCCACCAACCCCCAACCAAATAGATACGGTGGCACCCCGTATAACAAAAATTTAAATAAAATGCACGGCTGGCTGGTATGTACTTGCACCTGTGTGCTGTTTATTTGCAAATCACTTTGACTTTAAATTTAAGCGAAGATTTTTTTTAAATGTTTTTTTAATGCGACTTTTAGCTAGGAATGGGGGTTTATCTACATGTCTGTATGTCCTTCTGTCTATCTCCCCGTCTGTCTGTATGTCACTAGGACGATTAAATTTTGTTTATAAGCTTTCTAGGTTCCGAAGCAGTACAAGTTTAACATTTTTGAAATCCGCCCATAATCACACCGATTTTCAAAAAAGAAAAAAAAATTTTTCAATATTTTCACTAAAAACCGAAAAATATTTAATCATCAAACTATATAGGTGTTTCCATTCTCCAGAATTCGTCCATACATTGTATAGGGCCACATTCACATTTTGGGGCGTTTTCTGTCACTTACGGTGATGGTTAAGTCTTATGGTGAATATGACCTTTGGTTAAAACTAGTGACAGCCACGCCCATTTTCTTCTAAACAAGATACTCTCTGAGTAAAAAACTGTCATTTGATTTGAATCAAAAATTCACAATGACACTTCCACTTTATTAAGGAGGGGATAGAAGATGAGGGAAAGGGTACCGTACGATCTGCTCCACACAGATTGTAACATTTCTGTATGTTTTGTTTGAGTAAATCAAGTTCAGCCTTGCGGTCGAATTCAATATTCCATTCTCGAATTTTCTTGAAGTAGTTACAAGGTAGAGCAATGCATAAAGCGCAGTCTGGCTGTCGTTACAGACGTGTATATTCCTCATCTTCTACCTGCTCTACACAATATGGCCCATAACCATTTAGCGTGGAAAAATGATGCTTATTTGCCTTTAAGTGAAGCCTAATATAGTGTTTTTTTTATTTTTAAACCTAGCTACTCAGTGGCTTCCAGAAACAAATACAACATCGGGTGGGCTACAACTCCTGTTTTTCTCTCCAGCTAAACTCAACTGGCTAGGACTTATTATTACTCCTTACAGATAGGTGGCCTAAATTTATTCATATAATCCGTGGTCATATTAAAATGAGCACTAGCTGATTTTAACAAATAATAAGTTAATGTCCGATTTATTCATATATTAACTTGACTTGTTAGCTTTTCTTTCATCCTATTAACATAAAAATTACGTTATTGTGAAGCAGTCAGTCAATGGACGAAAAAAAATAAATATTGTAACATAATGTAGCATAATAACTACGCCCTCGAACAGGCAACAAATTCCGAAGTGTCTTTTCATTGCTTTCTTTTGAGGTTCGTGTCTGAAATTAGTCACCACAGCTCGGATAATATCGCGGATAAAAGAGAACAAGAGAGAATTATAACTGCACGAAATGATTGTCATCTTGGAATTATTATATCAGAATTTTTCTTGCTCCAGTGGTCGAAGAATTTGCTAGAAGTTTCTGGCTATCAGAAACTTCTGCTATATAAGGACAGATGGCGATCAAAAAAAAGACAGTGATTTTTAAACTGTGGCGAAGAGATTAGAAAAGTGATAATAGGCGAAGTTGTAATTTTGTGATAAATTGAAAGTTGAGAGTGAACAAGAAAAAGTAATTAGTTTGGATTTGTAAATTAAGTAATTGAAAGGAGATAAAGTGATTTGAGAGGAAAGAGACCTTGTAAGAAAAGAATTTGCGAAGAATAGTATAGTGTGAACTTGAATTGTTCTATAGAGTAGAAAATAAAGAAATAAATTTCACAGAATATCGTTTTATCTACTCGAGCCGTAGCCTGCATATTACATTGGTGTCAGAAGCTGGGATAAAACTTATTCTGTGAATAACTATTTCCGTGGTGTGAAATTGCACAAGAAAAAAAAAAAAAAAAAAACGATTTCTGCGTTGAGTTAATTAGTAGCGCAAAAATGGGTCGCAAGTTGGGAAAACTAACTATAATTCAACTAAAGGCAGAACTCAGTAAGCGGAATCTCGACACAACTGGGGGAAAAGATGCCCTACTGATTCGTCTGGAAGAAGCAGTAACGCAGGAAGGTGAAAATCCGCATGACCGACCCGGGTATAACAAGTCTGCTCCTGCAACTTAAGTTAGTCATGGACGAACAAAAGAAAGCAATAGAAGATCAAAGTCATAAGCTCGATGACCAAAGGAATTCTCTAGAACTTAAGTTGGATGAACAAAAGAAAGCAATGGATGAACAAAAGAAAGCAATGGACGAACAAAAGAAAGCAATGGACGAACAAAAGTATTCTCTAGAACTTAAGATGGACGAACAAAAGAATTCTCTAGATGCTCTGGAAAGTAAACTTGATGAGCAAAACAAGAACTTGGAATCCAAATTCGAAGTGATCGAAGAGAAAATCGAGAAGGTAGAGACGCAACTCGAAAAAGTCGAAACTAGATTCGATGAAAACTTTGAGAAGCATGAAACTCAGTTCGGGAAAATAGAGACTCAGTTCGAAAAAGTAGAAAAACAAGTCGAAAATCTTACTAAGGAACTCAGCAACGTGAAGAGACAGAAAGCACGGGAATATTCCACCGACGGTCTGAGAAGAAAGGAGATGCAGCCTCCTATCTTCGATGGTCAAACATCATGGCCAATTTATAAAAGGCAATTCGAAGCGGCCGCAATGACCAATAGCTGGGACGATGAAGAGAAGTCCATTGCACTCACACTTGCACTGAGGGGTCCAGCTGCGGAGCTCTTGCAGACCATCCCGGAAGATAAACAGCAGAACTACGACTCTCTGGTTCAGGCTATCGAAATGCGGTTTGGGGATGAACACATGCAGCAGGTGTACAGGGTTCAGCTGCGTAGTCGAGTCCAAAAAAGGGGGGAAACGCTCCAACAGTTGCAAGCGGATATAGAGCGACTAGCCCATCTTTCATACCCTAAAGCCGGTGAGGAGCTTATCAACGAAATGGCGGTGGAAGCTTTTATTCAGGCCATAGAGGACAGACAACTGCAAATGGCTGTAAGGATGGCTGAAAAGCGAACACTCCCCGAGGCATTGGCATTCGCTTTGTCAATGAAGGCTGCGGACCAAGCATACCAGGGAATACACCGTGTCAGGGAAATGTCCGTCGTGGAATGCTCATGCCAGAGAACAGCCGTCATGGATGAAGACAGAGCTCGCGGAAGTCAAATCCGTTGCTGGAATTGCAACCAAACCGGACACCTACAACGGCAGTGCAGAAGTGCACCTAGACGAGGAAATTGTCCACATTGCGGAAGTAGGAGAAGCAGAGAGGAAGCATCTGGAGGTGATAACATCCATCCTGTCAGTCAGACTTCCCAAAACCAGCAGTCGGGAAATGCGTAAGGACCAACTTCGCGGGGCAGAAGTTGGTTACTGGAATCGAGGCCCCCAGGACCACCATTCAAGTTTCGCAAACCAAACGGGATAACAAGAGCCTGACAGTGGAGGCACTAATCAACAAGAAGAAGTGCGTAGCCACCATCGACACAGGTGCCACTGCCTCCATTGTAAGAAGAGATATCGTCAAAAGCTCCTGGCTGCACAACACCAACAGCTACTGCCTGAAGACTGCAATAGGGGAAATGGCGAAGGTATTTGGAGAAGTTCGTCTTACGCTTACTCTGGCAGGACTGACGTTCTCCCATGCGTTTCTGGTGGCAGACATATGCGACGAGTGCATCATCGGAATAGACTTCATGAAAGCAAATGAAGTAATCTTGGACATCGGGATGCAAGTACTGAGGTATCGAAATGTGGAGATTCCGATGGTGTACGGAAACGAGAATGCCGTAACTCTCAGGACAGTCATCAGCAAAGACGAAGTTTTGCCGCCGTCTTCAGAGACAATCATTTGGACGAAGCTGGAAGGTGATCTTGGGAGCCACCGATTCTACATAGTAGAACCAGACCCAGAGAAGAATTCTCAAGACTACATCGTGGGAAAGACGTTAGTCGAACCAAAGAACACCATGGTTCCAGTGAGAGTTTTGAACGCAAGACCACACACTGTCAAACTAAGGCGAGGGGAGGTGACTGGAAAATGCACGCCGATTACCGCCGTCGCAACAATATCTGAACGTGGTCCTCCAAAACCTCTCCCATCACCTTGGACAGCGGAAACGAGAGAGACGATTCTCCAGTCCAGTGAGCTGAATCAGGAGCAGCGAACTATGGCAGAGAATCTTATCAATGAGTACGCTGATGTATTTGCCTCACAGGACGGAGAATACGGCCGAACACACCTGGTACAACATCGAATAGACACTGGTGATACTAGACCAATTCGTCAGCCTGCTAGGCGCCTTCCATTGGCAAAGCAGACAGAAGTTGCAGAGATGGTGTCGGCAATGGAGAAAGAAGGTGTGATTGAAAGTTCCAAAAGTCCGTGGGCATCACCGGTTGTACTGGTTAAGAAGAAAGATGGCAGCACGCGGTTCTGCGTGGACTATCGGCAGCTCAATTACGTCACCAAGAAAGACAGCTACCCTCTGCCACGGATTGACGACACGCTAGACACACTATCAGGAGCCCGATGGTTTTCCACTCTCGACTTGAAGAGTGGCTACTGGCAGGTACAGATCCATCCAGAAGACCGGGAGAAAACCGCCTTCACCGCAGGAAATGGGCTATGGCAATTCACGGTAATGCCATTCGGGCTGTGCAATGCTCCGGCGACTTTCGAGCGATTGATGGAATGTGTCCTGCAAGGGTTAACATGGAAAACCTGTTTGGTATACTTGGATGATGTCATCGTCGTAGGAAAAACGTTTGCGCAACACCGAGACAATCTAAGGGATGTATTTCAAAGGCTTCGAAGTGCCCACCTGAAGCTCAACCCCAAGAAGTGCGCCCTGTTTAGAGCGGAAGTCAAGTACCTGGGACACATAATTTCAGCGAAAGGAGTGAGAACCGATCCGGAGAAGGTCGAAGCGGTGAAAAACTGGCCAGTCCCCAAAGACAAACACCAACTAAGGAGCTTCCTGGGCCTAGCCACCTACTACAGACGGTTCGTGAAGGATTTTGCCGGGATCGCAAAGAACCTGCACCAGTTGACGGAAAAGGGAAAACAATTCAAATGGTCAATTGAGTGCGAGAAGAGCTTCAAGGCACTTAAACAACGGCTATGCGATGCCCCGATACTGGCTTACCCCACTCCCGGGGAAACGTTCGTTGTGGATGCAGATGCTAGTAATGTCGGGGTAGGAGCCGTACTCTCCCAGGTGCATGACGGCCAAGAGAAGGTGGTTGCGTACTTCAGCAAGGTGCTCTCTAAGCCAGAAAGGAACTACTGCGTGACAAGGCGGGAACTTCTAGCTTTGATCTTGGCTACGAAGCATTTTCACAAATACCTCTACGGGAGGAAGTTCGTTCTTCGCACAGACCATGCAGCCTTAAAATGGCTATTACAGTTCAAGAGTCCTGAGGGTCAGGTCGCAAGATGGATCGAAAGGCTGCAAATCTACGACTACGAAATACAGCATCGTAAAGGAAAACTCCACTCTAATGCGGATGCACTGTCCCGGAGACCATGCAGAACGGATTGTAAACATTGTGCGCGTCAGGAAGAACGGGAGCTGGTTTCCATCCAAAGAATGAGAGCCGAACCTATCGCCGGCTGGAGCGTAGATGAGATCCGGAACGCTCAGAAGGAAGACCCGGATATCGAGCCGATTCTGGCCTGGAAGGAGAACATGGAGAAACCGGATCATCAGGACATCTCTCACAGAAGCCCGACCTTAAAGGCATATTTTGCGCAGTGGGACTCCCTCCATGTCCAAGAAGGTGTTCTGAGAAGAAAATGGGAATCCTCCGACGGAAAGTCGTTTGTAATGCAGCTTGTCGTACCACGGACGAGGGTCAAGGAGGTGTTACAGGAAATGCATGGCGGGGCGACCGGAGGCCACTTGGGAGTGAATAAGACGTTAGAAAAGGTACGAGAACGTTTTTATTGGTTAAAAGCGAAGGAAGATATCGAAGACTGGTGCAGAAAATGCGACGTGTGTGCAGCTAGCAAGGGTCCGAGAATCAAAACTCGAGGTAAGATGCACCAATACAACGTGGGAGCACCTTTCGAACGAATCGCCATTGACATCGCAGGGCCCTTTCCGGAAACCGACAATGGTAATCGGTATATCCTCGTAGTGATGGACTACTTCAGTAAGTGGCCGGAAGCGTTTCCGATCCCTAACCAGGAAGCCAGAACCGTGGCGGAGCAGATCGTCTACAATTGGGTTAGCAGATTCGGTGTGCCCTTGGAATTGCATTCTGACCAAGGGCGGAACTTCGAGTCAAGAATCTTCCAAGAGATGTGTCAACTACTCGGAATCAAAAAGACAAGGACAACCCCGCTTCATCCACAGTCGGACGGTATGGTGGAGCGTTTCAATAGGACTTTGGACGAACATCTCTCGAAGGTCGTAGGTGACTACCAACGGGATTGGGACCGGCAGATTCCCTTGTTTTTGATGGCCTATAGAAGTGCCGTGCATAGCACTACTCGACATACGCCGTTCGAAATCTTATTTGGTGGAATAGCTCGTTTACCCAGTGAGGTGAAATTTGGATCTCCTACCAATGAGCCCAGAAATGAAGAAGAGTACGTGGCGGACCTGAGGGAAAGGCTTAGGGACATACACCAAAGGACCAGAAGCCAGATTAAGATGACGAGCGACCGCATGAAGACCAGGTATGATGCCAAGGCAACAACGTCAGGATTCCAGGAAGGAGATCTAGTGTGGCTGTATAATCCCCATCGCCAAAAGGGGAAATCACCTAAGTTGCAGCAGAACTGGGAGGGTCCCTACAGAATAATAGCCCGCATCAACGATGTTGTCTACCGCATCCAGCGAGGACCAAGGGCCAAAATGAAAGTGGTTCATGTGGACCGACTGAGTCGATACAATGGCCGAAGTGAGGACACACTTGTTCGGGACGAACAAGTCTAAGAGGAGGGCAGTGTAACATAATGTAGCATAATAACTACGCCCTCGAACAGGCAACAAATTCCGAAGTGTCTTTTCATTGCTTTCTTTTGAGGTTCGTGTCTGAAATTAGTCACCACAGCTCGGATAATATCGCGGATAAAAGAGAACAAGAGAGAATTATAACTGCACGAAATGATTGTCATCTTGGAATTATTATATCAGAATTTTTCTTGCTCCAGTGGTCGAAGAATTTGCTAGAAGTTTCTGGCTATCAGAAACTTCTGCTATATAAGGACAGATGGCGATCAAAAAAAAGACAGTGATTTTTAAACTGTGGCGAAGAGATTAGAAAAGTGATAATAGGCGAAGTTGTAATTTTGTGATAAATTGAAAGTTGAGAGTGAACAAGAAAAAGTAATTAGTTTGGATTTGTAAATTAAGTAATTGAAAGGAGATAAAGTGATTTGAGAGGAAAGAGACCTTGTAAGAAAAGAATTTGCGAAGAATAGTATAGTGTGAACTTGAATTGTTCTATAGAGTAGAAAATAAAGAAATAAATTTCACAGAATATCGTTTTATCTACTCGAGCCGTAGCCTGCATATTACAATATTTATTGTAGTTCGAAATTTTCATTAATAATCTAGTTTTAAATATAAATTAGATAAATATTTTATTAATATTATATTTAGCTTTTTAATTTTAAAGTTATTTTGAATTGATTTGTTATACAGTCTGTCAATAGCCACGCCTGATCTTTGACAGCCGATTGTGGTTATGTTTAAAATGACAGCGCTGTCATTCTCTCACGAATGTGTTCTGTCATTGCTACCATTTAGGCCCGTTTGCTGATACGAGACTTAAATATTTAAGTATCACTTATACACCTAAGTAATACTTAACGGGTTGCACGAAATACAAAGTAAGTCTTAAATATCAAAAATAAAAGTGCGTTTTTGCTAAGATGCACTTAAATATTTTTCAGCAACTGGTAATAAGCTATGATGATCTTTAGGTTTAAGTTCAACATAACACACTTAGATAAGACACAATTTTATGACTAGTATCATCAAATGGGCCTTAATCGTGGAAAACTATAAAAATTCTTGCTCTGTTCGCCAAACGATTCGCGATCTACTACAGAGCCTATTTTTGGCTCAAAATTGTCAATCCATAACAGTTCCAGGAGCTTCCTTTGCATCCAGGCAAATTTTGATTTGATTTTGGTCAGGTGGCGTAATTAGTCCATACGTCTTCTGAAATGTAAGAGACGAAACTGTAACTGTCAACGGCGAAAGCTATCAAGAGATGATGCCCGAGTTGGATGATATAGACATAGAAAATATGTGCTTTCAGCGAGGCCGTACTACGTGCCACACAGTGAATGAAACAATGGTGTTATTGAGAGAAAAGTTTCCAGGTCGCCTTGTTTGGAGAAAACACGATATCACCAACGCGCTAAGTTAAGTCTTTAGCCTATGCCAACAAACCAGCAACAATTCATGGCCTGGAGAACAATGTCATTTAAGCCATTGCTGAAATCCAGATATAGATTCATGTGGAAAAGTCATCTAAAATTGGGTCTCTCGAATCACCTTAAAACAAATCTGTTACCATAAAACAGACGCCGATTTCAGAAAAAGATGTCGATTCACTTTTTTTTTTTTATAACAAGACGCCAATACTAAGAAAAAAAAGTATGCATATTTTCACAAGCGCCCATAGATTTTAATATATTCTCTTGACATCTGACTTTTTTATTTTCGTTAAATTATTTTTCTTACTTGTTTTTTGGCATTTAATTTTTTTATTGGTTGTGGAAGTCAGAAAATGTGTCACAAAAGTGATAGCCAAATATATGTATGTATTGCTCATCGCGTTTATGTGAAATGCAGTTCATTTTCCTCTTTGTATATTTTAAATAAGTGCGTCCTCTTTAAATAATCTGTGAATCTATCCTTCCTTGAAATGACATTTGTTCATCATTAAAAGCTACTTTTTTGAACTATTGGAGCTCGGCCATCTTCAGAAAATTTGTCGTATGAATGAAATGTTTATAATCCACGAACATAGCCGCTTCTGTGGCGAATACTTTGACAGTTGACAGCTAATATTATTATGACTGCAGGCAGAAGTACCAGTCTTCAAATACATACAATTTTTAAAACCCGGCTGGCTAGGAATCATTTTAATGAACCACTGACTAGCTAGGTTCTCCACAGAAACACCATCGCCAGACTCTTGACTGGTTTCAGAGTCATCCCTGACAATTCAATTGCAATTCTATCCTAAAAGCGAATAAAGTCTGTCACAGTTCTTGTTCTTTGGAGTTTAGTGAAAGCAGCAGTTATACATGTATTTACGGGAAATCATTTTCCTCAAGATCACCAAGGTATATCGATGGTTCCCCAAAAAGGATATGTTAGAAGGTTTGTATTTTAAAGCTCTATTTTACACCACCGCCAACATCTCTCGTTATCTGCCCACATCGTTACTTTTTACAATGTAAATTGCAGACGAATAAGCTATAAAGACTATGGAACAGTCAGCAATACGACAATGCGATCACTCAATACTTCACCAAGTTTTCCCTTACGAAAAGCCCCAATCAATTAATATTTTCAGTATTAAATCCCCCTTTACACTGTGGCGTACGTGCAACAATTTGCACAAAAATCCCACGGAAAAAATATCATCAAGCTGTGACAATCTGAAATGCACCTATTTCGGTTCACCTATTATTAGCTCGAAAAGTAAACCCCGACAGTGTGGTTCAAATTAAACCATTTCACCTCATCAGTCATGTGTCACAATAAATAATACATTACAATCAGACCATATCCACATTTTCATCGAATGCTAAAGTCGCAGAATAATCGGTTTCATCGTGATACTTTTCCAATTAATATTATATGAGCATCGGTATTCCCTTAGCATAAGCACATATTCATCGTATTTCCCCCCACATGACAACAAAGAAAGAAAAAAATCCGATTTCACAACTCATCCCGCTGTTAACAGATGTATCTATAATACAATTATCCGTACCGTACTTATCGATAAATTTGCCGGTTCACCATATGTGACTCATCTACCTTGGTCTATTAGAAATTCATTGGAATGAGAGAGACCGAAATAAAAAAAAAAAAAAAAAAATACTTTATTGAATGTCATTACAACCACGCTAAACGTCAGAACAACTCGTCGCCTCTGCTTTGTACTTTGGAGTTCGAATTCGATAATCGAACACCATGAGTGGAGAGGGGGCCCGGTGAAACCATCGCGCAGCTAACTTGTCATTTAACAGGAAATAAATACAAGTCATATAAAAACAGTCACCTGTATGGTTGCACGTTTCCACTTCAATTAAAGAGTCAAAACGTCACACACCTTGGGAATATCAGATGGGGGGTAAAGCCGGTTTTTGGTGGAACACGTGTTTTTTCTTAGCTCTAGTCAATGCGCATAGACAAGAAGAATAGGAAGTGGAAAGTCGAATCGCGACGGTAGTTAACGAAAATGTGGTATGATTAGAGTGGAAAAAAATACCCATTTCCTATGTCATTGAACCGATATTTGCTTTTTTCTTCGATTCCATCATTTAGCAAAATAATTGCATCGTTTTAGAGTAAAGTGTTCGATAAGGCTATTCAAGAAAACAGTTACATTAGGGCTTTAGAGATCAAATCCAATATGAAGGTAGTCACTGTCACTTCCCTTAAATGTTGCCACCTCAAGAATGCGGAGATCTTATGAATTATTTCATTATTGTATAACAAATCATTTAAGGTCGCTAGAAATTATATCTTATATTTTAAATCTGAAATTCTTACAAGCAAATCGTAATTTTTGACATTTGCATATTTTAAACAAACAGCCGCTGAAATTTATCGAGTGTACCGATCGTCGATAAGTTTTAATCTAACCTGAAATGCAAGCTTAACTGGTGTATTTTTTCACATAGAGCTTATACAGAAATCTATAATAAAACCTTCTAAGTCTTGACCCCCCCACCCCACTTACACTTAATCCGATTTCGACACTTTTTAGACAAAATGTCAAAAGCATCATCATATACAAGGTGGGGCAAAAGTAATGTCATATTGTGAATGTGCCATAATTTTTGCAAGTGACGTCAAATGTCATTGTGCTTTGACATTTATGTTGTAGACAGTTAGAGAATTCGTTGACAACAAACAATGGAGCGATACACACCTGAAGAACGCGGAATTATTGTTACTGCTTATTTGACCAATTTTCGTATATCAAATTTATGTATATCAAACTATTCGTCTTATTGTTTGGAGTGACGATAAGCAACGGGTTATTATAAAAAAACAAGATGGTGGACGAAAGCGACATTTTCTTTTCCTTTTATGTTTTTATAAGTTTTTTGGAAACCACATATGCATTCAAATCGAAATAGTACCCATAAATTTTTTTTTTAAATATTAGGGTTTTAGAGTTAAAGGCGGTACCTATGTACATACCGTTTTTGGCAGTTTTTCTCAAACCTGTTTTTGCCATTAGACCTAATGGCATATGAACACCGTGGCTAGCTCGAATAAATCGCAATCTGGAAGTCCAATTTTCAACCACTTTTTCGAGCAGCTGGGTTTATCGGCCATAACGCGGCGAATGTTGGCTTCCAAGTTGTCCATCGTCTCTGGTTTATCAGCGCAGAGTAGCGACAATCACATATCCCCACAGAAATAATCCAAAGGTGTTAAATTACACGATCTTGGAGGCCAATTCACAGGTCAATTACGCGAAATTATATGCTCATCGAATGTTTCCTTCAACAAATTGATTGTGGCACGCACTGTGTGGCATGTTGCGCTGTCTTGTTGAAACCACAGCTCTTCCACATTAATGCCATTCAATTGGGGAACGAAAAAGTCAGTAATCATGGATCTACAGCGCTCTCCATTGAGTGTAACGTTCTGACCGACATCACTTTTGAAGAAATATGGACCAACGATTCCACCAACAGTGACTTTTTGTGGGTGTAACGGCGTCTCAATAATGGCTTGTGGATTTTCTTCACTTCAAATGCGGCAATTTTGCTTGCTAACGTAGCCATTCAACCGAAAATGAGCCTCATCGCTGAACAGCATTTTCTGGTGAAAATGAGGATCAATGGCATTCTCATTTTCGGTCCATTCGTGTATAACGCACACAATATGGTCAAGCAGCTTCAATTCTTGCTGGAGCTTGTAAGCTCGCAAACCAAGATCTTTCCGCAATATTTTTCATAAAGTGCATGAACCACGATTTTCGAAATAAAATTGCATAATTTGCAATCGTTATTCTGGCGTAAGTCTATTCATGGTGAAATGACAAACCAAACTAAGCACAAATCAGCTGTCAGCTGTCAAATTGACTGTGTCTGGAAAAAGTATAGCCAATTCGAAAAACAAATCTCTAAAAAAAACACCCTTTATATACAAACAAAAATCCGACTCCAAAAACTACTAACTAACTTCCAAACCTTGTTTGTTTTTTTGGTGCAATTTATAAAATCTCATCTCTTCATTCGGGTAAATGAAGTTGCTGACAGACTGGCACACAATTTATTTGTCAATATCATATGTCAGGCCGCTATTAGACTATCATATACATATACATATACTGAGAGCAAATCAAAAGTTCGCTATAATTTATCAGCTTTTGAAAAAAAAACAAAAGTTGCTTGTCGATTTGTTATAGCCTTGCGATATTTAGTTTCAAATTTCAGGAGAATCGATAAGTATGGAGACGAGTAAACCTAAAATTATTGATATAAGGTCGGTATATATTCCAGCGCCGCACAACAAGAAATTCGCTTTGTTATTCTCCTCAGATTTCGAAGTCAAGTCAAGCCAGTGCAAATTTTCCACGAATTCCAAAATTCATTGAATGCACCATCCCTTGTGACTGTTTCCAAGTAGTTTCAAAGATTCCATTCTGGGTATTTATCTGTTAAGGGTGAATCTCTTGAAGGTCCCACCAAATTTTCGACAGACGATACAAATGTGGCCCTGTTGTAGGCATAAAATGACGAAAATGCCATGGCTGTTTCACGAATGTTAAATCACCGGCTGAAATACTCGAAAAACTCAGCTTGATGGGTTCCACGAATTTCAAAAGACGAGCAAAAAGGTCACGTGTTCATTTTGCCCGATATTTCTTGGAAAATTTTGAAACCTGAGTCAAGTTGCTTTAATAAAATCATTACGGGTGATGAACCTTGGTTCTATAAGTACGACGCGGAAAACAAACAGATGGTAAGTGCTAAATGGTATACAGAAACTTGCTTACAAGTTTTGGAAATTTTGTTGGAAAACCAGAAAAAATTGCAACAAAATTAACTGTAGGTACTTTTAAGATTGCTATTCTGATTGACAGTAAAAATAATCGAACTCTAGTACTTATTAAGGCAAATATAGGCAACAAGCATCGTTAAAGTTGATACAAATTCGACTGACACCAAAATCAATATTTCTCGAGAGATGTACGTTTTGCAAGAAAAAAAAGTCATTCAAATCGGAGTACTTTCGTTGCGTACCTATCTACATAGTTGCAATTATTCTGCTTAAATGACATTTTATTTCTTAAAACAGCTGTAATGCAAATAGCAGAATTAGCTATGAAAAATAGCTTCTATTGCTATTAACGTGAAATGAAAATAGGAGAATTTGCTATGAAAAATAGCCATTATTGTTATTTCTAGATAGCTATTCTAAATAGCATTACAACAAACATAATTGCAGTTGCTATGCAGGTAAGCTGAAGTACTACGCTTTAATGACTTATACCGAACTTTTCTAAAATAGCAGGTGGTTAATGCAAATAGGATTCCTTTTTATGATATGCTGCTATATACAAAAATATTTAATGTTTGCAACACCAGCGTTTTTATGTGAGCTTCGGCTTTTTGGTGCCTAATACTTCGCAATACTAGCAATGCCATATTAAACTTTAGAAATACTGTATAAATAGCTACGTCTTTTATTAACATTCACAAATGCAGCTATATCCTTCGTTGTTATGTTTTATAGGAAAATCAGTGGAAGCGACATCGTTATTATTTCTCTATATTACAAAGAAATGACACCGATTAAGATAGCACTGCAGTCATCACACCACCAAAAAAGTCGTGGAAATCTATGCATATCGGTGTTAACGTGAATCCGATTGAATCCAAGATAAACAAATCGTTGTTCCAACTTCAGATAAACATTCTGCAAAAAAGTATCATTCAAATGAGTGAATTTTTCCAAAAGTTATCGTGAACAAAAGGGGCTGAAGGCAATCCCACATACAAACAGACAGATAGACAAACGCACAGTAGCAATGCGGAAAACATCTTTTCTGTACATTTTGAGTGTAGTTCCATTCGAATCTGATCTTATCTCGAATACGACATGGACATGGAAGTAAAAGTGTACATATTTTAACATTCTTACCAAGAATTCATTCGTTGCTAAGTCAAAAAAAAATTATTATTTTGTATCTTTTATTAAAGCTTGACATTCTCCAGTGGCATCTACCACACTATTGAACTTAATGACTATTTGTAGGCTGCCTTGAGATCTATCTAACCTTTATACGCCTTGCTGCATTTGAGTAATTAAAAAATATTCATTTATCAATGACAAAAATCGCATTCCATCTGCTACTTGATTGAAAAACAAACATACGAGTACCCCTAAGTGTCCGCTACTCAAGGAGCATATGTTTCATTCTTTCTTTCTTTAATAATTAATTTGCACTAATTAACTGGAATATATGCAAAACAAAACAAAAAAATATATAAATCATCATTTCGCAATTTTAACGCCAGCCTGGCGGTCGTAAACTTAACTGCGTCGTCGCTTTCAGAAGTCATTTTATTGCGCGTCTTGACATTGTTCTCTGTGCCTCCCGAGATGCTGTGGTGGGAAAATGTTCGCTGAGTTTATTTAAATACGCCAACAATTCAGGGTAATTAGCTGTTAGGAACATTTTACACTCTGCACTTTTAATGGCTGTTTATGAATGAGTCGCGGGTAATTATGCCAGAGGGTCTCTCTCCCATCGTGGCAATAAATTTTCGACTTTACTAACGCTGGAATTTATCACGTGCGAATTGATTGAATCTCGTTTTGGGTGGCTTAGTCGTATAGACTTTAATTGGTTTTACGGTCACGTACTAATAGCTCTTTCATATGAATTCTATTTTATCGGTATTTGTTGAGGTTAAATTTTTCGGGGGTTTATAATGGGTCTATTAACATAACAAAGACATGATAATAACATGAATAAATATTGTTAAGCTTAAGATCCATTATCGTCTCGATAACCCCGAGGCAGCCGCCGGTCACGTAATGTTTAGCATCTTCAATATTCTGTTAAGTGAACGTACCTATATATACGTATGTACATCGTACATGTGATATGTGCCAATCTAAACCGGAGTTTTGTTCAATACCAAACGAGCGCTGCGGTCTCTTTTATTGGAAATTGTTTGAGGAACATTTAGTTACATTTGGGAAGACTGTTTGATGGATTGAACACATTAGGTCCACATAGAGACTATAAGGTCCATTGTTAAAACCATTCAGTGGTTTTGGGAAAAACCTATGTCGCTACATTCTATATCCTTAAATTCGAAAGCATGGTAGAGATGCTTTTCACCTTGAATCTTAGAGAGATTTCGAACCAGACCACCGTTTCGTATCTATGTACATTTTTCGTGTAGCGGTTGGAGGAATTTCGATTTTATTCGTTTCTCCTAATACTCTACGGTAGCCAAAAGATTTTTATATTTGAAAGACAAATTATTGTTCCCGGCTGGGACTTATTTGAACATAAGGCCTGTCACAAGATCAGTTGGGTCTCATCTGATAGGCAGATAACATACAGGCCCCCATACGTGTTCGTACTGCTTCTAGAGAACGTCAACAATTTAGAGACCATCAAAGCAGTCAGCATCTCTGTGCAGACAAATACCTGACAGGCAATGGAATGTTGTGAAAAATGTTTGTATTTTTTGGTATTTCGGTCAAAGACAAAAAACAGTAGCGCTTTGCTATCGACAGAAAGCTGGAGGCGGATCGAAATTCGGATAGCAGCAGCCTCAGCGATGGATAGACCTGAACTCGAAGCACAGTACCGCGTGAAAAGGAAGGTAGTTGAGCATAGTGTTGGGCGCAATAAGCGTAATTATATCAACGCGTTAGCTTCCTAAGCCGAAGAAGCAGTAAACAGATGTGACAGCAGGACTGTCTGGAATATCACCAAAGAGCTTACAAGCGACCTATGTTCCAAACAACATCCGGTGAAGAATTTAGATAGTCCCCTTCTCATTGCAAATGAGGATCAGCTTAAGAGATGGATAGAGCATTTCGCACCGGTTCTAAACCATTTAGACGACAGCTCAATGATCTCGAACTCAAATGAATCTTCTGGTGCAACGAATTCCTGTATACGCACCGGACCTTCTAGTAACACAGAGATTGCATATCGACTGAATTGCTCTATCCACTTATAAGGAATGCATGGGAAAAGAACATTTCACAGGAGAATGGAAAAAGGGAACGATCATCAAGCTTCCAAAAAAGTTTAATCTGAAAGAATTTGAAGTACGGAATATGTGCTCTTCTGGCAGTGGCTAAATTAGTAGCGAAGATAGTTTTGCATACGATCAAAGAATATTTAGATTCCACTCGCGATGTCGACACCAAGCAGGCTTTCGCTCAAGATCTTCCTACGTCGACCACATTAACACCTTGCGAATCGTTATATATAATAAAGGCAACGTATGAAAGAGCTAAGTGTTTGATTCTACACAAAGGTAAGGTGTCAGAAGTAAAAAGCGGGGGTGCGACAGGGGTGCGTACTTCCACCACTGCTATTTCTGATGGCCACCAGCGATGGCATCTGTGCAGCACTGAGAGACGAACGTCGAGGGATCACTTAACTATCAGATACTTCTGCATAGCCAAGGCAATGAAAATCATCTGCTGCAATCAAAATAATTGAAGTCTGACTACAGGCATGAAATTGCAATAATGCGAAGTGTCCGTACTTTTTAAACAATTATGGTTTTCTCCACCAAAAGAGATAATACTCTATCCGACATATCCCTTAATGCCATTGAAATTCAGCTGTCAAACGTATGCAACATTCCAATGAATGTGGTATTTGTTACACAAATGGAAAGGGAATCTACAGTCCCATTTCCAAATTAGCGGGGACTCTCTAAACTGTTCTTGTTTTGAGTCTAAGCTTGTCTAGAACACCCTTTGCTTGCCAGGTGAGTTTCGCAGTTTACCTTTCTCGACATTAACCCTTCTGTGGCTTAATCACTAAACATCTAAAGCTGAACCTAATGTGAACTTATTGCGTACTCTAAAAGACACTCTCCACGTGAAGATCAAAACAATGATTACGTCAAGCCAAGAAATTTAATCTATAGATACTTTCTCATTGGCCACTACTCACTAAAGTAAAAATAGTCAAAATTTACTTAGATACGGCTTTGCCACAGGACAAGCTAACTTTCGAATTCACTCCCAGGAGACATACATACATATGTATGTATTTCCAGAAGCCTTTCATGTGCAACAATTCAAAAGCATAATCAACAGGTACTGAGAGAAGATTATAAAAAAATCAAAAAACAAACCACTTTTTTTTTGCAAATGGCCCGCTATTGTACACTCAAACAACTTGGTAGAAGTTGCAAATCTCCATTCGACATCAGCCACTTATCTGTAAGACTTCTCTTTAAGTTGCTACATGATGTTGATTTCCAAGGCCCTCACGGGTTACGAAAAAGGTCTTCTACTTCACACTTCTAGGCCTTTTTTACCAACCTCAAACGCTCCACAATACTACTAATAATACGTAATAATATTAAGTACCGTTTTACAGGTTTCTACGGTAATTAACCATTAGCTGGTCTTTGTAAGCATCCATTAAATTACGATACGTGACCACTTAACCTCCTACTCAATTTAGAATCTACTCGTAAGACGAACCCAGTCGGCCTTTACTACTCAAATGGCACCTTCAGATTACGAGATTAAACCCTAAACTCGGGTCCGTCATTCACATTAATTGTTTCCCTACAATTTATAATAAAAACATCATCAAAATCTGAAAATATCCTTTAAAGCTGATATTATTGAGCAAAGGTCGACAATTCCCTCAAAAAGGTTTTTGCACAGTTTCCCCAAAAAGAACTGATTGAATAAATTATGTTTGTTGCTGTTGTATCCCTTTTTAAATGACTAAAAGCACAAATACAGAAGGGACACGACGATACCTTCTTATCAACTAAATAGGTGTCATTTCCACAGAAATTCCTATCTAATGGTTTCACTTTTACTTTAACCTCTCAACACCTACACACGGGTCCCTATCAATTTTCTGAATACATTTTTCCATTGCTAAATTTCCACTTTTAGAAACGACATTTCTGATTACTGCGCATTAACACTAAAAATACTTTCATCAATTCCTCAAAAAGCCATTCCATTTAAAAACGAGGGAAAGCTAACGAAAAAAAAAAAAAAAAAGAGAGCATTTAACCAACACATACAGAAGCATTCAGAGCGTCCTTTCTTACAAACGTCCTTCCATAAAAAAAAAAAAAAAAATCTCCGCATTTCACTTTGATGTGCGCACCTTCTACACGTAGGTATTGTATGTCTTGTCTACCCTGGGAAAGAGGGAGTGTACGAGTACTTGATAAAAATATCGATCCACACGCCCAGTCAGTCTATAAGGCAGGACGACACGACGCAGAATTCCGAACATGATTCCTAGAATTTTTTTTCCTACATCAAAGTAACTGAAACAAGGAGAACAAAAATTCCACCCCTCTCTCGTCCTGAATTCGAAATTGAGGGCCCGCCCGTAGTGCTAGTGGTTGACGTCAAGGGGTATAATTACCGTAGGGCCATTGACTTTGACAATCGATGACTGGCATCAACAGCAGCAGAGCGACGAGTAAAGTTCTGTCAATTCAGGACATGTTGTGTCAGTGGGACACAAACACAATGCGGGGGTGACTTCTGTAAGCTCCATGGTGTAGGTTGCTAAGTGAAAATATCCTCGTTACGGGAAAGTATTTTTCACATCAGGGCTACTTTAAGGATGAGGGGGTAGGTATGTCAAGTGGTAGATTTTTCATTGTCCTGGTATATATTTTGACTTGCTAATTAAGCAGCTAAGAGAGGAGGGCTTTGTTTTGCGCCCATGTAAAGCTATGAGATTGCGTGACAGGTGTCAATTAGTTTAATAACAAGTCATGTCAAATAGGGTTATTTGCACTGTCCTAGGTGTCGGGGTTACGTCATTTCGGCAACTTAATTGAATATTTAAAACAGTGGCTAGTTGAAAGAATTGCCAAAAGGGGAGTGTTTCTACTACAAAGGTAGCATTTACATTTTGAAAACGAAGAGTAGTTACGCCTTATGTGCTTAAAATGTAAACCACAAATGTTTTGACATTTAAATCGTAATCGCGTGATAGATCACAGAAATATGAATAAAAAATGTCAATTGCCTATTGGACGCACGAGAATATTTGAGTTTTATTAAATTTATATACATCAAAGGTGTGTCCTTGATCATAAATAAATAAACGAGATATTTTCTTCAAAAGTCATACATACGAGTATATTGTCAGGATAGCTCATCGCCGGAATTCACGCATGAGTCTTTGGCATTGTTAATGGAAATCCATTTTCCTAGCAATAATGAGTCAAATGGAGTATATACACCTTAGTCCAAAACAAGATCTAAAAAATGCAACAAGTTGGAATCGAAATCTAGAAATTTGGCCCATATAAGGTTGTCGGCGGAGAGAATTCTTTTTGGTAGGATTTTTGATCTTCGATTAGAAAACGAATGGTTAATGCTGTTAGCAGGATCGATCAATTCTGAGTAAGTATATGGATTTGCAGCAGGCTAAGAATAGTACTGTGTGGAGATTCTTCTTGGTTGAGACTCATGTCCATTCAAACATAGGATTTCTTTGTAGCTGTTGCTGTGTTTTTATTTACTTTTCCACAATTAATCAGACTGTACGCCTTCCAAAAGATCCTCTAAGGCTGATATGTTGCTAAGATCTCTGGATGATAACCAAAAACAAAAGTGTATATCAACTTCACTCATTACAGTGTTAAAGCTTGGAACCTGCTCTTATTAATAGTCGATGTTTCACGAGTCCCAGTTGACAAGGAACACAGCATAATGTGCTCTAAGGGAACTGAAACGTAGCACACCGCTGTCAACTTTATTCTCCCAGCACCTCACCACCAACGAAATCGACCAAGCAATTAAATTTATTAGGAATGAAAAATCAGTAGGCTTCAATTGGAATCTACCCAGAATTCAGAACACTAGCTGAGTTCTATAATAGAATCTTAGCTTCAGAGAGGATGACACCATCAATGATTCTCTCCCAATTGAAAAATCGAACTACAGTTCTGGGCGAAGCTGCCCAGTGTAGTCCTTAATAACTCACATTTAAGCTGGTTCCGAGAAGTGTCTGAAAACTTCTGTGACATTCACTGACTTAACCGCTGTTTGGAAGAAAGCACTTCTATGCAAAATTCTGAAAGTCATCCCATGTTTAAAAACAGCATAGCTTATAAACAATTTCTTAACAAACCGGATATTAAGCGTCGCCGTGAATAACAATTATAGCAAAACGAGAATGTTAAGCCATGGTCTACTGCAAGTTTCAATCTTAGCTCCAATCCTATTCAATTTGTACATCGCGGATTTACCTGAAACAGCCTCAAAGAAGTACGGATACGCTGACGATCTCGACATAACCATTCGGCTCAAACCGATTCGAAGCACGGAACAATCGCTTAACGCGGATCTAACCAAGCTGAGCTTATACTTTAAGCAGTGGAGTCTCCGTCCGAACTTTGCCAAGACAAAAGTACGCTACTTCCACCTATCAAGCCAGCTATCGGAAAGTAAGGTTAGGTCTTCTTCAACAACACAACCCTGTGGCATAATCTACACCCAACATCGCTGACATACAACATCTCATAAACATAGCAGCTAAAGTCAGAACGCAGAACAACATAATTCAAAAACTAGCAGGTCTATAACTGTGTGGGGTATGTCTGTGCTTCCTCGCTGCTTACTGCATCCTTAACTCTCGTTTACGATGTTGCGGAATACTCCGTCCCAGTATGAACGAACATCGACCACACCATAAAAATTTATGTACAATTAAATATAACCACGAGGTTGCTCCACAACACCCTTCACCTCCAAACTGCGTTATTAGGAGAGCATAATAAAATCATGACTAATAAGGATTTGATGATACACGACGATATTGAGGCCCTACAGCGCTCATACTTGAGATTGACATCGCAACATCCTACAATAAGACAAGCAGGTACATATGTAAATCAGCTTTTAACTTTTAATGCTCTTATAACTTAAATGGCATTTAAAATATATCAAGCGGAACTTTGATGGCAAGAAAATAATTATAAACAAAAAAAACTCGACTGTTTCTTCTTTCTTTCTTTTTTTTTTATTAATTTTCTATTTGAGGTAAAATCATTATAAAAATGTTCCCCAATTATGATGGATAAGGCCAAACTTTTTTTCAGCGGGCGCAGGCTGTTAGCACTAATTCCGAGGACGAATATCTAATTTCACTGAAAGAAAAAATGTTCGAGACCAAACTACGGACCTAATCTAATTTACTTAAAGAGAGGATAACAGATAAGCATCCCTGGCAAAACTCAAATTTTTGCTAATAATTTTGCTTGCCCGCATGCAGTTCGAGCAAAATTGAAAGCAAAATATGTGCCTAGACTAAAGTCGCCATACTTAGTCATGTTTATTTATTTATTTATTGAAGCTTAGTACAAGCCTTAACTTAGAAAATAACTTAACCTAAATTTACCTTAACCTATTTTTTTTTTTTTTTTTTTTTATGCTTATTGACCGGGCCCTAGGGCCCACACAATTATCTTAAACTAAAACTTAAAACTAACATTTAAGGGAAGGGAAGTAGTATGGGGAGTTGTTAAGAGGAGGTATAGAGAAAATTTCTAATAGAAGATATACTGGAATGAAAGTCAAGTGTGTTCTGTGCATTGTTGGCCAGACGCAACATTCTGGAGATAGGTTCGAAATGACTGTAGTTGGTGCGGTGGAGAGGGAGACGAAAGAGCGGTACGGATCTAAGGTTGCGTGGGTTAGTCTGAAGTGAAATCATTTTCAGTAGTGCGGGAGAATCGATCGTGCCAGTTAATAATTGGTGTACGAAGAGTATGTCAGCTACCTCGCGACGTTTTATAAGGTAGTTAATTAATCTAAGTAGTTAATTAATTTTAGCCGATTTTCGTAGGGGGGTAGTTGTCGTCCCATGGGAGACCACGTAAGGCAAAACGGATAAACCTTCGCTGCACGGCTTCGATTCTAAGAGAGTGGGTGTCGTGAAATGAAGACCAAACTTGGCTGGCATATTCAAGGAGGGGTCTAACAAAGGTGATGTAAAGAGACTTTGTAACGTAAGGGTTCGAGAATTCTTTAGACCAGCGTTTTATGAAACCGAGAGAAGAATTGGCCTTGTGAATAATTTGATCAATGTGGGAACGGAAGTTTAGCTCCCTGTCACAAATAATACCCAGATCGCGTATAGAGGAGACTGCGGGAACAGGCTCATTGCGAAAGTAATAGGTTCTGAGGGGTGGGGGAAGACGCTTACGAGAGAACGTTATGGATTGACATTTGCCGACGTTAAGTTCTAAGTAGTTTTTGTCGCACCATGTGTAGAATGAATTAAGGTCGTTTTGAAGTAAGAGAGAATCAGTGGGGGTAGATATTGTCTTAATGATTTTCATGTCATCCGCGTAAATAGACAGATCTGAGTCTTTTATGATGTGATCAACATCGTTTATTGTTAAGACAAAAATCAGTGGACATAGGTGACTGCCTTGAGGAACACCCGAAGTGGCGTTAATGGGATCAGAGACTGAAAATCTAAAGAGAACCCTGTACTGGCATTGCACTAGGTACGATCTCAACCATGAGATGAAAAAGGGGGGAAAACCGAAGGCTTTAAGTTTAAGGTAAATAGTTTGGTGACATATTTTATCTTGCTTGCCTTGCTGTAGTCGGTCGTAATGACATCCACTTCCTTACCTTTCTCTAATGCTTGCAGTGTTTTAGAAACGAATTCGGTTAGGTTAGACGTTGTGGACCTACCCTTTAAGATACCGTGCTGTTGTGGAGAAAAGATGGATTTGCAGTGAAAATAAAGTGAGTCATAGACAATGCTTTCAAAAAGCTTAGGTATAGAAGAGAGTTTGGCTATGGGTCGGTAGTTGGATATGTCATTTTTACTGCCTTTTTTATGGATGGGGAAAATAAAGGAGTCCTTCCATAATTTAGGGAAAACAGCTTGAGAGAGTGAGAGTCGAAAGAGAGTTGTAAGGGGCTGACATAAAACATTTACACATTTTTTTAGAAATATGGCGGGCAGACCATCAGGGCCTGGGGAAAAATCATCCTTAAGTTGATTGATCTTTTCACGTACCATATCAGTCCTTATGTCAACTGAGACAAGGGAGGTTTGTGGGCATAAATAATGGCACGAAACGCACTCATCGTGAAAATAGTATTGAACACATCCATTCTATATTGACAGATATTCAATGAGTGACATTTATACTAAGTTAACGCGCAAAAATATTTACACAAAAGTCGTTTGTAAATATGCAGTGGGACGATATTGAAAACCGTGTTTTGGTAGTTGGCCTTCACAAGTGTAATATCGAAAGAGACGATATTTTCCAAACCTTGCGACCGCTGGAATCACCTGGAATTTTGTGTATCGAACTGTTAATTTGTTTTAAGACACTGGTGGAGTAACTAACCGTTAAAGATCTGGACGCCCTCGCACTGTCAGAACTTCACATATGATCATAGGATTAATCGGAAACATCTGTGAAAGCAGAAAGTCTTGTCGCGAAAAATTAAGATATCACAGTAATCCATGTCTCGCATTATTAAGCAAAATTTGAGACTCAAAGCATATAAAAGACACACTGGCCACTTACTCAGAACCCAATTAAAGCAAACACGAAATAAAAGAACGAAAGCTCTACGTCGCCGGTACGTGCAAATTGATCGCTGGGAAATTTGGTTCACGGATGAAAAAATGTTTAAAATAATAATAATAATATTTTGGAGCTAACAGCCCAATGCAGGGCCTGGCCTAGCTTCGTGCTGTGCGCCTCACGAATGGTTGGGACCTACAGTTTTACGCCGTTTCCGAAAGGCAATTTTTTCGATTGAGAGAAGCTTCTCATGACAGATTTTACTGAAAAAATGGTTACTATTGAGGAATCGTACAATAAGCAATAAGTCATCCAAAGATATTCTACTCGACAACCATATATTGAGTCCACGAAGCTCGTATTTACCCGTGCAGTCGATAATTTTCCAATGGACGAGGTGCGTTCTACGATCGATGAGTGCTGAGAACGACTCAAGGCCTGCATAAATGCAAATGACTGCCATTTCGAATAAAGTAATAAAGCAAGTTTTCCAACGAGACTACACGGAAGTACCTACAAATAATTTTTGCCTGGATTTTGTTAGGCATTTGGAAGACCTTCAACATTTTGGTTTGCTCAGACAGCGTACTGGCCTTTAAGCCTCATCCTAACCAAAAAAAAAATGAGAACGTTCCAAAAATATATAATTCCTTCGTTATTTAAATTTGAAAAATCAGTAAAAAAAAAAATAAGAAAATTCGGTAACTGCTCGATTTGTTTGCAAATCTTTTTCGTATTTTCTGAACAAGAACTCAACTTCAATCAACTTTTTTGAAATGTAAAATCCCTCCCTCGATTTGCTTTTCCTGGTGAGCAATTCTATCCCTTCTTCTGCTTGGAGTACCGTCACGAATGGTTTGAAATTGATGGCAAGTTCAATCGGTGGGTTAGCACAATGGATGCCATCACTGATTCTCCTGCTATATTTGAACCATCTGGGTGCATTGTTATCCCATTGGAATTTCTTGTCGTTTAGTTCTTCGTCTAGAATTGGAGATAGTTTTCATTAACTTCGCTGTAAAGTCGGACATTTTGGAAGATTGTTTACCCACTCAGCTCATTCAGCGAACTATCCAATGAAATAAACTGAATGAAGCAAAAAAGGGAAGGAACGAATTTTAATAACTATCGAACGAATGAATATTATGCGATACTATCGAATAAGTCGATATTTTGTGGAAAACAGGTACTTAACAAAATGTTAGCTTCTTCAACTTTTAGGGTTTAAAGATCTGTTTACGTGAACATCGGAGTGAGCCCAAGTGCTGCTCGAAATAAACTGAAATAATCAAAGGACAACTCTGATGTGAATTTTAAGCTCATCAATAATTACAATTCACATGACAATGCAGTACTGAAAATGAATCTATCCCACGTACCGAGATTCGGAAATGCATTACATATGGTAGATAGATACGTAGGTAAGGTACGTAGTTACTCATTTGCATCTGACTTTTAACTCGTTTCAATCAGAAAACTTCCTTATACAAATGAAGCTATCGTCCACAGGCCTTATCTCGTCACACCAAGTCTGAACTTACCCTCCCCGCCAGCCATGTAATCAAATCTATCACATGCCTCGAGCAATTTCTCAATAGTTTAAACATTTCCGACAAAAGTAATCCATCCGGATACATTAATCGACTGTCGTCGCCGTGGCGTATATGGTTTCAAGTCCACGCATTTAAAAAAAAAAAAACAAAAAAAAAACTTGCACACCCAGCACATAGCTTCAAAAATAGTTTCTCAACTTTTAAAACAAACAAAACAGAATGGAGAAAGAAAAAAAAATCCGCTAACTACTACAAATTGCTTAAATGTTTTGCCTGTCATTTGACGGGCATGGCATAACACACTGTTTTCTGTCCAGCACAGCGAAATTTCCAAAACACAGAAATTCAACCGCGACGACATAGACGCCATTCCGCCCCAGCCACAAAGTCAATTATTAATTTGTCCACTTGCAATGTAAAATTCACAGAAAGATAGATACCACACAACAGCACTTTGTAGATATCTTGTATCTATGAGTGTATCTGCGCAATTGAAATGAGCGAAGATTTGATAAAATTTTTGCACTCTCAACGCGCTCAGCATCCGCCCCAGGAAGATTACTCAATTAGTTCGCACTTCGCCTTGGATTCTTCTCGCTTTGTGGACCAAAGTGATCGAAAAGGATGAGGGACAGCGGGAGGGCGCATTTCAGGTCATCATATCATATCAAGAACAGAGGACTCAATGAGATAATTTGTTTTTCTCTTCAAGTGAAAAGAAGGCGGACACATTTGCCGCTATGAAGAGGTTTTTTTTTTTTTTTTGTTAAATGGAATTAAGTCGATGATGGACTCTACGTATAAAGTATCTGCATTCATGTGTGTCTTGTCTATATTTGGGAAGGGGAGACCATTATTAATATTTTTTTTTTTTTTTTATTAGTTCTGGTCAAGGTTACTGTAGTGATATGGTACGACTTGATATTATATTCGCCTACTAATTCTCTGACTGGAAGAGAACATCAATTCAGTTCTGAAAGCAAATGTAAGTGGATCTCTGGAGATTTATGTGGGGCGGGCAGAGATTGATTTTATTAACGTTGATAGGATTTGTTCGGGCTTAGGATTTGACGACAGAAGAGGGATTTCCTTGTTCAGGTTAATCTGGTGGAAGTTGATGTAATAGAAATCCGAAACAGAATATTGTGTATGCATAATAAAAACGCAATAAAGACGAATCCGTTTTATGTAATCCCTGGATGTTGTAGTAAGTAGCATGGTGAAATGTTTTATTGCTTTACCATGTGATACAACCTCCGCCGCGTTGATGGGTTTTCAATGAAAATGAAAGTCTTTCGAATGCATTAACCCTAACTTTGGGCTTTAAACTGGATGAAGTACATCGTATAACATACATAAATGTGATCAGCCCTCGGCTGTGGTATGAAAACATTGGCGTAAGTGATTTTGGTAAAAGACTGAGCATCAACGACAGTAAAAAATTTAATATTTTTGCGTAGGAGCTTCGCTTAAAATGTCTCAAAACAAGAAAATCCACTTTTCGTAATAACAAAGTTGGTATCCCGTGGGGTTATCTTTATCCTTATTATGAATGAATTGTACACAATGAGAGTTGTGTTCATTGTTAGTGGATAGCAATTGAAATTGAAAATAATGTGAGGTTCTAGAACCTTTTGTACGATGTAAGAATGATTCCGTGTATACTATGTGTTAATGTCAATCTCACCTCTAGAGATTTCACTAATGAGGTGAGCAAATTACCTGCGGACATATCTTTTCATTACAAAATAAACAAAGAGGACATTATATATGTATGAATGGGACACCTAAGCGTTGAACTAACTATTCATTTACCACGTTAAAACAAAAAGCTTTAGCTGTCAATGAGAGAGAATGTCCTTCATTTAAATTTGAGCTAGGAGTGCAGGTGTACTAAAAAATCTCTTTGTGTCGTTTAAGTGCGATAAAAGTACGAACCACCAAATACCCCAGTTAGGTTATTGGATATCATGTATCCTCATTGAGTACTTAAAGCTAAAGCCCTATCAGAATTCAAAAAAAAGGAGGCAGTGCTTGAAGACATTCTCGTGGAGCTCTGCCAAAACTTCAGCAACATTGGCAGACTTCACATTGGCAAGGCTTCGGGGAACGACACTTTCCCTAACGAATGGAGTAAGGAAATAATTGAAAAGCTCCCAAGGATAGTGTCACATTCCTCGGCTTTACTGGAAACCTATTAACAGTTACGGTACCTTGAAGTATTGCCTCGGATGACGGCTGCTTTCGGTATAACATCTAAGATCAAGCAGTGCATTAAGTTTAAATAAGCTGTGATAGAATGTGGATTCAGTGCTGTTATAAGGGTGATGTTCTAAGAAGCATACGGGACCAAACGTCCTAAGATTAATATAATAATAATTTGATAAAGAGAGTGTCGAACTTTATACTGGTAAAACAGCAAATAGATTCAACAGCAGAATTTATAAAATCACCAAGAAGATGATAAATGAACAAAAGGTGTAAGAAACACCCGCAGGAGAACTTGTACGCATTCCTTCTGCAATTATCCAAACAGCACCAAAAGTATCCTCATGCCTTTGCACTCTCTCATAAGGAATTCAAGAAATATTCAAAGCTAACGCGAGAAAATGCTTGCAATCCAAATCCAAAAACATCATAAGACCGCAGTTAAGGATGCCATTACTGCAAAATGGAACCGAAGCCCTAGTGACAAATCTATTCAAACTTTTTGGTGTAAAATCTCTTCCGATTCGTTACAGGATCTACAACTCTTTTGACTTTTTCAAAAGCGTTTTGAGACTACTTTTTTTCTCAATTTATCGATATTTTCACTAACCTCCACCCCAACCAACCAACACTCAACAGAATAAGGTAGTTCTGCCTACGATGTTCAGTTTGTCTAAATAGGTACTTCCAAGCTACCTTCGAGCTGATTACCAAGGAGCTTAATACTTTCCAATTGTGTTATTGTCGACTTGAAAAATGTTGTGGAAAACCAGCTTCGTGTGTTTGTTTCTTGCACCGAATAGTCCTGTCACCTTAGCTTTCGCCGACGTACGAGTATGTTGTTGGTTCGTTGATTCACTTTGTTTTATTATTCATTTTCGCAGTAAGGTTCTTCACAAAGCTGTATTGGCTGATCATTTTATCTCTTCTGTGAGGAAATCTTGTATTCTAAGCCCGAATCACAATACCCTCCATTGTGATTCTCAAAATTGCTAATTTAGCGATTCCATGAATCAAGAGGTGTAAAAGTGTAAGATCGAGGATCACTTTCCTCTGACATGCATGCAGTTCTATTCTCAAGGCTTTTATTTAATGAACTTAGCTATCTGCTGCAGTCCCTAAAAAGTTCAAGGTATTACCGCAATCATAGTCATCATTTCAGTGGTTCAAGCGCCAGCATTTAATCTTATAGTGACTAAGTCAAGGCTTCGTTGGCAATGAAATGGCTGACTTACTGACCGAAACTGATCTACTAACCCTCGTCGTCATCCTGAATTCTTCTGCGCTGTGAACTTAAGGTACTTCAAGAGATATCCTACGAGTACGATGTTTAACCAAACTCATTAGAGCCACACCACATCAAATGATTATTGGTTGTTCTCACATAAAAAAGGCTTAATTCGAGACGCAAATAACCTTAGAGTCTGTGCTGGATTGATCATGTAAACTCATCTAATGACTCACGTTGTATGTACGAGGGTGGGTTAATAAGTCCCTGAAAAATTAAATAAGGAACACTCTTTTCGGTATAAAAACATTTTTTTTTTAAACATTGTCTCCTTATAGCTCTATACACTTCATCCAACGTTTCTCCAATTTCAATTGAAGCGTTTGCTTCAGCGATGACCTCTTCATTCGACCCAAATCTCTTACCTCCGAGCCATTTCTTCATGTTTGGAAACAAGAAATAGTCGCAGGGGGGTAACTCATGCAATTTTGCCATTGCGACTGCGGACTTGTGCGCCGGTGCGTTGTCCTGGTGAAAAAGAACTTTTTTCTTCGCCAAATGCGGCCGTTTTTGCTTCAAATCGGCTTGGAATCGATCCAGCAGCTCTGCGTGATATGCGCCGGTGATTATTTTACCCTTTTCAAGGTAATCAATGTGAATAATATTGCGCGCATCCCAAAAAATTATCGCCATGACCTTGTTTGCTGACAAACCCGCCTTGGCCTTCTTTGGCTTCAATTCACCAGGATAAGTCCATTGTTTTGACTGATCCTTGGTTTCTTGTGTGTTGTGGTGAATCTGGGTTTCATCCACGGTTACGAAACGGCGCAAAAACTCAGCCGAATTTTTCTGGAACATCGCCAAACACACTTTTGAAGTTGTCAAACGAATGCGTTTGTTGTCGATTGTGAGCAAACGCGGCACCCATCTTGTATATTTATGTAAAATCGAAATCACTAAGCCATGTGATAAGCCTGTAGCCTCTTCATGCTCGCGCACTTTCACTCGCCGATCGTCCATTATCAAACCATGGATTTTGTCGACCATTTCTGGTGTGGTGACCTCAATTGGGCGACCAGAACGTTCGGCGTCACTTGTACTTGAACGACCGCACCGAAATTGAGTAAACCAGTGGTGAATGGTTCCAATCGACGGTGAAGAGTCCCCATAATATTCGTCAAGCTTTTGTTTGTTTTACGTGATAGTTTTTTCTCGCAAAAAATACTGTTTAATGAGCACTCGAAATTCACTTTTTTCCATTTTAACGAAAATGCTAGTAGGCGTCTATATAAACTGACTGCCACAACAAAACTATTTGATAGATCTGTCTGAAAATTTGGGTGCGTTCTTTTGAAAGATGATTCTTGACAAAAAAAAATAAATTTAAGGTGACAACACAATTTGTGTTAATTTTCAGGGACTTATTGACCCACCCTCGTACTCATACATTCTGCCCCGATAAACCTCTCAACCTCTTCTATTCGGCAATGAGTCCTTCTCCTAAGGAAACTCAGCAAAAATTGTTGACTGCCCAACAATCTCCGAAGTGAACAAAATTACGCAATACGAGTAGGATTCTCAACGAAACCACAGTCTAAGGAGACTGCAACCACCTCGATGTACGAAGCTGAACGCTTTAATAAGGACTGAACTGCTTGCAGAGGATTGTTATTTTAAGGCCCTGGTTCGCTGCGGAGTGTGGCTCCATCTAAAGTAAATGAAAGTAGTTACACGGTAAGAAGCTTAAGACAACACGGCGAACAGAGCTTTATTAAGAGTAGAAGAATACCTTCACTTTAAAACAAAAAGAGAATACCATTTAGTTTAGTGCAAGGGTACTCTCAGTGCAGCTAATATTATTAGTAATTAACTAAATAAAAAACCAGCAAAACATACTGGCAAACAAAATAATTAACCAGGAGAAAAATAATTTACCAGCAAAAAATGCATTCTTCAATCAGCTGTAGTTCTAGTAAATAAGCTGTCTTTTTTTAAAATCTGTCATCTGTCTGTTAGAAACGCGCGTAAGACGCAATATTATACTGTCAACAAACATTAAACTAATTAAAGATTTTGCCCACCTAGTCTCTGCTGGAGGATCACTCTTGCGATCAGCTATTTCTTTGCGCTAAGAATGCGGTTGAATAGGAATGCTTTATCAAGAAGAACTATCTTAACTGTTTAAAATTGTCATCATTCCAGTGCTGCTGTATATGATTTTAGATAAAAGCTGAGATGGTCGATGAACCAGAAACTTAATTCTTCTAGCATGACGTTCTAAGAATTTATTTGTTCACTCAAAATTTGTTTAATAAGCTAAAAAAAAAAAAAAGCAAAAAGATTTGCCTCCTGCAATATTTCTTATCAAAAAGATATCTCCAATTGTGATATGTCCCACTGTTATCGTTTTGAAGATACTACAAGCGTTGTTCGCTATCTTTGTGAACTTGTTCAGAAATTACTAAACATGTTTCATAATTGAAAATCACTCAAAGAAGTGTTTTATGCGGTAATTTTGTTGACAATTTCTGATGGTTAATTACGCCAGCATTTTTTATTTTTTTGTTTTTTTTTTTTTTTCTGCTGCTACATTATTTTAATTAAATGTAATTGGAAATATGTGTGCATTTTGTCTTTACAGAACTATAAGAATCACAGCCGTGTCTAATCAGATTAGCGTCTAATCTAGTAACTATAATACATACATAATTGTCAACAATTGTTTATATTGTAGCCTGTGTTACATAAACTAAGTAAAGGACAAATTAGTAACCGCTTACGTCGTAAGTATGTGGCGTAAGGAAAGTGGCAATACCGCAGAAATCGATCTATAACATCGATATTCTAGGACATCACCATGAAAATGTAATCGATTATATAATAAGTGGTGGTTCTTGCCAACAGGACTTTTTTTTTACTTGGTATTACCTCATCGTGTATCTACATATTTGTCGACATAAAATTCAATATTTTTTTCGACATCCAAATCCAAAAGATTTCAATGTATAGGCTATCAAATGCGAATTTTTTTTTTAATTTTTATTTTATTAATAGCTTCTATTCCACATTGCATCATACCTTAAAATACGTTAAAAAGTAAAACGAAAAAGATCTTTTCAAAAGGAAGAAAATATTTTTAATTTTTTTTTTTATTTTTATATGTAGGTATATGCGTTCATTAAATAGAAAAGAGATGAAACAAAGTTAATTAATTTATTAGATGTCATGGCACTTCTTATAAGAGATCAACAAATAAAACTGAAAAGTTTTGTGGAATCTAAAACATTCACCTAATCACGACGTACATATGTACATATGACACGTGTATAAAAATTTCAAGGGCTCTTATAAAAAGATCAAACAAAATATAATTCTGTTCTTAGTAAGTAGGAAGTGACTATTAGAGATTATGAGAAAAGACACTCCACATTACTGGAAGTATTTTTAACAAGTTATTTTCAATTTCTAAAAAAGAAAATGGCGTAGTCTTCGCTTATCTTATGCAATTATTCTCCAAAATGATTTTTTTCCTAGCTTTTGAGTTGTTTACATATACATATTTATTATTAGCTTAATACAAGCTTCAAAATCTTATAGCATTCTCTCTCAACATTCTTGGCATGGTAATCATAATTGTGAGTGACAAGACGACAAATCATTTGCAATAGGATGAGACAATTAATGTTTCCAACTAACAACAGATTAATAAAGTTTTGTGTCAATATATCAGCAACATATATGATAGATATATCTACATAAAAAAAAGGTGATTAAATTTGAGGTTACAATTTAAATCTGGCATTGCTGTGGTTCTGTCAAAGAATAATAGCTGCTATTTGACATCTGTGAATATTATGCCTAAAACACAATATCGCCTCGACCTCGGCTTCGTCTCGTTACGTACCATTCGACTTGTGAGCGCTTCGAATTATTTTTTTTTTCAATTTTTTTTTTTTTTTTGTCAGCCCATCTGTCAAAGCAAGCAAAAGTTCAGCTCATCTCAACTTCTGCCTCGGGTTAGAGTGTCGTTACGTAGCATTACGTTCTTCTTTCCGAATGGAAAACGTGATGTCGAGGTGGAAGTGACATTGTGATAGGATACATTGATTTCCTATGGGTTAACTCATAGACGCCAGGCGAAGCCGAGGTCGAGGCGACATTATTATTGAGATTTGTAATTATGGAGCGGTATACGAGAGAACAATGCATTTTAATTGTTGAAACCCATTTACAAAATGAGGAGACTTTAATCAACACGATTCGTGCATTACGAAATAATGTCGTGCAACGTTTAAGAAATTAGTAGAGTACGATAAACTTCGATGCCCATAGCTCCAATTTTCTCTTCCGAGTACATCTGTCTGTATTATTCCGAAATACAATTACCTTCGATTTGGCCGTAATTACACTGAAATTCCATGTCCCGCAGTATTGTTCCAGTTAAGTTAATGTCATTAGCATATAAAAGGACCTTGGTGTTAAGATTAACAAACTCAATTCCTATATATAGGTGGCAAGATCATTAAGGAAAAGTGAAAAACACAATGGGCTCAACTGGCATACTCTCTTTACTTCTGGTGTAGTGCTAAACCAATTGGATATAGAGGCCCCATCCCTTACTGCCTTAAGATTATTTCTATGGAGACTTTGAAGTATCTGAAGTATTTTTGATGAGATACCAATATTGCTAAGTTTGTAGAGCTCTTTTGCACACTGAGTTGAAAGCTACTCGAAAATCTACCAAGAATGCCTAAAGTTTTTTTTTTTAAGTTGGACAGAATAAACATATTTTTTACCGTTGCATGCTTGGAAACCTGCCTGGAACTTGCTTAAAAGACCATTGGCTTCTACCCATAAAGAAAGACGTTGCAGCAGCCCGCTCGTAAAAAGTTTCAACAGTATATTCAGAAAGGGGATTCCCCTAAAATAAAAGACATATTATGTTTTTTTGAAAACTTTGTGGTACAATGCCTGTGCTGAGCATGTTGTTAAAACTCTCGGTTATAATCCGGATGAACGAGATAGATGCACTTGTATAATATTCAAAAGATATCCTGCCTCAAATAAACGATGATTTTGTCAACGACTGTAAGTAAGTTAATCAGTCTCAGACGATCCTCCTTCGGATTTCATAAAAAGGCAACTGTACTTGGCGAGCATAATCGAGGAGGAGCCTTACGAAGGTAATGTAGAGGAACTTTTGAACATAAGGATCCAAAAATTCTTTAGACCAGCATTTCACAAAATCGAGAGCTGAGTTGACCCTGCTTATAAAATTATCGATATTAAAACGAAAGTTGAGTTCACTACCATAGATAACACCCTCATCGCGTGCTGAAGTGACGGAAAGTACAAGCCCGTCACGAATGCAGTAGATGTCATCAGCATAGACGAATAGAACAGAGCATCGTTTATTGTAGCTATAAAGATCAATGGTCCAAAATGGCTGCCTTGAGGGACACTTCAAGTTGTAAATAGGATCAAATACTGAAGATCTAAAACGGACTTTCTACTGGCGTTCAGCCAGGTTTGATTCATGAAATAAACCGCAACTGAAAACGAAGAACTTTTAACTTCAAAAGAATAATTTGATGAGGAATTGTCTCAAAAACATTACTGAAGTCTATGGCAAAATCATTAACCTCATTGCCATTCTCCAAAGCGCAGAATGTTGCTCGACACGGATTCATTTAAGTTAGTGGTTATTGACCTACCCTTAAGGAATCAATTGTTAATCGTCTGCCGAGGTTATATCCACCAGAGACAAGTTTTTTCAAGTATCAGAAATAATAAAGATCAAGTTCAAGAGCATTGTCAGTGAACGTCTGGCTGAAGGAGTGAGCGACTAAGCTTACAATTATTTTAGGGTCTACCGAAGATAGATGGATAGCTACCAAATTTTCCTGTGGCGTTAATAAATTTATAAACGCGTTTGGGATCAGAGATTAGATTGAATTGCATTCGTACAAGACCGCGAGATAAAGGGTTTCGCAAAGTTTAGAAAAGTCAGAGTCAGATTTAGATTGAAGGTATAATTGTCATAATTTGCTTCTGTTGTTACAAAGTTAGCTTAACTGTGTATTGTAGGAGGTAGAAGATGATGAACAAATTTTCTGAAGCAAATATGAAACTGATTGAAGGAAGCAATTGTAAAATAAGAGTCGTCTTCTTACTGAGCCCATTACAGGAAGGAGATGAAACTTTTTTTCTTTTTTTTTTTTAATCGGCTGCTATCAGTGCATAAAGGATACTTTAACGATAAAGTGTTTTTCCGACAATCAAATACTGGGAGTTTGAAGTCTTTAGTCGCGATCGAAGCGTACTCCAACTGATTTACCCCGAAAAATCTTACCATAACGTGATGGGATCTTGGGGGTTGTGAGAGTTTTAATACTAGAATACCTACTCCATTGGCTTCAGTCGATTAAAAGCAATTATTTCCCTCAGATGATAACAGCTAAAATAAAACTCCATTGTTTTCTTCGTCTGCAGTATGAAATATGGTGTGTAATTCGTCCGTCTGACGGACTTGCGGACAGAACCTTGAAATAAATTGGCTCCGTTATTATCTCTCAGTCTTGATCTTTTATTAGGTTAATTGTCATCCTAATATAAAAGTCTCAAAATCTCACGTACACACCGGAAGAACAGTAATAATTAAGAAAATGTCTTACTTACGGAGTAAGGCTTTATATGTATATATAGTAAATAAAGCTCTCAATATTGATAACAGCATCAAAATAACAACAAACAAAAGTTGCTTATCTTTGAGTTATTTTTCGTCACTTGGTGTTATGTAGGTATGTCTACTATATTTCATTACTTGATTAAATGCAAGTACCATATGTGGTGTTGTGTTTATTATAACTTTTGTTTTAAAAATACAAGTTAGGAAGCAAATATTCAAATCAAATAATGTCACCAATGCCAACCGCTGTTCTTTGGGCTAAGAAGGCTATTGAGTAGCAAAGCCCTCTCACGAACAACTATTGTGACCCTCATCATCCCAGTTCTGCTATACTGTGCAAAAGCGAGTGAAAACACCCCTGATTGTTTTGAAAGAAACATTCTTCGCGTGATTTTTGGTCCCGTTTGTATTGACGGGGAATGGAGCGGAAGATACAACAACGAACTATACCGGTTATACAGCGACAGCGACCTAGTGAGAAGGATTCGAATTCATCGCCTAAGATGGCTAGGACATGTAGAGTGAATGGACATCAACTCTCCGGCCCTGAAAATATTCTAAACCATTGCAGAGGGACGACGCGGTAAGGAAAGACCTGACCAACGTCCTTTGGCTCAGGTCCCTTTCCATTTGTGTGCGCCACATTAGGTGAGGTCTCCTTTACCGCGTCGTCCTATGGGATGGTTTCGAATGCATTCAGGGCTTCCAAGGGCGCTTCTGCTTCACCTAGCCCCAAAGAAAAAAAATCCAACGGCGTGATATCACATGTTCTTTGTGGCCAATTTTGGTTGCCGAAACGAGACATGACGCGCCCGAGAAACTTTCTGTGAAATAACTGCATTGTTTCTCGCGCTGTGTGACAGAATGCACCATCTTGTTGAAAGCACAAGAAAAATCGTCGTCAACTTGCTGGTTCTCTAACACCCAATCAACGAAGTCACGACGCTGTTCATGATCTACTGGCTTCAATTTCTGAGCCAGTAGTTAAAATGCGCTGCGTAGATCTGTAGGAAAGGTTCAAATTCTGGTAAATGGCTTTTGACCGATTGGCACAATGGACGGTGTGTATACCAGCATTATTTCGTAATGCACGAATCGTGTTGGTTAAATTCTCCCCAGATGGGTTTTAACAATTAAAATGCGTCGTTCTCTCGTATACCGCTCCATAATTACATCTGTCAATGCTTAGTATTATCAGCTGTTTATTTTTGACAGAACCACAGTAATGTTTTTTTATATTTTATTTGGGGTGTCATGTACTTGCATTGACAAAATTGCTCAGATGTCGATTTTCAACAAAATCGTTTTAAACATATCCAAGGTACGCATAACGTAACTTCACAAAATTGTTATTAAGTAAGATAGCGTTATACTATGTACGAGTACTTTTTTCCGAAAAAAAAAAAACTTTGTACGCCACCTAGTGACAAACATACCTATGTATGTCTAAGCTATCCCAAATATAATACTTTTTTTTTTTTTTTTTACAAAATTGTTCATATTATTTCATATTTTCATATTTATTGATTATATCCAACAACACTTACAATAGACTTTGATTATCTTTAAGCAATAAATGTTGACATATTTCATTACGTATTTCAAATATTTAAATTTACTTAAAATTAAGGTTATATTTTTGTTTAAAATTTAGTATGAAGCTTAGTATGAGCTGGTGTTTTAACAAAGAAAATGTAAGAAGAAAAAATAAAGTAAGAAGTAAAAAAGAAAAGTTAAAATCAAAGGGAAATGATAATTAGTTAACCTAGAGGGTATTTTCTGTATCTATGTGCCTGCAAGGTGCCGAAAAAGAGTATCACCAAAATTGTTTGCGTTGTAGAGCCTTCTCACGCTTAGAGGGAGTGCATTCCAGAGGCGAATGGCATGAACGAAAAATTGGCGTTCCGAAACCTGGTATGTAACACGCGGCGAAATCAGACTCAAGGAGCGGTTTGAATAAGAAAAAATAAGTTTTTCGTACAAATAAAGAGACTGTTTAGTTATTATGATTTTGTGAAGAAACTTGATTGTACAATAGTCAAGATACTTGTCTAATGTACAACCAAGAATCTTATTAGAGTGCGCAGAAACATGGTCGAAACGCTTTAACCCAAAAACATAGCGAGTAATGTTGTTGAATGCAACTTGTAGCTTCCGTTGTATGAGCGCGCTATTACAGCAAAAGATTTCACAGCTGTACGATATTAGTGGTACAAGCAGCGTTCTTGCTAACATTAGCTTAGTATTTGTTGGTGTATAGCTCCGCGAGGGTGTAAGATTCCTAAGACAGCCATAAATTTTACCGATTGAGGTCCGAATGTGGTTATCCCAACACAATGTTGTGCTAAACCAGACACCTAGATTTTTAGCTTTATGGACGAATTCAATTTCCGTATTCCCAAGATATATGGTGGGTAGGCAGGAGGTATCAAGATCAGTTCTACTTATGACAAGGCATTTGGATTTACCAGGATTTAATCGTAATGAATTCTCTTCAGACCAAGTAAGAATTTTAGTAAGATCTTCATTGTGTTTCAGTGCAGTATCTTCGACGAGACCGAGCTCGCTACTTATGTACAGTTGAACATCATCCGCATACATATGTAACGATGAGTTGTGAACAGTATTTGGAAGATCGTTGATAAATATTGTAAAAAGCAATGGGCCCAAAATGGAGCCTTGGGGAACACCCGCTGAAGTTGCAACGAACTCGGATTGGATATCATTTACGAAAACTGCTTGTTTGCGACCCGTGAGGTAGGACAGAATGAAATTTGCCGCAGATGAGGAGAAAGCAAACGACGTTCTCAATTTTTTTACAAGGAGTCCATGGTCAACCGTGTCGAATGCCTTGGAAAAGTCTAGTAATGTCAGAAAAGTGAAATAGTCTTTATCAATCGCTGTCCGTATGTCATCTGTTACCTTTAGTAATGCTGAGGTGCAGCTATAATGCTGTCTAAAACCAGATTGATACGAACAGAGCAGTTTGTTTTGTCGAAGATAGGCAGACAGTTGAAAGTGAACAGACTTTTCCAAAACCTTAGACAAATATGGGAGGATTGCGATGGGTCGATATTCTGCAGGTGCATTGCTGGTTGCTTTCTTTTTTAGGACTGGAATGATCTTTGCAGCTTTCCAAGACTTCGGAAATGTGGATGTGGCTATGATAATATTAAAGATGTGTGTTATTGCAGGAAGGATGTACGGTAAAATCATTTTTATAAAATGAGGGTGGATCCCGTCAATACCAACAGCTTTCGACTTAATACTGAGGATAGCTCTAACAACATCGGTTTGCTCAACTCTGGTAAATTCAAAAGAGCAGCTAGATTCAATTAGAGGAGATGTGCTAGTATTTGATATCGATTGTATATTAACAAAATCTTGATCCAGCTGGTTTGGATCGACGTTATCAAGCGTAGTATTCGTTTTACCACCTATACCTTGTTGACGAAGGTTCTTCCACAATGTTTTATTTGGAAGTTTATAATTAAGGTGCTCGCTAAAAAAATTTCGCTTGGCTTGTTTGATCTTCGAACACACAAGGTTTCTTAGAATTTTGAAAGATTGGAAAAATTCTGGAAGCCGGAAAAATTTCCATTTCCTATATGCGCCGTCACGTTGGTTTTTGAGTCTAAGAATTTCGGGTGTAAACCACGGATTGCTGTTGTATTTTGCAAGCCTGGTTCTTAGGGGAACATGAAAATCAAACAATTGGTTAACCACACCTTGCAGGTAATCAACTTGTGCGTCAGGAGATGTTTCAGAGAAAATTGGCAGCCAGTTAACACACTGCAGGTCTCGCTCCAGGATGTTCGGTTGTACACTTTTAAAGTCTCGATAGGAGTATTTTGATGGTTCTTTACAACACACGAAGTCGAAAGAGGCAAATAGTAGGTCATGCTTGGAAAAGGCGGGAGCAGAAACTTGGCTGTAAAAGACATCCCGAGCATCACTGGCAAAAAATAAGTCAAGGAGAGTGCTGCTTGCGCTAGTGAAATGTGTCGGAGTAGATGAATTTAAAAGATCAAGGTTTAGTGTTTTTAGCATCTCAGTTAGAGAAGACGAGTTTGTGCGATCCAATATATTGCAATTTAAATCGCCACAGACAATGGTTTTCCAAAAAGAGGATGAATTGTTCATTAGTAAAGTACCGTTAATTTTTGGGATTGGAATAAAAATTCCCATTTCGCCTCAATTGTAACCTCGTAGACCCTTGAAGTTGGCTAATGTACCTACTGTATGGAATTTTAGAGTAAAGTGTAAGTAGTGGGCGACTAATATATGTATATATGTACATTTTAGCCAGTTAATTAGGCCAGTTATAAAATACATTTTGTACAGTTTTCTCGACTTGTCAGAATCTTATTTCATACATTCAATGCCAAAACGAATTCGGAACATTCCTTCTCGACAAGTCGAAAAAATCGTACAAAATCAAGCTGATTGTCTCAAAAAGTTTTGTCCCTCAACTTTTTTGCAGCGATGATAGAATATTGTTCCACAAAACTTTGTCTACAAATGCTTCATAAAAACTTATTAACTTCGTATAACATGAAGTTATTATTTGTTATAATAGGAAGTTGAATGAGTCTCAAATTTGGAAAACAAAAATTTACACAAAGCTTCAAAATTTTACATCTTAATCAGAACATGTTAGATATGAGTATATTATCCATCAGATTTACGCCACTGTGCCTATTTTTGCAAGTAAATAGTTGTAAGGCAGTATAAAAAACATACAGGAAAGTTACAATCCGACTCCGTCTAGATCAGATCGGATATGTATATGAGGGTGACGTTTCGAAATTTGTAAAACAGGTGCAATGATATTTTTCTATACAGAGGGTAATTCAGCGATTTTTAGAAAATGTTATCACAAAACTGTTATTACAACAATTTTTCTTAGCAGAAAGTGGGCGTGGCTCCCAAAACTTGCAACCGAAATTCAAGGATTCTTATGAGATATTTAAAGTAAGACTTAACTATCAACGTAATAATTAATAGCTTTGAAAAAGTAATGTATGTTTTTATCTAAGGAATCGCCTCCAAAAACTGGGCGTGTCAACTCCTATTAAAAGTAGGCGTGTCCGTGAGCGGATTTTAATAATTTTTACACTTGCACTGCTTCGGATTCTAGAAAGCTTAGCACGAAATTTAAGGCCCAAAAAGTGCCGTATGTACACAGTTGAATGTGAAAAAATCGGGTTTAGATAGTTTTTTTTTTTACTCAACAGCAATTTTCTCGAAAATTCGTCCAAAACCTTTCTTTTCTAATAATGCAATTTTATACCCCGTGTTTTCCACTCAAAGTGGGCTAGTGCGCTGAAATTTGAGCTTTTGCTTGTCTGGACTATTGCCATGACCTTGTTAAAATCAATTTCGTTCATACAATCATCCAGCTTGCTGAGGCAAAGTCAGGAATGAAACTCAACTAAAATGTCATTATTAATGTTCTACATAGAAATCATCCTAATTCCAAAACTGATAATAACAACCAAAAAAACGAGCTCCGACTCGACTCTGTCTGGGTTAATGAAGGTCATTCAAGATGACTCGCGATTATTTTTGGTCGAGATCCAAGACCAACAGTATCAAAAAGTTATCTCAATAGTGTTATAGTTAGTTAGGGTGTGGTGTGGTGTGGCTTGTACACTACGTAACTCATAATATCCCAATCACACCCAAGCATCTGCTGTAACGCAATGAACTAGACGAAACGTGCTGTAAGAGTTTTACAACTAATCAACCATTCCAAATGATTTCCATCCGTAATAGACGAAACTGAAAGACTTCTAAGAAAACCTCCCCGAACGAAACGATGTCATCACCATCAAGCCATGATGACGCAACAATTTCATAAATCGATTCTTTTTTGTTCCATCCAGTGACTAGGCTAATCCAATCTACATAGTCCCTCTGTAGAAGGGCACATGGCAACCCCTTTTTCCAATCTAACACTGTTGCATTGCACATCTGCAAGCATTCGAAGAGAGAAGATAGATGCACTGGAAGCTGTGTTCCGTCATTTTTTTTTTTTTTTGCGTCTCACCAACCCACACCACTATAATTGTTGCTGCATGCAATGTCAATGGAAGTTGCACTGTTTATTGGAACAGCACTGGGTACATCCAATTAACCATGGGAAAAAGTAAAAAAAAAAAAAAACAATTGCAAGAAACCTGTCAGAATTTGTTATTTGTCTCTTTCACTCGCATTGCAATTTTTTTCTATTCTAATTGACAGCTGTGACTGGGAGTGCATTCGAATTTGAAAATTAAGGGCGATGCACATACAGACAACGGGAAGTGAAATAAACAAAATGAAAAATGCAAAAATATAATCTTATCCGCTAGGACTTACTTTATTCCCAATTGACCGGTAATATCGGCCTGTAGCTTCTTATTCCAATCGAGACAAATCGATTACACAAAGTTTCACATAAAATTTGTTTCGATATTCGCACAGAATTTTTTTTTTTTTATTCCCTTTACCTCTTTCAATTTCCAAGAACTCACGTATTTCTCTGTGAAAAACTGATGAAGAAATCTATTTCACGGCACACAAGTAGATATTCATTCACTTTTCATAGATTTTTTTGGATATTTTTACACTGACAAGGGACAAGAAATCGATTTTTTTTTTTTTGTTGGCTTCGTCACACTGACCAACTAGGAGATTATCTGCCCAAAAAAGAACTCCTTTTTGTGGTTTCGTAATGAAAGCGGATTTTCTTTAGGTTTTTATTTGATTTACAAAATTCACACATACACGGTATTACAATAGAAAAAAAAAATATTTTTTTAGGAAATTACTTTCGTTAGACCTTTTTTACTTCATTTGTTCGAATTTCGCACTTTTCTCCGTTCCGATTAAAAATTCCCTTGCGGATACTTTGACGGCGCGCATTCCAATAATCGTACGTTCTCTGTTCTCAGTTCTTTGGGGTATATTTCTGTGATTGCGGGAATTGCCCATGCCGCGCGATGTGGTAGACAGTGCGCATGAGTGGTGTAAGTACAAAAATGGGAAATTGGTTTTTGATTCTTTCCAGTAGCGGTACTGTGGAAAGGGAAATAATTTTGACGTTTGTCAAAGGTTTGTGGAGACTTTTGTTAAATGACGTCTGACACGATAGGTAAACAGTGGCACTCAAAGTGTATAATATTAAGCATTTTTCCATTTGAAAATACAGGCGCGGCATATGATTACCCCAGTAATAGGAAAGTAAAATGTGGCAAGTAATAACGGCTTTTCATTAATTGAAAATCCATTTCCATTTTGAAAGCTGTTTTTTTATATTATATATTTTTTATCTGTCTTCATTGAAACGCTTTCAATGGGCTGTTCTTGTGTATTTGTAAGTACATTCGAAGCACTAATTCGAAAAGTTGATATTTTCAATGTTTATGTGTATGCATGAGGAAATATTCCAGCAATTATTTTACTATTACCGTGTTTGAACTGTGGAACTGTTTCTTGGCAGTTCTTCATTCATTTCAATTCAATAAAAGGTATGTTTGCTTTGTCAGACTTTGTTTTGTACTCATTTACCATCTCATTTCCTGGCAATGATAATTTAGCATTAAGTTTGGCTCTAGTGAAAACCTAGTATTAAGCACTTAGTTCTAGCTTTACACAATAGATTAAAATCTCCTAAGCACTATTGTGTATGTACAGTAGGTCCCAGGTAGTTGTGTAGTTGTTCGCGACCAAAATAGGCGATCACGATCAATTGATCGATGCTATCACAACAAATTTTTGATGGACCCAAAACTCATATTCTCAATATTTGATCGAAGATGTAAATTGCTAATCCGATCAGCTTATGATTTATATTATATTATATATGAATAAAAATAATCTTAGGAACCATTTATGACAAAATTATTAGTTATTAGTCATTAAAAGAATCGATAAAATTTCGATCAGCTTTATGTGAATGTAAAGCCCTGTGCAGAACTACATACGTACATGCGTCAGCCCGAAAGCAGAAGTATCTAGAGAGTTGTCTGTGGTTTTGAAAAACTTTTGCTTTCGAAAGCAACCGTGTGTCCACACCAGAGAACATTCAGTCGCAATTAGTAGATACACCGATTCTCAATGAAATCGGTTCTTGCGATTGACTTTTGTACATGTCCATAACATTTTATTTTATTTCCACCAATTTTTACTTATTAGGGATGTCACATGACATTACTCTACTAGCAATCTAAAAAAAAAAACGGTCTCACGCTGTTTTCATATATTTGTTTGCGGGCTTTATTTAATATGAAGAATTGTTTTAATCTACTGAATTCAAAACTTGAATTTACAAAAAAAAAAAGATAACCCTGTATATACAGGGTGGGCCATTTAAACCTTCGGGATGTTTTTTTGGTAATAATTTAAAAAAAATACAAATTGTTTGCTGTGGTAATTTTTCGTTTATTTTGAACCTTGCAAATTTGTTCTGATAACTTTTTGAATATGATATCGCGTAAATGGTCGCCGCCAGAGCGAATGGCGCAATGTGCTCGTTTTTCGACATCATATACATACGTCTGATGGTGTGTTCTGAAGGAGCTTCCCTCACTCGATATTTTGCACGATGCGCACGTTGCGTTTTCACAATTGAGAACGTGTTTTGAATTTAAAACTGCACGATAACAGCGTGTTGTGGTGGCGTGTACTGGCACAAATTCACTTGGACTGACACTTCGAACGCGGGCTGTCTTAAGCCGATCTGAAAACAGATGTTAAAGTTATAGGGTTGCCATATGACGAAGGTTTAAATGGTCCATCCTGTATATAAATGCATTCGTATATACAGACAGACACACAGACAGATAAAACATAGTTTCTTGCATCTTCGCCGTGGTAGCGTGAAAAACAAAATGTTGATCTAATAACTAGTCAAAGTATTTTATTCCGATCGATCGAGATATGTACACCTCTTTCCGATCTATTAAGTTAATCAATTGAAGATTTATATTCCGATCGATAGTTTCTTAACCGATCAAAGTGATTGATCGGAAATGAATGAAACGATTATTAGATATTTTGATCGAGATCCAAAATGTCAAATTCAATCGATCAAATTATTCATAGTAATCGGAAGAAACAAATATCGATAAGTTTTTCACTGATCTGATCGTCGATCAAATTTTGATCGTTATTGCAAGTCAGACACATTAATAATATACTTAAAATCCAATTCTTAATAATTGATATAGCCACGTGCAGTTTGGTCTAAAAGCCTTAAAAGTAGAGAAGACCATCTTGCACAAAAATATGCACATAGGTCTTAGACGTTTTATACCTAACCAGCCTGACACATTAAAATCTACTCAGGAACGTGTAAATAGTAAGTGTGAAAGACACTTACACCGTTTTAATTTATCTAAAAAAAATTCATCAAAATCGGTTAAATAATTCAGAAATTGTCTGTCTGCTTTGGAGGCTTGACTCGACTTTAAATTTGACGTACTAATGAATGAATTAAAGGAGGGTTAACTGCACAGCTACCTAAAAGATCTAGCAGAGGCTGTTCTCGAGCTAAGACCCATCGTCCACCTTAGTTTCACTCCCTCGTCTATCTGCCAGGATTCCAGACAGTTTACTTCGTTGCTAGTCAGTACTTCAGTTTTATAAAATATGATCTGGAGGCTGCTGACTGGAGCCTCCTCAGCCTCATTACAAAATCTGCACGTCACATTAATTTCTATGTCTAGCTTTCTGAGGTGCTTTCTGAATTAACAGTGTCCTGTTAGAAAACCGGTTCGTATGCGTTGTTTATTCTTATCGTATCCCGCTGAGCTGAATTAGTTTCAAGTATGGCAGAAATATTTGTCTGGGAAATTTATGTTAAACCCACTTAAAGACACCATTCCCTTGTTATCTTACGTCCTCGATGTATTATGTTTCGTCAACATAACCAATGGAGCTAAGTCCGCAACTAGGCGCCCAATGAGGTGCGATATCGGCTACGTTCTTAATGATGGTGATATACTCAATCCACTTCTTGGCATACTGAAGCTTTCAGCGAAAGCGATCTCTATCGCCGACGTAAAGTTTCGAACGAACTGCTAGAGTCCCCAACCCTCCAGATTCTATGGCAGCGATGAATTTGTCTGTATATACACTCAGTTTTTATTTTTGCAATAAAAAAATACATAGTAAATCTATAAACTTGTTCATTAAATGCTTGTCTAAATATACATAGGAGTACTTTTGTGAGAGTCTTATTTCTAGTATTGTGCTTATTAAGAGAATATCATGTTACACATTTCATTGTTCTTCTGATTTAAAGCTAATGTGCTACCGGGCAACTTGTGTCCAACTTTGGTTGTAAGCTTCTTTGCGTACGCCCATTCATTTGTCAGCGCAACAGACTTTTCATGTTTGTGCCTATTAGGAAGGAAGAAGTATTAAATTGTATTTCTTTGTTTTAATGATTTTTTGCAATGACTTACCATAACACCGTCTCTGGCCTGCCAAGCTGTATACAGAGCTTCATGTCCGAATAGAAATCAATATCAGCGATAAGACTTATCTTTGGCTCGTTGGTTAGTGAGAATGTGTTCTCCAATTTCACAAATGATGTTCCTAGAATCATGGATCCAACCACACCAGTACCAGAACTGCGGGAGATCGATGTATAAGATGTAGACAAAGGACGTTAGAAAACTTACATCTGATTGATTTCCGTGTGCGCATTGCGATTCCACAAACTAAATTGCACTTGGCCGTTAAGATCGATTGAACGAGCGCCAAATACTCGCAGATACACGGTCGACCCACTCGACAACATCACGTAATGCTCGTGATCTTGAACAAGAGTCGTTGCCAGGAATGCTGGTGTTGGCTCGGATACTGTTCCACTCCAGACATGACCCATTAGCTCGGATTGACCGTTGAAAAATACCAGCGGACGTAGTAAAATACCTTGTATGGAAATTTCCATACCAGCTGTGGCTGGGCTGTCATCTTCTTCATCATCTTCACTAGAATCACCAACAAAGGATGAAAGCCCATTTGTATAGATTCCCAGCTAGAGGATATACAACTTTTTATTAAAATTCTACGCAACATTAAGTACGCTTCAAACCTACCCTAAAAGTGCTGATCTGCTCTCGTCCGGCTGCCAAAATCAATTCAACACTTCCTCTCTTCAGCACTCCGTTGCTAATCTCTTGAATGCTTAATATACTCTCATTGAAGGCAGGCGCTCTGGACAGCTCTCGATGTAACGCAGTTGTCAGACCCTTTTGTCCAATCACATGGTAATTATTGATGGCTGGCCTTTCCGATAGACACCCTCTGAGAAGTGCTGAGAATCTCGAACACTTGCCGCTAATCATTTGAAGTTTCTGCAGGAGGTATGTCTTCACTTCAAATTGCTTGTCATTGGAGCTCAAGTAATCAAGCAGATCACCCAATTGGGCTTTAGTTGGTCTCATATCTAAAATTATATCGAGTGCTAACGTTCTCGAACTAGAATCATACTTCCTTCTTAATTGAAAGAAGATCGCCTCAAAGGCTTTGCGATTCTCGTCGGAAAAGTTCTTAATGGGAAAGCTACGTAGTGCTTGAAGAGCTGCAACAGATACCTTAACTTCACCCTCTAATGCTAACTCCACCAACTGCGAAATTGTTGTGATATCTTGAAGATTTTGCAATGCACGAATAAATTGCGTTTTACATTCAACATCGGTACACTTTGTAGTCAACTGATTGAGAAGGTACTGTCTAATTTTTGTTACCAACTCATCACTCTGACCAAAAGTTGACTGACGCGCCAATGATGCTGTCGTTTGAATGAGGGTGTCAGCGAGTTTTGAGTTTTTCACACTCTCAGCTTCAACACGTGCGAAGAGATCCTCAATGATCGCTCTATCGGGATGTGTGCCCACTGCCAGAGCTTGCAGATACTTTTCTATGTAGTCTGCATTTTTATTTTTTTCCACATTAAATACCTCGAAGAAGGCATTGTGTGCATCGATGGTTTGTGTTGCTCCTAGAAGATCAATAACTTGACTACGGATGGATTTGTCCCATTTGAGGATCTCTATGAATTCTTGAGTGTTTGTAATTCTAGCAATTGGTAGAAGTTTGACCAAAAGAAGTGCTGTGGATTCCTTGCCAATGTTAACTTCAGCCAGTTCCTCTTTGTGGGCGGTAATTATACCTGTAAGCTGCGAATATATACACAAAATAGAATTTTAGTTGACAGAGTTTTAGTTATTATTGCGGGAGCCGCATATATATTTGCTTTCAGAATAAGTAAACTTTATCTGGCTCTTGGAAAAGAAGGTACTGAAATTTCTAGCAAATAACTAAAAATAATTTGGCTTCTAAATCACTCGCGATCCATAGTCTTGCTTTATCGTTAGCATTGCTTTGCTGGTGAAACTTTACGCTACAGTCAGAGGGCTAAAGTAAGCCAACAAAAGGCTTTCTATAGCAAGTATTTAATTAGTACTAGTATAAGTGGGCTATAGGTCAATACCTAACTTATAGCATATAACCTGCCCTGAGGTCTGCTTAAATTAAATTTTTTTTTATAATTCGCGCGCGCCAAAAGGATTATGAATACCTTTATAATGTTACAGGGCACGGGCTTTTAAGGACAAGGGGAAGAGGAACATAGGAGAAGCCTACGCACGTTGGCTTTAAATGTTTGAAGGTTGTAGTGATGGGGAAATACAGAGCTTGGTAGATCATTCCACATTCGTGTCGTTCGGCTTATAAACGAATCCCTATATTTAACAGTACGACCGAAGTTAGGCTTTAGGGAAAACTGATGTGCATTCGAAGCATGTCGCGTATTGCGGGTGAAATTTTGAAGGGGAGGAATGCAACTGGCTATTTCGCTGGAGCATTTTTTGTAGAAAAAACGATAAAACAGGGAGAGACAGGAGACATTTCTCCGATGTTCTAATGAATGAATGGAATTCACAAATACTTAGCATATCTATCCGATAATAAAGGTCACGAAAGTTCCCAATACTACTACGAATATTGAAGTAGATTCCGCAAATGACGACATGTTACTATACACGTCTAGGGCTACCAGAACTAGAGGAGTCTTGTGGACCATTCTGGGCTTCTTCAAGAAATTTACTCGTACGAAGACCACCAAATTTCATGAGACTGTAGACGAGATAGATGACAAAGTAGGCAGGCAGATACACAGAAGTAGTGGTACACGTGGTCTAGCTCTAAATCCTATTATTATTAGAAGTGTTAATGGTATTCTCTTAGAACTTTCCTGCAGAAATTAGGTAAAATATAATTTCTGCGATCCTTTTCCCACGAGATCTCACTTAGGTTGTCAAGGAATGGTTTCCCTAGCGAACGGTAACAATGTGTACAATATTGTAAGAGATACCAAGTTGTGGTTTCCGACTGGCTGGTGTCCTGTACTAATCGCAGCAATAGGGGCGCATCTATACGAGTCTTGTTAAAGAGTTTATTTGTCCTGAACCATCTGTAAAAAAAAAAGTTAGGCGAAAAGAACCCATAAAGAACCTAAGCTTGTCACACCCGTTCGCGTTTTGCGTGTTATATGTATTTATCGCACGAATGGAAGGGACGGATAGTTTTATTGCCGAATTCAAAAGGCGAATAGAGAATATTTTTTTTGTGACAATTATAGGTATACTCTCAAAAGTTTTTCAGTCATTAGTCGTGTCAAAACTTTTTGGCATTTTTGTCGGGATTTATACCTATGCTCAAGTTCGTGAGCATATTCGACAGTCCAACGCACCCTGCGCCCTATAGTGTGTGGACTATATCGTTCTAGATATGTCATAGTTAGCTAATTTACTCAATCTGAGGTCGGCCATTAGCAGGTAGTGTGAAAATATGTTCCTATTTACAGCTCGCAGCGTAATGTAACCTCTTTCTGGAAGTGACTTTGAGGAATTGATTCACGACTGTCACTATGAACTGTGACCCAGGTCAAAACGACCACCTATGCCGGCCAGCTCATTTCGACACTGTGCTACTACTTTAAAGGATGTGGTACCCGAATCTATCGTTTTGATTGTGGCCTGACTATTAAAAAATAAAGTTTCGCTTAGGCGTTATATCATGCCTAAGTATCCGGTTTGCCAGGTTACAACCGACCTGCAGAAGAAGAAAACCATCGAAGTAAAAAGCTTGTACCTGGGATAGGTAAATAAATGTTCTCTCAACATCAAGGAGAGTAACAACACGAATTTATTTGCGATTGATGAATTGCGCAGAAGAAGTTCTCTTTTGGATGTCCGAAAATCTGCGATAAGCCGCCATACAGAGGTGGTACATAATCATTACTTTAAGGTAGCCAATATACAAGATGCGAGAGGTTTCTCATTTATTTCTAAATCGCTTCATTTCAAAAAATAATATCGCTTACTTCTCTCTCCATTATATTTTTAGCTTTAAGAAGTATAGATATCACTTACCGTTACACCTTTAATCTCACTAGTCACTCCATCTACCTCAGCTGGTAATTCCAATGCTCTGAAGTTTTCTAAACTAGAAATTGTATCGTTTAGGCTCTCAAATTTCAACTGTTCCACAGCAGATCCAGACACGTGTTTAAGACTAATCACAGATTCCACTTGACTACCAGCGTCTGGTTTAGCATGCAAAGCAATGGAATGTATTTCACGTGAATGCACCCTTAAAAGACTGCCATCTTGAGCCAAATCATATTCCACTTTCAACGAAGGCTTCATATCAACACCTGGCGGAAGACAAAGTTCTACATCTACTTTGAAGTTATATTAACACAACGACTATTTTACACTTACCCAATGGCATTTCCGATCGATAGCTAACCTTAAGATCCCAATTACTGCAGTCGGATTTGATTTTCTCAAATTTCGTCGATGATTTTGCTGAATAGAAGACAATACATTCTCCGGACACATCGACTTCTGGTACTGGACCATTTTCGTAGTGGAAATTTAAAAGACTAGCAACACTACGCCGAAGATTCAAGAGATAAGCATCACGACTGCGGTCCGCTAGCAATTCGATCACCTTTCCATCCTCCACAACAACGTAGTAGGGTTTGTCGATGATTTTTGGAACTTCCTGTGTATCACCGGGTGTTTTCACTCTTGGATTGTGCATGGTAATTAAAAGCAATTGCGTTGAGTCTAGGTTCCATATTGAACGAACTGTTACTGTTGTGGTCAGTGTGTAAGTGCTGGTTTCTTTTGAGTTTAGATTTCGCAGATCAGTCATGGAGACCTGATTTTGAAATTCAAAAAATTGTTGTGTGCCATATGGAATGAGTTGTTGTAGTGATGGAGCTGGAAAAGGAATTGAATTTTATAGTGACAGTGGATTATTTCATAAGGAATCCGCAGCGGCTTCCCAGAGCCTTCACTTGTCCAATTGCAGACCTTTTTTTCCTGCTTTATTTATTTATACTAAGTAAAGTATGAAGAGATAGGAAGAGGACAATAGTAGTCTGCATCTAAATCTGCTATGGCTCTGGGAGGTAGCCGCAAATTTCAGTTTCAACATCTGGAAGAAAAGTGCTCTATTAACCAAACTAATCTAATAAATACAACCGCTACAACTCTGACTTTGGATTCAAATGATTTGCTCTAAACACTGAAAGGCCTCAGGGAAACATACTTTCATCGGGTCTAATTAACTTTAATTCGAAGAAAATCTGGTTCACTGCCTGAACACATCTACGAGTACTGTAGTCGTACCCCAGCTTCAAATGGACAGCCAAATTATCAAACCCAAGGAGACCATGGTGTAACATGATACGTCTATATACATATATCGCATCCATAAAATTGAGCTAAAGGAAGAGGTACTTCACCTCGACGCGACCCCTTATTCTATACAAAGCACAAGTTAGATCGGGGCTTGAGTACTGTTCTCGTGTTTGAAGTTCGGCTCCACAACATTATCTTCATCTGGACAGTATACGCTGCTGTTCCGCAATAAAAATTCTATTTGCCGACGAGAAAGTCTTCACTGTGCAGAAAAAAATTATAGGGTCTATGCACGGTCATCCAGGGAAGCGTCCGAGCTGGTTCCAAGGATCCGGAAAAAACACCACCCAGCGTCAGCCAAGGTTTGCTAGGGTGTCTCTTATGACGGAGTCATTGACCTGCATTTTTACGAAAAAGGCATCAAAAGAAAAGCCAAAGTGTACCAGGAGACCATCTTAGGACCCGTTGTGAAACTTCTAATTCATACCCAAACAAAAGACATTCCAGCAAGATTCCAAAACTATCCATGTCTGGCTTCAGAGAAATCTACCCCGTTACCTTGGTACCGAAGACTGGCCTTCTGCCAGCTCAGACCTTAACCTACTGAATCACAAATTGTCTTAAAGGAGATTGTGTGCCACAAAAGATACCCTAACTTGGAATCTTTAAAGCAATCTCTGACCTAAGCTGTGTGGAGGCCTTTTTTTTAAATACAAAATTACCAACAAAATGTTCATGTGATTTCAAATTTCAAGCCGCGTAGTATACACGGGTATCCATTATGCATATTCGAGATATACAGCCTTGGCCAAATGTATTAGGCACCCTTTACTTTTTCTCTTTGCTGCCCAATCATTTCTCTGAAGTAATTAGTTTGAATTTTATGAATTATGGCGTCATTATATGAGGTTGTTGTAAACGACCTTTATTTTTTAATGCGCTTTTTTGATGCAATAGCGGGTTTATGCATTTTTTTTTTTTTTGCTGTAGGATCAGTGTGCGATCATTGCTCGAAATCGAGAGACGAGTGACCAAGTAGCTTTTTATTGTTCATAATTATTGTTTTATAGTTGATAATTTTTCTTTTAAAATTCCAAAAACAAGTCAACTTAGTATGGCAAAACGTGTGTCAAAATACAGCTTTTATTTAAGGAAGGCAGAAGAGAAGACACCGAGACTGCTTCGCATGTAAATTGCGATTTTTAATACGATCTTCGCTGAAAAATCGAAAGAAAACCTCATCTGAGCTTGCTTCTGTGTTGTCGAAGGATCGAGGAAAAAAAAATGTCTTCAAGAAACGTTAGAAGAAGACTTGGGGAAGTTGGACTTAAACGATGCAAAGCAAGAAAGAAGCCGTGGCTCTCGGAAAAAAACAATAAGGCACGCTTGGAGTGGGCGAAAAAACATGTGCATTTCACTGAAGAAGATTGGTCCAATATACTGTGGTCAGATGAATCTAACTTTGAGGTACGTTTCATTTATGGATCACTTTTAATTTATACATAAAAAAATTTAACTAATTTTGATGTTCTCTAGATGAATTTATATTTTTTACGAGTAAATACCTTTTTTTCCAATTTCCAGATATTTGGAACCCCTGGTGTGACTTTTGTGAGACGAAGGGTTGGAGAAAAGTACAACCCAGAATGCGTGGTACCGACTGTTAAGCACGGTGGAGGCAGTATAATGAAATGGGGATGCACGGCTACCAGCGGTGTGGGTGAAATGGTCGGATGGACTCCTGCAAGTACATAAATGTGTTGGAAAATGTACTTCACCTTTCTTTTTCCAACATTTCCGGGGACACCAACATGGAAAATGTAAAATTCTAATAAGACAATGCACCCTGCCACAAATCAGCCCTAACTATGAGGTGGTTTGAGAAGAATAATATAAACCTGCTCGAGTGGCCTGCGCAGTCCCCGGATCTCAACCCTATAGAACATCTATGGAGTATTCTAAAGCGTAGGATCCAGGAGCACTCTATTTCACCAAAAGAAACAATTAAAAATGTGTTACAGCAAGAGTGGAGTGATATTTCTTCGGAAAAGTGTCGCAAGTTAGTCAGCACTATGTCCAAAACAGTCGCTGCAGTCATAAAGGCCAAAGGCGGCCCAACTAATGCAAAAATGCAAAATGCAGTTAAAGGTAAAAAAAAAAACGATAGAAGAGGGAAGAACCTAGGAAAACAACGCAGAAAATGGACCGCAAAATTGTCTCTGAAGACAGGACGGATCCATTCCCCTCATCAGGCGCCTTTTTGAAAACCATAAATCCAGATGTATCCTTGAGGATCATAAGAAGGCTGGTGGAATACAAACTGTCAGCAAAGTCGCCCAGGAAGGTACCACTTCTCAATAAGAGACACCTGAAAACTAGACTGGACTTTGTTATTCGACATCAAAATTGGTCGGTCTATGAAGTTATGAAGAAAATGAGAAACATATTTTGGATGGCCGAATGCGTATTTAATTTGTTTGGATCCGATGGTCAGACGTCCGCCCTATTCCGCATAAGATCCACGCTACAAGAAAAAGACCGTGAAACACGGCGTTGGGAACATAATGATTTAGGCAGGATTTTCCTCGCGTGGAGTTGGTCCCATATACTTAATGGAGAGGACAATGACTAAGGAAGAGTACGTACTTCTTCCTTATGCAGAAGAAAATCTTCCCCTAACTTGGATGTTGCAGGCAGGCAACGAATGAGAACATACGGTCCAAGTCACACAAAACTGGACCACGACTAATGGAATTAGTGTCCTACCTAGGCCGTTCCATACCCCTGACCTTAATCCTCCGAACTTGTGGAAACAAATGAAGTTGCAGGTAAAAAAAAAAAAAAAATATTTGGCGCAACAGCTCTTTAAGTGCCAGGGCAACCACTCGTGTTGTGTGCGTTATAATTTTCACACGAATGGAAGGGACCTACAGTTTAGTGACGTATCCGAACGGCAATTTGTTTTGAGATGCTTTCTTGTGACAACAATACTCTCGGATGTTTGTCAGACGTTCGCGAGAGTTGGGATCGTGAAAAAAAAAATTTGTTGGTGTTTTCTGGGATTCGAACTTGGAACCTCTTGCGTAGTGATCCGACACACTAACTACTACGCCACGACGCCCACTTGCAGGTAAAACAACACCCAAAAAGGCATTATGAATATCTATTCTCTAGACCACATGCAAGAAATTGGTAGAGTCAATGCCATAAAAAAAATGGACATAATGTTGGTTTACTAAAATGTATTTCTTTATTGGTTCACAAGCGTATTCGTATACTGTGGTATTATCGGAGGTCCTAGTCAAATGTCACAGCTTCCTGTGGTATGATACGCCGTTGTATGCGCTTTTTCCACCTAAATGCAATCACAATACATCCATTTCAATGGATTCCGAAGAAAAAGCAATAAACCACAATGTAAAGAATGAAAGCTTGTTAGAAAATTGCACAAAGGGTAGGATCCTGCAATAGATATGCGGCCACCAATGCTCTAGCAACTGAGCTATCCCTGCATGTTGTCCATGGCATGATCAAAAGCTATATCATTCAAGCACGCGATGCCTTAATTCTCTTCACCTCCTCGATTGGTAGCAGACCTACTATTGATACTATCATGACAGATGTTCAATGATGTCCTCAATAGAATGATCGTTAGAAATGCTATATTTGAGCGTTCTACTAGGCAAGCCACCAGGGCCTATCACCTCTATGTCGCCTAGCAACAGTGGGGACATCCCTTTATCAAAACTCCTTCTGCTACAGGTTAAGTCAACTTTTAAATTTACTCCCAAGAGACATATTTCCAGAAACATTTAACAAACCAAGTGCGGAATCAACAGACATCTGGTGCTGGCTCAACGTTTTAGGTTCGCCTCTTCTGATTACAAAAATAAAAAAATCAGTGGAATAAACCACAAATAACGCTTACACTCAAGGGATTCTTCAAAACCTAGTTAGCCATGGGCTCTGTACCTCTGCTCTGTATTCTATTTTTTTTAATGATAGGTGAGCTGGTTGTACAGACTTCTCACTTCCAAGTTTGTTGACAGTTAAACACGAGCCGCTACTGCTGTAAGCTCTAAATTTGCTGGCATATATTTAGTACACATATATGTATGTAAGTACTGTGTTTACAGCCAACTACAGAACCTGCAGTAGGAAATCAGAGCAAAATGGATTAGTCTTTCAGTAACTGTGAGAATTTATCGCTTTAAATACTTAATTTGGAACTTCTTGTTCATTCCCTGCGAAACCATTTAAAATTCGACACGTCGTCGTCGCCAGTGGACGTATATGTTTCAGATAAAACAACCAATAGAAATCTCAGTGGGGGTCATCACTGGGGTTATCGCCGATACTATGCAAGCTAGCATTTTGATTGCTAGCGATTACTTCGGTTTCAAACTCATCTTATAAGCAAAACCGCATATTCTGCCAGTTATTGTTGTAAAGACGTACTCAAGAAATATGACAAAAATGTGTACAAAACCGGCGAGAAGTTCAATAACCCACTATTACTATAGAAATAAGAAAATAATCTCTGGGGCAGAATAAATAATTCAACGCAGAGTCGACTTACCAACTAATCCGACAGAAAAAAAGAAAAACCACAAGCGATGTGCGGCAGACCAAGAGAATTGTGTCATGTTTCGGCAAATATAGTTAGTTAACTGTTTCGCGGAATGTTTTATTCAAAAAATTATTAATTCAATAACAATTTCATTTTATTTGAAAATCTAATTCAGATTGGACAGAGCGACGGTGAAGAAGAGACTACTTGTTGCCATCGTTGATTTTGTTATCCATCCGTTGCGGCTGACCGTCAAATGTCTTATCTATCGGAGTGAGATGGATGTATGGATTTGGAAACTTAAATATCTCTACACTACAGTAGAGTTTGTAAATATTTGTTCAAAAGATGCGGGTTGTATTTAATTTTCTTCAAGCAGTGGTGTCAGATCGTGGGATTACGATCGTTTTCTGGGATATTTTGCTCTAACTAAGCAAGAGGGATATTGGTATGTATTTTTCTGTCTCCAAAATTTCTATTAGGTAAGATAATTCACTAATTCGTATTTTTTAATTGACTATTCAACCGTCGAACCTTAGTATAATCCGTCTCCAGTAACGCAAACAGAATGCTTCCGATCTGAACCGCTCCGTCCAATCCATTGGTTCTGGCAAAGGTGCTACGCGGAATGCTTCCGATCCGGCATTTGATATTTCGGCATTATTCAAAATAGGCGAAGAACAGGAAAATTATAAATTGAAAATTATTAATTGGAACCTTTTACTTTTTCAAATGTTTTAGTACATTTACGATACGTATTGTGTGCCCAACCAAACAAAAACAATACATTAGTGAAGATGGTGTGTCTGTTTTGTGCGAATATGACATCAATTCCTTTCTTGTGGGTTCTCAAGTGCAATTTACAAGCTTTTCTGTTGTTCAAATTGTTCTGCAAAACACTTCATGAAGTTATTTGTGCCAATTCTACCAGCAAATAGCAAATTCATAGATTAAGCTGTCTGACCTATTTGATCAGTTCATTGTGTGCAACTTTCCGGTAAGTCAAATAAAATATATGGGCTGTCAAATTTTTAACTTTTCAGAACCACTAGAACGGATTGTATCGGAATCATTCTGTTAGGCGTTTTAAGGCTGTATTTATTTAAATTTGTGTTAATGTATTTCCACGAACTAACATTAAAAACGGTTCCATTTGACTTGGCAAATTTTCCATAGGTATTTGAAAATCTTCCTTCATTATGTTGATAAGTAGATAGTTCTTTTTTGTGGCTTTTTTTACTACTTATAACAATGTATCATTTCATTTTCAATAACATAATTACAATTTTATTTATTAATTTAAATACGACGGTTGGATTTTCAAATATAAAGAGAGTAGATTTGACGTTTACGGAGATCTGGAGAGTACTCCCAAAATTATCTATATAGGTTTTTTAGTACACTCCAGAAACTCTAAATCTCACTGAAAAGAAAAATTCCAAATTTCGGAGCACTCAGACTCAATTTTCTGTCCATTGTACTACCTGGCAGAACTCCTTTTGGTGTAGTGGTTGACGAAATTAAGATTTTGTTCGTTTCTCTTTTATGCTCGGGTGGCCGTGGTTGCAGTTCCCCGTCCGCGCTCGAATCTGCACAGTTCGGGTCACAAGCGTACACACTTAGTAGGATATGTGATGATTTTTAAAAGTTTAAAGTGTTTGTGCTATGCTTCGATCTTTTCGTACTTGGTATTATTTAAAAAATTGTCAAGATTGAATGGATAAGTGTGTTTCAAAAACCTTTTCAATACTTTAGAGCAAGGAAGCGGTGTGACGTCTATTTTACAATTATCACATTAACTAAACAAGTTTTATTTACAATTTTGTGGGGGATTTCTTCGAGGGATTTTTAGTTTAGTGAATGGGATAAATGGACTTCTGTTTACTTAATTTTTGGATTTTTCAAATTTAAGACCGGATATCACTGCCTTCAAGTAGATGGAGGGACAAAATGGATTTAAAGTTCAAAGATTTTATACCTGCGACATTGCTTAACGACTTAAAAATAAACAAACATAGTAAGAAAGGAAATAGTGTTATGTGCACTTGTTACCACATCTGGCACAGGTCTGTGATTGTTGAAGTAATCGTTAGGTAAACGAGATTATGAGTACCGACCCCTATTATCTTATCTGTACATTTGAGAATTAAAATTGATGTTCTTATCGAAATTATGCTCCGATGATTTTGATACAAAAAGTTAAGAGAAAGAAGAAAACATTTATGTAAAGCCTATTTACGCTGTTCAAGTGAAAAGATTTTTGTGGTACTTAAACATAAAAAAATTATCATGAATTTACAGTTGAAGGGTGGCTAATGAATTATTAAACAATTAATTCATACACGATGGGAGCCGTAGCTCAGTGGTTACGTGAGCGATCACTGAGCGAGAGGTTTAAGGTTTAAATCCAAAAAAATTACTCTTAATTGGAGTATCTCAATCAGGACTTATCAATTTTATTAGTCTAGCTGCATTTGGGAAAACGTCTGACAAAGCGATTTTCAACTTTACAGACCTAGCAAAAAAATTGAAACCAGGAGATGCTGTGATGGTAGATAAGGGTTTTATGATTGCTAATGAGCTGCAACATTTAGGAGTTCAAATGATTCGACCTCAGTTTATCACCTGACAGGAAAAGAAAGATGTTGAAAACAATAGTTTGATAGCATCAGTAAGAGTTCATGTTGAAAGACGAATCGCAAGAATTAAAACTTTTAAAATTTTATTCGAAACAGTTAAATATTCAAACTTACCTTATTTAGATGACATAATCGTGGTTGTATGCGCTGGTCCAAACCTTTCTTCACCCATTTTAAGTGATGATAAATGTAGTTAAATAACCATTTTTCATTATTTTTTTTCTGTTAACAATAGGTGAAGTAAACTAATTCAAATGAAATGAAAGATATGTTTATTGCATAAATAATAAATATACTATAATTTATATTTCATAAAAAATAAATATTTTAAGAACATTTCAGTACAAAAACATTCGTAGAGCTGAGGTTTTCCAATAAAGGGTTTCTTATTGTAAAAAGTTAAATATTTTATATATCTATGTAAATTACAAAATATAAGAAGATGCACATTACCTTTGTATATATAAAAGGCACGGCAAGGTCAAACCCGCAAACCCCACAGGCGGACAAGTAGGGATGCAGTAAAGTGGGCGAGTTGTGATCTTTCTACTCCGGATCATAACTTCGCCGTAAGAAGAGGAAGATATAAAAGGCACGCAGCAATGTGTTTGCACTTTTCTCCTATTCCAGCTTTGCAGTAACAAACGCAACTCATACGACTAACACAAAAAACCGATATTTCTTAGTTTTATTTCATGTGGCCTCTCGTTTAATTTGGAGGTTTGAATTACATATCCATATAAAGGGTGGTTAAATTTTAAGGGCCGATGTTGAATGTGAACCACACCTAAACGTCAAGTTTTACATGATTTGGGTATAAAACAGCGGCCAGGCCAAGGGAGTAAACCCAAACAGCTTCCAACAATTTTATATTGTACCTTCGTGAAGTGGTTTTATACCGTTTTCGTCGATGTGAATTGTAAATCGCGTTCCACCATATCGGCTATTGTTGTTATTAATGTCGTTGACATTAAATCAAAAGACACATAGATATTGTTTACTAAATATGAAATAATATATAATAAAACTGAAACAACATAAAATATTTTTTTTTCCCCCAAAGCGCTTTTTGTTTATATTTTTCAAAGCACGATTTCATTAAAACTAAACCTGAAAAATACTTTTTTGTAAACTCACATATTTCAACGAGACTTTTTAATAAAAAAAATAGTTTGCAAATAATGCACTTTGTTAAGAAAAAAAAGCACTCTTTCTTCTTGCAGCGAATTTATTTGTTTACAAAGAATAATGTACCGGCTTACCATCTGTCAAAAATCTATGTATGTTGTGTTGTATAAAAACACTACCAAGCGGCGCTGAAATCAATTTTCCTAGTGTAATAAAAAAATAGTTTACAAATAATGCGCTTTGTTAAAAAAAGCACTCTTTCTTCTTGCAGCGAATTTATTTGTTTACAAAGAATATTGTACCGGCTGACTATCTGTCAAAAATCTATGTGTGTTGTGTTGTATAAAAACTCTACCAAACGGCGCTGAAATCAATTTTCCTAGTGTAATAAAAAAATATTCTGCAAATAATGCACTTTGTTTTAAAAAAAAAAACACTCTTTCTTCTTGCAGCGAATTTATTTGTTTACAAAGAATATTGTATAGGCTGACTATCTGTCAAAAATCTGTTGTGTGTTGTGTTGTATAAAAATTCTACCAAGCGGCGCTGAAATTAATTTTCCTAGTGTAATAAAAAAATAGTTTGCAAATAATGCACTTTGTTTTAAAAAAAACACTCTTTCTTCTTGCAGCGAATTTATTTGTTTACAAAGAATATTGTTCCGGCTTACCATCTGTCAAAAATCTATCTCCGTGTTGAGTTATATAAAAATTCTACCAAACGGCGCTGAAATCAATTTTCCTAGTGTAATTAAAGAATAGTTTGCAAATAATGCACTTTGTTAAAAAAAAAAACGCTATTTCTTCTTGCAGCGAATTTATTTGTTTACAAAGAATATTGTACCGGCTTACCATCTGTCAAAAATCTATCTCTGTGTTGAGTTATATAAAAATTCTACCAAGCGGAGCTGAAATCAATTTTCCTAGTGTAATAAAAAAATTGTTTGCAAATAATGCACTTTGTTAAAAAAGAAAGCACTCCTTCTTCTTGCAGCGAATTTATTTGTTTACAAAGAATACTGTACGGGCTTACCATCTGTCGAAAATCTATCTCTGTGTTGAGTTATATAAAAATTCTACCAAGCGGCGCTGAAATCAATTTTCCTAGTGTAATAAAAAATTAGTTTGCAAAGAATGCACTTTGTTTAAAAAAAAAAACACTCTTTCTTCTTGCAGCGAATTTATTTGTTTATAAAGAATATTGTACCGGCTTACCATCTGTCAAAAATTTGTTGTGTGTTGTGTTATATAAAAATTCTACCAAGCGGCGCTGAAATCAATTTTCCTAGTGTCAATAGTATTTTTAAATATTTTAACGTACAAAAACGTGTTGATTCACCTTCATATGGCAACATCGTAGCTAAATACAAGTTTTCCCGCCTGTTGATTGTCAATTTGAACGAATGCCGCATTCGTTGGGTCTTGTGAAATTCAAGTTCGGGGAATTTATACAAAACGCGGCTGCAGGTCTTTCGATTGCGTATTTCTCTGTTGATTTTTGTTCCTTTCACGTGTCCAATTATTTATCACAAATAAATTCGTTTCACGTTATAACTTGCACATAAAATTTGTTCCTATTCCAGAGGTGAGTTTCCGTGTACATACATAGCTTTTGACGTTTTATTGGGGGGGAGGAATTCAAATCGTTTGGCATATTTTGTGTGGTTTTTGTTGATTAGATTTCCCTATTCAGGTAGATTAACTAATTTGTTAAAGCTTTATTGAAATTTTATTGGTCGGACATTATATTGATATATAGGTAGAGTTCGCACCCAATCACGTCATGTTTTTGTTGTCCTTCCAGACACCATTCCAAAGAAAAGACTCGCGTATTCGAAGCATCAAATCCATATTTACAAAGTTGTAAAAGAAGCCGTGTAAGTGCCATCTAATTTTGGAGGGATAGACAAAATCATCACTGTTGTAGGACGAGATAAAAATATTTAATTCTTCGATTTGTTGTCATTTAGTAGCACGACAGCTTTGTTTGTTAAATTTGTTGAGGACGACAACAAGTACATACAATATTGAATTTCACAATGGACATAATAGAGCTACCGTTCAAGGCCGAGTACGCTAAAAGTAGTAGAGCGAGCTGCAAAGGATGTAAAGCAAACATTGGCAAGGAGTCACTGCGTATCGCTGCTATGGTTCAGGTTGGTTGGTTGTGGGGGTTTGTTAAAATTCGATAATTCAGGAAATTCTTCCTCATTTAGTCGGCTTTTCACGATGGGAAGCAACCAAATTGGTTCCATGAGAGCTGTTTCTTCAAGAAACAACGTCCTGCATCGGCAGGAGATATCGAGAACTTTGAAAATCTACGCTATGAGGATCAGGAAAGAGTAAAAAAGATGATTGGTAAGTTGTTGTAATATGTTTTCCTATATTTTAAGTACAGTAATACCCCGGACTTACGCGATAGGTGGGACCAAGAGATAGCCGTGTAAGTCGAATTCGCGTAAGTCGGGGTTCAACCTTGCATATAAATACGTATAAAGTTTGTGTAATCGGGACCAGAGTGTAAAGAAAACAATAATTTAGAAGAAGCATGTTTAATAAAATGTTAGATAACTAAAACAATTTACATTAGTAGGAATAAAACAACGTAAATCAAAGTTATTTTGATGTCGAAGGCTCCATATATTCTAACAATGTCGCCTGACGAGTTAAGTTTTTCTTCTTCTCACGTAAAATTCCCTCGTGGCATGCCAGTAACTTTTTTTATTTCCCGTTTTGTAGTAGATACGCGCTCTTCATTGGAATCTATTTTTTCTAAAATTTGTAACCCCTTTTTCAATTGTACTGAGGCCTTCTCTTAACGAATCACTTTGTTTAATGTCTTGATCATGCTCACGCATTTCTATAAGCTCGTCAATTGTTAGCTCTTGATTGTGTGAATCCAGCAATTCTTGGATGTCATCAGCATCCACCTCTAAATTTAATTGTTTGGCAATATCGATCACTTCTTCAATTATACCATCGATTTGTTCAGAATCTGAGGCTGATTCTCCTTCGGTTTCTGTGGTGAAAAAAAATGGACACAGCTTTTTCCAGACGCCATTCAAAGTTATTTGTGAAATCTCATTCCAAGATTGTCCAATAATTCTTACAGCATCTTAAACATTTAATTGCTTGCAAAAGTCTTTGACAGAAAGCTCGCTATTTTGTCTCATAGCTTCATTTAGATGTGCAAATGATCGCCTTGTGTAGTAAGCTTTAAATGTTTTAATGACTCCCTGGTCCATTGGTTGAAGCAAGCTGGTAGTGTTTGGTGGCAAAAATACAACTTCCACCTGTGGATCGAAATTAATTAGAGTTGTAGGAGGATGACCTGGTGCATTGTCAATTAGTAATATCACCTTAAATGGAATTTCTTTCAATTGGCAATAACGTTCGTCTTCAGGAATAAAAAGATGACCAAACCAGTCTTCGAAAAGAGAAGCTGTCACCCAAGCTTTCGCATTAAATTTTCAAATGACGGGTAAACTAGCTTTAGATTTGTTTTTTAAGGCTCTTGGATTTTCTGAGCGATAAACTAAGAGGTTTCAATTTACAATCACCAGCTGCATTCGCACCGACCATTACTGTGAATCGATCTTTGGCGGCTTTGAAACCTGAAAAGGTTTTCTCTTTACGCGAAATAAAAGTTTTTTTAGGCATTTTCTTCCAAAAAAGACCGGTTTCGTCTACATTGAAAATGGATTGGCTAGAGTAGCCACCATCTTCAATCATTTTCTTGAGTTTTTCTGGATAAAGAGACGCAGCACTTTCTGCGATGCTATGCCAATTCTAACGACTTTTAAATCTGCTGAACCAGCCGTTACTAGCTTTAAAGTCTTCATTTTTGGTCGCTTCCCCAGCTTCTTCTTTTATTCTCTGAAAAGTCTGCTTAGCTTGAAAGCACACTGTGTTTTGGTCAACAGGACAATTTTTAAGTCTTACTTGATTATCACACCATAACTGTAACATTCTTTCCATCTGAGCGATAATACCGTGACGTTTACGAATAATGCTTGAATTCAAAGATTAAGAGCCTTTCACAGCTTCAGTAATTTTTTCTTTGTTTTTTTATAACCGTTCGGACTGTTGATTCCGGTAGGTCAAATTTCTTTGCCAATTCACAAATTTGTATTTTCGATTCTGTCTTTGATAATATTTAGTTTACACCCCAAAGACAGTGTTTTTCTTTTCTTGTTAGATTCACATGACTCATTTTTTGGTCTTTTAGATGACATAATGAAAGATAAACCAATAATGTGCATTGCGTACGTAAAATAATTCCACAAGGAACACGTCGAACTTGTAGTAAACCAAACACGCCGATGCGCGCGATGATCAAAAAGAAAAACCGCGTATCTCCGAATTCGCGTAAAACGGGTTAGCGTAGGTCGGGGTATTACTATATTGATTATTGGTTGAGTGAGGCGGATGTTGTAATTTGACCATACATAATGGACAAATTACATCCGTCTAGATCTTTGCTCAGTCGCCGCTATTAGGTGTAAAATGATTTATCACTCCCACAGACTTGACTATGATTCCTTAAGTTTGTCCAAAACTTGAATGTAATTCGCATGTTCAGGCGGAAGCTCTCACCACATAATTAATTTAACTCTAATTCTCAATCAAATTCCAAATTATTGAATGCTTAGCTCTACTGTACCTGTACTTCCATCACAATTGTGTAGATGCAATATTTGGTTGTGTCTCGTCAATCTGCAGTACTCCACATAACCTGCTTTCGAGGGTATGATGAAATTCAGAAAATCGTTTCTTAGATCATAACAAAAATATGGAACAATATTTTCTTAAACTAATAATCTAGGTACGAAGATTTGAAATCAACACACATCGTCATCTCACCTCTTCAATTCTCGGCTCTCTAATCTTTGATTGTGCTCCAAACATTTTTCTTTCTCCTCATCACTTAGTTTAAACAATTTTTAAAGGACATGGTCCTAAATGCTGCAAAATATTTAAAACTCAAAATAGAAATATGCACTAAAATGAGAGAGAGATCTTACGTACCTCGGATTCTGTAACTCTTCAGTGAGAATATATTAATTTTAAACTGAAATTTTACTTACTATTCCAGCACATAGCGAGATAGTAAAATATTGTCGCAATTTCAATGTTGAAGAGTACATAAATAATTTCCAACTTTACCTTTGAAAAAGTGTTAATTTGATGTAAAAAATAGTAAACTCAATAAAACGTAGAATTGTATTCTTTTAATATCAATGATATACCTAGTCAAGTCATAAATACTGATGCATGCATTTTTGGTGATGAAATAGTAATGAACACGTATTTTTTTTGGTATTTTTTTTTCTGTAAAACTTTAATTGATTATTTATCAGACAATGCTTAAACAATTTATTCAAAATAGCCGCCACTTGCATTTATGCAGACATTGAGGTCTTAACATACATAAATCCGCTGGTCCAGATGGACATTCATCCGCCCAAAGCTGGAATATAACGCCCATATCTGGTCTGATGCACCCAAGACCGTTTTGCACATACTAGACAGGGTACAGAATCGCGCGTTATAACTTATAGGTGATAGAGACATTATAAACTCCCATACATTCACTTGAACATCGGAGAAATGTTTCACTATTTTATCGCTTTTTTCATAAAAAATGCTTCAGCGAAATAGTCAGTTGGATTCCTCCCCTTTAAAATTTCACCGCAATACGCGTCATGCTTGGAATGCACTTCAGTTCACCCTTAAGTCCAAGTCGTACTGTTAAATATAGGGATTCGTTTATATTGTAAGTCGAATGAAACGAATGTGGAATGATCTACCAGTCTGTATTTCCCCATCACTACAATCGTTCCTCTTCCCCATTTTCCTAAACGCCCGTGCCCTGAAACAATTTAAGGGTATTCATACTCCCTTTGGCGCTAGAAGGATTCAATATTCGTGTGTCGAGTAGAACAAGTCATGCCTTTAAGATAGACCAGAGCTTATAATCCAAAGGATTGACTGCCTGGCGGCAAATTGCCTGCTGCTATGGAGTCCGGCACATTGTTTTCGAGTCACCCTTGTGTTGTTTTTGCCTATTATGAGCTGGCGTGGCAGTCCACTTATTGTTTGAAAACAATTGTTGTTATAACGCCTTCCAGAACATTGGCCATTTTCGAAAACGTCATTTGATCGTCATTTTGATTGTCAATTTGATCGTCATTGCAGCACTTAAGGTTTGCGAACGTCGAACTGCAAACATTTTTTTCTACCATTGATCTGTGTCGCCTCCATGATTTTTTTTTTGCAATCGCATTTGACGTTTTTAAACAGCAAAATGGAGCCCTTAACAAAATTTATTGAGAAAATTTCCAATATTCCAATAACTCGAACCATACTTGGGTAGGAGTAGGTGATGGAGTTCTATAAACATAATATTTAATTAAAAGCAATAAAATAATCGATTTTATTCAACCGATTCAGTCATTTTTCTTATTGCGCAGCGCAGATGTCTGGCTGCTTTTTTTGCAGCGCAGATGACGTTTATGAACATCTGCCCTGCAAACACTGCATTATCGAACATGCTGCAAATGCAGTGCGATTTATAATGGTGTTTTCGAATAAACAACTTATGCAGCATGCGTTTAAGAACATAATGCAAAAACAATTTGATGCAGATGACGTTTTCGAAAACGGCCATTCTGTGACGCCTTCGTGGCTGGCTTCACACCAAACCGTTCGACTTGCGGAATGAGTTTTGATGCTTCTTTGGAAGCATCTTTGGATCAATAGTAAACATTTTTGCGTAGAGCTTTCGATCTTTCATTACGTTTTTGCTTTAATTGGGCTGTGAGTAAGTGGCCCAAATATTGTTTGATAATGAGAGCTATGGATTTCTGCGATTTCTCGTGACAATATTTTCTGCTTTCGCAGCGGTTTCCGATTAATCCTGGCGGTAATAGCTTTGATCGTCTGTGGAGTTCTGACAGTGCGGGGGCGCCTGGATCTTTGACGATCAGTTACTCCACCACTGCCCTCAAACAAATGAACATTTCGCTTGAAATCAAACAAAATTTCGGTTGATTCCAAGTGGTCGCAAGTTCCGGAAAATATTGTCTCTTTCCATATTACACTTGTGAAGGCTAATTACCACAACATGGTTTTCAATGTCGTCCCACTTCATATTTACAAACGACTTTTATGTAAATTCTTCTGCGCGTTAGGTTAGTATAAATCGGCGCGTTCCAAGCATACCAAATTTGCTATCCGCTAGTAGGAAAATCATGGAACGCCCTTAATAAAAACTAGTTAAACTAACAAAAACCAGTCTTAGACTGTGTAAAATGTTAGTTAAATTTTATTTAGATACTAACATGTCAAGACTAATCTACTGAACTCCAAATTGACTAAGAATCGTTTCCGTTAATGTGTTAGAATAAAAATGCGATACAATGACATTGACTTTAGTTACCAACAATTCAAAACATCTACTTGCTTTAATTATGAAATGGTTCTATCGATAACACTTTCCAACCATCGATTTTCGATTTTTCATTCTATCGAAGTCGTTGAGATATCAAGGAGCAGTCTAAAATGAAATTTAATAAAATTTCATTGATCTGTAATAGAAATATTTATTAAGTGGTAGACTAATCCTAAAAGATTTTAATTGAGAAACAAATAATTTCGAGCATTTGCTGAATATATATTTATAATTATCGATAGTAAACGATAGTTTTTTCTTAAGTATCGACTGTTTTCGGCTTTCATTCGAAGACCCCGTCCCCGCTAATGGATTGTATTGACAGATGACGTTTTCCTCTTGTTCTTATCTAGCTAAGAGTTGTAGCGAGAATTTCTTTGCTATATCCCCTCCACATTTCTCCACTAGTGCTAGTAGCGGAAAGTTTTGACGGCCCTGTCATTCTGGTACAAGAAGTCGTTTTGTTACATTCTAGCAGAGTACTTGGAACGCGCCGAAAATACATAGAATGGCTGTGTTGAATACTAGTTTTACGATGAGTGCGTTCAAACGTGTGCGCCAGTATTTATGACATGACTAGATACATATACATACATCAAATATTTTTTCAATATTGGTTTCGAACAAAATCGGTTGAAAGTCAATTTTCAAAATGCAGTTAAGAAGTAAAGTACCGTTATTAGCATTTTTTGACGAAAACCTGGTACCATGGACAAAATCGTTAGAGGCGTTTTGGAGAAAGACTTTTTTACAAAGTCGACCATTAATTAGTAAAGTACTGCTAATTTTTTAGTTGGAATGAAAATCATATGAATTTTGAAGAAAATCTGTCCAGCTGTCTACGTTGCAGTTGACCATACATTCATTTGAGATTCTCAAAATGAGATGATCAAAATCTCCAGGTCGAATTTTTTCATGAAACCAATAGTTTTCCAATACTTGTGCAGGTAAAAAAAACAATATGGTGCACTTTAGACGCCATTTTGTCCAATTCTAAGAAACGAAGATATGTTACCACGTAGAGTCTAATCGACTGAAACACATTTTCATGAAAAGAAATGCAGCTATTCGTCTTATTTTCGAGAGTGAAAACTGTTAGTAGAACGCACGCTGCTCCATGAAGGTCGGTAACAACATCACCGAGGCTTTTGTGTTTTTTAACATCATATTTGGACGGATGTACAAAATTCTCAAGCCAACTTCGGGGGTACGATCTTCCAATAGTCTGTACAATTACTCGCGTACGAATACGTCATTGACGGCGGATTGTCTGAAATGGGTTTAGACGAGGGTAAAACAAAATATATGCTGTCGTCAAAAAAGGACAGTAAACATCGGAGTTGGACAAGAACGTCACAATAGACAGCTACAATTTTGAGGTAGTGAAGGACTTTGTCTACCTAGGCTTCGGTGTAAATTCAAAAAATGAGATCAGCGGAGAGATCAAGCGAAGAATCACTCTTGTCAACAGCTATTTCTATGAGCAACGATTCCCTCTCACGGACAACTAAGGTGACTTCGCAGTCCTGCGGATGAAAACACCTTTGTTGTTTTGAAAGAAAAATTCTGTGAGTGATTGTTAGTCCCGTTTGTTTTCGGACACAGCCATTCTCACAGCCATTCGTGCTGTAGGCCACATGAATTGTAGAGACCTTGAGTTTTATGTCGATTCTCATGACAATTTTACTCTCGGCGGGACTGTGGACAAATTTGAAAATCACTGAGCCACTTTCCGACTTTCGATGGTTCTCGAGATTTACCGCGTTTATATAGGCAGGTAGGCAGACAGACAGACAGACAGACAGACAGACAGACATGGCGACACATCTTTTTACGCTATATAGTGATTTTGCATTATTATTTTTTCTATTATTAGCTGAGCTTGGACCCTGTGCTGTTGTTTCTGCTGCCGGTGGCAAGGGTAAAAAGCGGTCCAAACAGGAAAGTTCAGCTGTTAAAGATTTCGGTATTGAATATGCCAAATCTGGCCGGGCCGCATGCAGAGGATGTGAGCAGAAGATCCTTAAAGATCAAGTGCGTATACGCAAAACGGTTTTCGACACCGAAGTGGGAATGAAATATGGTGGCCAACCACTCTGGCATCATATTGAATGTTTTGCTCAGGTTCGCGGAGAACTCGGTTGGTTAGCGACGGGCGACAATCTCCCCGGCTTCAAGAGTCTTTCGAAAGATGATCAAAAGACCGTCAAAGATGCACTGCCGTAAGTTCAATACTTTTTGTTGTTTGGTTTTTTTTTTTTCAAATTTCCTCTCTAGTGCCATAAAATCCGAAGACGTTCCCGATGCAAAGAAAGCAAAACTGGAGAAGAAAGATGAAAAAGAAATCGCGGAAGAGAAGAAGTTGGATGAAAAAGTGAAAGCTCAAACTAAGCGGATTTTTAAATTCCGCGACTATGTCAAGGATGAGATGAAAAAACAAGACATTATAACCCTCATGATAGCTAATAAGCAGGAGCCCTTCGCCGGTGATTCAGAGAAACTGTACGACCAAGTCGCTGATATGTTGACCTTTGGAGCTATTCAGCAATGCAGTGTTTGTAATGGATTTCAGATGCTGTTCCAGAAAGCTGGCTATTTATGTAATGGTCAATTAACAGAGTGGACAAAGTGTACAAATTTGGAAAAGGATCCGAAGAGGGAACCGGTTAAAATTCCAGCCGAACTAAAATCGAAGTATTCGTTTTTAAAGGACGTCAAGAAGAAGGTAGAAGCGCGTGTTATTCAGTATATAGCACCTAGTTCAGCAACAATTGCTAAGAACGTGGCTATGAAAAAAGAAGACGATCTCGATGGGTAAATTCTTCTTAATTGTTCTCGATTCTTTAACATTTGCATTAAGTAGTTCTTTTGTTATTTTTTCAGTCCTAAAGTGAAGCGTGAGCGACCTCCACTGTACCTGTTCCAATTTGCCCATGTCGGTTTGAAAGACTCCGAAGCTGATTTGAAGAAGAGAATCACCAAACTCGGCGGAGTCATTGATTCAAAGATAAATGAACAAACGATTGCGATTTTCTCCACACCAGAGGAAGTAAAGAAAATGAGCTCACGAATGAAAAAAGCCCATGAATTCGGAATTCATGTAGTTCCAATCGATTACTTGAAAGCTGTTGAAGATGATCCCACGGGAAGTCTCCGATACATTACAAGCACAAGTATTTGTGATTGGGGAACAGATCCATCAACTCGTATACCACAGGAAGAAACGAAGAGCGCCAAATCGAAAAGTATTTACACAAAATTGGTTCCAAAGTCAGTCAAATTGACGGTAAAAGATGGTATGGCAGTTGATCCAGATAGTGCACTGGATAATGTAGCCCATGTCTATGTGAATGGAAAGAATAAGTACAGTGTTGTGCTGGGTCTCACTGATATTCAGCGTAATAAGAATTCCTATTACAAGTTGCAATTGTTACAATCGGATAGCTATAACCAGTAAGCGCGTTAACATTCATTGTGTGTTGATTTAGTTTTGATGGAGTTTTTTTTTTTATCTCTGCAGATACTGGGTCTTCCGTTCATGGGGACGTATTGGCACTACTATTGGTGGTACAAAAGTTCAAAATCACGTTAACGTTTATGATGCGATCTCAGATTTCGAAGCCACCTACCTCGATAAAACTGGCAACGACTTTCAACACAGGGATAATTTTGTTAAGGTAACATTTTTGGCTTTGTAATCACACGTATTGGGACAGAGTTAACCAATTTAGGAATTTTAAGTAATACCTCTTCTTGGAATCCCTCATTGAGAGAGTGATGTGAGCTGCGGCTCTTTATTTGGGCGCCCGTCTAAGACGGGCTCTACTAAGGGAGAAGCTCTAAGCATGAGACATGGAAAATTTACTCAATTAACGGGCTACCGATCCGAAAGGAGTCTCCTCGTCGTTCCCGGCACGCTGTTTCCAATTATCTAGCGCTCTGGTATCCGTTTGGTCTTTAAACCGGAAGATCGGTCTTCCTTGTCTTCTCGAACCTGGGGGCTAGAATTTGAAGAGCTGGAGCATTGTTGTTCATTCGTTTGATGTGGCCGAGCCAATGTAGTCATCGTATTTTGGGTTTTTGGACTACATCCGCATCTCATATATAGGACGAAGAATTTTTCACTTGAAAGTCTCCAAAATATTCTCTGCTTTCATGCTTAACGTTCTGCACTCGGTGCCATACGAGCCCAAACGCAAAGTAGTTGGTCTAACAAGCAATTGATACTCACATGTGCAGAGCCTTTGATCAAACAAATACCGCATTTTTTATTGATTAACGTAAAGTTTAAATAAAATAAGCAACAAAGAAGGACGTAACATACGAGGGCAAGGTGAAAAGTTCTCCGCCTGACAATGAAAGACTGCGATTTTCAGTTAAAAGATGATTTTATTTTTCTACATAATCTCCCTTGACTTCAACACACTTGGTTCAGCGTTTCTCCAACATCAGTATTCCTTCTCGGAAGTGAGAGTCTGGAAGGCTGTGAAAATATTCATCTACGGCCCTCTCAACTTCTGCATTAGATGCGAAACGCTTCCCAGAAACAAATTTCTTCAGTTTTCCCATCGCCAACGCACACTTGTATACAGGTGCATTGTCCTGGTGAAAGATGATTTTTTTCTTCTTCAAGCCAGGCCTCGTCTCGCGAATTTTGGCATACAGCTGGTCAAGAAGCTTGGAGTAGTATTCGACTGTAATTGTTCTGCCTTTCGCAAGGTAATCAATTAACAGGATCCCTTTCGCACTGCTGTTTCGTTTCTGGAGTGTAGTGGTGGAGCCATGTCTCATCCATGGTGACAAATCGCCGCACAAAATCGGTCGGATCCCTATTGAATCGGTCCAAAGATTGCCGCGAAAATCGTTTGCGCATTTGCTTTTGATCGGCATTCAGCAATTCAGCGGCACCCATCTTGCGCAGAGCTTTCGCATACCTAAGTTTTTGTGCAAGATGTTTCGCACCCTCTCTTCCGATATACACACACCCTCAGCTATCTCACTCACCTTCACTCGCCTATCGTCCAACAGATATCATGCACTTTTTCGATGGTTTCGGGTGTGGTTGCGGTTTTTGGCCGTCCTTCACGTGGGTCATCTTCGAGGGACGTACGACCACGTTTAAATTCAGCTGCCCACTTCTTAACGATTGACAGGGAAGGAGCAGAGTCCCCGTAAACTTTTGTCAACTTTGGATGAATTTCCTTAGGGGTTAACCCATCCAAAACGAAGAATTTTATCACGGCACTATATAAAGAAACTACTTGAGAAAATAAGTTGAAACTTGTCATACGAACTAATGCGAAGTGCACCCAGGCAGGAAACATAAATTTTTGCTGATTGGAGCGCTATATCTGCGTCAGGCCAAGAACTTTTCACCTTGCCCTCCTACTAAACTCTTCTGCCCTATAGATCCTGTTAGCTCCTCGTTTTCTAAAAACCCAAAACGGATTTGACTTATAGCTTCCATGAAAGAGTGCTTTCATTTGGATCTCGTTAGAATGTTCCAAAGTCTTTGTGGATTTTTCAATCCTGTCACTAACGAGACCAACTTTAGAAACTGGATCTCTGAAGACTATCTTTTGAAGTCTGCTGTCCTGAAACATACTCTCCATGCCCGGGCACGAATTCCTCCACATCTCCGTTTTTCGTCGACGTAGTGCTTTCTTCAAGTCTTTCTTTCGGCCTTGTAATTTTCGCATGCTTTTCGGGTTATCTCTTTCCCTTGACACCAACAAGCAGCTTTATTCACCTCCAGCACACATCTTCCGGTATGTACATATCTTCAGTGTAGTTTGTAAATATTTCAGGTGTGATTATGTGTCGAATGGTGTCCGGTATCTTGAGTATCCTTTCATTCAGCTTACAGCATACAAGGGTATTTCATCCTATGGGTTCTGATCATCCTGTTACTGGACAGAATCACATCAATGTCTTCACTTCGTCTGGCATCAGCGTTGGTCGGTTCTATTCCTCTACTAACAATAGCTTGAACCTTACACATTACGAACTCAAGAAAACATCGCAACAAAATTATTTGTTTTTGTGTCTTGTTCTTTATAGGAGGAGGTAGCGGTGGAAGGTAAGAAGAGGCACTGACTATCTTCATATTATCTTCAGATTACACATAGTGCAACGCGGCCAAGCTCTCATATCCTTCCCATAAGGATTCAAGGTTCTTGCAGGGGAGTGGTATCGATCTCGTCTTTCTCAAAAATCTAAAAATAATTGCTGATGTGCTGTCGTGGTGAAGATTCAATTGCCACTTCCTAACCTCTTGGTACATTGCTGCCTCTTTCATCTATACCTGATTTCATCTATACCGTTTTAGATTCCATTAGCCTCTCAAGTTTCGTTGATGTTGTTTCAGTCCTTTGCAACAACTGACGCCTTCAAAGCCTTCTGCCATACCTACGGAAGATTCCAATTTTTTTTTTTCGCACGAGTAGAGAAGGTATGTACGGACCGCCACCTTAGGTGAGGTCTTTCTTACCGTGTTGTCCGTTCGGGATATATTCAAAGACTTCCGTTGCAGTTCATTAGCTCTGCATATCCTAGCCGTCTTAGGCAATGAATTCACAGCCTTCTAACGAGGTGGATATCGCTGTACAACCGGTGTAGTTCGTTGTTGTTCTTTCTCCTCCTTGTATAAGGGCTCTGTTATTCATATCCCTTCTTAGCCCAAAGGAACAGCGGTTGGAAAGAGTCATTCTTTACTAGATCTCAATAGCAGTTGTAGTAGATGATGAAATTTTACTTAAACAAATCTCATCCGGCGCATCGTATCGCCAGAGTTGCTTGCTTAAATCTTTATTTTGCACCATATTTGAAGAGTTCAAATCGGTTTCTCTTTACAGGTACCTGGAAGAATGTATCCCATTGATGTTGATTTCGCGGAAGACGCCAAAGTTGACCTTAATGCTGAACATAGTGTTAAGTCGAAATTGGAAAAACCTGTTCAGGATTTGGTAAAGCTCATCTTCGATGTCGATACCATGAAACGGACAATGTTGGAATTCGATTTGGATATGGAGAAAATGCCGCTTGGCAAACTGAGTCAAAAACAACTTCAGTCTGCATACAAAGTCCTCACTGAAATCGTCGGCCTGATTCAAAACGCTGGTAACAATACCCAATTTATTGATGCTACTAATCGCTTTTACACATTGATACCTCATAACTTTGGTGTACGAAGTCCTCCATTGTTGGACACGATCAAACAAGTTGAGGATCTCTCAGCCATGTTGGATTCCCTGATGGAAATCGAATGCGCTTACAATCTCATAAAGACCGAAGATATCGACAGCGATATGAATCCAATCGACAAACACTACGAACAGCTGAAGACAACACTCGAACCGTTGGACACGAAGAGCGAAGAATTCGCCTTGTTGAAGAAATATGTCGAGAATACGCACGCGAATACCCACAGAATGTACGAACTAGAGATTGTCGATGTATTCAAGGTGGTCCGACAGGGCGAAGTTCGTCGCTTCAAGCCATTCAAGAAGTTGCACAATCGTCGACTTCTATGGCACGGTTCTCGTCTAACCAATTTTGCTGGTATTTTATCGCATGGCTTGAAGATTGCACCGCCAGAAGCTCCTGTTACAGGTTATATGTTCGGTAAGGGAATTTACTTCGCCGATATGGTTTCGAAGTCGGCGAACTACTGTTGCACCAGCAAGCAGAACAATGCCGGTTTGATGTTGCTCTCCGAGGTGGCTCTGGGTGACATGATGGAGTGTTCTGGAGCCAAATACGTAACAAAGTTGCCAAAGGATAAGCACAGTACATTCGGTAAAGGTCGTTCTATGCCGAATCCAGCTGAATCGCATTTCAGAAAAGACGGTGTTGAGATTCCATTGGGTAAAGTCATAACGGACGATCAAATGAAATCTTCGTTGCTGTACAATGAATTCATTGTGTATGACATTGCTCAGGTTAACATTCAATATTTGCTGCGAATGAACTTCAAATATACATATTAAGTAAGAAGAAATAGTCAGGTGAAGTTTGTTCCAGAATTTGTCGTTTTGTTTAAGTTTTTTTTTTGTATTTTTTATTTTGTTGTGTACATCACTGGTCGTAGAATTGTGGCACTATGTGAACGTTTTCTACTAAATTTAGTATTTTGCGTACAATTTGATAGCAGCTACTGTTGCGCTTCGTTGTATAATTTTTTTTTATTAATAAACTTATTATTACCAAAGTTAAATGTTGCAGAATTAATGCGTATATTCGTGATTTGGCAATGAAATACGAGTGTCTGGCTTGCGTGTAGTTTGGTGGTGAAATCAAATGGAGCCAATCCGCCCTGTTCTGCATTTCGAGTGAAAGTGGATTGAAATATGAAATGAAAATATTCACTTTCGAACATACAATCCACAATGCATAATTTCAGTCGGAATACAGAACACCTAGTTCCACTTTTGGTGGTTGAATTCACTAAAAGTGGAATGCAGAACATGGGGGAATATCATGGTGTCTAGAAACAGAACTTTCAACAATGGGCAACTTAATTTGTCTGGGTACTCGCGAGTTTTCAATGGACTGTGGAGTTCATGGAGGAACCGTTCGCTCTATAGCGAACCAGCCTTCTTTCCTTTAGATATTTAGAAGTCGACGACAGTCCTGTATAGTTATTGCAACATTTTTAGCTGAAAATCCCAACTAAATGTCATTTCGAAAGCAAAATTATGAGAAAGATCTAATAAGTTGAATAATTTGAAGCTTTTTGAATGGCCACGATTGACGACGAATAACGATTTCTTAGCCCCAAATAGCAAGGTAAGTTTCGATTTGGTTGTTGGCTACCAACACGCACCTGTAAACAACTATGAAAGTGAAGAGCAGAACAATGGTGACCTTTGTCTATCAAAGAGGAAATCATTACACACGCTGGTTATATTGCAACTAAGAACAATCACCTGAATCTAGCATAATCCTATCCCTAGGGACTACTAATCATTTTCAACACATCCTATCCGATTCCACCGTGAATAGGAACTGGAGATAAGGTAAAATGTCTCTTAGCACTCCGCATATCGGGGCACCGACTTGTTTGAATGTTGTCTTATCAACGTAACGCGTTAACAGACCATGAGATTTATTGCCGAAATTTTGGCAAAACGGGAGCATAAGGTACCCCAAGAATAAAAATTGTTTACACCCTATCGTGCGATGCATTAAATTGAAATTGCAGGGACTTCTTATCTCGATTTTAGACAGACATATCTACAAGTCTGATATAACTAAAATTCCACCAAAATCCGTTAAGTGATTCTTGAATTAAGCGTATGAAAAAGATATTTCGAATATGTCTTAAACCCCTCCTCATATCTTAAAGTGATCGAAATCGAATGAAGCGGTCATTCGATTTCGATCATTTTCAAGTGGAACTGCTAACGTAGAATTCTTGAGGTTAGATGGCTAACAAAGATGATTTAAGGATTTGTGATACCCCGCCCTACACACCTCACTCGCGATTGATCCGGTTTTAACAGTTACGAGTGATATGAATGGTAATAGGCAAAAGTTTAACAACTCTCGTTACCTAGTCGTTGTAAATGCAAATTGTATGTTACGATTTCGGTCGATAATATCGTTATGGCAACGAGAATGGTTCCGCTCTTAGACGTCGTTTGAGATAGCATGAGGGATGTTTTTTTTTTTGACAAATGAAAACAATTACACAAGTGAACTTTATTTTTATGGAATTGTTTTTCACAAAACAATCAATACACAACAAACTAAATTGTTATGTCTGGTAGTCATTAGAAGTCTTGGGTTATGTTTGGTTAGTATCGTTATCTGAAAATCGTTTGTCATGCCTCTCGTCTCCTAACATGTAATAAGGCCCCAGAAAGATTGGTTCACATTGGATACAGGGCTAGGCTTATCTTCTCCCTGCCACTCGTGCTGTGCGCAACATGAATGGTTAGGACCTAGAGTTTTATACCGTTTCGGGAGATACATTTTTTCGATTGAGATAATTTTAGTCTTTATGTGAGAAAGCCTTTTTTCTTCTGGGATTCGAACGTTGAATTTCCCGCTCATTGGTCTGGTTTTTAACCACTAAGCTACGGATCAGGATTTCAAAATTAAAAATAATGGTTCACTTAAGTGAAATAAATAAAATATCTTTAGCATCTGAAAGTATGCATCTCTACGACGTTGAAGAACGAAATAACAAATTAAAAAAAATGAAGTATTGAGTATTATATCAATTTCTTTACTAACTCTTCTATTACATTAAGATCTTGTAATTGGGATCGACACATTTTCCCGGATTCGAAAATGGTAAGTTTCAAAAATCTTAGAAAACCAAAATCCCCGAAATTGAACATTGGAAAAACTGAAATTTTGAAAATTTCCGGGGTTTTAATTTTTTTTTTATTAAGTAGTTATTGAAAATAGGCATTAAAACCTCTTAGTTAAGCATTTAGCGTTCTTAAAAGAACTTTTGCGAATGCCGCTACGATAACCCAGTACCTTATCCCGACTTACCATCAACAGTCAGTGGAAAATGTAAGTATTCAATTGGTTAAGTTGGCTATATGAGAATCATGAAGAAGACACTTTTTTATTTGTCGTGGTTCGCATATTTTTAAGTAACCCCCTCATTTAAATTCATGCTTTTCGATTCTCATGGGATGTACATACACTGGGATGTACATCTCACTTGATTACGAACAGGCAGTTTTTTGTTTTAATTTTACGATATTTTTCAAACCCTTTGCTAATCTGGGAAAAACCAATTGCACAAGGAATGAAGGATATATTATGTTTATATTGTAAAAAATGGGATTAAGTTGATAAATGCAACTTTTATAACGCTTTTCGCAAAAAGGTCATAAAATTTACCTGTTTTTTTTTTGTGTCTCGGATGGACTTTCCAACAAGACAATGATACATACCGCACGGACAACAAAAGCCTGGATTCAGAACCAAAATGTAAATCAACTTGCATGGCCGCAATATTCACCCGACCTGAAGATCATGGAAAACGTGTGGGGTTAGCTTTCAAGAAAAGTTTAAGAAGGAGGAAGGCAATATGATGAAACGGAAGAGATTATGGAAGCCATAAAACGAGCCTGGTCCGAAATTTCGCTAGATTATTTGACAGCACTCTATGAATCTCTGCACAGCGGGCTACTTGAAGTGATTCAGCGATCAGGAGGTAGTACTTATTACTAAAAACTATTGCTACTCTTTGAATAAAACCAACATTTATTTATACAAACAAATTTTCTATCGTTTTTTTACCTTTTAAGCTTCTAACAGGTAGATTTAGCTACTGTTCAGAATCAAGTGAGACAAAAAAAAACAAAAAACAGGTAAATTTTATGACCTTTTTTGGGAAAAGCGTCATAAAAGTTGCATTTATCAACTTAATCCCATTTTTGTTTTTACAATATAAACATAATATATCCTTCATTCCTTTTGCAATTGGTTTTTACCAGATTAGCGACAAAAAACTGCCTGTTCATAATCAAGTGAGGCAGATTGAGTTTATTAGGTCCACCATGTATCAACAACATAGGCCGTGTTTGAAATTTAGCTGTCATTTGGATTTATTTCTGACATAAATATTTATGTCGGATTGTAGAGTAGCTATATGGATAAGGAGACTTCCGACTTTTTCATATCCCTTCACAATTACACTTATTATATGGTATAATTCTCACATTTTATTTCCCACATCTACAAACACTCAAGGTCTTAATTGAGTGATCTCTAGTAAATCGAAATTTGAGCGTCCTACAACACAATCCGCTGTAGTCCATCGATCAGTATTTGAATGTCCAGCTAGTAACCGCGCGAACATCACTATATTAAAATTAATTTATTCTCCTTAAAAAAATATACCCATACATAATATAGAAGGAAATAACAGATTTTGTCCTAGTGAACATCATCATTAGGATGATGCTAACATTTAGCCGCAGTGTAAAAATTAACCCCATTTTAAACCAATTGGCACACGGCTAGTCCTCATGCGAACATACTTGTTCAATATTCTTCTTAAAAATCATTCGGGAACTGGAAAGACGAATAAAAATCAGGGAGTAACATATTTATGCACCCAGCACATTTAATCACATTTGGCTTGTACAAATGGTCCTCATCGCGGTAACAAGCTCCTGATCTTTTAACGTTTAAGCCCAGTTAGGTATCCGGTTCGAGGGGAGCTGAATTTGAACAGCTCTCCACTTTTGTTCTTCGCACGGATGCTTAAAGTTCGCTAACATTTGAGTGCAAGGTATAGATGATTAAACAAAATTGAAGCAAAACCTAAACATTATTTTTACTATCTCTCAAAATTAAACTTCAAACTAATGCATCGCCATCTAAGAGCTGAAATTGCGTGGGGACTTTCCAGTAACCCATCTAAAATTATTCTTGGAATTAAAAGCTGTGAACTGGACACTGTTTAGCTAAAATACTTTGCTAAATTTTATTTTTGGAGACATTTTTCTATGAGAGCTTAATTTAATTTTCGTAAAGAAACGTAATATGTATGTACATACATATATGTCAAACGAGTGAAATGTGGAAAAAATGTATCAATGATCTTGACTAAAATTAAATACTCGGCGCCATTTTGGCGTTTTGTAAATTTAAGCACAATCCACTTTTGCTTCTCTCTAAGATTAGTGAAATTTGACGTTTAACATATATAAACACAAAAAGTACGTGAACACAATTGAAAATCTAGAACATTTTCGGAGACAAGTTTGCAAATCTACCAATTCCAATTATGAGTGTACTTGTGCACTAACCGCCAGAACACAATCGTGACGCTGAAGCTGAAGCTGAAGCGTGAACTAACAGACCGGGAAATACACACAAAAGCAATGACCCGAACACAATGATGAAGCTGAAGCTTAGGCAAAAATAGAAGTAAAGTCAACTTCGGATTCACAGTCCACTTCACGCTTCAGCGATACCATTGTGTTCTGGCAGTTATCCTAAATACAAGGGCAACTACTCACTCCACCACTGCATCAGCATCACTAGTCACTTAAGTTACGGCTGCCACTGTAGTTATAAAAAACAGCAATGCCAATGTGTTTTGGTAAACAACTGGATTTTCTCCAGGGACAGATTTGGTTAGATGTCTTTTCATTTGCTAGCTTCAGGCGTAATGTAATTTTGCAATGTTTTTCAGATCTGATAATGATTTATGTTTAGTGCAGCCGAGTGCGGCCCTGAGCTTCATTTATTTTGGGTGTTTATGACATAAGTGTTAAACATGCAGATTAGCAAAAACAAGTGCAAGGGTCTATATGCTTGGTGTTGTTACTCAGCTCGCCACCCGAATCTGCCTGTTTATCATAATCAGAGTATATCTACTTGCAGTAAGTAGGGACACCAGTGTTACCGAAAGTACTCCCATGGGAGTATTGTACTACTTTCAACACCTCCGTACTCCCATACTCCTCCTTTCACATTCCTACTCCTTTTTTTTAAAGACCTAAAATATCTTACACTTGCAGCAAAGTGTGATTTCAACCTTAATAAATTTAATTCACTTCAAATTGAATGCAATTTGGCACCACTTTTATCTTTCAAACTGTCGTCAAAAAGGGAATTGCCCTTTTTTATTTTATTTTATCAAATCGGAGTAAATTTCAAATCGAATCGATTTTGATGACGAAATTTTGAAATCTATACAAAGCATTAACCCTTTATTTTTAACAGAAAGCGCTACTGAAATAATTTCTTCCATTCCTGATTTGATTAATGAAAATGAAATTGAAAACCTTGACATGGAGTGGCGAACACTAGTTAATCAAATTATGGTTTCTAATTTGTTAGAAATAGAAGAATTTTAGTCATAGATATATTCTTCTTAAAAAAATGTCTTTGATGAAACACTTTTCCCTCTGGCAAGAGATTTTGTAAGTGCTTTGTTAAGTCTTCCGCACAGCAGCGCAGCGGCAGAACGAGTTTTTTCCCAACTGTTTCTCATTAAAGATAAAAAACGGAACAGATTGGAGGTAAATACATTGAATGCAATTATGAGTTGCAAGGAATTATTAAATGGAGTTGATTGTAGTAAATGGAATCCTTCAAAAAAAACTTTTGAAGTCATATAAAAAATAATGTTTGTTTCTTTTTTTACATTTTTGTTACACTTTTACCATATAATATGAAACAAAATACCTTACTTTTTGAAAAGCCACTTGTATTTAATGTATTTAATACATATCTTGTGATTCAATAAGTTCTTAATTTTTATTTTAAAAATTATATTACTATGCATTAAGCTATTTGCTATAAAACAAATTTCTTATAATTGAAGATATATTTACTTACATTCGTTATTAGAATTAATAATTTATTTATTTAAGTTTTGTTTTTTGAACTGTTTTTTTTATGATTTTTTTTTAAATAAAGTTAAAAAAAAATTTTTCTGCACCACTTACTTTTGAAGATTAAAAAATGTCTGTACTACTATTTTTTTCAAAATACTCCCTTCTTTGGCTGCAGTACTACCTTATAATATTTCTCTCCGGCAACACTGAGGGACACTCTCCACTCATATGCAAATGCTACTAACCCAAGAAAAACCTAAAAAAACGTACAAAAGGGAAAAGAAGTAACAAGTATTGATTTTAACCCTTACGTGCGATCTCTTATAATAAAAAGAGCACAGAACACACAACACAATTTGCCAGCACGATTGCATACGGCTCTATGCCTAAGTTACATAAATGAGGATTTCCCATAATGTATTTTTAAAGGTGGGCTGGAGTGACTGTCAGTGTAGTAGTATTTTTCCTCTCCATGCTGGTATGAATTGAAGTATACGGGGTAACCAGCTTTGCTTTCGTAAAGTAGGTTAGTTATGGATTTTCAAAATAAATGTTTCATTCTAGGATATGCAATTGAACCTTTTTGCTTTGCTATGACTTCGTTAAATGTCATATTTAACGATTTTAAGTTTTATTGTCAACAGTTTTTAGGTGCTAAATTTTATAGCAGATGGTCACACTAATTATGTAGTCAGACTGGAGAGAGGTTTGTTTACATTTTTTTCGCACGTCTTTTTAAAGGCGGTCTGGATTTGGATTGTTATCAGTTGTTCCATAATTTGAATTGGAAGAAAAACGGGTGTCGCGTGTGTAAACGGCGCACACATTTCCTTTTCATGGAACCTCGAATTACCATAAGTATTTTATGACATCAAGTAATTAATAATAAGTAATTGAAGCGTTTAAAAACAATCTGAACGAATAAAAGAACTTTAAACATTAAATATTATTATAAACAAGTGCAAGTGCAACGTTAGATATAATAATGGGAAAACATTATTTTAAGTGTTTGGCGTGCGGGCGAGAGGAGAAAGAAAACGTTGGTGTCAAAATATATTAGAATCTGCGAAAGACATTTCTCGAATGACTGTTATGGCAAGTCAAAGCTGCGCTTGAAATGGTCTTCAACTCCTAACTTGGATATTTTGAAAAGTGTTACTCATATAACAGAAGGTAATGAAGATATCCAAATGATGGAGAGTTTAAGATTTGTGGCGAAAGAAGCGGAAACAGACGACATTCAAAATAATGAATCTGTCAATGCTCCAGTGGAAGGAATTAGATGAGCCACTTAGTGAAGGTATTGCAGTCATTGAGGTTTTTGACGATCCCGTGGAAAGATTACCAAAAGGTCATAAATCGACGCAGACGTCTTTCACGGAAGGTTACCTAAAGAATTGTTACCAGCGCAGTGGTTGGGAGGGGGGGGGGGGGGGGGGGGGCACAGGCCCCGGGCGACAAGACCCCAGGGGTGCCAATTTGAAGCGGTTACATTTTTTTTTTAAATATATATAATTTAAAAAACGGATTCTTTTTTTCAGTCCAACGAATTTATTTACAAAGTTTACCAGCATTAACACTGCTTCACAGTAAGTAATCAGACATTCCTTGTGTTGCTTAATAACAAAAACCAATGAACGCTGCTACCTAGTATGCAACTATATTTTATCAGAAATAACAACCATGTACAGCACACACAAATTATAACACAGTACACAACATCTGCACTCGAAAATACTCTTTTTCTCTATTCTCGCTAGAAGATAAAAGGAAAATAAAATTTTAAAGAAGTTTTCTGCAAATAAATAAAAAAGTTTTTTGTAATTTTTTTTTTTTTTGCCGAGAGGGTGAAAATCTTCTAAAGACATCATAAGGCCCGACCGCGCGTGCTCTGGTAGTGTGAGATTTTTACTCACTAAAAACACCACTCTTCAAGATTAATACTACAACTAAGCCGACGCTTATCCAGTAGTTTTAATTTCGCTTACGAGACTCGTGATTTTTGGAAAAAAATATGTTCGTATGTAATTTAAAAAGAATGTAGCGCTTTAGACAAGTTAAATTCCAATGAAAGTTCCTGCTGTTTTCACGATCGGCAATTGCTATTACGCGAGGTCAAAAGGTTTTGTCCTTTGCAGACGACGAATTGAATTGTCGCGTCAAGTAGTTGAATGACGGTACGGTTACAATGGCCGTGAACACGATCTTTGTGTTTACGAGCAAAATTTGTTATCTCTTCGACGACGCTGGGAATTCCCAGGTCCCGATGAATATCTTCGTTACGTACGTACCACGGTGCGCTCACGATCGTTCTAAGAACTTTATTTTTAAAAGTTTGTAGGATGTTTCTATTGCTTTTCCTGGTACAACCCCCTAGTTGTAGACTATACGTCCACACTGGCTTTAGCACTTGCTTATAGATAATCAGTTTGTTATGTAGGCTCAGCTTCGAATGTTTTCCGAGTAGCCAGTATATTTGTCGGTATTTGTTTCCGAGCTCTTCGCGTTTCTTTTTTACGTGCGATTTCCATTTAAGCTTAACATCTAGAGTCATTCCTAGATATTTTGCTTCGTTCGCGTACGGTATTTGAGCCGAATTTAAATATACGGGTAATCTATCCACTTTTTTGAAGGTAAAGTTTACGTGGGTAGATTTGCTTCAATTTAGCACAACGCCAAGAATTGGTCCAAGCGTGGACTTTATTAACAGCATGTTAAATCATCTTTTGTTGGTTGGGATGGTGGTGTTCTTACCAGTCTACGACTCTTTATGAAAGGGTAATTTTTTAGCAATAAATGGTTCCCCCCAGAATCCATGGAACTGACCTCCGATTGTGGATTTACCAGTTTACTTGGCGTACCACCATTATTTCCTTCTGTTTTGTTCATTGCATTCCTTTTTTTTTAACTTTTGTGAAAAGTTTAAACCTTTATGGATTTAAGTCGCCTTCTATGACCTCAGGCATATTCTATTCCCCTATCCGAAAGGGGATTTACAGTTTAAATTCAGCCGCCTCTCTGGGGTCAGACGCTGACCAGTGTGCAGCACAATATGCATCACACTCCTGGTTTTATGGGTTTATCCTTCAGGTTCATCTTTCAGTTATAACCTTACTGCCAAGGGTGGCCCTACCAAGAGTGCATGCTCCTGACAGCATCTCTTATAATATCATGAAGATTACTTCTTCCGGCGGATTTTAGTCGGCTCTTACGACAGGCATACCTTACAGGCATACCTAACCTTGACCTATTCTATCCGTTTTTCTGAAGAATTTTTAGATAATTAAATTAGGTATGATAACTGAGGTAAGTAATTTTTATTCGCTTAGAGATTGGGAAATCGGAAAATGGGAAAATTTTAAATTTACGGCTTCATTTTTGCTTCACTTGATAGAAAGTAGTAGAACAACAGTTGACAAAATTTTGAAAAGAAATTTTACCAAGTTTATTGACATACATATGTGTAGTTATAACAGGTTGAAATCGTAGACAAAGGTTTTTTGGTTTTTTTTTTAGTGTGTGAAAAAATTACTGGGGCGGCATAAATTGGGTATGCCCCGGGGGGCCCCAACCCACGCTACGCCACTGATTGTTACCTAAAGAATTAGCAACCATTGTTGAAAATCAAATCTAAAATTTTGAAAAAAAGCGAAAAGGATGGAGGTACTCTAATGGATTTAAAAAAATTTGTTTAGGCATATATTTTATAGCATCAAATTCATATTACTTTTTAGAACCCAATTTAAATCTACCATAAAAAAAAACATTAGCTAGGTTTACACAAAAATGGCCTTCTGGACCTGATTCCATAAGACGTTATTTATTGCTTTGAAACTTAAGTTACAGATTCTTCCAGAAGTTGCCCAGAATTGTGCAATATGTCTAGATGAAATTTCTTTAAAAACTCATCTTTATTTCAACAGAAATAGCGGAGAAATTATAGGGTTAGAAGACAATGGACAAAATAAAACTGCACTGGCTGCAAACTATGCCATCGTTGTAATGGTTAGGGGTATCACAAATCATTGCAAGCAGTTGCTCGGGTATTATTTTGTCAATTCCGCTTGCCCAGCTAAGACATTAAAAAAAAATCGTATTTTTATGCATTAAACAATTAATTGAAGTGAATATGAAACCGAGGCTTGTGATCTCAGACCAAGATGGAAATTTCATAGGTCTAAATAGACTTCTTGGCATTCCCTTAGAAAAACCTTTTTTTATGTAGAAAATACTAAAATATTTTATATGTTCAATAGCCCTCATCTCTTAAAATCTTTCTAGCGAAATTTAATCAAATACGATGTTTTTTTGATAACAAGAAAGCGAACTGGAAAGATGTTGTGAATTTTTATTTGTGGGAGAAAAAAAATCATTTAGAATGGCTTCCAAATTGTCAGATGAGCACATTTTTCCCAGGGCCTTATTGCGAGAGTCTATAGACTTAAAGTCGAATAGAATTAAAGTCTACTATCGGTATTGCGAATTTCTATTGGTATGGATGATTTTCTATTTGATAGAAATGTCAAAAGCTCAGTAGAATTAAAGTCGATTATCGGTATTGCGAGTCTCTATTGGTGTATATATTTTTCTATATTTTAGAAATGTCAATTCTATCGGAAATTAGTGGTGGACTTTCGTTTGAAAGTAGAGCAAACAAAGAAAAAACTGGATAACGGGGAAAATAAGTAAATATATTTTGAATTATATTAAAGTTAAAATATATTTTTATATAAATTGGTTTATTTTTTTTTACAAAAATAAGGAAAAAATTTACAAATGAACGGCAGATGGAGAAATTGATCTGCCTAATGGAAAAAAATTAGCTTTTGGCAAAAGGGATTTGCAAAAAGCAAGAGGCAAACGAGCAATAATTATTAAAATGCAACGGAACGGAAAATACATATTTTACATACATATTGTTATCCATGTCTAGAAGATTGGAGATCACTCTTAATTTTCTTCGGTATCAATGTGTTGTCACAATTTCAGCTCGTCGTACATCCTCTAATTCATATTCAAAAGTATCAAAATAAATAAAACTCATTATTTTTAATAAAACAATTTTTCTTTTATAATCAACAATAGAATAGACAGAGTTTTTGTAAACACAAGCAAAACAGACAGAGATTTGACATTTCAGTTGAAGGTTTTATGTATGAGCTTTTTCTTTTCTATTTCACAAAGCCAATTCTATTACAGAAATTCTACTGCACCTCGCAATACCAATTTTAAGTATAATAGAATCGACGAAAGTCGAATACACTTTAGTCGAATAGACTCTCGCAATAAGGCCCCCAACTATTTCTAAAAGGTGAGGCTTGCTGCTCAAACGATAAGTGCAACAGTTCCACCTGGTATTTATACTCTAGATAGTTTAGGTGCTGCATCTTCAACAGCTATTAATACCACTGAAATCATTGAGAAAATAGATAAGTTATTTGATATTTTCAATTCATCTAAATTTCGAGAACCCAAAAAATTCAGAAGGCCATTTTTTGCAAACCCGGAGCAAATAACTTTTTTACATGAAATCAATACTTTTTTGAAAAGTATAACTTTTCTGCAAAATCCAATCAACATAACTAAAAAAATGCGATTTATAAAAGGGTGGCAACAGATTATCCATGCCTTAATTGGCATTTTTAATGAAATTAAAGAAGACGGTGTTAAGTTTCTTTTAACAAGAAATCTTAATCAAGATTGTTTGGAAAACACCTTTGCTATTTTACGCAACCGGGGAGGAAATAATAAGTTGCTGACTTCATTTCAATTCATGTGTGCTTTTAAAAGGTATTTTCCAGCAAAGTACATGGAGGATGTTACACGTAGAAGCTGTGAGCCAACTGCAAACTTGGAACTTCCAGAGATTGAAGCGCAGATGGAACCACAAAGAATGTAAGGACAACGTGGTTTACGCTTTCAAAACTGAACCTGATTATAAAACTATCGAATTTGCAGTTGAAAATGCATTTTATTATTTCGCAGGTTATATTTTGAAAAAATACCGCCTAAACCACAAGTGTGAGTTGGAACTGAGTCCGCAACTTAACGTTTCATCCGTTTTTACAGATTTCAAAGAATATGAAGGCGCGAAATTAACACGGGTTACTAAAGAATTTTTAAACTCGTTAGAGAGTCTTGAACAAAAATTTATTTCTTGTTTTCCCAACATGTGTTTCCTCAATAATTTTGAGTTGAATATTTTTAACATTTTGAAAAACGAATTTCAATACAATTGTTGCAAAAATCAAAATAAGGAATTTCTTATCAAATTTTATGTCCGAGTACGAGTTTACCATATTCTTAAGCAGTTTAATAAAGATAACAAAAAAACTAACAACAAACATAAATATTTAAGCGTAACGCACATGTGAACCATATAATTATAAAATGTGTAATAAAGAATGATGACGAATTGATTTTTGGTTTTTTTTGGTGTCACTCTGTGCCACATTTCGAATTAGTTCTTCCTCTCTTCTATTCCTCTTTCACTACAGCATTCATATTGCAAACAAAAGTCTGACATTCGGACTTGTGGAGACGCAGTGTCAACAAAGTAAGTACTCAGCATGATCCTTTTGGAAGCAGACCGTCATTGACAAAGTAATTACCAAAGGAAACATTATACTCGTAAAAAGGACCGTCAGTTGCAGTTGAAAAACAGAACAGCGTTGAGTGCCCAACAGAATAACACGATAGTTAAGTCCAATTAATTATTCGGCCAATCAAGAGCATTTCAAGCTTTAGGCATGGCTTTATGAACACGAACTTCACGAAAGCAGCGGTTGTTTTTTTTTTTGACATTTAGCTTGTGTTTGAAAATGGAACACAAAGGTAATTTTATTGTTTACTAATTCTAATAGTAAAATAACTAAATTTATTTTACAAAAGCAAGAAAAATTTGAGCAAAGGGGAGACTGAAGCCCTCCTCGAATTCTATAGCGCGCGAAAGGAAGAATTCTTACACTACCGGCGTAAGAAATACGCATATGAACATGATTTCGGCCCGGTTTGCTGTAAGTGATTTGAATATTTATTTAATAACTTTATCAATTTTACTTTACAGGACTCCAACACAACAACCGTGCACCTACAGATGAAAATTCAGACGCTGCTAAAAGCCTACAAAGCAACACCAACACAACTACCGTGCACCTACAGACGAAAATTCAGACGCTGCTAAAAGCCTATAAAGCAACACCAACACAACTACCGTGCACCTACAGATGAAAATTCAGACGCTGCTAAAAGCCTACAAAGTCACGTGTGACAATGTCAAGTAGACAGGGGCAGCCGCATGTGTAGCTCCATTTATAGCCCAACTGCATGAGATATTTGGCAGCAAACCCATTATAGTCAACAACAACACCATAATCATTGGAATACTTCACAGAGTAGAGGTAAGAAATGTAGTCATGCGCAAATATATTGGTTTTCAAATACAGAATTTTAAAACTAGGATTCCGAACTTATTCCCACCAAGTCATCTCCAGAGGTGAGCTCTCGCTCACATCTGAACCAACAGAACGCCATGACTCATTCTCTTCTTCGAGTGATGTGCCCACATCACCAGGACCATGTACTTCCGAAGTTTTAGAGGGTCGCGGTAGTAAGCGCAAGATGAAGCGTGCACTTTACTTTGAAGATCGCTTGAAGCAAAAAGCTGTAGATAGATCAGAGAAGGTGAAGCGGTGGGACTGGCTTTAGTGCCTTTCAAAAGTAGCACCCTAGAAAAGTCTTTTACCGGTAACTTAAATCGGATACAGTACCCTAATCATCAATTAATCTCGTTTCGGCACCGATCGTACGACTCATATGGTGGTCAAGCGGCCTCAATTATTGTACTAGCTGGATCTTGTAAGCTCGAAAACCAAGATTTTTCTATACGACGACTCTGCGGATGCGCATTATCAATTAAAGTATGCGTGGTGCGAAAACGATCCATGGTAATTCGAAATACTTGCTCGGATGAACGATTATGTCGACCTAAAATGACGTAGCGCACGCAAAGTTTCACGAAGTGAACCACGATTTTCGAAATAAATTTGTGCAATTTGTAAGCATTGTTATGACGAAAATCCAGTCATGGTGAAATCGAAAACTAAACTGAGCACAAATCGACTATCAGCTATCAAATTGACTATCGCTGCAAAAAGTATTGAAAATTCGAAAACCAGTAACACAGTGTAGCAAACAACAAGCATGCCCAATAGCCGAAGCAGCGTAGCTATTATTTTCTGCTCCAGAATATCTAAAGACAATTTTTCTTTTAGAAGAGAGTTCACTGAAACGTGGTACCCGTTGAAATCAGACAATGACAACATAGTAACACAGTATAGCGAACAATCAGAATGCAAAACCTTGATACGTAAAATGATGGACGCAAATATATTTCTGCTACGAGTATCTAAAGACCATTTTTCCTTTAAAAGAGAGAATGGTCTCACCTTCATAAATTTTATGTAAATCCGCTGACAGAAATTTGGTACCCTTTGAAGTGAATGATATCTTACAGCATTTAGGTACTAATAAAATTTGACAATGATCTCGTTCAGCACCATAGTAACACAGTGTAGCGAACAATCAGCATGCAAAGTAGACGCAGCAGCCTCCCTACGAAAATAACAGATTCAAATTTGTGTCTGCTCGAGAATACCTAAAGATGTTGTTTCCTTTAGAAGTGAGAATAGTCGGACTTTTCATAAATTTTATTCAAATTCGTTCACTGAAACTTGGTAGCCGTTGAAATTAATGATACGTTGCAAGTTTTAAAAATAAAATTTGAAAATGGTCTCGATCGGCAACAACACAGTGTGGTGAGCAATCAGCATGCCCAACAGCCACAGCAGCCTTGCTACGAAAATAGACGGATTCAAATTTGTTTCTGCTCCAGAATATCTAAAGAAGCTGTTTCCTTCAGGAGAGAGAATGGTCTAACCTTTCATAAATTAGATGCAAATTCGTTCACTGAAACTTGGTACCTGTTGAAGTGAATGATATGTTGCAAGTTTTGCCAATAAAATTTGAAGTTGATCTCGTTCGGCAACATATGTACATAGTAACACAGTATGGTGAACAATCAGCATGCTCAATAGCAATAGCTGTGTAGGAACATTGCTACGCAAAATGACGGACTCAAATTTGTTTCTTCTCCAAAATATTTAAAGACCCTGTTTCCTTAAGAAGTAAGAAAACCTGACACCCGTTGATATACTGAAACTTGCTTACCAAAAGTTTTCTAAAATTTACTAGGACACCGACAAAAAGAGGAGCTGCGCCGCTACTTTTTGCACTACGACAATGCGCCTGCGCACACTGCTGAAAAAACCAAAAACTTTCTTGCGCTCTCGGGCATCAATGAAATTTGCCAAGCACCTTATTCTCCGGATCTAGCGCCGAGTGACTTTTGGCTGTTTCCGAAAATAAAGAAAAAGATTTGAGGGGAAAAATCTTCACATTTAATGAAAAGATTATTAATGCAGTCAATGTCGAAATCGAAAAGCACCAAAGAGAGGATTTTGAAAGCTGTTTTGATAGATGGATCTATCGGCTGAAAAAATGTGTTGAAATTAATGGGAATTGTGTGGAGAAATTAAAAAAAGATGAAGATTAAATATTTAAAGTTAAAATTATTTTTGTGTGTTATTATTTAATCAACTAAGCGAACTTTTGTTAGTCCCTACGTATGTTGCAAGTTTTACCAATAAAATTTGACAATGGTCTCGTTCAGTAATATAGTAACAAAGTATGGCGAACAATCAGCATGTCCAATAGGCGTAGCAGCGAGCAACCTTGCTACGCAAAATGACGGACTCAAATTTTGTTCTGATCACGAATATCAAAAGACGCTGTTTCCTCTAGAAGAGAGAATGGTCGCAAATTTCATAAATTTTATTCAAATTCGTTCACTGAAACTTGGAAAATGTTGAAGCGAATTATATGTGACAAGTTTCACCAATAAAGTTTGACAATGGTCTCATTCAACAATATCGTAACTCAATCAGAATGTGCAATAGCCATAGCAGCGTAGTAACCTTGCAACACAAAATGACGGATTCAAATCCGTTTCTGCTCCCGAATATCTAAAGACGCTGTCTCCTTTAGGAGAGAGAATAGTCTCACCTTTCATAAATTGTATGTAAATTCGTTCACTGAAACTTGGAAAATGTTGAAGTGAATTATATGTGACAAGTTTCACCAATAAAGTTTGACAATGGTCTCATTCAACAATATCGTAACTCAATCAGAATGTGCAATAGCCGTAGCAGCGTAGTAACCTTGCTACACAAAATGACGGACTCAAATTTTGTTCTGCTCCCGTATATCTAAAGACGTTGTCTTCTTTAGGAGAGAGAATAGCCTCACCTTTCATAAATTGTATGCAAATTCGTTCACTGAAACTTGGTATCCGTTGAAATGAATGATATGTTGCAAGTTTCAGCAATAAAATTTGACAATTACCCCATTCGACAATATCGTAACTCAATCAGAATGTGCAATAGCCGTAGCAGCGTAGCAAAATTGCTACACGAAATGACGGAGTCAAATTTGTTTCTGCTCCTGAATATTAAAAAACCCTGTCTTCTTTAGAAGAGAGAATGGTCTCACTTTTCATAAATTGTACTCAAATTAATTCTCTGAAACTTGGTACCTGTTGCGAATGACATCTTGCGACTTTTAGCAATAAAATTTGACAATAATCTCGTTCGGCAATATTGTCACACAGTATGGCGAATAATCAGCATGCCCGATAGCTAAAGCAGCATACCAACCCTGCTACGTAGAATGACGGACTCAAATTTATTTCTGTTCTAGAATATTTTTTTCTTTTAGGAAGAAAATCAAATTCGTTCACTGAAACTTGGTATCCGTTGAAATGAATGACATGTTGCAAGTTTCAGCAATAAAATTTGATAATTATCCCATTCGACAATATCGTAACTCAATCAGAATGTGCAATAGCCGTAGCAGCGTAGTAAAATTGCTACACAAAATGACGCACTCAAATTTTCTTCTGCTCCCGTATATCTAAAGACGCTGTCTCCTTTAGGAGAGAGAATAGCCTCACCTTTCATAAATTGTATGCAAATTCGATCCCTGAAACTTGGTATCCGTTGAAATGAATGATATGTTGCAAGTTTCAGCAATAAAATTTGACAATTATCCCATTCAACAATATCGTAACTCAATCAGAATGTGCAATAGCCGTAGCAGCGTAGCAAAATTGCTACACGAAATGACGGAGTCAAATTTGTTCCTGCTCCCGAATATTAAAAAACGCTGTCTACTTTAGAAGAGAGAATGGTCTCACTTTTCATAAATTGTACACAAATTCGTTCTCTGAAACTTGGTACCTGTTGTGAATGACATCTTACGACTTTTAGCAATAAAATTTGACAATAATCTCGTTCGGCAATATTGTCACACAGTATGGCGAATAATCAGCATGCCCGATAGCCAAAGCAGCATACCAACCCTGCTACGTAGAATGACGGACTCAAATTTATTTCTGTTCTAGAATATTTTTTTCTTTTAGGAAGAAAATCAAATTCGTTCACTGAAACTTGGTATCCGTTGAAATGAATGACATGTTGCAAGTTTCAGCAATAAAATTTGATAATTATCCCATTCGACAATATCGTAACTCAATCAGAATGTGCAATAGCCGTAGCAGTGTAGCAACCTTGCTACCCAAAAAGGCGGACTCATACTATGTTCTGCTCGAGTATATAGCTAAAGACGCTGTCTCCTTTAGAAGAGAGAATGGTTTTACCTTTCATAAATTATATTCAAATTCGATCATTGAAACGTGGTAAATGTTGAAGTGAATGATATGTGACAAGTTTCACCAATAAAGTTTGACAATGGTCTCATTCAACAATATCGTAACTCAATCAGAATGTGCAATAGCTGTAGCAGCGTAGTAAAATTGCTACACAAAATGACGGACTCAAATTTCGTTCTGCTCCCGTATATCTAAAGACGTTGTCTTCTTTAGGAGAGAGAATAGCCTCACCTTTCATAAATTGTATGCAAATTCGTTCACTGAAACTTGGTATCCATTGAAATGAATGATATGTTGCAAGTTTCACCAACAAAATTTGACTCGTTCGGCAAAGTAGTAACACAGTGTAGCGAACAATCAGCATGCCTAATAGCCGTAGCAACGTAGCAACCTTGCTACCCAAAATGACGGACGCAATTTTTGTTCTGCTCCCGAATATCTAAAGACGCTGTTTCCTTTAGATATAAATTCGTCCACTGAAACTTGGTACCTTTTGTGAATGACATCTTTTGACTTTTAGCAATGTGTTTTGGCAATAATCTCGTTCGGCAATATAGTAACACAGTGTGGCAAACAATCAGCATGCTCACTAGCCGTTAATTCACCAATTTACATTCTTCTTCTCCTCTTCCTTACGGCGAGGTGACCTGGAGTAGAAGGATCACAACCCTCCCACCTTACTACATCCCTACTGGCCCACCTGTGAGGTTTGCCGGTTTGACATTAGACACATGAAGTACAGGCAGGCTTCCCGGTTTCGAATCACTTCGTCACTGATTCCAATCAAATGTTGGTGTTTTTGCATTTATGTGATCCAGTTGTTATTTGGTCTGCCTTTTCTGCGCGAAAATTGATCACTAAAAGTCATGATTATAATCTAATTGATTTTGGTGACTGTTTGTCTTAGTTTTCAAAGAAAAACCAGGTGCAGAAACTGTTCTCTTAAAACGTTGTGAAAATGAAACAATAAAATACTATTACAATTTTTCAACTATTGTTTGCGTTCCTCTGTGATCTTGGTTGATTTCTGAAATTGTCTCGTCGAAAAGTTGTTTAAATTTTGTACAAGTAAAAGAGACAAAATATATTTTTAAACAAAATCCTTAGTACATAAATTTACTACTGTAACGAAATTCCAGAAGCTACCTTCACGTACAACATATTTGCATCGACTGAAGACAATTAATATTTTATTTATTTTAAATAAGAAAAAAATAAAATTTATTTGTAATTGAAATAAAAAAAAAAATTAAATTTATTTATTTTATTTGAAATAAGAAAATAATTTTTAATTTCCATTTAAATAAATTTTATATTTTTTTTTTCTTATTCAAAGAAATATTATAATATTTTATTCTACTTTATTTTTAGTAGTAAAAGTGCAAGAGAGGGTGATAGTCAAGCTCCTGAAGAAGGATAATTGGTTACTTGAATAATAATTAGATTATTAATCAGATTAAAGAAAAGCTGTAGCCTATTCTTGATATAGGAGCAGCGAGCTTGCAACACCTTGTAGACTATTGTAGGGCAATGCGTTAAGTATTGGCCTCACCTATGTATGTACTTTTTATCGACTTCGTGAAAGCCCTCACCTTAAGGATTTTCTGTGGCTAGCAAAAATCAAATCATGCCGCAGTGCAGTTGAGGAAGAATTTAGAAGCGCTGCAGATGTCCGAATTCACTGATGAGTTGGCATTGTTGACGCTGACGCCCCATGCCCCACGAGGTATTACATGACATAAAGTAAATAATATTACCGAATGCTGGACTTCCCATGCACATTTAGTCATCAACAAATATTGTTTACGTCAACAGGCAATTGAACGAGCACTAGTAGAACACACAGTTCCTTTGGCAACCGAAAGAACAAGCAATGAAAGGAAAGATGGGCTTTGTGAGAGATATTGTCGGTAAAGTATAAATGACGAAGAGGGAGTACCGTAAATGGCGTAAATCAAATGACACGCGTACATAGTTTAATTTTAAATTGAACCTGACACAGACCGAGTACAATCTGCCTGCGGTCCGGGCACCGGTACGATCACAACTATTGTTGCGAGCAATACGGACACTAATACCGCATGCAAGCTGTCTTGATAAACATTTCTATGCAAGGCACAACCATTTGAAAAGTCCAGTTTGCAGAATTCACGTGCTGTGGTCTTGGGAAATGACAATGTGACCGGAGAGCGGCGAGACCGCATTCTGTCTATGTGAGGCTTTAATCAGGGTATATTGCTGTCATACGCATATCAAAAATTGTGCTTATCAGCAATGTGTGTACGATTAAATTCAACAAGGTAGACAAGTTAAAGCGTAAACGAAATTGGTCAAGTGCAAGTCAGATCAAAACAAAGAGGGGGGGGGGTGTATAAATATTTAAATCATATTTATTGACCTCTTAACTCAAGAATATCTGAAGTGATTTTGTTGAAATTTGGTTCGTAATCGAAGACATATACGGTAGTTGTCTCTCTTGAAATTGATCTAAATCGGATCAAGTGGCGGTAAGATATGGGACGAACGATAAAATCAACTTTGACATTGGGCTGGCGAAAAAAGGCGGTATATTGGATTTTTTTCGCATAGAAGCCGATTAAGTTTGTTTTGCCACTCTACAAGATTTTTTGCAGGGCTTCATTCAATGAGCTGATCTGGTCGCACCTCAGACGATATGATTCATATTGTATGCTGGCAAAATGGTGTTACGGCGAGGTAACTTCTTCCTATACGAGGGCAAGGTGAAAAGTTCTCGGTCTGACAATGAAAGACTGCGATTTTCAGTTAAAAGATGATTTTATTTTTCTACATAATCTCCCTTGACTTCAACACACTTGGTCCAGCGTTTCTTCAACATCAGTATTCCTTCTCGGAAGTGAGAGCCTGGAACGCTGTGAAAATATTCATCTACGGCTATCTCAACTTCTGCATTGGATGCGAAGCGCTTCCCAGAAACAAATTTCTTCAAGTTTGGGAATAGATGTAAGTCTGAGGGTGCCAAATCAGGTGAATAGGGGGAATGGCCGAGCAAATCGTACGCCAAATGCCGCAGTTTTCCCATCGCCAACGCACACTTGTGTACAGGTGCATTGTCCTGGTGAAAGATGTTTTTTTTCTTCTTCAAGCCAGGCCTCTTCTCGGGAATATTGCCATCCAGCTGGTTAAGAAGGTTGGAGTAATATTCGGCTGTAATTGTTCTGCCTTTCTCAAGGTTGCAAGGTTGCTACGCTGCTACGGCTATTGTGCATGCTGATTGTTCGCCACACTATGTTGTTGCCGAAAGAGACCATTTTTAAATTTTTTTAGTAAAACTTGCAACATATCATTCACTTCAGCAGGTACCAAGTTTCAGTTAACGAATTTGCATACAATTTATGATAGGTGAGACCATTTTTTCTACTAAAGGAGACAGCGTCTTTAGATATTCGGGAGCAGAAACAGATTTGAATCCGTCATTTTGTGTAGCAAGGTTAGTAGCTGCTACGGCTATTGCACATTCTGATTGAGTTACGATATTGTCGAATGGGATAATTGTCAAATTTTATTGCTGAAACTTGCAACATATCATTCATTTCAACGGACACCAAGTTTCAGTGAACGAATTTGCATACAATTTATGAAAGGTGAGGCTATTCTCTCTCCTAAAGGAGACAGCGTCTTTAGATATACGGGAGCAGAAGAAAATTTGAGTGCGTCATTTTGTGTAGCAATTTTACTACGCTGCTACGGCTATTGCACATTCTGATTGAGTTACGATATTGTTGAATGAGACCATTGTCAAACTTTATTGGTGAAACTTGTCACATATCATTCACTTCAACATTTACCACGTTTCAATGATCGAATTTGAATATAATTTATGAAAGGTAAAACCATTCTCTCTTCTAAAGGAGACAGCGTCTTTAGCTATATACTCGAGCAGAACATAGTATGAGTCCGCCTTTTTGGGTAGCAAGGTTGCTACACTGCTACGGCTATTGCACATTCTGATTGAGTTACGATATTGTTGAATGAGACCATTGTCAAACTTTATTGGTGAAACTTGTCACATATAATTCACTTCAACATTTTCCAAGTTTCAGTGAACGAATTTGAATAAAATTTATGAAATTTGCGACCATTCTCTCTTCTAGAGGAAACAGCGTCTTTTGATATTCGGGAGCAGAACCAAATTTGAGTCCGTCATTTTGCGTAGCAAGGTTGCTGCGCTGCTACGCCTATTGGACATGCTGATTGTTCACCATACTTTGTTACTATGTTGCCGAACGAGTGTCTTGTCAAATTTTATTGGTAAAACTTGCAACTTCAATGGGTGCGACGTTTCAGTGAACGAATTTGCATTTTGTGTTTCGCTTTAGCATTTTTTATAAAAAAAAGCGATGAAATAGGGAAAGGCACGAGACATTTTTATTGTGTTCAAGTGAATGTATGGAGTTTACAATGTCTCTATCACCTATAAGTTATAACGCGCGATTCTGTGCCCTGTCTAGTATGTGCGAAACCGTCTTGGGTGCACCAGACCAGATATGGGCATTATATTCCAGCTTTGGACGGATGAATGCCTTATAGGTTTAGACCAGATCAAACGTGGACAAACATTTCTTGCACCCCTTAAGGAAACCTAGACATTTTGCACCGTTTTTAGTAACCTCGAATATGTTTTCATTCCATCGAAGATGGTTATTAATACACATACCAAGAATAGCAAGTCTTTCGCTTTCAGCGATGCAAGTACCATTCATGGATGATGGCTGAGGATTATGGTTTCGCTTGAGAGACATTAGACAGCATTGGGTTTTGGAAGCACTAAATTCCACTCTGTTGGTTGAACCCCATTTGATTATGTTGTCCAGGTAGGAATGTAATGTGTTTAACATACGTTGCCGTTCCTCGTCTACGACCGAAGAGCAAGGACGTGAGTTAGGAAAGGAATATGAAAAACTGGGGGTACTGTCGTCAGCGAAGAAATGGATTGGACTATAACTTGCAGACAAGGAATCATTTATAAAAATAAGAAAGAGAGTCGGAGACAAAACAGAGCCTTGGGGAACACCAGCATTTATTTGGTGAATTGCAGACTTGAAACCATCCAAGACAACTTGTATTGAACACCCCGAAATGTAATTTCTAATCCATTGAAGAAGAGACTCATCGACGCCATATGTACGCATTTTCGACAAAAGAGCCTGATGCCAAAACCATCCTAGTTTCGCCGGAGTGGAGAGATTGGTTCCAACTTCTCGGTGAGATAAGCTATCAAATCACCAGTGGACCTGTTGTTATGAAAACCATACTGCCGGTCATTAAGTAGTTTTCGTGAATCGAGATATTTCAGAAGTTGACGATTTATCAGCATTTCCATGACATTTGAAAGAGGGGACGTAAGTGCAATGGGTTGGTCATTGAACAAGGAGGAAGATTCGCCTTTTTTAGGGACGGGCTGGACAAATGCTGTATTCTATGTGCTCGGAAAGAGCCCTGAAGAGTAGGATAGACAGAAAAGCTTACGCAAAGGTTTTTGCCAGCGTAGAAGAACACCTCTTCAAAACTACGAGTATGGGGGGGATACTATCTGCACCGGCGGATTTGTGTATGTTGAGACCTTTGAGTACTCCTCTAACTGTACGAGTGCGAAAGTGGACTTGTCCCATGGAAAATTGTACGCTCTCAACTACAGGTGGAGACAAAGCATTACCTGACAGCGTGGAGTTTGCTGCAAGGTGAGCAGCAAGCAGATTGGTTTTGTCTACGGAGCTGACAGCTGGAATATCATTGTAAATGAGCATAGCGATGGCAGGCGAGGCAGAATTTTTATTATTTTATTTGGCTCGTTTAAACCTCTTTCGTTTTTCCTCCGATTTGTTTGCTTTATAAGACCGAAAACTTACTACTTTCAACCTGATAGCCTCTTTACAGCTTTGATCAAACCATGAGTTTGCCTTATGTTTAATGCACTTTATTCTGTTAGGATGCGAAGTGAGAAACAAGCCCAGAGTGTTGGCGGAATAACTTTCAATGTCCGGTATACGTGTGGGCTCATTTACAAGCTGAGTCAAATTGTTTACCTCAGCGAAAAGTTCAACATACCTTCCTTCGGGTGTTGTCTGGCCCGAATGTTGAAGCCAATCCAAATTGTGTATATTGAAATCGCCCGCAATGACGATTTCAGTATGAGGTTACAAGGAGACAATTCGAGTGATGGAAACGGAAAGCGCATCAAATTCGTCAAAAGTTGAGTTGCTGGCCGCACTAGGGCTACTGTAAATAAAGCAGTAGTGAATTAATTGCTTACTGACGTTAAATTTTAGCCATTTGAAGTTGAATTCCGGATTGGAATAGTGACCATACTGTGGTAGAACTTGGTAAGCAATATCACTTCGGACATAAATGTGGAGGCCGCGGTGGGAAAAGAATAATGACACTAAGTTATATACTGACAGCTTCAAATCAGAAGATTTTTTAACTACCTGTGTTTCGCTAAGTGCCAAAATAGCTGGTTTATGGGAATGAGCGTGGGTGTACATGTCAAGAAATTCGTTCGAAGCCCACGAATGTTGGTAAAATCAACCCTAAACTCCTTCATCACTATAACATAGAAACAGAAAAAGACAGAACTCTAACGTTTCTAACCGAAGACGCGAAGTGTTGATCCAAAGAATAGTTTTCCAAAACAAACTGTCGCAGGTGCTATGCCCAAACGACAATCAGCTAAAGTCCGGATAAATACTTTGCATCAAATGTTACGCTCTCTTAGTCACTGCTAAGGCTAGCATTTCCAATGCAGTCAATAGTTCAATGCTCGAACATTGCAAATAATAACAGGAAATGCTGATTGGAGAAATGTTCGGTGGATGACACTTCTTCGGTTAGAGGTAAGAAATGGAAAAGAGTAATAAAATACCGCTCTTAAGAGTCGCATCTACAGTGTGTTGTACAAAAACGTGCGTCTAAAAAACCAATGAAAAATGCCAGAATTTTATTTAATCATATTTTTTTTATTAAGATATACTGTGAGCGTCAAAAGAAAGTGTACAGCTCTAGATTACATTTCTAATCTTTTATTTCTATGAATGGCTTGTATCCTCTTATGAGATACTTATGTACATTTAATGACATGTTTATTCGCAAACATTTGACAAACAAAACTTAACAAAAGAAGTAATAACAAAAATACAATAGAATAATAACAAAAAAAACTTCATTTTTTACGCGTCAAAAATAAGTGTACAGTACGCAAAAGAAAATTATAAACTTTAAATTAGTATTTTGTCTGCTTTCATTTTGACTTCAAAACAGCTGCTAGTCTTCTTGGCATTGACTCAACTAACTTCTTGGTGAATACTGTTGGAATTTTCTGCCATTCTTCTAATAAAACCGCCTTTAGCGAGTCTTTGCTGGTTATCGTACGTTTTCGAATCTGCCTATCGAGATACTCCCACAAATGCTCTATCGGGTTAAGGTCTGGGGATTGCGGAGGATGATCCAGTTGCTTAGGTGTCCGATAAAGTAACCATTCCTTTACCAATTTAGCCGTATGCTTGGGGTCGTTGTCATGTTGGAAGACCCATGATTGATCTAACCCTAATTTTTCTACACTTGGTGATAAATTTTCCCTTAAAATATTGAGGTAATCTGTTTTGTTCATTGTGCTGTCAATAAAAACAAGGTTTCCAATGCCCGATGCTCCCATACAGCCCCAGACCATAACCGAACCCCCACCATGCTTTACTGTTGAATTTATATTTATTTCTTCGAATTCCTTGTTTTTGGCTCTCCATACTTTGGGTGGCTTTTTTGATCCAAAAATTTCAAATTTACTTTTATCACTGAAAAGAACATTACTCCAGAATGGAAAACCCTTATTTTGATGCTTCTGGGCGTAAAGCAGTCGTCGCTTTCGGTTCTTTTCCGAAATATGAGGTTTTTTTCGCGGCACTCTCCCATGTAACCCATTACTATGGAGTGCCCGGCGAACAGTGCTTGCACTTACGGCAGCTTCAGATGAAAGGCTTATGTCTTCTGCAATTTTCACTGCACTTGCCACTGGATTTTTTCGTACTTCCCTGACAATAGATCTTATTTCACTTTCGGATAATCTTTTTGGTCTGCCGGTACGAGGTCGATCTTTCACGTCTTTGAACCTCGCAAATTTGTCAATAATTTGTTTCACTGTGTTATGATGTCTACCAACTATTTCAGCTATATCCCGTAATGATTTCCCTTCCTGATTAAATTTTAAGACAAGTTTTCGAGTTTCAATTGAACTTTGTTTTCCCATTTTAAGAATGATCTACTTTAAACACGAAATCACTTACTTTCTTAATGAATAAACAAAACACAATGAGATATCCTTTTAACTTAGCCAAAGTGCAACCTAAAAGCGAAAAAAAACAATATAACGGTGTTTATCCCGTTAGCAGAATCTGTTACAGTATGTTGTACACTTTTTTTGACGCGAAAAAAGTGAAGTGTTTTTAGTTTTTTTGTTGCTGTCATTTTGTTATTACTCTTTTTGCTCACTTTTGTTTGTCGAATGTTTGCAAATAAACTTCTTATAAAATGTACATAAATATTTTATAAAAGGATTCCAAACATTCGTAGATATGAAATACTTAAAATGCAATGTGGAGGTGTACACTTTCTTTTGGTGCTCACAGTATATCAAAACGAATTACAAATGTGTGACCCAGTTGTTCCAATTTCTTGTGCCTTCATCCACTGATCCCACCGCTTCACCTTCTCTTATCTATCTACAGCTTTTTGCTTCAAGCGATCTTCAAAGTAAAGTGCACGCGTCATCTTGCGCTTAGTACCGCGACCCTCTAAAGATGTTGAAGATAAAAAGTACATGGTCCTGGTGATGTGAGCACATCACTCGAAGAAGAGAATGAGTCATGGCGTCCTGTTGGTTGAGATGTGAGCAAGAGCAGACCTACCTCTGGAGACGACGTTGTGGGAATAGGTTCGGAATCCTAGTTTTAAAATTCTGTATTTGAAAACCAATATATTTGCGCATGACTACATTTCTTACCTCTACTCTGTGAAGTATTCCAATGATTATGGTGTTGTTTTTGACTATAATGGGTTTGCTGCCAAATATCTCATGCATTTGGGCTATAAATGGAGCTACACAGGTGGCTGCCCCTGTCTGCTTGACATTGTCACATGTGACTTTGTAGGCTTTTAGCAGCGTCTGAATTTTCATCTGTAGGTGCACGGTAGTTGTGTTGGTGTTGCTTTGTAGGCTTTTAGCAGCGTCTGAATTTTCATCTGTAGGTGCACGGTTGTTGTGTTGGAGTCCTCTAAAGTAAAATTGATAAAGTTATTAAATAAATATTCAAATCACTTACAGCAAACCGGGCCGAAATCATGTTCATATGCGTATTTCTTACGCCGGTAGTGTAAGAATTCTTCCTTCCGCGCGCTATAGAATTCGAGGAGGGCTTCAGTCTCCCCTTTGCTCAAATTTTTCTTGCTTTTGTAAAATAAATTTAGTTATTTTACTATTAGAATTAGTAAACAATAAAATTACCTTTGTGTTCCATTTTCAAACACAAGCTAAATGTCAAAAAAAAAAAACAACCGCTGCTTTCGTGAAGTTCGTGTTCATAAAGCCATGCCTAAAGCTTGAAATGCTCTTGATTGGCCGAATAATTAATTGGACTTAACTATCGTGTTATTCTGTTGGGCACTCAACGCTGTTCTGTTTTTCAACTGCAACTGACGGTCCTTTTTACGAGTATAATGTTTCCTTTGGTAATTACTTTGTCAATGACGGTCTGCTTCCAAAAGGATCATGCTGAGTACTTACTTTGTTGACACTGCGTCTCCACAAGTCCGAATGTCAGACTTTTGTTTGCAATATGAATGCTGTAGTGAAAGAGGAATAGAAGAGAGGAAGAACTAATTCGAAATGTGGCACAGAGTGACACCAAAAAAAACCAAAAATCAATTCGTCATCATTCTTTATTACACATTTTATAATTATATGGTTCACATGTGCGTTACGCTTAAATATTTATGTTTGTTGTTAGTTTTTTTGTTATCTTTATTAAACTGCTTAAGAATATGGTAAACTCGTACTCGGACATAAAATTTGATAAGAAATTCCTTATTTTGATTTTTGCAACAATTGTATTGAAATTCGTTTTTCAAAATGTTAAAAATATTCAACTCAAAATTATTGAGGAAACACATGTTGGGAAAACAAGAAATAAATTTTTGTTCAAGACTCTCTAACGAGTTTAAAAATTCTTTAGTAACCCGTGTTAATTTCGCGCCTTCATATTCTTTGAAATCTGTAAAAACGGATGAAACGTTAAGTTGCGGACTCAGTTCCAACTCACACTTGTGGTTTAGGCGGTATTTTTTCAAAATATAACCTGCGAAATAATAAAATGCATTTTCAACTGCAAATTCGATAGTTTTATAATCAGGTTCAGTTTTGAAAGCGTAAACCACGTTGTCCTTACATTCTTTGTGGTTCCATCTGCGCTTCAATCTCTGGAAGTTCCAAGTTTGCAGTTGGCTCACAGCTTCTACGTGTAACATCCTCCATGTACTTTGCTGGAAAATACCTTTTAAAAGCACACATGAATTGAAATGAAGTCAGCAACTTATTATTTCCTCCCCGGTTGCGTAAAATAGCAAAGGTGTTTTCCAAACAATCTTGATTAAGATTTCTTGTTAAAAGAAACTTAACACCGTCTTCTTTAATTTCATTAAAAATGCCAATTAAGGCATGGATAATCTGTTGCCACCCTTTTATAAATCGCATTTTTTTAGTTATGTTGATTGGATTTTGCAGAAAAGTTATACTTTTCAAAAAAGTATTGATTTCATGTAAAAAAGTTATTTGCTCCGGGTTTGCAAAAAATGGCCTTCTGAATTTTTTGGGTTCTCGAAATTTAGATGAATTGAAAATATCAAATAACTTATCTATTTTCTCAATGATTTCAGTGGTATTAATAGCTGTTGAAGATGCAGCACCTAAACTATCTAGAGTATAAATACCAGGTGGAACTGTTGCACTTATCGTTTGAGCAGCAAGCCTCACCTTTTAGAAATAGTTGGGGGCCTTATTGCGAGAGTCTATTCGACTAAAGTCTATTCGACTTTTGTCGATTCTATTATACTTAAAATTGGTATTGCGAGGTGCAGTAGAATTTCTGTAATAGAATTGACTTTCTGAAATAGAAAAGAAACTTTCAACTGAAATGTCAAATCTCTGTCTGTTTTGCTTGTGTTTACAAAAACTCTGTCTATTCTATTGTTGATTATAAAAGAAAAATTGTTTTATTAAAAATAATGAGTTTTATTTATTTTGATACTTTTGAGGATGAATTAGAGGATGTACGACGAGCTGAAATTGTGACAACACTTTGATACCGAAAAAAATTAAGAGTGATCTCCAATCTTCTAGACATGGATGACAGTATGTATATGAAATATGTATTTTCCGTTCCGTTGCATTTTAAAAATTATTGCTCGTTTGCCTCTTGCTTTTTGCAAATCCCTTTTGCCAAAAGCTAATTTTTTTCCATTAGGCTGATCAATTTCTCCATCTGCCGTTCATTTGTAAATTTTATAATTTATATAAAATATATTTTAACTTGAATATAATTCTAAATATACACCCCGCACAACAAAAAAAGCCGCACATGGTAATTTTTAACAAAATTTAAGAAATCTAATAAATTATGATTAATAACTGTGTAGTCACTTTGTATTTTTGGTGTTTAACATTTAAGTTAACACATTCCCCAATTTGACAATACATTTCGTAGCCTAATTGAAAAAAAGTAATGATCGTGAAGATCAGACTACAAAATATCAGTTATTACCCAAGTACTATCAATATACATAAATTAAAAAAAGAGCAACAATTTGAAAAGCGTATTTCTTTTTTTAATATTTTTATTAACTAAGAAACCTTTTTACATAATTTAAAACTTTCGTAATACTAAAAAATGATTCAGTATATCGTAGCACCACCCTTCGCCCTAACAACGTCATGAACGCTGTTTGGCATGGAGGCATAGAGATTACCGAGGTAATTGTTATTAATTTCATTGAACCACACTTCTTCAATGATGCTCTTTAGATGCTGCATGGTTTTTGGTTTTTTATCTTGGATCTTCTTTCCCATAAGAGCCCAGACATTTTCGATGGGGTTGAGATCTGGACTGTTTCCCGGCCAAATTAGGGATTCTATTCCTAATTCTTCTTTCAAAGTTTTAATCTGTGGAGGAAATTTAAAAATTAAAATCATAAGATTTTCAAAACACCCATAAATATGAAAAAAGAACCTCGAATTACTCACAGATTTTGCTCGGTGGCAAGGTGCTGAATCATCTTGAAAAATTGGTTTTGATGTTTCTGCTATTATCATTTCCATACTCGGTACAACACCATCTAAGATAATTTGTTTGTACTGCATGGCGTTAACAGTGCCCTCGATCATAATTAGAGATCCAACTCCGATTGCGGTGATGTATCCCCACACCATAACATAAAGAGAATGTTTTACGGTGTGAGCTATGCATTCGTCGCTGTAGCGTTCCACTTTTCTACGACGAACTATCTGCTTCCCATCCGGTCCGATTAGGTTAAACTTGAACTCATCAGAGAACACTACATTTGACCAATCTTAACATATTTATTTACTATATGAACAATTCAAACCGATAGTCCACTGCAGCTAGAAGAACTGTTGAATACCATACTTTATAATTGTAGTAATCTGTGGCATCTTCGGCAGACGGTTTAACCTCAATATGACAACCATCTAAATAATGAAAGTGGTATAATCTTGCTTGTGCGTACAACATTTAACTTATTCTGAGCACTGAGGGATTCCTAATATTTCTAAGCAACGAACAGTTTCGTCTTTTAATTGCCTAGTATGTGGATACAAATTTAAATACTTTGGCTATAAGACATTCCACACTTCTTCACAAAATGATTTTACAATTTTGCAAACTGAAGTTTTTCCAACTCCAAACAGATTTGCAATACTTCGGTACTCCGCTGATGATCCTAGCCGATAGCCACTCTACTTTCCAATGGAATCCTTTTTCTGTAATTTGTGTCTCGCTTGCCGGTACTTTGGAGCTCCTGGCATAGCAAGTTAAATACTTCTAGTGACATCCGGAAGTTCTCCTTAAAGAAATTATTGTTATTTTCACAAACACCTTTCTCCCAGAAAGTGCTTGAATGTGACTGCAAATGAAATTAGTATTGAATAATTGTAGGAGTTTAATAACTTGTACATTTTGCATTTTCATAAATTGATTTCTTTGCACTGCTAAATCACCTATAAACGCTGCAATAACATTCTTTTTACTTTCTGTAGAACTCATTTTTAGTAATTTTTCTTCCCAACACTATTATTTGACATCACTTCAACTCGGTGGGAACGGGTTACTGAGGTTTCAGTAAAAGTTCTTCCAAATCTCGCGATTTCGGTTCGGTGGGAACATGGTATAACATAACTCACGCACGACGACATACAATAGGCACCCGTTCCCGCTATAAGTGCGTACGGGGCAGATCGATTATGAACAAATACTCATCGATCTTCCACGGACGACAATTGGCTTTAAATTGCAAATACTCGTATTACCATGGACATGCTACCGAAAGCCGAAGTTCTCTTGAAAATTAGTTTGAGCCGAATATCCAACACAAAATAGAATAATCTGCTCCCCAATTGATTGACTGGTAAAGCAAAAGCATAGTGAAAAGCCCATGGATGCCAAAAAGCCGCTTTTCCCGTCCGAAGCACAAAGTAAGACTTTGACAAGAATCTGATCAGTCCCAGGTACGTCATTTTGATCGTTGTAATGAGCATCGACAAATTCACAGAACTGGACAAAACTTGACGTTGTGAAGAATGTGCTGTAGGTATATTCTTTGACTGAAATTGAGTCCTTGGATAACAGCTAACAGCTCTTCATCAGGTTTAAAATTAGGAGCTTTGATAGATCTCACCTTATTTGCAGAAGTGTTGAAAAAAATACGTCATCGCTGTTTTTCTCGACTTCAAAAGAGTCTTCGAGACCATTGATAGGGACATTCTTATGTGTAAATTAAGTGGGTATGGCATAAGAAGTACTAAACCGATGTGGTTTAAGTCCTTTTTGAGCGGGAGAATACAACGAACTGTGGCAAATGGTGTATCTACTGACATGATCGGGACAAAAATGGGTATTCTTCAGGGATTTATACTTGGAGCGTTACTTTTTATCATCTATATCGACGACATAAAGAGTGTACTCAAATACTCTCAGATCACACTATTTGCAGACGACGCTCTCCTTTATATATCAGGAAAACATATAGTTGAGTGCAAACAAAAACTTCAAGACGTCCTACATATGAATATGGACTATGAACATCTGGCTCAAATCAAAAAAATAAAATTAAATGTATCTAAGTTAAAAAGGAATGCCCTTTAAATATCGTCACAGGTTAAACTTAAGAGTTAACTGCCAAATTATGGAGCAAGTTGAGAAAATCAAATATTTAAAAGTCACTCAAGACTTTACATATATGTAAATTATGTAATTAAAAAAGTGTCCAAAAAAGTATTGTTTTTGAGTAGAATAAGAAATAAAATTTCAACAATTAGTGCAATAAACATTTTTAATGTGATCGTTAAACCTCACTTTGAGTATTGCTCGTCAATTTAATTTGTGTGTGGTGATTATATTTTATTAAATCTACAACGTATCCATAATAGAGCAATGCGAATAATTTTAAAATTTAATAGATATACATACCTCAATTGTGTTTATGTTAAATATGTTACAATGGTTAAATGTCAAGCAAAGAATTCTTGTTAATGTTTTGAGTTTTTTCTTTAAAATTAGATATGACGTGTTACCCAGGTACTTAAAGGAATATATTTATATGTTGGTGAATACCAACCATACCATTTAAGAAATTGACGAGATATTAGACTAATTCCCTACCTAATAAACACAACACAACTCTATGCGTACTGGGTACCATGGGCAAAATGCTAGAGCACATAATAAGTGACAGATTGGAAAGCGCGATCGATGAAGCGGGAGGTCTTGCAGACCACTAGTATGGCTTCCGTAAGGCACGTGCTACGAATCGACGAAGTCGTAATTACAGCGAAAAAAACCATCGAAGAAACACGATGGAAGGGCGGAAGTAAACAGTACTGCGCAAATATAATGCTGGGTGTTAAAAACACCTTTAACACCGCAAACTGGAGTACCATTCTGCGAGCACTTACCACCAAGAGAGTACCGGACTACTTGCAGCAAATAATGGCGGAATATTTTAGAAATAGAATTCTGTACTATTGCACTGATGACGGAATAAGGCAGTATAATGTCACAGGCGGTGTCCCCCAAGGTTACGTATTAGGTCCACTACTCTGTAATCCAATGTACGATGAAGTCCTCAGACTTCGAATCCCGAGGTCTTCGAAAATAATTGGCTTCGCCTACGACATGGAGCATGACTATAATGAAGCCATTGGGATGGTTCAGGACTGGCTAGTAAGCATGGATCTAAAACTAGCAGGGGAAAAGACCGAAATAGTTTTCATCAGTAGCAGGAGAGTTATGGAGACTATAAGAGTAACAGTGGGCGATCACGTTGTAGTTTCCAAACCAGAACTGAAGTACCTTGGCGTTACTATAGAAGGAGGGTTGACTTTTAAGCAACATCTGCAACACGCAGCTGAGAAGTCAGCAAGAACAACGACTGCCCTTGCAAGGATCATGGCAAATTTTGGAGGACTGAAACAGTAGAGAAGACTGCTCTTAGCAAGAATTGCGACGTCGATGATGCTTTACGGCTCCCAAATATGGGCAAGTGCCATGAAGACGAAATCGCACAGAAGGAAGATGGGGGCGGTCTACAGAACCAATGTCTTGAGAGTATGCAGAGCCTTTCGAACAATTTCCTACGACGTGGCATGCGTAGTGGCTGGAATGGTGCCAATAGACCTCCACGTTAAAGAACCCGAACGGAAATATTGTACCAACAGGACAATGGTGTCAACAACTACAAGTCAAAGTAACACCGAAATATCGCCAAGAACAAGCCTCGAAGAATGGCAAGAGAGATGGAAATTTTCTGACAAAGTCAGATGGACGCAAAGATTGATCCCCAATATAACTATAGACGCTTGGATCAATAGGAAGCATAGAGAGCTGAACTTCTATCTGACGCAAATGCTTACTGATCATTGATGTTTCAAAGCCTACCTTCACAGATTTGGACACGAAGATAACCCTTATTGCCCAACGTGCACGAAAGCAGTCTAAAATGCAGAACACACCATGTTCCACTGTGCCCGATATCAAGAAGAACGTAACTTGCTGGCGAATAGACTGGGTGTGGATTTATTACTAGAGAACACCACCAGATAGATGACGAGCACACAAGAAGCTTGGGAAGCAGTAAGCGAAACTGTTTCTATCATCATGAAAGAACAACGAAGACAGGACCGACAGCTCAACGTCGCCCAAACGGCAACACGAACGAGACGTGTATGTAAGGCTGAAGCCCCCCTCGCTATCCAATGCTTGAAGGCAGTGCCGCTAGGACCAGGGGTAGGAGGGGAGGTGGGTTTAGTGGGTGGAAATCCTACACTGTTACCTATACGGGCTTAGTTTCGTCTTTGAAAGATTTCCACCTCCCAACGAAAAAAAGACCATGGACTACAACAACAGCTCTGCGGTTGGATGGAACGATGCCTTTGCTGTAAATGCTGGAGTGCCTCAGGGTTTCATATTTCCACCAACTCTGTTTCCACTCAATGACAAACTAGGGTCAACAAACAACAAGGTCTTTAGTTTTGACGATGAGAGCATACTGCAGAATGCAAATACATCAAACAAATACAGATCAGCTGAAGAACTGTAGAGAATCTTGCAGTTGGGGAAAGCAAACTTAGTGGTGTTCAATGTGAAGAAAGCTCAATTAACCGTCTTTTTTTCAGAAAGAACTCATATACTACACCACAGCCTCAAATGAACATCCAAATTATCCATCTCAAGGAAACCATACTCGTGCAACTTCTCGGTATGACAGCCAACTCTGGTTAAGCATATTACGACCACATATTCAACATATATTCTTAGCAGTTTATGAGAAAATTTTTTTTTTTTTTTAATTTATTTTAGATTTCTACAAACGTTTTCAACTGCAGTGCTACATAAAGTCGGACGAAAATATGCCGTAGATTTATTTGTTTTTTAAAAAGATAGCTAAACTACCCTGTTTTGTGAAAAGAGGATAATTATTGTATAATTTAATGCATTTTGTATATTTTTTCTTACCAACGATTTATCAACACCGCTGTTATCATCACTTGCAGCATGTATCACTTCTTCACTTTAATTTCACGTGCTACGTTGTATTAAATACATCAACTCCGTGTCAAAGAAATATTATACTTTTTATAACTTTTAGAATGGCTGTAATCTGGAAATGAATTTACCTGTTTTTGTAATGTCCTTTAGTTATCAATGTGCTTGTTATCTAAAGTGCAACTAAACAAAAGGCTTAAACTGTTTATAAATTGAGATAGTGGATTTCGTCGTAACATCCTCGTAGTACAGATAATGTATTTGTTTCCAATGCGTTTGCTAGCACGGGAGAATGTCCTTTGCTCTCAAATTGAATTCACTTTGCAATGTGAACCTTAATGGATCCACTATGGAAAAATTTAATTTAAAGAAAGCGCCTCGCAAAAGGCCGCCGTCGAAATATTCATACATACTATATCACAAATTTCATCTTAACGGGGATATAAAGGGTGGTTAAGTTTTAAGGGCCGATGTTGATTTTGAATAAAACACAAATTATTTTGGAAATTACTGTCATTTCTTTTTATTATGATAGTATTGGTATGGTTCAATTATGTATGGAACAAAATATCGGCCAAATGGCCGCCGCGACCTCGGCGGCACACCTCCATCCGATGGTCCAAATTTTCGATGACGCTGAGGCATAATTGAGGTTCTATGCCGTTAATGTGCCGAATTATCTCATCCTTTAGCTCTTGAATTGTTGCTGGCAATTCAAATCACATGATCTTGGCGGCCAATTGACATCGCCACCACGTGAGATAACACGGCCATTGAATTTGTCGCGCAAAAGAGCCATTGTTTCGTTAGCTGTGTGGCAAGTGGCACCATCCTGTTGAAACCATATATCGTCCACATCCATATCTTCCAATTCGGGCCATAAAAAGTTCGTTATCATCTCACGATAGTGGACACCATTCACAGTAACTGCCTGACCGGCCTCATTTTGGAAAAAAATACGGCCCGATGATGCCGCCAGCCCATAAACCGCACCAAACAGTCACTCTTTGTGGGTGCATTGGTTTTTCGACAATCACTCTTGGATTATCATTCGCCCAAATGCGGCAATTCTGCTTATTGACGAATCCACTGAGGTGAAAATGTGCCTCATCACTGAAGATGATTATCTTCGAAAATTGATCATCCACTGTTGCCATTTCTTGCCACCATTGTGACCATTGACGACGCTTGAAATGATCAAGAGGCTTTAGTTCTTGAGTCAATTGCACCTTGTAAGCGCGTAAATGCAAGTCTTTATGCATAATGTTCATCAACGACTAGCGTGAGAGGTGCAATAGTTGGGCACGACGACGAGTTGAGGTGGACGGCTCTTCAGCCACACTATCGCGAACAGCAGCAATATTTTCTGCAGTACGAGCTGTACGAACATGCACTGGTGTTTTCACATCTCCTACAGACCCGGTTTGCACACATTTTTGCACGACTTTTCCGATTGTACGCACATTTGGACGATTAAATTGACCGAAAGAATCACGAAATGCACGATATGCATTTTGATTTGAACGCCCATTTTCATAATAAGCCTGAATAACTTTAACGCATTGCTCGATTGTGTATCTTTCCATGGTTCAAATTGAGTTAGTCTGAAATTGAGAAATGTCAAATGAAATGCAGAAAAAAACTTGACGTTTAGGTGTGGTTCACATTCAACATCGGCCCTTAAAATTTAACCACCCTTGGAAAGTGAGATAGTTGAAGAGACATATTGCGTTTTGTTTTGGTTATTATTATTAATATTGTGATTCATTGGCTTTTTTTCAATTCTTTTTATTTGCCCGCTATCGCACAATAAATTGCTTTGGCACTTTTTTTGGTTTTGGTTGTTCTTGTTTTGTATTGTTTCTCTTTTACGAGCTTTTGATATAGTAAACATTAATTTTAAAGCGGCTAGCTATGTTGAGAAATAATAATTAACTTATAAAAAAAATTAATTACTCCGTAGCCATTAGAGTAGAAACTAATTTGCTATGGATAATTGTGACTAATAAACTTAAGCGTTTTAATGTTATATTTAAAGTATTTAACACAGTACGAGATATTAAATCATAATTTTGTACGGACGAGTACCTACATACATACAGTGCCGTTCGAAAACTTTTGCTCAAACTTTTTTTTCGAATTTTGTAAAATTTATTGCAATAACTACATATTTTTTAATTATGATTTGTTTTCTTATGCGGTTTCAAATGTTTCATGATACATTTAGAGTGTTAAAATTTTTCACACGCGGTCACGGGAGCAAAAAGTTGTTAGACCGAAAAATGGGTTCTTTAGGTACCTGCCTCATTCTTAGGGATTAAAGAAAAATGCTTTATTGGTGCAGAAACATTCTCTATCTAATTAGTACTTTGTTGGACGTCCTCTTGCTTTTATTACAGCTGTACATCGGACATAGGTTTTTCCATGTGGAAGCAGGTATGGTGTTCCAGGTCCGGATAAGTAAATTTTTAAGGTTTTCAATTGACTCTGGACGCTTCTTCGCAACCTTAAGTTTCATTATTCACCAGATATTCTCAATTGGATTGAGATCTGGACTGTAGGGAGGCCAACTTAATACATCGACATTATTTTCTTCGAAGTACTATTTAACCTAAGAAATAAAAAAAAAAATCCAAGTATTATTTTTATTCATAAAAGTTCTAGCTTATTTAGAAGCTTGATATTAGTCTTTCATATTAACAAAAAAAAAAAACAAGTTCATTCTTACAATTTTGGCTGTATGGCAAGAAGCATTGTCCTGTTGAAAAATGAATCTGCAAGTGTCACCAAAAAGCTCCAACGCAGAGGGCTCTAATACATTTTCCAGAACCCGTAGGTGAACTTTTGCAATAACTTTCGATTCTAGGAAGACCATTCAACCTTTTCCATCTCCAGAGAAGCATCCCCAGACCATCACACCTTCAGTTTTGGGGGGCATCCGTAAGATGCATTCAGAGCTCAGTCTTTCGTTGGTTCTCTTCACTTAAGCTTAAGCTTTGATTCGTAGGAAAAGATAACATTATTGCACATGTCTTGAGTCCAATTAAGATGCTCTTGAGCCCAGAGTAATCATTTTTCTCTGACTCTTTTTGGAAAATCCGGCTTCAGTACTGGCTTGAGTGCTCTAAGTCCAGATTTCACGAGGCTTTTCCTCACTGAGCTTAATCAAATTATTTTTCCTGTAGCTCGACACAGATCGTCAGCACCAAAAAACGATCTTCCACTGGGGTCGTCTTTTTTGGCCTCCCAGCGCCTTTTACAGCACAAAATATTAGCTTTGCACTTCGAACTGATTTTTCCCATTTTTTTTCACTAAATTACTTCGGTTCGTTTCGGACTGCTATCACCAGCTAAATGCACCTCTTATTCATAATAACATCGACTTTTATGCACTATGTGAACGATATTTTGCTACCTTGTGCAAAAAAACTCCGTAGCTCACATAAATTCCAAGAACTGCGCCCGAAAAGGGTAATAAAATGTTTGACCAACATTTTTCGAACGGCACTGTATGTACTTTTATCTGATTTCAGAGAAGTGAATACATCTATGCTGAAGGTCAAGAGCAGTACACCGTATTTCCTGATGATTCTAGGAGCGAATTAGCCTTTTCCAAGGCTAAAAAAGTATTTCTTATGGATTTTAATCATTATCTCGGAAATCGTTTATCTTAGGAGAATTAAATTTGACTTAAGGTAGAAAAAAGAGCTCGTGTTTAATAGGTCAGAAAAATACAGATAAATTAACATACATCAGTCATATTCATCGGGAGTATTGTAATTGCCTTTCTTAACAACAAATTGAAAGTCCTAATCAATACGAGCCCTCCTAACTGTGATTTCCCCGGTTTTTTGCAACTATTCTGGAAACGGTTAAACTTTGGTAAACAATTAAAAAGGCCAGTCTCTACAGGGTGGCCCAGAAGTCACGAACTAGTGTAAACAATTTATTACTTACTAATTAGGTAACTTATTAGTCTTTTATTTTCAGAATAACTTAAAGTGAACCCTTACAATTAATCATGGAAAGTTTCACTACGAAGCAACGAGCGAAAGTGTTCGATTTCTTTATTTACAAATGAGCAGTCAATTGTTGGGACTCAGCGTGCATATCGACGTCATTTTAATACTTCAAACTGTCCATTTGCTATCGGCTATAAGGCGAATAATTCAACTTTTTCTAGCACAAGGATCAGTTACGGACTTACCCCGAAGCGGAAGACCCAGAACAATTCAAATTGCTGCCACAAATGAACGGGTGAAGTTTGTTGCATTTTCAGTGTATTGTTTGTGTATATTGAAAAGAGTAATTTTGTGCGAAGCACACACCTACGTGATATTGTTTTTGGCAATTGATGTGTAAAAAAAAAAATTTGTTGATTAAATAAAAAAGTGCAATCGTCATTTTTGTATTTTCATCAATATTTTAGAAAATAAAGGCTAAACAAACAAGTTCGTGACTTCTGGGCCACCCTGTTGTATAAGATGGCTATTTCAGTTTTCCTACTTAGATTTCTGTTGCCTGTTTTTGAGTTTTTTGTGTTTAAGAAATTTAAAAATATTTATATTTATGAGCTCCTTTGAAGCATGGCTTTGGTTATGGTACCATAGAGGGTGCTTGCACGGGGGCATTTTGGTCCATTGTGATTCCCTTTAAATTGTGGTAACATCTCCAAATAGGTTGTTTCTCGGTTGGCCTTAAATCTCCTAACGAAACATAACCTGCCGAAACATAACCCAGTTCCCAGGTGGGACTTGCGCCAGATCTTCCAGTTCTTCAAAAAGTCTATTTCCCATATAGCGGCAGCGATGAGTTTGAAGGTTGGGACAATCACACAGCAAGTGTTTGATAGTTTCGATTTTTTCTTTATCGTGACAGCTTCTGTAGTAATCAAGTGAGTTGATGCCAAGTCTGTCTGCCATTGCATTTATCGGGCAATGTCCAGTTAGTACACTCACTATAATGATGGATTATTTTTTGTTCATTGACAAAAGGCTTTTGGTCCTTTTTTCGCCCAGAGTTGGCTCAGGAGGTGTTGATCTTTTCAGTACACCAATAAAGACAACTACTGATACCTGGGTGAATTCCTCATTTAATGCAGACCCTTTTTCGTGCTAGTTCGTCTGCAGTTGCGTTCCCTTCTATATTACTATGAGTATGTCCGGGAACTCAGCAGAGGATGTACTTCATGGATATTGCACATTCTGTTTATAGTTTGTTAGCGTGCGGAGACAAGCATTGAGTGCGGCTTGACTGTTCACAAAGACTGTAGCCCTAGATGGGTATAATTTCTTTGCTGCTCTTTTAATGTCAAAAACTTCGGCTTGAAAGATACTACAGTCACGCGTGAGTTTGTATGAATCGTTAATATTAAGTGATCCACAGAAAACTCCAGCACTGGTTCCTATTTCCATTTTAGACCCGTCCTGTGCTCTGGTCACTGTATTGGATTCCCACTCCTGTCTACTGAGAAAAAAATTGAGTATTTCTTGTAAAAGTCTATGTAAGGTACGAAATAGTGTGTTGTTCTATCGAAATCAGTTTGGATCGGAATCGCGCTTTTGTTAGACGTGCTTTGTATGAACACTGAAGATTGAGAATCATTTCCAACCCTGCTAATCTTAGTACCTTCATAAGATTATTGAGGTAGCAAACTGTGTCTGTTGCATTCCATCATACAATTGTTCAATAGGTAAGTATGGTCTTACGATCGCAGTATACATCCAATGGATTATGAGCGGTCGCAAGCCCTATCGTCGCGTAGAAAGCACATAAGGTCTTTTTCATTCTTTCCATTCTGTGTTTCTCTTCCATGTGAACTTCGAATAGAGGATCTTTCCTAAATACTTGGCTTAGCTTTAACTTGGTACGTCACATGAAGAGAAATAATACATATATATTTTTTTTAATTTGTCTCTCTGGTTATTTGTGACAGACAGATAGACACCGTGTTAAATCCATTATTATACCATTCTGGTGCAGAATACTAAAAATCAGCAAAATCATGAAAAAAAAAACCAGCACTCGCCTGAACTTTGCCAAACTCGTACAAGTTAATTTATTATTTGACATGTGCGCAAACATGTTTACAGTGCTTAAAAGGTATCAAAACCGAGTTTTATACAAATATTTGTCTCCTTATCAATGCACTTTATGACTAAAGTGGCTTTAACCGAATTGAAGATCAACAAATTCTATACAAACATGATTCTATTAACTTTTATTTTATACAGGCAACTGTAATAGGTCTCAACCTCTTCACTTTTTAGTACTAAAGTACCTTTTTCTGTATTAAACGTATTAAACCATACAATGGAAATATCAAGCTGTGACTTGGTGAATATACTCAGAAGATTCCGGGGAATGGATCTTAAGAAATGCAGAAACAACACTCGTGGGGAAACACCATGAATTTAATGTTTACCAATTTTACCAACATTTTAGACAGTACTGACTAACCATAATGAACTTAAAAAACCTTAATCGACTGTTCCAATACACTCCAATTGTATTTCATAACCGCAATGTTCGGTTTCGTCATGTTTTCGTTATCTTCAGTGGGCTTACGGAAAGTGTTAATGATGAATGACACATTTGTCAGGACATTTATCCCTTACATTGCAAAATGCAAGATTTTTCTTTTTTTAGCCAAACCTTAAAATTTAAACCTTGCTTAAATCCTTTATAAGTAACTAGAGCGTTTGGCGGAAATTGAGTGGGCTTTTCGTTCGGTTTTGACATAAGATTAACCCAACTGAAGTCTATTATTGTTAGCTCTTAAGAGCCGGCGACCTAGTTTTATGTTTTGCTTGTATCGATTTTCTTTGTGAAGATCTACCCGTCTTCTTCTTCTTTTCCTTACGGCGAGGTTATAATCCGCAGTATAAGGATCATAACCCTCCCACTTTACTGCATTCCTACTGGTCCACCTATGAGGTTTGCTGGTTTGACCTCAGGAACTACCGGCAGGCTTCCAGGCTTCGGATCATTTCGTCACTGAGCCCAATCAAATGTGTTTTTTGTTCTGCCTTTTTTGTGCAATTGTGTAGTATGATCATGCGCACGTTGGTTTCAGGAACTCCTCGTTGTTTTAGCGCCACCTATAAGAGATCTGTGAAGATCTATTCGTATATAAACCATGTATAAAATACCAAAGGTGGTTTCGGAAAGAAAACATAAGAATAGATTCCAAACGAATATGTTGGTAAAAAGACGAGTCTTCCCTGTAGATTTCCTAACCAGAGAAGAATGAAAGAACGATCGGCTGGCCAAAGATTGCGGCACAGTACGAGTAGTCTATAATATAATTAAAAAAATGGACTGGGTCGGCGTCTGAAAATGCTTGTAGGTAGATTGATTCTACTCTAAAAAAAAAGTTGCAGGGAAATATTTGCGCTATTACCAGGTTGACATAGATTGAAACGCTTAACCAGGCAGAGCTCTGCCCTACTTACCTTCATTCACAATAAGAGTCAACATTCCGCTGGGAGTTGATTCTTACTTTACTTTAGCGGTGCTACACTCATGGATCTGGGAGGACAATAAGAACCTTCTGAAGATAAGGTCTGCCTTTCCTGTGAGTGTTGATGTTCATCTGCCCGACATTATCTAGCTATTCTAAGACGTCAGGTCGATGTTGGACTCGCGTAGATATCGCCAGAGTTACAACGGTTAAAATTGTAGACCATGCAGCCAAGCTGCAATACACACTTCCACATGTTTAAGGATATGAATGAGAAAGAATCCCTAGTTCTATTCCTTTGCAGATGTCACCCAGCACTAGCCAGCACCAGACAACATACATTCTATATAATATTACAAATTAGTCGGGCACTATATCGTCAGACTGTGTGTATTGAAAAGGTACAATAAAAATAATCCCTTAATTCTTTGTAAAAAAAAAAGTGTATTTAAAAGAGATTTTCTTGATGAAACAACCTTAATCCTAGTATCACTTCAAAACCACTTAAATTACCCTCCCATGTTCCCACTGGCGAATCTACCACTTAGTATTTTAAAGATGAAAAGTTCAAATGTGATTTCACGAACTGTCCAATATACTGCACGGCTATGTAGTTCGACGAATTGAAAGTTAGACGCTGCTTAATCATCCAAAACGCCGCCACTGTAAAGACCAAATAGAAACATCCCAGACAAGTGACAGAATAAACATAATCAACTCCATCGAAACCCAGGATCACCAAGAGGAACTTTGATTTTTTGAACATGCAAAACATCTCCGTTTCCGGACAAAAAGTGTCCGATCGATTATTTCCATAAAGGGCAGCTACGAGGCCTTCCAGACTATGCCGTAGATAACTCATGGACATCAGAAATTTTAAGTACGTCGGTATGTAGATCTCCTTTCCATATCCAATGCCGTAGCATGAAAGCAGAATTAGGGGCACCGATATCACAGGTCCAACGAACATGGAATTCTAGAACAGGAAATAGTTTTTAAGAAGTTTATTTTAAACAATATTTTAGGGGTTATCACTTACCACTATGCTAAATCGTGAGGAAATCAGAACACCCAGGCTGTCAGAAGTCATTCCCGTCAAAATAGAAATCAGAAAGATCATTGAAAACCTATTCAGTTCCAGCGGCTGGTTGGACATTAGATAGATCATTGTCAGGTAGATCATAGCCAGAATCAACATAAATGGAATTTTTGAGCAAACCATGGCTAGGTAGTAGGAGCTAAGTCGGTACCACTGATTAAAGTACTCCCGTTTGAGAAGTCGAACTTCGATGGGAACTGGACAAAAAAAAAAAAAAAAAAACAATTTTCATGTAAGTTCTCGAAGAAGGACTTATCCACTTACACTGCAACAAAACCGGCATCATGGGCAGGTACAAGTAAGCAATGATGATCGTGAAAGCAAAACCAAAATTAAATAAAGCCTTTGTAGCGTCGTTTCCAACGCCGTCATAGATTCCACCGACTATGATGCCCAATGCAATAGTTAGAAAGAATTTCAGTTTTATGTAAGACTGCGGAATTGAATGAGATGTTAATTAGTGGAGACAATGTCACTTAGTCAGGACACTCACCTTGTCCCTCCACATTTGTATGAGCATCCGGCGCAAAAGTAACCGAAATTGAAACAGCCAGGAGCATTTGGATTTTAGAAGTTTTGGATTGATCTCTTCCTCGAATTCTTCGATGGATTTGAATTTTTCATTAAAACAACTTACAGAGGAATATTCAGTTTCCGGTGTCCATTGCAGACATTTGCCATTCTCGACTGCTGCAACCATCTTCTCATGGAACTCATTGCCATATTCACGTCCAGCCACTTCTATAACTAGAAAGATAAAAGAATTAAAAATTTAGACCTCTGTTTTGTATTAGAGATTTCTAAATTATAACAGCTTACTGATATACAAGTTTAAATGCGATTTGGAAATCAAAAGAAAGGTCTTGACAAACAAGACTACGAGTATATACTAGGTTAGGTCTGACAGTTGTAATTAGTCTTAGGCTAATGCATCAGGATTCATGCGAACTTTGCTTGTGGCTCCATCTGTATCAGAAGTCATAGGAAAACTTCAGTGTCAATATTATAAACCGCGTACGGTAAGCCTTATCGCGAAGGGCCAATGAAATATAGAGCTATGTGATCGCAGAACTTGTTTTTGAAAAAGGACCACCCTTGATCGACAGGTCAAAGTGGTGTATTGTGTCGAAATATTACCCTACAAACAGAAGGATGTTCCCACTATGGCATTTTTCTCTGCAAGGCAGGGAAGGAATTCCATAAATGGAATCAACGGTGGTGCCTAGAGTTCTAGTTCGCACGAAATACTTGGTGAGCACCTTTATATGGGTTACTTCGACGTAATCGGATCATTGACCAATTAAGACCGGAATATCGGACTCATTCCGTTGAAGGGGTTCAGCCAGGTCTCCAAGTTGGGAGTTGTACGTGGACATCCTAGGATAAAGATGTATTTACTGTTGATGATCCTGCAAAACGAAAAAAAGGACGATGACTTTCGGATCTGCAGGCAAGGCATACGAATAATGCACTAAGTAAGACGTTAAAATTGTATTAGGAGACTTTAACGAAAAAACGTTGTTAATAAAGTCGGTCGGTAAGGACAACCTACATGACACCAGGTTTGAAAATGGACTTAGACTAATTGACTTTGGTGCGGGACCAAAACATCACTATAGCCAGTATACGGTTTCCCAACTTAATATTCACACGAAATTTACCACGTTCCGGTCGACGCAAGACACGCCTCCAGTATGCTGGATGTCCGAACCTTCCTTCAGACCACTACCTTGATGTAGCCAAAGTTCGAATGCGGATATCCCAAGAGCCACAACGGCGAAGAACTATTGATAAAAAATATGACGTTTAAATGTTACAATCGCAACAGACTGCCACAACCTTAGCCGATCAGGTATCTCGTAATCTCTCGAGAAGTTCAATGCCGATACGTTTTGGCATTAATACCAAACTCGTCATTTGGCCTGCAATGTCTTCGAATCCAACAACGCAGTAGAGGCAGTCTTCTACGTAGGTGGTGGGCTCAAGTAGAAGTGGACCTGAACTAACTTGTAGTGTGCAACTGGTGTCAGTTAGCTAAGTGCCCGGCTAACTGGAGAGGCTTGTTGGCTGAGGACCAGGTTCACTAGGAACTGTAGCATCATCTAAGTAAGTAAGTAAGCTTTACGAAAACTTGCGATTGATTCCATCAAAATGGGATGCAATTTGGCAATAATTCGGTTGAACAAAGGCGACTCCTGAAGTTGTTGTCAGAATTCGCACAAACAAAATGAGAGCATTCTTACGAGTATGATCTCATTTGATGGCACTCCAACTCTAGGCTGTATAATAGTTCGGCAAGGGTAAGCCACAAAATCTAACAGCAGTCTTCACATCTTTGTGCTGACCGGAAGGGTAAATAGTTGATCTCAACGCTGACGATCCAACAAATGTCTAAAATGTATCGACTTATGGATCTGCAAGCGGAGATGAAATGACATTGACGACTTTTATCTGCCGTACCTTAACATTGATTTGTAGAATGTGAGTATTCTAGGTGACTCTATAAAAGAGGTTTCACAAAATGCCAGATTCCAAGGTGCCAACTGTATACAAAAAATTCAACGCAAAGTGGAGACATCGCCATTGTTATTGGAGGTCTCCATTCGAAGGTAAGCAATAACAACGAAGCATTCAATTTACAGCTTCGTAATGCATCCATTAGGGGATAAAGTAGCATAACTCAGAATTTCAGTTACAATTTTGGCAGACTAAGGGTATTTTTTCTCATTCCACAAAGAGAACTGTCTAAGATCACTGAAACGCTGTGGAAATTCTGTTTACCTCTGTAGCAGAAAGTTTTGTCAGAACTTGTCGATCGCAGGGAAGACTTAGTACGTGGGAGTCCGTATATACCACTCGATAAATGGACAGAGTTTAGGCACACGTCCGCTTAAAGGCTTAGACAGTTCCTTGTTTACTTGAGATGAAGCCAGCTTACGAGTAAACGATGAAACTACTATTTTAATTTTACTTTTAGGACGTGTATCTGGCTTTAATGTTAGCACTAAATTAGATTGAGATATCCGAGGTACTAATTTCCCGAATAAGCTCCAAAAGCCCAACTGCCGGAAGCTGTGATCATAACCGCGATTAAGGCAACGAGACAGAGAACTTGAGGACAAAGCATCGGAGCCCTTTGTAGGTGACGCAATAACATTCACAGAAATTCTGGCAGTCAATCGTAGGTATAACTTGGGACGCCGAGACCTATTCGGAAAGTTGGAAAAGGAAATGAAACCAAGCTTCAGAAAACTTTAAACGACTTCTGCAACATTAATTGCCTTGTCAAAGATTTGTGCATAAAATCTGCCCTAAGCTAAGGTTGATTTTGATTGATCGGCAGTGACCAATGTGATCAGTATGTAGGTACATACGCATTTATTTGATGGGAGGTCATCATGGTGGATGACAAGTCCCAACGTAGACCTATTGCTCTACTGGACTTCAGTTATCATTTAAGAGCACGATATTAGCACATTTGAGCTCCAACAATTCCTCCTTATAAATAGATTGCAATTACTTAGAATGAACTTTCTGATTCGAATGAAAGCTGGACGTTGATGTCCAAATTGATGAAATATTTTGTCCTCCTCGAGGTACATCTCACAAGGATTGTGCTTTCACTCCAATAATCTTTAGATTCCCATTTAATTGTGTGATGTGCGAGGCTAGTCCCAGAGTAATCCGCAAGTCAAAATATTCATAGTCGAAGTGTGCAAAGAAGCCATCTGAAGCAACGAGAGGACAAGGGTTCGAGGAACCAGGTAGGTATATACTAACAGCAGAGACTAGTTGTAGGCATAGGGGAAGAGATACCATAGGATTCCAAATTATTAGAGAATTCTATGCTCTCACAGGAGAGGTATTTCCGAAAAACAAAAATGGAGGAATCGAAGTTTCGAAGAAGAGTCCTTAGATACTCTGTTCTGTTGCCATTGCTTTTTTAGTGATGATTAGCGATCTACACAGTACTATGGAGGAGTGTCTCTCAAATACCTTGACTTACAGACGATGTTTGCACAGAATAATAGCCTAAGCAGGACACAAAAAAACAACTTCATAATTAGCACGTATGTGTGCTGAACGAAAGATAGTATTGCCTGGGTCTAGGGTGATACTGAATTTAATGTGTGGAGTCACATGGAAGAACTAAGGTTGCATTCGATATTTTGCCTAAGATCTGGAGAAGCAGTTTTCCTCCCAAACTTAAAAGCGTTGCTATAACAAGAGTGCTGCAGCGGTGTAAGCACCCAAATAGTCAAAGCGAGCATCCACGCTGAAGCGGAATCTGTCCTTACAACGAGAATGCTCATAAAGCAACACCTAGCGCTTGCGTTGATCTAAGAAACCTGGTTTCTCAGGGGGTAAATTAGGTGTCTGTCATATGTATAAGGACGAAAAGGAAATATGGGATATCATTCAGGACATACTCCGAGCGAGCATCCAGTTTATAAAATTAATATTTTCGTGAATGAATGACTAGTATGCGTGCTTGAATGACTAGTATAGCTATTGACCATGCCATGGACAATATAGGGGTAGCTGAGTTGGCTAATGCTTGTGTTGACTATTCAAACCTGCATCAACAGTCACAAGTTCAATTTACGTCGAAACAGAGACGAAAACATCCAGGGGTAGCTCAGTTGGTAGACCATTGGTGGCTAAAGTAATATCTTCTTTGTGCAATTTTTCGACAATGTTTCATTCTTTACATTCAAATTCGTAAGTCCTTGTGAATTCATGACCAACTATCGAGAACCACTGTACTTATATTCAGGATGCGCTATCTTTTATGTCGATATGTGAATATTATTATATGTGAATATACCGATTTCCATATGTGAGGTATTTTTATTTAACTTGGTCCCTTACAATTTATGTGGACTAGTTTTTGAATACAACATCAATCAAGTGGCCGTCTCTATTGACCAAAGCAAAATGTGCTCTTTTTGCTGCATTTTCCATCACTTTTTCGAGCATCTTGGGCGGTATAGCGATGATTTCGGAACGAATGTATGCCTTCAGCTCGTCAATTGTCTGAGGCTTGCTGGCGTACACTTTGCTTTTCAAATAATCCAACAAAAAGTAGTCCGGAGGGGTCAAAACTGGCGATCTGGGTCGCCAGTCGATGTCTTCATTTTTTGACATCACACGTCCAGGGAATTTTCGCTGCAGAAACTGCATTGTTTGATTTGCAGTGTAGCATGTCGCACCGTCTTGCTGAAACCAGTAACTGTCCAGATCTCTTTCACACATTTGAGGGCAGACATAATGAGCCAACATCCACTGATATCGATTCCCATCGACTGTTCCGCCTTCTCTGAAGAAAAATGGCCCAATGATGGTGAACGGTCTGTCAGCAATATTCTTTGAGTCAATTGCACTTTACACGGAAACAAATGCAAATCATCCTTCAAAATGCGCTGCCAAAATGCTGAGCGCTGTGACTCTCTCTTACTGCTTTAACCAGTTCATTGGAACGTCTTGGGCATTGATGAACGGCATGTCGACGATCTCCCACTGTCCCGTGCTCAACAAATTTCGACACCAAACGGATAGTGTTGTCAGACGGTGCTTATTGGTCACGATATTTTCGACGATATGCACGTTGAGTTAACACAACTGAACGACTATTTCGGCGCGTTGTTTGGGTTATTCAATGTTTACATACCGACATAAAAGATGGCGCACGCTGTATCTTTCTGACTTATTCAAGAGAAGAGGTGATAAGTAAGCAGGCTTGTCAGGAAGTAGGTGTGATGCAAAGGAGATGAAAAGGTTCGGTTTATGGAAGGAAGTTCCCAAATATAATCGCAATTTAAAGATGTGTCCAATTCAAACTTCAACGAAACTAACAGTAACTGAAGAACTGAGCTTATGCGTAATCAGTTCAAAATTTGTTTAAATATACCTAGTGAAATTCAAAACTCTAGGCACGACTCAGAGTCATTCTTATTTGGGATATAACTAGAAAGATGTTAAGCTGGCATCAGAAGTGGCGACTGTCCATTTCGATTCCAGGACATTTTTACATAATGGGGGTATACGTTAGGTATCTGAGGACAGTTGAAAAAGGATATCAAGAAAGCTAAGCCTAGATAATCCAAGCCACTTCTCTGAAACTCTTAACTTAGGCAAAAACAGGTCACAAGTACTAATGAATTAATCTTAGAACTAGCGTTCGATCGTTTTTCCTTCTTAATGATTTATAGTTCTACAAGAATTAGTTCTTTTTGGCCAAAGATCGTCGATAATAATTATAGGCTGTTAATTATTCTACGGGATCTTATTGATCTATTGATTAAGGTTGATTAATTCGACACAGACTCCCCTTACTTTGGAGACTCAATAGTGCTATTTAAAATGCCATTCCAGGTTTGTCTCGTCGATGATCGAATCGTGTTGCCTGGAAAAGCTTTTTCATTGAAGGTCCAATTTAACCAGATAATAGCAGCATATGCAAATATTTAAGTGAATACTTAGGTTACGCGTAACTTGCGTGACTTAATCAAACAAGTCTCAGAATGGTAATTATAATGAATTAGCATCTATTGCGATAAAAACCAATCTAGTATATTGCATGCATTCTGTCAATTAGAACTAACTCATCAGCTTGTCAACATTCCTAAATAAGTCATTGAGGTCAAAAACTAGATAATCACTACATAAAGTATTGAAAAATTGTTGGTTCTGTCCATCACCACAAGTTAATTATTCAACTAGCATTTCAATTGCTTGATCTTAATCACACTTCACGCGATATTCTGACATTCAGTATTGAATAATTGACATCACTGACACTGTCAAATGTTAGCGTTTAATACGTGGTGGAAACACTTACTGAAATCGGCTGGATTGTAGGTAAGTGGGCAAGATAGTCCAATTACACTCATAAATGGTACTATGTTGACTGTGGAACCTTGATAGACACACTGGCCATCGGCAAGGACATACACCTTGTCAAACATGTCAAACAGTTTGGCGGAAGGTGTATGAATTGAGCAGACAATTGTCCGACCCGAATGTGCAACACGCCGCAGAAGTGTGATGCATTGAGAGCTTGATAAATCATCAAGACCGCTGCAAAGAGATTTGCAAGGTTATTTAATGGCAGCTGGTGTTAAGATTTACTACTTACGTGGTTGGTTCGTCTAGGAATAAAACTGGTGGATTATTAACCAGTTCCAAAGCGATTGACAGACGTTTCTTTTCGCCGCCCGATAGCCGTTCACCCATTGTATTTTCGGCCTTCTTTAGACGCAGCATGCAAAGTATCTCATCAATCTGATACAAAATATTATTAGATAAGGGTACTTAACTGACAGCTTTCATACTTACCACTTCCATCTTTTGTGACATGGATAGCTCATTTCCAAGCTTTAGATGAGCTGCTAGTATCATAGCCTCTTGTACTGTACAATGTGGATCGAGCACCTCGTTTTGCATGATGTATCGTGACATTCGTCGAAACAGCTTTGTTTGCCTCGGTCGACGGTTCACATTAATCTGGCCGGTTGCTGTTGAGGCACTGTAAAAATGAATGAATAGGTTAGTTTTGGTGGGATTCATATTAAGAATAGTTGATTAATTCACTTGTAACCAGCTAAAACGTTTAAAAGCGTCGTCTTGCCACATCCTGAGGGTCCTAGAATCGCAGTAAGTTCATTGGATTTAAATTCGCCATGGATCCCTCTTAGGATAAGCTGGCTTCCTGAAAAAAAAAAGAAACAGAAGGGTGAATACAAATATGTGATATCAACGACTGGTGGCAATTCGCATTGTGTTTGGCGATTTTAAGGTGCAATTAATATGAGAGAAGTCCATCTTTGGTGGCGTAGGAGAAAGGAATGCCCTATAATTCTGAATATAGGTTCTTACTAATTGTTTTGAACTCTGTTATTCCAGTAAAAACATTTTTTTAATACAATTTTCAAATTTTTGTGGCTATACAGGGTGGGCCATTTAAACCTCCGGGATGCTTTTTGGTAATAATTAAAAAAAAAATACAAATTATTTGCTGTGAAGTCATTTTTCGTTTATTTTGAACTTGCAATTTGTTCTGATCACTTTTTGAAAATGATAATGCATAAATGGTCACCGTCAGAACGAATGGCGCAATGTGCTCGTTTTTTGGCATTTCCCATCACTTTTCGAACTGTTTCGGGTTGAATAGCGGCCATTTCCTGTCGTATATTGCCTTTCAAGGCTTCTAGGGTCCGCGGTTATTGACATAAACTTTTGACTTCAAATAACTCCACAGGAAGAAGTCTGGAGGCGTTGAGTTAGATGATCGCGGAGGCCAGTCAAAATCACCATTTTTCGAAATTAGGCATCCGAGGAACAAAGCTCGGGCTGTATGAGCTGTGGTGCCGTCCTGTTGGAACCAAAAGTTGTCCATGGCGTTATCAGTCAGAATTGGCATCAAAAAATTCATTATCAGGGCCCGATATCGCTCTCCACTGACGGTTACAGCTGCTCCAGTATAGTCTTCAAAGAAGAATGGTCCAATGATTCTTTCTGCACAAATTCCAGCCCAAACAGCCATGCGTTGGTTATGGAGAGGCTCATCGAGAATTAATTGAGGGTTTTCATTGGCATAGAACTGACAATTAAGTTTATTTACGGTCCTATTCAAAGAAAAAAGAGCCTCATTGCTCATGGTAATTCTTTGCCAAAAATCATCGTCGATTTGAGCCAGGTTCACCACAAAATTTGCATAATCCCAGCGAGGTCGATTGTCTATGGCACAAATTCGCTTGGACTGACGTTTCGAACACGGGCTGTCATAAGCCGATCTGAAAACAGATGTCAAAGTTATAGGGTTGCCAGGTGCCGAAGATTTAAATGGCATAATGTCGGCCACAAGGAATTTATTTAAAAGGATTGCACATTATATATTTTCTCAGTTGACTATCAGTTGTCCAAGTGAAAGGTAAAAACGAGAAAAAAAGTTAAAATAGTGGATTCTAGGTTACTTTTCCATTTTGTACCTAATCGTACTTTTTAGAGCGCAATGTTCAGTACTCCTAGTCGAACAACGATTTTGGGTTGTTTCCTCCAATAACTCCACACAATTACCGTAACCAGCCTCGTCTGACTGCTGTCCTTAACTACAGCACACCACTACACGTGGTGTAGTGGTAACATCAACGCTTATCACGCTCTTGGTTCACGGTTCAAATCCTGATCTCAACAATCATCTATTTATTTCTTCTGAAATAAATAAAAAAGTCGACCAATTGCCAAAGCTTAGTCAACTCTACTGCGAAGGCATAACACTGGCAGTAGAGTGGTCATATAGCTTAAATGCAAATTGATCGTGATGATGACATCAGGTGGTTTGAACAAAATACTGTGAATCATGACCAACGACAAAAAAGCAAAACAAACAAGCTCCCCAGTTATCTGGACGCCACCCTTGGAGTTTACTGAAACTTAATACCACCTAAGTTTCAAACCCACTACACCAATCTTTCTTTCTCTATTTCTCTCAATTTCTACAAAACGCCCGTGCCCTGAAATAATTTAATGGTATTCATATCCCATTTGGCGCGCGCAAATTATAAAAAAAAAAACAAACTACATAGACTGGAATTCCAGCAATTCGAAATTTCGGCTCGTCTTTTGACTCATCTACCAACTTCCAAATACAAAGTCCAGCTATCCTTTTGAATTCTTTGGTGTAATCGTTATAGTAAGACCCTTAGTCTCTGCCTCGGTGAACTTCGAGGCAGAGCATGACAACTGAGATTCAGCATACTGTTTGTCTAAAGTAGAAGAAGAGTTGGAGATTATTTTTTACACCAGCGATTCTTCTGCAAGGTATCAAAATACGTAAATGCACGATAGGAAATCGTTTTTAATGATTTTGAAAAAAAATACTCCCTGAAACACCCCGTATTTAGAAAATTACATAATCGGTTACATTGCGGTCTTCACCGTGGTTTGTGCTGTTAGTGTGCAAAGTTTCAGTTTCCTATGTTATCGGGTGGCTTCAAGAGAATTTGGGAAGGAAAACACATGCAAAATGACGAAGTGTCTGAAGCTATCCGTAGTAGATAAAGGTTTTATGCAATTTCTTTCCTCCACGGTGCCGTAAATCATAAAAATTGTTGTAATAAAAATTGTAGATAATTTTATGCTAAATAAAACTTGCCATTTTTTTTTTAAGCCATCAGGCTTACGAGAAAACAGCTCTACCCGTACTCTCTTCTTTTACCAGCTTAACGGTATACTTTCGAAGGTATGGTCATTTGAATGAGAATTGTTGCGTAGTTTGACAAAATTAAATCGAAGCCATTTCAAGGCCATAATTTTTTACAATTTTCTTCGTGCCCTTAGCGCCGAATAGTGTTTTTATGAGATGGCTACGACCGTCCAGGGATGGTACTTGGAATTTTAGAAGGAACGGTTTGGTCTAGACGACTAATCCCATACCAATCGTCCAAATGAGGTGTTTACTCCTGAAAAGATGCTCAGGATCCAGGCACTAATGCTCCTTGGGCCTTGGGGATTAATGCAACCAGTTTACATAAAATTGTGACCGATCATCTCAAAATTAGGAAGCTTTGTACTCTCCGAGTACCTCATGCTTAAACGTCCGAACAAAAGGACAGGAAGGTGAAATGGGCATTGAACATGACCACATAATTCAGTAATGAAAAATCTAACGATATTATTTCAATTGCAACAGAAGACGAGACTTGGCTCTATTATTACGTCGTTCCACCAAAATTCCAGAGTGAGGTATGAGTCTTTGAAGATGAGGACGTTTCTACACAACCCCGAAGATTTCGTTCCATTAAGAAACGATTGGTGACCGAATTTTACAGAAAGACGGGTTTAGTGAATGTAGTTATGCTCAAGCATCAGCGGTTGAACACTGCCAAGTGGTGACGATGGAAGCCTTCATAAGTCTGCGACCAGGTAGTGCACTACGCTCGTGGCTTCTGCACCGGCACAAAGAATAAGACTCACTGCAAACTATTTTAGGAGCACTGGCATAAGATTTAACCCCTTTTGACGTTACCATACGTTAAAATACGTCTGAAAGACTATTGTTGTTAAATAAATAAAATTTAGTTATTACTTCGAAAAAGTCTAATTGAACTTACGAGTATGCTAAACGATAAAATTATGGAATAACCTTAGGATGAATTTTTTTTCCTGAAATATCTAAAATTACTGGTCAAATGTGTATAAATGTCCAAAGTGCTTTAGTTGCATACGTGCTCCAAGTACATTTACGTTGAACATTTTTATTTTTGGTATTTTAGAACGTTACATCTTACTACAAACCCATGAGTTTGTTTCTTGTTGCTTTTGGTTGTCTTTTTAATTTTCTTTTTGTTAATTTCTTTGAGACGCTACTACAACGTGCGTTCCAAAGTAAACAGGACTTTCAAAAATAAGAACAACAAAAAGTTTTTTTTTTGGCAAATCCGATTTATTTTATTCAAAACGGGGACTGTAATACGGGGAACTAAATACAGCAATTTTCACGGTGAAAAAGCATGTCGAATGAGTGTTTTAGATAGTCAGCCCGGATGTCCTTCAGGATGTCGGTACAAACTTTTTGGATGGCTTCTATGTCCAGAAAACGCTTTCCTTTCATCAGCAAATACATTTTTCAGAAAAGGTAAAAGTCACACGGTGCCAATTAGGTGAATACGGGGAGTGGTTGACAGTTGAAATGTCACAAGTGTCGATCGATGAGAGCAATTTTTGGTCGTCACTCAACTTGTGCGAAACAAACCGTGCACACACTTTTCGGTACCAAAAATGTTCGGTTAAAATGCGATAAATTGATACTTTTGAGATGCTTAATTCCAATTCAATGAATTTCAATGAAGATTTTGGCAGATCTTTGATGAATTCACACACAGTTCTGATGGAATCTACGGTGGGCCAATATGTTGCTCATCATTTATGTCCTCACAACCATTTTTAAACCAGCGTATACCACCCATGAACTCTGCTACGGGATAAAGAATCATCACCATAAACTTGGTGATGAGTCTTTATTAATTGAAACGTTTCGGTAAAAGTTTTACCTAGTTTAAAACAAAACTTAATATTAGTTTGATGCTCATTTTTGTACCGATGATACAAACATACTGTCACTTCAGATGCAATAACTCGGCTTCTATTCTTCCAAATGTCATGAAATTTTGACATTACAATTACTTTTTCGACGCATGCCAGTACATGGTCTTACTAGAAATACCTATTTTTAAAAAGTCCTGTTTACTTTGGAACACACCTTGTGGTATCTATGAATGAAGTGATCAGTCTGTATCTGTACTGAGCCTTAAGTTATGCAAACAAGGTTAACACTTCGGTTTGAAAGTCTTATGATTGGGCAATAACCGGGTAATGTGAAACAATTTCAGATACTACACCCCGGACAATAGCACCAAACTTCCTTAGTAGGGATTTCCACCAAAGTCAAAGTTCGTATAGCGTCGACTTTCGGTTAAATTTTAGCAAACCTGGCAATGCTATAGCGATCCATTTGGCCTTCGTCCATCAGTTGGACTGCTTGGGAGATACGTGCAGGGCAGATGTTCTTGATGTACGTCCTTGTGCGGCCAAAAATTTAGCATACATTTTTTTATTTTTCGTGGGTAGGTGAAAATTCTTCATAGACACTATGAGCCCGGTGCTCATAGTAGTGTGAGAAGGTTTGCCTTGTCCAGAATTTGTTGCAATGACCATGAATACGAATACGGAGTTTTCGAGCAAATTTCGTTATTTCGTCATCGACGGTAGTTACTCCTAAGTCTCTGTGGATATCATTGTTTCTGATATACCATGGAGCATTTACTCTGACTCTTAGCACTTTGTTTTGAAAAGATTGTAGGATATCTCTGAAAGCTTCGTTTGGTACAACCTCAAAGTTGTATACCATACGTCAAAACAGATTTAAGATTTTCTTTTTAACGTCCGACTTCCATTTGAGTTTCGCGTCTAGTGTCATCCCTAGATACTTTGCCTCTTTTGCATATGATATTTGTACAATTTTTAATGAATGGGGAATATCCTCCTCTAGCCCTTTCTGACGGATAGTAAGCATGGTAAGCACAGTATCCTTTTATTTCCACACTAGATTTCTTTTTCAAGTGCGCTTTCAGAAATTAAGCATATATCAATATTGTTTCTCCCCAAGAGTCTTTTACAATAGTCCGTTTGAGATTGCATCTGGAGCAATACCGCTTTTGGCGTTTGACCGCCAGAAGATGACAGCTTTTCTTTTCGGACTTTTTCTTGCACAACTTTCGTCTTTTCCTTGACAAGTATTCCTTCCTTCGCTGCTTTCCCCATAGGAACTTTAGATTTTTCCTGTGGTTTTGGGTTCGAGCGCAAGTGTTTTTTAAATCGCATCGCGCCTTTTTTTTAGCTCATTGGCCACTTCGCAGCCTTTATAGTTCGCTGGGTGCTTGCCTCTGCAGTTTATACAAGTCGCTGGAGCCTGTTTATCTAAGCTGCACTTTCCGAAAGATGTTTACCGGCGCATTTTATGCATCGTGATTCTTTTTGCAGTAAGTCTGCGTATGAGTGAAACCTTGACAATGCTTACATTGCCGCATCGATCTTGTATTCTTACAATGGCTCGATTTTGATTACGACGTTTAGTATAGTTTTAATATTGTAAATATCGTCTATATTTTCGTTCTTATCAAAACTAAGCATAAACAGCCGGAGTCCAGTCTTAACCACGATTTTTTGTTGTCGTTCCGTTTGCTGCTTCTCCTTTTTGATAATATTTACAGCGTCAAGAATTCTAAAGCCTTTAGCTTGGAGATCACTCATAATATCTTCTTTGGTACACGTAAGGTGGAGACGTCTTGCTACAACACGCAATGGACTTTCTAGCTTGTTTTCGTAAGTGTACCATTGGATCTTCTCGGTATTTAATTGCTGGGACACTGCTCGGTATCCGTCGGAAACATCGACGTTAATTTTCCAGACGCCATTGCGCAGTGACGTTACCTTGAATGTCGATGCCAAAGTTCCTTTGCAATTTTTATAATCCGAAAATCCAATTACATTTATTGGGGGCGTAGAACGTAATTCTCTTTGGGTATCTTTCACTCGCGACTCCTTGCGTTTTTTTTCTCTCTGTGGCTCGACTTCGGGTAAAGAACCGGCTCTTCGTTTTTTACTTGGTCTTTTGTTTGACTCCGTTTCTCGTGTTAGCTCATATTCGTCCGTGTGATATTCACGATCAGCTGAGTGGGGTGGGCTACCTCCGCATTCTTTTTGGAGATGAGACCTCTCGGAGTAGATCTACCTCTTTCTCAAGCTCCTGATAGAGTAACTCCATTTTGTTAAGCTTCACACGGAGTTCGTTGTTTTCCTCCTTAAAGCTCATACAAGTTATAGCATAGCTCCTAGTAGTAGAAGGAATTTAGAAATTACTCGTATTAAAAGAGAGCTTTACTCTCGAATATTTGTCAGACGTTCGCAAGTGGCGGGATCCTGAGAAAATTGCTAGGCATTTCCGGGACTCGAACCTAAATCTCCGGTTCAATGGTCACACCATTGAATCACGGCGCCCGCATTCACGTTATATTTATAGTAAATCAGAGTGCAATAATAGCTGTTATTATGAGCTTAATTATAAGAATACATTTTTACTGCACTAAATTAACAATAAGCGCAGCAATTTGAAACACTTTACACTTGAAAAGGTCATCATCCACTATTAACTTTCCACCTCATCCGGGACCTGACGGAATGCTATGCGCCATAAATGTGGACCTTTGCATGCAACGCATTATATTAAATGTTCACATTTATAAGATGTACAACTTTAATTAACAAGTCACAGTTCAGCAATTAAAATTAATATTTGCTATAGACGGCATATTTTTGCTGGACAATTGAATTGCATAAACCTTTTGAACTTGGTGTTGGTGCGTCAGTTCACTGAACTGACATGATTAATTCCTCGCAATTAATCATTCGATAACAGTATACGTACAAAATGTATGCTTATGTGAAATCAATTCAAAGTAAAATCCAGCTAAAACCTTGACAGTTCCTTACATTTGTCTACTGAAAGGAACGCATTATTCACCAATGTTGACGAATGGTGATAATTGGCTTCAATACAAAATTTTCGAATTCTCATTCTCTCAGATTGCTGCAAATAAATGCATCACCATTTCAGGTTTTTTTTTTATGATTACAAATTACACAAATTCATTTAATGTGTTGACAAATTCACTTAGATCCACTTAGGTTGATGATAAGTCGGTTACTATAAAATTTTTTAAAATTTAATTAAACTCAACATGTACCAAACGAGCTAAACACTACAAAAGTCAATCAACTTGTCGCTTAAAATATCTGCTACTGGAAATTATACGGGACAAGCGGGAATTAGTCTTAAAAAGTTTGATTGCATGTCACTATGACACATTCATTTTTGCACAGCCAGTCATCATTTTGAAAAATGAGCCAACAAAATTGCTTACGAGTATACCCTATCTCATGGGGTATATTAATTTTTATAGACAGCTTGTAACATAGAGAAAAAAAAACAACAAAGCTCCAAAAGTGTACGTAAAGGGTGTCCCAAAATCGAGGCAAGATTTGAATTTTGCGCCATTTGTTCGGTAAAGTGTTGCCAACTAAAAAAAACAGTGTGACAGCTGACAGTCCAGGGGTATTAAAAATGGAGTGCTAGACGAAAGAACAACGCATTTCCATTGTTGAGCAATATTTTAAAAATAATGAAGGTTTAGATAGAAAACTAACTTGACAAAAAAGTCATGTGTGAGTAGGGCTTCTCGCCATTAGGCAGCGGTAATACTGTTCACACTGGACTGACGGACTAGATTTTTTTTTTGACATTTCGTGTTCAGGCTGATAGTCCTGTCTGAACACTTCCGCGGATCCTTTTTGACATATTAATTGTTAGTGTCTATCAAATTGGTTTTTTTTCTTTTTTTTTTTTCCTTACTTCGCAAATTTGAAGAAATTTAATCAAACAATGAGTGATAGCAGTGATACGGAATAATTTTTTTATTTTCACAATTTATTTTTTTAACACTTTTATCGAGTGAAAACCGATTGACATTTTAAAATTTTAAAAAATCTAAAAATCCGAATTGACGTAACATGTCACTTCTCCACTTCCCCCCTTGGCCTGTAAACGTCCGTCAGTCCTGTGTGAACACCCTCTAAAGTAAGAAATACAATGCCTGGAGTACTAACTCTCTGTTACAGGTTTGTTCAAAGCAGACATTTATTTAATATCAGAAAAGATTAGTAAACTCATTCAAAAAGTAATTTATCATTTATTCGTGAAAAAAACAAAACAATCATTTTATTAAATACATATGAACGTCAATTGTTCATTATATTGCTGCAATAATTACTCTACACAATCAGCATAATGAATCGCACGCAATTTTTCATTATCTTCGTCTTCCATTTTCACTTCGTTCAGCCTTATTACTATGATAGCTGTGCAGTATCAATATGGAAAATGTATTGGCCTACGCAACATCATTTGCGGTGAAATAAGTAGACACTATGTAATATATAATACATAACAATTTTGTAATTAAATAAAACGCAGAATAATTGAGATATCGGGCTAAAATTTATTCCAGGTATACATCTTTAGTTTAAGTGCGGAATTCGATCTCGTTCATATGACCACCGCGAGCACGTTTGTAGCGATCGATTCTTTGGAGACAATTTTCCACCACTCTTCCACACATATCGCTCCGGAACATTGGCAATTTCGCGTTCGATATTGTTCCTGAGCTCCTCTAACGTTGTTGGCTTGTTGGCATAAACCAACGACATAACGTACGAGTAACCCCATAAAAAGAAATCCATCGGCGTTAAATCGCATGAGCGAGCTGGCCATTCGACCGGACCATTTCTCGAGTTTAAACGATTACAGAACTTCACCTTCAATAGATCAATTGTTTGACCAGCTGTGTGGCATGTGGCACCAGATGTTGGAACCACATATCACTGATGTCAAGTCTATCCAATTTTGGCCAAAAATAGTATTCCAACATGGCACGATAGTGAACTCAATTCGACGAAAAATTACGGTCCAATCACACCTCCGGCATAAAATCCATATCACACGGTCACTTTTTATGGGTGCAATGGAGTCTGTTGAAGCACATATAGGTTTGTTGCTGTCCAATAATGCATACTTTGCTTATTGACAAAGCCATTAAGCCAAAAATGACCTCCATCACTGAAGATGATTTTTCGATGAAATTCAGAACTTTCTTCAAACTTTTACACAGTCCAATCGGAGAGGTTTCGGCGATCAAGAGGCTTCAGTTCTTGAGTTAATTTGATCTTGTAAGGGTGCAAAATTCGTCACAATGTGTACTGAGAGATTCCCAATTCCCGTGAGCGGCGTAGAATCGACTGATTTGGATCATTTTGGACTGAAGCACTTACGGCTGCGATATTTTCTGTACTTTCCACCAGTGCGTTATCTCACTGGCACAGGAACATTCAATAGTGAATACATATGTTGTCTCTAATTTATCTACTATAGCTTGTCTGGTGGGACGATTATTACGACCGAAAATTGGAGTAAACGCTCTTAAAGTTGCGACCACCGACTCAGAATTTCCGTAGTAATTTTTAATAATTTCCAAACGTTGCTCGTTCGTGAACTTCACCACTATAAAAACGTAAACCTTGACTGACGTTTTGACATTGACATTGACAGATCATAAAAAAGTTTAAGGGCGCGTTTGTATTAAAATACAAAATTGTTATAAAATTCTTTATATGCTTCAAGTTGCTTACTTTATACTTCATACTGCTCCAGTTTTACCGCCACCTTAGTATTCCGTAAGGTAATTTTGACTTTTTCTAATTTTGCTGGGTTGTTACTCCATAGCAAAGAAAGTTGATCTCGCAATTCTTACTGCCTATCGATCCACTCCCACCTATATTTATGGACCAAATATTGACATTCTAGCGACTCACCTTCTTCGAACGGAACTATAAATTTTTGGAATTAGCTCATCATCACTTTTTTACTTTAACTTTCAAAATATGTTTGTTTTTCCACTTTTCTATTTCCAAAATCTGTCTGTGGGTTAGCAAAACTCAACTATTGTCCGAATTTCAACCTTCTATAAGGCTAACACGGACAGATGAATAGACGGACAGACAATTGGCTCTCACTATATGTGTTCTGTTTTTACTTTTTGTAACCTTGTAGGTACCGGAACCTTAAAAAAAACTCTGTTTTTTGACAACACTGTACTCAACTATCATCTCCATAAACAAGGGAAAACTTATTCAAATAGCTGACTTTGTTTAGAAGGTCAAAAATCTACCGAGCATATTTTGTGCCCGCCATAGTCCGAAGCAGACACAGATTCCTCTGTTGGGGTCTTGTTTCTTCCACTAAGATCCAAATTTATATGCGAAACGCACTTTCAGATACCTTCGCGACCGGAATCTTATGCAAGATCAAATCTAACTCTGATTTCCCATAAAGATCTGCCTGGGGAACACTATAAAAGATCTTGTTTGATCGCAGTATTAAGGTACTTGTGATCCCTAATCCCTACAACCGCAAATAATAATATCGGGTGACCAGATAAGAACGATAGGAACAAAATTTAAATAAAACAGCAACAGTTTGAGGTATAATATTGATTCTGGCTTTAATTTAAAGCTACATTCATGCCATTATGTGTGGAATAGCACATCATTTAAATGGCCGCCTCAGCTTCACTGGCAGTGCTTCAAGCTTTCGGTTCAATTTTTGATAACTCGGTCCAATATGTGTGGCGTTATTCCGACAATAGCGTCTCGAATGTTGGCCTCGAGCTCGTCCAAAGTGGTTGGCTTGTTAGCCTAAACTAAGAACTTGACGTAGCACCAGAGAAAATAATCGAGGGGTGTCAACTTGATCATGATCGCGGCGGTCAATTCATGAACGTTCGCAATGAGATGACCCAATTGCCCAATTTCTCCTTCGAGCATTGTGTCGCTTATATGTCTTATTGGAACTACAGCTCGGATATATCGATGTTGTCGAGCTCTGGTCACAGAAAGTCGGTTAACATCGCCCTATACCGAAGACCATTGACGGTAACGGTGTCTCCTTCCTCATTTCGAAAGAAATAAGGTCCGATTATGCTGCCGTGCCATAAACCGCACCAAATAGTCAATCTTTGTGGATGCATTGATGCTTGGTCGAACACTTGTGGATTGTGGTCGCTCCAATAACGGCAATTTTGCTTGTTGATATAGCTGTTGAGCCAAAAATGGGCCTCGCCCGAGAAGATTTGATTTTTTGTCAAAATCGGGATCTAAGGTCAACTTTTCCAGCGCCCAATTAGCAAACTCACGGCGTTGTCTATGGTCGTCCAGCTTCAATTCTTGCATCAGCACAATCTTATACGCACGTAGGCCCAAATCCAACCGCAAAATAGGCCTGGTTGACTCCCTGGCGATGCCCAATTCAGCTGATCGGCGCCGAATCGACATTTCTGGGTCTTTTTCGATACTTCCCGCTACGGTGACTATGTTTTCTTTACTTCGCGCTTATCTCTATCTGGTTGGTGGTTTAAGGTCTAAAAGAGTGTACTCACGCTCAAACTTTTCCACAATGCGACTAATTGCCTGCGTACTGAAGCCATGATGACGACCGACCTCACGACGAAATTGAAGTTGCGTTTGTAAATACTGGGCCGGAATATAATATTCAGATATCGATAATATTTTTTAATAATTTCCACACGTTCAGGAAGCGTTAAACGATGCGCAATAAAATGGCAAACCTTACTGAATATGTTGACAGCTGGATATCGTTGGTAGCTTTGATAGTTGCTGAAAAAACTATCATTTCTATCTGGTCACCCTTTAGTAAACCATCAAATTAGAATGTGAATTGACTTGTCTAGTCAGTATTTCCAGAAGCCTATAATCTAAAAGGATTCAAAATTAACGCACATTGTTACCTCACTTTTCATTTTTCTCTATCGTAGGGATTTATAACTTATACATGTAAAAAAAAAAGATATTGGCATTACTCCGACGATGAAAAATGTATGATGTCTATAAAGCTTACCTTTGGTTAAATCAGGTACCGAATAATTTAAGTCATGAAATTCCAAATTAACTGCAGGCCAACTGGGTAGATACTTTAATCCACTATTCTCAGGTTGCTCTTGTGATTCTATACTAATCTCATTCAAGTCGGAATTCGAGATACTTTGGTGTGAGCAACAGTTACTCGAACTATTTTTCTTATATGTTACGGCAGATTTATCCATGATGTAAGGTACGTGTGTTCACTTTAGTATCAAGTTTCAGAGAATTATTATCTTGACAGATATTTTGTAATCATTTTACTGCTCTCTTAGTCTGCAAAGAAGAAAAGATAAAGATTTATTTTTAGTAGACCTGGTAGGTAGACTTTTTATATGTAATTTGCTGCAATTAACAACAATGTTGGCAAGTTGATAGCTATTACAAGTTATTTCATAACGCATTCACCCAGGTCTTTTTTTTTTGCCGAAATATTTTGCTTGCATGTGAACACTGAGATGTTTCGGCAAAAGTATGCCACCATCGGTATCTAATCAAAAAAATGACGCTAATGACTAATTTGAAATTTTGAAATCTTAATTTATGTTGAATGGATGCTGAATTGCATGCACAGCACACTCAGCGCATTTCAATGGGATTGATTCCAAGCCCTATTCAGGCAAAAAGATGCATTAACCCAAATGGTTGTGGTTTAAGAGTTTTCTGTTCCACTTATGAGAGTAAGAACCACAAAGTAATGAACATGCTGTGCAGATGTACTCTGTGGGGGATTAGTAGTAATATTATAATTTCTTGTATTACTGTGGATGGGAGTTATAAAATGTTCGTGCTTAAGATCCGTATTATGGATGTGGTTTTTATACATTATTATTCCTCTTTCCTTCAGACAACCGCATTGGAATGGTGAAATATTCATAGCTTACCGACATAAGGCAAAAGTATGAGCATTTCACAGCTCGATTAAGAGCATAAAAAAAGAACGAATTATCAGCTTTCTGCTCATGACTCTTGCTTGCCTGAAAGGTTGACATGCGTTTCCGGAGATGCAGAGAAGGAGAGCGAGAAAATGTAAATGCGAACTATTCATTTACATAGCCATTGCGTCTCCGAGCCTTTCGAGAGAGGAATTCTAGTACAAAAAAAACCATAGTAAGCCTAGTAGACACAGATATCCCTGCCATCCAAAAAATGCGATGAAACAGACAGGGCAAAACTACGACCTATACTGCTATGACTACTGTATATAACAGAAGCTGCGTCTATTTGATTCTTCATCGATCGTAGACTTAAACAAAAAGTTTGAAGTAGATGGGTAGATGAACACCTGATAACAATTTGAACAATATCAGCCTAATATGCACTCAAGCCCTCACATATCAGAAAGATGGTATCACCAATGATACACAAAGTTGTTTGTCCGTCACAGAGTTATGACTGTTAAACCATTTAATGTAGGAACTGCTAAAATTTATCTACATTTTTAAATCCGTTTAAATCATTTGAACCGATTTTGAACAAATACTTTTTTTTCTAAAAATTTTGCAAAGTACCGTTAATTTTTTGGTTGGGAAGACAATTCCGATCGATTCGAACAAACAGGAAAACCGACCTTTCGTTTCCAAGAAACGTCAGAAAGATTGAACTAAGTATCTGCGAGATATTCACGATTTATGAATTAAGACAGCTGTGTTTTCTCAGCGGAGACTCTACTCATGTCGGTAGCCTGATCGATCAGTCATTTCATGCTATCTGACGAAAAAATTCGAGTGGAGTACGAAATGTTGTTAATGTGATCCCATCAGATCATGGTATGACTAATTTTGTCGTAACCAAGACACGCAACTTCTGAAAGACAAAGTATTTTTATTGCCTCTTATTCGCAAAAGAGAAGAAAAGGAAAAGATAGACAGGATAGGGGCCAACATTATTCACCGGAGCCATATATGTACATACATGGGTGCTTTGGAAAAACTCTCATCGGGTCACCTATGTCCGTAAACGATCATGTAATGGGACAGCTAAGATACAACCCACTAATAAAGATATGATTCGCTGGGCTCTTGCAGCCCAGCAAATAAACCTTAATAGGAAAAAGGGGCATCTAGCTGTCAACGTATACAGTAATGGCATCCTCAACAATGTTGTTTGCTATGAAAATTTGTGCAGCCTGAATGATGGTTGTGATCTCTGCATAAAATACGCTGCAATCTGCTTGCCCGAAGTGTGTTTTCACCATTCCTAATATTACAGTAGAGATCCAAACGAACGAGTCTCAGTCCCCCCTCCAGCAGTGCTATGGGTATAAATCTTACGGATCCTGCTATCACGAAATAGGCTACTCTAACCGAAAACTGAGGCGGTGGATGGCAGCAGTTGGGTTAGAAATCGCAGAACACAAAACAGAAGCTGTACTACTAAGTAGTCGCATGGAAGAGAAACAATCACCATGAGAGTAGGCGATCATAATATACTCGTAACGTCAAAACCAGTTATCAGATACCAAGGTGTGATGATCGTCGCTAGGCTCGCTTACAAGTAATACCTTGAAAAAACGTGTGACAAAGCTGCTTGGGTGAGTGCACCCTTATGCAGAATAATGACGAATATTGGAGGACCCAGGCAACGAAGGAGAACAGTTCTGTCAAAGGTGGTGCAGTCCATCATACGAGTAATGTATGCAGCACCAACATGGACAATTAGAGGTGGCCACGGTGTAGTGGGTAGGTTCGAGCCCGGACGGGGGACAGCAATCACAGCCACCCGAACATAAAAGAGAAATGAATAAAATCTAAGTTTCTCCAACCACTACACCAAAAAGGAGTTTCTGCCTGGTAGTACAATGGATACAGCAAAATGGAGTCTGAGTGCCCGGGATTTGGAAATTTCATTTTTAATAAAAAAAAAAAAAAAAAAAAAAACATGGGCCAAAGCAGTGACAATTAAGTCTTACGCCAGAAAAATTAACTCCGTCAACCGAAAGTGTGCACTGAGGGTGTGCTGTGCGTTTCGGACGGTGTCAGATGATGCTATATGTGTCATTGCGGGAATGCCACCAGCAGATATCCTGGCTACAAAGGACCTGCGATGCCAAAATTCAGGACCCCAAAGCTTCAGTCAACGATATCAATCTGGAAGAAAGACAGCGGAGTATGGGAGCATGGCAGGAGAGATGGAACCAGTTTTCAAAGGGAAGGTGGACTTACATATATACTAATACCGAATATCCAAAAATGGATAGACCGGCAGCAGAGAGAAGTAGATTTCTACCTTAGCCAGCTCCTAACCGGACATGGATGCTTTTGAGCGAATCTGAACCGATTCGGGCCCAATGAATCTCCCACTTGAGAGGCCAGAGAAGATGCGCGGCACGTATTTTTTCAGTGCCCACGTTTTGATATAGAGCGCAGAGAACTAGAGGAAGGAATTGGAGAAACACCAACTTCAGAGAATATTGTAAACCTCATGATAGCATCGAGTACAATATGGAATGCGGTGAAACAGATTACAGCAGTAATCATGAATGAACTTCTGCGGTTAGAAAGAGTCAGGAAAAACAACAGTGAAAATGAAGCCCAGACGACATCTCTCATGGAGCAAAAACGCGGCAAACGTTGAACCCATTTTTGAAGCAGCAAACTGGGAAAGAAGTGCATTAATTGCAAACTAGCCCCGCGAAGTAATACCTATCGGTAGTCCCGCGGGGAGAGTGGTTGAAGTATCAACGGTGTGGGTGCCCATCCCTGGCATCGATTATTCATGTTTGCGAATCGTGCATACCAGTATCCCGGGCTACTAGTATCTTTGGTTTAATAATAAAAAAAAACACTTAACATGTATCTTTTCATCTTTATGACCATATTCACGTACAAATGCAATCTAAATATTATTTTGATGACATTTTTGCTGTTCTCTACTTGTAAAGTGTAAAGTAGCGACGTTATCCGCTTTTGGTAATTGAATGCAACATTGCATGATGGCTATGTCACCTCCGCACCATTTATGTACACAACTCCTTTTGCTGTATCATAACAATCTATCTAAACAGGTTTCTTCTGTCGTCAACCATTTGTGCACTTCAAGGCTGAGGTTATTGGCACTTTGATCTTGAAATGCAGAAAAGATACGATTGACAAAGCCGGTCTTACTAATTAGGAATTAACAAAAAAAAAAAAATACTTTCAAGTGTTGACAGTCATGTGCATGTGCGTATAAGTATCTCAGTCAACGATCGCTGCTGGTAACCCATAATAGGCAATTATATTCGAGTTTCAAACCAGGCCGCTTGCAGGTCAGAGAGTAGGTACCATCCTCTGGATATCAATTAGGCCAAACAGGTACAATTTCTATAAATAAACCTGAGGGATGAGCATCAATAACAAACAGACACATATGGAGTCATAAATATCAGTTGTAGGCGTGCTTCGATCATTATGTGGAGTAAACGGCGCTACCTACTTTACCATACATTTTTATTATTCTCCTCTCAAAAAAAAAAAAAAGTAAAAGTGAAGGCGTTGTACGGATAATTGCTACGTGATCGTTACGTTGATGTGTGAGTTGTTACAACGGAAGTTTCTGTCACAACTTTGTAAAACTATTAAAATTGTGTTAATGTATTCCATCCGAGATTTGTACGTGCTTGGAGTATGGAAGCACTGAACGGTATAATACAGGGTTGGGAGTACTTTTGTTTTATATCTTATCAATGATTGCGAGACTTAACTCAGTAAAATACGTGACAGTAACACAGGCTTTCTTGTTGTACATCATTGTCCTAACAATATGAGTCACTCAAAGCTGAATTGGATTTGTAACACATTTAAGTACGAAGAATTAAAATTAATTTTAAAAGCTATGGGAACACTGACGAGCAGATATGTGCACAGGTCTGTAGGGAAAATTTGTGGGTACTCGTATGCTTCAGTCCAGGAAGGTGTGTTGAAATGTATTCCCTGTCATAAGTTCAAATATCAATTTAATGTGAAAACATACAGGAAAGTTACAATCAGTTTAGAATCTCACATCTTCGAACTCACCCCTAATAAAGTGAGCATTGTGATTCAAAAATTTTAAAACAGATGCAATGATGATACAGTGGATATTTCGGCGATTTTTAAAAATTTTTATTAATTTGGTCATTTAGCAGAAAGTGGACATACTTGTATGTATGCTCCATATGTGCTGTTCGTTTGTAAATTCTTCAGATTTCAAATCCAGGTAGAATTGATAAAAAGAAATGCGTTACAAAGCAAAAAGAACTTTTTCGATCACATGTCCAAAAAATTGAAGTCAAACTTTATCCAAAAATATTTTGTATATACGAGTAGTCGGATTCCGAACTCTCGCTTTCATCTAGTATGTGGCATGTTGGAGTGGAAAAATATTTGTTTTCCCTGGGGTAATAACTACGCCCACAAAAGTAAGCAACACATTCCAAAGTGTCTTTTTGGAACACATTCGAGGTTCGTGTCCACGGATAGAGAAGGATTATGTCTAAGACGACGTCGCGGAATTAAGAGATAATTATAACCATAAGAGATTATTGGCTGCAGCTGTCATCTTGGAATCATTACATCAGAATTTTCTCGTTCCAGTGGTCGAAGAATTTGTTAGAAGTTTCTGGCTATCAGAAATGCGACTATATAAGAACAGATGGCGATCGAGGCAGTTGCAGTTGGGTTTCGAACCGCACGAAGAGATTGGAAAAGTGGTAATAGGCGAAGTTGTAATCTTGTGATAAATTGAAAGTTGAGAGTTAACAAGAAGAAGTAATTATATTGAAATGAGATAAAGTGATTTGAGAAGAAAGAGACACTGTAAGGAAAGAATTTGCGAAGAACAGTATAGTGTGAACTTGAGTTGTTCTATAGACTAGAAAATAAAGAAATAATCTCACAGAATAACGTTTTATCTACTCGAGCCGTAGCTCGCATATTACAATATGATAAGGAACAATAGAAATGATAAGTAAATATAAATCCTTGCACCTTATTAGCTGTAATCTTAAACTCAATAGGCTATAAATCAAAATAAAATTTTAGATATGACGCGGCCAACGTCTTCGAATAACAAGTTGAAAGTCTATCTAGAGATATTGAATGATCAACTAAACGTAGTGTTAAAAAAATTGAGTGAATCATTTTGAAGTAAACAACAAGAGCTGTTACTTTAATAAAAAAAGGTGTCATTCGCTTCTTGATAAGAATGAGACTTTGTTCAGATTTCATAATTCCAAGAGAAAGGAATGCGGTGTAATCAAATATGTAATTTGTAATCACTAAACTATATTGTACAATAGAAAGTAAATAAAGTTTATATAAACGACGGAATAAACTTATAAGTAATTTTCAAGTGATTCACAGTCGTTTATTTTGTTTGACCAGAGTTCAGTATCTGCCTGGGTTGGAGTTCAAGGCAAGATGTCTATATGTGTTTACAGTATGCTTCACGTCAACACTTTTAAACAGGCGATTAAATTAATAGGACAAAAACAAACTGCTTCCGTAGCACCTAGTATGCGTATGGCAAAACGAAGTGTTTCACGAACAGAGACCTCCTCCTCCTTCTCTCTCAAAGGTATTTTCAAAGTCTTTCCACCGGAGAAAACATGAAATAGAAGATTAAAGACATTTTTCTCCAAACAACAGCCAAAGAGTTGCAAAAGTCACATACAAACTATCATTAAAGATTGCAAGAATGTCTTAATCAAAATGGCCCCCTTTTTTTTACCTACATCTATCTCTTTTCCATTAAAAAAAAAGGATAAGATTGGTTTGTATCCTAGAGACCAAGGAAATTTAAGGTCACCACACAATGTCCGCCTCTGGTCCCTATAGTCTATTATACAATAGCGCTAATAAGTAGTCTGTTCCTACCTCTAATCGTTCCCGAATAAAACGGTGTTAACTTTATTCAAAGAAAAAAAACTCGCCCCATGTATGGCACTATGCTTTGTTGGAAAAATTTACATATAAAGCAATCTGGTTCCGCGGATCTCCGGCTTAGTAGAAGATAGGTCAATTTTGAAGGCAGCTTTCGAAAGGTTTGAAGTAAGACAGCATTCTTAACTCATTTTTGACCCAAAACTGCAATTTAATACTTAGCCGATGGTATATTACAATAAAGTTATAAACTGTAACATTCAAATTCAATCCCATAGAGACAGACCAACAAAATGCGAAGAAAAACAAACAATAAAATCAAAATGATGATGCACAAATCATCCACTGCTGCACCGCTGTTGGCAATGGCTTATTATTTGAAAAATAAATCTACAAAGATAGTTTAGAGCTTAACATGATTTCAAATATATTCCAATTGGAAAAGCTGTTATTAAATTTGGCATCTGTAATGATTCTGTGATAAACAGGAAAATTAATATTGAAGGTTTTCGACCTTCTCTTTCATTACAAAGACTTCACATTTTCTAAGAACTCCTTTTATAGACAAGCATTCTTACTGATCTATCGCTCAGCCTAACGTTGCTGAAGCTAACAGAAAGTTGCAAAACAGTGTAAAATAAACGTAATGTCATATTATGAATCATTTTGTAATATGTTTACTCTTCGTTCGATGTAAAATCAGATTTCGATGCGGCAATAATAAAATCACTTATGTTATGCTGGTGCTGCTCTTTAAATGGCACGTGCATGGAAGCTTAATTTTGGACTCGAAATTTCTGCCATCAAAGAACAGAAAGACGCATCCGTATCTACATATTTACGATACGTGCGTTGAAATCAGGCCATCCGGTAAACGGTGTACATTTTTGAATTCTGAGAAGTGAGGTAAGCATTCATAACCAACTAATTTCTATGCTTATTGCATACGCGGCAAAATATGTTTTTTAAAGCCTAGACATTTCGAAATCGTAATTTGTTTTGGTCGGACGGAATCAAATTAGTGATGGAAATAAATACTCGTTACATTTAGAGCTCTAATTGACATTGTTATTCGCACGATTATTTACACGATTATTTACACTCAACCAATTGTGGTTATGTTTGAAATGACAGTCCTGTCATTCTGTAACGATTGTATTCTGTCAAAGTGGGCATTAAATCATGGAAAATCACACGCATCAGCAACGCGTCGAAATTGAGAAAATTTATGTTAAGAATGCGTGCTCTGTTAGTTCAATGAAAATCGTCTTTAGCGACGAGCGCATTTTTGTCTGAATGGCTTCGCAAATAATCAAAATTGTTGGTTCTGGGACGATGCCAATACACAATAATTCAAGAGACTCCTTTGCATCTACAAAAACTCACTTTATGGTGTGGATTTTGGTCAGGCGGCGTTTTCGGGCCATACTCGTATGTCTTCTGAAATGATAAAAGCGAGGCGGTAACTGTCAATGGTGAAAGATATCGAGAGATGATAATCGATATGGATATCGACAACATGTGATTCTAGTAAGACGGTTCTACTTACCACACAGCTCAACAATGGCGGTAGTGAGGGAAAAGTTTCCAGGTCGAGTTATTTCTCACGGTCGTGTGATTAACAACCAATGCATTTTTTTTGGGGCCACGTTAAGTCTCTGGCCTATACCAATGAACCAGCAACAATTCACGACCTGTACAACAACGTCAGTCAAGCCATTGCTGAAATCCAGTCCGAGTTATGTGGAAGAGTTATCCAAATTGCCAATACTTTGAAGTTAACTAAAGGGCAAAATGTTAATATTTTTACTTTTAGTCCATGTCCCTTTTTTCAGGGAATGATCCCGATAGTTATTAAAATTCGATTATTACTATTTTCATTAATAAGGAGTAGAGCTCATACTTTGGACCGATTGTACGTGTACCTACTTTGGACCTAGTGTCAATCGCAATCAAACGATTGATTTATAAATTCTATTGATACCTGAAGGTTTTACTGAATCTTGTCTTAGCGAAATATATAGACGTTGACTTTCTCTATGATTCGTACGTTTATCAGGTCCACGCACACTTTTTGTGGGTGTTTTTAAAAGAACAACATATTTCCCTTTCTCAAAGCTATTTATGGTGATGGTAAAATTTTATTGGAAACAGCTCATTAGAATCCATGAATTTTGGTTACAATTGGTGACAGCCAATGAGCATCACTTCTTCGATGGAAAATTCATAAAATTTTTTTCTGATAATATTTCTCCCGACATATAAGCAGAGCAGAAAGATGTCATTGATTACAAATTTACAATTCTACGCCCATTTTTATTAAGGATGAGTTAAAAGATGATTAGCTAAAGGGATTTACAATCAAAAGAAATAAATTGAATAAATTGAAGAATAAGTTAAATTGATATGATTTGTGAAATCCGCGACTTTTTTTTTTCAAAACAAACGTTTTGACATCTCTAAATCACCTTAAAATGACGTTTCACAAGATTTTATACGAAAGGCGTACGGTTACTTTTATTGAATTTAAGAGAATTCTCTTTCAATTTCTGAAATTTGACGTTTCACATTTTACTTTCATAGAAGTACCCGCACAGACCTAATTAAAACGAAATGACAGCAAAGTTAAATTGTTGTGAGACACACATAGAATAGTATAGTATATTATAATAGAATAATATTGGGTCAATAACTTAATTCGTGCGGTTTGCTAAGAGATGGCGTAACTTGTATTATTCCATTGGAACATGCGTTGGAAAGCTACTGTCATTGTACGTCATTTCAGTATATGTCATTCATTTGAAGGGTAAACAACAATAATTTTTTTTCACTCAAATATGTCGAACTTTGTGCCTGAAAAAGTGTTTTTCTTCATTACTTTAATATGAAGAAAACTGCTGCCGAAAGTCATCGTATTTTGGTGGAAGTTTATGGTGAATATGCGCTAGCTGAGCGAACGTGCCAAAAGTGGTTTGCACGATTTAAAAGTGGTGATTTTGGCTTGGAAGACGATGAACGTCCTGGGCAGCCAAAAAAGTTTGAAGATGAAGAACTGGAAGCATTATTCTATGAAGATTGTTGCCAAACACAAGAAGAGCTCGCAGAATCTTTGGGTGTCACTCAAGCAGCCATTTCAAAACGTTTAAAAGTAGCTGGATATATTCAAAAGCAAGGAAATTGGGTTCCATATGAACTCAAGCCGAGAGACGTCGAAAGGCGGTTTTGCATGTCCGAAATGCTGCTGGAACGCCACAAAAGGAAGTCATTTTTGCATCGGATTGTTACTGGTGATGAAAAATGGATCCATAACGACAACCCCAAGCGCAAAAAATCATATGTGAAACCCGGCCAACCAGCAAATCAACGGCAAAGCCGAATAACCATGGCGCGAAGGTAATGCTCTGTATTTGGTGGGATCAGAAGGGTGTGCTGTATTATGAGCTGCTAAAACCGGGTAAAACCATCAATGGACAACGCTACCGAACACAATTAATCCGTTTGAAGAGAGCAATAGCCGAAAAACGCCCGGAATATGCGACCAGACACGAGGCAATAATTTACCTGTGTAGTAAAAACAATTCAAAATTTTGTAAAATTAAGAAAAACGATTGATAAACATTAATTTGTTTTATATTTAAACTAATTTTGCTAAATCAATTCATTTACTTAGTTAATTAAACGCCATATGCCTGAAGAGAGTGTAATCGAAAGAATTCGCATAACAAGATCTTCTTGTGGTGAGAGGAAGTGCATTCCAAATGCGAATGACATAAACGAAAAATTGACGCTTAGTCAAAGACCAAATATGAAGGCTGTTTGGAGATTATAATTCTGTAAGGACATTTAATAGTCCAACATTTCAGATACTGGTCCAATGAGGATCCAAGAATATTTTTGGCGTAAACAAAAACGTGATCATAGCGATTTAAGGCATAAACACATAGAGTAATATTGTTGAACGCAACATTAAGTCTACTCTTAGTATTTGCTTTTAAGCAGCAGCAGATTTCACAACCATAAGCTATGATGGGCAAGAGAAGAGATTTTGCTGGCATAAGTCTAGTTTTAAGTGGTGTGCAGCTTTGGGATATCGACAAATTCCTAAGAGAAGCATAAATTTTACCGATTATCGCAGTAACATGATCATCCCAACTTAGCTTAGAATTAAAACAGATACCGAGGTTTTTAGCCTTGCCTACATATTCAATTGAATTATCTCCAAGGCATATAGCAGAAAAATGGTTTACTTCTGATTCAGTTCTGCTAATGACTATGCATTTAGATTTAATGGGATTCAGTTTCAAAAAGTTTTCTTGAGACCAATTTAAAATCCTGAGAAGATCGTCGTTTAGCTTGATTATAACTTTAGTAGTAAGCCCAGAATTACAGCTGAGATATAGTTGAACATCATCTGCATATATGAGTGATACTGAAAATTTAATTACTGATGGAAGATCATTAACAAAAAAGCATGACAAGAAGAGGACCAAGAACTGAACCTTGTGGAATGCCTGTTAATATTTCAATGAATTCGGTAAAAATATTATTGCTTGCTTTCTTCCCTGGAGGTAGGAGAGAATAACTTTTTCAAGCGGAATCAGAAAAATGATATAATATCCCGAGTTTATTAATTAACATGATGTGATTAACTATGTCGAAGGCCTTCGAAAAGTCTAGCAGTGTTGAAAATGTTATTAGGTTTTCGTCTAAAGCTGTTCGCAAATCATCAGTGACCTTGAGCAGTGCGGTTGTACAACTGTGCACCTTTCTGAAACCAGATTGACTAGCGTAGTTCCGTTGGACAAAAACTGATATCTAATTATGAATAAGTTTCTCCAACACTTTTGACAAATAAGGAAAAATCGCAACTGGTACTGGTCTGATGCCTTCTTTTTCAGTATCGGAATAATTTTTACTAATTAGTAGCACGGCATTAAAAATTATTTTAATAGCTGGTTTTTTGAAGTACTATCGATATGGGTCAAGATATCTATAGATCACAGATTAATATTTATCGTTCATTGTAATTCCATGCTCGAATAATTTCGCAGAAATTCCTAAGGCCTTAAACTAACTGAATCGTATTTAAGTTCAGCATAGATTAGGCTGGCATACGGATAGGTTCGAGTATCAAAAATGAATCACGATACCATAAGGATGTTAGTATTCCTCAGTCATACACGCAAAGCAATTTGAAGCCGCTAATGAAATTATTTTATAATTTTATACTCGACATACATAACTTTTCAAGCTTCAAGAAATCTACAATGAGTAGAAAATGTTTTATTTATCCTGCAAAACAAAAAGTCATGTGGAATGTCGTAATCGCCATGAATTACATAAGCAATTCAATTCAATTTAATTTTCAATTGGTAGATACTTAATATACGAACATACTGTGTTCATGATCTATTAAAAAAGGTCTTTAATATAACATTAAGCTACATTAGTATGTAAACCGCAAGACTATTTTTCAACGAAATGTTTAAAAAAAATTTCAAATGACGACGTTGTATTAGAATTGTTTACATTCTAAGTTTAAGATTGCGAAAAATTCGATTGATGAATGTTTAAAATTTGTTGAGTCATTTTGTGGATACTAAAATTTAGTACTAAATTCGTGAAACTAAGCTACGGTCTTTACATTTTGAAACGGACCATTGCCCAATCAAATCAACTATTTGCTGACTAATTGAAGATAAGAATTGGTACAAAGGATATGGTAACAGATATGGAGTCGAAATCGAACAAACAGAGGTGGTCGCTTTGTGGTACATACGAGTATGTACATAAATTTAATGGTAAATCGATTCATTATCTAATTATTGTACTGGACACTTTTTTACTTGCTTTTGCTCAGAAAAGTCGGTCTTGTAATTCTGTTCTTCTGTCTGTATCTCAGGATGCTGCCTAAGCGATTGGACAGTTTTTCTTCAAACTTCATGTCTGGGGTCTGTGCCTAGAGGTGAAATTGGAATTTTCATTCTAAACTGTAATTTTGTAGAAAGCATCTACTGGTGGGCCATCTGCTGTTTTTTTGACAGATCTTTCGCGCTTACAAAATTGACAGAAACACAGAACCGTATCTCCATGGTACAAAATGAATCGATTTTTTTTTTTTTTTTTATAATTTGCACGTGTGAAAGGGGTTTTGAATACCCTTATACTAATTTTAGAACACGGGCGTTTTTGAGGAAAGGGGAAGAGACAGAGAGAAAGACAGATTGGTGTAGTTGGTTTGAACATCAGCTGGTATTAAGTTTCAGTGAACTCCAAGGGTGGCTGTCCAGATAACTGGGGAGCTTGTTTGTTTTTGCTTTTGTCGTTGCTCATGATTCACTGTATTTTTTTCAGTCCTCCTGATGTCATCATCACGATCAAATTGCATTTTAGCCATATGACCGCCCTACTGCCAGTGTTATGCCTTCGTAGTAGAGTTGACATAAGCTTACGCTAGAACAACGTTGGAAAGTATTGAAAACTTATTTCCAAAGTTAGTGCTGTGTTAACGAAACAGTGCGATTTTTGAAAATAAATTTCGTCGAAATAATACACCAACCGTATCAGCTGTACGTAAATTTGTAAAGAAAGTCTCGCTATGCTAATTGATAACACAAGTTATCCTCGTGTGCGTTCTGTGTGCTAATCCGAGAATATTGTTGCTGTTACCGTGTGAAATGGCGGATGGAAGGAAATTGAAACCAATACTTGCCCTTATAAGATGCAAGGGTTTGTGTGATCTGACCCTTTCAACCGCGATCATAGCTTTCATTATTAGCGGGGAGCCCTAACTAACCTCGAACTTCTTTCAAAATTTTTTTGGCTACAAGTAAAGTACCGACGTACCGCTCATCATTTTTTTCCGAAAACCTTTTACGCCATATAACATTTTTTGAGTCGCTTTTAAGGAAAAGCACCATTAATCTTGGGATTAGAATGAAAACCCAGGTTTCACCTCGAATTGTGAATCTACAGTTCCCAGGTACAAGGTTTGTAGAGAATCCGTTTAGGCTGCAATCAACTGTGCCTACAAACGGACTGATAGAAAAACAGAATTGAGAGTCTCACTTGCTTGAGTTGGCCTTGGTAGTAAAACAAATCAATACTGAATCTTCATAGAAGCAGACTAAGAGATCTATAAAATACGGTAATTGTCTTTGTCTTTCTGTCAAGCTGAAGTCACACACCATGAAGATCTTTGAGCGGGTATTAGATGGCCGACTGCATAAAATAATACGGCTATCTGATGAGCAGTGCTGGTATTTCTAGGGTAAATAAACAACAGATGCAATCCAAAGTATAAGGATCATAATGGAAAACAACGTGATTCCTTAAAGGACTTGCATATGGTGTTGGTTGATTTTGAAAAAGCCTTTGATAGACAACTAAGAGATCTCTTATGGGTGGCGCTAAGACAACGAGGAGTTCCAGAAATCTACGTGCGCATGATCATTGACATGTCTGAGGGAGCAAGGACAAGTGTAAGATGTCCCGCAGGAGTCACCGAAGAGTTCCCAATCAAAGTCGGTATACACCAGGGAAGCGTCTTCAGTCCTTTGCTATTTATTGCAGTCCTTGATTATCTGCTTGAAGCGGACCCCAAAGTGCATCAGTTATTCTTTGCTAACGATGGAGGATGGATCATAAGGGAAGATCAAACATCCCTGCAACGAGCACTTGATGTATGGGTGGATGTTTTGGAGGGAAATGGGTACCGTATTAGTTCAAAAAAGACAGAGTATCTGTGCTGCCCATTCTCTGATCCACACGGGCCTATTCGCGATATTCACTTGAATGGAAAAGTATACTAGATAGCAGTAAACAGATGAGATATTTTGTGTGTCCTGCTTCCGGTTTGTATTGATTTATTGGTGAGAATGTGCAATGATTCGATAGTGTAATACCTTGATGATTGCTTCTCAGTCTGCAGTATCTTGTGATTGAAAGTCATGTCTATGGCCATTTTTGATGCTGTGTAGTTTTATTGATGCTCTTGAATCGTATGTCCAATTTGTGGTTAGACATACATTGATTGAGAATCTGCTTAGACGTGCCAGTGTAGCGAAGGTCACAGGTTTCGTTCTCGTTTCAAAGGCAGTTGATTTTGTAATATCACATCTGTGCATCTTTCTTTCTCGGCTTTCATAAACTAATAAAATCTTGTTTCATTTAAACAATCGATGTGACCAAAAAAATAAGAAAACAATGCAAGGAACTTGCCCCTCAAACAAATAATCTTTTCGTGAAAATTATCGAACTCTAGATTTTAATCAATTCTGATATTACTAGTACCTTTAGAGTGTCTACAAATTCTGTCTGTTTGTCCCAGTATGTGTCTATACGTACGACTGCAGCTTAAAACACTGGCCGAATTTAAACTTCATTTCTAAGGCCTGTGAGACAATTCGAGGAGAAATAGGAATTTTTATTATAACCACAAAATTAAGGTACTAAACGAAACTTTTGAAAAGAAATTATTTTCCTCAAACTAAAAGCGATTTTCAGATAGGTTTTATATTGTGGATTGAGTTATACTTGGAAGCTTGTCCGTATACAGATCTTTTCAGATCATCCATATGAAAACCAATTAGTGTGACATCGGCGGTACCACAAGGCAGCCATCTAAGACCTACGATCTTTATCGGACCAAAGAGGTTATACAGATGATTTTTTGTCGACTTGCTCTCACCTCAAAATGACTTCAATAAGTTAGAGCTTAGTGTTAGTAAAGCTTTTACTTACTATTGTAAACGTCTGCTCCGTACAACCATGGAGATATTGCTTTATCTGTAATGAACCTGTTCCCAATGTAACCTCAGTTTGTGTTTTCTGCGATAGTGAACTTAATTACCTTTGCCATATTAATTCTACACAAAAGAAGGGCTAACTCTACATTTGGATATAGCAAACGTTGGTTAAATAAATTCTCAAACTTATGCTTTACAAAATCCCTTTAAATGATTTTCGTTAGTCCACTCTTTGAGCAAGAGAGAGCTTGCAAATTTTGGTCACCTTAATATGAAATACGAATAAAAGAAATGTATCCATTTACAACTTACTTCTCTATGAGGACCGTCACATCGTGATGTCATTGGCATATTGCTTCATCACCAATTGTTGGCACAAAGTGTTGGTTGCCCTACGCTGCTTCAGCAGACATCATTCAATACTAATCCTCGTCATATAAGGTCGGTACCAATATTCCTCCTTGCCCTCCATTGTACTTACTATAGCTAGTACGAACCTCTGATCAGAATGCTCCGTAAGACAAATAGTGTATCTAGCATTTTTGATTTCACTAATGACAAGACCACTCTGAGAAGTGCTCCTAATAGTTTTTTTTTAAGTGAATTTTATCACCACATACCCCCACCTAAATACTTATTTGGCACTTGAGAGAACAATATTATGATATTATCAAATCTAGGTTTAAGTTTTTAAATTAGTCACTTTGAATAAATTGACTGCAAATTATACTTTTTTGCTACTTCAAAATTGAGGTCGCTGAAGGCACAGAAAAATCATAATACGCCTCTGGGAATAACTGTGAGGAATATATGATTAGCATACTCGTAGTTTGAGGAATAACATAATAAGTTCCACAAATGTTATGCACAAAGTATACTATACTCTGTCACTGCACAACTCGGGCTGTAAAAAATACTGAAATCCGTGGATGACGTATAATCTTTTGCAACAAGTTAAAAAGGAAAATTAATTTGCAGGTGAAATGTAGAAAACACCCACAAAATATAAAACTTAAAAAATACATTAAGGTGCGTGTCCATTTGAGAGTAAAAATTCTGCGAGCACAAATCCTTGCTAAAGGTTCTTTCATTAAGCGCTTCCTATTTTTAAATTGAAATAAAATAAAGTGTGTGTGAGATATCATCGAAATTTTTTATTCGTTTGAAAGGCCTATCGATGCCATTATATTTATATGGAATATAACATCGTTTAAATATCTGCCGCGGCTTCTCTGGGTGGCGAGCATACGAAATGTCCAATTTTCAATGACTCTGGCGCATAAATCAGGCTGAATTTGACCGATGGCATGGGTTATGTTGGCTTTGAGGGCCGCTGTGGTTTGTGGCTTATTCGCATAGACTTGCGACTTTAGTAAACCCCACAAAAAAAAGTCTAACGGGGTCAAATCGTACGATCTCGGTGGCCAGTTCACATAACATCCACGTAAGATGACCATGCCCTCGAATCGCTCGTGCAGAATTTCCAATGTGGCGTGAGCTGTGTGGCACGTAGCGCCATCCTGTTGAAGCCACATGTCTTTGATGTCCATAAGATCCAATTCAGGCCAAAAGAAGTTAGTAATCATCGACCTATAGCGCTCGCCGTTGACGATGATGGCCTGGCTAACGTCGTTCTCAAAGTAATATGGACCGATGACGCCGCCAACCCGAAATCCACACTAAACAGTGACTTTTTCGGGATGCCTCATCGCTGTAGATGATTTTTCGATGAAAATTAGGGTCAGCTCCTGGGTCAGTTGAATTTTGTATGGGTGCAGGCCCAAGTCACGACGCAAAATTCGCCAAGTTGTGGTCTGCGAAAGGCCGAGTTCTTGTGAGCGACGCGAAATCGACTGCCTCGGATACTCCTGCACACTCTCACGGACAGCGGCGATGTTTTCGTCAGATCTTGCGTTTCGTCGACGTACGGCTGTTGGTTGATCGTTTACTGAACCAGTGGACTCAAATTTATCCACCACAGTGCGAATAGTTTTCTCGGAAGGACGATTATGGCGACCGTAAAATGGGCGAAACGCGCGCAACATTGCCAGAACAGAACACCCATTTTGATAAAACAATTTTATTATTTGTACGTGTTGTTGAACGCTATATCCATGCATGGTGTTTTGGCAAAACAGACTGAATAAACAACAGCCAATTTGACAGATGTAGCTTCAATAATATGGCCGCTATCAACTGTCAAAGTTCGGAAGTCCCTATTGGAAGACCCTGTATTTGTAATTTACAATATGATTATGGGAAAGAAGTTCGTTGTCAAATGTGGCAACGTGATTTCGAGCAGAGTCTTCGACATTACAGAAGGGGGCGGTGAATTCGCCGATACTGTTTAACATCTACACGAGTGACCTGGTGAGTTCACTCAAACACGCTATAGCGTATGTTGACGATTTAGTGGTATACAGATCAGCATGACTTCGATCAAATTAAGGGATATTACGACGACTGGAAGCTGAAAATCAACTTTCAGAAGTCGGAAACAATCCTGTTTAGAACTCCATTGTATGGTGCCTCTAGGGATACCAGAAAAAACTGGAAAAAATTGGCCACTATTGGATAAAACGGACAGCCATTGGAGGTGAGAAGCCTAGTTAGATACCTCGGTATCCGGCTCGACCAGTATCTATATTTTGATAAACATGTGGATGCTTGTCTTGTCGGGGCCAAGAGGGCTTTTGCTCTGACAAGGAGACTGTTTCACTACGGTCAACTTGCCTCCAGAGTGAAGGTCATATGCTACGTGGCCCTGATAAGGCCAATCATCGCTTATGGTTGCCCATTTTGGTTCAATATAGCGTCTAGTTATATGGGTTTTGGAGAGACAATGTCTTAGGACATGTCTCCGGTTATTCTGAACACCTGAATCCAACTATATAAAATACTATCCCAACAAGGCCCTATACGATGGGGCTCAATTGAACAGGATTGATAATTTCCTTATTAAAATGATTCGAAGGCACTTTGCAATGGCGATGGACAGCGACAATAGTCTGATCTTTGGGGCTTATTCCCCCAATGAGAGAGTACGCTTCGGTTTGGCTTCATACCGCCGGAGGCATTATTCATATCGATGCAAAAGGGCTGGTATGGATAAGGGATGGTATCCCGGTATTGTACCATCGCCACCGAAGCCCGAAAGATAAACGGGTTAAAATCTCTTGAGCTCCTCCGTTTTAGTTCCGCAATTGCGGAGAGGGACAAAACGGATACTGCCACACTACGTTCTGGTGGCTATTCGAAGGGGAAGGGGTCAACACGTCTTCCCAGTACAGTGCGTTACTTTTGATAACATCCTCTTAGTTAGTTCAAGTTAGGTAGGTTAGTTAGGGGGTTTCTGGGAGAGGCCTTTGAAACCTTATGTCTTTTGAAGCCTTATGGAAATTGAGTATCCTTTTTAAAAATAGTGGGCCCAATGGCTTCTATTATATATTCTATTTCACTACTTGTCAAAAGGCAAAAATCTCTAAATTGTTTAGCATCTTCAATCTGAAGTTTCTTAAGAGTAGACCCCGCACCGAATTGGTGACGACGATCTATCCATGGCTTAACCCAGCATTTTTTTTTTTCTTCTTTAAGAACACTGCCAATAATAAAAGCATCTGCAGCTTTCCGCTCGTAAGAATACATGTTACTTTCACTACTTCCAACTGATAACTAGCAGGAGAAATATACCAAGTGGACACGGTTATGAGAGTACGAGGGCAAGGTGAAAAGTTCTCGGCCTGACGCAGAGATGGCGTTCCAATCAGCATCAAAAATTTATATTTTCTGCCTGGATGCACTTCTCATTAGTTCTTATGACAAGTTTCAACTTGTTCTCTCAAGTAGTTTCTTTACACGAATTTTTGTAGTAGACGCCTTGCGTGTTTTTCGTTAAAATGGGATAAACTTGAATATCGTGCGGTGATAAAATTCTTCGTTTTGGATGGGTTAACCCCTAAGGAAATTCATCCAAAGTTGGCAAAAGTTTACGAGGACTCTGCTTCTTCCATGTCAACCGTTAAAAAGTGGGCAGCTGAATTTAAACGTGGTCGCACGTCCCTCGAAGAAGACCCTCGTGAAGGACGGCTAAAAACCGCAACCACACCCGAAACCATCGAAAAAGCGCATGATATCGTGTTGGGCGATAGGCGAGTGAAGGTGAGTGAGATAGCTGAGGTTGCATGTATATTGAAAGAGAGGGTGCGAAACATCTTGCACAAAAACTTAGGGATGCGAAAGTTCTGCGCAAGATGGGTGCCGCATTTGCTGAATGCCGATCAAAAACAAATACGCAAACGATTTTCGCGGCAATCTTTGGACCGATTCAATAGGGATCCGACCGATTTTGTGCGGCGATTTGTCACCATGGTCCACCACTATACGCCAGAAATGAAACAGCAGTCGAAGCAGTGGGTGGAAGCCGGTGGTTCAGCGCCAAAGAAAGCAAAATCGATCGCATCTGCCGGAAAGGTCATGATCAGTGTGTTTTGGGATGCGAAAGGGATCCTGTTAATTGAATACCTTAAGAAAGGCAGAACAATTACAGGCGAATATTACTCCAACCTTCTTGACCAGCTGAATGCCATAATTCGCGAGAAGAGGCCTGGCTTGAAGAAGAAAAAAAATCATTTTTCACCAGGACAATGCACATGTACGACAAGTGTGCGTTGGCGATGGGAAAACTGCGAGATTTGGGGTACGATTTGCTCGGCCATCCCCCCTATTCACCTGATTTGGCACCCTCAGACTTCCATCTGTTCCCAAACTTGAAGAAATTTGTTTCTGGGAAGCGCTTCGCATCCAATGCAGAAGTTGAGAGGGCCGTAGATGAATATTTTCATAGCCTTCTAGGCTCTCACTTCCGAGAAGGAATACTTTTGTTGGAGAAACGCTGGACCAAGTGTGTTGAAGTCAAGGGAAATTGTGTAGAAAAATAAAATCATTTTTTAACTGAAAATCGCAGTCTTTCATTGTCAGGCCGAGAACTTTTCACCTTGCCCTTGTACTTTCAGGAAATAAACTCTCAAAATTCTATCAGAGAACTCACGATATTAAAATCTAGAAAATATTACTCTCAAATGGAAAGCCATCCGAGAGTAACTCTCAGGAATTTACTACGGAAAGTACTCTCAAATGTATTCGCATATTAGTTGTTTTTATTTTTTTTTCCAATATCGCTGTGCATTCTCTATAAAATGCTTTTTTTTTCGTTCAAATCAGAAAGCGAGATAAGTTTTCCTAACACACATACCGTAGGTATCCGTACCTTTGTATCTTTTGAGGTAATATACAAATGCATCCAGTCATTTAGTTATTCAAGCATTTTACATGCCCTTAAGCCGACATATGCAACCTTTGAATGAATGGAAAAAATGTCACGGTCTATTAACGCCTAATGTGTGGAAAAAAAGAAAAAAACACTTCATGCTTTCGATTAATTATCACATCCATTCGGTTCACTTACGAGTAATGTTGGCAAAATAGATGGCATCAACTTATAATCACGATTTAATTCCCTTTAATTAGAATTTTCTTCAAGATTCATTAAATGAAGGTCATTGAATAATAATTACTATCCACCTACTTGTCAAGTCGTGACAATTTTACCATGGAACACATACTGATTAGTTGCAATCATCAGATGCCAATTATACGATATGTATCTCTCGTCGAAGAAAACTCCATACCAATTTACACATTTCTTACTAATAATCTGCAATTAGTGGTTGGTTTTGCAGTTTAATTGTTAATAATTATTGATTTGTTGTCTTCGGAAATCCATTTTCTCCAGCTGGGGGTGACAATTTACTCGTACTGAGTCATAAGATCCTTATAATTTATTATTAATTTACTTTAAACATATGACCTTGTGTCCGTTTAGATTGTTAGATATTGAATCACTCTTAGGGTTAGAGAATTATTCTAGGAAAAAACAAAATAAAATAAAAAGAAATCCAGTCGAGGGAGAATGTTAACAAAAACTTGATACAACAACGATAAATGTATCTCCTTACTAATTTTAAATATCAATACTATATGTAATTGCCTGTCAAAAGCTTTGAGACAATATAAGTGCCTGGAGAAATTTTGTAAACCTGATTATCTGGCAGATTTTATGATAATTAATGGTACACTGATCTTGTTGAATTATAATTGATGCCTTTTCGTGTATTAAAAATTTAGGCGATACGAAGTTGCTTACTTTTAAGATTTGTTTATGAACAATGGAATTTAATGGAAACTGGATGTAGAGAAACGAGATTTTATGAATGATATAAATTTAGGAGAGATAAATTTAATAGATGGGCTGAGTCAATTGAAATTCCTAAAGATTTAATGGATTATGCCAAACAATATTACAGGGTAGGGACCTATTTCGATGATGTCACACTAGTCTCAGGCAAACACTTGCAAACCATTAAAGATGGCTTTATCTCAAAGAAATTCGCCTCCAAAGTCGAACTGGTACTTTTTGCAACGTGATACAAGACTTTTTTTTTGTCGGGGCAGGCACACCCTACTGGAGCACTCACGACTCAAAACAGGTCCATTGTACTACCAGGCAGAGAACCCCATTTTAATGTGTTTTTTTTTTCGTCTTTTGTAGCAGAGTCAGGCGTACTGGAGAAAGCTACGAAGCAGCAGATACAGACCGTTTTTTGGAATTTGGCGACAGGAGCAGTAACGTATTTACGTGAAAGCTTATTCCACCAAACAACTGACGCATAAGAGAGGAGGGGCTTATCATTGCCGTGTAGATCAAAAGAACTTTCCTTGGCAACAAGCCCCATGTCTTGCTAAAAACACCTTTGCATTGACAGAAGACTGAGAAAGTTTTGGAAGTCTTTAGCTCGACATGTTTCGTTCAAAGAAATTTGCCATCTAACATCACTCCTAAATATTTGACTTCCTTGGACAGTTAGATAGTGACGCCTTTTAGCACTGAGTTGAGTCAGACCAGGCAATTTCATCCTTCTCGTAAAGAAAACCACCTCAGCTTTGAGATGATTAACTGAAAGCCCATTCCTAGCGCACCAATCATCGATCATCGATTACGTCTAGGGCCATCTGCACCTAAGAGCAGACAGTCGCTAGGCATGATCCAACAGATGTCATCATCTGCATATGTTTGAGCGTAGACGTAAGAACTATCGAGTGTGTTTAACATAAAGTCAAACAGCATGCACCAAAGCAGTGGAGACAGAACACCACCTTGCGGGCAGCCCCTGTTAACACCTACCATAACACATCGGCCACAATCTGCATCTACAATCAATGTTCTCTTCACCAGCATTGCTTTGATCCACAACACTACTGATGCTTCTACGTCGTGATTTCTGGCGGAGCTACACATGCTGTCAAAAGTAGCATTGTCAAAGGCACCCTCAATATCTATGAAAATGCCTGTCGCGATAATGACCATATTTTGAAGCGCAGTCTCGCAAAATTTTCCGCGTTGTTAGACATGTTGCATCTCTGACAGAGGATGTTCCCTCAAAGCAACTTTGCGCACATGTAGCTCAACTAGTCTTTCCATGGTTTTCCGCAGGAAGGACGTCATTCTAATAGGTCTGAAGCTCTAGGCGAGAGAGTAGTCACATTTGGCCATTTTCAGTATGAAAACTAATCTTACCGTTCGCCAGAGTGTTGGTATATATGCCAGTGCCAAGCCAGCAGTGAAAATTCTCTTCAGAGTTAGTAGTAGCTGATTAATACCTTGTTTCATCATAGATGGGTATATTTCGTCAGGTGACAGATGCGACAGCATATTTGATAGCTTTGTCCATCGCCATGTTCGATGCAGTATACCAGCTGCGCCGAGTTGTTTGGCTCAGCCCGCTAACAGCTTCACTAGTTAAAACTGGTTGCGAACCGATGGTGACCTGATTTTCTGGGAAGTGAGTCTCCAGCAGAAGACTGAAAGTATCCCCTTTCGACTCAGTAAAAGTACCATTAGGTTTCCTTAGTGATTCAGGCTTGATTGTTTTTCCATTCTTTTCTTGTCACCAAAATCTCTATACGAGGTACTTTTAGAAGTTCTCTTTGCTTCGATCGGTAAAGGTTCCAGTCCACCTCCGAATTTGTCTTGAGTGATCAATTTAGAAGTTTTCTGGTTTCCTTGCGAATTCAATGCACTTCTGAGTTCCATCATAGAATGGCCTTCTACAGGGGTTTTTTGTCAGCGGACACGTTAGTTCAAAACATCTGGTAAAGGTTCTATTTGAACGGCTTCCTCTATATTTTGTTTCGTTATGAGTTTGGGTGGAGCTTTGATATTTCTGGCGAAACTCTCCAGTTAGTATTATGATAGTACCTGTTGGACAGGGTCTAGTCAATCACTTCCTGTCTTTGCGCCGTAACAAATGTTGGTTGGGAACCAACATTGTTGATGGTAAGATCAGACGATATGAAGTCCAGAAGACGATCTCCTCGTGCATTGCATTTGCTGCTGTCCCAAACAGAGTTTTGAGCATTAGCATCCCAACATATGACAAAACCTATCTTTCTGGTATCACAATATTCTATGAGCTCGGCCTCTGCCTTTTGTGGTGGGTGTAGTACTAAGTCATAGGGGAAAGGTACAAGACTACTCTGAAATTAAAGCACCTTCTAAAATTTTCGAGCCAAGCTAAATATTTAGAATTGACCGCCCTCTTTCACCTTGAGGTCTTCAATCGTGGTTAGTTATGCATGAAGTTATTGTCGGGTGACCCATTCTATTACAGATAAAACAACCTACACAAACTTTCTTAGAAAAGTGCAGAGACTTGTAGATAAGGGAGGTACTCCATTTACTATCTTTAGATATCTACGAATTAAGAAAGCTGGTCACTTGAAGGGTGGGTTATCATGATATAACAAAATTCAATTCCAAGGGCGCATGCTACCGAGAAAGATTGACAATGTCACTCCCACTCTTGATTTTAACAAAAAGACATATTTACTAAGATTTCTAGTAGAGAAGACTGTTACTGGGGCGGGGTATTCTCACCCTCACCTGAGATTAACCTCTTGTTTAGGTTGCCAAACAGAGTTGGGTGAATTGTAATCGATTACCGAACACATAACTACAAAATGTAATCTGTTACATTTCATAAATTACAATTGGTTCTTGTTATCTGTAATTATCTTACCAAAGTAATCGGTAATCATACAAGACTACAATTACTGTAATTTGTAATTGTAATCGTAAGCGATAACAACCAAATCACATTTCAGTTTTAAGAGAGTTTATGTGTGGTGGATATGGAGAATAGAGGGTTGGTGGTTGATGTTTTGGAGGATGTACGGATGCAGATGATATTTCCTCTATTTCTGCCCATACATCCTTAAACAATTTTAACGAATTACGACTTTAATAATTCAACTTGCAACCTCAATAAAGTCCTCTAAATTAATATTAGTGAAACTTACATTACAGGACCCTACTGTAGTGAATGAATTGGGAAAACAGTAGTAATCAGAGTAATTAATTACTGATAACCTGTAATCAACACTGTCATTTTACTATTGCGAAGACAATGCAATGACAAATATTCATTACGTGTAATAGTGATTAACAAGTAATTCAATTACATTGTAATTTTAATTAATAAAATTGTTTGAATAATTGATTATTTTTGTAATCGATTATTCCCAACACTACTGCCAAATCACTAAATTGTTTTGCAAGTAGAGGTTGTGGGCATTCAGAGGGCTTTCTGATACTTGTCGATTAGTCCGCCATGTGACATTGGCACTTAAATTGACAGCCAGAATGCTATTCCGGTACTCGAAGCATCAATTAGAAGACCCAGGTTGATTAAAAGCTGTCGCAAATCACTAAATGCGATTGCAAAACACCATAAAATTGTTCTGTAATTGGTATTTTCGGAGTGTATTAGTGAAAAACATTTTCAAGGCAGTTTTACCTTCGGATGTTTAGCAAACTTTCTTGTTGGTGTATTCTGCGACTCAAGCATGAGTCTCTCGCTCAATGGCCCGCGCATTTAACCACTGAGCCATGGGGCTAGTATCTACGATCCTGATTCAATCACAAAGTTTTAGGTCTCTTAAATATAGGTAAATGTAGAAACACAATAAACCTGATGGCTACTTTATGTATACTGCATCGACCTTACCAAAATTATTAAATCGGGGCGAGTTTCAAGTTTTCAAGTGAGATTCAATGTCTTAAAAGTGAAGGACATTTCGATAACGACCTTTGGTTATCGAAAGGGTGTCGAAAGGATTCTGGAACATTGGGATTCTTCCGGAATATTGGAAAGTACCCAAAATAGCCAAGTGAATTAACAATCAACATCCAAGGACTAAGCGATTTTGGATACCTGGAATACAATCACATGGATTCCTCATAGACGTCCGAAAACAAACGTAGACCGTGATTAGTACGCGGGCACCATCACTCCATGGCCTTCGTATGTATATCGTATTGCATCTACGCAAAGCACGTAAACCCTCAAATTCGTTTCAAAGAACTTTCCGACCACCCAATATGTTTCCGTTTATTCAATATCGACAACATTGTTGCTTGTGGGACAAGCACAAGGCAAATACTTAACTCAGCTCAACTGAATACCAACACAATGAACTTATGTCATTTCCTACGAATAGGTGTAGGTACTCGTAATATGATATTTGAGTGCAAATATCTCGAAAACGGTGCATCAAAAAAACAATTAAAAGTTTTGTGCTTTAAAACAGTTTAAAGGACGAGCACCACATTTAAAAAAAAAAAAATTATAATCCAACAGTGATCACATTGTGATCGACCCTCTGCATAGGGTTGTAACAATATCCCTAAAGTATCGATAAACACTCATTTGAATAGTGTCGAATCAAAGTATCGATACTACTCGCGAATAGTTATCGAATACTTTTTCGTAATCTCTATTTTTTAGACAAAACTAAAAACAAAACATCTTTCACTGATGGGGTAGATATTTTTCGCATGCCACTACTTCATCCGCATGGTCGACAGGTTGGATTATTGCTGTCGGCAGCTTTTTTTTTTTTTTATTAGTCCTATTATCCTTTAGTATTTCATCGATACCCCTAAAGTATCGATGCCTAGTCATTTGTATATCATCGAATCAAAGTATCGATACCATTCATAAGACTCACAAAAAGTATTCGATAACTTCAGGTATCGAGTACTTTTTAAAATTTAACAAAAAGTTGGAGTTCATACTTCTTCCTGCTCTATTTCTTTTCTATTTAGTTTTGCTTCCGGAAGTGGTTTCATAGTGTTTTCGCTGGAATGGAGTTTTCATCTAACTCACTATTTATACAACTATACAAGGGAATAAAAAAAAAATGACAGTGCAGACTAATAATATAATTGTTGCCGATGTAAGGTTGCCGCCGGCTGTTATCACAAACCTCTAGAACAAATCTATTACATCTTTTAGATCGAAGATGGACGGATCGAGTTGAAATTGAATTGAAATTCAACCTAGTTTCTCGCTCTTAACAAACTAAGAGACCTAGTTGAAATGAAAGAATAAAGAGTTACACCCTTTTAAACCTTGATATAGAATTCACATAATGCGTGTAATGTAAAAGAAAATGCATAAATGAATGACTAACTAAATGACAGCATTTCCGTTAAAAAAAAAAACTATACTTGCGAAATATCTGAATGGAATAAACAAATCAAGGTCACAATTGTAAAAATATTATTCTGCGATCGAAATTAAAAGTTATAAAAGTTATATTCATAGTAATTACTTATACATACAATGATAACATTAGTGTCACGAAGTTATAAAATACTGGAACAGTGTATATTAAAGCAGTATTTATACAAGTTTATGATATTATTATTCAACGAAGGAATTCAGAGAGGAACAAATAAGAAACAAATTTAAAAAAAAGTGAAAGAAACCTAGCCTGGAAGTATCATACATTACTAGTACGCAAAAGGCCAGGTCAGCATTTGTTATTAACAAAATAATTAAAACTATAATATGAGTACAATTATTTTATGATGAATATTCTTCTTTACCTTGTAATTGAGTTATAAAAACAGGTTTTATTTAATACTTAGAAAACGGTCATAAAAACCGTTAGATATAACTAACCGTTTTAAAGTTATTGACGTTTGATCTCGAGTGAAGTGGGCACCCTTTTGCATTCAAGCTGTCATAATATTCAGCGTTATATTGCCACTGTACGAGTATCTATATGGAAGTGAGTGCCGTTGATGGGTCAATTGTGAATTTTGAGACTACTTTGGATACTGGATTTTTTGTTCGACCGAAGGTAAGTCATGCTATTAAATATGAATCTAAAAAAAAGAATTTGACTTCTGTTAGCTCAAAACTGTAACAATGAACTGCTATGCACCTATGATGACGAAAGAAACACTATAAACGATTCCTCATGTTAAGAGTTAGGTTAGGCACATAGAACGCAGGTTGGTGAAAAAGAGCTTTGAGTACTATTTTTAACAGTTAGATCTTTGTAGATCAGCGATATTCATTGTTAGGGGCAATGCTAAAAGCACTTGATAACTTCTCAGTTGACATTGGAGGACATTCCTAAATATTCCGACGTTTTCGTCTTATCTCAATTTTGAAAATATGGTATATTCTTACAAACCTATTCGTTGCTACAGTTTTTTTTTTTTTTTAAGATATTGTAATATGCGAGCTACGGCTCGAGTAGATAAAACAATTATTCTGTGAAATTATTTCTTTATTTTCTACTCTATAGAACAATTCAAGTTCACACTATACTATTCTTCGCAAATTCTTTTCTTACAATGTCTCTTTCCTCTCAAATCACTTTATCTCCTTTCAATTACTTAATTCACAAATTCAAACTAATTACTTTTTCTTGTTTACTCTCAACTTTCAATTTATCACCAAATTACAACTTCGCCCGTTATCACTTTTCCAATCTCTTCGCCACGGTTCTAAAACCAACTGTGTCTTTTTTGATCGCCATCTGTCCTTATATAGCAGAAGTTTCTGATAGCCAGAAACTTCTAGCAAATTCTTCGACCACTGGAACAAGAGAAATAATTCTTGCAGTTTCAATTCCCTTTTATCCCTGATATTATTCGTCTCTTTCGTTGACATGAGCTGTGGAGACTTCGTCCCAGACACGAACCTCGAATGAAAGGACAGTACGAACCAAAATTCTGCCAGAATGAAGTCACTTCGGAATTTGTTGCGTCATATTTTAGGGGGCGTAGTTATTATTATGTTACACTGCCCCCCTCTTAGACGTGTTCGTCCCGAACAAGTGCATCCTCATTTCGGCCATTGTATCGACTCAGTCGGTCCACATGAACCACTTTCATTTTGGCCCTTGGTCCTCGCTGGATGCGGTAGACAACATCGTTGATGCGGGTTACTATTCTGTAGGGACCTTCCCAGTTCCGCTGTAACTTAGGTGATTTCCCCTTTTGGCGATGGGGATTATACAGCCACACCAGATCTCCTTCCTGGAATCCTGACGTTGTTGCCTTGGCATCATACCTGGTCTTCATGCGGTCGCTCGTCATCTTAATCTGGCTTCTGGTCCTTTGGTGTATGTCCCTAAGCCTTTCCCTAAGGTCCGCCACGTACTCTTCTTCATTTCTGGGCTCATTGGTAGGAGATCCAAATTTCACCTCACTGGGTAAACGAGCTATTCCACCAAATAAGATTTCGAACGGCGTATGTCGAGTAGTGCTATGCACGGCACTTCTATAGGCCATCAAAAACAAGGGAATCTGCCGGTCCCAATCCCGTTGGTAGTCACCTACGACCTTCGAGAGATGTTCGTCCAAAGTCCTATTGAAACGCTCCACCATACCGTCCGACTGTGGATGAAGCGGGGTTGTCCTTGTCTTTTTGATTCCGAGTAGTTGACACATCTCTTGGAAGATTCTTGACTCGAAGTTCCGCCCTTGGTCAGAATGCAATTCCAAGGGCACACCGAATCTGCTAACCCAATTGTAGACGATCTGCTCCGCCACGGTTCTGGCTTCCTGGTTAGGGATCGGAAACGCTTCCGGCCACTTACTGAAGTAGTCCATCACTACGAGTATATACCGATTACCATTGTCGGTTTCCGGAAAGGGCCCTGCGATGTCAATGGCGATTCGTTCGAAAGGTGCTCCCACGTTGTATTGGTGCATCTTACCTCGAGTTTTGATTCTCGGACCCTTGCTAGCTGCACACACGTCGCATTTTCTGCACCAGTCTTCGATATCTTCCTTCGCTTTTAACCAATAAAAACGTTCTCGTACCCTTTCTAGCGTCTTATTCACTCCCAAGTGGCCTCCGGTCGCCCCGCCATGCATTTCCTGTAACACCTCCTTGACCCTCGTCCGCGGTACTACAAGCTGCATTACAAACGATTTTCCGTCGGAGGATTCCCATTTTCTTCTCAGAACACCTTCTTGGACATGGAGGGAGTCCCACTGCGCAAAATATGCCTTTAAGGTCGGGCTTCTGTGAGAGATGTCCTGATGATCCGGTTTCTCCATGTTCTCCTTCCAGGCCAGAATCGGCTCGATATCGGGGTCTTCCTTCTGAGCGTTCCGGATCTCATCTACGCTCCAGCCGGCGATAGGTTCGGCTCTCATTCTTTGGATGGAAACCAGCTCCCGTTCTTCCTGACGCGCACAATGTTTACAATCCGTTCTGCATGGTCTCCGGGACAGTGCATCCGCATTAGAGTGGAGTTTTCCTTTACGATGCTGTATTTCGTAGTCGTAGATTTGCAGCCTTTCGATCCATCTTGCGACCTGACCCTCAGGACTCTTGAACTGTAATAGCCATTTTAATGCTGCATGGTCTGTGCGAAGAACGAACTTCCTCCCGTAGAGGTATTTGTGAAAATGCTTCGTAGCCAAGATCAAAGCTAGAAGTTCCCGCCTTGTCACGCAGTAGTTCCTTTCTGGCTTAGAGAGCACCTTGCTGAAGTACGCAACCACCTTCTCTTGGCCGTCATGCACCTGGGAGAGTACGGCTCCTACCCCGACATTACTAGCATCTGCATCCACAACGAACGTTTCCCCGGGAGTGGGGTAAGCCAGTATCGGGGCATCGCATAGCCGTTGTTTAAGTGCCTTGAAGCTCTTCTCGCACTCAATTGACCATTTGAATTGTTTTCCCTTTTCCGTCAACTGGTGCAGGTTCTTTGCGATCCCGGCAAAATCCTTCACGAACCGTCTGTAGTAGGTGGCTAGGCCCAGGAAGCTCCTTAGTTGGTGTTTGTCTTTGGGGACTGGCCAGTTTTTCACCGCTTCGACCTTCTCCGGATCGGTTCTCACTCCTTTCGCTGAAATTATGTGTCCCAGGTACTTGACTTCCGCTCTAAACAGGGCGCACTTCTTGGGGTTGAGCTTCAGGTGGGCACTTCGAAGCCTTTGAAACACATCCCTTAGATTGTCTCGGTGTTGCGCAAACGTTTTTCCTACGACGATGACATCATCCAAGTATACCAAACAGGTTTTCCATGTTAACCCTTGCAGGACACATTCCATCAATCGCTCGAAAGTCGCCGGAGCATTGCACAGCCCGAATGGCATTACCGTGAATTGCCATAGCCCATTTCCTGCGGTGAAGGCGGTTTTCTCCCGGTCTTCTGGATGGATCTGTACCTGCCAGTAGCCACTCTTCAAGTCGAGAGTGGAAAACCATCGGGCTCCTGATAGTGTGTCTAGCGTGTCGTCAATCCGTGGCAGAGGGTAGCTGTCTTTCTTGGTGACGTAATTGAGCTGCCGATAGTCCACGCAGAACCGCGTGCTGCCATCTTTCTTCTTAACCAGTACAACCGGTGATGCCCACGGACTTTTGGAACTTTCAATCAGACCTTCTTTCTCCATTGCCGACACCATCTCTGCAACTTCTGTCTGCTTTGCCAATGGAAGGCGCCTAGCAGGCTGACGAATTGGTCTAGTATCACCAGTGTCTATTCGATGTTGTACCAGGTGTGTTCGGCCGTATTCTCCGTCCTGTGAGGCAAATACATCAGCGTACTCATTGATAAGATTCTCTGCCATAGTTCGCTGCTCCTGATTCAGCTCACTGGACTGGAGAATCGTCTCTCTCGCTTCCGCTGTCCAAGGTGATGGGAGAAGTTTTGGAGCATCACGTTCAGATATTGTTGCGACGGCGGTAATCGGCGTGCATTTTCCAGTCACCTCCCCTCGCCTTAGTTTGACAGTGTGTGGTCTTGCGTTCAAAACCCTCACTGGAACCATGGTGTTCTTTGGTTCGACTAACGTCTTTCCCACGATGTAGTCTTGAGAATTCTTCTCTGGGTCTGGTTCTACTATGTAGAATCGGTGGCTCCCAAGATCACCTTCCAGCTTCGTCCAAATGATTGTCTCTGAAGACGGCGGCAAAACTTCGTCTTTGCTGATGACTGTCCTGAGAGTTACGGCATTCTCATTTCCGTACACCATCGGAATCTCCACATTTCGATACCTCAGTACTTGCATCCCGATGTCCAAGATTACTTCATTTGCTTTCATGAAGTCTACTCCGATGATGCACTCGTCGCATATATCTGCCACCAGAAACGCATGGGAGAACGTCAGTCCTGCCAGAGTAATCGTAAGACGAACTTCTCCAAATACCTTCGCCATTTCCCCTGTTGCAGTCTTCAGGCAGTAGCTGTTGGTGTTGTGCAGCCAGGAGCTTTTGACGATATCTCTTCTTACAATGGAGGCAGTGGCACCTGTGTCGATGGTGGCTACGCACTTCTTCTCGTTGATTAGTGCCTCCACTGTCAGGCTCTTGTTACCCCGTTTGGTTTGCGAAACTTGAATGGTGGTCCTGGGGGCCTCGATTCCAGTAACCAACTTCTGCCCCGCGAAGTTGGTCCTTACGCATTTCCCGACTGCTGGTTTTGCGAAGTCTGACTGACAGGATGGATGTTATCACCGCCAGATGCTTCCTCTCTGCTTCTCCTACTTCCGCAATGTGAACAATTTCCTCGTCTAGGTGCACTTCTGCACTGCCGTTGTAGGTGTCCCGTTTGGTTGCAATTCCAGCAACGGATTTGACTTCCGCGAGCTCTGTCTTCATCCATGACGGCTGTTCTCTGGCATGAGCATTCCACGACGGACATTTCCCTGACACGGTGTATTCCCTGGTATGCTTGGTCCGCAGCCTTCATTGACAAAGCGAATGCCAATGCCTCGGGGAGTGTTCGTTTTTCAGCCATCCTTACAGCCATTTGCAGTTGTCTGTCCTCTATGGCCTGAATAAAAGCTTCCACCGCCATTTCGTTGATAAGCTCCTCACCGGCTTTAGGGTATGAAAGATGGGCTAGTCGCTCTATATCCGCTTGCAACTGTTGGAGCGTTTCCCCCCTTTTCTGGACTCGACTACGCAGCTGAACCCTGTACACCTGCTGCATGTGTTCATCCCCAAACCGCATCTCGATAGCCTGAACCAGAGAGTCGTAGTTCTGCTGTTTATCTTCCGGGATGGTCTGCAAGAGCTCCGCAGCTGGACCCCTCAGTGCAAGTGTGAGTGCAATGGACTTCTCTTCATCGTCCCAGCTATTGGTCATTGCGGCCGCTTCGAATTGCCTTTTATAAATTGGCCATGATGTTTGACCATCGAAGATAGGAGGCTGCATCTCCTTTCTTCTCAGACCGTCAGTGGAATATTCCCGTGCTTTCTGTCTCTTCACGTTGCTGAGCTCCTTAGCAAGATTTTCGACTTGCTTTCCTACTATCTCGAATTGCGTATCCACTTTTTCAAACTGAGTCTCTATCTTCCCGAACTGAGTTTCATGTTTCTCAAAATTTTCATCGAATCTAATTTCGACTTTTTCGAGTTGCGTCTCGACCTTCTCGATTTTTTCTTCGATCACTTCGAATTTGGATTCCAAGTTCTTGTTTTGCTCATCAAGTTTACTTTCCAGAGCATCTAGAGAATTCTTTTGTTCGTCCATTGCTTTCTTTTGTTCGTCCAGCTTAAGTTCTAGAGAATTCCTTTGGTCGCCCATTGCTTTCTTTTGTTCGTCCATCGCTTTCTTTTGTTCATCCAGCTTAAGTTCTAGAGAATTCTTTTGTTCGTCCATTGCTTTCTTTTGTTCGTCCAGCTTAAGTTCTAGAGAATTCCTTTGGTCATCGAGCTTATGACTTTGATCTTCTATTGCTTTCTTTTGTTCGTCCATGACTAACTTAAGTTGCAGGAGCAGACTTGTTATACCCGGGTCGGCTACTGTACTTGCTGGTTCCTCTTCCACGTCAAACTCTATGTCATGCGGATTTTCACCTTCCTGCGTTACTGCTTCTTCCAGACGAATCAGTAGGGCATCTTTTCCCCCAGTTGTGTCGAGGTTCCGCTTACTGAGTTCTGCCTTTAGTTGAGTTATAGTTAGTTTTCCCAATTTGCGACCCATTTTGCGCAACTAATTAACTCAACACAGAAATCGTTTTTTTTTTTTTTTTTTTGTGCAATTTCACACCACGGAAATAGTTATTCACAGAATAAGTTTTATCCCGCTTCTGACACCAATGTAATATGCGAGCTACGGCTCGAGTAGATAAAACAATTATTCTGTGAAATTATTTCTTTATTTTCTACTCTATAGAACAATTCAAGTTCACACTATACTATTCTTCGCAAATTCTTTTCTTACAATGTCTCTTTCCTCTCAAATCACTTTATCTCCTTTCAATTACTTAATTCACAAATTCAAACTAATTACTTTTTCTTGTTTACTCTCAACTTTCAATTTATCACCAAATTACAACTTCGCCCGTTATCACTTTTCCAATCTCTTCGCCACGGTTCTAAAACCAACTGTGTCTTTTTTGATCGCCATCTGTCCTTATATAGCAGAAGTTTCTGATAGCCAGAAACTTCTAGCAAATTCTTCGACCACTGGAACAAGAGAAATAATTCTTGCAGTTTCAATTCCCTTTTATCCCTGATATTATTCGTCTCTTTCGTTGACATGAGCTGTGGAGACTTCGTCCCAGACACGAACCTCGAATGAAAGGACAGTACGAACCAAAATTCTGCCAGAATGAAGTCACTTCGGAATTTGTTGCGTCATATTTTAGGGGGCGTAGTTATTATTATGTTACAATATTTACAAATCCGGGAGAACTCAGAATCAATTTCTATGCAGAAACTCGTACTGGTTTGAAAAATTTAGATTTTATTCGTTGCTGTTCGCTTCTGGAGCCGAACCAGAACCATTCGGGTCACAAGCAAACACGTTACCCATTACACCATGGCCACTCTTTATTCGTCGCCTGTCTTTCCAGAGATTTACTCTAATAGAATGGGTTTTAGGAAAGTTATACAGCCACTTTTTGATTGTTGTAATATGGTGTCCTCCTTGTAAGGTGGCCATGGTATAGTGTGTTCGCTTTTGACTCAAAATGTGCAGGACAGCAACCTGAGCGCTTCGGAATTTGGAAATTTCCTTAAAAAAAAAAAAAAAAAAATTGAGTCCTCGATATACGAGTATTTGTTCCCATAAAATATTTTCTATTAAACCCTATAAATATTTTAATACAATTTTAAAGCATTAACTAAATTTTGGTGATTTTGTTTTGTGTGATAATATTTTTATAATTCTTCCAATCGTATTCATTAGATTTCATCAATTAAAGTTTAAGTACTGATTAACTGATTGACGTTTAAGAATTTAATCATTGTGTTAGTCCACCTGCTTTCTATATGTCATTGAAATCATTGAGCGTATCTAGATGATTAGTAAAACTCGTGAAACTGTTCATCTTCATCAATCAAGATTTAATGCACTTTGATTATTTAAAAATAAATCTAGTGAATATTAAATTGTGTATTTATCGTTAGCGAAACTAAGATCGTCGTTAATAAATAGTTGATTATGATTTATGGATAACGCTGTATAACTATAAAGAACAGGTGATTTAAGAACAAAAAGAGTCAGTAACTTTTGTAACCCTGTATAACTTTCGATTTCACAATGATAAAAGTAGTAAAATTCGGTCCAAAAAACACGATTTATTCAGTTTTTTTTTTGCAATGATACAACTTACAAAAATGGTCAATGGCTTTTAGGTAAAAGCTTTTTTTAATATTTCCCTGGTAGTTAATATTTTCCATATAATATACGAAAACAGTTGTAACAAAAGATGACTTGGCAGGACTGCCGCACGAAAGAGACAGCGCAAAAGAGGGGGACAACAACACACGGCTCTGATGAAGAGGACGTTGGGGATTAAGATAGTATAGATTGGACGAAGAAGACGTACACCGTGAGCGGTAGCGCGCACTATTCTGAAATAAAAACAACCAAATAAATTCTTGTTAAACAGTTTAATTTAAAGTTCAGTAAGAGTGTTATTAGGAAATTGTTCAGGGAATAAAACTGCATCATTCAAAAAAAAAAGTTTTGGAAGAAATTTTGAGAAAGTCGCAAAATCGTTGACTTTGACAAGTTGTACATTTTTCTGTTTAAAAAATTAGATTTTTAAGTGTTAAATTATAAAGGGTGTCCCAAAATCCACGCTATTTTTTTGACAATTTGAATTTTGAGCTATTTTTTTTTGTTGGCAACACTTTAGCCAACAAAAAAAAAAAAAAATACAGCGTGACAGCTGACAGTTCAGGGTCATTAAAAATGGAGTGCTACATGAAAGAACAACGCGTTTTCATTGATGAGCAATATTTTAAAAATAATGAAAGATTGGCAGCTACAGTTCGCAATTTTCGTACAAAATATGGTTGGATTAGTGATTTAACTTCATCAACTGGATCAGTTAGTGATCTTAGACACTCTGGCCGTCTTTCAACAAGTCGTTCAACACAAAACATCGAAGCACTTCGTGAGAGTGTTGTTGAGAGTCTGTGGTTAAGAATTGGACATTCCGACAAGCTCTCTACAGCATATTCTCACGAAAGATTTGCATCTTCGTGCATTCAAAGTGCTACTGTCCACCCACATCGAAGAGAGTTCGTTGAGTGGATTATGGAACAACAACAAGTGGATGCTGATTTTTCAAATAAAATCATCTTCAGCGATGAGGCTCATTTTCATCTTGATGGCTTTGTTAATCATCAAGATTGTCGAATATGGGGTTCAAATCTACGAGCGATTGTTTTGAAACAAATACATCCACAACGTGCCACTGTTTGGTGCTGATTTTGGGGTGGAGGCATCATCGGACCATTCTTCTTTGAAAATCGTTTAGTCAGGCAATAACAGTAAATGGTGCTCGCTTTCTCGACATGATAATCCAGTTTTTTGTGCCTAAATTGGACGATATGGATGTGGACGACATGTGATTTCAACAAGACGGGGCCACATGCCATACAGCTCAAAAAACAATTCAATTACTGCATGGGTCATATTCTGGTCGTGTAAATTCCCAATATTTTCACCTAACCGGCCATTACGAGGATGCACTGGCTTTTGCACATCCAACACTGATCCAGATCGATCGAATTTTTCCATTAATTTCTTAACAGCGGCACGAGATGGACGGTTATGTATAACGACATTATTTCATAATGCGCGAATCATGTTGGTTAAATTTCCCCCTTTACGGAGATGAGTTTTAACAATTCAAAAGCGTTTTAACAAATGTCAATGCTCAGTATTCACAGATGTCAAATAGCACGGGTTAATCTTTGACAGGAATACAGTAGTGCCACATTTAAATTGTAACCTTCAACTGAATCATCCAATAGATCCGATGGAAAATGCTTTACAATTCGCTAGCAATACATACAAAAATAAAAGACTACACTCGATTTTAAGAAATTGCTCAAAAAAACATACAGAAGAGCACATCTGGAATGGGTTGTATAATGCCCTATCCTCTATCTTCTAGCCCAGCATTAATGAAGTAGGTATGCAATTTTTAAAACAGATGCAATATTTGGAGCATATTTCCTTTTTTTTTTTTAGAGATTTTATCAGAAATTTTTTGTTATGAAAGAGCATGAAAAAATGAATCAAATGACGTACAAATGTAGCTGGCAAAGTTTGTAACCAAATTTTACTGATTCTGACGAGATATTCACAAAAAGACTTAACCATTACCGTAATAGAAGCAATAAATGTTTTTTTTTTTTAAGAAAACGCCCCCAAAAAATGGGTGTGATCATGTACGTGGCAAAATATAAAAAAAGGTTACAACGGCTATATACATACAATATTTCATCTATACAATATTTATTAGTTTTTAGCAGAAATATTGAGGAAAATTAAATCTTTTGAAAAGTTGGCGTGTCCTTGGGTGGAATTCAAAATTTTTTACACTTGAACTGCTTCGGTTTCTAGGAAGCTGATACAAAAAATTCATGATGCTAGCTTAAAATTTAGGGCCCAACAAGTGATGAAAAAAGGACAGATGGACGGATGAACAAGGATGATCGCAAATATGTATACTTTTGGAGGAGGTTACAAAGTATTAAAATTAATATACCCTATAGGATGGTATAGAAAGATGTATGCTTGAGACCCTCATATAACATTTATTTTTATTGTAGCGAAAGCATTTACTAGACAACATTACTCAATTAAACATAAGCGTTTATTTAAAAATATGCAAATAAAAGGTTTTGCTACATTTCCCATTGCCATCACCCATTGTTGTGAAACTTTTAAATAAATAAATGTATGACGTCTATAATCTATGTACAATATTACGTGCGTTTTTATATCTATTGTAAGTATTGGTACCCGTAGCGAGAACCATACATGACTTTAGTGCTACACAATAAATCTGCAAAATAATGTTTAATTTGCAAAATTTCGGTATAATCTACCAGTAAGCCACTGTACGTATGCAGATGATATGGTTTAAGGTGATTCAATGTGCATTAACCTAACGGCAAAATAGCCCCCGAATAAATTAGAATTATGGTACTGTTTTTTGAAGTAAGTCACGTACCAAATACGTGCAAATTTGGAAGTACAATTTCAACCGATCGGCATCAACATTAAGTTCTCTTCAGTGTATTCAAGTATTTTGGTAATATACCATATATCCACTTGGTAGATCAAGGTTCCCAGGTGCGGGGTATTAATGAATTCATAGCTAATTAACGATTCTGAGGAAGACCAATAGTATCTATTATGTGTCAGCATACACACGGGATGAACAACGAAATAGGTATGCCAAATCTGTAGATTGGAGACGAATTCGAATTCAACAGATCTCTTCCGCAGTTCATTTAATTAAAAAGGGCCTATATACATTTACGTGTAAAATAAAACAATAATTTGCTTGCCGTGAGTTGTATTAGTAGTGCATGTTGCTTTGGATACATGATTCGAAAAGAGCACTGCTTGCTGAAGAGTACATTTTAGTTCATTAACGGACTTGCGTTCTTTCATAAAATTTTACAGACTAGTTAAGCATTTTATGCTCCATCATTTATACGAATACTTGCACCCATTTTTGGACAAAAGTTGATTTTTTACTTTCATAATGTTTTGCTCGTGTGACTTTATTATTATACTCGTATGTCAAGTCATTGAAGGCAGTAATTTTGTAACACTGTGGTATTACCTTTTACAATAAAAGTATTTTGTTCATACATATAACTGTTATGCATAAGTGAGAGAGTAAAGGAAATTTGAATTTCTCGAGTCTGAACAATTTAAAGAATAGCTCAGTTGGTAGAGTATAAGTCACTAAAACCTAGTCAATAGAAGGTTCAGTCCCTGCCTGTGTATTGTGTTATCTTTTTCGTATAAAAATAATATTTAAAAAAAACTCTCGATATCAGTAGTTATCGAATACTTTTGTTCTCTTTTCACTAGTAGTATCGATACTTTAATTCGATACTACTCAAATGAATAGATATGGACACTTTGTGTCATTAAAACCCAGACTGATCAGGCTCACCGTTGATGAGGTTCGTATAGTTCACAGAAGGACACACATGCACTCTGAATTCCTCCCACATGTCGATGGTATAGATAACTACTGATATCGAGTTTTTTTTTTTAAATATTATTTTTATACGAAGAAGATAACTACCAACTGAGCTATTCATGTACACGTGTTCGGTTATCGTACAAAAAAAAATTGGCAAAACATTCATTTCCAAACGGAACTTGATCACAGATCAGCCGAGCAAAAAATAAGCCATCTCGACCACGGAGGTGTTATCGTCGGGGAGATCAAAAGCATGGGTATGCAATAATTCATCATATTATTTTTTATATATTAAAAAGGATGTATACAGCAATCATATGGCCCGTGGTGATATACGAGTGCCTGGTATCGTGGCCAAATGCTCTAATATCCCTTGATTTACATAAAAAAAAAAAGGTATCCTACTTCAGGTCATCGCATTATCGCTAGATGGACAAAAAGGAAACAATGTAGACTATTGAACATCATATCCCTACAAGTAGACTGGATTGCAGGAAAGATCATAAATATGAAACACATACATGTCTTCACGGTTCAAAAATTGAATAGGTAGTCAGCTCTGTAGTTTTTTGAATCAATTCGCCATAAATAAAGTTTACCACGCTAGTGATTTTTACATACCGCCCAGGGCTTCCTAAGAACTGTTCTTGCTCTTACGAAGAGGTATACATAAATATGAAGATAAACACTTAGTCAGCCGAGAGACGATCAAAGCCATCTCATCCACAGTGATAAAATCAAAACTAAGAAACTGAGAAGACCAAATTATCTAGTTAAAGTAGATTCAGCCTACTAGAAAGCAGAACATGCACAATTTGTTCATCTATCAGAAAATATTTACTTGAATTGTTTGACGCTCGCGCGTCTTTTATCGCACACCGAGTATTTTCCTTCGCTATGAAGTAAATATCGGTGCAAAGTATCGATGCTAAGAGTAATTGGTATCGAAAGAAAAGTATCGATACTTTACTTATATTTATCAATCTTGTATCGTTAAAAACCTTGTGCTCTGTCCAGTGTTCGGCTCGTCACACCCAACGAGCACCAACCGGACCACGAGCATAGTAGAAAATGGAAATGAAGAGAATCTTCATATCCGTCGGACATATTTGGGATGCGGACAAATTAAGGAGGAATCGAGAGTATTGGAAATGAATTGGAGAGAGTTGAAACGTTTTGCAGAAGTCCGACCACCATGACGAGCAGGCGGTGGTGACGCTGTATGCCCCACGAAGCTTAACAGAATTTATGTAAGTAAATAGTAAGAATACAAAATAATGTCAAATAAATGAAAAGAAAATAAGTTACAGTATGAGTATTTAAATTGAAGTTATTAATGCAACTGGGATAAAAAGTAATAAATCGAGGGATAGTTCTGGGATTCAAAACTTGAGCCACGGAGCTACCACGAAATAGCAATAACAGAGTCTGACCATAAATTAATAGCGAAAATTACTGTATAAGTACATATGTAATTGCTAATTCTACTTCTAGTTCTACTGAAGCTTTCTAAAACTGCAGCTGTGATATGAAAACATAACAATTAGCTATGCAAAACTACCGTTATTGCTATTAGTGTGAAATGAAAATAGAAGAACTGAATAAATAAATATAAATATTTTGGAGTTAATAAGGCATGGCCTAGTTTTTCACAGGCATTCATGCTGTGCGACATACGTATTGTGGGGACCTACATTTTTATGTCATTTTCGAATGTCAATTTTTGGATTGAAAGAAGGTTTTCAGTACAATTTTACTCTCGGATGCTTGTCAGACGTTCGCGAGAAGTGTTTTTCTCGGACTTATACCGCATACTTAACCATTGAGCCACAGCGCCGACAAAAAATAACAGAATTAGCTATGAAAAATAGCCGTTATTGCTATTCTTGTGAAATGAAAATAGAAAAATTAGTTATGAAAAAACAATTAATGTTATTTGTGAAAACTGGTGTAGTCATTTTTATTGCGTTAAATGCAACTGCTATTTAGGTAGCTGAAATACTGCACTTAAATGAGTTATACCGAACAGCAAGGGTGCAATGAAAATTCGAAAATTAGCAGTGAAAATAAAATGCTATTTTCTTACGCTGTTTTTGTTATAAAAAAAATTAAGCCTGACCAGAATTTTTGTGTGAGCCTCGGTTATTAATACTTTACTTTACTTTTACTAGAACTTCGACCTTAAACAACAGGGACACTATGTGAAAATTTACGTTCTTTATTAACACTCACACAATACAGCCATATCCTTAGTTGTTATGTTTTATAGAGAGATTAGTGGAAGCCAAATTTTACAATCTTTATCTATCAGGTTGAGAACTAAGTAAGTGCCGATTTCACACATAGATGTCTTTGGCCAGTCAGTCTTACTTTGCTTTAGAAGCAAATTGCGCGTTTTTTTGTGAGAAGGTATTAGTTTGGCGTCAGTTTTAATACGGAGTGCAAAAACGAGCATTTTCGTCATATTTTACTTTTTTATTTCCGTAAAGGAAAGAACGCAGCGCAAGCTGCTACAAAGTTACGTAATGTGTATGGTGAAGAAGCCTTAAAAGAAAGACAGTACCGGAATTGGTTTGACAAATTTCGTTCCGTCACTGAAAGATAAACAACGATCAGGTCGCCCAGATGAGCTTGATGATGATCAAATTAAAGCCATAATCGAATCGGATTGTCAAGTAACTGTACGAGAGATAACGTAAAAGTTAAATGTGTCACATAAAGCGACTGAGAAACATTTAAAACGTATGAAACTCATTAAAAAGCTTGATATTTCGGTTCTATATGATTTGAACGAAATTCATTTAAAGAAGCGCATCAACGCTTGCGATTTGCATCTTAGACACAATGAATCTGACCCTTCTTTTATGAGCCAGCAGAATCCACCTCGAAAGCTGATATCCACCAAAAGAAGATTTTGCTCTCAATTTGGTGGGATTGGAAAGGTGTGGTGCATTTTGAGCTACTTCCAAGGAATCAAACGATTTGGATGTGTACTATCAACAACTGTACAGATTAAATACAGCGATCAACGTCATCATGATGATGACGCTGTGAAATCGCACTTGATTCAGTTGTTTGCCGATAAAGATCAGAAGTTCTACGAACGTGGAATTATGAACTTGCCAGAAAGATGGCAAAAGGCCATCAAACAAAATCGAAAATAAAAAATGTGTTTTATTTATCTGAAAAAATCGGCAATTACTTAGTTGCCAACCTGATAGATGATGATCGATCAATTTGTATGTTATCATGTAGTTTGAGAACGATTTTTGAAGCCCCCCATATCTTACAATTGAAAATTTTTATAGGGAGCTGTATGCCTATATAAAAAGGACACACATACAACACACACATTTCATCAAATTTTTGTCGCGGTTCTGGAGCGAGCAGCGTGAGAATGATCAGTCCGGCAGACTTGAACAAAGAGCGATTCTTTCTAGTCAGTTACTGGCATTTGAACATATTTTTTGTGTCTTAGAACACATTAGAATCAACCCTTTTCCAGCAAAAATGTTTGAAATATTTTCCTAAATTTTTTTCCCGGGATCCCCTGGTTGTTTTCCCAGGATTTATGAGTTGGGTATAAGTTCCCCTTTGAGAAGCCCTAGTAGGTAAGATACTCAATGTAAAGTGGGTATTCATATACATACGAATTCATATGTAGATTGCTCGATTTGAAATTTGAAAACAAAGATTATTTTTATCCTATCGCGCAGCAGGGCCACATGGAATATTCCACAACATCTATTTACGAGTACACCCGCCACAGTGTCTGATAGTGTGACAATGAGTCACAAAGTATCACGATCCATCTTGTTTTAATTCCAAAATTTTGAGAAGTTCCCACACACTGTTATTCTTTACACAAAAACAAAATAACACCAAACAAAATTGCGCATGTTCAGAAAAAAAATAATAATAATAATAATTCATTTGTTTTCTTGGCTGCAGTTCCGCTAGAAATTATTCTTGAACAAAATTTTGATGCTATTCGCTTTTCAAATGGTTCCGGCAGTTTCTATTTTTACCGCCCCGCACAGACGTTTTTATCTATCGTGAACAAAGCACCTTATCTTATTTTGAACTACTGTCGCGAGTTCACCGAATCGTAATCAGACAAACAAAATTTTTACATACTCGTATAACTCATAGATACTTTTTCGTATTTTTTTTTTTTTATTTTTTTTTATAGAAAATCCCTCCACAGAACGTAGAACCAAGTAAAAAGGATGGAATAACTTAATTTCTTTATTCTATGCTAAACTTGCACTCATTTCCACACCAAAAATAAACTCAACCTGAGGTTAATTTAATTTATAATTTACTTTGTTTTGCTTGGGACTTACACTGATATCTCACAAAAGATACGTATTTCCATATAACCCACTTTGGGCAATTATTGTAGAAATTTTTTAAATTAAAGTCAATTGCACTAAATAATTGAATTAGTAGCGAGAAGGAGCAGAGAACACTCAATTCAAATTGATTTCAAATTGGTTGTCATAAACACAAACGCACAGATACACCGATCTTTCGCATGATGCAGATAGAGGGAGATGCGGATGCGAAGTGCAAAAGAACCAATATCCCGGATGATGCTGCGATTTTAATTCAAATTCACTTAGCACTCACTATATCGGATTGTTTACATTGAATTTGGAAATAAAACAACCGATCGTAATTTATTCGGACCGTTTTTGTATCTAATACCGCCCGAACCGAAGTGGTGCGCCTTACTGTGACTATCGAGAACTGAGCGATACGTTGAATTCAAAAATGCTTTTAAGTTGGACGCGCACACAAGTTATACATTTTTTTTTTTTTTGTTTTTGTTTTTTTCTTACAGAGTGTGTACAGAGTGTAGTACTAGTAGGTTCAGTTTATATCACTGGTAGTTAGTAGTCCGCCCATATTAGTGGAGCACCGCCGAAGGAACACGACAGCGCTGTTGAGTGCCACACTCTGCCACCCCAAAAGGGCTGATTCGCTGCTGAATGTGAATTGAGTGAGATTGGCTGGGGTGATAATTAATCGCTTGCATCGCAGTATCGGAACAGTGGGGATAAACATTCACGTACTGAAAGTTGTTATGTTACATGAGACTATGTAGTCATACAAGACATTCTCATATCCCGAGGATAACTTTAAATAGATTGGTAAATAAAATATTTGTTTAATCGATTACTATAGAAAATTTTCTTTGAAGTGGCATTTTTGTTTGCTTTTTTTAGTGCTGTGAGTAAGGTCTTAGTCAGTAAATTCACCATATTTATGTGAACAGCTGATTCGGTATTTGAAAGCAATTTAGGCATTATTAACATATTCGTATCATACCGCTAGTAGAGTTTTAGTTTTCCTTTTTTGTTTTACCGCCTTTTACAGAACTGTTCATTGAGAATAAAATACTGTAATATGCGAGCTACGGCTCGAGTAGATAAAACGCTATTCTGTGAGATTATTTCTTTATTTTCTAGTCTATAGAACAACTCAAGTTCACACTATACTGTTGTTCGCAAATTCTTTCCTTACCAACTGCCTTGCTTCGATCGCCATCTGTCCTTATATAGTCGCTGATAGCCAGAAACTTCTAGCAAATTCTTCGACCACTGGAACAAGAAAATTCTGATGTAATAATTCCAAGATGACAGCTGCAGCTAATAATCTCTTGCGGTTATAATTCTCTTGCGGTTATAATCTCTCTTAATTCGGCGACGTCGTCTTAGACATAATCCGTACACGAACCTCGAATGAAAAGACACTTCGGAATGTGTTGCCTACATCTGTGCGCGTAGTTATTATGCTATATTATGTTACAATACATACAGAAAAGTTATAACCCGTCTAGAAAGGATCGTATAATACTCCAGTCCTAATCACCTAGCCATAGTTACTCTATTAAAATTGGTGTGGCTTCTACTTCAATTTCAATTTATATCAATTACACGTAGATATAATATCCATAATTGTGCAGAGTTAAGCAGTGAGAATTTGAAACAATTTAAATGATAAATGATAACAACAAAAAACAAAAAGTAACTCCCTAATACCCTAGCCTTAAAGTTAAAGTTAGCTTCATCCCTATTAAACAAAAAGATAAACCATTAGCTCTCATGTAGTCAAATGCTGTCTGTCCCTTCTCGTGAAGTCACCGATTCCTTTTTATATTGACTTTAAGAAAGATTCAAAGTCGAACTGAGTACACAAAACATTTTTTTTTGGTCGTGTTAAATCGAAAGGTTGGCACAATTAAGGCTCGACTTCTTTCAGAGGTAGCGAACTGAAGTCTATAATAAAGGTACTCCGGCATTTTATTCTCCTTGAGTTTGAACAAAAAGACTAGAACATTAAAATCTAAATAATTTTGGAACTCCATACCAAGGAAATCTTTTACATATCCAGACAAATCTCACAGCACTATTGAATGCCATTCTTAATTTTCGTGAACTAAAGCTACTGGGATCACTAAAAACTGGATGTGCATAAAGCAACATTGGCAGAATTAAAGTTTTCACCAATGTCGCTTTCACTATGGTTGGAAGACGGAATCCAGATTGGTACAAGGCGCGTAGACTACCATAAACCTTGCCCACAGTTATTGTGATATGATCGTCTAAGGTTAGATTCTGATTGAAACCAAGATCTTTAACCCTCTGAGAATACTCAAAACAACAACCGTTTATTTCGATAGGGAGAAGGCATGACTTGTTGGTACGGCTGATAGCGATAGCTTGGCTTTTGCCAGAATTAAGTCTAAGCTTGTTTATGTGGGCCCAGTGAACAACTAATTTTAGGTCTTCATTAATGCGGGCGGTAGCATCTTCGATCGATCCGAGGGGACATCGTTGGCATACATCTGAACTTTACAATTTCTTAGGATTGAAAGTATATCGTTGTTGAAAAGAGGGAAAAGTAATGGTCCCATAATAGATCCCTGTGGGACATCGGCTGTGTTAGCAAATACGGCATGAGTGAAATTCGAAAGGTAACTTATTATAAGCTTTATGGCGGTTACATCAAAGTTGAAGTAGTGTTTGAGTTTAAGCATAAGAATTTCATGCGGAACAGTGTCAAAAGCCTTCGAGAAGTCGAGCAGAACCAGCGAAGTGATGTGCTCTCGATCATTCGCAGAGCGAAACTCGTCAATCAGATTCAACAGTACAGTGGTGCAGCTATGTTGTTGTCTGAAGCCTGATTGAAATGGTGAAATAAGATGGAATTGGTGAAGATATGAATACATTTGAGAGCTTATTAGCTTCTCAAACACCTTAGAGATGAATGGAAGTATGGAAATGGGGAGATATTATTTTTCCTTGGCGACTGTGCTTTTTAAAACAGTCAGTGGAGACTATAGTTCGTAGATAATGATTTTGAGAAATTTTGGATGCATGCAATCCAAACCTATTGCTTCCGATTTAACAGCAAAGACAGCTTTAAGGACGTCCAGCGGATAGACTCTATTAAGCACAAAATTAAAAGATGTATCGGGAGTTAGCAGCGGGTTTGTAGCTGCGTCCTCATCTGTACTAACTTGCCGACTACATGGGATGCTCGATGAATTTCCCATTAAGATCTCTGACGTCAATTTCATTATCATTTGAAGTTAAGTTCTTGCCTATGCCCAACTCTTTAACGATTTTCCAGGCATTTTTGTACATAACCCAGGCTTGAATTTAGAGTCAAATAATTTTGATTTCGATAGTCTAATTTCTTTCTCCACACAGTTTCTTATCCGTCTGAAATCATCTCTTAACTCGGTGATGCAAATAACATCCACCTTCCCGCCCTCAAATATAATCTTAAATTCATCCCAATGTTTGGTCAAACTTTGAGCATTGAGATGGACAACGGACAGACCGGAATATCTTTTGCAAAAGGCATTCAGCATCACACGAGTTTTATAAAAAGGTTTTCTATTATTATGAGACAGAAGTAATTCACTTCCAGCAGCAATTTCCTCTTCGGTGGTGTTCTTAAAGGGTACAAACAGTTTTGAGGAGATACTCAAGGTAAGAGTAACAACACGAAAAAACCCACAGCAGTCGAGATAGAAGTAGTCAATGGTTTACTGAACCCACTACTACTAGGGGGTTCATATGCAGATGGCTCTAACTTTCCCTAATGTTTCGTTCAATGCCATAGAGCAGGAGTGGTCTTATACAGAGTCTCCTTAGTTCTTCAGGATAGGGCCTTACTACTCAATTGTCTTCAGCTAAAATAAACAGCGATTGGCAAGAGTTATTCTTAGTTAAAGAAGTCACATAACAGAGCGTCACCTTTCCTAAATCATTTTTTTGACATCAAAGGTCTCGTCGGTCGAGGTCATTATCAAACTTTATGGAGCATCGAGCATTCTCCACCCTCATCCTCCACAGATGGATGAGTTTGACAGGATGCTACAACTAGACATGACTCTGCATAGTTCGTTTCTATAAATGCGGCCTTAAAATCGATAAATCTCGATCTAGGATCTGCCGGAGTGTTAAAATTTCCTGGCCTAGATCCGCACTCTTAGGGGCCAATCAGGTTGTTGACTAATGGTTTACATAATATAGCAGATAAAATCTTGCACACGATGCTGAGGAGACTGATGCTTCTGTAGTTAGCCCAGTTCAGGGGGTCTGCTTGTGGATGGGGCAAACTATACGTATGTTGAGATTCATTCATCAGGCATGAACTCGTCTAACCAAATAGCAGAAATGAGTTAGTGTACGCTCTCTACCAACTCATCTCCAGCTGCTTTAAGCAACTCCGCTGGTAAGTCGTCAGATCCAGTAGCCAACGCTGCCGTGGTCCATTAGGAACTCCTCCGTTACCATCTTTCTTGGAAAAACCCTGACGCAGATATGGTCGGATGAAAGTATGCCCGACGAATGGAACCTTAGAATCGTTTGTCCGATCCTTTGTACTGTGCCAACTACATAGATATAGATATCAGTATCCTCAACATAGCGCATAACATCATATTTGCCATATTATGTGAACGCATTAATTTTTTTGTCAACAATCTGATTGTTCCGCATCAGTGTGCTTTTTGGTCAGGAAAAGCTACTATAGGTCAGATATATATGGTGTGGCAGATCTAGGAAAAACTCAGGAGCTCCAAAACGACACTCTCCAAATTTGTATCCACTTTAAAATCGATAATGACAGCTTTTATAGAGACGAGCTATACAGAGACATGTTTAGTTTCCGCATCCCTGCAAGACTTGTCCGTCTGTGCAGGATGACAACTGAGAATGCACGCTGCTCCACCAAGATCGGTGGCAACATCACAGAGGCTTTTGATGTCGGAAATGGACTATGACAAGGTGACGCGCTGTTATTTGATTTCTTAAACATTATACTCGTACTGGAAATTATTGTACGGCAAAAATGAGTTTAGCGGTTAACGAGGGCTAGACAAAGTACTCGTATATGCTTTCATGAAAAAAGAAAATTCCACATCGGTGACTTGAACAGAATAATTAAGAACATTAAGATCTACCTAGGCTTCGCTGTAAACTCGAATAATGATACCAACGCGGGGATCATGCAAAAAATCACTTTTGCCATCTACTGTTTTTTGGGCTAAGAAGGCTATTGAGTAGCAAAGCCGTCTCACGGACATCTAAGGTGGCTTTATATTCAGCCCGGAAAGTCTTCAAATCGATTTACGACGTAGTAAAGGAAGACCTCAAATAAGGTGGAACACACAAGTGGAAAGGAGGGACCTCAACCAACTTTGTGTGCAAAACTGAAGGCGCTAGATGGAGCTGGCTAGAGACGCTTGTTGGTTGATGGTCAAGTCTACTCCGGACTGTAGCCTCATCAAAATTAAAGTTAAGTAAGAAAGTAAATCTTTCTACCAAAATTAATAGTTTTCACTTAAAAATAACAACTTTTAGCGTAGTTCCCGAACAAGAGATACCATAGAGTTTAAAACTTCTCTATCGTGATCATATGCCACTGATATCATCTTTCTGCACCTTTGAATAGACGAGAGCAACAGAGTCGTTCACAATAAATCCTCTTGTCCCTAAATTGAACTGGCAAAAGAATAAAATTGATGTGTACCAACGCAAGTTACCTCAAAACAGAGACTGAACGAAATTGAACCATCAATAAAAATTTTACAGAACGTATTAGAATCGGCAGCATTTTTGCAGAGTGCTAAGTGTGAATCTGGTAAATACCATGAAGCCTGATATGACAGGGAGTGCGATGTTGCCAGAAAAAAGTCATTTACGAGCAGTCAATTGCGAATTTACCAGAATTTAAATGAGGACTGTTTAAAGGAAGAATACCTTAAAGCAAATCGGTACTACAGGTTACTGTGTAAATCCAAAAAAAGAAAACTTTAGTAAGCTTCAAGCTGAAAATTTAATAGGCTGCAAAGATTCTGTAGAATTTTGGAGAACAATACAAAAGATTAAAGGAAAACGATTCGTTATGAACACCAGACCACCGTCTTCAGGTCTCCAAGATAATTTCAAAAAACTAGTCAATGCAAAAATATTTTCTAAACCAATACTGGATTGTAAAATTAGTGTAGCAGAAGTAGAGATGGCTTTTTTTTAAAGCAAAGGAAAATAAAGCTAAAGGAGTTGATCGTATCCCGAACGAATATTTCAAACACGCTACTGCTGAATTCGTAAAGCAAATCACACGTGCCTAACCAAACACCAGATGAATTCAAGAAATCTATAATCTTCCCGATACACAAAGGCTGATCCTTCAAATTATCGTGGCATATCATTTCTCAACACATCACTAACATTTTTCATGGAAATCTTGCGACCCCGTTTTACAAAGTGGATCGAAAGCTCACATCTGTTAAGCGAATTCCAAGTCGGTTTAAGGGATATTCGACAGTAGATCATATCTTTAGTTTGACAAATATTGCAGCGCTCTACGCACTGTCTAAACGCAAGAAGCTGTATACTTTTTTGTTGATTTTCGGGCCGCGTTTGACTCTATAGACAGAAAAACTCTCTTCTATAAACTCTATAGGGAAGGGATGTCTGTGAAATTTGGAAGGATAATTGAAGTAATATGCGAGCTACGGCTCGAGTAGATAAAACGTTATTCTGTGAGATTATTTCTTTATTTTCTAGTCTATAGAACAATTCAAGTTCACACTATACTGTTCTTCGCAAATTCCTTCCTTACAAGGTCTCTTTCTTCTCAAATCACTTTATCTCATTTCAATTACTTAATTCACAAATCCAAACTAATTACTTCTTCTTGTTAACTCTCAACTTTCAATTTATCACAAGATTACAACTTCGCCTATTATCACTTTTCCAATCTCTTCGTGCGGTTCAAAACCCAACTGCCCTGCCTCGATCGCCATCTGTCCTTATATAGTCGCATTTCTGATAGCCAGAAACTTCTAGCAAATTCTTCGACCACTGGAACAAGAAAATTCTGATGTAATAATTCCAAGATGACAGCTGCAGCCAATAATTTCTTGTGGTTATAATTCTCTCTTAATTCGGCGACGTCGTCTTAGACATAATCCGTCTCTTACCGTGGACACGAACCTCGAATGAAAAGACACTTCGGAATGTGTTGACTACTTTTGGAGCGTAGTTATTATGCTACATTATGTTACAATATACATAGTTAAACTATTAATTCAGTGTAGGATGGTAAAAATCTATCTAATTGATAATTTTAACCCACCAGCTTTCTCCTTATACGAGTACATTGATGATGTGGTAAAAGTATTGCCCTGTGGAATATCAATAGAGGGATTCAACATAAAGGTTTTAATGTACGCTGACGATCTCGTACTCTTAGCCGAATCACCCGAGTCGCTCCAGCTAATGATAAACTGTGAACATGAATAAATCAAAGGCAATAGTTTTTCAGAAAGGATCTAGAGTGAAAGATGGTTCTATGGATCGGAACTGAAACAGTTAAAGACTACCAGTACCTCGGAGTAACTATAACAGCAGCCTTTGCATGGAAAAACACCCCTCGAAGAAACCGGCAGCCTCGAAAAATGCTACTGGTACAGTTTGTCGAAAAATATTTGGAAATAAGCATTTAACGTTTAGCTAGAAATACAAAGTGTTTCAAGCAACATCAGAAGCAATATTGTTTTATGCCGCTCAGTTCTGGGGATGGCGACAGTATGAGACTACTGAAAAATTGCTACGGTTCTTCTTAAATCTCAATTTAGACTTCCAAATACTACACCAAACTATATGTTGCTAGTAGAAACGGGATTACCGCCACTTTTCCTCATCTCGCTAAAACTGCATTTTAATTTTATAATTAAGATACTGCATAGCCACAACGAGAGGGTTGCTAAAAGGAAAGTGCATGGTTTGAGGAATGGAAACATCTCGCCGAAGTTTGCTCCCTGTCGTTCAATTTAACTCTGGAAAACTTAGAATAGTGAAGGACGTATCTATACAACCTGCTTGCGAAACTGTATACAAAATTTAGGGAAGAAAATATTGAAAAAGCAATGAACTCACAGCACAGAGAAATACACTGAATTTTTCAGTACAACCTAAATCAAAACAATTATTTCAAAGACAATTTCAGCACTGACAAAATTTCAATGATATTTCGAGCAAGAGGGAAAATTCTATCTTTAAACTACGTGCCACTCAGGATCGATTTAAGCAACACCTGCACTTTATGCAATACCGGCGAAAGAGAGAACATACTACATTTTATCGCCTAAATATCCCATCTTGGCGGAAATTAGGCGACAAATATGGCAGCAGAATTATATTGACCAAGAGGGCGTCATTGAAATTTTAAATGGAGAAGACTGGTATAAATTATTTTGTTAGAATCTTAGAATTTGATTAGTTAGAGTAGAAATCATCCGGTTTTCCGTGCAAGAACTATTTTTAAAGTTAATTTATTTATTTTAGAGTTATTAATTTTTTTTTTAAAGTGCGCTCATTTTGCTTCGTGTGCTATACAATATTTAGTTATCATTTAGTTATTTTAATAATTATAACAAGTTTGTAATGTGATCACATTATGGGGCCTGCACTGTATTAGCTTGTTTTAGATACAAGGTCACGTTTGCATAAATCACACAATTCTATTGAACTCAAGTGATTATATTTAATTATTAAACAGATCTATCTTGACAGGTAGTAAGTATCATACTCGTACATTGTATGCAGTTCAAAATAATTGTCGCAATAAGAAGAAAAAGTTATGCAGGCTATTGGGAAAAACGTCAACACATGCTACAAGATCTTGTAGGATTGTATACATCGATTTTCAAGCAAAGTAGTTATTTTATTATCTTAGCTCATTTTGAACAGTGAAACCTGCTTTCAAACTCAAATTGTACAGAAAATTCACAGCATCTAAAACGGATGCCCAATCCTTGTTGTTCGATAAACTTAATAAAGTTCACAACATCCTACCGCACTATAAGGAAAAAAAAGTCCATGTTTAGTACACATACGTTACAAAATTAAAAAAAAAAAAATCGTTCCACTTAATTCTATGTTACGCAATATTACAAACATTTACAATCTATCTACCAGATTCATTTTGTAGCTAATGTACCTAATACCATGCGTCAATAGATTGACGACGTGATACACAATTAACCGCACTTAAACGGTGTTTGTAATAGCCACTGCGGTAATAATTTTACTTCCTTCATAAGGGCTCAATTTTGGCTCACTTAACACCACACGCGACATCGTTCAAAGACACGTGTTCGTGTGACTCAGCATAATTACTTGTAGCTACGAATTCAGCGGAAAAATGAACATTAGAAACTAAAATAGCTTCAACACCTTGCGGTTGTAAGTATAAATGTGAGTATAATTTACAAAAGAAAGTTAGTAGTTGTGATGTCGCTTAAAATGCAAATGTTGGTTGTATTGAAATGATTTCTGACATATTTCAGAAACATAACTACACCCTACCACAAATTATTTGTATACTTTATAGCATCAAATCATGTGTCGAATTAAATTAGATAGGAAACTAAACGGTTTTTAAATAGGGACATACCAATTTTGTATTCTAATACAAACACATCCTTAAACTTTTTTTATGATCTGTCAATGTCAAAACGTCAGTTAAGGTTTACATTTTTATCATGGTGAAGTTTACGAACGAGCAACGTATTAAAAATTACTCCAATTTTCGGTCGTAATAATCCCACCAGATAGGCTGTGCGTGCTATAGTGGATAAATTCGAGTCAACTTATTCACTATTGAATGTTCCTGTGCCAGTGAGATAACACACCGGAAGAAGTACCGAATATATTGCAGCCGTAAGTGCTTCAGTTCAAAATGAGCCAAATCAGTGGATTCCACGCCGTTCACAGGAATTGGGAATCTCTCAGTCCACATTGTGGCGAATTTTGCAGAAAGATCTTAGCCTACACCCTTACAAGAACAAATTAATTCAAGAACTGAAGTATCTTGATCTCCGATTGGGCTCTGCAAAAGTTTGAAGACGAAATTGTTATGCCCTTATTGAAAAACCCTATACTAAAAAAAAATCTCTTAGTAGTTTCCATTTAAGGCGTTTATACATCGATTCCCTATATCTTATTTAATTGCCGTCTGTCAACATACACAGTTATGGTCATTTGGACTAAATTGTCATCACCTGAAGATGTCTGCGACCTCGGCTTAAAAAAAAAAACACTGCAATAATTCTTAATCTTAAAGCAAAAGCTAATTCCTAGAGTTTCACAGAAGACTCCAGCTACTATACCAACGTCCGTCTAGCCTTTTGGGCTGCAGTCAACAACAAGCGACAGATGAACAGAGAGAGACGGACAAACAAACAGAATGGGGAGACATATTTTTTTGATATTCCATATTATACATATTAGGTGCGCAACTAAGTTCTATCCACGGCTATCAACGAATCAAGCCATTTTTTGATGTCTTCATATGAGTGGAACTGCTGATTAGCCAGACCATGTGCCACGGAACAAGTAATAATCGGATGGTGAAATATCTGGGGAATATGGCGGGTGGGGTAGGGCTTCCCATTTGAGCTGTAATGAATCCATTTTTCATCACCTTCCTTCCTTTTTTGCCGCTGGAGCACTTGTTCACAGGCGAAAAAACGACGCTCAACGACCCTTGGCTTCAAATCATAAGGAACCCAAGTTCCTTGTTTTTGAATCATTCCAAACGCATATAATCGGTTGGAAATGGTTGACGGGGAACTCTTAATGCTGAAGCAAGCTGTTCTTGCGTTTGGCAAGTCTTTAAAGCGACGGAACTAATCACGGCACTTTGTTTCACTTAGAGCAGCATCTCCGTAAACTTTTTGGAGCTCTAGATGCGCTTCAGCTGCCGTTTACTTCGAATGAAAGAAGAAAATCCCGCAAATGGCGATTATTTGGCACAAAATCAGACATTTTCACCAAAAGTATATGACGCCAAAACAAAATCACTAATGTGTCAAAACAGTTTGTTTACGCTCGGTTCATGACGTTTTGGATATGTCAAAATCGACCAACACTTACTGCTGGAGAACTTAGTTGTGCACGATTTCAACGATTTCACTTAAATTTAAAATCTGAATTATTTGTAAATAAAGAGCACATAAGTGCAAGTACGTGAGACCCAGTTGTGCACTTTATTAATTCAATAACGCAGACTTTGTATGTAATGCCCGAGGATAGACTGGACAAAGTGATAAAAATACACCCCTGGGGGGCGTAACCCGCCCCTATTGCATTAACTAACAATAAATAGACCCCCACAAATTGTATAACTAAAAACCAAACGTATACATATTGTAGCATAATAATAACTACGCTCCCTAAAAGTATGATGCAACAAATTCCAAAGTGTCTTTTCATTCTGGCAGAATTTTGGTTAGAACTGTCCTTTCATTCGAGGTTCGTGTCTGCGATGAAGTCTCCACAGTTCATGTCAACGAAAGAGACGGATAATATCACGGATAAGAGGGAATTATAACTGCAAGAATTATTACATCAGAATTTCTCTTTTGGTCGAAGAATTTGCTAAAAGTTTCTGGCTATCAGAGCCGTAGCTTGCATATTACAATATAAACAAAATTCGTCAAGTGCTCACTCGAGTGGTTCCGTAAATCGCAACAGAATTGATTGGGAATAAGTTACGAGGAGCGGTTTAAAATATTTTGGAATTATTTTTTCCATACGCATAACTTAAGACACTTAAAATTTGGGTTTTAAGTTGTACATACATTTATCTAAAAATCATCAAATTCAGATGAAGACGAAGAATGAATTTTCCAGGAACTGGTTGTGCAACAGGATTTGCTATAATTATCGCCTCACCTTCTCCTAAATTTTCGTCCCTTATTTTTTTTTTAATTTTTTGCATTAACAGTTTTGTAGATAGATGCAGGTCATTTTTTTTTTTATATATTTTTGAACTCCTTGGAAACTCAGCTTTATTTTGATTTGTCGGGTGTATTTTTTTTTTTTAGGGTACATCATGCCCCGAAAGCCCAAAAGTGTTCCGTTTATACCATTCTGGTAAGGAATACTAAAAAATGTTTTCTTCCTCTAGCTACGCCCATGAATACAACACACAATCACTAACCTCAAGATCTCTTTGATAGACAATTGGATAGATTCCAGAACTCGTATCTGGAACTTTTCACTTTCTGTTTGATTTTTTGATTTTAATTTTATCATCAGTACCTTAATTCATTTTAATTTACATATTCATATTCCTTTTGGCGCGCGCGAATTATAAAAAAAAAGAAAAAAAAGTTGCATACCAAATGGAGTTCAAAGCTGTTAAGGCCGATATACACACACGACTTATGGAAAAAAAAGTCTGTACAAGGAAAAGTCAAGTAAAAAATGTAAAGTGTTTAACCTTTTCCGGTAAATTTGCTCATAATAAATATATATAGACAACCCTTTAACGACAAGTTAGCGCTCCGATAAGTACGTATGTATATAAAGAAGGAAACGACTTATTGAAAGATTTTGAGTCTTGACATTATCCTAGACGTGATAGGTGATGGATGTCAGTACAATTTCGGATTGAAACGCAATGAAACCAAGACACTAATATGAATGAAACGAAAATCTCAATGTATCATAGTTATTAGAGAAAATACTCTTTGCAGAGAGTGTAATATATCCATAAGTACATCGACAATTCTGCACTGAGTGGAAACTTCCAAGTATTCTATTTATTCATTTTATTTATTGTAGAACACAGTAGTCAGCTTCATGCCTACTCATTCAATTTGTTTAATTCCACTCAATCAGTGGCATAGCTTAAGTAGTTAAACTATTGATGAAATTAATATACACTTGGTGACGAAGGAGCATGTTACTTTTAATCAGCTGTAGGAATATTCAATGCTGGGGGTTATTGGGGGCATTGGACGATAACCCAAAGCCACAGAGCTGAGTTTTAATTCTATTTTTCTTTAGCATAACAATTGTCTATCAGGCGATTTTTATCAGTTGGGCATATATGAGCAACGACATAAATGGACTAGAATCGCTGATGAAAATTGTTAAAAAAACGACAAGAGAATTTTGCATAGCTTAACCAAAATCACACAGTTGTCCTCTGTCACTGATTGGGTGCGGTAATTTTTCTGAAGGCAATGGACAGATAGAGATGTTTGGTCGTGCCAAGTATTTTTACTCCAGTCCAGAATAAAAGATTAGAAAATACATAAGAAATAAAGGGCACGACTGGGTAGCACTTACTTGCTCCATACGAGCTGTTCGTTTGTAAATTGTTCAGATCTCAAATTTATGCAAAATCAATAAGAAGCAAGGAAATGGGCTGATTTTTAAAATGCGTTAAAAAGCTAAACAATTTGTTTGGGCATGTGTTAACTTTTGAATAAAATCGTTTTAGCCATATCCGAGAAATTCACAATTTTCGAAAGTCCTTTAATAATTCAAACTTTTAGAGAAAAACTGAGTTTTCTTGCAAACCATAGCAGGTCACAATTTTTATAGAATCATATTCATATACAGGGTGTTCAAAATATTTAGGCTAGCTACATATACATACATATGTAGTCATCTTCTCATCAAACCAAAAGAAAAGTCTCAAGTTTGGTACACATGTTCAGCCCAACCTGATACGTCAGACTAACAATCCTAGGTGACATGCCGGCGAAATGCCCGTAGTATACACACACTACACGCTTCGCTTAATCTGTTAGATACATATCGCCCACTGAAAACAAAAGTGGCACTAAACAAAAAACCGAATTTTCGAATATGGCCGCTTAAAGTTTTGGACTTAATTCAATGGTCAATAGCTCTAAAAAAAGTATTAAAAGTTTTCCATTTCTTGTGGAAATTAACCGAAGTATCAGGACGGGTATCTCCACAAAGGGTGCGTGGTATATATCGGAACTTAGATGTCGCTCTAACTCAAAAGTGTAAAATTTTGTATAGTGCCACTTTTGTTTTCAACGTGCTATATGTACCTATTCATACTCGTATGTATCTAATGAAATAATAATTAAGCCTCACCAGTTACTGTCGTTCACCCCAGGAAGCCTCAACATTTTTGAGGTACATACTCTTCGGTTAGCCTGTCAGGTAGAACTATTCACGTTCAGGTAAACTTGTCAGGATAAACTGGATATGTGTAGTGGAGTTGCAATCACTTTTTAAAGTATTTCCTGTGATGGTTGATGATATGATAAAAAAATATAGCATTGTCAAAAATTTCACCACCAAACTAAACACTAAGAATTGATTAACTAATCCACGATATGTAACTTAAAAAATCAGACCATAAAATGGGATACGGGTGTTCCTAATATAATTACGACAGAAACTATTGCTATCTTCCGCCATCAAGGCATTTTAATCCTATGAATCGATTTCATGATAGTGAAATATATATGATAGGGAATGACTGGACAAAATCAGCAATACCGGGAGGCCGATAGACTTGCGAAAAAGGAGGTAGCACCCAAAGAACCAAACTCTTTAGGGAACAGTTTTAAACTAAGGAAAGCACGAAACAAAAAAGATCTAAAACCCATAAATACTAACTTAAGTAGGAACAAGTTACGAATACTTACTAGGAACACCTCAGGAAGTTAAATTTAGAAAACAGCGGAGTATTCAGATTTTGCAACGAATCAGAGGAGATTTTGGACCATATTCTAACGAATTGCGGGATTGATTCACAACGAAGTAAGCTGCCGGGAGCCTACCACAAAAGAGACATACTATGTCTAGATCCATTTACATTTACTTAAATTTCTAAGATTGAACGAGGTGCTCTAACACGAGAACAACCTCGATCCTTTAGGTCACCGTGCTTCTACCCTGAAGTAATAATTAAAATGAAAGATATTGACTTAAGTACATAAGGATTGGGGGAGAAATAAGGTATACATATGTTAAACGGTGAAAAAGTCTAAAAGGTAGCAAAATTAAAGTGGGTGGCAAAGTATTATAGTAAATGGGTTTATTTCTTTGAAAAAGTAGCAATTTTACTATGATTGTTGCAAAGTGGCAGCGCTGGTTAGAGCGCGTGATTTCTAGCTCTCATTTTGAGGTTAGAATTCAAATTGGAATTCCACAGCAGTCCCCAGATATGAAGTTTGAAGAAAATCCGTCTGGCCTTGATTAATATCAATCTTCATACTTCAAACTAACTGTCGATGGTTTTGGAAATCGTATTTAGCTGTTAAAGATCCAGTAAGAAGGGTACCAGCAAGGTATATATTCTATTAAATCAATACATTTTTTTTTGATCCCAGTTAAAACAAAAGCTTTTATTTGGTTACGTATTTATGTACTCGAATGTCGTGGGTGATGTGTACATGTTACTGCCAGGACACAATGGTGACGCTAAAGTTGAAGCGTGAAGTGGTATGCGAGCTCACACAAAATCAATGACGCAAAGGCTGAAGTTGGAGTTAAGTCAACTTCAGCTTCACAGAGCTCTTCAGCTTTAGCGTTAGCATCGTGTTTTTAAGACCAGTGTTCTTGCTATAAGAGAAATGAGTGCCTATCGTATATTTAGCAGCTCATTATGAGTAGATATCGGCACAATAATCAACAGTAAGGTATCGAGTATGCAGTCATTCTTACTAGTATAAACGGATCCCTATAAACAGATATGAAATACAAATTAACATTCGATGGCAGTCTGAAAATCCATGCTGTACTGTGTTGTGCAAGTTGTAAGTATCTTATGTTCGGTGACGATAGTGATTAGGCGTACTGTAAAAAAATGAAGGACTTCATCGCAAGAGATCAGAACCTAGAGGCGATGGCGAAACTGTGTGCATGTCCAGATTAAGAAAGGCGGAATCTTCACTAAGTAATGGGAAATGTGGAACGAGGAGTAGCATGAACGCAAAGCATTTGGACAGTGGATTTGAAATGATATCTGCAAAGCTCGCGTGGCCACGCAATGGGACCCGGATCTCTAAAAATATGAGGGAAATCGAAAATTGTGGACGACCTGGTTGGAGCTAAGACACATTATTAGAAACTTTTAATATTGGTGCATAGTGTGGTAGATGACCTACAATCAGCCGCCTAAAATTGGAATTTGCCCGCATGGCCAATTTAGCCGTTTTTAGGTATTTACAGCTCTCAATTTAGCCCTCAACGATAAAGCTCTAAATATAAAAAAATGAAGGAAAATACTTCAGTTGAACAGAACCATATGATCAATGTTAAATATACTTATACGTATATATTGGCGCTAACAGCCCAATGCAGGTCCTGGCATAGCTTCTTACAGTATTCCTCGTGAATGGTTGGGACCCACAGTTTTATGCCGTTTCAGAAGGGCAATTTTTTCGATTGAGAAGCTTCTCATGACAGTTTTACTCTTGGATGTTTTTCAGACATTCGCAAGAGATGGCACAGTGAGAAAACTTTTTTTGTGTTTTCTTGGATTTGAACCTTGAACATCTCGCTCAGTGATCGTTCACTTAACCACTGAGCTAAGACACCCACGATCAATGTTAAATATGCTCAGTCACTAGTTTAATATTGAACGTTTGTACAATATGGTAAGCTCTGATTGCGAAATTGTTAGTATCACTCAACATTTTAGAATCAACTAAATTATGGTAAATACAATTTGTATGACATTTTTAGCTGACATTCGTGTCAAAGCAGTTGCACCAACAATCTTTATTGCGTGCACAGGCACACGTCCATTCGACGGGGTACACAATTATCCACAGCTGTTCCTTTAAAAGACTAGATTAAGTTTTCTACTTATTTCCTTACACTCAAGTTGTGCGTTTCCTGCATACATCTAGCGTGATAAATAACACTCATTCAGCGCTGCAAAAGAAAGTAGAAGTAAGCGCCTGGGAAGCACTTGTATCTTTTTTGATTGTAAAGGCAAAGAATATACGAGTAGGTACGAGTATAAGAAGAGTAGTGGATAATGTGATGGCTTTCTTAGCGGAAGGTTGTAAATTCAAGTGCCAGCCACAAAAAAAGAACCCAAGTGTTTCTTAACAACCTTAGTATAAGCGCTTATTTCGGCGGACACCAAACGTTGGCCGTTTTCGAAAACGTCATCTGCATCAAATTGCTTTGCATAATGTTCTTAAACGCAATCTGCATAAGTCGTTTATTCGAAAACACCATTATAAATCGCACTGCATTTGCAGCATGTTCGATAATGCAGTGTTTGCAGGGCAGATGTTCATAAACCTCATCTGCGCTGCAAAAAAGCATCCAGATAGCTGCGCTGCGCAGTAAGAAAAATGACTGAATCGATTGAATGAAATCGATTATTTTATTTCTTTTAACTAAATATTATGTTTATAGAACTCCATCACCTACTCCTGCCCAAGTATGGATCTAGTCATTGGAATATTGCAAATTTTCTCAATAAATTTTGTTAAGGGCTCCATATTGCTGTTTGAAAACGTCACAGATCAATGGTATCAAAAAACGTTTGCAGTTTGACGTTCGCAAATCTTAAGTGCTGCAATAACGATCAAATTGACGATCAAAATGACGATCAAATGAGGTTAACCATCATGCAAGGAGTAAGTGCTTCGAGCCTCGCGGTGAATGCTTACAGTAATGGTCTTCCAGAGCTCTTCATTTCCTGCTCAGTAAATAAATATAATAACAAAACCGAATAATTTTGTAACTTCTGATACAGCAATTTACGGTTGACGTTCCACCAACATTTCAAAAGACTTAGCTTTAGGATTTGCAAATTGTTTGTAAATAAAATGAAAATAAATAGCAAGAGTTTCGCAAAGTTTTACGTTTGGTGGAATATGGCCCATTTGTCTCTGTCTCGAAAATTCCCATCTTCCTAAGCACAAATTCACAAACTGGTAGATAAGCAGAATTACAGCCTGACAAAATCTAACTAATTGAGTTCAAACCGAAGTTCGCACGAGAATGTATGTACATACTTATGTATTTAAAGTGAATGCAATACAAACCTTTCAACCGGAGATGACACAATTTCTTTTCCCGAATAGATTTTACCTGAATTTCCCTTGTAACACAAAGCAAAGCCAAACTAGTGTTCTTTGCTGCAATTAATTCACTACTAATCCACTTCACATCAAAGATATCTCCTTACACCTCTAAACACCGTGGCTTTCTGACTAACTTTAATGAATAAACGAATAAAGTGCCGCATTTAAGGCTAATTGGATCTAAGTTTTTTCTTCCACGAACTATGTATTCTTTATTCTTTTTACGCGAATTTATTACACTTAACTGTGGTGCTGTTTACCAACAATAATCACCTCACCTGGGATAACAATGCAGTTTTTAGTGGAATGAACTCAACTAAGCACCCGTAAAGCAAGCTATCATGGCACGAAGTCAGAATAAGAAGTCGCGAAATGCGCAACAAGAAAAGTATTCTTCAGATACGAACATACTACTGCGTCTTACCGGAGAGTAATAAAATTATACATATTTCTCTGCAAACATTATCCATCACTAAACCAACATTGCTACAGGGCAAGGGGACACTCTTTCGCATCTTAATTTATACAAAAGGGGACGTAGATAGAAATTAGATTCGCATAGATACGTACTCGTCGTACATTATGTATGTACGAAACGTCCTAAAGACGCACAACTGTCAGTGAAGATTTTTTTTCTCACAGACTGTATTGCGTAGTTTGTGTTCCTGACCTAGGATGTTCCACTTCACTTGAGTGGGAAAATGTGTTGGATTTGTTGGACTTTGTGTCGTTCTATTGCCTGACGTCAGAGGTGTATTTTTGCTATAGCGCCGAGTTCAATGGTCGTTGTGGGTTGCTTTGGTGTACTGGTAATGGCTGTGTCTGCGGATGTAATTCTTTTGTTGGATTTTTCACTCCATACATATATTCAGTCATGTAAACATTTGAATGCAAGTGTTTGTTATGCTGTCAGCTTGTCCGGAAATTTGCAGAAGAATTTCATTGTATCTTTGCATTTTGTTTGTTTCTTTGAATCCAATGAGCCACATTCGTGCAGTTAATAAGTGCATCTGGGATAATCACACGGCATGCAAGTAGCCTAGATAAACATGCGCAAATAAGTACGCACACATGTATCTACAAATAAGTAGAGTGCAGCCATATTTCAAAAGAACAAAACAAAGACAGCACTGTGGGATACCAAGTGATTAGAAATTAGCACAAGGCAAATGCGTCACTTGCGGAAACAATGTTCTTATCGAAAAGAATGACTATTAGAGGGTACTGTACCGCACAGTATATATTGCGCACTTGTGTTGAAGTTGAATGATTTAACTTTCTAACTGTTTGCAACAGCAATGGATCGTGAAAATAGAAATTAAAATAGTCACACATCCTCCAGAAAATTAATAAACATAAAAAAAGAAATTACAACCTGTCTGGAACCGATTGAACCTGCCCTATCCCTCATTTGCTTACCCAGATCTTTGGAAGTAGGCGTGGAGCTTTGAAATTGTTGATTGAAATACAGTGTATCAAAGTAAAACTCGTACAAGTAAATAATATTTTATTTATGAACATAAAACGTATGAACAAAACTTAATATTGACTTGAATTCATTTTATTTTAAAGATTCATTATTTAATTCAATTGACAGAAAACTAAATTTAAAAAAAATAGAAGGTTAATAGCAAAAAACAACACATTTTGTAAAGAAAACTTAAGAACACCTCAAAGTAAAACTCGTATATTAACAAAAATGAAATTATAAAGCTATTATTATTATTACAAATAGAGGAAGGAACAGATCTGAACTCTGACCACTCTCCAGTCTATATGACTTTAAGTGCAAATATAAATATGAAAATCGATAACATTTACCTCACTCATAAAAATACAGATACAGGAATTGTTTTAAATAACGAAGATCAACTTGAAGAAGAAGTACTCGTCTTTACTCAACAGATACAAAGAGCTGCTTGGAAAAGTACTCCTCTAATGAATAAGAAAAAAATTGGTATTAGGTACCCAAAACATATTTTAAACTTAATATCACAAAAAAGAAAGATTCGAAAGAAATGGCAGCAAACAAGGTATCCTGTGCACAAATCGCAACTCAACCAACTCACTGAATTAGTACGCAATCAAATAAGAGAGCTAAAAAATCAAAGTATTAGCCAATATCTAAGCGGGCTGACCGCAGATAAAACAACTGAGCACTGTTTGTGGAAATCAACAAAGTACCTTAAACGACTTGTACAGCATAAACCACCTCTTAAAATAGCTAATAATTTATGGGCCAAAAATAATTTGGAAAAAACAGATTTATTTGCTGAGCACATGGCAAAAGTATTTCAACCCAATGAAAGCCCAAATGAGGACACTTATTTAAGAGAAATACAAAGGAGTGCTGAAATCCCTCCAGCCACACAAAATGAAATCGAAGATATTATTTGCAGAGACCTACAACCGAAAAAATCTCCTGGTTATGATCTGATTACTGTGGACTTGATGCAACAGTTGCCTCAAAAAGCAATGTGCAAGCTAACAGCGATAATGAACGCCTGTTTGAGACTCAAGCATGTTCCTTGCTATTGGAAAGTCGCTGAAATAATTATGATTCCAAAACCAGGAAAGGATCCTCATGAAGTATCATCTTATAGACCCATTTCTCTGCTACCCATGATGTCGAAAATATTTGAAAAGATTTTCATCAAGAGACTAAGACCGATTATTGAAAATGAAAACATGATACCAACTCATCAGTTTGGTTTCAGAGAAAAACACTCAACCATTGAACAGGTTCATAGAATAACCGACGTTATTGAGAAAGCTATGGAAGATAAAATGGTATGCTCAGCCATATTCTTAGACGTTGCTCAAGCGTTTGATAAGGTATGACATGCAGGTTTGCTATACACACTTAGATCACTCTTTCCCAAAGAATATACGACAATACTGGAGTCATATCTCTCGAAAAGATACTTTCGTATCAAGCAAGAAGATGCTTTTTCCTGCCTTAAAGAAATTAAGGCTGGAGTACCACAAGGAAGTATACTAGGCCCAATACTATATCCACTCTTTACGAGTGATCTCCCAACCCCTCCAAGTAGTACAATAGCCACATTCGCCGATGACACAGTAATACTTGCAATCGAGAAAAGCGAAGTAGAGTCAACCAGAATCCTTCAAAATGCTGTAGATACTGTAGTCAACTGGACCAAAAAGTGGCGTATAAATCTGAACAGTACTAAAAAGATTCAAAGGCTTCCGATTACCATCTCTGGAATACAAATTCCTTACTGCAACACAGCAAAATATCTAGGAATGAACCTAGATGCCAAACTTAAATGGAAAGAACACGTGAAGAAGAAAAGAGATGAACTGAACCTTATCTATACATAATAAATTGTTATTGTATAAACAAATCGTAAGGCCCGTATGGACATACGGAATTCAGCTATGGGGATGTACGGCTAAAAATAATATCGAAATAATACAACGTTTTCAAAATAAAGTATTGAGAGGCATAGTAAATGCACCTTGGTATATAAGGAACATAGACATTCATCGCGATCTTAATCTGTAAACTGTCGCAGAAACCATTGGCGATTACACAGGAGTCCATGACCAAAGGCTGAGACGACACATAAACCCAGAAGCAGTGAGGCTCACCGATACGAACGGACTTACTAGAAGACTGAAGCGCATCAAACCACATGACCTAATTGTTGGCAACTAAAAAGGCGATTATATGTTTTGCAATTTTGTATGTATGTAATATTATGTTTTAAAATATGTGTATAGTGTAAACTAGTTGTAGTGTTATAAAATGTAAACATTTTTATAAAGTTTCAAAAAAAAAGCTATTACAGTCAAATTATTATTGAATTTTGTATGTATTAATACTTGGTTGGTAGACCATAACTGGCTTTAATCTGTTTGGCATAGATTTCACCAATTTTTCGCAATAAGATGGTGGTATATTTTGCCACTCTTCTAAAAGGGCATTTTTAAGATCATTTTTGTTAGAGATGTTGTGCGATCTTATTTTCTCTTCCAAGTAACTCCACAGTTTTTCAATTACATTCAAGTCAGGTGACTGTGGTGGCGTTTCAATCACATGGGGGCAATTATACAGCAGCCATAAGCGCATTTTCATTGCCTTATGTTTGGGATCATTATCTTGATAAAATTTAAATTGATCCCGGATACCAAGCTTTGGGAACACTTTTCGTTTGCCTTCGTTTTGTTTGCTTACAAATGCCTTGCGCCTAGCTGTTCGGCCATTGTAGTGGTGTTTTCTTAAAGCAATCCTTATTGTTTCTGGACAAACTGTTTTGTTTAAATATTTTTCAACTTCTTGAGCAAGTTTAGGCGCACTTATTTTTGGATTTACCTTTACTTTACGTATAATCCATCGCTCGTCAGCTTCAGTAAAAAATTTTCGACTGCTTTGCTTACATTTGTTTTTTATATTTTTTTCTTCCTTGTAGCGTTTGATGACATATGAACAGTTGAATAGCTGCGATCAACAATTTTTCCAATCTCACGCATTGTTTTGTTGTTATTATAATGCATAATTATTCAATTTCTGACGTCTGACGGTGTGGCCACGTTGTCGTCCCATTTTGATTAAATTAACTGCTTTACAAATGATCACTCTGAAGGAAAAACTGCTACTGACGACCAAAAACTTACAAAACGCCAGAAGAGTGCAAATATAAGATGTACCGTTATTCGGTGCGATAAACAGTGTGGCATAAAAGCATTGTACGAGTTTTACTTTGAAGTGTTTTCTTTTAACCCCGCATAATAAGTTAGAGAAAATGAGTTAGATATAATGAATTTTTTTTGTTAATATTTCGCCCATTTTTATTGCGAAACGTAACAAATGGTCCTGTACGACTTTTACTTTGATACACTGTACATACAGTAATATCTTGCTACCTATTTAAAAGCTATTTTCCCGATTATTAACCGATTTGTTAAAAAATAATGGGATATTTGTGTGCTGCCTAAAATATAACAAGCCCCAAACTGTTTTCTTTGCGAAGTAAGAATTGAATTATAACCAACTTCAACTCGCTCGAGCTGTCAAAAGTTTTGTTTTATCGTGCTCAAATTTGACACTGTGACATTACATTTTATTGTATAAAAGCTCGTTTTTAGTGGTGCAGTCTTTGATTACAAGCTCCCTGATCATCATATGGTTGCCCTCAATTCATTCACGAATTCCGACCCAAAAAATAATCTTAATCCTCCTAGGAAGAAATACAATATATCATAGATTACAGCATGTTAATAAGAGTATTTGAAAAATTAATTTTTGGAGCCGGTCTATTCGGAGAGTAATCCTTCTGTTGCTTTTGACTTGTTTTCTAAGATTTTACAAAGTCTCATAAAGTCTTGCACTACTGTCTCCTTGCATAGTTCAGGCAATAAAAGACATTTAATGCTATGGGTGACAAATATACTTATAAAACAAATAAAAAGGAAAAATAGGTTCGCAGTTAAATGCTCCAAGCACCCACAAAATAGAAGACTAAGAAAGTAGTATGTCAAATTTTTTTTTATAATTTGCACGTGTGAAAGGTGTTATGAATACCCTTATACTAATTTTTAGGACACGGCCATTTTTTGGGGAAAGGGGAAGAGACAGAGAGAAAGACAGATTGGTGTAGTTGGTTTGAAACTCAGCTGGTATTAAGTTTCAGTGAACTCCAAGGGTGGCTGTCCAGATAACTGGGGACCTTGTTTGTTTTTGCTTTTGTCGTTGCTCATGATTCACAGTATTTTTTTCAGTCCTCCTGATGTCATCATCACGATCAAGTTGCATTTTAGCCATATGACCGCCCTACTGCCAGTGTTATGCCTTCGCAGTAGAGTTGACATAAACTTTCGCAATTGATCGACTTTTTATTTATATTATGCGAAATAAATAGATGATTATTGACATCAGGATTCGAACCGTGAACCAAGAGCGTGACAAGCGATGATGTTACCACTACACCACGGCCACCCTTATGTAAAAACATTCATAAAAAGGTTGCAGAAACGCGTAATAATTATTATTCTGATTTGTTTCAAAAGGTAACAGTAAAGAACAGTGTGATAGTATTATGGGGAAGCACAAGCAACTTTAGAAATAGATGATCTAGAAGTTAATGGAATACATTTATCTGACACCACCAGCATCTCTAATAAATTTTACTGAAATCTCAGAAAAGTTAAAGCCGTCGGTTGAACCTTGTAATTCTTGCAACTGTACGTTTTCCTCAGATGTAATTCCTGATAAGATGCAAAGAAATAGTTTTGTGTTTAATGCGATTACGTTGGTTGAGCTCTATAAACTAATGATGTCTTTAAAAAACAAAAATTCCTGCACTAGTGATGGTATAACGAGCATTTTACTGAAAAAAATTGCTTGGTATGTGGTTGACATCGGAGTTACTTGTTTAACCTAAGTGTGAATAATGGTTCTTTTCCACAATCCCTTAAATGTGCCGAAATAATTCTTGTTTTTTTAAAAAAGGCTTCCAACTTTTGCTAAACTATTTGAGAAACTGATTAAAATCCGCATTATATCCTTTTTGGGTCATAATCACTTTTTCTCAGATAATCAGTTTAGTTTTAGGACTGGTATGTCAATGTTATTGTATGAAGATACTATTCTTAGGTTGTGTAGTCAGTTATATGAAGGCACAGACAATAAAAAATCAATTATGGCTCTGCTTATTGACATGACGAAAGCATTTGACATGGTCGACCATGAGTTGTTACTAGGAAACAAAAAGTTAATATCAATGGAACCTTCAGTAACGCTCGTGTATTAAGAAATAATGTCCCACAGGGTTCTGTGCTTGGACCTCTTCTATTTCTAATCTATATAAATTCTCTATTCACACAGGAATTTAATGGTACATATACTGCATTCGCTGATGATATAGCTTTTACATATCAGTGCATAGTAAAGATTGGAGAAGACTTAGAGAAATTGAGACTATGGTTTGATGCTCATAAGTTGGTTATCAGCGAGAAAACGAAGCTGATTTCTATAAAAAATTCGGGAAATGTTTTATATGATTTCAATTTATGTTTTCATGCGTATGACTGTGAAAAGTTTAGCTTACTCATACACACATGTTCTTGTTTCTTTTTCTTATGTCCTATATCCGCTTGTGGGTCCTAGGGCCTCGACTATGCCTACGCGCTATCGTGTACGGTTTCTGGCAATGTGTCTCAGCTCTCCCCAGCTTTTCCTCAACTGCCGTGCTTCCTTCTCGACTTTTCTGCGCCATGTTCTTCTTGGACCACCAGGTCTTCTGCCGTCCTGAGTTAAGGGGTTCCATTGCATAGCATGGTTCGTTATGGAGCTGTCACCCTTTCGGAGCGTGTGACCAATCCACTGCCACTTCTGTCGTTGGATGGTTGTGCCTATTGGTTCCTGACCCGTTCTCTCGTAAAGATGTTCGTTAGAGATACGATTGGGCCAGAAAATCCTTAAGATGTTGCGTAGGCACCTAATAACGAACGTTTGCAGCTTTCTGGTGATAGCGGTGGTCACTCTCCACGTGCTGCATCCATATAACAGCAATTGCAATTCTTCGCCATATTTTGGACAACATCCCGAACAGGGACTTTGCTTTGGCGATTCTGATGGCTATATCCAGTTCGGTTCCACCATCGGTCGAGAGCATACTCCCAAGATACTGGAAATCCTCTACTCTCTCTACCGGTTGTCCAGCAATGCATATTTGAGCCGATGAGTTCGTTCCAAGACAGATAATTTTAGTTTTTGCGGTATTAATTTTCAGCCCAACGACGCCAGCCTCCCTCTCCACATCTGCTGTCATTTGGTGGAGGTCCATAATTCTATGAAAGAGTAAGCATACGTCGTCAGCGTAGTCGAGATGTTTAAGTTGGGATGTGAGAGTCCATCGAATTCCTCCGTTTCCCGTCGACAAAGCTGCACGAAGCATATGTGGTATTAACAATTTTTCCGATTCCAGTCAATGCTCTAATAACTGCTCCTAAATCGAATCAGTAAAAAATTTTAAATATCTTGGAGTCTTAATCGATCATAACTTGAGCTGGAAGGATCATATCCGAGCAGTAACATCCCATATGATTGACTCGTATACTATACCTCATAAAACCATATTGCTCTGAGGATGTATTAACTTAAATCGACTAGTCTTGCACACTCAAAGTTGCAATATGGCATCACTAGCTGGGGAGGTTCATACTCTACTACGTTGGGACTTTTATTGGTGGCAGAAAAACATCTGTATGTCTGGTATGGTAACATTCCCAGTAGAAACTCACAAATTTATAGCTTACGTACAAATAACTTGCCTCTTGTCAAAATACCAATTGCACATACTCGTAGTACTCATTTTACTCATTTTTACACCATTACAGCCACAACCTATTTCAATAAACTATCAAGCTCGCGTTCGTGCATAATGCGACCCGCCTTTTGACAGACTCGATCAAAGTATCAATTAAGAAAATTAGCTTCTAGAATATTTTGAAATGATACTTTTTAATTCAGCCACCCTGCACATTATTCGCTTCTGAGTAGTCTTTTGAAATTAAGGTTTTAAAAGAAATAAATACAGGGCTAGCTTCTCGTAGCCATTAGTGCTTTCCGACACAACAATGCTATGAACCTACATATAGTTTGATGACGTTTCCGAAGGTATATTTTCTTCGATTAGATAAGCTTCTTATGAAAACATTCTCTCGGGTGTTTGTCAGACGTTCGCGTTAGAGGTGAAGCCGTGAACAATGTTGCCACAGTGACATTTTTATATCAAAAGTTATACTTTTTCTTCTCAGTTTTGATATGATACTTCACTTTTGAAATATGGAAAGGAGATGGGGCAATTTTATATGGAGCTTGGGCCGACAGCGTACATCAATGAGACTGGTATCAAAATAAAGCTGAGCGTTAGTACAATGGTCTAAAAATTGTATCCGAAATAATGTTAGATCCTACTTGTCATTCTCTGCGTTGCGGCTGTGCATGTATCTCATTGTTATCATCATTCTGTCTTTGTGTGTGTCTTTTTTTTGTAATCGTAGGAGGAACCTTCCATAGGCACCGCATTCCAGGTTGCACTGTATTGTCAGATTCCTACTGACTAAACCGTACCTCCGCTAGCTCTGCTCCTCGCCTCGCGGAATCACAACTAGGTATTACTGCGCGGGGAGGGTATTCCAGTTTACACTGCTGTCCGTATCTGCATTTCCAGCATTCTTCTCTGGTTTCTGCCTGCCTGAGCTCGAGTTAATAATGTGCTAACGGCGACCCAACTGCTCTCCGATCTTAGCATCTCTGATATTATATTTGGAGCTTTAAGTGTTTTATTTATTTCAGTCTCCAATCTTTGTCTTTCCTCAAGGAAACTTGGGCAATTAAAAATGACATGTTGTGGGTTTTCTTCCCATGCATGACATGCTGGGTATTCTGGCGTGGTGTCTAGTCTAAAGCGATTGAGGTATCGGCGATAGCCGCCATGGCTCGACAAAAATTGCGTCAATTGATAGTTTTCTTCCCCATGTCTTATACATATCCACGGTTCTATGCTGGGGATTAATTTGTGTGTCCACCTATCCCGTCGTTGTTGCCACACTATTAGCGATAATGTCCTCTCTTGCCTACTAAGTTATTTATCTGAAATGATTTCCGTTTTCCAACTCGAATTCTTTTAGCTTCATCAGCTATAATAGGGATAGGGATCATACCACCAATGATGTATGCCGCCTCATCCGAAATTGTCCTATAAACCGATATAACTCTAAATGCGGTTTGACTATAGACGCTGTTTATACGCGATCGACTTTTCTTCACTTTTAATGCATCAGCCCAGATTGCAGATGCGTAGAGCATTGTTGAGGTACAATTCTAGCCAGTAAAAGCCTCCATTCTCGAAAACGCTGAGTGTACATTCGGTGCCTTCTTTGATATGTATTCCATGTGCTTAGCCTGTCGTCTATCATAACGCCGAGATATTTAATACATCTTTTGGAAATTATTGTATGACTCCCCACCTTGACATTGATGGTTTCTCTTATTCTGCGACTACTAATAAGCACTGCCTCCGTTTTGTGTTCTGCCAAAGCTAAACTCTTTGACTTTAACCATTGTTTGTCAGATGCGATGGTCTCGTTAGCATTTAACTCTAGCTCGTCTAAATGTTTCACCGTAACAACTATAGCTATGTCGTCGGCAAAGCCTATGAATTGTACTCCATCGGGGATTCATAGTCTCAATACACCATCGTATATAATATTCCATAGAACCGGTCCAAGGACGGAGCCCTGTGGAACGTCTGAGGTTATAGAGTATTGCTTTGCCTCTGTGTGTGTATCTGCAGCGTCCTCTTTATTTTATTGTGTTGACAAAAATTTGTTTCAACAATATTATTACAAAATTAGTGACTTATTTTGAAATTTTGTTCCTGAATGTTATTAACAATTGAAAGTAACAAAATGTTGACATATTACACGCGGCTGTCAAATTTTGTATCGATAGCAGGACACATAAATAGATTTACGTATGTAGATCTATATTTTTTTCAATAATACGTGAATGCCCTTAAGATATCACAATATTTGTATTATAATTCATAATACAAATATATATTATATATATAATATTGCTTTCCAAAAAAATAAAGAAATACCGCCTGTCATTTGACCCTGCTCTATATTATCTAGCAGAAGATTTGATTTGACAACAATTTAGAAAATAAATTGTTTTTTTAGGAAAATAAATTATTTAGTTGACTCAATGGAAACTTTACCAATAATTTTGATTTTTAAGGACGTTATACTTTTTTCGTTTTCTGCATGATACCTTTTCCTAGACCCTTGCGGCAACACCGGCCGCGAATAAACTTGAGATGTTTTCTGAGACTCGATTATTGAGCCTGCCGACCAGTGGTCATGCACTTAAATACTGAGCCATGGCGCTCGAAAAAAGCCTAACCCAATTGATCAGAGAAGAAAACGTCCAAGGATAGCTCAGTTGGTAGAGCATTAGTGGCTAAAACCATATCTATGGCAGGATGGTACCATGCCCTTTACATTGATATATAAAATAACGTAATTTCAAATACATACATCCTAGATGTATTCTCTACATCGATCACTCTCTCAATACAAAACAATATTAGAATAGTAATGCGGCCATACCTGCAGTCTTTTCAGAAAATGCAAAAATTTATTTAAAAAAAAAAAATTACATATCTTGACATTATTTTCCCTACTTTATATATAAAATTTCGTGTCGCACAAAATAGATTTCAAAATGTACGTCAATGCAACAATTTTTTAACTTAACATCTCAATTCTTTCTTCCCACACCCAATTAAAATCAATTTATGAAATGATTTTTAAAAATGAGATTCTACAATAATTTTGATGACATTTGAATTTGTTTTTATTTCATTCAGTCAAAAAGAGAACGGTTGATTCATCAACAAATTAGGTATTAATTAGCGCATTTTAAGTAAATTATATTATCTTATTTGTCATACAACGTTGCTGTATTATTTTAAATATTTACATTTCGAATTGGTCTGCTAACCATCATTAGCTAACATTGTTCGCTTATTGTTATTTTTTTAGAATTGTAGACTTCCGGCGTTTTGATGAAATTTTCCATTACTTTTCGACATAAATCCTATGGTATATGGTAGTATCACGCTTCGAATCTCGGCTTTTAGCTCTGGAATTAAATTTCCAATTGAATCACTCTTTACAAATCTATACAACTTTCACTTCGGATCAGTTACGATATGTGCCATTACATTACATTACACATGGATACCATTGTCCTTTTTAGTTAATTAAAGTGGTCATACGATGGAGCTGCGAGTGTTCAATAACTGTCTTGCTTTAGACCGATAATAAGATCAATTGTAAAGGGTGATTCAATTGGAGACTACAATTTAAATCTGGCACTACTGTGGTTATGTCAAAGTTAAATAGCTGATATTTGACATCTGTGAATACTAAATGGGGAAAATTTAACCAACACGATTCGCACATTTTGAAATATTAATATTTCACAGTTAAGAAATTAATAGAAAAATTAGATCGAACCGGGTCAGTGTTGGATGTGCAAAACCAGTGCGTCCTGGTAAATGCCGCCCACGCTAAAATATTGCCGCAGTGAGTGATGGAGTTCGTGACAGCCCATCAAATTCTATTCGCCATAGTTCCCAGCAATTGAACTTTACCTACGGCTCCATAGCTCGTGCGATATCATTTTTTTCGTTGGGGCTATGTGAAGCAGAAGGTTTATGACAATGATCCCCAAGCGATTCTTGAGCTGAGTGATGAGATTCGACGCGTTATTTATGTCGATTTTTTGGATATATTCGTACATTTCACAGCCGTTTTGCATCATTCTGAAGTTTGCTTTTCAGAATTGCAAATAAATAAAAATACAAATATTAATTGTAAATAATCATGGATTTAAATTGATGAATTATTATTATTGTATCTAAATAAACTAATTTGTACGTTCATGTTGAATTCTAAATAAATTCAAAAGTTATGAGTTATGTTGCACTGGAAAAAAAAGAACAACTCGCACAGCTGATGCAGACGTCAAATAAAATTTAGTTCTAAGAGTAAAGTGCCCAATAGAAAATGACATAAATAAGCAGTTTGTCACACTTCTTTTGAATAAAATCAATTAAATCTGCAATTTAGCACAGTTTATAGTAGTGTTTGAATCTACAATGATACTGCTAGACAAGGATGACATTGCATATGAGCTTCTCCTGAAAGAGAGATGCTGGTTTGGTACACATTCCATACCCATATTTTTAAAAAGAAAAATAAAAAAATGTCAAATTTCAGAAATCGAGAAGGAATTCTCTTAAATTCGAAAAAATTACCATTATGTTTTTCGTATGAAATCTTAAAAATCGAAGATTCCACAAATCATGTCAAATCAAATCAAACTTTCAATTCAAAATTTATTCCATATATTTGTTTCTTTTGATTTAAAATCCTTTTTGCTGTCAAATCAATCAGCTGTTATTTATTTGACAATTTTAATGTTTTCGTGAGGCAAATGAGTAGTCCAATTAAGCCCTCGAAGAAAGTTTGTGCAGTAACCAGAAAGTTGAATAGTTTGGCACCACGAGCACGCCAATACAACATTATTTCGCAAATTACTCTTACGTTACGTATACCTACTGCATTGTTGCATCTTGTAATTTTGAATGCCTAGCTCAGAGCCTAATTTTATGCAATGTTTTTTTAGATATCATGTTGCAGTATATACTGTCAACACTTTACAACAATGCAATGTAGACGCCATCATACAAATCTTATGGCGATATTAAGAGTGTCTACAGTGTCTACAAAATGCAGCGTTGTTTTTCAGCTTGGTTTAGGAGAGCCTTTAATGTCAAACAGTGCTGTAGATCGCCCATATTGCTCTTGAATCCCGATACGAGAGAACAATTTTTGGCCCACACCAAAGATGAAACCGGTAAAGGAAGAGGATCAATCCACGGCTAGTGCTGTTATACCCGGAACAGACCAGAATGGTTAATCCCACTGATAGTGATCATGAAGTCGGTCTGTCACCTATGATTTAGAACCAAGCGAGATGAGGGCGTTGTGGAACTGGGTTAAACTTGAACAGGATCACAATACAAGCTCAGCTAGTTTTTTAACAACAGAACTGTCACTTTTGGAAAATGGGGTCGAAGAAGATTCGGTAGAATGTGAGTAGATTTGATTTATTGTACTGATGAAAATCAGTTAAAGTTATCGTAAATATTGTAGTTCTTAGCTATTCAATAAATCCTTGTTAATATATTAATTGAGAAAATTAAATTTGTTGTCAAGCTCCAAACTGATTGTAAAATTGAAACCAATTTCAGTCAATACTAATTTGTGTAGGCTTGGCTATAATGCATACATTTTAATGTATTAAAAATTCCTTCACATCCCTCAAAATTTTAATTTCTGTTATCAAAATGTGATTGTACTGTTATTAAAATGCTGGGTTTCCAATTACCTATTAAATAGGAAACAAATTGTTAAAATTGACAGTTGCACTTCCAATCCTATCAATGCTTATTCAGGTGTACCACAAGGTAGCCATCTTGGGGCAATATTTTTTATTCTTTTTATAAATGATGTATCTAAAGTCATTAAGCATTCTAGGTGCTTGCTTTATGCAGATGACCTAAAATTGTTTTTGAAAATAAAAAGTGTAAATGACTGTTTTAGGCTACAAAGCGATTTGGATAAAATCGTCAGCTGGTGTGAGCGTAACAAATTAACTTTGAACACTTCTAAATGTAAGGTCTTTTCGGCATATCGGCGTTTTTCCCTGTGAATATGTCTTATTTTATCAAGGGTAGCCGATTAGAAGCTGTATGTGAAATAAATGATCTCGGTGTAATTTTCGACACTAAACTTACTTTTAATGCGCATATCGATTATGTCATAGCCAAATCGAACGCAATGGTGGGTTTCATCAAACGTAACACTAAAGAATTTAGTGATCCATACACATTAAAAACCCTTTTTGTTTCTATAGTTCGAACACTCATTGAGTATTGCTCTATAATATGGAATCCCTACTATGGAGTTTCTATAAACAGAGTTGAGAGAATACAGAAACGCTTCCAAACTTGGATGGGTTTTTATGCCCTCATATAATAGCAGATGTGCTCTATTAGGGCTAACTTCTTTAGAAAGAAGACGTAAGGTTCATGCAGTAATGTTTGTACAGGATGTTTTTGTCTATAAAGTGAAATGTACGGAGATATTAGAATTGCTCCATATGTATGCTCCGATAAGAACCCTAAGGGAGTGTCAGTTTTTGTATACTCATACTCATAGATTTAATTATCGTTTAAATGAGCCTATTGCTAGATCTACACGCTTATATAATCTAGTTAGCAACATAGTTGACTTTAATCATAGTAGAACTACAATTAGAAGTTTGCTTCAATTTGAATTGCTGTAATTTAATAAAGTTTTATCTGTAATACATACATAATGTACTTTATTTATAAATATATTATACCAGACATGTAAACTTTTGTAAAATCTGCAAGAAATCAATTTCGTAGATAAATAAATAAATAAATAAATAAATAAAATATCTCTGGAGATTTTAATTGGGGCATAAATTACTGCGTGCCTTTTGGGTACATTTACATATGTATTAAACCACGGACGTCTGAGGAGTTTTTGGGTTTTGGGTTAAAGAGTAATCTTTGTAAATTTTGTATTTTTTTGAACTTCTAATGCCGGTTTCTCATGGACTCAACTCATAGTCCACCATTTGCAAAATTTGGCCGAAAATTAAGCAAAATTCTAGCCCATATTTTTTCTAAAATCAAAATTTGGTGCAGATTGTTCTACTTGTTCTGAACATTGTTCCACATTTTTAGACTTTAAATCTTACCGTTTGCTAAATATCAACAAATATTAAAAAAAAATGCAGAGCACTTTTTTTCGAAAATCCAACTTTAAAAGTTTTTAGATATTCGTTCTGAACATTATTCCGAATTTTTATTGCAACAAGTTAAATCGAACCTGGAACAACTTTTAAAATTTAGATTTTTGAAAAAAAGGGGAGGCAAACCTCAGACGGGTCCATTGAAATCGTAAATTATGAACTTTTATGTTAGAGATAACAAATATGCAGCCACTCTTTAAATACAGTGGGGTCGCGATAACTTGAAATCATAATTAAGTGAGGCTGTTTATGTTATGGAGTTGTTCAAGTTAAGGGCCTCTCTCTGAAGAAAATTTGCAATTCTTTAACATGTGACTTATTGTTATGTTTATTTATAATACAAGATAAAAAACATAACTTTAAGCTCCGAATTTTACGACAATTATGTTGTAATTATATAATTAAGAAAATGAACAAAAAAAACTACCACCACGGGCATTGCTATGTATATTGATGCATTGCATTGCATTGATATGTATATTCCTCCGGAGGATTCTATAATAGGGGTGGTCAATTTATTAATGTTCACGCAAAGTTTTACTGAAGAAGTCGTCGGAAATTAACACTATACATACATACGTATATCCGTACCTATATGGGCAAATATACATCAATCTGGTAAAACAGTGCTGTGAATTTCTTGACTGAGAGGAATTGTCCAATGAAGTAGAATGTATTATTATGTTTTGTGTAGTTTTATATTGCACTGCGACCTAGTGGTTTATTGAGCCCCCTGTTAATACCTAGGAGAGGCTTATTCCCTCATTAGAGTTTCTCTCAGAATATAATACCTTCAGAATTGTTATCGAGTGTCAAACACTCTTTCTTTGCTTTGACCAGGATAGTTCACCCTAGAGCACCCTCTCTAATCCGGTTTCTCTTAGGAATCTGAGAAGGAGAAGTGGGTCAATGGTTAGCATATCCTCATCTGATAGTTGTTACAATCTTTTGTAGGTCAGTGCCCCACAAGAAACCCGAAAGATTTTCTGGAGTCTCACTGGACTCATTGCAGAATCTGCAAAGGCCTTCGATTGTTATACCTAGTTTCCTTAGATTCTTCCTGAGTTAGAAAGCCTATTAGGATATGTAGGTTATTCTTATTAAGGCAGATGGACGCTTCGAATCTCTTCTGGTTGTAGTGTCCCAGAAGTTTCTTAGCTTGCCTCAGACCTAGAGTATTAATCCATGTGTTTCTTAATCCTGTTTTCTTTCTCCATCTTCCTGAATTCTTCGCATATGGTGTGATTACCTATTCCGCAGAATGGTTGAGGTCCAATTAAGGATTTTGGTGCTCCTTGTCTTGCCAAGGAGTTTGCTCCTTCGTTGCTTTCTATTCCAACGTGGCCAGGTATTTAATAGTGGGTTACCTTGTTACAATTCATTAAGTTTGTTTAGGTATTCTCTGATTGACTGTCTGACAATATTGCTATGTCGTAGTTTTTGTATCTTCTATCGAGATTGAATTAAACGCGTCTATCTATAGCGTATATTTAAGCTTGAAAGATGCTGGTACTTTTGCCCATAGGTTCTGATTACTTTCTTCTTGGCCCAAATATACCTGCCCCTGTTCCTTCTTCAGTTCTCGAGCCGTCTGTATAACAATTTATTGTGTGGTTACTGAATCCGGATATTATGGATTCATGGGTCCAGGCCTTCTTGTTATTCAACTTTGTACGGAATTTAGAATGTAGAGTGGAGGATAGTGTCAACTGATTAGCTTGCTACAAGTTGGATAGTCGAAGACGCATTCGAGTTTTGAGAAGAACGAAGGTCAGGCTAATCGGCTTGATATCCTTACTTACTTTCTTACTTAAGATGGCGCTACTGTCCGGGGTGAACCTGGGTCTCAACCAATAAGCGTCTCCAGCCAGATCGATATTGTGCTAACCCCCTCCAGTTTTACACACGGAGATTGCTGAAGTCCCTTTCCACTTGTAAGCGCCACCTTAGGTGAGGTCTTCCTTTACCGCGACGTCCCTCTGGGATGGATTTGAAGGACTTTGCCTTCTTAACCCAAAAAGCAGCGGTTAGTAATAGTGGAGACAGACTGCTGGTATTGATACCATGGTACGAATACCATGGTATAGTGAATACTACGACCCCTGACAGACTGCATTTCGTAGTATTCGATGACTTTGGCGTTAAGTAGTATACTTTGACGTTTGTGTTGTCTGTCATAACAAATAAAAATAGAAAATTCAAGACAGGATGAATAAAAATGATTCACTTTTGTGCCAAATGATGAATATAAAGAAAATTCAAATACTTAAAAGCGAAAGTGCATACCTAAGAATTGTCAAAGAAGCTACGAAGACTAGCCTACAGAGAGAAATTGGCGCTGCAATCAGTAAGATGGTGGTATACCAGCAAAAATTTGCGAATCTCAATACCAAGTATGTTTCATGGTATACTAGCTTTTTACGTAGTATTGCAGTGACAGACACATGTCTATAGAACGTAGTATTGCTATACCATGGTATCAATACCAGCAATCTGTCTCCCATTTTATAGCGGAGCCTAGTGCCTATGACTGTCCTTTTTTGATAAAAGCATATACATATGTTGATCCTCTCTTGTGTACATACAAATTAGAAGAAAAGTCGCGTATACCCTCCCCCTGATGTTGACTGCGCCGATTGTCAGCGCACACTCATCAGTTTCTTGAATAGGATTGGACGGTATGGTGTTTCCAGGAAGAAAATTATTAGCAATTATTTCCTTACTCTTTCTGTGCAGCTTTCCAATTGCATAGTGATTTGAAACGGACTCGCTTGAAGGCCTCGACCCATACAATCCGTCGAAGTAGTTCCGTCGAAGGTTGACGTTGACGTTCACGTATTGTCGTTAAGAACAATCCCTACAAATATGTCGCATACCTTCGTTGACAGATGACAGCCGTTGACCTTTTGTTATTGCTGAAAGTGTTTTCTCTTCAAGTTGTCCGATTGTCAACGGCGATGACAGTTTCTCTACTTTCTCTCAATTCTTCCACCAATGAATGTGCTTACTCTCAATTTGTGAATGCGTGAACTTCAATATGTGAATATGTGAACTTCAATGCGTGATTGTGTTTGCTGCCAACGGATCAAAGTTGGAAGGTGGTTTATAACCGTTGGTTGCGGGCCACATTTCATAAGAATGCGTGTATTCTATCTAGCTGTCAGTTAAAAATGACACAGCTACGGATCGACGGATTCTATGGGTCGAGGCATTTAGAATTTCATACAATCTTTCCAGTATGATGGTAAAGAAATCACACGACAGCGCATTACCTTGTCGTAGTCCTTTTCTGACATCAAAATCCTCGGTGATGTTGTTACCGACTTTGGTGGAGCAGCGTTCATTCTCCATCGTTATCTTGCATAGAAGGAAGAGTTTGGCAGGATTGCCAAAACTAAACATGACTCTATATAGCTCGTCAGTATAGACACTATCATAGGCGACTTTAAAATCGATGAAAGGATATTGAGTACCTATTTGGAGCTCCTGGGTTTTTTCCAAGATCTGCCGCAATGTGAATATCTGATCAATGGTGGACTTTCCTTAAAACCACACTGATACGGGCTAATTTTGGTTGTTGGCAAAAGGTTCAAGGTATTCACATAATTCGGCAGATAATATCTTATACGCGATATTGAGGAATTTAATACTTCTGTAGTTAGAGCAGTTCAGAGGATCTGCTTTCTTGAGGATAGGGCAAAGGATGCTGACGTTCCATTTGTTGGGCATACTTTCATCCGACCATATTTTACAGATGAGTTGATGTACGCTCTGTACCAAATTATCATCAGCTGGTTTATTTTTTGTGGATAAACTCAGCACGTTAGTCGCGGCGTTCTTGACGACTTGCTGATAAATGATTCCATTGCTCATTGTGCTGTGATTCCATTGCTCATCGTTGACCTTGTTGAAAGGTTCAGGGACACTTGATCGGGGAAATCTCTAGCAGTCTCTTGCGATTGTTGCAGTTGGATGTTAAATTTTCTGACAGTACTTTTTTGGTTTTGTGATTTTTGGGATATCCCCATACGTACCTTGGCAGCAACAAAAATATTGGAGGAGTGCCTTACATCAATCTGGTTGACAGTGATCAGCACCGGGCGGTGACCTTTCGCGCCCTCGCAAAGTCAATTAGTCTGATCCCGTTTCCAGATATGATAACCTAGCGAAGATTAAGTAATATTTTCTAATACCGTTAAAGTTTTACATAAGGTACTAGATTTTAACGTAAAGGTAGGGAATCCAATCAGCAAAGAACAGTTGTAATAGTAAAAATAGTTAAAATTTTGTTTTTATCTTCTTTATATTTCACCTACAAAAACATTTTTTCCATTTAAAAATACAATGTATAAAAATAAAAAGAATTTGACACCTCAATAAACATCCATACATATTGCATATATATGGCTACATATTTGTGTATGCAAGCGTGTTGTACATTTACATTTATGCAGACAATGATGCCAAATATTCATTGTTTTAGTGTTTTTTTATTATTATTTTATGGATTAATAATTTGTTCGTGTATACAAAACCAGCCTTTGTTTTTATTGGTTTAGTATTATTCTTGTCATAAGCTGTTTCATTTGTTGTTTTTTTTTTTTAATTTTATAAATAACTTCATATCCTTATTCTAGATTTCTCATTTTTGTTTTTTTTTCGTTTAATTTCATTTAACTACAATTATTATATTTGTATATCTTTGTGTACAGCTCTTTGCACCAAAATCTGCAAAGTTTTTTTTTTTACTTACAAACTAAAATAAAAAGAAAATAGAAAAAAATACACAAAAGGGGAAAAAGAAAAAAACTAAAAGAATACAACAAAAAAAGTTCTTATCGTGCTGTTTTCAATTTCCACCGCAAGAACAAGTACGCTGAGATCCTCAGCACAAAGAATATAATAACTAAGGCAACAATATCCAGCCTAAAATCGGCATTGACCATATCGAGTTCCTCCAAAGTGGTAATTGGAGACTTAAAGTGGCAATATGTTTGGTGGCACTTGAGTTTTTCACGGCCATAGCCATAGGTGGCCAAGGCGGTACCCTCGAAACCGTAACGGATGTAGGAGAGATACGTAATCCATCGCAGGTATACCGGTATCGCATCGAAGGAGACGAAAAATCCGGAGAACAGCAGGAACGGCACCGACATCACGGGAGCTAAGAATACACCATTTTGTACGTTCATGGCAGCACCAACAACAAGACCGACACTTTGCGCTACGAAGGATATCATCAGGCAGGCCCCAAGGAACATTGAGAATCGCCACAGTTCCCATGGTTGTGAGGTGAAATAGTAGACTATCGATACGTAGATCACACAGAAGATTGCCTAAAAATAGATGACAAGTGGATATAAGTTTGAGTTGGAGGAGAATCGTAGAGATTTACTCACCTGGAATGGTATATCGGAGACTGTGATTGCCAAATAATACGATTTAAGAGAGTACCAACGGTTAAAGTTTTCCTTCAGTAGTACGGGCATCTCCAGAGGGACTGCGGAAGAAATGATTTTGTTAAACAAGTTTTAAGAAAGGTTGTGTACAATACAAAATGTAGTTAGTTTTATAGTTTAAGACCCAGATTTGATGCCTATTGCGCTGCAAAATTGGGCTAGAGTCGTCCGTTTGTTCTATGAGCATAAAATGGTCGAAGAAATGAAGAGGTACCGTAGCAGAAGCAAGGTTAACGCCACGCAAACCGTAGTCTACAGGGAATCATATTCGATGTAAGAAATTTGAAATGACCATTTCTGTGGACTTTTAAAAGGCGACTATAGTCAAAATCTCGTTGCCAGTAGTCTGATTCTGATCGTCTTAGGCTAGATGGGGACCAATATGCCCAACAATCTGACAGCACCGATATCAAACAAAATTCAGCTCAGATGGTCTAACAGCTCCAGGAAATGACTTCTTAGGGGACCCATATCCTATAAAAAGGACTGCAATGCAGCAAACTAGATCATCATCACACAAAGCCAGATGCTCGAAAAGACTAACGAATTTCAAGACGACTTCATCCATCTGTTGATTGTCTTTAAAACCGTAATATGGTTGTGGCTTAATGCTTGTGTACTTACTCAGTTTTTTAATGATCCATGGTTCGAAACGAACCTTGGAAAGAAGGGACGTTAGTTCAATAAGAAGGTATTTGAACTGAGAAGAAGAAGCACCCTTTTTAAAGGACGGGCGTTACAAATACTATTTTTCCATCTTCTGTGCAAGAGTTTACAAGAATTAGATGGTTTTGGTAACATAGAGGAACACCTTTTAGGGTAGAGAGATTCAAGAACTCTTGGAACTGTACGGGGCGAAAAACTGCATGGTTGCAAAAGCCAGCACTTATTATCTTTAGCGGCTACAGACCAATTAGTCTGCTTTGCTTGTTGTATGTCACAGATGTGATTGAATACAACTATTTAGCTGCACAACAGCATTCGTGTATGGTAGGCAAATCATACTCCACCTTAGGGACTCCTAGGAGAAAACATGCAGCAAAACCTCCATTGACATCCCTTCATTTACTTCAATAGTTTACGAACAAATTAAATTTGTTTATTTTTTTGTTTGTTCCTGTTCATTTGTAGTAGCAAACAAATTCTAGAAGTGTGAGGAGGCAAAATTATAATAAAATCACTTACTAACGGCTTTTAGGTACGATTTTTTTAGCGTTATAGTCGTATCGACTAGAAAATCTCGTGATTGGCAGAATTTTGTAATCCTAGTCATTGGGGCAGACAACAGTCGTCGTTTCGGGTGCGAATTTCGGTATTTTAAAAGTTGTTCGGGGTGACAAAATCCGTATACTGTAGGACGTAACTAACGGTATTTGTTACTTCAGTTGACAATGATCTGTAATCAAACATTTTTTTCTCTAATAGGAAATACGAAAAGACACATCACATTGTCACTTCTCTGGACTATCTTCTCAGAATATCTCTGTCACTTCTCAGAATATCTACGATCATTCTATTCAACTCGATTCATCTTGGTGTATACTGCTCGAATTTGAGAATAGGAATGTTCGATAGGCAATTCAAAAAGTTAATAGAAGGGAAATAAAAACTGAAACGGGTTTGAGACGGTAGGTAAAACCGAGGCAACACGTTCAAGGCGGTAAGGAAAATCGAAGCAAGTTTTTTTTTTTATAATTTGTGCGCGCCAAAGAGGATATTAATACCCTTCTACTATTACAGGGCACGGACATTGTGAAAATAGACAGAAAGAGAGAGATAGATAGATAGAGTGAGAGTGAGAGATAGATAGAGAGAGAGAGATTTGGTGTAGTGCAAACTCCAAGGGTAACGTTCAGATAATTGGGGAGCATTTTTGTTATGCTTTTATTGTCGTTACTCAAGATTCACAGTATTTTTTTCCGTCCTCCTGATGTCATCATCACGATCAAGTTGTTGCATTTTCATTCAAATGACCCCCCTACTGCCAGTGTTATGCCTTCGCAGTAGAGTTGACTTAACTTTCACAACTGATCGATTATTTCATGCGAAATAAATATCTATGCAGATGATTCTTCACATTAGGATTTGAACCGTGAACCAACAGCGTAACAAGCGAAGATGTTACCACTACACCACGGCCACATTTGATGCCAGAAACGTGCGCGAAGAAGTGGAGGCGGTCTGGTTTCAAGTAGAGACGCTCCACTGTTCGTGAAACCCGTTGAGTACACACAGTCCTCGATTCGTTATACGACATTCAACATTTAACAGGTAGGTAGTTAGGAATTTTTCTTAAATATCTCCATCGTTTGAGACTATTTAGCCCTATAACAACCGGACGATTGAAATGACGTAGCAAATTTAGTTTTATTGAAGTTTTCTGAGAGAATGTACGAGTACATATGTACATACATATGTATCTAATAATAGAGGCAAAGATTGTTTGATTGTTTGTTTTCGATGATCTCAAAAAGTACTGGACCGATTTGGATGAGAGTTTCGTTCCTCGTTTCTTACAATTCCTAGATTATTATATGCTACATAGCACTACCCTTATTCACATTAGTCAGTTAAGACCATCTTCGTTTATTTAACCCCTCTATAATGAATTAGTGAAGAAAGCTAAGCTCCATACTATTAATTTACTTACACGATAGAATTGTTATCGTCATCGAAGTGTACATCAAGAACAGCATATTGAAGAATAGAAAACCAAGGTTACTCAGCACTTTAGCTCCATCATTGCCAATGTCATAGTAGAGAGCACCAATGAGGAAACCAACCAGCAAGTGGGCAAACAGTCGAAGGTACATAAGGGTCTGCCAGAAAAAAAAAAAAAAATGTTTTATCAAATATACTCCTCTATCTAATTTGCAAAACATACCCAATCACGATAGTTAAAGAGCAATGTTCGTTTCAACACCACCCAAAACTGATGAGTCTGCGACGTAGGGTATCGTTCTGGTGAGGCGATTTCTCCCGTCAGTAGCGCCGTTGTAACATTGTCATTCTTTTCCACATCAATCACGGAATCACCCTTCTCGTTCGTTGGTGCCGCCGTCGGCACCGTTGGTGCTGTCACAGTCTCAGAAGAGTCCTTAACCAAGTCATTAACCAAATGCCCGCTAAGCAGTTGATTGTTCAGTGAAATATTATCAACAAATTTTGAGCAGGTCGCGTTTTGAGCATCATTTTTATCTAGTAAAGCCTTTAAATTATGCACCTTGACAAGATCGTTGCGCGCCTTAATGCCAGCGAAATCTATCGCTGTACGAATATCACGTTTGCCATTATCGATTGCGTTGACCAGATTACCCTGGTTATCGCCGTGCTCACCGCAAGCCACTTCAATGACATAACTCGCCGGATTGTGGTAGCTCGGACAATCAAGACCTAGTGTTCCCAGGAATGGTACTAGTTGTTTTGTGCTACCCTGGTACACACACTGTCCCTCGGCTAGAGTATAAAGTTGATCGAACATCTCAAAGAGACGAGCCGAAGGCTGATGGATGGTGCAAATAATTGTGCGTCCTCCCGCTGCTAGCATCTTGAGCAAATGGATACATTGAAAACAGGTGGAACTATCAAGGCCTGAGGTGGGCTCATCGAAGAACATAATCGGTGGATTGCTGACAAGTTCAAGCGCGATGGAGAGGCGTTTCTTCTGACCCCCCGATAGATTGCGCGTGAAGGTGTTACGATGCTCGCTCAAGCTGAGTGTTAAAAGGATGTCATCGATCTGTAAAATAAAAAAAGGATGTTAGTAAAAAGTTTTTCAAAAAGAGATACATATTCAAAAATCAATGGGATATACTTCCAGGTCTAGAGGATTGATTGCAGCAATGGAAAGATGTATTGCAAGAAAAAGTTTTTACCGATTTCATTACGTTCCTGACACAGAGCTCAAGTCTTCCAACTTATATACCTCGTATAGAGCCTAGTCTGAATATTGGGTCTCAAAATTTGTTGAAGGGAAAGAGAGTATTTAATAATGTCCTCTTTCTTTAATCCAGTCGGTATATTCAGAGTTCAAGTCCATAAGGCTTTTTTTTAAGCCTGCGTCAGGGCTTTGAAGAATAAATAAGATTCTTCTCCCGTTTACTTACGCTGTAGAGTTTTCAAAAAAATATAGAAAAGATCTGTTCAGATCCAAGGGCGGGCTACCACATTAAAAATTAACTGCCCAAAAAAAAGGAAGAAGTAAGCGAGATCCAATTGAGGTATCATTCATAACCGAGAAATAGCTGATGGTATGACGTAGGGAAGCTGACTAACTCATGCGTTGTTTTTGCGTAGATTTTTGGACAGCTCTTCCAACAACTAAATCGACATCATCAGTCTCTGAATAGACATGACGTTGACCGAATAAACTGAATTGATGATGTCACTCTACAAATTTCGTCAGCGAAAATTTTGAAAGCTGTACCTCGGACGCCCTACCATGCCCTACTACTTGGAAAATAAACACCATCGAAATTGCTAGAGGTAGGAAATTAGAATAAGCTCAACAATCAACAGGAATCTTCCTTCCATTCAAATATTTATCAGAATTCCATCAGCTTAGATGACATGTTGCCTAATTAGGGAGGGCTGGGAGAATCATAAACCTCTTTCATCGGGATACGACACTGTCTGATACATGGACGCATTCGCCATATAGACTGAAGTTGGCTGCTCTACACGAATTTAGAATATTATTGGAATCTAAGCTTGTTTTGGAAATTGTTGTTCACTAAACTGGATTTCAGTTTACAACGGATCAACAGTCAGTGGTGGTGCATCAACACCACTTATTTCGCAAATTCTCATTAGCCTTTGAGCCCATTCCACTTTTCAACTGGCAAGGTAAAGTGTTACTATCTGACCATTGTTGGACACATACTTTACAGTTTACAGCTGAGTAGCTGGTAGTAAGAGGATCTTTGGAAATTCACTTCTTAGAGCAAACTGGAAGAGGTGTGTGGAACTTAAAAGCTCGGTTGGACATTGTCCTGCAGTGGATCTCACCTCTTGTCCAGTGCTCTTATCTGATTTTTTGAGAGATCCTTCCCGGTTCGGTTTGTGGCTCGTGCAGAAAAAATTAGCCGCAATGGTGGAATGCAAAGATTGCAGAGTTAATTTGCAGCTCACGAGTGAGTCGGAACCTCACAAGGAAGGGGAATATCGAGTGTTACACATGTAAACAGAGCGTAAAACTTCTTAAGAAAGAGAATCAATCACTGAAGGGTGCTTTCAAATGATAGTCTCATACGAAAAGCGATGTAAGCTGGACTGACTCGCACGAAGAGACAATAGACATTTTGATGAGCACAGAAAGTCTACAAGTGACCAAAAGAAACAATATCTTAAGGCTTTAGAGTTAGCGGTAATAAGATCGATACTAGAAAAGCTCTACAAGTAGCACCTAAATGAACTAAGCGTATGGATATTCGAGGTAACGCAAGAGCGTGTGAACTTGCAAGGAAGGTATCATAGTTGCATGCGCTACTACAAAAACCAGTCGTCTTCGGCATGAGATCGTCCGAGTATTTTTCGCCATTTGTATTTATGTGAAGCGTGGTGGGAAAATTCGCAGTGAATACTGCAGAACCTGCAGGGATGTAATGGCATCTGTCATCTGCTGTGCTAATATCCTGCACTTGCCGACAGAAGATCGAGGACTTTTGGCAATCACTACTTCGGGAAGCTGCAGGACTTATGTACGTAAAATTGAGTGGAAAGACTTTCTGATATCTAGCTGGTTCGCATCTACCTAACCAAACCTAGTGCGTCTTGAAAGGGGAAATCATAGAATTTTAACTGAAATAAATCAGTGGTCACTGTCCTCTGGAAAGGATTTACACAGCAAAAGTTATTTTCATGATTTCTGTAATGATGAAGCTTCTCTTCACATTCTAATGAAATACCCAGCTCTCTATCCCCATAGATTGCGAATCTTCGCCAATGATATAGTCTTGTTCGAGGCAAGAATTGTCTTCCCGACAACGTCTGGAGTGAAAAATATATCATACACCAGTTTAATCTGAATGGGCATTAGGTGCAGAAGAGCGTTTTAGGAAAAAGCAACAAAGCTACCGCTGAGATTTTTAAATCTGGAGCTGATGCTTTGGTAGATAATCAACCAAGCATGCGTGGACGAAAAGCATTTCAGAGGCGATAGAATGCGTTGTATATGACATATCGCTGCTCAATGCTACAAAAAAGATCAGCGAAGCTTCAAAATTCTGCTTTCTTTTACACCAAACACCCGATGCACACTTCACACTAGAAATCTTCGAAACGACCAACGAATCTCATCATCAGCCAATTTCCAAGCAAATGATAGCATTACTCGGTTAGAGCTATACAAGATGAAATCTGAATTCACAATCCCAAGAAAGTGTCATGTGTATGTTTTCAAACACCTCGCTCCTCACCTTCCCCTCCTTTCGAAACAATTGTCTTCTTGGAGCAGTCCCTAGAATCTGCTTACCGAATAATCTCGGTCTCGGAGAAAAATGGACGATTTGTCCGGGCATACATATGTACATAATGTCCCACAATTCTGCTGAAAGAGACCTTTTTTAATGTTGGAGGCTACTTCACATTTACTGCCCGAACAGAATGAGGTAGCTGTGGCGTAGCATGTTACGTAAGTAAGGGGTGTCAAAAGTAGAAATATATACAAAATCAATAGTGCGCCCATAATGAGTAGCTGTAGCGATAGTACGAGTTGGTTTACTTTTAACTTTTGTATCGCTACAAGTTTGACAGCTCGCTAAAAACAGAAGAAATGGAAGAAGGCGACGTCGAAAAATTCGTTGAATCTGTAAAAAAAAAAGGGAAATATTGTGGGAAAGGGAAACATGTTTTTTTTTTCATAAAAGTAAAGTGGTCTCGAAAAAACCTTTGGAACTTCTTTCCTGGTACAAAGGGCGCACCTAACATTTCTGTTTTTTATCTTTCAGTAGCTTATATGCAAGAGATCACATCTGAACCACAGTCAGTAAAAATATAGCTTCTTCTTCTTCATCCATTTCATTTTAGATATAATTTAATGTTTAATACAAGAAAACAAATTTTCCACAATACATTTTCCAAAACTAAACAACACAATTCCAATTAGTTACGTTTCAAGCTCGGTTTCAAGTGACAATTAATTTGACATAACGCGATACACCATTGTGGGCGAATTTTATGAGTGCAGCGCCACACCATTGGACAACGCGTACTTGTGCTACTACTACGCCACAGCTACCGTGGATTGTGTTCGGGCAGTTAATCTTCGCTCACAACACCGCTGTACGACACGATTGTATGTCCCAGGCGTATGTTCAAAATCTGAAGGTTTATTTTCCAATAAGAAGGTTGGACCACTATATGCTTGCAGTCTAGTGTCAACAATCATTAGTTAAAATCCTTAACGACAATCTCGAACTGTATAAACATAGAGCACACTATTCTGCATTCATAAGCGAATTCTGACTGGAGGGCAAGGCAGAGGAAGCTGCTAGATGAGATCGTTCTTGGTCTCGACAGTTGAATCAATGGCAACAATCATTACAAATACAAAAACTAAGCTTGTTGTCTTTTAAATGCGAAATAGCTGAATTCGCCTCGTACTTAAGGCGATTACCAACCCCGGAGTAAGTGTTGCCCTAACAAATGACACTCTCGTTGGGATACAATAGACATTTATGCATTTATGTTTTGGCAAATAACTAAGTTGAAACTCCAAAGTCAAAAGACAATGGTGTAATGACCGTTAGTATGGTGCCAAGTCCTTAACTGTAGACAAATGGCAGGAAAATACATAAGAAGAGATGTTAAGCTTAGTATTGCAAAAGAAAGACCTATTCTCGCGTCATATTCTGTGTGCTCTACTTCATCTAAAGCTGCACAAGTATTGTACTTAATCTACCGACGTTTGGCATAAGCACGTCCTTTAAGATAACCCCACGGAAAAAAAACTCCACAATGCCGAACAAAAATGGCAAGCAGACGTGTGTTTGTGTAATTAGCTGTACATAGGCAATCAGTGCTGGCACTTAATAACGAATCTTCAACTTAGCGACCTTGATTGTGTAATCAAATTTTATTTGAAATTAAGAATCAAATTTAATTGTTTTGGAATCAAAAATGTGTCAGTAAATAAAGTGTTCCACATACAAGTTCTAAACTTCTGCCACAGGTGTCTACGTATCTATGCACTGCGGCATTATATTCGAAAACAAATTCCAACTTACCATAGCATTTTTCTCCGGTTTTGTGAACTTTTTGCTGAGCTTCAGGTTTGTGGCCACAGTCATTGCTTCTTGGACGGTTAAATTCGTATGCAACTGGTTGTCTTGCATGATGTACGCCGAGAGCTTGCGAAATATGCTTAGGTTACGTTCCCGTCCATTCATTGTTATTGTACCCTCAGTGACATTCGTTCTGGAAGGTTAAACAAGAAAACAAATGAGTACCGATTCAAATGAAAACAAATGTGATGAATACAGTCTGAATGGAGCTTTCAATGGATTTGCATAAAAATATTCATAAATCTAATATTCAAGCGAAAGGTTATTCTGCGAGCAATAAAAGCCATATGGTTAAAAAATATAAACTGCACGACTGAGTCGCACGTACTTGCACCTATTTATCTGTAAATCATTCAAATTTTTAAAATTTAAACAAATTCGTTAAAAAAAATTGTCTTTTTTTAATTTTCCAAAACTTATTCTTGCATATGTTAAATATTGTTCAAATACAGATTTCTAATAACATCGATTGGGTCATAACTGAGAAATAGCCAATTTTCAAAAATCAGCTAATAATTAAAGTACCGTTATACGCATTTTTTGGCAAAAATCGGGTACGCCATCTATTGGCATATGTTGACTGTAACTCAAATATTAAATTTGAACAAAATCGTTGGTGCCGTTTTCGAGAAAATCGATATTTTATAAAATCGGCCATTAAGTACCGTTAATTTTTGGGTTAGAATGACAATTCCGATTTCGCCTCGAATTGTGAGCCCACATACGCCAGATATAAAGTTTGAAGAAAATCCGTAGAGCCGCCCAGGCTGCAGTCGACCATACATACAGACAGACAGATGGACACAATTACAAGACTTTTTTGAGATACTCCCTACAGTAATACCAAGATTGATCAAAATAGGTGCAAGTAAAAATACCGTAATGTTGATACAATAAGGTGCAGAATATTGTATGATAATACGGGAAGCAGAATTTAAACCATAAGTGGAATTATTTGGGCTGAAAGAAACGTTTTTTTTTTTCCATCACAGAGCATACAAAACACTACGTTCTCTCAATGCATTCTCTCAGTATCGCTTTACACAACTGTTTTTTGTTGCGCGATTAAGGATCATCTACCGATTATAAATCTCATAGACTATTTCAAATAAATAATAATGTTATTAATCTAAAATCAATGAATAAACGCGATTCTTAAATACAACTCGAGATAAGCTAAAATCAATTTTGCTACAAAGATCATTAAACGTGCACTATTCAAACCCTAAACTAAGGACTTTGTCTAACAAGCTTCATTCAACATACTCGTATATAGAGATTAAGCGAAGAATACCTCTTGCCAACAGCTTTTTGTTTATGTAAAACTCTCTGACGGGCAATTATAGTGACTTCGTAAAGACCCTCATTATCCCAAAGGCGAATGAAAATGCACTATTAACGTACTTGGGTTCCTCACAGATCAAAATTCTAAATCGTATTAAAGAGCCAAATTTTGCAGTAGGTGTGTTATTTTTTTAGTATCCTATACAAGATACAAACAAAAAATCCTGAAAAAATGCTCATCCCCGCTAAGAATATCATCATAAAAACCTGACAGCACATGCACCTCAATGACACTTTAGCAGTCAGCTGTTTATGAAAACAAGAAAAAAAGAAAATTGTTTTGATAAATAATAATAAGATGTAAAACTCAAAGCAATCACAATCATATAATTTCAATGAAAGCAAAATATGTTATTGCTGGAGATGGTGTTTTTGTTCATCCATTATTTTTCGTCTTTCTTGATTTGTAATGGCGTCCCTAAAAATGGCAGATGGAATTATTTGTGACATCTCCTTGAAAGTTATCGATAACACATGGAAAAAACAGTATGTTCGTAAGCCGCGATATTATCACGAATATCTTCAGCCGTACACATTATTCGATAAGCTTATATAAGAAACTGTTCCCAAGGGCGATCTGGGTCAAAGCTTCAATAAATATATGAGTTGCACTGCGGGAATAACTAAGCGCACCTACCAGGAAATGAGTCGTTTGTCATGTCGGCAAAAGTTCTTGTTACGATTACAAGATATTATATAGGTACAAGTATTCCACAAATATATCTTTACTTACTGACCCCATGACAAAAGTGTTGCAGACATGGTAACACTGTGAGACACAATCTTGCTATAGACCCCGTTAAGTAGTCGTGATTACATTTCGGAGCTTGGCAAAACTACAAGAATCTCGGGACGCAGTCACAGTATTATAGGTTTGGTCTTCTGAGAGAAATTTAAAAAAAAAATATAAATTAAAGTGTATACCAGAAATTACTAATTCTTCGGAAAGAAAAACCTACAATGACTGAACTACTTATTAATCATTCTCTTGAAGAATATCTGGCTAAACTTATTCGCTTTCAACTTGTATGATAGTATTCTGTTATATATCTCCTTCTGGCACTATTGTGGTTCTGTCAAAGATAAACGCATTTCAATTGTTAAAAACCATATTCGTAATGGAAATAATTTAACCACCACGATTCGCACAGTGCGAAATAATGTTGCACTACATTTCGTGCCGCGGTTAAGAAATTATTGGAAAAATTAAATCGAACCGGGTCAGTGCTGGGTGTGCAAAAACCAATGCGTCCTGGTACATGTCGGTCTCGCGAAAATATTGCCGCAGTGAGTGAGTGTTAGTGACAATCCGTCAAAATGTGCTGTCATCTTCACATCATCCAGTCATATACTTGCAAATATCACTTTCCACACGTCTCATCTTCTTAAATTGATATCTAAAGATACCATGTGCTTTGGATATTGCTAATATCCATTGCTATCCGGGCAATTCAGATCCAACTCTTCTTTATTTCTACTAAACTTTACTTTTCGTGCTTCAAAATAAGAATGGCAGCTATAAAATCCATCAGTTCAAAATCCTGATTGGTCAAGGAACCTTGTGATGTCATGTTAAGTGTCCAATTCGAAGAAGAAATTTACTCAAATTTATTATCCCGTTTAGATCCATTTCACTAATTCCAACTTGCATTAAGTTATATGAAGTCTGAGTCCTACTTCTGATACTTGAATAGCTATTTTGGCTTGACTGTTGATCACATACCCGTTTCTCGGTCATACGGGTACATCCCATCATTATTCTGCTAAAAGCAGCAAATGGCTCAAGATCCGTCTTTTCATATTTTTCTATCCCTACGTACCCTTCACTGAACCTAGTGTTACTGCAATTTGAGTCTCATTCGCTTGCTGTCAGGATATTTTTCCCGACCACCTGACCCTCTTACAAGTGATCCAGCTCGTGCAGAAGTGAAACTGAGGTTTTTATCCTCAGATTGAGATGATTCGTTTTTTACGAGTTCCGGGATGCATTTAAAATACCTACGCGAATAACCTTCAAATAATGGTAACCAAAATAAGTGACAGCATTGTGTCTTTACATTTCCTTATCAGATACAAGTGTCACCTAAATGTTGAATGGTTGATACTGAAAAGCGCGCAAACAATGCTAATCAAAGTATAAAGGTCTGTCAAGAAATGAAAATAACTGCAACTGCAACAATGCACTGGACCAACGTCATAGCCTTTGTGTTTGATGACTTTCCCTCAGTCTTCATAAATATCTCTTCCATGTGCGGCAATGAATAAGCCAGCAACAGAATTTAATCTTGAACAAAGTACGCATTAAATTCAACTGCTTCCCTTCAACTGCAAAAAAATTAAAAACAACACGAAACGCTGTACAGAGACATGAAAAACCTAAAGCGCTGGGTCTCATTGTGTTCGCTTTCTGTAATTATGATATGACACACAACTGACAGATACCGACAGAAAAAATAACAACTCGATTTAGAAACAATGGTAGGTAATTATCTCCAGCCCAGTTGAGCTTATCAATAAGCTTCAACTATAATTATTTATTGATAGATTGATGTGAGATAAAACGAGGTATTTGCAGAGTCAATTACCAAAGCCTCCCCCTCTGACGACCTTTGATTTCTCTGATGAACAGCGAGTCAATCGTTGTTGTGTTATGCATAAGATACAGCGTTCTAATTATGGAACCACAACCCTAATCAATTTCCTGCTGTCGAGTGCGGAAAAAGGCTGTCATTTGTGTATTTCGAACTGCGTCCACTCTGACGTATGCGTGATATTTCTTTTGACTTACGAAGCCTAGTTAATCTAGAATTAGGTTTTTTTTTTTTTTTTTCTTTTCTTTTTAGCACCACTGACCTTCAGTGATGAAAATATGATTTTTGTGCCTCAGATTTGGCAAGTAATACCGGTCTTATCTGAGTAGCTTCTCAGGCTGTGTGTGGCTAAAGGAATTAAACCACTCCCGCAGTTCAAGTTTTAATTTCTTCAGTCATTAAATCTCACATTAAGTGACCTTGTTAGCGTATAGTCATGTCAAGTCGAAATGAATTATCTTTTTTTTTACTCGCATACATATATTATACATATATGTTTATACGACTAACCCCTCTAAGCCAGAAGATGATAGCAATTAATTGAGAATGAGCTGTGTGAACAGGTTACTCGTGCGCAACGTGTTAAACTTCTCTTCTAAGGGGGACGCTGTCACACGGTAAGAGCGTGTTTTTGCTGGGTACTCGTATATCCTTGCAGCTTGAAGGCTGCTGCGAATAGATTACAGAAAATTTCCGCTCCTTCATGAAAAATGAGTACAATTTTTTTTTGAGGAGGACAGCTGATAAGCGAATGCCCATTTCTTTGTTTTGCATTGTAAATTAAAACAGAATGTATTGACCTGGAAACAGTTGTGCTCTGGTTATTGAGAGGGGGGGAACTGATAAAACAGCAAGCAAGTCGCTTTGAAGTATTGCCATATGTCGCTCTGGGTACACAATAAAAGCGATTTTATCAAATTAATTAAATCGGAAAAGTTTAAAGTCCAAGGCATTATCGCGAAAATGTTTATTAGATGGAAATGTATTTTGATTAGTAATACAATGAATTTTGAGGAATTACGTAGATGTTAAGGGTTAGGGTTTTCTATTTTATGGGAATTACTTACGCATGAGGATTAAAATTGGTTTCAAAATAAATATATGAAGACGAAGACGTTGGGGGGTAAGATTAGACTGTTTACTGAAACGGTAGGTATATTTAGTTGTTATTGAACACAAATTAAAATGATGATAGTGTTTCAAGTCGAAAGGCACACAAGTTTTGCACAAAAAACTAAAAGCAACTAGAACAGCGTCATCGATCAACTGCCGATTTCTCCCAATTTTTGAGGTCAAAAGTAAAAGACAAATCTTACGAAATGTGATACATCAAATTATCTATGAAAGAGATGATAGTCGTATGACATGTTCTCAATGTTTAATACAGGGTCATCCAACAAGAGGTGTCATTTTAAATCAATCAAAAAACCCAATATTTTTATGAAAAGTGGTGATATGTTTATTTTAATCTAAAGTACAAAGTCAGAGGTTAGTAATGGAGTATAATACGAGTATCTGACAAATGTCCGCCTACAAATAGTCATTCTTTTTATTACGTTTCCGCATAATTGCGGCTGTATTTCGCGAATAACAGCTCTTTTAGTGCATGAATCGTTGGAGGAGCATTGGCGTAGACTTTATCCTTAACATAGCCCCAAAGGAAAAAGTCTAACGGTGTTAAATCGCACGATCTCGGCGGCCAATTGAAGTCTCCATTTCGAGAAATCACACTTCCAAAAAATTTGCCACGCAATAGAGCCATTGTTTCACCAGCTATGTGGCATGTGGCACCGTCCTGCTGAAAATAAATTTCGTCCACGTCCATAGCATCAATTTCAATTAAAGTCAGTCAACGTCGTTCGGTAACGCAATCCATTCACTGAAACGATCGCACCAGCATAATTTTCGAAAGAATATGGCCCAATGACACCGCACTAAACTGTCACTCGTTGTGGATGGAGAGGTTGTTCCACTATTTCACTTGGGTTTTCGGAGCCGAGGAGACGCGACAGATTTGTTTGTTTACGTACGCAGACAAATGGAAATGAGCCTCATCACTCAGAATAATGTTGTGATCTTGTTCATTCATTTCCAGCACCCAATCAGCGAAAGTGCGGCGTTGTGCGTGGTCTGTTGGCTTCAATTCTTGTGTCAACTGGACCTTATAAGCATGTAGGCCAAGATCTTTGTGCAAAATGTGGTGCAAAGTGGTTGCGGGTAGGTCCAATTCCTGTGATCGTCTCGAAATAGACACACCTGGGTTTTCAGTCACACTCTCAGCTACGGCGCTAATATTTTCAGGTGACCTTGCTGAACGAACACGAGTTGGAGTTTTTACATCACTAACCTGTCCGAGATGTTCAAATTTATCGATTAAATTCTATGCGAGAAGGCGCTTCATGATGACCAAAAGCAGTCCGAACTTTACGAAACGTTTCCGCAATATTTTCACCGTTTTTGTAGTGAATTCTCCCTATTTCAACACATTAATCCATATTTAATAACCTCCTAGCTTTTACTTAAAAAGCCATTGCAATGATAGTTGAATATTGACAGTTCAACAATGGCGCGAAATTTAAAATGACACCTCTTGTTGGATGACCCTATACAATAATGATGAAACGGGACACTTTTGGATTCAATATGTCAGACCGAACTTATGAACTGTCTGACCTAACGGGTAAACATTTTGCATACAGTGGCGGTCAATAGAAGCCTATGAGCACATGAACCTCCAAACATTAAAAAAAAAAAAATTCTCAAGTAAACGTTTAAATTTCAAATTTCTAAATATTTGCAAAGAACTCTTGCACAATGCATTTATCTTTATTTACATAATGTTGATAGCAACGTATTTTACTAACATTTTTATAGAATAAATATTGCAAGAGAATGAAAGTAGGAAGAAATATCCTTCCACTAATTTTTTGGAATGAGCATAATGGCACTTGCGCATCTAAGCTTAAGGTTAATATAGAGTGTGCGTGTGTATGCTTAGGATAAGCATTGAGTAGGGAAGCTGACAAATCTTTGCAAAATCAATGTCCCTCAAACCCTACGTCTGATGATTTTCAAATGAGACTGCTAATAACCTTCTGATCAAAAAGTACCCGGCATTTCCCATTCTAACAAACCGAGCTTGAGATATTGCCAAAAGCTTTTTTTTTTTAGGTTGGTACATCTGTCATCTGGAGCTCAAATATTTGTTTGAGTGCTATTTGTCGGGAGTTTGTGCGTGATAGCTTTGTAAACATGTGAGTGTTTGTTGTTTTCTGCGAATTTGATGAATTTGTTGCAGAAACATCATAGCATTGATGTCGCTAAAGAAATGCTTTCTTTGGGCCAAAATGTTATCGATGGCATCATTACCGGTGACGAGACATGGGTCTATGAATATGACATCGAAACTAACCAACAATCATCGTAATGGTGCTTCTCAGACGAGCCAAAACCCAAAAAACCACGACAGAGTCGATCCAAAATCGTTGTTTTTGTTTTGAAAAGTAATTTTTGGTAGCCATGGTTGAACCAAAATATGACTTCTCATGGGTTTTGTATATACCACATGTCCCGAAAATATTTTTTCGACGCTTAATAATTAGAAACACAAATGGTTTATTTTAAGCCGTACCATGGCTCCTCTATAAGAAAAGATTGGACTGATGGTAGGATAACAAGTTCAGAGAATGTTACTGCTTGCACTAAAGGGATAGCAACCCGAATATTTCAAAACATAAGAGTGCCTTCGACGACCGATGAACTCGTCGAGCATTGAGATTCTAAAGAAGTTATGAACGTAACAAGAGAACTCTTTGCAATAGAAAAGCCGCATTCAAAACTTATAGTTAGTACTCTACGGGGCACGAACGTCTAACTCTCTTCCTCTTCGAATATCCAAGCTTTAGCAATACAAGTTGGAGAACATCCACTACTGGACCAATTATCAGTAAAGACAACGAAAACCATAATAAAATTTATTTTTTTATTTAAGATGGAACTGGATAAATGCCATCATCTCTCTCGGGCCCTGTCTGGTCCCCTATTTTAGACAGTCCGGAGTGCACAATCAAGGCTCGCCACTCAATAGATTTAAATTTTTTACACAGGGAAGTGTATCACAAGAAAATTATCATTGATCTCTCACATGGCATGGGAGGTTCAGTTTTATTATCTCTCTCTTTGAGTTTTGAGTCCAATATTGAAAAGTTTCTTTTATGGGCACCGTAGCTCAGTGGTTAAGTTCGTGATCACCGAGCGGGAGACTCAAGGTTTGATACAAAAAATATCAAAATAAATTTCACGGTCCCACCTTTCACGAACGTCTGACAAACAACTAAAGGTAAAATTGTTATGAGAAGCTTCTCTCAACTGAGAAAAATTTCCCCTCGTAAAGGATATAAAGTTGGATGTCCCTACCATTCTTGTGGCGTTCAGTACGAATGACTGGAAGAAGCTAGGCCAGGCTCTGTATGGGCTGTTAGCGTCAAAATATTTATTTATTTATTTCGTATTCAAAAGTTTTCAGAACATTTTTACCAGGTACGAATAATTTTTCCCTCGTTTGCTCATTCTAATCGGATAACTAATAAGCTCCACATAAGTTTTAGTCGATGATCGCTCTTATCTTCGATTTTCCCATTCATTTGAACCTATGATCCTGAGTTTCAGTATATGAGATAATTTGCTTGATAACTATTCTGTCGACTTCTCTAGGATTCCTAGTTATTAATATTAAGGTGCTAGAACAAGCCATAGTTTCTGTTTGCTACTCATGGCAACATTATTGACTGGAACGTCAGAGGATAGAAGATCAATTCCCATTTACTATGTGTGAACTATATCACCGCGGTGAATTATTATAACTACTATTAGTACTAACAGCTAATAGTGGAATTTAAGTTTAAACAATGATATCGTCTCAATACGTTATGGCTCACTACAATAAGATACATTGTCTTTATATCGAGGGTTCGATCGTACTTGGCAAGATCGTATCAGCCGATCAGTTTATTCGAAATGGAGGATCTGTCTAGCGATTACACGCAAACAGCAAATACGTGTAAGACATCGTGTATTAGAATTACTCGAGGGTATGCACGTAACCTACTACTGCGTAAGTAACCTACTACTGCGACTGCAGATACTTAACAAATGAGCAATACATTTGATTCTATGGCATTGTACTTTGATAATTGCTTAAACCCAATACCCAAAGGGGTAAAGTACACACCGGATAATTCAATTATTTTTCCACTACAACTTCATGGTTATTGAACATTGAATCAATCAATCCTTATCTTAATCAGTTAGGTCGAACCGACCATGTAGTCTAATGTCCCAACTAATCGTTGTGTTATCAATTATTATCTTTATCTAGTTTTCCGTTCAAATGTACAAATTTTAGCTGGTAGTAATTAGCGGGTATTTTTGTTTCACCATATAACCCACAAGCTATTATATTACGATTTGTATCTCACCCTTTGCGATCATTAGTGTACATATGTAATTTCTCAGGTTCACCGATGTTTAGCTTGACTCACTTATGTCAAGACAACAATAAAATTATGGAAATTATCTCCACCAGACAGATTGCAACATAATTGTAATGATTCGAATATTCTATTCGTTCATTCATCCCATATTTATAATTAGTAATTTTTACTATATTACTCATCTCTTTAAAATCACTGCGGTAGTTCATGATTTCATCAACTTTCGGACTTCAAAAATACATGCTTCTACTTACGAGCAGACTTTGTCCATCATTAAATCTTCCAATAAAATAAATGATAACCCTAGTCAATGTTACGTGCAATCATCTAACGTGCAGTCGACTTACTCGTAATCGTGGTAAATTATGAAACTAATAAATGCGGTAACTTGGATGTGATTATAGTGAGTAGGTCGGTTTTCCCTTCCTGGAGTTATACACTTTTATTTAATAATTACAAACAGTATTACCATGTTAGTCGTCTTAATGCTAAAACGGATTAATTGCGCAACTCTAAGTCTAGTTTTATAGGCAGGTAATTAAAATGCTTTTTATCATTGACATTGTTAACCTGAGCTATTAAGTTTTTATGTTCCTTCATATTTTTATTATATTTGTTTAAAAAAGAATTTTTGTTTGTTCGCGTGTATGGAGAATTAAGCAATATTATAATATTTGTTAAGTTCATTCGAGTCAAAGTTCTGATTTTCCTGTCGGTATTTCCGACACGCATAACAATGTTTTATATTTTGAGAACTTGATTATTTTAATATGTAATGTTAATTAAAATTAAACCCACTGACTCATTCACCGCTGTATCTCTGAAACCCTGATGTTCAAACAGATAAGTTTAAAATATGTCAAAATTTACAATTATCAGACGAGGATTATATTAATTTTTACGGGAGGGTAAAACCAACGGGTCATGCTTTTGAAAGTAAATGGAAAGGGGCATTTATTTCGAGGTTGGGATTTAACATCCCTGCACATATGGCATCTGTCAAATCCAGCTGTCATCCATAGTGACAGGTAGTTAATCCTTGTCTTGCAATTTTACAATATGGATCGTTTAACCACCATAAGTAACAGTTTTGTAATACCTGTGTCCAACTGAGCAAACAATTCGAAACACAATCACCAAATTCGAACAAATTGGTAGTTTTTGTGATGTCGTCTGGATCAACTGAAAATATAGTCGCTGTGAGTGTCTCAGTAGCCGAAAATCCGGAATTATTAATTCCACGACGTGTTCAACAATTGGGCATTTTCTACATCTCTGTTGGGTGCATTTTGCACCTGGATTTGCATCTTCATCCCTATAAGGTTCAGCTCCCTAAAGCCTGCTCACCATAGAATGCATAGAACATACGCCGATTTGGTGCTGGACAATTAACAAGTTGACACCGATTCTTCGAACATGAGACCCATTTCTCGCTCGGCGGGTACGTAAACAAACAAAACTGCAGTATTTGGGGTTCTGAGAATCCAAATGCGATCGCTGAGAGGCCATTGCATCCAACACCGGTGACAGTTTGGTGCGCACTGTGGCCCGGCGACGTGATCGGGCCGAATTTTTTTTTTTTGAAAACGACGAGAAGTTGCCACTGTTACGGTGAATTCTCTGCGCTATGGTCAAACGATAATAACCTTTTTTTGGCCTGAGATTGAAGACATTGATATGAGCGATATGTAGTTCTAACAGGACGGGGCTACGTCCCACACAACACAGGCAAATTTGACGAAAAGTGCAGATTTGACATCAATTAGCCACCAAGATCATGTGATCTGACACCGTTGAATTTATTTTTGTGGAGCTATGCTAAAGATCGTGCCTATGCAGACCTTGGAGCACTTAAAAACCAATATCCTTGAAGTTATGACCTCAAAAAAGCCAGAAATAAGCCGAAAAGTCATCGAAAATTATCTCACAAGAATCGAAGTTTGCAAAAACTATCGTGGTGCCCATTTAACTGGTGTTGTATTCCATACATAATGACATAGTCCATTTAAAACAGTAAAAGATGAAATTTAAATAATACTTTTTATTGTATTTAAATTTAACTCTGTGTTGGCATCAGAAAAGTGCTGCGTTAGGTTCTCCAGTCGGGAAGTACCAAGCATGCACAATGGCAGCCTGACCTATCATCGCCACAACGAGTTCATAAATTAAACTGAGCTGTTTGGATAAATACAATGTTTCACAGGATGACTCGGACGTACACCCCGTGCCAAAAAAAAAAAGCCATACTATGAAAATTGTATGATTTTATGACTTTCGGGTGCGTTCCTCTCGTATTTTTAACACGCATGTAGGTATGATTGCAGTTTTTCTGTGGTGGTTATTCTTTTTTATGTATAAAAAAAAAAAACTCAAATCAATAATGCATTAGTGCTCTAGATCGTGACAAAGGGTTTTGTGAACAGTTAAGGAATTTTAGGATGGTTTTGTGCGAAGCAGATAAAGGACGTATTCTCTCTCTTCTTGAAAAAGAGGAATCGCATACGTTGTGGCATGCCACGAAAGCAATGTGAGACGGCATTACGGAGTGGCAACCTGGGAGCGGAAGACCCAAAAAAACGACAACACGACAAGAACGGATTTTGGAGCGCATGTCTCTGAAAAACTGGTTTGCCACTGCCAAGGAATTGAGAAAAGACTTGAACGGAAGTCCAAAGATCTGCAAAAAAAGTCGCTTCTCTCTGCAGTAATGAAGAAAAAAAGATTGACTGCAGCTGGAATGGACCGCCACCGAAATCAGACCTGACGGAAAGCAGAGAGTGCGAAGGAGAGCTAAGGATCGATTTTTAGACCAATGTTTACTTCCCACCGTTAAGCATTCACCATATGTTATGGTTTGGGGATGCATGACATATTGGGGTCTTGACCGTATTTTGCTTTTGGACGGTTCCGTAAATGCAGTAAAATACAAAGAAATCATTCCTGATTGTGTTCTTCTTACAATAGAGGGGTTATGCTGCTACATCCTAAATCCCATATTTCAGGATGATTCCGCTTCCTGTCATCGCGCTCATTCCGTAAGTAAAAACAAATTTTGGACCAAAATTTAAACTTAAAACCACTTCTAAATATTGTTTTCTTTCAACAGATAACCCAATGCAAGGCAAATATTTGCCAAGGTACCTAAAACAATTGAAGATCTCAAAGCAGTCATAGAGGAAATGTGGATTAAAGATATAACAACAACAGAGGAAATCTAAAAATTTTATGATTTTATGCCACGAAGAGTCCAAACGGTCATAAAAGCTAAAGGCGGTGCTATAAAGAAAAAATAAGAACTGGATTCCCCGTAATAATGACTAATTAGTGTTAAAAACTACCTTAATATATTTTTTCTTTTCTTTTTTTTATTGATGTGTAGTACCATAAAAATTCCTATTTTATACCCTTTTCTGCTAGCGTCTATCTACTCTTTTACTTTTGTCGAATCTGTGGGAAATTTTGCCACAAATAGGTAGTTAGTGGGAGGAAGGACAATGCCTAATAAAAAAATTATAGATATATTTAAATTTTAGTGAAATACAATACGTTTTAGAAAAGATGCATTGGTGCGGCTTTTTTTTGGCAGTGTGTATGTTCAAAAGCATGCTATAATTCGAGGTAAAACAGTCAAAATGCGAAATGTGTAGGCTGAATCTCAAATTGAAATAAATTCTTCTCGCATTTTCCCCAACTTGCTCCGGAATCGATAGCTAAATTAACTTGAGCGCATCTTTTTAGTTTGCATAAAATAAACGGTTAGCAGAAATAAATGAGTAAAGAGATATCAATCATTGCCGTGACTTCCTGGTGTTCACAAACTAATTTCCGCATATTGATATATTTTCACGCATATTTGTAAAAAATCTTTGGATTCACCCCTAAAATTCGTGAATTCACCCCGAAATTGTCGGATTCATAAAAAAATCTGGAAAGTGTAGGGACCTGTTCAGTAAGTATCAGTACTAACAGAATTTTTTGTGGAAGTATTGGTTGTTCGTGAATGGCCCATGGATTTTCATGACCCCAAATACGACAATTCTGTTTGTTTACGTAACCATTCAGTTGAAGGTGAGTCTCATTGCTGACTTGGAGTTTCTCTAACACCCAATCAACGAAGTTATGACGCTGTTCATGATCTTCTAGCTTCATTTCCTGAGTCAATTAAATTTTATACGCATGTACATGCAGATTTTTTGTTAAAATACGCTGCGTGGAGCTGTATTCATTTTTTAACCGCGGCACGAGATTGACAGTTATGTATACCGATAATATTTTGCAATTCGCGAATTGTGTTGGTTAAAGATTCCCCATTTCGGAGATGGGTTTCAACTATTAAAATGCGTTGTTCTCTCGTATACCGCTCCATAATTTCAAATGTCAATGCTTAGTATTCATAGATATCAAATATCAGCTGTTTATCTTTGACATATCCACAATAGTGCCAGATTTACAATAAATTGCAACCTATGATCGAATCACCAATTACAAGTGACGTCTACTGCAGTCGTGCACTCGTGTAAACTGAATGGAAATGTTGTTATTCAAACAAAAATTGACGTATTTCGAGCGACATTACTCGTACATTATTTATACGGCGCCACCACAAAATTAATAACAAAAACATGGTTTTGTTGCATAACAAAATTATTGTCATGCAAGGATTATAAACATCTTATCTGGACACCTTAATGAACTTGTCGTTACACATATGTATGTATACAAACTTAAAAGTCTTAAAAGTTTAGTTTTGTTATCGTTTTGAGCTTGAACTTTTCATTTACTTATAATAATTTATCAACAAACTGCATTATGATTTAAATAATATTATTTCATCTTCTAGACTTACTTGTAGCCTGACAGTATGTTGAGTAGGGTACTTTTTCCAGCACCCGATGGTCCCATAATGGCGGTAAGTTCGCCCGAACGTAGTCTCCCGCTGACATTTTTGAGAATTTTTTTCACTCCTGAAAAGACAAGAAATAAATAATAATTTTGTAATTAATTTGTTTTCAATAAGTTCCTGTTGTGTTATAAAGTATTTAAATAAATTACTAACTTCCTCAATGGAGGATTGCAACCAAGTTTAGAGAATAAATATTACATAATTCCTTCTTTATAACAAAACAGGTTTAGTTTAGTTATAAGACTCGTTGAAAATAAGAATATATCTATAAATGTGTAGCCAACAGCTGATCTGACATGGTGTACATGGGAAAGGGGAAGGAAAGTATTTACGGTCTCTGGATTGAGTGAATAGATCACGAACCACTTTTCCTACGAAACTTGTATAAAATCTCAAGTAACTCTTTTTCGTCTTTTCTATGACCTCTTTGTGGTCACTTAGAGCGCTTACAAGTAGTATGACTTGCATTCTTTCCATTAATTAAGTGGCTAACTATCCAAACATTGTATTACAACGAAAGCTAATGGTTTGACCAGGTTTGTATGTCAATGATGGTTCAATGACTGACCTACAGTCGATTAACTTTCCTGTCGTGATGAACGGGCTTAAGGACCCGACCTATAGAATCCGTTGATCCGTTGCTGAGTCTTTTTTAATTGACACATAGATAGAATACACGTATTCTTATGGAAGGTGGCCCATAAACGACGCATGTATGAACTTCGACGGATAAAGTAGGTTTACATTTTAATTTTTAATCCGTTGATCCGTTGACAGTCGGCAAATTGAGAGTAAGCACGCTCATTGGTGGAAGCATTGAGAGAGAAGAGAAACTGTCATCCCCGTTGACAATCGGTTGACATTTCAATCTGTCAACGAAGGTATGCGACGGATTGTATGGGACTGTTCTTTCCGGCAATACGTGAACATCACCGTCAACCTTCAACGGAACGACGCCGATGGATTCTATGGGTCGGGGCCTTTACGTAGGCTCTTGGTTTCTATTGGAGATATGACGGCGTGAATTAGATTTATGTACAAACAGAGCACTTGAAGTGCTAAAGCTAAAAATTCTAAGCTAAACGCATAGTTAGCGAGTTTAGCCAGTACAAGACAAATTCCGGTTTTGAACGTTTAACAATAGAAATACGGTATGCCTAAATTTTACAGACCTGAGATAAATAGACAACACTTTGATTACTTGATTACTGTAATGAAAATTACTTTTCGGATATATCGAGATGCAGAAGAAAACCCAGTCTCACTTAATTTGTTAGTAGAATTCTCTTTATTAACCCGTTTTAATTTCTTAAACTTCTTTTCTTCTCGTCGTAATTTTCTCTTCTTTCCTATCGCCAAAAACTCCTGTCAGTTCCCTGACAGCTCTGTCATTGGCTGTCAGAGACAAATGTGTCCGCGTTAGTATTGAACAAAAAAATGTAGAGTGCCTTCCCCCACTTCGCCACAACCCGCTAGTTGAATGGTCTGAGTTATGTATCATATATAGACAGACGGAAGGGATTTTTTAAGATCGCAGAATAGGGGTGAAGGTAGAAAGGGGTGGAAATTATTTTTTGTCTTGTCTGGCAATCCTTCCAAAAGAATAAGTTAGTCTGTAATTTTTAAAAGTCAAATATTGAGTTCCGAGCAGTAATTAAATTCGTCACAAAACAAGTAAAAAGTGTGGAAAATATATTAAGTGAAATGCAAACAGTTTACGGAAATTGTTTTCCTAGCAAAACTATGGTTTACATGTGGTCGGGCTTATTTAAACAAGGTAGAGTCATTTTGAAATGATGACCGCCCTCCTATACCCTCATGCCTTATGCAAGAACCTTATGTGTATCAAGATGCACTGTAGTGCACCGCCAAATACTCCAGCAACTCCTCCACTACTTTATTTGCAAGAAACTTATTTATGGAGCTTATAAAAGGCTTTGACACAAGTCGCAAGATTGAACGGCTAAAAGTACGTAGTGTGGTTCTTACCACAATTCCCTACAAGTCTCACTTACTTATTGCGTTCATCAGTTTACTCACGACAGTCCTGGAACGATGTCATAATCGAATAAATTTAAAAAAACGTCAAAGATTGAGTATAGGATGGGCTCTTGTCCAAACTGTTTCACTGCGTACGAGACTCACTAGAAGATGGCCCACATGAAGGTGGCCCTGTAATGGTGAATACTCTTTGAAATATTCAATTTGTTTAATAAATTGTTTTGAGCGACCTTCGTTAAAAAGCAAAAGAAATAGTCGCACAAACTGGTATCCTTCATGATCATTTAGGGATAACTAAAATTAGTGCAGTGTCTAAACTTCTCAGTGCCGTTCAAAAACAGTGACGTCTTCAATGTTATAATCAATTTCGCAGAGTTTTTGAATCGATTGTAACAGGCGACGAAACTATGATCATTCACTATGATCCAACGTCCAAAAGGGATTCCATATAGTGGCACCGGAAGGGAGAACCAACTCAAAAAAAAAGAAAACGTCACCAAAAGCACCAAAAAGTTTATGGCTACAATTTATTGGGACAATTTCTCTTAGACGACTTCAAATAACGAAATACAGCCATTAACGAAGCCTATTTCTTTAAAAGGCAACTAAGGCACAAGATCGTTAATAAACGACGAGAAAAGTTAAGCCGAGATATCAACTTGTTACAGCTGTAGTTCGAGAGTGCGGCAACTACTTTTTTATTTTAACTTTTTGGTATTTTTCGGGACTCAAATCTTGAGTCTCTCACTCAGCGATCGCGCGCTTAACTGCCACTGAGATGATGCTTTTCACAATAGAGAGCAAGCTAAATGCTATACCATTGAGCGAAGTCTTGGGGGCGGGCACACCCTACTGGAGCACTCAGACTAAAAACAGGTCCATTATACTACCAGGCAGAGACGAGTAGGCGCTTCAGTGGTGAAGAGCTTAAGAGATCTCATTTCCTGTTATCCCGTTGTGTCCTGGGACCCAAACAAGATTCAGTGAGTTCAGCCTTCCGTCCGAATTCAAGGATGTTTTGCATTCTCGAGCTATTGCCTTAAGCGCAACTTGACTGTCACTACAGACGCAAATACGTCACCCCTTCTAGCTCTTCACAACATAGTCCGCAGTCATTAGGATAGGATATAATTCTGCCTGGAAGACAGATGTATGTTTTCCCAATGAGAAGTGAAGCCTTCTCGCATTCCACGAATACACCAGCACCCTGTCCAGGTTTGGAGTCGTTCATGAAAATACGACTACATTCTTTTCCTGGCTTAGACTATGGCCAAAGCTAATCCTGAACACGAGGAATGTCGACTTCAAATTTGTACCGCAGCCGTAATTCGGGTGTCATTGCATCAGACGGCATATCCATGAGACAGGGGTCGTAGGATAATCGTCGCGCAACTTCATCAAAACTCCAGTGCGAGTAGTGCCAGAAACAACTTCTTTTTAAACGGAAGATGCCTCTGAGTGTACACCCCATGATATAAAATCAAGGGGGAGAGGTTCATCAAAGCATCCAGAGCAGAGCCAGGCGCACTGGGGAAAGTTCCCAAGCAGCCGAGACAGACCATTCTTGGCGACAGCAGCAGTAACGTATTTACATGAAAGCTTATTTTACCAAACTGATGCATATGAGAGGAAGGGTCTTATCATTGCCGTGTAGATCCAAAGGACTTTCCTTGGCGACAAGCCCCATGTCTTGTCAAAAACACCTTTGCCTTGCCAGAAGACTGACAGAGCTTTGGAAGTCTTCAGCTAGACATGTTTCGTCCATAGAAGTTTGCTATCTAAGATGACTCTTAAATATTTAGCTTCTTTGGAGAGTTGGATAGTGATGCCTTTTAGCACTGGAAGTCAAGTACTTGAATATACTCACATATTCAAGATGAGAAGGATTGGATGAACTCCCCAATTATGCCTCAAACATGCTGGGGGCGCTTGGTATTTCTTAGCAGGATGCATTGTCTTTCACACAGAGGGGTGTCTAATGGACGAGCAGGTAACAGTCTTTCAAGAAGAAGTACGTTTAATAAATATACGTTATCAAGATATGTGCTATCTTTATCACACTGAATGAAAATGGAGGGTAGATCTATTTGCACCTACTCTGCTAAACAAGCATGAAAGCTTGTTCGAGTATTATGATTACCTTTAGAATTGTAGAAAAGGCCGCCGAAAACTTTAACCAACTCTGGTGGATGTCAGTTCTCTCGTGAATCGATAACGACTCAATACGACTCCGCATAGATACGTGGTACGCATACATAATTATTCTGGGATCGTGATGGTTTCTAGTGTTTTATGAGACCACAGCTCAATAAGTAATAACCTTTTCTCAAACTACCCTATCCTAGACATTTACAAATTGTATTTTGTCCTTCAAGAGACTGAAGTAATATCTAAACCAAGAAAGAATACCCTCCATTCTATGACATACTCGTACATATATCAGAAATATAGGATTATTCGTTCTCGAAGTTTATTTATTACCCATTTCCCTCTTTAATCCGAATTGAAAAAAAACAGTTAAATCTACAGGATATATGTATTTAATACCAGAAGTTAACCTTTATTCTTAAAAAAAAAAAAGAATAAAAAAAACTTCTATAACAAATGCATGCACATAGAACTTCCTATTTGTCATTAAACCAACAAAGAACTCCAAACATAAACTCTCTCTATCCATTAGCATTATGCAAATGATCAAGTCACCAATATGACTGGCAAATTCCTAAAACACTCCGGATTCACCAGCCACGGTACGCCAACGACCCTGAAAATTAATTTCAAACAATTATCGACAACGAATTTCCGTGTTATTCGCAAACCTATACAAAAATCCATCGCACACGCAGAGAATCTATGATAATTATATGTGTTTAAGCCGCGGGCAGTCAACAGCAGAGGCTAGTTAAGAAGACCGGCTCCAATAGATACTTTGGCTTCCAAAACTATTCGGATTTTGTTTGCACCATTATCGAATATCAAAACAAGCAAAGCAAGATCACGATTTGTGTACCTATTCCGTAAGACTCATGCTCGCTTTTTTGGCCAGAAGTTCCGAATCGATTACTTCTTTCATAGCTGAGCTCAATACCCCTCAACAATAATCGGAAATTAACTATTCCGCATTAGTAGCCATCGTACAAAGACCACCGGTTGATGAAAGAAATTTCCGCAAATCACTTGCCGTTAATAGAATACTAACCTCAAGGCTTTCGGCCAAACATTTTATTTTGTATGATTTTCGTGTGCGTAACAATGCCGACTTGCTTTTGATTTCACTTCGATTTTGTTTAGGCCAATATACATACATATATATGTATATTGTTGTCATCGTTGTCGGTCTTTACCGTCGCCGACGGGCCATCGTCATCATCGATGACACAATGATGTAATCGATGCTAAGATGCCGGGCATGATAATTATATGGCGGTCACCTTAGTTGTTTGCTTCCTGTCTTGGAAGTTCAAATGCGAAAATTCGATACACCTACAACCGGTGTTGGGTGTCATCACGTTGTGTTGTTAAGACTGACACCATTCAAGGTGATTTATCTATTGGCTTAAGATATTAGTTACGCTTGTTTATTCCACGCGTTCGCCACGATTCGTACGAATGACGGTCGAGATTGCCGTGCGAATGCAGCAATGAGTGACGATGACGACGAGTTAAAGGTTGATGACCAACGCGCTTTATTTGTTTGGGATTCCGTTGTCTTGTTTTGTGTTTTGGCCGCACGGCTAGGTGTTGCACAATGCCTGTAATTTATGCGAAAGGTTAATAAAGTTTCCTAAGGTATGAAGTTTTATGGAGGAAACGTGCCTACAAAAAGCTAATTGCTTGCTGTAAATGGGGGCTTTTAAGTTCTTTATTGTTATTACCTCACAAAGAAATCTGCGAATTTCGCTGGATATATAAAATCGTTTGTTAGCCAGCAGGTGAATTACAGAATAATAACACTTAAATGACCTTTCTTTGGTGGTCTGAAAATATGTCTTATTATTTCGGGAACGAGAGAGGTAAATAGCAATTACTGAGATCGTATCGATAACACAACAAATAGGAAATTTGGTTCGTTTTCTTGCTGATGACAGCTGTCAAACAAAGTTCTAGCTTTGGCAGAATAAAAATAGTCTCTACGTCAATCACCCTTTACAAAATACAAAAATTGCAAGCCTTACCGACGGAGCAGGAAAAAGTATGACTGAAAAGAGGACAGACACTGAAAAGTTTACAAGCAGATCAGGCTCATCATTTCCGAGTCACATTTCGGCTTATAACACTGGGCGCAACTACTCAGGGGTTAAGTACATGGCTCATTTAGCAGCAGACTTTTTCGAGTCCCATAAAATACAAAAAAAGTTTCTCCATAGTCCGAAATCTCACAAACGTCTGACAAACATTCGAAAGTAAAATTGTCATGAGAAGCTGATTGAAAAATTTGCTCTTCGAATAAGACATAGTATAAACTCTGCGCCAAATATTTTTCGATTTTTAAAAAAAAAAGTGGCTTCAATTTCACTAGATGTAGCAGAGAATCATGCAGTAGTACATTCCTGCAGCGTTTGATGCTTTTGTTAATAGACTCATCGCCCCATGATTCAAGGCCAAAGACAGTTACACTGAGTAATAAGATTAAACTGTCACGAGGAGCTGGGTACGGCATAAGACTGCAGATCCCCTCCTACCAAAATTGTTCATCAAATATAATTCTGCAAAAAATTATTTTGTGAACATGGAGGTCATAGATATTTTATATCGATATTTGTCTTAGTGTAACAGTTGGTCCCTCGCACCTAGGGATTACAATCCTGGGATCCCGCGACTCCAAACCAAACAATTTGTACGTAATTTTTTATTTTCCAAATTCAAAACCTGGGAAACAAAAGCAGCGATAACAAATCTCGAATGACAAAAAAAATTGAGAGACTCACACCCTGTATTAATTAGAATTCTTATTTGGGATGGTAATAGGCTACCTCAAATACTATTGCACATCACCTTGAGTTTCCATTTCAGTTATATATTTTTTTTTCTAATATCTAATTTCCCAAGTCAACTTTTTTCTTGGGTGAGGATCAACCCTATGCATAAGAAATTATGAAAATAAATTCACGGTTTTTAAACACAATTTCAAACTTTTTTTTAGTAAAATTATACGTACAACTCCTTCCAGTTGAGAGATATAAGAACTCCAGGGGCCGAATTACGACATCAGTTAACGAGTGAGTGAAATCCATACGCTATCGAGTGATCGAGTAACTACATTAGTATTCACATGAAAATGGTCACGTATCGAGTGCAATTTAAAAATTGTACTAGTACAATTCTACTACATTGAATTGAGATGACAAATGTCAAAAGTATTTATTTTTGTGTGAGGAAAAGTTTTGTATTTATCGTCTTTAATTAAAAATTGAAGATTTACTTTATTTTTCATCTTCTGATTCATGAGTGTGCTATGAGTGTATTGAACGAAGACGTTTAAGAGATAAAAGCGATTCCTTCTCTTTAAAAGACTCTGCGTACGTATACAAAACTATAATTTTCTGAAAATATCTTTCACAACTTATACTTTTGATTGCAGTTTTATCAAAAGATTCAGGGTAAATAAGAGTGCATTCTTATTTATAATGGGGAAGATCAATTTTAGAGGATGCACCTAAACCGCTGTCCCAGCTCATAAAAACTGCCAAAATCTGCTGTTGGAAAGGGTTAATTATATTTAGACTCGACGTGAAATAAATTTTAAACAATAAATTTAAAAAAAAAAACACCAAAATGACAATAAACAAAGATATTCTTACATATTTTCTCACATACACCGCAGCTCGTCACCAGAAACCATATCGAATAAATCAATACACGATCACTAATGACAGAATGCCAAATTTTGATACTCGATACTCGATCTCTTAACCGGTCATGCCAAATCAACATTTATCAGTCACGTGTTGCTCGATAACTGATGCGGTAATTCGACCCCAGCACTACCGATCACGTCAATGCACATGAGTTTATTTGAGAAAAAAATATGGAAGCAAACAATAAAATTACAGGCATCCTTTGTGCTAATGTTCTGTTCTACCAGCTGTTTGAATTTTATGCTTCACGTGGCATATTGGCCCAACGGAAAAAAAATTTAAAAAAACTGTAATTCTATAGGTATATCTTGGATTCGATACTACTAGGGCCGACACTCGCGATCAGTTATGCGTATGCACCTTTAAAAATCCTGTAAAAAATTGTGAAACAACCTTAGTAGTCATGCAGTCAAATAAGAAGCATTCAAACTTTTTGGCATACCTCGTTGTAAATTTCGGTGTAAATAGGTACCTACGAGTAAGGCGTGCTATTTTTTAAGTTTAATATATAAAATTGTGTGTGAATTCTAGTGACATAATGTGTAACAAACCGGGTAGGTCTGACAGTATGTGCCCTTTCTTGGGAGAAATGATACAAACTTTAATGTAATAACTGTTTTTCACAGAAAATGGTTTGCACATACAAGAAAAAAACTGTGGGACTAAGTTTCCATGAAAAATGCCATCATCGACGTTCTTAATAACAATGAAACATACAAGACTCATAACCAGAATAAGAAATGTCACACAAGCTGGACAAGAACTGAGTGAAGAAGAACCTTTCGCTTACCAGTCGAAATTCACATCGCACCAAATTTTCACGTCAAAATAAGAGCTTAAGCTGGTTAGCTATAATATAAAAATACTCTCCCCTCCATTTTCCTATGACTTATGCCAAGATTGTGTTCATATCAAGATGTGAATTCACTAAACACTCTTCAAGGAACAGGTAACTGAACTTTAATTACAGGTGTTGTTGGAGGTGCCCCAGTTACTGTCGGTGCTACCCTGTGATAGGGTGCCTCTGACAATTTTCCACATTTAAAAAAAAAAAAAAAATATTTAATAGGAATTGTAAAAAATAAAATCTGAAATTGTTCCAGTATGTTAAAAAAATCCTCAATTATAAGATAGGATAGGCACTAATTGGGATTTATACGTTTTATATACACTACTCGTACAATCTTTCCAAAACAAAGTGCTAAGAGCAATCGTGAATGCTCCATGGTATATTAGGAAGAATGATATCCACAGAGACTTAGGAATAGCTACCGTCATCATGGTCATTACAAAAATGCCATACTCCAAATTATGGACATGACAAACATTGTGCGGCGACTACAAAGGATTTAATGAACTGGAAAGCTACCTGCGAGAATATTCTTTGAAACTTAAACTAACTTACAAGTAATTCTAGTCATCAAGAAGAAAGGGAGGTGTTTTTAGTGATTAAAAATCCCACACTACTAATCAGCATGCGCTACCGGCCCTTATACTGTCTACAAAGATTTCCACCTAAAAAAAAAAAAAAAATCGCTTTCGAGAAAAAAAAGTGTCGGAGCGTGACATCTCTCCTCTACCTAACAATACAAACCGCTTAAGCATTTATTCATTAAGAGCTAAATGGATTAACGCCACCCAATCACGCTGACTCAATATTTTCAGAATATTTCAATAGTCTTCCGCTGGAAGGCTAATCAGCAGATGATTTCGTATGCCACCCAAGCTCTATGATAAGAGAACAAATCATGACATTCGGGCAATTCAGCACGTGTTTGAATTCTTTTGGCAGCTGACACGTTTGCTACGAATACAATACAATGGATTAGCATGAGGCTGTTGATAAACATTAACCTATTCAACTGATTGATTAGAGTTTGCCGGTGTCAGTTGTTTTAAAAATACACTTTTTAGATTGTTTTTAGTGCTTGCTTAGCTCGGGTTTTATTTGCAACGACGGGAAAACAATAAAATTAAGTTGCATCATATATCTGTCTGTAGATGTGTTGCTCGATGATTTGAATAACTATCCGTATTTAAGCGTTTTTATAGGATGTCTTTTTGCGAGGTTTAAGGCTATAAACATTGCAATTTTTGCTAATCTAAATACCTTCACAGTAGCCACTTAGTCGAAACAGTTCATTTCCCTGAAATAAGTCTCGTAACCTTATTTGCAAATGCAAACATTCGCGCTCTGTTAATTTCTTCGACGGCCTAACCAAATATTTTTTTCTGCTGTCTTCGTTTATACGTGCAACACATTCGTAATGACTTTGCTATTTTGCAAACTTTAATCCAAACATACACACAAATGGGAACATTAACTTTGAATTATACGTTTGAAACATCGCATGACTGCCGCTATTATGACAATTCCAATACGCAACGAATATCTGTCTACAAGTTTACTTTCAACTATCGAAAGTAAGCGAAGCGACAAATCTCCAAACCTCGAGGAGTGCTATTCTTCTTTTGAATGTGGGAAACCCATAAATTTAAATAATTCTCCTATTTTTGGTTAACCCTACTAGACAGAGGTCAAGTTCGCCACAGTACTTTGGTGTCCAATTTCAAAATTTAAGCGAATAGTAAACCTTGCAACTCTACCTATACCACCACTTGGGGAGCGATTAAGTCCCATTTGTACTATGGTCACGTTTGTTTTGTATTCATCGCAATAGAATTTCATTTTTGAGCGAATACAAAAAAAAAAAAAAAAACTCAGAACCAGCTTAACCTGACCAAATTGAGGTTAGTGGAATTGTTTTCATTACTTGCAAGCACTACTACTATTTATTTGCAAGAAGTAAATAAAGGCACGAAACTACTTGGAATGTCGCGTTGATAAACCTGAAATTACATGAATGGGAAGCCATTGTGTTGTAGAAGAAACTTGTAACATCATCTCTGCTGAGTTGCTTTGATATTGATACTGAAGTAGATGCATACGTCGCAGTTGCATGGTTACCGCAAGTGCAATCTACTTAACCGCAGCGTAAGCAAGCAGTTACATTTGAATTCGCATCCAGGAATGCTTTAATACTACTTACCGCTTAGGCCTTTGAAAAAAAAAAAAAAAAAAATTTGTACCTACACAGTAGATCTCAAGAACATTTAATTTAATCAAGGCCTGTGCAACAATGTATGTACAATTTATTCTCGCAGGGGGGAGGTAGTGACTTTCTTGCTGACTTGTGCCCTCTCATTATCTGCTCAGTACGAGTTTGGTGAAATTGCACGATTTCTCAACTAACTCGATCGAAAGGCATTGCGATCAGAAATGATTTACGAGATCACTTGTTTTAATCCAGTTTTCTTTAGAAACTCAAGTATCTAACGGCTGGGCTGGTTTCTTTTTAAATTACATGTTATTTTGACACTGACAGCTCTTTCGCGCTGAAATTGACAGAAACACAGTACCATATATCCGCCGTACAAAATGAATTAATTTACGTTGACCAAAGGGAACATCTCATACTTTGCAGACCTTTTTATGGTCTTCTTTACGGCTTAGAGTGAAGTGTTTCCAAAGGCTCCTTCAAAGTTCGACAAGGCAAAGGTTTCCGTTTTTTTTATTGTTTGTATACCCTATCCCGTAGGGTGTATATTAATTTAGAAGCATAGTTTGTAACCCCTAAAGTATGTAACATATTTGTGATCAGCATTGGAAGTTATGTCGATCTAACCATGACCGTCCGTTTGTCCATTCTTTTTCACTAGCTATTGGACCATTAATTTTGAGCCAGGAAGATGAAGTTGCATATACATATACCTAAGGTTTTTCGAATCCGAAGTATTTAAGCTTAAATATTGTTGAAATCCGCTAAAAAAATCGCGGAAATATCCTCTGAGTAGAAAGATGTCATTGCATTTGTATCAAAAGTTCAAAACACCACGTCCACTTTATTGAGAATGATGTACAATAGAAGATGAGGGATAGGGTATCATACGATCCATTTCAGATGAATTGTAACTTTTTGTATAATTTCACCTTTTTTGCTCAGCTTTTTCTGCCGCCTTTATGAATAAAGTTAGACTGATGGGTCAAAAGGAATTTGGCTAAATGGTGTCTTACTTACTTACTTTTATAGTGCAACTAGTAGACACTCCCGGCTTCGTCTGTATCAAGAAATCATTAGAATTGTTTGATTTATAAATGTTCAACTATTCTAGAGCTTTTAGGCCCGTTTCATACATATCCGGCATCGGATGTAAGACATCGGATAAGCGATTTCTACTAATTTTCACACGTATCCGACGCTGATTATACGACGTCGGATATCCGACTCGAGTAGTATTTAAAAAGACTTCACATTTTCCGGCATCGGGTTACGAACCAGACGTCGGTTAGACGATTCTCTGCTTGCCAGATAAACCTGAATGGAATCGCGTTCAGTTTAGTCTTTCACTACGACTGTTGGAACGCCGGGATTGCGATTTGAAACAAATGCATTGGGTGCACTCTATCAATTTAAAAAAAAGAAAGAAAGGGAAGGCGTTTTATACATTCTGATAACGTACGACCAAATAAAGCGCAATTTCTGAATGTCTATCAAATTTCTTCCGTTTAGTTTACTTTATTTTGTCGTTTATCTAGATCTTATTTTAATATTCCACCAAGCGTATAAAATATTACCTTTCATTAAAATTCATCTGGGGTTCTTGACAAACACGATTTTTGAGAACTTTTGGCATTCAAAAACCCATATCTCACCCTCACTCCAACTAATTTTAATAATTTTTAGATACACACACTATACCAGTCTGAGAAACAAAATTTAATCAAAATCTGTTAGGCAATTCTTAGGCTAAGGCAAAAATGAGTCGTATATCCGACGTATATCCGACGCCGCATACGTGTGAATCGTGTAAGCATTCTCATTTAATTCTAAAGGGTTACTCATTTCGAGGTTGGGATTTCGCATCCCTGCCATATGGCATCCATAGTGACAGGTAGTTAGTTTTTGCCTTGCCATTTTACAATATAGATCGTTTAACCATTAACAATGCATTAAAATTGTTTCATCTTACTGCAAAAATAATAGTTCGATTGAAAACGCGAAAGACGCCACTGTTACGATGAATTTACACCGCTATGGTTAAATGACAACCAACTTTCTTTTGGCCTGAAATTGAATACATTGATGTGAGCGACATGTGGTTCCAACAGGATGGATCTACGTGCCATCCAACACAGGGAAATTTGGCTCTATTGCACGAAAAGCTCCCCGGTTGTTTAATTTCGGGATTTAGCGACATCAATTGGCCACCAAGATCGTATGATCTGACCCCGTTGGATTTCTTTTTGTGTGACTGCGCTAAAGATCGTATCTATGCAGACAATCCTCAAACTTTGGTGCATTTAAAAATCAACATCCGTGAAGTTATGGCTGCAATACATCCGAAAATTATTGCCGATTTTTTATATACATAACTGGAAATTAAAAGAAACCCCCTTAATAAGATTTATAGAGGTTGGCCTAACAGTATAGATGTATAATTCACGCCCACTTTTTAGGGCGATTCCTTAAAAAAAAAAAACAAGATTTAACATTCCAGAATCTATTTATAGTGACAATTGAGCTTTATTTGGAAAATATAATCAGAATCCGAGAACGAGCTTTATAAATGCTGACTGACAGCCACGTCCACCTTTATTTTAGAAAAATAGCCTATCAGCAGTTTTTTCTGATCAAATTTCTTTAAAATCGAGAAAATAGCCTCGATATTGTATTTCAATCAAAAGTTCTAAAATGCCACGCCTACTGTTTTTCGGTTGGGTGAAATATGAGGAATATGGTATTATACGATCAGTTCCAGACAGATTATAGTTTTTCTGTATGTTTTTGCTTTTAAAACGAGAAATCCCGCCACTTTATTGCATGGTGGAAATGAATATGAGGTAGTTTATTAAAGAATGCCGAAAATATACTTTCGTAAAAAATCAAATTGATTGCTGTAAGTTTTCTATTTCGTGCTGCGCTCAGCATAAGTGATTGCGAGAATCTAGGCTCTGTATTGGGCTGTTGTCTTTATTAATCGCTGCAGCGTACTTTTTTGCAGAATTCCTTAATTTATAAATTTATCAGAAATTTATTCAGCCAGGTAAATAAATGTTTCCCTACTTGCGAGGCATATTTCTTGAGTACTCAACTTTAAATTTTTGCAAGTAAATATTCAAAGCGAGGTATAACAAGAAATCGAAAATCCATTCGTTTTGTGCTACGAAAGCAAACTATTGCCCCACAATAAATAGAGTGTAACAAGTCAGAATTAATTATACATTCGTGATTTATACTCGTAGACACCGCATCAGTCCAAAAACAGTGTTCGTATTTATACTTGTCCAGCACCGTCTAAAAGCAAACCCTTTACTGCAGGTATCAACCTGTTTTCTGTTGTGACTATTTCCACAGGCCTAACTAAAGAATTCCTGCATAGGTACGATGATCTTTTATTCGCTGAGTCATAGTAGAGATCACTGATCTCATTTTCTGATTTCGAATTTCTACACAAGAAAACCGGATTTTATAGCGCATACAACGCCTTAGACGCACTATAACCATAGCTACAGGTAGATATACATACACCATCGCTGATTTCCATCGTTTCTTGCGTCGGGTAGGTTCAACATTAATCACTTCCCACAGGATTTTCAGGGCAGCTGCCTCAAAACACAGCGATCACACAATATACTATAGATACAATGATTAAATAGAAAACAAGTACATGATGAACGATTTGCATTGCCACTAATTACTCATAAATTCTCGCTCCATTGCAGCTCGTAAACACTTCCGCAATAAACCCAACACAGCCCAAGAGCTTCCAACTCTGGAATTATTTAGTGCAGCACACCTCAGTGCAGTGTTTTGTGCACTTTCACAAAAACGTAAATGAACACATTGTGTATTTTCAGATTAACCAGGTTAACGTCCTTTACATTGGATTACACCGGTCCGCGGCACACTAAACAATTAATGCATTCATTCTGACTGAGGCGACAACTCACAGTCGATAATCTGGAAATTTTTTTTTTTTAATAAAACACATTGGCCAACGATTTTCGGTGTGACGTTGCAATTGCTGCATGGTGGTGCAGCATTTATAGCAGATAATGATGTGTGGACCTGAAAGACCCGAATATATAGATAGGTACATACATAGCTTGTAGATCCTGTTGGTGGATAATTTAGGTCAATGTTATTAGTGTCAACAATAAGAAATTAAGTTTTACAGCCGGTATGGGAAATATTTTGGGATTGAAGACCGGATCTGAGTTTAACACACTCTGTAAAGAAATACATACTCGGTAAGTATCTCTGTTGATTGATGATTTTTGTATGGGCTCGAAGAAATTGCAGCACTTCTACCTGTGAAGTTGTGGATATTCACAAATACGAACATGCACTGGGTTTAAAAAGATTGATCAGGGAAGCCTGGGTTTAATACTCAGTTAGACTCTAGAGACACTTTTATGTGGTCAATACTTTTGAAGAATAACAGTTTGGCACATGAAGTGCTAATTTAGAAATATAGAAATATAAATATATAAACATTTTGGCTCTAACTGCCCACAAAGGACTTGGCCTAGTTTTTCGCAGCCACTCGTGCTGTACGCCACACGAGTGGTTGAGACCAACAATTTGATGCTGTTTCCGAAGGGAAATTTTTTCGATGGAGATTTTTCTTATTTTCTAGGATTTGAACCTTGAATCATCCACACTTAACCACTGTGGCCAAGGCGCCCACTAGTTAGTTTACGTACTTGGAAATACGAATAAATCGGTTCACATAAAATCATTACAATTTGCAATAAATAGGTGATCGGAGAGTACTCGTATCTAAAATAAAACTGGGAAGATGAATTCTAATAAGAATTGTAAAGTGGATTTTGATATCAAAAGTATACAAGTGGGAAATAGATCTCTACAGGTATATACTTGTCGACGTTAGACATCGTGTTATAGGCCAAAGATCAGATGTATCTAGACTCAACACTTTTTTTTTGCGGAAACTTCCACGGCCGTCGCTTCGTCAGAAGCTGAAACAATAAAATAATTGGCCAGTGAAGTGGGAGTTCGGTGAAAGCGCTCACATTTAATCTGAGAGAGATTAAATTCCAAGATGGGTGACGGATTTGAGTCTGGAATATTTGGTAAATCTATAGGTGCTTACCTCTCAGTATGGCAAGTATGCATCAAAATTTCAGGCAACAAAAAAAAATACTGTGAATCATAAGCAATGACAATAACAGCAAAACAAAAATGTTCCCCAATAATTATTTGGACGCTTGGCGTTTACAGAACTTAATACCACCTAAGTTTCAAACCTCCACAGCAATTTTTCTTTCTTTCTACCCCCCTGCCTATCTACAAACGCCCGCGCCCCGCAATAATATAAGGATATTCATATCCCCTTTGTTGCGCGCGAATTATTAAAAAAAAAAAAAAAAAAATCAAGAAGCTTAGTTTCTGTAACACCTCATCGATTACTCTAACGTTAAGGATAACAACGGAATGCAATAGAAATCATATCTGCAGATGCTGCATAGACATTGAGTTAATGAAGGATACCTTTCACTTCCTCGCGGCCTAAGCAAAAGACGTTAAGATCTCTTAGGGACCTCTTCTTTGGGGAACTACACAAGCTAGCAAATACGGATATAGAACTGAAAGCAATCCTAAATTGTTGTGATACGTCAGAATGGGAAAAGTTCATATTCGAGGCAGACGGCAAAACATCCTATATTTCCACAACATAACCTTACTCAGACTCTTTTTCTTTCTATTGGAGCTGACTGCTGGATTTGATCCAGAAACATCTCGAACTTAACCTATTAACCCCTTTGCTACTACCAAAAGTTATCGTGACTCCAACGCAATATCTGGGTTCTGGCTTATGCTGATGACATTGGCCGCGTTCCAAACTGCACTGCTAACGCTAATTAAAAACAACATTTTCTACTGGGATGACAGGTATTCGTTAGCAGTCGTTAGCGAAAAAAATGTCTACTAGAGGGGAGGTTAGCTGAAAAATATTTGCTGAATCATAAGAAATAAAGAGCTCGACTGGATGGCACTTACTTGCTCCATATGTGCTGTTTCATTAGGAAAATCAATAAAATTTTTGTAAAATGCGTTAAAAACGTTACTGGGCATATGTCAAAAATTTGAATGTCCTTACATATGTCAAAAATAATTCATTAAGCGAGCGAGTTCTAAGTGAAGCTATTACTGGAGTTGAGGACATTACTGTGTTGTTTTGTTCTTAAGAGGGAATTGAGAAGTAAAGCCCTTTCAAGGTCGATTGCGATGATCCCATATAAAACGGTTATATAAACAGTTTTCGCGCTGTCGTATGGAACTACCAACACTACTAAAGTCCAACGAGCACATCCTTGGACACTTCGAAAGGATAAAATACCCCGAGCAAGTTTTGGTCGAGTGCACGCACAAAGGTGCTCCAGACAGACGCATTTCTAAATCCAGGTCGTCTTCGTCCACGACTTTGATATGGCGATCAAATCGTGGAAGATTTGCAAATGAAGATTGATTTATAAAACCACTTCCACTTGCAGGATGTATTCAATCTACAAAACATTCTACAACTTCCATGATCAACATAATTTCGTTATTTATTATGCTCCTCTATTTTTATTGAACTCTTAACCAGTTCTCAATTAGAAAGGTCTCTGTTTAAAGATCACTTTATTTAACAATTCTTTTTGATTAGTATTTATCACAACTACGCTAAGTCACTATCTATAGTCAACTGTGTATAACCAGTGAAATAAAGGGAACAGGTTTGACGGGTAAATCTAACCGGCATCAATGCTTACCATTATAACAACTTTGATGGCTATCTATTTGTTTTTCACACGCTTGATTTCCTATAAAACAAATACACTTACATAGATCAATGGGATAGGTTTCCCCAAGTTCTTAAAAATCCATGTATTCAACTCTCATACTCGTATATTCTTGACAAGTGTAATTATAGAACGTGAAATTAGTTTTAATCGCTATCGCAATTTTTTAATTGATACGCAAGTACTATATTTTAATTATTATCGTTCTAAAACAATTAACACGAGATTTCGTTTAAAAAAATATACACCATCACGTAACACGACATCCGCAAATGTATCGCGTTTTACATTTTATTTGAGACTGAAAATCAAATGCCGAATGTATCTGACGATGAATTTCGCGAGCAATTATAGTTTGAACGACAAAAAAAAAAAAAAAATCTAGTTGTGGAAGCCACATTAAGCAATTATTTTGCACTTAGAAAGAACTGAATGAATCTTTGCGGTTGTGCACCTCATAAAAGTAGCAATAAACCCTCGTCGGAGGCTTAAAATAGCCAGTTTAGTTTATACCAACCGGGGGGGTTGGTATAAACTAAGTGTTATGCTCAACAGGCTGGAAAAAAGATTGGTGGGTAGAAATCCATGCTAAGTACATTATGATACCTCGTGGCACCATGGGGGTGCGTTTAGCATCAAAGGCATGGTATCGAGCTAATTTTGTCTGCGTTGCAATTGGTGGGATTTGTTTTGAACTAATGTTCCAGTGAATCATACGGAAGTATTGTTAAAGTAGACCTCTTTGAGGTTTTCTCCTCTATGACGTACATTATGTAGATTTCTAGCTACTTACCATTGTCAAGTTACAGGTTTTCCATGCGATACTTTACAAAGATTGATTGAAAAAAGTTGTTTGAATGTTTGCTGAGTTGTTTATTTGTAGCCATAGAATGTAGAAGCAAGATCGATTTAGAGGCCTTAGTTAAGCATACTGAACAACATGAAAATTACATAAGAATGCTTCGTGATGCCCTGTAGCATTTTTAGTGTGGTGCATAGATAGTTGCTGTGACGTGTTATACCGTAGGCGAGTTAGGCGGACGCCTAGGCCCTCCGACAAAATCTATATTCACATACGTCCTAGGCAATTTTTTTGCAAGAAATATTATACTTATTTATTTATTTATTGAAGCTTAGTACAAGCCTTAACTTAGAAAATAACTTAACCTAAATTTACCTTAACCTTTTTTTTTTTTTTTTTATTTTTTATTTTTTATGCTTATTGACCGGGCCCTAGGGCCCACACAATTATCTTAAACGCAACATTCTGGAGATAGGTTCGAAATGACCGTAGTTGGTGCGGTGGAGAGGGAGACGAAAGAGCGGTACGGATCTAAGGTTGCGTGGGTTAGTCTGAAGTGAAATCATTTCCAGTAGTGCGGGAAAATCGATCGTGCCAGTTAATAATTGGTGTACGAAGAGTATGTCAGCTACCTCGCGACGTTTTTTTTCGTAGGGGGGTAAGATATAGTTGTCGTCCCATGGGAGACCACGTAAGGCAAAACGGATAAACCTTCGCTGCACGGCTTCGATTCGAAGAGAGTGGGTGTCGTGAAATGGAGACCAAACTTGGCTGGCATATTCAAGGAGGGGTCTAACAAAGGTGATGTAAAGAGACTTTGTAACGTAAGGGTTCGAGAATTCTTTAGACCAGCGTTTTATGAAACCGAGAGAAGAATTGGCCTTGTGAATAATTTGATCAATGTGGGAACGGAAGTTTAGCTCCCTGTCACAAATAATACCCAGATCGCGTATAGAGGAGACTGCGGGAACAGGCTCATTGCGAAAGTAATAGGTTCTGAGGGGTGGGGGAAGACGCTTACGAGAGAACGTTATGGATTGACATTTGCCGACGTTAAGTTCTAAGTAGTTTTTGTCGCACCATGTGTAGAATGAATTAAGGTCGTTTTGAAGTAAGAGAGAATCAGTGGGGGTAGATATTGTCTTAATGATTTTCATGTCATCCGCGTAAATAGACAGATCTGAGTCTTTTATGATGTGATCAACATCGTTTATTGTTAAGACAAAAATCAGTGGACCAAGGTGACTGCCTTGAGGAACACCCGAAGTGGCGTTAATGGGATCAGAGACTGAAAATCTAAAGAGAACCCTGTACTGGCGTTGCACTAGGTACGATCTCAACCATGAGATGGAAAAGGGGGGAAAACTGAAGGCTTTAAGTTTAAGGTAAATAGTTTGGTGACATATTTTATCAAACGCCTTGCTGTAATCGGTCGTAATGACATCCACTTCCTTACCTTTCTCTAATGCTTGCAGTGTTTTAGAAACGAATTCGGTTAGGTTAGTCGTTGTGGACCTACCCTTTAAGAAACCGTGCTGTTGTGGAGAAAAGATGGATTTGCAGTGAAAATAAAGTGAGTCATAGACAATGCTTTCAAAAAGCTTAAGTATATAAGAGAGTTTGGCTATGGGTCGGTAGTTTGATATGTCATTTTTACTGCCTTTTTTATAGATGGGGAAAATAAAGGAGTCCTTCCATAATTTAGGGAAAACAGCATGAGAGAGTGAGAGTCGAAAGAGAGTTGTAAGGGGCTGACATAAAACATTTACACATTTTTTTAGAAATATGGCGGGCAGACCATCAGGGCCTGGGGAAAAATCATCCTTAAGTTGATTGATCTTTTCACGTACCATATCAGTCCTTATGTCAACTGAGACAAGGGAGGTTTGTGGGCAGTTGTTCAGGTAGCTGAAATAGTCAAGATCCGGTTCGTAAACGTGGTCAGAATACGATTGACTGAAGAAGGTCGCAAAGAGGTTGGCGATTGCTTTAGGGTCAGCAGATGATGTATTGAATAATTTTAGAGTGGATGGGAAGCCATCGGACCTTATTTTAACGTTTATAAATTTGTAAAAACGCCTAGGATCTGTGATTAGGCTTAATTGCATTCTGTCGAGGTATTCGAGATAGAGGGATTCGCAGAGGATGGAAAAGCGGGAATAAGCTTGCTGGTAGAATGAAAAATCTGAGGCCGATCTGGATCTCAGGTAAGTTTTCCATAATTTGTTTCTGATATTGCGAAGAGTACGTAATTCATTATTATACCAAGGAGGAGATGACGAGCAGTTTTTTCGCGGCAAATATGGCACAGATTGGAGAAGGCGGTCAAAGATTGCTGTGTAAAAGAATTCGAGAGCGATATCAATGGGGGTGTTATTCTTTAGAAAGAGGTCGAAGTTTAAGTTATTGACTAGGTTATTAAGTTTAGCAAAGTCAGCTTTACGGAAGTTAAAAGAAAGAGAGTTTTCTAAATCAACGCTAATGTTGGCATGTTCATATGAAAAGGTAAGAACGAGAGGGGGGTGATAATGGTCTAGGGTAGAGAGAAGATGGTTACTCGCGGTAACCAGGGAATTATAGGCATCGGATGAGAAAATGAGATCAAGCTGCCTACCGAGGTTGTTGGTGATACCACGAATCTGAAAAAGGCCAGAGTCGAAAAGACGATCAGTAAGGAGGGTTTCCTTTTCTGAAGAGAAATTAATTGGTACGAAGGATGATTCGTCCTCCGAAGGAGCCCATTGCAAAAAAGGAAGGTTAAAGTCACCAACAATTATAAAATCGTCGTCGGGATCTTAAACATCACTCTAAACCGAATTCCCATTACATTATTGAACTCATCCTGAATACACCCCTTCACTTGTAGAAAAACATTGACAGAAAATTGCGCCCCTCAAATCCCACCATACCACGACAAACCGTGGAAATTTTCGAACTCGAGATTTTAATTAATATGTCACTAGATGGCGTATTTGGAAAAAATTTGTATAACACTACTTTTCTTATTAACGTTGTATTTCAAATTGATAACATCAAGGATGTGGACTCAAACGATTTTGTGTAAGTTTTTACTGCCCCATTTAAGCCATCAATTTCTATCGAAGATTTCCCTAAATTATGGAAAGGTTCGTTTATCTTATCCACCCACAGAATGACTTATTCTCCATTTGGTGTAAACAAAATCTTTTAGAGCTTAATGTGAATAAATGCCTTAGTCTCGTGAAAAAGCGTCTTTCTCTGAACCTAATTTCCGTTCTCATATTGATTCCACATACTATATAAAAGTAGAGTTAACTCTGCACTTGGCTTTATCATACTTTGATCAAAGGAATTCTCAAACCCTACGTTCCTTCTGCATGACCTTATTAGATCACTCCTTGAGTATGCTTGCCAAGTTTTTTCACTTCAGAGAATCGAAGCTGTTCAATGGAGATTTATCAACTTTGCCCCACGGGGTTTGGACTAAGATGATACTTTCAACTTACATCTCTGTGACGACCTACAGAAATTGTTAAAATTACAGACTCTGAATTTACATGGTGATGTCGCTGACATACTCTACACCAATTGTTGGCAGGAAGTATTGATCGCCCTACGCTATTCAACAGATCTCATTCAATAGTAATCCTCGTTATTTAAGGTCAGTATCAATACTCTGTCTTACACATCATCATACTGACTTTGACTAGTACAAACCCATGACCAAAATGCAGAAATAAATAATGTATCTAGCACTTTTGGTTTTAATAGTAGCAAGCTCACACTAAGAAACATTTTATCACTACTCACCCCTACCTAACCAATTATTTAGTGTACTTTTCTTGATTTAACACTATTATCATAGTTTTTTGGGGCCCCCAAAATTGAGCTTACCTAAGGCTTCCGAAGACCATAATACGCCTCTGGAGCTGAGTCCCAAAATCATTATAGGAGGAAGCATAAAGAACAATAAAATTAGGCCGACTTTCAGATTTTTCATGTACAAATCATTTACCTTCTGGGTTGTATACAATTTCCCTATTTGTATGCGTCTTCCCACAACTCTCTAAAAGATCTCGGGCTACCTAAAAATCTGGAGCTTTGCGAACTTAAGTTACGGGTGAAGCGGAACAGAATAATGTAGCTAAATTTTGGATTTACGGAGTACAGGCTGTTGGACATACTATTTTTCTTCTGATTTATATATAATTTTAATATGTCCGTGTCCCTCACGAAATTCTCGAATGACTTAAAAATCTGAAACCTAGCATTATTATAGCACAGATCACGTGGAAGAACATAGCGCAGCCGAATTATTGAATTTGGAAGTACGCAGTCTTTCACAGACAATTTTACTCTTAATTTGCAAACAATTTGCCTATTTCTGAACGTTTTCCCGTACCTCTTCAGAAGAAAGAACTAAAACTTGGCAGACTTATAGAGCAAATAATTTTTTTTTTTTTTTTTTTATTGTTTATTTATCCACTTATACACTAACACAATATATTGTTCCAATAAACTTAAAACTATACTATTATTATGCCTTAAAGTAACTGACCTGAAGGGTGCTCAATACTTATGTTATGGTTTTAAGAAAACTTAGTTGTAATGTTTTATTTAAATCGGAATTTTTTTTAATTTCAAATTAATTATTATTATTATTATTATTATTTTTTTTTATTTCATTTAAAGGAAAAACGTGGGAAAACCTTTTCGAACGCATTATTTTATTTTTTAATAAAAAAAAAAACGACCTTAACCTAATTCCAATTCCAGGGCCGAACCCTGATATGTGATCTGTGTCCCGCCACCGAAAAGACCAATCAAATGATAGTTAAACCATCCAATCGGTTACTCAGCGGCGTTTCAGAAATCACATATCAGAGTCCGGCCCTGCTTAACCTAGGTGCTAGCCTCAACCCAGTCGAGCCAGTAAATATCTCTCTCTATTCAACCTGTCTACGTTTTCTGAATCCCGCTCAAGCATGCTTACACAGTATCTCAAGTCAGCGTTTCCTTCTCCTGAGTCCAACGGCTCGTAGAGAATACGTTTATCTGTCGCCCTTCTAGCATGATGGTAAATAATCGGAACGTTCAGCGAATCTGACAAGTAACCATGTGCATCCAGATACAAGAATGCTTCCGGGGGGATGTGTCCACTCACCATAGTACTTCGAAAATACCCAGGGTTAGGATAAAATAAGCCCGACACAAGTTCGTTCTCCATAACGCTCGCTGACCGCGCGAAATGGTTCCTCACAAGATCCAGAATGACATTGTCGATTCTGGACACGCCGGAGGCATTATAGAGCAAATCACGCAAAGGAATATAAACGCGTCCAATTTTTTAATTTCAAATTATTGGGCGTTCGCAGTACATACAATGTTCTTACTCAAAGTTTTGAATTGATAAATACAGGGTGTAACAGTAACAATTTTCTTCCGACTTAAACTCTACAATTTTCCAATGCGAAGATGTCTTTCAGCACTCCTCCAGAAAGCTTCGAGATAACTTAAGAAGTTGAAATTTTCCATTCTTATAGCTTGGATAGAAGGAAAGTACTTAAAAGAGACAAATTTTTAAATTTCGAAATGCACGGTATTGCAAAAATTTGTTTTCTCTTTAGACTTATGTAAAATTTTTCCACGTACGGACCCCTCAGAAATATCTCGGATGATCTAGGAAGCTGGAAATTTGTACATTCGTAGAATCAATCATAGGGCAGAATCCCACGTAGTCAGGTTTTTGATTCTTATAGTTTTCTAGGTTACAGGGTGTTGCAAATGTTATTTTTCTTGACGTTTATACATATATAGTAACCACAGATACAGTATATACTATGTACATATATACAATTGTTCACACATCATTTTAGTATGTTGCACAGAATACTGAACCTAGATTAAAAAAAAAGTTTAAAAAGCATCCAACTACATTTTACAATTGCCACTATGTACCATCCTTTTACACAAAAAGTGGTCTTACACTTTGGAAGGTTAACTTTCTTTAGATCGTCATCTATTGAGTCCTGAACAGAAGAACGTGTGCATTTTCTTAAAAATCTTAACAACTTCATTTGAATAGGAGTCCGTCGCACCTTCATTCAATAAATTTGTTTTGTTCAAAACTCTTTCTACATTAATGATCAACTACTGACGTTGACCAAAGTATTCAATGACGTCAATAACAATATCTGTTTTCGTCTTTTGTCGCATTCGGATACATCCGAGGAATGTGTTTTGAATTTTAAGTAGGCGTATTAACCGGATGATTAAAGACTAGTTAACGCAAGCTTAGATCAAAGTTCTAATATGAGGTTAACGTAGAATGTTATTTCTATCAGTATGAAGCACTTTAATTAAAACCAATCAAAAATCTAAGTTAAGTGGAAGACTATTATACACAACGTGATAATTCAACTTAATTAGAATGCATTTTAATAGAAATTTAGTCAACTGCTTATGTACAAATGGTCATAATAATATTGTAGATTTCGTTTTAATGTAATGATTCATCAAAGCCACTAAAGTGGATGAATGGTGAAGTGGTGGAGTGTAGGCTAGTTGATCCGAAGGTCTTGGCTTCCAATCGTAACAGGGAGCAATAATTATTTTAATTATTTATTTAAAAAAAAGAAACCTACCAGCTGCAACCACATGTGTGAAAAGTTGCTGATCAAAGTCACAACCATAACCGTGGAACGCTTCATAGTTGCGAAATAAATACAACGACTGCATTTTGCCAAGAGTAAATAAAAACTTATAGGAAAAAACAAAACTCTCGAAATCATAACTGAATGCGAAAATTTTCGAAAAAAAAAACTCATCGTCGAAAGACCAAACCACTACCTACATCGAAAAACTTGTCCCTGTTTCTATTTTACAATCTTTCCTATTTATGCTCGAAGATGCAATGTAATCTCATTGTAGATAAGGAAGCATTTGATTTGAATTGATCTTGTGGGTTTTTTTTTTTCAAGTCACCCTGATTTCCATTGTCGTTTGTCGCATACGACTACCTATATTATCGTTTTCTATCCTCCTCTCATTCTGTAACTTTTTGACCCAACAGATTCAAAATAGCACGCTGCATGTAAGACAAAAAAAAAAACTTTCTGCATTTCAACTCAAAGTTTATTTTCAAGAAAATATGGAGGAGATTACTGATCGGAACTACCCTGCAAATGGGGAAAAGCTGTTCACGCCTACGGGATCAATCATACTCGTACATACATATGCACTCAACCTTTCGTCAAGGCTTTTTAATTACTCGTAATCCTTTTCATTCCTTCGCGGATGACAACACTTTTGACTTCGCCTATTTACTAACGACACCACGACAAGTGGCCCAAATCGTCGGGTCTCAGTAGCAGCGAATGTCTACCGAACTCAACTCTAACATTGATGCAAACATCAATTGGGGTGCAAATAACCGAGTTGTGTTCAACGCGTCAAAATCCGAGGGCGAACTCCTGTTTTTAAAGCGAGATGCGAAAGTGGTCAAATATGTTAGGCCAGACCTTCGATGGAACCAGAAGATGCTGCTGGATGTCTATGCCTAGGATTCCTCAAAAGGTCTGAAAAGATTTTCACTCAAGTCTTTTCACAATGAAGCTTATGTTTTAGCGGGATCTACCGTCACATGCTTGAGTCCACTTGATCATGTTCAGCGATAACCTTGTATCCGTAGATTGATGGTGATCAGTCTAGAATCCCTTCGCTCGCGTACGGTCGGAATGTTAGATGCTTAGCGGTCCTGTACCGGTATTTTCACCACAAATGTTAGGACATATAGTTGTGTCCTAACAGACGGACAGGCAGTATGTTTAATTGTAATACGAGTACACGTGTAGCCTATACTGCACATGCATGTATAATACTTTAGAGCTTAGTTAAATGCGAGTCAGGCTTAGCACTGTTAGTGTTTCGTGTCCCTATTTTAGCTGTACCTTAATTTTTCTTCCTCGTTTATTCGCAGAAAAAGAGAAAGCTGTGGTTATACTTGAAAGGGTCAGGTCAAGTAAACACTTTTTGTACCGTGTCTGCCCATATGTTTGCCCTTACACGACTCGCTTAAGAATCATTGAAGACATTTGATGAAATTTATTTCGTATTCATATACGAGTATATCCTGATACATAGGTCATTTTGTCAAAAACTGTCAAAATCGGCCCAAGCGTGAGTGGGAATGTGGAGGGGTGGGGTTTCAAAAATCTTTAAATCATCTTTGTTAGCCAATAAATTCAAAAACTCGGCACGTAGACTTAAGACTCTTAGTAGTTCTACTTTAAATTTATCGAAATCTAATAGAGTGGGAGCAAGATATGGGGAGGGGTTTGAAACATTTTCAAATCATTTTTACATCGTCAATGCCTCTTGGTTATTTTTTTTTTTTTTTTTTTTGTTCAAAAAACTTTATGAAAATATTTTTTTTTTAATTTTTGGACAAAAATATAAAATAGTTCAGCTTTAAATGTTCGGGCAAACATCAAACGGTTCAAAAGTTGCAAGCGTTTGACAGATACACGGGCTACGGACAGCCAGTCACCGTTTCTATTAGTGTTCCGTTTATACAATTCTGGTACGCAATTCTAAAAAAAGCCGTATTTATGTAGAAAAAACTACGCACTAGGTTTTGTAAGTTGTTGAAAAAGCTCTTCAGTAATCAAGAAGTAAAACAGAACAACACAAGCTTGCGACAACTGTCAGAACAAGTTAGAACAGAAAAATAAGTAGTCTACAAGCCAAAAGCTAAAAAAAAGTAGAAAATTGTGAGATTTAACCTGGATAAGTCTGATAAGTTAATTCAACGCAAAATAAATGAAATTAAACTAGATTTTGAACCAACAAATAATTTTCGTCCCACAGCTTCCCTTTTGTAATTTTGTATAGAGTCATCGAACAAAGTTAGAACACTTTAAAATCGTTCTCTGATATTATCGAAAGGTAAATAGTGTAGTTTTCTGTTCCAAATTGTTCGGAGAACACACTATATAATGCGTACATAATATAGAGAAGCTCTTTGTTGGAGAATTTTTTTTCACTTTTAATCAATTTAGTAAAATTTTAAATTTTTTCTTAATGGTCATGCAAAATTTACCTTTTTTACCTCTTTATCGACAAATCGTCGGAAATTACCACTTTTAGGTAAATTTGACTCAGTCTGGCAACAGTGGGAGAGATTATAGAGACAATTAGAGAGGAATCGAATAACGCTGTATCAGCCCTGGGTGGTGTCGAGTTTATAATTTCAGGAGCTCCTAATTTGGAGAAACAGACGGTGTTCGCTGCCGTCCGAAGTAGCTTTATGATTCTATAAAGGCGACATATACTTGCCTTGCCGGTATTGGTCCCAGGTACATATACATATATATGTGGCTTATTGTTTGGGACTGTTTCTTTTTTAAGTACATACTTATTCACAGGTAACCCACATATATATTCGCAGAATTGCCCATATTCCGCGACCCGGAATTCCCCTGTTAAAATATTTTTGCTTGCACCTACATATGTATACATAGGGCAAGTATTGGTTTCATGGAAGTTTACGATCTCGATCTGGTGTTACTAGTATATAGGAACTCAGAAAATTGGATCTACACAATTCCGTCTATCTGTATGGTATGTGCGCTAGACTGCAGTCTGTCTAAACGGCTCTCGGAATCGGAATTTTCCCGATTAAAAAACTACATAAACTTTACTTAATTTTACTAATGTCCGATCTATAAAAAAAAAATCGATTTTATCGAAAGTTTTTGGAAAATAAAAAAATCGTATAACGGTACTTCACTTATTATCGAATTTTTTAAAAAAAATGTATTATTTCTCGGATATGACTCAAGCGATTGTGTGGAAAATTGACATCCAAACAATATTTGACATATTAAAGTTTTGGAAAATTGTCAAAAATTGTATTTTGCTTTTGAACGCGTTTAAAAAAAACAAACTACATATTAACAATTTCGCTAAAGTTTTTAGGAAAATTTCTATGGCATAAAACTGCATCATTAGAAGAAAAAAAAAAAAAATAATTTCAAACAAAATTTCGAGAATATTCGCTATAAGCTGTAACTTGCTTTTGGGCACCACAATTCATTGCAGTTCCCAGAATTGTTTTAAGTATTAAATTAGAAATTCGAAATGTGCACTCGCTTTAATTTCGCTGCCATAGCTCAAAAGTTATAAAAGTGTTGACACTTCTGAACTCGATTTTTTTTTTTTTTACCGTCAAAAATCGACCGTAGAGAGCCGCTTCCTTCGATACAATTCGTTTCTGAGGAATTACCTCCCGCCCATCTGATTTCATAACCTGAGACACCCTGTATTAAGGACGCAACTCTCTTCTCTAGTTTATTATATAGAATTTGTACCCTTAACAAAGAAAACCAAAAAAAGGGGATAGTCCTGAAATTGTCTCTACCTAGCCAATATACTGTATAGTTACTTCAATCAAGCTGCAGAAATGATCTACAAAGATCTCATCTGTTAAATTATATGATTGACAAGGACCGAAAAATAAGGCCATCGTTAGATATCGACATCTCTCATATCTAAACAATGCTTCCGCAATTTGGAGGAAATAATACACTAAATTTACTAGTGCTAATCGATGTTACCCTGTATATTGATTTTAGAATTTAATGCCGCACGATTTTTCATCAATTTCTTACAGAATTTCGACAACCATTAAGATCGGGATAATTTTATTTTTTTTCAAAATCTCCCCATAAAACTGTCTGAGAGCAAGCAATTAATTGCTTTCATTACCGTTTTGACAATTCTGTAACGCAAATTATTTGCACGACAGCAACAATAAATAATTTAATCATTCTAAACATGAAATTCACTTAAATTCTTTTATTACTATTAAAGAATTAACCGGTTTCTACATTCCATCACGAAGCGATAATATTTACCCAACTTATTAAAGTTTATATTCGTCACTCATGCCTTGTGCCATAAAATTGGATCTGGCAACTCTGTATTGGCTACCCCACATCGAACGAGTATCATTTTCATTGTTCCCCTTCAGTTTTTTTTTTTCTTTTTTTTTACATTTTTATTTTCTTTCCACTCATTTTTGCAAAAACAACAAAACTCGCCGTCTTATCAACAAGACTGTGTGCCTAAAAATGTCAACTGTCCACGACACATTTTCACAACAATTAGCCTTAATTTTTTAACACAGTACAAAAAATTTAAATAATTTATTTATAATGCGTACTCACTGTTGGAACCTCCCTCCTTTACGGCATATGACACATTGTGGAATCCCAGGTCCACGGCAGGACGTTTCGGCAGATGCTGCAGAGTTTTAGGTTGAGCTGGTACAATTTGTGCCTTGGCCACTGAACCCGAATTCCTATTATCATTTAATAGATTATTAGATGCACTATCGTTTTCCACCATTTTGTTAATTTATTTAATTCTATCTTTTACAGAGAGTTAGAATGAAATTACTAAATTATTTTGTAAAATATTTCTCATCAAAAACCACAACACGAGAAAAATTTTCAAACAAAAATGAAAAAAAAAAAAGAACAACAAAGTTGTCAGATCATAGTAGGAGAGAATTTACGATCTCTCTTGTATCTCGTTCTATCTTTCGACGAGCGTATATCTTTTACTTCTTTTTCTCCAATTAGAACTCTTACACTGGGCCGAAAAATTCAGACTTAAATAAACCCCCGAGAACCACTTTGCACTTTTTGTCATACAATTTGTGTTTTCTCAGACCCGAGGGGGGGATCCAATTTTTTTTTTTGTTTTTTTAAATAATCGCTAAACGAAGAAATTCGTTTCACAAAGAGAGATCTATCTTGGCAATACTCTGCTGTGCGTTCTAATTAGAAAATTAAAATATTAGGACCGCAACGCGCTTGAACTCTCACCAGGCAGCAGTACGATCACAACTGAATTTTAAGTTTTGATTCGTTTGCCTAGTTTGCTGCAAGCTGTGTAATTTTTGTAGGCGATCGCGGATCTTTCTGGTTTTAATATCGTACGATCAGCGATCGCTCGGTGACGTTGTACTAAAAACACAGCTGGGAAAAATTAATATACGAAACACACTCAAAGAATTAATATGTATTGGAGGAGGGGAAAGTCTGATAAGAAATTTGTTTTAGTACTGACAGAACTCAGATGCAGATCCATATATAATTGAATATGAAGGGGTACACCTATTAATCATGCGCAGATACGAAGATACGAAAGAATCTGAATGAGGAGATCGTATGTAGCACACAGCTGTTAAATAAGCATGTATCTGAAGGGGTACGAAAAATAAGTGATCGTATTTTTTATCTGCTGAATAAAACTGTCTAACTCATATTGGCTGAATAATATGCAATTGACGCTTTGTTCGTTTATTGAATGGAGGAGAATAATGAACTGATTTTTTCGTTTTTAATGGTATTACCAAGAAATTCAAATTTGCATTTTTAATAGATCTAAATGATCGTGCGGGTGATGATTGGTTGTTTTGTTATTGCTGTTGTTTACAAAACATGATATTTTGAAGAAGACGCAAACTGTTTTCCTAAGGAGTTTGTTTATGTTAAAATTATACTAATGAGCGAAACTAGTATTATACAATATTAAGGACTTCAGAAATTTGAAACAAACAAGAAATACAAAATTTATATGTTTGTTTACTCATGACTAAAAGTTAGTTGTAAACAGAACAAATCAGAGACATGACGTGGACAATAGGTGCATGCTTTGCTAAAATATGAATATTGAGGCCGGTTTAGGGCTCCCAAAATAGGGCTTTTCATTACTCAGATCCCTGGAAAATCCCGGGGTTTGAAACAGAATGTGAAAGAAAAATGTTATATAATATCCAAAATAAAAAGTTATTCATTATTTTAAATATAAGAGAGGTTTTCAAAAGGTAGTTGTATAGGCTGACCAGGTAAGAACGATAGGAAAAGAATTTTAAATAAAATAACAACAGTGTGAGATATCAAATTGATTCTGACTTTATTTTGTACCTACGTTCATTATGTATGGAATAGCACATCATTTAAATGGCCGCCTCAGCTTGGCTGGTAGTGCTTCAAGCGGTCGGTCCAATTTTTGATGACACGGTCCAATATGTGCGGCGTTATTCCGGCAATAGCGTCTCGAATGTTGACCTCGAGCTCGTCCAAAGTGGCTGGCTTGTTAGCATAGACTATAGTATCAGGTTTTCTATAGTCGTCCGGCTTCAATTCTTGCGTCAGCACAATCTTATACGGATGTAGGCCCAAATCCAACCGCAAAATAAGCCTGGTTGACTCTCTGGCGATGCCCAATTCAGCTGATCGGCGCCGATACTGGCCGCTACGGCGTCTATGTTTTCTTCACTTCGCACCAATCTCTGTCTGGTTGGTGGTTTAAGGTCCTAAAGAGTGTACTTACGCTCAAACTTTTCCACAGTGCGACGAATTGCCTGCGCACTGAAGCCATGATGAAATTCACGTTGCGCATTTACAACTGAGCCGGAATTACCATAATATTTTTTAATAATTTCCACACGTTAGGGAAGCGTCAAATGATACATGATGAAATGGCAAATCTTACTGAATATTTTGACAGCTAGGTATCATTGGTAACTTTGACTGCTGCTAAAACACAGGGTGGCCGTGGTGTAGTTGTAACGTCATCGCTTGTCACGCTACAGGTTCACGGTTCGAATCCTGATGTCAATAATCATCTATTTATTTCGCATGAAATAAATAAAAAGTCGATCAATTGCAAAAGCTTATGTCAACTCTACTGCGAAGGCATAACACTGGCAGTAGGGTGGTCATATGGCTAAAATGCAACTTGATCGTGATGATGACATCAGGAGGTCGGAAAAAATACTGTGAATCATGAGCAACGACAAAAGCAAAACCAAACAAGCTCCCCAGTTATCTGGACAGCCACCCTTGGAGTTCACTGAAACTTAATACCAGCTGAGTTTCAAACCAACTACACCAATCTGTCTTTATCTCTGTCTCTTCTCCTTTCCTCAAAACGCCCGTGTCCTAAAATTAGTATAAGGGTATTCATAACCCCTTTCACACGTGCAAATTATAAAAAAAAAAAAAAAAAAAAACAACAATTGGAAAAACTATCATTGCTATCTGGTCACCCTATAGATAGATACAAGGTCCTCAATGAGATGCTCTTATCCCAATTTTGTGATACCACTATGGAGTGGAAATTTCAATCCCTATCTACTCCTTTAACCGTCTAATGTTTTTGAAAAAGGCACTGATTTTGGCAGTGCAGGTATTGCTTAAAGTTACAGCTTCTTTAGAAATCATTGTTTACAATGCCCAGTATCTACCGATACTGCGTCACCCGATGATGTCATCTCCACGGTATCTTAGAAATATCTTTGACCTGTTAAGGTCTACAGTTGGCTATATTAGATTATAAGTGTTTATTTTTTTGTTGGTTTTATGATTCGCTTTTTCCCACTACATCAGTGTGAGTTATGTTACTTGATAGATGACATTGGCGCATACCGAGTGAACCATGCCGACATCGCAATGACCAGGTACCCAGTAGAGCATGATATTATCATCATGATATTAGTATCATTATAACTTCAATTATACATATGTATATAGCTTTAATTGTTTTTAGCAATATACAAGTAGCAATAAAGCTACTAAGTCTTTCACAAAAAAATACTACTAAATAATTTTCACAATAGTTTCGGTAGATTCTAAATAAGCTTTTTTTATAGCAAACATTAATCATTATTTTATACGTTTGAAATATTTTCACCAATTTTTTCGGGATCCCGTGGTTGCTTTCCAGGGCTTATGAGTTTTACATATTCCTACGGGATCCCGTTTGAGAAATACTGATATTCACGGATTTATAGTGAAACGACTGAGACCATTTCTGGCTTTATGGGAATTATTTTTGAATTCAAATTCCTGACGTCTGGCCTATTACTTTTCTGCTGATTTTGTTTTTTTTATTTTCTAGAGATCAAATAATTATTTTCTACTTTTGAACAAATTTATTTTTGTTAACTGGAAAATGATTTTCCAGCGGACTATTTATTTGTTTGCTTGTAAATTTTGTATTTTTTTTTTTGCTAGCATATCTAATATGGACAGTAGTACTGTTACACACATTTAATGCTATAAAACAAAGGCCTCAAAATATAATTTAATAAAACTTTCAGGATTTATTCAGATATGTATTCTGAATATAAAAATCGAAACTTTATTTAAAATGACTTCTCTTGGACTTAATGCAAGTCTTTAGTCGTTTTGACCACTCACCATTCACAATAAGCACCTCATTAATTGGGAAATTAGCCACAGCTTCGGACAGAGTTCGCTTTAAGAGTTTCATGTTAGGATATTTTTTTTTTGGCACATAATGTCCCTAAGTGCTGGTACACTTTGGCCTGTGTTTCGATGTTATTTTCGCAAAAATGCAGGTTAGTGATCCCATCATAAGAGACAACCCAGCGTACCATGGCTAACTCTGGGGGGTGTCCTTTACAGACGCAGGCTCGAACACATCCCTAGATGACCCTGCAACCCTATCACTTTATTTGTTTACTTTCTTCTCCACCGTGAAGATTTTCTCATCGGTAAACAGAATTTGTCTGTACAGAACAGCAGCGAATTCCACCAAGAGTCGCTTTAATTTTTGGACCCAATTTTTGTAAAAGCCACAGCAAACATTTTTCCAGTACGGCGTTTGAAGGCCCCCAGTCTCAAGCCTATCTTGACACGTGAATCATCGACTTTTGTGTTACATTCATTTCACGTACCACGGTTTTCTGCTTTTAGGGACTTTTTTACGCCTTAAAGGTTTTGATGACTTGTGGCGTTCTTACCGCGCCAGGATGATCAGATCGTAGGCGGCCTTTAATATCGCCCGTATCCCCGAAGAATTTATACACCGAAAAGCAAACATTAGGCTAATACCTAGCTGCTGCAGTGTCTTGAAAATCGAACCTTTGTTCACACCGCTACGAAAGAGATGCGATTCACTTTCTCAATTTATTCCAGAGCGAAAGTGTAAGCAAATTTGAAATATTTTTATGAAGAAACAATTGTGACGTTAACTGCTCAAATGTTATGTCAATCTTTGTGTACGCCTAACTCTTCGCCCCACAATGGGTGCAACAAATGTAATAATAGTATTTTTGTCCCTACTAGGTGTATTGCTGGTCATTTATTTATTTAGCTGATCACTAATAATATTAGCGGAAGCAAATATACGAGTATCACTTTTATGAAAATAAAATAAACGCCACTTGCCACATAGAGGGTTCCATTGATGAAGAATTTTAAAAATTGTACCTAATATTCTGCCGGTCGTTTTCTATTATAAATTTTGAATTATTGAATCGAATTTTGACAATTTTTTGTTTGTTAGAGGGTGTATCTTGAAATAATTTTGTTTCCCATGCGTCTTCAGGACATGTTGGGAAGGGGTATGAAACAAAAAATTTGTTACTCACTTAACAAATGTAATAAGAACATCAAAATGTGACTTATTTGTCGGAAATGTTCTACTATCTTAATTTTTTTTCAAGTCTTTGAGTTATATACATACTTTGCAAATCCAAGTGAAGGGCCATTCATTTTTCGCTGACAATACTCTGCTGTGAGCCTTTATACTTCAGGAGCTAAAAGGTGGTGACAGACAAACCAACGGAGAACAATAATCCGTAATCTATTTACGGAACCCTAATATACCATGGATAGGGTATAAAAACCAAAAACAAAAATAATACTCGATGGTGAAGTGAACATTTGTGATTTAGTGTGGGTTGAAGGAAAACAAACTCTTAATGCTGTAGCATACATTTTCATTTCAGTGAAGGGTAAGCAGGTAGCAAAGAGGGATGAATACGTTCGGTCTGTTCTGATGACGACAGCGATCAGGACACACGATAATGAAATGACGTGTGTACGTTCTCTTTAGCAAACCTCGCACGATCAGTAATTGACATTAATGAGGAACTTGTAAGATCGACAGCTCGATAAGAGCATCATTAGGTACTTGGATAATGGACGGCAATGAGGGATGAACATTCAAAAGCAATATGAAGATTTGTGCTGTGTGTGGTGAACGTCGTAAATATTTTGCTTCCAGTGGCGATCAGGACCGCCGTTATTCCGCTCCATTATTCCTGATCCGATAATCTACATCGTATCCTATCTATGCATTAGGAAAATACTGTGAATCATAAGCAACGACAATAACAGCGAAAACAAAAAAAAAATACTCCCCAGTTATCTGGACAGCCACCCTTGGAGTTCACTGAAACTTAACTAAAACCTGATTTTCAAACCAACTACACCAATCTGTCTTTCTCTCTGTCTCGTCCCCTTTCTACAAAAAAAAGGCCGTGTCCTAAAAAATTAGTCTAAGGGTATTCATATCTCCTTTAACACGTGCAAATTATATAAAAAAAAAAGGTAGTTTCCCATGACTATTCGGCACATTTCTGTTGTGTTGCGCCCATAAATTCACGGATGTTGGCTTTTAAGTGCCCCAAACTGGGGGCGATTGCCTGCATAGACACGATCTTTATCATAGTCCCACAAAAATAAACCCAACGAGGTCAGATCAGACGATCTGGGTTTGCAAAATCAAGAAATTAAACGGCCGTGTTGTATGGCACGTAGCCCAGTTCTATTGGAACCACATTTCGCACACACCAATGTCTTCAATCTCAGGCCAAAAAAAGTTGGTTATCATTTGACCATAGCGCAGAGAATACACCGTGGATGCAATGACCCCCTAACTATCACATTTGGATTCTCAGAACGTTATGACATCACAAACACTACCAAATTGTTCCCTCAGTTGGGCGATTATAATCTGTCCTTTAATCGCGATACACAGATATTGCACATTTTTTTATTTTTGTAGTAAGATGCAATAATTTTAATGTGTTGAGCTATGGTTAAACGATCCATATTGTAAGATAGCAAGGAAAGTAATAACTACCTGTCACTATGGATGACAGATGCTATATGGCAGGGATGTGTAATACCAACCTCGAAATGAATAACCCTTTATTATCGCTCGGAAAATTGTGTTTAGTGACGGGGCGCGAGCGATTTTTTGCGAGAAGTCAAACTTGAAAATGAATAAAAAATATACGAGTACATATGAGTATAAAAAAGTTGCAATCCATCTTAAGTAGATCGTATGATACTCTATTTCTCATCTTTTCTAAACCATCCCTAATAAAGTGGACGTGGCGTTGTAGACCTTTTAATTCAAATCCAATGACATCTTTCTGCTCAGAGAATACATACTACATTCCTGCGATTTTACCAGAAAAGCATGACTGCACTTACTATGAATATTTTTGATTATCTTATTTATTCTTCTTTGTTTACAAAACAATGCTTTTCGAAAAAATCACAAACTGTTTTGCTATGGGTATTGTTTATGTTTTATGCTAATTGATATGCATAAAAAAAACTAGTATGTAGCCCATTTTGTAATACTCAGACTATTTTAGAATTTCAGCAAAAGTTCCAGTATTTACATAGGTAACCCAAATACCTGTTCACACCTGATAATATAAATATTAGCTGCAACACAAATAAGAGTCATGAAGTACACACATAATGCTTCTATGAATTTGTTTGGATAATTTTCTAGTAAAATTTATTTAAGACTTGTATGGCTATAACAGCTAGTTTTTGAAATTTTAAATAGCGACCTCTATATTGGACTTGGACTATGAAGCTATGCTGTCATAAAATACTAACCGCGATAAATGGCCCATGGCGTTCCATAATGGTACAGAAATCTATAGATATCCCTCAAAGTATAATACTTTTTTTTTTTTTGTCGAGAGCAGGTGAAAATCTTCTAAGGACACCATAAGGCCCGACCGCGCTTGTGAGATTTTTACTCACTAAAAAACACTTCTCTCCTAGATTAATACTACAACTAAGCCGACGCTTATCCAGCAGTTTTATTTTCGCTTACAAGAAGATATTCGTATGTAATTAAAAAGAATGTAGCACTTTAGGCAGGTTAAATTCCAATGAAAGTTCCTGCGGTTTTCACGACCGGTATATAGTATGACGCAAGGTCAAAAGGTTTTGTCCTTTGCAGACGACGAATTGAATTGACCGCGTCAAGTAGTTGAATGACGGTACTGTTACAATGGCCGTGAACACGATCTTTGTGTTTACGAGCAAATTTTGTTATCTATTCGACGACGCTGGGAATTCCCAGATCCCGATGAATATCTTCGATAGGTACGTACCACAGTGTGCTAACGATCGTTCTAAGAACTTTATTTTCAAAAATTTGTAGGATATTTCTATTGCTTTTCCTGGTACAACCCCATAGTTGCAGACCATGCGTCCACACTGGTTTTAGCAACTTCGGATGTTTTCCGAGTAGCCAGTACATTTGTCGGTATTTCTTTTCGAGCTCGTCGACTTTCTTTTTTACGTGCGATTTCCATTTAAGCTTAACATCTAGAGTCATTCCTAGATATTTTGCTTCGTTCGCGTACGGTATTTGAGCCGAGTTTAAATTTACGGGTAATCTATCCACTTTTCTGTAGGTAAAGTTGACGTGAGTAGATTTGCCTTCGTTTAGCACAATACGCCAAGAATTCGCCCAAGCGTGGACTTTATTAATAGCATGTTGCAGTTTTTCAGTTGCTGCCACAGTTTCTTTCCTGCGGGATATCACGCGTGTAGAGTACATGTAGAAGCGGGCCAAATACACATCCTTGTGGGACTCCGGCTGCAATCTCCTTGAAGTCAGAGTAATCATTTCCGTGCTTAACACGAAAAAGTCTTTCGATGAGGTACGATCGTAAGATTAGAAAGAGTTACTGTGGCAGTAGTAGTTGCAATTTATGCTTCAAGCCTTCGTGCCAAAACTTATCGAAAGCTTATAAGACGTCAGGAAATACACCACAACAAATCTTTTTTTTCGAGAGTTTTCTCAATTACGTCAGTTATTTTGTGAACTTGGTCGATTGTAGAATGTTTGATTCTAAATCCAAACTGATGGTCAGGAATGAGACGTCTTTCGTCGATTACGGATTGTAGTCGTTTAGAAAGTAGTTTTTCGAATATTTTGGAGATAACCGGCAGTAGGGAAATAGGCCGATATGATTTCTTCTCATTCAGAGGTTTGCCTGGTTTCGGGACCATTATAATCTCGGCAACTTTCCATTGTCTCGGAACGTAGAGCAATCTGGACGAAGCGTTGATCAGATATAGCACTTTGATGAGAGCTTTATTCGCAATTCCTTGACCACCTGCGCAGTTATCAAGTCGTAACCCGGTGCCTTTTTCGTCTTTGGATTTTTAATCACTTCCCTCAGTTCAATCAATGCAGCTTTTTTTTAAAAGTTGTCAGATGTCGTGACTGAGGGCCGTCGAATGGCTTAAACGTTTCTTCTAAGTGCAAAGCAAAAAGTTCTGCCTTTTCTTTGTCGCTCTTGGCCCAATTTCTATAGTTTTTCCGAATTGGTGGCGCTTGCATTTGAGGTTTCCGGATGCGTTTTAGCGTTTTCCAAATTGAATAATTTGATTCTTTTTTAGTGGAGAGATTTTCAGGGTAGGTCGCTATCTTATTGCTTTTAAATTCCCGAATACTATCGATTGCGATTGCATAGTCGCTTAAGGACCTTTTAAGGACCATTTATTTGGTACTTTTCTTTTCTCCCTCACCAGTTCAATGATTTCTCTGGGATACTCGTATTTTTGTTGCGGTTAATCTTATAGCTTCTAGAAGGAGTGTTTCTCCATGCCGCTCTTTGGATTGCCTCAAAGTATTTGATATCTCTTCAGGATTCAAAGATGTTGTTGTTGTTGATAAACCCTACTTCTTCTAGATTATTGAAAAATTAACTGCATAGTGTTTTCTATGGCTTGAATATGCACTTTTTGAAATAATCTCTTATTTTTGAAATTCGAAATCTCGACATTTATGTAAGTAACACATCATTTTTTGTCAGTGCCATTGAAAATGTTCCTTCGTACAAACAAAAACGTTATCTTAAGCTTAATCGATTGTACAATCAATACCAATATCATTCAGTATAAAATAATTTCTTAATCAAATTCAAAAATTCGAACCAAGTTCAAATCTTAGCTAGCTATTGCACCGTGGACTGGTTCCATTTAAGCGTTATCAATAAGACTAATATATTTGTTGTAATAGTCAAGTCAATAGTCAAGAGGCGTATGTACTTATGATAAGGTTTTAAGGTTTTATTGATGGGGGTTTAGATGCCCTTGAGGTGAACATATGTAGATGTCTCAAGTACAAAATAAATATAGTAATGAACTTTAAATGTAAAATTTTGAAGATTTTTTATTAATCCCGGGAATATTTCTAAGTAACTTAAATTTGTATCACGGTAAACTGAACTCACCGCAGATGTATCAAGAGACAAATAACTGAATACCACACCAATCAATGCCATCAAAAATCAGAAGCAGATGTCAGTGAGAATCATACTTGAAATTTTATAAGAGAACGTTCCTAAAACGAGGACAGTCAAGATTATTTCAGGCAGCTAGGTAGGACCGGGAACTAGCTGAAACACGTCCCCACGTAACGCACCTGATGACGCGTAGGATTTTTTGAGAATCTATAATCAACTAGTAATAGGTTCGATTTGGTGCAAAGCAGTAAATCTGAACGTATCACAGACTGAAATCAGAGAGCCAAGCAAGGTTTAATGAGATTGTGAGCTGAAACATTTGAAAGAGAACAAAATGTTTGCTATCGCACCATATCGCGTTACTACGAAACTGGCAGCATTGTAAAACGCTATGTAGGTGGTGCAGTGACTGCAGTTGGTCGGTGTCCGCTCGAATTTTTGGATCGTGGCGTGAAACTGTCTTGGAAGCTGTGTTGAAATCATGGGCATGCAAACATTTCGGCCAAAGACCCTGGACATTCCAACAGGACTCTGAACCTTTCCACAAAGCCCGAGATCAAGAATGGCTGCGACAAAACGTTCCGCACTTCATTTCCTCGACACAATGGTTATCGAATTCTCCCGAGGCGAATCCATTAGACTTTTCTGTCTGGGTCATTTTGAAGTCCAAGGTTGACACTAAAAAATACCAAACAACGGACGCGCTCAAGTAAGCGCCTCGCCAGGAATAGAAGCGCATTCTACAGATACACTTGCGTGCAGCGTGCGATATATTTATTGACCGTCTCAAGGAAATTGTTCGTGCCAAAGGTGGCCATATCGAAAATATTAATTATTAATCCTTGAATTTGAATGAATTTCCAACATTTTTTTCTTTGGATTCAATAAAAAATACTCTCAATAAAAAAAAATACAGCTATTTGAATTAGTAACCTACTCTGTACATTCAAAGAATTTTCATAAAGTGTGCTATTTATTTTGTCTACCGAAAATTGAGCCTAAAAATACTTTTTAACATTTTTTTTTTATAAAGATCAATGAAATGTTTATTGTTTATGTTTTCTTAACTATTTTGACACTGCATAAATACAAACATTTGAAGTTAGAAAAAAGGAACCTGAGTGTGCTATTTATTTTGTCGCCACTGTATAAAGTGGAGCAAAAGTAATGACCCAATTTTATTTAGCTATAACTTTTTCTTTTTTTTTTTTATTTGGACCTTGAAATTGCTTCCATTAAGTACTCAAGATGATATTGTTCAATTGTTGGCCTCCAGCGTTTATGTAAATTTGAGCTCTTTGATTTTCACATAACCCCAAAAAAAGAAGTCTGGAATGGTCAGATCGGGTGATCTTGCGGGCCAATGGAAATCGCCAAAACGGGAGATAACACGATGTGTTTTCAGTGGCACCGTTTTGTTGAAACTACATGTGCTCAAAACTCAATTCACCCAATTCGCGTATCAGAAAGCCACATAACATGGTTCTGTAGCGTTCGCCAGTGACAGTTATCGCGTTGCCAGCAGCGTCTTCGAAAAAGTAGGACCTAATCACAATTGTACCATAGACGCCGCACCACACAGTAACTTTCAGTGGATGTAAAGGAGATTCTTGAATAATACGCGGGTTTTCAGTGCCCCAAAAGCGAATATTCTGCTTGTTGACATGCCCGGAGAGATATAAATGTGATTCGTCACTCATGAAAAATTTTGAAGGAACATCGCCCTCTTCATGGTAGAGGCTTATGATTTGCTGGGTGTATTCCAGACGGGCTTGGTGGTCATTGAGAGCAGTTGATGCACCATCTGAGTTTTATATGGAAACATTTTCAAGACTTCACAAAAATACGGTGCAGAAATGCCCAATTCACGGCACGTCGTCTCGTTGATGTTTCTGGACACTCTTTCACATCCTCGAACATAGCATCAATATTCTCGACCGAATTGTCAGCCATTGCCCTATCTCGTGTTGAGTCAATCTCTTCGAGCTGTGCAGCTTGGTGTTGACCAGTCAGTACCGAGCGGTCTAGAAATCTTCGACGAAATTCACGTTGTGTTCTTATATCACTGATTAATTATTTCTCAAAAAAATCGACATAATTATTTCACGTTTTTGAAAAGTATAGCGTTTCATTGCTTATCGTTGAATTGTTCGCATCTGTTTACTACACAACTGTCAATATCACGATGACAGAAGACGCCATTTGCAAAAATCATAGACAATTCATATAAGGCCATTACTTTTGCGCCACCTTGTATATTGTTACATAATAGACATGCATGTGGGTCACTAACGGTTGTTTGGTTTGCTAACCAACAGTACCTTGTTTACTAGTCACTTGACAATCAAGCCAACTGGTGAACAAGGTGCAGCCGCGCGGTCAGATCGAGTTCTTTCTCTAGCTTTGTCTTCATCTAAAGACAAAGCAGAGAGAGGGAATCTCTAACCGATAGCCACCGACAGCCACTGCGGTGTAAAGCACAGTCAGTCCAATGCGTGCATTCATTTGTAAAACACCTTCGTCGCACTATAAAGTTATAAATAATAATAAAGTTTTAAATAATAAAGAAAATTTGTTAAAGTAAATGTTAAAGTCGTTTATATTCATTCAATCATAACTATATGTATACACAGTTTGTTCTGTAATACATGGTTCCTCAGGGGAAGAAGTGGCGCTGGTGATGGAGAAGTTTGAGAAGCTGAATGTGCAAAATAAAAAGGAAGGAACCCTTCAGTTGTGACAGATGTATAAGAGGAATCATCTATGACAAAAGTTGCACCTTGAGGTAAAGTCGGATCTGTCCCACATTCGTATTTTACCGTGACTAAAGGAACTAATTTCCACTGCTGTTGTGACAATCCTAACAAAAACTTGCCCTGAATGACTTAAATCAGCTGAAGCAAGAGACTACCCAAGCTTCTTCTTGCTCAAACCCTTCTGAAGTCCCCCAAAATTCACAAAAAACAATTAGGGCAGATGGTCCAAAACTTGTCACTCAAACAACGCCATTAAGGAAAAAGTGACTAAAAAAAAGTCATCTGACTTTGGATGTCGGACAACGGGCTAAGCCCCGGCATCAGAAAATTTAAGAGTCGAAAGTTCAGCGGACGTTTTCACGTTTTCTCTGTTATTCTTGTGAAACTTAAAGAACAAAGTAAAATAATTTCTTTTCGAAATGTTAGTTAAGATCAAAAATTATTGTCGTAACACTTTAACAAGAACATGTATGCATGAATGTTTATTCATTATTCTCATTTACAGAATTCATTCAACTTACATCTAAATTAACAGTTTTTTTTAAATTTATGACAATAGTTAGTGGCACTTTTATTTTTTATAAAAATAGAGCAAATTCCACATTAAATTTAGCAATTACATAGTGGGGTGACTAAAAGAAAAAATAGCGTTTTACAATAGGTTATATTTTACAAAAACAATTATAGGAGATAAATTATTATTTAATTAACAACCAGAGAGCAAAACAAATCTAATATCAAGTAAAGTTGTGCAACAAAATTTCGATTTCATTCATATCATACACAAAAAGCCACGACTTAATTCCTTTTAAAAACAGAGACAGATTCGTAATGTTTTGTATTGTTTCAGGGAATTTAATGTAGTTCGAAAACGTAAATATGGAAAATTACTAGAATTGGTTCTCAAGTTATATGATCCAATAATGGGACTTTGCCTATAACCACTTCGTATAAAAAATATTTTTAAAACCTTATAAAGGGTGGTTAAGTTTTAAGGGCCGATGTTGATTTTGAATAAAACACAAATTATTTTGGAAATTACTGTCATTTCTTTTTATTATGATATGTATGTATGGTTCAATTATGTATGGAACAAAATATCGGCCAAATGGCCGCCGCGACGTCGGCGGCACACCTCCATCCGATGGTCCAAATTTTCGATGACGCTGAGGCATAATTGAGGTTCTATGCCGTTAATGTGCCGAATTATCTCATCCTTTAGCTCTTGAATTGTTGCTGGCTTATCGACTTAGACCTTTTCTTTCAAATAACCCCAAAGAAAGAAGTCCAATGGTGTCAAATCACATGATCTTGGCGGCCAATTGACATCGTCACCACGTGAGATAACACGGCCATTGAATTTGTCGCGCAAAAGAGCCATTGTTTCGTTAGCTGTGTGGCAAGTGGCACCATCCTGTTGAAACCACATATCGTCCACATCCATATCTTCCAATTCGGGCCATAAAAAGTTCGTTATCATCTCACGATAGCGAACACCATTCACAGTAACTGCCTGACCGGCCTCATTTTGGAAAAAATACGGCCCGATGATGCCGCCAGCCCATAAACCGCACCAAACAGTCACTCTTTGTGGGTGCATTGGTTTTTCGACAATCACTCTTGGATTATCATTCGCCCAAATGCGGCAATTCTGCTTATTGACGAATCCACTGAGGTGAAAATGTGCCTCATCACTGAAGATGATTTTCTTCGAAAATTGATCATCCACTGTTGCCATTTCTTGCCACCATTGTGACCATTGACGACGCTTGAAATGGTCAAGAGGCTTTAGTTCTTTAGAAAGAATCACAAAATGCACGATATGCATTTTGATTTGAACGCCCATTTTCATAATAAGCCTGAATAACTTTAACGCGTTGCTCGATTGTGTATCTTTCCATGGTTCAAATTGAGTTAGTCTGAAATTGAGAAATGTCAAATGAAATGCAGAAAAAAACTTGGCGTTTAGGTGTGGTTCACATTCAACATCGGCCCTTAAAATTTAACCACCCTTTAGTAAAAAAGGTGTCATAAAAAAAAAGGCAAAATTTGTAATTTACGAAAAAATTCCATTGAATGAGCAAAACGAGTAGAATTGCAAATTTTTCTTACGGCACACTTCTGCAGGACAAGCAATTGTTGCAATCTATTATGGTAAGCACCCCCCCAACAACATATACCATATTCTAACCTTGAATTAAATATCCCGTAGTATACAGATTTTAATAAAGTGCTAGAACAAAATTTTCTCAGACTGTATAGACACCGAATTGTTGAAAGAAAATACTGTTTAAGATTCGAAATATGTTCGGTCCATTTAAGTTGTTGATCAATTGTTACTCCTAAATATTTGAAGAATTTAACCTGTTCAATTTCAAAGCTATTTTCGGTACATGACGCATTTGGATTAAAAAGGGTCTGAGAACTTAGTCTCAAGCAATTTTCGCTAAACAACTTGAATCTTAAACGAACAGGTGAATGAAAGCTAATCTCAATGTTACTCAACTCCTTTGCGTCAAGACTAAAAAACATGACTTTAGTCTTATTACTTATACAAAGTTCATGTACCGCAAACCACAACCTTAGTATATGGACATCATAATTCATGTCTGTAACTAAATTTAATGGATTTTCAGAATCATATCCAATTGCAAGATCATCTGCGAAAGCCTTAACATTCCCAACAAATGGTTGTTCAAAAAGAGAATTAATGTATATTAAAAAGAGAATAGGACCAAGCACTGATCCCTGAGGTACACCCAAATTAATATCCTTCGAGTCGCTTAAAACATTATTCACATTAACTTTTTGAGTTCGATTACTCAGATAAGAAACAAACCAATTATAAATACAACCTCGAAAACCAGAGTTGTACAGTTTTTTTTTTTAAAGAATGCTATTTTTAGCCATATTGAACGCTTTGGTTATGTCAACGAAAAGTGCACCACAACATTTTTTCTTATCAAGACCTTTTTGTATAAAGGAACAAAAATCCAACAGAGCATCTTCTGTTGATAACCCTGATCGAAAACCATATTGTAGGGGACTAAAAAAAATCTTGATTTAACAAAAATTGCAAAATCCTAGTTTTAATGATTTTTTCAAAGACTTTTGCTATTGAGGGTAATAATGAGATTGGTCTATAGTTATTTCGATCTTTTTTGTTGCCTTTTTTAAAGAGAGGTATAACAACAGCACTTTTCAGATCATCTGGGATCATCCTGAAAGAACACTTAAATTAAAAATGTATGCTAGAACGTCAATTAAATTCAAAGCGGTTTTTTTTAACACAATGTTCGAAATACCATCCTTACCACACGAGTTAGTATTTTTGAGAGAGTTTGTTGTTTTCGAAATTTCTAGACCAGAAATGGATTCGAAATAAAAGCTATTCCTACTAAAGGCTCTGCTTAAAACACCAAGATCTGTGCAGCAGCTGCAAGGTAAAGTACAACTACTAGTAGGTGTGTTTTTACCAACTGTTGCGAAGTGTTCATTGAAAAATGATGAGTATGAAGCGAATGCTCAAAATACTTTGAATTCAAATGGACTCTTACTTAAAAACTTGACGAGTTAGAAATATTCATAAGGGGAAAAGATATTGACATATGCACGACTACGGAAACCCCTTTTATGAGGGGATCATCTTTCTGCATAAAAGGATCTATTGAAGATTTTGAATACCTAAAAATAAAGCTCGAAACTATGTAAGTAAGCACGATACGTGACCGTCTGATACCATGAAAATATCCAATCTTCTTCATTGTAAAAGCAGTATATACCAATTTCAAAGAAGCTCTGATCTTTCCGCTGACCATTCTCCACTCATTCTGACAATGAGCGAAATTCTGAGTAAAAAAACAAGACTAACTGGCAGAAATACTAATTGCGAAGGCTTCAAGAAAGTATGCTGCAACAGATTATTATGAATTTTAAAAACCTTGTAATAGGCATTTACCTTGAAAGCTTGACAGCAGAAAAATAATTCAAATATTCCCTTTGGAAGGGTGCAAAAGGCACTAAAAGACCTAAAATCTCTAGGCCACCAATCAAGAGAAACCATACGAACTGGGCGAAGGAAGATAAGGGACATTTTTGCCGCCCATCTAGAAGAGACTTTTAAGCCATTCGATGGTCAAGCGCTTATTCATAATATTAATGCGCCGGAAAAAACACGTGAAACTACACAAACAGAACTCAAAAAATAAATAAATATATTAAAACCTAAGAAAGCTAACCGGAAAAATTTTAAAATTTTTTACCTAGAACAGCATTAATTAAGCTTCTCTATATATATAAAAGTTGCAGAAGTCATAATGGTACTAAAACCAGGAAAACCGTCGAGAGAAGAAGTCCTATAGACCGTTTTCGCTTCTTTCAGTTTGAGATGATATTACTCAAGCGCTTACAGCTGTTTATTGAGGAAACAAATCGTATCACTGATCACCAGATTGGGTTCAGAAGAAATCATTTAACCATTGGCCTGACATAATTGAGAAAGCTCTTGAAGACAAAAAGAATGTTTTGCAAACCTTTGACACTCTTTATGTATGTATATAGGCACCGTTTTTTTTTAAAATAATTTGCGCGTCCCAAAGGGGATATGAATATCCTTAAATTATTTCAGGGCACGGGCGTTTGTAGAAAGTGAAAGAAAGATTAGTGTAGTGGGTTTGAAACTCAGGCAGTATTAAGTTTCAGTAAACTTCAGAGTGGTGTCCAGATAACTGCGGAGCATTTTCGATTGTTGTTGCTTATGATTCACAGTAATTTTTTCAGTTCTTCTGATGCCATCATCACGGTCAAGTTGCATATTCAGCTATATGACCACTCCACTGCTAGTCTTATGCTTTCGCAGTAGAGTTGACATGAGCTTGATCGAGTTTTTTATTTATTTCATGTGAAATAAATAGATGATTCTTGACAACAGGATTTGAACTGTGAATCTGCAGCGTGACAAGGGATGATGTTACCACTACACCACGGCCATCGACTATATTAATAAGCATTTACAGTCTGTCATTTACAAATATCTGCCAAATTGAGTTTACATGGGGTCTTCGAGGACCAAAATGCACGCCCTTGTGTGTTCGATGGAGATGCAGACTGGTGAATGACAGTTAGATTGAGTGATACTGAACGTACTACAAAATAGATTAGAAGCATTTGGCCAAGTCAGAGAAGGATATACGATCCAATTGCCTAACTGGGCAATCATGTCCGACAAGAAACACTCATTGTTTGCAGAATATACTGTAAAAATTATAATTTAATGCTATCGCATCACAAAATGCAATAGAAGCTGCGATTTGAAATTTCAGTAACCTGTATTAGAGCCAAGGACAAGTTGCACAATTCTTCAGTTGCAGCTAATTGAAAGAGGCAACACTTGCCTCTAAACAACATCACGCTATTTTACTTTTGGCTTGATCAACTATTTAGCGAAAATTACAACTTCCAAGTGTTGCAATGGCCTATGTGCACCAACTACCACTGAGCTTCACTCCGATGCTAGGCACAAGCATCGTGAAATTGCCTTCGGCACCTTGCCGTCAATTACAGTGTTGCGGCCAACATCATTTGGTGACCGAGATCTTTATACGCAGATACATTTTGCAACGTATATGTACATTGCACTTACACGTGCTGAATTCTGCTAAAACAGAGTTTACAGCAGATCACAGAGGAGACGTAAATATCTGCTCCGTAAGTGAAAATTTCCCAATGGAAATTCACATTTGAATTCAACGGAATTAAACAAAAAAGAAAAAAAAAAAAAAAAACCCAAAGGGCAATCAACGCCAATAACAACTCGCATTGAACTTTCAGTCGTTATCAGCTCCCAAAATAGCTGATTAGATGAACAAGGTATGCTGAACTTATACCGAGCTATAAACACTGATAACGACAACTTAGTGTAAATACCTACACACATATCATATTGGCCTTGCATGTTTGGACTTCCTTACACTGCACAATCTATCTAGTTTCGCAATTCGTTAAATGTTTTCGGTTCTCAGTGCTTAGTCACTCTAATTTGTTAGCTACCAGCAAAGTCCAGTGGACTGGAAAGGAATACTTGTTCTATATTTTTATCGCCCCCTCACTCTCAAAGTGAAGCCTTCGTCACGCATACGAGCTCTTTGTCTTTAGTGCTATGGACTTTGGCATCTGGGTTGATATCTTAGCGAATGACCGCTTGAAACAAAGTGCTTATCTTTGACAAAACAATAATTGATTGGATGAGAGTACAAATGTTTTTTTTTTTTTTTAAGTTGTATTTCGAAAAAAGCAACGACTAAGTTTTATCTTATCGATGAGGTTAGGAAATGGGTTTTTCTTTTCGCACGGTTTTTTTTATCGATATTTTACGACTTTTTGGAGTATAAAACTCAATGACAGTTGCCTTGTTTATGATTATGTTTATGGCATACATCAAGTTAAGAATTTTTTTTTTCGAACTAACTAAATTGAAGAGGAGATACGTGATACGACATACGAATGTTGCAATTCGATAATTTCACTATTTGCTTTAGAAATCTAAAAATATTTTCAAAGTTTGTATATATTGAGAGAACTTGAAGACATGTGCCTTTGAAAAAGATTAATACGATTCTGACACGACATTTTGTATAAATACGAGTATTGTCCTTTGTTCTAATGGGATCATCTATCAACTGTTCAAAGTCCAAGGGTTGGCACTTTGTTTAGATCTGTACTTGGTTTCAGAATCGAAACACAATATAGTCTGAAATAGATGCATGTTCAAACTACAGCTGCACTTGAGATTATTTAGTCTGACTATACCCTATCCCATAGGGTACATTAATTTTGATACATTGGTTGTTACAATTTAAATTTGAAATAAATGACAAACTGCTGATATTTTTATATCAATATAGTGTTGAAACATTTGACATTAAACATGAAAAATGCATACTTCCTTTGGATGAAATTTTCCATTACTTTTAGGCATAAATCCTGTGGTAAGTCATAAATAAGGCGTCAAATCGTTTGGAGTTCAGTGGTATACATATTTTTTAAAAAGTCATTTAGTTTAGAATATTTTACAAAATTATGACTACAATACATCTTACGTAGTTGTATTCCGCCACTGCGTTTTCGCACAGGTAACCGGGATGGTTGGTTGGTTGTTTTAAGAGGATGAGCTTATGCTCTTCACTTAGGCCTCCACTGTAGGAAAAGTATTGTAATATGGGAATTAAACGATGAGATAGGATGTAGGTATTGGGATCATGGGGAGTATCAAACTGGATATTATGTCATATAGTGATCGGGAAATCATCTTGTTCGTCTAACGAACTCCAATATATCACTGATTCCTTTCCTACTGAGGTGTGTTAGATCCGGTATCTTTGAGGATCCCAGTATCTTCAGTCTTAACCTCGCTGTTGCAGGGCAGTGGCAGAGGAAATGTTCTATATCTTCCTCCTCCTCTTCACAGTTGGCGCAGATTTTTGTATCAACTAGCCCGAGTCTGAACAAATGATTGTTGAGATTTGATGCAAATTATAGGGTCTTGAAGATTGTCTGGGCTATCTGGGAATCGCTCTTCTTTTAGGGACTTAATTTGTCCAATTTCTTCTTGTGTCAGTTGTTTTCCTCGACCCATTACTCCAATTTTTGAACAACATCAGGGCAAGAGCTTAAAAAACTGCTTGATGTTGTTTCAAAAGTAGAAAATACCAAATTATGCACTTTTCAAAGATCTCGCTGTTATAGTGTACATCCAGCGCAATGTAATAAGAAACCAGGGAGCTTCAGTAGCTCCTAAGAATTTTTCGCCCAAGTGCTTGTTCCATTACAAAATGATTACTAGCATTACCCTTATATATTTGGCCCCCTTTTCTGGTTAATTTCAACCTCTGCCATTTTCAGAAAAATGCACCGCGGTAGTCTTGATTATTAAGACTTACTGAGAGGCATCCCTAGTGATTTTAAGTCACCGAGAAAGTCCTCAAATTTACCTTTTCCTTGACTTGTTGGCCTGTCAAGAAGCTAATCGGCTAAAAGCCCACCATCTCACACATCCACTTTAAAATAGTGTGGACCACCTGCGTCTTTTCCAGGTTCTTCGTAATAGCATCGTTTGAAGTTGTATCAAAAGTTTCTTCTAAATCCAAGAAGGCATAAATGAACGTTTCTTTGATCTATGGTTGGTTAGTTGGTTTAAGAGGGTGAGCTTATGCTCGCCTCCATTGGCCTCCATTGGGCCCGTTATGTTCCCCTCGTCTATCGAACTGTAAGGAATAGTACTGTGCTTTGGGAATTATGCGTTGACAGGGGATTTAGGTATTGAGCTCATTGGGAGTATAAACGGGAAACTATGTCGTATCGGGGAATCGTCCTGTTCATCTAGCGAACTCCCATATATCCGGTATCTTTAGGGATGTCCGAATCTTCAATCTTAACCTCGTTATTGCAGGTCAGTGACAGAGGAAGTGTTCTATATCTTCCTCCTCCTCCTCATAGTTGGCACAGATTGTTTATCAGCTAGCCCGAGTCTGAACGAGAGTTTATTGAGATTGATGTGCCCTCTTAAAAGTCCCACCATCGCTCTTAATTATGTTCTGCTTGAGTTGAAAGCTCTTTTTGCTGCGTTTATACTCGGTTCTGTTACCACGGATCTGGCTATTTTATACGTGTCTAGATTCGTCCAGTAGTGGCAAGTAGGTTCAATTGAATTTTGCATTCTTGTCTTAGTCGTGATTTTGACACAGGGTTTGTGATCGCGCTAATTGCTGCTTTGCTGTCCGAGCAGATGTCTATTTGCCTCTCTTCGCTGGTGTCTTCTGCGAGTATTTCGGTTGCTTTCATAATTGCAAAGACTTCTGCTTGGAACACAGTTACAAATGCTTCTAAGTGAATAGCAACAATCGGTGGGTTAGCACAGAAGATGCCAGCCCCTGATTCCCCTGATATTTTAGAGTGGTGTCATTTCTTTTATCATTTTGGTATAATAATTTTTTGATGTCCCGTATTAGCGCATTCGTGGAAAAGGCCGATGATTGTAAGCCTTGAGGCTGAAAGACCGGCAATCTTCTTCGCTTCGAGATGCATTGGTAGGGTAGGTAGGTAGGTAGGAGTGGTTGTGACAGCATGCTATGCTGAAACATAATTAGCGCAGTGGCGCCGTTTTAATACCACAACTCAAGTGACCTAAATTGTTGTAGAAACTGACGTTGGACTTGTGGGAAACGAGAGAAAAGATTATTTAAAGCCACCCCGTGGCATTGAGGAAACTGATGATATCCCCGATGCTTGTCTCCGCTAACTCACTAATATTATCAAAAAGGTGTCTGCCAAGTATACGGTGTCTGACCCTACTAAGGGCCGGACACTTACAAAGGAAGTGAAGGATTGTTTCAGGCTCGTTGGCCACATTGATATGACACAGTTCTGCAACCCTCGCCATCTATTACCAGCATCTGTACGGAAATGAGCAAAGATTCTACCCTTAAGGGCCCCTAACGGAATGTTGACATCCTCCGCACGGGAGCAGTCAAGGGCAGATCCCTGCCTCGCCAATTCATCAGCCCTTACGTTTCCGTCAATGTTACTATCACCAGGCACCCAGATGAGGCCGATCCTAGACCGATGACCGAGTGCGGCAAGCTCCTCCTTGCATTGTTCCACAAGTTTGGAGGAGGAAGCCGCAGATACGATGGCTTTGATAGCGGCCTGGCTATCAATGAAGATGGCTATGGTGTGTTAAGTTGTATCGATGTATGTTTGAGGAGACGGCACGCCTCTCGTACAGCAAGAACTTCCGCCTGGAATACGCTGCATGAATTGGGAAGACGGAATGAACTAGAGATATTGAGGGATTCAGAAAAGATTCCCGCCCCTACCCCGCAGTCCATTTTCGACCCGTCAGTGAAAATGGTTGTTTTGAACTCGTTAGTCACCGTGCCACATTTCCATTCCGCCCTGGAAGGGAATCCACAGTGACATCATTTCGAAAGTTCACCCTGGGAATTATGTAGTCGGTCGGATTTGCGCCAACTCCCGAGGTAGCAGATTAAGGATGCTGTTGTGGCCGTAGAGACTATCGCACCAGCTACCTGTTTCTCTTAATCTAACCGCACTACATGCTGATATGTACTTTATATGAAGGTCGAGTGGTATATGGTGAAGGATTACGTTCAAGGCTTCAGTTGGGCATGTTCTCATCGCCCCTGTAGCACCTAGAGCCGCAGTCCTTTGTACTTTGTTGATGAGTTTTGTAATGTATGCTTTATTAACCGCCGGCCACCAAACTAGCGATCCATAGGAAAGAATAGGTCGCACCACCGTAGTATACATCCAAATGACCATCTTCGGACGGAGTCCCCATTTCTTACCGAATGTTTTGCTACAAGCATAAAAAGCCACACAGGCTTTCTTTACTCGCTGTTCAATATTAAGCTTCCAGCTTAATTTAGTGTCAAGTACCACACCTAGGTACTTAGCACTAGATGATAACGAGAGTAATTGGTTATAAGCCGTGGAGGCGTGAAAGCCGGTATTTTTTTTTTTGTGGTAAAGATCATCAGTTCAGTTTTGCCCGGATTGACGCTAAGTCCACATCCAGTAGCCCATGAGCTAATCTTATCCAAGGCACCTTCCATAATCTCACTGATCACAGAAGGAAACATCCCCGATACGAACACTACCACATCATCCGCATACGCGAGATGCATTGGTAGAATGTTTACTATCGCTTCTATGGTCGCTGTTGGTGTTGAGGATTGTGCTCCTGTAATGCCCAAGCAGGCCACACCTTTGTTAAGAAGTCTCTTGCGTACTTTTTATTTGTCACTGGCCGCCATACAACTACTCCGTAGAAGATGATAGGTTTTATTACACATTCGTATGTCCAGTAGACCTGTTTCGGTTTCAGACCCCATGACTTCCCAATGGCCCTTCTGTAGATCCAATATTCCATTTTAGCTTTGGCAACTCTTTCTTCCAGGTTCTTTGTTTGTTGCCTAGTAACGAAGTAGATTATTAATAATTCTCTATAAAACTATTAAAGTTTATAATTCCTTGCAATAAAAATTGAAGCTTTAACAATTTATCTTTTTTTCTAATTACAGAGTAGGCGATTGCCACTACACTCGTGACACTTCAGTGTTATCGTCGAATCGATTCGACAGAATTTTATAACAATTGACAAATAACTGTATTAATGTATTCATTACAATGCACAAGTGTCTATCCAGTTTTGTTATCAAAAATATCGCAATCAATTTATCATGCCCAATAAAATAAATAAAATTCAGATATCCAATTTGATTAGATTAGAAGTTTTGCGGTCAATGTTTTAGATGTGTTTTTAAATTGACTGAAAACTTCATCACACTTATTTTTACGAGTTAGTTTGCATGCATTTGTAATGATTTTGGTGAGACCTTCCGTGTTTCATCGAATGGATTGCAATTTTAGAGATCCCACTTAAACCGCATACTAATACGAGTACTCGTATATTCAAATGCATTTAATTGCAGAATTATACAACGCAATCTGTTCCACTGATGATTAATTAATTTCCTCGCAATTACCGCCAATATTGATTAAATATCTCAGCTGGTATTTGTACAGAAAGACCACATTAATGATTCACATGGGAACACAAGAAAACTGTACACATATACGAGTACAACTCACAAATGCCACTCGATTGCATTTAATTGATTTCGTACATTCATCCCACTTTAACAGGAACTCGAAAATAAAGTTCTATAATCGAATGGGATAAATATTTAAATCGCAGTTGGTTTTAGTTCTTGGGAGCTCTTTTTTGTGCATTTAATACCTATAATAAAACTTTTATAATATTGTTGAAGGTTGCACAACTACGCATGGAGTTTAGAATTCAGAATTAGTAAAGACCTTCTGATTCTGATTGCGTTTGTATCTTAATGGTCGAATGGTTTTATGTGTCTTCTTTTTAATACCGCCGAATGATTAGTTATAATAAAAATAGTAGATTACATAGCACTCAAAACTACAAAGTTAGCCGCGGTATAATTAAGCATGAGCGTATGGTAAGTGCAAGTAGAACTTCGTACCGAAATAAAATACTCGTAGCAGAGTAAAAAACTTGGGACGGTCTGTTCACATCGGGTTAAACTTTAACCCTAGGCTAAATTGTTTGATACTCGTAACATAAGATCTTCGGATAAAATTGTGTCGTCACCTTAAATTAAATTTTTTTTTTGTCAAGAATCATCTTTCAGAAGAACGCACCCAAATTTTCAGACAGATCTGTCAAATAGTTTTGTTGTGGCAGCCATTTTATATAGACACCTACTAGCTTGTTCGTTAAAATGGAAAAAAGTGAATTTCGAGTGCTCATTAAACACAATTTTTTGCGAGAAAAAACTATCACGCAAACCAAACAAAAGCTTGACAAATTTTATGGGGACTCTTCACCATCGATTGGAACCATTTACCACTGGTTTACTCAATTTCGGTGCGGTCGTTCAAGCACAAGGAACGCCGAACTTTCTGGTTGCCAATTGAGGACACCACACCAGAAATGGTCGACAAAATCCATGGTTTGATAATGGACCATCGGCGAGTGAACGTGCGCGAGCTTGAAGAGGCCACAGGCTTATCATATGGCTTAGTGATTTCGATTTTACATACATATTTGGACATGAAAAAGATAGGTGCCACGTTAGCTCACAATCGACAACAAACGCATTCGTTTGACAACTTCAAAGGTGTGTTTGGCGATGTTCCAGAAAAATTCGGCTGAGTTTTTGCGCCGTTTCATAACCGTGGATGAAACCTGGATTCACCGCAACACACCACAAACCAAGGAACAGTCAAAACAATGGACTTCGCCTCGTGAATCGAAGCCGAAGAAGGCCAAGACGAGTTTGTCAGCAAACAAGGTCATGACGACAGTTTTTTGGGATGCGCGCGGTGTTATTCACATCGATTACCTTGAAAAGGATAAAACGATCACCGGCGCATATTACGCAGAGCTGCTGGATCGATTCCAAGCCGATTTGAAGCAAAAACGGCCGCATTTGGTGAAGAAAAAAGTTCTTTTTCACCAGGACAACGCACCGGCGCACAAGTCCGCAGTCGCAATGGCAAAATTGCATGAGTTAGGCTACGAACTCCTCCCTCATCCAGCATATTCCCCAGATTTAGCCCCCTGCGACTATTTACTGTTTCCAAACATGAAGAAATGGCTCGGAGGCTCTTTGGGTCGAATGAAGAGGTCATCGTTGAAACAAACGCTTATTTTGAGGGGCTCGAGAAATCGTATTATTTGGAGGGCATCAACAAATTGGAGAAAAGTTGACTATGTTGAAAAATAAAATGTTCCTTATGTTCCTTATTTCATTTTTCAGGGACTTATTGACCCACCCTCGTACCTCAAAAATTTAAGGTTAATTTACTTAAATTAATTTTGGTGGGGGCGAAAGCCCCCATTTATTTGGCTTATTACAAGCTACAACTAACTTAAGGCTAAAACTTAAAACTAAAACTTAAAACTAAAACTTATAACTAAGACTTAAAGCCAGGGAGAATGGTGAAGGAGTTAGGCTTTGAGGCAGGGAGTGCTGAGATTAAAATCAAAATTGGTGAGGGTTGAGTTAACTTTTCGCAGCATACGGGAATTATGTTCATTAGATCCATATGAAGTGCGGTGGGACGGTAGATAGAAAAGACGAGAGCATCGTAAATTTCGTGGGTTAGTATTAAAGAAAATTGAGTTATAAAGAAATGCGTAATCGACAGAGCCTGAAAGAAGTCGATGAATGAAAAGAATGTCTGCAACATCTCTGCGTTTCTCTAGAGTACTCAGGTTGATGAGGTTGGGGCGGTCTTGATAGGGAGGCAAGATGAATGGATCGTTCCAAGCAAGACCTTGGTGGGCAATTCGAAGAAATCGACGTTGAATATTCTCGATTCTGATCACATGAACTTGCTGAAAGTGTGACCACACTGGACTGGCGTATTCAAGGAGGGGGCGAACGAAGGGTCGGAGAATTCTTTGAACCATCGTTTGACAAAGCCAAGTGATGAGTTAAGTTTACGAATTATTTCATCAAATTATATAACACGTGCGTTTTGTGGAAAGGGGAAGAGACAGAGAGAAAGACAGAGTGGTGTAGTTTGAAACTCAGGTGGTATTAAGTTTCTGTAAACTTTTGACATCAGGATTTGAACCATGAACCAACAGCGTGACAAGCGATGATGTTACCACTACACCATGGCCACCCTAACAGAAATATAGTTCCCTATCGTACAATATTCCAAGATCACAAAGAGATTGAACGACGGATATAGATTGCCATGGAGAAGGTAAAGGTACGTGATAAGGTAATGGATTGGTATTTGGCGATATTGAGCTCTAAGCGATTTTGTAGGTACCAGTTCGAAAAACTATCAAGGTCTTGTTGAAGGAAACAGTAGACTTGTAGTGAAGAAATGGCTTTGAAAAATTTGGTATCATCAGCATACAGAGAGTTGGAAGAGTATTTAATAACCCCCTCAACATCGTTTATGGTTAGAATGAAGAGAAGGGAACCTAGATAGCTGCCTTGTGGAAGACCAGAGGCGGCCAAGAAAGGAGTCGATAGGACGGATCTGAAGCTAACTTTATAAGAACGGTTTTCCAAGTAAAAAGATATCCATTTAAACAATATGGGTTCGAAACCAAGGGCAGACACTTTGAAGAGGATTAAGTTATGAGCTATCTTATTAAAAGCCTTACTAAAATCAGTTGCAATAACGTCGACTTCTTTACCATTCTCTACGGCAGGCAGGGCGAAGCACATGAATTCGACTAAGTTAGTGGTAGTTGATCTATAATACTTTTCAGAAAGCCGTGTTGGGTGGGAGAGATAAGAGACTTGCACTGAAAGTTTAAGGCTTAATCTCAGGTTAACTTAAACAGTCACATTTCTTGACTTATAATGTTATTGTAAATGAAAAGGAAACTCTCTCCCACTTCCTCTGCAGGTGTCCGGCTTTTAGTAGAGCCCGACATCGAACTCTAGGCAAACCTTTTTCCACAACAATTTCAGGGAAAAGCTTCACTGATCAGCTGATCAGTTTTTTGAATGCCACAGGGTGGATTTGAAACTCTTTCCTTTCAACAACTTATTAACACTATCTAACAAAGAAGGTCACGTGAGTTGTGGTACTCAAAATGGGGCTTAATTACTAATTCTTCTACCTACCTACCTAACCATGGAATCTGCATAGTTCCCTAATGATCGCGGAGGTTTTTCTTCCTTTAGGTTCTAAATCATGCTGTAGCCCTAATGAAGTTGTACAATTCGTTCACGAATATTCCGTCACCATTACTAGGTCAAAACATGTTCACTCGAAGATAGCTAAGCTGGTCTCAGTGTGTTCTGGCACTGTAAGGGTGCTTTCGGCCAGACATAAGGCTTATCAACAAAGAAAGATCCTTTGAGACCATTCTTAGCAAATGCGTCGGTTGTTTAGTGGAAAAGCTTTCGGGAAAATATGTTACTGCTTCTCTCATTAAACTCCAAAGAATAGGTTGCCTAGCATACCTTACTCAGCTCTAGATGCCATGTTGAACCTTACTCCTCTTGATATTTATTTCATGAGCAGCACAATAAAATTAATTACGAGATGACTTTCGGTATAACCCTTGTCTTATGAATATGCCGTCTGACCCAATGATACCTACTTTACTCGCGCTTAGGACTAGATCTCGTCAAAATCTGAGCCATCAAGGAATTGTAGTCGAATTTTCACGGATGGCTTCATCAAGGGTGCTGGTGCCGGTGTCTTCATGGAGGGCAACAACATGCATCTGAGGGGCGTTTGGCAAACATGCATCTGAGGAGACAGAATATAGGCATCTTTAGAGACACCTAGGCCACGCTTAAGGCTTCAAAAATAGTTCGAAAATGCAAGAACTTTCTGAATTCGGTAGCAAGGTTGAACTTACTAAGTCTTGTTTGGTTCCGCCGTCACAATTGGATTACTGGAAATGAGATCTCCAACGCACTTACTGGACAAGAGTTAGAGCAGGACTTCTTAGGACCTGAACCTACATTGAGTTTCCTGCATCCTCCGTCATGGCTTCCATTGGCGGTTGAGTTTCCTGTGAACATAATCGTAGGTGGCATGATTCTCCAGAATGTAGACAGGCTTAGCGAATGCTTCCGAAAGTCTGAAAAATCCGCGGCATTCCATCAGTAGAAAAGACTGCAGACAACTTACTGGTGTTCTTTAGGGACATTTCACTTTTGCCAAGCATCTGAATGTGCTAGGCTTAGTCAAGACCACCATCTGCAATGCCTGTGAAGGGGGCGACAATACTGCGGAACACTTTCTCTGCGATTGTCCTACCTTTGTTCTTTTTTTTAGAAGGTGGGAATTTTCAAAAGATACTGTAGAAATAGTCGGTTCAACAGCATACCGGATTTCTACTGACTAAAATCACTTCCCCTCCTCTCCCTGTTGCCTGTGGTACCACCACCATTAAGCATTTCTTCACAGGGGTAGATTTTGGCTTTCCTTACTTATCATTTTGTATTGGCTGTCTGCTCACATTCTCGTTCAATGTTTCTTAGTTGTATTATGATTTCTTTTGCAAAGTCACTCACACACAGCACTCCACATCTCCTGTGATTGTGTCATGTATTGCACTATATTCTCGGGGGTTGGTATTTCTCCCAGTTTATTCTTGTGTTTGCCTCTCGGTTTCGAATCGTAGAAAGTGGAAGAACACATGCTCACAAAAGGGGGAATTGTCGTGCTGAAATTTGTTAAAATATGCTTGAAAACATCCATGCCCATTTAGTAGTTGCGTTGTATAGAAATCAACTTCACCATGTTTCTGATAAGACGATAGGTCCATCGACCTTTACTTGATGCGCTCCATCGTTGTTGCCATTTTGCCACGCTGATTGTTCTCTCTGATGAGTTCGCTTCGTTGTCAATTAACACAGGCTCCTGATTACTAGTTTCATATGTTTTTTGCCTTTGCCAGTGTCAGGTGTCAGATGTCAGATGTCAGGTGTCAGGTGTCAGGTGTCAGGTGTCAGGTACTTGATGTGGTGAGTGCTGTTACAATTAGCTCCGTATCACTGAAGCCTGTACTCATTTTTCTACGAAAGGCCTTAGGCCTAATGTGGCTGTCGCTATATACTTCGTTTACTCCACCTATTCCTTAAAATATAGTACATAGTCCTTAGGACTTCATAAGTCTCCGCTTGAAAGGCAGATGCGTGTTTACTTATCTTGAAGTGAAGCTCTCTGTTTATTAGTTGTTTAAATAATGGAAGATATTGATGCAGAAGTAATGATTACACTTGTGAAAGTCAGACGTGTGCTCTGGGACAAATTTCTTCACATCTTCAAAGATAGAAATGCTACGAAAGATGCCTGGCATAAAGTTTATGTCCCAAATTTTGATGCTCTTGATGCCAAGGATAAAAATGCGTTTGGTCTATCTTGACTAATACTTATTTATACGTATGTAGGCACTGCATTTATTTTCTTGAAAGATACAATCAATGTACAAAAACAGTTTGTTTAGTTTGGCTACAGTTTATTAATTTAAGTTTATATTACCTTGCCATGGCGCACTTCCGAAGTCAGAAACGAAATATTTGCAAAATACATTTCTCACGTTGTTAGCAGTCAGTCCTCCTCTTATGGTTCTGGCTTGTGGTAACTCTCCCAAACCTGTGATAGACATTGTATCTACATCGCTATATCCATCTCTCTTGAGTACAAAATTATGTAATACAATGCAAGCATTTACAATAATTACAGCATAGTCTGGTTGTACATTAATGGGCTGGTCGAATATGCGCCACTTATTAGTGAGAATGCCAAAGGCGCACTCGACATATCTTCTTGCTCTGCACAGCCGATAATTAAATATTCTTTTATCCACTGTCAGATGTGTTCCTCCAAAGGGTCTCAGCATATGTTTATCTAATCCAAAAGCTTTACCCCCGAGGAAGAAGTAAGGTATGTTTGGACTTTTTGTTCCTGGCAGAGGTTTTTCTTCCGGTAATTCTTGCTCATTATTTTCTATTGACTGTGTCCTTACCATAACTTCCTACATCAACATACATTATGATTCATTATGTCCAAACAGCATACCACTCAACCACAAACTGAGCTTGTGACGGAAAAAAGCCGTACATAAACCGTATAGTGTGAACCTGTTAACAATTCGGATTTTCGCCGTTGGATTTTTGCCGTCCGGTCAAAACCGAATACTGTGAAAAGAGCCTTACAGTTGTCGCACTCTGTTAAGATCGACAATCATTTCTTTTCTGCATTTGTCAGGTAAGTTCTCTGTATCTCAAACCTGATAGCGCTAATGATCTCGTCTTTGCTGAGAGGTACGATGTGAATCCAAGAGTTTTGGTTATCGGATAACATCGGGTAGCTCACGACTTTGGGGCATACCTCCATCCATAATTTCAAAAAATTGTGGAGAAATATTTTCAGCGTCCTCTTACCTGATCAGAGAATCATCAAAATTCTTCAACGGTCAACTGTTTCCTGCTGTCAGCATGGATATAGTTAGTGACGCAGATACATGGAAGATACTTTCTTCACAATCTGTGCTACTGTCGGTCTACGTACAGGTCTTAAAAAATATTTATTTGCTAAAGTAGTTTAGAAAAATAAGGATATACTCGTATGTGTATCCGTTCTTTGTTTGTGGATAGGGTCCTCGGAAATCAATATATGTAGATCCGTTGGAAAAGTCACTTTTTTGTTTCCTTGCCAATACCCACGGGCTATTGTTCTCGTTTATAACTTCTAGTGAAATCATCTCGTCGAGTTAAATTGTATTCTATGGGTACATTCGCTGTCTGCTACTGATTGTTTCTGTGCTCTGAGGAAGATGGTTTCTAAGATGTTTGCACACTTCGGGACCCCATAGTCTGTCGACGTCATAATTAGCTCCAATTTTAAAAATAATGAACATACCAAAAGCTCAATCGTAATAAATCACTCAATTCATGCATTTTAAATGCAATTACTTTGGTCCCGATGGAATCATATCTATGTACCTCTGCCAATGTGCAATGTATCTTTCATCCCAAGAAATGATTTGCGTATTTTAGATTAGTTTGCAAACTTTAAGCAGCCAAGTCCTACACACTACTCGTACATCCATTGACAACGTCCCACGTAATAGCATCGCGATGAATTCACTTCCATGCAAAGTGAGCAGTTTTGTTGGCAGTCAGACTTTGGGTATTTATGGCACTCGTATGCACATTTTTGCAGTGCATGCGAATAGTATCCGCAAATAAGCGTTTACTTGTGTATAGCTATGTGTAGCCGGCATTGAATGGCGATGTAAATTTGTTTTAGCTAAAGATATCACATAACTCATTAGGCTCGACACACATTTATGAGCCTACGACATTGTGTGGCTAACAAAGCCTGATGTCACATATGCCTTGACTTAGTTAAGTTTTGTTTGTTATTTTGAAATTACAAAATGTATAACGTAGACGCGCCCATAGGCTTTCGCATTTAATCACCACATGAAATGTCTGAGGTTAGGATTCAGTGTAGGTCGGAAAATTACATTCACGCATAAATATGAATATAAAATAGATAGGTATGAATGCTACTATAGTTAATTAAGAAACAGAATACACAAGATGCGGTTATGAATAAGAGGCATATCAACCCAAATCTAATTCTGGTATTACGAGTATGTTGCGACTGGTGTGGAGCGTGGTATGACCGATCCTGCTAAATTATCTATTTAATAGTGAATAGCGAAGCAGTTGATCCGCTCTAGCACTGCGATCTTTCGGAAAGACCTATTGTGCCGACGCATAGAGTTCTAGAGTACATTGCTTACTCCAGCGGCTGTCAGGAAGTTCGCCAACTTCTCATGGTGTAACGCAGCGAGTGATGTAGTTTGCTAATTCTAGAAGTATTTTAATTGTCTCCGGAACTAGCTTCGATTTAATCGCAGCTGAGTCCAGCGCCTTTAGAGCGGTTTAATATCAGAGAAAATGAAGACGGTTTTGCCACCTCTCTTAGATTGCTTAAGCTTACGCACTTTTTTTATTTTTCCATGGGAAATGTACCTAGGCTAACTACAGACGACTCCGTAGGTAGGAATATCCGTAGGTCGTGTTCTAATGGACGGGGTTTGCATTTTCCCCAGCCTTCCCTTGGGAGAATGACTACTGAGCTTAAAGCAGTACTTAGGCAGCATGTGGTCCAATGACAAATTGAATTCGTTGTTTTGTAGGATAGAGCTGAATTTTTTTTTAGATGGAAGAGCCTATGCAGGCTAAGTCTGACTTTCATTACTATGTGAACCTGTACTAGAGGTAAGCTCAGAATAGCGTTGAGAGATGCAGTGAGAGTGGAACGCAGACAGGCCGTCATACAAATGTCAGCTAGGCGTTGCACTCGTTCCAGGTTTCTATTGCATTTCTCCACAATCTCAAGCTCTTCATTTTGCCAGATCTATTTTGCCTCTCTTGCGTACCGTCCCCACCCATTCCTAAATATCATTATTTTCGACTTGTTGGTATTTAACTTTAAGATTCGAAAAATTGCAGTATTGTTGTAGTTTGTTGATCATTATTTGCATTATCGATGGAATATCCGATAGAATGACAATATCATTAGGGTATAATAAAAGTTGGCAGATCTTCTATGAATATCGAAAAAAGAAGAGGGCTCATAAGACAACCCTGCTTGACTGCGATGTACGATTCGAATTAGCCAGACAATTTTTTGCCATCCCATACTGCTATCGTGTTCTCCTTACACCTATAGAACATTTGCAGAAAACTTAGGTCTTTTGTTGAAACACAGAAGTTGTTCAGCTTATAAAATAGTCCCACCTTAAAGTTCACGAAGAACGCATACAGTGCTTTTCCACCCTTGTCCAAGTAAGACCTACCAATGTACTCGTAGTTTTCCTGAATCCAGCTTGAAACTCGTTCAATAAGTTGTTTGAATTCACCCAATCTGTCAAGCGCCCCAGTAGAATTTCCGTAAATATCTTCACAACTGTGTTCAGGAATGATATGCCCCTGTAGTTGTTTGGGTCGCTGGTACTACCTTTTTTTAAAACTGTCAGGCACGTCGCCTATATCGAAAATAAAATTGTAAACTTGCTTTAATTTTTCCAAAAACTCGCTTGTCACGTGTTTGACGGATTCGTATGGAATACGGTCTTCTTCTGGCGCTTTATTTAGATTACATCGGTGTATAACTACAGACGTCTTGTAGTGTGATTTTTCGGTCTAGAACCTCGAATTACTGATAAGCAAGTGCATAATGAAGTTGTCTTGTACTGCAGTACGAATTTAGTAAGTGCATAAAATGCTCAGCCAGCACATCTTGTGAGTTTCCAAAATGAGCGACTGTCCCTGATTTCCGCAAGCTCCCTAGTTAGATAATGTGTATGACTTTTTTTGCATTTATTTGCAAATGTTTTTGTACGTCTTGTTGGCTTCTTGGTACCCGGCTCTTGCAAAATTGCTGTCGGTTTCCTTAAGCAGGCGTAACCAAGCAAACGATTTCTTACTAGCTGCCACACATTACCAGTAGACCAAAATTGTTTTTTTTTTTTCTGCATGAATCTATAAATTGAAAGGGTAATGCGCCTTCTGAGATACAGGAAGTAAGAATGCCCGCAAAAAAATCGCTTAAAGCAGTGAGCTTACAGTTTAAATTGCGTTTGTATCTACTTGAAAAGTCATCCTTCCATCGCAACTTATAGGTAGTAATCGCTTATGTGGTGGTCATCGTTAGGTCAATGTTTCCACCTTAATCAAAATAGCTAGTGGTAGGTCTGAATGGTTTACTTCATTTAAGAACAATTCAAAGCTCAGCGTCCGGCGAATGGACCAACTGCGAACAAACCATTTTTAGTGCATTTAAAGGCACACAAGTGACAACTTTACTATTCCAAAAGAATAGAGCTTAATTTATCTGTCGATTAATAGGAAAAAAGTTAAATTTTGATTAGTTTCTGCGAAAAAATTACCAATTCGATGATTTTTCCGCGATAAGGCGAATACTTCTTGCGAACTGTCAAATTTTATTCATACTCCACAGATGTGGAACGTAATCCACATTCGCGAGACCAAAACATTCGCGAGAGTTTAACCTCACAATTCTTTTGTTTTATTCTCAGATTGCTGCGACTAGAAAAAAAAGTTCCTGTGAATGAAATGTCAAAATTTGCGAATATTCGTTCGTTCGTATTCGCAGGTGGCTGAGCTGTGAATGGACCTTCACTTGAACATCTTTTAAGCATTCTAGCCACTTTCCACGCGCAAGACAGTAATCTATTTTTGAGCAGGAGGTGCACCTGATAAATGTTAAGTGTCCCTGCTTGTCACTTTCTGACTGTCCATTTAGAACTGTAAGGCCGATAGATTCACACATTTCAATTAACTTTTTCCCATTGCTATCAACTTTATTATCAGTTGCAAATCTGTCTGCACTCATTGTTCCAGTTAAAAACTCAGGTACTATCTCTAACAATTGTGCATTTCCCACTTTTCTGTTATAATGATTGGACTATTAAAGCACAACAGCATAAATGGCGCCAAATTTATAAAATACCTTGCATGTGAATAAATACATTTTGCATGAAGAATTTGACTTTACAATGACAGCACTGCCAACTTCGTGTGTAAAACCGGGAGCGGCTAGCACAAGATTGACCTGGCTGGAGACTTTTGTCGGTTGTTCAGCCCGGACTGTAGTGCCATCTAAAGTAAAGTTAAGCAACCCTTTAAACGATCTCGTGGAACCTTGAGATTCTTTGAAAACACTACCTTGTAGCCTACAACAATATGACAACAAAAAATTTTTTTAATTTTAATTTGTTTTTTTTTTATGAATAATTGCTGTTGTTTTAATTAATACTCTTTATTATAAAATAACTTCAAATGTTGACTAATTACAATTTTTATTGAAAGTAGAATTTTACTTGAAAGACGAAATAATCATGTCACATTAATTAATAAATTACTTATAATTTGTTTAAGTGATTAAAATGAAATCATACTAACAAATCAAGAGTGTGTTCCCGCCGACAATTATACCAGAGCGTGATCTACTCCGAGTTGATACATCCAATTCTGACGAATTAAATTGTATCCATTAATAACAACCTCAATCTCAATATGATTCGCAGTCAAAAGGTGACTACGAACAAATTAATGTGCGGAACTTATTTACAAAACCAGTTCGATGTTACATCAAGTAGAAGGGGGACTTTGCACTTGAACTTTGCCACCAAGAGGCGGCGTTTAACTTGTCAATTGCACAACCAAAGATAAACGCTATCATATGAAATGGTGATAAAACAAATAAATAGCTAGTTGTGTAGTAATAAAATAATTAAACTTCCGACAATTGTGGCGGTTTTGAAAATAGGCAACATAATCCACACGCGAGCAATGTGGAATGTGTATCTAGATATTTTGTGAGACTTTCATTTATTTTTTTTTTTTTTTTTTTTTTCATTTGACTGCAAATTAACGAAACGTTAGACATGTACGAGTAGTATGATCACGACTTCTGGTGATGTCAGCAACCGGGGAGGAGGATTTTGTAATTGAAACCAACCAGCCAACCGATCAAACGTCTTCCGCTTTCTGCGCGAGAGCGTTACAAAATGTAATACCACTTTCTGATGCAATAAACGTGAAGTACCATTAAAAAAAATCAAGGAAATAAAAATACTTCATTATTATTTTTTTGAGATGCAGTTGAAGCTATCAATTAGATGCATATAACTGCATCTGGGGTATGATATCCATATATAGATGCTTTATGAGGAAAAAACATTTTTATAATCGATCGATTTGCCTGAAGCTTTTTCGGTATGTAATACTACTTTATATGCTAAAAACCTGAAGCCTAAAAGTGGATTTATCACTAATTTGTATTTCATACTTACACTAACTGTGAAAGCAGTTGATTTAGTTTCTTTGGCACTGCAAATTGTCTGTTAACTATATGAAACGATGTTCTAAAAAGTTGCATGGATGTTCTCTAATATCAGAACCAAAGGAAATTTTAATCCATATGCAATCCATCATAATGATATCGTATCGGTGCATTCGTGTGGAATACTTTTCTTAACACATTGACTGCCAGCCCAATTTTGTGAATGTTGCACTGTGTGCCAGCAACTTTTTTGTTAAATTTTTTTTGTTGTATGAAATTATTTTTGTACATATACAGCTGTGGCCAACTAATTAGAAACACTATTCTTGGCGTTTTTCTCAACGTATTTATTTATTTTTTTTTTGCTTTGTTTATTGAATCAATTTTTTTTTTATATAATAATAGTGTTTGAATTATGTACATATTTGTTGTACATAATTCGAACACTCGATATACTGTAATAACCAAATAATAAACAATTGGCTAGAACACATGCTTACAAACCGCATTATCACAGCTTCACTGGGAGACGACACAAGAAGGGGAACAGTCCGTACGAGAACACCACAGGGGGGGATAATATCTCCTTTTCTGTGGGTGCTCTCACAATGGACAACCTTTTAAAAGCACTGGATGGAACCTGTGCGAAATGTGTAGCGTACGCAGATGACCTAGCCGTTCTGATAAGAGGTAAGCACCTGAACATCATAGGAGAGTTTATGCAAAACACCCTTCGAATCATAAAAGAATGGGCGGAGGAGAGTGGATTAGAAACAAATCCAAATAAAACGGAAATGGTTCTCTTTACAAAGAAAACCAAAACTAGTGACTTTCACATTCCACAACTCGGAGGAGTATCACTACAACTCCGCGACAGCGTCAAGTATCTGGGCATTATATTGGACAGGAAACTGACCTGGAAGAAAGAGTCACCAAAGCAAAGAGAGCATATTGGATATGCAGGAGGGCCATCGGGAAGTGATGGGGCTTGAAACCGAAACAGGTCCACTGGATGTACGAATGCGTAATAAAACCCATCATCATGAGCAAAAAGTATGCAAGAGACTTGCTAACTAAGGTGCAGCGTATGGTCAGCCTGTGTATTACAGGAGCACAATCCTCAACACCAACCGCGGTCATGAAAGCGATACTTAACATTCTACCAGTGCACCTCGAAGCGAAGAAGATTGCCGGCATTTCAGCCTCACGGCTTAGAACTATCGGCCATTTCACCGGTGGTGCAAATACGGGACATCGAAAAATCACCGAAATGATAAGAGTAATGACACCACTCATCGATTGCCCCAGTGATGTTGTTGGGAAATCGTACACGTTCTCCAACAACTTCGAAACAATTTTTCCCGCAAGAGAATATTGGACGTATGAAAGAACGACAAGAAACTCCAATGGGATATCGGTTTATACAGATGACTCTAACATATCAGGGGAATCAGGAGCTGGCATCTTCAGTGCTAACCCACCGATTGAACTTGCTATTCACCTAGAACCATTTGTATCGGTGTTCCAAGCAGAAGTCTATGCAATTATGAAGGCAACCGAAATACTCGCAGAAGACACTAGCGAAGAAAGGCAAATTGACATCTGCTCGGACAGCAAACCAGCAATTAGCGCGATCACAAACCCCATGTCGAAATCACGACTAGTAAGGGAGTGCAAAACTAAATTGAACTTACTTGCCAGACGCAATAGAGTCCGTCTCACATGGGTACCGGGGCACGAGGGTGTACCGGGTAACGAAAAGGCAGACGAACTAGCAAGGAAAGGAGCAGGCAATACAGAACTGAACCCGGATAGTACAATAGGGGTCCCTCTGACAACTATTAAAACAATAATCAATGATAAGATACGACAAGAGTTCAATAACTACTGGACGAATCTAGACACGTACAAAGTGGCTAGATCTGTAATAACCAAACCGAGTAACACCAGCAAAAAGAGCTCTTAACTCAAGCAGAACACAATTGAGATTGATGGTAGGACTTTTAACAGGGCACATCAATCTCAACAAACATTCGTTACAGCAATCTGTGCCAACTGTGAAGAGGAGGAGGAAGATATAGAACACTTCCTCTGTCACTGCCCCGCTACAGCGAGGCTAAGGCTGAAAATCCTGGGATCTCCAAGGATTCCGGATATTACACACCTTTAATAAGAAAGGCATCGGGGATATACTGGAGTTCGCCAGACGAACACTACGATTCCCCTATCACTATACGATATAGTTGATACTACCCATGATCCCTATACCTAAATCCTCTCAATACATAATTCCCAAAACACATCACTATTCCTTACAGTTACGCAGATGAGGGGAACACAACGGGCCCAATGGAGGCCTAAGTGAAGAGCATAAGCTCACCCTCTCAAACCAACCAACCAACCAATACAAACACGTGATTTAAAAAATAAGTTGAAAGAAGGAAGTGTAGAATTTCAGCTGGACAACTAATTAGAAACACAAAAGAAAAGTGCCTCAAAACTAAAATTTGGCAGCAAGGATGCCTTTATTATCACCGGTATAGCTTTCCACGCAGCTTTGATATTGCTATACAAAATATCCAGGATTGTGGAATTTTTTAGAGCAACTGCCTTTTCAAGAACGCCCCATAGGTGCTCAATCGGGTTATGGTTTGCACTCGATGTCGCCCACTCAAGAACACTGATGGAGTTGTCTTGGAAAAACGTTTTGGTTATTTTAGCCGTATGTTTGGGGTCATTGTCTTGTTGGAATTTCCAGATAACTAGCATATTTTCGTCAGCCCAAGGTATCAGCTTATTTTTCAATATATCGATGTATTTTTCTGCTGTTAAAATTCCATCTATTTGATGTATCGGGCCAACACCATTCCACGAGAAACAACCCCAGACATTGAGTGATCCTCCACCATGCTTAACGACCGGCAGCACATACTTTGGATGCAAAGCTGCACCTGTTGGTCGTCATATGTACCGAGCGCCATCTTGACCCATCCGATTAACTTTCGTTTCCATAATTCAACTGGGTTGCGATCGATCGGTACGACATTTTCAGCTTTCATATTTCGAAAATTGCCTTCCGAGTAGCCGGATCAAAACTTTTGTAAATGTTGTAAAACTAAAAAAAATAAACCCTTAAATAATCTCAACATCCGTTAAATTATTGCCTTACCAGTGAAATTTAGTATTGACGTTTTATTTTTTAATTAATCAAATCAAACTTTAGTTTCGAACTAGTTTAATTAAATGTCAAGTAAAAATGAACACTTCTTTAAAACTTACTGGTGCTACGATGTGCACAGCAGAGAAAATGAACTCCAAATGCATTATGCCTTGACAGACAATGTGAACCTTCCTCCGTAAACCAAAACAAATACCGTTATGTTGAAAGGAAATATTTTACTCTGATTGGAATGTGACGTATTGCCGTGTTTCTAATTAGTTGGCCTCAGCTGTACATTGGTTTCTGTGATGTCATAGGAGACCCTGAGAAGGATTTCCTTTTTCATTTCATTTTCAATGCACTTTTATTAAATTTCAAATTATTTTAACTTACTCGCTAGATAAAAAACGCTTAAAACTAGCTTAACTAACTTAACTATGTTTTTTTTTTAACTTACTGGCCCTATACGGGCGCTCTAAGCTAAAAGCTAAACCTAATTAGTTAGTACTCGTACATGAACTTTGTCTTATATCTACATACGAGGGCAAGGTGAAAAGTTCTCGGCCTGACGCAGAGATGGAGTTCCAATCAGCAAAAATTTATGTTTCCTGCCTGGGTGCACTTCGCATTAGTTCGTATGACAAGTTTCAAATTATTCTCTCAAGTAGTTTCTTTACACGAATTTTTGCAGTAGACGTCTTGCGTGTTTTTCGTTAAAATGGATAAACTTGAATATCGTGCGGTGATAAAATTCTTCGTTTTGGATGGGTTAACCTCTAAGGAAATTCATCAAAAGTTGACAAAAGTTTACAGGGACTCTGCTCCTTCCATGTCAATCGTTAAAAAGTGGGTAGCTGAATTTAAACGTGGTCGCACGTCCCTCGAAGATGACCCACGTGAAGGATGGCAATCTTTGGACCGATTCAATAGCGATTTGTCACCATGGGTGAGACATGGGTCCACCACTACACGCCAGAAATGAAACAGCAGTCGAAGCAGTGGGTGGAAGCCGGTGGTTCAGCGCCAAAGAAAGCGAAGTCGATCGCATCTGCCGGAAAGGTCATGGCCAGTGTGTTTTGGGATGCGAAAGGGATCCTGTTAATTGATTACCTTGAGAAAGGCAGACCAATTACAGGCGAATATTACTCCAACCTTCTTAACCAGCTGGATGCCAAAATTCGCGAGGCCTGGCTTGAAGAAGAAAAAAATCATCTTTCACCAGGACAATGCACCTGTACACAAGTGTGCGTTGGCGATGGAAAAACTGTGGGATTTCGGGTACGATTTGCTCGGCCATCCCCCCTATTCACCTGATTTGGCACCCTCAGCCTTCCATCTGTTTCCAAACTTGAAGAAATTTGTTTCTGGGAAGCGCTTCGCATCCAATGCAGAAGTTGACAGGGCCGTAGATGAATATTTTCACAGCCTTCCAGACTCTCACTTCTGAGAAGGAATACTGATGTTGGAGAAACGCTGGACCAACTGTGTTGAAGTCAAGGGAGATTATGTAGAAAAATGAAATCATTTTTTAACTGAAAATCGCAGTCTTTCATTGTCAGGCCGAGAACTTTTCACCTTGCCTCGTATATGTACATTGACCGGCAATCTGTTGAAAATTAAAGGAGCTATGTTGGTGGCAAATCTTCTGTAGTGTTCTGTCCTAACTCTTGGGACTACAACATCAGTCGAAAACGTAGTGAATACACTTCATTCCGACTTACATGGATGTACTCGTAACCACCTCGAAGGAAGAATAACCTCAATACTTTGAATACATAAAGGTATTGTAGCGGCAGTATACTGACAGATTGAAATAAGGGAAGTGATGGCTCCCATCTTGGTTTAAATAATATCGTTCTTATTGCCTTCTTCTGGGCTGTTATGGCCGGCTTAAGGTTACTTATAACGAAATACCACACTCTAAACGGGAATTAATTAGCGCATAATATAATAGTAATAAGAAGTTTAGTTGGGACACGTTTTATGTATATAGTTCTTTTTACAATAGATATGTGTGGTTTCCAATTTAATTTGCTATCTAGAGTTAAACCTAGAAATTTAAAATCTGTAACAGATTGTAAAGATATGCAATTTTTACCACAGATTAAGTGATTACAATCATGATCATGGAAACCGGCTTCATTGGGATAAGTCAATAACGCTGGGAGCAGCAATAAGAAAGAGCCATATCTTCCGCAAAAGCAGCTATTTTACCATATAAAGGTATCTTAAAGATGGATATTGTGTATATTATAAAAGGCAGAGGACCAAGTACTGATCCCTGCGGGACACCTGCTCCTGACTATGGCAAAGGATCAATCATGGTTGAAACTTTGTAGTACTTTCAATAGAATGTTATGACTAACGAGGTCAATACTTCAGTTAGATCTAGGAATATACCACCTGCCTTTTTTTTGTGCCTATTGCCTCATAAATATTGGTCAAAAAGGACATAGCGTCTTCAGTTGACTTCCCTTTCCGTAAATCGAATTGGAAATCACTAAGAAGCTTGTATTTTTCAATAATCTTAAGCGACACTGCAAAAAGAGATTAGAGGCTCTCGTCAGAAGAAAAGACAAAGAATTTCTTAGAAGCAAGAAAAATGAGATGAACTTTCGAATTGTTGTGTTGGCTAGAATTGATGCCCATATTTAATCCGGCCTATAGGGTCATAGCGGGCACTTTAGAAGTATCCTTTTAGCCTTTTTGAAATAAGTGTTTAACCCTGGAAAATGTTTTTTTTTTTTAAGTGAGACATAAAGTTTCATCAGTATAGGTAGGGCAAGGACACGGCGTGGATCAAAGAGCATATTTTACTCTAAGTTCGAATTTATAGAATCGACCGCTTATAGAATTTCTAGTGAGCTGATTGTTGATCAAAGCTTCAGGCAATACTAATGGACGAGCTAGATATGTACAATCATCTTGCAATCTTCTTTTGTCTTCTAGGGCATAGTGGGATAAAGGTTGTAGCATACTTTGGCGACGCGACGTAGTCATATTGGCCACAGGCATGTTCCTGCCAACTATACCAAATCTGTTACAATCAGCCCTAAATAATCCAAAGCAAAAAGTGCCATACACCTTCAGCAAACAAATTTATTTATAAAGGGTGAAATAGGTCATTGCAATATAACCAGATAGGCAAAAATAGAATCTAAAATATCAACCTGCAGTTTCAAACTACCTTCCCTTCATGATACGACTAGGTTGAAAACAGAGTAATAATCCCTCAAAATATATCTGTTATTATGCAATTATTTTCTCAAAAATCTTTAAGAAAACTGAAAGCAACGAAATCGGTCTATAGTTATTGGCATCTATCGCCTTTTTTATATACAGGTACAATTTTTTTATTTTTTATAATTTGCACGTGTTAAAGGGGATATGAATACTCTTATACTAATTTTTAAAACACGTGCGTTTTGCGGAAAGGGGAAGAGACAGAGAGAAAGATAGATTGGTGTAGTTGGTTTGAAACTCAGGTGGTAGTTAAGTTTCAGTGAACTCCAAGGGTGGCTGTCCAGATAATTGAGGAGTTGTTTTCGCTGCTATTGTCGTTGCTTATGATTCACAGTATTTTTTTCCGTCCTCCTGATGTCATCATCACGATCAAGTTGCATTTTAGCCATATGACCACCCTTCTGCCAGTGTTATGCCTTCACAGTAGAGTTGACTTGGCTTTCACAAGTGATCGACTTTTTTATTTATTTCATACGAAATAAATAAATGATTCTTGACATCAGTTTTCGAACCGTGAACCAATAGCGTGACAAGCGATGATGTTACCACTACACCACGGTCACCCTATACAATGATAGAAGTTTTGAGACACTCACGAAAAATGCCTCTTTCAAAACTTCTATTAATTAAGTATGTTAGTGGACGAATTATTAGGCTACAAATAGTTTTAATAACCAAGCTGCATCACATCCACATGACTGCTTTGGTTTTAAATGGGAAATCACGCCTGCTACATCAACTTCATCTACTACGCCAAACATATGGATATCTAACTTACTATCAATTTCTGTTTCACCTATCAACGCTTTTTTTTTCAAAATTTCTTCATTTTTTATAATTTTTGCCTGATTTTTGAAATCTGAAAAATTTACAAACGAACAGCACATATGGAAGAAGTACGTGCGTACGATCCAGTCGTGACCTTTATTTCATTATTATCTTCAATAGCCAAATCCTTTCTTTGGTTAATTGTCCTTCTATGCATTGCTATTTGGCAAAAGCCGGAAAGTGAATGCACAATTGACATTAAATGGCTGATTATACGAGTGCGTATAAATTTATTTGGCAGGATGTTTTATCTGAGTCAACAATAAAATCGGAGACGCAGTTCAGACTAAAACGCACTTGACTTCTGCCCTTACCCCATAGAATTATCTAATCGCAAGGTATGGCTAAAAAGATTGTGTGATATGTTACCAACAGATGGTAATTTAATAAAAAACAAAAACAATCTGAAGTAGGTTACGATTAGAATGAAGCTCAAGCGATTAGTCATAAACTTTCTTAATCAGCCAATAAACTCATTTAAATTTTAAATACACGATTTCCGATTACAAATGAAGGTTTTACCATAAGATTGATATATTTTGGACTTATTTTGCTTAAATATGTTTTAAAGTTTTTTTTCATTAATCTTTAGTCTGAAATGCTGTTTCAGTTGCTGGAAGAGTCTTCTGGAGTGAAGTGCCACGACCTCTTTTTTCTGCAAAGGATTAGCATGCTTACCTCCCTGTATCTTTCTTTACTTGTTGGTCGTACTTCGTACTCCCCATCCTTTACCATTTTCTAAAGATAACTGGTTAAATACACCTTAGCACTCTCTCACGTTTAAATCTATTTTTCCTAGTTGACACGATTTTAGACCCGCTGTTTGAAGGAATTTGCGGAAACAGTCAATATCTTATCAGCTTTTGCTGCAAATATTTACAGATTCATATACAGTAGGCGTGTTTTATTGATCTATATGTTCTCACGTTATGATAATTTTTTATATTGTATGGGTTCTGTCCTTGCTACTGCTTATTGCTTTTTTCCTAACTACTTTTGACAGTACAGAACCACAATTTGGCTGGTGATTCCTCCCGCTTTGTTCAAAAACCTATTGACGATCCATTTCAGATGAATTTGCGGGGTAATCCGGAATACACTGCGGTAAGCTGTGGTCGATTTTGGAAAGTCCGGGAGACTAATATGTGAAAAAATAACCGTGAAGCCCCTATCCTCTATTCGAGCCGGGATGTTCGTGTTGAAGTCATAATAGGGGATTGTATAACGTCTGTCTTCACAAAGCGGACTCACTATGAAAGCTCCATTTCCTGCAGAGCCTTTGAAAAACAAGTCTAGGAATAGATAACGAAGAATTGTGTTCATGGTACCAAGCCATAAGCTTTTGTATCTTGGTCAGTTTAGTTAGAGACCCATAGGAGATATTTCTTCCAATAATTGCAGTGTAGATCCAAGGTATGATGTTCCCAAAGTTCTTTTTACGAACGTGGAAAGCATTTTTTTTTTTTTCGTTCAACATTTTGTTTCCCTGAGAGCTTGGCATCGAGAATAGGTCCATTGAAAGGTATCTTGCCTAAGTTGGGAGACTAATTGTGATCCCATCAAGCCTCCAATGGTCTTTTTAGGGTTTTCAACAAAACCACGACTTATTGGTCTGTAGTCTTCAGCGATTATGTGGTTTTTCTGTTTTTGGCATGAAAACCACTCTTACCTCTTATTCTACTGTTTGACTACGTAGCTTTTTAGCAAGCAATCTATGAAGATTTATACTAGGAACTGTTGGAAGGATCTTATTGCTAAATTGTCCTCTCTGGTGATTTCATCCCCTTTATAGGGATGGCAGCTGAGGCATCCTCACAGTACGAAAAGTGCAATTCCATTAAAAGCTTCAAGAATTCCTTCAAGAAAGTAGACCCTCGAAACTGCGCCAACTATAGAGGCATCAGTCTCCTGAATATTGCGTATAAGATCATGTCTGCTGTACTGTGTGAACGCCTGAAACCATTCGTCAACGATCTGATAGGTCCCCTATCAGTGCGGTTTTAGGCCCGACCGATCAAATATTCACACTACGGCAGATCCTGGAGAAAAGTCCTGATCGATACTCATCATCTTTTTATCGATTTTAAGGCCGCATATGACAGCATTTATAGAGACGAGCTATACAGAGCCATGTCTAGTTTTGGCATCCCTGCCAAACTTGTCAGATTGTGCAGAATGACGATGGAGAACGCTCGCTGCTCCATAAAGGTTGGAAACAATCTCACCGAGACCTTTAATGTCAAAAACGGATTTAGACAAGGTGACGCGCTGTCATGTGACTTCTTCAACATCATTGTTGAGAAAATTGTGCCAAACTCGCAAGCCAACACCAGGGGCATAATTTTCCAAAAGTCTGTGCAACTTCTTGCATACGCTGATGACATTGACATTATTGGCAGAACACAGCGGGCTGTCACTGGTGCGTTTGCAAGTATTAGTGCAGAAGCGGCAAAAATGGGTTTAGTGGTGAATGAGGGTAAAACAAAATATATGCTGTCAACAAGAGGGACACACAACATCGACGAATCGGACAGAACGTCACGATAGACATCTACGATTTTGAGGTAATTAGGGACTTTGTCTACCTCGGCTCCGCTGTAAACTCTGATAATGACACCTCAGCAGAAATCAAGCGAAGAATTACACTTGCCAACCGCTGTTTCTTTGGCCTAAGACGGCAATTGAATAGTAAGGCCTTGTCAAGAAACACTAAGGAGACTCTATATAAGATCCTTATCATCCCTATCCTGCTCTATGGCGCAGAAGCATGGACCCCAGCAAAAGCGGATGAAGATCTTCTTGGTCGTTTCGAACGCAAAATTCTTCGAGTTATTTTTAGTCTCGTTTGCGTTGAAGGGCTTTGGAGGAGAAGATTTAACAGCGAACTCTACGAGCTGTACAGTGACATCGACCTGGTCAGAAAAGTGCGCATCAGTCGTCTAAGATGGCTAGGACATGTAGAGCGAATGGACACCAACGCTCCGGCCCGAAGAGTCTTCAATTCCAACCCGGAAGGACAACGCAGTAGAGGAAGACCTCGCCTTAGGTGGTGCGCACAAGTGGAAGGGGACCTCAACCAACTTGGAGTGCGCAACTGGAGGCAGTTAGCCAAAGATAGCGCTAACTGGAGAGGCGTATTGGTTGAGGCCCAGGTCCACCCCGGACTGTAGCGCCACCTAAAGAAAGAAAGAAAGATACTACTCAACAGCCCTCACTCAAATGACCATATCTAATATCTCTACATATTACAAAATGGAAAATGTTTCTCGGTCTGTCTGTCTGTGTGATCGTTTATAACTTAAGAACCACGTAACCATATTTGATGCTGTTTTCTTCAGCATATTGACACATTTTCTAAGCACCAACCAGCTATATACCAAATTCGTCCGGGATCAACACGTAATGAAAACTGTGTATGAGAGGATTTTTGACTTCAAAAAGATCTACAAAAAAGTCAGCGAGGCATGTATCTAAGATCAAAAGATAGTTAACAATAAGCGCCTTATATCTATGTTTTCACTATTTCAATGTTCAGTTTACTTACTACCATATAAATTGAGAACAGCGGAGCCGATTTTACTGTAATTTTCTTTCACCCATTGAACATTTTTCTGGGAAGGATTGAAGCTGCATTTGATTATTGTCCGAAATGAGGCAGCAGAACACTCAAGAAATGTATGTCATAAGCCGCAAGAAAATGATTTGCCTTTCCCATTAAATTTGATATGTCAGCTATGTTATTAGACATAGGTACGTCAAATTGTTGTATGATACATTTTTGGACTTAGTAGTTTTATACAAAAATTTGAGAGAGCTTTTATCTAAGGTTAAGAGAAACTCACAATAAACATTTTAATTTAGAGTAGCTTAGCTCATTTAAATGTAAGATGGGTATTTTAATTTTTTTTTTGGCAAGAATCATCTTTCAATAGAACGCACCCAAATTTTCAGACAGATCTGTCAAATAGTTTCGTTGTGGCAGCCATTTTATATAGACACCTACTAGCATTTTCGTTAAAATGAAAAAAAGGGAATTTCGAGTGATTTCATCCCCTTTATAGGGATGGCAGCTGAGGCATCCTCACAGTACGAAAAGTGCAATTCCATTAAAAGCTTCAAGAATTCCTTCAAGAAAGTAGACCCTCGAAACTGCGCCAACTATAGAGGCATCAGTCTCCTGAATATTGCGTATAAGATCATGTCTGCTGTACTGTGTGAACGCCTGAAACCATTCGTCAACGATCTGATAGGTCCCCTATCAGTGCGGTTTTAGGCCCGGTAAGTCCACGACCGATCAAATATTCACACTACGGCAGATCCTGGAGAAAAGTCCTGATCGATACTCATCATCTTTTTATCGATTTTAAGGCCGCATATGACAGCATTTATAGAGACGAGCTATACAGAGCCATGTCTAGTTTTGGCATCCCTGCCAAACTTGTCAGATTGTGCAGAATGACGATGGAGAACGCTCGCTGCTGCATAAAGGTTGGAAACAATCTCACCGAGACCTTTAATGTCAAAAACGGATTTAGACAAGGTGACGCGCTGTCATGTGACTTCTTCAACATCATTGTTGAGAAAATTGTGCCAAACTCGCAAGCCAACACCAGGGGCATAATTTTCCAAAAGTCTGTGCAACTTCTTGCATACGCTGATGACATTGACATTATTGGCAGAACACAGCGGGCTGTCACTGGTGCGTTTGCAAGTATTAGTGCAGAAGCGGCAAAAATGGGTTTAGTGGTGAATGAGGGTAAAACAAAATATATGCTGTCAACAAGAGGGACACACAACATCGACGAATCGGACAGAACGTCACGATAGACATCTACGATTTTGAGGTAATTAGGGACTTTGTCTACCTCGGCTCCGCTGTAAACTCTGATAATGACACCTCAGCAGAAATCAAGCGAAGAATTACACTTGCCAACCGCTGTTTCTTTGGCCTAAGACGGCAATTGAATAGTAAGGCCTTGTCAAGAAACACTAAGGAGACTCTATATAAGATCCTTATCATCCCTATCCTGCTCTATGGCGCAGAAGCATGGACCCCAGCAAAAGCGGATGAAGATCTTCTTGGTCGTTTCGAACGCAAAATTCTTCGAGTTATTTTTAGTCTCGTTTGCGTTGAAGGGCTTTGGAGGAGAAGATTTAACAGCGAACTCTACGAGCTGTACAGTGACATCGACCTGGTCAGAAAAGTGCGCATCAGTCGTCTAAGATGGCTAGGACATGTAGAGCGAATGGACACCAACGCTCCGGCCCGAAGAGTCTTCAATTCCAACCCGGAAGGACAACGCAGTAGAGGAAGACCTCGCCTTAGGTGGTGCGCACAAGTGGAAGGGGACCTCAACCAACTTGGAGTGCGCAACTGGAGGCAGTTAGCCAAAGATAGCGCTAACTGGAGAGGCGTATTGGTTGAGGCCCAGGTCCACCCCGGACTGTAGCGCCACCTAAAGAAAGAAAGAAAGATACTACTCAACAGCCCTCACTCAAATGACCATATCTAATATCTCTACATATTACAAAATGGAAAATGTTTCTCGGTCTGTCTGTCTGTGTGATCGTTTATAACTTAAGAACCACGTAACCATATTTGATGCTGTTTTCTTCAGCATATTGACACATTTTCTAAGCACCAACCAGCTATATACCAAATTCGTCCGGGATCAACACGTAATGAAAACTGTGTATGAGAGGATTTTTGACTTCAAAAAGATCTACAAAAAAGTCAGCGAGGCATGTATCTAAGATCAAAAGATAGTTAACAATAAGCGCCTTATATCTATGTTTTCACTATTTCAATGTTCAGTTTACTTACTACCATATAAATTGAGAACAGCGGAGCCGATTTTACTGTAATTTTCTTTCACCCATTGAACATTTTTCTGGGAAGGATTGAAGCTGCATTTGATTATTGTCCGAAATGAGGCAGCAGAACACTCAAGAAATGTATGTCATAAGCCGCAAGAAAATGATTTGCCTTTCCCATTAAATTTGATATGTCAGCTATGTTATTAGACATAGGTACGTCAAATTGTTGTATGATACATTTTTGGACTTAGTAGTTTTATACAAAAATTTGAGAGAGCTTTTATCTAAGGTTAAGAGAAACTCACAATAAACATTTTAATTTAGAGTAGCTTAGCTCATTTAAATGTAAGATGGGTATTTTAATTTTTTTTTTGGCAAGAATCATCTTTCAATAGAACGCACCCAAATTTTCAGACAGATCTGTCAAATAGTTTCGTTGTGGCAGCCATTTTATATAGACACCTACTAGCATTTTCGTTAAAATGAAAAAAAGGGAATTTCGAGTGCTCATTAAACACAATTTTTTGCGAGAAAAAATGCAAACCAAACAAAAGCTTGACAAATATTATGGGGACTCTTCACCATCGATTGGAACCATTCACCACTGGTTTACTCAATTTCGGTGCGGTCGTTCAAGCACAAGTGACGCCGAACGTTCTGGTCGCCCAATTGAGGTCACCTCACTAGAAATGGTCGACAAAATCTTATCACATGGCTCAGTTATTTCAATTTTACATAAATATTTGGACATGAAAAAGCTTTCCGCAAGATGGGTGCCGCGTTTGCTCACAATCGACAACAAAAGCATTCGTTTGACAACTTCAAAGGTGTGTTTGGCGATGTTCCAGAAAAATTCGGCCGCATTTGGCGAAGAAAAAAGTTCTTTTTCACCAAGCCAACGCACCGGCGCACAAGACCGTAGTCGCAATGGCAAAATTACATGAGTTAGGCTACGAACTCCTCCCTCATCTAGCATATTCCCCAGATTTAGCCCCCTGCGACTATTTATTGTTTCCAAACATGAAGAAATGGCTCGGAGGTAAGAGATTTGGGTCGAATGAAGAGGTCATCGCTGAAACAAACGCTTATTTTGAGGGGCTCGAGAAATCGTATTATTTGGAGGGCATCAACAAATTGGAGAAACGTTGGATGAAGTGTATGGAGCTAAAAGGAGACTATGTTGAAAAAGAAAATGTTTTTATACCGAAAAGAGTGTTCCTTAATTCATTTTTCAGGGACTTATTGACCCACCCTCGTATGTAAGTCGCGGTAAGGTAATTAAAGAATATGTTAAGCTAATGCATGCTTATTACATGTCACCTGGGAACTGCACAGCGGGCAGTACTTTTTTTGTCGTTCCTATTAAAGCTCCATTCACAACCAATAGGTGCCACTGAAAGTACGTGAAGTATCTAATAGTGAACGGAAATCATACGCAATATTTCTCACTTTAACTTTAGGTAATGCAACAATATCATGATCTATGAATTTCTAAAACAAACCATAGTCTCTTAACAGCAAGGCCACGGGAGTGAGCTTGATGGCCTTTTGCCACGGGCGAGACCGGGCGGGTCAGTTCGTCAGTATAAGTAAAAGAGTGGAGAAAAGAACGGGGCAAAGCAGAAGGCAACCGGCCATAAGTTAAAATTATGGAACACCTTAAGACCAAGAGACATACTATAGTTAGAAAAATAGTTTGCATAACAATGATAGTTTTTACCATAGTAAATCGTTATTAAAATAACAGAAACGATTTCTAATTCCGGTTTGCAATTACTGTCTAGTAAATAATCCACTGATAAGTCATCCATTACAATCTGACTTTCTTGTCAGTATTATGTATCTAAATTACATGAGTGAATAGTATCTACTAAAACAATCTATCGCTCAAGTTAGGGATTAATTTATAGATAATTACGTTGACTTCCATTTCCCTAAATTGCATAACACGGAAACTTCCTTCTATACAAAAATAATGCACAGCTAAGTAGAGTACGTTTCCATTTATTATTTACGATGACACTATATACTATCTGTAGGTATGTGTATTATTTGCAGTGACATGGCACTGAACGTTGACACACTTGTTTCGTGTTGCATGCTTTTAAATTGGCTCGACATGCAAGCCGACAATGTTTGAATTTTATGAAAATTGTTTCAATTTCATCATTAAATGTAAAAACAATACCAAAATGTATTTCAATCGAATAATTATGATCCATGTATATCACTTTGCTGTTCTCGTGTTGTGGTTGTGTTATGTTTGATTAATAAAGCGTAAATATCATTGCATGATAGTACAAAATTAAGAGCTCTGCATACTGTGATCCATGTTTCGGAGCAAATGTGGCTTTTCATGCAACCATGCAAAGTGACTACAAATGCGTAAATTGATTTTGGGTTATCCCAAGAATGATCGCTTTCTAGTGGTTCGTTTGGCCATAATTCACCTCGAAATGCTGGAAAATAGCAGTTTTCAAAGGCACTGTTTTTATTTGGTATTTAGCATCTTTAGCTGAACGTCTTTATTATGCACAAAAATCGATTATCACGCCTACTTTACTACGAGACGGAAACTTAAAATAATGTATTCGCAGCAAATTTGTTTGAAATCGGAAAAATATGTCTCCCATACAATGTTTATATATACGCCCACTTTTTGGGGGCGTTTTCTTCAAAACAATATTTTGGTTTGCTTTTAGAAAGCTGAGAACTTGTGTTAAATAATAGTTAGAGAGAGAACTTGTGTTAAATAATAGTTTAGTTTTAATCTAAGTACTTGACGCATATTTAGTGCCAACTACGCCTACATTTTTGATTAAAACCTTACGCTTTTTTTAATATTTTGCTTGAAATAGAAAAAAAAGTATTAACAAGATAAGTAGGCATTGAGCTTGGTCTGTAAATTGTCCATACATTGCACTTAACATAACACACTGTAATTTCTTATATTTTCAAACAATACTTTTAAATCAACATGTCTCGAAAGACGATTTTGATCAACTAAAGTAGGCGTGGCTGTTGCAAAGTATGTGCCAAATCTACTAAGAAAGCTGAGTGTACCATTTATCACCACTGATTAGCTGATTAAGAAAACGCCATCGAAAAATTGGAGTGCGTGTATGTAAATATTATGTGGTGTAGAGCACACTGACATCTATGTATATATTTTGTCACGAACTTTCTTTCGATTCCAAGCAAATTTATTTAAAAAATCCGCCATTTTTAAAAGAAACAAATATGCTTTTTTAATAAAACATTGAATGGGTTTCAAACAAATTTCAAACAAATTTGTTGAGAATACGCCATTTTAAGTTACCGTCCCGTAGTAAAATAGGCGTGGCAGCGAGCCTAAATAATCGGTGTTTGTGCATAATAAAGACGTTTTAGAGATGTTTTAGACCTAAAAGTGCTAAATGCAAAATATTAATGTCCTGAACCTAGTTAAATTTACGAAGAAAAACTAAATTTGATTTAAAAAAATTATAACTTTTTTTTACACTCAAGGGGTTTTGGATACATTTAGAGCCGTTTCTCCTACACCGGTTTCCGTCGATTGGTAAAAAACCGACCATTGTTCCCTTGAACACACGTTGATTTTCCCGGTGAAGTTACCTTAGTCGTGTTCTTATTAATATTTCCTTCACATATTGCTTTAAACACACAAATGCTGGCGTGTGTGAAAGCGTTCATAAAGTCACATTCATTGCTACCCTTAAGGGCTCTAAGAGCCGGCGAAAAACCGGCCGGCTAATTTTTCGTAGTGGAACATGCAATCAAAATGTAAGCCTTCAACTGACCCGGTCCCGGCATGATCGCCGAATGACTACTGGTTGTGCCTACGCAGTGGCCGGTCGCCGGGCCGGCACGCTGAGGGCAGCATACATCATATTTCGGAAATAAAATGTCTCCGAGCGAATTTACCTATGTTAAAATCTATTTTGAAGGATAACAAACACTTCGCTTTACTGGAATACCGTACCAACAACGATCGAATCATTAGAAAACCGTAAACTGCACGCGCGACAGAACTCAAAAATTTTGGGCGTAAACACGTAAACGACGCGATATTCGATTTTCGATATTTTTAAACCTACTTGTCTGCGACTTCGTCCTAGGATTGTCATAGTTGGATAGCTTTTTGAGACTTACGAATATCCTTTCAAAAATAAAACGTTTTTATGAAATTCGACGTTTTAATACATAAGGCCAAGAACACATGGACCGCACTATGTATCTTTGTACGATTTGCTTTTAATCAAAACACAGGCGGCGTTGTCGTCAAACCTGTACGAGTACTCGTACATGCGGCACCAAGAGAGCCAATACTGGCACAGACACCACGTACCGCCATTACCAAACATTAGCTAGTTAGTGTCCCACAAATCGAATAGTAGTGAGCCTTACGAAAAGCCTTGAATTATCAAATGTACTTGACGGGTTTTATAGTTGCTGAATTAATGGCTGCCGAACAAAGCTTGCAGAAGGCAAGCATCACCATCATGCAACATGTATCACAGTTTGAAGAGTCCCTTATACAACAAAATCATAAGTAAACATTTTATCTCCTTACCTGTCATTCGAGTCTAATAAATTTTGTACGCAATTATCACTTTCCATTATTCTTAAGCAGTAAAACTAAAGGATATCCGTTCCGAAACAAACGAACGAAAGCACACCCTAAGAACGAGCCCCCAGAGTAATCAACAAGTTGCAAGCGATTAGCAATCAAAATACACGCACACACGCTCTACGTTCCTCTATTCGTTGTTGTTTATCCTTGTTATCTTTTGCAGATGGTTTTGGTAGTGTAGTAGAAGATGGAAAAACTGCTCAACACAACAATCATATGTATATGCATATACACACACGTATTGAAAGACGCTAAGTGATGGCGCACACAAACACAAAGGCGGAAGTGCAGAGGTTAATCCAAAAGGAAAGCGCGGTCGAAAACAAAACCACAAAATAAAAACAAAACAAAAAAACGAAAAAAGAAAAACGAAGAAAAAGGAGAAAACTAAGTTTTCCCGTTTACTACACGCGCTAATTAATGGGAAACTATCGGCTCGCGCTAACCAAAAAAACGATACCACCTTCCTCGAACACTACTACCAAACTAACTGCGTGTGCCAGCAATAACAGTAAAACAACTGTTAAGCTGTGAATGCTTCGCAGTGGCTGTGGCACTTGTGGTGGTTGGTTGCATGCAACACTTGGAGAGACTGGACTTTTAGTTTATAGTTTTATAATATTGCTTTTGGGGGGATAGAAGGGGGACAACGCAAGTGCAATTTGGCAAAATACTATCATTCATGGGAGATAGAAAAAGATACCTACATATGTAGATACATACTCGTATGAGTACGAACATCTGGGGACTGATGTAGCAAATTTATTTCAAAATTTTACAGAGACAAAAATAACATCCACCCTATTGGAAAAGCATTAGGCGTGTTTTATAAATATATTTCTGTCAAAAATAGTAAGGTTGCATCAAGAAATAGTAGAAAACTCAGTTTCTAAAAATGCACTTAAGAAATCTTTTAAAAACTGCTTGTGCAAGGTGTGAACAACATACTCGTATACTAATCTTAACATGTGTCCAAAGTAGCACTAAAGCACGATTGCGTTTGTTTCTAAAGGAATAGTTACCTTGGTTCGTGTAGCGCTATTGTGACGAAAAAAAATGCAGTACCAATTTTTCTTCAAATCGGTGCACCTGAATGCCAACCACGATAGCAGAAATATTTAAAAAAAAAAGTAACGATTGTATAAAAAAAAGTAAAACTAAACAAAATGCGTTTTTATACGAATCACTATACTTTTTTCAAAGTTCCTTGCATACCTACATTCATACGTACATATGTTTATTGTGCATAATCGAAAAGACCGCATACACTATTCAATACTCCTGAAAATATGACATTTCAAGTTCCTGGAAAAGTAAGTGTATTTATACAACAACAGTTTACTTACTTTACTTTACTTTAGATGCCGCTACAGTCCGGGTGGACCTCAACTAACAAGCGTCTCCAGCCAGCTCGATCTTGAGCTAGCCGCCTCTAGTTTTGCACATGAAGTTGGTTGAGGTTTCTTTCCACTTGTGTGTGCCACGTTAGGTGATGTCCTCCTTAAAGCGCCGGATGGATTCCAAGAACCTTCTGTCTAGGTCGATGTCGCTGTACAACCGGTACAGTTAGTTATTGTATCAACTCATCCGATACAAACGGGACCAAAATCATTCGAAGAATTTTTCTTTCAAACCGACTAAAGGTGTTTTCGTCTGCTTTTGCGCCATATAGCAAGACTGAGATGACGAGGGTCTTATATAGAGTCACCATAGTTGTCCGTGAAAGGGATTTGCTTCTCAATTGCCTTTTAAGCCCAAAGAAACAGCGATTAACGAAATTTATTCTTTACTTGATCTTTGCGCTGAGCCTAAACTCGTAACTGTCTATTGTGATGTTTTGTCCAAGGATGTCAACTGTCCTTTTTTGATTGTTTTGCCCTCGTTAACCGCTAAACCCATTTTTGCCGCTACTGTTTCAATACTCCCGAAAGCACCACTGACAGCTCTCTGCATTCTTCCAATTATGTCAATGACGTCGGCGTACACCAGTAGTTGTACAGAGTTTTGAAAGATCGTACCCCTGATGACAGCGCCTCAACTTGTCGTTGTCCTTTTCTGGCATTAAAAGCTTCGGTGATGTTGTTGTCCTATATAGACGGACGAGTTTGGAAGCAATGCCAAATCTAGACATGGTTCTGTATTGCCGGTCTCTACAGACGTAAACATAGGCGACTTTAAAATCGATGAAAAGGTGGTGATTCCATTTGGAGTTAATTGTTTTTTCCCAAGATGTACATCAATATGAATATGTGATCTATAGTGGACTTTCCGGGCCTAAAGCCATACTCGATACTGTCTAATTAAATTCTTACGCGCGATGTTGAGGAGAACAATACCTTTGTCGTTGGCGCAGTTCAGAGGGTCTCCTTTCTTGAGGATCGCGCAAACGATGCTGAGGTTCCATTCGTCGACTTTCATCCGACCATATCTTACAGTTGAGTTGATGTATGCTTCGTACAAAATCATTCCCAGCTGCTTTAAATAACTCGGCAGTTAGACCGTCGTCTCCAGCAGCCGTGTTATATTTAAGCTTAGATATTGCGATCTTCACTTCACTTTTGCCGGGTGGACGGAATTGTTGATTGTCATCGTCCGGGTTGAATGGAACATTCTGTCTGACAGTGGCGTTTTGATCGTCACCGCCGTTTAACAGTCTGCAGAAATGATCTCTCCATATTTTCAGCACCGACTATGACTGTGACTCTACTACAGTGAAGGGCATATTTATAAGTTCACAAACACAAACAGTTCTAACAAGCAAAGTAATGAATTTATTGGTCTCTAAATTAGATGTAAATGAAGAAAAAGAAAATAAAATAACTTAGAGCATAATTCAATAATTTTCAGTAAAAAAAAAAACCAACACTTCTAATTCAAATCAGTAGCTTATTCAGGGACATAATTATAAGTTCATGCAAGTTTAACGAAATTCAAAAGCGCAGAATTAGCTCTTAATACTTAGTGTGTCCTCCCTTGATGACTGCAAAAACACGTCTCGGCATCGATTGGACCAACGTTTGAAGGGTTGTTACTGAGATTTTAGCCCAGACCTGCTTCATTCGTTCTTTTAGATCTGCAATGTTAGAAAATTGTCTACCATTCTCATAAACATTGCGTGCCATTATCCCCCATAAATTCTCTATGGGACTCAGATCTGAGCTGCATGCTGGCCGTAGTGCAGTAGTGGTATATTTTTAGATGCAAACGAGTCCTTTGCCTTAGTGGAAACGAGAATAGCCGCATTATCCTGCTGAAAAATGAGCTCCGTACCCATCAAATTCTCTGCATGGTCAACCAGTACAATTTCCAGTAACTCAATGTACTTGTCCGAGTTCATTTTTGAAGTAATGGTCGCCAAGGGAAGTTTACCGTCAAAACTAAAGGCACCCCACACCATTACAGAACCACCGCCAAAATTTCTTGATAATCTGAGGCTCTTTTCTTTTCGCAAATCACGCCAGTAATACTAAAAACCGTCCGAACCATCCGAACCGTCCAGATTAAACTTTTTCTCGTCGCTAAAAAGTACATTTTGCCACTCGTTTGTATACGACATGTATTTTTCTGCAAAGGACAATCTGCCAGATTTATGATGTTTTTTTAGGCAAGGTTTGGCCACTCTTTTTGACCACACTAAATTTTCACTAGAGCTCATTACTCCTCTAACATGTCCAACAGTAACTGGAAGACTCATATCAGCTCAAATTTGTGAAGCTGTCATACCATTGATAGCTGCTTTATGTTTAATCAATCGTTTTTGGCGCTCTGTAATGGTTGGTTTTCTGCCGCTTCTTTTTATGGAATTGTATTTGTCGCCCAATTTGACATAATTATTTATAAGGCAGAATGATCTGTCCATTTTCTTGGCTATTTGACGGTCTGACAAACCAGTCTCCTTGTAGGCATCAATTTCTGTTCTTTCGGCAATTGTCAAAACGGTACCGCGTAGCATATTTTTCCTACATTCAAATTCAACTTTTTTTTTTACCAAAGTTTAGTGCTTAAGCCTTTATACAACTTACCTCTCTGCAAATGGTTAGTTTAAAAAAAAAGCTTAAATAATACCCAAAGAATATTTTGTGCGACGTCCAGCCCCATAACATCGAAAAAACAACTGCGAAATTGTATTAAGTACCAGACCAGTTGTCTTCGTGCAACGGTACATTGCTGGTCGTCATTAGTGAAAACAAGACAAATTGCGTGTGTGGGACACAATTCAGTATTGCCAAAGCAGAATATCACGCAAATTTGGAATGAGCTTATAAATATGTCCTCCACTGTACTAGATTTCTTTCGTCATCCCTACATGCTTATTTTTGATCTCTGTAGCCTTGTCGTGCTCTTTTTACCTTCTGGTAACACTTTCGAACATAATTCTTACTATAACACCTCTCCATTGACTAGATCTCACATTTTCCATATTTTGTATTCTTTTTTTCTTAGAAGCTGATGTTCCACACTTCTCTTCTGCTTGTGGATGTCGTAAGCTCTTCTCGTCACCTTGTACAGTGAAAAAACTGAGCGTAAAGAATTTTTTTTTGTTTCCCAATACATAAAAGTTTTTCGATACCTTCCCGGAATAATGTATTAAGCGACATTTTCAAAATTTTACAGGAAACAAATAAAACTTCCTGTGCAGGTAATTATTTGCGAATTTTGTAGTAATAAGCAATTTTTATTTCTCTCTAGTGTCGTTTGCATCAATGGTAGAGACGTCAAACCAAGATCAAAACCAAAAATTGTCGCTTAATACATTCTTCCGGGAAGGTCTATATAATGATTTAAGTTACACGATATTATACCTTAACATGACCTCTATCAATACTTCACAAAAACTACAAATAAACCTATCTGGCAAACATTTCTACAAAAGGCCACACGACTCTTTATAACGTCTGCCCATACCGACATATATAATAAAATCGTCAACCTTTCTGAGAATATAAGCGCATAAATGTGCAATTAATAACAATTTTTAGTAATTTTCTTCTTCTACCCTACGTATTATGAACGTACGCGTACAACACCGATTACAAAGTAGCTCAGCTAAATCTGTAGATATCTGTTACTCTGCATTCAAAATGTATCTGGTAATGCTGTTTGTAAAAAAGTAAAAGTGAATTTGAATAAGCACAGCTGCAGTGTGCAGCTCCTGGATCAGCTCGCTAAATTGCATTCAATAATTATTTTTTCTCTTACCTACGAGTATTTGCTATTTATCTGCTTGTACGGATACATATGGTCATGCATATGTATCTATTAACTATTTGATTGCATTTATGTTTGAAACGAGCAAAAACTCGTTGCAGTTCGACGTGTTGGACATATGCTTCGATGTGCATACTTTGAACATTGCGCATGCCACAATTTTCCGAATCATAGTCAGCAATTCAAATGTTTAGCTGAATTCAAGAGCTTTTCTTGTCAGTGCTTTGGCTATCCATTTGTTGCACATAAAGTAAATAATTTATTTACGTCCAAGCAAATTGGACATGGTGCTTGTGGAATGCAATTTTGCTGTAGTGGGGGTTATTCTACGAGTATATACAGCGGTGTGCAAAATAATAGGTGTGTGCATTGAAATCACCTTAAAAAGAAATGAAAATGAAAGAAATACTTTTGAGCAAATAACCAATAATTTAGAAAAACGAAAAGTACTTTGACAAATGCATATCAGAATAGTTAATATTTCATTGGAAAGCCATTGTTTTTTAAAATTGTTTGGCATCTGCTGGGTATTGACTATACGGGCACTTCTTAACTGGTCTAGACTCCCAAGCAGATCACGCCGAGTGCCACAATTGCTTCTTGTTTTCGTACTTGGAGTTACCGAACGCCCTATTTTCTATGGGATTTAGGTCGAAAGATTGTACTGTCCACTCCATAACTCTTATTGTACATATGTCATTAAAACCACGTTTTTGCCGCTTTGGAGATGTGTTTGGGATCATTATGGTCGTTGCTGGAATATCCAACGAAGTGGCATCTCCTCTTCTGCAAATGGTAGCATGACATTTTTTAAGATACTTATGTACGTAAATCCAGAAAATTTGACCAACTGTGAGAGGGAAAACAGCCCCAAAATATCACACTTCCACCGCCATGTTTTAAGATATTTACTGTGTATTCGTTCTCGAACAAAAGTTCTACTGCCATCTGCTCCAAATAAATTGCCCTTTGACTCATCAGATCATAAAATATTTCACCATTTTTCAACTGGCCAATTTAAATGCGCTTAGGCAAACAGTTTCCTTTATTGCCGACGCCAAGTGGTCAATAACAGACATTTCCAGTGGCATCTAGCAGCTAAATTTTGAACAAAAAGACATATTTCGTTTAGCTTAAAATGCGAAATAAAGCCAATTTCCTGCAACACACTTAATATTTTGCATGTTTAAGTATCCTAACTGTTTAAGAAGCCTTTCCGAATATATTTCTCTGAGGACAATAGTTCACACCTATTATTTTCCACACTGCTGTGTCTATTCTATGAACGTACTAGAGATTAATTTATCTAAAAATTTAGTGTATGTGCCAGTAAGCACTTGAAAACTAATCTCCAAGGTGTTTATTTTGTTTTTCTACCACACAGAATTGTTCCTCATAATGTATTCCTGTTTCCATAATTGTAAATAGAAAGAGCAACAGCAACGACGCTTACGGATATAACGGGTGGGCCATCTGCTGGCTTATTTTTAAATTAAATGTTATTTTGACACTAACAACTCTTTCGTGCTCAAAAATTTGACAGAAACATTGTATCATATCCCCGCGCTTGATAACGGCGCAGGTGGTCAAGGAATTGCGAATAAAGCTCTCATCAAAGTGCTATATCTGATCAACGCTTCATCCAGATTGCTCTACGTTCCGAGACAATGGAAAGTCGCCGAGATTATAATGGTCCCGAAACCAGGCAAACCTCTGAATGAGAAGAAATCATATCGGCCTATTTCCCTACTGCCGGTTATCTCCAAAATATTCGAAAAACTACTTTCTAAACGACTACAATCCGTAATCGACGAAAGACGTCTCATTCCTGACCATCAGTTTGGATTTAGAATCAAACATTCTACAATCGACCAAGTTCGCAAAATAACTGATGTAATTGAGAAAACTCTCGAAAAAAAAAGATTTGTTGATTTCGATAAGTTTTGGCACGAAGGCTTGGAGTATAAATTGCAACTACTACTGCCACGGTAACCCTTCCTAATCTTATGATCGTACCTCATCGAAAGACTTTTTCGTGTTAAGCACGGAAATGATTACTCTGACTTCAAGGAAATTGCAGCCGGAGTCCCACAAGGATGTGTATTTGGCCCGCTTCTACATGTACTCTACACGCGTGATATCCCGCGGGAAAGTCGCCACGTTTGCGAACGATACGGCGATATTGACAACGGGCGATACAATTGAGGCAGCAACTGAAAAGCTGCAACATGCTATTAATAAAGTCCACGCTTGGGCGAATTCTTGGCGTATTGTGCTAAACGAAAGCAAATCTACTCACGTCAACTTTACCTACAAAAAAGTGGATAGATTACCCGCATACTTAAACTCGGCTCAAATACCGTACGCGAACGAAGCAAAATATCTAGGAATGACTCTAGATGTTAAGCTTAAATGGAAATCGCACGTAAAAAAGAAAGTCGACGAGCTCGAAAAGAAATACCGAAAAATGTACTGGCTACTCGGAAAACATCCGAAGTTGCTAAAGCCAGTGTGGACGTATGGTCTACAACTATGGATTTGTACCAGGAAAAGCAATAGAAACATCCTTCAAACTTTTGAAAATAAAGTTCTTAGAACGATCGTTAGCGCATCGTGGTACATACGTAACGAAGATATTCATCGGGATCTGTGAATTCCCAGCGTCGTCGAAGAGATAAAAAATTTTACTCATAAACATGTTCACGGCCATTGTAGCCGTACCGTCATTCAACCACTTGACGCGAATAATTCAATTCGTCGTCTGAATTTGACCTCGCGTCATAGTATATACCGGTCGTGAAAACCGCAGGAACTTTCATTGGAATTTAACCTGCCTAAAGTGTTTTCCAAAAATCACGAGTCTCGTAAGCGAAAATAAAACTGCTGGCTAAGCGTCGGCTTAATTGTAGTATTAATCTTGAAGAGTGGTGTTTTTAGTGAGTGAAAATCTCACACTACCATAAGCACGCGCGGTCGGGCCTTATGGTGTCTTTAGAAGATTTTTACCCTCTCGGCAAAAATAAAAAAAAATATCTCCGCGGTACGAAATGAATCGACTTGCGTTTGCACAACGTTGGGAAATACTGAAAAACTTATTTCCAAAGAGAGTGCTGTGTTGCATACACAGTGCTAATTTTGAAACGCAATTTCGGTCGAAAAAATGCACAAACCGTGCCCTGCTGTACGCAAGTTTGTGAAGAGAGTTCTGAGATTGGCATGCTAATTGATTACACAAGTTATCCTCGAGTTCGTCCTTTGCGCTCAACCGAGAATATTGCTGCTTTTGCCGAAATTGTTTGTGTTTTGCAGAATGGTGGCATTATTGGCCCATTTTTATTCTAAGATGAAGATGGCAACAACGTTGCAGTCAACAGAGAGTGCTACGGAGGCATGATAACCGATTTTTTTTTTTTGGTCCGAAACTGAGAAAATTAACTCTCAAGACAGCGCTACACCATATAAGACGTCCAACAATCGATCTTTTGTGCACTAAGTTCAACAATCGTGTAATCAGCCATTTTGGTGAAGTTTGCTTGGCCTCTTCAGAGCTGCGGACGTCGTTGGACGTTTTTTGTGGAATGCCGCTTTGGGGTCATGAACTTAAGCTATTGGTCGCAAAGATTTCCTGTGAATAGCATTTTTAGGCGGTGGGCTTTCTTTACCGTCCATCTCAGTCTTAACAATTGGTTATCTGCTATGCTATTCACTTATCAGTTTTGTGAGAGTTATTTACATTATTTATCCACTTCAAACTCCTTCAGCGGCGAATTCTTCTGAACTGGATTTCTGACATATTGTCAACTTATCCAATTAAAATACAAGATCTTACAGACTTCTTTTAGTGAAAGGAATAAATAGAACGCAAATTAAAGTTGTAAGTGTTACGACTTATAGTCAGATCAAAAGCCTGTAATTCTAACAATAAGCGAAGAAATATTGCAATAAGAAAGTCGCCCAAGACTTACGAACAAAATAACTAATTGGTGTGAATTTAGGGAAGAATAGAACTTTTTATTAATCTAAGATCGCCATCAAGTAAGAAAAGAAAAAATTATAGCTGATGTTCAACAAGCAGCTGAAGAAATTAACCGGAAACTCAAATCAACAGGCTAAACCACAATTAAATATCCCACGGAGATTAAAGATATTGTAATATGCGAGCTACGGCTCGAGTAGATAAAACGATATTCTGTGAAATTTATTTCTTTATTTTCTAGTCTATAGAACAATTCAGGTTCACACTATACTATTCTTCGCAATTCTTTTCTTACAATGTCTCTTTCCTCTCAAATCACTTTATCTCCTTTCAATTACTTAATTCACAAATCCAAACTAATTACTTCTTCTTGTTAACTCTCAACTTTCAATTTATCACAAAATTACAACTTCGCCTATTATCACTTTTCTAATCTCTTCGCCACGGTTTTAAAACTACTGCCCCCTCTCGATCGCCAACTGTCCTTATATAGCAGAAGTTTCTGATAGCCAGAAACTTCTAGCAAATTCTTCGACCACTGGAACAAGAAAATTCTGATGTAATAATTCCAAGATGACAATCATTTCTTGCAGTTATAATTCTTTCTTATCCGTGATATTATCCGTCTCTTTCGTAGACATGAACTGTGGAAACCGCAGACACGAACCTCGAATGAAAGGACACTTCGGACCAAAATTCTGCCAGAATGAAAAGACACTTCGAAATGGGTTGCATAGTCGTAGGAGCGTAGTTATTATTATGCTACAATATTATATTGGAGAAGAGAAAAGCTAGTAGAAAGTGGCAAATGACTAGATATCCGGAAGACAAAACTATCTTCAATCGACTAAATATTATAACAAACTGAAAAAAAGTAATAATGAATTTAAAAATAACAACATGAGAAGATTTCTACGTAACTTGACGACCAACACAAACTGTGACTATTCTCTCTGGAAAGCAGCAAGTATTTAAAGAGACCCCCGTTTCAAGGTTCACCATTGAAGGCACTTGACGGAAAATGGTTCGGAAATCCTAAACAGAAAACTGAACTTTTTGCAGAACACCTGTCTGGCATTTTCAAACTTTTTGCATCTAATGTAGTGAACGAAAATTTAAAATTTGTGTACTAAGGAAAAATAGAAACAGGATTGCCCGTAATATTGACTAATTAGTGTTGTTCAATGTTCCTTTTATTACTTTAAATAAAAAGAAATGGGAAAAACTACCCTCATACTCGTACCATATATATATTTTTTTTTTTTTTCTATTTTTTTTTTATTGATGTGTAGTGTCTACCTGTTCTTGCACTTTTTTCTCATTTATGGAAAATGTGGCCACAAATAGGTAGTTAGTATTAGAAAGGACAATGCCTCATAAAAAAATTATAGATACATTTAAATTTCAGTGAAACACAATACGCTTTAGAAAAGATGCATGGCTGTATGGCGTTTCTTTTTTTGCACAGAGTGTAGATCTCTTACAGTTAGTCACAAACACGCACATATTTTCAGGTACATGTCTGCCTCTGATCAATAAATTAAATGCAGTTGGGGTTGAAAAGCTTATAATCCTCCTATTTGCACTAGGTGCGGAACTAAGTTCTCGGTGTTTTTTTTATGAAAATGCAATTTTATTGTGAAAAAGTGGTTATAAATGCATCATTCAAAGTATTGCCCATCGCTAGCTACAACTTTTTCCCATCTTTCTGGCAGAGCTCGAATACCGTTACGGTAAAAGTGTTCATCTTTTGAGGCTATCCACGAATCAAGCCATTTTTTGATGTTTTCATATGAGCGGAACTGCTGATCAGCCAGACCATGTGCCATCGAACGGAACAAGTAATAATTGGAGTATCTTGGGAATATGGCGGGTGGGGTAGGACTTCCAAATTGAGACATTCCAGGTAGGTTTTAACGGGTTTGGCAACGTGAGGCCGTGAGGTCATGCTGTACAATCACTTGTTCGTGCCTCTGCTCGTATTGTGACCGTTTTTAGCGCAGTGCTCGGCTTAATCGCGTCAATTGAAGTCGATACCGTTCCCCAGTGATGGTTTCGTTGGGTTTCAACAGTCCATAATAAATGAAACCGACCTGGTCCCACCAAATATACAGCATAATCTTCGCAGCGTAAATATTCGGCCGATCTGACGAAACAGCGCTTTTATTACACTTTTGAAATGTGTATAAAAGATACTTTTAAAACTAGTATAAACTGTTTAAATCGACCAACCTATCGCACAAGAGTATTATGAAAAATTTGTAGTTGTCAATCTGAATGCTCGAGAAATTTAAAGTACACAATTAATTTAAATATGGTTGCTGGAAATTTTTATTTCCAAAGATGAGGTCTTTTCGAAGTGTTTTATTCGATTTTGTTATGGGGAACAGTGGTGGATTAAATTAAGCTCTAAGATGTCACTGTTTATGCTTCAACTGCAGCATACTTACTTATTATTTGAGTCCAGTATGTACTAACTGGAGTCAAATTCATAAACCATTCGAATACAATATTTTTCAACAAAGTACACATCATTTAAGAATGCTATCGGTAGGTATTTTTCTTTGATTTTGGTTATACAGAAAGCTTAAGCCGGTGAATGGGTTTCTAATGTTGCATCATAGCTTATTAGATGTGTTTTTGACTAAAGTACTGAATAAAAGACCCTGGGTTCAAAAATACAAAAACTGTTGCTCTTCAGCCTTGACCGTGATGATAACATCAGGAGGACTGAAGAAAAAAATACTGTGAATCATAAGCAACGGGAAATAACAACATAAAAATGCTCCCCAGTTATCTGGGCGCCACCCTTGCAGTTTAATGAAACTTAATACCACCTAAATTTCAAACCCACTACACCAATCTTTCTTTCTCTCTCTCTCTCTCTCTCACTTTCTACAAATGCCCGTGACTGAAAGTATTTAAGGGTATTCATATCCCCTTTGGCGCGCGCAAATTATAAAAAAAAAAAAATATATAAAATACTTCATTCCTTTCGGTCTGAGATAGTAGTCGACCGAGAATTACACAGTTCTGTGAGCCATGCATGAGCCAGTTAACATAGAACTGTGTAATTCTCCACCAACGTTGTGTTAAATCTTCTCTCTTTAAAAGATGATAGAGCAGGGAGTACTGATCAAGTACTTGGCGGTGTACGCCAAGTTCTCCAGCATGCACTACCATCTTTTTTACTACACGGAACAACTTAGAGCATTTTTACAAATATTTTAGCGATTTTTAAGATATTTTTATCAGTGAAACTGTTGTTACTATTTTTTCTTAGAATAAAGTGGGCTTGGCTGACACCATTTATAACCGAAGTTCACGGATTTTCAGATATTTACACTAATATTTTACCATCACCATAAATTGCTTTGAGAAAGAAAATAAATTTTTCTTGAAGAAAACGTCCCCAAAATGTGGTGGACGTGATCCTGTACAATGTATAGACGAGTTGTAGAGTATGGCATTTACTATATATTTTGTAGAAAATATTTTTCAGTTTCATGTAAAAATATTGCAAAAACAATGTTTTTTTAAAAGTGAGCTTGTTTGCAAGCTGAAACATAAAATGTTCGTAGTTCAAAATTTAGAGCCCAAAAGCTGGTTACGTACAGATAGATAGATCATCATAACTTTCGATGCTGATCAAAATTATAAATATATACTTTTAGGAGCATAACTAAGTATCAAAATTAGTAAACGGATACCCTATGGTGTATAAAAACCAAACAACCCGTCCCATAAAAAATTGTGTACTCTTTCATTTTGATCTGATGCATTTGTTACCTAAGCCCATCCATTTCTAAGATAATTTCTCCTTGATCCACAGCCTTTTCAGGATAGTGGACAAAGAAAAAAAATAGTGGACTCTGTACCGCGTGGATTTTTAATGCGTTCTTTTTACAGGTGATCGTGTGAAAAAAAAACCGAATTATTTTCTAAATTTAATTCGCCTAATCGTACTTTACTAGCAAATCAACTTTGAGATCTTTAATATTATTTAATAAATTACACCAGTTCTAAGTTATTTACCTACTAAAAATAATTTGAAAAGAAAAACAACATGACCAGTTCCTGTAGGTTCAATATTTCGTTAGAGAAATTTCCGACCCTCTGATCGCTAGAGAGTAGATCAGAAAACAAGTCAAACTTTCTGCGCCTAAAGACACCCCATACTGTAACATACTTTTAGGATTAACTTATCCGTGTCGGAGTTACCAATTCTCGAAATAAAATTACACACATTTTTATAAATAAATTATTTAATATATTTATGTGGATTAAATAATATCATTATGTATAATAATTATTAATTGTAATATAATCATATGTAAATCTAATTGTATTCCTAAATTTCGTAAATCACTAAGCTGTTAAATATGTTTGCATGCCGTACATTTTAATAAATTGGATTTTGTTCTTTTATATTGATTTTGTGTTATTTTTAAAATATAATTTTGTAAATTGTTTGCTTTAATTTAAAAGTATTGTTTGATTTGTATACTTTAAATGGATTCGGCGTATACCAAGGTTTTTAAGTGAGCCTTCTATTAAAGCCTTGATACATTTTCGGAGAAATAATGAAAAAAAGATATAGAAAAGTTATTTAAGAGCTGATGATGAAATTTTTAAAATTAAATGATTTTTTTTTTTTGTTAATAATAAATATTATCACGTATCACAAAATGTTTTATGGATTTTTATATGTTCCTCATGGGGTTTTCGAATGTTGTTTTATGTTTGTATTTTAGTAAATTTTTGAATACAGCGACATTTGTTTTATCTTTTATAAAATATTCTTAAGAGTTATTAGTATGCACTTAAAAGTTGACATTAATACATAATTGAAATTACTCTCTTTTTTTGGAGTACATACATATATGACTTTCTGTTCCTTTTTTTTTAAATATTTTTTTTAATGAAAACTCTTATATTCCTATTGAGTATTGTGAGTGATTTAAATTTAATTTCTAATTTAAATTCTTTTCAACTATCCTTACAGGGATGAATTACACAATGAATTATTTGAAATATTTATTCTTTGTAACTATCTTGTTCTTTCTTTTATCATTCGCTGACTTCTAATCGTCTATGATTATGTTTTAATTGTTAAGGGTATATTTAAGATACTTAAGAAAACTAAAATGCAACTAATGACATAAAATCCCGCATTGATTTATCTCATTTTTGCTAAGTGGAGCCCTGAAAGTTAAAGCAGATTTTTAAATGAGCCCACTGCAGCATTCACTAAACGAAACCAAATGAAAAATGACTGCTGAGAACTTAAATGAAGTGATCGACAATTTGATAAATTTATTTGTAGTCGGTGTTGGACGTAAGACGTACTAGTACGAGTACACAGTAGTCGAGCTCGTGCGGCATTGGCTATGCCGACTTTCTTAATTTACTTTTGTAGTATAAAAATGAAAATGAACTTAAATATTATTGAAGGAAACAAAGCCAAAAACGATTTTGGGCGTTAACGCCATCTATACGCTAATGGATGAACGAAAGGCATCTGTCAAAAACACAGATGGCGGTTCGTTTTGGCTTTGCTTCCTATTGATTCACCTTCCGTTTTCCTTCTTTTTGGTTTAGGTCTGAATCCGACTGGTAAAAAAGACCAGAAGTTCCGTAATATTACACTAATTAATTATTTTGCTATTTTAAAGTTTTATAAAGATATACACTAAACTTTTGACAAACGAAAAATAGCATCTATAGAGAAATAGCTGTTATTTAATTGATCATCAATGTCACAAGACCATTCTGGTATTAGTAACGGATACCGAAACTTATCTTTAACACATGTTTGAGTCAAGTCCGATACAGAAATCAAAATGGTTGGAAATTGGTCGTACCTAGTGAAAGGGTGGTAACTGAAGGGTTAGGACTCAGAAAGATAGAAGATGAGGATAGCAGAGGTTCACCACCAGGTATGTCCAAAAATCTCATAAGAGTCAGTAAGACTGGCTGAACATATGTTTAGAGAATATTAAACAGATGAGTTATGTATTATTTCATAATCCGTTTGGAATAATTGTAAGCATATTCTGTGAAAACCCTACGAAGCTATCAAGATCTTATAGTAATTATGTGATCCAAATATGTGTGAGATTTCTCATTTCATTTCCTGTACTCGAAGAGATAGAGCTTGCAGGCATCTTTGAATTCAAGTACTCCAAATGGGATAATCGAATATATTGAGCTACAAAGTCTAAACGTTTTGGTGCATCCTGAAACATTGCCAAATTAGAAGAGCTGAAAGTGATACGACTATGAACTCGGAAGTCTCTTCCTGCACATATGAGAGACAGCTAATTTCAGAAACTAATATTCGGACCATTCAATAATACACAATTAATAGCATTTATCAAGTAAACTTTGAACAAATGAATGAACGAATTAAAGTGGGGACGGATAAAATTTAGTCTATCCTAAGCACTCAGACACAAAAGCAGTCCACTGTACTTAAAAAGCTCTGAAGAAGACACCTAGTCAAATTTCTTTGTACCTTTGATGAAACTCAGAATATCAACCAGGGATGGAGATTAGACTGAGTGCTTGACTACTACATCCAGGCCCAAGGTGCGCAACCTGATTCCGGCAAAAGCAGGATCCTAACACAGTAAGTGCTCAGTCGATCGCTTTCTAGATATTCGAGGCAGGATTCATATGTAGGATCTGCAATGATTCCCATGGCGGTCATGTGATGACCCCATGTGTTGTGTCCTGTTATTAGCGCAATTATAGTTCTGCAGTACTTCCTACCCAAATTGAGAAGGAATTTTATAGTGCTTTTATCAGTTCCATTCACAAAACACTTGTGGGAAACTAAGATTAGGTTACGTAACTGGGTGCCCTTGTTGACAGGGTTGTCAACAGCTCACTTAGACCACTTAGAGTCCATTGTGCCCAATATTTAGAACCCTGGAAACTTAAAAATTTCAATCTTCGACCGCTAGGCTAAACCACCCAGATAAATGTATGAATCTAGGAGTTTTCTTAGCTCAATGCTACCAGCTCTGAAAAGAAGTATCTGCCAAAAGCACGGCTTCTTTTGATAGCCAGCGCTGGACAATCACACAGGAGATGATGAATGGATTCTATTTCCTCTACGTCCATGCAGCTTCTACAGTAGTCGTTATGAGGTAACCCTAGTCATGCTGCGTGATTACTTATCACACAGTGTCCTGTCACGACACCAACATCTATACGGATATCCCTTCGACTTTTGATACATCTCTTTTTGTCGTAGACTGACCATAATGGTTTGGCTGTAGCACATGTATCTAATCGACACCAGCCTTCATTAGCTTCCTCATTAGACTTGATGTCTATATCGCTTAGCACGGTACACTAGCTTTGGAAAGGACCGCGAAGGGCTTATAAGTGATCCTTCTCTGGCTAGTTCGTCCGCTTTTTCGTTACCGTAGAATCCATGTGGCTCGGTACCAAGCACAGGGTCACCGTGTTGGCCGCTGAGATAACATCCAGTCGTTTTTACACATTTTTACGAGTTTGTGCAAGAAACTAAACCATCTCTCATTATGTATCGAAACTATGTGAGGGTCAGAGTAGTCTCTGAGCACTCTTTCGCTAGTGCGTCAGACATTTCATTGCCTACAATTCCTCTATTCCCCGGCAACCAAATAAGATAAGACTGGTGCCATTTGGAAAGCTTGTTTAGTCTATTCTTACATTTCTAAACAATCTTTGAGGGAATTTCTAGTGCCTTAAGTGTAGCCTAGCTGTCACTATAAAAACTGATTACGTCATCTCTCTTCAGTTATCCAGTTTACTACTGCAAGTATGGCAAAAACTTCCGTTTGCAAGACAGTCGGCATTTTGCCTAGAGCACAAGGTAATTTGGTCTCATTGTCCAAATAACAACCAGTTCCAGTTCCGCTAGAGATACTAGAGCTATCTGTGTATAAGATATTAGTGAAAACCTGAAGAAGATCATTTGGGTTTTTCCATTTGTGACTCTCTCCTACCGAGGGGGTCATATTATCGATGGGCATCATGAACAACGAGCATTTGCTCCGAAATTCTACGAAATAGTGTTACAGGTCCAAAGTCAATGTCTTTCTATTTCCTAAGCCGACACATCGCTTTCATTACCTCCTTCTGATCGATTAAGTCCAGTGGTAGAAAATTTATCAAAGCATTTAAAACGTCGCCAGGATTACACAATTCTGTCCTGAATGGTGTAATGTGCGAGCACCTAACACTATTTGTCGACACATTTGAGTGTAATTTTAGAGCTGGAAAATGTATTAAATGCTTAGATCGTGCCATATCCCGAAATACACCCAACAATCCAAGGCTGCATATATTAAAGCATGAATAGAAACGAGTTACAAGCTCAATCGATTACGCAGGATGACGGGAGTTACGCACTCCATATCGAATCAGAAGCCGTCTATTTTTAAATGGGATTAAGATGAAGCTTTGAATAAGCCCAGACTTGGTCTTGGTCTTGGTCTACACATGTTAAAAGTGCGAAACCAAGGCCAAGATCAGTTTTCGTCATCACAAATTTCTAACTACACTTTATTCAAAACCTAGGTGGACTGACACAATTTCGAGGAGGTTAAGATATACGTCTAGGCTGTGTAGTTTACTAACCAAGGACATTATTATAAACATGAAACGAAAAATGACTCAACCTGTCAACTACTGTTACTTCGGGCTAGAAAGTGATGCTTTATAAATCATCTTAGGCCTGAAATCATCTCTAGCCTGAAATCTTCGAAATCTGATCTGGTCTAATTAGCTGATACATCGTTCATGAGCATCCACACTTCGTAATTTAAGAGAGTGCGTTTGGTAAATCAGAGTATCAGATTTGGAACTACGAGTATTATTAAGTACTTTTCCTTCAACGGTCATCCACATAAGCTGATACATATTTAAAAACTGCTGATATTTTCTTTTTTGCTGATCAAAATGCGTATTTCACTTCATTAGCTGCATAACGTAACGATTCTCGTTGAAAAGTTTACATTTATTCACTTTTTCAAAAACCCAAAACTTTTACATATCTTAATATTAATTATAAAGTATATAGCTACAATATTTATTTTAAGGACAATATACATATACATTATATTATGTACCTTGCTACACAAATTATAAAATAATTTATTTTTTCATTCAAATTCAATTAACATAATTGTTTGAACACATGTGTAATAATTGTCGGATTTTGTTAAATAATTATTTTTACTTAAATAAAGCCATTTACTTTATATTATTATAATTAATTCATTCCCTTACCTCATTCTGATAGAAAAATAATTGTATTTTTAGTAGAATTTCTTAAAGTATATCTAAAAGTCTGTCAGTTACCATTTCTAACCCATTAAGTCCAGTGGATTTTTTCTTTTGATATGGAAAAAATCTAAAACATTTTACTAAATAAAAAATTACTTGAACATACTCGTATGTAGGTATATATAATAAAATTCGGAATGCTAATGATAAATATTATAGAAGTATGCAGGATTTTAACGCTAAGGATACTGGTATGCTATGCTATGGAACGAAAATTCCTAAGGCATATAACTTTTCGCATCTACCGCTTGTTATTCTTTTAAATTATCTGATTGAACGGATTCCTCACGGAATGCAATATGGTGGTATATGTATTCTGATATTTAGTATCGTTGGAATGATGGATGGGATATTTCGTAACGATTAGAGCAGTTCACTTGATAAAATAATTCAATCTTAAGTCAGAATCTATGCGAAAATTCTGGGATCTTATCTTGTGTTACTCTGTGGTCTTCATTGAAATGGACTCTTACTACCTTCGCGGGCTAGAATTGACAGAAAGGTGGCACAATGCTTGTGACTCGCATTGACCAAAGACTTGAGAGAAGTTTACTTGTACTCTACCTCCAAGTCTTCAAAATTATGTGTTTTGTGGTCCAAAAACTCTTCAGTTTTCATCAAGGAGACTGTTTAGTTTCTAAATGCAACACCTCTGGTACGGATGCTGTTGGGGACTAATCGAGGATTACCGAATTAAGTCACATTTTATGAGAACCTCTTGAGACTGAGTCAGAATTTTGTTGTGCTCTTCTGTGGACTATCCTATTACGTATGTAATTGATTAAACATTCGGATAAAGCTGGATCAAAAATTCTTAGGGCCACTATACACACTACGACTTATTCGAGCAGAATTCTGCCAAAAAGTATTTATGAACCCAAGTCTGCTCGTGTGAACCACAACTTGATCAAGTTAAAAGTTTGTACCCAGTTTAAGTAAAAAAAAATGGTATAGTTTGATTCGACCCTCGCACGGTTAGTGTTCCGTACCGTTTGGTTTCCTCCTTAATAAGCAGGAAATGAGTATCTATAATCATATTTTATTCGTCAGCAGTATGAGAAAAGACAGCTAGACAGGCTATTTGTTCTCATACGGCTCGCTCGAGAGCCACCGTAGAAATGTTGATGAAATTTGTTTTGTATAACATACGAGTATGCATGTATCAGGGATGTGCCGGATCCTGAAAATATTACATCGATGGATGCGGACTATTTTTGAATATATCGGCGGCTACGGATACGGATATCCAAAAACAATGGCAAAATACAGGGTTGTTTATTTGGAGGTTGGTATTTCACATCCCTGCCATATAGCATCTGTCAAATCAATCTGTCTTCCATAGCTAGTTCTTGCTTTGCCATTTTACAATATGGATTGTTTAACCACCGCATTAAAATTGTAAAATTGTGGCATATTACCCTAGAGTGTTCATAAAATGCACAGATCATACGCCGATTGGGTGCTGGAAATTCAATAAGTTGTTGCCTATTTTTCGAACAAAAATTTCTTCAGCGATAAGTCCCATTTCTCGCTTGGCGGCTACATACTCGTAAACAAACAAAATTGCAGAACTTGGGGTTCTGAGAATCCAAATGTGATCGGCGGCTTGATCGGGACGTATTTTTTTGAAAATGACGAAGGCGCAACTGTACGGATACGGATATCCGGTCCATCTCTGGTAGGGATGCAGTTTTCTCATTTTGTCTTGGTTTTTGAGGTTTTTTGTTTAACAAACTATCAAAAAACATTGTGGAATTCTCTGGCTTTCCACATACTTTTTTGTACAAAATTTCAGCTCTTTAGGTCTAGATTCTGACATGAAACTATAAAGTTATATACACTTGTTTGAAGATTATAAGTGCGGACGATTTGTTTTCGGTTTGTCGTCTTTTTTTCTAATCTGTTTCCTTTGTATGTTATTTGGGATATGGCGAGAATGGAAGTCGCCAATTTTCTGGCCAAAACTATTTTTGATTTTGTCTCTGCAGTGAACCGATTTTGATGAATCTTTTTTAATTGTTTTTGAGATTTTTTTGAGCGGTATACACAAGTAATTCGTGGTAACACAATGATGTTCAAAAGAGTGAATCTAGACTCTTCAGAAGGAGAATGTGTTTAATTCTACGGACCGGACTTCGGGGGACCAGCTTTTAATTAATATACTAAATTTAAGCTCTTTAGCGAAGCCCGGGCTAGTTACCACCTTATATAGTAAGCTATCTCGAAATATTAGGAGTTAAGTCCAAGCGCTTCTGGGGGTACTGCAACTAACCAATAACTTGCCCAGCTAAGTTGAAGGCTGTTGAGCAGAATGTTGATCGGGTTACTGCATTATCACATTCACTTTTGAAGAAAAAAATGTGGGTGCTTCAGGGCTGTATTCTATATTTTGCGTCGCTTTCCTGATGTATAAAGGAGGATAATTAAATATCCACAGCTATCTGAACTACGTTGATGACGTGTACTTACTCTTTCATAGCTTGGGGATATATGCGAACATTGTAATGCTGAAAATAAACACTGTGTATAGAAAAATAATTATACATCCCCAAGTGAGTATCATTTGGGAGAGTAGAGCTTTTTTGATAACTAGAAGCACATCTGGGCATCGTTACATTTGTTTACTCATTCTACTGTCCGTTTGAGTAGCATTCCGTGGCATATTTTGCAAATGAATTGATTTCATGATCGCTCCATTATTATCGTGTTATGATATATGACGGTTTCTAACCTGTTCTCATATAAGGTTCATTCGAGACTTCTGCCAGAAAGTCTTTACGATAAATCAGGGACATCTGTTGACTTATTAAATGGAATTCGCACACAAAAGTATGTTGAGCTGGGAATAGCGAACATCTTATTCAGAAAGCAATAGGAATCTCAATTTAACGAATCATTGGTCACATTCTGCAACATTTTTATAACTGGCCACGCTGTGTGCAATGAATTATGAAAAAGGAAATATGACACCACCAGAAATCGTATACATATTCGAAAGCACGTAGGCATTATGAAAATCCTACGACCCACAAATAAAAACGTGTTCTAACTAAGGATCATTATCAGTAATTTGTCAATTGTCTGCATATAGACACAATCTTCAGCACAGCCCCACAAAGAGAAATCCAACTGGGTCAGATCATACGATCTTGGAGGCTAATTGTTGTCGCCAAATCTCAAAATTAATAGGCCGTGGAACTTTTGTGCAATAGGCGTCAACTTGTTGATTTTTCAGCACCCAATCGGCGTATGTTCTGCGCATTCTATGGTCAGCATTCTTTAGTTGTTGTGAAATGTACAGCGACTATGCTTTCAGTTGATTGAGCATTACAACATCACAAAGTCTATCGATTTGTTTGGATTTGGTAATTATGTTTCGAATTGTTTGCTCAGTTGGGCGATTATGATACGAGGGTGGGTCAATAAGTCCCTGAAAATTAACACAAATTGTGTCGTCACCTTAAATTTAATTTTTTTTTGTCAAGAATCATCTTTCAAAAGAACGCACCCAAATTTTCAGACAGATCTGTCAAATAGTTTTGTTGTGGCAACCATTTTATATAAACGCCTACTAGCATTTTCGTTAAAAAGGAAAAAAGTGAATTTCGAGTGCTCATTAAACGCTATTTTTGCGAGAAAAAACTATCACGCAAACCAAACAAAAGCTTGACAAATATTATGGGGACTCTTCACCATCGATTGGAACCATTCACCACTGGTTTACTCAATTTCGGGGCGGTCGTTCAAGCACAAGAGACGCCGAACGTTCTGGTCGCCCAATTGAGGTCACCACACCAGAAATGGTCGACAAAATCCATGGTTTGATAATGGACGATGGGCGAGTGAAAGTGCGCGAGCTTGAAGAGGCCACAGGCTTATCACATGGCTCAGTTATTTCGATTTTTTTAATTTGAACATGAAAAAGCTTTCCGCAAGATGGGTGCTGCGTTTGCTCACAATCGACAACAAACGCATTCGTTTGACAACTTCAAAGATGTGTTTGGCGATGTTCCAGAAAAATTCGGCTGAGTTTTTGCGCCGTTTCGTAACCGTGGATGAAACCTGGATTCACCACAACACACCAGAAACCAATGAACAGTCAAAACAATGGACTTCTCCTCGTGTATCGAAGCCGAAGAATTTCAAGGCGGGTTTGTCAGCAAACAAGGTTATGGCGACAGTTTTTTGGGATGCGAGCGGTGTTATTCACATCGATTACTTTGAAAAGGGTAAAACGATCACCGGCGCATATTACGAAGAGCTGCTGGATCGATTCCAAGCCGATTTGAAGCAAAAACGGCCGCATTTGGCGAAAAAACGAAGAAAAAAGTTCTTTTTCACCAGGACAACGCACCGGCGCACAAGTCCGCAGTCGCAAAGACAAAATTGCATGAGTTAGGCTATGAACTCCTCCCTCATCCAGCATATTCCCCAGATTTAGCCCCCTGCGACTATTTCTTGTTTCCAAACATGAAGAAATGGCTCGGAGGTAAGAGATTTGGGTCGAATGAAGAGGTCATCGCAGAAACACACGCTTATTTTGAGGGGCTAGAGAAATCGTTTTATTTGGAGGGCATCAAAAAATTGGAGAAACGTTGGATGAAGTGTATAGAGCTAAAAGGAGAAAAATAAAGTGTTTTAATACCGAAAAGAGTGTTCCTTATTTCATTTTTCAGGGACTTATTGACCCACCGTACAGGGTCTTCCAATATGGACTTCCGAACTTTGACAGTTAATAGTGGCCATATTGTCGAAGCTACGTCTGTCAAATTGGCTGTCATTTATTCAGTCTCTTTTGCCAAATCACGATGGATGTATATATAAATCGGGATACACAGATATAATAGAATAAAGATGCAACAATTTTAATGCGTTGAGCGGTTAAACGATCCATATTGTAAAGGTAAGAACTATCTGTCACTATGGATGCCAGATGGATTTGACAGACACCATATGCCAAGAATGTGAAATCTTTACCTCGAGATGAATAACACTTTATTTATATATATATTATTAAGTTTGTTTCCGCACTTGACCAGAGGGTAAATTTTTACGAATTGTGACGAAAATTGGCTAAATCCTGTTCCTGTTACCGATTTTCATCACATTCCGTAGAATTTCACAACTCGGTCAGATACAATAACAGACCTGTTGTAAATGTTCACCAAACACATGCAAATTTTACGTAAGAAAACGAAGATACAAAATAGATCACTGGAACTTAATGGATTAAATTAATTAAAAATCATTTTTAAAACATAATTAAAACGAAAAACAATTTATAAAAAAAAAACAAAACTATTTATTCATTATCAATCATACGTAATACATTGAGTGAAATCTCTCCAAAAAATATGTATTTATTCATTCAAATCTAATTTGTTTCTACACTATCCCAATCATAAAAAATTTACTAAATGAAACTAACATAAATCTAGAATTTAATTATATGTAAATAGTTTTTTCTTTTTTCTTTCTAATATCATTTAAAAAATATCACCAAATGAAAGCAAACATACATATGTATATAGAATGAAATTATAAAATTAAAAAAAAAAAAAAAAAAACAAACTATAGAGATACACTAAATTAAAATGAACAGTATAAAGTTTCGCTCTTTTCTTTTACAAATTGAAACAATACTGTAATATCACATAAATTAAAAAAAATATATATAAATAGCCCATTTTTAATGTCCACAAAATTATAAAAGAACAAAGCTAAAATATAAAAAAGAAAATATTTTTTTTTATTATTTGTATATACTTTTATAAAGGAGGTGTTCGTAAAGTAAATGCCTTCAGGATTACTTTGAATCATTTAAGGGAAGGATAGCTATGGAAAAATAAAAAGGTCGAAGCATAATACGTGTTCTTTGGCCATCCATGAAAAAGCATTTTGCTTAGACTCTGGATTCTTTTATCACAACACTTGGACCTTTACGTTTTCAAAATGGCGATAGTACCAGATTATACCTATACAATTTTTCTTTAAATTTTTGTAGGCTCACTAGCGAGCTACCTTTCTCTTTCTACAAATCTCCTGGACCAGATGGTATGTATTTATCCTATACCCCAACCAGAATGAATCCACAAGAAATTCGCTTGTCTCACCGCGGTCGTTATTTCCAAAGATGCAGCCTAAACGTGGGCGCAGATTACCACACAAGTCTATGACAGCAAGTACGCGTCTCAGAGAGGCACATCGACATTAATTGTACTGACGAGTGGGGTGCGTCAAGCCTGCTTTACTATAGCTTCGACATTTGGGAACCTTTTGAGAACTCACTTTCGACAGGATGAACTTAGGTCTAATATCTAAGAGGGTTAAACTTACACTAGTGACTTCATACATGAGATTTCGCGCTTAAAGACATATGAATAACCGCTACTTTAAGTAGTAGCGTCAAGATTGTGCTACTACTTATCGTCGTCAGTGAAAGTACTGTCATGACTAAGTATTGGTACTAGTCCTCGTGGTCTGTCAGTCTACTACATTGCTGCTACTATCTAAAAAAAATAAAGTAAAAAATATTGGAACAAACAGACCATATAAGGCCTAGCTTCTCGCAGCCATTCATGCATAACTCGCAGTCATGCTGTGCAAGTTATGTTTTTCAGACGAATGGAAGCTTCTCATGGCAATTTTCCTCTCGGGGGTTTGTCACACCTTCCCGAAAGGTGGAACAGTTAAACATTTTTCTGGGATTCGAACCTGAATCTCCCGCTCAGTAGTGCAATGCACTAAACTCTTGAATTAACGATCCTCTCTTAAATGGTAATAAATAATAATCTGCTCTGATAGCCAGGCGGTTGTAAAAGCCTATTAATTTGTTATTAGTACTGCTACCAGAATTTTAGAAGATAGTGTCGATAGTATGAACCGACTTGAGTTAAATAACTTTGTGGCTTTGTGTTGGCTTGTCACGCAAGTATACTGGTATTCTAAAGACTAATCTAGGAGACATTTTCAGCGGCCGAAGTCGGTAATAATGGTATGATGTTCTGAGAAGAAATGCTATCTATAGTCTTACTTGGGGAGAGAGAATCATTATTACTCTTCCCGTCAGAAACGACCGGAAAAGATGGTAAGAAACTAGTGAAGAGATGACCCTCTACACTGACGAATACAAGATGGCATAGGAACTGGTGTTTTTTTTTTTTTTTTAATGTTTTGTACCACCTATGTGTTTTTTTTTTAAGTTTGTATAACCCAGTGATGGAGTGAAGGTATAAGGAAGAGTTAAAAAGTGGGCAGATAAGGAGAGCATGAAGTAACGATGAGCGTTAATTTTAAATCTTTGCGAATTGTAGGTTTCTGGAAATACTGAGGAAGGCAAGTTATTTCACATTCGTTTTGAATGGCTAACAATGTATTACGAATTACAAGGTTTATTACTATTTAACAGACGGTACAGAAGCACTAAGCATCCAACATTTTCGGTGTTCAAGCGAATTGATTTGGCTGCATATAGACTGATCACCGATCAGTCTACAAGCTTGCGCCGAATACGATCAAATAAACGCAGGGATGTGGCGAGGGTTCCCGCTCAAAAATGTGAATTATATTCAAGTTTTGGACGAACATAAGCTTTACAGATTGGATAATGGATGGTGTTTCTTTTTTATCCAAGCTCAAGGAATCAACTGCTCATTTAGGAATGACAATGATCGCAGCGTGTTCCTAGCCGAGACCACAACCATCCTTCAGGCCAAGTTGTACAACATCTTTGTTATGTACATATGTATATTGACAGGCAAGCTATGGAGTCAATAAGAGTTAGAGCAAGTCTGATAAAACTCTGCAAGAGGCATAGCCATTGAAAACAGAGAACTCTTGGGAGACACTTCACTTAAAACCCCGCTACATCGACCTAAAAGATATTTTGAAATTCATGTCTGCATCTAGATGGCGGTCGCTTTACAGATTTCCAAGATGTGGAATTACAACGGACCCGATTGTTGGTTTACTTATTATCATAAGTTACCTATTTACGAGAGGATCGTTAATAATTTAACAGGCAATATATACATTAATCTCCATATTGTGCTGATACACAATTAAATAAATATTTTATACACCACCAGTGACATCTATGAGAAAACGTGTGGAACTATATAACTGGTTTCATATTTGTTGATATTAGCCGTGTTCCGACTGAAGAAGTATAGACTTTATCTCACCGCGGCGGTAAAATAAGGTTTTTGGTTTTATTTTAGCAAAATCTTAAATTTTGTTTAGCAAATGCACAAACCTTTTTCGAATTTATTTAGCAAAGACGTGTATCTATAATTTGTGTTAAAAGAACAAATCCACCTACCGATTGATTACTTTATAGATACACCCTTTTTTTATAAGAACCAGAGAAAATAAATTGAGCAATTGGCGAATAGTCTGATAATAATTATTGAAATGAAGATTTTTCTCATAAAGCTTAGTTTTCAAGTTTTTTACAAAACATTGTACAATCTTTTAATATCTCAATAGCGACCCGATGACATTCGCAAACGCCCCCTTTTTCTGTATATACCATCTATTTCATATTTCATGCTTTATATAAATCAGAAAAAAACTAAAATTGAAAGAAAAAAAAAAAAAAAATATTTTCTTAATTTATCAGTTTTCTTTTTCTATTTTTCCTTCATCTATCTGATGCTTCGTGTGTTTTTTTCGCCCTAACTTAATCTTTACATTTCCATTGAAAATTAAAATTTGCTTAAACTAAGCCTAAACTTAATTAATTTTTTTTTTTTAATATTTAAAACTAATCTTTTACATTATTCTTTTTTATTTGTCTGAACATAATAGTAAAATAAATCTCTTAAACGTTTAATGGAAATGCTAAGTTTTGAGATTAATTTCACTTGTATTTCCACTTTTAGTTTTCTATTTAATTATCTACTCACTTTCGTTTGAATATTATTTGCTTATTGAATTTTTTTATGATGAAATCCTAGACGCAAGGACGGAAGCTAAAATTGTTGTTTGTTTCTTTATGTTGGTTTTTGTTTACTTTTTTTTGTCTAGTGGGATAAGGACAAGGAGACTACGTGGTTGAAGGATCTTTTCATTCTCCTTGTAATTCTCTTTAAACTGCTTCACAATCTTAAAATTAAAATTAGTATATTTTTAAAAGTTTGTGTTTAGTGTTTGTATGTGTATTCGCTTCCTGATCCTGCTTTCTAGAAACAGGATTTCTTGTTTAAATGCCTCATTTCCAAATAAATTGCATATAGTTTTCCATTATTCTTTATTCCTCTACTTATAAACACTTTTAATGGCAAGATGAGTTTACGGAAAATAATGAGTTTAACTATACGATGATGCAGTGGGGTAGTTCGATAGGCAATTTGGCAGTTCCCAAGGATGAATTGAGTATTAAAAACGCAAAAAATAAAACGGACCAGACGTTTGATTTTTTATGATATTTTCATTGTAAACGGTTGCTCTCTATCCAGTATACTTAGTGAAGGACTCAGTTTAGCGCCCACTTAATGGCATTGCATTGAGAAATAGATGCCTCATGATTCCCCAGTCAAAAATGACAAAGTTTGACATCGATACCCGGTATCGGAAGTTGATATAAATATACTTTTTCAGATAGTCAGTCACCCCTGAAAGGACTAAAATCTTTCTGTTTTAAGTCTTAATTTGTCTGAAAGTAACTTAACGATCTGAAATACCTAGCTGTGGGATAATATCACTCTCATTTTGGTTTCAGAACATGCGGGCATCGAAAGAAACGATCAGGGTTCAAAATCTGCTTTTATCATCACTGAACATAATTGTTTCTCACGCACTAGCCGTCGAAAGTTAAAGTTAAACGGTTGGAACTCATAAGAAAGGCTAAGTCAATTCAAAACACAACGAAAGATCTTTTGAGGCAATGCTTTTACAGGCTTTCTTGTTGGCCCCTGCTCACTCTTGAATATTTGCTCTAACTTAAGAAACTTATAAGACTGCTGAGTATATCTTGTGCGAGGGTTCTACGTTTATAAACACACTTTGGCAGAGGATTCGTATTGCTAACACAATACTCCTTTTTAGTTGTGATCTGGACCTCGCGTTTAAATCTTCATAAACAAACATTCTAAGTTTAAAGTTTAAAAGGGAGTTTTTTTTATGGATATTTTAGAATCCCGAAGCACTCAAACTCGATTTTCTGTCCATTGTATTCCGAAGTAGAGACCCCTTTTTGGTGTAATAGTTGGAGAAACTTCGATTTTATTCGTTTCTCTTTTATGCTCCGGTAGCACTTGCCTGCTGTTTTCCATTCGGGCTCGAACCTGCACAGCTCGGGCTACAAGCAATCACACTATTCACTGTACCATGGTCACCCCTAGGTTGCAGGGTTTGGAGATCTTTCAAAAGACTACGTAATCGACTGATACAAGAATTTACTAGACATGGACAATTACGCTCAGTAGTATGTGGGCCTTGAATTGGCAGTTATGTCTATGTGAAGGTTGGCGGGGAAATGGCTGCCTTAGGAGTATTAGCAAAATCACAAAGGTCATTATGCATCGGATAATCGGGATCGCAAAGCGGTATTAGGAATTAGACTTCGTTTTCGGTATTCCCGATGGTTGGGTATCAATCAAACTTGTCCCTTGGTAGTGGTAGTGTACCATAAATGGAAGTGCAGACCCAAAACTAATTCTTTGCTATGGCTGAGGTGGTCATTCGTGGTCTCAATGGAGAGCCTAATGCTGATGGAAGTTGGCGCTGATGCAGCTTCTATTGAAAAGTCTGGCATCTGCACACAAGAAGTACAGTCTACGCTTGTAGAAAACCTGACATTCTGCATCGAATAAATCGGTTAGATTTGCGAAAAGCTAGGCCATGCCCGGTATGGGCATTTTTAAATCGGTTGTAGAACAAATAATGAGAGCGACTAATCATAGAAGTCGGTTTTTGGTCGGTTTTTATCTGACTGAAAATCAAGGATCAATTCGTCTTATCTGTGAACGGAAAGCCGTAAAACTATATATATTTGTAGGATGCTGTTGCTAGACCTGCCACTACAACATAAATAATTTACGTGTCGAGTTATTTGATCACGGATGAGACGATTCGAACCCTCGGCAAAAAGACGACTGTGGTTAGTCCTTCTGAAGGAGAGATTCACAAGTCCCCGCGAGAGAATAGAAGAAAAGGAATAGCGCACGGATTATCAAAGGGAAACGGCCCCAATTCATTCGTCCACTCTGATGCCCAGATTCCAGATATGCTCACAGATCACCAAAGACTAAGTCCGTAAAGACGCCTATTGGACCGTCGAGCAGTAAAACAAGGTTTGCCACGGAAGAAAGCAGAGTTGTATTACGAGCTCAAGACAGACAAAATGGAGTGGGGTACGATTTCAATGCATTGTCATTGAGTTATGAAATCATTCAATATGGATAGCTTTTCCTTTGCCTACCACGTTGAATGGAAGAGTGAGAACGAAAACGAGCAGACTTGATATAACTACTAAATCCTATTTATCCTCCTCTTCTCAGTCACTTGTGGTCAAAAGACCCGATGAAAGGTTTTATTAGCGGAATCGAGCTACTACCTAAACGAGTCTAAGTCAATTCCACCAATTCGCTAACTCTTAACTGGCATGTTGTGAGTTCTGACTAAGGCTGTGACAGTGAAGATTATGTACTTAAAAAAAAGGATACTACTGGCCTACAAACGGAAATATGTTGTAAAGTAGGAAGCTATGAACGCTCTGAATGTATTCGCAGAAAAGTGCAATGCTCACAGAGTAAGATTAAACCGAAAGGTTAACATTCAATGAAAATTACTAAAATTTGCTTAACTACAAAACATGTAGACAAACCATATTGGCTATCGGATTACCCCCTCTCTCTAGATTTTACTTCTTTTTCTTTGTGAATTGTCAAATGATTGCAAATTTGTATTAATTAGTCCCTTAATGTCCTTCTATTTTTTTTTTCTTATTTTATTATGGTTGTGATGAGTTATGTCGTTATGATATCGATTTCGATTAATTTACATAATTGTTCTTACTTAAAAATATATTTAAAAAAAAATAAATGTAATTGAATTAAGAGTGCACCTTTCGAAAGTATTGCTTATATAAATTATTTAAAAAATAAAAGTTTCTTAAATTATAATTAACTTTATTTTTTTTAGCAAGGACATCACTGACTACCTTAACGTATAGAGTGTAATTTCCATCGTAATACAAAATATGCTATAATACGTAACGCAAAAAATGTACCAATTAATGCAACACTGTCGATCCAAAATTTTGCATGATCCATTGACATTTCTTCGAGGAATTTCTTTGGACTACGGAAATGACAATAGATTTCCGAGCATTGTAATTTAGCACGATCCATGCCGTAGATTGAGACCATGGCACCTGAAAGAAATTTGAATATAAAATCTGATTTAAGTACGAGTAAAGATTGTTAATACCTTCGAATCCGTACCGCACGTAGCTAACGTACGTGACCCATTGTAAATATCCGGGTATAGTATCGAAATTGACAAAGAAACCTGAAAATAGGATCGTTGGTATTGTGGTAACTGGGCCAAGGAATACACCCGCTTCTATATTCATGCCAGCACCAATTAGTAGGCCAAGACTTTGAGCTACCAGTGATGTTAGCACACAAATGAACACGAACATCGAGATGCGTTGCAATTCCATTGGTTGAGATGTTAGATAGTAGACTACGATGACATAGACACTAGAGAACACGATCTGTGAAAGAAAAAAAAATATTAGGCATTAAGATGAGAGCGAGCAAGGTCCGCCTTAAATTATAGACAATTCGTGTACGTAAGTAAAAGTTCCCGAAATTATCTTTTACAAGTTGATCAAGCGAAATTGGGTGGCTCCCCATAGTACGTTTGGCACTGAGCGAACAGAAATGAGATAGACACAACGTCAACGAATGTGGGTGGCCCAATTCAAAAAACGTGTTATTTGTTAAAAGGATTAAAAGGATAAAAGGAGGTAAGAAGCAGCAGATTTTAGTACTTTTAGCTCGGCTTGAAGAGCACATTCCAGATCTGCTCACATATCACCAAAGACTTCGGGTAAAGTGTCTCCGTGAATACGCCAATTGGACCATAAAACAAGGTTTTGTCATTCACAAAAGCAAAGCTCCAGACGGACATAGTAAAGTTATGGTCTGCGGATCGATATGTACGAAAACTCGCACCGACCTTGTCATCATTGACAGATCCCTGCCTTGAATGCTACGAGGTACATTGAAGAAGTTCTTCAGGAACACCATTGGCGTGGTGATGAGGATTTTTTGTCAATGCAAGGTAACGCTTAAGCTACAACCGCTGCGTTGTACCCAGAGTTGCCAATGCTGGGACGATGATATGCAGTAGAAAGCAGAAAAATAGATTGAAAGAAAACGAAATAGATTCAGAACATCAGTCAGTCATGACCCTCATGAAAATTCTAGAATCCAGCATAGCCTCGGACTTTCTAAAGCTCGCTGATGAGAGATGGAGCGCACACCCGTCATGCATTTCCAGCAAGCTATGGACACACACACTACACAGTACTGTTAAACATATTTTTTGCCGAAAACGTGGCAATCTGATAGCATATGTCCATCGTAACTCAAATATCGAATTTGATCAAAATCGTTAGAGCCGTTTTCAAGAAAATCGATTTTTTTCCAACATGGGCCATTAGTAAAGTACCGCTAATTTTGGGGAAAATTCTGATTTCGCCTCGAATTGTGACCCAACTGAACCCAGATATGAAAATTGAAGAAAATCCGTCCAGACGTTTAGGCTGCAGTCGTGCGTGCAAACAGACAGAATTGAGAGCCCCACTTTATTGAGTTTTTCTTTCAAAGTAATTTCAAGTCAATGCTTGCCCTATAGGTATAAGTATAAAGCAGTTGAATTAAACTATAGCTCCAAGGCAAACATTTTTTTTTAAAAATTATTTACTTCGTAATTTACTACGTTTTGGTCGGGTCGGAGCGGTTGGTGCCATACGGTCTTAAACCCGCGGAACATCAAATTTCCATTTTTAGGTAAATGTCTTCAATATGCACAAAATATCGATTACGCCACGCCTACTTTACCACAGGAAGGAAACATAAAATGAAGTATTCTCAACAAATTTCTACCAAATCGATAAAATGTAAATGTTAGTGTGGTCTACAATTCTTCCATACGATGTTTATATACACGCCCACTTTTTGGGGGAATATAATTTTTACTTGCTCCTATTATATTGTACAAGTATTGCGGAACATCAAATTTCCATTTTTAGGTAAATGTCTTCAATATGCACAAAATATCGATTACGCCACGCCTACTTTACCACAGGAAGGAAACATAAAATGAAGTATTCTCAACAAATTTCTACCAAATCGATAAAATGTAAATGTTAGTGTGGTCTACAATTCTTCCATACGATGTTTATATACACGCCCACTTTTTGGGGGAATATAATTTTTACTTGCTCCTATTATATTGTACAAGTATTGCTTTCTTTTAAAAATAAGGTTTCCTTTTCAATAAATTTGTTTGAAAAGGATAACAAACTGTCGCGACAAAATACTATATGTAGATGTAGATTCCCATACAATATTAATATTCACGCCCACTTTTTTGGGGAGTTTTCTTCAAAGCAATATTTTGTTTCTCTTTAAGAAGATAATGACAATGGTGGTAAATGATATATTCAGCTTTCTTTCAATCTATGAATCTGTCGTCAGCCAGCCCTACTTTTGTTGATTGTAGAACAACAATAAAATATATGAATTGGCCCTGCCTAAATGTGTGGAAAAAATGTTCACTTGGTCTCCAACTATTATTAAAATTTGTTACTATTTTCATTCATTTGATTTTACTTTTATTTAGTTTATTTTATTAGATATTTCGCTGAATAAGTTGTAGGATCGACATTTTAGGTTTTGAAAATCTATAGAAGACAGATGGCGAATTTTACCTTCCGACATTACTCCGAAAGTAAAGTATATATTTTATTTTGAGCGCTAATATATCAGAAATGGTGCTTCCTACGAGGGTAAAAATAACAATGAATATTAAAGTTTCGAAATACACTACAGGAGGAGGATGCCACATTTTTCAAAATTTTCGTAAATCGTATTTACACAAAGAAAATAGTTTTTGAATGCGACGAAAGCTGTGCATGCCACGAAAAATTTTAGGCTTTGAAATTCTCTAATAGACGGACGCCAAATTTTGTAAATTTTTCAAAAACTGTAGGGTAGGTGAGCAATTTTTTAAAATATCCGACTTTACTCCGAAATTAATGCAAATAGTTTTTGAGTGCGTTCCACGAGAAAAAATATAAAATATGATGATTCTTTTTTCGAAAACGATAGCCACGCAATCCTACTTTACTCTTTTCAAAAGGTTGTTTTTGGTAATGTAAACAACCGTCCCCATACATCACCATCTCTCATTTATTCCGTGTTTTCTGAATGAATGAGTTGACGAAATCGTTCACTTACTAATTACCGATAGTCGAATTTATTCGATAGCGCCCAATAATAGTCTCGAGGACATCGGTATTCAAGGAATGCAATGGGCATATTCTAAGAAGTAAGTTAGAGAAATCCTTAAGCTGGAGATCGAAGGAGTTATTAAGGAGGTGCCATACTGCATGCAGATCCATGGAAAAGATTGCAGAATTTTGTATATACTCGTATTTTTTTCTTTTTTGCACAGTTTCTTGTGGTTTAATTTAGTGGAGTAGATTTGGAAGTAAAAAGAAAGATCACCAAATTAAAGAACCTTCTACTGGATTGTCCTGGATACCAAGCGTCCGACCTCAGATATCCAATCTGTATAATTATAGAATGTAATTAAAAGAAATGTGTCAAACAATACGAGGGTGGTGAAGTTAAATATGACACATGCGCTCTCAAGTTTATAATTATTTTATCCCTTGGCTGGCATATACTGAACTTACGCAATGGCGCATAAGGCGTGGTAAATGCCAATTTAGAAAGACCATCAAGGTACATGCTTAAGTAAATGTTTTTTATCAATGCGAATTCCAAAATCATTCATAAGCGGCCATTGGTGGTGCCAAACCGATATTAGCTGGTTCAAGAAGCTGAGCAAAAACATCCCAGTTTTCCTTATTTCTTATATTTAACTGTTGTTCTCAATTGAGATTCTCAAAGCGCGACCTCAGTAGTGTTTTTGTATACAATTGGACAGAAGCGGCGAAAAAGGATCAACATCAAATACTAGGTGCAGGGACCTGAAAACTATAAAAACTGAATATAATTGGCTCCTTTCATAACCACGTCCTATACACCGACTTGGTATTTTACAATAACGCTGAGCGAGGTGTCAAGAATCTAGCAGTGATGCAAGCTGCGAGCTGTAATATATAACACCGTTATTTAATTGAGCTGCACATAGTGACAAGTTGATTAATAACGGGTGGTCCACCTGGTGGTTTCTTTTTAAATTACATGTTATTTTGACACTGACAGCTCTTTCGCGCTTAAAAAATTTACAGAAATCATATGTCCGGGGTACGAAATGAATCGATTTACGCTTGAACAATGTTGGGAAATATTGAAAACTAATTTCTAAAGTGGGTACTGTGTTGCAGAAACAGTGCGAATTTTGAAAAGAAAATTCGGTCGAAGTAATGTACCAACCGTGCCTGTTGTACACAAGTTTGTGAGATCGGCATGCTAATTGATGACACAAGTTATTCTTGCGTTCGTCCTGTGCGCTTAACCAAGAGTGTTGCTGCTTTTGCCGAAATTGTTTGTGGTTTTGCGGAATGGTGGCATTATTGGCCCATTTTTCTTCTAAGATGAAGATTGCAACAACGTTACAGTTAACGGAAAGCGCTGCATAGGCATAACCGATTTATTTTTGGCCAAAAACTAAGGAAATTAACTTGGACGATCTCCGGTTCCAGCAAGACGGCGCTACGTGCCACACAAGCCCGTCCAATAATCGATCTATTGTGTACTAAGTTGAATAATCGTGTAATCAACTGTTTTGGTGATGTTGCTTAGCCTTCGCGAAGGTGCGATTTGACACCGTTTGACTTTTTTTTTGTGGGATGTCGTAAAAGATCGATGTTATGCTGACTTATCCAGAAACATTTCAGCCTCTTAAGCGCAATATTGATCGAGCTATTCGTGAAATAGAGCCCAGAACCATCGAAAATATACAGCAAAATTGGGTTGACAGCATGGACTACTGCCAATTCAGCCGCGACAGCCATTTAAATGAAAGATGGCCTACCTTTTATAATGTCAATCGTGATGGACTTTGAAAAATTGATCAACGACTTATTTTAAATTGTAGAGCTGCTTGAGACTTTTCTAGGAAATTCAGGGCGAATGAGGTTCAAGCGCTCTAAAATTTTGACTAACTGCATAGTCGGTGCTGAAGTAGTGGCCAGAGGATAAATCTGTGTTCCTATATGACCGCTAAATACATGATTTTTAATGTTCAAAAACCTTCTTGGCGTTTGACTCGTCATGTCATTGTGAACGTCTACAGCGCTACTCGGCTTATCTACAGCGCTACTCGGTTTTTTGTGGTTTTAATTGATTCTGAATGCTCTGAGCAGTGAGGAAAATCGAGAAGATACAACAAAATTGTATTAATGTCTATGAATCTGACCCAATCGTTACGTGAAACGTGGAATAATTATCTTAACAACCTTCTAGTACATGATGCTAAGGAATCGACTGTCACAGTACTCTACTGCCATTTAAAGTAATGTATATTACGACATATTTTGAATGAGTTGAAAGACGATACAATAGACTATGACATACGAATAAAGGATTACAATTATTAAACAAGCGGGTTAACAACTACCTTTCAGTAAAATAAAGTTTGATATGGTTCAACTAAAAAGAAAAAAAAATCACTTACCTGAAATGGCAGATCGGCCAGTGTCTTGGCGAAGTAGAAAGCCTTCAAAGAATACCAATAATTGAGATGTTCTCGCACAAACACCGACATCTCAGTTGGAACTGTAAAAGACGAGAGTAATATTATTCAGTGTCATACAACATAATTGCAAACCTTACATGTAAGGATAGTGGGCATCATTGCTGTGAACATGGTGAAGAGTGTCGTAAAAAATATGCACCCTGCATTACTCATCACTTTCGAAGCCTCATTGCCCACGTCATAGTAAATCATGCCAATTATCGCACCGACAATGATATGCGATGCCAGTCGCATGTGTGTTAACATTTTGTCCCGCATAATGGTAACAAATGATCTCTTCAAGAGAATCCAGAACTGCGTCCAGCCACTGGTTGGAAAGCCTGATTTATTGGGCAGGGTAATGACGCTCTCGTGCGAGTCTAACAATGATGTGGTGCATCCGGGACCTGTTGGTGCTTTGGACGACATACTACTATCGTCTCCGTTGGCGGTGGTGTTAGTGGTTGGCATGCTGATAACAGTGCACTCAGACTGTGGTTCACATTGCTGTTGTTGTTGCTGTGATTGTGGCTGTAAGTCCAGTTTCGGTGGTGGTTTCAGTTCGCAAAGGGTATCATTACCGTTTGTTGGTGCACTGCCCTTTATCAGATCATTCGCAACAGTCTTATTGTTAACCAAATCAAGGGCGTAATCCTTCTGACTGTACCTCTTGCATTTGCCATTCTTAACCGCTAGCACCAGTTTGTGCACAGCCTCTCCATACTCACCACACGCCACTTCCATCACATAATCCGCAGGATTATGATAGCTGGGGCATTCATAGCCCAGTGATCCTAAAAATGGAACCAAGCCTCGCACTTTACCCTCGTAGATACTCTGACCTTCGGCCAACATGTATAGATGGTCGAACTTCTCAAACAATCTAGCGCTGGGCTGATGAATCGTGCAGACTATAGTACGTCCACCGCGTGCCAGCGACTTGAGCAATGAGATTAACTGGAAGCACGTTGAGCTATCGAGTCCTGATGTGGGCTCGTCAAAAAACATCACTGGCGGATTGTTAACCAACTCAAGAGCAATCGAAAGCCTCTTCCGTTGACCACCAGAAAGGTTATAAGTTTTCGTATTTGCTGATTCGGTGAGACCAATCGTGTCGAGGATCTCATCGACGACGACCTTTTTCGCCTGGCGATTCATGTCCTTGCCAAGTTTAAGATTCGCCGATACCATCATAGCTTCCTTAACTGTCAAATTGGCTATAAGAACATCGTCCTGCATGATATAGCAGGAGAGTTTGCGAAATCTGCGAAGATTGCGTTCCTTGCCGTTGATGAGCACCGAGCCGCTCAATTGAGAAGTCCTGGGGAAAGACAGTAAAAGAAAGTTAGATATAAAGCTGTGTGTTTTTTTATATATAAAGAAGAATTGTGCTTCCTAGACTATGCCATCGATAATTCTGACACGCGCTCTACATCATCAATTAGTGAATTTATCTATTCCTTTCGTCATCAAGACGGATGGCATTCTTTTGTGTGGCACAAGTCAAACGGTCACGCATCGCACCTCCTCAGTATCACGCGACAAAAATTAATTAACAATTTGACCAATTAATTCATGGGGCTCACCCATCGAATTGGATCAAAAGCGCATATTTGATGAAGAACATCTCATTGAAGGAGAATCTCTTTTTTTTTCTGTATTCTTTTCCGGAGGGTAAAGAGGCTTCCAAGGGAGGTAGGTAGGTTGAATCACAGTCACTAATTATTTACTAACCATACTACTGCATCCAACGGAGTGGAGGACGACTAAGAAGGAGAGAAAATTACACATAATTTCATTATACCGGTTCATTAAAAGGATCCTTTTGATTCTATCGTCCTTAGGGACTAATTGAATTCACTTGATGTGTTACAGCGCCTCTTTGCCTGCCTTAGACAATTAGGTGGATACTGACAAGTTGTGAATGAAAAGGCTTCTGACTCTGATGGATGTGCACTTTGAAAGGTTCAACGATATTTGAATTCACCTCGCATTCAGCTGAATTAAAGGTGAACAGTTCATGGGAATGTAGGAAAATTAATGATGATTGAGTCGGAGGGGTTAACTAATATTGAGAATGTATGTCATTTAGTGGGTGGAAGAAAGTCTAATACCATTTCAGTCGATTATGTATTGTGTGACTTAAGCAGAAGTATTACTTCAAAAGGAATCAATCACAAGGAGGTGATGAAGTAAGCAATTATCTTGAATTATCGTAATACGAGGAAGATTTAAGAACCAAAGCGATTAAGACCGACGACGATTTACAGAAGTCTTTTGTAGATGGCATCCATCAGTGCAGGGAAATATTGGTGCATTTCCGCCACTGTATACATTGGACTTCCCTGGATCATTCTCTGCCCTTGGATAAATTATTTATTGCAACAATGTTTCATTCTTTGCATCGACATTAACTCATTGAAAGAATTACATGCATGGCTGACTTATTGATGTGATGAAAAATGTATTTGTGTGACAAAAAAAGCAGTAGGTAGATACTTTCTACTTCTGTGCTACTCTCTGTGAGATAAAATAAATATAATTTGTCGACTTAAAATGTACTGTTGCGTTTCACAGCGAATTGTGTGATTATAATACAAGACGATGCAATAATTAATGAAAATGTCAGATTAATTAAATATTTTAATGCTCCAATTGATCTCGATAGAGCTTTTGTCCGTCCATTCGGCGTCACCACCCTCTACCTCCTTAACTATACGAGCTATATGCACAGTTTTCACACATGTGATCAGTGGCGTATTATGTAGTAGGTGAGTTAGGCGGTCTCCTAAGGCCTCCGACAGCAGCGGCCTCAATAAATCCATATCTAAACATTTAAATACATACATATGCATGTACACTGCCGTCCATTGGAGGACCTAAACAGAAGAAGAGAATGCTCTTAGCAAGTGTTGCGACATCGATGATGCTTTACGGCTCCCAAATATGGGCAAGTGCCATGAAAACGAAATCGTACAGAAGAAAGATGGAGGCGGTCTACAGAACCAATGTGTGGACTTAACACCAGAGAACACCACCAGACAGATGACGAGCACGCAAGAAGCTTGGGAAGTAGTAAGCGAAACTGTAGCTACCATCATGGAAAAAACAACGAAGATAAGAGCGACAGCGAAACTCCGTGGAGACGGCTGCCAACACGAACGAGCTGAGTATGTAAAGCTGAAGCCTCTTCGCGATGAAATGTTTGATGGGAGTACCGCGTGGACCAGGGGTAGTGGGTTGTCATCCCACACTGTTGCTGAGTATGGGCTCAGTTTGGTTTTTCCTTCCAAAACACTGCCGTCCATAAGTTTCCGAACAATACATTCTGTCTCTTTGTATTTTTAATAATAAAAATGTATTGTAATTAGCTTCATTAACATTATAAAGAGTTTTTCAATAGGGACATAACAATTTTGTTATGTTATTTTCAGTCTTAACCTCGCTGTAGCAGGGCAGTGGCAGAGAAAGTGTTCTATATCTTCCTCCTACTCCTTACAGTTAGCACAGATTGTTGTATCAGCTATCCCGAGTCTGAATGAATGTTTGTTGAGATTGATGTGCCTTGTTAACCTTTCCACCATCAATCTCAACTGTGTTCTGCTTAAGTTTTTAGCTCTTTTGCTGTGTTGTTACTCGGTTCTTTTACAATAGATTTAGCCACTTTACACGTGCCTACACTCGTCCAGTAATTATTGAACTCCTGCCGTATCTTCTCATTGATTATTGTTTTAATAGTTGTCAGAGGAATCAGTTCTATGTTACTCGCTCCTTTTCTTGCCAGTTCATCTGCCTTTTCGATTCCCGGTACACTTTCATGCCCCGGTACCCATGTAAGACGGACTCTGTTGCATCTGGCAAGTAAGTTCAATTTAATGGCTGCGGTATAGTGGTAGCATCATCGCTTGTCACTCTGTGGGTTGCCGGTTCAAATCCTGATGTCAAGAATCATCTATTTATTTCGTATGAAATAAACAGAAAAAAAAAGTCGATCAATTGCGAAAGCTAAGTCAACTTTACTGCGAAGGCTTAACACTGGCAGTAGGGTGGGTATATGGCTGAAAATGTAACTTGATCGTGATGATGACATCAGGAGGATGAAAAAAAATACTGTGAATCATAAACAATGACAATAACAGCAAAACAAAAATGCTCTCCCCAGTTATCTGAGCGGCCCTTATCGGCAGCTACGTAAACAAACACAATTGCAGAATTTAAGGTTCTGCAAATCCAAATGTGATCGCTGTGAGGCCATTGCATCGACCACGGGTGACAGTTTGGTGCGCGTTCCTGATCGGCAGTGTGATCGGGTCGTATTTTTAATAAACGAAGATGACACTCCCATGGTGTAATTCTCCGCGCTGTGGATAACCAATTTTGTTTGGCCAGATATTGAAGACATTGATGTGAGCGACATGTGGTACCGATAGGCCGGGGCTACGTGCCATACAACATAGGCAAATTTAGCTCTCTTGCTCTAAAAGTTGCCCGCCCGTTTAATTTCGAGATTTGGCTGCATTAATTGGCGTTGGATTTCTTTTTATGGGGCTTTGCTAAAGATCGTATTGATGCAGATAACCCGCAAACAACCAATATCCGTGAAGTTATGGCCGCAATACAGCCATAAATGTACCGAAAAGTCATCGATAATTACCTTACAAGAATCGAAGTTTGCCAAAAACTCCTAAAGTACAAAATGAATAACCCTGTACCTTGTTACTTAATGAGAAGAGGTTAGAACTGACACCTATTTAGCCATAATATGAAACTTGCAAACAATTAATTGAAGTGTAAAAATAATAATAATAAACCCTTTTGTCGCGGCATCAATACACAAGGAAATACGTAACACTGTAACAATGTAACACTACGAACTTTCGATATTTTACTTATTACAACTAAATTAAATGGTATACCTAAATTCAGCTAAATGGTAATTTTTCAGAAAAGACAACCCAAATTTACTAGAATACAGGAAAACATTTCAGAAACTTCTCGAAAAGATTGGGTCACGTTCTTATTTTTCAAAATGTTTCCGTAACGTTTCAGAAACGTTTCTGAAACATTTCTGGGCAAAAAATAGGGAAAAAACTGGACCGGTCTTTTAGATTTCATATTTCTCCCATGTCGATTCGGACCATTATACTACAAGGCAGACACTTTTTTTTGGCGCAATGGTTGGAGGAACTCAGATTTGATTCGCTTCTCTCTTATGCTCGGTTAGCTGTTGGTTGATGTTCGCCGAAGGAGATTGAACCTACGGGTCACAGGCAAACACAGTACCCACTACAGCGTGAGGGTTAATCTGCAATCTTGATTGGTTATAAATTATGGGAATACGTACGAGGATGTGTACTTGATGAAGGAAAGCAAATCACATTCGTAATGTATCTATAAACTGTTTTCTAGAAGTAACAAGAGGTACCTTAAATGCAATCTTTCAAACCTTTGAAAAATCAAATGTATCTTGTATTTAAAGATAAGATTTGTTTAAATGGTTTCGACTTACTTGTATCCAGCTAAAATATTCATCAGCGTACTTTTGCCCGCTCCCGATGGCCCCATAATTGCTGTCAGTTCACCATTTCGGAATTTTCCTGTCACTCCTTTTAGAATCGTTTTAAACCCACGTCGTCTGCCCTCCGACACCGAATATGATATGTCGACAAATTCTATGTCGACAGGCGGTCTCTGTGGTAAATGTGTCAGCGTAACGGTCCCTTTTTTCTGGCCATTCGGACTGTTATTGTGTACTTTGGGCGCGAGTATATGGTTCCCGGAAATGCTGCCATTGCACAGGTTATTTTGTGAGCTGAAATGATAAATAAAACAAAAAACAATCAACAAGGACTCAAAGAAAAACAATTTAAGTAGAACAAAAGGAAAAAAAAATGTCCTCGCATACTTTGTACGTGAATGCAGATGTCCTGTGTTCAAATATCCACTCTTGGTCAATTTCGCATTCATAAAGGATAAATTCTTTGAACAACTTCCATCACCACTGCAGGCGTATTCGTTGTCACAGTCCACACTAGCAATACAACCGCCGCTGGTGGTGCAACCAGTAACATCGTTGACTATGGCTCCTTCGTAGGCTGAATTTCTAAAGCCACACACTGTCGTACTCTGAAAGCTCTCCAGAGGATTCTTGTAAATATTCACCACTAAATTACTGCCGCTACAACTGCTGTCACATCGTTTTATATGATGGTTTGACACTTGCATAGGGCCGACCGAGGATGACATGGACGCTGCCGTTGCCACCGGAACTGCAACGATGTAGTCGAGATCCTCGAGGCTACTGCAGCCTGATATGCTTTTCATTGTCTTTCTGAATGTTTATTTTTAATTCACACCGACAAATTTAACTCGATGCACATCTCTGTCGGGATTCACTGCGAGAAAGGATATATTTTTGTCGAATTCTCAGATCTGCTTTAGCACAGCCTTCATATGGTCAAAGGAAATTTTAAACTAAACTGACAGAGCGCATCTTTTGAATGTGCTTTCATATGTACACTGCGATATTGTACCCTGTGTGTTATGATGACTATCCGAGCGAGAATATCCCCTCCATTGACGGTCATCATCTGAATCTAGATGACAGAAGTTGAACAAACTTCTGAACGCATGCCAATACTGAGGAATGCGACACGTAAACGTCCAATTGATTCAATTAAAAGTTCAACCAAGTGTGAGAAGTGATCAAAAAAAAGGGAAAGTAAAACTGACGATTTGAAAACTTTAATTGGTAATTGATTCGATTTGAATCGAAACAAAAGAATATCAGACCGTCTGCGATGCAAAGTACAATGAGAGGCGATTTGAAATTCAAATTGTTTCTGACAGTGTCTCTGAGGTCGATGCGTAAATATGAACCAGCTGATCAAACAGTGCGAAGAGTAATGCTTTATTGGAGTACTAATGTTATATAATCTATAAATTGTTACACAGACGTAATGTGATAATAAATTTTATTTTAAGAATCTTAGTTGTATCTGCGCCCACACAAATTTGTCTAATAGTATCTTTGATTCTAACACTTTACAGTAAAATGTCTATTCTATTGGGGATCACAACTAAATATCCCCATCGCAAATTCTCGTCAGACCTACCTCAACATAATTTATTTGGAGCAGCAGGTCAGGGATTATTCCAGGTTTGTATCGGGAAGAGGAAACATAACTTTTGACATGGTTTTTAGATTTGTTTGTTAAAAATTTTTATCAGGAAAACATATTATCGGCCAGGCGTCAGGAATTTGAATTTGGAAATATGTAAATCCCATAAATATGGAAATTGTTCCAATCGCTTTATTACTCGTATTGTGTGTAACAAACAGATAGTGGGCCGTTGGTTTACAAATTTCAGCGAAGGAAATTTTGACTTCAAAAATGAGACGCGTGGGCGACCGACTTGAGCCATTGATGACGACAAGGGGGCAGAAATTGAGTGGAATTCATCGACAACTCTTAAAAGCCCTACGGAGAGGTCTGAAGTGTTCATAGCTATCTTAAAACGCCATTTTGGTCGGATTTGCGAGGTTAAAAAAGTCGATAGATTATTATTATTATTATTTATGTAGGGTTATCTTGCACTTGGACCTAATGGTCTATTGTGCCTCCTGCTAATACCTAGGAGAGGTTTATTCCCTCATTAGAGTTTCCCTCAGAATATAATTCCTTCAGATTGTTATCGAGGACCAAATACTCTTTCTTTGCCTTGGCAAGGATAGTTCACCCTAGAGCACCCTCTCTAATCCAGTTTCGCTTAAGAATCTGAGAATGAGAAGTGGGTCTATGGTTGGCATATTCTCATCAGTCAGTGCTCCACAGGACTCCAGAACATCACTGGACTCATTGCAGAATCTGCAAAGGCCTTCGTTTGTTATTAGTAGTTTAGATATCAGGAGAAGCTCCAATAACTACACATGGTTCGCCAGAATTTACTGTGTCATATCTCGCAGCTTATGGCCGACACTGCTCGATATGGAAAATGGCTGCCAGACTAGGCATCAACACACCCGACCACTGCAGGAGTTGTCAAGATATAGAGGAGACATAAACCATCAAACACTTGTTATGTGATTGCCCAAATCTGCAAAACCGCCGCCTCCGTCATACGGAAACAGGCTTTTTGACGAACTAGGGGATCCCGTACAAGTTCCACTTAGGAGCATGATAGGCTTCATAAAGAGCGCAGGCTGGTTTGCAACAGAACCAACCGCAAGACAAAGGTTTTAAATATAGGTTCCACACAACAAAAAGGGAAACACAATGGATCGTATGGTCCCCGTGATAAGCACTTACGAGTAGGTGCATTTCCCTCCAACCTAACCTAACCTAAACCGAGTTTCCTTAAATACTCCCCGAGTTAACAGTGCCCCGTTAGAAAGCCTATTAAGATACGTAGGTTATTCTGGTTAAGGCAGATGCACGCATCGAATCTCTTCCAGTTGTAGTGTCTCAGAAGTTTCCAGGTTCTCGCCCTGTTTTCTTTCTCCATTTTCCTGAATTCTTAGCGCATGGTGTGATTTCCTTTTCCGCAGAATAATTCAGGTTTAATAAAGGATTCTGCTGCTCCTTGCCTTGCCAAGGAGTCTGCTTCTTCGTTGCCCTCTATTCCAGTCGATAGATGGGTTATGCACAAGTTAACAGAAGTCACAAAACGGAGCCATTTTTAAAAAGGGTTATAACCTGCATTAAGAATTGGATACTCTATGATAACCGCAGATGGACTCTTATCCTAAGAAGGTCACGGTGATGGTATGGCGGTCTAGTCTGGCGAAACCATCACAGCAAAATCGTACTTTTGAGAATTTTACATAATGCATTAGAAATTGCGTCTCAAACAGCTCGCTCAACCACCATACTCACCGGACGTGTCGCCTGCTGATTACCATATCTACTCAGGAGATTGAACTACCACTTACGAAATAATTAACCGAGACTCTGTAATTTTGACTTTCGAGGAGTTCTTAGGCCGTAAAAATCAAAAAAAAATGCAACAAACAATCGATGAAATCGATAACTATTTTGTAGATTAAATGCTTTTTATAGAGAATTGCAGAGTTTCGGTGCACACAATTAGAGATTTCTTATGAAAAAATCTAATATACTCGTAACTTGCACAAGAGACAACTTTTTATTTCGTGCATTTCTGGAAAAATCCACAGCCTTTCGTGGCTCTAACTCGAATACGATCCACTTTATGAAGAATCTGGTTAAGACCTTTTTTATATAAAATTGAATCCTGAACAATAAGGGTCTTAATATTTTAGCGAGATATTCGTGAAGAAGCTAATTAAGGCCCCTTTGTCCCAAGATGGCGCCGAACGCACACCTCTCAGAAGGGGGAATATTTTATATGTTGTTCATGGACTTATTATAAAGCTTTTTGGGAATTATTTTCGAATTGGGGCTTTGTTTTAGTCTCTGACGGACGTGCCTATTTGTTACATATTCAAATAACTTAAGTCCTTAGCTCATTTAAGTGGTCGATCATTGCGGGTTGTATTAGATGGACGTACTTCTACACCATTCTCGAGTAATACCGCTGTTCTTTAGGGCTCAATGACCTCCTTTCTATTCCACGTAATCCGATTCACTCGAATGACAGTACTCTTGGATTTGCCTATTCATATAGACACCACTGCAAGGGCCTCCAGTCGTTGAGTCTCAGCGGCAGTGAATGTCTATCGAACACACGTGGTCTCCTGCCAATGAAGCAGGATACTAACGTGGTCAAACTCAGAATGGATGGAGTTGATTTTGAGGAATTGGCTTGTCAATGCTTGGCATGTATGTTAGCTCAGACCTTCGACAGAATCAACAGATTACTGATGCTGCAAAAAGTTGTAGAGAGTTTTTCACTGCTGCAAACTTGCTCACAATCTATAAAGCTTATGTTTGGGCAAGAGCTCATGTCACATGTTTGAATTACGTATTCAGCGACTAACTTGTGGACTGATCGGTGGTCAGTCTATATACAGCCAAATCCCTTCGCTCGAACACCGCCTGAATAATATTGGATGCTTAGCGATCCTGTACCATTATTTCTACCACAAATATTTGGACAAAATACTAGCTTGATCAAAAAGTTTCAGGAGTGACTACCGTGTGGCACTTTCAGTCATCTGATTTTTTTTGTTTTAAGTTGACATCTGTCATTAAAATTCCCTCCAAATTTTAGCGTCGTAGCTTGACATTTGTAAAAGCTACGCTGTCGAGAGTACATCTGTCACCGTGTGTGTGGATTAAATTTGCAACAACGAGTTTGCATCAAATTTTGTGTTAAAAACGGATTCAACGGCTGAATCCGACCCAACAATCATCAAACGCATACTTACTGGAGACGAGACGTGGGTTTAGGAGTATGAATCGCAATCCACGCATCAGGCGAGTGAATGGAGTACACCGAATGAGCCAAGACCGAAAAAACCACGTCGTTTTCAGCCGAAAAAGAAATCGATGCTGACGGTTTTCATGGATTACAACGGTGTTGTGCATCATGAATTCTTACCACAAGATCAGACAGTCAATAAAGTTTATTATTTGGGCGTTATGAGACGTTTTCGTGAAGCGATTCGCCAAAAAAGACCGGATTTGTGGCAAATAACACGTGGGTTTTGCACCACAATAACGCAATGTCGCACAATGCCATCCTTATTCGTGAGTTTTTGACCAAGAAAAGTACGAATATCATCCAACAGCTACCGAATTCGCTCCCTGCGAATTCTTCCTTTTCGATCGACTCAAAAAACCGATCCGGGGAACGCGTTTTTGAGGAGATAATAGAAAAAGAAGACGGCTCTGATTGCTATACCAAAATCCGATTATACGAGTAAAAAATGTTTCGAGGATTGGATCAAGTACTGGCATAAGTGCATTTCAGTCAGTCACACCTGTCATCTGGTGCTCAAATATCTGTTTGAGCGCCATTTGTCGGGAGTTTGTGCGTGATAGCTTTGCAAACAAGTCAGTGTTTGTTGTGTTCTGCAAATTTGCTGCAGAAACAGCATCGCATTGATGATCGGTGACGAGACTGTGTCTATGAATATGACATCGAAACTAACCAACAATCATCGGAATGGCGCTTCTCAGACGACCCAAAACCCACAAAAAACCACGTCAGAGTCGATCCAAAATCAAGGTTTGTTGACCGTTTTCTTTGATTGCCGTGGTGTGGTCCATTCTGAATTCCTTCCGCCAGGCCAGAGAGTAAATAAGGAGTATTACGTGAGCGTATTGAAGCGTTTGAGGGAAAATGTTCGTTGCAAGAGGCCAGAATTGTGGAGGAACAACTCGTGTCTTACACATCTCATCTTGTACGCGACTATTTGATCAAAAACAACGTTCATAAAGGAGAATTCGCAGAAGGAGCTGAAGGCGATTCCAAAATCGGCATATGGAAAGTCTTTTGAAGATTTGAGGAATAAAATGAATATCGATAATTAATTGAACCGTTTTCGTTTTATTGCAGAATTCTGATGTCTGTAACACAGATTTTTACAAAAACTATTCTATTAAGAAAATAACCACTGGCAATGGAGAAAAGAGAGGTTGGGCATTAACTCGTCCAACTACTCCAAGAGCTGCCAGGATACAGACTAAACATAAACTATAAAACACTTTCCATGTGAATGCCAACATTTCTGGATAACTAGAGGACATTGTGCAAGTCCCCTTATGAAAGTGGCACTTTTTATTAAGAGTGGTTTGAACAAAAGTTTGAATATAGTTAGAACAATGTAGTATCACAAAATAAAGGGGAACACAATGAACCAAATGGCCCCCCCTACAGGCACATAATACACAGCATCACCAACTTAAAAGCCTTCCTCAGTTTAACTTGCGTTTTATAAATTGCAAACTTAAAAAAACTATGCAAAAGAATTTCAATGTTGCTGTTGCTATGCATAAATTCCTATTGCACATTCTGCTAAAAGACCTTGGTGGCATAATTTTATACCGCGTTCCCACTTGTATTCAACTTCCTTGCACTTTGTAATACTCCTCGAGCATAGTATTGTATTCTTTACAGCAACCTTGTCGGAACATTATACTCCATAACAACACCCTGACATCCTTTACTTGGATGGTAGATCCTGTTCTGTATCCATTATCAAAGCCAGAAAGGAAATTCGTTGTGTTTAAATTTTTCTTTTTTTTTAAACATTACAAATGCATTCTCGAGTGTACAATGGGAGTATAAAATAAAAGCATGTGTAGATTTTCCTTTTGAAAAATGAAACGGAGTGATACGTTTACAAGCGCTCCTTTTTCTCAGTGCGTGGTGATTTATATCTCCACTTGACCTTTACTTTCTTTTTCAAAATACAGATCTCGAATGGTTGCTAGCTGCCTCATTAAAAGAAAATAATGTTGACATACAATTTCTGAGAAATCTTGTTGAGTTAAACCAAGATGAATTGCAAACGAGAAAAAATCGCTTCAAAGTTAGAATCTGTGCCCAACCATTTGCAGGATTGAATTATGTAAATTGTAGGAAAATCATCAGCTGAAGTACTTACACTTATTTATATTAACAGATACCTCTAGAATCTATCTTTTTTGAGTTCAAATTCACCTTGAACTAACCGTATTAAGCACTTCATCCAAATTGATCGATTCCTGCTCAAACGGCCGCATTGAAAAGGTTCATAGTATTGGATTTAAGTATCTTGGTAATGAAAAGGGACCTTTTAAATGTTCCTTTGTACCTCCATGCGGTAAACTAAGGGTGCTTAGTAACACGAAAGACTGAAGTTTGAGTTTCTATCCCCATGGAAGGTATTTGTTGGTAGATAAAGAGAGAAGTGGGAAAGAGTATTTTATAGTAAAGGGTGACCATACAACAATGATAGCTTTTCCAATTATTATGTTTCAGCAGCTGTCAAAGTTACCAATGACATCCAGCTGTCAAAATATTCAGTAAGACGCTTCCCGAATGTGTGGAAATTATTAAAAAATATTATCGAAATTCCGGCTCAGTTGTAAATACGCGACGTGAATTTCGTCGTGAGGTCGGTTGTCATCATGGCTTCAGTGAGCAGGCAATTCATCGCACCGTGGACAAGTTTGAGCGTGAGTACACTCTTTTGGACCTTAAGCCACCAGCTAGACAGAGGTCGGTGCGAAGTGAAGAAAATTTAGTCGCCGTAGCGGCCAGTATCGACGACGATTCAGAAATGTCGATTCGGCGCCGATTAGCTGAATTGGGCATCGCCAGAGAGTCAACCAGGCTTATTTTGCTGTTGGATTTGGGCCTATATTCGTAAAAGAATATGCTGATGCAAGAATTGAAGCCGGACGACCACAGACAACGCCGTAAGTGCGCTAATTGGGCGTTGGAAATGTTGGCCGGAGATCCGGATTTTGGCCAAAAAATCATCTTCTCGGACGAGGTCCATTTTTGGCTCAGAGGTTATGTTAACAAGCAAAATTGCCGTTATTGGAGCGACCACAATCCCCAAGTGTTCGACCAAGCATCAATGCATCCACAAAGATTGACTGGTTGGTGCGGTTTATGGGACGGCGGTATCATCGGACCTTATTTCTTTCGAAATGCGGAAGGAAACACCGTTACCGTCAATGGTCCTCGGTATAGAGCGATGTTAATTGACTTTTTGTGGTTAGAGCCCGACAACATCGATATATCCGAGCTGTGGTTCTAACAAGACGGCGCTACTTGCCATACAAGTGACGCAACGCTCGAAGTGCTGAAGGAGAAATTTGGCGACTGGATCATCTCACGGCAAGCGTTCATCAACTGGTCACCGCGATCATGCGTCTTGACACCCCTCGATTATTTTCTCTAACAAGCCAACCACTTTGAACACCGCACATATTGGACCGAGTCATCAAAAATTGGACCGACTGCTTGAAGCACTGCCAGCGAAGTCGAGGCGGTCATTTAAATGATGTGCTATTCCATACATAATGGCATGAATGGAGCTTCAAAATAAAGCCAGAATCAATTCGATATCTCACACCGTTGTTTTACTTAAATTTCTTTTCTTATCGTTCTTATCTGGTCACCCTATATTATGCGAATGCCTTAAAGCTTTTGTCAACAATCTGAAGGGTCTGCACAAGTGTGGGTTAAGGCCAAGAAAGTCCACCATCGATATTCACATTGCGGGTGATCTTGGACATAACCCAGGAACTCCAAATCGATACATTTGTATCGATTTTGAAGTTGCTTATGATAGGCTTCATAGAGACGACGACGAGTTTTGGCATCCCTACCAAACTCACCCGTCTGTACAGGATGACGATGTAGAATGCACTCACCTCATTCAAGGTCGTCATCTGATTTTTTTGTTAACATAATTCCACGCAGCTTCATTAAGGTCGGTTGCAAGCAACATCACCGTTGCATGACGGGTATGAGGCATTAGGGGTATGATCTTTCAATAGTCTGTACAACTACTCGTCTACGTCAACGACGTTGACATAATTGGAAGAACGCAGCAATCTGTCAGTGGTTTTGTTTAGCGGTTAACGAGGGTTAAACAAATTAGAACGTCAATATGTACCTGTAGGTACAATTTTGAGGTAGTTCAGGACTTTGTCTACCTAGGATCCGATGTAAATTCTCAAAATTCCGTCAGCGCAGCGATTAAGCGAAGAATCACTCTTGCCGCCAACTGTTTTTATGGACGAAGAGGACAATTGAGTAGCTAAGCAAAGTTGTCCTCTCACGGACAACGAACTTCATTTTATATAAGTTCCTCAACATCCCAGTTCTGCTTCACGATGCTGAAGCATGGACATTATAAAGGCGGTTTTAATGAAATAGTCTTCGAGTGGTTTTTGGTCCTGTTTATGTCGACGGGATGTGTAGGAGAAGACGTGTTGCAGTAAAGGAAAACCTCACCTAATGTGGTGAACAAAAGCTCCAATCTCCTTCGCAGAAGTTCTATATTTTCCACTATGTGAAAAGCAGTGTTTTTTTCGGAAAGATGTACTACTTTGACAGGCCGCTATTTTGGTATTGGTTAGCTTTGACAGTTTTTGTTTGGCATTCGTGTAGTGTGGCGAATCTATCATGGAACGATATTCGATGAATCAACGTATTTTAGTGGTTAAAACGTTTTATCACAACCAGTCGTCGATTACGGTAACCATACAGAAAATTTTGATTCGAAACAATGTGCCAACAAGAGCGACTATCTACCGTATAGTGCATGAATTTCAAGAAAGAGGTACTGTTGCAGATAGGCCTAAGCAACGTCTGAAAACAATGCTGCTGTGAGAGACAGTGTGCCGGAATCTCCCTCAAAATCAATTCGACAAGATGGATATGAAGTTACTCTTCCCGTAGAACGATACGACTTGTTGACAACTGAATTGCAGGCTTCAATAGGACGGTGCCACATCGCATACAGCAATTACTTTATCAACTGTTTTCAGACCGACTTATCTCCAAAGGTGATGGTCGAGTGGTCTTCACCGTCACCAGATTTAACAGCTCAGGACTTCTTTACGGGGATATCTAAAAAAGCAGTGTATGCTAATTAACCACAAACACTGTAGCAACAAAATATTCCAGATAAAATGAGTGGAATATTGGCCGACATGTGTGAAAATGTTATGAAACATGTCATAAAAAGAGCTTGCATTTGTGAGGCAAATAAAGGCCGACAATATACTCCATACGTGTATTCGAAAAACTAGTATACGTTCCCCTAGAATACCCTGTAATAAACGAAAACTGCTCTGTAAACCCCGAAAAGACAACAATAGTACCTTCTACTAAAAGAAGGAAACTAAGCCCTATTGTTCGTCAATTACTGCAGTCCAAGAAGCTGCGGATTGGCTTTCAATTAACGCAGTAGAAGATAGCGGTATTGTACTATACATATACACACAGATAGTCAGGCAGTGATAAAAGCGTTGGAATCACCGACAATGCGATCGCAGGTCTCTAAATGAATTCGCTGATAGATGCGACGTTTCAATGTGCTGGGGTACAGGACACGGCGACGTTCTGGGCAACTGCAGAGCAGACGAGTTGGCAAAGGAAGGTGTAGGTCAAAACCTCACTGAAAATTGAGAGGAACTGTCTACTCCTATCAAATCGATAAAATTCCGCCTTGATACTGAAGCCAGAAGAATGGCAAACAGTAGGTGGTATTAGCACAATAGTGGTGGCCACGATGTAGTGGGCAATGTATTTGCTTGTGACCCGAGCTGTGCAGGTTCGAGCCCGAACGGGGAACAGTAACCAACAGCCAACGCAAATAAAAGAAAAAACAAAAAAAATCTAAGTTTCTCCACCCACTACACCAAAAAAGGGTTTCTGCCTGGTGTAGTACAATGAACCGTGAATCGAATCTGAGTGCTCCGGGATTAAAAAAATAAATAAATAAATAAAAAAGGTCTATAAGTACCATTGCCTTATAGGTAGACATACTATTTGAACGGGTGTTCCCTCCAACGTCTTCTGTAGAAGCTGTAGAGACCAGAAGGATACAATAAGTCACCTTTTGTGAATAAGTCCTGCCCTATCAATGTTAAGAAAGAATACCCTTGGGAATAGTTCTACGACTTGACTTAGCCAGGCTCGACATTTACAAAATGAAGAGCTTTGTTTCCGGGTTTAGTTTTCTTCCATTAGCGGAAAATTCACCATGTATGGTTCCTGGTGCTGATACTCCAGTACTCTAAGTGTGTTCTTGTTTGAGCAGGGGCAGTCACCTAACCTAACCTACCACGACGCCACTTTAATTTAAAAATAGTAATAACGCATAAAAGGCTTCTGAAGACTATTCACTATAACAAGTGCGTCATTTATTTTCAGGCACACTTTCGTCGTTTTGTTTTATTCATTTGTTCATTGGTTTTACGAGTACCGACCAAGTTCTTTGCGAAATTAATGGTCCATGCCAGTACGTATAAGAAAACTTTCAAAATTAATTTTCTTGCGTTCTCCTCAGAAGGTAGGTACGTCACGGTCCAATGCACCGCATTTGCAATTTTCCATTCTTAATACGTCGTACTGGTACGTAATGTAGAAAAAATCCTTGAATTCCCTTTCACTCGACGTACCGAAAGCCGCGCCCCTATCCACCCACTTCTTTAAAATCACTCACTTTGCAGTCTAGACAGTTAATCATGAATATTTAAAAATTTCAGTGCTCCCCTTCATCTGTATCTACGTACCTATGTGCTCTTTGAAAATTTGCACAAATTGCTAGATAAATTAATTTTTATGAAAATTTTCTAAAAAAAAATTTCTGAAAAGTATAGTAGCATCATTGAAGAATCTCTTCAAGCAACATGTTGCCCCCCGACTTAGCAACGGCACGATGAACAAGTCTCCACTGCCCGGAAAAAGCTCAAAATATGAATGAACTCGATAGTTGAGTGCGAGTTCATTCGCACTCATGCGCTAACAATCGGCATAATCAGCTGAGCGAGTAACAACGCAGCCGCCTAAACAAATAAACAGAAAGATAGAGAGGGCAATACAAACAGAAAAACCATGGAATAGCGAATGAACTGTGGTGTGCAACATGTTGCCAAATATTAAAGTAATACCGGAACTGGAACGTTGTCGGGGAAATCAAGAAATTTTCATCGGCCTTTTCTCTACTTCCAATCTCGGTGCAGATGTACCTAAAATGAACACTGGGATACGCATTGTTGGTTGTTGCACAATTTCTTGACGGTCATGCCCCAGGCGTACAAGTGGTAAAGGAAACAAAGAACGAATGCGATTTATTGTTTGTACAAGAGAAAGAGAATCTTAAACCAAACACAAAACAGTGAGTCAGCGCACATTCACTAGAGTTAAATAGTACAGAGGAAAACGACATTTGAGATACATAGCATGGTTCAGAGATTGCTGGGAGTGGGTTAATCTGTAGAATGTTGTTTTTCTCATGGACTGGTTATGAGTATATGGCAGGGAATAAAAAAAAAATTGTACGGCACTTTGAAAGAAGCTGCATTGGGTAAGTCGGGGTACTTTAAGGGTAACAGACGACAAAGACAACTTTTAGGAAAGCCTGAAGAAGTAGAAAAACTTGTCTAATAAGGTCTATGCGAATTTTTGAAACTTCAGATGGAAAACGAGTGATCCCAGTCGTTGCTAGCTAATTAAATGTTACAGTAGTTTAATTTAACACGAAATCGGTTTACGTTTCAGTGATTCATTTGGAAATTATTGTGATTTATTGAAATGCGCACAGAAATTACTTACGTCTTTCTACGAATTAAATTTTCCTTAGATTTCGAGTTCTGTTTCAAGCCATAATAAAGCTTTTCCTATGGAGATGTTTGTGTCAAACAAAACTAAACTAAAGCAAATTAATGAGAACACCTAAATACTACAATAATTGTGAATTGAAGACTAAAAATCTGTCAAAATATGATGTAATATTCGCAGACACGTAAAGAATTTTAAATGTTATATTTAATTGTTTGCTGGGACAGCATTTAAGCGAGAAATAGACTGCAAAAGCCGAATCACTTAAAACAGATAACCCCTGGAACACTTTTGAACAGAACCCACTTTCTTGCAACCAAAAATAAAAAAAAAATATTTTCTAAAATAATTACATAGGAAAAAAAAAATTTAAATTTCGGCCAATTCTCGGAAAAAATGACGTTGTTTTACGAAAAGAAATAAAATTCCTCCTCCGATCAAAAAATATGGTCGTGTCGTTGGCGCGATCCACTATATATCGCGGCCATAGAAACTATCGACGTTGCACGTTTAAACGCACTCATCGTGAAACTAGTACTGAACACATCCATTCTATTTTGACAGGTATTCAATGAGTGACATAGTAGTGACTAAGTTAACACGCAAAACGATTTACACAAGACTCGTTTATAAATATGGAGAGTGGGGCGATATTGAAAACCGTGTTGTGTTAATTGGCCTTCACAAGTGTAATATGGGAAGAGGCAATATTGTCTGGACCTTGCGACCGCTTGGAATCACCCGGCATTTTGTGTATCGAACTCTTAAATTGTTTGAGGGCACTGGTGGAGTAACTGGACGTCAAATATCCGGGCGCCCTAGTACTGTCAGATACCTATAGATGATCAAAACTGTCAAAGCCAGGATTAAGCAGAAACCACTGCGAAAGCAGAAAATCTTGTCATGAGAAATGAAGATATCGCAGAAAACCATGTCTCGCATTATCAAACGAGAGTTGGTACTCCACGCATATAAAGGACACTGGTCACTTACTCATAGACCAATTAAAGCCAAAACAGAGTTAAAGATGAAAAGCTCTACGCCGCCGGGAACTGCAAAATGGTCACAGAAATTTTGAGTAAAAATATCGGCAAAAATATACCTAACGGGAATTCTCGAAGGCGTTGTGAATATACTTGTTTTCAAACAACCAGTGAACTTCCAAACACGACTTCGCGCTAGCTCGTAAGGCAAAAACGACACAAGCGTGGAAATGGTGGTAATTCAATTTTTGTAGAAAAAAAATCAGAAAAGATTTCTTCGTTTTTATTTTATCACCTAAAAAGCGCATTTATGACTTGAATAGTTGTAATTCTCCATAAAAATGGTCCTTATCGTATTTTGTTATAGCCGCTATACAACTACATTCAAATAATAAAAATATTATAAGGAACGGATTGCCGTTCTACAGCTAATAATGGCAAGTAGCTATAACTATTCTAGTTATAGCTAGAAGTCCTTGTAAGAAGTCTAATATGATAAAATTATAGTCTGTATCGGAATAAATAAGTTGCTCATCTGGCACGCAATTTTCTATATACCTTAATAATGGTGCTTAAAGCGGGAACCGATATTAAAGTAGGGTCCCGCGGAACACCAGTTGAATACCACTGCCTTAGAAACATTGCTTAACAATAATTGTGGAGAAACACTCATACTAATCGTAAACAATCCGGATAATATCAGTACTAATCCGTTTATGGAGTTTTTTTTGTATTAGTCCTGTTATAGTTTGGTCATATCTTCGTGGATATACAGTGGTTGTTCACCATTTAATCGGTCAGTATTTTCATTATTTAATTACTTGGCAAATTAATAATTATTAAATTAAATGAAAGTCGCAATTGTCTAAGCAATTTCTTGAAACACTATTTATTTCTGCCGATCAAAAAATAATTTTCTGCTGGTCAAAAAGAAATACTTTTGCTGATTGAACATGTTTTTGTTGTTAGCATATTTTGCTGGACGCTTAATTTATTTAGCTGACGACTAATGATATTAGCTTAATTAATTTACTTCATTTTAAATCGGCCTTTGGTAGACAGTGAGAAAACATTTCTTCCTTTACAGCAGTGCTGCTACTTCCAAAACTTGCAGAGAATTACTTTTCAAAATGTTTCGCACTATTTTCACTCAAACGCTTAGCAAGGAAATGGTTCTGCTTTGTTGATGACAGGGAATTAAAAAAATGAGTTGTTGAATTACGGAATTATAGAGCAGAAAAAAAAAATTCTAAATTCTAAAATATTCTACAGCACTTATTCACAGCTTCCATTGTGAACTCTTTCTGCAGAGTGCCTCGCAAGCCTTGCAGATTGTCAATATTATATGACAGCATTTTAACTGTGTGATAGTCAGGAAGATATGATCCACCTAAAATTGGGCCAGGATACTTCGAAGCAGTATATCGCCAGAATCACTAGCCAGTAGGAATAAATATGGTCAGAATGGATCTGAGAATTCCATTCGAAACAAACATACTTTGACAACCAACTCGTGATAGTTGTTGTTTTTTTTTTTTCAATTTCATCAAAATCTGCTCAGAAACTGTTTAGTTAGGCTGATACTGATTTCGACACAATTCTGATGAAAAAAGAATTTTTTTTTATTAAAACAAAAACACTGACTGAATGAATCTTTCCTTCGAAAAATTCAGTTCGGATAAACAATTTTCATTCAAATTTAAACAGTTTTGTTTGAATTTTTGGTTGTTTAATTAAAATTCGAATCCACAGCAGATAACTTGAAGTGCATCGGATATGTTTTATTGGGATTAACACCAAGATCTGACACACAGCTCCTCTCTACTACTTTATTGTGGACTCGGATCAACTAACTCGTCGAATAAAGTTAAGTTACTAACCCACAATATTCGTATCAAAAGTGATACTCTTTCATTTTTCAAATTTAGCACTTTTGATACTTTCACTTTTTACAAAAACAAGTTCAAAATTTTTTCCAGTTTTCAGAATTTTACATTCAAAATGATGTTCAATAAGCTGGTCGTTTTCATTTGTTCACTAAGATGGAACGGTTTTAGATGCTTCAAGTAAGTATTAATGAAAATATATAAACTGTAAACATTTAGTATACTCGTAATGCTTATAATTTATTTAATTTATTTCCCACAGCATTGCGAATGTGCATATGTCTGACTGTACCTTAGTCTGTCTGTTTGTCTGTGAGTACGCCTGTTGCATTGACTTTGGTTTCTTTCGTTCACTATAAATTCTGCAAAAATGCATCAATTTAAATGATTCTATTTGTAAAATGTTTGACTGAACGAGTAGTAGAACTCGAGAACTTTTCAACTTAAGCGTAAAACCAATTAGTTTTGAAAATATGCTTAATTTTGTGTGATTTCGCCACGCTTTTTGTTCACGATTGTTGTATCTGATAAAAAATATTACCGACAGGATGAAGATTTTTAACAAGAACGAAATGAATAGGTGTAATACATATTCTACTCGGCACAAAAGTGTAAAATCAGCATATTCTAAAATTTGTGTAACGTAGGCTAATCAAATCCAACAATTCTACAAGGCCACACTATTGTAAAGTCAGCATAGTAGTCGCGTATCGCTTTACTAATCTAATTTTGAATAATCGAAAATTTTCCACTTTTTCCTTGGTATTTTTTAACAAATTTTGATATAACATACGCGGTAATCAACGATAACAGCATTCAAAACTAAAATTAGATTAGTTCCCCATACTGAATTTTTCCTGAAGTTACAGATGCTACATTTTAAGAAAATAAATTATGTTGTTGACTACAATGGAAGATTAACTTAAAATTTTGATTTTTAAGTACGTGATACGATTTGTTTTCTACGTGATATGATACTTTTTTCCCAGACAATTGTGGCAGCTCTGGTTATACTCATTCAACGTCAATGTTGCATTCACCTACCGCCTTTGTGTGATCGAGAGAACTCTTGCATTAAAAAAAAAAATGCTGAGCAAATATTAGGATAGCACATGTGGATGTCAAGCTCAGTACACAAAATCTGAAACAAATTAACCCATGACAACTGCAGCTAAAACTAAACGGGCTCCTCGACCACCCTTCTAATTCCTGGCTACGAGTACGTGCCTGTTTCTCATATAAATTTTTCCATAAACAAAGTGCGCTAATTGGAAAGTTATACATAGAGGATTTGATGATAAGAAATTTATTATTGCAAGTGCGACTTCTAATATCGTTTTGAGTAATACCACCATAGATGAGGTGACTCACGTCGTCTGCGAAGTGGCTGTGACAACTAAGTCTTCGACTACTCGATGATGGTGGGGTCGAACGTCAGCGACATGTTTGACTTTTTTGTTGATGTTAACACGTTTTATAAATTTTTTTTTTTATTTTTAATTAAGTAGGTAGGAGTGTAAATACACTGGTCACTGCTAACACTAGTTACCTACTTAATTTAGATAATTTGATTTTAAATAAATTTGTTGATACTTAATGTCAGATACGTACTTTTATTTTCTGTATCCATGCGTTATCTTTATTTGTTGCGTACTAAAAGGTGATTCAATTTGAGGTTACAATTTAGATCTGGCACTACTGTCGTTCTGTCAGAGATAATCAGCTGATATTTGACATCTGTCAATACTAAGCATTGACATTTGTATCATATTATGGAGCAGTATAAGAGACAACAACGCATTTCAATTATTAAAACTCATAACCATCCATCTCGTGCCGTGGTTAAGAAATTAATGGAAACAATTTATCGAAGCGGGACAGTGTTTGATGTGAAAAGGCAAGTTCGTCCTTGTAGTGACCGGTCACGCGAAAATATCACCGCAGTGAGTGACAGTGTTCGTGACAATCCTTCAAAATCCATTCGCCATCGTTCCCATCTATTGAACCTGCTTTACAGATTCACGCAGCGCCTTTAAACAAAATATCTGCATCTGCATGCCTACGAGATCCAGTTGACTCCAAAATTGAAGCCAGCAGAAAATGAACGGCGTCGTGACTTCTTTGATTGGGTGTTGGAGAACCACCAAGTAGATGGCGATTTTTCGAACACAATCATCACTTCCAAATGAATGGCTACGTAAACAAGCAAAGTGGTCGCATTTGGAGTCATTAAAGTCACGAACAATCAAATGTATCCACAAAAAGTCACTGTTTGGTGCAGATTTTGACCCGGAGCCTGATTGGCCCATAGTTCTTCAAACATTTTAGTGGTGCTCCTGTAACAGTCAATGGTCAACGTTATCGATAACAAATAATTTTTGGCACCAGTTGGACGATATATACATATATGAAAGACATTTGGTTTCAACAAGACCTTGCGATCTGCCACACAGCGCCAGAAACAATGCAGTTATTGCACACAAAGTTTCCCGCCCGCGTCATCTCTCATTTCGGCGACCAAAATTTGCCACCAAGATCGTGTGATATCAAAAAGTGAAGCAGAAAGCATATGCCAATGACCCTCAAGCGTTTCGGGAGGTAAAGCACGAGATTCGACACCACAGAAAACAAACAGACGGACCAGTAGGGATGCAGTAAAGTGGGAGGGTTGTGATCCTTCTACTCCGGATCATAACCTCGTCGTAAGGAAAAGAAGAAAGGACGAGATTCGACGCGTTATTTATAAACAGCCGCAGGATTTATGCTGTAAATTGAATTAAAAGAGCGGAAGTCTGCAGAGTCAGCCGCGGCGCCCATTGTGCCGATATGATTTTTCATGTTTAATGATAATGTCTCAACATTACTGACTTAAAAATATCAGCAGTTTATCAAACCTCTAATTGAATCACTCTTTACAAAACCTGGTAGTGATACTCAGCATTGATTTATTGCATTTGAACATTTTTTGTTTAGGAACCTTCCTACATGTTATATCACATTGAAAACCACAAGGTATCTGGGGGTCAAATTATCGAATATTTGACATTCTACAAAAGTTAAAATACGTCATGGGATGCTGCACACGTTTTACATTCAAATTCACCACCCACCCAAGCAGGAATATTTTGTGAACGTAAATTTAATAAAATTACACAATCCCAACAACTGTAAATGTAATTTTTAAGATCTCCCCAAGGAACTTGCACGTAACATGAAACTGAAATTTACATCCTGTAATTATTTTAGTTTTGTGACGTCTGTGCAAAAACACTCCCACAACGTGTCGTTCTTCTATCTTAATTATTTAAATAATTTAATATGCATTCATACGTTTATCCCAAGGCTTTGGGAAGATGTCACGGAGGTTGAAGTTTGTCAGTTGACTGTTAACCTACGATACGTAAGGAAATCCTTATCAGCGGCAGTATTTGAAGGAGTCACGAAAACGTTGGAGCTCTTTTTTGTTATTTTTTTTTTTCTGCAATTAAATTGTGTGTAAGATGTGTGGCAGTCGTGTAATAACGATATTAAAAGCAATTAGATTTTCTCGTGAGATCAGATGTTTTTGTTATTAAAATGCATGGTGACATCATCTACGCTAGTGGGAGAAGGAACTTTACAACTAATGTTAATTATAGCAAAATGACTCTCTGGATTCATTTTAATAAATTAACACTTGTGTATATCGTAAAAAGCAGAGTTATTATGCTTAGGTATGCGAGGTTTCCATATGTACATATCATCTATTTATTTCGCATGAAATAAATAAAAAAGTCGATCACTTGCGAAAGCTAAGTCAACTCTACTGTTAAGGTATAACACTGGCAGTAGAGTCGTCATATGGCTAAAATGCAACTTGATCGTGGTGATGACATCAGGAGGATGAACAAAAATACTGTGAATCATAAGCAACGACAACAATAGTAGAAAACAAACAAAATACTCCCCAGTTATCTGGACAGCCACCCTTGGAGTTTACAGAAACTTAATACCACCTAATTTTCAAACTACACCACTGTGTTTTTCTCTCTGTCTCTTCCCCTTTCTACAAAACGCACGTGTTCTAAAAATTAGTATAAGGGTATTCATATTCTCTCTGTCTCTTCCCCTTCCCACAAAACGCACGTGTTCTAAAAATTAGTATAAGGGTATTCATATCCCCTTTAACACGTGCAAATTATAAAAAAAAAAAAAAAAAAAAATACCCTTAGATGGTTAAGGAAGAGAAGCTAGGCCCTGGCACTTAAGAGCTGTTGCGCCAAATATTTATTTTATTTTATTTTTTTGATTAAGGAAGATTGTATGGATCGGATACAACTGGCATCTAAGAAGTGTGGAATGGGGCCATGAGGGACGTTTTTAAGTCCCTTATGTGTCAGTATTTAAAAGAGAAAGCTTTTGACCAGATTGTATTAAAAATTATGACTTATGTGCCCGAGACATGGACCCTCGCAGAACCACGCCTAACTAAATTTAGAGGGGCTATGGAAAGATCCATGTGAAGAATATCGAGCTCAAACTAAATTAAAAAAAAAATATGTCGCAAAGCCTGTTGAGATATGAAAGAAAAACGGTAACGAGAACTAAACAGAGATATCGAGAAAAACCAAGAATAAGATAGGAAAATGAGAGATACAACAATAGCAGCAGGAAGTAACAGGATAAGGGAAGCCTGGGGGATGCCTATATACAACAGAGCACGTCAAGAAGCTGAGAACGATAAAGATTATATTGCTCAATGTCATAAGTACCAAACTACAATGGACTGATTTGCAAACCAGTGTTGGACTTGATAGCTCAATCACCAGCAGCTCAGTTCTGTAACTCAAAGAGAGACATTTCGAATGTAACTCAAGATATTTTCTTTTGTTAACGAGCTTGAGTTTCATTCGAAGTTATTTTGCACTTTGAGCTACACAAACGGGCTACAAATCTCAATCCGATTGAAGACTTGTGGTCAGTTTAAGAGATAACAACGAAACATACATATGTATTTCAACATCTCTGGTAGGCCTGAAATGCAAGGTACGAAGAAATGCTTCTGCTCTTTCTATACTCCATTTTGCCCTTTTGAGCCGAATCGACAGTTTTTAGGCCCCTTTTGGGATACTACCATTAAGTAAGAATATCTTGGTTTTGAAAAGACATTTTATTTCGCTGTGCTGCGGATTTTATAAATTGTTTAAATTGTAGGAAACTTGCGTTTTGAGGATCTTCTTTCAGTGAGTAGCAGTACGATTCCTCCGGCTAGCGCTGAGAGAGGGGCTAACAAAACACGGGCTATGTTGATAAATGCTTGGTGGACCTAATTTACAAGCTGCCTTAAAAAAATAACCGTAGGACTGAGTTGAAAATAATTCAATACAACGATTTTAAGGCAATTAACATAGAACTCTTAATCACGGAGGTACTGAACTCTAACTGGCGTAGTTATTACACTCTTCCTTCAGTTGACGAACAAGTTGAGTTCTTCACATCCACCGTGAATAATTTATTTAATACCTGTGTGCCAGTAAAAACCATTACCATCCGAAATAATGGATGTGGGTGGTATAACAATAGGAGTGATATGCTTATATCTCAGAGAAACGCCTCATACAAACGATGGAAACGTTATAGGGCTCCCTTTATACCACAATGAATATAAGAACCTGCGAAACGCCGTTAACATTGAGATTAGAAAATCTAAGTGCAGATTCTTTTCCTCTAAATTTAATAATACGTGGAAGAGTGTAAGAGAACTGGGCTTACTTAAAAAACCTTACTTAGAAAGACAAATGAAAAATGATGAATGTGATGCCAATGAGCTCAATAGATTATTTGTAAGCGCGTCTTCAACTGAATTATCTGAAGATTACACAACCTCTACAACACAAACCATTTCACTAAATCATTTAAGCGATTTTAGCTTTACAAGAGTTGATCAGCTGCAGGTACGTAGGGCAATCTTCGAAATACAATCTCAAGCGATTGGGCTAGACAACATGCATCCGAAGTTTGTCAAAATGATTTTTCCAGTAATCTGCCCCGATTTAATGCATATTTTTAACCCAATACTCAGCAGTACCTCCTATCCAAAGATGTGCAAAACCTCTAAAGTTATATCAGTTTAAAAAAAAAACACGAACTTCAGTTCCAAAGAGTATTGCCCAATATCTATTCCACCATTTGTCTCTAAAGTTTTTGAAAAGCTATTGAGCCGGCAGATTTCTGAGTTTCTGTCCACGTCCCGACTAATCTCGTCTGTACAATCAGGTTTTAGATCACAGCACAGTTGTTCGACAGGCCTTCTAAAGATCGTCGATGATATACGACTACAGATAGATAAGGAAAATATAACTACGTTGAGACTTCTCCAAAGCATTCGACCGTGTTCCACATAGCATACTCCTAGCAAAGTTAGAACACAACTTCTTTTTTGAAACCTCAGACCTGAAGTTGGGTAAAGAATATTTAATAGAAAGGACCCAGGCTGTGTCCATTAATACTCCTTACTTCCAACTTATTCTTGTGTTTCTCAAGGATCAATTTTAGGTCCTTTATTTATCACTGTGTTTAATAATGATCTTCCATCAGTACTGAAGTTCTGCAGGACTCTCACATGTATGCTGATGATGTACAAACATATCTCAGCTACCCAACAGACTTGTTTTTTCAGTGTCTGAAAGAAGTAGAGTCCTAATTGTTCCCAACTTTCAGATATAATGTTTCTAAAAGACAGTTCTTCGCCCATGCTGCTGGTCTGTGGAATTTCCTACCGGCCAAGTAGGGAAGCCAAGTAATTTTAAAATCGCTCTTGAACGTGATCTCAGGTGCTAAGCCCATTTTAAACACGCTCTATTTTAAAGATAGAAATAATAATAACAAAATTGATAATTTTGAGTGTTTTTACATTTGTGTGATCCAGTTGATTTTTGGTCTGCCTTTTTATGCGCGATTATGTAGGAACGTTGATTGATATTGCTTTTTTGGACGGGGTTCGAAGAATCCTTTGAACATGACAATACCAACTGAGCCTGTCGTGCTCTATCTTGCTTGTGATGGGTTCTTTTACATGAAGGCTTCCTCGAATCTCCGAACTTCTTATTCTATCAAGCTTTGTTACTCCTGATGTCATGCGAAGCATCTTCATCTAAGCTGCCGTTAATTTGTCCTTACACTTTTTGTACATTGTCCGATATTGTGAACCGTGTGTGAGTGCCGGACTTACAACTGCGGTGTAGAGCTTTCCTTTCAGCTTAGGGGACATTTTTCGGTCACAGAAGTTTGCGGAGTTTTTTTGCCACTTCATCAACCCTACGCTTACTTGATGATTAATGCCATCATCACAAATTGCTTCGCTATTGATCATAGATCCCAGATATTTGAACTCTTCGCACTTGGGAAGCACTTTTTCTTTCAAGTAAATGTCTGGAATAGCCCGATGTGGATCAGAGAACGGACATCACAGATACTCTGTCTTTTTTGAATTAATACGGTACCCATTTCCCTCCAAAACGTCCACCATCAAGTGCTCGTTGCAGGGACGTTTGATCTTCACTTATGATAGCTCAATCGTCAGCAAAGAATAACTGATGCACTTTGGGGTCCGTCACTTTTCCTTCAAGCAGATAATCAAGAACTACAATAAATAGCAAAGGACTGAGGACGCTTCCCTGGTGTACACCGACTTTGATTGGGAACTCTTCGGTGACTCCTGCGGGACATGTTACTCTTGTTCTTGCTCCATCCTACATGTCCATGATCATGCGCACGTAGGTTTCTGGAACTCCTCCTTGTTTTAGCGACACCCATAAGAGATCTCTTGTTTGTCTATCAAAGGCTTTTCAAAATCAACCAACACCATATGCAAATCCTTTAAGGAATCACAATGTTCTTCCATTATGATCCTTATACTTTGGATTGCATATGTTGTTGATTTAACTGACACAAACCCGCACTGGTCATTAGATAGCCGTATTATTTTCCGAAGTCGGCCATCTAATACCCGCTCAACGATCTTCATGGTGTGTGACATCAGCTTGACAGAACGGTAGTTATCGCAGTTTCGCGTATCGCCCTTTCCTTCGTGCAAAGGAAGAAGATAACTTTTCTCCATTGATTAGGCATTGGATCACCGCTCATAAGTTTGGAGATAAGAATCATGAGCCATCTGGACCCGATGTCTCCCATATTTTTCCAGAACTCAGAGGGTATCTCGTCTGGCAATACTGTCACCATCTGTGGAAAATTTTGTTTGTTGAGCATTGTTTATGAACTTTGGGGAACGAATCTCCTGAGCATTTCTTCTTCTCTGGGCGGTTATTTTGAAGATAGTTGTTCCCTTATTCAAGTTGTTTTGTCGAAGCTCCTGAAAGCCTGTTGCCAATAAATGCACCTAAATAAATCTAAATAAATAAATAAATCGAAAAGAATTCTAACATCCCAGAATCTAATCCAAAAGTCGGCAACGAAGTATTTTTCAATTGTGTGGCATTGTTTGGGGCTTCGAAGCTTGAGATTTTGTACACAGGCCATAACTAAACCGAAACTAGATCTGTTAATTGACTGAAAGAACTTGAGGTACGTTCGCTTTATTTAAATTTTTCAAAGAAATTTCCAGATGAGAATAGTATCGATTTCAACTAAAGATGTTCGCCATCAAAACCGTCAATGTTATTGCTATTATTCACTTTGCTTCAATGACATTTGCATGGTCTCAGTTGGTAATGTTTACGAGTACACAGAAGTTCCTTCTATGATGCAATATCCAAATCAAGACCACGAAAGGTCATATTAGAAAGAGTAGTTCAAAAATCACTGTATTCGAAGCTCGCTCGTATAAGTAGTTTTCGTCCTTTCCTGCCTCACACAATTTTATTTTACCTTTAGCAATCTACGAGAACCACTTGACTTTTTACATTTCTGACTATGCTTTAGAGAGTCAAATTTACCCCACTAGGACATTTCTTTTCAAAGAACCTTTTTTCATTCCATAGAACACATCACACTTAATTCATGATAAATTCTTAAAAGGCATGTGATACTCGTATTGCAAACAGAAACGAAGGACCTTCTTCAACGTGACAACATCTTCAACTGTGAATTAATATTGACAGAGGTAATAATTAAGAAAAGGACGACCATTTGAATGAATTTCCTTTTACCTAAATCAACTTAATCTCAGGACAAATTTTCCTACTACGAGTAACTCACGATGATGAATATATTTCAGTGAAAATGTGTTAATAACGCAATTTTTAATTAACTCCCCGCCATCTGCAATTTTAATCGAAGTAAAATTAAAAATCGGACACGTATCGGAAATAATTTATTATGCACATTTATTATTCTCACAATATATACTCGTATATTTTCGAAAGGACACAATGGAAAAAAGGCAACACAAAGGGAAGAATATTATTAATGATACAGGAAGAGAAAAACTGAACTTCGATATCTAGAATCTCGATTAAATGATACTTAGTCACGCAAGGGGATAGGTCAACCATATGTAACGATTATTTCTGCAAAAGGATATCTTTTAACAGAATATAAATTAAATTTTTGTTAATTTAGTTCCGCAGTTGCTTTAATTAGCAGGACATTACTCCTAATAAAGGGAGCGTAGCATAAAACAGATGCAATAATATCTTTCTATACAAAGAATATTTACGCGATTTTTAAGAAATTTTATCAGAAAACTGTTGTTATAACTTTTTCTTAGCAGAAAGTAGGCGTGGCTCCGAAAATTTGTAAGTTCACGGATTCTGATGAGATATTCACAATAAGACGTAACCATCGCCGTAAATATGTAGCTTTGAAAAAACCACACACGATTTTTTTAGAAAACGAAAACCAGAAAGTGGGCGTGGCCATGTATAATGTATAGACGAAATGTAGATAAAGTCAACGTCACCTAGACAACATTTTTCAATTTCTAGCCAAAATACTGAAACAAAATTATTTCAAAAGTGGGCGTGTCTTTGGGCGGATTTTAGTTGTTTACACATGTACTGCTTCGGATTCTATAAATCTTGTATACCAAATTTCATGTTCCTAGCTCAAAATTTAAGGCCCAAAAAGTGGTTACATATGGAGAGGCGTGGTTCGATCGACATACCTTTTGATGCTTATCACAAATTTTGGGGGTCTATCGCTATTATTTTTCCTAATATACCCTGGATAGAGTACAAATATTCGAAGATAGAGCTACGTTCTCAAAATTTCGCTCAAGATTTATATCCAAACAGTAGAGATAGTAAACAATACGAAATTTGAAATTCACAGGATGATAGTACACCAGCAAATGAAGCAAAAGCCTGTGGACTAGGAGTAACATCACTTAAAACGGAACTAGGAGGTCCGTTTCGGACTTCACACTATTGGTACCTGAAGGCTAGATACTTGACCTTCCAAAGAATGCAAGTACGTAACTGGGATTGACTCTCGACAGTAAGCTGAACTGGAATTTAAACAATGAGAAAGGATGAAAAAAATAACATTCATTGCACTATAAATATGCAGCACAAAGAATAGCATGTCTAGTCATAACAGGTGCTCTAAGATTAAACCCAACCGCAGGAGTATTACGCAGAAAAGCAAACAGCTGATACAGTTTATTGAATGCCAAATGTCTAAGGTACGTGATCTTCATGGATTTTATTCGAATTTACAACAACAAATTTATAGCAACTCTAACAATTTATACGGACGGGTACGAGCCAAAGATGGACAAAGTTGGAGGCTCACTTGCCTGTCCGGAAAAATCTGTGTATCTAATATTCATAGCCCTACTAAATACGTGCAGCGTTTTCAAGCTAAGATTCTAGTCATACATGAAGCCATCCAATTGGGTATATCACATGAGGTAATCTCTTTTTACGAACATACATAGACAGTCAAGCACTGGCAGCTATTATAAACAATAACACATAAGATAGAATATAGTACACTGACGGATATTGTTGGGGCCAGTGTCTTCTTGGAACCACTTGGTATAAACTAGTCTTTTTCCTAGGGGAAACAATCTTTATCTTCTCTGATAGTCATGGCACTCAAAAGGCGATGGATTCAACCGCGATAAAATCGAAGCTAGGTCTGGAGATAGTCAAACTGGAGCTACTTCTGGAAACAGAAAAACTTGGTCATAGTTTTCTTTGCTAGTTCGAGAAGCAGTTTGACTGTCTCAGGAACTAGCTTCTACATTGGATCCCTGGACACATACTCGAAAGTAGGTTGTATAGGTAACGAAATGACCGACTCACTGGACAAGATCGGTGTTTCAAACCCATTAACTGGTGGAGTAAGCAAACGCAACCATACTTTTCAAATCCAACATGATCTGGACGTATAATCTAGAACAGAAGTGTACCAAGTACTTTTTCCTTTCGCTATCTCACAAGAATTCAAAGTTTTCTATGTAAATAGATTATGCCTATAGAGTGAAGAAATCTCTTTTTATGAAAGTAGACGTGACGTTGTGAACATTTTGGTTCAAATGCAATGAAATCTTTCTACTAAGAAGATATTCTTTCAATTTATAATAGATTTTACCAAATAATTTCTGGCTAAGACTTTTTCTTAGACGAAAGTGGGCGTGGCGGTCACCATTTGTTACCAAAGGTCAAGGATTCTGGTAAAATATTCACAATACGACTTAATCATCATCGCGTTGAGAAAGCAAAATAGGTTTTTTTTTTTAGGAAAATGCTCCCCAAAGGTGGGCGTGGCATTATATAATGTATGGACGAATTATAGACGTGAATGTGATCGCTTATATATTTCGTTAAAGCGATCTTTCCAGTTTCTGGAAAAAGTATTTAGCTATATAAAAGAGCATTTTTTAAAATGTGGGCGTATCTGTGGGTGGATCTTAAAAATGTTAACACTTGTACTGCTTTAGGCCCTAAGAAGGTTATATTTCATGTCCCTAGCTCAAAATTTAAGGCTCAAAAAGTGGTGACATACTGTCGGACAGACGGACATGGCTAAATCGACATTCCTTCTATATGTTACAAGCTATGTAATTACTAATACGAGTATACCCTGGATAGGTTATAAAAAAGATAGGGTACAACACAATCCGTCAGGGACAGATTCAACCCGGCCCGTATATTTTTGTAGATCTTATATCACTCAAAAATCGTACGTCTTGTGTGCTATCATCGATAATTGAAGCAGGGGATGGTGGAATGAAGCAAAAGGATAATCACTGGTATCCACAAATGTTCTGACAGATTAAAATGTATGGAGAGTCGCATTCAAATTGCCCTCATTCTAGAAACCTACCGATTCGCCCTGTAGGTTGTGTTAACCTTTCAAGGTTAAAAGTTCCGATTAATTTGTTTTTTTCGTTTTAAGTCTCTGGTGACACGCCTGTTCCAGACAGAGTCATCTGCGAGTAAGGTCAAACTCATACACCGAATTTCATAAGAATTCGTCAAGTGGTAACCGACTTGAGCTTGGCGTGGGACAATAACTTTGTTGACAATCACAATTTTTGAAAATCCCACATCTTGAACTTCATTCTTTCAGATTTGAATGGATTTCAGGTGGAGCAGTCTTAAAAGTAGGCTGGTCCTACATAACAATTTTCGTTGAATTCCATTTGGTTGTTTTGTTTCTTTGATGACGAATGCGGACAGATAGACCGACATATACAAAACAAAATGTGACAGTCTCTGCAGTATTGATAACATACTCGTAGCTTCCTAACATTCTCCGAATAATGAGGACAAGTCACGTGAGCAACTTCCATGCAGGTGAAAAGGTAATCTACGGGTGGTTATTCTCACTCACTATCAATGTTCGTTCAGCTTGGTTTATTTTTAATCAATCCGCTGCATACATAAGAATTTAATTTCTTTTCAATTATATTCGTAGATCTGACAAATAGAAACGTTAATATATAAATGGCGCCCAACGTACTTCAGTCCTACTATAGAAGTGACACCGTGGCCAAACCTAGTTGAATATTTTAGCACAAAATATGACTCTCTTGGTCCTTTAGATGCTTAGAAGTGCTACGCCTGATTAAAGAACTCATTATCCGGTTAAATGAACCAAAAACAGGTCTCACGGACATTCATACAATTAAGTCTCATCATCTTATCGATTTAGCAATTAAAACAATTTTTTTTAATCATTTCCACAACACCACTCTCTGACCCAATTTAGCAAATTTCGGCCGCCTCTGAAAGCCTCAAATTGTACAAAAAATTTCAACCACCAAACCAACGTAATTACTCCAATTAACAAGCAAAATAATTGCTTTAATAATATTGCACTTAAAAACGAAATTCAATCGCGTGACTACTATTTGCTATCCCTGTGTTAACAATAAAAAAAAAAAAAATCTGCAAACAGCATGGAACACATGAAACACCTCACTTCACCCGAAATAAAATGGGAAGCGCATGGAAGTTCGCCCTTGAGAGTTTCGATTTCATGAAACCAATAAATCTGAGTCAGAAAAATAACCTGAGAAACTATAAAAATTTGATTGCGAACCCTTTTTCATCATCACAAGTATAATTTGCGAGGCTAAAAAGTTGAAATGTCACATCCCATAAAAATGCCACAACAATACACTTGGCATTCGTCATATGACGTGAAGTAATAGTCAACACACAACACACATGATGAAGTACACCACACGATGATAGCACGTCCACGACAGGACTTTCTATCCTTGTTTTGGGGGGAGGACACAAAAAAAAAGATACACATAAACTAGGAGTATCCGGTTGCACTGTTTTCCTTTGACCAATGACGTAGAACAGTGGTTATGCATCGGTGCTTGTGCACTATCAAGTGCACAGACGAACTAGAACGAGGAGCCGGTAGAACTGTCGTAAGAAGTGCAATTCATTCATCGATGTAAGCGCGCTGCATATCCAACTTACGTAACTTTCAAACGTTTTAAACCGAAAACAGAAGAAAACTATTTTTTTTTTTTTTTAATTATTTGTTGTGACACCACTTCCTAACCGTGTATGGGGTGGGGACTGACGTTTTCAGCCCTTAGCTGACGACCCGATGGAGAATGCGATCCGCGTTTTTTTATGTTGCACGAGTTAAGTTGTACAACCGACTAAAGACTGAACAAACCGAAATCGTTTATCCACGTATCAACCACCAACCAACATTCAGGAACGTTTTAGAATTTTTTGTATTCCTTCGTTTCGTAGCCGTTACGACGACGACGCCGAGCGCCGTTGACGTTCAAACAAATCGAATGGGGAGAATTAAAATGGGGCATGAGGTTGATGGTAGCAGCACGAGCTCTGCTGTGTATGGCACTGTCAGTGCTTCCAACAGGCAACAGCCAACATCATATGCATGATCCTTCCATTTAGGATATAATAACAAAATCGATTTTTTTTTTTTTTTTGTTCTATTCTCCCTACCGAACCTTTCATTAGTATAGGAGTGCCGGTTTTTCATTTCAACCCTATCTCCACTCCTTAACCAAGGGATGACCAGAAGGGGGTGACTGATGTATAGTTATTTTTGTCCAGCTCTCTCAAAGGACTATAATTTCTAATAAGTTGACTTATTCGATATGATTGTCCGTATCCCTTTGCGGGGCATGGCCAACAGCTGAGTGAGAGCGGCACGGTATCAAAAGCCGGTCGAATTTGAAACCCCCTTTTCCAATGAGGGGGCTGAAGCAGTGACGAAATGAAAAATAGATTTTTTCTATTTATAACCACTTGGTTAATTTGTTGAATGTATATGTGCGTTGTAGGGGGGGGGTAGCGAGTGGAGAAAGTGGGGGTTTTCTTTCTTAGCACTTCTACTGTAAAGGTCAATGAAAAGCAACAAAAAAACGTTCCAAAACAAATTCCAAAACACATTCCATCGATAGCGCTGAGGAGTGCTTTTATTTTCAGATTCGAAGGTGAATTCTCTGGCATTGATCACTGTATGGGGGAAGTTTTGCGGAAAAAGCATGAGCGTAATAGGAGAGACGGTGTGGCGCTATTGTGCATTTTATAGCACTTACGAGTCCGAGTGGAGTGTCTGAGGTTGACGTCTGGTGTCCGTAATATATCATGGTTTAGTTAGTTTTAATCGACATTTTGATAGGTTTTTGACAGAAATAAAATACGATAAAGGTTAACTATATTCTACGTGGGAGAACATACGCATGTTTGTTCTTCCCTTTCTGTGGTAATTACATCTGCCATTTGTGCAGGTATACTAATTAGACTATATCTATATCCTTTAAGCTTCCATTCCACTTATATAGATAGAGAAAGAGTGATATTACAATGACTTGCAGCGAAAATTCTGATACATAGTCGAAAATACCTCAGAATCTACCTCTGATTCATGTCTCGCCACCAGTCTGCTACGCATTCTTTGCAGATTATTAATAGATACAATTTTTTGTACAGCTTTTTATTTTTAAAATTAATTTATATGTCCGAAAACAAGATTCTATCTATAACACGCACGTGTTTCCGTCGTCATTTGTTTATGCCACTGTTTCGCTAAAAGATAACATTACCAACTATCGTAACTTCTACTCTATTTATTCATAAACTTAAAACAATAAAAATAAATACATGTTTATGTATAATATGGAGTTCTTGGGCATGCCACCATGTAAAGGTTGATTATGGTTACATAAATGAGACTCTAAACTAAAAGATATTCGCACCTACATAACAAAAATTCAGACCCGGTAACTACATCCCAAAAAAAAGGGAGGCAATGATCTGAGTTCTTTTCCGCAAGACTGCTGACAACAAAATCGTTGGCCCTCATACCTGTTCAAAGCAATGTCAAAAGATGCATGTAGCGGGTAAGTAATTTCCAGCGTAAGGCTAGGTCTGATTCTTTTGGGGGTGTACTCGTATGTAATTTGGGTTGAATCATGAAACGGCTGACCCTTTAAAATAGTCTAGATGCGGGACCTCTAGACTTCCGTCTCTGGATTCTCGTGTGAACGTTTCTTTAGTAGTTCTAAATTTAATCAAAAATGTTGCAGTTGCAGTTAAAAGTACTGACTGTCTAGTGCAGTAAATATGCTTACAGCCAGCTGAGAGCCGACACACTTAGACCAATAATAGGACCATTATGATACCACATGGATTTGGGGAAATGGTCGCCTACTCATTGAATTGAACCATTTGAAGCCTCTGATGAATCGTAGGAGTTTTCTAATGTCTGCATTTTCAGATCGTTTAGGTCGTTGAAGCTGAAGGGTCCTAACTGGAGTTTCCTTCTTTGGGAGAGAGCTTGGCAGGTGCAAAGAAGATGAAAAATAGTCTCCTCGTCCTCCTCGTCCATGCTGTTTCTACAGAAATCATTCGATAATATCCCAAGCCTTGTTGCATACTTGCCTATTAGACAGTGCCTATTAGATAGAGAAATCAAATTCTTAGAGCATTTCAAATCCAGCTTAGGCCCAATCTGTTTTTTCGCTAGGCACGTTGTACCACTTGTCCACCTAGAATTTGTCCCCTCAATAGCATTCAGCTTTAATTTGAGTTTGCATGTAGCGATCGACATACCCAGTGAACTTTTGTCTGGTAGGGAGAGTTATTCCATGCCTGGTAAGTTCGTCGGCCTTACTGTGCCCCGACACCCAACATAGGTGAATATTGAACTGCTTTATAAGAGACAATCTAGAGCTGTTTTTGAAACAGAAGACGATTCCAAGGACCTGATTGCTGCCTGGTTGTCTAAAAAGATACGGATGTCAACGGTTGATATCACGAATTTCTTTAGACAAGATAAAACTTCTTTTATTGCCATTATTTCTGCCTTAAACACGCTACAATGATTTGGAAGAAGGAAGAAGAGATTTAAATTAAGCCCACCATAGAAGACACCACCACTCAGCCCCCCACTGAACCGTCGTCGGTGTAAAACTGTATCGACTTCATCCGCGAAGCCATCTTCCATACCAGAATGCTCTCGAAGGGATGGTCACTTGGAAGATTTTGTCTAAATTTAACTTGGTTATAGCATAGTCAATGTTTTCAGGGAAGATTTTGAAGTTGTTTAAAATGGAGGCGTGGCCATATACTTTGCTGAACCACTGTGAAGTAGCTTTAAAGCGAATGGCTGAGCTAGCTGCTATTTGCCTACCAAAAGTAGATTTAACTTTGTAATTAAATGACAATAGAAAGCAAGTACCTCACTAATTTGTATTTACGCCTATAAGGGCAAGTATAGGATGCGGAGGACATTTGGGAAAAAATTTGAAAAAAAAAAATCGAAATGCTCATAACTTATGCAAACAAACGTTTATTAGAATATAATTTGGCACATAATACGTATACATCTGCAGCTCATATTTATTCAACAAAACTAACTTTAGCTTTGATAACAGCCTTAAAAACGTGAGCATGACGAAATTACCTAAATAGTCCTTACTCCTATTGGCCATCACTTGGACAATGGCATCCTTTAGAGCTTGGATGGTATTGTGGAGATGTTTGTTAGTTTTATGTTCAACTGCGCCCCACACAAAGTAATCCAACTTATGAGTTAGGTGGCCATAAGTTTGATGTTATGTGATCATGGAAATTGATTGCCAGCCATTCATGAGTTGTTGAGGCTTTGTGCTGTCTATCCACTGTCTATCTAAGGCTTAGCAACTGCCTCTAGTACCTAGTATTCACTCGAAGACCTTGTGGGAACAAGTAGGGAGGCATAAAATAACCTTCACTACTCACTTATACTCCAAGGACCATCGCAATAGCAGGGAACTTGCCTTCCTCAGACACTAAATTTTCGTTTCCTCGAACACAAACTGGTCACTTCTCATGGCATAAGACTTATATCACACCGCGAATCAGTCCCTTCAATTAACCTCATCGACGTTCCAGGTTCCTAGTGAATATGATGCTGCACTTGATGAAGTTCCGGGCTTTTCTTGCTGACGGAACGTGTCGAATACGTTTTACATTTCGAAACAAGCAAAACATCAGAAGTCTCCAACTCGACGCGAACCTTGTAAATGAACGATCGGGCGGCTTTCAAATAATACGATATTTCGAAGTTACTCTAGTCTGCACATATGGCAACAATCACGGCGTATCTTTTCATTTCTTGAGTTAGCTATTTATCTGACATTGTACCCGGGAAAAACTTAAACGTCTGCTATATGGTTGGTTGGTTTTAGAGGGTGAGATTCTGCTCTTCACTTAGGCCTCCATTGGGCCCGTTGTGTTCCCCTCGTCTGTCGAACTGTAGGAATAGTGCTATAAGAATTATGTGTTGAAAGGAGATCATGGAGAGTATCAAAAGGAGACTATGTCATATAGTCTATATCACCGATTCCTTTCTTACTGAAGTGTGTTGGATTCGGTATCCTTGGAGATCTCAGTATCTTTAGTCTTAACCTCGCTGCTGCAGGGCAGTGGCAGAGGAAGTGTTCTACATCTTCCTCCTCCTCCTCACAGTTGGCGCAGATTGTTGTATCAGCTAGGCCGAGTCTGAATGAATGTTTGTTGAGATTGATGTGCCTTGTTAACAGTTCCACCATCAATCTCAACTGTGTTCTGCTTGAGTTTAAAGCTTTTTGTGCTGTGTTGTTACTCGGTTCTTTTTACAACAGATCTAGTCACTTTACACGTGCCTAGATTTGTCCAGTAGTTAGTCGTACCTTCTCATTGATTATCGTTTTAGTGGTTGTCAGAGGGACCCCTACTGTCTTTTCAGGATTCAGTTCTACGTTATTCGCTCCTTTCTCCTTCCCAGTTCAGTTCATTTCGACGGACTCTATTGCAAGTGGCAAGTAAGTTCAATTTAATTTTGCACTCCCTTACTAGTTGTGATTTCGACATGGGTTTTGTGATCGCGCTAATTGCTGCTTTGCTGTGCGAGCAGATGTCGATTTGCCTCTCTTCGCTGGTGTTTTCTGCGAGTATTTCAGTGAATAGCAAGTTCAATCCGTGGGTTAGCACAAAAGATGCTAGCCCCTGAAATTGTTCAAAAACAATATTTTTCGTTTTGCTATAGGAGTAATTTGGACCGTGAAAAGGGGATATGAATACCCTTGCTTCAGGGCACGGGCGTTTAGGAAAAGAGGGAAGAGGAACAAAGGAGATGTCTGTGTACGTTGACTTTAAATGTTTGAAGGTTGTAGTGATGAGGAAATACAGAGCCTGGTAGATAATTTCATATTCCTGTCGTTCGGTTTATAAAAGAATCCCTATATCGACGTTTATTATGGGTAAAATTTTGAAGGCTACTGGCTATTTCGCTGGAACATTTTTTTATAGAAAAAAAGTGATAAAATAGGGAAAGACACGAGACATTTCTACGATGTTCAAGTGAATGTAAGGAGTTTACAAAGTCTCTATCACCTATAAGTTTCAACACGCGATTCTGTACACTGTTTGGAATATACATATCGGTCTTGGGTGCACCAGGCTAGATGTGGGCGTTATATTCCATGATCTGGGCGGCTAATTCTGATCACAAAAACGGGAAATTATACGACCAGAAAATGACTCATGTTGTAATTGAATTGTTTCTCGGGCTGTATGGCACGTGGCACAGTTGAAGCTACATGCCGCCCACATTCACATCTTGCAATTGAGGCACGAAACAATGGATTATCATGTCGCGAATGAATGGTCCGATGATGCTTGCACCCCAAAATCGGCACCAAACAGTGACAGGTTGTGGATGTAATTGTTCTCAACAATCACTCGCGTATTTTCTGAACCCCAAATTCGACAATTTTGACGATTAAGAAAGCCATCCAGATGAAAATGAGTCTCATCGCTGAAGATGATTTTGTTTGAAAAAACAGCATCCACTTGTTGTTGTTTCATAATCCATTTAACTAACTCTCTTTACTGTGTTGAGTCAATTGCACTTTGTATGCATGAAGATGTAAATTTTTCGTGAGAATGCGTTGTAGAGAGCTTCTCGAAATATCCAATTCTTGACCACGGTGCCGAATTGATATTCCTGGACTCTCAACAATACTCTCATGAACTGCTTCGATGTTTTGTATTGAATGACTTGTTGAAGGATGGCCAGAGTGTCTAAGATCACTAATTGATCCCGTCTTCCTGAATTTTTGAATTAATCTCTTCATAGTTGATGAAGTTAAATCACTATTCCAGCCATATTTTGTACAAAATTTGCGGACTGTAGCTGCCGAATCTTCATTATTTTTAAAATATTGTTCAACAATGAACTGTCAGCTGTCACGCTGTTTTTTTTTTTTTTTTTTTTTTTTTGTTGGCAACACTTTATCGCACAAATGGCGCAAAATTCAAATCTGACGTTAATTTTGGGACACGCTTTACAAGATACCAAGTTTTGGAATATCTTTAAAAAAAAAATTTATTTCAACGGATTTAAAAAAAAAAAAAAAAATACGAATTTGTTTAAATTTTTTTAGAGTGATAGTCAATCAAGCAACGTACATATACATATAAGTACAAGTAAGTGCGACCTAGTCTTGAATTCTGATTTTTTATTTACTGGCACGTCAATTTATTCGAATGGCGTATTGAAAATTTGGAAAGCTTCCGACTTTTTCCATCCAAGCATGCAAAAATTCTAAATGGCGTGCCAGCAATTTATTTTTATTGGATCGTCAATAATCACTGGCGCCAGCAAATACTGTCGTGTGTAAACCCGCCTTAAAAAAATGCAATTTTCTCGAAAACGGCTTTAACGATTTCGACAAAAATTCATATCGATAGTAATGTTGCTGTTTACAATTCTCGTAAGACTCAAATAAGGGTACACTACATATTAGCGGACTTGTGAAAATTGGCTATTTCTCGGATATGGCTTGAACGATTATATTCAAAACTGATATGTAAGTAATTTTAACATTTGCAAGAACATGGCATTCAACATTTTTGACATATGATCAGACAAATTTCTCAGCTTTCGAAAAGTTTATTTTTTTTTTTTGTTTTTTCATCGATTTCGCCTAAATTTGAAGTCTGAACAATTTACAAACGAAAAACACATATGGAGCTAGTCTTGGTCTATATTTTTAATGTTCTACATTTTTGGGTCAAGCGGAACCATTCCTTGAAATGTTTTTTAGCGCCACTTGCCGTTTTTGACAATGATAGGTGCTTATTCATAAATAATCACTGTTTGACAGATCCTAAAAAATACGTTGCTCCATTAAAATGTTCCAGTTATCTATTAATAAACTTTTATATGCCAAATAAAAAACTCAAATTGAAAATATATTCTGTGGCCGAGATGTCAAATTTGAAAATGTACTAGAAACTAGGGGTGTAGGCAAAATCGAAATTTTCTAAGGATAGCTAGCCAGGGATAGTTTTAACATGGCGCAATCTAAATATGACAACTCCATTTATTCGCTTATCCCTAGATAGCTTTTTACCTAGGGGCAAACCCCACAGGCGGACCAGTAGGGATGTAGTAAAGTGGGAGAGTTGTGATTCTTTTACTTCGGATCATAACTCCGCCGTAAGAAGAAGAAGCTTTTTACCTAGGATTTTATTTGCTTGTCAGCTAGTTTGATGCAAACAGTTCTAAGTTATCACAAGTGTGCCCAGGCGGATCAGCTAATTTATTAGCTAACAATTTGTTAAATCACACTTCTTTTAGGTGCATAAATCAAAGAATTCCTCAAAGAACAAGATATTTTCCTTTAATTTAACGACTACCGAAATACGTCAGAGTCCATTTCACGTGTTCTTCATTAAAAATCCATTAAAAAATAAAAATAAACGAAGTGTACTCTCCAAAAACTTCGAACAGATATTTTTAAGAAATTATAAATAACAAATATTAAAAATAGAACGCAAACAAAAAAAAAAAACATAAAAAATATTGCGTATACGCCACATCATCCGCGTAGCGAAAAACCTTGAGCAGTGTTGCTAAAAGCTTTTAAAAGACTACTTAAGATAGATAGATAGTATTGGCTTCAAGGATAATACAAACATTGCTTGAAGAGTGAGCAATCATTTTCATACCAAAATGGAACATACAAATGCACACCCACACACAAATGTGCCCATGTTGGGGCAGGATGAGAAACGTCAACAATGTTACTGTCAGACTAATTGACACATACTAACAATATTTTCATGAAAGTTTTAAAGGACATGTACATATACTTTTTGACCTCGCTGTAAGTTTAATGTCATATTTTAAGTGTTTTTCTTTTTTTCCTTTTACTGAAACTGAATACGATGTACGAGTAGGTACATATGAAGTGATAGCATTATCCTTGATTATAAGGTTACTGACTTATCTGACTGTGCCACAAGTGATATCCTCGAAGACGGTTGGGTGGAATAGAAAATTATCCAACATGGCTTTCAAGTGCACATAAGCACATTGGTATGTGCTTCCTCCTGAATAGTTTTTACGCGCCAAATGGGATTTCACACATGACTTATCAATTGGCTTCGTAACATATGTATACGTGTTCATTGAATTATGTAACTATGCTTACTTGTCGGGATCCTGAGGCAAATAGGTCATAGAAGAATTGAAGTGAGTTGGATTTCAATATGTTTCCTGAGAACTTTGGTTGGAAAAGGACATTGAAAGAAATGAAATGTTTTTATTTTGGGCTGAAATCAAATATGAAAATCTCCCTTCTGTAGCCCTGTAGAGGTTCTCAGAGTTGAATGATTTTTACGGCCATAGTACAAAATTTATAAGCACTTGGCTATCAGTTAAGTTATGTCATTCTAATAGAGATTTATAGAACTTACAGAAAATTAAACATCTGCTAGTAGCATTCAGGGGGAAGGTTTTGCTCAAAGATGTGACTTCGGATTTAATTCGAATTATTACAACAGTGGTGGTTCGGAAGGTTTTAAGAGGTTTTCGGTAGAATTGTCACACTCGTATGGATTTATATACCAACTCATCTGTAAAATATGTTGAACAGGAGACAGTATGTCGATAGAGAATGTACGCTGCTTCGTCACAGTTACCACTGATATCGGAAAAGCTCTTAGACTGTCTGTCTTATAGATATACAGAAACATAAGAACTCATACACTTGGGATCTAAAATAAACTTTTTAAATTTTAATTTTGGTGGGGGTGAAAGCCCCCATTTATTTGGCTTATTACAAGCTACAACTAACTTAAGGCTAAAACTTAAACCTAAAACTTAAAACTAAATCTTAAAACTAAGACTTAAAGCTAAGGAGAATGGTGAAGGAGTTCGGTTTGAGGTAGGGAGTGCTGAGGTTAAAATCAAACAGGGTGAGGTTTGAGTTCACTTTTCGCAGCATACGGGAAATTGGTTCATTAGAACCATATGAAGTGCGGTGGGACGGTAGATAGAAGAGACGAGGGCGTCGTAAATTTCGTGGGTTGGTATTGAAGAAAATTGAATTATAAAGAGATGCGCAATCGACAGAGCCTGAAAGAAGTCGATGAATGAAAAGAATGTCTGCAACATCTCTGCGTTTCTCTAGAGTACTCAGGTTGATGAGGTTGAGGCGGTCTTGATAGGGAGGCAAGATAAATGGATCGTTCCAAGGGAGACCTCGAAGGGCAAATCGAAGAAATCGACGTTGAACATTCTCGATTCTGGTCACATGAACTTGCTGAAAGGGTGACCACGCTTGACTGGCGTATTCAAGGAGGGGGCGCACAAAGGTAATGTAGAGGGATCTGGTCACGTAAGGGTCGGAGAATTCTTTGGACCATCGTTTGACAAAGCCAAGTGATGAGTTAGCTTTACGAATTATCTTATCAATATGTGAACGAAAATTTAGTTCCCTATCGTACAATATTCCAAGATCACGGAGAGATTGAACGATGGATATAGGTTGACCATGAAGAAGGTAAAGGCGGGCGGAGGACACGTGGTGCTTACGTGATAAGGTAATGGATTGACATTTGGCGATATTGAGCTCTAAGCGATTTTGTAGGCACCAGTTCGAAAAACTATCAAGGTCTTGTTGAAGGAGGCAGTAGTCATGTGGTGAAGAGATGGCTTTGAAAAATTTGGTATCATCAGAGTACAGAGAGAGGGAAGAGTGTTTAATAACCCTCTCGACATCGTTTATGGTTATAATGAAGAGAAGGGGACCTAGATGGCTGCCTTGCGGAACACCAGAGGTGGCCAAGAAGGGAGTCGATAAGATGGATCTGAAGCGAACTCTGTAAGAACGGTTTTCCAGGTAAGAAGATATCCATTTTAACAATATGGGTTCGAAACCGAGGGCAGAGAATTTGAAGAGGATTAAGTTATGAGATATCTTATCAAAAGCCTTACTAAAATCAATTGCAATAACGTCGACTTATTTGCCATTCTCTAAGGCAGACAGGGCGAAGGACACGAATTCGTGGTAGTTGATCTACCTTTCAGAAAGCCGTGTTGGGTGGGAGAGATAAGAGACTTGCACTGAAAGCTTAAGGCTTCGTATAAAATACTTTCGAAAAGTAAGCAATGGGCCGATAGTTTGTTACTTCGTTCTTTGATCCCTTTTTGTGAATGGGGGTTATGAAAGTGGTCTTCCAAATCTGAGGGAATTCTCCTAGTGATAGAGACAAACGGAAGAGGTGAGAGCGGGGGAGGGAGAAAATGGGGGGGGGGGGGTGAAAATGAAGTTTTATGACAAGAAAAGGGGACATAAAGAGAAATAGAATTAAACATTTCACTGTAAAAAATTGTGAGGGCTTCGTTTAAGGATAAGTTAGCAAACTCAAAGGAACATCTACTCAGATAGGCATTTATTTTGCGGAAATTAGCTTTATGAAAGTCGTAAGAAGTGTGAAATGCAGGAGGTGTAGATTGAAGTGGAGAATTGAGGAAACAACATAAAGGCAGACATTAGCCATAAAATCACTCCTGCGAATCGCGGTTCTGAGGAGGAAATGGAGGGGTGACTCCACAAAAATAGAGATGAAACAAAGGAAAACAGGACCAAATATGGATGAACTGCATCTAGTTCAGTGTGTACTAGAGCAGTGAAGATTGGCAGAGTGGCAGTGCTATCTAACGGATTCTCACACGCCACTATAGGATGATGTTGTGCAAAAATCGGCAATCGATTGAAGATCTAAATTCCAATTTACAGGATAGGTCAATTTTATGCAACAAATTTTACTAGTGGAAGGCATTAGTCCACAGGCATAGCGCCCAAGCCTAGAAAGTGCCTTTCTAGAAGTACTGGAGCCTAATTGGCATCTTATATATACTCAGTTGCAGAAAAGTGCTTGCGATCATCATAAATGAACGATTGTTGGAAGCCATCTCGAGAGAATACAGTTTGATTCAGTACAGGTTTATACGCTCAGGAAAAGAACCGCATAGGTATCATACTAGGTAAGCCGAACAATTATTGTTTTCGCTTTGGAAGTAATCTCCATCAGAAACAGCTTGGGACTAGTGCAATACCTATTTGAAATGCCGATGAAAACCAGTGGAGTGGTGGAACAAAAATTAAAATTGAAACGCGCTTTAAAGTAATAGCAGGGCAATAACAGACGCCAATAACGTAGGTGTAACAACAAGTTGGCTATATTTAGGACCTACGTATGCAAGCTTTTTAAATGGAAGCGAAATGGAGACTAGCAAAGCTAAATAGCGAGGATTGCCAAGGAGAACGGAAAATCGAAAAGTTCTAAAAAAAAATATCCACTACAATCTAAAACGTCGTAACTCTATTAGTCAGTTATCCAATTGCTCTTTAAAAGAAAAGTAAAAACAAAACAAACAGGAAATATAAAGCCAGACTAAAACTGATCGTATAATACCCCATCGACAATCTTCTCTCCGTGGCGTAGCCGTGCCACGATGCAATGCCATCTTTCCATTCAGAGGATATTTCTGCGATTTTGAAGAGATTTTATTAGAAAACTGTTGTTACAACTTTTCTTAGCAGACAATGAGCGTGACTGCCGAAATTTGTAACCGAAGTTCACGGATTGTGATGAGATACGAGTATTCACAACAAGACTTAGTCATGACCGTAAATAGCTTTGAAACAGCAATATACGGTTGTTTTTTTTTTTTTTTAAGAAAACACTCATAAGAAGCTGGCGTAGCCATATATAATGTATGGAAGAGAGGTAGAGAAAATCGATGCCTACGAGTACATATTTTGTTTCAATTTCTAGCAAAAATATTGAGAAAAACGACGTTTTTCAAAAAAAAGTTACACCTGTACTGCTTTAGATGCTAAGAAGCCTATACCTCTACGTATAGGTATATGAAATTTCATGTTGAGGAATAATAACGATAGATCTCCAGTAGAATATATACATAGTACGAGTAGTGATCAGCATCGAAAGTTAAGTCGATCTAGCCATTTCCGTATGTTGTCGCCACTTTTTGGGGCTTAAAATGTTGAGCTAGAAAGATTAAATTTAGTATATAAACTTCTTACAACCCGAAGCAGTACCAGTGTACAAATTTTTGAAATCCGTCCACAGACATGCCTACTTTAAAAAAAATTCACTTTTCAATATTTTTACCAAAAACTGAAAAAAAATATCGTCATTCTGTACAATTCGTCGATACGTTGTATAATGACACGCCCACTTTTTGGAGGCATTTTCTTCAAAAAACCTCATGCGGCTGTTTTAAAGCTAATTACGGCAATGAATAAGCTTTATTTTCAAAATTTCATCTGAATTCATGTTTACTTCGATAACAAATAGTTACAGTCACTTTTTTATAAGAGGAAGCCATAAAATCAGTTGTTCTCATAAAATCTCTTAACAGTCGCGGAAGTACACTCCCAATAGAAAGATGTCCATTTCACTGAATTTTAATTGCAAAATTTCACCCCCATTTTATTAGGGATGGATTAGAAAATGAGGGATAGGGTATCATACGATCCGTGCATGCCATCTTGAGCGATGAAGCTCATTTTCGCTTAAATGACTTCATAAACATACAAAATTATGGAGTTTGTGACGATCGCAATCCACAACTATTTCAAAATTTAACCTAAAAGCTGAAAGTTTGGGAGCCATACATTATCCGCCATCTTGTAATTTTTATAGTTTGAGATTTTTTTTTTTTGAAACGACCACAACTTGCTCTGTTATTTTATGGAAACCATTTGTATCTATGACCTATAGTTTATCTTAAATATTTACGTTAGCAACTTTTTTTTCATTATGTTTGGGCCACCATTTTGTGTCTACTATATTTGAGATTTATGTTCCTATAGTTTTACTGTAACTGCTTCAGCTAGCTCTACAAGTAGGTGAAAACCGCTTGTCTCTGTGACTTGTAGTTCGTTCTATAAATTTTTGGCAAACGAATGAAAAAACAGTTGCATTTTGGTAAGAGTAGATACATCTAAATATCTGCATTTTACGTTGCGACCTCGTAGTAAAGTGGACGTTTATACCAAAACATTTTCCATTTGTTGTCTCGAAACTGAGCGATGAACATAATAAACTCAATTTCTTCAACAATTTATGACCATTATCAATTAGCGGATACCATAGTTAATAGAGGTGCAGCAGTGGATGATTTTGTGCAGTTGTGTGTACATAGCGCAGGGCACTAGCGGAAGATTCGTTTTGTTTTGCTTTGGTTGAATTTGAATGTTTTTGTTTTATTTTTGTTGTTTTACGTTTCGAATAGGAATGGTACAAATGTACACTGTTATGGTACATACAAATACGGCGACGATGGGAGATGCTTTTTGCTTGAGCAGAAGACGGAGTCATTGTGACTTCGGTAGGATCCCATCCCGGCCATTTCTCCTCCACTCCTTTTTCCAATGAAGTCATTATGACCTGGCTGCCAAACAATCAAAAGATGGGCAAGCTCACCTATTGTTATTTCAGAACATTATCATCATTATCTTCATAAATATGTAGGTTTGCCTAGGCAATGCCCGAAGTATTTGGCTAAAGAGAAAGTAATTTCAGGGTTAGTTATTATATGACAATACTGACTTTTAAGAAACCAAAAATTTAAAAATTAAATCGTCGACGATCTATTCCCTACAACAAATCAAAACATTCTAGCTGAAATAGCTCCCGGACATATTATTAAATGTTAGAAGTAAATGAACTAAAATTGGATACTTAAGATATATTTCCTCATAACAATATTTCCTTATAGATACTTTATCAATCCAAGGAAGAACGTGCAGATTAATTTAAAATAATATTTTACCATGTGAACACGTAAAACATACGAACAAAATTACATAATATCGAATGCCATTTGAATAGCATAAGGGAGGAAGAGAAAGTCTTTTGAAAAATTGATTAACTCCCTGTTCCATATTTGAACAAAAAAACAAAACTCATTTCCTCTTATTGTGGTGCTATAATAGTTCCATTCAGGAGAATCTGCGTCATACCAGCAGATGTGCGAGATGGTAAATTCAATTTCTTTGCTTCACATTGGAACATAATGGATATTATCGTGAGTATGACAGAATCTATATTTATCATCCCGTTAAAACATTATCCCAGTCCAACTATATATAAAGAAATATCACGCGAAAATATACGTTCAGGTACAGTCTGCTCAGAAAATCGATACTTTTTTCATGGTACTTCTTCTTCTTCTTTGAAGCGGAATGTACTTTAGATCTTTTAACAATGCCATCTGCAGAGCAAGACTGAATTTTGTTTTTTGAACCGACAAAGAGGATTTAGAAAATTTGAATTAAGGATCAGTTGTTCTAAGATTCTTCAAGTATCTTTCAATGTATCTACTCGTATACATCTTCCTTTTAGTTCAGATTGTAGTTTGAACATAAAAGACTACTCTCCATGGAAACTTGAGCAAAAAATCCAAAAATAAATACATAATTGAAAATTTTCGGCTACACCATTCCCCGGAGGTCCTGATTGGAAAACCCATTCATTAAGCAATCAAAAAAAAAGCAGCTTCCCACAACCGGATATTCTTTCGATATAGCCACTCACCTCGTTTATGGCTACGCCAATATAATTGAAAGTAGAACACTTCACGAATTAAGGTCAGAATGGATACCGTCCCTACTTAACCCGTGAGAATATTCAAACAACGAACCAAGTGTTTCGCAGTTTAAAAGAACTTATTCAATATTCACTTATTACTGGAGTGGACATAGGAGACTCGTAATCCGGGAGGCGCTATCAGAAATCGATCCATTTGTTTCCTAGCTCATTAAATATGCAAACTTCTTGAAAATAGTAGATTGCCTTTTAATCCTTGTAATTTTCATAAATATTTAAGAAACAAATATCGATTTCCCTGCCATATTGGTTGCAATAGAATGAGGCCAATCATTGCCATGATTTATCTAATTAAAGCCGCAAAAATAACAATTTCCTCGCCCTTATTTGAGTGGGCGAATGAGATTAATTTACCTTTCGTGACCAATATAGAAAAAATTGCGATGAAAATGAGTTTACTGTTTGTTTTTCTTTCGTTATGAAGGATATTATGAATATTTATTAGGGAAGGACTCACCGAAATTATACTTTTTTTTTCTCATTGCTTTCCACTCTATTTTATTTCAATATTTGCATGGTTGGTACAACTGATAACTGTGAAATTTTCCCCTTTTCTTATGACGTTAATAAAGTTAGATTGTGACGTGTAGTTTCTTGGCAAATACGAAGACATCTAGCAGTGCAGTATTAATATTTGAATTACTAAATTGAGTGCAGCCGCTGCATAAGTGTTCCCACAGCTGGCATAGAGTGCCACGTAGCGATGAGGTTATAAAATATTTATGCTTCCAAGATTACTGTCGCTTTGACGTACGAAAAGGAGGATAACTAGACAGAGAGCGGTTAGGGTGCTTAAGAGCGAGCGAAGTGAATGGCAAGGAGTCATGGGTAATCATTTATTTTATGACGGTGGGTAAGCATTGTTTAGCTTAGAGACATCAGTTTTCTGATTCCGTTTGAAGGAAGTTTGATCGTGAAAATGGAATTTATGGGATGAAGAACAATCAAACTTGAAATGTTGAATGGATGATTGTGTAACAGTTAAACCGTAACTACTTTCCTCAAGAGATTCTGGAGGTTAACGATTCCATAAAAGGCATTTTGATGCCGTAGAAGGATATGAGAAATACAGTTTTATATTGTATGAAGGATTTCTTGATTTAATATAGTTTCTGTTAAGATCTGTCTCAAACATTAGCTCATTTTCTTTTAGTAAGAATAAATTTGATTAATTTCATTTGTACAGTTTGTAACATTCAGGAAGCTCGAACATAATTCATAAATGTATCTGAAGGCATGATTGCGTGTATTGGAAAAGATGCTCGACATTGAAACGGATTAGTATGCGTTTCGCGCCATCTTCATGTCAAATTATTCTCAAATAAAATTACTTAGTCTAAGAACTGGTGAACGTTTTCCATAAAGCAATTTGGCAAAGCAAATTCATATGACTTTTTTGCAGAACGCCAATTTGCAAAGATACTTTTCAGCAAGTTTAACTAGCTTCAGGACATTCATATTTGCTACTTAGTATTTCTAGGTAAATATCTGAAATTATGGACAAATATCGATTATTTGGGTTTGCTGCCACGTCTACTTTACTAAACTTAAAATTAAGTAAATGGTTTTTTTTTTAGGAGGTTTTTTTCAATATGGCAACACTCAGACAGCTGATAGTTAATCTGACAGCTGACACCATCTTTTTATTAAAATTGTTTGGCAATTCAATATCACAAAGTCTTACGTCCGAGCAGCATTTTCATATTGTGGGAATTTATTTCAAAAATCAGTGTTCAGTAAAAAATGTTTATAGAGCGACCAACTGAGTCGGCTATTCGCACTACATTTACTCTTTTGGACTCCAAGCCACCGACAAGAATGCACGGAGTGCATATAGATGGGAATATCGACGCCGCTGAGGCCAATGCTGAGGAAAATTATAATTCATCGATTCGCCATCGTGCGTAAGAACTCGGCCTGTATCCATCGACTTTGTGAAAGATTTTGCGCAAGGATCCTGGTTTACACGCTTACAAGATTCAATTTGTGCAACAACTGAAGCCGAATGATCATCTTTTGTTAAATTTTGTTCAGTGATGAGGCTCACTTCTGTCTCAGTGGCTTTGTTAATAAGCAAGATTGTCAGATTTGGAGCGAGGAAAATCCAAAAAAAATGCACTGTTTGGTGCAGTTTATGGGCTGCCGGCATCATGGGGACCTACTTCTCAAAAAATTTAAAAAAATCGAAATGTAACCATCAATGGCGCCCGGTACAGAGCCATGATCAACGATTTTTTGTTTCCAAAAGTTCGTAAACATGGTCTGTAGGACATTTGGTTTCAACAGGATGGTGCCACATGCCGTACTGCCGGCGAAACCATCGATTTATTGAAGGAAGTGTTCAATGACAAACATTATCTCCACAAATGGACCTGTGGCGTGGACTCCAAGATCGTTTGATTTGACGTCGCTGAATTATTTGCTGCGATTGTATTTGAAGTTGTAAACAGGGATTCCAGCTTTGGAAGCCAATATAAAGGATGCGATTTGTGAGACGCTCCCGTGGTGGGCATAGGCCCGAAATCATTTTCCATCATTAGGAGGTAAAAGGAAAATTATAACAAATCTTATAGCGCACAGTTCTTAAAAAATATTGGAATACGTATGGTACAAAGTCCCGCCTCCATCCGATTTTGATGATCTTCAGAAAGACATACGTATCTACATATCCGACATAAATCAAAACCCGGTAAGAGATTCTTGAGTTAGGCGTATGAGAAATATGAATCAATAATGTTTTAAGCCTCCTTGTATCTACCTCCCACTCCAATCGATTTCGATAACGTATCCGTTTAAGCCTACGTGATAAATTTCATAAAAATCCGTTTAGTAGTACTTTGAGTGGGCTAACATTTTTGGGCGCCTTTTTCAAAAATCCTTGTTGACTGAGCTAATTTTGGGTTCGATGTTCGGGGCTAAATCTAATATTTTGTTTGCCGGCAAATATATTTCCGCTGCCTTACGAGTATAAAGAGTTAAAGATTTTTGAAACCCCGCGCTCCACATTCCACTCACACTTGATCCGATTGTGACAGTTTTTAGACAAAAGGACATACGTATCAGGACACGCATACATTCAACCTAAATTTTATCAAAATGTCTTTAGTTCTCGAGCGAGCCGTGTGAAATGAAACTTATGGACCGACATGGAACAAAAAGTGTTTGTTTAATCTGACTTGGCAACACAAGTACGAGCATAGCTTTCTCTTTTCCAACGGATTAACGAGAAAGTAAAATTAGGATACAATTAAAATAACGGCACGGAACAGTAATCGCGAGAGTACCGACTCGCATTTTACCCATTTTTTAAATTGAGTAACTTTGCAACTCGTGACCCTCGCGTGGCAAGAACCTTGATCTGGTGCGAGGGATTAAGTTTCAGTTATGTTATGGGCTATTATGCTGACTGAAGTAATTGTCTATGCAATTATTTTCCTTTTCAGACATCCTGTTAAAGAGTTACGAGCTAAGAACTCAGCCATTTATGATTTCAAAAATCCCTCAAAATCAGATTAGGGATTTTCGCTGATCATGTTAAGCCCTCGGTCAGGGTAGCATTCGAGGGCAACGAAATTGAACAGGCTTAAGAAGCGAATCCTCTAGTGGAACAACTACCTTAAGTCATCAAATATAAGCTGTCATCAAATACATTCAAGAAATTAAATTAAAGCCCAAAAAATAATCGTTCAGACGCTTCAATGCAAGTATCACTGAAATGACCACAAACTTCTCACCTTTAACAAGGCCATATTTTTAAGTGCACTCACTAAAGAGGATGGAAGTCAGGCACAATCTAAGAAAGAGACACTTGAACTCTTACTTTTCAGGTTCACTCGCAACGTGACCCCCTAGCTACAGACCAGGAGAATTTGAAAAACTACAAGGAAAATATAGCCTCCCTGAAACAGTACAAAACAGCAGGCATCTCTCTAGCACACTTTCCAAATTGTTGCATCTTAAGACTTGGATACGTATCGGCTGGCCTGGCTTAAACTATCTGTAAAATACCTTACCAAAGTGAGAAGAAATTTGGATTTTAAATGCACGAAGAAAATAATTGGCAAGCACATAAAAGAAAAGACTCTCTCGATGGACAAAGACTTATCAACTAACACCATTCCGGGCCCAGCTCTGATAGAGGTCCACATTCAAATGTAAACCAGGCTTTGTCTTCACAGGCTCTTTCATTTCAACAACATGGACTCTAGGCACTTCTACGATGGTCACCTAAGCTTGATCAATTCCTTGCTGCAAGAGAGCGAGTTCAGAATGTAACTGGATGCCATCTCTAAATCACTCAATTTTCATTGCGGTATGACTAGGATAAATTCAAACCCTGACTATTGGAACATCAATTTATACGGCACACTTATAGTTCCAAGATGGATGACGGACCTACGAATGGAATATTTGGTGAGTCAACCGGTGCGAACTTCTCAGTGAGCCTGAATAATCATTCTACCACATTTCAGCTAGAAGCATTTACCATCAAACATATTTTCTCTCAGAGCACACGAACCTCTAACACTGGTACAGGGCCCCGAGATACCTGTTGGTTCTGCTCATGAATAGCTGCAGATTAAAAGCTTCTGGAAGAATGTCTCCTGGGACTGAAATCCAAAGTTTACTTGTCCTGTAGTAGTTCGCGACGTTGCCAAATGGACATTGGCTCGTTGGCACGCCAAGTAGAACGCTTAAATGTCGCATTTCTAAGGATAATTCCATTAAGGCCTTCGAAATATCTGCCGTAGTAGTATCTATAGAACAGGAATGAGTCTGCTATGAGCCTTTAATGGGCCAACGGTTAGAGATTTAGAGGTTAGAGATTTTAGTTCGGGATCACCAATTAAGCGAACTGCTCTTCTCTGTATGTATGCTATCAAGTAGATGAAGACAATATGCTTATAACAGAAGGAGCTGTTTCACTGTAAAGTATCTCTTTGCTCTAAACAGTTAGCTCAACTTCATGGACGCCGACTTACAGATGTTGGATTTGATGTCGTGTCATGTTACGCAAAAGTTGACTGTAACCATAAGAAGATGGATGGAATTTGGTCATCCTTTTGTAGCTGTGGTACAGTAAAAATGGAAATTATTTTTTGTCCGAGGGTTGGTGAAAAAATCTTCCATAGACACTATGAGGATAGCAAGCGCGTGCTCATAGTAGTGTCAGATTCTTACTGACTAAAAAAACATCACAATGCGATTTAATTTGTTATATATTGCAACTAAGAAGGACCTTATCAAGCAATTTATCTATCATGAAAAAAAAAACTCGTTTGGCAGGTTACTTTCCACTGAAAGATCCTGCATGTTCCGCAATCTAGGCGCGGTTTATTACTATCTCGCCAAATCGAAACGTTTCGTCCTTTGTAGACGGCGCAATAAATTGCTTTCATCTAGAATTTGTAGGATTATATTGTTGACATGTCCGATTAGTCAGTTTCTATACTTTCTCGCGAAGCTTCTAATTTCAGCTTCGATTGTCGGAATTCCGAGATCCCTGTGGATATCATCATTTCTAGTATACCACGGTGCGTGGACAATTTCTCTTAGCACTTTATTTTGAAAAGTTTGTAAAATATTGGCGTTTGTTTTCTTGGTAAAGCCCCAAAGTTGTATACCGTAAGTCCACACCGGCTTTAACACTTGCTTGTACAAAAGCAGTTTGTTCTCAATACTGAGCTGGGAGTGTTTTCCGAGCAACCAGTTCATTTCTCTATATTTGATTTCGAGTTCTTTACGTTTCATTTTCACGTGAGAATTCCATTTCAGTTTTGCGTCGAATGTCAGTCTAAGGTATTTGGCCTCGTTTGCAAAAGGTATTCGGGCCAAGTTTAGGAAAATTGGCAAAACATTAGCTTTTTTATAAGTGAAATTCACGTGAACAGATTTAGATTCGTTGAGGGCGATCCGCCAGTCCCTCGTCCATTCATTTACTTTATTCAGTGCGTTTTTCAGTTTTGCAGTCGTTTCTTCGATTGTTTTACCTACGGCTAGGATAGCGGTGTCATCGGGAAACGTAGCCAGGATAGTGCCATCTTCTTTCGGTATATCTCGAGTATATAACAGATAGAGAAGTGGCCCAAGAACGCTTCCTTGCGGTACACCGGCCGAAATTTCTTTTAGCTCCGAGTATTCATTTCCATGTCTAACACGGAAGAGTCTATTCCCGAGATATGATTCTAGAATGTCGTATAGGCATACAGGGAGAACTTGTCGTAATTTACAATTCAAGCCATCATGCCACACCTTATCAAAGGCTTGCGAGACGTCAAGAAATACGAGAGCAAATCTTTTTCTCTTCAAGTGTTTTCTCGATTACATCAGTAATTCTATGCACCTGGTCAATCGTCGAATGCTTACTTCTGAACCCAAACTGGTGGTCAGGGATAAGATTATTTCCTTCTATAACCGGTTGGATGCGCCTTAGCAATATCCTCTCGAAAATTTTGGATATGACTGGAAGTAGCGAAATTGGTCTATAAGATTTTACCTCATTTGGCGGCTTTCCTGGTTTTAAAATCATTATAACTTCCGCAACTTTCCATTGGTTAGGCACGTGTTTTAATCTGAGCGCAGCATTTAAAATATGAAGAAGCTTAATCAATGCTTTTCTAGGTAAAGCTTTGAGAATTTCTCCGGTGATCAAGTCATAATGAGGAGCTTTCTTAGGTTTTAGATTCCCGATCTAATGTTTGAGTTCCCTTAGCGTTGCACTTGTAAGTGCTAAATCATCAGATGGTAAATCCGGCCTATTGACACTTGACCATCGTACGGTTTAAATGTGTCTTCCAGGTGGGCCGCAAAAACGTCCGCTTTTTCTTTATCTTCCCTTGGCCATTCATTGTGATTTAATTTAATAGGCGGCGCGGGGACTTTGGCCCTTTTGGTGCCTTTTACAGCTTTCCAAAGTGAATAATTGGAATCTTTTTTCGCTGTTAAACTTTCAAGATAAGAGCCTATCGCACGATTCTTAAAATCCTTTATAGTCTTCTTCAACGAATTGCACAGGTGATTCAAGTGAGCTTTATGTTGCGGAGCACGACTATGTTGCCATTTCTTACGCGCTTTTCTTTTTTCCTTGACCAATTCTTTTATTTCCGTAGGATATCGTAGACCGTATTTGTCCGGAGTTTTCCTTGGATTGGGAGTATTATTCCAAGAGGCGAGCTGTACGATCTCAACGAAGCGTCGTAAGTGGAACGTTCAGTTCAACATTATAAAATGGAAATGGCCCTACCAAAATATGACGCAATCCTGGCGAATTCTCCAGGATAACCCACATCGATTCGAATAAATCTGAACCTAAAAATCACAACCACTTTTATCAGCACCCACTGTTTCCTAAAGGGGCGCCTCCACAGACTCAAACTATCACCGGGCGCCACTTATAGACTAAAGAGTGATGAGACCTCCCTGCACATTCTTATTCTCTTACCGCAATTCACCCTGAGAAGCTGACTTCTTGACATCGCCTGGAATAAAATGCTCTACAACTGCCGGTAGATGAATGCGACATAGTGAATAATTTAATTCCATGGACTGTTTTATGTCACCCCAGCAATTAATTATAATTAATCTCTCACGTTTTAGATTATTGGAGCACTCTGTATTAAAAACAAGAGTCCAAGAGTTAACAACATCGCAGTCCTCTTCGTCATACATGAATCACGCGATTTAATTTACTCCACGTGCTTAACTCTCTCTTGAATCGCATATGATTCATCAGTATATAGGTACCCATGCAAGATGCAAATCAATTTTGGATATATGAGTAAACGTAAGGTTCTTACGTAACCGGGAAGATAAAGTTCTAAACTTTATGGAAATGAAGCATTAAAAATTTTGCCGATAAATTGTATCTTTAGAGCTTACATAATCCGAAATTACCCTAGTGATGCACGAACAAAATGTCTGTGCTTTTGTATGAACATCTTACGAGTAATAGCTTTGCAATAAAATTACGTACAAAGTATGCACCTTCAACAATAATTTGATACAAAAATAAATCAATAACTAAACTCACCCATGATTTAAAGCGCCATTCTTCAAATTATTCCCAACGAAATCCGTTTGGACCTTTGCAACTGATGACGCCATAGCACTGTGTTGATTTGAAGTTGAATTTGTTGTAGTTTGGAAACTAACCGTACCGGCCGCGAGAATCATCGCACTGTTTGTATTGTCCTTACCGACGAGTGGAAGATTTATCCGGCCGTCATCCATATCTTCACGGCTTTTATCCGATTGAGTAGTTTATTTGAAATTGAATTTATTCGTTCGCTTCTTACGTCACAGAATAATTTCCCATTCAATTTGAAATTGTAATTTGGATAAAGATACACTTTTTCTATCGCATTTTATTCTTAACCTTACATTCTTTTCTTTCAACAAATTTGCATTCTGAACGCCGATCACGGATCATCGATCTCAATTTTTACTCCCGAATAAATTTGAATTAAAATACGAAAATTATAGGAAAATAATAAAAAAAAAAAAACCGCGAACGGATGACTATAGCAGTGACTATGCCTTATGCTGATGCCATTCTGTGATGTATTTAAAAATTCACCTGCGCTGTCATTGGCTTGTAAATGTGTCTCCTCTTCGAGTGATGTGAACGAATATTTCAAATTGAAAACCCTTCGTGGAATCTGTAATGAAATCGAAAATTTTGGGATAAGTTTTTTATTAAATATTCAATTTGAGTTTAAAATGGGTTAACTTCAAACTGACCATACAGATAGCAGACGGTTTCACGTGCAGACCTCGAGGCGATGTATAGATACACTATGAAATATATGAGCTTGGACAGTATGAAATATATTGAAAATTTAATGAGCATTCAAGCAAATGTTGGCAACAAATAATTAATGTCCTCTTCGACTTTACCAAGAATCGCAACTACCTACTCTAATGGCTACGACAATTGACGATGTGTATAATTGATAGTTAAATAACTTTTCACCTTCCAGATGTCTAACAAACTCCAGAACGCCAATTAGAATGACAACTTCTGAAAGAAAAGTTATACATTCAACACCTATTGTGCGCTTAGCAGAGCTGCGTTAGCTTAATTGTCAGTCAGCTAGTGTACTCGTACTTTGTGATGACATTAAATTTTATATACGAGTAGTAGGTGCACTTGTAGAAGCTTATGTAAGACCGCTTTTTGCGACTTTCTTTAATATTTTGTTGTTTAAAAATTTAACGATCTTACAGTAACAAATTGTAACATTTGTCAATTAAGCAGTATGGAGATCTGGGGTCCAATTACCGCATCAGTTATCGAGCAACACGTGACTGATAAATGTTGAATTGACATGACCGCTTAAGAGATCGAGTATCGAGTATCGAAATTTGGTATTCTGTCATCAGTGATCGTGTATTTATTTATTCGATATGGTTTCTGCTAACGAGTTGAGGTGCATTTGGGAGAAAATATGTAGGAATATCTTTGTTTATTGTTATTTTTGCGTTTGTTTAAATTTATTGTCTGAAATTTATTTAAGGTTGAGTCTAAATAAAATTAATCCTCGGAAAGAAGATTTTGGTAAATTTTTTGAGCTGGGACAACGGTTTAGGTGCATCCTCTAAAATTTATATTCTCTATTATAAATAAGAATGCACTTTTATTTGTCCTGACTGTTTTGATAGACCTGCAATCAAAAGTGTATGTTGTGAAAAATATTTTCAGAAAATTATAGTTTTGTATACGTACGCAGAGTCTTGTAAAGAAAAGGGATCGCTTTTATCTCTTAAAAGTCTTCGTTCAATACACTCATAGCGATCATCCTCTGAATTAGAAGATGAAAAATAAAGTAAATCTTCAATTTTTAATTAAAGACGATAAATACAAAACTTTTCCTCACACAAAAATAAATAGTTTTGACATTTGTCAGCCATCTCAATTCAATGTAGTAGAATTGTACTAGTACAATTTTCAAAGTGTACTCGATACGTGACCATTCTTATGTGATCATCCCAATGTAGTTACTCGATCACTCGATAGCGTATGGATTTCACTCACTCGTTAACTGATGTCGTAATTTGAACCCTGTTTTATGGCCTTAATAGTTTAGTTTAGAAGAATTTAGTAGGCTTAGCTAGATTAGAAAATTATGGATCCAATTCACCGTCAATTCCACGAAGAACATATCCGGTGTAGGTATAAACAGCTTCAAATAGACGACCAGATTATCGAACCCGATCCGATATCTTATTCAACTCTGTTATAACATGGCACGGTGTTATCAGCGTCCTTAAAATTGAGCTACTTGTTTGGAGATACTCGTACATCGGAGTAGCTCCTCTCCTGTACACAACGCACAAGTTACACCGCAGCTTGATTGAGTGTTGTTCTCACATTTGAAATTCGACTCAAAACAGTTTACTCATCTACTCAACACAGTGAAGAGACGAGCTTTATAGTAAATCCCGAACCAGTATTCCACCTCCAATCGATGGCTGATCGAAGTCAGGTAATAGACTTATGCATCTTCTATAGATACTAATATGGCAGATGTTCCGAAGAAGAACTCAATGAAATGATCTCTAGGCATTCTGATCTTATTAGGCATTCTGCTAGAGTTCATCACCTTTATGTTCACGTCTGCGCCCTTGAACTTCTAGAAGTTTTCAGAAGTTAATGTGCTGTTCTAGCGTAGGAGTAAAATTCCAAATGGAATTTTTTTCCAAAACAGAGACCCAGAAATGTACAAAGAAGATTAAAAGTTGTCTCATTTTCATGCAAGCTTGTCCGTGTGCTTACAGATTAAACAGTGTCGAGTGATGACAACTGCTGAACTAATGTGGGGCTTTTTTAACTAAACCAAACTGCTACGGCGCGTCTGATCTTATTAGACTTATTCTTTCGCATAGAAACAGGGATGTTTGGATTCATATTCTACATAGTAGGTTCAACAGTCCTGCAGTTCATTGGATTATCCCTAAACTCTAGCATTCAGTATCCAGCTGTCAAAATATTCAGTAAGGTTTGCCATTTCATCATGCATTGTTTGACTCTTCCCGAACGTGTGGAAATTATTAAAAAATATCGAAATTCCGGCTCAGTTGTAAATACGCAACGTGAATTTCGTCGTGAGGTCGGTCATCATCATGGCTTCAGTGCGCACGCAATTCGTCGCACAGTGGAAAAGTTTGAGCGTGAGTATACTCTTTTGGACCTTAAGCCACCAAACAGACAGAGATCGGTGCGAAGTGAAGAAAATATAGTCGCCGTAGCGGCCAGTATCGACGAAGACCCAGAAATGTCTATTGGGCGCCGATCAGCTAAACTGGGCACCGCCAGATTCAACCAGGCTTCTTTTGCAGTTGAATTTGGGCCAACATCCATATAAGATTGTGCTGACGCAAGGGTTGAAGCCGGGCGACCATAGACAACGCCGTGAGTTCGCTAATTGGGCGCTAGAAATGTTGGCCGGAGATCCTGATTTTGGTCAAAAAATCATCTCGTACGAGGCCCATTTTTGGCTCTGCGGCTATGTCACACATGACCACAATCCACAAGTGTTCGACCAAGCATCAATGCATCCATCATCGGATCTTATTTCTTTCGAAATGAGGAAGGAGACACCGTTATCGTCAATGGTCCTCGGTATAGAGCGATGTTAACCGACTTTCTGTGGCCAGACCTCGACAACATCGATATATCCGAGCTGTGGTTCCAACAAGATGGCGCGGCGCTGCATGCCATACAAGCTTGAAGTGGTGAAGAAGAAATTTGGCGACTGGGTCATCTCAAGGCGATCATGCGACTTGACACCCCTCGATTATTTTCTCTGGATCTACGTCAAGTCCTTAGTCTACGCTAACAAGCTAACCACTTTGGACGAGCTCGCGGCCAACATTCGAGACGCTATTGCCGGAATAATGCCGCTCATATTGGACCCAGTCATCAAAAATTGGACCGACCGCTTGAAGCACTGCCAGCGAAGCCGAGGAGGTCATTTAAATGATGTTCTATACATAATGGCATGAATGTAGCTTCAAAATAAGGCTGGAACCAATTTGATAGCTCACACCGTTGTTATTTTATTCAAATTTATTTTCCTATCATTCTTATCTGGTCACCCTATATCTTATACAGACGACAGACAGAATTGAGAGACCCACTTTCTAAGTTTATAAATTGTGAAGATCAAACATTTTCAAAAAACTAATACTTTCCCTTATAGGCGCAAGTAAAAACTTAGGCAAGATGACAGAGGACACAAATCTGTATTTGGACTGCGGTGATGAGAAGATACACGTAGATACATCCCCTTTTGTCTGCCACTGCCCAGCCCTCAACCACTTAAAATACAGATTCTTTGGTAAATATTATTTCCAGCATATTGAAGAACTACCTGGAAAATCTGTGAACGATATTTACAGAATCATAAAGGTTTTAGGCTGATTTCAAACCCAGAGGCAATTAGGATATATTTCGAGAGGTATTGCTTCAAGAGCAAGGGACATCCTCTTTTGAATGAACATATCAATGGATCTAGATGGAATTATGCTTCCTTCCTAGACCATTGCAAGCAAGCTTCCATATGCACCTCTGACTTTTGTTAAGGAAAATTTTTACAGATTATTGTTGGTTTAGAATTTTTTGAAATCGGAGACGCGACTCGTTGCTTGCAGCACAAAGCTAAGTTCAAACCTATAATATCTAATGGAGGATGTTTGACATTTGAAACTTAGATGTGTAAAGAACTCAATAGGACTGCTCACACGATTCATCATGAGGTGTTCAAGGCAGAACACACATTGTTCTGATTCGATTCTTGTCAAATGCCTGACGTTGAAAGTTTCTAAAGATGCATCACTAAGATTTGCCTTAGCTATTACAAATTAGAACCCATTAACAACCTCTTTGTGCTAAAATGACTTCCTTTTCTTCTGCAGCACCTGAATTATAGATTTTTTTTTTTCTCTTATAATTGAAACATGTCCCTACGTGAATCCTTCCATATGTAGATGCATCTGTACATATTCCCAACTCTTTTTTAAAAGGAGCCTCAAATCAAATTTCAAATCAATTCTTAGGTGGGAACTCACCCAGACGTGACCTGCTTTATGTATGCACAATAGTACAAGTATAACCGCGTTAAGTTCCGTGCTACTGCACACCCTTTAATTACAGTCAGGCCACAGTGAAACTGAATTTTCTTGCCGGCGTGTCCAGGACTGCATGTCGCAAAATGTGATGTATGACTTGGAAAAGCGCAAACGTTGCGAACTTTTTTATTTTTTCTTTTTATCTCTCTCAAAGGACCGGTCGATATAGTCGTACGAGTACCTTTTAGTCTACACGAAATACTATAGCACAGAGAACTACACATACATACCACTGGGGTAAACGAATTTGCATAACCAACATTGGAACAATGTATAGATAGATACCTACTCGTAGAAGTAGAATAAATTAATCAGCAACGCTGCATGTTTCTCGTTCCCAAAGTATTTTACAAACCAACAAATTCTGACGACACTTTGTCTGATTTGGCAAATTTCCACGCAAAATTTTGCAATTTTGCGAGTGCAACTGCACTAAAAGCAACACGCCCCAGAAAAAAAAACTACGAGTAGAACGGATACAAAAAGTGAATGCACCTAGACCTGAAAATGTTTCTAAAAATAAAACCAGGACAATCACGTGGTAATCGATTGAAGTAGATAACCCGGTGCGCGATGAATAAGAGCGTAAGTGGAGTAAATGTAAAATAATTAAGCAGGTAACGAGGCATCCTTTTGGCGCTACATTTTATCTGCTCGTTGGTTTTGCGCTAAAAATGTGTAGTTTAATTAATTAAACAAAAATACTTCGAGTGTGTGATAATGGCTGTCGCATAAAATGTGTGCTGTATGTGAAACATTACCTTCGTGTAACTCGTAGGCATGTCCAAAATAACTACAACGTCTAATTATTTTTAATAATACGAGTACGTACATAGAAAAAAAACCATACCTTCTGCTAAAACACAGATGTTTACACTAATAATGTATAGCTGTGGCCATTAGAAGAATATTAAAGACTGAGGAACAGACCAACTGTGGAGACAATTTTACCTGAAATATTTTTTTATTTTTTTTTTTTTTGTAGAAAAAAGTATCGGTTGAGGTTTATTTCATATTTATTAATTAATTTCAACATCATTTACAGTAGACTAATTAGGTTATATTCGGTGCGCAACTAAGTTTTCAAAAGATGTCAATAGATGGCTCCAGCAGTAAGTGCTGGTCGATTTTGACATATCCAAAACATCATGAACCCAACTTTGACATATGGTAAACAAACTGTTTTGACACATTAGCTTTTTTTTTTGTTTTGGCGTTATATACTTTTGGTTGTGTGAAAATGTCTGATTTTGTTCCAAATAATCGTCATTTGCGGGAAGTGTTGATTCTCTTCTTTCATTCGAAGAAAATGGCAGCTGAAGCGCATCGAGAGCTACAAAAAGTTTACGGAGATGCTGTTCTAAGTGAAACAACGCGCCGTGATTGGTTCCGTCGCTTCAAATACAGTGATTTCGATGTTGACGACCGTCCGCGTGAAGGAAGGCCAAAATCCTTCGAAGACGTTGAATTGGAGGCATTGCTCGATGAGGAACAGTGCCAAACGCAAGAACAGATTGCTTCAGCATTAGGAGTTACCCGTCAAGCCATTTCCAAGCTATTGCATACGTTTGGAATGATTTAAAAACAAGGAACTTGGGTTCCTTATGATTTGAAGCCAAGGAACGTTGAGTGTGATCGTCGATTTTTCGCCTGTGAACAACTGCTTCAGCGGCAAAAAAGGAAGGGTTTTCTTCATCGCAACGTGACGGGTGATGAAAAATGGATTCATTACAGCAACCCAAAGAAAATAAAGTCATGGGGACTGTCCGGTCATGCTTCTACGTCGTCGGCTCGGCCGAATATTCACGCTGCGAAGATTATGTTGTGTATTTGGTGTTGAAACCCAACGAAACCATCACTGGGGAACGGTATCGACTTCAATTGATGCAATTGAGCCGAGCACTGCGCGACAAACGGCCACTAATGACCATGCATTTTGATTTAATGGGATTCAGTTTCAGAAAGTTTTCTTGAGACCAATTTAAAATCCTGCGAAGATCGTCGTTTAGCTTGATTATAGTTTCAGTAGTAAGCCCAGACTTACAGCTGAGGTACAGTTGAACACCATCTGCATACATGTGTGATACTGAATATTTAATTACTGTAGGAAGGTCATTAACAAAAAGCATGAAAAGAAGAGGACCAAGAACTGAACCTTGTGGAACGCCTTTTAATATTTCAGTGAATTCGGTAAAAATATTATTGTAGAAAACTGCTTGCTTTCTTCAGAAAAATGATATAATATCCCGACTTTATTAATTAACATGATGTGATTAACTGTGTCGAAGGCCTTCGAAAAGTCTAGCAGCGTTAGAAATGATATTAGGTTTTCGTCTAGAGCTATTCGCAAATTATCAGCGACCTTAAGCAGTGCAGTTGTACAACTGTGCATTTTTCTGAAACCAGATCGATCAGTGCAGAAAATATTATTTCGTTGGACAAAAACTGATATCTGATTATGAATAAGTTTCTCCAACACTCGTTGTTAAAACTGTGAACTTGAGTTAGACCGAGGTGTTGCCATATTTTGCTCCATTGAGTTCCAGGGACGTACTCAAATGAGATTTTTATGATCTGGGGACATTTTTTTTAAAAAGGTACATATGTGGCCACGCCCAAATGGCGTGTGGGCACTGCGACCAGAAAGATATATTGTGCCAAGGACACTTTTTAGGGCAGCAGTACCTCTACTTTCCTTATGAAAGCTATAATTACGATTGAGGAGGAGTTCCTTAAGTCTAATGGAGATATGATCTTCTACACAGAGCTACACACTCACATATTTAGTACGTGTTCTGTGGTTTTGTCCTCTTATAGGCGTAGGCGGCAGGTGATATCCTCTGAAATTCTCATTTTATTAAGGTGGTAAAGTACCAGTAAGGAAGCTCATAAGCCTTCTTATGTCGTTTCTGCTATAATTTAGGATATCAACTCTTTTAGCTTGTCTGAGACCTTGGGAGTTATTACAGTGGGAAATGCACATGTTGCGTTCCCAACTGTTTAGGGTCAGTTTAAAGGCAGAATCAGATATTCCGCAAAAGGGTTCAGATGCAATGAACAACTCAGAGGAACCTTTTCCAGCTGGCAGATCTGCAGTTTCATTGCCGTCTGAGAGGTTTCTGTCCACCTCTCTAATTGTCTAATGAAGGAAATTACATTGACATCTTATGTCATCCGACCGGTAATGAATGTGTGGAAAAGTACACACACACAACGGCAAGTAGTATTAAAGCGATTCTGTGTAGTACCCTGTATTTTGGAAATCAACAAAACGTATACAACGTTGTATCTTTCTATGTACGTAATCCGGGAGTTCTGTGAGGTGTAGAAATATGCAAATCTTCGATATGAATCTGTTTTTGAGGATTTTTAAAAACATTTCCTTTAACTCGTTATAAATTCTATTTATCTGTAGGTATAAGCCATTTCAACGTCAGTGAAACTGTTCTATGTTCAGCAGAGCATTCGCCGGTAAGATTTGTCTAGAAGAAATGGTACACATTTTGGATAAGAGTGCATTGATATTTGAGTGTGGTATTTCGGGTTTGAACAAAGAAGCACGTCTGCGGTGGTGGCGCCACTTTTTTGCACAATTCGAATTGGATAAGTATCTACTTTGAGGTTAGTAACACTGTACAATGAACAAAGACGAAGTAGTGCTACTAGGAACGTATGCCTTATTGGTGCTCTTCCAAAAAGTTCTACCAACTGAGCTATCTGTGGATTAGTAGTTAGGGTAGTTTTGATTGTTTGTATAATATAATTCACTCGTAAACAAATACGGATAGGCGCCACTTTTTATTTAGAAAATGAAATGCAGCTTTGCGGTTCCCTCCGCCGAATAATAAACATTATTACAAAACAAAAATGGGTAGACCACATACTTCATAGCTTAGTAAGTACAAATTCTTTTCCTATGCAATCTCTTCGAAATAGAAATAGTAATTGTTAAGCAATTAATTACTCATGCACGTTAATCTACAAAGTATCTACAAAATCAACCAGCAATTTTTACGACCAATAAAAGCCATAAAACAATATTATTTTCCCCATAAGCCGAACAAAGAAATTATTATCATAACTATTTATTATTTGACTTCCGAATAATGATAGTACAATTAAGTACAACAGTTAGAAGTATAATCAAATTTATTTCAATCTAATAATTAAATTGTGCTCAAGTTCAATTTAATGATTAAAATAGTAAAGTATGTATGTACGAGTACGTACGGCCACCAATATGGTCTAAACATATGTACTCGTACACCTGTTTGTGTAGAGCAAAAACTATGTACCGGATTCGATAATTGTGGGTGTTAACTTATATTTAATAAATTATTAGTTTTACATTATGTTGAAGGACAGGTTATGTATTTCGAGATGACAGACATGAGAAACGATTTCCAGGTACCTATATATTAACGAATGGTTTCTGGAAACACATTGATGAAGGGTAAAAATCCATGCTATTTTGTTGTTATTTTGGATATTTATTTCTTATGCCAGTTCATCGAATTTTTGTCGTTTTCTTTTTAGTTCTTTCATAAAAAAAAAAATATATTATAGTTTACCAAATTCTTTGTTTATTATTAACTTCATGCACAAGTTCACATTAATGCTTTCATTTGTCATAAAAAATAAAACAACCCTCATGCTGTGTGAAACGACAACTAAGGCGAGGTATAAAACAAACCATTCTCGTTGCCATACCGATATGGGCAATCAAAATCGTAGAACACAGTCGCCAGTTTGGTTTTACGATAGCCAGGTAACGACAATCGTCACACATAATAAAGTTCCAAATATTTAAACGTTATAGACTACCTTAAAATAGGGTATTTAGTTTGTCTGTATCACACGACATTTTGGTCTTAAATTTTTAGCTAAGAAAATGAGTTTTCATATTATATATGCACGAGTGGATATGCAGGTATATACGAAATTTGAATTTTACATGAATAGTATCTATCCGGATAGATATGTATTTCAGTTTACTTTTTAGAATATCTCAGCGAATTTGTATTTAATCTCAAAACCTATGCGACTAAATTTTCGACTTAATTTAGAAAATACAACTAGGTGCAATATTTGTGGATTATATTTTGACAGGTTTTTGACTTTTTGCGTACGCGAACAGTGTATGTATACCCAGGAAGGTACACATTTGTTCATACTATTTCATCGCTTTATATAAAGGGTGGTTAAATTTTAAGGGCCGATGATGAATGTGAACCACACCTAAACGTCAAGTTTTTTTCTACATTTCATTTGACATTTCTCAATTTCAGACTAACTCAATTTGAACCATGGAAAGATACACAATAGAGCAACGCGTTAAAGTTATTCAGGCTTATTATGAAAATGGGCGTTCAAATCAAAATGCATATCGTGCATTTCGTGATTCTTTCGGTCAATTTAATCGTCCAAATGTGCGTACAATCGGAAAAATCGTGCAAAAATTTGTGCAAACCGGATCTGTAGGAGATGTGAAAACACCAGTGCATGCTCGTACTGCAGAAAATATTGTTGCTGTTCGCGATAGTGTGGCTGAAGAGCCGTCCACCTCAACTCGTCGTCGTGCCCAACAATTGCACCTCTCACGCTCATCGTTGATGAACATTATGCATAAAGACTTGCATTTACGCGCTTACAAGGTGCAATTGACTCAAGAACTAAAGCCTCTTGACCATTTCAAGCGTCGTCAATGGTCACAATGGTGGCAAGAAATGGCAACAGTGGATGATCAATTTTCGAAGAAAATCATCTTCAGTGATGAGGCACATTTTCACCTCAGTGGATTCATCAATAAGCAGAATTGCCGCATTTGGGCGAATGATAATCCAAGAGTGATTGTCGAAAAACCAATGCACCCACAAAGAGTGACTGTTTGGTGCGGTTTATGGGCTGGCGGCATCATCGGGCCACACAGCTAACGAAACAATGGCTCTTTTGCGCGACAAATTCAGTGGCCGTATTATCTCACGTGGTGGCGATGTCAATTGGCCGCCAAGATCATGTGATTTGACTCCGTTGGACTTCTTTCTTTGGGGTTATTTGAAAGAAAAGGTGTACGTCGATAAGCCAGCAACAATTCAAGAGCTAAAGGATGAGATAATTCGGCACATTAACGGCATAGAACCTCAATTATGCCTCATCGTCATCGAAAATTTGGACCATCAGATGGAGGTGTGCCGCCGAGGTCGCGGCGGCCATTTGGCCGATATTTTCTTCCATACATAATTGAACCATACCAATTTATCATAATAAAAAGAAATAACAGTAATTTCCTAAATAATTTGTGTTTTATTCAAAATCAACATCGGCCCTTAAAACTTAACCACCCTTTATATCTAAATCATGTGGAAATAGTAGAGGAACAAAATTAAAAAATTAAACTGATCCTGACAGAAGTGCATTAAGCTTGTAGATCTCAATAAAAATGTGCTATTAGACTGTAAGCTGATCCTTAAAACTACCAAAATTGGAGATCAGAACTAAAATAGATCAAGTGGGATCTCGGCCCTGGGCAGACCTCAAGAAGTTGACCAATCTTGGTATTACTTGGAATTATTCATTGTTATTGTTGTTGATTTTGGTTTCTTTCTAAATGGTTCAACAAAAGATTGGTAGGCATGATTTTTCTAGTTAGAACCATACTGGCTTTTCATTTTGGATCCGTCTTCTTTAGCAGAAATTCCATGGGAGACCAGCCATTTGAATTAATTATAATTGTAGTACCATAAAGCCGAGATGACGCTTTGTGATGTTTGACTGATTTTAAGTAATGAGAAAATTATCCTTTGAGAGGAAAGTCTCTTTTTTCAATAAACCAGTGGTGATGGTGACCTCGTTTTTGCTGAGGTTGGATGTAAGTTCGTCTGCGTAGTCAGTTAGCGGAGATGCTTTTTTCCATTTAATTCAGAACAGCATCACTCTGTTGGAATTTTTGTTCAAGGAGTAGCTAGTAGACCTAAGTGAGCTCTGCATTCACCCTGATTCCTGTTGTTGTTGTTGTTGTTTGGGTTTTAATACGACAGGTACGTATGTGATAGATTTCTAGACGAACAAAAAAACGACAATAGTCGCTACTGAAAGTTCGCAGCACGTCCCGACGGCTAAAATGACAATAGTCGAAAAACGAAAAACACCAAAGGAAATCGGTGTACCTGGAGTTTCTGATCAGCCTTGACTTGAGACGCATGCCGGTTAGTCGGTTTATGGACCGATAACAGGAGAGCTGCGCAATTAACAGAGATTGAAATACAAGAATGACGAATGAAGTTTCGCTTTTCGGTCTGCAGATACTATAGAAGTGAGGCAACTACAGTAAACATACCGGAAACAATACATTTTTTAAAAAAATATTTTTTTCAGTATATAACTACACTAACCTTAAACTAAAAAGTATCTTCAGCAGGCATGGGAATGACACAGGAGCCAAAATGGCACAACTGCATGCAATGGGGCATGGTTTGGATAAACTACCGCCAGGCCTACTACCACTGCGTTTTGATATCTCCAAACTTGAGTACAACACCATGCATAATAATAGTAGTGATGGTAACTCGTTGAATAGCTTTGGTGGAGGCAATGATCTAACAATTGAAACTGCCATACGTCATCACTCACCAATATCGAATGGGCCAACAGGCACTGACATCCGACAAGTTTTCTTCTTCTAGCTGCATGCACGACTACAGCCTGGATCTTACACCTATTGTAAAATGCTGTCTACCAGATCTACTCTGTACATCAGAATAGGTCTGACAGAAGCAGGGTTTCAGACAAATATATCCTCGTAGCATTTATCTAGCAATCACTGCAACCTGTTTGGTTCTGCATCACGAGTATAAAAGTTTAAGAAAATATTTGACTACCTACTCAACGAATAGCAATAGTAACCCGATTTTTCTACATTTTAACTTCTCACTGGTTGAATGTATTTAAAGGACATGAGATTGGATTTTAAAATTCGTACCTGATAGTGTCTGAATGCTTCATTCAACCCGAACTATGAGGATCAACAATTTCGTGCACCCGATCAAACTGAGGTGAAGATAGCAATATCTTAGCTTAGATCAAACAAGGCTGCTGGAGTCGACGGTTTAACTGCTGAACTATTTAAAATAGATGGGGATAATCTACTACGGATCATCCATCAACTTATCTGTAAGAAATGATCAAACAAATGAAACCTCAGCATAATTTGCACGATCCTCAACAAAAGAGAGCTGCGCCAACTACAGAGGTATTAATCTGTATCGATTTTAAAGTCGCATATGATAACGTCTATAGAGACGAGCTATACAGAGCCATGTCTAGTTTTGGCATCCCTGCACAAATTCGTCCTTCTGTGCAGGATGACGAAAAAGAATGCATGCTGCTCAATAAAGGTCGGTAGCAACATCACCGGGGCTGTTGATGTCAGAAAAGAACTATGCCAAGATGAAGTGATTTTTAGTCCCATTTGTATCGACGGGTCATCGATATCGGTTGTACAGAGACATCGACTTAGTCAGAAGGGTTCGAATTCATCGAGCAAATGAGCATCAACGGTCCGGCCCGGAAAGTCTTCAAATTGATCCCCGAGAGACGATGCATGAAAGGAAGACCTCCTAACCAACTTCATGTGCAAAACTGGAGGTGGCTAGCACAAGATCGAGCGGCTGGAGACGCTTTTTGGTTGAGGACCGGGTCCACCCCGGACTGTATCATTATCTAAACAAAAGATAGCAAGTCCACACTGACATTGAATTCGTGTAGATTTAGGAGTTAAAGATTACGCATTCGTTGGGAATTTCTTTAACCCCCGGGGAGAGAATTTAAACAGAAATTTTAAAATTAAAGCAAGTAAATGGGATTTGACTTCGTATAGCGTACAAAGTGTGCCTACGAGTATGTCCTAGTTTAGCCACTTAATTAAATAAATAGAAACCCACATTCGTATTACTTTTTTTTTTTAGAAACCAGCATGTCGATATGATACTAAGATTACAAGTCAGCCAAAGTAAAAAAGTTGCGCTCACTATTCGCCTTAATGGCTTCGTGCCACTTTAGGGGCCAATTAATTAAAATGCAACACAAGCGATCCAATTAAAGCACAGTTCAGTGTAAATTGAAATTATGCGAAAATGGATCTACTCGCATGTGTGAAACTTGTAATTTAATTCACAAAACAGGGTATGTAATTTTTTACCCCTTAATAATTCAATATCAGTCTGTTACTCTGCACAAGCTGAATTGAATAGTTGGCACCCCACATCATATTTCTGTCGTATTTATTTCCATCGTTATGGGCTATATTGTGACCCTATTCAGTTTAACATGGCATAGTTTGGATAACTGACCCATTTGTAAGACACAGATACTCATAATGCTGTGGTATATCTATGGTGTAAATGTTTTAAATATGATCAGCGAGAGAAGCAATTGAAAGCTTCACACTCGACCTAGATACCATAAAGCGAAAAATATTACGAGAATTATAAAAAAGTATTAATGTATCTTCCACAACTGCGACACTGTAAAGCGATTCTCTAAAATTACAAACATTGCTAACACATGATACCGCAAACGCTGCGGTCCCTAAACGTTGACTCGCAAAAATTAATGAAGTTTTCAAATGGCCAAGATACCACACAAGTTAGACTCTAAAAGGGACTACATGCAACGAACGACTTCTACGGATGTACATATGTAGTTTCAAAGGACTCTACAGTAGCAGCAAAACGAGGAAACTTCCTACAATGGTGGTGGTTGGTTATTTTTAACAAATTACCGGAAAAGTTCTTGAAACTTGTAGGATATTCCCTCGATGGGTGTAGATTTGACATTTTCAGCTATATGAACTCTTTAAACACTTCTACCGCTGGTGATTTGGGAGTAAAAAAAAAGTGGCTGGATGCAATTTAATCCTTGAAAAAATCTTGAAAATACTGCTGATATCGCGTTTAGACAAATGAAAGGGGACGTTGCATTTTAAGTATTTAAGTTCTTCCCTGAGGTCTGGAGAATTTTCTTTTTTTCCCGTTTTTGAAAGTTTCCATCGGACTTAAGAGTTTACCAATACTTTCAACGAATGCCTGCCCCTTAATTTTTCCCAGTTGGAAAAAAATTGGAAAAATTTTAACAATAACTTTTCCTTCATAAGAGACCAACTATAAAGAGATAGTCGACTTCGGGGGGCTTTCTTAATTCTCCGCCACATTCCTTTTCATTTGTCCGAATGGCCACAACAGCGGTATCGATGTATAGGTTACATTTAAAAAACATTGGGACGGTATTTGGGCGCATACATTCTAACTGTTGCTATAGGCAAAATAATGACAGCTAGGGATTTACACCTCTGCCAAATTGATTATTAAAAACGAAAAATTAATCGTTCTAGGGATGAAAAAGTTGATACATTTGTAAATTTTTTCTATACAAGCGACATTAAAAAAATACGAGTACACTAGTACAATTTTTATAAAGGGTGACCAGATAGCAATGATAGTTTTTCCAATTGTTATGTTTCAGCAGCTGTCAAAGCTACCAATGACATCCAGCTGTCAAAATTACCTATGACATCTAGCTGCCAAAATACTCAGTAAGGTTTGTCATTTCATCATGCATTGTTTGACACTTCCCGAACATGTGGAAATTATTAAAAAATATTATCGAAATTCTGGCTCAGTTGTAAATAGGCAACGTGAATTTCGTCGTGAGGTCGGTCGCCATCATGGCTTCAGTGCGCAAGCAATTCGTGGCACCGTGGAAAAGTTTGGGCGTGAGTACACTCTTTTGGAGGCTGGGGTTTCCATTATGTGCACTAAGCAAATTTATTTTTTTATTTTTTTTTTTTTTTTGTTTAAATTGACTTATTCTAAGATGTACTGTAAAAGAATTTTTCTGAGGAAACTTTTTTTTCTATTTTTTTTTTACTTTTAAAGTTTTCAATTTTCACAGAAAAGTGCGTGAACTAGTATACAAACTGCACAAATGGACGCGTTCACTTCGCATAACGCTTGTGCTAAGTGATTTCTGTTGCTGAAGAGGGGCATGGGTGGGGTGGTGAATGCAGTGAATGTTGGAAAATATTATATGTATTGCCATATGTCCCAAAGTTAAAATAATATAAATTTAATTTTGTATTTTTTGATACCCATTTTCTTTTTTTTTTTTTATTGACTGAAAATATTATACTGCTAAATACCCCAGAGTAAATATAATTAAACTTTAGCTCCAGGCGCCTGCCTGACAGTTGTTGACATACTCTTAGCGGAGCGACGAAGTCGCATGAGTGGCTAAATCCTGCGGAAAAAAAGGGTTAAAATCCTGTCGCATATTATACCCACCCCATACTTTAAATACACCAGACTTTCTTACAGGCGCCTGCCTGGCAGTTTTTGGTATACACTTATTCAACTATGTAACTTCGTTTAAAGCGCCAGGTGATTTTCACTTAAACTAGCAACACTGTTCTCAACTATAAACAAATGGAAAACATGCGAAAACAATTTTTCATTTCCTCAAGAAAAAAATATTATATTTATGTTTTTTAGGCCATTTTAAGCCAGAAAAAAAAAAAAAAAAAAGTTGCTCAGTGCGCATAATGGAAACCCGCCCCCTTTTGGACTTTAAGCCACCAACCAGAGAGAGATCAGTGCGAAGTGAAGAAAATATAGCTGCCGTAGCGGTCAGCATCAAAGAAAACCCAGAAATGTCTATTGGACGCCGATCAGCTAAACTGGGCATCGCCAGAGTGTCAACCAAGCTTATTTTGCGGTTGGATTTGGGCCTACATACGTATAAGATTGTGCTAACGCAAGAACTGAAGACGGACGACCATAAACAACGAAGTGAGTTTGCTAATTGGGCGTTGGAAATGTTGGCCGGAGATCCGGATTTTTATCTTCACGGACGTGGCCCATTTTTGGCTCAGCGGCTATGTCAACAAGCAAAATTGCCGTTATTGGAGCGACCACAATCCACAAGTGTTCGACCGAGCATCAATGTATCCACAAAGATGGATTGTTTGGTGCGGTTTATGGAACGGTGGCATCATCGGACCTTATTTCTCTCAAAATGAGGAAGCAGACACCGTTACCGCCAATGGTCCTCGGTATAGAGCGATGTTAACCGACTTTCTGTGGCCAGAACTCGACAACATCGATATATCCGAGCTGGGATTCCAACAAGACGGCGCTACATGCCATACAAGTGACGCAACGCTTGAAGTGGTAAAGGAGAAATTTGGCGACTGGGTCATCTCACGGCGAGCGTTCATCAATTGGCCGCCGTGATCATGCGACTTGACACACCTCGATTGTTTTTTCTGGGGCTAGGTCAAGTGCTTAGTCTACACTAACAAGCCAACCACTTTGGACGAGCTCGAGGCCAACATTCGAGACGCTATTGCCGGAATAACGCCGTACGTATTAAACCGAGTCATCAAAAATTGGACCGTACCGTGTTGGGGTAATTGGTCTTAACAAGTGTAATATGGAAAGAGGCGATATTTTCCGGATCTTGCGACCGTTTGGAATCACTGGGAATTTTGTGTATCGAACTGTTTGAAGGCACTGGTGGAATAAAAGACCATCAAAGATCCGGACGCCCTCGCACTGTCAGAACTCCACAAGCAATTAAAGCAAAAACGGAATGAGAGACCGAAATCTCTACGCTACTAACAGGACGCTTTTGAACATTACTTACGGGGTTTAGGGCCTTCACAAGACCTACGCTCATCACGTTCGATTTCTGTAAATATGTCGCATATAATGTGTCCTCTTCGACTGTCCTGCGCCATGTATATACGAGTATGTCTCGTTCGACCCGCTCTTTTTCCTTCCTGAATTCGCGGGTTTCATTTCATAACTTGGCAAGCAATAGAAGTGTCGGCTTTTCAAAATGTATGCCCGATCCACTGCCACCTTCGTCTTTAAATTATGATGTCTATAGGATCCTGACCTATACACTTACCGATCTCCGCATTAGAAATGCGGTTATGCCAGCAAATCTCCAAGATGATTTGTTCTTTTGAACATGGGAATGTAAATAGGGCTTCTTTCCATTTTTTACAAATGTAATTATAGCCTAAAATGTTAAATTATTAAGGATTTAACAAATTTGAATTAAATATGTTCAGCTGTCAACAATTTTGGGTTACTCGTATTTCAAACTATTTTGTAGAACTGTGCAAGACCTAGAAACCATCGTTTTTGTCAAGACCTTTTTTTTTTTTGAAAAAAAATAAACTTCTGAATGATTGATTGGGCAATGTTAAAGATCTTCTCTGTTTGACTCATAGAAATTAACCCATATTAATGAGCGTATATCGCAGTCGTTTTTGGACAGGTTTCAGATTTTCCAGTTTTCTTTCACCAGTGGCAGCTTTATTTGGAACCAAATGCGTTCGAACCAGAGCAGTCAGGTGCAATTTATAGCTATACAGGATTAATTTGTTGTGCTTTTCAGTGTTGTTTTCACCCTCATGTGCGCTCCTCATAAGCATAATTATAGTTGACTCCAAGAAAGGTGTACCTCGACCTGGAGCGAATCAAACAACACCTCGAAGACACACTCGATGCCGAACAAGCAGGTTCCGCTCTGGATCCTCCTGTGTCGACCACATCAACACCCTTCGGATTACCATCGAACAGTGCGTTGAATATCGATCGCCACTTCACCTGCTGTTCATCGATTTTGAGAAGGCGTTCGATAGTGTTAACAGGGAATTTATTTGGCATGCCTTACGCAGGAGAGGTATTCCTGACAAATTAATTGCTATTCTCAAAGCTACATACGAAGGGTCCAAATGTCACGTTCTGCACACAGGAAGGTTGTGTGAGGAATTTGAGATCCAAAGTGGGGTAAGACAAAGCTGCATTCTTTCACCAATACTATTCCTATTGGTGATTAGCAATGTGCTTCGTGCAGCTTTGTCGACGGAAAACGGAGGAATTCGATGGACTCTTACAACCCAACTTAAAATTCTTGACTACCCTGACGACGTATGCTTACTTTCTCATAGAATTATGGACCTCCACCAAATGACAACAGAAGTGAATAGGGAGGCTGGCGTCGTCGGGCTGAAAATTAATACCGCAAAAATTAAAATTATCAGTCTTGGAAAGAACTCATCGGTTCAAATATGCATTGCTGGACAACCGGTAAAGAGAGTAGAAGATTTCCAGTATCTTGGGAGTATTGTCTCGACCGATGGTGGAACCGAACTGGATATAGCCAACAGAATCACCAAAGCAAAGTCCAGGTTCGGGATGTTGTCCAAAATATTGCGAAGCAATGCAATCAGTTTGAACACCAAGCTAAGACTGTTCCGCTCCAACGTTAAATCCGTGCTGGTATATGGATGCAGGACGTGGAGAGTGACCACTGTTATCACCAGAAAGCTGCAAACGTTCGTTAATAGGTGCCTGCGCAACATCTTAAGGATTTTCTGGCTCAATCGTATCTCTAATGAACACCTATACGAGAGAACGGGTCAGAAACCAATAGACACAACAATCCAACGACGGATTGGCAGTGGATTGGTCACACGCTCCGAAAGGGTGACAGCTCCATAGCGAACCATGCTATGCAATGGAATCCCTTAACTCAGGATGGCAGAAGACCTGGTGGTCCAAGGAGAACATGGCGCAGAACAGTCGAGAAGGAAGCACGGCAGTTGGGGAAAAGTTGGGGAGAGCTGAGACACATTGCCGGAAACCGTACACGATGGCGCGTAGGCGTAGTCGAGGCCCTAGGACCCACAAGGGGATATAGAACATAAGGTAGTGAGATTCCTTTCCCGCAATTCAGCAGCTAGATAGACCTTTTCCTACAGCACATTGAAGCAATCTTATGACTTCGGATTTTGATCACTTATACTCGTAGTAGTACCTAAATAACTTGAAGACGAATGCAATGCTGGAGCTTACAGCTACTAATAGGTACAAGCACATTGTGTTTGACTAACACTATCGTAGCCGAGGCGGTTAGCACTTAATATTGACGACAGAAGCATTTTCTGCTTCATAAGAAGCTCCGGCTGTTTCAATTAGCGATTCCGACTTCCTTTGGTCGAAGTGGATCTGTCCACAGATGCAGATAAAAACCATAACCTAACTTTCTACAAATGCTTCCTCTATCTCCTTTCTTTCGAAATTTTTAAATAAAGTTATAATCATTTGATCACCCTGCATCAGGTTTAATCTTTTCACAACCAAGTGCGTAAGATAAGAAATGCGTATAGCTACGTCAGTCTTACACGTATGTACTAGCTGCTACGAGTATCTCCAAGTCTCAATTAGAATCCTATCCCCTCAATAGGTACCAATATTATTCTCACATGGAAACAATTAAATAAAATAATTTTCCGTCGCATACGCAATGTGCCCCAGTTAAATGAAATTATTTACTATTCTCTCGAAACACAAAAAAAAAAAAAAAAAATCGACCATCACACTAACAAAAAATTCACAAACTAATTTAATCAAAATTTCCAGACGATTCCACAACTAAGTGGCCAGGGTCAAGATCGCTAAAAAGCAAATTTTTTTTTTTTTATTCTACCATGTGTGCGATGTGTGCCTGAGCATTTAATTTTGTTATCGATGAACATACGGATACATACGAGTACATATGGATTGTATATAAATACAGACTTGTGTTTATAGTAAACTTATTTATGAATAGTTTTTCTTGTTTTATTTCCGCAACTAATTTGAATTCAGTACACAAAATTTCTTCTCTTTAAAATGAATAATAATGGAACGCACTGTGAAAGGTGACTGTTAATTGGTTTTTCTGGGAATAGTATGTATATTTGTTTATCATTTGCCAAAGAGCCGCTGAAAAAAATACTACCAAATACGCATTCTATATTTGGTATGACAGTCACACCGACTGAATGGGTCTATGTCCGGTAGGAGTACTTAAATGTCCTACTATTCATCCGACGATGGTAGAGTTTTTTTGGTGGTGCATGTATATTTGCTGGTTACAAACTTGAGAGGAAAAACGACTGAACCGATTTTGATGAAACAAAAAACAGACAAATTCTCTTTCAAATAAAAGTGGACCATCATCTATTCTCTACAGTTTTGACACATATAGATAAAGTTAATCACGTAATAAATAGTCGTAATAAGGGAGTGGAACTTCTAAGTTTTGAAACAATTTCTTGGTTAAAAATATATAAATACAATACTTTTGATTGTATTTTTGAAGTACAGAACAGTTTTTGAAAAATAATTAAAACAAAGGCAACACTTCTTCTTTCGCACTACAGTCCGTTGTGGACCCTGACGTCAACAAAAATCTATCTCCATCTTGTTCGATCTAGAGCTGCTGCTCTCCAGTTGTTTATTCTTACAGGTCGTGCTCTGGAAAAGCTATCTATCCAACTCTTTCTTTGACCACCTTGAGTCCTGCGTCTTTCAGTGTTCGATCATCATCCATCTTGATGGCACGTTCTGCACAGCGTAAACGTCCAATTTTGATGGATTCTACAATGTCAGGATCCTTGTACAAGACTTTCAGTTCATTATTTGAACGAATTCTCCAGACACCTTATTCTATCTGTACAGGCCATATATACGTCGCAATATCTTAAGTTCAAAGCTGGCTCGTTGACGTCCATGCTCTTTTGTCATGCACCAAGTTTCGGAACCATTTGTGACCACAGGACGGGTCAAGGTTTCATAAAGTGTGCACTTGAGAGTTATGTTCATAAGTTTGGACCTCATTAGTTTGTTGAGTCCAAAATATGTTCCGGTTTCCTCAGAAGAGATGTCGTTGATTTCATTTACTTTTATTCCCAAATCCACAAAACAATGAACCTGCTCTATGATGTGGTCTTCGACTGTGATGTTGTGGTGTTGTCATCGATGCTCTCAGTTGACTACAAGCCCTACACCATTTGTTGCCTTTCTTATTGCTAAATAATTCAGTTTTAGCTGGCTTTCGTTTCTCGAAATAAGATCGACATCATCTACGTACGAGTTTCGGACTGTAAAATCTAAAACAAAGTTAAACCAAAGTCTTTGGTCTTAAATGGGTCGGACATGTCAGCTACGATTTTAACTTTCCATTCGAAATCTGCTAATATTATTTTAATCAATTTTAAGTGTAAGTTTGGGTGGTATACCATAAATTGCAGTGTGAGTGAGCCTTCCAATATAACTTCAAAATCTTTTTTTGGAGCTAATTCTTTCGAAAATAAGGATCAGTTTTATAGTGAAAGAGTATTGAATTTGTGCTCCTAGTAAAGGCAAAGCTGGGGTACAGTTGGGCAGTCTATTCAAATCTCCTTGAAGACACCTGCAATTTTCCACGGATTTAATAGTCCAAAACCTGAAATTTTGAAAATATTATGGAATATCGTTGATAAAAAATACGAAGAGCAAAGGCCCTATGTGACTTTCTTGCGGAACACCAGATGTTATTTTAATAGACTCTGGAAGACAGATCGCAAAGTTTACAAATTGGATTTGATCTTGAAAATAATAAGAGATCCATTTCGAAAGCTGAGAATGAAATCAATTTGTTTGAGCTTATAGATCAAAACTCTGTGGTTCACTCTGCCAAAAGTCTTAGAAAAATCTATGAAAATAATATCGGTCTAACACCCACCATTAATGACGTTGTCGCATAAAATGGTTCTTGAGACAAATCCACACTTAGATATCATTTCGTTAATAAAAAGTTAAGTATATCAAAGCCTTTGGGGATGCCATAGAACTCTGTTTGCCACCGGCCTTAAACATTTTCGATTTTTAAAACTTCACCCTTCATATTTGTTTCACACTTTACTGGCTTTTTGATCATTTTGAAATTAAATCAAACTAAATCAAACTTACAAACCAAATTTCATCAAAATCTGTTCATTAGTTCTTCGGTTCCCCAATGCGTCCGTTCCTTAATGCGTCCGATTTTGATGAAACCCAGATTAAACTTAGGTATAAGACGAATTTAATCAAAATACAAAGGACAAAAATTGCTCGTTTCGATCTGAAATTTAATTAAGCTTGAATTCAGGTAATGCGACTCTAAACTTAAGGTTGCACTGAAGGTGGGTAGAGTGAAGCTTGTGGCTAAAAGAGAATAGTGGGTGGAGGATGGATATAATCCCTCTGCACTATACGATGAAATGATCTAGCTCACCTAGTAGGAACAAATTCTATTAGCACTTGTAAACAATTCGGTGCTATGGTCTCAGTATAGAAAAAAACAAGAAATTTTGCGGCCGGCGATATGTGATTGCATGTGACAGGAGTTTGCCTCGATGGTGACTTAGCGACTCGCTACCCACTATCCTCCAGCCAAATAGCTCACAGTGCGACCGCAGGTTAAAGAAAAACAAATGATATCACCTAGTTTACACTAAAAGCTCTATAAAATGAACATTTAAATTTTTTAAACAAAGAATCAAAAATAGAAATAAATTATTTAATGGAAACACTATTAGCGTGTAATCTGACTCACTCTTGCCGGATTTCATCAATATCTTCGATCAATCAATTGTAATCAATTACTACAACCCTACTCATGACACACTTAAGCAATATTGTTTTGAGAAATGTAGAAAATTTTCCAACGATCATAGTGAAGTGGCAGCATTGTTTGGCATCAAATGTATGCATGTGTGAGTTAAACTGAAACATTCTGAATCAGCGAGAGATGATTAGGTGTATGTGTATGATTTTTCAGCCACTTACTGCTTCCAACCAGGGAGAGTCTTGAATTTATTCATTCACTTCATACGTATCGTTTATCTGACCAGTGGTAATTAGTTTACTGCTTTGTTAGTCAGAGGAAGATACGCTTTTACTATGATCTAATTCAAGGTGATAAACACTTAATACAAAGCTTGCACTATATAGATATTTATCTTTTGTTTATCTTTTTTTTTTATTTATTTGTTTATTCATAATATTTTTAAATTCTTTCGATGTTTACAATATATTAGACAAACTTGGAAACAAATTGTTCGTCGACACGAGATCACTAATTGTTTACGAATATTGAAACCTAAACAGCTGATGTCGAATAGCAATTTTATTTACCTTTCAGAACCAGGCTTACCAGTTGCAAGGTACAAGTATAAAAACCAACTTGTTAGGAGCGAAATTAGACATAGTTTATACTTTCTTTTAAACATTATGCGGCATAACTAACTGAGCTACAGAATCTCCAAAATGGACTTCAGTAGCTTAGAAATCTTAAAAGTTAAGCGAGAATGGTTGCGAACTTGAAAATTGTAGCTGTCTATTGTGCTATTCTGTTCAAGTCGCCGATGTTCAATGTGCTTTCTTGGCGGATGATAGCGCTCAACACCGCTTTTAGCTGATTCTGCGTCAATATATGTTCGCGTTCACGCAGTGTAGCAGAAAGGAGCAAACGCGTTGTTGAGCAAACTGATGTGTAGTTAGCGTCTTCTTTCCTGACACACGATCTTGAAAGTATCTGACAGTCACTTGCGATTACATGCATTTGACGTTGAATTTTCTCACAGTACTTTTCAAGTACTGTATTGTTCGGAAAGCGTGGACCGAATCCTGGATGCATGATTCGCGTCGATTGCATTGTGATTGTGGGACCGCCATGTCGCCTTGTGAATGCCGAAATGCGAGAATCGAGTACAACCTACGACGATATTTCATTTCGTTTCCGGAAGGAGTGTGAAACGTTTTACAAAAAACGACAGAGGAAAGGACGTACCAGTCGATATAAGTTGTTAAAACCTAGAGTACTTCTGGTACGAAGTTAGTGCTTGGAATACAGACAAAAGTAAAATTAACATTTCAATGTTTTTCTAAAAAAAATTGGTGGAGAGAAGGTGCATCAGTATGTTGTAACGTCATAAAAATCTATAAGCTCGCCCACTTGTTATTTATGCACATGCGACAATTTTTATTTAGAAAGGCTTTTGAAACAAGTTCAACTCGACACACTTCTTTAATTGGCTGAATAGTTACAGGATTCCTGCACTAGAGAACTTGGTCCATTTTCATTACTTATTCCACATGTGTTTGTACAGGGTGGCTGACATGACCTGTTACCAACTTCACGTCGCTGTGTCGGCTAAACTACGAATGACAGCGCGCTGAAAATTTAACAGCTGTTAATTTATTTCATTGTTGACAAGCGTGTGTAAGGTTTTTTTTTATCGCGTGTTTAGTTTTTGTTCTAACGACAATGGAATTCAAACGTAATAGTGTTATTGCCCTTTTTTGGCTGGAAAATCACAACCAGCTATTGTTTGTGAGCTGAAACATTTGGAAGTGAACAAAATGTTTGTGTATCGCACCATACCGCATTACAACGAAATCGGCAGCATTGTAAAATGCTATGGAGGTGGTCCGAAAAAGACAGCAACTTCGTCAACAGTGATTTGGAGTGTGAAGGCCAGAATCGAATGAAATCCTCGGCTTAGCGGAAGAAAAACGGCTTCTCAGCTAAACATATCCAGAGAACGGATGAAACACATTTTGAAAAAATGCTCGTATTCTTCCGATGCGAATCCATTAGACTTTTCTGTCTCGGGCATTTTGAAGGCCAAGGTTGAGAATGGATACGCATTCCACAGACACACCTGCGTACAGCGTGCGATTAATTTATTGACCGCCTCAAGGAAATTGTTCCTGCCAAAGGTGGCCATATCGAAAATATTAATTAAATCCTTGAATTTGAATAAATTTCCAACATTTTTTTCCTTTGGATTCAATAAATGATATTCACAATTAAAAAAAATACAGCTATTTGAATTATTAACAGTTCATGTCAGGTACTCTGTATATTGTATACATTTACGATAATCCCTCAAGTGGCCTTCTGGTGATCTTGAAGATAGGGAAATAGCCTGCCACTTATATACATGTGATAAAATAATCTAAAGTAGATACGAGTACATGCAATTTAATATTATACATCATTTTGATTTCTGATATAAACTCTCCACAAGGTTTCATTAAATAAATTTAATAGCCTTTAAGTATAGTCGATTAAGCCTTAATGTTGAATTGTAACGAAAGAAAATTTTATATTTAAAGCTCTCCGTCTGAGTGAATCTTAAGTTAGTTAAAACAATCCAATGAAAATGAATAAAGTATCAGTTGTTTTATTCGTCCTTGTAGGAGTGCTTCTTTTGGCGGTGAGAAGTTTTCAATTTTAATATAGTTATACATTACATACATATATTTGTTTGCTTAAATCTAATTTAATATTTTATTTCAGAACTTTGGAGCAACAAAGCCGCTCGTTGCAAGCTTCGATGTATTAGGCAAGGAACTATTTGGAATCAAAATACCCTTGGGTTCATCCCTCCCAGCTTTGGAGAACGCTTTTGGCTTTAGTGTTCAGGCCTAAAATAGTAATATTTGTAAAATCCATTTAAATAAAAAAAAAAATTAAATATAATTAGTTCATATGAGTATTGATGCATTCGTTAGTTGTAATTTTAAAATAATCATTTCGGGCATGCTGCAGTTTTCTGCATAAGGATTATCATGGACAGTGGACTGATTTATAATTCACCGATAGACCGTATCGTATACACTGGTGAACCACAAGCCTAGGCTGATGTACACAGATGGACAAAGACTACATGGAATTATTACATGTATGATGGATTGTCTGTTCCTTGAATCCAATCTTCAAAATAATCTAATAGAAATAAAACTGAGTATCTATCTTCATTTGCACGTGTTTTTGTTTCGTTTAATTCGCTTAATGGTCGATTCTATGCGAATGGAAAATAAGTGGAGTACTCAGTTTAGTTTCTATTTGATTGAAATTTTGGCTAGTAGCAAGCCCAACATAGAATTCAAGGCACTGACAATCCGTCATACATACAGTAACTCCATGTAGTCTTTGTCCATCAATTTACCTAAACACCAGCTTAAGCTAGCAGTGGACTCGTATTTACCATATGGTCAATGAGTTGATTCCAGATTAACCCTGACTAAAGAGAAGCAAACGGTAGCATGCCTGAGATATAGACCAGTCATTTTAGATATTTGAGAAAAAAAATTTCATATAAGCAAAGCAATTTGTACACATATTCTCCTTCTCCTTCTTTTTTTGTAAAATGAATGGTTTTCGAGAAAATAGCCAAAACTTTGGCCGCTATTTTCCAAGGTGGCGGCTTGAGCATAACTTTTTTTTGGACGAAAAGTACAAAATTTCAATAAAAACAGGAAAATATGTGTAAAAATTCCCTTGGCTGTATTATTTAAAAAAAAAAAAACTTTTTTGAGCATACATAATGATTAGCGCCAGGTCGGTACTCCTGGTAAATTGTGGCCATTTTGCTTAAAAATGCTGCTAATAAAACTAAATTGAATTGTATCGGAGAAGCTACCTGGAAAATGGACGAATTTTGAGTTGCAGCAATATTAAACACGCTTGGCATATGCCTTCTAGAAAATGTCATATTTTGGCATTTGAGAGGGTTTTAGAATTAGACCGATTTCAACATGCCAACTGTTAATATCGGATTGAAGTAGGTTTCGGTCGTTTAGGTTATTAATGCTTTTAAAGATATTCAAGTCAACAGCATGGTAATATGAATAATACGTGATGTAATACACTGATAGCGAGTACAAAGAGAATAGAACCTAAGTGACTACCTTGAAGGACACCAGATGGGCTGTAAAGGAGTTGGGAACTAAGACTCTAAATTTGACCTGATAAAACACCGTAGTAACTATTCTATATAATAAATACAAGGCGGAAACCATCCGGGACTGGCGGGTATTCCAAATAGAGCCTTAAAATTCGCTATTAAAACTCGATCCGATTTATTTGCTGAAATGTTTAACTCGTGTCTTCACGAAGGCGTTTTCCCTTAGCCTTGGAAGCGCCGACGACTAGTCCTACTGCCGAAAGGAAAGGGGAGTCCAAACGAATCTTCGCCCTATCGTCCTTTTTGTACGCTCGACGCAGTCGGGAAAATCCTTGAGCTGATAATTTACAATAGGCTTTTACCGGCAGGAGGTCTCTCGGAACATCAATATAGTTTCCGTAAGGCACGCTCTACGATAGATGCAATAAACGCGGTAATAACGAGAGTCCGAACCGCTACAGAAGGCAGTCGCTGGAAAGGCAGCACCAACAAATACTGCGCCATTATAACCTTGGACGTGAAAAACGCGTTTAACTCAGCGAATTGGGAATGCATTATGAGCTGTCTTTATCGGATAAAAATACCGGATTATCTCCGCAAAATAATAACGAGTTCTTTTACGAATAGAGTCCTGCTCTACGATTCTGACGAGGGAATTAAGACATAAATAATAAAAAAAAATAAAACATACAAAGTAACTGGCGAGGTCCCACAAGATTCGGTCCTTGGGCCCCTGCTGTGGGACGCTATGACAAAATCCTACGCCTACCGATTCCAAGAGAAGCGTCAATCATCGGCTTTGCGGACAACTTCGCGGTGGTGGTTAATAACTACATGTCACTATTTTAGGCCTCAACTCTAAGGCCAAGAGTATATTCTAATAATCGCAGAAATACATCTAAGGGTGGAGACCTAATATTTCATTGACTAATAATTCCAAAAATACATCGAGCGGTTTTGCTGCTCCAAAGTTTTGAAATATAATATTAAATTAGATTAAAGCAAACAAATACGTTTACAAAAGTTAAAACTTCTCTCCACCAAAAGGGGCACAACCACAACGGCATGTTTTGACTGACTGAAGATTCGCTTAGACGACGAGCTTCAAATATAAAATTTTGCTTCGTTTTTCTTTCTTTTTTTTAAAAAAAGCTTAATCGTCTCTCAATCGATGGCAAGAGGCTATATTTAATGGCTATTAATTTTGTTTTAATGGTTAGTGCTAATTAGATTAAAAATGAAAATTATGGATAATATTAAATTGTACACTCTTTATATTTTATTACATGCAAGTAAGTATCAGGTGATTTATCTTTATTCCAGACTAGTAGAAGGCCAGTTGTGGGTGTTAAGTAAATGTTTGCATATACAGGTGATCAAATTATTAGAGCCCTCTCTAAGAACAAAATATTTGTTTGAGTAGAAATCAAGGGTTTCACATGCAAATATTGATGAAAGTATAAACTAATGCATGCTATCTTTGCTGCGCTTACCTCCTCTAAGCATTTGAGCATGATTCTGCACATTCATTTCGACCACTCTATAGGTTCATCATCTGTGATAAAAATATATCAAACGTTTGATAATACGACACCTTTTCGTAATCAGTATCCCAGGTTCATAAGGTTTCAAGGTCCTGAACTGGGTTGATGAGCGGTGAAGTCCCAGCCCTTAATGACATAAAGCAGAATCGTGCATTGTAGTAAATATACTAAACTACTCATGAACCGCGGCTAGCAAGCATGTATCTAACCTTGGGGCCAGATTTTCAAACACAATTAGATGCTAAATGTTAAATCGAGTATTTATACAGGTAGCTTTAATAATATGATCACCCACTGTAGATAGATCCTAATCTCTCAAAAAGTCAGCTAATCAAATAATTAATCACAGTGTGCTACTACTCAGTTAATTTTGTACTAGTTGTTCCCTATCCCATATGGTACTCGTATATTCATTTTGAAACATAGAGAAATAATAACGATAGACCCCATAAAGTATATAGTATATATTTGTGATCAGCATCGAAAGATAGGTCGAACTAGCCATGTCCGTCCGTCCCTTCGTCCAGAAGCGAATGCCGGAACCTTTAGACTGGTATTCGCAAAAATAATCAATAGCAGTTTGGATCAATGTGTTAACGCTCAAAGAAGGAGCAAAAAGTAACATTGAAAACTAAGGGCCAATTTCAATCTTGCCCGTTGTATGTACCTTTATATGATAAGAAAAATATCTTGAGGAAATTGTTGTGAATAGACTCAATGATTTTGTTGAAAGGTACTCCCGTGATTGGAGCTAATCAATATGCTTTTCAAAAAAATAAAAATACGAACAAACTTTAAGGCGAATTTTCGAACATGGTCAATGAGACGCTCACCAAAAATCATCACGTCCTGGTTATGTTTATCGAATTTAGTAAAGTTTTTGACACACTAAATAACCACAAGCTATTGGAAGCTGTGTACAGGGTGGGAATAAGGGGAACTTTGGCAAAATGGCTTTTAGATTACCTCACCGATCGTAAAAAGGGACAGAATATAGTGTACCACAGGGCTCGAAATTGGGTCCACTAGTATTTATATGCAAGCGGATTTCAACAAGGCTGTAAGATGGTATCGTGATAACGGTATTGTTATTAATGTTTTAAAAACCGGTAAATATAGGTATCATGTATCAGAACAACGATAGTCCAGCTGCATCAACCACATTATGTATCGATGAAGTAGCTGTCACAATTCACTGCAACCTTAGATGGGACACTCACATAACAAATCTTCGCCTTTAACTAAAGAACACCTTGTTTGCTACACACTACAACCGGTACTGCAGCAAGTGTACTACTATTCGCTGATAGAATCACAGCTTCGTTACGGCTCTCTTGAATGGGGTGACGCAGCAAAGACACTTACATATAGAATCGCTGGAGAAATTGCAGAATCGAGCCCTAAAAGTAAAAGCTTGAGACGATTTTAAAACTCTCAGCGTTTCAAATATATTCAAGATGGCAGTTGTACTAAAACATTATGATGACAACCGTTTCCAAACCCCATTAGGGTGGCCGTGGTGTAGTGGTAACATCATCGTTTGTCACGCTTTTGATTCACGGTTCGAATCCTGATGTCAAGAATCATCTATTTACATATTTCGCATGAAATAAATAAAAAAGTCGATCACTTGCGAAAGCTAAGACAACTCTACTGTGAAGGCATAACACTGGCAGTAGGGTGGTCATATCGTTAAAATGCAACTTGATCGTGATGATGATATCAGGAGGTCGGAAAAAAATACTGTGAATCATAAGCAACGATAGCGAAAATAATAGCGAAAATAAACAAAGTACTCCCCAGTTATCTGGACAGCCACCCTTGGAGTTTACAGAAACTTAATACCACTTGAGTTTCAAACTACACCACTGTTTTTCTCTCTGTCTCTTAAAAAAAACAAAAATTACAACACAAAAAGACAAACCCAAAGTCTATCACTTATACCTCGAATTTATAACGTGTATGGAAAACTTCAACTGCGTCATATGGTTCCTAGCCTCCTGAACGAGCTACCCAGAAGTCTCATCAACATCAGAGATCAACAAAGAAGAAAGTTCTTAATAAAACAACACTTCCTCTCATGAAAATTAAATGCTTTTTCTTTTTTTTCTTTTAACAATTTTGACAGCAGAATAACCATAGGCTTTGCTGGAAAACTATATAAAAAAGTGTTATGCTTTGAAATATGAATAAAACTTTTGAAATATGTGCATAATATGTATGGGGTCACGCCTACGTTTCTGGGGCGTTTTTATTACAAAATCATGTTTTCCTTTCTCAAAGCTATTAACGGTGATAGTTAAAATTTATAGTGAATATTTCATCAGAATCTTTGAACTTTGGTTACAAATGGTGACAGCAATTAAAAAATTTTCGTAGCAACACTTTTTCTGATAAAGTCTCTTAAAAATCGCAGAAATAGCTTCTAAGTGATGTATTAGAAGATAAGGGATAGGGTGACATTCAGACGTATTGTAACTTTTCTGTTTGTTTTAATTGAATTTAAGGCGAGCTTACACTTCAACATTTGCTGGCCCCAATATAGTAACAATTGAACTTTGGCGTCAATCAAATTCTATACACGAAAACCGAGTTACAAGTGCAATATTTGCTGGCCCCAATATAGTGAAAGTTGAACTTTCGTGCCAGTAAAATTTTACACACGGAAATTGAATTTAACTCACCAATTTCATTTAAGATTATAAAAAAATGTGTTATTTAATTTATTACCTACATATAAGGGGCGAGTATTGTTTTCATGAACATTTCTGATCTCGAGAATTTGATCAGTCTTGGCAGTCTCACCATAGTAAAACTCGAGCAAGTGAGTCTCGCAAGTTCTATCTTTAAACTTTAAAAGGATAGTTGATAAAAACACGTTCTTAATGTTTATGAATCTAAATCAGTTTAAAATCAGTCAGTAAAAAACCCGAATGAATTTCGCTCTATATTGTTTGAGTTGATGCAACTAATAGAACGGGGTTGCCGCCACAGACCAAATGAAGTTTAATCTTGACGGAAGAAAATAAATTCTCACTGTTTGTCAATAGATGGCTCCAGCAGTAAGTGCTGGTCCATTTTGACATATCCAAAACGTCATGAACCGAGCTTAGACATATGGTAAACAAACTGTTTTGACACATTAGTGATTTTTTCGTTTTGGCGTCATATACTTTTGGTTGTGTGAAAATGTCTGATTTTGTGCCAAATAATCGTCATTTGCGGGAACTGTTGATTTTCTTCTTTCATTCAAAGAAAACGGCGGCTGAAGCGTATCGAGAGCTCTAAAAAGTTTATGGAGATGCTGCTCTAAGTGAAACAACGTACCGTGATTGGTTCCGTCGCTTCAAAGACAGTGATTTCGATGTTGACGACCGTCCGCGTGAAGGAAGACCAAAATCCTTCGAAGACGCTGAATTGGAGGCATTGTTTAGTTTACTTTTTTCCATCTACCGAGCTTAACTCTATCAGATAAATTAATAAATAAATTCAAGTAGAAGCAAATATATGCAATAATAGTAATTTAAAATTGAACCTATCATAACATAAATCAATTTCGGTACACACTGAGTTAAATAATTTTATACATTTCGTTATTGGCTCATTGAGACCATAGTTATAAATATGCCTAGGATTTAATAAAAAATTTCTGGTACGAAGTATTCTTTCCGGTGCATAGAATTCAAAGTATCTAAGTATATCAGGACATATTACACGGTAAGAAAAGACATCATGAATAAACAATATACAATGAACATTTCGCCTTTTTTCCAAGGTATCCAAACCGATCAAAGCACATCTAGTAGAGTACGAGGGCATATCATCAAGATTCCATTTCAAATGTTTTACAACAAACCTTGTAAAAGATTTTTGGACCCTTTCCAATCGCATTATAGAATTACAGTAATTGGGACACCAGACTATAGAGCAATATTCAAGGAAAGGACGTACTAAAGACATAAACGGACTTAAGAGCACATGGGTTAGAAAATTCAGCACAAGAACGTTTAAGAAAGCCAAGCATAGAGTTTGCTTTAGCAACTATTTACATAATCGACGTGAAACGAGAATGTAAGCTTTGTGTCAAAGAGCACACCAAGATCTTTAACGTCAGTTTTACGAATCAGGGCGGTCCCAGAAATTGTGTAGTCGTAAATTATTGGTATCAATGTACGATGAACAGAAAAAGAATGACATTTATTTATATTTAATGAAAGACAGTTTATTCGACACCAATCGACTATTACATTTAATCCATTTTGAAGACTTAGACAATCATAAAGGTTATTGACACGTAGAAATATCTTAAGGTCGTCGGCATACAACAGACAGTTAGCACGATGAAACAACAATGGGATATCATTGATGAGCATGTTAAACAGTAAAGGTCCCAAGTGGCTACCTTGTGGAACACCAGATAAGACCTTAATAACTCTAGATTGAGAAGAACCAATCTTAACAACCTGTTTTCTATTCAATAAATAACTAGAGATCCATTTAAGCAAACTGGAATGAATCCCAAAAGACTTAATTTTGTTAATAAGAATGATATGGCATACTGAGTCAAATGCCTTCACAAAATCAGTACAAATAACATCAGCTTGGTAACCTGATTCCACAGAATCAAATAGATATTTAGTGAATAGAGTCAAGTTTGTTAAAGTGGATCTACCAGATATAAATCCATGTTGTTTCAGAGATATCTGTTCTTTGATACTGAAATAATTTTTTTTAGTAACTATTGACTCAAAAAGTTTAGGAATAGCTGAAAGTTTAGTTATTCCTCTGTAATTTTCAATTTTTTGCCTGGGCCCAGCTTTGTAAACGGGAGTTATAAATGACAATTTCCATTCATTAAGAATGTGCCTGAAGATAATGACAAATTGAATACAATATTCAATGGCAAAGACAGAGATGAACTGCATTTTTTTAGCACATCAAAAGGAATATGATCAGGGCGCGATGAGGATCCGTGCCAAACGCAAGAACAGCTTGCTTCAGCATTAGGAGTTACCCGTCTAGCCATTTCCAAGCGATTGCATGCGTTTGTTCCGTTAGATGGCACATGGTCTGGCTGATCAGCAGTTCCGCTCATATGAAGACATCATACTTTTACCATAACGGTATTCGAGTTCTGCCAGAAAGATGGGAAAAAGTTGTAGCTAGCGATGGGCAATACTTTGAATGATTCATTTGTAACCATTTTTTCACAATAAAGTTGCATTTTCATCAGAAAAAACAGCGAGAACTTAGTTGCTCACCTAATACTTTTTCTTTTAACGTTCAAGGAAAGAATGATATTTGCTATCAGGTATTATAGGGAGCTACCACCTGCTATATTACAAGAGAGCTGATTTTGTTAATCAAAGCATTCAGCAACAGAGTTTACAAATTAGTGTCATAACATATTTTCAAACACTACAATTTCGGACCTCTTTCGAACCTCGAAAGAAGGTTTTTTAACCTATAAATATAAAACAAATTTACATGATTTTATTTCAAGTAGAATATCCAAGATAAAGCTCAAAAAATGTCTAATTTTTCTTACTCCTCCTTGTATCCTTAATTTTATTAATTATTCTATTTTCATATCTCATATCCTCAATCAAGTGAAGCAGTCAAAATCAATGAATTTGTGAAAAGAACACAAAAATAAAATCGTTTTCTCCTTAGACAATGCCATCTATCACACAGAGTTCAAAACTTGGCCGAGTTTTAATTGTTCTCAATCAATAACGATCTCATTGAACTCTAGATGCACTTCGAGACGTATATCCAACGCCGAATTAACTGACCGATATTATATAAAAGTTTATTTTTTGAGTTACAATACCTAAACTTCAAGTCGATACTGAAAACGAAATGACGACAGCAAAAACAAATTATTGTAGGGCAGTAAATCTAAGTTGACCATAATTCGATTTAAATTAGAATGCTAAGTGAAAAGTTATGAAAAGTTATTTTACTAATTGACTTTTTGTGCAACATCGTTATGGATCTAGAAGCCCTCAACTTACATACTCGTATATATAATTAAAAATTATCCATCATTTTCACTTTCGATCTGACCTCTGTACTAGCACTAACCATTTAACACAAATTTAATAGCCGTTTAATATAGTCGCTTGCCATCGATTGTGAGTTGATTAAGCCTTAATGTTAAGTTGTAACGTTAGAATATTTTATATTTAAAGCCTCGCATCTGAGTGAATCTTCAGTCAGTCAAAGCAAACCAATCAAAATGAATAAAGTATCAATTCTTTTACTCGTCGTTGTAGGAGTTCTCCTTTTGGCGGTGAGATATTTTAACTTGTTTTTAAACATACTTGTTTCCTTAAATCTAAGTTAATATTGTTTTCAGAATTTTGGAGCAGCAAGGCCGCTCGAAGTAGGCTTGGATTTATTAGACAATGAAATATTAGGTCTCCAAATACCCTTAGGTGTATTTTTGGAATTATTAGAGAATACTCTTGGACTTAGAGTTGAGGCCTAAAGTAGTAATAGTTATTTGTAAATTTATTTAGATACAATAAAATGTGTTCATATAAGCATCGATATATTCGTTAGTTGTAATTTTGAAATTACCATCTCAGGCGTGGTACAGATTTCATTTTTCTCGTCCTACATCAGGGTTTATCTGGACAGTTGACAGACTTTGAATCAGCTGATTGACCGTATCGTAAACAATAGTCAACCACTAGTCTACATGGACTACAGGGTGTTACTACGAGTATAGTGTGTTGTCTCTTGCCTGTACATTGAATCACATTTCACATACAAAATTGTTTTCAAATGGAAAGTTTGGGACCCTAAAGAGTACCATCTGTTCCAAACTGGGATAAGTTGGAAATCTTGTTGTTACCTTAGGAAAAGGATGCTTCCCAAATTATTAAATTGTGAAGTTGAAGCGAACTGACAATAGAAGTAATGGTGAACATTTTGTGGGAAATTAAATTATGAACTTACAGGTTATAATATTTTATTGCTGCCGAACTTTAATCCTGTAGTCCTAGGCACAGTGCTCCGGATTAGGATCCTTATAGTGTGGTATGAAGATGGCTCTAATATATAGGTAAGCGTAGAAATTGCATTTGGTATAATTGGATAGTCACCTTGTGCGAAGTGGTGACTTAGCCTATGCAATGGAGCTAGAGGAGTGCGGCTGAGCACACTCAAGGAAATAATATGAGATGTAGACTAAAACTAAACTATTACAATTAATAAGCTAAACTTTTTGTTCCAAGTTTTCGTTCATTTCATTTCTCCCAATATTTCCACTTATCAATAATCTCAATAATTTTTTTTTTTTTTGCCGAGAGCAGGTGAAAATCTTCTAAAGACACCATAAGACCCGACCGCGCGTGCTTATGGTAGTGTGAGATTTTTAATCACTAAAAAACACCTCTCTCCAAGATTAATACTACAGGGTGGGCCAAATAAGATCTACCAATGTTAAACACCTATAACTCTTGTAATTATTTTTTTTTTATATATTGGGTCAATAACTTAATTCGTGCGGTTTGCTAAGAGATGCCGTAACTTGTATTATTCCATTGGAACATGCGTTGGAAAGCTGCTGTCATTGTACGTCATTTCAGTATATGTCATTCATTTGAAGGGTAAACAACAATAATTTTTTTTTACTCAAATATGTCGAACTTTGTGCCTGAAAAAGTGTTTTTGCGGGGAGTTCTTCTTCATTACTTTAATATGAAGAAAACTGCTGCCGAAAGTCATCGTATTTTGGTGGAAGTTTATGGTGAACATGCGCTAGCTGAGCGAACGTGCCAAAAGTGGTTTGCACGATTTAAAAGTGGTGATTTTGGCTTGGAAGACAATGAACGTTCTGGGCAGCCAAAAAAGTTTGAAGATGAAGAACTGGAAGCATTACTCTATGAAGATTGTTGCCAAACACAAGAAGAGCTCGCAGAATCTTTCGGTGTCACTCAAGCAGCCATTTCAAAACGTTTAAAAGCAGCTGGATATATTCAAAAGCAAGGAAATTGGGTTCCACATGAACTCAAGCCGAGAGACGTCGAAAGGCGGTTTTGCATGTCCGAAATGCTGCTGGAACGCCACAAAAGAAAGTCATTTTTGCATCGGATTGTAACTGGTGATGAAAAATGGATCCATTACTTCAACCCCAAGCGCAAAAAATCATATGTGAAACCCGGCCAACCAGCCAAATCAACGGCAAAGCCGAATATCCATGGCGCGAAGGTAATGCTCTGTATTTGGTGGGATCAGAAGGGTGTGCTGTATTATGAGCTGCTAAAACCGGGTGAAACCATCAATGGACAACGCTACCGAACACAATTAATCCATTTGAAGAGAGCAGTAGCCGAAAAACGCCCGGAATATGCGACTAGACACGAGGCAATAATTTTCCATCATGACAACGCTCGGCCCCACGTTGCTATTCCGGTTAAGAACTATTTGGAAAACAGTTGATGGGAAGTTTTACCCCACCCGCCTTATAGCCCAGACCTTGCCCCTTCTGACTACCATTTGTTCCGGTCGATGCAGAACGCCCTCACTGAAATACGGTTCACATCAGAGCAGAATATCAAAAATTGGCTTGATTCATTCTTGGCTGCCAAGCCGGCGCAGTTCTTTTGGGATGGGATCCACAAATTGCCAGAAAGATGGGAAAAAGTCATATCAAAGATGGACAAAACTTTGAATAATACTATTGTACATGTTTTTCTTAAAAAAAACGTTCAAATTTTGACGAAAAACCGCACGAATTAAGTTATAAACCCAAACATTTTATGGAAATTAAGTATGAAATATGACATCAGACAAATGTCCACCATTATGCTGGATACAGACATTGGCTCTTTTTAGCGCGTTTTCCATTACACCACGTAATGTTTCTGGTTGCAGGCTCCGTATTTCGTCTCGAATATCCTGCTTTAGCTGTCTAATTGTCTCTGGTTTATTAACATACATTTTGTCTTTTAAATATCCCCATAAAAAAAAGTGGGGCGCAGTTAAATATGGTGAACGAGGTGGCCAAGGGAAATCTGAATTTTTTGAAATCAAACGTTCGCCAAAAATTTCACGCAACAGGTCCATAGTTTGCCTAGCAGTATGCGCAGTCGCTCCATCTTGTTGGAACTACAAATTAGGACGCTGCTCCGCCATTGGCCGCAAAAAGTTGTCGATCATTGTTCTGTAAGAAGCTCCGGAAATCGTTTCTGGCGTTTCATCCTCATTCTCGAAGAAATACGGCCCGATCACTTTTTCGACCATAACACCGCACCAAACAGTGCATCTTAATGGGTGTAACTGATGCTGGTGTGTTGCCCTTGGATTTTCGGAGCAGCCCCACAATCTACAGTTTTGCTTGTTGACATAACCACTGAAATGGAAATGCGCTTCATCCGACATCAAAACATTATTTAAAAAATAAATTTGTGTGGCTAATTGTGTAAAACGAGTAGCGTATTGTAGTCGTTGTCGGTGGTCTTGTGGTAGCAGTGTTTGCACAATTTGAGTTTTGTATGGGTGCATCTTAAGATCCAACTTTATAATTCTTCGCAATGTTGTTCTGGACATGCCCAATTGGCCCGAATGACGACGAGTTGAGACAGATGGATCATTTGCAACACTGCCGCACAGCTTCCACGTTGTCTTCAGTGCGAATATATCGATGAGCACCTCTTCCAAGATGGTCGGACTGAACCCCGTTCCTCAAAACGGTCGACCAAACACCTAATCATAAAGGCTGTGGAAGCTGACCTTGAATTAAAATATCGGCGATATTTTAGCTGCGTCATAACAAAATATCGTTGACAAGAATAGAAAAAATAAATAATTTTAACGCTTTGTTGTGTACTGTGCAAAAAGAAAAAAACAATTATATTGGAAAATAAAAAAGTTATTCATGTTTAAAACAACTAAGTCGACGCTTATCCAGCAGTTTTATTTTCGCTTACGGGACTCGTGATTTTTAGAAAACGATATTCATATGTAATTAAAAAGAATGTCACACTTTAGGCAGGTTAAATTCCAATGAAAGTTCCTGCGGTTTTCACGACCGGCATATACTATGACGCGAGGTCAAATTCAGACGACGAATTGAATTATTTACGTGAGTAGATTTGCTTTCGTTCACCACAATACGCCAAGAATTCGCCCAAGCGTGGACTTTATTAATAGCATGTTGCAGCTTTTCAGTTACTGCCCCAATTGTATCGCCCGCTGTCAATATCGCCGTACTGTCCGCAAACGTGGCGACGACGCAGTTTCTTTCCTGCGGGATATCACGCGTGTAGAGTACATATAGAAGTGGGCCAAGGACACTTCCTTGTGGGACTCCGGCCGCAATCTCCTTGAAGTCAGAGTAATCATTTCCGTGCTTAACACGAAAAAGTCTTTCGGTGAGGTACGATCGTAAGATTGGAAAGAGTTGCCGTGGCAGAAGTAGTTGCAATTTATACTCGAAGCATTCGTGCCAAACCTTATCGAAAGCTTGTGAGACGTCAAGAAATACACCACAACAAATCTTTTCTTCTTCGAGAGTTTTCTCAATCACGTCAGTTATTTTGAGGACTTGGTCGATTGTAGAATGTTTTGATGGTCAGGAATCAGACGTCACGACGTCTTAATAGGCCAAATTGCATAAGAACTGGAGCCATGAAGATTGGAGCAATGTCGTGTGGTTAGAAGTGGCAAATTTTGAGGTAAGTATTATAAATTACATACTTCTAAAAAACAAAATCAAAAGCGGATTTACGAAAACATTGGACATTTGTTAAATAAAAGTGGGGACGTTCGCAGGTGGAACAGGGAAGAATACCATACCCTCAGTCAAGTTTGGTGGTGATAGTTACATGATGTGGGCTGCATGGCAGCAGGAGCCATAGGAGATCTATCCACGTGCGAGGGAAGAATGAATAGCGACAGCTATATTGATGTTTTAGCGACCTCCTTAAAGCCATCCTACCGTAAAATATTTTGGAATAGGTCTCACCGAAGGATCATTTTCAGCAAGATAATGCTCAATGGAAAGGTTTTCAAATCAAAACATTCAGGTCTTGGAGTTGTCAGCTCAATCGCCAGACCTGAACCCGATTGAACACCTGCGGACACTTCTAAAAAAGAGGATAAAGAACAATAATCCGATATCTTTATTAGGCCTGAAGAGCGCTATACGACGAGAATGGGAAAAAATCAGCTCGAAAAATATCTTCATTTAGTTGCTAACATGCCTCGTAGGGTTATTGCAGTGATAAAGGTCAATGGAGGGCCAACTAAATATTCAATGGAGGGCCAACTAAATCTTGCTTCTGCATCGGTTATTGACGACCTAGCATTGGTTGGAAATTGCAATTTGCAAGCCGGTTCAGCGTTTGTACTGAATATTAACGCTATAAGCAACACTCTCGACCTTTTAAGGACAGTTTTCGCAAAGGCAGTTTAATGTCCCAGTTTGACATATTCAACATTTACACAAAATAAGGCGAAAAACAATACCTACTCGTACTTATCAATTCAGATACTAATTTATTTGTTCGATAATTCATCCCCTTTTTTAGGGAATTGTTTATCATTTTCACTTAACAAGAAATCGGTTAGTCTCAATCGATGTGTAAGTGTAAGTAAAATCATGTTGCTGAGACGCTTATCATTTACAATTAAATAATTTGGTAAGATGTAAAGTGTAAAGCGATAAGTGGTTGGGGAAACAGGGCCCTGATCATCTCTGAAAAAAAAATGGGTTTCCCTTCTAGCTGACTGACCAACTGCCAACCAAAACAAGTCCTTATACACGAAATAATTCTAAATTACTCATCACCATTACCACTCCTCGTTAAGTTTCACTGTCATGACAAATGAATGTTACACCATGGAATTCATTTGAGATTGAGAATACCACGCACAGTGTCGTATCTGTACCACCACCCTCTATGTCATGTGGATAAATCTCACCTTTTTTTTGTTTGTGTCACTGTGTGTGCAACCCCCATAACATTTAACCTAACACGAGCTCAATCAGATTGTCGCCGTACGGAAAATATAAAACTGCGTCTGCCAACTCTCAGATATGGTAAAGAAGACGCACCACAATCCTGACCTATAATACTCTGGGTGTCATTCGTGTTGTTTCAACTTTAAAATGGCGGCGTAAAAGAGCTTTTTGTGAAGCAATTGTATCTAGAGATAGTTTACAAAGACGCTGGAATTATGACAGAGAAGTAGATACAAACAAGACGAAAATAAACATATACACAGATGTCCTGGGCTGCCTGTCGGTACTGTATTGTAACACTGGGGGAAAATTTCTTCCCTTCCTCTTATGCGAGGGTGAAATGTGAAAAAAATACCGAGGTAGCGAAAAACGGTAATATGTAATCATAAAAAAAAAAAATGTTCGTGAGAATTTCATTAAAAAATTCGTTGAACGGTTGTTGCCTGTGGTGGGGTAGGAAATTATGGTGAATGGTTTCATTGTCGCGGACCTAGTTTTCCACTCTCACAATGGTAAAGGTAGTTGTTGTACTCTTGTATCTGTGAAATCGATTTTTTCCCTTCCTCCAGTTTTATTTTGTTTCACGAAAAATACTGCTTATCATGCGATGGTAACTTTTAGATGTTATGAAAGAGAATTTTTGAATTAATTTCCTCCACTATGAGAAATGTATCTAGGGATACCATTGTGCGATTTTAAGGTACACTTATGACATCCAGCCTTTTAAATTTTATAAACCTTCCCTCTTCGACATTTATTTAAATGAGCATTAAAATGAGTACCTTTACTACAATATGAACTTGTTTTAACCGAAGCAGTAAGGTTGAGTTAAGGCTTCATATAATTAACCTGTAATATTATTTGTATAAGACTGCATACTTTCCTATATAATACATGTCTTTTTTTCCATCCGAAAACGATTTATGCTAAAGATTTATGTCAAAATAAAGGTTGTTGGTTCAAATCTCAATCTGGAACAAGACACAATTTGTATTTATGAATTAAATAAAGCTATTGCAGATCGCCTCGTGAAAATTAAGCCTGCAGACGAAATATCACCCCTAACGGTCAAAATAGGAACCTATGATATTTACAAATCAGGAGATTTGTCGTGTAATTTCGGAGCATAATGTACCCAGAGCAACAAGTAATTATCCACTCCAACATGCGACATATCATATTAAAGGTGAACCCCTCCCTCTCTTCTCCGAAAATATGAACTCAAAAAAACCGAAAAAAAATTAGGATTTGTAAATTCATGAGAAGGCTACACGAAATATATAAAGGTGTCAAAATCACCCCACTATGTCTTACCCCTGCTTCATACGATTTTGATGATTTTAAGGCAAACACATCGAAATGTCCAGCTTAGCTCAAATTTCACCAAAATCCGTTTATTGGTTTTTGAGTTAATTGTGTGTTTAAATCTCCTCCCCAAATTTACCCCAACTTCATCCGGTTTCGATTGTATTCAGAGACAACTATCGTGTCAGTCTTAGCTTAGATGACTAATAGACAAATCAAATTGCATCAAAATTTATTCAGTGGTTCTCGAGCGAGCCATGTAAGAACAACGAGACATGCAGACATGGAACAAAAAGTGTTTATTTTTCTCTGTATTAACGTAGGAGCCAGATTAAAATACAAATAAAATAACTGTCCGGAAAACTAATTGCGCGAACCCCGACTTTTTTACCTTCAGCGGTAACCCTGATTATATCGTAGTAACATGACCTAGGCACTATGATTTATGAGAGCAATAGACATTCCTTGAAGTGTCTATTTTTTTTTGAAGCTACATAAACAGTTGGTGCAGCAGCACTTTAATATTTTGTACATTTTAAGCAACGCTTAACTGTTTAAATGCAATTTAAGCCGATAAAAAATGACATTCAGTATAGAAATAGTTATTTATTACTACTACCACACACTATAATACACACTCGTGCATGACTGGCTCAACCAGAATGTCTCAGATAATAATTTTATTATTTGCCATATTCCTCTGAAACATACCTGTAATTAAAAAAAAAAAAATTAGTGTCATCTATACAATAGTTATAAAGAAAATTCTTTCAATAATGTACAGAGAATGTTATTACGAAACACGCCTTCATATTTCTGATAATATAGGGTGATTCAATTGGAGGTTACAATTTAAATTTTAACACATTATATTGACATACACTGCTGAATTTGTATGTCAATATAATATTGAGACATTGACATTAAACATGACATTGGCCAAATAGGCGCTACGGCTGGCCTTGCAGACTGCGACCCTTTTAATTAAATTTCCCATTACTTTTCAGCATAAATGCTGAGGTAGTACATAAATAACGCATCGAATCTCGTCCTTTACATCTGAAATCGTTTGGGAGTCATTGCCATACGCCTTCAGCTTTACATTACCCTAAAGAAAAAAATTCAGCAGCGTGATATCGCACAATCTTGGAGGTCAATTTTAGTCGTGGAAAACTTTGTGTGCAATAACTGCATTGTTTCTGGCGCTATATGGCAGGTGGCACCATCTTGTTGAAACCACATGTCTTCCATATCAATATCATCCAAATGGTGTCAAAATTAATTTGTTATCATGTTTCGATAACGTTCACCCATGACTGTTAAGGTCCATTCACAGCTCAGCGACCTGCGAATAAGAACGAGCGAATATTCGCAAATTTTGATATTTCATTCACAGCAACTTTTTTACTAGTCACAGCAATCTTCGAATTTCACTTATCATACGTTACCACCAAGAACAAAACAAAAGAATTGTGAGGTCAAACTCTCGCGAATGTTTTTGTCGCGCGAATGTGGATTGCATTCCACATCTGTGGAATGTAAATAAAATTTGACAGTTCGTAAGAAGTATTCGCCTATTTGCGGAAAAATCAGCGAATTGTTAATTTCTTCGCAGAAACTAATTAAAATTTAACTTTTTTCCTATTAATCGATAGATAAATTAAGATCTGTTCTTTTGGAATAGTAAAGTTGTCAATTGTGTGCCTTTAAATGTGCTAAAAATGGTTTGTTCACCCATTCGCCGCTCGCTGAGCTGTGAATGGACCTTAACAGGAGCACCACGAGAATTTTCGAGGAATTACGGCCCAATCAAGCACCCGTCTCAAAATCCGCACCAAACCGTGACTTTTTGTGGATGCCTTAGTTGTTCGTGAATAGCCCGTGGACTTTAATGACCCCAAATGCGATAATTTGTTTGTTTACATAGCCATTCAGTTGAAAGTGAGCCTCATCACTGCAAATGACTTTGAAAGACTTGGGCTTGGACTTGGAGGTTCTCTAATGACCAATCAATGTAGTCACAACGCTGTTCATGGTCTGCTGAGTCAATTCGATCTTGCAGACATGGAGAAAGGTGCAATTGCCGGAAACGATGGCGAATGGATTTTGATGGATTGTCACGAACACTGTCATTCACAGTGGCGATATTTTCGCGTGACCGGCCACTACGAGGACTGGTCTTTGTACATCTAACACTGACCCGGTTCGATCGAATTTTTAAATTAATTTTATAGTCGCGGCAAGATGGATGGTTATCAGTTATTTATCTTTGACAGAACCACAGTAGTGCCAGATTTAAATTGTAACCTCCAATTGAATCACCATTTAGAAACCCTACCACAATTAAAATAAATTTAAATTCTGTAGCAACTAAATTTCAAATTTAATGTTAAACAGCGTAATTCAGGCGATTGAGACTACTAATTAATTAACACAATCCCACCGGAAATCTCAAAATCAAGGCAAATCTTTCAATATTTTACGACAATCAGTGGTAAAGGCTCATCAATATTGTTACAAGCCTTTTCCATTGATATCCCCACATGGCAGATTCCCAACAGAATGGTGTCTACTTTGCAATACTCTCTTCATGACAATCATGGTTATCTGCGGCACATTCCTCTCGCATAAAACTGTTTTTAACAGTTTTTTAAATTTTTCTCGAAACTTTGTAAAATAAAAATAACGCAACTATACATTTTTGGAATCAGGACATCAGCACGTTTCACTTTATCCCACCAATACTATCTGCCATTAAAAAATTTAATAAGTGTATGATAGATGAGTCATGTAGCATGCCGTTGAATCTGGAGAAGCTGAAATCATCAAATCATGTCCTTTAAAACGATATCCAACACACCCAAGTTGCAGGCAAAATAATGTAAATCTATGAGATTTCACCACCTATATCTCACCACCACTTTGTTAAATGACATAACCATCTGCACACAAGATCAAACTAACAAACCAAATACGAGTATTATCAAAATTTACCCAATGGTTCTTGAGATAGGCGTGCGAGAAATTTTAAATTTAAATTCTACACTGAACCCAATTTTATTGGAATTTATTTGTTAGTTCTTGAATAAGATGTGTGAGAACCATGAAAAGGACAAACAGACAAGGAACGAAAAATCTATGTTTTGAACTGAAATAACGAGGATAAAATAATCATTCATAAGGTAATTTTTCAAACAATTCTTTTGCATGAATACTCCAGTATGAGGAACCTGTTGTCACAAGCTGGCATAAAAGTGAAATTTATTTATTATACCCTCACCAATAGTTTTTAACATAGAGAAAAGTAAAACGATCTACCCATGTCCGTCCGTCCGTATGTCACCAATTTTTGAGTATTAAATTTTGAGTTAGAAAGAATTTGGTATATAAGCTTTTTAGAACCTGAAACAGTACAAGTGTAAACATTTTTCAAATTCACCCACAGGCACGCCCACTTTTCAAAAAATGTCGATTTTCTCAATATTTCTGCTAGAAGCTGATAACTATTGTCTGAACGAAATATGTAGATGTTGACCTTCTCTACATTTCGTCCATATATTGTATATGGCAATGTCCAATCTTTTTGGGGCGTTTAATTAAAGTTCTCATCAGAATCAGTGAACTTTGGTTACAAATTTTGACAGTCATGCCGACTTCCTGCTAAGAAAAAATGATAACAGTTTTCTGATAAAATCTTTTAAAAATCGCGAAAATCCTCTGACTTCGAAGATATCATTTAATCTGTTTTCAAAATTCCGCAACGCCACGCTCACTTTAGGGGACGGTTAGAAGATGGGGGATAGGGTATCATACGATCTGTTTCAGGCGGATTGTAACTTTCTTACATAACTGTCTGTGTTTTTTTTTTTTGTTTTTCTATGTTCATATAATTGTTTATTTATTTATTCGTTAGATTTCTTTTAACTTCATTTCATTCGTTATGCATTTCATTACTAAGCTAACTTGTCTATGTTTATTCTAACTTACTGGCCCTATGCGTGTGCTCTAAGCTAAACCTAATACGCAAACTTTGTCCTTCGACGTAACCTAACTTAAATTCTCTTTTTATTTAATATTTTTTTATTGCTAATAAGAAAAATTTTAATAGTATTTGTTAGTTTCTTATATAAAAGACTTAAAAACTACCTTAAATAAAACATAACCTATCTCGTTTTACCTTATTCTATCTTACTCTACCTTATGTAATTAAATACGTACTTTTTTTTTTAATCCGAGTGCTGTGCTAATCCTGATTATTTTTTAGAATTAATTTTTCTTTTTTTTAACTAAAAAACCGACCTAAACCCAAGCTGTGTACGTCGGCCATAGAAAAAAGAGCCAACTTCAAACAGGCTACCCTGGATTTTTTTTTTTTTATAATCTGCGCGCCAAAGGGATTATGAATACCCTTATATTTTTTCAGGGCATGCGCTTTAAAGAAAATGGGGAAGAGGAACAGAGGAGAAGCCTGTACACGTTGGCTTTAAATGTTTGAAGGAAGGTTGTAGTGATATATTTGACATTACGACCGAAGTTGGGCTTAAGGGTGAACTGATGTGTATTCGAAGCATATCGTGTATTTCGGGTGAAATTTTGAACTGGGACTGCAACTGGCTATTTCGCTGAAGCATTTTTTATGAAAAAAGCGATGAAACAGCGAGAGACACGAGACATTTCTCCAATGTTCAAGTGAATGTATGGAATTCACAATGTTTCTATCACCTATAAGTTTTAATGCGCGATTCTGTACCCTGTCTAGAATGTGAAGAACGGTCTTGGGTGTACCAGACCAGATATAGGCGTTATACTCCAACTTAGGGCGGATGAAAGCCTTATAAATTAAATTGAGACCAGATCAGGCGAGGTAAAATATTTCTTGCACCGTTTAAGGTATCCAAGACATTTAACAGCGTTTTTGATACACATACCGAGAATGGCTAGTCTTTCGGTTTCAATGATGCAAGTACTATCCATGGATAATGGTTGAGGGTTTTGGTTTCGCTTAAGAGACAGAAGACAGCATTGTGTTTTGGAAGCATTAAATTCCACTCTGTTGGTTGAACCCCATTTGATTATGCTGTCCACGTCGGAATTTAATGTGTTTAACATACGTTGCCGTTCCCCTTCTACGGCCGAAGAGCAAGGACGTGAGTTAGGGAACGAATATGAAAAACTGAGGGTACTGTCATCAGCGAAGGAATAGATTGGATTAGAACTTGCAGACAAGAGAGACTGGCTATTTTTCATTGAAGCATTTTTATGAAAAAAACGATAAAATAGGGAGAGACACGAGACATTTCTCCAATGTTCAAATGAAGGTATTCTGTACTAGAATGTGCAGAACGATCTTGGGTGCACCAGACCAGATATGGGCGTTATATTCCGGCTTAGGGCGGATTTGGGGAAACAACGAGGGAGTTTCCTCTCTTTCGGCTAGCCACCAGAATTGTCCGTACTGACGATGTACGTCCTTTACATAGCGACTCGATAACGCCCTACTGAACCAGAGACGCTCCACACTACTCTGTGCGACGTCTCTGTCCGAGCAACATGGAAGACTAGCGGCACCGCCAATCTGTCCTGATCATATTAGTGATCAGTTAAATATGATGAATTCTGGGACAGAATATAATTATTATTTTTTAAAATGCGGCACAAAAAAATCACACGGAGATACGAGTATCTCAGAATTTCGTATTCCAATACACGAAATATATTTCGTATGAACTCCTTATGTCTCATTTTAATCTGACTTTATGATTTCTAAAATAAATATCAATTCATAATTAGTTTATTCACTTAAAAATTTATCATAACTATTACTCTATGACTTTAATTCTTAAAAATTGTAAGTAAATATCAATCATGGAGTTTTATTTCTTCAAAACAAAAATAAAAATCGGATTACAATTTTTATTTTTAAAAATCAAATCATGATTTACGAGTACACATCCTCACAAAATTATTCGCACATGGCTAACTTTATTGGAAAGTTCAGTGCTTTAATATTTTCAATGACTTCATTATAACAAAATTTATCTCAAAAAAATGAACTTCAATAAAAGCTAACACAAAATTATTCGCACAAAGTTGAAAAAGTGGAAAACTAACAAAATAACAAATAATGGGAGGTGCATTACATTAGTAGCTAGTTGCACCGAATTTGGCTTTAATTACGGTCTGTAAATGTTTAGACATACAGTCAGCTAGTTTCTTTTAATGAAATTCGGGCATATAAGGTCCCTTTCCCGTTGGATAGCTTCTTTAAGTGAGGCTTATTACCCGATTTCTTATATTTTGCTCCAGCTTCGCCCGTAGGTGTTCAATGGGGTTGATGTCGGGTGACTGTGAGGCTGTTTTTAGCTGTAAACGTGCACTGTAAAGCAGCCACATTTGGACTATGTGGGGTAGTATGTTTCGGGTCATTGTCATGTCAGTCCCATTTCGGTGGCGCTTTGTTGGAAATTTCTTTTCAGAATGTCCATGTAATGATATTGATATATTGTTGTCTCAATAAATTCCATTTGACCAACTCCGCTTGCAGACATAGACCCCAATATCATAAAATTACCACCACCACCGTGCTTCATTGTTCACTTCAAGGTTATCTTCCCTCAGCGCTGTATTTGGTTGGCGCCAAACCATTTTTAACTTTGTCTGGTTTTCTCTGACAATGCTCGGAAAAGGGTCGCCAAATTACCGTTAGGTTTGATTGCTTAAGTCCTTGGCATGAAATATTACTTCTGAATATACAGGGCAAATGTAAATAATAAAAATAAGGAAACAAAGTTTTTCATGTACGAGTAACACTTTAAAAGAATGGCACATAAGCAGCTGCAAAGTTCTTATGCGAATAATTTTGTGAGAATGTGTATATTTTCTTGACTAAGAAATACAAATTTACGAGTATGGTACCCAATATCACACCACAGGACATACATATCGCTCATTCGTTGCAAGACCGTAGGTTAAATTAAAGTTGTCTACAAATTTTCAAAAAAAATTGTCAGAGTAAAAGTTTATATCTCGATCAGCCTTGTCTTCTAAATATTTAAGAAGGCCCGTCATTAGTTCATTCACGCCTCTTTTTCCATCCGATTCATTCCACACGAAACAAAAACAATAGTCGCTTTTTAAATCGTAAACCGTGAAATTTAGAACGTTTAATTTAGATTTGTAATAAAACACGGACACATCACCTTTAGGCATCTGCATTACAGCCTGCATGTCGAAAACTGCAACTACTTCTCGAAAGATTCTTTTCAACGAGGTGGTGTTCATAATATTCTTTTAATTTGTCCTTGTCCTCTCCTTCTGCATTTTAGTAAGCAGTGCAGTGGTGAATGATTCTAATCGATGGTGAAGAGTCCTCATAATATTTGTCAAGCTTTTGTTTGGTTTGCGTGATGGTTTTTTCTCGTAAAAAATAGTGTTTAATGGCACTCGAAATTCACTTTTGTCCATTTTAACGAAAATGATTGTATGCGTCTATATAAAATGGCTGCCACAACAAAACTATTTGACAGATCTGTCTGAAAATTTGGGTGCGTTCTTTTGAAAGGTGATTCAAAAGATTAAAAAAAAAGAATTAAATTTAAGGTGACGACACAATTTGTGTTAATTTCAGGGACTTATTGACCCACCCTCGCTGCAATTGGCGTAGGGCACCAGTCGCTGTCCTATAGCATTCATTGATCGAAGCATCAATCTTTTCTATGTTCATTACTATTGTGATACTTTATTCACAAAAGTGGACGGGCGGAGGCGTTTGAAAGCTATGTCGAAACAAACATTCAGACAGCGAAATATTCAACAGATTTATTCACTCGTATGACGATGATGATGGCGGTATACAAAAAACAATATTTGTATTATTTTGACTTCAATCTCCAAAACTTTATTGTTTTTTAACTTTTCTGGAAAACTTTCTACGTTAAATGGTTCAAAAGTTATGAGGGTGTGACAGGCAGATGGATGGACAGACAATTTGCCTCTCACTCTAAGGGTTTAAGGACCTTCAAGGTCATCACACAATGACCTCTACAACTTCGCTAATAGGTTTTTTTATCTCTAACAATTTCTTTAAAAAAAATTACCCAGTATATCGCGTTAGTTCGTACTCAAAGCTCATCAATCAAAATACAATAGAAAGCTAGTTACGCGCCAACGATCCTCAGCACCATCAATGAATTTCGCAAAAGCAGTTCATTCATTATTTTTCCCCAGAAAATTCACAGCAAGAGATTCGTGAATTAACACTTTTGTTAATCAAACTGCCATTATAGTGCTGACGGCATAGCTAGATGCCTATCTTGAAGATAACAAAGCGAGACATCCGTTGGGGTCTTGCTCCTAATCTGTGATTAAAGATAGAACTTGTGAATTTCTATTATCGGCTAATGCCGTCAATAAAACAACATTTCAAATTAAATAAGAATCAGACACAAATGCATTATGTCTGATAACTGAATGATACGTCTGATTTTCATAAACTGAGTGTCTGAGTCTATAGAAGACTTGGTCAAAAGAAGATTTTGGAGAATGATTATCGTAATTCACTAGGTAAATTCGAGCAGCAGCGTATCTGCGTGACTTAACTAAATAATCGGTCAAGATCAAGATGTGTGCTAGTTAAGATACACGTCTGAATGTATCAGAAAAACACATGTTCATATATTAACTTAAACATGCAACCAATTCTCAGAAAAAGCAATCTCCTCTTGGCGGTTGATAAGAGGGTTATCTACTGATTGCTTTTGAAGATTAAAATATTTTCATTTTAGCTTTAGGATTGATTACGTTTCAGTTATAGGAATGTGCTAAACACATTTGCATTTATTGCAAAAAAATCTTTAATTATCTCTTACATATGTGGTAAGAATATAAATTACAATTTCACGACGTAGCCGTTTTAAACACAAAGTAACTTTGACGTACAATGTATTTCTTGTTTGTATGACTCTATAGCATCTTGCTAATCCGCTTAATAATACCAAGTTGTCGTAATTTGTATTTAATTTCGGTGATTCAATAGAACAAACACATAACTTGCTGTGTATTTTCATAAATGAATAAAGAATGAAGGTTTACTTGGAAATTCAAAATTGCAGGTAGGCGCATGCAGGGTGTGGTGACCGGAAATGAGATCTCTGACGAGCTTGCTAGACAAGGCTCAGAGAACAGTTTCTCTTGCCCTGAACCCACGTTGGGTTTGCGAGCGTCCTCGGTTAGGGTTTCCATTGACGACTGGGTTTTCAGTGAACACAATCGAAGGTGGCAAGACTCTCCAGGATGCAGGCAGACTAAACGAATGGTTCCCGTCGTCTGTAAGAAATCCGCGGCTTTCTTGCTATCTCTTAGCAGAAAAGACTGCAGACAACTTACTGGCATTCTTACGGGCCACTTCGCCTTTGCCAAGCACTTTCATGTACTAGGTTTGAGCGCTACCACTGGCTGCGACTCCTGCGTTCACTGCGGAACACTTCCTATGTGATTGTACTGCCTTTGCTCGGATAAGGTGGCAGATTTTCGGTGCTGATGTGGTGAGTGCTGATGACCTAAGCTCTTCAGAAAAAATGGGGTTCTCTGCCTGGTTGTACGAGTATAATGGACCTGTTTTGAGTCTGAGTGCTCCAGTAGGGTGTACCCGCGAAGACAAAAAAAAAATGCAGGGTGTCGACGGGGATCTATTCGATACACAGATACCAAATGCATTTTTGCATACTGTGGGAGACATGTACTTTAAAAAGAAATATATATATTAAAAATGTACCTAGTCAAGTCATAAATACTGATACGCATATTTTTAGTGATAAAATAAAAACGAATAAGTATTAACTTTATTAATTACTTAGGAAACGATTTATTCGAAATGGCCGCTATTTCCATTTATGCAGAGCTTAGACACTCATCGATCACAGTACATACTTCGGCCATTGGAAAACTGTCCACTGCACGGATAAGTATGCACTTCAAGGACTCAATATTTGGGTGCCGAGTAGAACAACCCAGATAATAGACCACAGCTTATAATCCAAAGATTGGAGGTCTGGACTGCCTGACGGCCAATTGTCTGCTCCTATGAAGTCCGGCACATTGTCTTGGAGCCACCCCTGTTGCTGGCGCGGAAACTTGTTGTTTGAAAACAATTGTTGGTTAATTTTCTTCCCAATGCCTTCCAAAACATCCGGTTGGTCGATTTTGCCTTTCTCGCAAAAATAAAAGTTCGTAGCTGACTGCCATTTTTTACATTCGTGAACAAAATGTTTGCTCTGACCAATTTGCGCGTCGTAGAGCTCCGATCGTTCATTCCATTTTTGCATTAATTAGGCTGTGAATAAGTGGCCACTGTGTGTTTTATACGCGCTGAGTACCAAATCTTCATTTCTCGTGACAAGATTTTGTGCTTTCGCAGCGGTGTCTGATAAATCCTGGATTTAACGGCTTTGATCGCCTGTGGAATTCTGACAGTGCGAGGGCGTCAGAACTTTTGACGGTCAGTTACTCCTCCAGTATCCTCAAACAATTTAACAGTTCGACATACCCAATTCCGAATGGTTCCAAGCGGTCGCAAGGTCCGAAAAATACCGCCTTTTTCCATATTACACTTATGAAGGCCATTAACCACAACACTTTTTTCAATATCGTCCTACTCTATATTTACAAACGACTTTTGTGGAAATCTTTTTGCGCGTTAATTTAGTATAAATATTACTCATTGCATACCTGTCAATATGGACTGGATGCGTTCAGTACTAGTTTCACGATGAATGCGTTTTGTGCCAGTATTTATGACATAACTAGGTACAGGGAAGTTACAATCTGTCTTAAACGAATCGTATGATAGCCTATCCTCCATCTTCTAAACTACCACTTACCTATAAAGTAAGCATGGCATTTTATAATGTACGTGGATGCCGCAGCTGATATGATCAGTAACAATATCCTCTTAGGTATGAATGACTTTATTCCTAATAGAATAAAGAGCATTATGGCGTCGATGAATCTCTTCTTCAACGGATTAGAAATTACCTATCGGGGCGTTCAATACAAGTTGTCTTGGAAGGCTTCAAGTCTGCAATTCACCAAATAAATGCTGGTGTTCTCCAAGGCTCTGTTTTGTCTCCGACTCTCTTTCTTATTTTTATAAATGATCTCTTGTCTGCAACTTCTAATTCAATCCATTCCTTCGCTGATGACAGTACCCTCAGTTTTTCATATTTGTTCCCTAACTCACGTCCTTGCTCTAAGGACGTAGAAGAGGACCGGCAGCGTATGTTAAACACATTAAATTCCGACCTGAACAGCATAATCAAATGGGGTTCAACCAACAGAAGACTATTCCTTTGAAGAAAATGGGCTGGGCTGTCTCCATTTGTAACCAAAGGTCACGGATTCTAGGGAAATATTCACCATCATCGTAAATAGCTTTGGGAAAGCAAAATAGAGTTCTTTGAAGAAAACGCCCTCAAAATGTGGGCGTGTGCTTGTACAATGTAAAGACAAATGAAGAGAATGAAAACGCCTACATAAAAGTATTTTGTTAAGTAAATATTTTTTAGCCTGTAGTAAATTTGTTTTTGAAAAGTGGGCGTGGTTGTGAGCTGATTTCAATAGTTTTTACACTTGTACTGCTTCGGATAAATAAAATACATAAATATAAAACTTATATTCAAAATTTTTTGGGTCTTAAAGTTTGATCTAGGAGTATTACCTAGATCAAACTTTAAGACCCAAAAAATGGTGCCGTACAAACAGACGGACATGGATAGATCGACATACAGTGCTCCACATAAGTATTCGTAATTTGTTTTCTTTCACTTAACTGATTAAATATCTTAGGTATTACATTCCCTACTGCACTTTTTCTTTTCGATTCGTTATTACGCCTTCACCATCCCTATTTTCCGAAGAAAAAAATTATAAATTATTTCAACAAACGAAATTACAGGGCAAAGAATGACGCCGCATCCATTTTCCCCTCCACAAAAGTATTCGTACAAAAGGAAACGTTTTGCCGGATAAACCGAAAAAATGTTTCGAATACCGTTAGAATTTGGTTTTTTCGTATTTGTCTCACTTGTATGATCATTTGCTTCGTAAATTCTAACCAGTTAGTGTTTATTAATTGTGTGTGTAGTAAACGAAAGCAATGGGGCGTAAAACAAATGAAACGACTGTTGAACAAAGAAAAATAATTTTAAACCTTCGTGAAAATGGAAAGACTCTGAAAGATATCTCGAATACAGTTCATAGAAGTGTTTCAAGTGTGGAGAAAAAAAAATAAAGAGTTGGATCCTAAAAACCTATCTGTGGGGGTGCATGGCTGCATCTGGAGTTGGTTCTATACACTTTATAGATGGTATAATGGATCAGTACCTGTACATAGACATCCTGAAAGAGAACTTAAAAAACAGTGTTGAAAAGCTTCAGCTTCCTGATCGTTATGTGTTTCAACAAGACAATGATCCGAAGCACACTGCTCTTAATACTCAGTTGTGGCTATTATACAATGTGCCAAACCAGCTCAAAACTCCTCCTCAGTCACCGGATCTTAATCCCAAAGAACACCTTTGGGCAGATTTGGAGAGGCAAATTAAAAAATTAGGTCTTAGAACCAAAAATGACTTAAAAAAATGCACTTCAAGAAGAATGGGATCGAATTTCACCGAACAGAACAAAAAAACTTGTGCTATCCATGACTAATATGATTAAGGAAGTGATAAAACAGCGAGGATATCCAACAAGATACTAATGGACTACTGATGACGTACTTCGTCAAGAAGAAATTTCAATTTCCGAATACTTTTGTGGAATAGAGTTTAGTTGAGTTTTTTCTATTAATATATCAGGAACGAATTAATAATAAATAATTAATAAAGAAAGTTGATATGGGTGGTCAATAATTTGAGTTATTTGGATTAGCAGGTGAGTATAGGCAAATTACGAATACTTTTGTGGAGCACTGTACCTTTCGATACTGATCAAAAATATATATACTTTTGGGGGTCTATCGTTACTATTTCTCTTTGTTATAAACTACATATCAAAATTAATGTAATCTTATATATATTTTGAAATATGGCCTTATGTCACATGGCCTTATGTCACGGCATCGAAAGGAACAAATGTTAGTTTTCGTGCTCAGTGGATTCATATTCGGATATCTCTTTCTTTGTCTAAATGTGTTGGCTTTTAGCTGACGGCCACCTCAACCTAACCTATCTCTCACTTATGACAAAAAAGATTGATGAACAAAAAGCCAAGATGTCAAGGGAATTCGGTGACAGCGAAAGAAAAATACGCCTATACAGCGAGCCTAAAATATGCATACATATAATTTTATGATTTTTGAATTACCAAAATCTTAAGCTTAATAAATTTACTAAAATAAATTACACAGTACAGTTTGTACACTACCGGGCATTCGAACTCTCATCGAATTCGTTGTTAGCAGCTTTGTTTCTAAATGCCTTAGCCAACTGGTGACATCAAACGCCTATGATTTTTTATAAACATAGCTGGAAATACTTTTTTTTTTCTGTTTATCTTCGTTTTGTAGAACCTTTCTACTACCGACCCAAAGTTTGAGAACCACTAGTTCAAAACCTCAGCTGACCTGAAGACAAAGCGCATAGTGACATGTAATAGAAGAATCTAAGCTACAATATACAATATAAAATTAACCATAATTTAATTTTTGATGCAGTCGCTGCACTAGGTATCCGTAATTGTTTATAAAAATGTAATAGCCATTAAAAATAGTTTCCTGTTATCGATTGAGATTAAATAATTAAACGATGTGACGATTAAGCCTTAATGTAAAGTTGTAACGATAGAGTGAATATTCAGTCAGTTAAAACAATCCAATCAAAATGAATAAATTATCTGCTTTTTTATTCGTCCTTGTAGGAGTGCTCCTTTTTGCGGTGAGAAGTTATCAATTTTAATATAGTTATTCATTCAATTTTGTATGCTAACTCGATATTGTATTTCCGAACTTTGGAGCAACAAAGCCGCTCGAAACAGTAGAAAACGAATTACCCTTGGATACATTCATGCGACTTTTACAGAGCGTTCTTGACAAAAACGTTAATGCCTTAAATATTAAATAAAATAAGTTGATATGAGCCCTTATGCAGTCGTTAGTTGTAATTTTAAAATAACCATTTCAGACGTGCTGCAGTTTTTCGACCTCAGGGTTATCCTATTCAGTGAACTGACTTGGAATCCACTGATAGACTAGCCAACCGTTAGCCTAGGTTGGTATATATTTACACAGCAGGACTGCAGGTGACTATTTTGTACATATATGACGGGTTATTGCGCCTTGAATTTTATAATCAGTTTACCTCCATCCAAATTTATATTCAAATGGAAACTAGACTTAGTATCCACATTCTTTTCCAGAAACTCGAAGCAAAGCACAGCACAAAGTAAAGTGAAGGTTTAATAGTCATAGGAAATTAAGATCTACTTTAGATATAGAAAAAAAGCAATAAATTCCATTCAACGAGTTATGTGGGAGACAGACTGCTGGTATTGATACCATGGTATGCAATACTACGTTCTATACCACATGTCTGTCACTTCAATACTACGTAAAAAGCTAGTATACTCGTACCATGAAATAAACTATGGTATTGAGATTCGCAATTTTTTTCTGGTATACCATCATCTTACTGATTGCAGCGCCAATTTCTCTCTATTGGCTAGTCTTCGTAGCTTCTTTGACAATTCTTAGGTATGCACTTTCGCTTTTAAGTATTTAAATTTTCTTATTATTCATCATTTGGCACAAAAGTAAATCATTTTTATTCATCCTGTCTTGAATTTTCTATTTTTATTTATTATGACAGACAACACAAACGTCAAAGTCATCAAATACTACGAAATGCAGTCTGTAAGGGTTGTAGTATTCAGTATACCATGGTATTCGTACCATGGTATCAATACCAGCAGTCTGTCTCCACTATAAGTGTCACTGTCACGGGGAAGCAGCGGAGGAATTTTTGGGATGTGCTAATAGTACATGGTACGTTAGACTTTTTATGGCAAAAGAAATTTTGTGACCAGCAAATAGTCTTTCTACGCAACGATGATTGGTTCATTTCAGTGCGGCTTAAAGTCTGACCGATCGACATTTTCTTTTCACACTAAAACAAATCGTGGAAAAGACCAACAAATTTAAAAAAGTCGAGTACCATCTAAAATCTGAATAGTGATAGTATTCATAGTCTAGAACTCTACAAGTTGATGCCCAACTTCATACAAACAAGTCCAGTTGTGCCACATAACGTTAGAAAACACGCGTTGTAGGGCGTAATTTGGAAATAGCACCTGCGTGGTATTGGAAACGTGCACCAAATTTCAGCAAAGAGATGCGCACAGGGTTGGTGCCAACAATAAGTCCATTCAACTCATAAGATACGCAGACGATATTGACAACATCGGTCGTTCTCACTATTCCGTCATTGATACTCTCACAGTAAGTGAAGTCCAGGCGAAAAGAGTTGGTATTGAAGTTAGTGAGTATGAAACCAAATAACTACAAGCTGCCAACAAATAATGAAACATCTGTCCATTTACCGTCAAATCCTCGGGGTAAGCATAAACTTCTCAAACTTCTCGTGGACATCTGACGACGACTGAAGCTAGAAAACAGCTACAGGTTTGACAAAATACCTCGGTTTCAAAGTCCTAAAGCGGAGATTCAAAATGAAGCTCTACAGATCGATAATACTTCCTGTTCTATTAAACGATACGAGGAAAGCTAAACAGATATTAGGCTCTTCTGAGAAAATAATCCTTTGTCGGATATTTGATGCTACGTGCGAGGAGGATAAATGAAGAAAAAGGTACAACCGCGAACTCTATGAGCTGTATGCAGATGTGAATGTAGTAAAAACAAAGCCAGGACTAGGCGATCTCATTTTCTCGATCACATAGACCGCATGAATGGACAACGCAGTTCACAGTCCCTCGAAAAGATATTAAGGAGACCGTGACTCCATTTTAAAGATAAAGCGAACGCTTATGCCAAACAGCTTGGTCTAGAGAATTGGAAACAATGTGCACGGGATGGAAGGCTGTTAAGAAGAAGATTGCTTTCTTTATGAAATATCCGAAGTTGGTTGTCATCGTCCAGGTTAAATTCTGTCTGTTTTGTACCCAGTCAGAGGACACTTCTGGAATGACTGTGCTTTGAGTTGAATTGCACTCTAGGTCCTCTGCATATTGTTCACTTTATCGTGAGATGTTGAGGGACCATTGTCTTATTTCGTCTACAGGGATCGTCAGTAGTACAATATCATTTTTATCTAACACTTGTAGTACGTATGTAAATAAATGTGCCACCGATACCTTCTTTACAATAGATAATGCCATACGCATTTTAGCTGTTCAAAGGCACATTCTAGCATTCGTCCCATGTGCTGCGAAAATTAACTTAAGGAATCTAAAACTATTCTATCTGTAAGGCCAACAACACAAATAAACATCCGCAATAGCCTCAAAATTCATATTTCCAAAATACCATAAAAAAGGGTAATAAAGGGTGACCAGATAGCAATGATAGTTTTTCCAATTGTTATGTTTCAGCAGCTGTCAAAATTACCAATGACATCCAGCTTTCAAAATATTCAGTAGGGTTTGCCATTTCATCATGCACCGTTTGACACTTCCCGAATATATGGAAATTATTAAAAAATATTATCGAAATTCCGGCTCAGTTGTAAATACGCAACGTGAATTTCGTCGTGAGGTCGGTCGTCATCATGGCTTCAGTGCGCACGCAATTCGTTGCACCGTGGAAAAGTTTGAGCGTGTGTACACTCTTTTGGACCTTAAGCCACCAACCACACACAGATTGGTGGGAAGTGAAGAAAACATAGCCGAATAAGACCCAGAAATGTCGATTCGGTGACGATCAGCTGAATTGGGCATCGCCAGAGAGTCAACCAGGCTTATTTTGCAGTTGATTTGGGCCTACATCCATATAAGATTGTGCTGACGCAAGAATTAAAGCCGGACGACCATAGACAATGCCGTGAGTTCGCTAATTGGGCGCTGGAAATGTTGATCGGAGATCCGGATTTTAGCCAAAAAATTATCTTCTCGGACGAGGCCCATTTTTAGCTCAGCGGCTATGTCAACAAGCAAAATAGGATTTATTGGAGTGACCACAATCCACAAGAGTCCGACCAAGCATCAATTCATCCACAAAGATTGACTGTTTGGTATTTCATTCGAAATGAGGAAGGAGACACCGTTACCGTTAATGGTCCTCGTTATAGAGCGATGTTAACTGACTTTCTGTGGCCAGAGCTCGACAACATTGATATATCCGAGCTGTGGTTCCAACAAGATGGCGCTATATGCCATACAAGCGACGCAACGCTCGAAGTGGTGAAGAAGAAATTTGGCGACTGGGTCATCTCACGGCGAGCGTTCATCAATTGGCACCCCTGTTTTCTCTGGGGTACGTCAAGTCCTTAGTCTAACAAGCCAATCACTTTGGACGTGGCCAACATTCGAGGCCCTATTGCCGGAATAACGCCGCATATATTGGACCGAGTCATCAAAAATTGGACCGACCGCTTGAAGCACTACCAGCGAAGCTGAGGCGGCCATTTAAATGATGTGCTATTCCATACATAATGGCATGAATGTAGCTTCAAAATAAAGTCAGAATCAATTTGATATCTCACACCGTTGTTATTTTATTTAAATTTTTTTCCTATCGTCCTTATCTGGTCACCCTATAGTTCAGAAAGTCAAACATAAATTACTCGAAACTGCCAAAATACCCTTTCTCCTTACACCGGCAGTACACCTCCTCTGGTTTACTAAGTGGTTGCCTAAGTTGATAAACTAATTAGAAATGCTGTCGCAAGTCCGACAGCTCAAGAACACTTTTTCTATTAGCCACAGGATTAGATCATCGTTAAAATCCAGAAGGCTCGCCTGGGAGATGATAATTTTTATTTTGGCCCATTCGTTGTGGTTCCGAATGTGTTCTTTATTTTATAATAAACGATTCCTTACTGTTTAGCATAGCAGCCGTGTACTTACATAGATATATTACATTCTATTGTAGATACAGAGTAGAACTAACTTTGACTAGGTATTTCAATTAAGTATGTATGTACAGGTAAACAAAAAGTTTCAAATTGAGCGGCCTATATCTACTCGCAAAAGTTCAAAATTCATAAAAGATACTCGCACACAAGAGAAAAAATGGAATACAGCCAAAAAAACGTGGAGCCACGTTTCGTGAGCAGTCACCCCAAACCACCACACGTCATGGGATTTAGATACTTGTATTTTGTTGTACATAATTTATAACAAACCGAGGTTCATTCTTGCAGTTGAATTTCACTGCCCATATGCAAGATGCATTGAAAAGTGAAAAGTTATTTTCCACGCTTATCTGTGCACCAAGATAATTGTATTTGACTATACGAGTAGATAGTTGTTGTGTTTCATCCATAACCTTTTCGTTTGATTGTCTCGGATGAAGTGCACCTTCAGCTGAGTCGTACATCCAATTACACAAAGGTGAAATGCGCTTTTAGTTTCGCTATATAATATCTCCAGAAGTGAACAACTGCATAACGTTATAAATTATCCATGAAATGAGATACATGTGTCTCATCAAAGTGCATCCATTGTCCGTAACATCAATTGTTGATATCCGAGGAGGTTTTTAGTTTTTGCTTTACCTCTTCTTTGCTTAGTTTTTCTTTTTTCTTTGTATCTAACTCGTATAACAATAACCTTGTCTCCCATTTGGAATTATAACATCAATATTTTGGAATGAGATTTCGCGTGCGTTGATTTTATTGTTATCCTTGGGAATCGTTGAGACAAAATACAAAAAAAAAAAAACCTGTGTCACAGTGTGTACACACGCGTGTCCTATTTTTATTTCATTCTATTTTTTTATCACAATGTTTTCAAGACACTTTTTCATGTCAATCAAGAAGCGTTTGAGAACAGGTTGATATACATACTTGGGTGAGTGTATAAAAACACAAAACACCTTCATTCGCAATGAATGTTGATAAAGGATGTGATGAGACGCATTAAAAATGAAGCTAGAACAAAATATATTAACGCGTACATAATGTATGTATGTATGTACCCACTTTTAAAGTGAGTTGAAGCAAAGGATAAGAAGAAACTTAAAGCACACTACTTTAGTGACATGTAAAGGATTTATAAGATTTTTCACTTTTTTTTCTCCTAGAATCCTTGGATACAAGTGAGGGAGGACAATTTAATTTTCACTGAATGGCTCTTGCATATATACATGTATGTATCTGGGTCTGAAACGGGGGATTACTTTAGGAATGTTTTTGCATAATCAGTGTACTATCCTGAAGCAGATCTTGTTGACCTAGTTCTGTTAAATGTTTTTTTAAAGGATTTTTTCCTCTTTACTCAAAATATTTCTTCACTAAACGAAAATCTTTATTACCTAACGATAACACAATAATCATTTTTAGGCAGTTCTTTTGTATGGTTGCCAAATATGGGGATATTTTATACCCTATCGAGGGTATTTTAAGTTTGATACATACGAGGGTGGGTCAATAAGTTCCTGAAAATTAGCACAAATTGTGTCGTTACCTTAAATTTAATTTTCAAGAATCATCTTTCAAAAGAACGCACCCAAATTTTCAGACAGATCTGTCAAATAGTTTTGTTGTGGCAGCCATTTTATATAGACTCCTACTTGCATTTTCGTTAAAATGGAAAAAAGTGAATTTCGAGTGCTCATTAAACACTATTTTTTGCGAGAAAAAACTATGACGCAATCCAAACAAAAGTTTGACAAATATTATGGGGACTCTTCACCATTCACCACTGGTTTACTCAATTTCGGTGCGGTCGTTCAAGCACAAGTGACGCCGAACGTGGTGGCCATGGTGTAGTGGTAACATCATCGCTTGTCACGCTCTTGATTCACAGTTCGAATCCCTGATGTCAAGAATCATCTATTTATTTCGCATGAAATAAATAAAAAAGTCGATCACTTGCGAAAGCTAAGTCAATTCTACTGTGAAGGCATAACACTGGCAGTAGGGTGGTCAAATGGCTAAAATGCAACTTGATCGTGATGATCACATCAGGATGACGGAAAAAAATACTGTGAATCATAAGCAACGACAATAATAGCGAAAACAAACAAAATACTCCCCAATTATCTGGACAGCCACCCTTGGAGTTTACAGAAACTTAATACGACCTGAGTTTAAAACTACACCACTCAGTCTTTCTCTCTGTTTCTTCCCCTTTCCACAAAACGCACGTGTTCTAAAAATTAGTATAAGGGTATTAACACGTGCAAATTATAGAAAAAAAAATAAAAAAATTGAAGCAAAAACGGCCGCATTTGGCGAAGAAAAAAGTTCTTTTTCACCAGGACAACGCACCGGCGAACAAGTCCGCAGTCGCAATGGCAGAATTGCATGAGTTAGGTTACGAACTCCTCCCTCATCCAGCATATTCCACAGATTTAGCCCCCTGCGACTATTTCTTGTTTCCAAACATGAAGAAATGGGTCGGAGATAAGAGATTAGGGTCGAATGAAGAGGTCATCGCTGAAACAAACGCTTATTTTGAGGGGCTCGAGATATCGTATTATTTGGAGGGCATCAAAAAATTGGAGAAACGTTGGATGAAGTGTAGAGAGCTAAAAGGAGAAAAATAAAATGTTTTTATACCGAAAAGAGTGTTCCTTATTTCACTTTTCAGGGACTTATTGAGCCACCCTCGTAGTTTGTAAAGTAGAGAAGTAATAACGATTTGTGATCAACCTGTGATCAACCTGTTCTGTCGATGTAGCAATGTCCGTCCGCCCGTACGTCACCATTTGTTGGGCCTTAGATGTTAAGGTAGGAAGATGACACTTGGTATATGAGCTTTCTAGAATCGGAAACAGTACAATTGTGAACACTTTTAAAAATCCGCACACAGACACGCCCACTTTTCTTCTCTTTTTTTTGTGAGTAGTGAAAAATCTTTATAGACACTACGAGTATGAGCCGATTGCTCATAGTAGTGTGAGATTTTTACTCACTAAACAACACACCTCTCTTCTACTGGTTTACTACGACTAAGTTTCCTTATCAAGTAGTTTTAGTTTCAAAAATATTCGCGTTGGGCAGGTAGCTTGCCAGCAAAACCACCTGCTAAAGCCCGCCATTAAATGCGGCTGGTCCTTATTGCGCTAGATCGAACGGTTTCTTTCGTTGTAGTCGGCGCACAAGGTTTGTCTCGTCCAGAATTTTGAGTATAACGTCGTTTGCAATGACTATGAAGACGAATTCGGAGTTTTCGAACAGAGTTCATTATTTCATCATCGACGGTAGTTACTCCTAGGTCTCTGTGGATATCATTGTTTCCGATATACCATGGGGCATTTACTATGACTCTTAGCACTTTGTTTTGAAAAGATTGTAGGATATATAATATATATAAACTGGGAGTATTCCGATCCGTGTTTAACACGGAATACTCTGTTCGCAAGGTAGGATTCTAAGATCTCATATAATTGTTCCAGAAGAACCTGTCTTAACTTAAACTTCAAGCCATCATGCCATACCTTGTCGAAGGCCTGAGAGACGTCCAGAAAAGCTCTAGAACATGTCTTTTTCTTCTGTAAGGCTTTCTCTATATTATTTGTTATTCTATAAACCTGATCAATTGCGGAATGCTTTGTTCTGAAGCCGAATTGATGCAATCAAACGTCTTTCTTCAATGACCTGTTGTAGACGCTTTAACAAAAGCTTTTCAAATACCTTAGATACTATCGGCAGAAGCGATATCGGTCTGTACGATTTTTTGTCGTTTGGAGGCTTTCCCGGTTGGGAACCATTATAACCTCGGCGACTTTCCATTGCCTTGGAACGTATAATAATCTTAGTGCGGCATTTATAATATGCAGAAGCTTGATCAGGGCTTTCTTTGGCAATTCCTTGAGTATCTGTCCTATTATTAAATCATATCCAGGGGCCTTGTTATTTTTTAAATTTTTTATTATCTGGCAAAGTTCGACCAACGGCACGCTCTTTATTTTAAAGTTGTCAGGTGTCGTAATCGTACCACCAAGGTCTTCTGTTAGCACCAGTCCAGCAAATAAATCCGCCAGAAGCTGAAAAATATTGTATCTTCGTTACATTTTACATGGCCACGCTCACTCATCGGAGCGTTTTCTTAAATAATCGGTATATTGCTTTTTCAAAGCTATTTCCGATGGTGATTAAGCCTTATTGTCGATATCTCATCAGAATCGGTTACAAATTTTGGGAGCCACACCCACTTTCTGCTAAGAAAAAATTGTAATAAAATTTCTTAAAATCTCCGGAAATATCCTCTGTATCTGTTTTAAAAAGTCGCGCAACGCCACGCTGAATTTGTTATAGGTGAGTTAAAAGATGAGGGATAAGGTCCATTCTAGACGGATTGCAAATTTCATGTACGTTTTCATAACTTTCTCTTAGGAGAGGCGAACCTATAAAATGGGGACAGCGCCCCGTGAAAGTTGGAAGCGCCAGTTGATTCTGTTCTTGAATAGCTGGAGATTAAAAGCCGTATTCCAAAGTTTACTTATCATGTAGCTGAAGGAATTTTAATTTTTCAAATGTCGCAATTCTAGGAAACATTCCATTGAGGTCTTCGGTGCATCTGCCTTAGTAGTATCTACCTATATAGAACAGGCATAGGTCTGCTATCAACCGGTGGTGCTGCCAATGCACTTCATTTTTAGAGAAATAACCCCATTTGCAACTTTGCTACCTACTTTCATCAAGTTCTCGGATTTTGCTACTCTTTATGCATTCCCTGTTTCGCATGTTTGATATTTATTTTTCCTTACTTTTCTCTCAATCTCTAACTCTAATGGACATAGATATAAATTTCCATTAAATTAGCAACTATGGCAAAGAACATTTAAAAAGTTAATAGTTTTAAGTTCGAGAAAGTTATAGGTCCATTGCATTTTTAGTGCCAAGATACCATTACACTTTCAAAGTTTGTCTGCATAAAAAGGAGAATCAAGGAACTATGTAGCTTTAAAAAAAAAGAAAAAAAAATCGAATAAAAATTACGGAACGTGTTAATCTTTGGTTAACCGAGGAATGCTATACTCGTACTTTCGTAATGTTCTAGATTTTTTAAACACAGACAACTTTTGTTCAATTATTAATAAGAATCATTGACCCAGTAACAGAAATTCTAAGTCACTCTTAAACTCAGAATTAAAGATGGCATTCTAGTTTTGTTATCGTTTATTACTACCAATTTTAATTTAGGAAAGAATTCAAGAAAAACTCGCTTCGCATTCTATGCCGATAAAAGTTGTATCAATAACACGACGCCACAAATGTTTCCAGTCGATTGATTTTTTAAAAAGGAGGATTCTTTTTCTAAACTTCTCTCAGGAAAGGCGAGCCTCTAACGATGCGGCAGAGCTCCGAGATGCCTGTGGTGCTTGCCCATCTACCAAGTTCCCAAACTACTTCACAGAGCATTGTTTGGCTGGTTCGTTTCCCAGATTGAATAGCTCAACATTTTTTGTCTTATGGGGTACGAAATGAATCGAATTACTGTGTTGCTGAAACAGTGCGAATTTTGAAAAGAAATTTCGGTAGAAGTAATGCACCAAACGTGCCTGCTGTACGAGCTAGAGGCCCGAACCATCGAAAATATACTGTAAAATTGGGTTCACAGGATGGGCTACTGCCAAGCCAGTTACGACAGCCATTCAAATGAAATTATTTTCCATAAATAATCGTTTGGTCGATTTTTGATCGTAAATATCGTAAACGCCACCTCAACGTCGGAGTAGACTTACTCTCTACTATTGTCGCGCGTTATGACAGCTCACAGCTGTTTTGGGTTGACATTATTCTTTGACTTGTTCGATTTTGGCAACGAGGTACATAAGCCATTGTATCGTGTATGTACTCCGAATTGTTAGCATGTAATATAATTGTAATTATGCTAGAGTATGCAGAGGTTTTTATTTTTTATTTTCTTATTCACACACATTTGTTTGCGAAGTTATTTATTATATTTGTGTTTCCTAATCAAACCATAAAAATAAAAAGAGTACATTTCTACTCTTCTTTCGGCCGCGTAATCGTGTGTGGGAAATTTGAGGGAACGGAGCATAATTCTGTCATATTCCTAACCTTCCAATGATCGACCGTCTTGAAGCTATATTAAGTGTTACAAATTTTGAGGTCGCGCTTTGTAACAAATATTATCGAAAGTCTGTAGAATGCCTGTCAAAAACGCGACTGCGCGAGCGCCACATTGTGTTTTGCCCATAAAACTTTTATTTTCAATGTTTCTCTGCCACCTAATGACAAACTTGAACAAATTTAACGGAGCAAAAAGGGGAATCCCCATTTTCGGTTTTTGCCTTCTTTAACAGGGACACTTGATTACACTCATCAGTTTGTTTACAACATTCAAAGCGCAAGGTCCTTTAAATTTAATAAAATTATATTGTTTTATTGCTAGATTTGTAGGAAAATTTTTCATCATTCGTGTGGTAAAATTGTTTAAAAAAGTATTGGCAGCACCGGTTACATCACAAGTTTTTAAGAAGGTGCAGAGAGGTGGCCATGGTGTAGCGGGTAGTGTGTTTGCTTCTAATCCGAACTGTCCAGGTTCGAGCCCAAATGGGGAACCGCAAGTTTCTCCAATCACTACACCAAAAAGTAGTTTCTGCCTGGTGGTACAATGGAAAAAAATCGAGTCTGAGTGACAGTCTGGGATTTGTAAATTTCCTTATTAAAGAAAACAAAAAAATAGGCATACAGCCTGCAGGGATGTAAATGAAAGATCTCGTTTCGGAACCGTGTCAGAATTGGATCATTTCTGAGAATGAATTTTGGAAAAACTCGCACCTACCACTTTCAGTCCCGTTTGCATCAGTTCTACATAAAACTCTTACTTAGCTATGTTATACTTAACAATTAAGTTTAGCTTCAATTTGTTCGCTTTGCATCGACCGATTTACAATGAACCATAGCTAAGTTTTATTTATCAACAAACAATAAATAAAACAAACTTCGTTCGTTTCAATTGTAATCTAACTAAAATAAAACTAATTGTAGTGTCATAAATAAACATAGATGTCTAAAAATGACCTAAAAAAATCACAATTTTGTGCAAAATTGTTTGCCAACCATGTCTGATCAAAAAGTACCCGGAATTTCTCATTCAAACAAACAGCGCTTGAGATATTGTCAAAAGCTTTTTTTTTAGGTTGGTACATCTGTCATCTGGTGCTCATATATCTGTTTGAGCGCCATTTGTCGCGAGTTTGTGTGTGATAGCTTTGTAAACATGTCAGTGTTTGTTGTGTTTTGCGAATTTGCTGAATTTGTTGCAGAAACAGCATCGCATTGATGTCGCTAAAGAAATGTTTTCTTTGGGCCAAAATGTTATCGATAGCATCATTACCGGTGACGAGACATGGGTCTATGAACATGACATCGAAATTAACCAACAATCATCGGAATGGCGCTTCTCAGACGAGCCAAAACCCAAAAAACCATGACAGAGTCGATCCAAAATCAAGGCTTTGTTGACCGTTTTCTTTGATTGCCGTGGTGTGGTCCACTCCGAATTTCTTCCGCCAGGCCAGACAGTAAATAAGGAGTATTGCGTGACCTTATTAAGGCGTTTGAGGGAAAATGTTCGTCGCAAGAGGCCAGAATTGTGGAGAAACAACTCGTGGTTTCTTCACCACAACAACGCACCGGCTCACACATATCATCTTGTACGCGACTATTTGATCAAAAACAACGTTCATACCGTTTCGCAAGCTCCGTATTCACCTGACATGGCTCCTTGTGACTTTTTCCTATTCCCACGACTCAAGTTACCACTTCGCGGAAAGCGTTTTGAGGCGATTGAGGCAATAAAGGAGAATTCCCTGAAGGAGCTAAAGGCGATTCCAAAAGCGGCCTACGAAAAGTCTTTTGAAGATTGGAGGAAGCGTTGAAATATGTGTTTTGCTTGTAATGGAGATTGCTTTGAAGGGAATAAAATGAATATCGATGAATAATTGAACCGTTCTCGTTTTATTGAATAATTCCAGGTACTTTGTGATCAGATAGTAATGACAGTGTTTTAACGAAAGAAGACAGGTTTAACTTAACTTAAGGCTTTAAGTGTATCAGAAATATTATTACATTTTCATTCAAGTTGGGTTACAATTTTCAATCATAATTAGTAGCAATATACAGCGGCAGTCGTTAGTACATCTTTCTATAGATGTAGAAATAAGTGAATGACAAAGAAATGAAATGACAAAGGAAGTGCTGCCAGATCAGTTCAACAATCGTGTGCTAACAAAGTCAGAAAGATGTGCTCGCTGTATGTACATATGCACATATTATATGCTTCACTGAATTTTGTTTGTAAATTAATTATCTGCAATTGTTCAACTCATTTTAATGGTACATCAATAAAAAATCGAAAACAACAAATTAATATCCAGTGACAAGTTGACATTTAATAATGATATAACAGAAACAGAGCTGGGCAAATTTGAATCGATTGCCGATAACATGATTACAAAATGTAATCTATTACTGTAATATCTTCCCGTTATTTCAATTACGAAGTAATCAGTAATCATAATAATTACAATTACTGTAATTTATAATTGAAATAGTTATCGATTACAAAAAAATTACATTTCAGTTTCAAGAGAATCTATGATAGATATATGTTGAGTGGGTGGGATATAGAGTATGTAGGGTGAGGTTATCTTATAGAGAAATGCAAATGGAAGACTTAAATGTAGAAATTGAGTTAAAAGGGTGTGATTTTGTTCTTTTTTTTAGAATGCGTGAGTGGCTGATATGATATTTCTTTCATTTCTACCCACACACACTAAAATTCCCTAACTATTCAACTCGCAACCTCATGAAAGTCCGCTAAATTAGTGTCAGTGAAACTAAATTAAAGGACCCTACTATAGTAAGTGAATTGCGAATACAATAGTAATCAAAGTAATTAATTACTGTAATTACTAAGTAATTGCGATTACAATGAAATCAACAATATTGATTACGTGTAATATTAATTGCATAGACAACTTTGCAATTTGAATTGTTTGATTACTTTTGTAATTGATTACTCCCGACTATGAACAAAAAGAGATAGACTAAAGTGAAGGGCACATGAAACGCAGACAAACTGGGTTGTTCCCATACTAAAGTTATGAATGCATGAAATTAAAAATTAACAGTAAGTAAATGACGATAAATAGGTGTCCGGTAAAAATGCTGGATTGCCGTGGGAAAACTAGAAGCTTTAGCTCCTCGTTTCAATTAGGTAACATCCCTAAAAGGTCATCCTTACACTACAAACCATCCGAATTTAAACAACGGGAGTAGCAGACCCTTTGTTCAAATGACGAGAATAAAAACTCATCTAAAACATTACTTCACTTTGAGCTCAGGACAATGGCCTCTCGAATATCCTGGAATATTGATGAAATTGAGAGGAAGCTCACCACAGGCAAGACAAAACAACAAGTAAATTCTAGAAGGACGTGCTTTGTAATAAAAATGAAGCCCAAAAGGAGCTCCAAAATGAAATCAATTCAATGATTAATGACCGCAAGGGATATTGATGTTGAATGATTTCTTATTTATTTTTTTATTTATTTACTTACCCTGACATCCACACGTGCTGCTTTAAAGATGAAATATCCTTGTTTCGTTTTGATTTAAGTAAAAATGTATGTTTCTCAGATATTTAGCACAATTTAAAGCCGGTTACATAAAACGCACTTGTGAAAAAATCACTCTTGACAGTAGGTGTACTCCACAAATTTAATTCACTTTTTTATTTTTTTTTTAGTTGATAACTTAAAACATCTCACTTTTATTTTTTTTATCACGGACTGCGAAAACACTAGGTAGATATAAAAGTTAAAAATTATATTTTTATACCAAAGATAAAACAAACCAGAACACAGCTAGATACAAGTTGATTCTAAGTACTGATGTACTCGGATATTTAATCGCAAGTTTGAGCACACTCTCTCATCTCTCTCTGGCCTATTTTACTCTGTCTCTCTTTGAAGAAGAATTCATGAATGAAGAGAGAGCAAACACACCTCAAGGATGCGTATATGATGTCCTGAAAACTGGTATAACTACCGTATCTAGGGAAAAATTTGTTATTTACCATTGTTTTCCGCAAAAAAAAAAAAATAAAAAAAGTCTCTCCGGCATCAAAATGGAAGAAATTTTCTCCCGAAAGATGTCAAATTTCATGTATCTATGAATAGTTTACCTAGGATTTCAATGTCGCATTTAAAGGAAATTCAAAGGAAAATATATTTTTTTTTAGTAGAAATTCAGATAAAAGATACGATGTTGTGTATTTCGGTTTTTGGCGTTATATCGCTAACGGTAATGCCCCTTTCGGGGCAATTGCACTCAGGTGACCCAAAAATGAATCTAGGTTGAACTCTATTTCACATTGAGGCTTTCATTAATAAAAATGAGGAGATGAGCTTAACTAGAGGTTAAGAGGTTAAACGTTATTTACACATTTCAGTGAAGAATTGGTGTATCTTTAATATGAGTGCTTACCAACTAAAAAATGGCCACAAATACACATTGAATTTTTTAAAAAAAAAAAATACACAAAATCTCCCATTTTCTCGATGTTTCATAATTTCCGATAAATATTTTACATACGAACAGAACTTTGGACCTTGGGCACACACGCAATCAAGTTTAGTTTGAATATTTTTAAAAAAATATTAAAAAATTGACTTTAAGTCTGTATAACTTCCTCCCACATTTTGTACGTAAATCCATAAAAAAAAAAAAAAACACGACAGCACACAGGACAATAACTAATTAAAATTGTATCCTAATTTTGTACGTATCTATAATAAATAGTTGCCTTGCACATAATAAAAATACAAGAAAACTTGTTCGTTTATAGACATAAACAAATGTCAGCTGAATTTTTCTCTCGGGCAAACCAAATAAACAATCAACCTAATAAATACATTTTATGTGATAGCTTTTCAAGAAAAACAAACTACGTGCATAGATTACCAATAAAATTAACGCAATTTTATTTCGTTGTTTAGTCAACAAAAAGTATTTTTCATCGACTGCGAATGCGCGAAATAGAATCGCTAACAGCAATCAAATAAAAAATTCGGCAAAAGCAATAAATACAAAAAAAAGAATATAAAACCCTAAACATGTGTATCTTAAAAATACATCAGAAGAAAAAAAAAATATCATCATTGCCCAAGACTTTTTGGAGACTTTTTGAGGCGAGAAAGAGACCAGATCAACACCAGGCTAACGAACAGAGAAATGTGAGAAGAAAAATGTATCTGAAAACTGGATTCGGATACTATGTACATAAAAAAAAAAAAAAATAAATAAAAATTTGCTGTATCTTTTCCTTGTTCCTTCTTTGACAGATGAAAAAAGAAAAGTATCTTTTTAACTAGTGTTCAAAACAAAGGAATATTATCACTATTTAAATTATACATTTTTTCCACCTATAACATTACAATAACACAACACCAAGTACAACACCGCGTGCGTATATGTACGTCTATCTGTTACATACACAAACCGTCAACCGTCGATGCGGAGGTAAACTGAGAGACTATTCCGAAATAAATTCAAGTTGGTCGATTCAGTTTTGGTTTGAGTAGCGGATGAATTCGAATTGGATTTTATAATTTCTTCTATCGTTTTGTTTATTTGTATGTGTTCATTTGTCTAATAAGTATTTATCTGGGGTGCTACTAAGAGAATCTGTCGTATCTTTTATGTGCCCAACCCCCGCACCGTTGAGATACGTACAATCCATTCTGACTTTTCATAAAAAAAAATATTTTCTTAACATCTGTTTGGAGTTCAGCTGTCCTCATGCCAAACCTAATCATAGATACATATCGTTCATTCGAAAATGAATTTGCATTTGTTGCTAGCACATTCATTCGCGTTTTAATTCCGCGTTTGGCTGCTAGGAGTGCGCGATTTGAATGAATTTGCGCGAGTTAAATGAATTTGCTGGGAATACATTCCAATCCAATTGGACAAAGAAAGAATCCGATAAAAAGGGAAAAAGAAAGATAAGACGTGTATCTTTTGTTTTCCAATGGATAAATATTTAGCTGGGTGAATTGTGCACTTTGAACGAAGTTAATGGCATATGTTCTACGTCACTGATTTTTATTTGTAATTGGCTGTAGATAAAGGGAATCACAGTCGAGTTGATGCATTTTATTTGTGTTTGTTTTTTTGTTTTTTTAAACGAGGCACTATGGAGACAGTGTACATGGGCATATTGAAATTTATATTTTAACGTAAACAAAACGAAAATTTATTATTTTTAGAAATACAACCTTTTTTGACTGTTATAGCTCCAGTTCTTGGAAGCAATTAAAGTGCCGATGTTTCGCTAGCTTAAGTAACAAAAGATTTCCATATCGTATCTAGAAATAGAGAGAAATATATATTTTGGGGGCTGAGCAAGGCTTTAAACGCAGCCTGGCAGTCACTGTAGACGGAAATACTCCGTTCCCTCCACCGATTCCTTAAAATATAGTTCACAGCCATTAGGATTGTGTAAGTCTTCGCTTGAAAGACAGATGTATGTTTACCTAACGAGAAGTGAACCCTATTGTCGTCATCGTCCACGAAGACCTTGATCGGTTTTGGAGTCTTCCCCGAAAATGCGACTTCAATTCCTTCCTGTTTCAGATTTCGGAAAGATCCAGTCTTGAGCGGGAACAAAGTCGACTTTAAATTTAAGAAGCAGTTGGAGTCCTGATGTCATTGCGTCAAACTATCGAAGCTCCAGTGCTGGTTATAGATACCAAAAGCCATTTCGTTTAAGACGGAAGATAGCTTTTATTGTGCTGTCCAGGAGGGAGGTTCAACAATGTATCTAGAGCAGAGCCAGGCATGCTTAAGAAGGCCCACTTTCAGCCAAGCCAAAATGTTTTTTGTAGTTTAGTAAGAAAAGCAATGACTTTTTTTTTTAATATAATTTTCACCATAGGATATATGAATACCCTTATGTTATTGCAGGGCACGGGCGTTTATAGATAGAAATAGAGAGAGAGAGAAAGATTGGTGCAGTGGTTTGAAACTCAGGTGGTATTTAAGTTTCTGTAAACTCCAAGGGTAGCCGTCCAGATAACTGGGGAGCATTTTTATTGTGCTGTTATTGTCATTGCTTATGTATTGTATAGGGTGACCAGATAGGTTAGGTTAGGTTTGATGGGTTGACGTAGAGGTTGAAAGACCTACTACACTTAGATCAATGTAGATCCATTGTGATGCCCATTGCCAACAACACGCGGTGTTCCAAGCGGTCCCCCATCTGAGTACTAACCGCGCCCGACGAGGGTGACCAGATAAGAACGATAGGAAAAGAAATTTAAATAATGTGGGATATCAAATTCATTCTGGCTTTATTTTAAAGTAGCCTTTGTGTATGAAATAGCTCATCATTTAAATGGCCACCTCGACTTCGCTGGCAGTGCTTCAAGGACTTGACGTAGCCCTAGACTTGACGTAGCCCTAGAGAAAATAATCTCGGGTGTCAAGCCGCATGTGGCGGAAAATTGATGGACGCTCACCTTAAGATGACCCAGTCGCCAAATTTCTCCTTCACCACTTCGAACGTTGCGTCGCTTGTATGGCATGTAGCGCCGTCTTGTTGGAACCACACCTGGGATATATCGATCTCGTCGAGCTCTGGCTACAGAAAGTCGGTTAACATCACTCCATACCGAGGATCATTGACGGTAACCGTGCCTCCTTCCTCATTTCGAAAGAAATAAGGTCCGATGATGCCACCGTGCCATAAACCGCACCAAAAAGTCAATCTTTGTGGATGCATTGATGCTTGGTCGAACACTTGTAGATTTTTGTCGCTCCAATAACGGTAATTTTGCTTGTTGACATAGCCGCTGAGCCAAAAATTGGCCTTGTCCGCGAAGATGATTTTTGGCCAAAATCTGGATCTCCGGCCAACATTTCCAGCGCCCAATTAGCAAACTCACTTCGTTGTTTATGGTCGTCCAGCTTCATTTCTTACGTCAGCACAATCTTATATGGATGTAGGCCCAAATCCAACCGCAAAATAAGCCTGGTTGACTTTCTGGCGACGCCCAATTCAGCTGATCGGCACCGAATTGACATTTCTGGGTCTTCGTTGATACTGACCGCTATGGCGGCTATATTTTCTTCACTTCGCACCGATCTCTCTCTGGTTGGTGGCTTAAGGTCCAAAAGAGAATACTCGCGCCCAAACTTTTCCACTGTGCGACGAAATGCCTGCGCACTAAAGCCATGATGACGACCGACCTCATGACGAAATTCACGTTGCGTATTTACAAATGAGCTTGAATTTCGATAATATTTTTTAATAATTTCCACTCGATCGGGAAGAGTCAAACGATGCACGATAAAATGGCAAACCTTACTGAATATTTTGACAGCTGGATGTCATTGGTAACTTGACATTTCTACTCATCTTTCTGCCGCGAAATCGTGTGTGGGAAATTTGAATGAACAGAACATAATTCTGTCATATTCCTAACCTCTCAACGCCCGACCGTCTTCAAGCCACATTTGGTATTGCAAATTTTGAGGTCGAGCGTTGTGGAAAATATTATCATAAGTCGGTAAAATGCCTATCAAACGCGCGACCGCGTGAGCGCCATACTGTCTTTTGCCTATAATGCAGGAGAGTATCTGGGTATACTCGTATTGATTAAAATATCGAGATCATTATTTACTTGCTCTTTACAGGAGTAAGTAATAAACAGTATATGCCAATGCTTCAATGATGGTTTCTATAGATAAGAGACCATTCACCATTAATTGTTATTCCTTAAATACAGAGTAACAAAAGTATTAATTAGGGCACTGCAATAAATTACTACACTGTCAGGTCATAGATTTATAACTTTATTTCTAATTTTTTCATTTGAACAAAGTTCATTCTCTTCGAAAGCTTAACTTACTTTGTATTGAAAGGTCTTGTGTGGCTGCACCTTACTTTCAAATCCCACCTCAGTGGTAATTTTTCTTTCTTCATAAGAGATCAAAACTGCACTTCGTAGATATTGCCGGTGCAAAAAGTTGCCCTTTAGTGCTCGAAGAATTTGCCATTAGCTTTAGATCAAAGTTTAGAGTAATTATCTGCGCCAATCAAATAAACCAGTTACGAACCACTATAGATTCAGTAGCAGAACCAGAATCATTCAGATGAGGGGAAAAGTATGTTTGTTCTGAGATAATTGCCTCGTGTAATAGTTACGTTTGCTCGTAATTGGATATTATAGTTAATCATCTGCAGCTAAGCATGAAATTGCCGATTGATAGAATGAATAGTGTATCTGTATTGTGACCGATATGTTTGTTTAAATTGTTTGTGCCTTTCGATAAATGTACTTTTTATAAAAAAAAAACCCTTGCGATACGTGGACGAATCAAAGCTTTAATGAAGAATTTATCTTTATAGATCTGATAGCATGAATGCCTGACATAATTTGTTTATATACATACTACACAACATTTAGTGTTCAATTAAAAATAAAAATGCTTGACTGTCATAAATATTTAAAAATTTTACTAACACGAAATGCATCAATTTTCCGAATTGCACCAGTTAGCCGTTCACATGACCCAATTCCCGTCCAGACAAAATTCTTGGAAGTAATTGCGACAGAACGCCTTAACTGACATTTTCTGCTAACATAAACAAAATTAATGAAGAAATGCATGTGAAGTAATGTAGAGAATTTAGTCTTAAGTTTAAGTTCAACTTCATAGAACATTTCTTTAGTACAAGTGTACTTGTTAGGGATAAAGATTGAGAGAACAATGAAAACTTTGGCAAAAGAAATCATCGAAACACTCTTGAAATTAGTAGTTAAATTATTTATTAGGAGAATCCAAATTATATTTTCCAAGAAAAATAAAGTGAGCGCTATGTCAGTGTGCGCACTGAACTACGAAAAGTAATATAAACCAAAGATTGGTCTGGGCTAAGGTCATTGACGGGTCTTTCTTAATAATTATACTCGTAACTTGGTTTTTGTATCCAAGTATTTACGTGTGCACATATGATGTACCTATACATACCTACTTGCACACTTTCTTGAAAAAAATAAAAACAGACTAAACAGATTCATTATGAAAGGAATTTGGTAGACAGCCACGAGTGTTGCCGAGAAGGTTTCAAAAGATGTAGCAAACAAATTTCTAAAGAGTAGCAAAAGTCTAATTCACGGATTGTGTGTACTAAGATGTTTAGTGAAGGCATCTTAGAGCTGTCTAAGCATAGTTCTATGTAGGTAGGCAGAGGTGGCGGTTCAAAAGAGAACCCAGTTAGTGCTGTTTTGCGCCATTTTGGTACCACAAACTCATGTAAGCTGGTTGTATTATTAAGTTTACAATTAAGATGCGAGATATACTAAACCCAGCCTGTTGAGTTCAGGTAGAGGATGAAGCCTCCAATCCATACAAATATCTCTCTCAGTTCGTCGAAGCAGGGTTTACCTAGAGTACGTCGTCTGGTTCTCGCTAGGACAGGGACATCTACAAAGAAAGTGAAGAAGAGATTCTTTATCGTTGGTATCTCCGCAGCTGCAGCAGAAGGTGTTGTGGGGGATGCCAAGCTTGGCTGCGTTGTCTGCTATTGGCCAATGGCCTGTACTTACGATTACAATTCTAGCAATATCTAGTCTTGATCTGCCTAGTAGCTCATCTGATTTAGATTTGTTATATAGGCCGCCCAGATAAGAACGATAGGAAAAGCAATTTAAATCTAACAACACCGATATGAGATATCAAATTGATTTTAGCTTCATTTGAAGCTACATTCATGCCATTATGTATGGAATAGCACATCTTTTAAATGACCTCCTCGACTTCGCTGGCTGTGCTTCAAGCGGTCGGGCCAATTTTGAATTACTCGGTTCAATATGAACGGCGTTATTCCGGAAATAGCGCCTCGAATGTTGGCCTAGAGCTCGTCCAAAGTGGTAGGCATGTTAGCGTTGACTAAGGGACTAAGGACTTGACGTAGCTCCAGAGAAAATAATCGAGGGGTGTCAAGTCGCATGATCGCGGCGGCCAGATGATGAACGCTCGCAGTCGCCAAATTTCTCCTTCACCACTTCGAGCGTTGCGTCGCTTGTATGATATGTAGCGTGATCTTGTTGGAACCACAGCTCGGATATATCAATGTTGTCGAGCTCTGGCCACAAAAGTCGGTTAACATCGCTCTATAACGAGGACCATTGACGGTAACGGTGTCTCCTTCCTCATTTCGAAAGAAATAAGGTCCGATGATTCTGCCGTGCCATAAACCGCACCAAACCGTCAATCTTTGTGGATGTTTTGATGTGGTCGATCCAATAATGGCAGTTTTGCTTATTGACATAGCCGCTGAGCCAAAAATGGACCTCGTCCGCGAAGATGATTTTTTGGCCAAAATCCGGATCTCCGGCCAACATTACTAGCGCCCAATTAGTGAACTCACGGCATTGTTTCAATTCTTGCGTCAGCACAATCTTATACGGATGTAGGCCCAAATCCAACCGCAAAATAAGCCTGGTTGACTCTCTGGCGATGACCAATTCAGCTGATCGGCGCCGAATCGACATTTCTGGGTTTTCTCCGATACTGGCCGCTACGAAGGCTATGTTTGCTTCACTTCGCAATTTTCTCTGTCTGGTTGGTGGCTTAAGGTCCAAAAGAGTATACTCACGCTCAAACTTTTCCACGGTGCGACGAATTACCTGCGCACTGAAACCATGATGATGACCGACCTCACGACGAAATTCACGTTGCGTATTTACAACTGAGCCAGAACTTCGATAATATTTTTTAATAATTTCCATACATTCGGGAAGCATTAAACGATGCATGGTGAAATGGCAAGCCATACTGAATATTTTGACAGCTGAATGTCATTGGTACCTTTGACAGCTGCTGAAACATAACATTTGAAAAAACTATCATTGCTATCTGGTCACCCTTTATTACTCAATTTCCTAAAATAACTTATCACAGTACTAATTGTAAACATGTGCTAGTTATTTTCAATACTTGTAGCAAAACTAGTACCAAAAAAACCTTTAATCCAAATTAATAATTGAAAGGGTAACTACTTTTAAGTACCTGGGGCTCGAGTTTGATAGCAATTTAAATTGGAGTGCGCATAATTCCTTACTTAGAAAGTATTTGCTAAGAACTACCAGCATAATGTTTCATCCAAGATTGTTTTGCTCTCGTAAACTCTTAGAAACAATTTATTACAGCCTAGTATAATCAAAATTGCAATATGGTATTGTTTGTTGGCAACCTTTGCTAGTAGTGCAAAGACATATCCGAAGAATTATTTGGAGACAAAAACGTTTAGAACACAGTTTTTTGCTTTTTCGTAACTATTTAATATTTCCTCTTAAACATCTTTACTTTTGCCTACTCAAAGTGCTTAAAATATTTTGCTTAAGGATTGGATATTCATTAAATCGTAATCCCACTGTTTACGGGCTTCGAAGCAACGAAAGATTCCTGACGATTGTTCCCCCGCATGACACCCACCACTTTCTAAATTTTTATAATTCAGTTGCACATAGAATTTTTAACTCACTACCGCTGATTATACGTTGTAGTAATAATGCTCGTTTATTTTATCGAGCAGTAAAAAAATTACTTTTTAGTTTTGATATCTATGAAGTACGAATCGTGATACTCAATTTAATTACAGCAACGTTAAAAACAATAATCGTACTTATTCTCTATGTTTTTGTTTTTCAAAAATCACCCTCTTCACCTCACTTTTTTTTGAATTACATATTTTTTATTAACTGTATAAGAAATTTAATTTAATCGATACATTCAACACTAGTTGTCTTGACTATAGAATGTATCTAAATATTATTCAAAACAAAATGAAAAACACTTATAGATAACTAATTAGGTACGTTAATGGATTTAGATTATAAAATAATTCATTGAACTATGTGCATATTGTAACATAATGTAGCATAATAACTACGCCCCAAAAAGATGCAACACATTCCGAAGTGTTTTTTTCATTCGAGGTTCGTGTCCACGGTAAGAGACGGATTATGTCTAAGACGACGTCGCGGAATTAAGAGAGAATTATAACCACAAGAGATTATTGGCAGCTGTCATCTTGGAATTATTACATCAAAATTTTCTCGTTCGAGTGGTCGAAAAATTTGCTAGAAGTTTCTGGCTATCAGAAATACGACCATATGGGGATCGAGGCAGGGCAGTTGATTTTCGAACCGCACGAAGAGATTGGAAAAGTGATAATGGGCGAAGTTGTAGTTTTGTGATAGATTGAAAGTTAAGAGTTAACAAGAAGAAGAAATTAGTTTGGATTTGTGTATTAAGTAATAGAAATGAGATAAAGTGATTTGAGAAGAAAGAGACCTTGTAAGGAAAGAATTTGCGAAGAATAGTATAGTGTGAACTTGAATTGTTCTATAGACTAGAAAATAAAGAAATAATCTCACAGAATATTTATGTAATTTGTTTTGACTTTTTATATTGAATTGTTTTGAATAGAAAACTATTGAACTTAATGCTGTTTTATTAAATTAAATTTAATTCTATTTCAATCTACAAGTTCAGTTACACCTCGTACTGTTAAAGCTTAAAATTTAATGGCACTGCCTATAATTGAACTTATCCGAGTCTTTTGTTCTCAGAATTTAAAAAAAAAATTAACATAATGCGGAGTTAAATACAGAAAATCTCTCCCTCGCAATTTGTCGGTATACTAGAAGCATCTATTTGGCTTCCTGAAATTCGGCCAGATTCAAAATTCATTGTGAAGAAGCAATAACTTAATTGTAAACAACTGAATTGTTGTTGATTACGAGTAATAGGGGTCTTTACAATTCAATCCACTTCAGCACAATTTATTTTTAGTTTTTAGCACAACTGGAAAGTCTGTTTTTCATCCCTAGTTGCTCACCTCATTTTTTTTTATGCTCTTTCCAAATTATTTTGGCCTTTAACGTTGATGACGGCTTTAGGAGGGGTTTACACGTATTCACAGACACGACCCACAAATGAGCTGTCATTTAATTTTTGCGGGCACTACAAGTCGTTGGTCTCTATATAATACGTCCCTGATCTCAACTTAGACAGCACTTCTAAACAAATGCGTACTTTGATACGTTAGTTTTGCTTATTTTACAGAAAATCGTTGCTTAGACTACAAATAGATTACAAAAAGTAGACGAAAATATCTACAATGTATGGATGCCATATGGCATCTGTCAAATCCATTTGTCATCCATAGTGACTGGTAGTTAGTTCTTGCCTCGCCATTTTATATGAATCATTTAACCACCGCTAAACTCATTAAAATTGTTGCATTTAAGTACAAAAATAACAGCTCTGTAATATCTGTCTTTTATAGGTTTTTATTAATTTAATTCACTTATACTTACATGCTAGACAAAAACGCTTAAAACTAGCTTAACTAACTTAACTATCTGTAATATCTGTGTGGGTTTAACTGTGTGTTACACTAAGAAAAAGTGTTTAAGCCTGGTAGTAAAGGGTTATTAATTTCAAGGTTGAAATTTCATCCCAATCTGCATCTGTCAAATCCATCTGTCATCCATAATGACAGGTAGTTAGTTCTTGACTTGCCATTTTCCAAAATGGATCGTTTAACTACCGCTCAACGCATAGAATGCGCAGACCATACGCCGATTGCTGGAAAATCAACAAGTTGACGCCAATGTCCAAAATGTTCTTCGGTCCATTTCTCACTCGACGGCTACGTAAACAAACAAAATTGCAGAAAATGTGGGGTTCTGGGGAATATGTCTCGCCAACAAAAAGTACTGTCATGCTCTACTCTAGTAAACCAGCTGGAAGAGCACGGAGGTATGGAGTAGGACTGGTGCTAACTCCAGCAGCGCGTAAAAGCCTCATATCTTGGAAGCCTCACAGTGACCGGGTATTGACGCCCAGATTCCAGAGGAGTAAGGAAGGTCACCATTATACAGTGCTATGCTCCGATTGATGACGAGACTGAGGATGAAAAGGACAATTTCTATAACCAGGTGCCGTCTTCAATGAAACACCTAATGGGGACATCGTAATGGTGATGGGGGATCTCAATGCCAAGGTAGGTAGCAACAACAACATGCTTAAACACGTGATGTGAGTTCACGGCCTTGGAGACCGAAACGACAACGGTGAGCGGTTTGTGGACTTTTGCAATATCAACCGTCTAGTCATTGGAGGTACGCTGTTTAAGCATAACACCTGCCATAAGATCAGTTGGGTCTCGACTGATAGGAAAAGAACATCCAACCAGATCGATCACATTGCGATCAGTCGCCGCTTTAGAAATTGTCTCCTGGATGTCCGTAGCAGACGTGGAGCTGATATCGGGCAAGAACGAGATCACCATCTTATGCTAGCTCATATACACCTTCGTACTGCATCCGTGAACAACAACCGATCAAACTTGTTGAACACCACCAGGTTCAATACCGATAGGCTTAAGGTCCCCCAAGTGTGCCAACAATTTAGGGACCACTTTGCCTTAGAAGCGGAAGCAATCAGCAGCTCAATGCAGGAGAGCATGGATGATCACTGGAATGTTGTGAAAAATGCTTTTGCGAGCGGGGCACACACCTATGTCGGTAAAAGGCAGGCACACCATCGCACATGGCTTTCGGCAGACACCTGGAGACGGATCGATGATATCGATGTACAACAATAAAGGCTCGGATTGCAGCGGCCTCAGCAGTAGAGAGAACCGAGTTAGAAACCCAGTACCATATGAAGAATAAAGAAGTGCAGCATAGTGTGAGACATGACAAACGTCAACATATCGACACACTGGCTTCTAGGGCTGAAGAAGCAGCGAGCAGGTGCGATAGTAGGACTATTTACAGCATCACCAAGGAGCTCATTGGTGGTCGAAACTCCAAACAACACCCGGTGAAGAGTCTGTATGGTAACCTCCTGATATAATAATAATTCTGGACCAAATTAAAGAGCATTTAGATTCTTCACTCGACGTCGAACAGGAAGGGTTTCGCGCTGGATCCCCCTGCATCGACCACATAAACACCATACGGATCATAATTGAACAATGCGTTGAGTACAGGTCTCCGCAACATCTGTTGTTTATCGACTTCGAGAAGGCTTTCGACAGCTTGAATCGAGATGCTATTTGGCTGGCCTTGCGCAGGAGAGGCATCCCGGAAAAACTTATTGCTATTATCAAGGCTGCATACGAGGGCGGTAAGTGTCACGTCTTACACAACGGTAAGGTGTCAGAGGAATTTGGTGTCCAAAGTAGAGTACGTCAAGGATGCATTCTGTCACCACTATTGTTCTTGGTGGTTATCAGCGATGTACTCCGTGCAGCATTGATGGAAGGAAACAATGGAATTCGTTGGACTATGACATCTTACCTTAAACACCTAGACTACGCTGACGATGTTTGTCTACTTTCACATCGGATAATGGACCTTCATCTAATGACCCATGATCTAGAAACTGAGGCGAACAAAGTGGGGCTCAAAATAAACACGGCCAAAACAAAAGCCCTCAGCACTTCCAACACTAACGCTCAACTTAACATTGCCGGACAGGAAGTCGAAAAAGTTGACAACTTTCTATATTTAGGAAGTGTGGTCTCCGCTAACCGCGGTGGCACCCAACTGGACGTATGCAGTAGAATCGGGAAGGCTGAACTGGATCTCCAACGAACAGCTTTATATGAGAACGGGCCAAGAACCTATAATCATTACTATATGAAGGAGAAAGTGGCAGTGGATTGGACACACCCTACGGCGCGAGGACAACTCCACTGCGAAATACGCCATGCAGTGGAATCCGCTCACCGAAGCAGGCAGAATAGCGGGACGCCCTAAGTAAACATGGCGCAGAACAGTTGAAGAGGAATCGAGCTCTATAGGAATGAGTTGGAGGCAGCTCAAACGCGTTGCAGAAGTACGAACAAGATGGCGCGCAGGCGTGGTTGACGCCCTATGCCCCCCGAGGGATTAAAGGACTTAAGTAAATGTGATCATTGAGAAGCCATTGCATCCACTACGGATGACAGATTGGTGCACGCTTTGGACCGGTGGTCTGATTGACCCGAATTTCTTAAAAACGACGAAGGCAGTTATCATTGAGATATGGTCAAATAAAAACCAACTTTTTTTGGACTCAGATTGAAGACATTGATGTGAGTGACATACGGTTCCAACAGGACGAAGCCACGCAAAACAGGCAAATTTGGCTCTAATGTACGAAAAGTTCCCCGGTCGTTTAATTTCGAGATTTGGCGACATCAATTGGCCACCAAAATCGTGATGATCTGACCCCGTTGGATTTCTTTTTGTGGGGCTATACTAAAGATCGTGTCTATGCAGACAATCTCCAAACTTTAGAACACTTAAAAACTAACATCTGTGAAGTTATGGCAACACAGCTAGAACTATGCCGAAAAGTCATCAAAAATTACCTCAAAAGAATCGTTTGCATGCTGGAAGCAACATTTTGTTTACTCGCATAAGTATGTTCTGAATCTGAAAATTAGCCAAATTTTAACTTTTCAGTAACAAAGCATCAAATTGAAAAAATCTTGATACAAAGTAACACATCAGTGAGCTGATTTAATTGCAAACACACTCTCGCGAACAGTCAAAAGTTCAAACTGAGATGTAATAAAATAAAAATTACTTTAAAATCTATTCAGCAAAAACTACTTTTTGAGGTCAGGTCAGTGGGATAGAAATTAAATGTGCAGAAGCAAATAACCGATTAGAAGCGACTGATGGCTTTAATAGATATTTTTTTTATAAATACTGCCTGGAAACGCAAATACATATCTCTCGCTTCATGTAAACAAGTGTAGCAGAACTAATTGGACGTGGACGTGGACGTAGAGCTCAACGTATGAAGTTATGATCTATTTGGTCTAAACTGCATCAGAATCATTCTAGCAGTTTTGTTCCTGGACTCCCAAAATAGTGATCATAAATGTGAGTGAAAATTATGTAGATCTGACCATACCCGTCCGTCTGTCCGTTCGTAGGTCACCAGTTTTTGGGCCTTCTATTTTGAGCTGGGAAGATGAAACTTCATATTTAAGCTTTTTATAATCGGAAGCAGTACCCATGTAAACAATTTTTAAATCCGTCTTCCAACTCGCTCACTGTAAAAAAAAGAATAAGGACATATGTAGGCATTGAAATTCTCTACAAATTGAATGCCGAAAATTTTCGAAAATTTAAGGTAAGCAGTCTTTCAAATTGTCATACTTTATCAGAAGTTAATAAAATTTTTGAGTGTGAATATCTCGCAAATAGTGCAGCGGATGGTCTTCAGTGATACAAGACCAATACTTACCTTTTTTCTGAACTTATTTGTTTACTTTAATCGTAAAATAAACAAACGAAAAGAGTGTATTCAAATATTTACCACTTAGAACTCTGTTCTTTGAAGTTTGTAAAATCAATGGAGAAAGTTTGTAAATTGATGGAGTGAAAAGAAATGGTATTGAGAAGAGCTGAAGAATGGACAGATGAGGAGAAATATTAAAACATTGCAGGATTCTGGAAATATTGGATCACATCTTCCAAAAATGTGATCATTGATGTAAATCAGAAAAGGAACGGATAGAGTGCTGAGCCCTGGGGAACATCGGGATTGGTGGCCGTTAATGATTACACTATGCCACACTCTATCAATGGTAACAACTCCGCATCCACCATGATCATGAAAGATAAGACCGCTGTGAACAGTGTTGTCATTGTGACATAATTTATGTCACTCGTAACATGATTATTTCGGTGGTGACATAATTTCAAAGCCAAATTATGCTTGCATAATTAGTGACATATTTAAGAATTCTCAGAACAATTGACATAATTTTAATCAGAAATGCGAGACAAAGAAATTGATCAACAAGTTATAATTTTGGCTTTTTTTCGTAAAACCTGAACTAAATCTCTACTGGCAATACTTGGAGTTGGTTGGGATAAGATAAGAAGTCATTTTCGTATCGAAAATATTGTGCATTGGCTTCTTTTTTTTGTCGTTCGGGCTAAATTATGTCAAGGTGACATATTTGTTAATATTTTTTCATTACTCGTAGATGTAGGAAGAAAGGCATAAGACAGAGGCAGAGTTCGGCATTTTTTATTTCGTTTTCGATTCTTGCGGGGAATTATGTCATGTGAAATAATTTTGCCAATAAGGTGACATAATCTTCTTCAATTTGTTGACGGAAACCATATTGACCGTCATTAGGGAGATAGATGGTTTCACTGATATTAAGCCTATTGGTCGGCAGTTAAAAGGAGAGGTTTCATCGCCATTTTGTGGAATTGGCCTCAAGTTTCTATCTATCAAATACCCAGTGGTTTGGTCAGGAGAGCAAAATGCCGCTTTCAGGTGAGGAATCATATTTGGTCCTGAGAACTTGTAACTATTCAGATCTTTTGGAACTCGAGGTACTGAATGGGTTCGAAAAAAATATTCGGCAAAAAGAATATTGAACGGAGAAAGAGAACAATCTAGTAAGTTGGAGTTAACTGATTAGCTTTTTCTTTGGAGTCCGTGATACTCTTATCACTGTGGACAAGTGCCAGGAAGGAAGCAGAAACTTGTATTATTGTCATGAAATACCAAAAAGACATTGCACTATTTTCTGCCTTACTTTTTGCTCGTGTATGAATTTAGCACGTCTTAGCCCATCTGCAGGGATCTCAGTTTTCCTCGGCTAACTGATTTACTTCGAATGAAGGACTGTATTCCAAGTAATATTAGATCTCTAATGATATCGGCGGCTGTGCGTACATACATCTAACGAGGAAGCATAGAAACCAGTTGGTAGCCCATTCTACTACTACCAAATTGTTTTCCTTGGGAATTTTTGTTAACTGAATGCAAATATGAGTGTGAGAATTTAGCTAACACCAGACAATGATATGACTATCCAAGATGAATAGAAACTGCAATCACATATTAATCTGGAATAGAGATTAGGAACAGGTCTATATTTACCACTTTTGGAATACTGTCCCTGGCGGAGTCCAGCTGTAAAGAAGTTGGTGGCATACTCTAACCTAACAGAGAATAGGACTTAATTTCTCGTTTGATATTAGCAGTGTGGGATTAGTTGTGTGGGATGATGTACGCAACTAATTTCTCCTCGATCTTTCCCCCATTAGTACAGCTATATAAGTGTTTATTTGAATGCTGTTTAGAATCACCATATAAATTGTAGTTGACATATACGAGTAAATTGGATTCACATCCTGACGATTCTACTACCTCTGCATTTAATTTCCTGTCTGACAATCCGTCTCTAATACGTAATGGTGACGTTATCGCACCACAAAATCCGGATAGAAATATAGAATAACGTTTCGCTTTAACTCCTGTCTTTCTCATATGCATCATCATCATCATACGCCATTCACTATCACCGACAGCACTAGTAGCACTTCACAGCCTTGCTTCAAATTGTGCATATACGAGTACATAGAATAATCCTATTGTTATTCATGCAAAGCTATGAGTAATGGAAGGTGAAATGAAACTCTCGCCCCTAATAGTTGCTTGCACTACACTTTGCAGTTGCATGTCACTCAGTTGGCCTAAGTGGATTGACCCCTGACCCCATAAATTAAGAAGAATCACTACCGCATTTATGTGGGAAGCAGTATCGTTCTACGGTTACAGTAACCGTGCTATGAAGTCTGTATTTACATAATGCATGGCTGTAGGTTGGATTAGGTGTACTGTATCTACATACATGTATCCAGATTGTGGGAACCCTACAGAATTCACCAGCAGCCAATTAATTGCTGGAGTAGATTCAGTCGATGCAAGTGATAAATATGGATGTACTCGTATGTAAAGGCTGCTACAAGGAGTTTTGTTAAAACTTGTAAAAGGTACTGAAATATCGTTGTAATGCTGTCTGTTACTTGGGGTGTTTAACTCTATGTGAGTATCATGCCGTACTTGCTTTGCTTCAGAAATACACAGAGGTGGGTTAGGTTTGAATGGAGAGGTAGTCAAGTATCAGATTGTGGCATACATTTGGAAATGTTGTGATTTATTTCCTTTCTCCTTCTGTAAATAGCATTTTCTGATTTGTATCGTACAATGAAACTACAACCAAAGCTCACGCTTAGAGCAATATTTTGAGCTGATGAAGACCTCCCTGGCGTGTTCCTTTCCTTTTACGGGCAATAAGCATTTTGTTGGTATTTAAATTATTAGCATCTCGGGCAAACCAAATCATTTCTAAAAAGTTTCCTTTTGAGCCAATTTTACTGGGCTTTATATTGAATTTGTGCAATAAAAATACGAGTATTTGTTGCGTATGAAATTGTTGGTCCGCATTCCTAATACACTCCGAATAACATCTTCCAGATATTGTGCGAACATTCGGTTTAAATGTGGAGTTACGTACCTTATTTTCCGTTTTTATTTAAGTTTTGTATTTGAATGCTTATTTTAGGTAAATCGTTTTTCTGCATGTAGTTGGATATAAAATGAGGTAATGTTGTGTAAAATAGAAGCGATTTTCTGGAACTTTTAGTGCAATAGAGTCAAATTTCCCGGTGTTGTGTGACTCGTAGCTCGGCCCTGCTGGCAACACATGGTTATCATTTGACCATTGCGCAGACCTTCATCGTTTTCAAAAAAATAAGGTCTACAGCGCCCACCACACTGTCACCTGTGATGAGTGCAATGGCCTCTCAACGATCAAATTTGGATTCTCAGAACCCCAAATTGGATTTTTTTTTTTATTTACGTAACCGCCGAGCGAGAAATGGGCCTCATCGCTAAAAATGATTTTGTTCGAAAAATCGGCGTCAACTTTGATTTTCCAGCACCCAATCGGCGTATGGTCTACGCAATCTATGCGTTGAGCGGTGGTTAAACGATCCTACGAGTATTTCTAAAATGTCAAGTTAGAAACTAACTACCTGTCATTATGGATGACAGATGGATTTGACAGATGCAGATTGGAATGTGAAATCCCAACCTTGAAATGAATAAAATTTTACTACCAGGCAGAATGATTTTATTCATTTCTCTTTCACGCTGTTCCCCGTTCGGGCTCGAACCTGTACTTCTGGGGTCAGAAACAAACACACTACTCACTTAATCATGGTCACCCTTAAGTTAAGCACTATGAAGGAACCAGTTCATTAGATAGTAACGATTAAAATATAAACTCCTATTCGTTTGAATATTATAATAAAAAATTGTACTGCAAATTTTCTAAAATGGTTAATTAATAAATTAATGTCATGCTTAAGACGTCAATAGGTAGCGTCGTTAAAAAATAAATACATTTTTTAATTAAATATTTTCTGATGTTTTCCCATATACCAAAAGAGAGTTATAGCAACGGGAATGATTTAAGTCGTATAAAGCTCTAAAATGAGTTCATTGGGCCATCTTTTGGTAACATATTTTGTTATTTTAAAGACGGTTTTGTTAGTTTTAGCGCTCGTTTTATCTTTATAATAATTATGTAGGTGCAAATTTTTTTTTTTTTTTTTTTTCCGAGGGTAGGTAAAAAATCTTCATGAAGACACTATGAGGATCGATAGCACGTGCTCATAGTAGTGTGAGATTTTTACTCACTAAAAAAACCTCCCTTCGTGATAAATTTCTTTGATTACATACTACAACTAAGTTTTGACTTATTCAGCAGTTTTTCTTTCACGTATTGAGATCGTTTGGCAGGTCCCTTTCCATTGAAAGTTCCTGCTTGTTCCGCAAATTAGGCGCGGTTTCTTGCTATCGCGTTATGTCGAAAGATTTAGTCCTTTGTAGACGACGCAGTAGATTCCTCTCATCTAGAATTCGAAGGACTTCATTGTTAACGTGTACTTGTAATCTGTCTTTATGCTTACGCGCGAAGTTTTTGATTTCATGTTCAACTGTTGACATTCCTAAATCTCTATGGAAATCGCTATTTCTAATAAACCACGGTGCATTAACTATTGATCTTACCACTTTATTTTCAAAAGTTTGTAAAATATTGAAATTACTTATTTTGGTACAACCCCAGAGTTGTATTCCATATATCCAGACCGGCTTTAGCACTTGCTTGTATAAAAGCAGTTTGTTCTCTATATTAAGCTTGGAATGTATTCCAAGTAACCAGTACATTTCCCTGTATTTGGTTTCGAGTTCTTTACGTTTTTCTTCACGTGCGATTTCCACTTCAGCTTAGCATCAAGTGTCATTCCAAGATACTTAGCCTCGTTTGCAAACGGAATTTGAACCGAGTTTGAAAAGATGGGCAAATTATTTATTTTCTTATAAGTGAAATTGACATGAACAGATTTGTTTTCGTTTAAAGCTAGCCGCCAAATCTTTGTCCATTCATTTACTTTATTCAATGCTTCTTGCAATTTTTCAGTCGATTCTTCGATCGTTTTACCCGTTGCCAGGATGGCAGTATCGTCGGCAAATGTAGCTAATACGGTGCCTTCTTCTTGTGGTACATCGCGAGTATATAATAGGTACAAAAGCGGTCCAAGGACACTTCCCTGCGGCACCCCAGCCCTTATTTCTTTAAATTCCGAATATTCGTTTCCGTGTTTGACTCGGAAAAGTCGATTCGTTAAGTATTTTTCTAGAATATTATATAAGTGTTCCGGCAGAACTTGTCGTAATTTATATTTCAAGCCTTCATGCCAGACCTTGTCAAAAGCTTGAGAAACATCAAGGAATACGCTCGAGCAAATATTTTTTTCTTCGTAAGCTTTCTCAATTAAATCAGTTATTCTATGCACTTGGGCTATTGTTGAGTGCTTGGTTCTAAACCCAAACTGGTGATTGGGAATAAGAGATCCTTCTTCTATAACCGGCTGTAATCGCTTAAGTACTATTCTTTCGAAAACTTTAGACATAATCGGCAGCAGCGAAATAGGTCTATACGATTTTTTATCATTCGGTGGTTTTCCAGGCTTCAGAATCATTATTACTTCCGCGACTTTCCATTGACTCGGAACATATTCTAATCTTATCGCTGCGTTTATAATGTAAAGGAACTTAACTAACGCTTTTCTAGGTAACGATTTAAGAAGCTCTGCTGTGATTAGGTCGTATCCAGGAGCTTTATTCGGTTTCAGTTTCTTTATTTCTTGTTGAAGTTCGGTCAGCCTTGCATTTCTTACTGTGTAATTGTGAAATGCTATATCCGACGCATTATCATTTTCAGCAAGCGCTTGCCCATCAAATGGTTTAAATGTTTCTTCTAAATGGGCCGCAAAGAATTCTGCTTTGTCTTTATCATTCTTGGCCCATTCGTTGTCATTTTTCTTGATTGGGGCCGCTTGTATTTTCGGTTTTTTAATGCCTTTTATCGTAGCTTTCAATGCTGGTTTGTATTGTCCGGTTTTTAAAATCAATAATGGCCTTTTTTAGCAAGTTACACAAGCGATTCAAATGCGATTTATGTTGCGGAGCACGAGTTTGTTGCCATTATTTACGCGCTTTTCTCTTCTCCCTTACCATTTCTTTTATTTCCGGTGGATATTTTTGGGCATGATTGATTGGAGTTTTCCTTTGATAGGGAGTATTTTTCCACGCGGTGCGCTGCAGAACTTCAACAAAACGATCAATTTCGATTTCGAGTTTAGAAGACGTCCTAAGTGATACTCTCAGTAGGTGCAAATTGAAAGAGAACAATTCGTCCGTGCATTGTACAACATTTCTTCAGACGTTTTGATTGAGTCTGATGTGTTGCCAGACGGACATTTTTTAGCAAGTTTACTTATCTTTAGGACATTTATATTTGGTATTTAAAAGTTTTGGGTAAACATCTTTATTTTACGCAAATATCGATTAATTTAGTTTTGCAGCTACTACTACTTTAATACGAGAAAGAAAAATAATATGACGTGTTCTCAACTAATTTGTTATCGGAAAAATTGTTTCAACAAAATATATAGAAACTTTACTATGTTTCCATATAATAATTACATACACGCCCACTTTTTGGAGGCGTTTAATTCAAAAAACATTTATCTGCTTTTGAACAGCTGTCTTAATGGACTTTCTTAATGGACTTAATTTTAAAATACGAATTTGATGCATACCTATAGTCAGCCACGCCCACTTATTATAAACTATCCCATAAGATATATCAATTTTGACACAAAGTTTGTAACATAGAGAAGCAATAACGGCAGATATGTTTGTGATCAGCATCCGACGGTCTGTTTGTATGTCATCACTTTTTGGGCCTTAGATTTTGTGCTAGGAATGTGAAGTTTCATACATAAGCTTTATATAATCCGAAGCAGTACAAGTGCAAATATTTTTGAAACATGCCTATAGACACGCCCACTTTCCAAGAAATGTCCTTTTTCTAATATTTTAACTAGAAATTAAAAAAATATTATCTTCATAAAATATGTAGATGTTGACTTCTTCCACATTTCGTCTATACATTGTAGTTGCCCACGCCTACTTTTTGTGGGCGTTTTCTTCATATGTTGTTGTTTTGGAAACAGTTTTTCTGGTAAAATCTCTTAAAAGTTGCGGAAATGTCTTCCGAATAGAGAAATATCATTGCGCTTTATTTAGAAGTTTCACAACGAGAAGATGGACTTGCCTGTATATTTCTGTACTTACCAGCAGTTTGAATGAATGTACACCTTTTATTGACACATTTCAAGAGTAGACATTTGTGCATAAGATGACATCAAAATCTCAATATCGAAAAAAAGTGGGGTTAGCGAATATTACCCACTTCATCGGAAATGTCCAAGCTTGAAGTCGGTCCGGCGCAAGTTTTTTGGAAGCACCAAATAGATACAGATGAAATATCTGTAAAGTCTTACAAAAGCATGTTATCGAAGCATTCTGGTACCGCAAAAGCTTAGTTTAGAATTACAACTCTTTTGTTAACTTAAAATCACTGATATAAGCAACCACACTCCCCAATAGACGACATTGTAGCATTGCACTTAGTAATTACTCGAAATATCAGCGGAGCCTATGTAGCCAAAGTTTTTAACTATCTCAAAATTGTAGCTGTCTATTGTGACGTTCTGTCCAAGTCACCGATGTTAGAATGTCCATTGGTGACAGCATATTCTTTACCCTCGTTAACCGCTAAACCCATTTTTGAAACTACTATTTCAATACTCACAGCTCAATGCGTTCTTCCGATTATGTGCTCAGCGTACGTAAATAGTTACACAGACTTTTGAATGAACGTACCTTTGATGTCAGCTTGAGAATGTGGTACAATCAGTTGAAGTATGATGTTAAATCACTTCACAGCGCGCCGTCTTGTCGTAAACCTTTCGTGACGTCAAAAACTTCGATGATATTATTACAGACCTTTGTGGAACAGCGTGCATTTCCATCGTCATCCTGCATAGATGGACGAGTTTGGCAGGGATGTCCAGCTCGTCTCTGTAGACGCAATCATAGGTGACTTTAAAATCGATGAAAAGATGATGAGTATCGATTTGGAGTTCCTGTTTTTTTTTTCGAAGATCTGTCAATTGAATATTTGACGTATGGCAGACTTTCTTTTATTTGTTAAATTATATTATTCTAGCTGATGCCCGCGGCTTTACTCGCATAGATTATATTATTATTATATGTGTACATATAAGTAGATACAAAAAATAGTAGAGGAATTGGTAGCGTATTAGCCACAGTCTGTATATGTCATGGTGCCGTTTGCTAAAGTGTTTACTTAAGAAAACGATCTTGTCATAATCAACCACCAGATTCTCCATTCGTTTCATTTATTTATTCAATGTGCTAAAACAATATAAAATTCAACAGAAATTGCAAGTGACAGCAGTATACTTTCGATAAACTTATAATGTAGGCATTGAACTTTTTCTTTGCTATCAGCAAGTGCAAACTGAGTACAACTGCACCGAAATGTCCTCTATAGTTATCTAATGAACTAGGTTGTAGTATTTTTAATTTTTACATGCGTTCTGTTCCGTTTAGTACGCAGTTCAAATAAATTAACCCCATGTAGGGGTTACATCTCGTCAACTTGCACGCGACACCGATAGTAGCCAATGTAATCGGCATTTGTTCGTCGTGGATTTACGTTGCTGACGCATTTCATTGTTGTCTCTAACGAGGTAAGTCAGATATGCAGTTTCCAGTTCGTTCGTCTTGCCCATGTTTCGTTGGTTTGCTCACGATCAGTTCGGAATCCTTTGTTCGATTAGCAATGCTGATCATCACAACACGCGTTGCTTTGTTGGATGCATTCTAATCGGCTAACTGAAGGGGCAAAGGTCATTGAATTGGAGATTGGTCAGTAATTAATTTCAATTTGATCGACTATTAAACAGAACGTGATTTTGTACGTTTGACAGTAAGATGATTGAGAATTTCAACTTATTAGATGTCAGTTTATTTAAATAGATACAAAATTTTAAGAAATAGATAGAAGCGATTGGAGTAGAAGATCAGAGGAGCTTCGTGTATACATTGGCGTGTCAGTGGTTCGTTCGTGAATATTAGGTAGACCCCATTTAAGGTGGCGTGCAAGACATTTCTACCAACTTTATGCGCAAAACTGGAGGCGGCTTTTTACTTGAGCCCATGTCTATTCGAGACTGTCGTGCAATTTAAAAAAAAATAAGTAAGAAACTAAGTAGTAATGAAATACGAGCATGACCTTCCCTACTTGCAAATAATTACGCCATGAGGATGCGTTCAGCACAACAACTACGGACAGATAGTACCATGTATCACAAGATAGATTTGGCCTGTAATGAATTAAATATTTTGTCATCACGTTACACTGCCTCCCTTGAAAATCGTCACTCCTGTCGCTTACTAAGAAATCCTTTTTGAAAGCTACCTTTCTTGATGTTCAAAAACTCTGACGCTTCTTTACGTACTTTTTTCTCTTCGTTTTTTTTAATCAGCTCCTAACCCGTGGGTAGTCTCTGCCTAAGACAATGCAGCATTTTATCTTCGTTGATCCCGGATACATTTCTTCCAGTTCACTCGACCAAACTGTGTCATTAAAAAGGAGGAGGTTTGGTCTTACTTGTCATCTCGAACCGGGGGACGGGGATTCGAAGCCCCCTTTTAGCTGGATCACTGCTATACTGCTAACTATACGCTCGATATGACCGAGCTAACACAGCCGTCGGGTCTTGGCTCTTAGCTATGCGTCCACATATGTATATAGCTTATAAAGTTCGCAATTGTATCTTCTCCTCCACTCCGACAAAAGATTTTTCTTTTGAAAGAACCAAATTCAAATATATGCTCAGAAGGATATTCAGCATATTGATATCATCAATCTACTTATAGGGCATCAATATTTGTTCTCTTATTTTGCGAGATTTTAACCAGTTGTATACCCAAGAGGTTTTTTAGAATGTGTCTTCGTTGGATCATCACTCCCAGATAAATGAAGACCCTACCTAGTTAGAGGTATGGACGCCTTGACCCACGTTCCAAGCTTTAGACAAATGCATGTACAAGTGAACGTATTTCGTTCTAACTTTGTATAAGACCGACTGTCTTGGCCTGATATTCTGTTGCCGAAAAGCGCTCTATGACGCTCGTTAGAGGAACATACGATGATGTTGATATATCATCGGTATTAACACTAGTGTTGGTCACTATCTTATGAATTCGACTATAAATAGATAGTAACTGAATGGTCTCAACTTCATTCATTCATTCATTCATCTATTTATTCATTTATTCATTCATCAAGATTGAGTACCTACTTATGGACAGTTTTGGACGAATGCCGAATTTGAAAAATGCGATAGTCTACGGCCTATTCACATACACCAATGAGTTCAAATAACCCCAAAAAAGAAGTCGAGAATGGTCCGATCGGGTGATTTCGCGGGCCAATGCAAATAGCCAAAACGGGAGATAACACGTCCTGGAAAAGTGTCCTTTACTAAGTCCATTGTGTCACACTCTGAGTATGTAGTGGCACCGTCTTTTTGAAACTAGCATACATGTGTTCCAACCTAAATTCATCCAATTAGGGTATCAAAAATTTACGTAACATGGTTCTGTAACGCTCGGTAGTGACAGTTATCGCGTTGCCAGTAGCGTTTTCCTAAAAGTAGGGTCCAATCACCCTTTCAGCACAGACGGCGCACCACACAGTAACTTTCAGTGAATGTAAAGGCGAACAATACACGCGTTTTCACTGCCCCAAAAGTGAGTATTCGCTTGTTGACATGTCCGGAGAAATGGAAATGTGCTTCGTCACTCATAGTTAATTTCGTAAGATCATCCTCTTCATGATTGAGGCTTATGATGCGCTGGCTGTATTTCAGACGAGTTTGGCTGTCTGCTACTCTTCAAGTCTGTCACCAAAATACGCTGCAGAGACCACCTAGCCACTCTTCCACATCCTCTCGAACAGCATCAATATTCTCAGTCGAACGGCCTGTTCTTGTTGAACGGTGGAGAAATCTTCGACGAAATTCACGTTGTGTTCTTATACTACCTTGATCAAAAAGTTTCAGAAATGACTACCGTGTGTTGCTTTCAGTCATCTGATTCGAGTTTTTTTTTAAATTGACACATCTGTCATTAACATTCCTTCCATATTTGACCATCGTACCTTGACAATTGTAAAAGCTACGCTGTCAAGAGTACATCTGCCTCCGTGTGTGTTTTCTATTTTTTTCGATTTTAAAAATGGGATCAACTTTGCAACAACGAGTTTGCATCAAATTTTGTGTTAAAAACGGATTCAACGGTGCGAAGACTTTGGAAATGTTGAAAACAAATGGTTTTGTGTGGCACAAACGCTTCAAAAGTGGTCGTGAGTCCGTCGAAGATGACGAATGCAGTGGTAAGCCGTCGACATCGAAAACTGACGAAAACATCAATAAAATCAAAGAAATGTTGACCGAAAACCGCAAATTGACTTATGAATCCGTTCAAGACATTTTGGTTAAAGATTTGGGCTTCAAACGTGTCGCTGCAAAGCTGCTAAAAAGGGACCGCATTAACATCGCGAAAGACATGATTTTAGCGGCTGAATCAGACCCAACATTCATCAAACGCATAATTATTGGAAACGAAACGTGGGTTTACTAGTACGAAACGCAATCCAGGCATCAGACGAGTGAATGACGTACACCGAATGAGCCAAGACCGAAAAAAACAAGTCGTTTTTAGTCGGAAAATAAGGCGATGTTCACGGTATACTCGTATATAGTATAACTAATTAATTGTTCTGCAAACACATCGGCACAATTATTCCTCGTTCTTGAGAAGTACGAGTATAGCGTTCCATTGGTCATCTACACAACTGTCAATATCACGATGACAGGAGACGTCATTTGGTCATTATTTTTACGTCACCTTGTATGTACTTTATTTATTTGGAATTGCTTACAAACTTTAGTCTGAATTTTGGTGAACTATTAAGTGCAAGTATTCCAATATGGAACATCTGGACATATGCTGTAATACAACTAACAGCATCAAATTCTGGAATGGCTCCCTGTTGAGTCACATGTTTTTGTGTTCTTTTAACAAAGCCAGTACGCAAAGCACCTAAAAGTACCGAAGTCAATAAAAAGAGAGTACATTCAGCGATATTCTTTTATCAGTCTCCCACCACCTGCTTCCATTGTTGTTATCAGACCCAAAAATATAAAAGAAAAACAAAAAGTTTTTTGATTTACAATTCACTTAATCGAAGATCGTATTATAAGTTTCAGCTAAATAAGTGGCCCTCCTAAAATAGTTAAAACAAGTGGCTTCCACATATCAAATAGAAAGATAACAATCTATCCCGTAGTAAGCTTGAAATAGTTTGACCTTAAACCGCAACTATGTACTTGAACTTGCACTTGAAATACAACAACTATCAAGTGCAAGTATTCCAACTAAGTAACCACTCGCAAATAATGCTTGGAGATGTTGTAAAACTCTTGTAATCGAAATTCCGCTAATCTGACTGACCGAAATTTAATTTAATCGCCTGTAATCTTAAGCCATTATCGGATTATGATTTGCTTGCAGGTGTTCAATAAACTAATTGCCAGGCGGAAAGCTTTTAATCTAATCACCTCCATCACATGAGCCACTTTATGCCACTGAATACTCTAATACCTAACAATGCCAGACTAACATACCATAAATCGCAATTGAAGTTTGCAAATCGTTTGAAAGTAATAATTTACCACAAAGTAACATTTTGTATAAATTATTAGCGTTACAGAAAAGTTCATTCCTTACGAAACGCTAATGAACAAAGCCTTCCCTTTTTTAGGTCATTGCGAGCGCAACTCTGTCCAAGGCTCTTATCAAAAATACGAGATGGAATTGAAATATGTTATTTTGTATAAATAATCGAGGAGCAAAGTTCAACGCACAATTTCTATTCTGCGATGCGGATGCTTGCTACGGGCCTTTCATTAATGGAAATGATTCGATAAGCGATGAACAAATGTTTTCCAGACTTTTGTTTGAAATCGAAAACGTGTCGTGTCAATTGTGATAACAAAAACATACGTAACACGAGTTCTTCTATTTATGGGGTTGAGTAACTATTTAAATTTACTTAGGAACTAAATCGAAATAGTATCGAATAAATGATGCATCTGCTTGTTTGTTTTACGTACCTAACCTACATAGAGTATATTTTCATTAGAATGTAGCAAAACTAGATCGCACTTACTTACTCCATGTGTGCTGTTCATCATAAACTGCGTTACAAACTTACTTACTTAAGGTGACGCTAAAGTCCGGGATGGACCTGGGCCTCAACAAGCGTCTTCAGCCAGCTCGATCTTTAGCTAGCTGCCTCCAGTTTCTCACGCTAAGTTGGTTAAGGTCCCCTTCCACTTTAGTGCGCCATATGAGTCACGGTCTTCCTCTTCTCCGCCGTCCCTCGGAAATGAATTCGAAGATTTTCTGGGCCGGAACATTGGTGTCCATTTGCTCTACATGGTCCAGTCACCTCAGTCTTTGGACCTTCACTCTTCTGATTAAGCCTATATCTCTGAACAGCCCATACAGTTCGTCGTTGTATCTTCTCCTCCACTCACCATCTCTATGCAGACGGGAACAAAAAATTGCCCGAAGAATTTTCCTCTCAAAATAGCCAAGAGCAACCTCATCCACTTTTGATAAAGACCATGCCTCTGCGCCATAGAGTAGGACTGGCTTGATTTGGGCTCGAGAGAGTGCTTTGCTATTCAATTCCTTTTTAGCCCAAAGAAGTTAGCAAGAGTTATTCTTCGTTTGATCTCAGCGCTCGTATCGCTGTCTAAATTTATAACGAAGCCTAGGTAGACAAAGTCCCTAACTACTTCAAAGTTATATCTGTCTACGGTGACGTTCTGCCCAAGACATCGATGTTGGTTGTCCTTTCTTGTTGACAGCATATACTTGGTCTTGCCCTCATTAACCATTAAACCCACCTTCGCCGCTTCCGCCTCAATACTCACGAAAGCGCCACTGACATCACGCTGCGTTCTTCCGATTATGTCAATATCGTCGGCGTATGCAAGTAATTGGACAGACTTTTGAAACCTCTGTACCTCTGGTGTTGGCGCGTGAGTTTTGCACTATTCTTTCAAGAGCGATGTTAAAGAAATCGCATGACAGCGCGTCTCCTTGTCTGAATCCTTTTTTGACATCAAAGGTCTCGGTGAGGTCTTTACCGACCTTGCTGGAGCAGCATGCATTCTCCATGGTCATCCTGCACAAAAGGACGATTTTGGCAGGGATGTCAAAACTAGACATATTGCTCTATATAGCTCGTCATACGCGGCCTTAAAATCGATGAAAAGGTGGGTATCAATTTGAAGGTCCTGGCTTTTTTCCAAGATCTGCTGTCTGGGCACTGCTCGTATGTTTTGTCTAACCACTCGTAGAAGCTGTCTTTAGTGTCGTCGTTTTTCTCCTCTGTGAGGACATGCGCGCATATTAGGCTTATATTATTGAATTTAGCCTTGATGCGAATTGTCATCAGGCGTTCGTCCACATATCTGAAACTTAAGACTTCTTCCTAAGTCTGCCTCCAACGATGAATCCACATCCAAATAGGAGCTACTTTCGTTGTGGGTAACAATCACCGTAATAGATATCGTAGTTGTTCATTCTCTTTTTGCCCGGCCCATCGTAGTTCTTGGATGGTGGTAATAACTGCTTTGCAGTAGTTTAGGGCCTCCGCTAATTGTTCGACTGCACGTGGTATATTAAGGGACCAAACATTCATAGTGCGTCATCTGTAAATCCGTCCGTTTCCGAGACTTGTTGTTGCTTCGTAAGTGGTTTTTTTTTCCCCCGTGGTCGGACAGCTAACCCAGCGGCACAATCCCCAACTTGGAGGATAAGTTCCATTCTAGAAAGTTCCATTCTAGAAACTCCTAAGACGAGGGGTCGGTTATACTGATGTCAGTAATACTCTTCTGAGGTGTGAACGCTGCCATTGGCCCCTTTAGGACTCATTCGCCACCATCTCTTTTGCAAATCCCCACCTAATTCTTGGAAATCCTTGTCGGTCTAAGCTCCAAATATGTCGGAGAAACCCGAATAAGGTGCAATCTCTATTTCAGAGGGTTATCACGCCACCGTTGGTTCCATTTGGGGAATTCGTCCGCTGTCATGTTAATAGTGCTGCTATTTTTGTCTTCTGGTCAACACTCACGCTTATGAATTTAGGAAGTTAGGTCCGGGTGGATAACAACCAGGATCCGATTACTACCGCGTGGAGGTGAAATAAGCACAATTGATGTGTAGTAACAGTTACAACAATGGGTATCGCCTGGTTGACACCGATCAGAGTCTATCCTATTTCAACAACATCCAGCCATCAAATGCATTAGAAGGCATTAGAAAGCAAACAAAAATAAATACTTTTTTGAGTACAATGTAAAAAAATTTTAAAGTCATATCCTTACATACACTACCGGTCTTTTAGTTAGTTTGCTATGTCCTATGACCCCTCGTGTTCTCCCAAAATCAAAATAAAAATATCAGATACCTATACATATGCAAAAAAGGTGAAGTAGCTTTACCGTCAGAAATAAGGTCATCTTCTAAAATTTCATTAAAAACTTCTTGAATCCATTCAAAGTTCGCTGTCGGAAAGTTGTTAGCATTCAGTTCTGATGTTCCAGTGTTCGATTCACAGGGTCTATTTGATTTTTCAAGTTCAGTATTTTTTTTTTTGCATCCGACACAATTTTAAGTAAAAGATCAAAATTGAAATCATTTTTTAATAATTCCTGTTTAAGAAAAGATAGCATTTGCATCAAGCTTTCTCATTTTTTCTGCTTTCATCGCAGTATCTGCAGTTATGTGTTCTATATTTTCCAGAGTGTTTTGAACACATTTGCTGTAGTCTACAGCGTTAGGATCAAAAGGGTAAATACCACATTTTTTGAAAGCATTGCGTACACATTGAGAACGATCGGTTTGGTCTAGAACCAGTTTAAGTATTTCACAGAAGTTGATTTTTGTAACGGATTTATCAATATTTCCAGGCAAACGCTGCCATTCTCTTATTGATGTCTTATAGTCGCTTTAAATACCTTTAAACTCATCTGCAGGCTGCATGATGTGGGTGGTATTAGGGGACAGTGAGTAGAGTAATTCGCTTATAGCTATTGAAAAATGTGATCTGTGCCCATCAACAAGTACAAAGTCGTTGAATATAATTTTGATCAAGCCATCCATTTAAATCATTGGCAACTTACTTGTTGTGTTTGCAGGTCAAAATGAAATGATGCACGTTGTTCTGCTTAATTTACAAACTACAAACTTTATTGAAGATACTACAAAATGGATGTTGTGTGTGAACACGTTGTGAAATTGGCAATGAACGAAAGCGGAGTGCCGGAAAAAATGGAGGGAGAAAAAATGGCGTATGTGAAATGTCATTACAGTTCAGTGGTGATGATGATTGCCAATACAGCCAAATACAATAATATTTTAAACATTGTAATGACGTAACATTTACGTAACAATACTCGTAAAAGGTTTTCGACTTCATCCATCCCTTTTCAGAACGACCGATTATCGTTTGGTTTTTGGGGGAATCCGCATTTCGCAATATTAATGAGCCACTCTATGACCATGCGTTTCTCACTTTCTGTAAATAAGTTAGTTTTCAAATTGATTTAAGAAAGGTAAGATATTTTCCACTTTCAAAAGTGAAAACATAAAACCTGTTCGGACAAAGGCAACCAAAAATATAAAGTTTCCTTCAACCGAACACTGAGGAAAAAAGTGTTCGAATACTGGCCCCTAGGTTTCGATATGATTATGAAAAGAAAAACACTAAAACAAATTTTTAATTCTGTAATATTCATTACCTGAACGGGAAAAAACTTTTTTGACAAAGCTGCACTAGTGTTCGAATAGGAAACTCGAAAAAGTTTGGTTCCCTATGATCGAACGGTCAAAAAATAATAAAATTATTACGTTTTCAGATAAAAATTTTACTAAAAAGTCGTAAAATAGATATAAACTAATTAAAAAAGCATTGAAAATAAATATTTACCTCGATTTTCAAACAAAAAACACACTTTCCCCCGACACTCGCAACAGTTTTTTTTTTCTATTGAAACTCAACCGCACTCTCTGAAGACTCAATTTAAACTGCAATTTTGAAACATTAACAATAATTGTACTAGATGATATTGCCAAAAGGATTAAAGGTAATACCACAATGTAGCATTTTGCGTTTGCAGAAGTTGAAAATCTTAAAAATAATGCAGTTTAGACGGTTTTTTACAAAAAATGTTCGACTACTGGGAGTGTTCGGAATTAGGCGACCCTACCCTACGCCATTTTGAACTTATAAATTCTTAGTTCGGATTTGAATTCGGCGACCTCGAAAATATATGTGTGGACTAATTTTCTGGATGTCGTTTTGAATCCGCCATTTTGAATTTTCAAATGTTTACTTCGGATTCGAATGCAGAGAACATTTTTACTTATATTGTACACTAACTTAATTAGTTTACGGACGAATTTGATACTTTTATATTTTTGGGCTTTTGTGCGCCATTTTGAATCCTCCATTTTGGATTTCTAAATTTTGACTCCAAATTAATTCAACGAAACCAGAAAACGCTTTTGCAATGAATAAAATTCTAGCAAGGTAATTTTGAACTACATTTTCAAAATAAGGAGGTAAAAATGTAATAGAATCATCTATATTCACGGCCTCTAGATAGGTACGATTTTTTTGGTTGGCTAGTGTAACTTGGATTGTATTTGAGGGGTGGTGTCCCATACGACGTATGTATATGTTCATCGATAGTTCAATTTAAGATAGACACATAATTTGCGGATAATTATTTGTGCCGGACCAGTGCACAATTGGCGCAAAAGCGGAAGTCCAACAAAATCGATATGAGCTGCAAATGAATGGTAACACAAAAGTAGATGCATACGTACCCAACTAATCTCAAAAAAAAAAAAAAAACCTATACAAAACAAAGAGTAAGGCGCAGTAGATACATAGATACGAGTATATTTGCTGTTTGTTTATCCAATAAAAGAAAGAAATAATTTGCTCGCATTTCATTTTTTGAACCGGCACCCGATAAATTGTTACTCAGAATTAATCCATTTGGTCAATCATAACAAAAACAAAAATACGATAAACTCGAGCAAACAAAATACCTGACCTATCACAATGTGAACCAAAATCAGTTAACATATTTTAGCAGGAAAGTCGAACAGTTGGGTAATCAGCTTATTGGCTGTGTTGTGCGCCATGGTGTGCCAACCAGTTCATTCACATTACCCATTCCGGGTGCTTGTGTACCCAGTCTGTTTTTACGAAGAGAAAACAAAAACAAAGTAAATCTATCTATCAGATGTGCCGAGTACATTTTAAGTGCATGTGCACCGAGAATGAACCCAACAATGAACCGCCTTGTAAGTGGATGTGGGAAATCTCCGCAATGATGACTTTAAATTGCAAAATCCATGAAACCAATGAATCACTGATCGTTACACTTTGCCCATTGAAATCATTTTTAAAGTAATTCGTTCTGAATAAAAATAATCAACAGGAAATATAATCATACTCTTAGTCAATACATTTTTGTATTAGGACATGTTTCAGCAACATTAGTTGACTGGAACGATAAATAAGTGGCGAAACACAAAGTATCTGTGTGTTTGTATCTGAGCGCAGCACCTGATTTTCTTTGTTCCTCCGTGGATGAATTCATTGTGATTCATTTCGTTTTGGAAGCATTATTACGACTTCACCGGATTGTATGGGTCTTTGTTTGGGTTGTGTTTGCGAATGGATTGAATACTGTGCTCTGACAGACGAGACCAAAGAAAAGTTTAACTAAGGATAGAGAGAGAGGAACAAATATACACCAAAATGGGGAAATTTTAGTTTGTTTGTTTATTTTAGTGCTCATAGAGGTTGGGTAATGAAATTTCCTTACAGAAGTATTTATTCAACTTTAAAATTTTACTTCGACTTAACCTTCTCAGGGTTTCAGGGTTACGTATCGCGTCTGTTTGTTTGTGACCACCTTCGAGCACCTAAACTATAAAAGCTGTACATACAGTATGTATGATTCTTTTTCCCACCAGCTCTATTGCTACGGATGGCAGCATTCATGTGTAGGCAGTTTAATTTCACACAGATTGACTAGCTACAGTGTCACAGAGCATAAACACTATACGACTGTTTTATATATGAAGAAGTTCAAGGCTTATGTGGAAGGATCACTATTCACTATAATCACCGATCACGCAGTCTGAAGTGGCTTATAACCCAGAAGTTTTTGTTTGATCGCCAGGTCAGGTGGAGTCATAAACTTCAGAACTTAGACTTCATGATTCAACATAGGAAGGGTATCCAAAACGTTGTTCCTGATACTCTCTCGTGCATTCATATAGATGAAATCAAACCCAAGAACACATTGCTGAAAGTGAATATCAGTTCACCACGTTTCTCTTTTAAGGAAAATGATTAATTGAAGAAGATTAATTGAAGAAAACTAAGCCAGTTCGTATGACTAATAGACATACGAACTGAAGATCTAACATACAGGGCGTGGAAGCTTGTGATACCTAAGGAGTTGCGTGTAAGTCTTTTATATGCTGCATATAAATCTTCTAATGTTGGACAGAGTCTAAGCTGAGGCAGAAATATTTCTGGCCTGGGATGACCGCTGATGTGCAGCAATAAATGAAATCCTGCGAAACCCGAAAGGACGGCCATACTACCGGAAGTACCACACATTTTTATCGTTCTCGAAAATATTATTAAAAATGTACTTTTGATTTAGAATTTAGAAGAAATTGATTCAATATGAGTGGTTCCCCCGAATATGTTCAATCCGACGATATTAACAATTTGTCAGCTTTCTGAGCAAGTTCACGGATGTCACCAAGCTTGGGTAAAATTCGGACATACTTACTCATATGTAGATGATGATCAAAAGAATTTGGACCTTCACTTCCGTATCGCGGCATTCTCTGCTCAATCAGGAGTGCAGTTCAAGACGGGACAACTTTTTAGCCTATCTAGTCAGTGTTTGGAATACTTAAGCACTGCTTCTGAAGTTGGACATGGTGAAAGGTACGAGAATTGAATTCTTAAATAAAAATGACAAGATAAACCTGCATGATTCGGATTCGGAGCTTCAAGTTAAGAGGCTTAGTGCACACTACGATGCGAAAGTAATACTAGGCCCGAAGTTTCTCAAATCGATATTTGTAAATACCGAATTTCATTTACAAAGTGTGGCTAGAAAATGGAGGTGTACCATACAAAGGTCCTCTATGCGTAGGCGATTACTCACGCATCACGACTCATTCGAGTCATAAATTTAATTTATTATTTGTTTATTTATTTATATATTTATTAACTTATTTATTTAAATAAAATAAATAAATATTTTGGTGCAGGGCCAGACCTAGCTTCTCGCGGCCACTCGTGCCGTGCCCCTGACGAATGGTTGGGACCTACAATTTTATGGCGTTTCCGAAGGGTAATTTTTTTCGATTGACAGAAGCTTTTCATAATGGTTTTACTCTCGGATGTTTGTCAGACGTTCGCGAAAGGTGGGACCGTGGGAAATCTTTTTTTATTTTTTTTAATTTTGTGTTTTCTTAGATTCGAACCTGGAACATCAGTGATGGCGCACTTAATCACTGAGCCACGGTCCCAACTTACTTATTTCTTTACATATTTATTCTTTAGCTATAGTTTTATGTATTAATAGAGAGAGTTTATTTATTGGATTACAATTATTTATTTATTTGTTTATTAGCTTTCATTATAATTTAATTGATTATTTATGTAATGTTTGATGGTCACTCTAAAATTAGATTAGAAACCGAGTCCTTGCTACATTATGTTAGTGTAGTTGTTAACACCTTTCATGTTTTTTCCATACATGTTTACCATCCTTCAAATAACTCTTGATCATCGTCTTACTGCTTTCATTTTTTTCGGCAGGTGGCTCGCGTAAACTTCTTATTTGCATACGTCAATTTTCGACAAGATTTTATGTTAACTGTAAGTTAACTGTCAAAATTATTCAACAAAAAGCCACAAATTACATTTATTACAGTATTCTCCTTCAACAATTCAAAGGAGATGTGATTGTAGAGGCAAGGAGTCGACTAAAACCCACGAAACAATCTCGTAAAATATGAAGCCTTATTCAAGTAATGCGCAGTTTAAACAGCTTTTCGATCATTATGATATCACATCTTCCTAGTGCCATCAAAATCAGGTCTCTATTTATTCATTGAGCCCATAGTTTAGCGGTAAAAGTTGAAGAAATAAAAAAAAACTTCAAAAAGATAACATAAAATTGGCTCACTTTTTGTCCAGGCAGGAAAGATGTCAGAAGTGGAATGACAGTTTAACAACAAGTTAATAATTCCGTAGTTGTCAAAGTGAAATATTAAGAAACACGAACAAATTAAAATAAATAAATTAATGGGTCATTCTAAACAAATATCTGTTGAAATATGTAGTCAAATTATTTGTCTTCATAAATGGTTCATTACACCATCAAGCGATTTCGTGAAACCTGAAGGAATGATCCCAGACAGAGACGTGGACGTCCAGAAAAACACTCAGCAGGAAGATGACTTGATTCTAATTACTAACAAGCGTATGCGAAGGCTTACGGTACCAGATATCTACGGAGAGATCAGCAGGAACAGATAAGTCCCAGTCTCCGTGACTAAAATCAAAATGCGTCTTTGGAAAGCAAATTTGTTTGGACGTGTTGCTAGAAAAATCATTACTTCGGGCCCAAAATAAGAAGAAATGACTAGAGTAGGTTAGAGCTCACCACAATTAGAACATTGAGGACTGAAGAAGGGTTCTTTGGACTGATGACTGCATTGAAGAGAAGAACAAACCGCCTTACCGCAATATTACCCACCGTAAAGCATGGAGATTGATCGATTTTGGTATAGGGAGCATTTTCTTTCAGTGAATCCAGTGATCTCGTTGATATCGAACACATTTTGAATAAAGGGGGCAACGAAACCATTCTAGATGAGAATGTTATTTCCAGTGATCTTAGGTTGATTGGAGAAGGATTCATCTTTCAACGTAATAACGAGCCTAAACACACTTCAAAATTGTGTTCAAGCTTTCTACAATAGACAGCAGAAGAAGGGGTGTCATGGTTTGCCCACCACAGTCGCCAGATTTGAACCCAACTGAACTTTTATGGGATCACTTAGAACAGATAGATTCGCCAAATGTCCTCTTCTTCACCAGAAATCTTTTGGCAGCAACTTAACAACAGCTGGAATAACATTCCAACCGAAACAATATCAGAATTGATAAAGAGGATGCCCGGACTTGTTAAAGCTGTTATAAAGCACGAGGAGGATACCTTGACAAAGTTAAAGTTTAATGGTTTAATGGAAATAATTTATTTTGTTCATTTGTGTTTCCTAATTTCATTGAAATACTATTTAAAATGTTTCCATATATTTAGTGCACTCCAATAAATGAAAATAAGGGGAACAAAATAGTTTAATGCTTCTGTGTAAATCAAAGAAACATTAATTGATCAACTGGAACTAAATAATAAAGCTTGATACATGGCAAAACTTAAAACTAAATAATTATTGAAGTCAAGATAACTTAAAACTAGATGGTAGAAGTTAAGAGAAGGTGTGTTAGTGATTAAACTGATTATGTAGGGCGTTTTTCTGTGGGAGTTTGCTAATATAAAAATCAAAAATGGTAGAATTATTATTAACTTAACGTAGCTTTCTGGTCAAAGGTTCAAACTGCCATGACAGTACGGCAGTGGGCAAGGCTGAATAACAGAATTGATCTTAGATGTATTTACGACAAGGAAATTTACAAATCTCGGAGCACTTAAACTCAATTTTTTGTCCATTGTACTACCTCTACCATATAGTAGAGTTAAGATTTGGTGTAGTGGTTGAAGAAACTTAGATTTTAATCGTTTCTGTGGTTGCTGTTCCCCATCCGGGCTTGAACCTGCACAGTTCGTGTCACAAGTGAACACACTATCCACTACACCGTGGCCACCTATTTATCAATTTAAGTCGGTTCTCATGTGGAGGCAGCCTGTTGCTTCCTCCCAGTCTATGGAGGAGCAAAATGGATTAATCTATGCTGAAAATCTTCAATTCTCTTACAATTGGTACATTACACTTCCCCTTTATGATGAAATGGTAATTCTACAGCAAAAAATAATTATACTAACTTCTGAAAATAATCAAAAGCTCACATGCTCAAGCTTGGGTGCTTTCAGAAACAAAAGAATGGTTCGGAGAGAAAATAGCTAACTTTTTGATTACTTTTCTTGGAACAGTGCTTTTACACAAAATGGTTTTTAAAGTTTAGCTGAAAAGCATGCTTTATAAGATTACAACTTTAAAAGTACATAAATTAGGGTTGCAAACATTTAAATATTATATAATTTAATTATTGCAGCAGTTATTTTCCCAACATCTAACGACAGCGTCAGCAGCACTGTACCTCTCTGATATCTTTATTTTTTTGAGCTTAAGGTTTACGAGTAAGTCCCGGAAATACAAACAAATTTGTTCACGACCACACCTCTCACTAAAGTCTAATAAACACTCGGGAGTATCATTGTCATCTTTTCTCAATTGGAAAAAGAATGCTCTTCGAAAACGGTCCTTTCCCATCAGCGTGTTGAACAACAAGAAGGAGGCTATGAGAAGCTAAGGCAGGCCAGAAATCATTAAAATAGGCTTAGTCTGCCCAAGCTGCGCTGTAAATTCAAATAAAGGCACCAGCGCAGATATCAAGCGAAGAATTACTTTTGACTTCCGCAGTTTCTTTGGACTAAAAGCCAACTGAGCTGTTCGAATTTATCTCCTAGGATGGCTAGGATATGTAGAGCGAATACTAATGCTCCGACCTAGAAAGGGACCTCAAAGTTACGTGTATGTAGTACGTGGAAGGTGACTACCATATCACTCGAAAGATGCAAAACTTCCTAAATAGATGCCTACACATCATCTTAAGGATTTGTTTTGCTTAACAGCATCTCTAATGAACAGCTTTATCAGAGAATGGATCAAGAATCTATAGGCATCTCCATATGGATGAGAAAGAGTCAATGTATTGATTACACATTGCAGCGAGAAGACTTTGCGAAATAAGCCATATAGTGGAATCCACTCAACCAGTTGGGCAGAAAAGTTGGGTACCCTAAAAAACGTGGCGCAGAACAGTTGAGAAGGAGTCGAAGAGTCGAAGAATGAGCTGGAGTCAGTTTAAGCGTGTTGTTGACGCCCTATGCCTCCCGTGGTGTTGAAGGACTTAAGTAAGTAATTAAGCTGCCTGTAAATAATGTTACTTTTGAACAGGGAACTGCGATTGGTCTTGAATAAGTTAAGAGAATGCGGGAATTAATTTCCAGAGGACCGTTTACTTGAATTCGGGATTATCACTGCTAGCATTTCAATTATTAATTAAGCCCCTAACATTTGAGAACTGGTCATAAAAATATAACTAATAAACATCAAATTACTTTCCAGCACACTTGCGATTGCTTTAATGAGTTTTTTTTTTCATCTAAGAAGGAGGTCCATTAACTGCGGACACAGCAATTGGAGGCTAATATCTTCTTAAGTGCTTTGAATCATTAACAGCAGCACATTGCTGGCCTACACCTGCATGCTCAGTCTGGCCTGTGCCTTGTTCATCATCACTTATTTTCTCTATTGTAATCTAAGTGAAGTTTTAAAGAGATTTTATTTGAAAGTACTGGGTAGCTGACATACATATGTAAGCTTAGAATATAGAGGAAGAAATTGCTTATATATTTTGGAAGTGTAGCTCTTCAGAAATGGGGACTTTTTGGCTGCAATTTGGTGCAATATCATCATAAAAAAATCTGATTTTCCATTAAATTTGTCGTAGTTTATTAATTTTCGTAATACTGAGCACACTTTTTACACCGAAGTGTTAAGTATGCTAAGTTTAATGTAGGCTTGAGCTGCTCCCTGTTGTATGTTTTAATATTCACCCCTAAATGGACAAAATATTGAAAAGTGCTTCAAAGGATTTTTTTAAGGTCTAGTTTTCCAAAGCATATTCTTTTTCTAAACGCTAAAAGCTATAAAAGCACTATCTGACAACAAAGTTCGCAGAAAGCAATCAAAAGTTCAAATATTTTAGTTCCGAACCACAGTTTGGTTTCTAAAAGCACCCAAAAGTCGAATGGGAGCTTTTACGTACTTTCAATAGTTAATACAAATTTTCTGGTATATAACTGAAATTTAGCTATCTGATCATAGATGGACTCACTCAGGTGTCAATTTCAAATTTAAGTTATTGTAGTATGCGGGCTACGGCTCGAGTAGATAAAACAATTATTCTGAGAAATTATTTCTTTATTTTCTATTCTATAGAACAATTCAAGTTCACACTATACTATTCTTCGCCTTATTCTTTTCTTACAAGGTCTCTTTCCTCTCAAATCACTTTATCTCCTTTCAATTTCTTAATTCACAAATCCAAACTAATTACTTTTTCTTGTTCACTCTCAACTTTCAATTTATCACCAAATTACAACTTCGCCCATTATCACTTTTCTAATCTCTTCGCCACGGTTCTAAACCAACTGTGTTTTTTTTTGATCGCCATCTGTCCTTATATAGCAGAAGTTTCTGATAGCCAGAAGCTTCTAGCAAATTCTTCGACCACTGGAACAAGAGAAATAATTATTGCAGTTATAATTCCCTTTTATCCCTGATATTATTCGTCTCTTTCGTTGACATGAGCTGTGGAGACTTCGTCCCAGACACGAACCTCGAATGAAAGGACAGTTTGAACCAAAATTCTGCCAAAATGGAAAGTCACTTCGGAATTTGCTGCATAGACATAGGCGCGTAGTTATTATTATGCTACACTGCCCCCCTCTTAGACGTGTTCGTCCCGAACAAGTGCATCCTCATTTCGGCATTTATCGATTCAGTCGGTCCACATGAACCACTTTCATTTTGGCCCTCGGTCCTCGCTGGATGCGGTAGACAACATCGTTGATGCGGGTTACTATTCTGTAGGGACCTTCCCAGTTCCGCTGTAATTTAGGTGACTTCCCCTTTTGGCGATGGGGATTATACAGCCACACCAGATCTCCTTCCTGGAATCCTGACGTTGTTGCCTTGGCATCATACCTGGTCTTCATGCGGTCGCTCGTCATCTTAATCTGGCTTCTGGTCCTTTGGTGTATGTCCCTAAGCCTTTCCCTAAGGTCCGCCACGTACTCTTCTTCATTTCTGGGCTCATTGGTAGGAGATCCACTGGGTAAACGAGCTATTCCACCGAATAAGATTTCGAACGGCGTATGTCGAGTAGTGCTATGCACGGCACTTCTATAGGCCATCAAAAACAAGGGAATCTGCCGGTCCCAATCCCGTTGGTAGTCACCTACGACCTTCGAGAGATGTTCGTCCAAAGTCCTATTGAAACGCTCCACCATACCGTCCGACTGTGGATGAAGCGGGGTTGTCCTTGTCTTTTTGATTCCGAGTAGTTGACACATCTCTTGGAAGATTCTTGACTCGAAGTTCCGCCCTTGGTCAGAATGCAATTCCAAGGGCACACCGAATCTGCTAACCCAATTGTAGACGATCTGCTCCGCCACGGTTCTGGCTTCCTGGTTAGGGATCGGAAACGCTTCCGGCCACTTACTGAAGTAGTCCATCACTACGAGTATATACCGATTACCATTGTCGGTTTCCGGAAAGGGCCCTGCGATGTCAATGGCGATTCGTTCGAAAGGTGCTCCCACGTTGTATTGGTGCATCTTACCTCGAGTTTTGATTCTCGGACCCTTGCTAGCTGCACACACGTCGCATTTTCTGCACCAGTCTTCGATATCTTCCTTCGCTTTTAACCAATAAAAACGTTCTCGTACCTTTTCTAGCGTCTTATTCACTCCCAAGTGGCCTCCGGTCGCCCCGCCATGCATTTCCTGTAACACCTCCTTGACCCTCGTCCGCGGTACGACAAGCTGCATTACAAACGACTTTCCGTCGGAGGATTCCCATTTTCTTCTCAGAACACCTTCTTGGACATGGAGGGAGTCCCACTGCGCAAAATATGCCTTTAAGGTCGGGCTTCTGTGAGAGATGTCCTGATGATCCGGTTTCTCCATGTTCTCCTTCCAGGCCAGAATCGGCTCGATATCCGGGTCTTCCTTCTGAGCGTTCCGGATCTCATCTACGCTCCAGCCGGCGATAGGTTCGGCTCTCATTCTTTGGATGGAAACCAGCTCCCGTTCTTCCTGACGCGCACAATGTTTACAATCCGTTCTGCATGGTCTCCGGGACAGTGCATCCGCATTAGAGTGGAGCCTTCCTTTACGATGCTGTATTTCGTAGTCGTAGATTTGCAGCCTTTCGATCCATCTTGCGACCTGACCCTCAGGACTCTTGAACTGTAATAGCCATTTTAAGGCTGCATGGTCTGTGCGAAGAACGAACTTCCTCCCGTAGAGGTATTTGTGAAAATGCTTCGTAGCCAAGATCAAAGCTAGAAGTTCTCTCCTTGTCACGCAGTAGTTCCTTTCTGGCTTAGAGAGCACCTTGCTGAAGTACGCAACCACCTTCTCTTGGCCGTCATGCACCTGGGAGAGTACGGCTCCTACCCCGACATTACTAGCATCTGCATCCACAACGAACGTTTCCCCGGGAGTGGGGTAAGCCAGTATCGGGGCATCGCATAGCCGTTGTTTAAGTGCCTTGAAGCTCTTCTCGCACTCAATTGACCATTTGAATTGTTTTCCCTTTTCCGTCAACTGGTGCAGGTTCTTTGCGATCCCGGCAAAATCCTTCACGAACCGTCTGTAGTAGGTGGCTAGGCCCAGGAAGCTCCTTAGTTGGTGTTTGTCTTTGGGGACTGGCCAGTTTTTCACCGCTTCGACCTTCTCCGGATCGGTTCTCACTCCTTTCGCTGAAATTATGTGTCCCAGGTACTTGACTTCCGCTCTAAACAGGGCGCACTTCTTGGGGTTGAGCTTCAGGTGGGCACTTCGAAGCCTTTGAAACACATCCCTTAGATTGTCTCGGTGTTGCGCAAACGTTTTTCCTACGACGATGACATCATCCAAATATACCAAACAGGTTTTCCATGTTAACCCTTGCAGGACACATTCCATCAATCGCTCGAAAGTCGCCGGAGCATTGCACAGCCCGAATGGCATTACCGTGAATTGCCATAGCCCATTTCCTGTGGTGAAGGCGGTTTTCTCCCGGTCTTCTGGATGGATCTGTACCTGCCAGTAGCCACTCTTCAAGTCGAGAGTGGAAAACCATCGGGCTCCTGATAGTGTGTCTAGCGTGTCGTCAATCCGTGGCAGAGGATAGCTGTCTTTCTTGGTGACGTAATTGAGCTGCCGATAGTCCACGCAGAACCGCGTGCTGCCATCTTTCTTCTTTACCAGTACAACCGGTGATGCCCACGGACTTTTGGAACTTTCAATCAGACCTTCTTTCTCCATTGCCGACACCATCTCTGCAACTTCTGTCTGCTTTGCCAATGGAAGGCGCCTAGCAGGCTGACGAATTGGTCTAGTATCACCAGTGTCTATCCGATGTTGTACCAGGTGTGTTCGGCCGTATTCTCCGTCCTGTGAGGCGAATACATCAGCGTACTCATTGATAAGATTCTCTGCCATAGTTCGCTGCTCCTGATTCAGCTCACTGGACTGGAGAATCGTTTCTCTCGTTTCCGCTGTCCAAGGTGATGTGAGAGGTTTTGGAGCATCACGTTCAGATATTGTTGCGACGGCGGTAATCGGCGTGCATTTTCCAGTCACCTCCCCTCGCCTTAGTTTGACAGTGTGTGGTCTTGCGTTCAAAACTCTTACTGGAACCATGGTGTTCTTTGGTTCGACTAACGTCTTTCCCACGATGTAGTCTTGAGAATTCTTCTCTGGGTCTGGTTCTACTATGTAGAATCGGTGGCTCCCAAGATCACCTTCCAGTTTCGTCCAAATGATTGTCTCTGAAGACGGCGGCAAAACTTCGTCTTTGCTGATGACTGTCCTGAGAGTTACGGCATTCTCATTTCCGTACACCATCGGAATCTCCACATTTCGATACCTCAGTACTTGCATCCCGATGTCCAAGATTACTTCATTTGCTTTCATGAAGTCTACTCCGATGATGCACTCGTCGCATATATCTGCCACCAGAAACGCATGGGAGAACGTCAGTCCTGCCAGAGTAATCGTAAGACGAACTTCTCCAAATACCTTCGCCATTTCCCCTGTTGCAGTCTTCAGGCAGTAGCTGTTGGTGTTGTGCAGCCAGGAGCTTTTGACGATATCTCTTCTTACAATGGAGGCAGTGGCACCTGTGTCGATGGTGGCTACGCACTTCTTCTCGTTGATTAGTGCCTCCACTGTCAGGCTCTTGTTACCCCGTTTGGTTTGCGAAACTTGAATGGTGGTCCTGGGGGCCTCGATTCCAGTAACCAACTTCTGCCCCGCGAAGTTGGTCCTTACGCATCTCCCGACTGCTGGTTTTGGGAAGTCTGACCGACAGGATGCTTCCTCTCTGCTTCTCCTACTTCCGCAATGTGGACAATTTCCTCGTCTAGGTGCACTTCTGCACTGCCGTTGTAGGTGTCCGGTTTGGTTGCAATTCCAGCAACGGATTTGACTTCCGCGAGCTCTGTCTTCATCCATGACGGCTGTTCTCTGGCATGAGCATTCCACGACGGACATTTCCCTGACACGGTGTATTCCCTGGTATGCTTGGTCCGCAGCCTTCATTGACAAAGCGAATGCCAATGCCTCGGGGAGTGTTCGCTTTTCAGCCATCCTTACAGCCATTTGCAGTTGTCTGTCCTCTATGGCCTGAATAAAAGCTTCCACCGCCATTTCGTTGATAAGCTCCTCACCGGCTTTAGGGTATGAAAGATGGGCTAGTCGCTCTATATCCGCTTGCAACTGTTGGAGCGTTTCCCCCCTTTTCTGGACTCGACTACGCAGCTGAACCCTGTACACCTGCTGCATGTGTTCATCCCCAAACCGCATCTCGATAGCCTGAACCAGAGAGTCGTAGTTCTGCTGTTTATCTTCCGGGATGGTCTGCAAGAGCTCCGCAGCTGGACCCCTCAGTGCAAGTGTGAGTGCAATGGACTTCTCTTCATCGTCCCAGCTATTGGTCATTGCGGCCGCTTCGAATTGCCTCTTATAAATTGGCCATGATGTTTGACCATCGAAGATAGGAGGCTGCATCTCCTTTCTTCTCAGACCGTCAGTGGAATATTCCCGTGCTTTCTGTCTCTTCACGTTGCTGAGCTCCTTAGCAAGATTTTCGATTTGCTTCCCTACTATCTCGAATTGCGTATCCACTTTTTCAAACTGAGTCTCTATCTTCCCGAACTGAGTTTCATGTTTCTCAAAATTTTCATCGAATCTAGTTTCGACTTTTTCGAGTTGCGTCTCGACCTTCTCGATTTTCTCTTCAATCGCTTCGAATTTAGATTCCAAGTTCCTGTTTTGCTCATCAAGTTTGCTTTCCAGAGCATCAAGAGAATTCTTTTGTTCGTCCAGCTTAACTTCTAGAGAATTCCTCTGGTCGTCCATTGCTTTCTTTTGTTCGTCCATTGCTTTCTTTTGTTCGTCCATTGCTTTCTTTTGTTCGTCCAGCTTAAGTTCTAGAGAGTTCTTTTGGTCGTCTATTGCTTTCTTTTGGTCATCGAGCTTAAGTTCCAGAGACTTCTTTTGGTCTTCCATTGTTTTCCTTTGTTCGTCCATGACTGACTTAAGTTGCAGGAGCAGACTTGTTATATCCGGGTCGGCTACTGTACTTGCTGGTTCCTCTCCCACGTCAAACTCTACGTCATGCGGATTTTCACCTTCCTGCGTTACTGCTTCTTCCAAACGAATCAGTAGGGCATCTTTTCCCCCAGTTGTGTCGAGGTTCCGCTTACTGAGTTCTGCCTTTAGTTGAGTTATAGTTAGTTTTCCCAATTTGCGACCCATTTTGCGCAACTAATTAACTCAACACAGAAATCGTTTTTTTTTTTTTTTTTTTGTTTGTGCAATTTCACACCACGGAAATAGTTATTCACAGAATAAGTTTTATCCCGCTTCTGACACCAATGTAATATGCAAGCTACGGCTCGAGTAGATAAAACAATTATTCTGTGAAATTATTTCTTTATTTTCGAGTCTATAGAACAATTCAGGTTCACACTATTTTTCGCAATTCTTTTCTTACAAGGTCTCTTTCCTCTCAAATCACTTTATCTCTTTTCAATTACTTAATTCACAAATCCAAACTAATTACTTTTTCTTGTTTACTCTCAACTTTCAATTTATCACCAAATTACAACTTCGCCCATTATCACTTTTCCAATCTCTTCGCCACGGTTTTAAACCAACTGTGTCTTTTTTTGATCGCCATCTGTCCTTATATAGCAGAAGTTTCTGATAGCCAGAAACTTCTAGCAAATTCTTCGACCACTGGAACAAGAGAAATAATTCTTGCAGTTTTAATTCCCTTTTATCCCTGATATTATTCATCTCTTTCGTTGACATGAGCTGTGGAGACTTCGTCCCAGACACGAACCTCGAATGAAAGGACAGTTTGAACCAAAATTCTGCCAGAATGGAAAGTCACTTCGGAATTTGCTGCATAGACATAGGAGCGTAGTTATTATTATGCTACAATGTATTCTAGGTTTTTGGACTAACTCAACCAGTATAGTACTGTATTCAAAGCGTTTATACCGATGACATTTGGTGCAAGACCAAATCAACGGTGTAAACTAGTACTGTCTTCTAAAGTTTATTTAACCAAATCGAGGAGAGCAAAGAAAGGATGTAGGAGTGAATGAAAGATTAGAGAGGAAAACGAGGCTCTAGCCCTGTCTGCTGGCAAGTAATATCAGCCGCTCCTAACCTGGAGAAAAGACGCTGTTCAGAGCCGCTCATTTTGGGTCAAACGCTGCGGAGGGGTTGAATGAATTAATGAATTGCGGCGGGGTTATGAGCGCTGGGTCCTATAAGATCTAAAATACATCGTTCAACTTGATTTCACTTAGGAACTTAAGAACCTGTATTGGTCTAGGAGTGAGAGGTCTATCTCCTCTTTCTGGTACATTCCTAGACAACTTAATCTGCTCTCCGTCAGTTGTGCGATTTTGCGAAAAAACTGGAGTTTTCAGGGTTTCGCAAAATCTGCATGTTCTCCTGCAAATTCCTACGATTGTAGTTTTCTAGGAGTGCCTTAGCTTTTCTTAGAGTTCCTTAAAGAATTTAGCTCAATCCACCCAGCCGCAGAAGGGTTCTGGATCAGGTCCTTCTAGAGGGCTTCTTGCACCCTTTTGCGATAGCATATGGTCTTCCTCGTTACCATCCACTTTATTGATCTTGTCTACATTGTTGAGTTTGTGTAGGCATTCTCATATAATCTTAGAGGTGATTGATGCTTATTTGAAGGTTACCTATGCTCGCCTGTAGATATTGGACACATGTATACCTATGTGGCTCTCTTAGGAGACAAATTTCTCCACATTTATCCAGTATCAATACTGCTAACTGTTTCCTTGGAATGGATACTTAATGCCTTCAAAATACTTTCTTGGAACGGATACAGAATGTTTCTAAAATGCTTTCTTTCGAGTAAGATGCCTAATACTTTTAAAATACTTCATTGTAATAGATGTGTGAAATTTTCCAAAATACCAAATCAAAATCATTGCTGTTTCGGTACTGAAAGTTTGGGGAAATTAGTTTTTTTTCTTAAATCTTAAAAGAGCATCAACTATTTTGAAATTCTTGCTTTTCTGAAAGCGAAGAGTTTAACACCTCACACAAGAAGAAATTGGAGAAATTGAAGCCCTAACGGAAGTGGGTACTCAAATAGAAAAATAGTCAGGGAATTAGACGAGACCCTATTGTCATCGACAATGTAATAAAGGAACAAATTTCTGACGTTCTTATTCGGGGTTGAGATGGTAGAGAAACTTCCAAGCGTTCTACTATTCCATATAAATAAAGCTTCAGCATTATTATACTTGCTTTACTTCATGATTCGCTTGAGAACCGGGATTGCTATTCAGAAAACTGCTAACTGCTCAAATCACTGTTTGGGCCAGTAACACAACAAACAATTCTGGACCAATTACATGCATTCTGTGAATGGGGATTTCAGAACCTGTGCTAAGTTCATGATTTGTCCATTCACATTAAATGAGATGAGGAAGCATACTGAAATCTTATAATTTTTTAGTTGAATCGAGGGGGCTGTAAAAAGGCACGAACATAGTTTTAAGCAATATATGGACAGACCCTAATTCAACATTTTATCTTTAACAAAATTGTGCAGTGTTGGAAACGTTCAATATTTTAGCAATGCATAGTTAGCGGTATTTCGTTCGGTTCCCGTACTCATCGCCAAAATCCGGGCGATATGTACACGAATTTTTTTAATGAGCTCATTCGTGTTAGTCTTGTTACGGGTGGGTCATATCTTCATATTTATGACGCAGCGAGTTAATTTACTCCACCAAGTTGGCAGGACACCTTTGGTGTTAAAAATGTTGCAAACTTTATTCAGCGCAGTCCACCAGACTAGTGATCTACTCGTACTCGTATGTGCAGAAGCCCACATTTGTATCCAAATATTGTAAAGGGTTATTTATGTTGAGGTTGAGATCTGACACCCCTGCCATATGGCATCTGTCATCCATAGTGACAGATAGTTAGTTCTTCCCTTGCCATTTTTCAATATGGAACATTTAACCACCGCTTAACATTTAAATTGCTGCATCTTACTACAAAAATAACAATTCTGTAATATCTGTGTCGCGATTGGGTGCTGGAAAATCAACAAGTTGACACTGATTTTTCGAACAATATCTTCTTTAGCGATGAGGCCCATTGTGAAGGGCTATCTTAAAGCATACTACAAAAGGTGTAATTTGGAACTCGTCATTATAGGCCTGACTACACTAACATAGGACCTGAAGGAATCCAAAGGAATTCACACCATCAAAATGGATACATGGGAACTACGTTTTCATTAAAAAATCGATTTTCATTCAAGACCATCTACAAAAAGAAATTGTTAAATCTCTTCTCTTGAATGTCCTTAAGAGTTCGTTTGGAAACTTTTAATATGTATTGTAGCATAATAATAACTACGCGCCTATGTCTATGCAGCAAATTCCGAAGTGACTTTCCATTCTGGCAGAATTTTGGTTCAAACTGTCCTTCATTCGAGGTTCGTGTCTGGGACGAAGTCTCCACAGCTCATGTCAACGAAAGAGACAAATAATATTAGGGATAATATTAGGGATAATATTAGGGAATTATAACTGCAAGAATTATTTCTCTTGTTCCAGTGGTCGAAGAATTTGCTAGAAGTTTCTGGCTATCAGAAACTTCTGCTATATAAGGACAGATGGCGATCAAAAAAAACACACAGTTGGTTTAGAACCGTGGCGAAGAGATTGGAAAAGTGATGATGGGCGAAGTGGTAATTTGGTGATAAATTGAAAGTTGAGAGTGAACAAGAAAAAGTAATTAGTTTGGATTTGTGAATTAAGTAATTGAAAGGAGATAAAGTGATTTAAGAGGAAAGAGACATTGTAAGAAAAGAATTGGCGAAGAATAGTATAGTGTGAGCTTGAATTGTTCTATAGAGTAGAAAATAAAGAAATAATTTCACAGAATAATTGTTTTATCTACTCGAGCCGTAGCTCGCATATTACATTGGTGTCAGAAGCTGGGATAAAACTTATTCTGTGAATAACTATTTCCGTGGTGTGAAATTGCACAAGAAAAAAAAAAAAAAAAAAAAAAAAAAAAAAAAACGATTTCTGCGTTGAGTTAATTAGTTGCGCAAAATGGGTCGCAAGTTGGGAAAACTAACTATAATTCAACTAAAGGCAGAACTCAGTAAGCGGAATCTCGACACAACCGGGGGAAAAGATGCCCTACTGATTCGGCTGGAAGAAGCAGTAACGCAGGAAGGTGAAAATCCGCATGACATAGAGTTTGACGTGGAAGAGGAACCAGCAAGTACAGTAGCCGACCCGGGTATAAAAAGTCTGCTCCTGCAACTTAAGTTAGTCATGGACGAACAAAAGAAAGCAATAGAAGATCAAAGTCATAAGCTCGATGACCAAAAGAATTCTCTAGAACTTAAGCTGGATGAACAAAAGAAAGCGATGGACGAACAAAAGAAAGCAATGGGCGACCAAAGGAATTCTCTAGAACTTAAGCTGGACGAACAAAAGAAAGCAATGGACGAACAAAAGAATTCTCTAGAACTTAAGCTGGATGAACAAAAGAAAGCGATGGACGAACAAAAGAAAGCAATGGGCGACCAAAGGAATTCTCTAGAACTTAAGCTGGACGAACAAAAGAAAGCAATGGACGAACAAAAGAATTCTCTAGATGCTCTGGAAAGTAAACTTGATGAGCAAAACAAGAACTTGGAATCCAAATTCGAAGTGATCGAAGAAAAAATCGAGAAGGTCGAGACGCAACTCGAAAAAGTCGAAATTAGATTCGATGAAAATTTTGAGAAACATGAAACTCAGTTCGGGAAGATAGAGACTCAGTTTGAAAAAGTGGATACGCAATTCGAGATAGTAGGAAAGCAAGTCGAAAATCTTGCTAAGGAGCTCAGCAACGTGAAGAGACAGAAAGCACGGGAATATTCCACTGACGGTCTGAGAAGAAAGGAGATGCAGCCTCCTATCTTCGATGGTCAAACATCATGGCCAATTTATAAAAGGCAATTCGAAGCGGCCGCAATGACCAATAGCTGGGACGATGAAGAGAAGTCTATTGCACTCACGCTTGCACTGAGGGGTCCAGCTGCGGAGCTCTTGCAGACCATCCCGGAAGATAAACAGCAGAACTACGACTCTCTGGTTCAGGCTATCGAGATGCGGTTTGGGGATGAACACATGCAGCAGGTGTACAGGGTTCAGCTGCGTAGTCGAGTCCAGAAAAGGGGGGAAACGCTCCAACAGTTGCAAGCGGATATAGAGCGACTAGCCCATCTTTCATACCCTAAAGCCGGTGAGGAGCTTATCAACGAAATGGCGGTGGAAGCTTTTATTCAGGCCATAGAGGACAGACAACTGCAAATGGCTGTAAGGATGGCTGAAAAGCGAACACTCCCCGAGGCATTGGCATTCGCTTTGTCAATGAAGGCTGCGGAGCAAGCATACCAGGGAATACACCGTGTCAGGGAAATGTCCGTCGTGGAATGCTCATGCCAGAGAACAGCCGTCATGGATGAAGACAGAGCTCGCGGAAGTCAAATCCGTTGCTGGAATTGCAACCAAACCGGACACCTACAACGGCAGTGCAGAAGTGCACCTAGACGAGGAAATTGTCCACATTGCGGAAGTAGGAGAAGCAGAGAGGAAGCATCCTGTCGGTCAGACTTCCCAAAACCAGCAGTCGGGGGATGCGTAAGGACCAACTTCGCGGGGCAGAAGTTGGTTACTGGAATCGAGGCCCCCAGGACCACCATTCAAGTTTCGCAAACCAAACGGGGTAACAAGAGCCTGACAGTGGAGGCACTAATCAACAAGAAGAAGTGCGTAGCCACCATCGACACAGGTGCCACCGCCTCCATTGTAAGAAGAGATATCGTCAAAGGCTCCTGGCTGCACAACACCAACAGCTACTGCCTGAAGACTGCAACAGGGGAAATGGCGAAGGTATTTGGAGAAGTTCGTCTTACGATTACTCTGGCAGGACTGACGTTCGCCCATGCGTTTCTGGTGGCAGACATATGCGACGAGTGCATCATCGGAATAGACTTCATGAAAGCAAATGAAGTAATCTTGGACATCGGGATGCAAGTACTGAGGTATCGAAATGTGGAGATTCCGATGGTGTACGGAAATGAGAATGCCGTAACTCTCAGGACAGTCATCAGCAAAGACGAAGTTTTGCCGCCGTCTTCAGAGACAATCATTTGGACGAAGCTGGAAGGTGATCTTGGGAGCCACCGATTCTACATAGTAGAACCAGACCCAGAGAAGAATTCTCAAGACTACATCGTGGGAAAGACGTTAGTCGAACCAAAGAACACCATGGTTCCAGTGAGAGTTTTGAACGCAAGACCACACACTGTCAAACTAAGGCGAGGGGAGGTGACTGGAAAATGCACGCCGATTACCGCCGTCGCAACAATATCTGAACGTGATGCTCCAAAACCTCTCCCATCACCTTGGACAGCGGAAACGAGAGAGACGATTCTCCAGTCCAGTGAGCTGAATCAGGAGCAGCGAACTATGGCAGAGAATCTTATCAATGAGTACGCTGATGTATTTGCCGCACAGGACGGAGAATACGGCCGAACACACCTGGTACAACATCGAATAGACACTGGTGATACTAGACCAATTCGTCAGCCTGCTAGGCGCCTTCCATTGGCAAAGCAGACAGAAGTTGCAGAGATGGTGTCGGCAATGGAGAAAGAAGGTGTGATTGAAAGTTCCAAAAGTCCGTGGGCATCACCGGTTGTACTGGTTAAGAAGAAAGATGGCAGCACGCGGTTCTGCGTGGACTATCGGCAGCTCAATTACGTCACCAAGAAAGACAGCTACCCTCTGCCACGGATTGACGACACGCTAGACACACTATCAGGAGCCCGATGGTTTTCCACTCTCGACTTGAAGAGTGGCTACTGGCAGGTACAGATCCATCCAGAAGACCGGGAGAAAACCGCCTTCACCGCAGGAAATGGGCTATGGCAATTCACGGTAATGCCATTCGGGCTGTGCAATGCTCCGGCGACTTTCGAGCGATTGATGGAATGTGTCCTGCAAGGGTTAACATGGAAAACCTGTTTGGTATACTTGGATGATGTCATCGTCGTAGGAAAAACGTTTGCGCAACACCGAGACAATCTAAGGGATGTGTTTCAAAGGCTTCGAAGTGCCCACCTGAAGCTCAACCCCAAGAAGTGCGCCCTGTTTAGAGCGGAAGTCAAGTACCTGGGACACATAATTTCAGCGAAAGGAGTGAGAACCGATCCGGAGAAGGTCGAAGCGGTGAAAAACTGGCCAGTCCCCAAAGACAAACACCAACTAAGGAGCTTCCTGGGCCTAGCCACCTACTACAGACGGTTCGTGAAGGATTTTGCCGGGATCGCAAAGAACCTGCACCAGTTGACGGAAAAGGGAAAACAATTCAAATGGTCAATTGAGTGCGAGAAGAGCTTCAAGGCACTTAAACAACGGCTATGCGATGCCCCGATACTGGCTTACCCCACTCCCGGGGAAACGTTCGTTGTGGACGCAGATGCTAGTAATGTCGGGGTAGGAGCCGTACTCTCCCAGGTGCATGACGGCCAAGAGAAGGTGGTTGCGTACTTCAGCAAGGTGCTCTCTAAGCCAGAAAGGAACTACTGCGTGACAAGGCGGGAACTTCTAGCTTTGATCTTGGCTACGAAGCATTTTCACAAATACCTCTACGGGAGGAAGTTCGTTCTTCGCACAGACCATGCAGCATTAAAATGGCTATTACAGTTCAAGAGTCCTGAGGGTCAGGTCGCAAGATGGATCGAAAGGCTGCAAATCTACGACTACGAAATACAGCATCGTAAAGGAAAACTCCACTCTAATGCGGATGCACTGTCCCGGAGACCATGCAGAACGGATTGTAAACATTGTGCGCGTCAGGAAGAACGGGAGCTGGTTTCCATCCAAAGAATGAGAGCCGAACCTATCGCCGGCTGGAGCGTAGATGAGATCCGGAACGCTCAGAAGGAAGACCCCGATATCGAGCCGATTCTGGCCTGGAAGGAGAACATGGAGAAACCGGATCATCAGGACATCTCTCACAGAAGCCCGACCTTAAAGGCATATTTTGCGCAGTGGGACTCCCTCCATGTCCAAGAAGGTGTTCTGAGAAGAAAATGGGAATCCTCCGACGGAAAATCGTTTGTAATGCAGCTTGTCGTACCGCGGACGAGGGTCAAGGAGGTGTTACAGGAAATGCATGGCGGGGCGACCGGAGGCCACTTGGGAGTGAATAAGACGCTAGAAAAGGTACGGGAACGTTTTTATTGGTTAAAAGCGAAGGAAGATATCGAAGACTGGTGCAGAAAATGCGACGTGTGTGCAGCTAGCAAGGGTCCGAGAATCAAAACTCGAGGTAAGATGCACCAATACAACGTGGGAGCACCTTTCGAACGAATCGCCATTGACATCGCAGGGCCCTTGCCGGAAACCGACAATGGTAATCGGTATATACTCGTAGTGATGGACTACTTCAGTAAGTGGCCGGAAGCGTTTCCGATCCCTAACCAGGAAGCCAGAACCGTGGCGGAGCAGATCGTCTACAATTGGGTTAGCAGATTCGGTGTGCCCTTGGAATTGCATTCTGACCAAGGGCGGAACTTCGAGTCAAGAATCTTCCAAGAGATGTGTCAACTACTCGGAATCAAAAAGACAAGGACAACCCCGCTTCATCCACAGTCGGACGGTATGGTGGAGCGTTTCAATAGGACTTTGGACGAACATCTCTCGAAGGTCGTAGGTGACTACCAACGGGATTGGGACCGGCAGATTCCCTTGTTTTTGATGGCCTATAGAAGTGCCGTGCATAGCACTACTCGACATACGCCGTTCGAAATCTTATTTGGTGGAATAGCTCGTTTACCCAGTGAGGTGAAATTTGGATCTCCTACCAATGAGCCCAGAAATGAAGAAGAGTACGTGGCGGACCTTAGGGAAAGGCTTAGGGACATACACCAAAGGACCAGAAGCCAGATTAAGATGACGAGCGACCGCATGAAGACCAGGTATGATGCCAAGGCAACAACGTCAGGATTCCAGGAAGGAGATCTGGTGTGGCTGTATAATCCCCATCGCCAAAAGGGGAAATCACCTAAGTTACAGCGGAACTGGGAAGGTCCCTACAGAATAGTAACCCGCATCAACGATGTTGTCTACCGCATCCAGCGAGGACCAAGGGCCAAAATGAAAGTGGTTCATGTGGACCGACTGAGTCGATACAATGGCCGAAATGAGGATGCACTTGTTCGGGACGAACACGTCTAAGAGGGGGGCAGTGTAGCATAATAATAACTACGCGCCTATGTCTATGCAGCAAATTCCGAAGTGACTTTCCATTCTGGCAGAATTTTGGTTCAAACTGTCCTTCATTCGAGGTTCGTGTCTGGGACGAAGTCTCCACAGCTCATGTCAACGAAAGAGACAAATAATATTAGGGATAATATTAGGGATAATATTAGGGAATTATAACTGCAAGAATTATTTCTCTTGTTCCAGTGGTCGAAGAATTTGCTAGAAGTTTCTGGCTATCAGAAACTTCTGCTATATAAGGACAGATGGCGATCAAAAAAAACACACAGTTGGTTTAGAACCGTGGCGAAGAGATTGGAAAAGTGATGATGGGCGAAGTGGTAATTTGGTGATAAATTGAAAGTTGAGAGTGAACAAGAAAAAGTAATTAGTTTGGATTTGTGAATTAAGTAATTGAAAGGAGATAAAGTGATTTAAGAGGAAAGAGACATTGTAAGAAAAGAATTGGCGAAGAATAGTATAGTGTGAGCTTGAATTGTTCTATAGAGTAGAAAATAAAGAAATAATTTCACAGAATAATTGTTTTATCTACTCGAGCCGTAGCTCGCATATTACAGTATGATAGATACCTTGTCGGAGGTGAAGCTATATTTGTTATCCCTTGTAGGTATCACTTTGTAACTTTGCTTCTTTTAGTTTTCCTAATTGAGTTGGAAAACTTAAAACTAAAAATTACATAAAGGACAGCAAACAATACCTTTTTGACACGTGCACCGAGGGTGAAATGTCCTTTACCCCATTTTCTACTGCCACAAGAACTTAACTCGCAATGCGCATATGTTTTCAGCACTCAAAGAAGTTAACAGCAAAAAGTAAATCCCTGGAAGTGTACATACATACATATTTATGAATTTAGATGGATGCCGAACCAAGACTCTGATTCATGCTTGTAACAGTGTGGCTCTGTTATGAAATTCGTGGTGCAATATGAGGATTGCGTGTTAAAAGAAAATCAAAGGCGTGCGTCTTTACCAAAAACTAAAATTGAATTCTTTATTACGTAGTAATATGACATAGTAAAATACACAGAAACCAATGGTGCCTAATGGCAAGAAAAAAAGGAGGAAAATAATCGACAGGTAGATGTCGTTGCGCTCACACGACCCCTTCTTGTAAAATTGACTCCTGGCAATTTACCTCTCATAGTCTTGGAGCCATCTTGGTGGTTTTCGGGAGCGAACCGGTGCTGTATCCTTCCGGTCGACGATTTCCTCAATGTCTTTTTCTTTGTCACTATCTTCCATTTGATATACTGATGACCCATCACTCGTAGAATATTGTTCAGTTGGCAACTCTTCCTCATCGCCGGTATTTGTCTCAATGATGTTTTGTAATCCATTGTGAGTGTCAGTTAGCAGCTGATTGTTGTTTCTTTCTTTATATCTTTTTATCTGTCCGGTGTGAACGATTCTTATTATTTCTTGTCCAAGTTCGTTGTACTTCCGAATTTTTATAACGTTGTCGCCGAGAATATTTGTTATTTCATATGGTGTCGGTTCATATATTGGGCATAATTTGCTATTTTTATTGGGATTTAATGCTAGTACCAGATCACCCTCTTTCATGGTAAAGTTTAGTCTATGTTGATCGATACTGGTTTTTGCTTGACTTTGTGATTTGTTTAGCTTTTCTATTGCTGTTTGGCGGGCTGAGTTAAGTTGTGCAATTTGTTGTGGTCTATTGACTTGGCACTCTACCGTACCCAAAAGAAGTTCGTCCCGAATTCTGGCTTCGAATCCATGGAGTAGATAGAAGGGTGATTCTTGAAGTGATGAATGTTTGCTTGCGTTAATTGCTTGTACTATTTCAGGAATGTAAGATGACCAGTGTGCGATGTCCCTTTCGGAAATGTATTTTCGGAGAATTGAAGAAACTGTTTTAACTTCGCGCTCGATAAGTCCATTCGATTCGGGCCAATATGGTGGAGTCGTGCGACTTTGGATTCCGTAATCTTTGAAGAAATTTTGAACTTCGAGTGAGGTGAAGCTGGTAGCATTATCATTGATGATGGTTTTCGGTGCGCCGTAAATTAGAATGATTCTGTTTTTTATTAGGTTCGTAACATGGCGCGAACTAACGTCGGGGACACATTTTGCAACAATGTATCGAGTTGTGTGATCAATTAAAATTAGAATGTTAGTGTTACCTTTGTTGTCTTTTGGGAAGCTGCAGTGATCCATTGAAATAACGTCAAACGGTCTTTCCGGGATTGTTCTTGGTTTCAAGAGGCCCAGTCTCTTGGTGGTCCTGTGGTTAAATTGCTGACATGTGCTACAGCTAGATACGTAATCCTTGCAGTCCTTGAAGTATGATGGCCAGAAATAACGTTTGGATAGTTTTGAGAATGTCTTTTCATTGTCCATGTGTCCACTGTTGTCGTGACACATTTCCAGAATGGTTGTTTGAAGCGATTTCGGTATTTGGATGCATCCGCGGCCTTTATTGTCTTTGTGCATCAGGATGTTATTCTGGATGCAGTATTTTTCTTTGATTTTTTTGTCGTTTTTTGTATTAGAGTCTCTAGTTAGAATTTGTAATATATCGTTGCATTCCGGGTCGTTGATTTGGGCTATTGAAATTCGCGATTCATCGTTTGATTTTAAAATTAGTTGGGCTATTGTATTTTCCGAAATTCTTGAAAGTGCATCCGCGCAGATATTTTGTTTGGTTGATTTGTGTTTTATTGTGAAATTGTATGATTGTAAATCTAGGAGCCATCGCGCGAATTTACGATTAAATTTGCTGTTTTGTAATAAACAAGCGGTGGTCCAATTGTCCGTAATTATTGTGAACGATTTTAATCCGTATAAATAAATATGAAATTTATTAGTAACCGCCCAGTGTACTGCTAGGCTTTCTATTTGGTTAATATGTAAATTTTTTTTTCACTATCGGCAAGCGCACGGCTAGCATATGCGATTACTACTTGCTGATTGTTTTGTTTTTGTAGAAGGATTGCTCCCAAGCCGGTTAATGATGCGTCAATTTGAACTTCCGTTGGACAATTATTCCTAAAATGTCCCAGTATTGGTGGAGATTTTAATTTTTGTTTTAAAATTTCGACTGCTGCTGCTGCTTCTTCTGTCCAGATGAATGGGGATGAATTATATGCGTTGCGTATTGGTAATGATAACTTTGAAAAGTCTTTGATGAACTTTCTGTGATGAGATGCAAATGCATGGAATGATTTAGCGTCTGTTTTTGTTTTGAAAATTTTGTTGTATCTGTCGATGGAGTTTGTACGGGAAGGATCTGGACGTATGCCGTGTGCTGAAATACCATAGCCCAAGAAGAATATTTCCATTTGGAAAAGCTGACTCTTTTGTAGAGAAATACGTAGTCCGCTTTTGATTATTCGTTTAAGTGCGTTTTCGAAATTTCTAATAGCCATGTCAATGTTCGGAGCTGATTGACCTACGTCGTCCATGTATGTAATAGTGTTTTCGGTGTTATCGAATGTTTGCTTCATTATACGTTCCATGGTCTTTGGCGCATTGGTCAGTCCAAATGGCATTCTCATAAATTCGTATATACCGTCTTGAGTTATAAATGCTGTTTTGTGAATGTCCTCTGGTTTGACAGCAACCGTCATAAATGCTGTTTTAATGTCCATTGTGTTGAAAATTTGTGCATCCTGTTGAACCAGTTTCTCTATGATGTCGTCGATGTGTGGAGGTGGAAAATTATCTTTATATAATTTTTTGTTAAGCTGTGTATAATCTATTGTCAATCTGCGTGGGGTACTTGGATGATGAGGCTGGTTAACTATTACAACTGGAGAGGCATATTCAGATTGCGAATCTCTTGCAATGTTTAGTTTTTTCCAATTTTCTACTGTTTCGTTTATAAACTGGCGGTCGCTCCATGAATAGCGGTAGGGCTTTCTGCGAACTGGTATATCATCTACTGTACGTAAGGAATGTTGATCTATGGTGCAGTATCCTAAAATCTCGTTGTCTGTCGAGAAGGCTTGTAAATTGTTGCTGACTATTTCTCGAAATTTTTGAATTTGTGTTGGAGATATAGATTTCGGAAATGTTGAGATTTGATGTTCGACTTCTTTTAGAATACATGGTGGTATAGTCTGGCTTTGTTTTAATATGCAGGAATTTATATTTGTGTGTGTGGTGTAGCCTGAGTTCGTATTTTGTTTTAATTGGACATCTCCGTTCGTTTCGACAGTTATGGTAATGTTATTGGCCTTTCTCCAATCGCTGCCGAGTATCAGTGGTATTGGTGCATTGTTTACCACCGCTACAGGACCAAATGTGCAACATATGTCGCCTACTGCAACGAATAGGTCAATTTGTCCTACAGGTCTACACTCATTGTCAATGGAAGTTATTGCTGAGCCTTCGTATTTTTGAACTGCATAATCAGGTGGTATAGAACGACGATCGATTACTGACTGTTCAGCACCGCTATCGATAAGAGTGGAAATAGGTTTTCCATCGAATGCATAGGCATCTACGATGGGTAAGCCTCGATCACCACCTTTTGACTTCAATGCGCAGTTTGCTTGTTTTGGAGATGGTTTATTTGGGCAGTTGCTCAGTGAATGACCAGTTCTATTGCATGTGTAACAGGGTATTGGATATTGCGAAACGGGGTGTTGACCTTTTTTACAGCGTGGGCATACATAAGTATTTATTTTTGTATTTTCTGTGTATGCTGGTTTCTTGAAATTATTGTCTGTAAAGGACTGTGGCGTTCTAGTGTTGCGATACATTGTTGTTGTGTTGTGGAACTGTTTGCTGGTGTGTTTTGTGTCATCGTCAAGTTTTTGCCCCAGTTCGAATAGTTCGGTTATGGTCGAAGGTGTGCCAATGCGTAGAATACGGCGGTCTGTATTGTCAGCAACACCCTCGAGTAAATACGCAATTTGATCTTCCGTAGGAATATTTACATTCTTTGGGGGCTTAGAAATAATATCTAACTTACTGCTGAAGTACTGGATTATAGATTCGTTCGGCCGTTGGATACGTGCATTTACTCTGTCATTCCATTCGCGTAATGTTGGTGTCTTTATGAATCGTTTCCTGAATGAATTGAGCCATATATTCCAGTCGTCCCTTGAATCGCCTTCGAAGTTCTGCCAGTTTCTTGCAATGCCCGTTAATTTGCTGGTGCAGAATACTAATTTAACCTCGTCACTCCATCCGTTTATTTTTGCGGCTTTTTCGATGGATTTTATGAATTGCTCGGTGGAGTTGCTCTCTTCCCCGTTGCATTCCAAAATCGTTTGCGTCATGTCTGGGTTGATGACGACAGTCTGAATAACTGCTGGACAAGTCCCTACCGAACTAGAAGTACCTGCTGATGGTTCGATTTTCCTTGCTTTAAGGGTAGATAGGATTTTATTGTGTTTGATTATGATTTGAATTAACTCATCTTTTGTTGTTGCTGTTGTTTCCAGTCCTCTTGATTTGACTTCTGTTTGGAGTGCATCCTTCGTGAACTGGTTCAGAATTTCTGCGTCGATGGTCGTTTCTAAGAGTTGCTGGACGAGAGACATTTTGTTGTCGGGTGTTGGTTGTTTCTTTATTGTATGTAGGTTGAGATACCGGCTGCGCCATGTAACAGTGTGGCTCTGTTATGAAATTCGTGGTGCAATATGAGGATTGCGTGTTAAAAGAAAATCAAAGGCGTGCGTCTTTACCAAAAACTAAAATTGAATTCTTTATTACGTAGTAATATGACATAGTAAAATACACAGAAACCAATGGTGCCTAATGGCAAGAAAAAAAGGAGGAAAATAATCGACAGGTAGATGTCGTTGCGCTCACAATGCTGAGTGCTGTTACGACAAGAAACCATTCGCAATACGAACAACTCGGTAGTGGAAAGCGAAAACTTTAAAATTTATGACGCATTTTACGCCAAATTGTTGGCGCCTTCCCAATTCAATCAGTAACGACCCAACAACACACTTTTAACTTTATTTGTCCCCGTCGTCATCTCAATTTACAGTGTCCCACTGGGCTATCGACTAACTATCCTTTTTTGTTTTAAGGCTTACTTATTTATCCTTAACCCAAAAAGTAGCCACCACCAACCGACCCACTACCCATTCCGATTCTGTAATTGGGCTACTCGCCACAATGACGCTGTTGGATAGAATCCACAAAATTTAGTTGAATATTCTAAACCTCCCGTCCCTGAAATGAAAAATATGTAAAGTACACATTAAGGACCTCCATAGGGGAACACAACATACTGCGCTTCGCGTCATTACAAATCATCAACCAGTGTGACGACGAAAGTGAATCAACGGCTAGTGGGACAGTGGAACCCGTCTGCGGCAATGCTTTTAGATTTATTAAAATGTGCACTGGCAAGTGGATACAAATTTTAAGGATACACGTCCTTGTTGGGTGTTGGTAATGCACCACCAGCACCATGTGACTAATGTCGTCATTTATTTTCCAAAAGAAGTAAATCAGTGGCACCGGGCATTTAGCACATTCCCTTCGACGACAACGGTTTCTTCTTCTTGTCCTTTCGATACACTGAGCGAAATAAAGGAAGTGGTATGGAATAATGTCATGGCCATAGAGAGTACAATGGGTTTGTTGATGGGGTGGGCTGGCAGTGGCAGCATTTAAACAATAACATTGCAAGTGAATCTTTTTTATATCCACGGGTAACCTTGACTGTTTGCTAGTATACGTATATACTCGTACGCTGCTGGTCAGAGAAAGAAAGCTTGTTCTGCATATTCTTCAAATCGCGCAGTGTGTATAAATACAGCGATGCATGGATACATGTTGAGATACAATCATGTCAACGGCCATCGGGATGTGTGCCTCAAAAAGAAAAAAAAATTATCTTGATGTGCGGATCTGAAAGCTGCTAATTATTGACCTTGATATCTTCGAAATTTATGGTTTGATTGGGTTGGACTCATGTTGCCCTGCAATTCGTGTCGTTGTAGAAGGAAGGGAACTCTGAAGGCGATTGTTCTGTTGTGACTTTGCGCATTGGGGTGATTAATTTGCTATATATTTTGTTATTGCTAATTATGAAGGATTTCTGGACGGATGAATGTATTGATGCACTCACAGGGGCAGGCGAAAGCATTCGGTTGGCACTTGACGTCATAAGGTGCAAAGTATTAAGGACACTTGATCACACATGTAGCGAGCGAATAATGAGATTAACCTTTTGAAAATACGAGTCGGCACTTTATGGTTATAATTTTGGTTGAAAATTGAATTTGTATACGGAAGCATTGTATGTACAGATATGCAGGGTGGTTTAAACAGTTTACTAGTAAGAGAAACAAGAACATGCCTAAAAGCTGAGTACTCATTGGATCGCTGTTACTCTCCATTTGTTTTGTTGATTCTGAAAAGTTTACGGCTGTAAATATATCACAAATTTAAAAAGTTATACAACACTTGAAAGTATGGTTTTATTTTAAGTTGTCAATTATCCTTTTACGTTTTTCAGAATCTGAGCAAACAGACAAAATTAGTTAAATTTCTCCATCAAATTATTATCATCAATTTCCAATCAGCCAGTAGATACCACTACAACTAGTGTTGAGCAATTAGCAGCAGAACGACTTCAAGTATTGAATGACTTCGTTCATTCATTTATTCATTCAGAAAATGGGAAATATTAGGTGCGCAACTAAGTTCTCTAAGTTCTTTCAGTCAATAGATGGCTCCAGCAGTAAGTGCTGGTCCATTTTGACATATCCAAAACGTCATGAACCGAGCTTAGACATATGGTAAACAAACTGTTTTGACACATTAGTGATTTTGTTTTGGCGTCATATACTTTTGGTTGTGTGAAAATGTCTGATTTTGTGTTAAATAATCGTCATTTGCGGGAAGTGTTGATTTTCTTCTTTCATTCGAAGAATATGGCGGCTGAAGTGCATCGAGAGCTCCAAAAAGTTTACGGAGATGCTGCTCTAAGTGAAACAATGTGCCGTGATTGTTTTCGTCGCTTCAAAGACGGTGATTTCGATGTTGACGACCGTCCGCGTAAAGGAAGGCCAAAATCCTTCGAAGACGCTGAATTGGAGGCATTGCTCGATGAGGATCCGTGCTAAACGCAAGAACAGTTTGCTTCAGCATTAGGAGTTATCCGTCAAGCCATTTCCAAGCGATTGCATGCGGTTGGACTGATTTAAAAACAAAGAACTTGGGTTCCTTATGATTTGAAGCCAAGGAACGTTGAGCATCGTTTTTTCGCCTGTGAACAACTGCTCCAACGGCAAAAAAGGAAAGGTTTTCTTTATCGCATCGTGACGGGTGATGAAAAATGGATTCATTACAGCAACCCAAAGAAAAGAAAGTCATGGGGACTGCCCGGTCATGCTTCTTCGTCGTCGGATCGGCCGAATATTCACGCTGCGAAGATTATGCTCTATATTTGGTGGGACCAGGTGTCATTTATTATGGACTGTTGAAACCCAACGAAACCATCACTGGGGAACGATATCGACTTCAATTGATGCGATTGAGCCGAGCACTGTGCGAAAAATGGCCACAATACGAGCAGAGCATGACAACGCTCGGCCTCACGTTGCCAAACCCGTTAAAACCTACCTGGTAACGCTCAAATGGGAAGTCCTACCCCACCCGCCATATTCCCCAGATATTGCGCCATCCGATTATTACTTGTTCCGTTCGATGGCACATGGTCTGGCTGATCAGCAGTTCCGCTCATATGAAGACATCAAAAAATGGCTTGATTCGTGGATAGCCTCAAAAGATGAACAATTTTACAGTAACTATATTCGAGCTCTGCCACAAAGATGGGAAAAATTTGTAGCTAGCGATGGGCAATACTTTGAATGATTCATTTGTAACCATTTTTTCACAATAAAGTTGCATTTTCATTAAAAAACAAAAAACAGTAGGTAGAATCTGTACCTAAGAAGCATAAGGGGGTAAGTCTAAAATGGTCATATTTAGGGTTCATACATAAAATTTTTCCGAACAGATAGGAATGACAAGTTTTCAATAAAATTTCTTCGCATATCGTTTTCGAAAAGTTGTGAGTTTGGTTAAGGCACCGGGAGATAACGTAATCCGTCAAATTTGTTAGAAGTCGCAGTACCTGGTACGGATAGTGTGATACCCTATCTTCTAACCCACCTCTAACAAAGTGGGTGTGGCATTACGAAATTTTAAAAACACGTTCAACTATATCTTTCTACAAGGAAAGATATAACCACGATTTTCAAGACATTTCGTCAGAAAACTATTGTTATGGCTTTTCCAGCAGAATGTGGGTGTGGCTGCAAATATTTCCAACCGAAGTTTAAGGATTCTGATGGGATATTCACAATAAGACTTAACCATCACCGTTAATAGCTTTGAAATATATATATATATATATATATTTTAAGAAAACGCCCCCAAAAAGTGGGCGTGGCCATATATAAGGAAGAAATATAAAGAAAGTCAACGTCTACATATTTTTTCTAGCCAATATTTTTTCAGTTGCTAGCGAGAATATTGAAAAAAATGGCATATTTTGAAAAGTGGGCGGATCTCAGAATTGTTTACATTTTTTCTGCTCTGGATTCTTAAAAGCATATGTATGATATTCCATATTATCAATAACGTCGACTTCTTTGCCATTCTCTAAGGCAGACAGGGCGAAGGACACGAATTCGACTAAGTTAGTGGTAGTTGATCTACCTTTCAGAAAGCCGTGTTGGGTGGGAGAGATAAGAGACTTGCACTGAAAGCTTAAGGCTTCGTATAAAATACTTTCGAAAAGTTTGGGTAGATGAGAAAGTTTAGCAATGGGGCGATAGTTTTTTACTTCGTTCTTTGATGGGGGGGGGGTGTATGGGGTTATGAAAGAGGTCTTCCAAATCTGAGGGAATTCTCTTAGTGATAGAGACAAACGGAAGAGATGAGAGAGGGGGAGGGAGACCATCTGGGCCGGGTGAGAATTCATCATTAAGATTTTGTAGTTTATTTTCAATTACAGCAGGGACAGAAAGGGGCCAACGGAGAAATTAAGAAGGTGACTGAAGTAAGAGGGGTCTGGTTCAAAAGAGTTGTCCGCGAAGGATTGTTTAAAATAGGCGGCAAAAAAGTTGGCAATGGTTTGCGGATTAGTTGAAGATATGTTTTCAAAAGAAGGGATGGAGGGTAACCGTCAGATTTTTTTTTTTATAGTTGATGAATTGAAAAAATGACTTAGGGTCGTTTATAAGATTGCTTGCGCGTTAATTAGGTGCCGCTGGTAGAGAGAGTTATAAAGATGATTGAAGGTAGGAACCGAGATAGTTGGAATAGTCCAAAACAGAATTGGTACGAAGGAAATTTAACGCCCAAAAAGTGGTGATATACGGACGGACGGACGGACATGGCTATGTCGACATAACTTTTGATGCTGATCACAAATATATATGCTCTTGGGAGTCTATCGTAATTATTTTTCTATGTTACATACGATTTACCAAAATTGATACACTTTGTGGGAGAGGAAAGTTGCAATCCGTCTGGTACGGATCGTATAGTGCACTATCCCTCATCTTCTTTTATAAAGTCGACTTAGCGTTCTGAAATTAGGAATTCAGATTCAATGATATGCGTATTTTTTATTCAGAGTATATTGGCAGAACTTTTAAGAGTTTTCATTAGAAAAACTGATTTCTTATAAGAAAGTAACCGTGGCTGTAACTATTTGTTACCGAATTTCATAGATTCAGATGAAATCTTACAAATAAGGCTTACTAGTATCCATCACCGTAAGTAGTTCTAAAAAAGGCGTATCAGATTTTTGAATGAAAACGCCCCCAAAAAGTAGGCATGGCATTATACAAATTATCAACGAATTGTACAGAATGCCGACGTCAATATATTTTCTTAAGTCGATATTATTCAGTTTCTAATAAAAATATTGAAAAAGTTTATTTTCTTTTTAAGTGGGCGTGTCTGTTGGGGGATTTTAAAAATGTGTACACTTGTTCTGCTTCGGGTTCTAAAAAGTTTATATACCAAATTTAATCTTCCTAGCTAGTGATAAACTAACAAACAGACGAACGGACAAGCCTAGAACGACTTAACATTCGATGCTAATCACAAGTATATACACTTTTGCGGGTATATCGTTATTATTTCTGCTGTGCATCAAAATGAATATGCCCTATTGGAAGTGTATACAAAATAAACTGCAATCCAATTTGTCTAAAATATATACAAGATTTTATGTACCGGTCATAAAACGGGGTAGGTATGCATATAAGTCATCAAATCTCATTCTCACAACGATTTTATGACTTTCCAACACAAGGTCAAGAAGTAAAATGGTAAAAGCGATAATAAAACGATAGGGTTTTTATGGTTCTGTATAGATCTACCTACATATTGAAATAAGGTAGTAAAATAGAAAAGAGTTGGAAGAAACTGAGAAAAAACATCACAGAGAACCGAACCTTTAATGATCTTAACGCAAATACCTATACTTACACATATCTCCTAACTTCTAATGTCACTCAACTCATCTGAGTATCTATCTATGCATCGAAGAAATATTAAATAACTATTGTGTTGCACTCACTATTTACTCAAATAGTAATTCCCATACATACGAGTATCAACTGTGTTCAATCTAAAACTCTTCTATAAGATCATAAAAGGCGAATGGCCCTCGTATCTATGTGAAATTCTAAGCTCGATGTAGTCACGTTCAATTAATGTCAAAGCTTTCCAAGCTCTCTATGTTAGCTGGACTATTATTAGGGTCGTTATTACGATAGAGCTTCGCTTAGAGCACCATACATACCTATACATATGTACATTGAGTAGTGTAGCTGCGATAATTTGAGTTCACATTTTCGATTTGTCTGTCGGTCGTGTAGAACCTCTTATTCTGTTTTTAACCTGTTTCGTGTAAAGTCTTGTGATTGATGTTCGAGATTCATTTATTTAATTAAATTAAATCTAAACTACTAAATCCAACATGGATTTGGATAGTCTTAGGATGAGGTGTGGCAGAGGAACTTAACACAACAGGTACTCGTATGTACACGTATTTATTTTACTTATCGTCTTTTTTAATCATTTTTGAATAAGTAATAAAATATATTATTACTTCATGACCTAAGTGTTAATATGTGGACTTTGAATACTCGTAGCGATAGAAATAAATTGATAACATAATACTCGTACACCCGAAAATGTTGTTAATCCTTTATCAGACAGTGTACGGACATCGCGTAAATGTAATTTTACGTTGTCAGAATGCATTATCAGTCTTTCATTCAATAATTCCGGGTTTATTTTGTGCACACGAGTTGGATTTAATCATTATTAGTCCCACTTCACAATTTAATTGAAGTATACCACTTCGATTAAGTTGTTCTAGGAGGGGATGTCTTATAACAGGTGCATAGATGTGTTGTAGATATTCCAAGATACTGTGAAAAGAAGTAATCGTTGGCGTATGTCGTACAAGTTCAATGGACTATCGTGTTACGAATATAAAACTTAACTGTCATGGAAACTGAAGGCCTATTACATTTGTATGGATAAACAAAGTTATTTCACTTCATAAAATATGTATCTACAACCATGTAAAGCTGTGATATAAGCCCTCTAAATCGATGCGACAAAGCTTTCACGCAGCTCTTATTCAAGCATCAAAATAAACATACCTATCCCAAAGTTAAACGTGTGTATATCCTCTAAAATATGAACTTTGTAATAAGTTCAACACAGCGTCTGCCCAATGCTTCTTAAAACTAAACAAACAGAACGTTCTCTATGGTTTACATTTCATGAAATTTAGATGCCTTCAGAGCAGTCAATTAAATTGGAGCAAAAAATGTGCCGCCTTGACAAATATGAGTCATATATGTTTATGCAGAAGTATTCAGCAATAAAAATAGTAAATAAAATGGTTTATAACTGCTAAAACTAAATGGGAGCCATACAACATATATAGTATTCCCATAAGTACCTACTTCATTTGATAGATTGGTGCTTGTGCTTATCTTCGGCAGGCAATAAATTTATTATTAGATTTATTTTTGAACTGCCCTGCATACCTTCATACTACCCTTAATTGCACATGACAATACTTGCTGTATGAGTTTCAGAAGGGCAGTAAAACGCAGCTTTGAAAGGGTATATGGCGCATTAGACTACAATATTGTAGACGTTAGGACAGTTCAGAAATGGCTCTTAAAGCCTTCAGCAACCACTTGAAAATGTCCAAACACTAGGTAGGTATGTAAATTAGTGGTTCGTAAAAGAACCCAAGTGCGCCGTTTTGATACCACAAAAACTCGTGGGGCCTACACGTAAACAAACAGTTTACGTGTGTTATTGGAGATAGAAGGATATAATTAAACCCAGCCCGTGGAGTTCAGAAACAGGATTAGTTCTCCAATCCGTTTAGAGGCTATCTCTCTGAAATCGTCAAAGAAAGGTTTTTTTTTTTCTTCTGCCATGGGGATCGTGGAAAACGCTAATGCTCACTAGAAACAGTCCCGCACTGGTTCAAGTAATGTGAGACTTACAACTACGCCACTAAAAAACCACCTTTAAGCCCTTTTTTAACTTGACACCATCCACTCCGGGACCGCTTTCGCATTACTTCAGAGTGGTGGCGTTTTCTTTCCCCTCCGGGGACCGGCTTTTCATTTGTCTCCTGTTGCGGGTTTATTCATTCTTGCCGTTGTGGCTTTCATCATTTTTACATAAATGTTATGAGGATGCGTTTTCGTCTTCCTCTCTCTTCTTTGTTTTGAGTACCTTTTCTATGAATGAGTGTACTCGATTCCAGTTTGGTCACTGGTTGACATTTTTGCCGCTATGTTGTCCGGGCTGATACCTCCGATTTGCGATTCCAACTCACTCCTTTCGGTTTCCCATCTGCTGCATTCAAAAAACATATGGTTTGCGTCGTCCACCTGTGAGTCATCGTAGTGGCAAGCTGAGCTCCTTGTTTTTCCTATCTTGTGGAGGTAGGCGTTGAAATACCCATGACCGGTAAGAAACTGGGTGACGTAGTAATTTACTTCGCCGTGTTTCCTTCCACTTGGCAACGTTCTTGATGATCCTCGCGGTCCATCTTCCTCTGTTTTCCATGTTCCATCTCTCCTGCCACTGCTGTTTGGTGAGCTCCTTCGCTTCCTCGGTTGCCGCTTCCACTCCAATTTCCGCCTTTTTGTCGTAGACGTACTTCCTCTCTGCCGCCAGAAGATCAATTGGGGTCACTCCCGCGACCGTTCGATACGAACTTAGAACCCGTAGTACTGCGCGCCTCTGTACTGCGGCCATCTGCATTCTGTATTTCTCCTGTTTGAGTGCGTCGGCCCAGATCTCACATCCATACAGGAGAATGGCGTATGTAATCGACATAAGCAGTCTCCGTTTGTTTGCCGTTGGGCCGCCTATGTTCGCCATTAGCCTACTTAACAGTGCTGTTGTCTTTGCAGCTCTATCGGCCGCTGACTTGATATGCTGCCAAAACGTAACTTTCGTGTCGAGTGTTATTCCGAGGTACTTTAATGCTTTCCTTGTTGTTACCATCTGCGACCCCATTTGAAAATCAATTATCGTGGGGATCTGTCTTCTGGTTAGCAGAACTATTTCCGTTTTTTCCGTCGCTAGGCTAAGTCCATGGTCTTCCATCCAGGAGTACACGCGTCTCATAACTTGATTCCGTCGTCTCTGGGCGTTCTCGGTGTCCCGTGCGGTAATTACTGCTGCAATGTCGTCTGCATAGCCGACCAAGTAGATTTACCAAGAAAGGTTTACCTGACGTGCGTCCTTGCTAGGGCAGGGCAACTGCAAAGAAAGTGTTGTTGAATGTTTTTACCTCTCGTTGCTGTCTTTGCAGCTGCGACAGAAAGTGTTGTGAGGAATGCCAAGCTTGGTCGCGTAGGCCAGTGGCCTGTAATGATGGCTACAGTTCTGGCAATATCATGCCTTGAACTGCCTAATAGCTCGTTTGAATTAGGTCTGTTGAAGCTGGGCAATGTCGTTCTTGATATGGCACAACTGGTAAGATTGTTCCACCCGAGATTGGCTAGCTGGAGGAAGTGAAGATGTAAATTGCCCTTAACGACTCCTATTGGAATATTGACACTTTTCGCTAGCGAGCTGTTAAGGGCTGAATCTCGCCTGGCCAGCTCGTCTGCTCGCTCGTTACCCTCATAATTACTGTGTCCTGTGACCCAAATGAGGGTACCAGAATGGACACTTTGTTCATTTATTTCAAACCGGCATTGCTCTACCAGTTTTGATGACATGGTAACCGAATCAATGGCCTTGATTGCGGCTTGGCTATCAGAAAAGATACCTATATTTAGGTTGGACGTTGGGAGATTTTTTAGCATGCGGCAAGACTCCCGAATCGCGAGAAGCTCCGCTTGAAAGACACTAGCAGAGTTTGGGAGACGGAAGGATTTCGATATATTCAGTTGGTTCCCGAAAATGCCTGCGCCAACCCAACAGTTAATTTTCGAACCATCCGTATATAGACAGATATCAAAGTCATTGATTACCATTCCGTTCTTCCATTCTGCTCTAGTAGGGAACTTTACTGAAAAAGGTTTGCTGAAGTCGAGCGTGGGAGTCCTGTAATAGGTCGAAGATGTCACCAGTTCACTTGGTATCGTCTCCAGGACCTTCCAGTGGCGATATGGCTTTGCTGTCCAGCACACAGTTTCCCTGAACCGGACGGCGCTCATATAGCTGGAAATTTAATATGGAGTTCAAGGGGGATCAGATGCAGGATCAAATTTAGAGCATCTGTTGAGCAAGATCTCAATGCTCCTGTGATGCCTACACCCGCCGATCTTTGTACTTTTCTGATTCTGTTGATGTTATATTTTTTATGTACGAGGCGGACCATCATACTATGGCGCCATAGGTAGGAATTGGACGCACAACGCTGTGTACATCCATAGGGCCAGCTTTGGCTGGAGGACCCCATTTTTTGCCGAATGTTCTGCTGCAGGCATAGAAAGCCACACTTGCTTTCTTAACCCGCTGCTCTATGTTAAGTTTCCAACTAAGTTTCGGATCTAAAATCGTGCCTAGGTATTTTGCACTGGAACATATTGAGAGTGGTTGACCGTCTAGTTTGGGGGGAGTGAATTCCTGTAGCTTTGTTCTAGTTTTGAATACCAACATTTCCAAACACTACTTGTTCAAGAATTATATTTGTACAGCAGGAATATGTGCGAAACAAAATTTAACATTGATCATACAATAATAGGCATGTTCTGGTTTAAAGCTGACTGGGTTTTGTGCTCTTCTGATTGTCCATTCTATTCAGAGCGAGAAATCTAGTCAACTGGAAACCAGATGAGACCAATACTTTGGAAAATAGTATATCATTAAAACTGGTGAACCGAGTTTGTATCTGAAATCAGAAAATAATTAATTTTAAAAGGATATCCAACTCGACCAAGTTGCGGCAAGACCTGTATAGGAGTATACCTTAACCTGAGAGGTGTAGACCATAAACAAATCATTACTCGTATTAAACAGCCATCAGGCACTCTCCTGTGGATCTTCCATTTCCAGATTTCATACTGTTTTAGCAAGTTGTAGTTGCATGTAAATTAAAACGAAATGTGTTATAAAACACCTAAAAGGCTTTAGAAGCCAAATGAAATGGATTCTGTATTCGAAACTCACTTCTGCTAGCTTATTTTCTTCACGACAAATCGTCGCTGTTAACCTATTTAATTTCGGCACAAAAATGTACGTTCTAAAATATCTTAGAAATATCTTTGAATCGAAAGAGTTGAGCTATAGAAAAGTATATATCTATATAAAGGGTGGGCCATCTGCTTTTTAAATTATATGTCATTTTGACACTGACAGCTCTTTCGCGCATTAACAGAAACACAATACGAAACGAATCGATTCACGCTTCAATCGAAATAATGCACCAACCGTGCCTGTTGAACGCAAGTTTGTGAAGAAAGTTCGTGAGAATGGCATACTAATTGATAACACAAGTTATCCTCGTCTTCGTCCTGTGTGCTCAAGCGAGAATATGCTGCAGTTGCCGAAAGTGTACACCTAAACTCGAGAACCTCAACTCGCCACATTATTGGCCTAATTGTATTCGAAGATGAATTTGGTAACAACTTTACGGTCAACGGAGAGCGCTACAGAAGTATGGTAAACGATTTTTTTTTTTTTGCCAACAACCGATCTTTTGCACACTAAGTTCAATAATCTTGTAATCAGCTATTTTGATGATATTGCTTGGCCTCCGCGGAGCTGCGATTTGATGTCGTTTGATGTTTTTTTGTGGGATACCGTTAAAGATCGGTATTATACTGACAACCCAGAAACAATTCAGGCAGTTAAGTATAATATTGATAGAGCTATTCATGAAATAGAGCCGAGAACCATCAACAATATACTGCAGTCAGTAAGGGCTACTGCCAAGCCAGCCGCGGCGGCCATTTAAATGAAATTATTTTGCATAATTACTCTGTGTACTCTCTTTTTTTATAGCAATTTTAAAAATAAACCAACAGATGGCGCACGCTTTATTTGGAATCAGACGGTAACCATAAAATAGTGTCCAAGAGTGATACTAAGTGGGCATACATATTTGGGCAAATATTTGTTAAAATCTATTGAAATGTTTAAAAACTCTGCTGGGACAAACATTCTTACTTAACTTTAGATGGCACTACAGTCCAGGGTGGACCTGCGACTCAACGATCTTGTGCTAGCTGCCTCCAGTTTTGCACACAAAGTTGGTTGAGGTACCCTTTCGACTTGTGTGCGCAACCATAGGTGAAGTTTTCCTTTACCACGTTGTCCTGTTAATGCAAACGGGACCACAAATCACTCGAAGAATTTTTCCTTAAAAACAACCAAGGGTGCTTTCATGTAACGTCTATGCTTCTGCGCCGTATAGCAGGACTGTGATGATTATATAAAGGACATAAAGTCACTTTAGTTATCCGTAAAAGGGTTTTGGTACTCATACACCTGGTGTTAGCTTGAGAATTTTGTACAAGCATGATGTTATGTATGATTTGTACAAGTAAGATGTTAAAGAAATCACCTTTTCTGACATCAAAGGCTTCGGTGACGTTATTGCCGATCTTGATGGAGTAGCGTGCATTCTCCATCGGGCCCTGAATAGACGGACGAGTTTGGCAGGGATGTCAAAACTGAACATAAATCTGTACAGCTCGTCTCTGTAGATGCTTTAAAATCGATGAAATGATGGTGAATATCGATTTGGAGCTCCTGAGTTTTTTCAAGATCTGCCGCAGTGCGAATATTTGATTTACGGTCAACTTTCCTGTCCTGAAACCAAACTGATACGGATTAATCAGATTGTTGAGAAAAGGTTTAAGGACTTCACCTAATATGGCCGATAGGATCTTATACGAGCTGTTGGGTAATATCGCCCGTAGTCCACAGGGTCTCACTTCATAATTAAACACAAAAAAGGTTTATTCTGGGTCACAAAGTATAGATTCATTTCCATTCGTAGGGGAGAACTCATGTATGCGTAAGATAGGACATATAAGGTATGAACGAGAAGACCATATTTAGATTCTAACAATACAATAATTGTTGTTTGTCTACAAGATACATTCCTTATATTATTTAAATCCGAGGATCTCGCTGGCATTCCTGTTATATTTTCAGAGGTGAAGTACTCATTAGCAATACTTGCTGTGTGAACCTACGAGTACTGCTATGTTTGTTTTTTTTTTTTTTTTGTCAGGGCTAGCACACCCTACTGGAGCACTCAGACTTAAAACAGGTCCATTGCACTACCAAGAAGAGAACCCCATTTTAATTTTTTTTCGTCTTTTGTAAAAAGACGAGTAGGCGCTTCAGTGGTGAAGAGCTTAGGTTATCAGCACTCACCACATCAGCATAGAAAATCTGCCAACTGATCCGAGCAAAGGCAGTACAATCACATAGGAAGTGTTCCGCCGTGTCATCGCCCTCTCCACAGGAGTCGCTAACAGGGGTAGCGCTCAAACCTAGTACATGAAAGTGCTTGGCAAAGGCGAAGTGGCCTGTAAGAATGCCTTCGATTGTGTTCTTTGAAAACCCAATCGTCAATGGAAGCCCTAACCGAGGACGCTAGCAAACCCAACGTGGGTTCAGGTCCTGAAAAATTCTCTGCTGAGCCTTGTTTAGCAAGCTCTGTCAGAGATCTCATTCCCTGTTATCCCGTTGTGTCCTGGGACCCAAACAAGTTTTAGTGAGTTCACTCTTCCGACCGAATTCAAGGATGTTTTGCATTCTCGAACTATTTTGGAAGTGGTGAAAGGATTGAGCAAGGCCTTAAGCGCAGCCTGACTGTCACTACAGACGCAGATACTTCGCCCCTTCCACCTGTTCTTCACAATATAGTCCGCAGCCATTAGGATCTGCCTGGAAGACAGATGTACATATGTTTCCCCAATGAGAAGTGAAGCCTAATATACTATCTGAACGTACAATTTTCTGCGGCAATTACCGTGGCATGTGTGCTAATTTCGTCAATAAATTTAATATTAATACAATTTTCGACTTTCATTTTACCATCCACAAATCAGATATCACTCTTTCCTTCATATCATATTCCTGCCCAACCATAATACCTACTTCTCTCATTTATCTGCGAACTTGGGCAACATGATCTTCAATCGTCAATTTTATTAGGTCGTGAAAGAAGTAGACACCTGAGTCCCGATCAGTGATCCACGAAATTAACTACTAAGTCACGGCACGCACAAAAGTTTTTTATTACTTACTTGTTTACCCAATATTTCGAATTTTTTCGTTAAACCACGCGAGCAAGGCCGCTGGCAATAGCTTAACTTAACAAGTTCACCGATAACATTCTGGGCAATCAGTAGACGGATCTAATCGCTCTGAGCAAACATTTGTCTGTCTCTCTGTCTAAAATTTCTCACCAAAAAAAAATTAAATTAATAATCAGGCATTGAAAACAAATATATACTCGTACGTACATATCTTATTACTCGTAAATGCCAATCGTTTAAAAAAGCGATAAAATTAGCAGATTTCTAAGTTAAGTGCGCAGTACACGCGACAATTTCGAGTTTAGTTGAGATACAGGAAAGCAGACTTCTTTTGAATTATGGAACTCAAACTGCTATGACTGAATGGGGATTTCCGACACGTGCGTTGATATATATATATATATATATATATATATATATCTTTAATGCCTGAATTAAGAGACCCTTTAAAAAATCCGTCAAGTGAGAGTCGGGCCTCGCGCGGTTAAAGGCTCAATTATAATAGTCGAAAGTAATCTAATGCCTAATGTCAAAATTCCACGTTAAGTTTTCTTCAGTACTGTCAATTGCTCAAGTTGCCCATAATAGGCGTATGTGAACGAAAGCGATTGTCAGACTAAAAGTCGAATGTGAAATTTTCGTACGAAAGAGCGAATGAGTTCGCTCTTTTCGTAAGTGAGCAAAAGTGAACGATAACTTGACGAATCTAAGCAAGAAGCTATTATGGTCGTACAATACAAGTTCGCACCCATTCTACTATTATAGTTCGGCCTAGTGTTCCGTAGCGTACACAGTTCGCTTGAGTAGGTCATTTTGTCTAAAAACTGTCAAAATCAGCCCAAGTGTGAGTGGAATGTGGGGTCAGAGTTTCAAAAATCTTTAAATCATATTTGGAAGCCCACTAACTAAAAACTCCTAAACGCATTTCGATGAAATATGCCACGTAGCTTTAGACTGATACGTTAGTAGTTCCGCTTGAAAATGATCAAAATCAAATAGGTTGGGAGTAACGTATGGGGAGGGGTTTTGACAATTTTCAAATCACTTTTTCGATACGCCCAACTCAAGAACAGTCAAGCGGGTTTTGATAAGTATTCCAATATTTTTCAAGAACTATTTTATTTATGACGGAGGATTTGTTATTTCCTTATAGATTTACATGCCTGTAATTTTTTTTCCAACTTGTTGGCATTAATAGTTTCGACGATAGAAGGGGACATCCTCAGTGTCCTGGGCCCTATTTCACCAACCACTTTTCACTTTGCACTTGCAACTTTTCAATTTGTCTTTGCATATTTCGATTCACCAAACGCAAACTTGCGAAGAGGAAATTATCTTTTTGCAAAGTTGAAAATGTTCCCTCTTTGCAAAGTTCGTTTCACCAAACACATATTTGCAAAGTGACAAATATGTTTTTGCAAAGTGCAAAGTTTTGTCAGTTTGCAAAGAATTCTCCCATTTCGTTTCACCAAACAAATAAGCTTTGCACTTTGCATTTAAAATTTTGCAAAGCTTGTCAATAATATTATTAAAAGGAAAAATTTCATTTGCAGTTGAGCATTTGTTGTGAAAAGTTGGTGGAAATAATTAAAAAATTAAAATGAACCATTTCGAAGCACGTTTTGAAAACGAAGAGGATACTAATACTCGTAGTAAAGAGTTGTAAAATTAAGAACGAATTTTGAATTTGGAAATAGTTCTTCAACTCTGGAAAGCTTCCATTTAACAAGGACTAATATTGAATGAGTTTTGTCAAAAATTGGACATAAGCTGAAGTTTAAAAGCCAAAGAAATAATTGTTTAAGTCCCTTGCAACAACTTTTATGTACACTACGTTGGATTGGAAATGGAGCTCAATACCATGGAGTCACAACTATGCACGGAATAAGTAAAGCTACAGTCTGCAGAGTAGTACACCGAGTTTCGGACGCAATGATTCATGAATTTGTTGCAAATATCATTTGCTGGCCAGAAAATTCTTCGGAAATAGCTACCCTCTTTCGGTTGGCTGAGGCCATCCCAAGGGACTTTGCTTTCGTCAAAATTTCGTCCCAAGGTTCTTCTTTTTTGCTTTTTCGTTACAAAGTAGCAAAAAGAATTTCCTTCAATTAAAAAAGTAAACAAAAATATTATGAATCTTAAGACTGCTTGTATACAAATTACCTTTTTATTTTTACAAATTCCAACACAGCTAACTTTTTTCGTTCTTGTCAGCAAGATTCATATTGTTTACAGCTGTGACCAACTAATCAGAAACACACAAAAAAAAAAACGTTTCAAAACTAATATTTCACTTTGCAACTTTGCAAAGTTCTCTTTTTAATTGGTGAAACACTCACACTTTTCACTTTACAAAAGAGTTAGAAAAATTGCAAAATGCAAAGTCGTAAGAACTTTGCATTTTTAGTGAAACACATCGCACTTGTACTTTGCAGGAGCTAATTTTTTTGTAAAGTTGCAAAGTGCAAAATGAAAAATGGTTGGTGAAATAGGGCCCTGATTTTTTATTTATTTGATTTGATTTATTATTTATACTTTATCCAAAAAATATTTTATTTTTGGACTCCTTGATTCAACGTTGCATGAAAATCATCAATTGACTTACGAGTTAATTGATGCTGATTCACAATTGTGGACGAAAGACAACACAAAACGCAGAAGACAAGAACTCACAGTGGGCGCCAATTGTTATAGCTAAAAGGAAGAGTTAAAGAAGCATTTTGAGCTATCCACTTTATTTGACTTATTTCAATCCACTTTTGCCTGTTTCTTTACTTTTTCTTGTCAAAAACTGAAACTTCTAAATTTGTACTCTAATTATTATATTTTTAGTTCCACTTATAGGATGGATTTCCTGTAAATGTTTGATTTCGAAATTTTGGTTAGACCTGACATTACTAGGAGTATAATAGAGAATCTCAAAAAAGTGGGTCTCCAAATTCTATCTGCCTGAAAGTATTTCTTCAATTTTCTTCTTTTTATAATCTTAACATATTGTCAAAAACATTTGAAATAACGGTAGACCCCCCAAAATTATATAAATCTACCCATGTGGGTCAGTATACCGCCACTTTGTCGATCTAGGAAGATGAAATTTTCTATACAACCTTCTCAGAACCCGAAGTAGTATCACAGACACGCCCACTTTAAAAAAAATTTTATATATAAAATATATAGTCATACACTACATAATAACGCGCCCACTTTTAGGGGCGTTTTCTTAGCTTTGCTTTCTCAAAGCTATTTATTTTGATAATAAAGTCTTATTATTTCAGCAGCATTTTTGATTACAAATGGGGACCACCATGCCCACTTTTTTCTAAGAAAAAGTGTCAAACACAAAATATGTGGTAAAATCCCATAAAAATCGAGAGAATATCCTCTGTGGTTCTCAAGGCGTACTCGCTAAACCTTTACAGCTACAGTAAGGAAAAATTGAGAAAAACCTTTGTCATCCTTTTTCAGATCCCACAATATATGTATTTTAATGATATATTTACACCCTAGTCAAAAAACTGGTTTGGTGCTTAAATTTTAAGAAATTGTAGAAATAAATAAGAATATTTGTCACCTTATGGGACTTGAGTATCAAGAAGTAAAAATATTTAATTTTTTTTTATCAAAATTTTGAGTTTGCATGCGAATTTTTCAAAAACTGCTCTACAAAAAACCGTTATTAATGTAAACACCCAGATGGTCCTACGTTCAATTCCTCGCGTGGCAATGAGTCCTTATTTGATATTAATTTAATGAACAAAAATAGCTAAAACAGCTATCTAGGAATAGCTGACAGCTATTATTTATATTGTTAAGTTAATTATTTTGGTTTATGGTATAAATTCGTGAAGTTCTTTCCAAATGTCTGCAATGCAATAAATAGCACAAGCGGCTATAATATTCTAATATCTCTACTTTGGCTACTTATACTTGGGGCAAAAAATAGTTAGTCGTACTGCAATTCTTTTTCAGTGCACAATTCACATCCTTTTGGTCAAAGTGTGCCTTGAGGCAACCACCTAAACTAATCTCAGTTGGATTGTTTTAATAAGACTTAAAACTTAACTCTCGCCACGCGTTTCCCCTTGGTTTGACACCCTTTATTCTATCGCTAAAATTCCGCTTTATATCATCACATTAAAAATGCTAGGCCCATGAATTAGTGCGTGATATTTTGTTCTAGCAGCTCAGCCTACTGTGCGGGTTTTATGGATTTAATTATAAAAATAGAAAAAGCAATAAAAGCAAGCTTCATCGAGTTAATATTATACAAACAAAAAAAAAAAGAGCTAAAACATTCAGATTCAACCGAAACTATCTGAAACGGAAACAGTGCAGTTTATTGTTAATGTCAATCTTTATCTCTTTTCAAATTAAAATGTTAAATATAGTTTCCATCAAAGTGCAATTCCGCCAAACAATGTTTAAAAATTAATTAAACAAAAACATCATCGGTCCCCACATAAATAACGTATATGTATGAACTGTATCTACAGATACATAAATTTGAATTTTTGCGGCAAAAATTAAAAAAAAAAAATTATCTAATTTTGAAATGCGATTTTGGCAAATATTTAATTGCATTCCAACATGTGCGTCGTCAAAGACCAAAAAAAAATCGAAAACAGCAAAGTCGCGCGACGGCCTAGATCGTCTTAAAGAAAACAGGTGAGCAAAACGTTTTTGGTTTGGATTTAGTTTTTATTTTTTTCTATCTCTTACCCATGTGGGATGTCAAGTCAAGTTGAACAAATAGATGCGAAATATTATTTATGTATTTATTATTAGAAATTTATTTTCTTGTTGTGCTGTAGGCGCACTATGCTAGTCAACACATTGCATACAGTCGTGTAGTCGTATCTATAAGGCCAATGGTTATTTATTTTAAGACGACAGACTGTATATTTTGGCATTGGAATCTGAACATGCCGCTAAGGGCTGTGACAAGTCGAAAGGGCACTTAGGAGACTCACATGTTATCGATTTATAGACAAAACGTGATTCTATTTGTTTGGACTATGTGAACGTGGTGCTCTAAATTTTGCTTTTTTTTATTTATTTGCTGTATGTTTACATTCTGAATACTAGAACGTCGACAAAATAATGTTAATAATAATGGATTTTGGGGTAAAATGCGAAATGGCCAGCAAAAGTCGAAGCCAATCCACCTAACCGACAACTAATGAACTCTCAAGAGGACTGTATTCCATAGGTACACGTTTTTCTTGTAATTTGCATATTTTTTTATTTATTCTGCAGACAGTACCATTCATTTCAGTGGCAATAAAGCCGCTAGTATCATACTCACTTACTTCGAAAGACACTCACAATTGCCGCTCGTCTCCCACAGATACATTTTGGGAATGCATACAGAATTTCTGTATGCATCTCTCTACTCATACATTTACACACTTAACAACCACAAATGAAAGTATTTCATGACGTTTCAAGTCTCTAGACACTAGACAGCTCCAGATTTAAGATAAATCAAAATAGCCTTTGCTAAAGTGATCGCAGATCAGTATTCATAATCGATGTGCTGACGCGACATTGTGCTATAGGCATGCACGATAAAGGGCTCGGCCTCATTCAAAAGATTTCTTCAATAGCTGCTGGGACAACAAGGAGGAAATAATCACTTCCTTTGTGGGGTCTTTTCTTCGACGACCTCGGTGACCTGACGAATATTCACTTCAGAAGCATCCTCTGCTTCATAAGAAGCTCCGCCTGGCTCAATTCTGTAAGTAGATATAAATAATAAAAACAATATTCTGTTTTTATTGTAATTATTTTCTTCCATTTTAAAAGAATAACTAACTGGGGTTATACTCGTAGGTACTAGGGTTACACTGTTTTTGTATCAAAATTTAAAAACATAAACTTGAACCGTTTCGCAAACGTGAACTCGCTTCATTTTAAATAATTTACATTATCGCTAGAGTAGGGGACAGTGGGGCCAAACGGACCTACGGTGCAAAAAGAAACCCCCCTAGTTTTTCAAAATTATTCTATATTTCCATGGTCATCCTCTCCCTATTTTTAATTTTAGACGTCAAAATGGTATTTCAATTAAAAAAAAAATTCCATTACTTTGAAATGGTTTCTGTTGGTTTCTTTTGAAAATTCCATAAGTTTTTTTGCTTTATTGAAGAGACTACACGTTGCGATTATTTATGGAAAATAATTTCATTTCAATGGCTACCGCGGCTGGCTTGGAAGTAGCCCATCCTGTCAACCTAATTTTGCAGTACATTTTCGATGGTCCGGGGCTCTATTTCACGAAAAGCTCGATCAATATTGTACTTGAGTACCTGAATCGTTTCAGGATTGTTAGCATAATATTGTAACATCGTCTAAAAGTATGCAACAATAATGTAGAATAATAACTACGCTCCTACAGCCCATTCCAAACTGTACTTTCATTCGAGGTTCGCAATAGCTGACAAAGCCACGGATAAAGAGAGAATTATAACTGGAAGAAATGATTGTCATCTTGGAATTATTTCCAGTGGTCGAAGAATTTGCTAGAAGTTTCTGGCTATCTGAAACTTCTGCTATATAAGGACAGATGGCGGTCAATAGAAGAGACAGTTGGTTTAGAACCGTGGCGAAGAGATTGGAAAAGTGATAATGGGCGAAGTTGTAATTTGGCGATAAATTGAAAGTTGAGAGTGAACAAGAAAAAGTAATTAGTTTGGATTTGTGAATTAAGTAATTGAAAGGAGATAAAGTGATTTGAGAGGAAAGAGACATTGTAAGAAAAGAATTTGCGAAGAATAGTATAGTGTGAACTTGAATTGTTCTATAGAGTAGAAAATAAAGAAATAATTTCACAGAATAATTGTTTTATCTACTCGAGCCGTAGCTCGCATATTACAATATCAATCTTTAATGGCACCCCATAAAAAAAAGTGCAACATAGTCAAATCGATGCTCCGTGGAGGCCAAGCAACGTCACCAAAACGGCTGATTACATAATTATTGAACTAAGTGCGCAAAAGATCGATTATTGGACGGCTTGTATGATCGTTCAAGTTCATTTCCTCAGTTTCTACCAGCGCCTTCCGTTGACCGTAACGTTGTTGCCATATTCATCTTCGAAAAAAATGGGACAATATTACCGACATTCCACAAATCACACCAAAAAGCCACGAGCTGAGGATGCATTCTCTTCGTGCAGGTTTTCAGAGACCCAAATACTACAGTTTTGCTGATTTACATAGCCGCCAAGATGAAAATGCGCCTCATCCGAAAAAAATATCTGTTTTGTTTTTTAGCAAAATCGACATCAATTTCGAGTTGCTCTAAAGCCCACACAGAGAAGCAGGTGACCATTTTGTTTCAATTCCTGAGTCAGTTATATGTACATACCTAAAATGAAATATCGCCTGACGTCTATGATTTAAACCATAGGAAATCAATGTATCCTATCACAATGTCACTTGCACCACGACCTCACGTTTTTCATTAGTAAAGAAAAACGTAATGCTACGTAACGACACTCTAACTCGAGGGAAAAGTTGATATGAGCTGAACTTTTGCTTGTTTTGACAGATGAGCAGACAAAAAAAAAATGTAAACGAATTATGATAATTCGACCGGCATTTCAGAAAGTAGTATTGGTAGCGTTGTTCTGAAAAAAATTACAGCTGTTGTCTTTTTAGAAATGTCATTTCATAAATGTCATTCGAAAGCGCTTAAAAGGCGAATGGTACGTAACGAGACGAAGCCGAGGTCGATATTGTGTTTTAGGCATTAGACCCTGTAAGGGAATAAACTGAGGTCTTTATGCATAGTTCTCTTCAGGCTAGTACGGAAAATATTCAGTTGTTCAGATCTGTGGCGAGCTTAGGTTCTCGGGTTTAGGCGCATACTTTCGGCATCAGCTGCAATATTGTCAGCTGAACGCACATGACGATCACTTAACATGTCAATCTTACGAATTTTCTTCACAAACTTACGCGCAACGGGCACGGTTGGTGCATTATTTCACCCGAACCGTGAATCGATTCATTTCATACCGCGGAGATATGACAATGTGTTTTTGTAATTTTTTTGAGCGCGAAAGAGCTGTCTGTGTCAAAATAACATGTAATCTAAAAAGTAACCAGCAGCAAAGATAGCTCGTGAGAAGATTCAAAAAGTATTTTTCAAATAAATATTATTTATGTAGTATTTCGTTGCTTTTCAAGCGGTGTATAACGTAAATTTCTTTTTGCCTCACCATCGGGCAAAACAGACTTTTTGGGTGTGTTAGATTATCAATCATAAAATATCTTTAAACGAACTTAACCAATGTCTTCCTATAAATTATTAAAGGTAAATTTCGTACCATGTATCAGTGCTGCCGAAAGTACTACAATTTTACTCCTATTTGGTCGACCGTACTACTATACTCCCGATGAATTATACTCCTATCTAGACGAATTTCCATTTATAAAATGTTTAATTTTGTTGTAATGAACTAACGCTGTGTTGTGCATAATCTAATTTCACCTGAACACGCCAAATTTAAAACTTTCCTGTCAGTGGTCAATGGATGCTGATGATAATATGAATATTTTGGTGTCATGCGCAGAAAAGAGTGTTTCTTTGTTTCTTGTTTTCTTCTTTCTTTTTTTATGTAGTTTTATCTTTGGGGTCCATCTTCCATCCTTCCTAGCTACGAGTATGTTCCCCCGTTCAGGACCATATAGGGATTATGCTCGTCAAGTTTTCGTTAACTTCAGTGGGCTTACGGGAACTGTGAATGAAATGATATATTCCGTGCAACATGCAAGAATTTCCATTTTTTTATTTGTTTAATTTATGTCAAAGATCAACTATAAAGAGGCAGCCAACTTCGGGGGTACTCTCTTTCGACCCACAAGCTGACAAACCTCACCATTTGCCATTGTATAGGTACCATTGCAAAATGAAATAGCCCACTCAACTCATCCATAAGCAAATGCGGACGTTTTTGCAATGTTGGAAACCGTGGGGAGTTGCCATTTTCTATTTTTGCTAAATTCGGTGCAGATTAATTTGTTTTAATGTAAATAAAATGGGATTAAATCGTTGTAAAATATTATTAGGCCAGTTATAAGGAATTTAGTCCAGTTGCCAGATATTTAAATTCAGAAATAAGTACCATAGGGCAATAAAAATAAAGAAAATTTTATATTTCGTGCATTTCTTTCGAACACCGGATCTGTTCCGTCTAACACGGCATTTGACGTTTAGCTTTTAGTAAAGTTTAGCTTTTAGTTTAGAAAAATGGTAAAATTACGAATATATATAGAAAATTAATAATTGGATTTTTTCAAAAAATATACACATTTATGGTACGTATTGTGCATACAACTAAACAGCAAGAGTGAGATAACAAATCATACCGAAAAGTTGAATGTAAGAGGAACTTATTTGAGTGACGTGTTTGTTTTGTGTGAACATAATGTCAATTCCTTTGTTATGGATTCCCAAATACAATTTAATTTTCTCAACAAACTCTTGCGTTGTTTAAGTTGTTTTGTAAAACACTACGAATTTATTTGCTTTCCCTCAACTTTTCAACATTTTAGAATTACCAGAACAGGTCAGATTTGTAGCGTTCTGTTCGGCGTTTAATACTTTATTTGTAAAAAAGATTTAATCCTGAGCAATAAAGAACTCAACAGTTTTCTTCTTAAAACTGAAGTTCAACTAGTTATTCTCGGAAAAACTAAATTCTATGTACAGACTTATAGTAAATCGATTGAGATCATTTCGAGCTTATATAGCTATTATTTCCAAATTAAAAAACTCCCACGTCTGACCTATATTTATTATACTATAATCTTATACCTGAACGCCAAGCCATAAATAACTAGCTTATATATAATATAATTTTTGCAAATGAATACTTTTTTTTTAATAATTTATTACCTTAAAATTATTGGAAAAGCACCTAATTCCCCAAGAAAATATGAAATGGTAACTTCCCACGTTTTCTGACAGCTCATTTTCCAAAATGGCTGAAAATTGAAGTTCACATGTATTCACAGCCATGAAATTTAAGAGGTAATCGATATGAATAGCTATCGAGGGAATAGCTATCTCGCTACATTTCTGGCTTATGTAAACAATTTGACAGTGAAACACAAATGATAGAATTTTTTATGGAACTGGGAAACTATAAAATATTATATTTAAAAAAAAAGAATATCAGCTGATAATTTTATATAGTTTCGATGTAGGTTTCTCATGTTGGGCATGGTGACCGAAGCTCTTGTTGATAAGGATCATCTAAGGTTGAAGTTCTTCCTATCCGCTTCTTTTAATTCAGAACGCTTACCATCCAATTGCCTTATTATGCCAGAGTAAATCATGCAGAAGTATTAGCTATTCTGTCACCGCTTTATAGGGTATATAATCCGTCTCCAATGATTCACAGTTCCTTTCTCTATGTTTTATAAATACAACAAACGTGCTTATAATTTTCAGGATGGTTGGGTGGTGTTACGAAACTGACGCATCAAGGTCGTTTGCTTACTCATTGCATTAGTTTGGCGCAAAACGCAATCGAAGTAAATACAATGGAAAGGCAAGGAAGAATGAGGCAGAAGGGGGCATCTTTTTGGTTTCTTTGTTGTTTCTGTTACCATGTCGCTCGCAGGTCTATTGTAATAGCTGTGAATAGAAAAAAAAGTGCTAATTAAGGACATAAAAACTGCCTGTCAGTGCTTTATTATGGGTTACGTTGCGAATGGGTGTATTACTAGGGGACTAAATGTAGTCATGATAGAATGGGGTAATATTTTGCGCAGGATGAGGAAATGGTCACGTTGACATAAGTTTATGATTTATTGTCCAGACAATTGGGACTTAAAGTAGGAAGAATTCAAGTTTTATAACTATGTAAGTAAGACGTCACATTGACAGTTGTTTTTAAGATCCTTTTAAAACTAAGTCTAAGGACACAGTAAAGATTACCGTGTCTGAAGCTAGTTAACTCCTCCATGTGCGTGCCGCCCATACCATTACATTAGTTAATATAAAACAGTTGCAGGAAATGGCCATCTCTTTATTATGCATGACCTTTACCGGGCGATTGTACGCGTGGGAGTAATAAAAGTTGGGAAATAGTTGTGATGAAAATACAGGATTATTGGGTCTTGTTTAGATGGCTATTTTATTGTTGTGATTGCCCTAGTACTTTAGTTGTTATTATTGTGACTTTTATTTCAATAACTCCTTAAAAACAGGTAAAAGCAGAGAACTAAATGGAAGCTCATCGATATTTCCCAAGAGCTTTGTTTCGGGTACGATACCTCCTTTTTTCGTAATAGAGATATGTACATACGTTTGCCGATTTTAACTTCAATGAAGCTGTCTGCTAACGTAAAACGTGCCGTTGAATGTGCGATGCGAATGAAAACATCAAGTAATGCCAATCGCATTGTCATCGGAGGTACTCTGTTTGAGTATAAGACCGGTCGTAAGATTTATTGAGTCTCAGAAATCCTTATAATCGTCCGAAAAAACTGCATATCTATGTAGTGTATTCCATGTGTTCTTAATCTAACATAAAAGGAGAGGAAAAAAGAAAAATTAATTATTTTTTTATCAAATAATTCATTTTAGCTGAGAACTTAGCACATTTTGTTGGTCGTTTAATTATTTAGCTGATCACTAAATATATTGCTGTTAAATAAAAAAGTTCTGTAAAATACCTGTTCATTTTTCGATTCACCCTGTATTTCACTCCACTTTCACAGGAAAAGCCTATATTTTTGTAAAAAAAAAGAAATATGATCACGTTATTCGCAATAGATTACCATTAACTTTGGGGGTAAATTCAGACCTCACAGTTCAAGAAAATGTTAGCTTTTTGGTGCTTTGGGTGGCCTTTGCTGTTTTGGAGTAAATTCTCGGTCCCAGTCCATTGAATCCATTTTGTACATTGAATCATAATAAAGGATTAAGGTCTCGTCACCTGTAACAGTATATAACTCCCTTCTGGTCAGATATCCCTTATTTTGAAAACCTCATCAGAATACGTGAATTTTGGTTAAAAATAATAACAGCCATGCCCGCTTTCTCCTCAAAAAATGGCCTTACAAAAATGTTATATAAAATTTTAAATGTGCTCACAGTGGAGGAATGTCAGGGAAAATGAGAGAGACTTGAAAAAAATCATGATAATTGAGCATTTCCGATCTTTACCAAGAAATAAGTCTGATTTCGACATTCCTATTAATTTGCTATACATAATTTTTCTTATGTAAGTAACGCATAGTAACGGAGAGCCCTAAAACTTTAAATAATAAATGTCAGAATAATGATGTCCAAATCTATTTCTCTTTATATTTCCTTGTGGACTAGTGAAAATCGTTGTTTCCTTGAGAATTTTAATCTACAATTCTTTTATAATTATTTTGATGGTAGTTACACACAGTAGAAATGATTTTAGGGCAAAATCGAATATCAGGATAAAGTGAAAAGAATAAAAAAGCTTCAGTTTTGACATTTATGAATTTGATTAAATCTTTAGTCTACTTGGCATACTTTGGGCTTTGACTAAAATATTAGTCCCTACAATACTCAACGCCCATACAATCGTTCAATCTGATGGTACAATTACAATCCCAATCAGGCGGTTTTCATTCATTTCATTTGCACACTAAGCTTGAACATGGGACGTAACATGGCGATTCGCAGAAAAGACAAAATTATATCTCACGGGTATTCATTCTGCCTCTGTCTGTTGATATACTTCTACCTGCTGTTGCTGTTGTGCTTTGTTTCATTCCATCTGCGATAACTATATTCAACTATACTTCTATCTTATTCATTAATCTCTAGTAATCAGTTGTTGAGAGTTGTTCAATTACATGTTGTGATTTTCGTGCAAGAATTTTATCTTTTTTTTATCAATCTAGGTATTATTACCTGTTCGTCTGTTTGTCTGTGATTTGCCTCAAACTTCATACCTCTGGTCTATGGTATAAACCCTGAGACGAAATCCGAATTTTCATTCTTACCTCAAAATTAAATTTACTTAGGGCCAATTAATAACGGTACTTTTCTTCTTAAGAAACTTTCGAGAATTGGCTATTTTTCGGATGCCGGATATACATACATATGTACATATGTAATTATTTCTTGGTCATATGTGTTTTATGGATTTTTCGACAACCCCAAGTATTTTGCTTTCTATCGATTTTAAAAAGAACATACATATGTATGGCATACGTTTCTCAACTATTACATTTATGTGTGAATTAACTTCGCTATATTAAGTTTCATTTATAGTCATAATTTTATATAGGTATGTAGCCAAGTAACTATTTTGTGAAAATTGCCGATTTTGAGATTTTGTTGAAACTTGATACTACAAGAAACTAAAAAAGTGAGTATTTCTATTGAATCCAGGTTATCCAGGTTGATTTCAGTTCACTTTTTTCAATTTACTTCGTCACTTCGGAATAAAAGCAACCCACTTCACTTTATTGAAATCAAAGCGTTACATAAAATAAAAGGCCCGTAATTCCCTCAGTCCGCCACTGCCATTTCCATGTTTCAATAGACTATAACTGGATGACGTGGTAAATAATGGAGATGGTATTATTATTGTCCTGTTTGTTATACCCACAACCGTGCTTTTTCGTTAAAAATTTCCCTGGTTCAGTAAAAGTTAGCATAGCAAACAAGAACAACAATTAACTGAATACGCAGTTTCAGTAATTTTCGATATTAGATAAACGAGAATAGCACATTTCTGATATCGGGCAACAGATGGCGCAAAAACTATTTCGGTCAGTAATATTAGCAGACAAGAAAAATACTAATTTTCTTTGAACCCGAATCCACGACTACATCAGTACCTATACCCAAATTTAAAAATTTCTTTTTTTGGGAAACTTAGCTGCAATTTGTATGAATTTACAAAGAACAATATTGCTTGTTTAAGAAAAGACAACGGCATATCTATGTAGACATTCTAATAGGAATTTGTTCACCTTTGAACGATAAGGCCATTGGACCAGATTTAAACCTCGTCGCTTTTATTTCTAAACATTCTTTTATTAATGACAAGTTTATGTTGCAATATTAATACAAAATGCACAGTTAGTTATTTATTATTCTATTGTTCCTTGTGTTTATAGTTTGGTTTTGTTATTAAAAGGAATTAAATAAATGTTCCAATAATGCCTACATTGAAAGTCTCTCGAAGACATTGTTTGTTTAAGTTAATTTTTAAATGTCCCTTCACACTATAGGTATATAACGCAATATCTCGCCCAACTCGTATTGGAATTTTTGCTTAACAAAATTGATCACATTCACATAATTTCACACAATTTTACCCATTTTCGTGAGCTTGTTTTTGTTAATTATCACAAATTTATTAAGAACTTATATTATTGGTTAATAGCTTTTATACGCCTTATTTTGTATTGTAATTTCGACGTTTTTCTTGCATCAAAAAACGTACCTGTCAGACTGCTCTTTCGATTTCCTAACTGACAGTCGAACGTTACTTTCACACTACACAATTTCTTGACATTCGCTATGTTGTCTAAAAAGTTGTGTGCGTGGTTGTATAGTGTGAAGTTACCTTAACAAATTAAATTTTTTTCGAATTCATTAAGTTTTTGGTTCACTTTTTGAAAATGAATTTGCTACACTGATTCTGTCTGCCCTTCTAGATGTCTGCCTGTCTGTGCTTCTATTATCACGTTCATATGCTTAGTCGAGATATCGAGGTGACACTTGAGTTCAAATTTCGACCTGGGTATTTCAGCACACCGAGTCAAAAGATTAAATCGAAATTAAGTCCAAATGTGGTTGAACTGACAGATTGTGTTAAAGTTTTGTTTGTTTTTTTCTCTAAAAGATTGCTTAGAAATGACATGAAAATAAAATCAAAAAATATCAAAAGAAACTGGCTTTTCACCATCGAAAGCAAAAAAAAAAATAATAATATCTATCAGCCCGTCAATCAACCCAGGTTTATACGCATTTTTTTTGACTCGATCCAGCTCGCAAAGTGGAGTCCAGTCGAGTTAATTCAAATTGGATTGTATAAATTTCAATCCGAGTTGAACCTAGGTTGAACCCCTCATATAAACGCGATCAATGTGTATGGGTATTCCTGTACAGAGGAGTCGAAACCGACTGTAACCAATTTGAATGTTCCAGTTAGGTTGCACACAGATCTGTTAGTTTTAACTGACAGTTGATATTATGGCGTCGGTAAAGGGTCCGTTCAAAAGGTCGCGTCAAAACTTCTAATTGAATTTTTAAAACAATATCAGTCGTAAGAGATGGGAAAACGAAATTAAAATAAATGAAAAAAATTAATGAGACGATATATTTCGTACCGTCTTTCTTTTATTAAATTTTTATATTTCAGAAAAAAAATTATACAAAGAAATGATGAAATAGTTTTTACTTTCCACCCGCCCACTCATACCCACCGAGTGACATCATAGGCCAGACCTTTTAAACTGTGGAACATACCTGGTACTTCTTCTGCCAGAAGATGGCGTTGTTTTTTTTTAAAATTGGCAATTTTGCAGCGATTTTATTCGAAATCAATATTTGCAACATCAAGATAGCAAGTTTATACATATTTTCAAACAACTTTTTTGATTTTAACAAATTAAAAAAATATCGAAGTTATTCGATATCGACGGAATCTCAATCGATTCCATGAAAAAAAATCGGCATCCCTAACTACAGTATATTTCCCGCTTTTCTAATTTGAAAATTCTGGGACGAAAAATTCAAATACGGCGAAAAGTTCAAGTTCTAACGGGAGTTGCAACGTATTTATGTTTCCTCCTGTAATTCGAAAAGCAATCTCAGGATGCTCCGACCATTTGGTCTTCAACGATATCAAGTTGCGCAAATGTAATTTTAATTTTTATTCGAACTGTTGTTGAGGGAAGAGGTTTTTATCTTTTTGAATTTGTTCGTTCAGCTTTATATTAATTTGCCATTTTTGTTTCTCTTTACAGAACCGAGTCAATTCACCAGAACATTCAAGCACACCTACCCAGCCTACCAGAGTGCATTGCATAGACATTTGGCAGATAATCCCACTTCCACAAACCTACAATCAACAAATTGCAACAGAAGCAGATTCTTGACTCTAGCTAACTACCACAAGATGACGTCCAGTTCATAAGTTCTAAGTTGTCACCACTTCTGGTCAGGCCCAGGAAGATTGCGCATGGATCTACCGAAGGGGTTGACGGTCACAATGGCCATTCGGGGAGTGCGTAATATAAGGCGGTTTATTGATAATTCAAACCTGTAACCTTTTTCCAAGCCATGCGACAAATTTGTTTCTTCCGCGAAGAAATAACTTTGTTGCCGGGATTGGAATTTTTTTTTTGGTTACTGCTAAAAAATCTTAAATTATTTATATCACTCACCCCTCGATTGGCCATGACCACCGGCAGTCACTTCGGTGGATTCATGCGCAATCTTCAAGTGTCTAACCGAGTCTTAGTGCATATGAGATTTTGTTAAGAATGGAACTTGTATATAGAACAAATAAATAAAATGTTGGAACTGTGATTGTTCTGTTTTTCTTTTCTTTTTGTTCTTAAAAAGGCAGAAGGCGTTACCCTTCGCTTTCGTAGGAATTGCTTGCAAGCGAATAATAATCTCAAAAATATCCAAAGGATATAAAAATCAGGACCATTTCGAAGTAGGTTTGATTCACGATAATTTTTTACGGTGTTTTCTGTTACCCTGGGGCCTTATTAAGTATTACGAGACGAGAGGCATGACAAACGATTTCCTGATAACGATATCCACGACTTGCACTGATTATGTATTATGAGAACGATGGCAAACTGATGATTCTATCTGAAAAGCAACAATCTATCCTTTTTAGAAGAGCAACTAACTTCGCTTTCATAGACATTGTATAAAAAAAAACGAAAAAATTTAAATAGTTGGCCAACTTCTCTCAAGCAATTTTTGTTTTCGCCCCTGCTTAATTGTTTGGCATATTAAGGGTTTTTCAATAGGGACATAACAATTTTGTATTTTAATACGAACGCACCCTTAAACTTCTTTTATGATCTGTCAATGTCAAAACGTCAGTCAAAGTTTACATTTTTATTATGGTGAAGTTCACGAAAGAAAAACATTTGGAAATTATTAAAAATTCAGTCAGTGGTCGCAACTTTAAGAGCGCTTACTCCTATTTTCGGTCGTAATAATCGCCCCACCAAATAGGGTGTGCGTGCTATAGTGGATAAATTCGAGTCAACATATTCACTATTAAATATTCCTGTGCCAGTGAGATAATGCACCGGTCGAAATACCTAAAATATAGCAGCCATAAGTGCTTCAGTTCAAAATGAGCCAAATCAGTCGATTCCACGTGGTTCAGAGGAATTGGGAATCTCTCAGTCCACATTCTGGCGAATTTTGCATAAAGATCTTGGCCTATACCCTTACAAGATCAAATTAACTGAAGCCTCTTGATCATTTGAAGCGCAAGCGAAACTTCTCCGATTGGGCTCTGCAAAACTTTGAAGAAAAGCCTGAATTTCATGGAAAAATCATCTTCAGCGATGAAGCTCATTTTTGGCTTAATAGCAAAATATGAGTTATTGGACAGCAACAAACCCACATATGCTTCAAGACACTCCATTGCCCCACAAAAAGTGGCCGTGGGGTGTGGATTTCATGCCGGAGATGTAATTGGACCGTATTTTTTCGTCGATGAAAATGATCGCCATGTTATGGTCAAAATTGGATTGTCTTGACAACAGTGATGTGTGGTCCCAACAAAATGGTGCCACATGCCACACAGCTGGTCAAATAATTGATCTATTGAAGGGGAAGACCCCCCCCCCCCCCCCCCCACCAAACCTCAAGACAGCCATCTTGAACCACGCTCTTGATGTTGAGCGTATCATCCGGAACTCTGATCTTCTGGTCTACGCTGATGATATGAAAATCTTTAAACCCATATCATCTGCCACTGATTCTCGCCTTCTGCAGTATGATCTAGATATTCGTAGTTTCTCCATCTGGTGTATACAAAATGGCTAAGAACTTAATGTCAATAAATGCCACTCCATCACCTACTCCCGCAAGCGTCTTCCACCACCATCTAGGATTTACTTCATTCGTGATTAGCCTGTACCCTCAGTCACGTCAGCATGTGATTTGGGCGTCATCTGCAATAGTGAACTCAATTTTCGATCACATATTGACAATGTTATAAGTAAAGCCAACTCAGCACTTGGATTTTTAAAACGCTGGTCAAAAGAGTTCTTTGACCCCTACGTAACAGAATCCCTCTATCTTACTTTCGTTAGACCCCTCCTCGAGCATGCCAGCCAAGTATGGTCTCTGAATTATGCTGCCCATACCATGAGAATTGAGGCTGTCTAGCGCAGATTCATTCGCTTGACCTTACGCGACCTGTCTTGGGCTGATAACTTCAACCTGCCGCCCTATGTGGATCGTTTTAGACTGATTAATCTTCAGTCATTGGAAAAACGTCGTGATGTTGCCGACATACTTTTTATTCATCAGGTGTTATCTGGTAACATTGATTGCGTCGCCTAAGCAATTTTTTCTAAATACCAATCCCCCGCAACCTCAGGTCTGTTCCTCTTTTCCGTATACTTCCTCATCGCACTAACTATGGTTACAACGAACCATTATCAAGAATGCTGCGCAAATCAAATAATGCGGCACACATTTTTTGATTTTAACAAGAAAAAATGCGCCCTCCACAATGCCCTAATCTCGCTTCTCTCACTAGATTTTAAATCTTTGTCCTTTCTAGTTTCAAGTTTAGATTAAGTTATGCTTGTACTAAGCTAAATAAATGCCGGTGCTGTTCGAGATACTTATTAAGAAAATCACTCTACCACCTGTGAGTGGTTTCTGTGATTTACCCCGAAACTAAGACGTAGAGGAGGAGAGTGGATTAGAAATAAATCCAAATAAAACGGAAATGGTTCTCTTTACTAAGAAATCCAAAACTAGTGACTTTCACATTCCATAACTCGGAGGAGTATCATTACAACTCCGCGACAGCGTCAAGTATCTGGGCATTATACTGCACAGGAAACTGACCTGGAGAAAGAATCTGGAAGAAAGAGTCACCAAAGCCAAGAGAGCATATTGGATATGCAGGAGAGCCATCGGGAAGTCATGGGGCTTGAAACCGAAACAGTTCCACTGGATATACGAATGCGTAGTAAAACCCATCATCTTCTACGATGTAGTTGTATGGTGGCCAGTGATGAGCAAAAAGTATGCAGGCTAACTAAGGTGCAACGTATGGTCTGCCTGGGTATTACAGGAGCACAATCCTCAACACCAACCGCGGCCATGGAAGCGATACTTAACATTCTACCAGTGCACCTCGAAGCGAAGAAGATTGCCGGTATTTCAGCCTCACGGCTTAAAACTATCGGCCATTTCATCGGTGGTGCAAATACGGGTCATCGAAAAATCACCGAAATGATAAGAGTAATTACACCACTCATCGATTGCCCCAGTGATGTTGTTGGAAAATTGTATAACGTTCTCCAACAACTTCGAAACAATTTTCCCCGCAAGAGAATATTGGACGTATGAAAGAACGACAAGAAACTCCAATGGGATATCGGTATATACAGATGGCTCTAACATATCAGGGGAATCAGGGGCAGGCATCTTCAGTGCTAACCACCGATTGAACTTATTCACCTAGAACCATTTGTATCGGTTTTCCAAGCAGAAGTCTATGCAATTATGAAGGCAACCGGAATATTCGCAGAAGATACCAGCGAAGGAAGGCAAATCGACCTCTGCTCGGACAGCAAAGCAGCAATTAGAGCGACTACAAACCCCATGTCGAAATCACGACTAGTAAGGGAGTGCAAAACTAAATTGAACTTACTTGCCAGACGCAATAGAGTCCGTCGCACATGGGTACCGGGGCACGAAGGTGTACCGGGTAACGAAAAGGCAAACGAACTAGCAAGGAAAGGAGCAGGCAACACAGAACTGAACCCGGATAATACAATGGGGGTCCCTTTGACAACTATTAAAACAATAATAAATGAAAAGATACGACAGGAGTTCAATAACTACTGAACGAATCTAGACACGTGCAAAGTGGCTAGATCTGTAATATCCAAACCGAGTAACAACACAGAAAAAAGAGCTCTTAACTCAAGCAGAACACAATTGAGATTGATGGTGGGACTTTTAACAGGGCACATCAATCTCAACAAACATTCGTTCAGACTCGGGATAGCTGATACAACAATCTGTGCCAACTGTGAAGAGGAGGAGGATGATATAGAACACTTCCTCTGTCACTGCCCTGCTACAGCGAGGCTAAGGCTGAAAATTGTGGGATCTCCAAGGATTCTGGATATTACACACCTCAGTAAGAAAGGAATCGGGGATATATTGGAGTTCGCCAGACGAACACTACGATTCCCCGATCACTATACGATATTGTTTCCCGTTGATCCCTAGAGCTAAATCCTCTCAATACATAATTCCCAAAACACAGCACTATTCCCTACACTTATGTAGATGAGGGAACACAACGGGCCCAATGGAGGCCTAAGTGAAGAGCATAAGCTCACCCTCTTAAACCAACCAACCAACCAAGACGTATCTTGAGCATCGATGATATTAACCACCATTGAAGACATTTTGCAGCGCGAGACGGATACCTCGTTCGCCTTACCTAAAGGTCAGCCCTGCTTCCTGGCTCTTCGAACCGCACTATAAAAAAAAAAAATCACTTTCTTTCCTGAACCAGTACAGTAAGTGGAACACATCTTGTGGTAGTTCGTAGTACGCGCCTAGTTGTTGCCTAAAACTTTTTCCAGCGTGTGCTGCCATCTGCAATTAGCCATATCATTCTCGATACTTTATTGAAATGGAATACACCTACATGTAAGTAGGTTGTTTGATATTGACCATATCAATAAAAAAGAAAATGAGAAAATTCTCTTGATTATATGTAGTCTTACATACGATTATATGCACATTTTCGTATCTGTGTAAATGGATAAAGATAAAAAACGACGTAACTTTTAATTTCATCGTTTAAAAATTAACGAATCATTTCCCCAATATATCCCGAAAGGATATGTACGGATACGTATGTATGTGATGCGTATCCTATCACATTACATCTACGTCGGCATTATAATGCCGAAAGATGTAAAAATGTTGCCACAATGAATCCTGGGAGTTATTACCTTGTGAAAAATAAGGCAACAGGTCAACCATAAAACAGGCAACGTGGAGCAAAACGCGCGCACCCAAAATGACGCAGAATGACGAAAAGAAAGAATAATCCGAAAATAGTTCTGGAACGACGAGACTGACTAATCGCAAGTTGAATTATTTGAGAGTTTGTTGTGTTGTGTGGGGATATGTTTGAGAGTTTATCACATACCAACGGGTGGTAGGTATTCGCAGCAAAAGGTTGATAGCATTTCTTACGTTCCCTAACGAATACTAGACGTACTGGTAAAGATACAGATGAATGCTGTGAATTAATCCTGTCATACTATAAAAATCCTTCTTCTAAGTGTATGTACAAAGGATGTTATTTTGCTTTTCAAAGTAATGGGCTCCGCAGGACAAGTAGAAGGAAAGTGGCAGTTTGGAAGGTAGGCGAACACCTTTAACACCCACTCCACCGGAAAGACGATGAACTATGCACTGTACCGTAACCATAGGAATCATTTAATCCAGAGATCGTTCGTAGACCCATTACCAAATCCTAAGGAAATTGGCACAGCCTTGTGCTGCGGGGTACTGCTTCAGCTACGGCGCAAGTGCGGGCTGAAATGGATTTTTGTTGCCCCTTAGATGGATTGCTCTACCACACAATCTACCGTACTCACCTCTTTAGCTAGCCAACATTGTTCGGTGAGCTAGATGAAGGCGAGAAGGATTATGATAGTGATGAGTGTGTGGTGATGGTTGCTGAAGGAGAAACACTACAAATGGATTCTCAACCACGACGAAGAGAAACAAAAATAGGCCGCGTGTCGGCGGAGGTATTGGCAGGGCACAAGCACAAGTGTCGGCAAGAGAGCTGAGGAAAAAGCCATTTGAAGTAAATTTCACTGGTATTAGTGAATAAAATGATTTTTTCTTTTCTTTCAGAGCTCACTGCAGATTTCGTTGAAATTGTGCGCATGACCAGAATCGCAGTTGGGAAAGGAAGGACGTTTGTCTTTGTTTTGGGCGGCTTTTTTTATTGCTTTTATTCCTGCACTATTATGCCATTGTAGTAGGATATGTTATGAGGTTGTGTGCTTTCAGTATAACGATGTGAATTTTATGCGCATTCATAAGGTAAAGTGAGGTTTTATCGGTCAAGGGTCAAGACGCTCATATTCAAAATATTAAGAATGTGTCAAAGGAATTTTTCAGCTAAATTTTTACTTTACTTAAGAAAATATGTACAAAAACCAAAACTGGGTAAGAACAAACTACTTTTCAGGGTTCTTGTACTTACAAGTAAGGCTGAATACGGTGTGTGTGAAATAGGCTCTTTGATCGCATGTTTCACTACGAAGAATTTGCCTGCCGGCGAAAAACCGGACCGTGAATTCTTCATAGTGGAACATGCAATCAAATGGGGGCTTTGCGTTAAACGGCTGTTATAGTGAGAATCAGTTGTCTGACACAGCCTCAGAACTTTTGAAGCGTTAGACGTAGAAGGTTTATGGGCAAAACACAATATGGCGCTCGCGCGGTCGCGTGTTTGACAGGCATTCTACCGACATACAATAAAATTTTGTCACAACGCTTCAAAATTTGTAACCGCAAATGAGGCTTTAAGACGGTAGGTCGTTGAAAGGTTAGGAATATTATAGAATTATGTTATGTTCCCTCAAACTTCCCACCCACGATTTCGCAGCAGAAAGAATAGTAGAAATGTACTTTTTTATTTTTATGGTTTGATTAGGAAACACAAATATAAGAAATAACTTCGCAAAGAAATGTGTATGAATAAGAAAATAAAGAAATCAAATCCCCTGCATACTCTAACATAATTAATTTACATATTAAATGCTAACAATTCGGAGTACATACATAACACAATGACTTACCTTGTTACTAAAATCGAACAAGTCAAAGAATAATGTCAACCCAAAACAGCTGTGAGCTGTCATAACGCGCGACAATAGAGAGAGTAGCTCTACTCCGACGTTGATGTGGCGCTTACGATATTTACGATCAAAAAACGACCAAACTCCTGAGGTCACATTTGGTGTTACCCCATAAGATCCCATTGTTTCTACTCATTGTATTAACACGCGACTTGTGTTTCTACTTTTAAATTTCAACCAGACTAACCCGCAGATAGATCCAAAGTAAATTTTATTTTTTAAAAATGGTAAACCTAAACATATTTGGAGGTTGAAGTACAAAAAAAAAATATTTTATATAAATACAATATGAGAATCAAATTAAAGGTGACGCTGCACTGATTTCAAAAATGTATATTTCCTCAATTTTGAAGTCATCAGGGTTCGAGAAATTCCAAATGACTTCCAACAAAGTTATGCTCCCAATCAAGTCATGATTTTGCTTTTAAGATTCAAGGAAGACATTAAATCATGATGTCACCAAATCTCGAAATTAAACGGCCGGAGAACATTTCGTGCAATAGAGCCAAATTTGCCTATGTTGTGTGTAGTCCCGTCCTGTTGGAACTACATTTGGTCACATTAATGCATTCAATTTCGGGCGAAAAAAAGTTGGTTCTCATTTGACCATAGCACAGAGAATTCACCGTAACAGTGAGATTCTGGGGAAGATTATTTAAAATGCTTGGCACGGTATACTTCAGAAGTCTCTTCCCGTAGACATTGTTGAAACTTGGAATTTGGTACAGGCCTTCTGCTCGTCTTCAGTTTGCCTTGCTGATATGAGTTTTATGGCTCTGTGCATTTGCGTTGCACCTCCCCATGTCAGTATACCATATCTCAATCTTGATTCGACAAAAGCGTGGTAAACTTGATTACGTACACAGGATGTTGATTTGTATTGCAAACATGCCAGCGCAAATAGCGACCCTTTCGGCTTATTACGTAAGTTAATAATATGTGGTTCCCAGGGGAAATGGTTATCAATGGTTACACCAAGGTACTTGTACAAATCGATTATCCCAATAACTTCACAAATAAAGGTTTATATTGTAACTTCTGATGCTGGAAATTGCGCGCTATGAATATGTATCGGTTTCGTTTTTGATCAGTTGATAACAAGGCCATTATTGTGACATCATTTTCCAACTTCGTTGAATTCGGCCTGCATCATCTTCGTTGCTTTCTCTATTGTTTTGTGACATACAACGATCACCGTACTAACTGCATATGCGAACGGAAGCTCTTCAGGAGGCACTTAAGCAACTCGTTATTATACAGTATAAAGAGCAGGGGTTCGAGATTTGAACCTTGTGGAACTCCATACTGCATTTTATTTATACTGCTGAGTGAATCTTTTATTCTTACTAGAAATGTCCTCACCGAATCTGCAAGTTTTCCTCTAATTCCAATTTTTTCTAATTGATCTACGAGTGATAAAATGAGACGCAGGAGTTCATGGTGTATTGGAATACGAAATCAAATCATTACTTCTATGTGATTTTCTTCTGACACATTTTGAAATAAAACACACCGAATGGAACAAGACGACTCCAATTCATTCTAGTTTTTCATCAAAGTCATTGGACACAAAGTCATTGGACAGAATGGTGTTCACATGTTAAATAAAAGTGGTGCCAAATAAATTGAGTTTGCAATGTTAAAATTTAAAAATTCCTATCACTCAAAATCGCTACTTTGTTTATTGCCAAATTGGCCTTATTTAATTTTCACAAAGCGAAATAAGGCCAAATTTTTGCATTTGACATTATTTCACTTTCCATTGTTTTTTGTTTTTAAGTTTGCTTAATAAATTAAAATTCGATGTGACTCAAACAGTACTTGGGTGGCGCCGAAAAAAAAACTATGGACATCTCTTCAACTCAGGTCAGAAGGTCTTCGGCCTCACATGCAGGTGCTCAGGGCGCTGCTACGCGGCGTGTAGTTCGGTAAAAGCTTATAACTACTTTAATGATTTCATCATGAGCAACTTCAGCATTTAGCCTTATTTCACTTTGGATTAGTGAATTCATTTGGCTTTATTTCACTTCCACAAAGCGAAATAAGGCCAAATTTTTGCATTTGGCTCTGATTAGTCGAGAGAACTCAGTTTGACCTCAAAATTAGTCAGCTTTTTATAAGGTTGTTGACTGGATGTTTAGTCGCAAAAATTTCTCTACAATTTGAGTCAGTTCCAGAAATGTGAAAATCAGCTGGTTGCGAAAATTATTATTCCTTTACAATCTCTTTCTATAATCAATTTATAATTATTTTCATGACACTTAATAGAAACGATTTCAACACAAAAACGAATATCGGGATAGCATGGGAAGAACAAAAAGATTTATGGAGTTGACTAAATTATTAGTCATTTTCGTTCAAAATGCTAGGCTTTGACAAAAGTTGTAGTACCCGGAATATTGAACGTGCCCATTGCTTTCTTGAATCTACTGCCCACATCCAGTTCAGTGCCGTCATCTTCTGAGACTAAACTTCCTAGAGAAGATCAATTGTAATGATGTAGTCGACTTCGAGGGCCTCTTTCGCCCCATGCAGTACTGTGCTTCGACCTCGGCTCTCTCTACTTCTGAGTCAGCTGCCATTCGAGCTTTAAGTGGCGGACAAGAATGACATCGCCAGACTAACATCGCCGTAGCCGAACTGGCTAAGATGATGCCACCCTTAACGTGGTGGATTCGAATAACCCGGCACATGGTTTTTTGTTCAGACTTACCAACCATTTTAAAGGGGTGAATCTCAAATGTATAATATTGTAATATGCGAGCTACGGCTCGAGTAGATAAAACGATATAGAACAATTCAAGTTCACACTATACTATTCTTCGCAAATTCCTTCCTTACAAGGTCTCTTTCTTCTTAAATCACTTTATCTCCTTTCAATTACTTAATTCACAAATCCAAACTAATTACTTCTTCTTGTTAACTCTCAACTTTCAATTTATCACAAAATTACAACTTCGGCTATTATCACTTTTCCAATCTTTTCGTGCGGTTCAAAACCCAACTGCCTTGCCTCGATCATCATCTGTCCTTATATAGCAGCATTTCTGATAGCCAGAAACTTTTAGTAAATTCTTCAACCACTGGAACAAGAAAATTCTGATGTAATAATTCCAAGATGACAGCTGCAGCCAATAATCTCTTGCGGTTTTGCGGTCATAATTCTCTCTTAATTCTGCGGCGTCGTATCCGTCTCTTACTGTGGACACGAACCTCGAATGAAAAGACACTTAGGAATGTGTTGCCTGTTTAAGGGCGTAGTTATTATGCTACAATATGTATAAAATGGATAATTGTACAAAGAAAAAAACATCTGATCCACCAATGCATCCAGTGATTGCATTCCGGGAAAGCTAAGTTTATAGAGCATTGGTGGCTAAAATTATATGTATCGCAGGATTATTTTCTGCTCTTGGATCAAAAGTTTTCTTCTTTGTGCTGTTTACAAACTCGAAAAGTGGGTCTGCCAATTCAATTTGGTTGTCTGTCTGTCTGTATGCACGACTGCAGCCTAAATTCGACAGATTTTCTGTAGCTTCATATCTGCGATCAATAGGTTCACAATTCGAGGGGAAATCTGAATTTTCGATCAACCCAAAATTATCGGAGCTTTACTAATAGACGATTTCGCAAAAAAGCATCGATTTTCTTCTTCTTGCGATTTGAATTATGGTCAGTATATGGTATCAGATGGCGTACTATTTTTTAGTCAAAAATATGTATAACGGTACTTTAATAACTACTTTTAAAAATTGTCTATTTCTCGGTTATGGCTCGATCGATTTTGTTCAAAATTAATATCTAAACAGTATTGTATATAAACGCAAGGGCGTGGCGCACTAAGTTTTGGAAAATTGTCAAAATAAGATTTTTGAATCTAAACGGTCCTAAAAGGAAATAAAAGAATTAATTTTCAAATCGGAGTTTTTGCAGATAACAACATACCTACATATATATTCAGATGCAAGTACGCGCGATCCTGTCGTGCACTTTATTTTTCGTGTTTTTACCCACCCTGTGCGATCAATCTTTTTGGACTAAAAATTAAAAACAAAAATTACGGAAGACGTATTAGTGTTGATAGGTGATGATTCACTCAATTCACTCGAATTTCTTCTTCCGTTGTTTCGATCACCTCCTCACATCATCAACGACATATTTATTGTACTCTAAAACTAATGCGATATCATTAATTTGCATAACCCATTTTAATTTTATTCTTCTATATCCTGTAATTCTGGTTTGTTTTTATATAAATACGTCAATTCCATAATTTTTTTTATTGAACTTACGTCACAGCAATTACAGGAAAACATTAAAGTTTTTTTTTTTTTTTCTCATACCAAGTTCCAAGAACATTTTAAAAACTTATCGCAGACAGACGAGAAACGGCATTTAATGTTCACTCAAAAACAAAAAAAAAAAAAAAAACATTCGCAAGCGTTTCGAAAACATTTGAGAAACACTTGTTTTTCAAAATGTTTCCAGACGGTTTTTGAAATATTTTTGAATTTATTTTCTAGATATTTGTTTGGTGTGCACAAGTCTTAAAGTACATGCTTTGGACTTTTACGGATTCCAAATCCGTAAATCAAATAGTTCGGCTAATTTAATTTCTTTTACATAATCTGCGCGCGCCGAAGGGGATATGAATACCCTTAAACTGTTTCAGGGCACGGGCGTTAGGAAAAGGGGGAAGAGGAACTGAGGAGGAGCCTGTGCACGTTGGCTTTAAATGTTTGAAGGTTGTAGTGATGGGAAGATACAGAGCCTTGTAGATCATTCCACATTCGTAGCGTTCGGCTTATAAACGAATCCCTATATTTGACAGTATGACCGAAGTTAGGCTTTAGGGTGAACTGATGTGCACTCGAAGCATGTCGTGTATTGCGGGTGAAATTTTCAAGGGGAGGAATGCAACTGGCTATTTCGCTGAAGCACTTTTTATGAAAAAAGCGATAAAATAGTGAGAGACACGATATATTTCTCCAATGTTCAAGTGAATGTATGTAATTCACAATGTTTCTATCACCTATAAGTTTTAACGCGCGATTCTGTGTACACGGTCTTGGGTGCACCAGACCAGATATTAGGGCGGATGAATGCCTTATAAATTGAGGCCAGATCAGACGGTGGTAAAATATTTCTTGGACCATTTAAGGAATCCTAAACATTTTGCAGCATTTTTGGCGACCTCGATTATGTGATCGTTCCATCGAAGATGGTTATTAATACACATACCGAGTATGGCAAGTCTTTCGGTTTCAATGATGAAAGTACCATCCACTTGGGAGACAGAAGACAGCATTGCGTTTTGGAAGCATAAAATTCAACTCTGTTGGTTGAACCCCATTTGATTATGCTGTTCAGGTCAGAATTTAAAGTGTTTAACATACTGTAATATGCGAGCTACGGCTCGAGTAGATAAAACAATTATTCTGTGAAATTATTTCTTTATTTTCTACTCTATAGAACAATTCAAGTTCACACTATACTATTCTTCGCAAATTCTTTTCTTACAAGGTCTCTTTCCTCTCAAATCACTTTATCTCCTTTCAATTACTTAATTCACAAATCCAAACTAATTACTTTTTCTTGTTCACTCTCAACTTTCAATTTATCACCAAATTACAACTTCGCCCATTATCACTTTTCCAATCTCTTCGCCACGGTTCTAAACCAACTGTCCCTTTTTTTGATCGCCATCTGTCCTTATATAGCAGAAGTTTCTGATAGCCAGAAACTTCTAGCAAATTCTTCGACCACTGGAACAAGAGAAATAATTCTTGCAGTTTTAATTCCCTTTTATCCCTGATATTATTCGTCTCTTTCGTTGACATGAGCTGTGGAGACTTCGTCCCAGACACGAACCTCGAATGAAAGGACAGTTCGAACCAAAATTCTGCCAGAATGGAAAGTCACTTTGGAATTTGCTGCATAGACATAGGAGCGTAGTTATTATTATGCTACAATACGTTGCCGTTCCTCTTTTACGGCCGAAGAGCAAGGACGTGAGTTAGGGAACGAATATGAAAAACTAAGGCTACTGTCATCAGCGAAGGAATGGATTGGATTAGAAGTTGCAGACAAGAGATCATTTATAAAAATAAGAAAGAGAGTCGGAGACAAAACAGAGCCTTGGGGAACACCAGCATTTATTTGGTGAATTGCAGACTTGAATCCGTCCAAGACAACTTGTACTGAATTCCCCGAAAGGTAATTTCATATCCATTGAAGAAGAGACTCATCGACGCCATATGCACGCACTTTTGGCAAAAGAGCCTGATGCCAAACTCTGTCAAATGTCTTTGAAATATTAAGCACAACCATCTTAGTTTCGCTGAAGTGATGGCGAACCATCCACTTCTCGGTGAGATATGCCATCAAATAACGCGACGATCACATTGTTTTATATGTTGACTGAGCGTACACTGAGAAGACGGATAACTACGAAATATTAAGATGCTCTTAGCCCCTTAGATCACCTAAGAGCTCAGCTAAGGTTCGTTTGTAAACTCTCCAAGTCACGTATGAAAATAGAACCGCCTTATTCCTTGCGATCTCCAGTGCCCATAAAAGTATATATACTTGCACACAATTTAAAGTGTAATGAAATTCATCAAAAAAAAATCTTTGAAATACCAACCCACTATAACTGTAATAAAATATAGTAAAAGTTCATAATAAAATGTTGTCGAATTAATTACAAATGTAGTAAAATTTATTAAAATGTAGTAAACATAGGAGTATTCCCAGATTTTTAGTAAAATTCACTGCAACTAAATTAACTAAATCAACTAACTTCGTCGTAAAATGTTGCTGTATATCGTACGAGTATATCTGTAGTAAAATTTTACTACAAGGCATAGTATTTAAATCTATTTCTAGGTGTAAAAGAATCTGCTTTAAAAATGAATTTAAATGCACAATTTTTTTTTTCAAATTCAGATTTTATTGAAATTAAAAAAAAAGAACATATTTCATTAAATATTAATTTTTTAAATTAAGTTATTTTGAATTTGCATAAGTGCTAGTCTACTGTCAGACAATTTGTGATTCAAATTTGAAAATTCGCGTATGCCATTTAAACTTACGAATTCTGTATTCTTTTGAAAAAAAAACTGCATTTAAATTCACATCGTAATCAATTTTTTTTTTAGACTATTAAGTATATCAATACTAGTGCATATATAGGTATTATTATTTTAATAATAAATTAAAAAAAAATATATAAATACATCATTTTGCTTGCATAAACAGAAACCTGATTTATTGGGGGTCCACCTGAAATCTAAATCATTTGCACAAATTTGAATACCATTAAGCAAATATTCTTGTAGGTTTTTATAGTAAGTTTTTGCGAAAACACACAAATTACTACTTTTGCTAAACTGAATGATTTCATCAGCATTATCACAATGCAAAAAATGTGCTGGTTTTATGGACAGTTGGATTCATATACGAAACCTTCAGCATTTATGTAGTGACTTTGATTATGCGGTTCCAAGAAAGCCAGTTGATAACAAAGCTAGACCCCATGGATATATTGTCCGTCAATGACCTTGGACGCATATTCTGAAAAATAATAATAATTTAGAACATTCAGTTCTGCACGCATTATAAGCGGCGAATGAAAAATACTAGTTCAGTCCTAGAGGTTTAGTCAGGTCCCAACTTACTGAAGGTAAAATTGATTAAAAATTATTCATCTTCTTATACAAGGTGGGGAAAAAGTAATGTCATAATGTGAATTGGTTGCCATTTTGTTAGAAATGAAAAGTTTATTTGAAGTTCACACCTTCAATTAGGACGAAAAGTTCACGCTGCATTAAAACAACAGACCGGAAATTGGTCAAATAAGCAGTAACAATAATTCCGCGTTCTTCAGCTGTGTATCGCTGCATTGCTTATTGTCAACAAATTCTCTATCTGTCTACAACAGAAATGTCAAAGCATACTGACATTTGACGCCATTTGCAAATATTATGGCACATTCACATTATGACATTACTTTTGCCCCACCATGTATGTTCAAATTCCAGCTTTTTATTCTTTCCACTTTATCCTGATGAAAAGCTATCAGGATAAGGTGGGCTTTTGCTCTGAAATCCTTTCTATTAATGTGTATGTACGATCGAAATCATTGTAATCGAATTATAAAATAAAATTCTGCGAAGAAATAAAGAAATATACATAAAAAAATAGTTTTCGTTGATTTTAACTGTTGTAAAGCTGACTAGGTAGACATTTTTGACTAAGTAACCGTCCACTAACTCACAAAACTAATTGACTAGTTCAGTAAATGATTGATTTTGCGTTCAAGTCGAAGCCTATGGACCATGCAGGACGGCTGACTAGTCAGTGCCTGGAATACTGATAAGGTTATTTCTTGTAAGCACCCAACATCTAGTTTTTGTTTCTATAAGAAAATGTGTATATGAGTTAAATACAATTTTGAAAATATTGTAGATACATTAGGATGGAGCAAACATTGCTTTTTTCTAAATCCAAATGGTAAAAATGATGCTGTTCACTCATCTTCTTTATCTTAGAACACATATTCTGTGGTTGTCCGCTATAGAAAGTTAGTAGGTTGCGATACCCCAACACGTTCTGTATCATTCGATTTGTCATGAAGAGAAGAAGCTAACACAAGTAAGTTAAGGATCCAGAATCCATCTTACTACTGTGGTTTAGAACACAATTCTTATTACTTTACACGCATATAATTGTAAAATAGCTGAACCGATTTGAATGTGATTTAATTTTCTGATTGGTGGAGAAAAACTGGCAAATGATTTTTCTTTCTGGAAAGTGATAATGTATAGGACTCAAATGTTTTCAGAAAATGAGTTCATTCAGATAACATAGTGCATACAAAATAGTATATTATGGGACCCAGTGAAGAGGATACAACCAGCTAGTAAAAATTGTAAACGAAATTTGAAATAGATAGATGTTGTTTTTGCGTAATGATATTCATATTACATACTTTAAAAAATCGGAATAAATTTGGACGCCATGGCTCTGTGCTTGAGTGTATGATCACTGATCGAGAGTTTCGAGGTTCATGTCCCTTTCACGAATATCTGACAAACATCCTAGAGTGAAATTATCATGTGAAACTTCTCCCAATCGGAAAAATTGCATTTTGATTCGTGTTTCTTACAGCACGAATGGCTGCGAAAAGCAATAATAATAAATAACAATTTTTTTCCGTGGTTCTCGTTAAAAATATCTCCAGAAACACCTTACAATATTTGGCGCCTTCTTTCAGTCCTTTGAAGTATGTACTTCGGTAATAAATTATTAGTGACGAGCTTCTAACTGCAAGCTACAAATTAGATTTTAACAAGAGTAAACATACAGAAAAGTTACAATTCGTCTAGAACGGATCGGTGTGATCACCCATATCTTAGCTCACCCCTAATAAAGTGAGCGTGAAGTTGCGAATTTTTTACAATAGATACAATAATATCTTTCTTTACAGAGGATATATTCTCCATTTCTAAATTCACAATAAGACTTAACTATCACCGTAAATAGCTTTGAAAAATCTATACTTTTTTTTTTTAAGAAAACGCCCCAACAAATTCAGCATGACCATATATATGGGTATAAAGTATGGACGAAATGTGGAGAAAGTAATCGACTACATATTTTATTCTAGCAAAAATAATGAGAAAATCGACTTTTTTTTTAAAGTGAGCTTGTCTGTGGGTGGATTTTAACAATTTGTACACTTGTACTGTTCGGTTTCTAGAAAACATATACATATACCAAATTGCTTGTTCCTAGCTTGACTTGCGATTAGTGGAAGATGATAGTGGTCGCAAGCCAGAATCTGTTTTTTTTACAAACTCTACACAGGAAAAACGAACTTATAACTCTGTGGCAGCGGCCCGATGGGCCTGTAGTACAGGCCCATCTCCCAAGCCCCGAAACGTAATTATGACCAATGTTGTCATCGTTGCCTAATTTATGTAAGATACGATAGTAAATGTTATGCATTTGTTTTGTTTTTTTGTCGTTTGAGCTAAATTATGTCAAGGTGCCACATTTTTTGATATTCGTTAGATGAAGGAAAAACGGTATGAGGTAGAGTTAGGTTTTTTTGTTTTGTTTTTTTTGGGCTTTGAGTTTTGTAAAGCCAACAACGTGACATGATTTTTTCAAATCGATGACAACACTGATCACGAACACTTGACAGATACTATTGCGTTGTCCCCTGCTAAAATTCCAGAATTTCTACTACATTTTATTTGTCAAAAAAGCTAATGCGTACATTCGAAATATTTGTGTGCGATTAATATGGTATAAGCCATCCCCTAAGTCCTTACCCTACAACTACAATCCAAACCATCCTCGACAACATTCACTTATTTTTCGACAAGCAGTTCAAACGACTTTTGAAAAACGATCAGCTATTAAAAGAGTTGCAGTTTGGAGCTCGACACGATCGCCACGAAATTTCAAGACGAATCCTGTACAAGCCCATGATACAGTTTTATTAACCAAGTTCTAATATCAGTTTTGGAAAATTCTTAAAAAAATATAGACCATTGAGATAATTCGGGTAGTGAATAAAATAATAATAATTAGTTGGTAGAAAGTGAGAGTAATAAAGTTAACAAAACATAGTACAAGTATTATAGTTCGAAAATGAATCAGAATAATAGGTTTGCATTTAACGACGTAAAGGATTCCATAGAATCCTTTAATGGCAAAACTGGTAAAAGCGTCAGCGACTGGTTAAAAGGATTTGGTGATATCTCCTCCGTCTGCGGTTGGAATGAAATTCAAAAATACCTATACGCTCGGAGACTTTTGAGGGGTACAGCAAAATTGACTGTAGAATCGGTGAAAAATGTGCGCAGTTGGGAGGAGTTAAAGAAGTTATTGGAAAATGAATTCGGTAAGTCAGTTTCTAGCTTGATGGTGCATCGAACTTTTCAATAATACTATATAGATAAGAAATCGCTACAATCCTATATTAGTGCGGGTATCCAAGACAGTGTTATACTAAACAGTGCTTTATGAAGTGCACTCAATTTTTCTTTATTTACTAGATCTCTGTGTACGCTTTGAAAGCGCGGTGACTACTCTATTCCTCTCGATACAATTAAGGGCTATATATAGCTCGTTAAGTTAACAGAAGTAACGACTTTTTATAAATTAAAATTAAAAATTAAAGTGCACCAAGAATTTGAATTGCAAGTTCAAAAAACCTAAGATGCCGTCAAAGTTCAGAAATCCGTTTCCGCTGCTCAACAAGAACCTTCAAGTTCAACTGCATCAATAATAGTCTTCATAAAGCAAAGGTTCTCGTTGCTTCAACTGTAATGAGTTTCGACATCTGTCGAAAAATTGGTTGGTAAAATCTCTGTCCCGTTGGTGTCAGTTTGAAAAAAAAATCGAGAACTGGATCTGGAATTTCTTTATGAAAACTGCACGATTCAAATTCGTACTTTTTGACATTTGCATAGTGTAGTGTATGACGATTGGTAAAGAGATGAGATGCTTACTGGTGCTGAGATGTTACAGTAGGTACGAGTATGTTGATATAAAAATTTCAAATGTACGAAGTTTATGCAATGTTTATGTGCTCGTAGTAAAAAAATCGATACAAACAGTTTCGATATTAAAAGAAAAAATCTATCAAGTGAGTCGAGCATCACGGGTCTATACAGTAATTTTAATATTCTACCAATTTTGCTTCCTTGTTAATATGAAGGATAAGGGAAAGCTATGATGTTGGAAGGATCAGTTCAAGGCAAAGAGTTTTTAAACATTTTGATGAAATTTTGTTATGTTTGTACGAATAGTTTCATCTAAAAATTGTCAAAATCAGATGTAGCGGGGTTTTAAAAATTTAAAACGTTTTTGTTAGCCGCCTAAATCAGGAACGGCTGAACTGATTTTGGTGAAATTTTGCTTACATTTTTAGACTGAAGATCATCTAAATCCTATGAAGTGGGCGTGAGATATAGAGAGGAGTTTTTAAAATGTTTGAACCATTTTTGTCGCAAGTTAAGAACCGTTCAACGGATTTTAATGAAATTTAAATTTTGAGTTAAGTCGAATGTATAAATATGTTTGCATGAAACCATTAGAATCAGACGAAGTTGAAGTAAAGTATAGACGTAACCCCACGTCTTCCGATTTCTTTCAGAAATTAATGCTAGGAGACTTTGTATAGTTTTCTCATAATATCGCCATGATTCAACATACCCTCAATTTGTTTAAGAGTTTCAGTTTGTTTTTCTTGATTTTCTTTTTTTATATTTGATTTGATTAAATATGTGTACAAAATTTCAGCGCTCTAGATTAAATGGTATAAAAGTAGTATGAGGCGTTATCGAATGAATTCATCTAATGAACAATTTCGTTCATTTGTTCCAGGGCTGACTCATTTGGCGCATTATTTTCTTTGTACCAAGATAACAGGGCCGTCACAACTTTTCGCCACTAGTTAGATAAGAAAAAGATGGGGTCTTCCAATAAAAAAACAAAGCAATCGATATTTGAAGTAAAAAACTCGATTACTACTCGTATATCATTAAGACATGCAACAAATGTTAGAAATTATTTGATTCTCGATTAAAATCTTCTGAGATTAGTCTACCGCTTACCAAGCTTTCCATTGCAGATCTATAGAATCTGATTAAATTATATTTTTAACATTCCAATGTTATAGAATTAAAAATCGGAAATCAATAGTCAGAAAGTGTTATCGATAGATTCATTCCATAATTAAATTAATTAAAACAAATTGTTGGTAACTAAAGTCGAATGACATTGTGCACGTATATTATTCTAGACGCTAATTATTTAGTCGTCGCGGATTCTTAGAGAGATCTCGAATCACCTGTATTTGTTTTAGTGGACTGGATTTTAATCAAACAATTCTGCCTGAAATTCTAGTCAGCCATGCAAAATGTATCATTTTTGATCTTATTCGTGTTTACACATTAACTGAAATAATTTCAGCGCAAAAAAAATATCAGGATCCGTTGAAATAAAAACAAATTGCCATATTTTCACATTTATGAAATATCTACCTAGTCAATTTTGAGTTCAGCCGATTTACAAAAATGTTGGTGCCTGGTCAAAATGTTACTAAATTTTTAACCAATTGGCACAAAGGCTGAGACTATTTTTTGCTGGTTAAACCAGATTTTTTTAAAAGGAAACTTAATGTAACAATCGAATGCTATCGATAATTATCGAAAGTAGCAAATACCGATAGTTACCCACCTCTAGTAAATGTAGTTAGTTTCTAGCTATCAGCTGTTTTGAGTCTAAAAGACCGTTGCATCATCTTGGTATCTAGTGGCTAGCAGAAAGTGTGTGCGGTCAATCAAATTATGCAAAATAGTAAATAAAGAATTTTAATAACTATCAAATTAATGAATATTTCGATTCTATTGAATATGTCAATAGTTTTTATTTGATCCATCACTGTTCAAAAGTTTTAAGTAGGTAGGTAGGTAAGTAAGTTGTAAGCAGACACTGTGCTGTTGGTCTGATCGGCTGCAGCTAACATACACCCTGCGCAACAAAAAAAGCCGCACATACTAATTTTTAACAAAATGAAAGAAATTTAATAAATGATGACTAATCACTGCGCAGTCACTTTGTATTTTTGATGTTTAACATTTAAGTTAACACATTCCCCAATTTGACAATACATTTCGTAGCCTAATTGAAAAAAGTAATGATCGTGGAGATCAGACTACAAAATATCAGATATTACCCAAGTACTATCAATATACATAAATTAAAAAAAGAACAACAATTTGAAAAGCAAATTTCTTTTTTCATATTTTTATTAACTAAGGAACCTTTTTACATAATTTAAGACTTTCATAATACTAAAAAATGATTCTAGTATTTCGTAGCACCACCCTTCGCCCTAACAACGTCATGAACCCTGTTTGGCATGGAGGCATAGAGATTACCGAGGTAATTGTTATTAATTTCATTGAACCACACTTGTTCAATGATGCTCTTTAGATGCTGCATGGTTTTTGGTTTTTTATCTTGGATCTTCTTTCCCATAAGAGCCCAGACATTTTCGATGGGGTTGAGATCTGGACTGTTTCCCGGCCAAATTAGGGATTCTATTCCTAATTCTTCTTTCAAAGTTTTAATCTGTGGAGGAAATTTAAAAATTAAAATCATAAGATTTTCAAAACACCCATAAATATGAAAAAAAAAACCTCGAATTACTCACAAATTTTGTTCGGTGGCAAGGTGCTGAATCATCTTGAAAAATTGGTTTTGATATTTCTGCTGTTATCATTTCCATACTCGGTACAACACCATCTAAGATAATTTGTTTGTACTGCATGGCGTTAACAGTGCACTCGAGCATAATTAGAGATCCAACTCCGATTGCGGTGATGCATCCCCACACCATAACATAAGGAGAATGTTTTACGGTGTGAGCTATGCATTCGTCGCTGTAGCGTTCCCCTTTTCTACGACGAACTATCTGCTTCCCATCCGGTACGATTAGGTTAAACTTGGACTCATCAGAGAACACCACATTTGACCAATCTTGAACACTCCAGTTTTGCCTTTCCTTAACCCAGCTAAGGGGCGTTTTCTTCATTTTGCTGGTCAGAAGTGGCTTTTTCGCTGGTCTCCTTGCTAGCAAACCCATCTCGTTGAGACGATTCTGGATAGTTCTGACGCTAACTTCAGCCCCAGTAGCTTCTCGCAGGTCAGCTCAACTCCGATGCATTTTTAAATCTGTTTCTCAAGCTTAGCCTCTTCAGTTCCCGGTCCTCCCGAACAGTGGTACATCTCTTCAATCCTGTGCCAATTTTTCTGTCCAGATTGTGATCCCGACGATATTTGTTACAGAATCTTCTTACAGAACTCTCATTGCATCCAATTTGTCGAGCAATTTCACGAAATGAATGATTCTGTTTGGACAAGGCGACGATAACTGCCTTATTTTCTTTACTCAATTGTACCCTTTTAGACATCGCGATATACTCTTTTCACTTTTATTTAAGAAATACAACTGCACGCACTGTTAAATACTGCCAGAATGAATGCCGACATATTCCAAAATGTGCATTACCTACCCCGGAAGCAATAAAATATAATTCGGCGAATCCCTTAAAGGTAATTAGCGCAAAAAAATGGAAAACCCGTATGCGGCTTTTTTTGTTGCACGGGGTGTATATTGATGGAAGTGTTTTCTTCAAACTTCATATTCGGTAGGATCAGTAAGTTCCCAATTCAATGTGAAATTGGTATTTTCATTCTAACCCTAAAAATAACGATTTTGATATACATTTCATATATGCGTTAGGGTAGACATATGCTAACAGGTGGCGTACAAGATTTGTTACCAATAGTACGTGTAACGGTACTTTGTACACTAGCCGTTTTTGAAAATTTTCTATTTCTCGACTATGACTCAATCTATTTCGTTCAAAATCAATATCTAAACAATATTTGGCATATTATGCAAGGTTGTGGCATACCAGGTTTTGGAAAACTGCCATAACATATTTTTTTTAGATTTTTAAAAGAAAATGCAACGATTTTGTTAATATTTCGAAAGTGAGGTCAAATAATATATGTATGTACCTAATGAATACAGAAATTTTGTGTTTTTACCCTTTTCCTTTGGATCACTATAAAATAGCTAACTCAGCAGAGGGTGGTGATTAGTCGTTGCTGACTAAAAACCGATCTATTGAACTAGAAAACATTTAAATTTCCAATTAACTGCTCTAGTACGTCTCACAGAAATAAAATCATTAATAAGATATAAAAAAAACCCAGTGCACCATACTAACACCAACACACTCCCATTCATTCCCAAAAGATAAAAAAAAAAACACCATTCTCAGTGCAATGAACTCTCCGCGGTGAAACCTTTGAACTGATCAAATATCTACCTGAGGGTGCGACCTTGTAAACTTAACAGAAAACCCGCATCTGATCAAGCATATCAAACCTAATTGTGTGTATGCACGCATTTGTTAATCTCAGTCAGCCTTTGTGTGTCGATTAGTTTCTGCACTATGCAACCAAACAATTCAAACAACTGCAACATCTACCCTAAAGAGAAAATACAATTTCGCAAATTGCAAGCCAGCGCACATTTCCCCTCATTTTGCACCCCTTTACGCCATATATAGCAACCAGACGACAAAGGAAAGCACACAACAGCGGTGGTTGTTTGTGTTATACTTGTACGCGTGTGCTTCTAATATAATTTCTATTCGATTCAATCGCACGTCATGCTCATATGCGCTCTAAACAGCTGAAACGAGCACAGCACCATAGTCTCACCATCACCACTATCAGCACAGCAGGGGTATCCGTATCCGTATTCCGTATCCCATTAAAAAAAAAAAGATACAAACCTCCTCGCTATACTCAACTCAGCACAACTAAGAGAACCAACAACAACAAGAAAAAAAGTTCTATGAAGAAAAATATTCTTTCGCATGAAAACGGTTTGGCCGATTGCTCCGTGCATCATCTGCTCCTTGCCAAACATTCAGTCAGTTCAATTTAAGTCAACGAATCGGTCTCATCCACCCTTAGAGCAAAAAACGTAAAGGCAGACAAAAAGTGTAAAAAGTTATTCTTTTCAATTAGAAAATAAGATACCGCGGTTGTTATCCGGCTCCAGAAATTTCAATTTAATTCGAAATTGTAAAAAAAAAAAACCGTTGAAAAACAATCCAAAAATCCGATTTTTTGAGAATTTCCTCGAGACGAAGGAAAAATTCCGGATACTCTACGTCGCTCGATTCGATTCATTATTTTCTCTCTCTATCTCTACTATAACTCCTTTTGTTCTTTGAGTTAATTTTCAAAAAAAAAAAACAAAAAAAAAAAACAATTTTTACTATTTAATTTGCTTAAGAAAATTGGTCCAGCATACACATGTATATGTAATCCATATCTATAGTTTGCGCTGCAGTTGTTTTAAAATCCAGTAGTCCACCATCAATTTGTGGTATCTGTATCTCTCATCATAGCTTTTGTTGCTTGCTGCTGCTGAACTTCACCGCAACACACTTATACAATCGGGTGCAACTAAAAAATCAAAAAAAAAAAGTTAATTTTGTTCAAAATTAGTGCACAAGCTGTTCGAAAAGGATTCCAATTCGCTTCCTATTATTGTGAAAATTTTCTAAAAAAAAATTAAAATCAAATAAAACAAAAGAAACAGAAAAACAATTTCACCTGGGGACGGCCGGTGGAGGTGGTCTGGGGGGCCCTTACTTTGAGTTTGAGTCCGCACCATACAATCAAACCAACCAGCCAGGAGGTTTAAACCGCTAAGACAACCAAACGGAGCACTCTTGTATACCCGTCATCCCAATTCGAGTGCACTCTGTCGGACGATAGTTTCGTTAATAATATCAAAAACGAAAAAGAAAATAAATTTAAAGAAAAATTATAAAAACCAAAAAGCCATCTAAGAGATACTTTTTGTGAAAATACACGCCTCCCGTCTCCTCCGAAAGGCCTACCCACTACAAAAAAAAAAAATAAAAAATTAGAAATTTTGCAAATTTTCTTTATGAATATGTTTATATTTTACAAGTGATCATCATCTAAGTCAAAAAAAAAAAAAAGAATTCGCATCTCACATTCAAAAGTTTAAAAATATATTATCTGTGATTTTTATTAAAAAAAAATTAAAATAAATAAGAAAATAAGTTTTAAGTAAAAAAAAAAAATATCGTTCCGCGTTATATTCACACATCTACAAGGTCGTCGGCGGATTTAAATTTTTTGTGAGTATATATCCTTTTTTGCATATTACATGTCACTATACAATTTTTTTTGCAAAATTTTCCTCACTCGATTTTCCCCAATTGTATGTATGAAAGGACACACGACACCCAATACATCACTTGTATCTGGAGAAAAGCATATGTATATATCGTTCTAAACTCATGTATCTCAACACGAGATGGATTGTGAGATTATATCAGAGACTAAAAAAAAAAAAAACCAAAAAAACCTGTGTATCGTCATCTCTGCGGCGTTTTGGTTGTTGTTTTTGTTGGATTATGGTCGCATTGAATAGATACTCGTTTACTTTGGGATTTATTCCTTTTTTCGGGGTTCTAGTTGTAGTGTGGGACGAGTGATTAAGTACAGTTTCACCGTTTCACCGTTTCTTCGTTTTGAAATAATGTTTTATACTTTTGTTAAAATTAAGAGAAGAGAGTTTTGTTGGTTCTTTTTTTATGTATGGCAGTGCTAGTGCCTTGCAATATATAGAGCAAAAGAAGAAAGAAATTGCTCTCGTTCGTTTGGGTTCTCTCTCTTTCTGGGGTAAATAAGGGAAATGTGCAGTGGGGCGTATAGTTCAAATGGCTGGGTGTTAGGATAATGCAAGCACATAAGTAGTGGTGTAAGAAGGGTGTTGCCAGAGGCAATCGATTTTTTTTATCCTATTTTAATTGTTACTTTTGGAGAATACATAATGTATATCGTTGCTGGGCATGCAAAACCCGCCATGAGTTTGATGTCAAACTATGATTAATCAAAAGAGTACACAGAATTTATTGTGTCGTGTAAAATAGCAGGTTTTGCACGCCCAAAGACGATATGTAGATACAGTTTGGTTTTGATGACTTTTTTGAATTATAATTTCATCTGCTCTGATATGGAAAGTATACAGAGAAGTGTTTTTGTTGAAACACGCATTGTTTACTAATATTCGCAAATATCGGCCTCTTATCAATGATACCTTGGTTCAATCGGTGAATAGGCAGGACATTGATGCTATAAAGTATCCGTAGAATTTATAGAAGATTCTTTGAAAATGTCTACCAACGATGTCATCAAAAGTGCTACAGTCCGCAGGGATCCGTTTGTAAGCTTAAAAAACCTCCCTGGTGGGTTGCCGTTATGCGACTTTAGTCGCAATTTGACCGTTTTTTGAGCTCAAGAAACCCTTCTATTTGAGCCCTTTTAAATTTGTTCTTTGACTCTTTTTCGTATAACACACAGTCAGCAATGATAAATAAATCGCTTCATCTCCTTATTCTATGCATTGTACACAGCCATTCGAACGAAATTAATTTCAAAAATATTCACTATTCATCGACTGATCTGTGGTTCTGAATTTTGCTGTTTTTTGCGTTAAGTACAGGTTTCTATGTAAATTTTTAAAGTTTTAATTGCAATTAGAAGAAAGTTCAAATTTCATTATAATTTTTATATTGTTACGGATTTTTTTGGTCCGTGACCCTTTTTTGTGACTTTTTGAAATTTTGCAGCGGCAACCCTGCCTGCCTGTATATAAACCCAAAAGGAGAGAAAATTAAAACTTCTCATTCGTACTACACTCTTTGACGAAACTAACAGATATAACTAAACAGAGTATGTACCTGCAAAGGTACCTAAAAAATATCCTTGATGCAGTGGTAGCTTGTGCCATATAGGCTCGGGCAGGGCTAACGTCGAAGAATTCCGAAAAGTCACAGAAAAAGGGAGCAACGAGGGTAAAAAGGGGCAGTAACACTTTTTTCTGTTTAAAGTCCAAAGAACTGGTGTTTTACTGGCATTTAATACGAATCCGCATATGAATTATGTATTTATTACACGCCAGCTAATTAGGCTGTACCACCTATTAATACGAAACTACTTATGACCAAGTTTACAGACTTGTAACTATACTCCAAGTCAAGTTAAATGTTTCCTTAGGCTAATTAAGGAGATAGATTAGAGTCACTTTCAACTTTAAGTTTGTAGAACTTTATGATGAAGTGGAAGAAAGTGAAAAATTACAACGAGATTGTTCAGGAAATAAAAGAGATTGAGGAGGTGATACATCCTGGTTGTGATCCCCATATTCCCAAATATTCTTCTTTTTCTTTTATTAACCGCTGAAGTGTATAACGAGTACGTACTCTTACATCTTATGTTGCGCCATTTGTGGGGTTGACTAAGTTTGTGGACCTCAATATCATTCTAGAGGCTGATCTTTGATCACACCATCACCGAGGAGCGAGAATTTGCTGTTATTTTTGCATTTGAGAGATTCAATTATTTCTTCTTCTGCTTCTACTTCGGGTTTCGGCTTGAACTTGAGTCGCTAATGCTTTTCGGTCAGGATTTTCCAATGGTCTTCCTTGTAGATGGCAGTACTGGCTGATGCTCTTAGCCTGGAGCTTTTGCACAATCTGTTTCTTTACAAGAATGCTTCAGCGAATACGCGTATTTCTAATTAGATCTCGTTTTGATACTCCCATTGACATGCTTAACATTTTCATATCCATCATTGTCATTTGTCCCTTTTATTTTTCATACATCTTCCAACATCACGATGAATATGTTAAATCTGGACATACCACTGTCGTATAAAGCATACCTTTGAGTTTAAGTGGCATTTTTCGGTCACAAAAGATACCCCCGGGGTCGTGTTTGTCCGGCAATGCAAATGTCCTGTTTTTTCTTCCAACGCCTTAATCCAATTATTAAATATATTTTGAGGAGCCGTCGCGTCGTCACAAAGTCGTTCCAGTTTCATCGATGTGCTCTTCAACTAAAAATCTTGCACGCCATTGAAGAGCAAGGTACTTAGGCAACTGTCTTGGTGTTATTCCCGCCGTGCATTTGATTTTCGGTTTTACGTCATCACTATACATATCTTGTATCATTCTAACGTACGAGTACGTCTCCAGTACTTTTTGAGATCTCAACGCCATACGAGTACATATGAGATCTCTCGGAGCTCTGTTGAAGTCTTGAGGCATCGCAATATTTTTCCAATATTATTCGTAAGCTTTAAATCGCGTCGTAAGTAAATTTTCCTCTGACAAAGCCGCATTGACTATCATGGAGTTTTAACACTCCAAAACCCGCTCGTAAATTTTATTGTATGAGATATTAGCTTCACCGATCGATAGCTGTTGCAATTTCTCGTGACGCCTTTGACTTTATACAAAGGAACAAGAAAGCTAACCCTCTACTGACTTGGCATCGGATCTCCTCTCATTATTTCATTAAATACAATCGCGAGTCTTTTAAAACCTACATTGCCAATTGTCATCCATACTTTCGAAGGTACGAGTTCATATTGATTCCGATCCGATTGCCCTTCCCTGATTCACCACAAATTCTATTGATTCCTCTTTCATCAGCAACAGCAGAAGAAAGAAGGCTCCCAAATATTCATATAACAATATATTTTCGGGCGAATATAAGTCTTCACCCGGAGTAAAATGTATTGCTTCAAAGATGGCGTGGTGCAAATAAGGTCTTTGCAACATTTGAGCTATTTGTAGTTAATAAATTAAAACTGAAAATTTCAAATTACTCGTACAAGACGAGTCGTCGCCAGATTCCTCAACAAATTCTTGTTCGCTACCTAAAAACAAAGTGAAGTGGTTTGACTGCGTTAGTATCACTCTTCAGTGACATGAGATAGCACTAAACTATTCGTATCCCAAATTACAGTAGACATTCACTGCCATAGGGCTTTTGGTACACTCTCTGTGGAATTTTTAAAGAAGTTAGGAATGCTGTCATCGACGAAGGAATGGATTGAATTGCAAGTAAAAGATAGAGGGTACTGAAATAAATTAGAAAAAGGTTCGGAGAGATTACATAACCTTGAGGAACACCAGCATTAATTACTAGACCGTTTTTTTTTTGTAAACAAACGAGCTGCGTTTATAAGCGGATTTGCACACTTAAATTGAATTTAAAAAAATGACAAACAATTTGGAAAAAATACTTTGTAATGTGAGTGATTCAGTTTAGTGAATTATTTTTAAAAAAAAGTAAAACGTCTCAAGGAGAAGGGACAATTTAATTCGGAATGAAGTCGGCCATTTTGCACGATTTCGAATAATTTTCGGAAAATATAAAAGATCGTAATAATATTCGCACTCAAATCAGTTTTCCGATAACTTCGGGAAAAGTCGGGCATCTTAGATGTGTTTCTACAAAGGATTCATAGGTTAGGGCAAAGGTGAATATTTTGAAAGATTCCGAATCTTCAATTTTATATAATTTTGAAAAGTTCGGCATCCATTTTATAGAGAATTTCAAAACATACAATTTGGACAGAAATCATTTTTATCGTAGAACGCTCAGTTTACGAAATTGGACATTTTGGCGGATTGCTTCCCTTGAATTAAAAAAAAAATTGAATAATTGAAATGAAAATTGAATTTTAGAGATACTCGTATATGTATATTCGCAGTTAAAACTGATTTCCATTAACTGCGGTGTTGCCACAAGATGATAATCTAATGGGCTAATTTTGAGCATAAACTTACAGAAAAGATACAATCGGTCTGAAACGGATATGACACCCTATCCATTATCTTCTAACCACCCACTCTTAATAAAGTGGGCGTGGCGCTGTGAACGTTTTGTTTCAAATGCAATGAAATCTTTCTACGTAGAGGATATTCTCTTTTTTAAGAGATGTCACTACATAATTTGTGATTAAGACATTTTCTTAGAAGAAAGTAGGCGTGGCGATCGCTATTTGTTAGCAAAAGTCAAGGATTCTGGTGAAATATTCCCAATGGGACATCACCGTAAATACTCGTAGCTTTGAGAAAGCAAAATACGTTTTTTTTTTTTTTTAAGAAAATGTAGAAAATGTGAATGTCTATATATTATATTGAGTCGATATTTTTTAGCTTCTAATAAAAATATTTATAAAAAGACTTTCTTTAAGGGGCGTGTGTTTGAACGGATTCAAAAAAATTTTACGTTTGTACCGCTACGGGATCTAAGTACCAATTTATAATATAATAATACCAATAAAAATAATGTACCAAATTTCAACTTTCTAGCTCAAAATTGAAGTCCCAAAAAATCGTGCAATATGGACGGACAGACCGAAATTCATATAGTTTTGGGGGTCTACTGTTATTATTTCTCTGTTACAAACTATGTATCAAAATTAATATACCTAATATGTCACATTTTATAGGTAAAGCAGGAATTTATTAAATTAATTCTTACTAAGGAACAAGTCATTGTCAGATGTAATATTTCTTCGCATTTTCACTTTGAATTAAACTTTTTGCAATTAAATTAAACCCAGCTTGCAAAGTTGATTAATTTTTTTGCAGTTGAATTGAAATTGAAGGAGTGCGTTCAAGGTTCTAACAATTTGAACAACGGAGTTTGCTTTCAATTTTCTAATGAAAATTAATTACAATTTTATTGCATTTTTCAACTAATATTTAGCTAAAATGCCCGCTAATGGCAATCGTAATTAACTACAATCCGGAGGTTCAATTCACAACATTTTCTGTCACACCAAACATTATGGAAATTTTTCTTTAGGCACAAATTTGTTGTGCACAATTCCTTTCCATATGAAACCAACTTAGCTGTATTTTATTGTATATGCACATGTTGCAAGACACACGCGCACTCCATGTTAACCTTAAGCTGAGATGAGCACATGCCATTTGCTCATTCCAGATAATTAGTGGAAGGATGTTTCGCGACTTTTTGTCACTTGCAATATATATTCTGTAACCGTAGTAAAAGGCATTGTGTAAATGTAGAAATCGATGGTGCCTTGAAGTCCATTCATATTTAGGCAGACATGCCAAATTTCAGTGCGATACTGTCTTTAGTTTTGTTTTGACAGCTGATTGTTGTTGACGTGTTTGGCATCATGTTTGAGTAAGGTCAAAAACGATTTTCGTTCTCTCATAAAACATTATTTTTTGAGAGGCAAAACGGGGAAGGAGACAAAAGAAAAGTTGGATAAATATTATGGGGCTAATGCTCCGTCAGATTACACAGTCAAATATTGGTTTCGAGAGTTTCGTGGTGGCCGCAACTCCACTACCGATCAGGTCCGCAGCGGCAGGCCCTCTGATGCAGTTACAGGATAATGTCAAAAAAATACATGAAATGGTGTTGGCTGACCGGAAAGTGAAGGTGTGCGAGCTAGCAGATACCACAAAGATTAGTACTGAGCGCACACGCCATATTTTGGGAAATATTCTGCATATGAAAAAGTTATCCTGCCGCTGGGTGCCGCGCATGCTCACTCCTGACCAAAAACACGAACACGAGAGCACTTCGAAAGAGTGTTTGGACTTGCTGATGCGGAATCGGGTGGACTTTTGGCGTCGATTGGTAACTGTTGATGAAACCTGGATCCACTATTACACACCAGAGAATAGAATGAGTGCCCGGCAATGGACTGAAGCCGGCACGAGTGCTCCGAAGCGGCCGAGGGAGGCTCAATGGGTCGGAAAGGATATGGCGTCGGTTTTCTGGGATTGTCATGGCATACTCTTCGTGGACTACCTCGAAAAAGGAAAAACTATCAACAGCGAGTATTACTGTGCATTATTGGAGCGATTGAAGGCCGAAATCGCTGCAAAACGACCTCACATGAAGCGAAAAAAAATTTTGTTTTTGCAAGACAATGCGCCGGCGCACAAGAGCATCGCAACCACGGCTAAAATCAATGACTTACGGCTCCAATTGCTGTCGCATCTACCGTATTCGCCCAAATTGGCTCCCTCGGACTATTATCTCTTCCCAAACCTCAAAATATGGCTCATCAATAAAAAATTCAGCTCACGCGAGGAAATCATCGACGCCACGGAGGAGTATTTTGCAGACCTTCCGGAAAATTACTTTTCGGACGGGATCGAGAAGTTGGAAAATCGCTGGAATAAGAGTATATTGAATAGAATAAAAAAAACATTTAAAAAACTTTTTTTTTTCATTCCCAAGGAGGTTACTTTTCACCCCACCTATTCTGTAGTAAAAGGCATTATGTAAATGTAGAAATCTAATATTTTCGTAATCACATCTATCCGACACTGCCTGGAGCCCAAATCAAATCCCGTCTTTAATCGAATTCTGGAAGTAGACACAACGGAATTGTCCTCGGTGGTACAACCTTTCATGTTTCTATCACAAATGCTATCATCCTTCAAATATCTGTGGTCGTCTTACTACTTCCAATTTGTTCGTGAGCTTCTGCACACAGCAACTGTATCTCTTTACCCATTTTTAACCATGCTTAACCGGCAAGTTATACTCTTCAATTTTATATTATCGAAATTATTCAAGGATTTTCCTTTGAAATGTTAAAACTGATACTAGCCTTCAAGTTGCTCAAAAAATTTTTATTTTTTTTCGATTAAAAAGAACAAAAACTATTTTCAAATTTTGTTTAGCTAATTATATTCACTATAATATACTCCTTCAACATTTCAAAGTGTAAAGTTTTAAGAGCCAAAAAAACCTGAAACAAGCTCGAAAAAAGTTTAGACTTGTTCAAGTGACGCACAGTGTATATTAGCATTCTCATACACCATTCATCAATCCAATATGGATTTATGGGCACTATTACAACCATACAGGTGGTTGTGAAAACTGGCAAAAAGATCGATATAATCTTTTAAAACTCTATAACCAACGTCGATGATCAGTGGAGATTCTTACTAAAATTAGCACTTTAGATAGTACGTTTTAAATTTAAAATTTTAATTTTTCAGGTTTAAATTCAAGCAGAGTTCTTGGGATAAGAATTTGCACTTTTACGTAATGTCTGCCTTTATTTCATGCCCAAAACTTGTTATCCTATGTCTTTCATGCATCAAATATTGATTAAATACCAGTTTTGTACAAAGTCTTCTCAACGGAACTTGTACGCGAAATATTAAGTAGCTGTTGTCTGCGGCCTTGCAGACTAATAAATAAAAGTGCACATGGTGAAGGACACATTGGCGTACGTAAAGGGGCCAATTGTTCCCCCAAAACCAAATAACTCTTGGAAACAAAATTAGTAAGATGACGAAAAAAAAAAACATGTCAAAATTGCACTGTATTTTGAAAATCGCTAGTTGAAATCAGTGACTTTTTTTAAAAACTTATTGTGCAAAAAAATGTTTGGTAAAACTACACAAAAGTAACTTGATTCTCAAAATGTCGAATCATATTTCAAATAAACATTCTGCAAAAAGAATCATTGAAATCGGTGTATTTTTGTAGAATTTATCATGAAGGAAAGAAGCAAAGGACCATATCACAGAAAAACATACGAACACACAGACAGGCGCTACTACTTTTTTTTTTATTTGATTCGACAAAGTGTCTGTCACACGCTTGTAACTTTTGAACCGTTTGACCTAGAAAGCTGAAACAAAAATAATACGTGATATTACATATGTATACAAAATGAAAAAAAAATATTCTTTCCGGGGACTGTTTTGGGATACAAGAATACGACATCCCATCATGCGACATGTCAAATTGTGGCGTACGTTTCCCTCTACCGCCCGTAATTTTCAACCAATTTAGTTGTTTTTTTTTTTAAATGTAGATAATTACGGTGCAAAGGTGATAGGCAGAAAAAATTACAAAAACATTGAAAAAACACTTAGCCATTTTTGTGTGCGATACCGTTGTGGTACATACAGCTGAGTACAAGAACAGTTTTTTTAATGCCTGGCGAAGCGGGCGGGGTTTAAGCTAGTTTTTATATATATTTTTTCCAGAAAGCTCAAAAACCAGGGTCATGTTATAACCAAAAGTATTAGTGCGAAAAATCTGAAAAAAATGTAAGACTGTAATGGACAAATTATAAAAATTCTTGTGGCTCACGCAGATTTTGAGGTATAGCAAAATATGTTGGTTTCGAAAGCTTTTAGTAGTAATAACTACCAGTGGCGTGGAGTGAAATTTCAAGAGAGGGAAGCCGAAAAAATGTTAAGTAAAATGTTTTATTCAAGACTTACCATTTTGGTGCTTATTCGAAACACAGACTTAAGATATGCAATCTAAGCCACGCTTGTTATACTTTAAGTCATTTGGGCACAGTCAAAGGCAGGGTTAAAAAGATTTCACACAATGTTAGAGCTTGAGAAAAAGTATCTCTAAGCATTTCCGTATTAAAATGCTTACAAAGTTGAAAAACCTCAAGCTTTTTAATTGAAGGGGTAGTTTATAAAACTTTGAGTTCCTTTTTTGAAGTAGTAACATTAAAAATTCCATGAAATAGGGTAATTAAAAAAGATATTTTGTAATCCGGCATTGAATTAGAAAAATATTCATATTTTGATTTGTTGTTTGAACTAAATGAACTATACCTATTCTTAATCTGACTTGTAACATTATCTATAATTGCTACAAAAATTCGGCTATAATTTGTATTTGAATCAATATTAAGTAGTCGGCGTTTGCGTGGAGGTTCTGAGCAGTTACCTACGCTCTCATAGATTGAGTCAAATGAGTTTAAAAATTCAGAATGAATCCATGACTCAAAACCCTCGATCTCTTGCTTCGCAAGCTCTATATCTTCTCTGCAATTGAATAAGACGTTCACTTTACGCGAATGATATTGCCATCGAGTCTCTGATACCCCGGAATGCCAGCTCTTGTTTTCCTAGAAGAACTACAGTGTCTATGAAACGCTTCATTAAATCGCGATTGCGATCAACTTTTCTATTATAAGCCTCGTAAGAATTCCCTAAACAAGTCGCCAAATTCATGCATATGCAAGCAGCTGCGTGTATGCCTTTTCATTTGAATATGTTTTTTTGGAAGAATTAATAAAATTGTTTATATCAAAGAAACCTGTGTGACTCCAAACACTAGGAGAATTAGAAAAAAGAAGACAAGGAAAACAAAACATTCTATTTAATTTGCAACTGCCAGTCAGCCATGGATTCTTTTTTGTAAAAAGACTCATGAAAATGATTCTGATAACCACCCTTTCGCTTATAATTAATTTTCATTGATGGTGTCGAGCGACCTAGTTCTATAACTTTTTTTTTTTTACAAAAAAGAAAGCTTACTGAACTCGTGGGTTTCTTTAGAAGAAATATAGAGACATCTTGTCTAAGAATAATAAGAATGTTCAATGGGTATATAGCTAATAACTATTCACTTAGCTCACTCACTATTTTATAATAATTTAATAATTTAAAACACTAACTTAACTACCAATATGTAATTGCTAAATTTTTAAAATTTTCTAATAATTAGCAGTCACAAAAATCACAAAAATTTGCATCCAAATTTTCAATAAATCACTCACACAACCGATTTGCAACCGTCATTTCAAATTTGCAAAAAAAAATAAATACCCAACAAGTTAGAAAAACCTCAAACGCCGTTCGAACCACTACATCACCCAATAACACGATTTTCGTCGGCTTATTTCGAACTGAAACCTTTCTCCTCCACCAATGTTCATCCACAAATGCCGAGAAATCCCGGGTTATTTTCCTCATAAGCGAATGTATGTTAGACAAAGAAATCCCAAATAAACTTCTACTATATGCCAGAAAGGAATAGAGTTGAAAGTTCGTACTGTGAAGAAATGAATGCATAAGCCGGAAAATGAATGGCTTTTCAAAAAAATTCATTGCACACTCTCTTGCTAGAGGAGTTCATACTTGACTCGCCTATGTGTGCAAGTTTGTGTATGAGTAAAAATGAATAAACAACCGAAGTGGTCGCAGCATTTCATCTTCGAGCGTGTATAAAGTTATGATTTATGAATGAAAAATGGTTTGATGAACAAATAATTGAATGTGATGGTTGGCAAGTGGCAAAATAAAAATTTTTGATATTTGAAAAGGGAAGCCGGAAGGAATCGGTTTGTATGGACGCCACGCCACTGGTAAAAATCCCAATATTCATCAGAATCCGTTAATTTGTTTTGTTAAGTTCCACCCATATATTACCCCCGCTTCATCTGTTTTTAATAATTTTCAACCGGGACTAGTCGTATGTCGGTCTTAACTTACAAGTAAAATTGCATCAAAATCCGTTCAAACAATCTTGAGTTAGGCGGCTAACAGGGATGATTTAAAAATTTTTCAAACCTTGCTCCACACATCTTACTCACACCTAATCCGATTTTGATGAAACTAACTAACATATATACATACAGTGCCGGTCAAAAGTTTCCGGGCATCATTAGTACGAGTACGTTCAAACAAAGTAAAATTAAAGACAGTTGAAAAAATAAAAGAAATATCGACTTAAAATGAGAACAAAAAAAATAACTTGAAAACACTTAAACACTTTTTTTTTTTTAAAAAAGCCGCCCTTACATTTTACTTATTTTTTATACCAATCTTGACATTCTGGCTAAATGTGTCTATTATTTCTGGTAGGATGTTGGTTCAGCAGTCAAGTAAAGTACTCCATATCTCATTCTTTAAATAGGGACATTGATCACGGACAGCCCTTCTCATAACAACTCGGGGTTTCGCTCCGGAGATTATGACGGCCACATCATATTTTTCAAAACGCCTTCTGCTTCCTTCTTTCCAGAAAACTTCTGCATAATTTAGATCTATATTTAGGATTTTTAATTGATTTCAATTATTCGTAGGCCATATGACAGAGAATTGTCTTCGAGAATCTTCTCGTTCTGGTCCTTCTTCATAATACCATCGATGCGAATAAAATCTCCTTGCAGGGTACTCGAAACATTTCCAGATCACAATTGAGCAGCTTAATTGTTGGCACCACATAGTCAGGCAACATTTTCTTGTTCGGCGCTTGATGAAAGTAAATCCTCGGATTTTTTTTTTATCAAATAGCAGGATTCGTCAGGCCAAAATAGTTTTTTTTTTAAAATTTCTCCCTTTTTCCATTGCCGGTATTATTTTACTCAAGGAACTAGAAAGTAATGCTAAATGATCTTCAGCTTGTCAATTTCTTCCATTCACAGAAGATAAATATTAAACAGAAAACATGGACACTATCATAGTTACAGAATTATAAAACAAATGCACCAAGAGACATAGGAAGTCAAAAGAATGGATAACCGGGTCATAGCGCCAGACTAGTATGTATAGTAAAAGTCGATCGGTTTTTCCACAAATTTAAGTCCTCCCATTGTTTCAAATTTTGCGGAAAACTTTTTTTTTCATTACCTGACTGCAATGTCAACAACACAGGTAAACAACACTGGTACAAAAAATTATCTTCGAAAAGAAATTGTACCTCCATTCACGTATAAAAATGTATACTTATAGTGTCCGTACCTATAAACCAAATTTCATCAGAATCTGTTCAGTGGTTATTTTGGACAAGACTTTCTGACATGATCACATACATACATAGAGCATGGAAGTAAAAATGTACCTAAAGATAAAATTAAGCAAACAGTATCCAGTTCACGGTGCTTAATTGTTATTGTAAATGGGTGACCCAAAAATCTAGACAACATTTTAGCTAGCTAGTTTTGTACATAAATTTTAAGCTTCTTTTTGGATGGATGGAACAAAATGTTTGTATATGAACAGATGTAGATACATATGTCTAGTTATGAGCGATTCAATCATGATATAATTTATGTCACTGGTGACATATTTTGATGGTGACAACATTCTCATGACATAATTTAAATTATTGTTCAAAATTGCTCAAACAAATAAAAAGTTGTAACTTTCGGTTTGACTCCAAACGACCTCAGGATATGCATTGTGTGCACAAATTTTATTTTCCCGATAAGGTTATATAACAACATCGTTTAAATGACCACCATGGAAGCTCTTTCAAACTTCGACTGTTGTGAGGTAGTTTTCGATGAATTTTCGGCTTATTTCTGGCTGTATTGCGGCCATAACTTCTCGGAGTGCTTCAAAGTTTGAGTATTGTCTACGAGTATATAGACATGATCTTTAAAAATAAGTCCAAGGGGATCAGATCACACGATCTTTGTGGCCAATTGATGTCGCCAAATCTCGAAATTAAATGGGCGGGGAAGTTTTCCTGCAATAGAGCTAAATTTGCCTGTGTTGTCTGTCACGTACGAGTAGCCCCATCCTGTTGAAACCACATGTCGCTCACATCAATGTCTTCAATCTCAGGCCAAAAAAATTGGTTATCATTTGACCGTAGCCATGAGAATTCACCGCAACAGTGGCGTCTTCGTCGCTTTCAACGGCCCAATGACGACGGCGGCCGGTCCAAACTATCACCCGTGGTGGATGTAATGACCCCTCAACGATCACATTTGGATTCTCAGAACCCCATGTTCTGCAATTTTGTTTAATTACGTATCCGCCGAGAGAGAAATGGGCCCCATCCCTGAAGATTTTGTTCGAAAAATCGGCCGTCAACTTACTGTTACTTTTGTAGTAAAATGCAACAATTTGAATGCGTTGAGTGGTGGTTAAATGATCCATATTTATTGTAAAATGGAAAGACAAGAACTAATTACCTGTCACTATGGATGACAGATGGATTTGACAGATGCATATGACAGGGATATGAAATTCCAACTCCGAAATGAGTGACTTAGTTGGGTTAATAAAATATGTCAGTGCGACATAATTTTGATTATTTTTTAGATAAGTAGAGAAGTAGGTATAGGTGGTAAAACTATTCTTAAATTTAAGGAAGCATTAAGCATCCGTGTAGAGAGCAGATTAAATTTAGCTCCGCTCGAACTAAAGTCTATAACGTGCCTTCAGAATGTGTGAATTTTGGTTACAAATACAGCCAACCCCTTAAAAAAAACATATTTACAACATTTTTTCTGATAAAATCACCTCCGTATAGCAAGATCTAATTACATTTGAATTAAAAATTTCACAACGTCGCTCCGACTTTATTAGGGATAAGAACATGAGGGATAAAAAACCGCATTAAAATCGTCCAAGTAATTCTTGAATTATTAGCGATCATTCAGACAGCCAGGGAAACATTTTCAATTTTATAATATGTATAGATAGACAAATATTTTTATAATATTATTTACAAACAAGCGATCATCATTGATAATTATTCCATGTATGGTGAACATCGAATTATTACTTTTATTGTGTGTTAAAAGTGCTATCGATTCTGTAAGATTATCACCATTTTTATCACTGCTATCCATAAATAGCTGACAATGACCTTATCATTTTGATCAATACTCGTACTAATATTTGTATCTATTCTAACTATTGGATCTATCTAATAAAACTGAGAAAATTTCACTTAAATATTGCAACAACCCTTTTTACCAGTAAATCCGATAATTGAGTATTAGAAAGATAAGAGTTTACCTTTCATACTTTCTTAACCACTTCTGCATACAAATGTATTACGAGTACCTTATCGATTGCAGAACAAGTTTCTATATATCGGTAAGCGGTAGCTTTTTATTTCAAATCTTTAATAATTTAGTTAGTGGTCATTGGACATGGATAGATTAGATTGATCAAATTATTTTGGGAGTGTCAGTGATTCGGAGATTGTTTAAATTTCGAAATATCATCTTAAAAAAAGTACTACAGACAAGGTGCTACGAGTATTTAAATGCAGGCCGCTACATCAAATTTCGGCATGGCATTGAAATCTCTACAAAAAGGTAATTTTTTCGTTTACTATTTTTTACCATTGAATGTTTTCTGTTAAACCTTAATAGTGTTTTTATGCAATCTTCAAAAAACTGTTGTTTAATATGGCAGACAAAAATTCTGGTATTGAGAAATTTTCTGTAGCAAAATCAGCGTAAGAAAATAAGAATTAAATACTACCTACTACATTGAATAATTGTGTAGAGAATCATCTCATAAAATTCATATGAATAGTAGTTATTTTCATTGCTAATTTTAAAACAGCTATTTGGAAATAGCAATGATGGCTATTTTCCATAGCTAACTATCCTAATCTCATTTCACATAAATAGTAAGAATGACTCTTTTTCATAGTTAATTCTGCTTCTGTTTTAAAAGATGCCAGGAGATTGCATTTAAGCATATCAATGACAACTATTTATGTGCATAGGTATGTAGGTATTTGTTGGCGTAACTAGGTAGAAAGAATTAAATTTATAATCAGACCAGGAACTCGAATTCCCGAGTCGCGGGAATGATAATAATAATAATAATCAAATATTAATAATGGTAAGCGAATTCAGTTACTTCAGCAGAAAATTTTTTAAATAATTTTAGATACACGGTTTACAATGAAATAGATAGGGACGTTCAGATGCCATAGAAGACAAGCGGCGAATGTTCCATCAATTTATATTATAGGTATTCAAATTATATGTTGATGAGGAATTAACAGGAAAAATAGGAGTAAATATTGTTACAACTTTTAACGGTTCCCTACAGCCTCTGGTATTACCCGCACTCTTGTGTTGGCTTGCGTTTATTTATAGTTGCATATTCAGTCTATTCAGACGCAACTTTAAATTAAGATTCATTAAGTTTCTGCCATGGAGTGGAGCGATACAGAAAACAGAATTGCCGTTATTGCCCTTCAGAAGTGCGGTATGGAAAAAGTGCTTATCTTCAAAACGCTGTAGCCGCTATGAATCAGCCGTATGTTCGTCTATCGTGCCATAAAGTTATTTGAAGATACTGGTGATGTGAAAGACAGGCAAAGAACGGGAGACTACGTACTGTTAGAACGACAGAAGCCATCAAAGCTGTGAAGGCACGAATAAGGCGTAATCTAGTGCGGAAACAAAAAATCTTGTCTCGTGAAATGGGAATTTCACAAATTTCAATATCTCGCACCATAAAGCAAGACTTAGGTTTGGGGGCATACAAAAGGCATACTGGCCATTTGCTGACTAACGCGCTAATGGAGAAAAGGAAATAAAAGTCGAAACGCCTGTTAGCTGATTACGCTGGTGCAGAATACCGCCGAATTCACTTTACGGATGAAAAAAATTTTACGGCGGAGGAAACATTTAATTAACAAAACGACAGAGTTTATGCCCGGTCATCTAAAGAAGCTGCTGAGCTTGTGCCAAGTGTAAAAAAAGGGCATCAGCCTGCGTCTGTTATGGTTTGGTGGGGAGTATCCTGTGAAGGTGTTACAAAAGTCCATTTTTGTGAAAAGGGAGTAAAAACTTCAGCAGCAGGCTACCAGGAAAGGGTAGTTAAACCGCTCAATCAGTCCCTCTTTCAAAACAAGCCGTGGACCTTCCAACAGGACTCTGCTCCCGGCCATAAGCCGAAATCCACACGAACTTGGCTCACGGAAAATGTTCCTCGCTTCATAACCATTGACCACTGGCCATCAGCAAGTCCGGACATTAATCCTCTGGATTACAAGCTATGGTCCGTTTTAGAGGGCATGGTGTGCACTAAAAAGCATCCAAACCTGGAGTCACTAAAAATGAATCTAAGGAGAGCAGGCGACAGTTTTCCAATGGAAATCGTGCGTGCTGCGATTGACGAATGGCCAACTCGTCTCAAGGCCTGCATAAGGGCAAATGAAGGTCATTTTGAGTAAAATGAATTTTTTTATGTTCAAAATAAATTAATAAATATTTGTGACCTATTTATTTTTTTGAGACCTATTTACATTTGTAACAGTATTTATGATAGTACTAGGTACAATGGTCATATTGGAAAAGCCACAATTTAATATTTCTTAAAAATACTGATTTCACTCTCTCGCATCTGAGACCTTCCGGTAAGCTATTAAATAAACAGGACGCAGGAACGTAGTAAAAGTGAGAAAAATGTGATTTTTTAATTGTAGGTACAATAAGGAAATTCTTGTTATTGACATGTAAATTGTAGTTTTCATGGAATCAAACAGCATAATACCCAGACTTCTCAAAAAAATGTCTAAGACTTTGTAGAAATATAAGCGCCTTAACGGAAGAATTTTTAGATTCTTGAACAACTTAAAGCTAGGAGTTTTCCGGTTAACCTTACAGATGATTCGAATTGCATGTTTTTGTTTAGTAACCATAGGATCTATTTTATGAAAGTGTGTAGAACCCCAACATGATATCCCATACTGAAGCTTGGATGTACATAGACCATTGTATACCAACTTTAAAATTAACGCATTACAGTAGAGACTAAGGTGATATAGTTTTCTCACAACTTTGTTCAGATATTGCTTCAAGTACGTAGTATGGTCCTTCCAACTAAGCTTAGAATCCAAACTGATACCCAGGTAATTGAAGCTCGGAACACGTTCAATATTGAAGCAACCATCTGAATAGTTTGCATTTTCGTTAAAACATTGTCTATAACAAAATCCGTCTATAGGAAATCTGGCGCAACTGGGGGAGTGATACTGCAAAACCATATCATTACTGATTGAACCTATAAGGTTAAATAACATGAATCTAGTTTTGATACTAATTACTAATTTATGTAGTTTAAACCATCTCCGCAATATATTCAAATCATTGTTCAAATCAATATATACTCGTATATTTAAGTAGCTCTTGTTTGAGTAACTCACAGCTGTATCATCAGTAAATGCTGTTATTTTACCCTTTAAGGATTGGAGGAATAATAAGTTCACAAATATAAGAAATAAGATAGGACCCAAATCTGAGCCCTGTGGGACACCTAAATTACTATAATTCTCAGAAATTACAATATTTCTTACTTTGACTCTTTGTTTACGATTTTTTAAATAGAACATGAACCCGCAATATACAACTTCTTCAGTAGGAATGCATGATCCACCCTGTCGAATGCCTTTGTTATATCGATGAATAAAGTAGCAGGAAATTCAGAGTCATTTTAACTGGTGTAAATTTCACCACATAACTTTAACAAAGCATCCTCTGTTGATCTTCCACTGCGAAAACCGAACTGAAAGTCACTAAAATACTTAGCATTATTTAAAAAAAAGACTGTATTCTGGACTTAATACCTGATATACTGATAAAAGGGAAATAGGACGGTAATTGTTCAAAATCGTTGCATCTCCCTTTTTATGCAGTGGAATGTGTGGACAAGTCTTCGAGAAAATACTAATTTGTTATAAAAAAACAACTACAACAATTGTTTAAGAATAGCAATAATGGCTATTTTTGATAGCTAATTTTCCTATAAGTAAGAGCCGAATCAGCTATTTAGGAAAGCCATTTAAAAGTAATAATTACATCTTTGGGTAATATTCTTCTCTACAATTTATAATACTAGCCGAGTTATTTTGTTGGTAACAACATTGCTGCTGTTATCCAACTTGGATGAAAAAATAGCTGGTGCTGCTGCAAATTTGTTTAGAGTGCACGTTCGCTAATACCAATATACTTACTATTTTTTTTCACATAGAAATTACCAAAATTGAGAATAGTTCTAACAAGGATTCTTAAACGGCTGAGTTTTACAGGATATAGGAATTCTTAAGCGATGGCATGAACAATTGAACAATGCAAAATATTTCTAACTGAATTTTGAAGTTACATAATTTATGTACACCCGTAGTTTGCGAATACTTATACTTACACCCAAGTGTAAAGTGCAAAGTGCAAAGTGCAAAGTCGGTCGTATTTGTTTTTAACAAATAATTCTAAGAATCAGTTAATTATTGATTTTTTTTTTTTTTTACTCTTCGCACATCACGAGTGAATATGCAAATTTTCAACTAACATTTCATTAATTTATCGATATCTTGAATTTATTTAATTATGCTAATACTTACAATTTAAAATGTTGTAGTCACATCAATGATTCCTGAACCTGATTTAGATTTGATAATTAATTTCTGTTATTATTATTTCGTAGTAATAAAATAGGCATCATATTTGCATACTGGCTTCATAATATGTATGATACAAAATTGTGATGCTCTGCATCATAATACGCGTCATAATCAGTTAGTATTCCAGGATGACCTGTTTGCTTATTTTCCTTTGCTTGATTTTGCATTGTTGCAGGCAGTTGAACTTTTCGAACGTTTGACAACGCAATACTGCGGTAGTAGCACTTCTCAGAACTCACACACATGTTTGTGTGCCTCTCCTTACAATTAATTAATGGATCTGGAAATTTGAATCAAACTTGATATCCCTATCCCAATACAAGTTGTTTTGGACGGCTTCAAGTCTGCAATTCACCAAATAAGTGCTGGTGTCCCCCAAGGCTCTATTTTGTCTCCGACTCTCTTTCTTATTTTTATAAATGACCTCTTGTCTGCAAACTTCTAATCCAATCCATTCCTTCGCTGGATGACAGTACCCTCAGTTTTTCATATTCGTTCCCTAACTCACGTCCTTGCTCTTCGGCCGTAGAAGAGGATCGGCAACGTATTTTAAACATATTAAATTCTGGCCTGAACAGCATAATCAAATAGGGTTCAACCAATAGAATTGAATTTTATGCTTCTAAAACACGATGCTGTCTTCTGTCTCTCAAGCGAAAGCGAAACCCTCAACCATTATCCATGGATGGTACTTGCATTATTGAAACCGAAAGACTTGCAATACTCGGTATGTGTATTAATAACCATCTTCGATGGAACGATCACATATTCAAGGTCGCCAAAAATGTTGCAAAATGTCTAGGATTTCTTAAACGGTGCAAGAAATATTTGACCCCGTCTGATCTGGCCTCAATTTATAAGGCATTCATCCGCCCTAAGCTGGAATGCCCATATCTGATCTGGTACACTCAAGATCGTTCTGCACATTCTAGACAGGGTACAGAATCGCGCGTTAAAACTTATAGGTGATAGAAACATTGTGAATTACATACATTCACTTGAACATCGGAGAAATGCCTCGTGTCTCTCACTATTTTATCGCCTTTCCCATAAAAAATGCTCCAGCAAAATAGCCAGTTGAATTCCTCCCTTTCAAAATTTCACCCGCAATACGCGACTTGCTTCGAATGCACATCAGTTCACCCTAAAGCCTAACTTCGGTCGTACTCTCAAATATAGGGATTCGTTTATAAGCCAAACGACACGAATGTGGAATGATCTAGCAGGCTCGGTATTTCTCCATCACTACAACCTTCAAACATTCAAAGCCAACGTGCACAGGCTTCTCCTCTGTTCTTCTTCCCCATTTTTCTAAACGCGCGTGCTCTGAAAAATATTAAGGGTATTTATACTCCTTTTGGCGCGCGCAAATTAAAAAAAAAAAAATATAAAATTATTAGTTAGTTTTACGCGTTGTAACCATGTAACTTAAGAACGACTGAACCAATTTAGATGACGTTTACTTTTTTCGTTAGAAAATTCCACAGAAAATATTTATGGTTATTTAAACACCACAATGACACGTAATAATCGCGACACATAAAAATAACGATAATAGAACCTGCGACAAAATAACCGTACAAAAATAACCCAAGAGCGGAATAGCTTGTGACAAAATGCAGGTTATTTACTTGTTGGATTATTTTGTCGTTAGGTTAGTATTACATGAAATCAACATCAGGGCCGGCCTTACAGTTAAGGACAGCATATACTCGTACATAGCCACAGCAATAATGAACAAAATATTCAAAACTCAACAAATCGAAACAAATTTGGAAGGACATGATAAAACATGAACAAAGAACAAATTACCTCCATCAAATATCTATTTCTCAGGTTCACCAACCATTTTAAGTTTCAGTTTGGAAAAATCACCAGTTTTCCACAGATACTCGTATGTATCTCCTATTTCCACAGATACTCGTATCTCCTATTGATCGCATGAAAAAAGTATCTATGACGGACTTCAAAATAAGGAAATTCACATCATAGCTACGAGTACTTTTGCTTTAAAAAGATATTGGTGGCAAGTTTATTGTTAATAACTTTTAGTGGCTTCGGGATCGCTGAATTGGAAACCGAAGATAATCGTAGGAGTTCTAGAGTTCCGAATACCATGGGATCAACTCCCTTTTATCATAGTTTGACTTGACGAGACGCATTTCTTATAAGGTGATGTAAACTATACTCGAAAATGAATTGAATAATAAGGAATGATTTTTGAATTGTACTCATAAAATACAAAGGTTTATAACAAAGGATCCGACAGATGTTGTTTTACGAAATATTTTTTTGTAAACAAACAATTATCATTACGAGTAGTACCATCGTCATACATCGAATTATTACTTTTATTGTGTATTTAATAGTGCTATCGGTTCTGTATCATCGTTTTTATCACTACTATATATGCCTCACAATGACCTTATATTTTTATCAATATAATGTGAATATATAGTACACATTGTCACTTTAATATTGCAATACTTAGCCCATTTTATCAACAAATGCAATAATTAAATATTACAATGATAACAGTTTACCCTTCGTGCACATTATGGTCGAATGTCAATCAAGTCTAAAATATGAAACGGATGGGTGACAGAACTTCTAGTTATTAATTGTGGCTTTTGTTGTTCATTTTTCAATAGTTATACGATCATATTATAGTGTTGATTTTGGTACTAATCAGATGAGCGGTTTTGGAAATATTCGCAATCTACTTTTTATTTTGAACAAATGTACATATAGGTACATACATATTTAATAGTGTAATATGCGAGCTACGGCTCGAGTAGATAAAACGATATTCTGTGAAATTATTTCTTTATTTTCTAGTCTATAGAACAATTCAAGTTCACACTATACTATTCTCTAGGTCTCTTTCTTCTCAAATCACTTTATCTCCTTTCAATTACTTAATTCACAAATCCAAACTAATTACTTCTTCTTGTTAACTCTCAACTTTCAATTTATCACAAAATTACAACTTCGGCTGTTATCACTTTTCCAATCTCCTCGTGCGGTTCAAAACCAACTGCCTTGCCTCGATCGCCATCTGTCCTTATATAGCAGCATTTCTGATAGCCAGAAACTTCTGGCAAATTCTTCGACCACTGGAACAAGGAAATTCTGATGTAATAATTCCAAGATGACAATAATTTCTTGCGGTTATAATTCTCTCTTAATTCCGTGACGTTGTCTTAGATATTATCCGTCTCTTATCGTGGACACGAACTGTGGACATGAACTGCGGACACGAACCTCGAATGAAAAGACACTTCGGAACGAAATTATGCTCGAACGAAAAGATACTTCGGAACGAAATTATGCACGAATGAAAAGACACTTCGGAATGTGTTGCATAGTTGTTGGAGCGTAGTTATTATGCTACATTATGTTACAATAGGTATGTAAATACCTGTAACAATGTCATCTAATTACAATGTCTTTCTAGTGAGTCCTGCCGAATTTATTTATTATATATTAAGCACCAGATGTTGTCTATAGCCTTGCTTCGGTGGGTTTCGCTCTTCTTCTTCTTCTTCTTAAAGTTCCTCTCCGCTACGGAGGTTGGAAATCATCGTTTTTAGTGTTCGTTTATTTGTGACACCTCTCATTATTTCTGTGGTGGAAAGATTGAGCCACTCCGTCATATTTGACATCCATGACAGCCTTTGTCCCCCCACAGTTCTTCTCCCATCTATCCTTCCTTGTAAGATGAGTTGGAGAAGTTTGTACTTGTTGTTACGCAATACGTGTCCTAGATATTCGAGTTATCTTTTTTTAATTAAATATATAAGTTCTCTTTGTTTTCTTATCCATCGTAGCACCTCTTCGTTTGTTATTCTGTCTGTCCAAGAAATGCGCAGTATTCTTCGATATGTCCACATTTCGGAAGCCTCTTATTTTCTTATCATTGCTCTTTTTAACGTCCAGGTTTCTACTCCGTATAGCAGTACCGACCAAATATAGCATTTAATCATTCTCGTTTTGACTTCTAGATTAATTTCTCTGCTGCAAAATACCTTTTTCATTTTACAGAATACCGCCCTCGCTTGTTCTATTCCACATTCTATTTCTTTATTGGGGTTAGCGTTATTATTAATTATCGTTCCTAGATATTAGAAACTGCTGACCTTTTCGATGTTCTTGTTGTTTATTTTCAGCTCAAAGTTCGGCATTTGTTTTTTCTTAGTTAATACCATAAACTTTGTTTTGGTAGTATTTATGCGTAGTCCATAGTTGTTACTTAGAATGTTGAGCCTTGTCTCACACTTCTACGAATCTCTATTTCTTCTGATTCTTCATCTTCCATTGCTATTTTTGCTTTCTGTCCCCAATATAGGTTTCTGATCACTCTGTTGTCGTTCATATCTATTCCTTTACTTTCAAGGATTTCCATCATTTTGTTGTGTTGTCAAAGGCTTTTTCGTAATCTACGAAGCATACAAAAACGTCTTTGTTCATATCCAAGCTTCGTTGAACTAGTATATTAAAAGCGAACAACGCCTCGCGTGTAACAAAGCCATTCCTAAATCCAAATTGAGAGGAGCTAACGCCATTTTTAGGAAGATCTTTAACGAATGGCTCATTAGGCTAATTGTTCTGTAGTCACTACACTGTACGGCTTTACTTTTCTTCGGCAGTGTTATGAAGATTGTTTGTAACCAGTCTCTTGGGATCTTGCCATATCTATATATTGCGTTGAACAGATTGACTAGTATCGGGATATTTTCTTCATCAGAAAGCTTCAGAAGTTCATTCGGTAAGCCATCTGGGTCTGTTGATTTTTTATTTTTGGATTCTTTTGGAACTTTCACGACTTCATCTTTCATTATTTCCGGTCCCTCAGACCCGCGAAAATGTTCTAATTGGTATCTTTCATCCATAACAAGCTCCTCGATGTATTCTTTCCATCGTCTCAGTTTGTCTTCCGTGCCCACTAAGATTTTGTCTTCCTTGTCTTTTAGCACCCCTAATTGCTTTTTTCTTCCAGTAGCCGAGATCTCCTTTATTTTCTTATGCAAGTTAAAGCTATCGTGGTTTCTATCATGCGTCTCTAATTCCTCACATTGCTCTTGATTCGCTCTTAAACAAATTACATTCAAATAAAGCGTAACAAAAACTAATACATATTGTAACATAATGTAGCATAATAACTACGCCCTCAAACAGGCAACACATTCCGAAGTGTCTTTTCATTCGAGGTTCGTGTCCACAGTAAGAGACGGATACGACGTCGCAGAATTAAGAGAGAATTATAACCGCAAAACTGCAAGAGGTTATTGGCTGCAGCTGTCATCTTGGAATTATTACATCAGAATTTTCTTGTTCCAGTGGTCGAAGAATTTGCTAGAAGTTTCTGGCTATCAGAAATGCGACTATATAAGGACAGATGGCGATCGAGGCAAGGCCGTGATGGCGAACCGTACGAAGAGATTGGAAAAGTGATAATGGCCGAAGTTGTAGTTTTGTGATAGATTGAAAGTTAAGAGTTAACAAGAAGAAGTAATTAGTTTGGATTTGTGAATTAAGTAATTGAAATGAGATAAAGTGATTTGAGAAGAAAGAGACCTTGTAAGGAAGGAATTTGCGAAGAATAGTATAGTGTGAACTTGAATTGTTATATAGACTAGAAAATAAAGAATTAATCTCACAGAATATCGTTTTATCTATTCGAGCCGTAGCTCGCACATTACAATATAATAGATGAACAGTATGGCATATCTTTGAATCTAAAGACTTGAACTTGTATCAGTAAAAGATCTACGATAGATTAGCCACATAGCACATCATTGAATCAGGAGGATTGATCTTGTATCTGAAATTAGAAGCCTCTTTTATATCTGTACGTCCAAAATACATCAGTCAGAATGCTCACATTTTCTGATTTTCGTAGGTCTACGGACTATGGCTCTATTAGATGGGTCATATGTCCATAATCAATTTTTAGATTTATGGCCAACATTTATAGGTCATAGTCCCATTTTGAACTAATGTACGAGTACTGTGGTCCTGTGGAAAGCGAATGGTTCGGGGAATAAGCGGGTGATCTACCCCGATGCGACACAATGGACCTATTTTTATTCTGATTATACATCGTAGAGGGACACCCCAAACCAACCAACCAACAGTATTCGGATATGAATGTGTCGAGATCACTAGGCAAAATGAGCGGGTTAAACCCATATGTCGATCAAATAAGGATCTCCCCTTTCCTTCGTTGGCACAACTGGCCTCCATTAGCAATTTCCTTCAGCTATATCAGGGTTTTTTTTTAGGTATTCTCGCACTTAGCTTTCGTTTCTCTATCTAAGATGGGTCAACTATTTTTCGTTGGCTGTCCGAGTGGGAGAAGATTATAAGCTTAGATACAATGCTTTTGAAACTATGCTCCATATACGATTGGATGTCAACTCGATACCCAAATTGGCCCAATGTCGTAGATAAACATCATCGTAGATGGATCAGTGGCAGCTTCGAGAAATGGGGGACGGTGTGCTAACCGCTACTTACGAAAATAAATTTAGATTAAAGTTTGGTTGGACAACCGATAATGCCAAGTAGATTTTTAATTAATTTCATAACTCAACAAAATAAACGGTGATTCAGTTAGTGTTTGCAATTTAGATCTGGCACTACTGTGGTTCTGTCAAAGATAAAAAAGCTGATATTTGACATTTGTGAATACTAAGTATTGACATTTGTAATAATGGAGCGGTATACGAGAGAGCAAGGCATTTTACTTGTAAAGCCCATCTCCGAAATGTGCATTATGAAATAATGTCGACATACATAAGCGCCAATCTCGTGGCGCGGTTAAGATAAATTCGATCGAACTGGGTCAGTGTTGGATGTAAAAAGATCAGTGCGTCCTCGTAGTAACTGATCACGTGAATATATCGCCGCAGTGAGTGACAGTCTTCGTGACAATCTGTCAGAATCAGGTCGCCATCAATCCCAGCAATTGAACTTTTTCTACAGCTCCACGTAGCGCATTTTAACAAAAGATCTGCATATGCATGTCTACAAGATCCAATTGACTAAGAAATTGAAGCCAGCAGACCATGAACATCTGATTGGGTGTTAGAGAACAACCAAGTTGATTGCAATTTTTCGAACAAAATCAACTTCAGTGATGAGGTTCATTTTCAACCGAAAGGCTACGTATCCAAACACATTTGGGGTGATGAGAATCCATGGGCCGTTCACGACGACATGATTGTGTTATACTTTCTAGAAAATTCTCGTAGAGCTGATGTAACAGTCAATGGTGAACGTTATCGGAACATGATAACAAATTATTTTTAGCTGCAATTCGACGATATTGATATGGAAGACATGTGGTTTTAACAAGACCTGCCACACAGCGCGAGAAACAATGTAGTTATTGCACACAATTGGCATTTTCTGGCCGCGTCATCTTTCGTTTCGGCTACCAAGATCGTGCGACATTACGCTGTTTGAATTTTTTCTTTGGGGTTATGTGAAGCAGAAAATGTATAGCAATGAACCCCAAATGATTCCAGATCTAAAGGACGAGATTCGAATCATTATTTATGAACTGTCGTAGGATTTAATGGAAAATTTCATCAAAAGGGCAGATGTTGGCAAGGGTAGCCGTGGCACCCATTTGGTGTCTAACCATTATATTGACATAAAAATATCAGCAATTTATCAAAAACCAAACCCTTATATTGCGAAATAGTTATTTACTTCAAAACCTAATTTTAAGGCTCAAAATCTGTAACGATATGGAAGGTGCGGGTGACGTTTCACTGAGACTACCCTCATTTTAATTAATTTAATTTCTGTTTGATATATTAATATACCTATCTGCTTGTCCTAGTGTTTTTCAGCATGAAAATCGTTTCAAAATAATTCTTCTCTCTTAAAAACTCTATCTCTCGTCCACATTCATTCCTTTTGCATTGTGCAGTCATGAATAGTCTAAATCGTAAAGATTTCTATGCCAACCATAGCTTAGATATGCAAATACACAGAAAAATTCATTCGCGTGCAAATTGATGTTTGCTGAAAAACTAGCACATGGAGAGGGCATTTATTTGATTTCCATTTACTAATACATGGAGTAGAACTGCTAAACGCAAAAGTATTGATTTATGCCCAGATCCAAAATGAATCACTTCACGACAACTACAAGAGTAGGTACGTACCCGTAGATTCAGCAGCCAATTGACATAAAAGGATTTTATACGAATAGATGAAGGCTTAAGGGCAGGCAGATGGTGAAATCACTTCTACTAAATAATTCCATGTGTCATGCTATGAATTTCAATGTTCACGTATATGCCTACATACGGATATGCCTGTGTTTGAGTTCAAATGAATAAAAAATCATAAAGAGGTAGATAAATGCGGAAAGGATAATGAAGACGTTGTGAGCTAATTAAAAGGAATGAGATTTTTTTTTTTTTTTTGTGCAATCATATTGCTTTGCGTGTACAAAGATCATCCTGGGACATTAATTAGCTATCTCATGGCAACATAGTAGTTCTGATGTTCTAATGCTGCATATTAATTGGAAAGTTTGTGGGAAATGGAAACTAGAAATTGCAGTACATTTGTATTTGTATTTGTTTTTTTCTTGATTAAAAGCTTCTCTTGTATTTTTGTCAAGTGACTAACACTTTTCAATATCGTGACGGATGTTAAATATTAAATAAGCAAAGGTGATTTCTGTCCAAATCATTTATAATATTTTTTCAGAATAAAGTGAATATGTAGATACTACTTACTCGTATGGAGATACATTCCCACAAGGTGAGGAAGGGGTTTAATACACCTCTATTATTTGGCTGTTTAAAATTGTTACCACAAGAACATATAGAAAAGTTACAATCCATATGGACCGGCTTATATAACACCCTTTCTTTCATCGTCCAAGCCATCCATAATGAAGTAGACGTGACTCTCTGCAATTTGTAGTTTAACTGCAGAGGATATGTAACTTCGCAATCTTTAAGAGACTTTTTCGGAAAAACTTTTGTAGATTTTTTTTTCAGGAAAAAGTGGTTGTAGCTCTCACCATTTCTATTTAAAATTCAAATATTCTGATGAAATATTCACAATAAATGTTAACCGCAACCGTGAATGACTTTGAAAAAGCAAAACATGGCTTTTTTGAAGAAAACGCCTGGAAAAAGTGGACGTGGCCCTATGGATGATTGGTACAGAGTCTTCCAATAGGGACTTTCGATATTTGACAGTTGATAGCGGCCATATTGTTGAAGCTACATCTGTCAAATTGGCTGTCATTTATTCAGTGTGTTTTGCCAAATCACCATGGACGGATGTAGCGTTCAACAACATGTACAAATAATAAAATTGTTTTATCAAAATAGGTGTTCTGTTCGGGCAACGTTCCGCGCGCTTCGCCCATTTTACGGTCGCCTTAATTGTCCTCAGTGTGGTGGATAAATTTGAGTCCACTAGTGCAGTAAATGATCAACCAACACCCGTACGTCGACGAAACGCAAGATCTGCCGAAAACATCGCCGCAATCCGCGGCAGTCGATTTCGCGTCGCTCACAAGAACTCGGCCTTTCGCACACCGCAACTTGGCGAACTTTGGGTCGTGACTTGGGGCTGCACCCGTACAAAATTCAACTGACCCATGAGCTGAAGTTAACGACCATAGACAACGACGTGTGTTCACTGAATGGGCTCTGGAGCAGTTGGAAATTGACCCTAATTTTCATCGAAAAATCATCTTCAGCGATGAGGCCCATTTCTGTATGAATGGGTACGTCACCAAACAAAATTGTCGAATTTGGGACGGTACCAATCCACATGAGATCCAGGGGCGTCCAATGCATCCCGAAAAAGTTACTGTTTGGTGTAGATTTTGGGCTGGCGGCGTCATCGGTCCATATTTCTTTGAGAACGACGCTAGCCAGGCCATCACCGTCAACGGCGGCGCTATAGGTCGATGATTACCAACTTCTTTTGGCCTGAATTGGATCATATGGATACCACGGCGCTACGTGCCACACAGCTCACGCTACATTGGAAATTCTGCACGAGCGATTCGAGAGCATGGTCATCTCACGTGGAGGTGATGTGAAGTGGCTACCGAGATCGTGCGATTTGACCCCGCTAGACTTTTTCTCGTAGGGGTTTCTGAAGTCGCAGGTCTATGCGAATAAGCCACAAACCACAAGGGCCCTCAAAGCCAACATAACCCATGCCATCGGTCAAATTCAGCCTGATTTATGCACCAGAGCCATGGAAAATTGGACATTTTGGATGCGCTCCACCCAGAGAAGCCGCGGCGGACGTTTGAACGATGTTATATTCCATTCATAATGGCATCGATAAGCCTTTCAAACGAATAAAAAATTTCGATGATATCTCACATACACTTTGTTTTATTTAAGTTTAAAGATAGGAAGCGCTTAATGAAATAAAGGGTCTTTCATTGTAGGGAAAATATTGAAAAAATGTATTTTTTTGAAGAAACACACCGTTTGTTGTCGGAATTATAATTTTTTACACTTGCACCACTTCGGCTTAAAAGAAAAAAAATTTATGAATGAAATTTCATCAACCCAGTTCAACATTTTTGACCCAAAAACTGTAAACTTACGGACATACGGGCAGACATAGCTAGATCGACATAACTTTCGACGCTAATCACAAATATACGAATATGCTTTTCGATTATTTATGGAAAATAATTTCATTCAAATGGCAGCCGCGGCTGGATTGGCAGTAGCCCATCCTATCAACCCCATTTTGCAGTCTATTTTCGATGGTTCGGGGCTCCATTTCACGAATAGCTTGATCAATATTGTGTTCGAAGCGTTTCTAGATTGTCAGCATAACATTCATCTTTAGCGGTACCCCACCAAAAAAGTCAAACGGCGTCAAATCGGCCCCTACGGAGGCCAAGCAACATCACCAAAAACGATTATTGAACTCAGTGCGAAAAAGATCAATTGTTGGACAGGTTGTATGACTCGTAGCTCCATCTTGCTGGAAACAGAGATCGTCCAAGTTCATTTCCTCAGTTTCTGGCTAAAAATCGGTTATCATGCCTCTGTAGCGCTCTCCGTTGACCGTAACGTTATTGCCATCGCCATTCCACGAATCACACCAAACACTCTACGACTACGTGTGGGTTTTCCGAGCCCCAAATATGGAAGTTTTGCTTATTTACATAGCCACCGAGATGAAAATGCGCCTCATCCGAAGGGGCTCTGAAGCCCAAACAGAGAAGCGATAACGAAACGAGTGGTCATTTTGCTTCAATTCCAGACTCAGTTCTACCTTGTAAGGGAATAATCCGAAGCCTTTACGCATAATTCGCCTCAAGCTAGTGCGGCTAATGTTCAGTTGCTTAGATCTGTGGCGAGTTGAGATTATCGGGTTTAGGCGTACAATTAAAGCAACAGAAGCAATATTCTCGGCTGAGCGCACAGGACGAACACGAGGATAACTTGTGTTATCAATTAGCATGTCAATCTCATGAACTTTCTTCACAAACTGGCGTACAGGAGGCACTCTTGGTGCATTATTCGCTTTGTTTCGGCAACACAACACTCACTTTGGAAATAAGTTTTCAATATTTCCTAACGTTGTTCAGAGAAAGATGGGCCACCCGTTACATACAACTACGCTGACTTAAAATCGTTTCCCGTAGTGCACTGCCTCACTCGTATTAAAACTGCGTCATTGCCAAGTCGACAAAAATTATATATTTTGAGATGTTGCCTTTGTTTCAATCGCCGCTGTCTTGCCTAGGTATTTACAAAGCTTCATAGGGTTGTATGGACTATGTACGTACATGTTCATGTCCTGTTCGCTATTCTTCTATGTAAGGCGAATTTTGTAGATTAATCCTTTCCTGGCTCAGTTGTTAGTGCATTGGACTACTGAGAGAGATGTTCAGATTTGAATCTTGAATTGTCCTGAGAAGCCTGGCAATAAAACTGTAGGTAACTTCCACTTGTGCGAAAACTTATGTAGTATAGATCAATAGCATTGTACTGGGAAAGCCACTAGGGCCCATCACCTTGATACAACGATTCTTCCAAAAACCCTTTTCCAACTGCTGCTTATGGCTCTTTTCGACTCCTTCAGTTTCTCCTTTAGGTGGCTTAAGTACGATAGTCTTGGTGTAAGTGTTACCCTTAAGTACCAATATTGTCTAACTACTTTCAGTTGCTCATGTGTACACGACCATTTCTCCCCTCTGATGTATCTTCCTGAATTGTTTCGAAATATCAAGACTTTCGATTTAGCTTCGTTTACACTGTTTAAACAGCTTGTTTATCATAAGCTACAATATGTTTGGCCATACTGCGAGAATGAAAATATCGTCAGCATAAAAGAGTACTTTGATGACACAGTTCTCGAACTCAATTCTACTTGGTAAGTAGGATGCTGGATCATCTAATTATAGACTAAACAATTGAGGACTTAATATGCAACCTTGTTTGACTCCTGTATTTGTGGAAAAACATTCTGATAGTCTGACACCGGCAATGCTGCCGTCTGCTTGTCGTTATATACTCGTAGGCTTTTATCCTTAGCCTTTTCTACGATATACGCAGTAAACTTAGCTTATAAAAAAACGCTTTCGAGTACAGAGAAAAGCGCTTTTGTTCGATTTTGCATGAGTGGGGTATAGGAGAGGACGGCTTTTCAAAAATCCTTAAATCAATTTTATTAGCCGCTTAACTCAAGAACCACTAACGGCTTTTGATGAAATTTGGGTTTTGAATTACGTGAACATGGGGGGGTACAACATGAAAATTATTAAAATCGAATGGGGACGGGGTGCTATATGGTGGGGGGTGGGGACATCTTCAATGGCCGGGTTTTAGATTTTTCTTGTTCAAGAAACTTTTTCCAAACAAAATATTTTGGACTCCTGGAAAGTTCAGCTTTAATTTAGTATGTCATGATAGGTTAGGTTAAGGCGGCTGTCAGCTAAAAGCCAACACACTTAGACTAATAATAGGTCCACTGTGATACCACGTGGATTTGGAAAGGGGTCTCTAGCCAACTAATTGGACCATTTGAAGCTTCTGATAAAGCGTGGGAGGTCCCTAACGTCTATTTTTTTCAAATCGATTAGGTCATGTTGCATGTATGCATGCATGCATGCTTGCCTATTAGACAGTGTCCAGTAATGACAGCAATTACAGCGCTGATATGCAATCTATTGAGAGAAATCAAATTCTTAGAGCGTTTCAGATCCAGCTTAGGCTAGACACGATATACCACTTGTCCACCTAGAATTTGTAGTTTCAATAGCGATCGGCATACCCAGTTCGTCAGCCTTACGATTCCCTGGAATGTCCCTATGCCCCGGCACCCAAATTAGGTGAATATTGAATTGTGCCGCCATCTCTATAAGAGACGATCGGCACTCTAGAGCTGTTAGAGAATTTATGGAAGATGATTCCAAGGATTTGATTGCTGATTGGCTGTCTGAAAAAATGCGGATATCAGCGGTTGATATCACGTTTTTCTCTAGCCAAGACAAAACTTCCCTTATTGCCATTATCTCCGCCTGGAACACGCTAGTGGTTTGGGAGACGAAAAGAGAGGTTTAGTTTAAGCCTATCAGAGAGACACCACCACCCACCCCGTCATTAGTTTTTGAACCTACGGTGTAAAAATGTGACTTACCTTCCGTAAATCCACCTTCTTCCCAGAATGCTCTGGAAAGGATGGTGATTTTGAAGTTTTTGTGAAAATTTAGCTTGGGTATGGTGTAGTAAATGTTTCCAGGAAAGATTTTAAAATTATTTAAAATGGAGACGTGGCCATATACTTTCTTGGACCACTGTAAAGTAGCTTTAAGGCGAATCTCGAGGGGTGTCAAATGAAATAGAGTGTCCATTGCTGCAGAAGGTGTCGTTCGTAGTGCTCCTCTAATATACAGATAAGCTGATCGTTGGACCTTGCTTAATTTCTTCTGGTTTATCGCCTTGTTCAAGGCAATCCACCAGACAACTACCCCGTACATAAGGAACGGTCTGATGACCGAGATATAGAGAGAGCCCATTTGTGCCTAATGTCTTTGTTTGCAATAGAAGAATGTGACAGTGGCTTTCTTTACTCTTTCTTGTATGTTAGGTTTCTAGCTTAGTTTTCTAAGACCCAGATATTTTGCTTCGTTGGAGAAGGTTAAGTTTATTTCATTAAGGGATGGAGGGTCAATGGATGGGATTTTATATTTCCTTGAGAAGTGGACTAGTTCAGTTTTATGGGGATTCACTCCTAGACCACACCGAGCTGTCCACCTAGATAGCTTATTTAAAGCGATTTGTTAGAGTTGTTTTAAGGTAATGAAGTGTTTACTAGAGACTGCTCGGACTGCTACAGGATTATCAATAGTTTATTAAGCACCAAATTCCAAAGAAGTAGGGATAGGACGCCACCTTGTAGGGTTCCCCTACTGACATATCTTCTAACAGATGTCCCACCCAGCTTTGAGTGTATGTCATATTTTTTTTCTTGGGATACATTCTGTCCCCAAAATCTTAACAAACTATTGTCCTTTTTTATCTGTCATCAACTCCTGCCATCAATTCCTGGCTACATGCTTTCGGGGATATCTTAACCAGAATATCTTATTGAATCATATAACTATCATCAATGTATTAATGGAACATTTGTCGTTTGTTTTAGTATTGATTTGTTTTACATTCTTATTTAATCTACCGAAGTCAATCCAACTTCATTACTATTCTATTAGATAGATACAGCTCCACATCTCAATTTTATTAACATTTTTATCTGCCTTGAAATAATCATTAGCTTAATGGTGTATCACCGCATCTAATAAATCATTAACAAAAACTATCTGACTGTCATGAATTTGTATCTTTTTATTTTTTTGTATTTGTCTCTGGCCTACAGCTGATTGAAAAGCAGTCTGTAATTATTGTTCTCATGTACAAAAGAAGAAAAACAACGAAACATCCTTGCCTTTATGCCATATCCTTAAGATACAAGGAATCCATAGAAAATCTCAGTTGTTGTTTTGCACTGCAATTATACATATATTCGCTTCCAGTCTTTACTGAAGTTTTTCCAGTCACAACTACTCATATTAAATTGTTCTTCGAATAATGCTTCATTATCTCTGTTCGGGTATCTGAATGTCGCGTAATGGTGTCAATATAATAAGGATGCTGCAAAACTAATAAGTATCAACATCCAGGCAGTTTTAATTAACACATTTGTAGGAATCATCGGTAATAACAAAGACAATCCTAACAAATAAAGAAGAACTTACCAATTAGCCGACATAAATAGAAATCAATTTGTATTGAATTACTTAACAAAATAACAATCTCTCCCTGATAAATGAATGGATACATGTATGGATACGCCAAAGAATATGAATTTAATTAGCAACGAACAAAGTACATGGCAACATAGATTAACAGTGCAATTAAAATGAAATAGAACAACCTTTGATGAAAATAGCCTCAGATGCAGTCAATTGATAGTGCATAGCTGATCTGAACATACTCATATGTAGGTACAAATACAAATCAGTTTTATGTTCTGATGACCTATGTATAGCATTTATATTGAAGTTAGGTATTGCACTTATAGCTTTATTGCTTCGGACAGATTAATACAAGTACTTCCGTATTGTATTTCGATGGAGAAACCGATCGCTCTTTCGCAGAGTGTCCGTAACCAATTGACTAGCGCCTTACTCTTCTGCGATATGTACCTACAACTCCACCTCTAAGTTAAACCGCATCAGTTACAACTAAACGTTGTTAATTGCTTTTGGAATCCGGCTCTATACATCCAATACGCTTGTCGGTCTGCGAGCCATATCTTGCTATAAGTTGCATGAAGAACTGATTACATTGCGGAGCTTGGCAGATGGGCTGATGCAAGACATGAGCCACTTTCTGTGATAAAATATTCCGAAGGTAAACTGTCCAGGGGGTACAACATGAAGATGTTAACCTACATCAAACACATAGCAAACGCAATTCTACACGCTTATCTGTTGTGAAAATTAACTATAACAAGCTGGCGTTTGATTTTTGTTATATTAGAGACCGCAACAACGCAAACGTAAACTAATCAACATCTGGAACGAAAGAAACCTCTTGTGAGTTTGTGATTTCACATTTCTGCGTTGCCTCAACTACGAATTGCATAACAGGTTTCGGAACAGACATAGCTTGTCAAAGGGACAAATCAATGAAGCCCGATGTGCTCGATATTGCTAGTATATGACTGAAACACGTCGTTCTTGTGCAGCCTTAACGCTCATCAAATGGTAAACAACCGGCCAGATTATTTGGGCGTCTATCTAACAAGGTCCACTGGATTCAGATTCATTAATCGACGACTTTAACGTCCACAACACCAACAGTTACACCACTAAAATGTTTGCCCCTTTGAAAAACATTCTAATATCTTATGCCAGATAATTACCATAATGATGGGATTTTTTCACCTCCTTTCCTTGGATGTTTCAGGAGAACTGTCAACGTTTGCACAGAAGCTGTGACCGAGATAATTCAACTTGGAATCAACTTCCAGCAAGCCTTGAGTTAACAAGCTATCGCTGCCAAGAATAGAGCCTGTAGACAATGGCGCTCCAACCCAACAGAGCAAACAAGGTCTAGCAGCTCTGAAATACTTGAAATGAGAGAAAACTACAATGAGAGAATCATCAACAAGCTTTTAGGCTCGCAGCCTTTATGGTCAATAGCAAAAGTGATAAGCAACTCTAGCCACTCCTCATTCCCACCTCTAGTAAAAGAGGTCGGATCACTAGCTAAGCGATATCTTTGCAAACATGTTTTCATGCAATTCGACTCTAGATCCTGCACATGCGGAGCCACCAACTCTCCCAAAACTGCAGTCACAGATGCCGGGTGTGAAGTTTCGACCTCATTTAATCCAAAGCATCCTTAATAGACCCGACGGAATACCAGCAATAGTAATTAAAAACTGTGCATCTGAACTAGCATCGATCCTTTGTAGGCCCTTTTCTATATCGGGCAGAAAATGAACCACATTCAACCGATTCAACCAAAAAGCGAAGAAGCTTGCCCCAAGTAATAAAAAAAGTCATCAATGCCAAAATAATCAATTTTCTGGAAGGACACGACTTAACTGGAGACTTGCTTGTTGATTTACATAAACTGCCTATGGATTTTGGCCATTGAGCTCCACAAAGAATCATCAGCTGTTGCCCTGATCACCTCAAAAGCGTTCAATGTTCAATGCGTAAAAAACCTAATGCTATCTCATATCTATGAAGCTGGATGCCAACGTGGGAATGTGTGAAATTGATGTTGGGAAATCGAATGGTTTGCCAATGCTTGACATGTATGTACGAGTATATAGGTGAGTCTAGATCCTCGTGGCCAGGATCTATTGTATAAAGATTATGTTTATTGTAAACTTGAACAATTTGCTTATGTGGGCGGGAGTTTTAGTCACATGCTTGAGTCTACTTGATCGTGTTCAGTGACAAGCTTGTAGACTGTGATCGGTGATCAGTCGGATGCTTGGCGCTCCTGTACCGGTATTTCCACCACAATTTTTTGGATGAAACATCGCTTTAATTTCGTTTTTGTACGAAAATGCGAGATTTTTACAGACCTTATTTTCCAGGCTCTTTCAATATTTTATTGGTCCTCCTTTAGCTCGGATTACTCCTATGGATCTTCTCCGCATACCTATGTTTTTTCATTCTTGTTTAAATGGTATTTTCAAAGCTTCATCTGATGATACGCTGTGGTTTCTAACCCTCTTAAGCAACGATAACAAGCGCTTAATGGACCATGCTAAGACCTGAAATTCAAGTGTGACATGGAGCATTGTCTTGCTGGAATGCAATATATGCTGGTCTTCTAGATCCAAACATGTTCTTATACGATGCCTCTAGCTTACCTTTCAATACTGAAATACAGCTGCCGCTGTTCATTTTGCCTTGGCATATGAAATTTTTAAACACTGTTAGCCGCCATACAGCCCCAAATGTAACACTCCCTTCACCATGCTTCACTGTGGTCATAAAGCATCCTGAATGATAAAATCCTTGGATACAACAAGCCTACAAGTCTTGTCTTGGTGTAGGCGATCTCAATTGTAGGCACAGAGAGTGGGATTGTGTAAGAGCAAATGTTTGAAGGAGTAGATACTATACCCAGAGTTATAAAAAAAAAATTATCATAAAAAACTTCCCTCTCATATGCAAGAACTAAAAAAATTGGTAAAGATATCGGCACCCAGTATATCGGATATCTGAGCGAAGTCTTTGACATTCATTTTGAATTATGTCTGAAAATCCAGTACTTTCTTGAGGCATGAAAAATAGCTAAGGTTGTACCTATACTAAAAGCTGAACAAAATTCTTTAAAAAAAATATCACGTTCGTTTTCAGACCAAGTATTTCGTATTTGCAATTTTTTTTTTAAAGAAAAAAATCGCCAAAAAGGACAATCTACAGGGATGATCTTTTTAGAAATTAAAAAAAAGCATTCGATTCTATTTAGCATAATGGTCTGTTATATAAAATAATTAATTACAGCTTTCTTCCGTTTCTTTGCAAGTTAGTGCAACATTTTTTGCCAGGTCGCTCTTTTAAAGTCCTTATTAATAGTACCGTTTCTAGTATAATTCATTTCCAGTCAAGTGTACCGCAAGGTTCTGTTCTTGGTCTAATTTTCTACAAATTTAGCTACGGCCGATTTTCTAAGTTTGTTTAACTCTGAAGCAGCCATTTTTGCAGACGATACTGCAATATTTTCATCTCACGAATTTGCTCTCAACGTCGAGATAAGTTTTCGAAATGCGATAGATATATTAGAAATACATATTAGCACTTTTCAGCAAATTTGTATTTAGCATTTTTAGGTAAACATTTATACTATCCACAAATATGAATAGTTTGGGTTTACTGCCACGCCTACTTTACTACGGGAAACAAAGTTATTTGAAATCGAAAAAAATATTTTAAGGGAATATGTAAATGTTAATGTTTTGAACAACTCATGATTCCATGTCCGTTTTGGCTAAATGTGACTGAATTTCGTTGGTACAGCTCTCAATTTGCTTCTTCAAGGCGTGGATGGTCGTGGGATTGTTGGCATAAACCCTAGATTTCAAAAAACTCCAAACAAAAAAATCCAACGGCGTTAAATCGCATGATCTGGGCGGCCAATTCTGATCACCAAAACGGAAAATTCCACGACCAGGAAATGATGACCGAGCACCATTAACTGTTATTGCCTGACCAGCCGTATTTTCAAAAAAGATTGATCCGATGATGCTTCCTGCCCAAAATCCGCACCAAACAGAGACACGTCGTGGATGCATTTGTTTCTCAACAATCACTCGTGGATTTTCTGAAACCCAAATTCGACGATTAACAAAGCCATCAAGATGAAAATGAGCCTCATCGCTGAAGATGAAAAATCAGCATCCACTTGTTGTTGTTCCATAATCTATTTAACGAACTCTCTTCGCTGTGCGTGGTCAGTAGGCTTCAATTCTTGACTCAAGTGCACTTTGTATGCATGAAGATGCAAATCTTTCGTGAGAATACGCTGTAGAGAGCTTCTCGAAATGTCTAATTCTTTACATTGGCCGAATTGATGTTCCTGGACTCTCAACAACACTCTCACGAATTGCTTCGATATTTTGTGGTGAACGACTTGTTGAAGGACGGCAAGAGTCTCCCTGAATTTTTGAATTAATCTCTTCACAGTTGATGAAGTTAAATCACTATTCCGACCATATTTTGTGCGAAAATTGCGAACTATAGCTGCCAAACCTTCATTATTTTTAAAATATTGCTCAACAATGGAAACGCGTTGTTCTTGCGTATAGCACTCTATTTTTAATAACCCTAAACTGTCAGCTGTTACGCTGTTTTTTTTTTTTTTTCGTTGGCAACACTTTACCGCACAATTGGCGCAAAATTCAAATCTTCAGTGAATTTTGGAACCCTTTATAATATCATACCCTTGTAATGTAAAATATGTGGTATTTTTTTTTATATGAAATAAAGATCTATCTAGAATCCCCAGGTCATCAGTTCAGTAACAAGAATCACACCACTGTCCACTTGACCTTCTGCATTATGTATGATCTCATAGCATACCGTCCATTTAAGGACTCCCCCCATTTCAGTGTTTGAATGCTCAATATCTCAAGTTTAAAATATGCAATATCAAATCATTAAAATCAGAAGCAGAAAATATACAACCAATAAACAAAATCATTTATACGTATTCGCCAATCGTACGAAATCTAATTTTAACGCCAATAACCTCAAAACGAGTGCTTCTACTGCAATGCGCGCATATCCTTAAGTATTTATTTTCATATTTGCTTCTTCGAGAGTCCAGTGTGTGGGTAAGGGGGTTAGGGAGCACCGAAGGAACGTGATTACGGTGCTTGGGTACAGCAGCCCCAGGCCACTTCAACTGAATAATGACCTTCCGATGGCCTGGAGGGATAAGATAGAAAATATGCGAGTAGCTGTATTGTTGTGCCCGTGTCATTTCGAAGGCTAATGCATAAATCATAAAACGAAGGCAAAATCACTGTTTGCCTTGTTTTCAAGGTTAATTTGTTGGTCCTGATGGTAATGAAAATACAAAAAAATATATACAACAGCGCAGTTCGTTTGTGATTTATTTACAAAAAAAGGACATTTGCTGTCCGAAAAAAATTACCCAAGCTACTGCTAAAGCGGAATTTATGCTCGAATAATACTCGCACTTAAATTGCAAACATTTGCATTAGATTATGAGCAACAGTATGACTAACAAGAATTAGATTATGGTATAGTTGACCTGTTTTTTTGTGTTTGCTTATTATCCTTTGCAACAAATTTAAACAGCCAAACCAACTGCCAGGAAAGGATGAAATTTGTAGGGAAAAGATACCCCAAAGATTAAAAAAAAATAAACGCCGAACGGAACGCTAGTGGGCGTTATGCATAAATCATTTAGGCAAGGCTACACTTGTATATCATAGAAAACCATTGCCACAAGTTTCTGTTGGTTCATTAGAGTTGTCAGACGGCTTTAAATCCGCAGAATTCAAATTTTCAAATGACACTTCAGGAAATTTGATATTTAACATTTTTAGGCTTACTGCCACGCCTACTTACGTGAACCTAAAACAACGTGTTCTCAACAAAGTTGCTTGAAATCGAAAAGAAATATTTTTATGAAATATTTTAATTTTTCTACAATTCTCCCATACAATATTTATATACACGCCCACTTTGTGGGGGCGTTTTATTAAAAAGTAAATTTTTTTTTTTCTTTTAAAAATTTTATTTTTTCAATAAATTTGTTTGAAATCGAAAAAACTCTGGTCTAGGATTGCATCCGGCAAAGCCGAACTGTACTGTTCATTAAAAAAAAGGAAACTATGATAGACAAACTCGATCTTTCGAAGCTCAATGGGATCCTTCTGGAACTCTCCTCAGAAGCTAAGTATCTTGGATCTATCTTGGAAGAAAAACACAGAAAGAATCAAAAAAGCACTATGGCTTTCTACATGTGTGAGAAAACCTTTGGTAAACGTTCGGGCCGTTCATAATCCACTATATACTGCGATCGTCAGATCTTTTGCTATCTATGACGCAAAAGACAAAATCAGATATCTCAACAATTTTGCAAAGGTACAAAGATTAGCCTGCATTAGTATAACAGGAGCACAGAGATCAACACTGCAGGCAGGGCTAGAAGCGATATTAAATCTTCTTCCACTTGATGAAAAAGAATCAGGCTCGTGGAAGCAAAGCTTCTATGGACACGGATACTCGTAGTTCATAGATACAGAACAATTGATCTCGATAGAATAACAATACGTCATACCTTATACAGACTTCGACAAGAACTACTCCATTTTTATTTCCAAAAGAAAAGAGTGGAAATCCAATACATTAGCCAATGACCAGGATACCAAACTCTATACTGTCGGGTCTAAAATAGATATATGAACCGGCGACGTAGTTTTCTGTAAGTCACTCAAGATCAACGACTCATACAAACTACTGGATGACTGTAGTATATTTCAAACTGAAGTCTTCGCCAGTGAGAGGGCAGCACAGACTATATACACAAAGAAACAAAATCCTTCCAGGATTACAAACTTCGTAGATAGTCAATCTGAAACCAACGTACTAGAAAGCGTTACTTTAGATCAAAGGCAGTTTCCAGTTGCCGACAAGTCTTGAATAAAATATGCACTACAAAGTCTGGTAAAGGGCTAAAAGAGCATTAGCATTGAATACACTCATACATCAATGACAATTCCTATCGGTGTACTGAAAAGATGGATGTATGTTAAGGCAGACCTTCTGACGTACCAGAGGTGACTGTCTTATATCTCGCAGCTTATGGTCAAAATTGAACGAAAAAAGATCTTAGAGCCTGCTATGGCTAAAAGAAAAACTTGTATCCTAAGAAGTGTACTGATGGGACACTGCGCAATAGGTGCAATAACCGTAACTGCAGTATCTGCCAGAATACGAAAGAAGTAGAAAGTATCACACTTGCTTTGTAAAATGCCCAAATCTTCAAACTCATCGCGTCCCTTATATGGAAAACAGACTGATTGAGGAACTCGAGGTCCTGGTACAGGTTTCACTTACAAACGTGATCTATGTATTTCATCAAGAGTGCATGCTGGTTTGATAAAAGATCAGCCGAAGGTAAATGTAATTAGACCTAGTACCACATACAAAAGGGGAACACAATGGATAAAATGGCCCACGTTCAAGCACTCCCAAAGTTCACTTCCCCCCAAACCGGATTTAACCTTGCACACTTACAGCATAGACCACGGTGCATACTGTTATGGTGCTGATTATATGATTTTCGAAATACATGGCGTTTCAGACAATATGTTTCAAAATCCCTAAAATTGATTTTCCAGCGTACATTTACACATTGAAAAAGCCTCGAATTGCAGGCTGCACACTTACCGTAAGAGAATACGTGGTATAACGTAAGGCAGACACATTTCCGATTTTCAAAATACAGAGTGTAAAAAATAAAAAAACACTTTAAAAATCACTTTAATATGACCTGCCAGTGAGTGACCAAGACCTCTCAAATAATCTGGGAAGATGAAACTTTACACACTTATAAAATGAAAATGAACATAATGAAGACCAATATATATACAATTTTACAATTCGTGTGTGCGTCTTCTCACAATTTTCAGGATACCGGGTGGGTGTTACATAAAATATCTCAAATTTGTGTCCATCAACACCACTAATTTCATGCAAAGTTAAAATTTTCCACACTCATCTGACGGACTAAGGTTCAGAACTTTTAATAGCTAGATTTTCGATTTGCAAAATACAGGCTGTTACAAAAAGACTACCTAGAAGGATTAAACCTTGTACACTTATACGAGTAGTTTACACCACGGGGCAGATCCGTGCATAGATGGATTTTCAAATTTAAAAATACAAAATTTGAACAAATCATTTTTCACATGTATCCGACGCCAGTTATACGCCGCCGGATATCCTTGTGTCGAAGTCTATAAAACTCAATGAGAGCATTCGATATACGTTTTAAAAAATATGTCGAAGACTTGTAATGGATTGCTAATACAAAAATTGGACAAATCATGTATATATGGCGCTAAAACAGCCAGTATTTTTCACATGTATCCGACGCCAGTTATACGCCGCCGGATATCCTTGTGTCGAAGTCTATAAAATTCAATGAGAGTTATAATATACTATTCTCCGCTTGTCGGACAAAATTGGTATTCATCAACCTATATCTTACCCTCACTCCAATAAATTTTAGTGATCTATAGATGAGACTATTTACACATTATACGAGTTCTAGAAACCAAAATTAATCAAAATGTGTGTGATGGTTCTATAAAAATTTATCGAGTGATTCTTGAGAATAATTTCTTTTTTTTAAGACTTTTTTAAACTTAGTCGTCATTATCGTACCTTCTATCCAACCAAATATCTTTACCACACTATACCAGTTTTAAAAATTAAATTTATCCAAAATCTATTCGGCGGTTAGGCAGGTATGTTTGTCGAACAATGAATACGAGGGTGGGTCAATAAGTCCCTGAAAGTTAACCCAAATTGTGTCGTCACCTTAAATTTAATTTTTTTTTTTGTCAAGAATCATCTTTCAAAAGAACGCACCCAAATCTTCAGACAGATCTGTCAAACAGTTTTGTTGTGGCAGCCATTTTATTTAGACGCCTACTAGCATTTTCGTTAAAATGGAAAAAAGTGAATTCGAGTGCTCATTAAACACTATTTTTTGCGAGAAAAACTATCACGCAATCCAAACAAAAGTTTGACAAATATTATAGGGACTCTACACCATCGATTGGAACCATTCACCAGTGGTTTACTCAATTTCGATGCGATCGTTCAACCACAAGTGACGCCGAACGTTCTAAAATTAATCAAAATGGGTGTGATGGTTCTATCAAAATGTATCGAATGATTCTTGAGAATAATTTCCTTTTTTTTAAGACTTTTTTAAACTTAGTCGTCAATATCGTACCTTCTATTCAACCAAATATCTTTACCACACTATACCAGTTTTAGAAATTAAATTTATCCAAAATCTATTCGGCGGTTATGTTTGTCGGACAATGAATAATTGTATATCCGGCATCGAATGTGCAGATACTACAAAAAACTGTATTTCCGACGACGTGTATGCGGCTAACTGATGTATCGTGTGAACGCCGTCATTTAATTCTTTGATGGATTCGGCGATGGATATGTCACCCGGCGCCGGATTGAACTGAAGTTTGCCCGCCAGACGTATGTTTTGTATATCGGTCGCTGGAAAAGTGTACACGATCTCATTGATTTGTATTCACTTCGATTCGGATATCCGCTGGCGATGTGTTAAACTGGGCTAACTTAAATATAAAATTTTATATACTCGTAAACCCTTAGAGCGATTTTTCTGCAAAAAGATTTTTTCAAAATTGTCCATTTGTAGGTAAAGTACCGTTAATTCAGACAGGCGGGAACAGCTAAATAAGTAAAAATAATGCTTTAAATTATTTCTAAAAATCTGTGGCAACTTACCACCAATCCAAGCTTCCCAACCTCGATATTACCATGTAAAGCCTGGAAGGGCGTAATTATGTTTATGGGTTGTCCACACATACTCGTAAATTTTAAGCAATTTTTTTTTTTTGTCATCACACTTCGTCGGGCAAACATAGAACCCCCCCTCCACAATTCTTCACATATTGCCTATAACATTTGGATCAGGCGAAGTCAAAATTTTAACTCAAAATCGAATTCGGTCCTATTGCGGACCGTTTTAAAAAACTACATCCAAAGCATTGAGCAGCTCCACTAAATCATTGAACTTCTTATTACGAAGATGAGTCCCATCAATACTTTGAAATATATAAATCATTTTGATATCAATCGATGTTTCTTTCAAATTTGTTCCTTTAACTTACCGATTATTCGTATTGGAAAAGTCAAATTCATTCTGCAAATAGTGAGTCAAATACGACTTTTGGCCCTCACTTGTTCTATTTCCTCTGCTTCTTCTAAATCTACTTTTTTTTTTCAATTTCTTTACACATTAGGATTGGAACACAAATCTCACAAATTATGATATCCTTTTGACATCTAAATATATTTTAAGCTATAATCGGAAAACTAGACTTTTCATTGGAAAAAAAATTAATCGCATTAATTTTTATCGAACGAGAATTCGAATCCGGGCCCTTTAAACTTTTGGACCGCAGTGTAATGTTCTTCCATTAAACCTATTCAATTTTATTTTTATAACATCAGGACCGAATTAATCGCTTATCTTGTTTCTTTTATTTTCATTTCAGAAATGGAAATCATTCCTGAAGGTAAACACTTCCGTTTGGTGCAAGAATCTGAGCTTCCAGAAATTTTGGAGTATTTGGAAAGATATCTACCGGAATCATTAAAGGTATGTCACACATTGCATTATCATCTTTATCATCGATTTGCTTCCAATGTTTCAACACCAGTGCAGGATGACAAGGTCATCATTAAACAAAAAACAAAAATGTATCCGTACCGTATACGAGTACAGTATCTCAAATATTGCATCACATCCTTTTGCGCATTGAATTTCTTCCTTGATGTTGGGGATAATATTGTATTATGCATATTTTTCTTTTATCTTATTTTCTTTTTTTTTTTTTTAAAAAAAAAAAGGAAAATAATCCTTAACAGGATGAAAATTCAATTTCAATATTTCCTCTTTAATTTAGCGATCCTTTCATGTGAGTAAATTTTGTTGCCATACACGTTGCGCTTATCCCTGAATATACATAAACTTTCATTTATTTATTTTTTGCTTTTTTTTTGTCCATGATTTTTAGAATGTAAATGGATTTTGTACGCGACATTGATGGCTAGAGGGGACTCCTGATAGGTTAGCTTAAGCAAGGACACGTTTTTCCCTTGTGTCATTCTTCTTTTTTTTTTATAAAATTATGACATTTAAGTAATGTGATACGTGAAAGTTGAAGGTAGATAACATTTTGTCATACTTTGCATTTATGCTTTTGACAGCGTCTGGATATGACGGGATGAAGGTATGTCAAATGATTTATTGGGTAATTTGTAATTATGGCATGTTGTTGATTGAATTTTTGACAGGTTATAAAAGTTGAATTACTTTTGACAATTGTTAACAGTTTTGGATTTTTTTTTTTTTTTTGTTGAGCTGATTCGGATGAATACCCTTGGTATGTGTGGGATACGTAAGTATCGATAACGTGGCACCGTATATTAAAATACTTGTTTTAAGCATTTCCAATCTGGCTGAATTTAAGCCTTTTGAGGATCAATTTAAACTTGCGCTTCTGAAGATTTTAGTAAATGTTCAAGAGAGTGGGATTCTCAATTGCGTTTGTGTGTCCGTTTGTGAATTTTTTTCTATATTTCCGAACGATTTGAGAGAGATTTGCACTACGAGACTTCCTTCTTCATGCATACAAACTTCTGCTCTGATTTGTTAGCTATGCTAAACAGATCTTTAAAGATTAGCTTGGAGGAATACTTGAATCTTTACCGATCAATGCAAAAGGGATATAAGAGGTTAATCCGAGCTTCGAAAAGTGCTTCTTGTAGGAATTTTAGCGAAAATATAGAATCACTTAGTGGAGCCAGTAGTTTAGTTAAAGTTCTCAAGAAGGGCATATCAGCTAAACCGGAATCACTTAGAAAAACGGATGGTACCTTTACTGATATGAAAGCGGAAACTTTTAGTCTTCTGCTGGAAACTCATTTTCCAGGTAACCAGATTACAACTGGGTCACAACCCGAACCGATCACTGAGGCTAAGAATAATGAAAGGCGAATAAATCGGCGCAGTTTGTATGTTGCATCGGTTAGGATGATGATATCAAATACGGTGTAGCGCCTTTTGAGGGTTTCAAGTCACCTACTACTGATGGAATATACCCCGCCATGCTATAATAAGGTAGAATCCAGTTGCTGTTTGCTCTGAAGAGAATTTTCACTCCTGGCCTGGCAATGGCATACATACCAACACCCTGGTAAAGTTAGAGCGCTTTTATACCTAAAATCGGTAAAGATGACTATTCGGTCTGAACAGCATAGGAAGAGTGTGCAAAGTTGCTTTGAGATTACATCCTCTATCCGATATGCAACATGCCTATCAACGTAGAAAATCCTGCGATCCTACGCTGCAGAATCTAGTTGGCAGAATTGAATGCTCTTAATAGAAATGAGTACGCTATGGGAATTTTCATCGATATTGGGGGTGCTTTTGACAATCCTACTTTTGACGGTATGTGCGATTTTCCCAGACAACACCATTAATGTCGTGGATTAAAGCAATGCTAATGAATAAAATTTTTGGTTGTGAATGCGGATTGTTTTCGACATGTAATGGCAGGGATTAAAAGGGGTTACCCTCAAGGTGGCGTCCTTTTTTCTAAATACTCTCAACAGAATGATGCTCTCTTTACGAGAAGGAGAAAGTTAGCCGGTCTAACTCAGCCAGTACTTAAAGGCGCCACTATCCGAATCTCTGTTTCTAGTTGGCTTGTTCTTGCTCGAACCAGCGCGTGCTCCTTATGAATCTCGTTAAGTCCATCAACGGTGCATATGCCAACTCACGCAGTTCTCCGAAAAATCTGTTTCCCATATGGAGGACGACGGTTGTGGGGATGTGGGCAGTCGCAGAGTAGATGTTTGACGGTTTCTATTTCTTCTTCATCTTGATAGCTTCTGCACTAGTCCGGGGAGTTTATATCCAGCCTTTTGGCCATAGTGCCGATCGCGCAATGTCCCGTCAGTACACCAAAATATGTCACTGGTTCTTTCACTAAACTCCAAAGAACAGTTTGTCCCGGTTGCACAGGGCCCTGCTCTAACACCCCTGGCTTTGCTCTAAAAGCATTGTTGAACCTCTCTTCTCTTGATATTTAAATATTGTGGGCAGCACAATGAAAGCTATCTTCCGCTTTAATCGAGGTGACTGGTGGTGTAACTTTCTTCTTAACGCCACATATTTACCGATTTAATCTTCGCCTGAAGTTCTCTGCTGTTGATGTTACTCGTATTGGTGCACCTACTCAAAAACTTTTCCATCCACCTTTACTATTGCTGCTCCAGGTTCGATGCGTATTACCTTCAATTTAGTCTTTTCGACATTGAACTCTAGCTTCAGTGTTGCTTATGTGTTTTTCCACATTTTTAGACTATTTTCCAGCTTTTCCTCAGTATTTCCAAACAGCATTATATTGTCTGCGAGTTCAAAGGCTTGTAAATAGATAGGTTGCAACTGTCTATATTCAACTCTAAAACAATTCTTTCCTGAACTTGTCTCAAAATACTTCCTTGTCTCACTCCTTCAGACGTCCTGAATTCCTCTGACATTATATTACATGTCCTTATGATATTAAAGGTTTCTTAGTATATGCCTTTGATGGCCCGTACGAGTCCTCCCTCCACCCCTTTCTTCCAGAAGGTTTCCCAGATTTTCTCTCCGCTTATCATGTCGAACGCTTTCTTCATATCGATAAAGCAACTGAAGTCCAGTACAGTGAAAATATGGTCTTGGATACTATGGGCTTGCCGGAATCCGCTTTGAATGTCTGACAGCGGTTTTTCCACTCATTTCTGAGTCTACACTCAAGGATAATCTTGTACACTTTCAGGATTGTGGGAAGGAGCGTGATCCCCTATAATAACCGCATTCTTTTGTGTCTCCTTTTTTATGAATAGATAGGATAACTCCATATTTCCAATCCTCTGGAATTTTTCCACTTACCCAATCTTTTCCGAGATATTTGGTGAATTCCGGTGCTATCTCATCCATGCTCGGCGCTTTAGCTGGTTTGATTTTCCACAGTGCTGTACCGAGCTTTTCCCTTGTAATAGGATTTTCTTGTTTGGTCCTTTTTTATGTATGATTCCTGCTTCCCATTCTTTTTCTTATCCTTCTACCTCTTCATTCTCCTTAATGTTCAACAGTTATTTCCATCTGTTTACAATTTCGTCTTCTTCCATTAGTACCTCTCCATCCTTTGCTTTGATTGTTTGCAATTTAAATTCTTTCTCATTTTTTAGCTTCTTAATCATTCTGTAAAATATTTTGGAGTTTCCCTGTTCGTTTTCATTATTTTTTCAAAGTTTTCGAAGGCTCTTTGCTTAGGCTTCATATTCAGCTTTACTTCGGTCCTGTAGGTAATGTTTTCAAAGCTTTTTCTTAGTATTTAATTCTTTTTTTTGTTTTTTTGTTACTTCTATATACTTTACTATGTCCGCATATTTTTTTGCTACATTGAATATCATTTCCTTAAATTTTAGCCATCTCATATTAACATTCATATTTTTATTCTTATAGCATCTCATAACTTCTTCCTCCATCGCTTTCAGGTATTTTCCCATATTTCTTTGTGTTTTGTTTCCAAATTCTTTTCCTGCCCATCTCACATTGTTCTCACCTTCAACACTGCTTCTACCAAATAATAATCACTTCCGATGTCATATCCTCTTTTGACTCTCGCATCCACTATTTCTCCTCTTTTAGTCCTTTCTACTATTATATAATCAATGATCGATTTATCCCCCTTGTTGACCATTTATCTCGTGTATTTATGTATATCTTTGCGTGACCAAGGTGTTTGCGATTACAAGGTCGTTGACGATACAGAATTCTAGTACATAGCCTTTTCCCATTTGTCTTGATTTTCTCTTCTCCATTGGCTCCTGTCACTCCTTCCCATTTCACATTATCCTTTCCCGCTCGGGCATTAATATCTCCGGCTATAATTAAAACTCGTTTCTTTTTCATCATATTTTTCGGATTCATTTGGTTCGTAGAGTACGACTATGGTTTTCTGTCACCACTTTTGGGCCTTAAATTTTGATTTAGGAATATGAAATTTGGATTATAACCTACTTAGTACCCTTAGTAGGAACATTAGAATTAAAATCCGCCAACAGACACGCCCACTTTAAAAAAAGTCCCTTTATAAATATGTTTACTAGATATAGAATATCGCCTTAACAAAATACATAGTCGTTCACATTCTCTACAATTCGTCCATACATTATATAATACAACGCCCACTTTTGGGGGGCGTTTTCTTAGAAATAAACCTATTTTGCTTTCTCAATGCTATTTACGGTGATAATTAAGTCTTATATTGAATATTTCACCAGAATTCTTGACTTTCGGTTACAAATGCGACTGCCACGCCCACTTTGTTCTTAGAAAAATTATTAGCCGTAGATTATGTGATAAAATCTGTTAAAAAAAATCTGTCTCTGTACAAAGACTTCAATGCATTTGAACCAAAAAGTTTACAATGCCAGTGAGATGAGAGATAAGGTATCTGTATGTTTTTCTGTAACTTTCTGTATGTTTTTGAATATCCGTATCTGCAAGTATTATCCGTATCCGCGAATATTAATATTTTGGTGATACAGCACATCCCTGCAGTGAATGGCCATTGTCGCCATTATAGGGGCTACACGCACACTGGACATGAGGGCATATGTCAAAAGCTTTCTAAATGGTTGTGATTCCCGTGTTTTATGGCAATCTGGTGATTGCTCTCATTCTGCCCACCAGATTGTCGCGTAATATCGGGAAAAGGAAAAGGTCAAATGTTCCTAGCCGTACTATTTACTTATATCCATATGTCGTGCGAGTTTATTTGCATGTTTATCAAATTTCAAATTACATAGTTTATTCATCCTCTATTTTAATTGCCAGTACAGGCCGATTCGCCGGAAAGTCCTTGGAAAGCTATTATCTACATCTGCTTTTTTTTTTTTTTTTTTTATAATTTGCGCGCGCCAAATGGGATATGAATACCATTAAATTATTTCAGGGCACGGGCGTTTGCAGAAATTGAGAGAGAGAGAAAGGAAGATTGGTGTAGTGGGTTTGAAACTTAGGTGGTATTAAGTTTCAGTAAACTCCAAGGGTGGCATCCAGATAACTGGGGAGCTTGTTTGTTTTTGCTTTTTTTTGTCGTTGCTCATGATTCACAGTATTTTTTTCTCTCCACCTGATGTCATCATCACGATCAAGTTGCATTTAAGCCATATGACCACTACTGCCAGTGTTATGCCTTCGCAGTAGAGTTGACTAAGCTTTCGCAATTGATCGACTTTTTTATTTATTTCAAACGAAATAAATAGATGATTGTTGAGATCAGGATTTGAACCGTGAACCAAGAGCGTGACAAGCGTTGATGTTACCACTACACCACGGCCACCCTGCTAAATTCCTGTGCCGATATCGAGTTCTACCGCATTTGATTAAAACAACCATATTTCTAATTGGAAAATTTGAAATTAATATTCCTGCACACAAATTCCAAAGTATTGAGTTAACAAATTGAAATCAACCTCTAAAACAATTATGCGCATCTATTCGCAGAGAATGTACGGATTCATACATACGAGTATGTATCTATCGATGTGCAACTGTGCACACAAATGAGTATGAGTGCACTCACCACTCAATCGTACGACATTTTCCATGCCATGCCGTGCCACATGAGGTATAGTAACAACTTTCACCCCCTACAGCACTCAGGGGTGCTATTCTCCCATATAACGAGACTGCCGCTCTACTAGGTTTCGCGTAAAATTAGCATTACGTGGAATCCTAGCGGAAAGTCTAATTTAAATATAATTTGTTGCAAAATATTTTCAGGTGATGTTGTCGCGTGTCAAGGTTGACAGAATTGGCGCCATCTATAGTATAGCAATAAAAACAACAAAGCCGAACACAATATCGTAAAAAAAATCTTTTTAACAATTCTATCGTGTTAAAGTCTACTACAGAGTTGTACCACTTGTGCTCTTCGATTTTTGTTTCTTTTATTTAATCTGCTTTTGTGAATAAATAAATAAATTTGCATGGAAATGGGAGAACTCGCATGGATGTATTCGTACATACTTACGGATAAATTTTTTATGTAAAACTTGCTATTTCATGCAAAGGATTGACTATGCAATTGGGTGTGTTTTCACGTTTATAAGTGGACTAACGTTTCTAATGATTTTTCATTTATTATCGTGTTCTCTTCCTTAACATTGATATTTCGTGCAATAAATAATGCAAATATAGTACGGTTTTTGACGTTTATTTATTGTTTCGAGATACAATAATATTAGTCGTTTAATATGGTCATTACAATCGACTATTATACTTTGAAATAGTTACCTGAGTTTTAGTACGAGTATACAGGGTGTTTGTTAAATAGGGACCACTACTACTTCGAGATGTAGTAGAACAAAGAACTCAGAAATGAAATAAAGGGCACGACTGGGTCGCAACGTATTTGCTCAATAAGTGCTTTTCGTTTGTGATTTGTTCAAAATTCAAATTTAGGCGAAATCGATAAGAAGCGAACAAATTGTTTTTTTCATAAAATACGTTAAAGGCTGAACAATTTTTTCAATCATATTGCAAGGGTGGCCTTGGTGTAGTGGTAACATCATCGCTTGTCACGCTGTTGGTTCACGGTTCGAATCCTGATGTCAAGAATCATCTATTTGCATGAAATAAATAAAAAAGTCGATCAATTGCGAAAGCTAAGTCAACTCTACTGTGAAGGCATAACACTGGCAGTAGGGTGGTCATATGGCTAAAATGCAACTTGATCGTGATGACATCAGGACGGCGGAAAAAATTCTGTGAATCATAAGCAACGACAATAACAGCGAAAACAACTCCCCAGTTATCTGGACAGCCACCCTTGGAGTTCACTGAAACTTAACTACCACCTGAGTTTCAAACCAACTACACCAATTTGTCTTTCTCTCTGTCTCTTCCCCTTTCCATAAAAAACGCCCATGTCCTAAAAATTAGTATAAGGGTATTCATATCCCCTTTAACACGTGCAAATTATAAAAAAAAAACAATCTAACCCCGAGAATTCTTAACACTGAACTTTTTTTCTCAGATTTTAGCATCTTCTATAACGACGGGGGGGAGGAAACAGACGAACCCTCGCGCGGAATTCTTTCAGTAATTCACAATCGCTATGACGCGGCTCTACTAGAAATCTGCATCGCCGTAGACTTCGAATGCGTATGTGCTAAGATTAAGCTCGCCAAGTACTACCTTTATATACTTTGCCATTATATTCGCCCTTCCCAACCAATCTAACAGCTTGCAATCGATGCGGTTGACTTTCTTTTCGATACTACACAATCCGATGATGTCGCAATACTCATGGGTGACTTCAATCTCCCACAGTTGAAATGGACTCACCCGGAAGATGAGTCGCGTTTCACCTCATTGAACGTCTCCTCAGACAAAGAAATCCTATTGGACGATTGTCTTTTTGATTCTGGACTCAAGCAAATAAGTGGTATCATCAACTTTATGAATAGGTAACTCGATCTTGTCTTCTCGTTGGATTCTTCTGTCAACATTAGATCACTTTCACCCCCGTATATCGCTATCCTTCTCTTACGAAAATAGAAACACATATGTTGATCCCGGCAGCTCCTTCAACTTTAATTTTCGGAAAGCCGGCTTTCCTAAACTCACTAACCTTATCAGCAACCACTACTCAAAAGCTACTACCAATTTGTCAACGTAGAAAAAAATCTGCTGGTTTCCCTTCCACTTCAAAACCATCCAATACGTCTTCGGGTGACCCTGAAACAATTGTTACCCGTTTTCAGAGTCTTGAAACCAAGTTTGGTCACCCTATTACAATACCTATTTTCGGAGAATTACAGTTGTCAGACGTGGTCTCTTTTGGGCTGACATATTAACTTGCCTCCATACGAGGATCGGATAAAACTGATCAGTTTACAAACTCTAGTAAAACGCAAACAAATCGCTGACATACTCTTCGTGCACAAGCTGCTAATACGTACCATTGAACGCTCTTCTACAAATGATCTGTCTGAACACTAACCTTCGCATGCTTAGGTATGTACCCCTCTTCCGTATCGCTCGTCACCATACCAATTATGATCCCTTTGAACCTATATTCAGAATATTACGTTTAGCAAATAACTTGCATAGCACTTCAGCGGATCCACCCGCAGAAACTTCCTTCAACTTCCTGACAGACACCAACTAATAATTAGTATAAGTCTAGTTTAAGTATTAGTATAAGCATATAAATTTAGATTTAAGTTGTTAGTTAAGAGTCGCTTGTAGTACTACTCGTAAGCTTAAATAAATAAATAAACCAGTGTTTTTTTTTTATAAAACTCATACCTTAACCGTTCTGTGTTCGAAAACTGAACTTCGATTTGAGATATCTGGAGAAGTACATGATTTATATATAATATATTCTGGAACGGCTAAGCAACACCTAGTACAGTTACTTTTGCAGGAATTTGCAAATTTTTATTTTTATCATTAAACATTGACAATTTTACAACATTTTAGTTAAACTTGTATATTATTTTAAAACAACGATTTTTTTTCAATAATGTCCAGCTAGCATGGCATTTTTGACCACTGTGCAGTGTAACCATGTGCGCTCAAAGGTGGTAAAATGTTTTAAAAATGGGTTTCTGCGATTATCTCCTTACTCATATGTATTGCTTTCATGACAAAAGTTCTTGGTACCCCGAAACAAATCCTATAAGTCCCCTAAAATCCCTCACACGGAAAGGCTGCCATCTTAAATTTAAATGTCAAAATAGATAATGTCAGTTATTACTCATTTGAAAGGTAACAGGAACCTCTATTGACTCAATTTTGTTTTTGCTATGTTTACATTCATTGTTATAAGCAAAATGCCAAATAGTCCCCAGTGTGTTACCATTCAGTAAAATGTTTATACGACGGTTAAAAGGTATTAGATGAAATACAATGAAATTGTACACCTGTCGCCTTTAATTTCGTCACAGACACTACTGTGTTTTAACCGTAGTAACAACTTTTTTCGGGGGCTCAGATTTGTTGGTATTTTACTTATAGTGATCAAGATTTTATCACTTTCCTTAATTAATTTTTATTCACAATGTTTATGCACAAAATTCAACGTGTTGCTAATTTTTCCGAACTAAGAAACTAATATACTAACTATAACTATACTACCTGAGTGTTATTTTTACATGTGTGGCGCCATCTAGCGGAATAATCTAATTCATGGAACATTCCAAAGATTCCAATAGTTTTTGGTCTAGATGGTAGTGGTATATTCGCACTCATTCGTTACATTTTCAGGAGTAACCACATAAAAGTAACGAATAGTTTTACGTACAAAGTTGAATATAATGGTTGCAATAACTGCCTGTCACCGAATACAACACGTAATCAATCAATTTTGTTCGTTCTTATTTTAGAAACTTTCTAGAAAATGTGTGTTTGTGGTTTATGTTGAACGGAAATCATCACATCATATAGATAATAAATGCTTCTTAATCGATTTGATAATAAGAAAATAATGAAAGTCTTTCTTATGTTTTTTTTTTTTTACAAATTCCGTTCCCTTTGCTTTCTAATCTTCAATTCAAATTATATATAACTCTTCACTTTCCTTCACCCTTACCAAAGTTGTATACGGGTATACGAGTACTCTTCTTTTTGACGTATTCACCGTAAATACTGACCAATTAACGTGTTCATATTATGTAACTAGAATCTATTGCAATAGAAGAAATCTGTGATCTTTATGCACATTTTCTTTCTTTAGCCTGAGAATATACTATAGCGTTTTGCGGGATGGAAAAATTTGTATGGCGTTTTGGTGCTGCATACTTATCTGCGCAAACCGAAAATTACTAATTATCCCTAAGTTGTTGGATTTGTATTGATGTTTCATGAGAGAATTGCATGAAAAATGAAAAATTACGTTTTTGCTACACAAATTCGAATCTCTTTCTTAAGATTAATTTTAAGGAAATTCTTGTTCTCTAATTTGTTGCTTGATAGGTACATATGTGCATAAATATTGAAGGAGTATCCGCCGATTATTTTATGAGTATTCGAGCCTTTTTAGGTAACAAATCCTTTCGAATCAGATGTTTGCTGCTTTGTTTTTGTGTCTGAATACTTTTTGAGTACTCGTACCTATGATATAATCGGATACGACATGTAGTACCCCTGTATCCACTTATTTGTTTCTTTGGATGGTGTGTGTTTAAATATTTTTTTTTTGTATGTGATTACTTTATACTATGAGTACATGAAAGTAACGAATACAAAGCAAAGAATGAGTATTTGTTTTTACAACGCTATTAAAGGGTTATTCATTTTGTGCTTTAGAATTTTAATTTAAAATAAAATTAAAAGTATTAAAGATTTCAATGAAATTGTTTTACTGTTTTAAATTTTTAATTATGCCATTATAATGGAATATAACATTGGTTAAACGGCCGCCACGGGAGTTTTTGCAAACCTGGATTCTTGTGATGTAAATTTCGATGACAGCGCGCACCAACCTGTCACCTGTGGTGGATGCAATGGCCTCCCAACGATGACATTTGCATTCTTAGAACCCAAAATTCTGCAATTTTGTTTGTTTACGTTTCTATCCGCCGAGATAGAAATGGGCCTTATCGCTGAAAAAGATTTTGTTCGAAAAATCGGCATCAACTTACAGATACACAGATATTACAGAACTCTTATTTTTGTAGTAAGATGCAACAATTTGAATGCGTTGATCGTGGGTTAAGCAACTGATATTGTAAAATGGCACGGCAAGAACTAACTACCTGTCACTATGGATTTGACAGATGAAATCCTAACCTCGAAATGAATAATCCTTTAAATGGTTACGGACATTTCCATACTTTTTACCATATATAGCGCAGAATACTTGTGAAACATCAAAAAAATACATTTGGCTTGTTTCATTGAAATCATTTAAACAGTTTTTGCTCTGGATGGTAACAAAAACAAGAACAAATTAATACAGACTATATTTGAGATAGTTATAAATGGCGCTTATAAAATCCAATCCGTTGTAGTCTAGCTTTTAATCGTTCTACCATGTAAGAGTGTCTTATATTTTATTTCCAAAGCAATTCGCCAGACTGGAGCCTCAATGGGGCAACCCTTCCTTTTAGCCATTCCACTTTCACTACCTAGAATAGTTTGTTCATTTTCTGGGGTTATTGTAACTTGGCACGGATTTTAGAAACACGTGTCCCACTTCCAATGCGACTAATATATAGAAGAAACTGTTTAATAAACTTTTTAATGACTAACCAAATGTCAAAATAACTACCCGCATACATACCAGTATAATCTATCGTGTCGCCTAGGTAGGCCATTTAATTGTTCTTTTTTATGCTGAAGTGTGATGAATATTTAATAACTTTGTTTGACAGTATAGTTTTTTTTTGCGAACTTATTAGAACTGATAAACTGGTTTTGAAGGTAATAAAATCGAATGAAGAAGATAAATGGTGAGACATCCAACCTGTCACAATGGCAACATGGCTAAACAAACAGGGATATTAATAGAAATAAATCCGTATTGCGCATTGGCCAATTCATAGAGTGGAAAATATACTTTGCATGGTAACCACCAGTTACTAAATAGATTCTGTTCTTTGAATTACACTTAGATTTTATTTTTAGTATTTCCATGAATTGTTTACGTGACTTCTAAAATTCTCGAGGATACTGGTCCTTTTCTTCGAAGTGAATGAAAATGGGTAGTGTGCATCTCCACAAAATAATTAGAAGATTAACATTATTTGTTAAAAGGAAAATGTTTCGCTGTTGTATTAGCTATTGTTGTAGGTTTAAGTATACTCCTTAAGTCCTCGTGCCTAATTTAGATCTAGGGTACACTAGCATCTCACGTGGTGGGAGTTGCTATTTTACGACAGCACAAATTTGTTTTCCCATAAATCCCTTTTATTTTGAAAAGTGGATGTACGAGTATTTTCATTGTTATTTGATTATGGATTATCTTTGTTTCCTAATTCCTTCTTATAATGATTCTGTCAAATAAGCGAATAGTACAACATACTCGTACAAGGAGATAATCACTTGCTCATTCGTAACTACAAATCCATTAGCTGCCATGCTGATGCAATTACTCGTACATCGTTCAACATGAGTAACAAAAGAGATTCAAAGGATTGCCCTGACGAATTTAATTATAGGCAATATATGTAGTTTCCTGGGTTAACAAAATAAGTAGTAGCCAACATCAAAACCAATGAATCCCTCCCACCGCTCAGCTAACCAAGTAAAACATATGCATGTACCTAGACTGACAAATTCAATTATGTCATCGGCTAATTGTCTGTTAATTGAATTTGTGTAACACCACACAGTGTCAGGGACAGAGCAGTGCTATAGGAAATGTTTTTAAAAATTGCACACCAACAACTTTGCCGCTTTTAGTTACTCGTTGCTAATTTAAAATCAATAAAACTACGCGACCAAGTTACTGAAAAGTAGTTTTAGTTGAGAAAGTTCTAGTGGTACAGTTAATGGTGGAAGCCATCTGAAGTGCATACGCTTGTTCTGATATATACAAACAATACACGTACTCGTAGATAACTAGGGAATCCTTTAAGATCCTACTGTATGTATCCGGACCGGAGGTCAAACTACAATAAAAATTAACAATTAAAAGCTATCCTCAAAGGAAGTTGTTCCAATTTTTCTAGGACATGCACATTTTAGACACTCGTATTAAATTTAAATTTTATTTACTCTAGAAAAACTATATAGTTTAAAACTGCATAAATTATTAAAAAGAAAATCTACCGGTGTGGTTTGATTTTTAGTACTTCATAGGTAGTTAGAAATGGTGTGAGGAAGTAGAGGCTAATTTCGATTGTATGCCATCGGCATCAGACTTTGGAGTGGAAAAGGCTGTTCCATCCAGAGTCTGAGAACTTTAACGTAGAAGGTTAAGTTAAGTTAGTGGATTGACGAAGGGGTGAAATGTATCCTATAGTTATTTCTATTGAAGGCAATATACCTACATTCTCGAGAAGTAATCCCATCTTTCATAATCCCTTTTTTGCGATAATTATGTTTTCCACGTAAAACATACTTGAAAATGGAAAATGGCCCATGGCACACTGTGTTCTCATATATACTGCAGGCCAAAAGTTTGACGCCTACCTAGACAAATGACTTCATTCATGCATGGAGATTGAATTTTATGAATAACATTGGCATTGTTTACCTTAATTTTCTACGTGTACATACACAACACATTCAGATACTAAAAGTCGGTTTTTGAACAGTGGGCGTTTTGTTTACAAATGTGGGAAAAACCGCTTTTGTGGTTTATTGGGAAGTGTTTAGGTTTTTCATAATTGTTAAATTTTATGATTTTGGTATTAAGAATTGATTTGAGATTCTTCACGTCTTGAGTAAACAACTCGTTTAAAATGGGAAAAGTCGCGGAAACCATAATCGAGAAACGATCTGCAAGCATCATCCTTCTTAAAGATGGCAAATCGCAGTGAGAAGTTGCTTCGCAGTTGAAGGTTTCAAGATGCTACGTTCAATGTACCATTCAACGTACAGTACGGTCACAACGACATAGAGCTACAACTAAACACGAAGATCGGCTAATAGTCATAACAAGCAACGAAGTAGATGAACAACAGCACCCGAAATGAAAGACGGAATAAACCGCTGTCCTTGACAACTGTCAAATGAAGATTAAGACATGCTGCACTATTTGGGCGAGTTGCTGTTACCTACCACAAAACAAGCAGAAAAGGTTAGAATGGGGCAAAAAGCATAAAGATCAGACGGAAGAAGATTTCAACAGATTTTTATGGAGCGATGGATCCAGGTTCGAGGCATTTAGCATAAAACAGAGAATTTTCGTTCGACGCAGCGCTGAAGAAAAGATGCTACCAGACTGTGTGGTTCCTACTGTCAAGCATGGAGGCGATTCTGTTATAGTCTGGAGATGTTTCTCTTCAAGTGAAGTGAGATTGGAAAAATGAATAAGGTGGCATACAAAACAATATTGGAAGGAAACGTTGTGACCTCTGAACTAAGATTAATTGGCGAAGGACTCGTACATCAACAGCACATCAAGACATTGTCAAAACTAACTGAAACAGAGGGAAGATGAAAAAAATCTTACAAATCATGATATGGGCGCCGCAATCACCAGATTTAAACCCTATAGAGCTATTGTGGGAGGAACTGGATAGAAGGGTCCGGGATCAATGTCCATCAGAATCTGCGTGTTGTGGAATATACTACTAGATTGCTGGTGCAATATACCACAGGCAACAATTCAAAAACTGATAGCTAGAATGCCAAGGAATTGTAAAAAAAAAGTAGGTGCATGTAAAGAAGATGGGTTTTCTTTCGATGTTAGATTTTGTTTTCCCTTCGAGCACTGAAGGCGGCCTCAAACTTTTGGCGTGCAGTGTAATTATACAAGTGGTCCGTATGTGCAGCGGACTTACATAAATTCAATAGTCCACGGACTTTGAGAAACTTATTGAAGCTCAGAAGCCTAGCTGTCTGCAGATAGCAGATGCAACATTGGGTCACCAGCAGAAGCTGAAAAAAATCCTGGATATGATTAAGCATTCACACTAAGGAAAATCGTTAAGAGGCCCTTACACGGTCAATCGATTGACATCAAGCATGGTGTATGTGTGAATTGACGCTACCCCTTACACAGTTCAATCGATTGACGTAAAATTTTTAGTTTTTGTAAGTTCTCGTGGTGTACGGATGTGCGATGAGTCAAGCGAATGATTGTATTGCATATATTGCTCTTGCACTTTGCATAATGTGACATCCGCTTTTTGTGCATGAGGATACTTTTCTTTATATTTTGCAGAAAAACTTAATATTGTTGCAATTTTCTGTACCGGTCGCTGTCATCTTAACTTTTCACACCCCATAAGCTCGGTAATGACCGACAAGTTTCAATTAAATTCCATACAAATGCTCGGTCTTCGTCGTCTCTAAATTTTCCGCTAGCGACAGACATATTTTCTCTTCCACGACACAACACAATGAATTAATTATGTCAAGTAAAGGAAACGTGATTTATACTTAATTTTCGAACGTTGCTTGAAGGCTATGTAAGTTGAACGCCAAAATCAACTTTTAAAGCTACACAGGCCAGCATCAAATTTGTTTGTTTTCTTTTCCATAAACGTCACTTCACCGTCACACATACAAAAAAACAAACAATTTCACCAACTAAATCAACTACAAATGGTCCAAATCTAATATTTTCTAATATCGGAAAATTAACCCAAAAAGTCGGTTTAAAACTCAAAAAACATCCGAGATAAATATATAAATACAAAACAATTATTTGACAAGGAACTATAAATCCTTTGTGAGCATACTCAGCTGATTGTCGTATATTGAATGAGATGATGGGTGAGAGTAATAGATTCATATTTGTTGGTACAAATCGGTGTATTTAAGCCACAAAGCTTATTTAAAGGATTTTTTGATACATAGTTTGTATCATAGAGAAATAATTACGATAGACCCATAAGAGTGCATTATTATTAGTATCAAAAGTTATGCCGATCCAGCCGTGTCCGTCCATCCGTCTATCCGTATGTCACCACTTTTTGGGCTTTTAAATTTGAGCTACAAACTTGAAATTTAGTATATTAGAAAATTTTCCAGAATCCTAAGTAATACAAGTGTAAACATTTCGACATCCGCCCACAGACACGACCACTTTTCGAAAAAATTTCGTTTTGCTCAATATTTTTGGTAGAAACTGAAAAATATTGTCTAGATAAAATATGTAGACGTTGAACTTCTCTATATTTCGTCCATAATTTTTACATGACCACGCCCACTTATTGGGAACATTTTCTTTAAAAAAAAACGTATATTGGGGTTAGAAATTTGAGCCACGCCCATATTCTGCTGCGGAAAAGCAAAATCAACAACAGTTTTCTGATAAAATATCTTGGAAATCGTGGATATATCTGCTAAATAGGAAGATATCGGTTGGAAGTGTTTTTATAATTTAGCAATGCCACGCCCACTTTATTAGGGGTGGATTAGAAGATAGGATAGGGTACCTTACGACCCATTTCAAACAGATTGTAACTTTCCTGTATGTTTTTTTTTCAAAAATTACGATATAAGGCAAGTTGCTAAGAGGCTACGTAAATGCTTAAACTATAACAGCCCTATTAATAAATGATGAATAGCCGTAAAATAAATAAAAGCAATACCCCTTATTCTTATTTTTAAAAAAAAAAATGCATTTTTTTAATGACTACTTGACGTTTAATAGCGACTGAGTAATTAAACTACCGATATCGGTATTTGAAGTGATGAATAAAGAAAATAAAAAAAAAAATAAAACTGAAGTTTGAAGTAAGCAGTGCTCCCATTTTCGTATACTGCTAGGAAGTAAAACGTCAAATGACTATTTGACGTCGAATATGAATTAATTTACTCTTGAATAACGTTGGGAAATATTGAAAACTTATTTCCAAAATGAGTGCTGGTGGCCAAAACAGTGTGAATTTTGAAAATAAATTTCGGTCGAAATAATGGAAATTTGTGAAGAAAGTTCGTGAGATTGGCATGCTAACTGATAACACAAGTTATGAGGTTACCGAGGAAATGAACTTGGACGATATCTGGTTCAAACAAGATGGCGCTACGAGCCATACAAGCCGTCCAACAATCGATCTTTTGCGAACTAAAATCAATAATCGTGTAATCAACCGTTTTGGTGACGTGGAACTGACACTTCAGAAACGATTTGGGTACCTAAGCACAATATTGATCGAGCTATTCGTGAATTAGAGCCATTAACCATCGAAAATATACTCCAAAATTGGGTTGCCAGGATTGGTTGGCTACTGTCAAGCTAGCTGCGGCAACCATCTAAATAAATGTACCCTCTCTTCAATAAGAAAAATAATTTCGATAAATTTTAAATCAATTTTTTTTATAGCAATACAGATGATCCACCCTGTATAAACAGAATACAACAAGTAGAATACAATTTCTTAAAGTGTGAATTAGATTACGCTGTGTCTTTCCTCAGTTCCTCTGAAGCTTCTAATTTATTCCAATGCTCGTCTTCAGTACTTGCTACTTGCGTGTCAATTGTCAATAACGAGCCTCTCATAAAAAGCTCAATTATCCCCGGAATATTAAGGAATGATTCAAATTACTCGAATTTATATTTTCGTTTACTGGTAAACTATCCATCAATTCATGACCGAAAATTATTACTTGCATTGGTGTTTAAGCTATTATCTGATTATTTATTGTTAACTATATAAAATGTAGCAAAACTAGCTGACTTCCTATTTGTTCATTACAGTTTCATCAAACAATTAAAACGTACCTGAATGATCGAGTTTGGGATTTCCATTTTTACGTTTCCAAGGATTGGCCAGAAAAACCAATAATCTTACATTTCCCCGGATGCACGCTTACGGTATGTGGACCACAAGTCCATAAAAAAGGACATTAAATCTTTATAAGCAATTTAATTTGTTTCTGTTTTTTATAGCCCAACAACAATATTTATCAAAGTTTTGGAATCTTTTGTCCATCGAGCCGCATAGAATGTGTAGATTTGATGCGTACCGAGGACGTGCTGATAGATTGGCAAAAGCCATTGTACCTGAATTTTACGCACAAGGATATTATGAATCGCCTGGATGATTTTTACTCGACATTTGGCATTATGGAACGACTGGAAGGCGATATATATGTTTGTAAGAATTTAAATACTGAATTGCAGTTGGAAGAGTAAGTCGTATTTACAAGTAATGTTGGTCCTCAGATATAATCCTGTGTTTCCTATTGTTTTGCTTTGTATAGTTTACCGCCCAACGAGGCTGAAATGCGTCCGCTTACCACGGACGATGTTAAGGGTATTCATGACCTATATCCGGCCAGTGAGATTGAATGCGTTGAAGTGTTTGAGATATTAGTGCGACTATTACCCGGTTTGGGAATATTTAGAAAGGATACAAATGAATTGGCTGCTTGGATGGTACATTCGTATTATGGCGCAATGTTTTCAATGCAGACACGTCCAGATTATAGGCGGAAAGGGTAAGTAAATTAAAATTAAATATCTTTTTAGATATGAGGGTGGCCGTGGTGTAGTGGTAACATCATCGCTTGTCACGCTGTTGATTCACGGTTCGAATCCTGATGTCAAGAATCATCTATTTATTTCACATGAAATAATTAAAAAAGTCGATCACTTGCGAAAGCTAAGACAACTCTACTGTGAAGGCATAACACTGGCAGTAGGGTGGTCATATGGCCAAAATGCATCAGGAGGACTGAAAAAAACTACTGTGAATCATAAGCAACGACAATAATAGCGAAAACAAAACAAAATACTCCCCAGTTATCTGGACAGCCACCCTTGGAGTTTACAGAAACTTAATACCACCTGAGTTTCAAACCACACCACTCTGTCTTTCTCTCTGTCTCTTCCTTTCCATAAAAAAACGCACGTGTTCTAAAAACAAAAAAAAAAATAGTATAAGGGTATTCATATCCCCTTTAACACGTGCAAATTATAAAAAAAAAAAAAATTTAGATTTACCTGGATATATGCTATCCAGACTTTGATATTCATGGGCTTTCGTTTTATAAACTGGAAGTTCAGTCTTTTATGGTTAGACCCAAACGTAAAGACCATCTTAGCTGAATAATATGTGCCAACAATGATCAGCCTCTCGGATCATGGTGTTGAGGTTTGATGACATATAGAAATAGGCACGATAAAAATGAAGAAGACGAACGATTTGTTGTGTTTAAAATCATTAGGTGGGACCAGCTTGTCACCGTTTATTACCTTCTCTCTTTTCCAGCTATCTCGGTGTAGGGCCACTCGTAAGTGCAGGTATTTAGTCTACGTAAATCGGTGGCATCATATTTGGTAATTATTTCAAAGTACGTATGTAGTTATTCTGGCTAAGTCCATGCCGCTGTAGATCACTCACAGTTTATGATTGTATTTTTGCCACCAAAGAACATTTTAGCAAATCAAAATAAAATCTAATTAAAGAGATTTCTTTTTGAAACGTTCACGGGCGTACCATGTAATTGTCAGATCTTAACAGTGTCCAGCATTTTGATCCATACGTTTACACAGAAATTATGAGAATTTTTGTATAAGATCTTGTTCGTCCCCCTATTTAGTAGAAAGTATATGGCTGTATTGTAATCCCAAACTAACAGAACTTTACTAATGCCCGATTTAGGAAAAAAATCAATTTTCTCAGCCACGGCTCTTACGATTTCCTTCCAACTTCATTATACTAACATATGGCGTACCAGGTTCTTGGCAAAAAATTTGTATAACAATTCTTTCTTTAGTTGGGTTTACCATGTTGCCGAAGAAGCCCATTAACTATCATTTTGACGATCAATTGACTTTTACGAAAACGCCCTGTTATGTCACTGAGAGTCAGAAGCAGAGGAACTGGAAGAAATCGTATACATAAGTTCCAGATCTTAAAGTCTGCTTAAAGTTTTCACAATCCAATTATTTAGACGATGTGTCAATTGAGAAATGTCAAACTTTTATACATCGATTGGGCATCACTGCTCTGTTTGACAGTTTGAGCAACTTTGTAATAACGAACAGTCGACTTTGAAAATAGTGTCAAATATTTGCGTTTATGAACATTTGACGAAGATTATTGAATATCATCATTGCAGTGATGTGTTTCTGAATTAAAATGTCGTTACACATCTCCTTTGAAAGGATAGCCTATTCAGCCTAAAGCGTTGAGAGATTAATTATTAGATAGACTGGGTCAGCTTTAAGTATCTTAGTCTCTTCTGTCACCAAGCTGTCAGTATTAATGCATTTTAAATCTCAGTAATATGTGCGCACCTACTTGATTCCGTTCAAATTTGGAGTGAAGTCTGCGATTTGAGCGAAATCATGATTTTTTCGCAACCATTCTTTGAAGACAGACTCCGTGCGTGGATGTACACTACTTAGCAGGAGACTCATACTTGTTTCCTAGAAATACCAAAAAGTCTCAAATACGTTCTTCGGAAACTTTTCCTTATGACAACTGTCCTCCTATCCTATGGAAATCTTCGAGCGAGCTTTGAGCGCTACCATTTACATTCCAATAATCTCTCCCGCCCTTACCTCTGTTCCAGAATCAAGACGCAAGTACTGTAAATTTATCACCGACCCATTGATTCAAACATTGTCAAGTAGGGGCAATTGACTGTTACTACGTACATACTCGTTTGTATATATGCAGAGTTGAACCTAGGTTGTACTCGGATTGTATACGCGGGTCGAGTCGAATCCGAGTCGTCTGTTACTCGAGTCCACTATTTTTACTGAGTTGAGTCGAAAATATGCGTAACTACCTGGGTCCTGGAGTCGAACTGACAGATGGTCGTTGTTTGGGTTTTTTTTTCTTTTGTAGAGATGAAAAACCAGTTCGTTTTATTTGCATCCGGTTGGCGTCCAAATGGTGTGCAGCTTATTTATTTTTTTAGTTTGCTTCCGTTTATTGAAATGAAACACACTCTACACAGCTAAGAAACGAATGAATGGCAATTTCGACTCAATCTTTCAACTCGGTGTGTGTAACTACTCAGGTCGAAATCTCAACTCAGTTTCGACTCGAACTTTCAATCCTGCATATATACGGGGTATGTGAATACACTACTTCTGTCAGTTCGATCCTTGTAATCAAAAATCCTTGTAATAAAAAATAAATTAAAAATCGGGCGACATTAAAATGGCGACGAGATCCGGGGGGCTGGTGGTCCAAGCTTAGAGTTTTGTTCAGCAGGCCTAGATCCATGACCCTGCCCAAAACTAAAACTACCATTGATCTTGCAAAATGAGCTATTTTTTTTTTTAGTCATTTTTAATAAATACACTCTTCTATTTTCTTTCCAGTTATGGCATCCGCCTTGCTAGAACTCTAACCAAACTTGTCATCGAACGTGGCTACACTCCATTTGTGGTCATTCGTCCAGAAAACGATGCTTCCCGAAATCTTTACACAAAGTTAGGTTTTGAAAAAGCCTACGAAACGTGCCGTGTCAAAATGACACCACGCGAAACCAACGGCAAGGAACTGGACGCCGATGAAAATCGGTTGGTCGATGAAGGTATCGAAGATATGCTGGCTGAAAAGTGTGATATCAGCAACGAAAAGGGATCAAAGGAGAAAGTTACTGACGAAGGAATTGAAGAAGATAAATAAGTTTTTAAAAATATTAAATTACAATAACGAAAAATAAAAAGTTTAAGCTATCAAAAAGAAAAAAAAAAAAAAAAAAAAAAACTTTTCAAAAAACATTTTTTTTTTTTTTAATTAAAAAAAAAAGAAATATATTTTAATATGCTAAAAATTGCTTTTACAAGACAAAACAAAATAATAACAAAAAAAAAAAAACGAAAAAACAAAAAAAAAAATCTTCTCTACCTTTTTTTGTGAATCCTTCCAAAAACAAAATTTACATATACAGAAAAATTATTAAACGAAAATGTTAAAACAAAAACTATTGCTTAAGTTTTGAAGTTTTGAATATAAAATCAACGAGCACAAAAGAAAATCTTTCCATCAAAATTTAAGCGGCTCACTTACAGCCAAGTAAAACCAAAAAAAAAAAAAAACAGTTTTTTCTAAAAGTTTTAAGATTTATTATAAACATAGAAATTTATTGTAAACACACAGACATTCGCGTTTTTGTTGTACACATACATTTTTAAATTACAATTAAATTAAATGAATACAGATTGTTGAATTATTTTTTAATGATTTTAAAAATCTTCTATTTTTCACTATTATATTCGAAATATTTTTAAAATCACTAGTTGTTTTCCCAGCAGAGGGTTTTTCAAGAATTCAGTTATTAAATTAAGCTACTCAAAAAAAAAATCGTTCTTGCAAATGCTGCACATATACATATCCGCATGTATGTACTTCCTTCGTCTAGTACACCGCAAACACTGCTATTGTGTCATGAACGGAGTTAGGAGAAAGTGTAGCCCATTCCAACTGAGTTGAAATTAGCAAACAAGCGTATTGAAAAAACCCCTGAGTTCATTTTTGTTTGGAGAAATGGTAAGGAGAGTATTTTTTGTTGTAAGTAACTTTTTGTTCATTGCTTTTATACTCGCTGAATAAGGATTGCTTCTAAAAGATATGACTGAGTTTGGTAAAAACTACTTTTCCTCTTTTACGATAATTTAACTAAGAAGTGAAAGTGTGGTACTTAAAATTTCAACTCATTTGGAATGGACTATAATAGAAATGGCTAAATGGGCTTTTAGAAAGTGCAATTAAATCGGTGCTCGATGTCGCAACTAACTGAATTCTCAAAAGCACTATACACGGTGGCGCAAAAGGTAGATATTTTCCAGATCGATTATTTTATACGAGTCTCACAGCTGAGGAGATATTGAGAGTTGTTACGCAAAACGTATAGCTAGGGACATTTACTGACATTACTATTTGAGCTACATCACTCACGAATTTGGGTGTTTGATGACAGGCTATTAAATTAAGTGTTTTGAGAACAAAAGGAATTGTTTTACTACTAATTTATTTTGAATAAATTAGTAGAATTATTATTCCTCCCCAAGAGCGGAGAAAAATCCTCAAACCAATTAAAAAAAGATTCAGCAAAATCGGTTCAAACATCAATTGCCACCTACCACTCTTGCTATAGCCACATATGTGGTTTACAACTCATGAGAAACAGATAGGAACAACTATCATCACTGGTGGCAGCAGCATATACTCGCTGATTGAAGCCAGGATGATGTACAAAGATGGTTGGTACTTCCTAATCTTCGGTAATAATGAATGCTATAGTCGCCAGAATTATATTGCAATCGAATAAGATTTTGTAAGCGGTTTAGCTATTCTTAAGTCACATTGATGCAGTGTGTACAACTTATTAGAGAGGGAGAGGCTTTGAATTTGGAGTTCCGTAACGTGTTTCAATTCTCTCCTACTCTTTTCATTAATGACAACTGCTGGGTTAGGTAAATGGTTTTCACTGCATAGACATACTTCGCATCCGAATTTTCTTAGAGCCAGGGGTGCCGTATTTTTATTTCTATGATGGGAAGACATCTAGTAACGAACGATTGAACTTATTGGTGATTGGTAGTCATCTCCTAAGTACTACTTTCACAAAGTAGTGCAGGAAATGCACCAAAAGAATCTAAAGTTACACTTTCCTTACCTTGACTTTCAAACTGTGAACAATTTAGTATTCTATACAAAAGTAAACAATTTTCATTACAGTACTCCAGATATTTGAAGTAAGTAGTCATTGTCCATTATATTTTGTGGCTTACCTCCATCGGGGCTGCATTACCATTAATAATAATGTCTGAAATATGCATACTCAACGTTGGCCTGCAAATTTGTCCGTTGTCTTATTGTTGGGCAAAACGAGGCACTTAGCACATTCGTAGACTTTCTTAATAATAGCTCCTAGTAGTAGGAGTTTTCCTCTACGCATTTCATTGGGGATATCCACGATGGAATCGAACACAACTGGTCCGATTTTAATCCATTTTCATGGCTGTCTGTACAAATTATTCCTTGTTTGCTGAATTTTTTAAGTCGTTCAAGGCGAAAACTCTCCATCGTAAGTTAAATTCAAATTTACCTTATTTCCGCCTATCAATAAGTTTATGATAATTTTTGACAGTTTTGTTACAACTTCACACCACTTTAATTTTGATCATCTCACTGAACTCCGCTTGACTAAATGTTGAGCGATACCTAAGTTTTCGGAGATACTTTTGTTAAAGTTGTGTGGTATTGTCATATACACTTTATTGACTATTGTTAAAGCCAGAAAGCCAGATTGGAAAACACTGCTAAAATATTAAGCCTGATTGGTCTCCTTCCTGTTTTTGGTGTGCCCGTGGTCTAAAGTCTGGCTAGGGATTTCCAGAATATTAGATTTTTCGTGCCGTTCGAGTCAGCTGCTGTATTCACGAGCATAGCGCTTTCTACTGCTTATTCAGAATAGAGCAAGTAAGTGTTTTTTTTTAGAGATGTCAATTATGTACCGCGTAAATTCTCGTTGAAGTTAGAGCAAACAGACTTTTCCCGATAACCAAAGACCGTCAATGAATACTGCTTTACGTTTTGAGCTGCTACAAAGTATTCGCCTTCAGTTAGTCGTTCTTAATCCATGTGTAAGAATCAAGTTAAGACTAAAGGGGAGTCTATGTTGCACTAGGTTTTGGATAAAATACTGAAATTGGTGGAACTCCATAATCTTGCAGGAAAGTAAATACTGATCATCAGTGTACTCAAAGCTTTTGAGTTAGGATGAAGTAGTCCTCCGTTTCCTATCTCGTAAATAGTGCTAAACACGAAACTCTTCATCAGTAAGAACAATATTGGTGATAGTATACTACCTTGCCGCGTTCTACTTTGCATCTCAGATTCCTTAAAAGTGGAACATAATTCCTTGATCGAGCTGAATATTAGTATCTCTCATCAGCCCCTGCTGAAGACCTAGCAAAAAATTCAGCTTATAATTCGGAAGAAATTATTGAGCTTTTGCGCCTCCATTTTAAATCTTAATTCTTCCTTAACTTACCTATAATTTAAGTAAGCACTATAAGTCTTTATAAGCAAATATCAATTAGGTACATAATATTTATAAAACGAATTTGGAATTTAAGATGTATTACAAAGACTACTTCTATTTGGAAAGGAATTTAAAGAAGGATTATAGTTCATTGATAATTTCTTATTAAACAATTTTTCGAGTTTTATATTTATTTTAAATTTATTTTTCAACAAACAAAATATTTAACAATTCCTCCAAAACGATATTCAATACCAAAGCCAATAAAAGTGGAGAATGCCAGTGAAAGCTAAGGAAAAAGATGGAAAAACATATATATAATAAACATATTGACCTAACAATTCAATTCAAACTAAAAAATACACTGAGCTATCTTAGCAGTTCCAATAATTCAAACAAGTAGCAATTTGGAAATATCCCTGCACGAATGCATCATTTGCTAGAGATTTAAAACTGCTAGAACCGGCCAGCTATTATATAAATAAAAAAATATACAAAACATAAATCAATTACTCATAGGAAAGGATAGCAGAATACAAGATAAACTGAGAAGATAAAAATTAAATAAATAAAACTAATTAAAATAATAATAAAAAAAAATACAAAACTTTATTTTTGTAGCACATTATATATTTAAAAAAAAAATCGATAATTTTTCTTTACAAAATTTCTTTAACAAAAGAAACATAAACAAATGAAAATAAAATATTGTTGAGAAGAAAAATTTGCAGAAGGAACTTAATCTTTATTTAATTTGTAATTTGTGTTTTAGTATTATTTGTTTATCATATTATAACCATTAAATTATAAAAAAAAAGTAATTACCATGTACTACTTCTATCACATATATTTATATATTATATATACTTACAATGAAAATTTAAAAGGAAAAACAAAAAATAAAACATTTATAATAATGTATTTAAAGAGAAAGAATGAATAATGAAAAGAAAACTGCAGATAAAAAAAAGGAAACAATATATAAGTCTAAAAGAAACAGAAAAAAAAACGGAAATAATAAATCACTGGCTTTTAAATTAAGTTGAAATTAATTTAGCTAGAATTAAACAAATTTTTGAAAAATTGTCAAATAAACAAACAAAACAATTGTAGATTTTCTTCTGACAACAAAGTTATGGCGTTTTATTTAATGGTGTTACGACTTCCTTAGGATTTCCTTATCTTGTACAAATACATAAAAAACCATATCCACGGGTTGTAAGTTTTGAAATGTCATGGGTCCTCTTTGAACATCAGTTCAGTTTGGGTCATCACGTTTTTTCTCAAAAAAGTTATCCACTCACCGTTCACGTCTGCTAAAATATCACTTCTTCACTTACTCAGAAGTCTCTTCTAACTAACAAAATTCGGTTAATAATAATGATTTTTACAAAACGGATCATATTCTTCAGCAATCTGTAGGCTTTCCCTAAGAAACGCCCTAAAGTGAGAAACATAACCAACATTCGCCTGCACGCATATGTAAACCCACGAATACTCACAATCTTATCATTCAACATATAATAAGACCAGCATCGATTCGTTAAACGTTCGTTCACTTTTGCAAACATGGGCGAACATAAAGGCCGAACTATAATAGAAGAACGGTTTCGTACGACCACTGCCGAAACAGTGCGAATACAAAGGATTTGTATTGTGTGACCATAATAGCTTTTTGCTTCGATTCGTTAAGTTTTCGTTCACTTTTACTCACCTACGAAAGAGCGAATGGATTCCCTTATCTTATACAAATACACAAAAAATTATATCCACGGGTTGTAAGTTTTGAAATGTCATGGGTCCTCTTTGAACATCAGTTCAGTTTGAGTCATCACGTTGTTTCTCAAAAAAGTTATCCACTCACCGTTCGTGTCTGCTAAAATATCACTTCTTCACTTACTCAGAAGTCTCTTCTAACTAACAAAATTCGGTTAATAATAATGACTTTTACAAAACGGAGCATATTGTTCAGCAATCTGTAGGCTTTCCCTAAGAAACGCCCTAAAGTGAGAAACATAACCAACATTCGCCTGCACACATATGTAAACCCACGAATACTCACAATCTTATAATTCGCAATATAATAAGCGATTCGTTAAACGTTCGTTCACTTTTGCAAACATGAGCGAATATTAAGGCCGAACTATAATAGACGAACGGTTTCATACGACCACTGCCGAAACAGTGCGAATACAAAGGATTTGTATTGTGTGACCATAATAGCTTTTTGCTTCGATTCGTTAAGTTTTCGTTCACTTTTGCTCACTTACGAAAGAGCGAATCCCTCTTTCGTAAGTGTACGTACGACAATTTGATAAGCGGTCCCCCATCTAAAGGGCTAACCATAATGCACTTCAGTGGGATTAACATTATGTCAAAACCGAACGAAAAGCCCGCCAAATTTCTGTCAAACTCTCTAGTTACCCATAATGTACTTGAGCAAACTTATAGTCTGTCAAATTGTTTACATTCGGTTGGGTTTCAGTGCAAGGAAAACGAAAATGTAAAATATACTAAAACAATTAAAAAAATTTAAATTTCTGCATCTTCAATGGAAAGGATAAATATCCTGTCAAAAATAAATGATTTTGATTTTTTTTTCTTTTTGTATCAACTGTCAAATTTCCGTACTGAATGTCTCATTTCATTGAGACATTCCGTAAGCCCACAGAAGTTAAAGAAAACTTGACGAAACCGAGCATAATCCCATTATGGTCATGCCATACTATTTGCATGTAATGGGACATTTCATCAAGCTGGCGTAAGCTAATTCAAGTCCATTATGGTTGGCTCTTTAGTACAGCGCCCGACGACGCTTGATTTCGTGATAGGACGAGAACCTTTAATTCTGAACACATACGCCTATTATGGGCTACTTGAGCAATTGACAGTACTGAAGGAAACTTAACGTAGAATTATGACATTAGCTTTCGATAGCTTACGACTATTATAGTTCAGCCCTAAGAATGTCACTCATTGCATATGTAAGTATGACAGTTGTCATGTTTGTTGTAAAAATTTTCAAAAAAAAAAAAGTCTGACTACGAATTTGTGCACATATTAATAGAAAGTCTTCGGAAAAATAGGTGCCTTTTCGATAAAATTTTATTTTAATAAAGTGAAAAAGGAAAGGGCATGGGATGATGTTTCAAAAGAAACGGGCAGATTGATTTGACAGATAGGTATGCAGCCAAAAGTATTATGGTTATCGGTTGGAATTGACAGAACATAGGAAAGCATTTCGTTTAGTTATGACGTTAGTTTATGTTTCCCAGTGTTGATTATGGTTGGACCTTAAGTTTGATATAACACGATGGCTCTTGAGTCATGACTTTTTTGAAATTACACAACTGCAAAAGAGAAAAATAATGTGCAACCCGGTGAACCGTTGCCACATTTTTGAAGTTTCTCCTCCTTGTTTGTTATTTTTCTATTTCGCTTCATTTCTTTTCATTCCCCATGAAAGGCAGTTGGCTACAAAATGACGGAAGAAATTTATTGGTCAAAGGAATTAACTGTAGAGCTGATAGGCTTGGTATAAGCCTGATTTATGCACCCTAATTTATATCATACGACCGACAAAAATAGGGCGAAAAGAGCTGATGCAATGAATATGATTTTAGACTGGCCTAAAGATTTAGCACCTCATATAAACATCGAGGCGATTAGGTAAACTGCACACCCTCCAGAATCAGTTTATACTCGAATTCTGGGAAGTTGAAAAAAGTGAAAAAAAAAAGTGGACATACATATATGAGCCAATGTTGTGGAGCTACGAACGATTGTTTTTTTTTTTTAAATCCCACTGCGTGACGAGATCTTCTATCTCAAATATTGAAGAGGTAAAACAGTTTTTGTCTTAGTAACTTTTATTAAAGCAACGTTTTATTTGTTCATACTTTTTGACAAATGATTTTCAGAATTCGAATTCCAGCACTTCCTTAAATACAAGCATTGATTATTTTCCTGATGAAACATATACGAGTACTCCAAAACGAAAGGTATGTACGAGTATGTATGTTGAAGACTTTTTTTGAAACTTATTTGTGTTGCCATTCCACTTGCCCTTCATGATTAAAATATTCCGCAAAGCTGTGACGCATTCGCTTCACTGTACCTTTAAGGGGATTGTCCACTTTTTGTGAAGTACTTGGTGCTGGGGAACTGGACGAACATGTTGAAAATGTATTTAATTCTGATGCATTCTATTGTAATAAAAAGTTATGTAAAACACAACAAGCTTGTGTCACAAATTCAACATTTTCAACATTGTTAATTACAGAATTTTAAATCTGTTGGAAAGCAATCCAAACGCATATTCATTAACTTGCCTTTCCCCAGAAATGGATAGGGCTTCATTGTATGCTTTTGAAGAGGAAAAGCATCATCTCCAACAATAACATACATATGTATGTTATGTTGCTAAATCGCCATTTATAATACTGTAGCATAATAATAACTACGCCCCCTAAAAATATGACGCAACAAATTCCGAAGTGACTTCATTCTGGCAGAATTTTGGTTCGTACTGTCCTTTCTTTTGAGGTTCGTGTCTGAAATTAGTCACCACACCACGGATAAAAGAGAACAAGAGAGAATTATAACTGCACGAAATGATTGTCATAATTTTTAGGGATTTTGTTTTTAGGTATTTTTGTTTTTGGTCGAAGAATTTGCTAGAAGTTTCTGGCTATCAGAAACTTCTGCTATATAAGGACAGATGGCGATCAAAAAAAAACACAGTTGGTTTAGAACCGTGGCGAAGAGATTGGAAAAGTGATAATGGGCGAAGTTGTAATTTGGTGATAAATTGAAAGTTGAGAGTAAACAAGAAAAAGTAATTAGTTTGGATTTGTGAATTAAGTAATTGAAAGGAGATAAAGTGATTTGAGAGGAAAGAGACCTTGTAAGAAAAGAATTTGCGAAGAATAGTATAGTGTGAACTTGAATTGTTCTATAGACTAGAAAATAAAGAAATAAATTTCACAGAATATTGTTTTATCTACTCGAGCCGTAGCTCGCATATTACATTGGTGTCAGAAGTGGGATAAAACTTATTCTGTGAATAACTATTTCCGTGGTGTGAAATTGCACAAAAAAAAAAAAAAAAAAACCATTTCTGTGTTGAGTTAATTAGTTGCGCAAAATGGGTCGCAAATTGGGAAAACTAACTATAACTCAACTAAAGGCAGAACTCAGTAAGCGGAACCTCGACACAACTGGGGGAAAAGATGCCCTACTGATTCGTCTGGAAGAAGCAGTAACGCAGGAAGGTGAAAATCCGCATGACATAGAGTTTGACGTGGAAGAGGAACCAGCAAGTACAGTAGCCGACCCGGGTATAACAAGTCTGCTCCTGCAACTTAAGTTAGTCATGGACGAACAAAAGAAAGCAATAGAAGATCAAAGTCATAAGCTCGATGACCAAAAGAATTCTCTAGAACTTAAGCTGGATGAACAAAAGAAAGCGATGGACGAACAAAAGAAAGCAATGGGCGACCAAAGGAATTCTCTAGAACTTAAGCTGGATGAACAAAAGAAAGCAATGGACGAACAAAAGAAAGCAATGGACGAACAAAAGAATTCTCTAGATGCTCTGGAAAGTAAACTTGATGAGCAAAACAAGAACTTGGAATCCAAATTCGAAGTGATCGAAGAGAAAATCGAGAAGGTCGAGACGCAACTCGAAAAAGTCGAAATTAGATTCGATGAAAATTTTGAGAAACATGAAACTCAGTTCGGGAAGATAGAGACCCAGTTTGAAAAAGTGGATACGCAATTCGAGATAGTAGGAAAGCAAGTCGAAAATCTTGCTAAGGAGCTCAGCAACGTGAAGAGACAGAAAGCACGGGAATATTCCACCGACGGTCTGAGAAGAAAGGAGATGCAGCCTCCTATCTTCGATGGTCAAACATCATGGCCAATTTATAAAAGGCAATTCGAAGCGGCCGCAATGACCAATAGCTGGGACGATGAAGAGAAGTCCATTGCACTCACACTTGCACTGAGGGGTCCAGCTGCGGAGCTCTTGCAGACCATCCCGGAAGATAAACAGCAGAACTACGATTCTCTGGTTCAGGCTATCGAGATGCGGTTTGGGGATGAACACATGCAGCAGGTGTACAGGGTTCAGCTGCGTAGTCGAGTCCAGAAAAGGGGGGAAACGCTCCAACAGTTGCAAGCGGATATAGAGCGACTAGCCCATCTTTCATACCCTAAAGCCGGTGAGGAGCTTATCAACGAAATGGCGGTGGAAGCTTTTATTCAGGCCATAGAGGACAGACAACTGCAAATGGCTGTAAGGATGGCTGAAAAGCGAACACTCCCCGAGGCATTGGCATTCGCTTTGTCAATGAAGGCTGCGGACCAAGCATACCAGGGAATACACCGTGTCAGGGAAATGTCCGTCGTGGAATGCTCATGCCAGAGAACAGCCGTCATGGATGAAGACAGAGCTCGCGGAAGTCAAATCCGTTGCTGGAATTGCAACCAAACCGGACACCTACAACGGCAGTGCAGAAGTGCACCTAGACGAGGAAATTGTCCACATTGCGGAAGTAGGAGAAGCAGAGAGGAAGCATCCTGTCGGTCAGACTTCCCAAAACCAGCAGTCGGGAGATGCGTAAGGACCAACTTCGCGGGGCAGAAGTTGGTTACTGGAAGCGAGGCCCCCAGGAACACCATTCAAGTTTCGCAAACCAAACGGGGTAACAAGAGCCTGACAGTGGAGGCACTAATCAACGAGAAGAAGTGCGTAGCCACCATCGACACAGGTGCCACTGCCTCCATTGTAAGAAGAGATATCGTCAAAAGCTCCTGGCTGCACAACACCAACAGCTACTGCCTGAAGACTGCAACAGGGGAAATGGCGAAGGTATTTGGAGAAGTTCGTCTTACGATTACTCTGGCAGGACTGACGTTCTCCCATGCGTTTCTGGTGGCAGATATATGCGACGAGTGCATCATCGGAGTAGACTTCATGAAAGCAAATGAAGTAATCTTGGACATCGGGATGCAAGTACTGAGGTATCGAAATGTGGAGATTCCGATGGTGTACGGAAATGAGAATGCCGTAACTCTCAGGACAGTCACCAGCAAAGACGAAGTTTTGCCGCCGTCTTCAGAGACAATCATTTGGACGAAGCTGGAAGGTGATCTTGGGAGCCACCGATTCTACATAGTAGAACCAGACCCAGAGAAGAATTCTCAAGACTACATCGTGGGAAAGACGTTAGTCGAACCAAAGAACACCATGGTTCCAGTGAGGGTTTTGAACGCAAGACCACACACTGTCAAACTAAGGCGAGGGGAGGTGACTGGAAAATGCACGCCGATTACCGCCGTCGCAACAATATCTGAACGTGATGCTCCAAAACTTCTCCCATCACCTTGGACAGCGGAAGCGAGAGAGACGATTCTCCAGTCCAGTGAGCTGAATCAGGAGCAGCGAACTATGGCAGAGAATCTTATCAATGAGTACGCTGATGTATTTGCCTCACAGGACGGAGAATACGGCCGAACACACCTGGTACAACATCGAATAGACACTGGTGATACTAGACCAATTCGTCAGCCTGCTAGGCGCCTTCCATTGGCAAAGCAGACAGAAGTTGCAGAGATGGTGTCGGCAATGGAGAAAGAAGGTCTGATTGAAAGTTCCAAAAGTCCGTGGGCATCACCGGTTGTACTGGTTAAGAAGAAAGATGGCAGCACGCGGTTCTGCGTGGACTATCGGCAGCTCAATTACGTCACCAAGAAAGACAGCTACCCTCTGCCACGGATTGACGACACGCTAGACACACTATCAGGAGCCCGATGGTTTTCCACTCTCGACTTGAAGAGTGGCTACTGGCAGGTACAGATCCATCCAGAAGACCGGGAGAAAACCGCCTTCACCGCAGGAAATGGGCTATGGCAATTCACGGTAATGCCATTCGGGCTGTGCAATGCTCCGGCGACTTTCGAGCGATTGATGGAATGTGTCCTGCAAGGGTTAACATGGAAAACCTGTTTGGTATACTTGGATGATGTCATCGTCGTAGGAAAAACGTTTGCGCAACACCGAGACAATCTAAGGGATGTGTTTCAAAGGCTTCGAAGTGCCCACCTGAAGCTCAACCCCAAGAAGTGCGCCCTGTTTAGAGCGGAAGTCAAGTACCTGGGACACATAATTTCAGCGAAAGGAGTGAGAACCGATCCAGAGAAGGTCGAAGCGGTGAAAAACTGGCCAGTCCCCAAGGATAAACACCAACTAAGGAGCTTCCTGGGCCTAGCCACCTACTACAGACGGTTCGTGAAGGATTTTGCCGGGATCGCAAAGAACCTGCACCAGTTGACGGAAAAGGGAAAACAATTCAAATGGACAATTGAGTGCGAGAAGAGCTTCAAGGCACTTAAACAACGGCTATGCGATGCCCCGATACTGGCTTACCCCACTCCCGGGGAAACGTTCATTGTGGATGCAGATGCTAGTAATGTTGGGGTAGGAGCCGTACTCTCCCGGGTGCATGACGGCCAAGAGAAGGTGGTTGCGTACTTCAGCAAGGTGCTCTCTAAGCCAGAAAGGAACTACTGCGTGACAAGGAGAGAACTTCTAGCTTTGATCTTGGCTACGAAGCATTTTCACAAATACCTCTACGGGAGGAAGTTCGTTCTTCGCACAGACCATGCAGCCTTAAAATGGCTATTACAGTTCAAGAGTCCTGAGGGTCAGGTCGCAAGATGGATCGAAAGGCTGCAAATCTACGACTACGAAATACAGCATCGTAAAGGAAAACTCCACTCTAATGCGGATGCACTGTCCCGGAGACCATGCAGAACGGATTGTAAACATTGTGCGCGTCAGGAAGAACGGGAGCTGGTTTCCATCCAAAGAATGAGAGCCGAACCTATCGCCGGCTGGAGCGTAGATGAGATCCGGAACGCTCAGAAGGAAGACCCGGATATCGAGCCGATTCTGGCCTGGAAGGAGAACATGGAGAAACCGGATCATCAGGACATCTCTCACAGAAGCCCGACCTTAAAGGCATATTTTGCGCAGTGGGACTCCCTCCATGTCCAAGAAGGTGTTCTGAGAAGAAAATGGGAATCCTCCGACGGAAAGTCGTTTGTAATGCAGCTTGTCGTACCGCGGACGAGGGTCAAGGAGGTGTTACAGGAAATGCATGGCGGGGCGACCGGAGGCCACTTGGGAGTGAATAAGACGCTAGAAAAGGTACGGGAACGTTTTTATTGGTTAAAAGCGAAGGAAGATATCGAAGACTGGTGCAGAAAATGCGACGTGTGTGCAGCTAGCAAGGGTCCGAGAATCAAAACTCGAGGTAAGATGCACCAATACAACGTGGGAGCACCTTTCGAACGAATCGCCATTGACATCGCAGGGCCCTTTCCGGAAACCGACAATGGTAATCGGTATATACTCGTAGTGATGGACTACTTCAGTAAGTGGCCGGAAGCGTTTCCGATCCCTAACCAGGAAGCCAGAACCGTGGCGGAGCAGATCGTCTACAATTGGGTTAGCAGATTCGGTGTGCCCTTGGAATTGCATTCTGACCAAGGGCGGAACTTCGAGTCAAGAATCTTCCAAGAGATGTGTCAACTACTCGGAATCAAAAAGACAAGGACAACCCCGCTTCATCCACAGTCGGACGGTATGGTGGAGCGTTTCAATAGGACTTTGGACGAACATCTCTCGAAGGTCGTAGGTGACTACCAACGGGATTGGGACCGGCAGATTCCCTTGTTTTTGATGGCCTATAGAAGTGCCGTGCATAGCACTACTCGACATACGCCGTTCGAAATCTTATTCGGTGGAATAGCTCGTTTACCCAGTGAGGTGAAATTTGGATCTCCTACCAATGAGCCCAGAAATGAAGAAGAGTACGTGGCGGACCTTAGGGAAAGGCTTAGGGACATACACCAAAGGACCAGAAGCCAGATTAAGATGACGAGCGACCGCATGAAGACCAGGTATGATGCCAAGGCAACAACGTCAGGATTCCAGGAAGGAGATCTGGTGTGGCTGTATAATCCCCATCGCCAAAAGGGGAAATCACCTAAATTACAGCGGAACTGGGAAGGTCCCTACAGAATAATAACCCGCATCAACGATGTTGTCTACCGCATCCAGCGAGGACCGAGGGCCAAAATGAAAGTGGTTCATGTGGACCGACTGAGTCGATACAATGGCCGAAATGAGGATGCACTTGTTCGGGACGAACATGTCTAAGAGGGGGGCAGTGTAGCATAATAATAACTACGCCCCCTAAAAATATGACGCAACAAATTCCGAAGTGACTTCATTCTGGCAGAATTTTGGTTCGTACTGTCCTTTCTTTTGAGGTTCGTGTCTGAAATTAGTCACCACACCACGGATAAAAGAGAACAAGAGAGAATTATAACTGCACGAAATGATTGTCATAATTTTTAGGGATTTTGTTTTTAGGTATTTTTGTTTTTGGTCGAAGAATTTGCTAGAAGTTTCTGGCTATCAGAAACTTCTGCTATATAAGGACAGATGGCGATCAAAAAAAAACACAGTTGGTTTAGAACCGTGGCGAAGAGATTGGAAAAGTGATAATGGGCGAAGTTGTAATTTGGTGATAAATTGAAAGTTGAGAGTAAACAAGAAAAAGTAATTAGTTTGGATTTGTGAATTAAGTAATTGAAAGGAGATAAAGTGATTTGAGAGGAAAGAGACCTTGTAAGAAAAGAATTTGCGAAGAATAGTATAGTGTGAACTTGAATTGTTCTATAGACTAGAAAATAAAGAAATAAATTTCACAGAATATTGTTTTATCTACTCGAGCCGTAGCTCGCATATTACAATACTGTGATGTCGTAAAAAATTGTATTCACTTTATGTTATTGTACAATTTAACCCATTTGACACATATAAATTTACCTAAAGTTTAATTTTCATTTCACCATCACATAAACGTCAAAATTTAGCCAGATGATGAAATTTTAAGCCACGAATTGACACTCGGCCTACATATTTATGAAATTTGTGTGTAGAGATTTATCGATGTCACCAACCACTTGGTTTTGAACAAAACTATTCGATGGGGGAACTGCATACTACTAGCGAAATTCCAGGAAGAAAATTTCCTTAATTTTTCACGATTGCAAATTTGTATGGAAAATTGATTTGCACGCCAACAGGATACTAGCCTTTAGGTGATAAAATCCGACTTTTCTGACTAAATCGATTTCTTAAAAGTAGGTATTCATCTTTATTTCAATAGTCGTTTACAATTCTGTGAAACCGAAACGCTTTTGGAAATTACTTTTCATAACAAAAATGCTAATTCGTATTATTGCTAGCATGACTTGCATGATTTGTACAATATCTGAACGCACGAAACTGCATATGACCAGACTACACGACCAATACTCTAAGAAAATTCTGTGGTAAGCTTATTAAGATTATTTGATGATAAATCATAGCTTAAACTAGAAGTTATTCTCGTATTGCAAATGATTCATACGTACATTCCCTAGATCTTCATTGACATCCGATTTCACTCCAGCAACAACAGACACTGCATTTGCATTCAATTTGCCGGAATACCTACCAAAAGTATGACTATTAACTGGAAATCTGGAATTAAATATCGATTTGCACTGATCCCTATCGGGCATTTTTCCAAAGATTACGTATTCGACTTTAACACGGAACCTCGCACACGGATAGATAGACAAAACAAGCGTTGGTTATGAGTGTTTATGAGTCTGCAGCAGCGTGCAGAGGTTTATGAGTGTACTTCATGCTACACTTTAGTTGAAGTTAGAAGAAGAAGAGGGTAAGGGTAAGTTTGGTTAGTGCCTAAAACAGTACCATACCTGCTGCGCTGCAATCTGTTTTAAAAAGAAATAAAGTTCACGACTGGGTCGAACTTACTTGCACCTAAATGTTGTTTATTTACAAATCACTTAGAATTGAAATTTAAACAACATCGTTAAAATGACTTTTTTTTTAAGCAATCCATTAAAAATCGAAAAAAAATATTTTGATACTTTTCCAAAACTTGGTATGCCATAACCTTGAATATATCAAATATTGCCTTAAGTATCGTTAGACACATTTATTGTTAAAAATCTGGTACGCCATCTATTAGCATATGTACACCATAACTCAAATATCAAATTTAAACAAAATCGTAGAAGACGTTTTGGGAAATCATGCGAAACATCCATAAAGACAGATCAACAGACAGACAGACAGAATTGAGAGACAAATAATAATGTCAACTTATAGTTGCAATTAGAAATGAGAAAATTGTACTTTTCGACATGGTTACAAAAAAAAAATGGACTAGTCGAGGGTGTGCCAGTATAATAGAGGATATTGTAGCATAATAATAACTACGCCCCCTAAAAATATGACGCAACAAATTCCGAAGTGACTTCATTCTGGCAGAATTTTGGTTCGTACTGTCCTTTCATTCGAGGTTCGTGTCTGGGACGAAGTCTCCACAGCTCATGTCAACGAAAGAGACGAATAATATCAGGGATAAAAGGGAATTATAACTGCAAGAATTATTTCTCTTATTCCAGTGGTCGAAGAATTTGCTAGAAGTTTCTGGCTATCAGAAACTTCTGCTATATAAGGACAGATGGCGGTCAAAAAAAAAAACACAGTTGGTTTAGAACCGTGGCGAAGAGATTAGAAAAGTGATAATGGGCGAAGTTGTAATTTGGTGATAAATTGAAAGTTGAGAGTGAACAAGAAAAAGTAATTAGTTTGGATTTGTGAATTAAGAAATTGAAAGGAGATAAAGTGATTTGAGAGGAAAGAGACCTTGTAAGAAAAGAATAAGGCGAAGAATAGTATAGTGTGAACTTGAATTGTTCTATAGAGTAGAAAATAAAGAAATAATTTCTCAGAATAATTGTTTTATCTACTCGAGCCGTAGCCCGCATACTACATTGGTGTCAGAAGCGGGATAAAACTTATTCTGTGAATAACTATTTCCGTGGTGTGAAATTGCACAAGCAAAAAAAAAAAAAAAAAAACGATTTCTGTGTTGAGTTAATTAGTTGCGCAAAATGGGTCGCAAATTGGGAAAACTAACTATAACTCAACTAAAGGCAGAACTCAGTAAGCGGAACCTCGACACAACTGGGGGAAAAGATGCCCTACTGATTCGTCTGGAAGAAGCAGTAACGCAGGAAGGTGAAAATCCGCACGACGTAGAGTTTGACGTGGAAAAGGAAGCAGTAAGTACAGCAGCCGACCCGGGTATAACAAGTCTGCTCCTGCAACTTAAGTTAGTCATGGACGAACAAAAGAAAGCAATAGAAGATCAAAGGAATTCTCTAGAACTTAAGCTGGACGAACAAAAGAAAGCGATGGACGAACAAAAGAAAGCAATGGGCGACCAAAGGAATTCTCTAGAACTTAAGCTGGACGAACAAAAGAATTCTCTAGAACTTAAGTTGGATGAACAAAAGAAGGCAATGGATGAACAAAAGAATTCTCTAGATGCTCTGGAAAGTAAACTTGATGAGCAAAACAAGAACTTGGAATCCAAATTCGAAGTGATCGAAGAGAAAATCGAGAAGGTAGAGACGCAACTCGAAAAAGTCGAAACTAGATTCGATGAAAATTTTGAGAAACAGGAAACTCAGTTCGGGAAGATAGAGATTCAGTTTGAAAAAGTGGATACGCAATTCGAGATAGTAGGAAAGCAAGTCGAAAATCTTGCTAAGGAGCTCAGCAACGTGAAGAGACAGAAAGCACGGGAATATTCCACTGACGGTCTGAGAAGAAAGGAGATGCAGCCTCCTATCTTCGATGGTCAAACATCATGGCCAATTTATAAGAGGCAATTCGAAGCGGCCGCAATGACCAATAGCTGGGACGATGAAGAGAAGTCTATTGCACTCACGCTTGCACTGAGGGGTCCAGCTGCGGAGCTCTTGCAGACCATCCCGGAAGATAAACAGCAGAACTACGACTCTCTGGTTCAGGCTATCGAGATGCGGTTTGGGGATGAACACATGCAGCAGGTGTACAGGGTTCAGCTGCGTAGTCGAGTCCAGAAAAGGGGGGAAACGCTCCAACAGTTGCAAGCGGATATAGAGCGACTAGCCCATCTTTCATACCCTAAAGCCGGTGAGGAGCTTATCAACGAAATGGCGGTGGAAGCTTTTATTCAGGCCATAGAGGACAGACAACTGCAAATGGCTGTAAGGATGGCTGAAAAGCGAACACTCCCCGAGGCATTGGCATTCGCTTTGTCAATGAAGGCTGCGGACCAAGCATACCAGGGAATACACCGTGTCAGGGAAATGTCCGTCGTGGAATGCTCATGCCAGAGAACAGCCATCATGGATGAAGACAGAGCTCGCGGAAGTCAAATCCGTTGCTGGAATTGCAACCAAACCGGACACCTACAACGGCAGTGCAGAAGTGCACCTAGACGAGGAAATTGTTCACATTGCGGAAGTAGGAGAAGCAGAGAGGAAGCATCTGGCGGTGATAACATCCATCCTGTCAGTCAGACTTCCCAAAACCAGCAGTCGGGAAATGCGTAAGGACCAACTTCGCGGGGCAGAAGTTGGTTACTGGAATCGAGGCCCCCAGGACCACCATTCAAGTTTCGCAAACCAAACGGGGTAACAAGAGCCTGACAGTGGAGGCACTAATCAACGAGAAGAAGTGCGTAGCCACCATCGACACAGGTGCCACTGCCTCCATTGTAAGAAGAGATATCGTCAAAAGCTCCTGGCTGCACAACACCAACAGCTACTGCCTGAAGACTGCAACAGGGGAAATGGCGAAGGTATTTGGAGAAGTTCGTCTTACGATTACTCTGGCAGGACTGACGTTCTCCCATGCGTTTCTGGTGGCAGATATATGCGACGAGTGCATCATCGGAGTAGACTTCATGAAAGCAAATGAAGTAATCTTGGACATCGGGATGCAAGTACTGAGGTATCGAAATGTGGAGATTCCGATGGTGTACGGAAATGAGAATGCCGTAACTCTCAGGACAGTCATCAGCAAAGACGAAGTTTTGCCGCCGTCTTCAGAGACAATCATTTGGACGAAACTGGAAGGTGATCTTGGGAGCCACCGATTCTACATAGTAGAACCAGACCCAGAGAAGAATTCTCAAGACTACATCGTGGGAAAGACGTTAGTCGAACCAAAGAACACCATGGTTCCAGTAAGAGTTTTGAACGCAAGACCACACACTGTCAAACTAAGGCGAGGGGAGGTGACTGGAAAATGCACGCCGATTACCGCCGTCGCAACAATATCTGAACGTGATGCTCCAAAACCTCTCACATCACCTTGGACAGCGGAAACGAGAGAAACGATTCTCCAGTCCAGTGAGCTGAATCAGGAGCAGCGAACTATGGCAGAGAATCTTATCAATGAGTATGCTGATGTATTTGCCTCACAGGACGGAGAATACGGCCGAACACACCTGGTACAACATCGAATAGACACTGGTGATACTAGACCAATTCGTCAGCCTGCTAGGCGCCTTCCATTGGCAAAGCAGACAGAAGTTGCAGAGATGGTGTCGGCAATGGAGAAAGAAGGTCTGATTGAAAGTTCCAAAAGTCCGTGGGCATCACCGGTTGTACTGGTTAAGAAGAAAGATGGCAGCACGCGGTTCTGCGTGGACTATCGGCAGCTCAATTACGTCACCAAGAAAGACAGCTACCCTCTGCCACGGATTGACGACACGCTAGACACACTATCAGGAGCCCGATGGTTTTCCACTCTCGACTTGAAGAGTGGCTACTGGCAGGTACAGATCCATCCAGAAGACCGGGAGAAAACCGCCTTCACCGCAGGAAATGGGCTATGGCAATTCACGGTAATGCCATTCGGGCTGTGCAATGCTCCGGCGACTTTCGAGCGATTGATGGAATGTGTCCTGCAAGGGTTAACATGGAAAACCTGTTTGGTTTACTTGGATGATGTCATCGTCATAGGAAAAACGTTTGCGCAACACCGAGACAATCTAAGGGATGTGTTTCAAAGGCTTCGAAGTGCCCGCCTGAAGCTCAACCCCAAGAAGTGCGCCCTGTTTAGAGCGGAAGTCAAGTACCTGGGACACATAATTTCAGCGAAAGGAGTGAGAACCGATCCGGAGAAGGTCGAAGCGGTGAAAAACTGGCCAGTCCCCAAAGACAAACACCAACTAAGGAGCTTCCTGGGCCTAGCCACCTACTACAGACGGTTCGTGAAGGATTTTGCCGGGATCGCAAAGAACCTGCACCAGTTGACGGAAAAGGGAAAACAATTCAAATGGTCAATTGAGTGCGAGAAGAGCTTCAAGGCACTTAAACAACGGCTATGCGATGCCCCGATACTGGCTTACCCCACTCCCGGGGAAACGTTCGTTGTGGATGCAGATGCTAGTAATGTCGGGGTAGGAGCCGTACTCTCCCAGGTGCATGACGGCCAAGAGAAGGTGGTTGCGTACTTCAGCAAGGTGCTCTCTAAGCCAGAAAGGAACTACTGCGTGACAAGGAGAGAACTTCTAGCTTTGATCTTGGCTACGAAGCATTTTCACAAATACCTCTACGGGAGGAAGTTCGTTCTTCGCACAGACCATGCAGCCTTAAAATGGCTATTACAGTTCAAGAGTCCTGAGGGTCAGGTCGCAAGATGGATCGAAAGGCTGCAAATCTACGACTACGAAATACAGCATCGTAAAGGAAGGCTCCACTCTAATGCGGATGCACTGTCCCGGAGACCATGCAGAACGGATTGTAAACATTGTGCGCGTCAGGAAGAACGGGAGCTGGTTTCCATCCAAAGAATGAGAGCCGAACCTATCGCCGGCTGGAGCGTAGATGAGATCCGGAACGCTCAGAAGGAAGACCCGGATATCGAGCCGATTCTGGCCTGGAAGGAGAACATGGAGAAACCGGATCATCAGGACATCTCTCACAGAAGCCCGACCTTAAAGGCATATTTTGCGCAGTGGGACTCCCTCCATGTCCAAGAAGGTGTTCTGAGAAGAAAATGGGAATCCTCCGACGGAAAGTCGTTTGTAATGCAGCTTGTCGTACCGCGGACGAGGGTCAAGGAGGTGTTACAGGAAATGCATGGCGGGGCGACCGGAGGCCACTTGGGAGTGAATAAGACGCTAGAAAAGGTACGAGAACGTTTTTATTGGTTAAAAGCGAAGGAAGATATCGAAGACTGGTGCAGAAAATGCGACGTGTGTGCAGCTAGCAAGGGTCCGAGAATCAAAACTCGAGGTAAGATGCACCAATACAACGTGGGAGCACCTTTCGAACGAATCGCCATTGACATCGCAGGGCCCTTTCCGGAAACCGACAATGGTAATCGGTATATACTCGTAGTGATGGACTACTTCAGTAAGTGGCCGGAAGCGTTTCCGATCCCTAACCAGGAAGCCAGAACCGTGGCGGAGCAGATCGTCTACAATTGGGTTAGCAGATTCGGTGTGCCCTTGGAATTGCATTCTGACCAAGGGCGGAACTTCGAGTCAAGAATCTTCCAAGAGATGTGTCAACTACTCGGAATCAAAAAGACAAGGACAACCCCGCTTCATCCACAGTCGGACGGTATGGTGGAGCGTTTCAATAGGACTTTGGACGAACATCTCTCGAAGGTCGTAGGTGACTACCAACGGGATTGGGACCGGCAGATTCCCTTGTTTTTGATGGCCTATAGAAGTGCCGTGCATAGCACTACTCGACATACGCCGTTCGAAATCTTATTTGGTGGAATAGCTCGTTTACCCAGTGAGGTGAAATTTGGATCTCCTACCAATGAGCCCAGAAATGAAGAAGAGTACGTGGCGGACCTTAGGGAAAGGCTTAGGGACATACACCAAAGGACCAGAAGCCAGATTAAGATGACGAGCGACCGCATGAAGACCAGGTATGATGCCAAGGCAACAACGTCAGGATTCCAGGAAGGAGATCTGGTGTGGCTGTATAATCCCCATCGCCAAAAGGGGAAATCACCTAAATTACAGCGGAACTGGGAAGGTCCCTACAGAATAATAACCCGCATCAACGATGTTGTCTACCGCATCCAGCGAGGACCGAGGGCCAAAATGAAAGTGGTTCATGTGGACCGACTGAGTCGATACAATGGCCGAAATGAGGATGAACTTGTTCGGGACGAACATGTCTAAGAGGGGGGCAGTGTAGCATAATAATAACTACGCCCCCTAAAAATATGACGCAACAAATTCCGAAGTGACTTCATTCTGGCAGAATTTTGGTTCGTACTGTCCTTTCATTCGAGGTTCGTGTCTGGGACGAAGTCTCCACAGCTCATGTCAACGAAAGAGACGAATAATATCAGGGATAAAAGGGAATTATAACTGCAAGAATTATTTCTCTTATTCCAGTGGTCGAAGAATTTGCTAGAAGTTTCTGGCTATCAGAAACTTCTGCTATATAAGGACAGATGGCGGTCAAAAAAAAAACACAGTTGGTTTAGAACCGTGGCGAAGAGATTAGAAAAGTGATAATGGGCGAAGTTGTAATTTGGTGATAAATTGAAAGTTGAGAGTGAACAAGAAAAAGTAATTAGTTTGGATTTGTGAATTAAGAAATTGAAAGGAGATAAAGTGATTTGAGAGGAAAGAGACCTTGTAAGAAAAGAATAAGGCGAAGAATAGTATAGTGTGAACTTGAATTGTTCTATAGAGTAGAAAATAAAGAAATAATTTCTCAGAATAATTGTTTTATCTACTCGAGCCGTAGCCCGCATACTACAATATTAAAACCTCTAGGGTACTTCTAGTCAACATAAAACTTTGACAACTGTTACAGATCTAGTGTTTGAGATATTGACTTTGGGGAACGGTGTATGCTGTAAGGTCATAAAAATCCTAAAGGATATATCCATTCAACGTAGAATCCTAAAATTTGGTTCAAAGGTAGTATTAGAATATCAAAGAATAAAATCTGAAAACTGGACTTTTCCTAAAAATGGGAAGGGGTGGAACTATGTGCTTGATTATGTTAGGTAGGTGCGCATGTGAATCTCGACACGAGGACCTATTGGTCAATTGTGATTCCCCTTGGATTGTGCTACCACGTGCAACTCCGTTGCTAGGTGGCTGGTTCCAGCTTAAATTATCGTGTGCTCCTAATGAATCGCATTAAGTCCATCAGCGGAACTTGCAGAAGCTCGCTCAGTTCCCCAAACAGTCTGTTTGTCATGTGTGGTTGAGATTTGGGAAGTCGCAGAACAAGTGTTTGATGGTTTCTACTATTACTTCATCCTGACAGCTCCTGCAATAGTCCGGGGAGTTTATGCCTAGTCTATTGGCCATTGAGCCTATCGTGAGCAGATATACTTCTTCCCCATAGCCAGGAAGCTTCTGGTCCTTCCTTTCCTTTTTATAAGTTGAGTCCGGCAACTTAACTGGAACTCCCATGTTAAGCATAAAATTGCCAAGGTGACCACTGCCATATGGGCCTATCGCCGTATGTATGGCAAAACCTGGGGTCTGTCCTCAAAGGTCATATTCTGGTTGTAGACGACGGTGGTAAGACCCATCCTGGTAGACGAAAACCAAGGAGGTCACAACCATCAATAAACTCAGCCAACTTCAAAGATTAGCTTGCCTCGGAATTACAGGTACTATGCAGCACCTGTCCCATAACAGCCATAGAAGCTATAATCGGACTTACTCCATTACACATTTTTATAAAAAAAAGTGGCAATTCGTAGTGCAGTTAATCTTCGAAAGTCGGATGTTAACAGTGCGTGGGATCATGTGGATCTCATGGATCTATTAACCGACTTCTCTGAGCTAGATATGCTCAGCACGGTTTCTGACTTTACGCCCAAATCACTCTACTTTGGTAGAAGGTTTGAGATTGAGATCCCAAACCGTAATATATGCAATAATGGCGGACCGTTGCTTGATCCAAAAGGAATCGTTTGGTATACGGATGGATCAAAAATGGATTCAGGAGTTGGCGCCAGTGTGTATGGACCCAATTATAAGATTTCGAAATCACTGGGAAAGAGTCCTAGTGTTTTTCAGGCCGAAATTTACGCTATCGAGACCCATGCTAATATAAACTTGCACTCAGGCATCAAAGGTGCCGCTATACACATATTCACCGACAGCAAAGCGGCGCTTAAAGCACTGATCTCCCACCTGATCTGTTCAAAATCAGTTCTAAGCTGCTTCGATAGTTTACAAAATATGGCCCGATGCAATAAAGTAAAATTGTGGTGAGTACCTGATCATGTAGTCACTGACGGCAACGAAACTTCAGATCTGTTAGCCAGAAAAGGTTCCTCTGAGTTGTTCATTGGACCTGAAACCTTTTGCGGAATATCTGATTCTGCCTTTAAACTGACCCTAAGCAGTTGGGAACGCAACATGTGCATTTCCCACTGGAATAACTCCCAAGGTCTCAGACAAGCTAAAAGAGCTGCCCAACCCTTCCAAAAAAAGGCAGTAGATATCCTAAAATATAGTAGAAACGACATGAGAAGGCTTGTAAGCTTCCCTACTGGTCACTGTCAATTACTCTACCACCTTAATAAAACGCCTTCTAAGGCGGCCTTAGAAGAGGACGAAACCGTAGAACACGTACTATGTGAGTGTGTAGCTCTGTGTAGAAGTAGGAGAAGTTTCTTCCTTAAGGACATAATATCTCCATTAGACTTAAGGAACTCCTCCGCAGCAGTAATTATAGCTTTCATAAGGAAAGTAGAAGTACTGCTGCCCTAAAAAGTGACCTCTGGCACAATAGATCTTTCTGGTCGCAGTGCCTATACGCCATTTGGGAGTGGCCACATTCCTGTTAAAAAAAAAGTTGCAAGAGGTGTATGCGTTGAGTTGATAAGGCGTATAGAGGATGAAGTGATCTTTTAGTGGACGTAGCTATGAGTGCAAATGAAATGTCGGACAGGTGGCTAATATTTTGGAGGGCGTATGGTTGGAAATTGAGTTTAAAGGGTATGTTTGAGATGCATGCGTAAAAGTGGAGTGTGTGGTAGGTGGATGATACTTCCTCTATTTTCACCCACACATCCTTAAAAAAGTCCAAAGAATTATGTCCCCTACAATGCAATGTACTAAATGAATTGCGAAAACAAAAGTAATCAAAGTAATTGATTACCTGTAATCAAAATAACATGTATTCAACACTGCAAGTACTATGTAATTGTGATTACAATGTAATCAAAAATATTGATTACTTGCAATTTTAATTACCAAGTAATTCGATTGTAAGTTTAATTAAAGTAATGATTTGAGTAATTGATAACTTTTGTAATTGCTTATGTCGAATTGATTATGTAATTGGACCTCTGTGTTATAATTTAAAAGTCTCTATTTATATTTTACCCCAAACCTTTCACTTCGCTTAGTATTTTTTTAAAGTTTATGCCGCCATCATGAATATTTGATGAGTAGTTTCGAATTTGTCCTGCAATGTCCTCAACTTGCATATGATACATACATATGTTTGTACCTAGGAGTTGTAGTAACACTTTACACAAATAGACTTGGAAAAACGAAAAGTGAAATTCAAACACATTTAACCTTTCTTTTCTACCTCTTATGAGTGGTTGAGGGATACAATGAAACGATTTATTGCGTCAGTGAGAAAAGGTCAAGAATTATAATTTCAAGTAAACCACAGGCATTACTCATAATCTTCAGTTAAATATTTTACACAATATTCTCATTTGTTGTACTTGAATTTTATGTTTTCCTGAGATTCATTTTTTTTTTTATTAAGCAGGTACTTCCAAAGAAAACATTGATAAAATGTTCAGCCTGAATTATATTACTAATTAGTTAGACATTGTGTAAATTAAATTTTACAGCTCCATGTTTATTTCTCTAAACAAACGATTTTTTGTAGGTTTCTATAGAGTGATTTCATTTCAGACGATTAAACTTCGGGAGATGATAGGCCGTACCATAACCAAAAAAAAATTGTATGGGAGAAGGGATTCCTCAAAATTGTCCACAAAAAAACATATTCTTCGTAAAATCGATCATTTTCGAGGTACAGCCACGAAAAATTGATGAATTATCCAAAACTGCACGAAATTAATATTTGCCTTTCCATGTAGGTTATTCCACTTCGGGCAATCAAACTTTGGGAGATGATAGACGGTGAAAAAAAGTTAGGGCGGAGGTATTTGGCTAATTAATTTTCTCATTTTGTGATACATAGTCACACCGGAATTATTATTATTATTATAGCCATCTTGTCCACGGAGGTAAACGATTAATCATTACGAGGTTGGAATATATCATATCCTGCCATATGTCTTCTCTGAAATCCATCTGTCATCCATAGTGACAGGTAGTTAGTTCTTGCTTTGTAGAGGTGGAGAAAGTGGTTTATTTTGCTGAAGTGCTTCATTTACTCTACCTCAGAACTCAGAGGGTATCTCGTCTGGCCCAACCGTCTTTCTTTTTTTGGAGTATTTGACTGCATTCCTAACTTCTTCGACAGTAATGTCGAATATTTCGTCATGGTTAGGAGCGGCTCTTGGAAAGTATTCCCAGAGAAACTGCTCTTTTCACAATACTGTCGCCATCTGTGGAGAATTGTGTCGTCTTGTTTGTTAATGAACTCTGGGGAACGAATCTCCTGAGCATTTCTTCTTCTTCTGTTCACTGAATACTCTGTTAAACTTTTCGATGTCAGTAAGGACACTTCTATGAGTAAATTCACAATTTTATTAAAAAGACTGAATATATGTTATTGCTTTCAATCTAAAAAAATGTTTAAGGGGCGCCGACAATTGAAAACGCCTAGGAACACCGAAGATCATAATATGCCTTTGCTTTAGGGTACATTCGTATACTTACTTTTGTGATTAACTGTACTCGTAAGTGCAACAAATTATTTTATTTTGTAATTTCATATTTACCAAGCAGGAACTGACTTGTTTTTATTTTGAATTTTTATTATGATTTATTTTTTTGTTTTTTTTTTCACTTTATCACAATACAGCAGTTCCGCAAGGGCACTAGTCGACAATACTCGTTGATAAGGAAGCGTACCGTCGAATACTACGATAGCAATCCAAGATAAAAATTAATCAAACGAGTGAAAATAATCTCCGATCTTAAGTATTCTGAAATAGGGGTGATTTTTTTAAAGACAGATTTGTCTTTAGAGCAATGTCTATGTACAACCTATACACATATATGTTGTTTTTTTTTTTTTTCTTTTTTGTAAGCGTAAGTAAGATTCTTACTGACTAAACCTTACCCCCGCTAGTTCAGATCCTCGCCCCGCGGAACCACCGCCAGGTATTACTACGCGGGGCGGGTATTCCGGTTTACACGGCCGTCTTTACCTGCATTTCTCAATTTGTACCGAGGTTAATAATGTGCTAACCGCGACCCAACTGCTCTCCGATCTTAGCGTCTCTGTTATTACATTTGGAGCATTAAGTGTTTTATTTATTTCACTCTCCAATCTTCTCTCTCTTTCCTTAAAGAACCTTGGGCAATTAAAAATCACATGTTTCAGGTCTCTTTGTATCCAGGACATGCTGGGCATTCTGGCAAGGTGTCTAGTCTAAAGCGATGGAGGTATCGGCTCGAGAAAAATTGCGTCAATTGGTAGTTTACTTCCCCATGTCTTCTACTTATCCACGGTTTTATGCTGGGAATTAGTTTGTGTGTCTACCTACCTTTATGTGAGGTATCCCATCGTTGTTACCACACTCTTAGCGATAATGTCCTCTCTTGTCTTCTAAGTTCTTTATCTGAAATGTTTTCCGTTTTTCCAACCCGAATTTGTTTAGTTTAATCATCTAGGATGTCGATAGGGATCATACCAATGACGTACGCCGCCTCATCCGAAATTGTCCTATAAGCCGATATAACTCTAATTGCGGTTTTCACTTTTAATGCATCAGTCCTGATTGGAGATGCGTAGAGCATTGTTGAGGTCACAACTCTAGCCAGTAATAGTCTCCCGTTGCTTCTTGGGCCCCCACATTTGGCAATATTCTCAAAAGCTCCAAGTGTACTGTCGTCTACTCGTATCATAACGCCGAGATATTTAATGCATCTTTTGGAAATTATTGTATGACCACCTTGACATTGCTGGTCTCTCTTATTCTGCGGCTACTAATAAGTACTGCCTCCGTTTTGGGTTCTGCCAGAGCTAAACTCTTTGACTCTAGCCATTGTTTGACAGATGCGATGGTCTCGTTAACATTTAACTGTAGCTCGCCGTAACCACTAGAACTATGTCGTCGGCAAAGCCTATGATTTGTACTCCACCGGGGATTCGTAGTCTCAATACACCATCGTACACTGCATTCCATTGAACCGGTCCGAAGACCGAGCCCTGTGGAACGCCTGAGGTTATGGAGTATTCCTTTGTCTCTATTTCTGTTTCATATAGCAGCAATCTTTGGTGGAAATAGTTATCTGCTATTCACAGATCATATTAATATTTGTTAACACATCCATTATATAGCTCTAGTTTGCTGTATTGAACGCGTTTTTCACGTCAAGTGCAATCACTCCGCAGTATTTTTTTTATCCCCATTTCCAGCTGAAACCTTGTATCGATTATACACATGTATCTAGATATGATATGAAGGGTGATCCAGTTGGGGGTTACAATTTAAATCTGGCACGACTGTGGTCCAGTCAAACATAAACAACTGATATTTGACGTCTGTGGATACTAAACATTGACATTTGTACATTGACATTGATATAAAATTATATTGACATAAAGATATCAGCTGTTTATCAAAAACCAATATATTTTATTTCAAATTTAAATTGTAACCTCCAATTGAATCACCCTTTATGTAGAAATAAGCATACTGCAGGGCTTGACTTTGTGCACTCCATATCATAGCTTTAACTGAGTGCGATGCCTCGGGTTTACGGCTAATTAATTATTTTTTATTTATTTAAACTCTCCTCAAACAATCTTCTTGTTCTATTTAAAAAATTATTATGTTGTTCTACGAATACAAAATGTGTAGTTAAACAAAAAAAACACACACAAAACAAAATGATTATCTATTATTTCCCAAATTAATTTTAACATCGCATACCCTGTGACATGCTGGCAAAATAGAATGACAATGCTAAATTGATTTAACATTTCATACTTATTATTTCCGTACTCTCATTATTACATCATTTTACAAAGTGAGATTAAAATTTTATTTGAGTTGGGATAGGGCATAACAAATCACTATAAACGGATAATGCCTAACACGCGTACGTTGAGTTTAACCAATTATTATCTGAAAATACAATAATGTATCGTTTCGACTGAAACAAACTGATTAGATTAGACTATGCCTTTTTAACTTTCTAACAGTGGCAGTCAGTTCTCTTTTTGTACTATAGCCTATAGGGTGAATTCAATTTTACCCACAGTTTATAACTTATAGAGATTACTCGTAGTAATAACAGAATTACAACAATTGAAAAATCACTCCTCAGTTGGCAGTTAACTCCAATAATAGGTATACATATTACGTATTCTTCCACATATCTTTTTAATCTACAACTTTTCGTCAGCAACGTGATTATTTCTATCAACATTGCTACAGACTAGTCAAATTGACATAAGGGACATATACTCGTAAGTATGTATGAAGTACAGAGTGTTTTTTTATGTTTCAGGTTGATGTTGTTTGGCCGCCATTTTGGTTTATTTGGCATTTGTCAGTTCGCATTTGACGCCTCCAGTTAGACAGTTACTAAAACATTTTATCTAAATAATCGTACAGTTGTACAAACATGAAGAAATTTGCGAAATTTTGTTGGTTTAAATTATGTGTCTAGCAAGTCAGCCGTTCATTGTATAGTGAATTACTTTGGAGCTCAATATACACTGGCAGGTAAAGTGAAGTCCGGCCGAATTCAGCATACGTACGGCACAAAATATTTTTGCATTGATGAAAGTCCGGGCACCTCCGTTAGATGCCGTGCACAAGAATTTGGAATGTCTCCAGCAAGTTTGATAAAAATAATCAAAAAGATTTACATTTGTACCCATATAAAACCCAATGCACCCAATAACTAATTACCATATGCGTCGGCAAAAGGGGAGACAAAAGGTTTTGCATCTCCATATTGACGACCCCAATTTTTGGAAAAAACAAATGTGACGAGTTATGTGGCTAACTCCAAATGAGCTTCGTTAATAAACAAAATATTCGGTATTAGGGCACTGAAAATCATCAATTGATACACCAACTACCCTTACATCCTCGTAGAGTTACTGTATGGTGCACCGTTTATGCCGACTGCATCATTGCCGTTCAATTGCTAGTGATCGCTATCGTGACTTGTTGCAAAACTTCTCGGAACCTGAATTACTCGTAGAAGGATTGAGCAACAGAGGTGATATCGATTGACTCCCTCGAACCCCTGGTCCACTACTAAAGGTCTACGGTAACAAGCCAATCACAATCCAGATGCTAATGGACAATATTATTTAAGAAATTGGTGAAATAACACCCGAAATGTGTCAAAATATTATGCAAAATATGGTTGAAAGAGTACGCATCAAAATCACGGCCAGAGACGGCCATTTGGCCGATATGTTCCATAATTGTTATAAATCAAATAATTGGTCAATAAAAAAAATATGTTTCATTTCATAGTTAGTCAAATTGTGATAGCGTCGAAAGATACTTAGCCGCTCTTCATAAGCACTGCTGAATCCTTGTCTACATTTTATTGCTGCATTTGTCCGTACAGTACAACAATCACCACTTAGCTACATTCTTGCCACTGATCTCTGTCCCTGGTCTTCAAACTGTGATTCTTAGCTTCTCACCATCGTCTCAGAAAAAATTGTTCTGACATTGGAATGCTGACAGAATGTAATACTTTAGTTAAAATATTGGATCTTCTGCTTGCATAGAAAAAAAACTGGCAATGGAATGTGTCCAGAAAATCAACTAATTTTCCAACTCAACATAAATCAGCTGAAAGGAATTTTTGGATCCTGAACTATTTACTAATCTTGGCAGTTGAACGATGAGGGATAAGATGGAGAAACGTGCTACTAATGAATACTGCAAACTATGGTCAAATGTAGAGAAGTTCCAAAATGGATAGTAAAATGTAGGTAAGCTCCCTTAAGAGAAGCTCTAAGTATTTATTAATCCAGTGATGGAGAAAGAGAAAAATCCATAGAAGAGAAAAGGATGGATTTTGCCAGATTAAAAACGCGGTGGTTTCCCTGCGTGCTGGCGAGTAATATCAGCCGCTTCTAACTTGGAGAAACAGACGCTGTTTTCACCCGCCCATTTTGGGTCAGACGCTGCGGATGAGATGATGGCTTGATGCTTATTTGAAGAGCCAAACTGCAAATTGCTCCATACCCAAACAATATCCACTGCTTGTTCGGGGCTTTTAATTTTTTTTTTTTTTTTTTTTGTCGGCTCGGATACACCCTACTGGAGCAGTAAGACTCAAAAACAAGTCCATTGTACAACTAGGCAGAGAATCCCATTTTAATGTGTTTTTTCGTCTTTTATAAAAAGACGAGTAGACGCTTCAGTGATGAAGAGCTTAGGTCATCAGCACTCACCACATCAGCACCGAAAATCTACCACCTGATCCGAGCAAAGGCAGGACAATCACATGGGAAGTGTTCCGCAGTATTATCGCCCTCTCCACAGGAGTCGCAGATAGGGGTAGCACTCAAACCTAGCACATGAAGGTGCTTGGCAAAGGCGAAGTGGTCCGTAAGAACCCCAGTAATTTGTCTGCAATCTTTTCTGCTAAGAGATAGCAAGAAAGCCGCGGATATCTTACAGACGACGGGGACCATGGGGAGGGTTCATCAAGGCGTCTAGATCAGAGCCAGGCGTACTGGGGACTGTTTATTAGTAAATAAATACTTATTCACAGTTCCTCCATCCAGTCCGGTAGCCTGCAACTCGGCTTTCGCAAAATTTACCATATTCCACGAACTGAAAAAAAACAGGAGTTCTCAAATTATTAGTACCGATATGTCCCGAATATGATAACTTTGAGGTGCCATCTAAAGAAAATGGTCTTTCTGGAAGACAAATTTACACCTTCAAAAATTAGGCGGGACAAAAAATGTGCATACATACTCGTATGTCATAAAAATAAGACTTTTGCTATGTTTTTTCGAAAGTCTTGCATACACTTTCTATCTCAAATCGAAAATTGAAAACGAACTTCAGTCAGTAAATTCAACATTTTGTGTCAGATATTTTAAAGGATTCTCAATTTAGGTAGACAAAATAATATAGAGGAGTGTCATCTCTATCAGGCAATAAAATAAACACGATCTGTCTCAAGTTCAAAATTGAGAGCAGTTTTGAATTGAATACCTACTCAAATATTCGGCAGTTTCATCGCTACTTATCTTAAAAAAAAATTGTATGAATAAAGTTTTCTGTGCTTAAGCATAAAATAACAACTTTTATTAAGCTGTATGAATGGGACTGTAAATATTTTTAAGACACTCTTTCACAATAAATTTGTTTTATTTACATAATGTTGACAGCAACGCCTTCTACTAAAATTGTTGCAAAATATTGTAGATTGTTCAAGGGAATGAAAGAATTATTTGGAATGAGTAGAATGGTACGTGCTCATCTTAATTTAAGGGTGGAATGTAGTGCATGTGCCTGTCAATAACTATGTCGCTTTTAGGAAGGAACTGTGCACATAAAACGTGTGCCTAAAGCATAATTCCCATAATGTAGTTCGCTTAAGCAATGGGAAATTTCAGCGTTTTCTTTTCTAATTTCCAAACAGCGTATTTAAAGTTTTGTGAGTTGGCATTTAAAATTATGTACGAGTACCTTCGAATTTCAGTTAATGGAAATCGGATTTAACTGCAAAATACCTAACTAACGAACAAATTATACAGTCGAAGAGTTAGGCTTTGCAATTCTCTACAAGTCAGATTTTTTATTTTTTTGTTTTAAATGGTAAATTTAAAAGTACCGCCTTTACCCCGAAGTTAATCGTGGAAATAGTTTCTGAGTGTAAATATCTCAAAAATAAATAATTTGGTTGAAATTTTATGTTTTTAATTTTTTACCTGATGAGCTCTAAAAATTAAAGTTACAAATATGAATTCATCCCTATCAGATCAGTGTCCAACTTCAAAGAGTTATTAAGCATTACAATTCATTTTTTTCGGAATATGAACCCCCAATACAATGTACATATCACTATCCGCAACTGAACCAGATATACTTCATCAAATGCTAGCGTTGACACAAGTAATTGAGGTAAACTCTTGGAAATGTGACAAGGTATCCAACAAGGTGTTCCGGTTGTTGTTAAATATGCATATAAGTACGAACCTCACAAACAAATTCCTATAAAATAAAAAAAAATTGTCAATTCCAAGACATGCCTCGCACTCGCGTTCACATAATATTTTTATGGTTTAACTTACTCTCAAGACATTCAGTGTCATGTTTAAAATTGACGTAGGGAGCACTGCAAAAAAAAAAATTAAATCTACTCTTTGCTCGATGGCCCACCCTGTAAAACCATTGAGCCAATGGGTATCGCTGGAACTCAAGTATTTGCCCTTGTTCTAAATTATTTTCTTCATTTTTAGTTTAGATTATTTTCAAAAAGCTGAAATCTAACTACATTGCGTTTGAAGTGAAAGTATAATGTAGATGCTTAACACTGTGTCCACTTCCGATAAATTCATCGCTGAAAGCAGAAGCAATAGCAGAAAGCATACAGCAGAGTAACTGTCATATTTTCTTTGGTGGGCATTTCATCGCATACTTTTTCAGTGTAGTGAAGAATGGCAACCAATCAATATATACAGAGTTGATCCCACGCATTGCGTTTGAAGTCAAGCCGTTTGTATTCATGACTTCTCTAGTTCCACAGGCATTGGAACTGTGCATAGTTGTTGATAAGTTGTATCACGTTTTCTGATTTTAATGTCCATTCGGCCATTTTTGTTTACTCGAATTTAATTTCCACGCAAATCACAAATAAACTGACAGAAGTGACAGCAAAACGACAGTCAGAAAGCATGCTTTCTATCGCAAACTATAGAAATATAGCTGATATAATGGTCTACACTTGTTACAATTATAGCATGCTTTATCGCAAGCTATGAATCTATCGCAAGTGGATACCGCATGTTAAGATTTTCAAAAATTGAAGTATCACCGAGCGACTTTAATCGAACTTTATACATCACTGGATCGATATTGATACGGTATTATACGAATCATTCCAGGTGTATTGAAGCGTTTCTATATGTTTTCTATTAACTTAGCTTTATCTAAATTACTAAGCACATTTTTGTTTGCTGTGGGATCTATCAGCACATCAACTCTTCAAATTAGTTTCAATAAATTTGCTAGTTTAGAATTCCAATCACCGTAGAGAGACAGTACATCTGCTGTTGTTTATAGCTTGTTTAACTTTAGTCGGACGCGAAAGTTTGTTCTGTTTAGTTTGTTTTATTTTCGACTACAAAGAGTAGCGCTTAACTCCGACGGTAGGTTAATAATGATTAGGTTAATATATCAACAGGAAATAATTGTAAATCAAAGTTAAGTGTAAATTCAATTTAGTGGTACAAAATGTAAAAAAAAAGTTAAATACAATACTTTGTTGTTGACGGGATTAGCTATTGTTTACTTGTGGCTATTCCTTGGAATTAATTACACAAAAAGTTATAATTAAAAAATAATCATTAAGTTGTCATTAAGGTCGTCTGTAGATGTTAGATTTAAATAATTTGTTATCTCCTTTTTTGTACATTATACTTAAATTATGACGTTCGGATAACAAAGTAAATCACCTAGTCATTCACATTTTGTACATACAGTGACTCACATATGTATGTAATTACTCACAGTGTCTTCAAAAAAAAAAAAATAAAGGGCCTGAAGGCCTAAGTGGCTGAATTTCTTTGATAAGAGATAGTATAAGAAACGATTTCGTGTGGAAAACGAGAAACAATTTCAAATTCTGACTCAGCCTGTTGTTAATTCACGCTAATCATGTTTCGAGAATAAATTTCATCATTAATGAATGAATGGCTCATTTAAATATTGGCGGTCAAAAAAACAACATACTTTCGGTTGATAGGAGTTGAATAAGACATTTTTGCTGGAATTCTTCTCTGATGTATGTAAGCGAAGTCTAAAAGTACCTCCGTATTTTGACTATCAAGTGTATTTTTTGGGTTAATGATATCCTATGTACAATTTGAATTCTTATCTTTTGAAAGTACTTCGAACTCATTTGTACTTTCAAACCTGAGTGGCGAGGCTCATATTCAAAGATTGTTATTGTAGGCAAGAGTGTATGAAAAATGTTCTTGGGAAGGCCATGTCAAAGTTAGATTCGAACTTGAAAACTCCTTCCAACAATACTCTCCGTTCAACAATACTCTTTTCTGAGTTTCACTTCCATGTACATAAGCAAATATAATTTTTTTACAAATACATTAACAACAAATACATTAAGTGTTTATATTGCTATACAGGTGAACCAAAAACATTTCCTTTTCTGATTTTAACTTTGAAACGGACACTTATCTTATACTATGAGCGTACTCACTTTTGAAACCAAAACACTTTACTTCTACTTTCAAATTTACACAAACGTAAGCAGTGGTTGAAACAAACATATTGCTGAAATTGTTTACGTACAAAAGCTGTTTCGATCTCGAAGATTTGATCAATTTTAGTATTACATACTTTAATGGATAAACTGGAAAAAGTGGTTCTCTCTATCTCAATTCTGTCTATCTGTCTGCTTGTCAGTGGAGCGATTTATTTAGATGCGCAGTAGATGACTGCAGCCTAATCGGCTGGATGGATTTATTTCTGACTTTTTATCGAAATTTTCATTCTAATCCCAAAGTTAACGATACTTTAGTATTGAACAATTCCGAAAAAAGTTTTATTTTCGAAAATGGACCTTAAGATTTTGTTATAATTTCAGTTAGACATACGTTATCAGATGGCATACCACTTTTATTGGTAAACAATTTGTCAAAAGAGTGGAATAACAAACCGACAGATTGCCCGAAATGCAACAATTGTAATACGTATTACAATCATCCCGATTTATTAGTTTTCTAAAACTACTCAAATTATCATTCCGACTAAATTAGTTTTCGATTAATCGTCAAACTATTTGGTACACGAAAAAAAAGCACATACCACAGGCATTGAATGATTATTGTATACGTATGTACATAAATTATTTTCTCCAAGATGAGCTTTTAACTTTCCGAGATAAAGCATACAAGTGTAATTAAGTTCCCGGTTGTGTATGTAGAAGATCTTCAACAACTCTTGTGCACTACTGGAAACCTCTTCGAAGTGAGGTCCACATACTCGTATTCGCTTACTTTTGACTTTTTTGGTTGAGTCGTAAATTTTATTTATTGTACTTAAATACGCCAATAAAACTGCAAAGATATTTAGCCTTGTTTGGAAATGGAATTCGGAACGAGTTAGTAAAGATACACAAATTATTCACTTTCTTATAAGCAAAAAAGATTTGGATTCATTAAGTGCAATTCGCTAAATCTTTGTCCGCTCGTTTACCCTATCCAATGCTACTCGCAAGTTGTTAATAGTCTCTTCGATCGTTTTACCTATTGCCAATACGATACCTTCCTCTTGCGGTATATCGCGAGTATATAATAAATACAAAAGCGGACCAAGAACACTTCCTTGCGGTAACCCAGCCGTTATTTTTTTTTTTTTTTAAATCCGAAAAATCTCTTCCGTGTTTGATACGGAATATTCTATTTGTGAGGTACATACATATGTCTTTACAACATTATATAAGTGTTTAGGAAGAACTTGCCGTAATTTCGATTTCAAGCCTTAGTGTCATATCTTGTCAAAAACTTGAGATTCGGCAAGGAATATGCTTGAGAAAAAGATGTTTTCTTCGAGAAATTTATCAGTTATTCTGTGCACTATGGTTAGTTGTAGAATGCTTGCTTCAGAATCCAAACTGATGATCAGGAATGATAGGTTTTCCTTCTACAACCGGCTGCAACCGCCTGAGCGATATCCTTTCATAAACTGTTGACATAATCGAAAGTAGCGTCATTCGGAGGTCTTCCTGGTTTTAAAACTGTTGGGCTTGTTTACACTCGCGAATCAGTGCCGTACCAGCACTAAAACTTAGTCTAAGTCCTGTTAGTTTACACTAAACAAGACAATACTTGTAACTATTATATTTATTTTTGTCCATCTCCGTGGCATTGTATCACTACAAAATAAACTTCGCGTCAAATTTGATGAGAGAATAAAATAAGGTACTTTTAAATGATATTATGACATTCCTTTAAAAAGCTCCATCTATCGCATGCTAGAAATTCTAATAGTTCGGAGTGTTTACACGCTATAGACCATATACTCGTATGTATATAATATTACCTATATTTATGGCCTGACCCAACCAAAATGGTGCTTTATTCAAAGCGTTTACACCGACGGCATTTGTACGTTCACTTAGCTCGAAACATTAATTATGTTTATTATGTAGGGTAGCTTACTTATTGCTTTTCTATGCAACACTTTAAGAACGTGTCCTGTGATTAAGTCGTATCCTGGAGCTTTCTTAGGTTTCAGTTTGCTTATTACTTGCTTAAGTTTCTTTAGCGTTGCACTTGTTATTATGTAATTGTCAAGTATTATGTCCGGCGCATTGATAATTCCAATAAGCGCTGGTCCATTGAACGGCTTAAAAGTTTCTCCAGATGGGAGGCAAAGTCTTTCCCCTTCTGTTTATTATCCCTGGCACATTCGTCGTGACGTTACTCGTTATATGAACTATCAAATATTTATTCGGCAGTTAATAAAATTATTTCATTACGATTTTCGTTTATTACAACATATTTTACTTCATTAAATTTTTCTTCCATTCAGTTTATTTCATTCTATAATTCGCTGAATGAGCTGAGTAAGACGCAATTTTCCCAAACGTCCGGTTTTACCCCAAAGTTAATGAGAATCGATTTGGAGTGCGAATATCTCGTACGAAAAAAATTATTACGAGTGAAATTTCCGATTTTGATATTATCTACAAGATGAATGCCAATTTTTTGATTAATTTGAGAAAATTACAAGTACACAGTGGAAATCGTTTTTGAATGGGAAATCTAGAAGAAGAAATCGTTGAGTGACAATCTGTATATAGTCAAACTCATTCGTATTGACCGGATACGACTCTTCTTCTCCGTCCCAGCAGGCTTAGGTTCGCGCTTTTATAGCCTTTCGAAATAATTCCTGCAATAACATCTCTCTATAGTCTCGATCGATCGCAATTTGGTCAAACTGGCTGACAGTTGAGTTGTGGGAATCATCTGACAGCTAGGGTGATGTTTGGCTCCGCCGCAAAATCGATTAACCTGAGCCCGTTTCCAAAGTGCCTGTGGCGTGTAGTCTAAACATAAGAAAATAAAAATTAATCTAATTTCTGAAAAATAAAAGTTTTGAATTAAACATTTGTACACTGTATGCAAGTCCGGAACTCGTAGAAACAACCTTTTGTCACGTCATCCCTATTCTCCGTTTTTTGACCCGCCCATCTTACTGCGCTTCTAGTAGTCATCGTCTTGTTAAAGCTGCAAATGCTACATGTGCAGATCCCATGTTCGTTATACAGTTTCCTCGACTTACAACGTCTAACCTGGAGGGCCAGATCCTTAGTCAAAACTCCTGGTACAGGAGGCCAGTAAACCAATGCCAGTAATCGTTAGACTTTAAGAGTTCATCAGCTCCCATATATTTCTACAAAAACCTTGACCCAGCTTCAAAATCATCAGACCTGAGAACTATTTAGCACATATAAGCTGTTCGCTAAGTAGCTCGACCTGACTGGAACTGTAGATGCGCCTGGATGCAAAGAGTGCTTTAGTGTAAACAGGTAGTCACATAGAGTTATTAAATTATTTTTGCCATCTTTGCGAGCAATCTAACCTTGTGTCAACAATTCGACAGTAAAATAGTTTTCCCGTTTAGAATGTAGTACCATGTATCATGTAAATATTTTATTATTAATAGATAAAAGAAAAACCTCTGCGTAATTATGAGTACGTACTAACATCTGAGTCACTGTATGGTAAAGCAACGATATAAATTGACCCCCTTCAATTACACATATTAATGATACCTGCATTTGCATAGTTGCACGTACACTTTATAATGACATTGCAACATGTTTTTCATTTAAGTAACAGATGGACAAACCACCAGAAATAATAGACTTGGCTAAAGTTGTGGACCCACACTTGAACGGTGGACAATTAATATCGTATTCGAGTAAATATCTAACCAAGCCAGGCGATAACTATGGCAGCGTAATGCTCTCGATATCAGCGAATATTCGACGTGCTGATGGAGTAATAGAAGAGCTGCCGTTGGTGGCGAAGTTGCCACCAGTCACTAATGATATGCTTTGGAAACTTTTCTCACCCGAAATAACATCCCCTAGGGAAAATGCAATTTATGAGGACGTTTCACCGAGTCTACGTCAGCTTCAACTAGACAGTGGAATACGAGAAGCTGATCTTATTGAAGTTTTCGCCAAGTCCTATGGATGTCGTATATCGTTGGATGAATATGTCAAAGTGGTCGACCGTGATGCTGTTTTGATACTGGAAAATCTTCAAACAAGTGGCTATAGAGCTGGCAAGCGACAAGTTATGTTTGATTACGATCACATAAAACTAGTTCTCAAGTATGTAGCTAAGTATCATGCTTTACCGATTGCACTGAGAAAGTCGCAACCGAATAAATTTAAACAAGATATTCTACCCAAGTTCTCGCGCTACGACATGGGTGCAACAATGGATCCCGAAGTAGCGGACCAATTTAAAGAGGTACGCTACTATTATAGTAGTGATTCGTAGGCACTTAATGTTTAGAATTTTCCTTTAAGCAATTGTACGCAGAAATTCGGCTGGTGCTAGGTGATGATGTGAAGGCTTTTAAGCGTTTCGAAGAACTGGACTTGATAAACAAGGAATACATGGCTAATTCAAAGGAATGTGAAGATAATCTATTTACTACAATAGTACATTATGACCTATGGATAAACAACGTTATGATCTTGTATGGTAAGTTCTTATCAGCATTAAAACAACAAATATCTTAGGTCATTCTGATTGCATGTATCAGAGATGAACTATAACCCAACGGTTAACTGTTCATCACTGTATGAATGGTACCACTGCCAACAGCGGTGCACCAGTGCATAGGGGCGAGGGGTGTGCTTTATTTTGTTTCGTTCCATTTTTTTTACGGATTGTCAAACAAATTTATTTTAATAAGTCTGATTTTGTGCAAGTACCTGCGACAAGGTCGTACAGTTTATTATTTTTTTGTACGACACACTGTTTTCGAGATATTCGCTCTTAAAACGATTTCCACAATTAGCTTCCGCGTAGATTTGTGAGGATTAATAATTCTAGATTCGCATGTATCAAAACCGAGCAAATTATGGAGTAAAACACGAAGCGCAGTTATCCAATACATACAGATCATTGTGGCGGTTTAGTTAGACTAATCACTATGATGAATTGTATCGCTTAAGCGTTAATTTTTAAAATGACACTTAAACAGCCGATGGAAAATTCTTACTGCTGCCGCTTTAATCAAGCACAATTGATCTAAACTCTAAAATTTATAAAGCGATGCTCATCGCTAGTGTGTAGGTACATGGTGTCATCTAAAAATTATTCAAATTTGATGAATTAAGAGTAAGATATGGATGACTGAGTGCCAACACTTCTCAAAAGAAATATCAACGATCACCTGATGAATTTTTATAAAATTTTGTTTTTTGTTTTGTTGTAGGTTAGGTTAGGTAGATGGGTGCCTTGTGACAAATAGAGTCACCGCTCACTTAGACCAACAAATTCGGGTCCATTGTGCCCAATCATTTAACCCTGGAAACGTTAAAAGTCCGCTATTAGAACCACCCAGATAATGATATAAATCTCAGGAGGTCCGTAAGCTCTATATTACCTAAGTCCTCCAAATCCGAGAAGAAGTAACTTCTGAGAGTCCTCATTCTTGTGACGGTTAGGGTAGGACAATCACACAGCAGGTGACGACCTGATTCAATTTCTTCTTCGTCCCTGCAGCTTCTACAGTACACCGAGTCGCTCCGCGTGAACTCCAATGGCACAATGACCAGTAATTATTCCAGAAACGACCCGTGTATTATAACGTCTAAGTTTCACCAGAGAGGTTGATCTCTTCTTGCTAAAGGCCGGCCATAGCGCCCTGGCCGTTGCGCATGTTTCCAGATGAATCCATCGGCTGTTTGCTCTATCGATGGTTTCGTCTTCTATTTTCTTTCGTAGAGAACAGATTGGGGTTACTACAAAAGGGAGGGCCCGCGATAAGTGCAGCGCCGACCCTTTCCTAGCAAGCTCATCAGCCCTTTCATTTCCTTCGATATCCATATGCCCTGGAACCCAGCAGAGGGTCACCGCATTGGCTCTGGATATTCCATTGAAGACCGATTTGCAGGTTCTCTCACAAGCCTTGATCTAATTACAGCAGAGTCCAGAGCCTTAATGGCTGCCGCTGTCTATATAGACAGTTATCGTTTTACCAACGATATTACTCTCGCGTATAATTTCCGCAGCCTGTATGATGGCTGTGATTTCAGCCTGAAAGACGCTGCAGTCGTCGCTAATTCTAAAGGAGTTGTTTATTCCTGGGGCCTCACAATAAACTCCGGCTCCCGTGCCAACGTCCATCTTAGAACCGTTGGTTCCTCCAGTGCGCTCTGTCAGGAATTCTTATGTTGAATCTCCTTTCAAATGCTAGCGTAGGGGTCATGAAATCAGTTTCCGCCGATCTGCTGGTAGTTCCTTGTTTTGTTGTAAGTACTGTTAAGTTGGCCACATCTGAAATTCACCAGAATCGGATGGATTGGGGTAGAAGAAAGTTTTTATTTGTGAAGAAATCGTCCAACCCAACATGAAGAGAATAATACGACTGTCAGGCTGGTTTGAGTCAAGAATTGGTGAGCATAGTTGTCTCATGAGTCCTCTTCTTGTTTCGCTGTTCTTCTGCCAACGTTTTCGACGTGAAGAATCAAGTTCGCCGGAACACCAATTGTGATGCAAATCATGATCAATAAATTAGAGGAATACTGTAGTTTGTAGATCCTAACAGTTAACATAGACACAGGGATGTAAAATGGATTTGGCAAAGCGAAGAACTGCAATTGGAAAGGCAAAAATGCATTCCTTTAAGCACAAAGTTCGAAGTATACGAGTGCGAAGCTGTGGTAAGGTTTTTAATGTGCTATGTGGCTCAAGTATGGGGTATTTTTCAATATGAAGGAGTCGAAAAATTGCAAAGATACTTACCAAAAAAAAATTGTAGGTTAACAAAAAAATACACCAAACTAAAGGGTTTTTCAATAGGGACAAAACAATTTTGTATTTTAATACAAACGCACCCTTAAACATTTTTTACAATCTGTCAATGTCAAAACGTCAGTCAAAGTTTACGTTTTTATCATGGTGAAGTTCATGAACGAGTAATTTTTGGAAATTATTAAAAATTACTACCGAAATTCTGAGTCGGTGGTCGCAACTTTAAGAGCGCTTACTTCAACTTTCGGTCATAACAATCGTCCCACCAGATAGGCTGTGCGTGCTATAGTGGATAAATTCGAGTCAACATATTCACTATTGAATGTTTCTGTGCCAGTGAGACAATGTACCGGTCGAAGTACCGAAAATATGGCAGCCGTAAGTGCTTCACTTCAAAATGAGCCAAATCAGTCGATTCCACGCCGTTCACAGGAATTGGGAATCTCTCAGTGCACATAGTGCCGAATTTTGCATAAAGATCTTGACCTACCCCCTTACAAGATCAAATTAACTCAAGAACTGAAGCCTCTGGACTATACGAAGAGCCAAAACTTCTCCGATTGGGCTCTGCAAAAGTTTGAAGAAAATGCTGAATTTCATCGAAAAATCATCTTCAGCGATAAAGCTCATTTTTGACTTAATGGCTTTGTCAATAAGCAAAATATGCATTACTGGACAGCAGCAAACCCACATGTTCTTCAAGAGACTCCATTGCATCCACAAAAAGTGACCGTGTAGGTGTGATTGGACCGTATTTTTTCGTCGATGAAAATGATCACCATGTTACGGTCAATGGAGTTCGCTATCGTGCCATGTTGGAAAACCATTTTTGGCCAGAATTGGATAGACTTCACATCAGTGATATGTGGCTACAAAAGTTCGGTAATCGTGTAATCCGAAAAATAGTCCGGTCGAATGGCCAGCTCGCTCATGCGATTTAACGCCGATGGATTTATTTTTACGGTGTTACGTTAAGTCGTTAGTTTATACCAACAAGCTAGCAACGTTAGAGGAGCTCAGGAACAATATCGAACCCGAAATTGCCAACGTTCCGGCCGATATGTGTGGAAGAGTGGTGCAAATTGGCTCCAAAGAATTGATCGCTGCAAACGTGCTCGCGGTGGTCAAATGAACGAGATTGAATTCCATGCTTAAATTTGACATGGTGTACTACACCTGGCATTAATTTCAGACCGATATCTCAATTATTTTGTGTTGTCCTTATTGAAAAACCCTGTACATGCTCCAACTGGAAACCGGTCTGTCATCCTTGTCACCCAGTGGTCTAGGTTATGCAGCGAACATGATATCCCCCTTACGGACTGTAATGTAGCATCTTGAAAAGAGACTCTTCAGGAGCTATTGATGAAGATCAAGCTATCCATCCGAGACACTTTTAGAGAGAAAGCGCAGCAAAGTCTAACCACCTTGGGGAGAAAAATTACTTTCACGATCTAAACAGCTTAGATGCAATTTCATATATTTTCATGGATAGAGGTGAGCTTTTCCGCTTGGACTACATGTCACATAGAACTGAATGGAATCCGGATTGCATTTTGTGAAATCTATGTACTAAAGACGTCTACTACTTCAACGGAATTCGTCACATACTGAACGCAATTACGAGAATTCATTGGGGAAAAACAGACATGCTGTCAAATGTAATTAGTTCAATACTAAATGAGCAAAACCGTAAGGTACTGTCAAGCTATTTAAAAACTGTTTTAAAATTTCGATAGCAAATACAAGAAGCACTTTAAATAGTATTAACAAGTATAAATCAATTTTGTTTTCTTAAATTTAAATATTTTAACCAATATCCACGTGAACTTAAAAATAAATTTCTCTTATCTTTTTTAGATGAAAGCGGCGCTCCCAGCAAGCTTAAAATTGTTGATTTCCAAATAGCGCAGTACGAGTCACTAGTGCATGATTTGATATTTTTACTCCTCTCAAGTGTCGAGACAGACGTTCTTGAAGAGCATTACGATACACTTTTGAAGTACTATTACGATGAGTTTATCGAGTGTCTGGAAAACATTTTAAGTGACACCAGCGAATACAGTTATGAAAAGTGAGTATTGCATGACAGTGCAAATTAAAAATGTTCATGCTCATGTTTATTCTATTTGTCTATTGTTTAATATCCCTCGTATCGTTCGTCAGAAAATTATCAGTTTTTTTTTTTTTTATCTATAGAATGATTTTATTTTGTTATAATTAAATGGAAGCAGATATTCAAAAGTATTTAGAAAGTTTTAACTTAGCGTAATAATACAGTATTTGCCAAATAGGTGTTATAAAATACATCATCAACATTATTAAATGAAGCGTCTTCAAGCTGATTTCAATCAAAGTACATTCCTAGATGAAGGTCATTATTACAACTTTTACATACTTTTTTGATTGACTCACTGTAACAAATAAATCTGATTGAAATATACCATTAAATCAACGTTATTTATCATGAATTGCTATATTAATTTATTTGAATATTGCTTAACAACTATTTCTTGATAACAGCAAAGGCTATATGGTTGAAGCTTTTCTCTATTGAAATAAGATCACTTTTTGTTCACAATTTGAAACAATTCCACAAAGAGGGCATTAAATCTTTATGGATATATTGCAAACTTTTATGACTTTCTTTTGTATTTTAAGTAGGATACTTACCAGTGGCGTGGGGTGAAATTTCAAGAGAGGGAAGCCGACAAAAATTTTAAGTAAAATGTTTTATTCAAGACTTACCATTTTGGTGCTTATTCGAAACACAGACTTAAGATATGCAATCTAAGCTTATACTTTAAGTCATTGGAATTTACGTAGACAATAAGCTCATCGCATAAAAAAGTAGCTTCGAAAGAAGCCGTTCTGGGCAGAATAATCTATATAAGTTATTGATAACTCGGAGCGTTGTTAAATATAAAAAATGTACCAATTACAATTATGTACTACCTATTTGTACTCTAAAGCTATCCTACGATTCTTTTTTACGAATTCTGCTAAAACTCTTTCATAAAAATTTGAGTTATTTTTAATTTCTGAAAGAAGGTGCTTTTCGATAGATAAAAGTGCCAGGTCTGATAGTCTTTCTTCTTTGTGGGAATTTCTTAAGTGTGGACTATTTTTAAAGTCGAAAAAGATCTTTCAACAGAGGCCACGGTCAAAGGCAGGGTTAAAAAGATTTCACACAATGTTAGAGTTTGAGAAAAAGTATCTCTAAGCATTTCCGTATTAAAATGCTTATAAAGTTGAAAAACATCAAGCTTTTTAAGTGATAAGGGGTAGTGTATAAAACTTTGAGTTCCTTTTTTTGAAGTAGTAAAATTAAAAATTCCATGAAATAGAGTAATTAAAGAAGATATTTTGTAATCCGGCATTGAATTAGAAAAATATTCATATTCTGAGCAGTCACTTATGCTCTCATAGATTGAGTGAAATGAGTTTAAAAATTCAGAATGAATCCATGACTCAAAACCCTCGATCTCTTGCTTCGCAAGCTCTATGTCAGTTTGTTTATTTTGAACAAAACTAAAAAGAATATCTGCTTTTGGAAATATGACCGAAGTAACATGCAATAAAAAACAGAATTCTTTGTCCCGTAGTTTGTACAACAAACTTTCGGACATAACCAGAGTATCGTTATTCCATTCTCCTGGTTCACATAAAATCTGTTCAAAAGTTTTTATAATATCTTCTCTGCAATTGAATAAGACGTTCACTATACGCGAATGATATTGCCATCGAGTCTCTGATACCCCGGGCATTCTACTACTAACAAAGCCAAAAAATAATTTCAACTCAGGAATGCTTTCTAACGATTTAGGTAACACTCGATTCAGAGCATGGGCATAACAGGGAATAAAAATAGCCATTGGGCATATATTCCGGATTCTTATTTGGACTCCACCATGGCCACCGGACATTATGACCGCACCATCGTAGGACTGACCTATTAACTTTTCTTTACAGTTAAAACTATCTAAGACATTTATAATTTTATCGCACAAAATAACCGCGTTTCGACCGACACTCACGTCATAGAAACCTAGAAATCTTTCTTGTATTCTATTTTCTACTAAACAACGCACTCACATCTGGTGTTTCATCGACCATCACAGATACAAATTTTATTGAACTGATTTGATCCTTAATTTCGGATTTGACGACTGCAGCGATACTATGTATCAAGTCATTTTGAATGTCATTGGAGGGGCCGGAAAAATTGAAGTTTTGGGAACTTGAACTTTGTTCTAAATGGGAATCCATTAAATGGTCGTACTTAGCCAAGTATGAAACGGTTTCAATATATGTAATTACCGCGATTATCTGATCCAGATTTTTCGCCGTGACCACGGAATGCCAGCTCTTGTTTTCCTAGAAGAACTACAGTGTCTATGAAACGCTTCATTAAATCGCGATTGCGATCAACTTTTCTCTATGCAATATTCGCCAAATTCATGCAAATGTAAGCAGCTGCGTATATGCTTTTCCGTTTGAATATGTTTTTTGGAAGAATGGAAGAAACCTGTGTGACTCCAAACACTAGGAGAATTAGAAAAAAGAAGACAAGGAAAACAAAACATTCTATTTAATTTGCAACTGCCAGTCAGCCATGGATTCTTTTTGTAAAAAGACTCATGAAAATGATTCTGATAACCATCCTTTCGCTTATAATTAATTTTCATTGATAGTGTCGAGCGACCTAGTTCTATAACTTTTTTTTTTTTTTTTACAAAAAAGAAAGCTTACTGAACTCGTGGGTTTCTTTAGAAGAAATATAGAGACATCTTGTCTAAGAATAATAAGAATGTTCAATGGGTATATAGCTAATAACTATTCACTTAGCTCACTCACTATTTTATAATAATTTAATAATTTAAAACACTAACTTAACTACCAATATGTAATTGCTAATTTTTTAAAATTTTCTAATAATTAGCAGTCACAAAAATCACAAAAATTTGCATCCAAATTTTCAATAAATCACTCACACAACCGATTTGCAACCGTCATTTCAAATTTGCAAAAAAAAATAAATACCCAACAAGTTAGAAAAACCTCAAACGCCGTTCGAACCACTACATCACCCAATAACACGATTTTCGTCGGCTTATTTCGAACTGAAACCTTTCTCCTCCACCAATGTTCATCCACAAATGCCGAGAAATCCCGGGTTATTTTCCTCATAAGCGAATATATGTTAGACAAAGAAATCCCAAATAAACTTCTACTATATGCCAGAAAGGAATAGAGTTGAAAGTTCGTACTGTGAAGAAATGAATGCATAAGCCGGAAAATGAATGGCTTTTCAAAAAAATTCATTGCACACTCTCTTGCTAGAGGAGTTCATACTTGACTCGCCTATGTGTGCGAGTTTGTGTATGAGTAAAAATGAATAAACAACCGAAGTGGTCGCAGCATTTCATCTTCGAGCGTGTATAAAGTTATGATTTATGAATGAAAAATGGTTTGATGAACAAATAATTGAATGTGATGGTTGGCAAGTGGCAAAATAAAAATGTTTGATATTTGAAAAGGGAAGCGGGAAGGAATCGGCTTGTATGGACGCCACGCCACTGATACATACATACGTAATGTATCTAATGATGAATTTGTTTTGGTATTATACGACTAAATATTACATATTGTTTTGCTTTAAAACAATTAAATTAAACAATCCAATAATTATAATTATGATCACGGCTGGATCGTAAACCTATATGTAATTTTAAACTGAATATCCATTCCATCTTACTGTGTGTATAGGTTGATAGAAAATTGTGGATCTATTATCTAAATCTGAAGGAAAATCGTTCAGCCCTTTGGTCTGCATTTAAGTATACAGGCAGACAAACAGACCGATGGACACAGTGGCGTAACTGCACCAATGCAGCCAATGCGGTGCAATGGGGCCTGCAAAAATGAAGGACCCGGACCAGCGAGACTTGCAAACGATAAAGTATCATATATCATTTCTTCCCAACTTCACTTACTCAAATAAAAATGTTTATCATTTAGCTGAATGATTCCCAAGACATTATGTCCAAATCTAGTCACACTACAGAGTTACCCTTGGATCGAAAATCTCTCGAAACAAATAAAAGAAACGATGTGTTGGATGATTCGTTGCATAATGCATCCATTATGGAAAAAGTAAAAGGTACTTGTTACGTTTTCCAAGAATCTAAAAGATTGTGCAAACAATTTTTAGCAGAGACAGCTTTCTAGCAAATCGTCGTGTATTTGTATCTAGAAATCTGCTTTGCATAAAAAATTAACTGCATTTATTATTTGGCAGTTAGTAAAAGGTGAGATAAACTTCTGAATAAAAACAATGTGCAAATAACAATAGCTTCAGTTTCAGTTTTATACACATCAACATAAGGAAGCTTGCACAATCAAAAAAAAGACAGGGTGCTGCGGTAGATATTTATACCCATCCCAATATTATTATTATTATTATTTGTGAAGGGTTATCTTGCACTGCGACCTAATGGTCTATTGTGCCCCCTGCTAATACCTCGGAGAGGTTTATTCCCTCATTAGGGTTTCCCTCAGAATTGTTATCAGAGTCAAACACTATTTCTTTGCCTTGGCAAAAATAATTCGCCCTAGAGCACCTTCTCTAATCTGGTTTCTCTTAGGAATCTGAGAATGAGAAGTGGATCAATGGTTAGCATATCCTCATCTGCTAATTGGTACTTGCCCAAGTATTTCAATCTTTTGTAGGTCAGTGCCCCACAAGACTCCAGAAAATGTTCTGGAGTCACACTGGACTCATTGCAGAATCTGCAAAGGTCTTCGTTTGCTATATCTAGTTTTCTTAGATGCTCACCGAGTTTACAGTGCTTCGTTAGAAAGCCTGTTAGGATATGTAGGTTATTCTTGTTAAGGCAGATCAATACGCTTCGAATCTCTTCCAGTTCCAGGAGTTTCAGACTCTAGTGCTAAGGAGTCTGCTTCTTCGTTGCCCTCTATACCAGCATGACTAGATATCCAATAGAGGGTTACCTTGTTACTGCTACCCAATTCAATAAGTTTGTATAGGCATTCCCACACAAGTTTTGATTTATTTACATGGGAGTCAAGTGCCTTGATAGCTGCTTGACTGTCTGACAATAATGCTATGTCGCATTTTTTGTTACTTCTATCGGTATTGAATTGAACACATCTATCTACAGCGTATATTTCAGCTTGAAAGATGCTGATACTTTTGTCCATTGGTTCTGAGTACGTTGTCCCAAATACACCTGCCCCTGTTCCTTCTTCAGTTCGCGATCCATCTATATACCACTTTATTGTGTGGTTACTTAATCTGTAAATTATGGATTCATTGCTCCAAGCCTTCTTGTTACTCAAATTGGTATGGAATTTCTTATCAAAGTTAAATTCCCTGATACTATCGTCCCTAGGAGTTGCTAGAAGGGGGAGTTTGTTGAGGAAGTACATCATATTCTTTTGAATTGTTGCATTTCTCTCCCTTCCGATGCCCTCTTTTGCCATCCTTAGGATCGTTCGCTTTGCGTTTTGCTCAATTACAATGTGAAGCGATGATTACGATAGACCCCATAAAGTATATATGTACATACTCGTACATGAATGATAAGTACCACCAGCCAAATTGATTGAACCAAATCCGTCCGTCTGCCTGTATGTCACAACTTCTTGGGCCTTAAAGTATCTGTAAATCCGCCCTAAAAAAATAAATTTTTCAATATTTTTACTAGAAAACTAATATATTCTTGACAAAATGTAATAGACGTTCACATTCTCTGCAACTCTTCTATACATTACACATCGCCAGTACCACTTTTTGGGGTCGTTTTAATAAAAAAAAAAAATTTCATTTTGCTTTCTCAAAGCTATTTATGGTGATAGTTTTGAATAGAAATTTGGTTACAAATGGTAACTTTCTTCGTAACAGTAGTTTTTCTGATCAAATATCCTCTGAGTAGAAAGATGTCATTGCATTTGAAATAATAAATGTACAACGCCACGCCTACTCTATTAGGGTTGGGTTAGAATAAGGAGTATGGGGTATCATAGGCATGCTCCCAACGTTTCCAATGAATTGAAACATTTCTGTGCTTACACCCGTAGCGTATAAAAATGTTGATATTGTAGCATAATAATAACTACGCCCCCTAAAAATATGACGCAACAAATTCCGAAGTGACTTTTCATTCTGGCAGAATTTTGGTTCGAACTGTCCTTTCATTCGAGGTTCGTGTCTGGGACGAAGTCTCCACAGCTCATGTCAACGAAAGAGACGAATAATATCAGGGATAAAAGGGAATTATAACTGCAAGAATTATTTCTCTTGTTCCAGTGGTCGAAGAATTTGCTAGAAGTTTCTGGCTATCAGAAACTTCTGCTATATAAGGACAGATGGCGATCAAAAAAAGACACAGTAGTTTTTAAACTGTGGCGAGGAGATTAGAAAAGTGTGCAGTGGGCGAAGTTGTAATTCTGTGATAAATTGAAAGTTGAGATTTAAGAAGAAGAAGTAATTAGTTTGGATTTGTGAATTAAGTAATTGAAAGGAGATAAAGTGATTTGAGAGGAAAGAGACCTTGTAAGAAAAGAATTTGCGAAGAATAGTATAGTGTGAACTTGAATTGTTCTATAGAGTAGAAAATAAAGAAATAATTTCACAGAATAATTGTTTTATCTACTCGAGCCGTAGCTCGCATATTACAATATATACTTTGTAACATAGAGAAATAAAAGTGAATATATTTATGAACAGTATTGAGGTTATGTAGGTCTGCCCGTATGTCTGTATGTCACCAGTTTTTGGGCCTTAAGTTTTGAGCTAGGATGATGAAACTATGAATAGTATGAAAGTTTTCTGGAATCCGAAACAGTATAAGTGTAAACTGTCTACGGCATTTTCAAAAAATTACCTTTTTACAATATTTTAACTAGAAACTGAAAATGATTGCAACACAAAATAAGTATACATATAGACATTGACATTCTTTACAATTTATACATGCATTTTGTAGGACCACGCCTACTTTTTGGGTCGTTCAAAATTACTTACTTTATAAGGGATATGTTAAAACATGAGGTATAAGGGTATAATACGATCCGTTCCATTTTTTTTTTTTGTTTCTCAATAATTAAGTGTCCTTTCGATATTTTAGGCTTATTTACTAATATAATTTAAAGTAACTAAATATGTATGTATATAAGATAAAAAGAACTTAAAGCATACTTACTTTATTCCAGATTTATCGAGGAAGTAAATCGAATTGCTCCAGTTCAAATCATTCATGCTTTATTTATGTCAAGAGTACTTTTGGCTGAGGATCAGAGTTTGCCCGAAGATTTTAAGGATTACGACATGGAAACGCTTCAAACTCCTCCATCGGAGATTTTGCTAAATAAGATGCGTGACATCGTGAGATTGTCACAAAAATTCGGATTTTTTTGGTAAATCCACTGCAATATTTAATGTGATTTATTTTAAAGAATAAAATTTAGATTCGATATTTAGAAAATGATGATGTAGGTAATAAATTTAAAATGCATAAGATACGTATGTACATATTATATTACAATACCCCATGCACGGGAATGAGTGCATATCTAGAGGCGCAAATTGAATAACGGAAGGCGCGTGATCCCAGTCACGAGCGAATGGTGCACGAGCACGATCCGGGAACGAACGGTTCAACTAAAGGCTGAGTCAATTGGAGGTTACAATTTAAATTTGGCACTACTGCGGTTCTGTCAAAGATAAATAGTTGATATTTGACATCTGTGAATACTAATCATTGGGCCGGTTTAGTTGGTTAAAGCGTTTCAATATTTTTGAAGCGTTTCGCACTAAAAACGATTTTTTATTCATCATTTATTTGCATCGCTTTATGAATTTTGAAGCGAAGAAAATTGGTGCGTCATTGAAGCGGTAGCGGCCATATTAAGTGCCACTTTTGATAGTGCGGCATTTGCACTTCGTTTCTGTAAACAAATAATGTTTATTCAAGAACATTTAGAAAAGTTATCAGCCCGAAGTGGATAATAAAAATGATTGCTAGACCTGTTCAGTTTGTTACTAAGCGATGAAATTAATTGTAGTGCTTTGGCCAAATGAACCGGCTCATTGGCATTTTTATTTATGCAGCGGTATGCAAGAGAACAACGCATTTTAGTTGTTAAAACTCTGAAATGGGGACAATTTAACCAACACGATTCGGGCTTTGCGAAATAATGTCGGTATATGTGCTGCGATTACGAAATTATTGGAAAAATTCGATCGAACCAGGTCAGTGTCGGATGTGTTTTTAACGAAAAAAGGCGGTAATACTTCTATCAGGATCCAAATACTCGAAGCCTCGCATCTTCCAAGCGGAGATTCGCACAATTAAAAGTTGTAGATAGAAACCATCATAAGCAGTACCATTTTACCAGAAAGCCAAGCCGCCTTTATAACGGATACCTCGGTGTGGCGTATCAGCGCACATAGGGGTATTTACTTCGAGAAACCGCTCAAAAATCAATGTTTCAAAATGTAGAATTGAGAAGTATTTTTTTTTTTCCTAGCTGTAGTTAAATACCCATGGAACAATGTACCGTTATTTTTTTTTTTATGCACACACTTCGCCACAGCATAAGTTGAAAGTCATAGATCGCAAGCTGTCATTGTGAATCTGTTGATTTGTGTGATAAATCCCACTGCTAAATAATTAAGTTTTTTTTTTTTTGTTTTATTGTATATACAGTTTTTTGTTATAGTGGAATCAGCTGCAGGTGTGTACTTTATAAAGAAACTATTTTTATGATCATCGGAGCTTCAATTTAATCTTGTAATTTAGGCATAAAAAACTGGGTTATCATGTAGCGATAGCGAGTACCATTCACTGTTATTGTCTCACCAGTCGCAAAATCCGCACCAAACGGTGACACGTTGATTTTCTGAACCATAAATTCGACAATTTTGACGACTAACAAAGCCATCAAGATGTAAATGAGCTTCATCGCTGAAGATGATTTTGTTTGAAAAATCAGCATCCACTTGTTGTTGTTAAATATTCCATTCAACGAACTCTCTTCGCCGTGCGTGGTCAGTAAGTTTCAGTTCTTGAGTCAGTTGTACTTTGTATGCATGAAGATGCAAATCTTTCGTGAGAATACGCTGTAGAGAGATTCTCGAAATGTCCAATTCTTTGCCACGGTGCTGAATTGATGTTCCTGGACTCTCAACAAAACTCTCACGAATTTCTTCGATGTTTTGTGTTGAACGACTTGTTGAAGGACGGCAAGAGTGTCTAAAATCACTAATTGATCCAGTCTCCCTGAATTTTTGAATTATTCTCTACACAGTTGATGAAGTTAAATCACTATTTCGACCATATTTTGTACGAAAATTGCGAACTGTAGCTGCCAAACTTTCATTATTTTTAAAATATTGCTCAACAATGAAAACGCGTTGTTCTTTCGTGTAGCACTCCATTTTTAATAACCCGAAGTGTCAGCTGTCACGTTTTTTTTTTTTTTTTTTTTTTTGTTGGCAACACTTCACCGCACAAATGGCGCAAAATTCAAATTATGCGTGCATTTTGAGACACCTTTTATTTGAAAAGTTTCCCTTGGGAGTCAGTGATATTCTAATCACAAGAGCCGAACTCAAACGATGAAGGGAATATTTGTCTACTGATTTGTGTATCACAGATCAGTAGATCAAAGCAACGAAAGTGCCAGGGTACAACAGTAACCTATCAAAATCTACAAATCTTTGTCAATCAGATTCGTAGACCTTCTGTATCCGCTTATAGAAGACTTACCAAGACCTTCCAAGCCGAATGAAAAAAGGGAATGATTGTCAAACTTCTAAGACTAAGTCAGCTCAACCGAGTGCGAGAATCGAAAGGTGGTTTTCGACAAGACAAATTTGGAGGATTCGAAATGTCATGTGCTGTTTAGGAGCGATCATCGACAATGCTTTATACTATTAAAATCTACTTCTGTTGGTAGCGATCAGTAACTTTTTTTTACATGCTAGTCCATGATCACGCAAATGAAGTAAGCACTCTGTTACCTGTGTTCATGATCAAATAATCGCGATGAATACCTATGTTACAGTCTGCTAGCATTTAGAAGATTTGAATTACAATGCGGTCTTCTTTAGCCATGCAATTTACGCAAAGAACTCAATCATAAATAACTTCTCTTGTCTACGCTAACTCTGCTTACATATCAGGTATGCCATCAGTATCACGTATTATTTGTTTTTCCTCATATCATTGTCGTAAGTTTCATCTGTACAATCGCAAAAAAAAAAAACAAGATAAAGCCACACAACCTTCCCACTCATCGTTCAACAACAGATAACCATACCATTTGTATATTTGACAACAATATTTATTTTCTTTTTATTTGTTGAAATAATGAAAATGTGTAGAAATAACTGTATTTGTAGTATAATATTCTTAAATGCTATTCAAATAAAAAGAAAAATAATAAAAGAAAATTTTACAAATTATCCCCGACCTTAAGGCGTTCCTGTCTCCAATTTTGACTGTAACCGTTCGGCAATATATTGCCAATACTTTCGACGAATGACATCATGTTTCTTGGACATATCATCGCAAAGTGAGTAGACTTTTTTCGCGAATGTCTCCCGCTGTACAGAGTCATCTTCAATTTGTAAACACTTTTCCTCGTACAAATCAATGAGAAACGCCAATAGATAGGGTGACCGTGAACCATTCTCGTAGATTTCTTCACTGAACTCAACTACGTCCTGATGTTGATCAAGAGCACCATCACTCTGTTTAAGTAGGCCTCTTAGGAAATTCCAAGCGCTCTCGTTATTCTTCACCACTCGAATGCGGTTCATCGTGTAATGTAACTCACGTTGAATAACATCTGCAGCGAAACCAAAGTGTCGCAGAACAAAAAATCGCTGATTCCATGCGGAATTGTTGCGAATATCTTCGGCAATGAGGCGATCGACATAGGTGAGTTCATCGTCGAATAAGCTAAAGTAGAAAAATTGCATTCAGTGCGCAGAAATGGGATACCTGATTTTAAGTACTGCTTACTCATAAGTCCGAATTACCCACTGACGATGTTGCCATGCATGGTAGTTCTTTGCATCCATATTAAGTACACTTTCGGTGAGATCGAGTTCTTTTGAAGGATCTCTGAGAACCTCTACTATGACTCGACGATGATGCCAAACTTGATAGTTCTTCGGGTTGTCACGAATCACATCCTGAATGTAGTCCAGTTCATCGTAGAGATTGCAGTTTAACTCTTTTAGAATTTCTCTCCTGAAATGAAATTAATTTTCTACAGTAAGTACAAACTTTGGAATGTGAGTTAACTACGGCAGAATTCGGATAGACGGACTGAGCTCAATATTTACGATATCAGGCCTGGTCCGTATTTTTTAGAGACATTTTTTTTGGTGGAGGCAGTTATCCTAGAACACCAGCGGACGGTCACTGCCAGGTGGTATACTGTACAGTATCTTCCTGTGTTGTTGGAAGTCCCCACAAATCTGCGATTAGGTAGTACATTACTCTCGTGGCACCTACACCACGATAATGCACCAACACACAGAGCAGGACTCACTGCAGATTATTTGAGGAGCAATTGCATCATAGCCCCTTGTGATTTTGGTTTGTTCCTCTGCAATAACATGCGCCGTCACTCTTCAGCCAAAGAGCAACTAATTGAGGATTTTTTTCGGAGGGTGTGATTTACCGAAGGTTGGTTTGATGATTGGTTTCTACCTGTAAAGAAGTACATTACCAAAAATCGGGACTACTTTGAAAGTCCAATTGAATTGAGTCAAACGTCAAAAATTATGAATTCTCCCTTTGCCTGAAACGGGTCGTATGATACCCTGTCCCTCATCTGCAAACCTATCCCTAATAAAGTGGGTGTGGCGTTCTGAACTCTTTAATTCAAATGAAGAGTAGACAGAGAGAGTGAGATAACGATGAGCGGTAAATCAATACTAAGAATGCAGGTTACTCCAAATTCGTGTTGAATTATTAAAAAAAAAACGATCACCTTTGGTGATCGATGCTCGCGACTTCCAGCTCTACTCGTACACGTGTATTAATGATTAAACAGACGGACAGGTGGAACAAAACCACACATTTCGTCCGAGCATTTGTGTTTGAAATACCGGTACAGGATCGCTAAGCGAAGGGATTTGGCTGCATATAGACTGATCACTGATCAGTCTACAAGCTTGTCGCTGAACACGATCAAGTTAACTCCAGCATTTGACGGGAGCTCGCGCCCAAACATACGACCTATTTTTAAGTTTTGTGTGGCCAAGTCCGCAGGAGTGAAAAACCGTTTACACCTTCTGAAGAATCCTTGGCATCTAGCACTGCCTTTTGGGGCATTAGTATTCATGCCACACATTGACAAGTCATTTGATTTCTCAAGATCAACTCCACCCATTCTGAGTTTTACCACGTTCGTATCCCGCTTCATAGTCAGAAGACAGGAGTTCGATAGACATCCGTTGCCGCTGAGACTTAAAGATTTGGGGCCCTTTCCGTAGTGTCTTTAACGAATAGGCGAAGTCAAAGAGTGTTGTCATCCGGGAATTACTAGTAACAGAGAGGAGGTCATTGTTGTGAATCAGAAAAAGAGGCGGAGAGAGTACTGAGTCGTGAGGGACACCGGCATAAATTGAGAATGGTGTAGAAGTACATACATATAGCTAATACAACCTGCAATCGACACCATAAGCTTCAAGGTGTTACAGATGCCACAATCTATCGAAGACCTTGAAGATGTCAAGGGCGACAACTCTAAATTCACCATAATCAAGTCCCCTGTGGAACGCTGTTGCCGGAAACCATACTGGCTGTCATTAAGGAGCTGGTTTCTTTCAAGATAACTCATAAGGTGGCAGTTAACAATGCTCTCCATGACCATGGACAGCATTGACTCCAAAGCTATTGCTCGGTATTTAGAAGGCGAGGATTTACAGCACTTTTGCGAAATTGGCTGACGGAGAAAATGTCTATGGTATATGATAAATGGAAGACCTTACACAGAGGTTTGGCCAGGGTAGAAGAACACACCTTTAAGACAAGCGGAGAAATCCCGTCTGGCCTTGAAGACTTGTTACTATTGAGATCCATTAGGACTCGAGCTACTGAACGGCTTCGAAAAGGAATATTAAACCAAATTCAGCATAGGTGGAGAGATAGAGTAATGCGGTATTGTTTCACTGTTCTAAATGTTGGACTATGCCATTGCGTATGGAATACAACATCGGTTAAATGGCCGCCACGGGAGTTTTTGCAAACTTTGATTCTTGTAACGTAATTTTCGATGACTTTTTGGCACATTTCTGGCTGTATTGCGGCCATAACTTCACGGATTTTGGTTTTAAAGTGCTCAAAAGTTTGGAGATTGCCTGCATGGATATGTAGTTATACAAAAAAAAATACAACGAGGTCAGACCACTTGATCTCGGTGGCCAATTGATGTCGCCAAATCTCGAAATTAAACCGCATAGGAACTATCGTGGAATAGAGCGAAATTTGCCTCTGTTATGTGGCACGCAGCCCCATCCTGTTGGAACCACATATCGCTCACATCAATGTCTTCAATCTCAGGTCAAAAAAAGTTGGTTATCATTTGACCATAGCACCGTAATAGTGGCGTCTTCGTCGTTTTTAGAAAAAATACGGCCCGATCACGCCGCCAGTCCACAGCGCGCATCAAACTGTCACCCGTGATGGATGCAATGGCAATGACTTCTCAACGATTACATCCGGATTCTCAAAACCCCATATTCTGTAATTTTGTTTGTTTACGTAGCCGCCGAGCGAGAAATGAGCCTCATCAACTGCGCGTCAACTTGTTGATTTTCCATCGAACATCAAAATAATGAAACATATCTCTAAAGGATATGGATCGCCCATAACGTGGCACACCATCTAAAAATCTTAAATCTTTTCGGCGGTAATTTGATTCACGCATCACACGGGCTGAAACTTCACTGACAACTGAGGCCAACGACAAAATATGTTCACCTTGACCGTATTTACTAGTCTACTCATTACGAATCCCTACTTTTATGACACAAAGTTCTTACCTATATTGCCATACGGTGTAGTTAGCAGGGTTCAATCGGAGGGCATCTTTTGTTAGTTCCAGAGCTCTCAGAGATTTCTCCTTGCTGGCGATAATGGCACGGAAATAGTCGTATACTTCGCGGACTAGGGGGTAAAAATTCGCATAAAAAACAAGATTTACATAAATTATTCATGTTTTCTTGTTTTTTTTTTTTTTTTTTCTTACATTTTGGACTGTAGGCTATGGCAACTACGGGATAATCACCGTCATCTTGGGCAAGTGGTGTCACATCGGCCCATTCTTTCCGGCGGCTATACGGTATCCAGTCTGGGGAAATATCTTCATCGGAGCTATCACTCATTGCAAAATAGTACTGTTACCGCACCACAGAAAACAAGTCTGCCGCTCACAGGTTTTAATCGGAAACGAATTAATCAGCAAGTAAAGATAAAAAACTTTTTAAAGAATTTTCAAGAAAAAATGCTAACTGGAATACATTTGTCAAATTTGACAGTCCACATCAGCTGATTGGAATTTCCAGTTGGGGACAGGTTCGTTGTGTGTGACATTTCATGGCGGTGAAATATATAAATTTAAGGGGTCGTTTGCATTATGTGGAAATGAACGCAAGTGCGTTCAAATGAAGCTGGAAATTTAAATATTCACGACATATGATGCAAATTTGAAAAATCTAACTGTCAAGGAAAATATTTAAATCTGAGAGTACGTGTGAACATTTACTAGCGATCATAAGTTTAAGACCACCACTATTTCCTTGATTGTAACCATTTTTTTAAAAAACAATTTACAATTAGGAAATTATTTTTTTACTTAGTTCATTGTGGCAATTGCAGTAACATTCGACTTAATTGATCGGACCATGCCTATTGATCAAAGCAGTCTGCCATTGTGTCCCATTTTAAATTCATAAAGAAATAGAGTCAGAATTTGAACTGCCGACAGCATGGTAAACAATTCCTAGACAAAAAGTAACTGTACTGTAATGAATCCTAAGCATAACACACGTCAAACACACGTAACACTTTACCTTATAAAAAAAAATAAAATTGCACCTACTGGTATAGATATTCACTCAAGAGCTTCGTATTTCGGAACTGAGTGAAAATCTGACATTTAGTACAACCTAAAGCTTTCATGTAGATGCATAAAAACTTTTGGGGTAATCGATTTTTCCAGTGTAAGGATTTCCAAAAAAATAAATAAATTGAGGCAATGCAAAATTGTAGGCTCTTTGTGATTTTTAATGACAGTGAAAGTACTTTTCATAATATTAGGTATAATCTTGCCTAGAGCGTGGAGGTGGATCGATTTTGGTAGGAGGAATCTTTTCCTTCAGTGGAACCAGTGATCTCGTTCGTATCAAAGACATTTTAAACAAAGAAGGTTACAGACCCATTCTAGATGAGAATACTCGTCTTTCAATAAGATAACGACTCTAAACACAATTCAAAGTTGAGTTCAAGCTTTATGCAACAGAAGAAAGAAAAGGTGTTAATCAACATGGTTCGGCCACCACAGTCACCAGATTTGAACCCAATTGAACTTTTAAGAGATCAATTGGACAGAAATATTCGCCAAATGTCTTCTTCTTCACGAGGAATCTATTGGTAACAACTAAATGACAAATGATTAGCATTCCTTTTAAAGCTCGAGTAGGATGTTTCGACGAATTTTAAATTATGTTAAGTTAAATATATTTATATAGTGTACTCTAATAAATACAATTAAGGGAACAAAAATAGTTTACCGCTTCTTTGTAATAACATTTTTTTTTCATAGAACTTATTGGTGGTCTTAAACTTATGAACTGTAGTGTATATGTTATTTTCTGACTACTGGCGTCTTGCTACAAAATACATCCCTTTTTATGACGACAGATTTGTTTTCGAGATGTTGATTTTTGCTTCAGCACTATAGTTTCTTTTCGCACTATATTTTCTCAATATTTCATCCCGCTTAATTTTTGAGATGCCAATTCAAGACAATGAAAACACCTTTAAATTGAATACCGACAAATTACGCAACATTAACTTCGTTTTGTTATTCAAATGATCTCAGCTCAATTTTTAGTATACAAAACAGTACCTAACAGCACAAGTTCCAGCTCTTGATATGGTTTGGTTCTGAACCTGACTAATAGATGGAGCATGTATAGCAAAGTTTAGTAGCATTTGATAATTGGCAAATATCATTCATATTTTTATTTGCAAATCTAAATGGTTTTTGTATACAGCAAGTATATAAATGGCATGCGAAGAATAAAATAAAATTGTTTTTTTTTTTCTTCTTTAATCATTGGAAAAACGATTCTGCCAAAATTTTCTTTCAACTTTCGGTGATCTGAACCAGTTTAGTTCAATAACAAAACGCAGCTGTTAAGTGTTTATTTAGTATTTTATATATGTAAGCTCAGCCAAAAATATGTTTCTTACATACAATCAAAAAGATAACCTACGAGTATATCGTCTAAAGTTATCCGGGATATTATCGCAGCTTGTCACAAATGACAGAAGATTGCGCAATAAACATTTTCAAATTAGATTTTCTTGATATTACGTCAATGGTTCCCGAACTGTGTGAAAGAAAAAAAGTGCCCTCATACCGTTTTTTTCCAAGTGTCTTCTAGAACATGCAAGAAAATGTTACAAATCAACAAGGAGACAACAAATTATGGATGAATAATATGACAAGTATTGGTTTCATGAAAATATTCGAAACCAACAAAAGTGGGTCTACCAATTCTATTTGTGTCGGCTGCAGCCTAAACAACTTGCCGGATTTTACTCATATCTGCAGTCTGTGGGGTTGCAATTCAAAACAAAATTGTAATTTTCACTCTAGCCTAAAATGAACGGTAATTTGCAAATGGCCAATTTAAAATAAAGTCGATTTTCTAGAAAACGACTCTTAAGATTTAGTTTAAATTTAATATATGAGTTGTGCTGGTATGTTACTGATTGGCGTGCCATATGTGTATATAGACATGTGACATATCGTTGGATAACTTAAAAAAATGTCTCACAAAAATTGTCATAATGAAAATTTTCAATAGGGATACCAATTTTGCCAACTCTTCGAGTTTTCATGGAACACAAACTTTATAATCGGTACACTTGAAATCGGGACACCTCACAAAAAAGACAGTAAAGTTGCTGATTTGGTACTTCCGTAGAATCTATACAACCGGGTCGTACATCTCAAGTGGAACAGTAGACACAAAAGTCATTAATTATGACTTCTCTGATTGGCAGAGTAAAGATTCAGATGTGAAATTGACAACTGCATCTTGTTCAGTTTAAATTTAAAATTTAAATCTGTCTATGTATTTAAATCCTACGTAATGTACTCGTTTTTCTTTTTGTTTTTGTTGTGTTTCTCTACTTTTTGTAGCTTAGCGTGGCTTTTTTTTATATACAAGCCTCTCACAACGGACACCTCCGAATAGGGACATCAAGTGATTTTTTTTTTGTAGATAATATTGCCTAAATTTGGGAGCAGTTTGTGTTATTTTAAGCATTCGATTTAAGAATTATATACGAGTACTTAATCAGGATTTACTATTTGATTCGTAAATCACTTTATTGTCTTACAAGGCGATTTTGTACTCTAAGGGAATGGATGTTGTACAATGTAAAGTCGGTAGTACCCCTTCAGAAATGCCAAATAACAAACGAAAATAACTTGAAGTAATAATTTAGGAGAAGTGAAATGAGTGGCTCTTTATTATAATTACCAGGTATAACTAATGGCAACATAACCAATACTAGTTAAATTAGAACGTCTCCATTGCGGGAAACCTTTGAGTCTGTGACTGTCACCGATACTTCGCCGGAGCTGCAAGTGGTTTCTCGAGCGTCTAGTCTACATTTAAGTATAAATAAGCACTTAGACGACGATTGAGTAGTACAATGATAGTGTTCCTACTTTCCCTTGAAGATAGCACCCTTTTTCAGGAGTTCTTCTGGAGGCTATTACTCTCAATGGTCTGAAAATACTCTAATACCTCCTTGCGGAAGAACGAAGAAGCTAAAAATGACTAAAGAAAATGGTTATTTTTTAAATAAATAAATAAATATTTCGGGCTCTATAGGCCCTGGCCTAGCTTCTCGTATCCACTCATGCTGTGTACCGCAGCAATATTTCGAAGCTTCTCATGACAATTTTACTCTCAGATATTTGTCAGACGTTCGCGAGAGATGGAACCACGAGAAGATTTCTTTTTTATGCTTTCTTAGATTTGAACCTTGAATCTCCCGTCCAGTGATCGCGCACTTAACCACTGAGCCCCGGAGCCCACTTAACTTACATTTAAAGTCATGCCCACTTATTTTTTAGTAAAATAACTCCTTCACTATTAAATCTATCAAATCACACTCACCCATAGTGCAACAGGTCAAATACCGAAAGCATTCCACCTCAGTTTCCAAAACAAATTTAGATGACCTTGAGTTTTACACCCTGGCATTTGCATATTTAATAAAAACAAAAAACCGGCGGAATTTCAAGCCCATTTTTCTTTACTTAAAGCATGTCCAGTGTCAAAACAATAAATAATCAAGTCGTAATTTTGGAATCAATAAGTTCCACCCACCATATCCCATTCTGATGGACCCACCTGGTTATCTACCCGTGACCCAATAGCCACCGGTGTTGAACAAATAATAAACTATTAACAAACTCATTGTTGACACAATAGTGATTAAATTGAATGCACAATGATTACGTGTGCTTCGGTGTCCAATCAATGCCCAATAAGTGTCCATGTCCATCACCAAGGATACTGTGCGACACATACATGAAAAAGTGCATTCCGCGTCGAGTACTGAGTAGGTATCTATCGAACTTTTCCTGTCAGTTCATATTTGGTTCTTGTGGTGTTCAGTTAACGGTCCCTTCCGGTTTCCTATTAGAAAAACAATATATAGATACAGACACAAAGAGATCAATTTTTGTTTCGAAAAAAAAAAACTTGTAATAAATGACGAAATGCAGATCGAACGGGATTTCTTAGTTTTATTAGCAATATGTTGGATAATAGCTTTGGCAAGTGGACAAACAACGCAGAACATCAACGTTTGTAAGTCTCAGTATAATATACGAATATACATTATATTACTCGTAAGTTAAGGTACTTACGGACAAAACTTATAGGCCTTCAAAATATTCAGATTCATTTTTTCTAAAACCGAAACTCTATTAAGGTGCAAAGTAATTTTAAAAAAACTAAGTGATATTCCCAAGGTTCTATCTAGCTTAGTGCATTTGGATAAAAGTAAAGTGTCATTTATGAATACATGAATGAATTCATAGTTGCAAATTCCTTAGAGCTCAGAGGAGTATGTCGAAGTGCACAGGTATTCTTGCGTGCAATGTAGGTTAACTCAGCAAATTGTTGACTAATCTGGCCAATAGTAGTAAATAATTAATGAATGAATAACAATGGTCTGCTCGGTGGTAGTGGCATCTTTCTGCAATTCTTTTCAAAACTTATTTCCAAAATTTTCGATGGTGGGTATACCTAGTCCTGTCATAAGTTCTGTTACAAGTACAAAACTTTATAAAAATTAAATAACAAATCATTTCCGATTAGTACTTGTATTTATAAAATATTTTTGCTTAAATAGTAAGCATTTAAATAAAAGGCGGTTTATTCCAAGTGGCTTCATTTTGTTTTAACGCAGGCCCTCAAACGGCCGTAAATTAGATTTTATGCTGAAAATATTACTTTTTTTTCAGATTTTTGACAGCATGTCAAATGCAATTTATGTTTTCCGAATTCTGGTACCCACACCGCCGTTTTCGAACATAAAACTTCTTAAATAAAGAAAGTTCTCCGCTTTCTCAACCTGCTGCCAGGCAATGCTTATTTAAAAGGTGGAACTTAAAAGGCTGAATGTTTTTGTCTCGGCCGTATTAATTCTCAGCCAAACTTTACTTGTTTCTGTGTAACAGCAATCAAATGTAACCTTGTCGTACCCCACTTTGAATTCGAAAGTCGTACGATATCTTACCGTAGGTAGCTCTTATAACATCTACATGTAAGTTTATCGAGGATCCTACTCGTGCTGCATGTTGTCGAATTCTCTCTCAAAGTCGATGCACTAATTTTACATGAATATTCTTCCACTGTGAGTTTAAATTTAAAATCTGCGGATTCTGCTCCAAGAGCTCTTTTCAACGATGTGCATGTGACAGCACATATGTATACGAAGGTAAGTATTGGTTTCGTGAAAATTTTGATTTTGGGTTTTGATCTCTCAACTTCACGTTCTAGAATATGTGTTTTTTGATGCTAAATGTGGTACTCATATATGCGGCACTCTCAATTACATTTAAAAACATACAGGAAATTTACGTCTAGAACGGATTATATGATACCCTATCCTCCATCTCTTAACTCAATACTAATAAAGTGAGCGAGGGGCTGTGCAATTTTTAAAGCAAGCACAATGATATTATTCTATACAGAGGGTATTTCCGAAATTATTAAGAAATTTTATCACAAAATGGTTGTTACAACTTTTCTTAGCAGAAAGTGGGCGTGGCGCCCAAAAAATGTAACCAAAGTTCACGGATTCTAATGAGATAGTAAGTCAAGACTTAACCATCACAGCAAGTAATTTAAAAAAAAAACTAATTTATGTTTTCTTTAAGAAAACGCCCCCAAAAAGTGAGCATGGCCATGCATAATGTATGAACAAAATGTAAAGAAAGTCAATGTCTACAAATTTTTTCCAAACCATATTTTCAGTCTCTCACAAATACGGGGGTCCACCGGTATTATTTCTCTATGTTACAAACATACAAAAAATGCTCCAGCGAAATAGCCAGTTGCATTCCTCCCCTTCAAAATTTCCCCCGCAATACGCGACATGCTTCGAATGCACATCAGTTTTCCCTAAAGCCTAACTTCGGTCGTACTGTTAAATATAGGGATTCGTTTATAAGCCGAACGACACGAATGTGGAATGATCTACCAAGCTCTGTATTTCCCCATCACTACAACCTTCAAACATTTAAAGCCAACGTGCATAGGCTTCTCCTCTGTTCCTCTTCCCCTTGTCCTTAAAAGCCCGTGCCATGTAACAGTATAAAGGTATTCATAATCCTTTTGGCGCGCGCGAATTATAAAAAAAAAAAAAACTATGTATAAAACTTAATACACCCTGGATAAAGCATAAAGACTGGCATTAATACAATTGTTTCCAAGGGAAGTTTCGCACTGCTGACGAACAAAGACACAGTTTATCGCCGTTCAATTGTTAGGCCATTGTGCTGCTGTTTTTCGTCTTTTCGTCCACAATACTTACAGGTCAGGCGCCAGGAACTAAAAAAGTCACAATTAGGAAAAAGCTGGAAATTGTATCATTCGCTTTGTTATAAGTCTGTGAACAACAAAACATTTTTTTCTCTTTCCTGTCCTGAGGGGTGTGCATTAGGCGCCATCTTTGAAAAACGTCCCAAATTTTGCTTTTTCACGAATATCTCACTAAAGGTCAATTTTGGGAACAAAAATGTCCGCATCTTTATTGTTCAAGACACAATTTTCCACAAAAAAAGTCTTGACCATATTCTTCATAAAATTGTTTTCGAGTTAGAGATAATTTTTCTATGAAATGGAGAAAGTAAAATGGTGTCTTCTTATGCAGGAGAAGAGAACAGGCCTTATCAGAATTATACATGCATAAAAGTTTCAATCCGTCTGGAACAGATAGGCCCCGGGTTCTTACACCACGATGTTATTATTATTTTCTGTGACATTTCTCTGCTAAGGTCAATTGAAAGGAAAACGATAAGTTACCGAGATTTTAAGTCAGTTAGTCGTATATGCGGGAAATGACGCTTCGCCTTAGACTGAAGTAGTCTGCATGTCCTCTATAGATAAACAGGTCGATTTCTTCACTTCTGCAGTTAATGGTCTGTTTGAGTCCCATGTCCCTATTAAGTCATTTATTTTTCGTAACAAAAGCTCTGAGTGGTTTACTCCTAGAATCGAATCACTCATTGAAAAGAGGGACAAAGCTTTTAAAAGGTGGAAAGAATTCCTGAGTTAAGAGATGATTTCGGATGGATCAGAAAAGAAATTAAGCAAGAAAGTAGACTATCTAAATTCAAGCCTGGGTTAAGAACAAAAAAAGTCTGGAAAAGCGTTAAAGAGTTGAACATAGGCAAGAATTTAATTTCAAATGATAATGAAATTGACGCCAGAGATCTTAATGCTAAATTCTCTGCTGCATCGACCATCCCATGTTGTCGGCAAGTTAGTACAGATGAGAAGGCAGTCATAAACCCGCTGTTAACTCCCGATATATCTTTTAATTTTGGGTTTAGTAGAGTCTATCTGCTAGACGTTCTCAAAGCTGTCTTTGCTGTTAAATCAGAAGCAATAGGTTTGGATTGCATGTATCCAAAATTTCTCAAAATCATTATCTACGAAGTATTGTCTCCCCTGACGTACATTTTTAACAACATTCTTCGAAAATAGTTCCTGTTTTAAAAAGCACAGTCGCCAAGGATAAAGAATATCGCCCCATTTGCATACTTCCATTCATCTCCAAGGTGTTTGAGAAGATAATGAGCTCTCAAATGTATTCATACCTGAACCAATTCCATCTTATTTCACCATTTCAATCAGACTTCATGCAACTACATAGTTGCACTGTACTGTTGAATCTGGTTGACGAGTTTCGCTCTGCGATGGATCGAGAGCACATCACTTCGCTGGTTCTGCTCGAAGGCTTTTGACACTGCTCCGCATGAAATTCTTATGCTTAAACTCAAACACTACTTCAACTTTGATATAACCACCATAAAGCTTATAAAAAGTTACCTTGCGAATCGCACTCATGCTGTGTTTGCTAAAGGTACTATGACGGATTTTCTTGAATCGAAGGCCGGTGTCCCACAGGTATCTATTATGGGACCATTACTTTTCTCTCATTTCAACAACGATATACCTTCAATCGTAAAAAAATGGAAAGTTCAGATATATGCCGACGATGTCCAATTATATAGCAGCTACCCTTTCTGATTGATCGAAGATGCTATCGCGCGCATTAACGAAGACCTAAAATCAGTTGATCATTGGGCCCACACAAACAAGCTTAGACTTAATGCTGGTAAGAGCCAAGCTATCGCTATCAGCCGTACCAACTTAGACACGTCCTGCCTTCCCTTATCGTCTTGAGTATTCTCTGAGGGTTAAAAATCTAGGCTTGAACTTCAATCAGAATCTAACCTGGGACGATCATATCACAATAACTATGGCAGGGTTTATGGCAGCCTACGCGCATTGTACCAATCTGGATACTGTTTCGTTTTTTGCGACCCCAGTAGCCTTAGTTCACCAAAATCAAGAGTGGCATTCAACAGTACTGTGAGATTTGTGTATAATCTACGCCGCCATGATTATATCTCTGGATATGTAAAAGATTTCCTTGGTATGGAGTTGCAAAATTATTTAGATTTTAATGTTCTAGTCTTTTTGTTCAAACTCAAGGAGAATAAAATGCTGGGGTACCTTTATCATAGACTTCAAGTTCGTTACCTCTGAAAGAAGTCGAGCCTTAATTGTGGCACCCTTTCGATTTAACACGACCGAAAAACAATTTTTTGTGTACTCAGTACGACTATGGAACTCTCTACCATCCAATATAAAAAGATGTCAAGGAATCGGTGACTTCACGAGAAGGGTGAGACAACATTTGACTACATATGACTACACGTTTATTTATATTTTAGTTTTAAACTTATCATTTAAATTGTTTCAAATTCCCACTGCTTAACTCTGCACAATTATGGATATTATATCTACGTGTATGATTCTTCTTCTTTTCCTTACGGCGAGGTTATGATCCGGAGTAGAGGGATCACAATCCTCCCACTTTACTGCATCCCTACTGGTCCGCCTGTGGGGTTTGCCAATTTGACTTCAGGAAGTACCGGCAGGCTTCCCGGTTTCTCACTTCGATCACTTCATCATTGAGGCCAATCAAATGCTGGTATTTTTGCATTTGTGTGATCCAGTTGTTTTTTAGTCTACCTTTTTTGCGTGATTGTGCAGGAACGTTGATTGATTTTTGGGGTTCGCAGGATCTCTCCTTTGAACATGGCAATACCAACTGAGCCGTGCTCTATCTTGCTTGTGATGGGTTCTTTTACATGAAGGCTTCCTCGAATCTTCGAACTTCTTATTCTATCAAGCTTTGTTACTCCTGATATTATTTGAAATAAATTGAAATTGAAATTGAGATCATATAAAACCTTATCCCTCATCCCTAATAAAGTAGGCGATACATTGTGAACTTGCGGATATTTCCCGATTCCATATTTAGTATTTGTTAAAGTACGAGTACCTATATTTTTCAATGGTCCAACTGAAACTAGTAAATGTGGTATTAAGCAAACCAAGTATATTAAATTTTGTATTTAGAAGTTTCGAGGTTAATGGTGGTACCTAATTATCACCAAACTGGCAAGATGTAGACTTTTACTAATACGAGGGCGGATTGAGAAGTTCGCAGCCTGACCAAGAAAACAAACTCGGAAGTTTACAAAATACCTTTATTTTTAAAAAGTAATCTCCTTTAAGTTTAATATACTTCTTCCATCTGGTCTTTAAATGTTCCCTCAAAGCCTTCAAAAATCAATTTAATGTTTTTTTTTTTAAGTTGCGGAACAAATTAAAGTCACATGGATCCAAATCAGGTGAATGGGGAACATCCGGCAGTAACTTAACCCCACAGTTATGGATTTCAGCCATGGTTTGACATAACGTGTGTGGGCGTGTATTGTCCTGGCGAAACAAAACTTCTATCCTCAACATTCTTTTTCTTGATTTACTCCCGCAACCGACGCAAAAGACCGTAGTAGTGGTGTACCCAGGTCTCATCTGTCGTAACAAATCTGACCAAAAAATCCTCTGGATCGGTTTGAAACAGCTCCAAACATTCACGAGACATTGTTGGTTGATTGCGTTTTTGTTCAACTGAAAACAGTTTCGAAACCCATCTTGCAGAAAGCTTGGAGAACTCAAGTTCATTTTAAATGAAGTTTTGAGTCTGTTTATACGAGCTGCCGACGATCTCGGCTATCCTCATTATCTTCAATCTGCAGTCTCCCATCACAATATGCATCAATCTTTGCCTCTGTAGTTAAGGTGGTGGGTCGACCATCCAACGATCTCTCGTGCACGATTGAATCCGGCTACCCACTTTTAAACTGTTGCTTTCGATGGGGCAGATTCTATTAAAGTTTCCACCATCTCCATGGAACTGCTCGAAGTAACATTTTTTTTTTAAACAGATACTTTATAACAGCACGATGTTCAATTTTTTTCATTTTTTTAAAAATCACTTTACTTTGCCTGACTTAAGCACGTCTATTAACCGAGCTCAACGCAACACAGGAATGAAACTTCAAAGAGTCACTCTTAGAATGTTGGGAAATAAAAGGCGTAAAGCACCGAACTTTTCAATCCACCCTCGTAGTTATTTCAGGATGATTCATGGATAAACTCGTATAGATTTTTTTTTTTTAGTGGATAGGTCAAAATCTTCATAGACACTATGAGGATCGACAGCGCGTGTGAGATGTGACTTTACTGACTAAAAACACCTCCCATCTTCTCGTTGACTACAACTAAGTTGCCTTATCTAGTAGTTTAATTTTCAAAGAATATTCGCGTTGGACATCCAGAAAAAGAACCCGCTGATACCGGCATTACGTGCGACTACTCTTTATTGCGATAAAATCGGTTTCTTTCTTTGCAGTTGGCGCACAAAGTTTGTCACGTCCAGAATTTGGAGTATGTCATTGTTGCAATGACCATGAAGACGAATGTAGAGTTTACGAGCAAAGTTTGTTATTTCGTTTACGACGGCAGCTATTCCTAAGTCTCTGTGGATATCATTGTTCCTAATCTACCATGGAGCATTCACGATTACTTTTAGCACTTTGTTTTGGAAAGATTGTAGTATATTTCTTTAGTACAACCATACGTCCATATAGTAAAAGCAGTTTGTTATACTATGTACTAATTTGTAATGTTTTCCAAGTGGCCAACACATTTGTCTGAATCTATTTTCGAGCTTGTCCTGTTTCTTTTTAACGTGCGGTTTTCATTTAAGTTTCACATAGTGTCATTGTTGTTTATTTGTCTGTAAGTAAAGTTAAAATGCGTTGATTTGGTCTTTGGCGGAAATTTTTTCCAAGCTCGTTGGAGTTTTTCAGTTGCTGATTCAACTGAAATTTCCGGTGAACAACTGTGCCTTCTTCTTGAGGTATGTCTCGAGTGTAGAGTGTATGAACAAGACCGGACCAATAACACTTCCTTGTGGAACTCAGGCAGCTATTTCTTTAAACTCTGAGTATTCGGTTCCTTGTTTAACACGGAAGTCTGTTCGCAAAGTTGGATTCTAAAATTTAGTATAACCGCCTTATGCCTACCGTGTCTTACTTACTTAAAGATTGAAGTAAGCTACTTCAATCTTTCGCACCATTTTTCGTCGACGGCTTGAGAGAAGAAAAGCGCTAAAACATATCTTTTTCTCTTCTAAGGCTTTCTCAATTTCATTGGTTGATCAGGATTAAACGTCTTTATTCAATGACCGCTTGTAGGCGCTTCAATAGGAGTTTTTCAAATATCTTTGATATTATCGGCCTGAGCGATAAGTAGGTAGGTAGATAAAGTGGTGGCTCGAAAAAAAAAGAACCCAATTAGCGCTAAGTGCGCCGTTTTCATACCACAAAAACTCGTGTACCCTGTTTGTTTGAGTGTGTTATTGGAGACAGGAGGATATAATTAAACTCAGCCCGTGGAGTTCAGAACCAAGATTAGTTCTCCAATCCATTTAGAGGCTATCTTTCTGAAATCGTCAAAGAAAGGTTTACCTAACGTGCGTTGTCTGGTCCTTGCTAGGGCAGGACAACTGCAAAGAAAGTGGAAAAGAGTTTCCCTCTCGTTGCTGTCTTTGCAGCTGCGACAGAAAATGTTGTGAGGAATGCCAAGCTTGGCCGAGTGGTCCCCTATCGGCCAGTGGCCTGTAATAATGGCTACAATTCTGGCAATATCAGGCCTTGATCTACCTAGTAGCTCATTTTATTTAGGTCTGTTGAAGCAGAGTCATGTCTTTCTTGATATGGTATAACTGGTAAGTTGGTTCCACCCGGTATTGGCTAGCTGGAGGAAGTGAAGATGTAAATTGAAGTCCAGCGTGGGAGTCCTGTAATCGGTCGAATATGTCACCAGTTCACTTGGTATCGTCTCCAGGACCTTACACTGGCCATATGTCTTTGCTGTCCAACAGCCGGTTTCCCTGAGCCGGACGGCGCTGCATATAGCTGAAAATTTAATATAAAGTTCAAGGGGGATCAGATGCAGGATCACATTTAGAACATCTGTTGGGCAAGATCTCAATGCTCCTATGATGCCTACATACGCCAATCTTTGTACTTTTTTGATTCTGTTGATGTTATGTTTCTTAAGTAAGCGAAGCATTTATAAGATACTCGTAGAGCAGTTTGATTAGAGTTTTCTTTGGCAATACCTGGAGGATCTGTCCGGTTATTAAATCATATCCAGGTGCCTTGTTATTTTACAGTTTTTTTTTTTTTTTGTTGCCTGGCGAGGTTCAGATAATGACACACTTTTTATCTTAAAGTTGTCAGGTGTCATAATAGTACCATCACGATTTTCTATCAATGCTTCTCCATAAAATGGCTTAAACGTTTCTTCTAGGTGCTCAGCAAATAAATCCGCCTTCTCTTTGTCTCCTTTTGCCCATTGATGTATAGATGCGACCGATTATATATGTAGGTACAGAAAAGTTGTAATCCACAAACCAAAGCGAAAGAAGAGTGGAAAATGTACCAAAATATTATTGCTTGATGCTGGCAAAACCTTTTGCAGATGCTCTTTCAAACTAACATTTTTGAGATGACACTGCATTTTAAGGTTATTGTAGATGTGGTTGGTTGTCGTAAAAATATTTCATCTCTAATCTTGTTTGAATACAATTTGATACTCCAGAGTACCTACATACAGACTTTGTAATAAAAACCTAGGGTTTTCTTCATAGTATGTATGATGATCAAATTGTACCGCAGTTTATTTAGAAATCAAGAATTTTATTTCAAGCTTTTATTTATAGAAGTGCATTTGATTGCGATACGTTTTATCGATTTTATCGACTTTAAATGACAACAGGAGTAAATTATTTCAAATAACATGTTAACATAATTCCCAAAGGCACGGAAGCCGTGCAATTCTTGTGGTATAATTCTGATCAAACGTTTAACTCTCTCTGTGTCGGACACTATTTGTTTGCATGACCTGACATTCTTCTACAATAATTTGATGCATGTATTACATATAATTGTTGCATTATTGGTGACAGTTTAAATTGTTCTCGCAAATACATGCCGTAAATTCTTTTGTTCTTTTAAGCTATAAATTTCATTTCAAAAATGGTGTCAAATTGCAGGGGAGAAATAGAATCCATTAGCTTTGAAATGGGTGAATTAATAGAAAATATTAAAGGGTAGATGCGTAGATGTTAGGGTGGGTAACAACAATTCTGGAGGGACAAAGCCGTTAAGGCGTACCCTCTCATGGTACCTATGGTTGGGTTAATAAGCCCCGAGGATCAGGTTATTCATCGAGGTCATTGCTCTCGCAATGTGCCTTCGAGTCATCTTGACCAGGAAATTATCCACACTTATCAGATCCGCCCTGTTGTATAGGACCTCATTAGAATAGAATTTTTTGTACTGAGACTCTGGTGTTCTGTACAAGTGAAGGCAAGCCCGAAGGCAGGCCCTCTCAAACACCCGAATCTTTTTCATCCCACTTGCCCCTATGTTGAACCACACGGGACATCCATATGCATGGGCCGAATGAGGGCCGTGTAGCAGATTACCTTTACCCTTGCATCGAGTTGCTTGCTATAAAAAAGTCTATTTGTAAGGGCGAAGGCAGCTCAGGCTCTGGCTAGAGTAGCATCTACATGTTTGTTAAAATATAGGTATTGGTCTAGCCAAAGTCCAAGGTATCTGACCACGTTTTGACACGCAAGTGGACGCCCGTGTTGTTCAATTATAGAGAACTTTCGCCAATTCTTTCTGGTATCCCTAGAGGCCCGAGACAACGGCGTTCTGAATAGAATGGTTTTCGACTTCTGAAGGTTGATCTTCAACTTCCAGCCGTCGCAATATCGCTGAATCTTATCGCAGTCACTCTGCAAGAGTGTTGCAATGACCTGCTCAACTTGTAAAAGAGCCCTTCCAACCATACGGTATCGAAGGTCTTCTCCAAGTCAATCAGGCAGGTACCCGTGCATTGGTTCTTGCTTTTGTTCCATTGGATATCAGATACCAGTTTAGACGCGGCATGTATTGTATCATGCCCCGCCTTGAAACCGAATTGGTTATCCGGAACTATATTATTGTCCTCAACCCACTTAATTAAGGCTCTATTGATCACTTTTTCGAATACCTTGCTGATATTCGGAAGGAGACTTATCGACCGGAGATTTGCCGGATTGGAGGTGTCCTTTCCCCTTTCCAATGCTCTGGATAATGTGCATTATTCAGTGTATTATGGAACAGGGTGGCGTAAATTTCCACCGCTTCTAGAGGAAGATGTCGAAGCACAATGTTTGATATTCCATCGATTCCCACAGATTTCTTCTTTCTCAATGATGCGAAGATCGTTTGGAGTTCTACCTTCGATACGTACGGGGGTGAACCCTTTCATTGGCGATGGCATTGTTTGCCAAGTTTTCGTCATTGAAATCGGTAAAACCAGTATTCTCTGATCGCCAGTGCTCTATATCATTTCGAAGGTAGAAGTTGTGCATAAGGACTCTATTCTCCAGGTCGTGGTTCGGCCGAATGCTAGCCGTACACATCCTCGAAAATAGTTCCAATGGCCTCCACCTTCTCCTGCGGATCTTCGATCACAAAAAAGTAGTCATCATCGACAGCGTCCCTTGGATCTATTCCTGCTGCTGTAAGTAAGCGTTCATTGTTCGTTGTTCGGGGGATTTTCAGACACGGAAGTTCGTTGACATCGTTCCTCCGAAATATTTTATTAATCTGGGGGAACATACTCGGGTTATCAGATTTGATAGCCAGAATCTTGTTGCCCCAGTGCAAATTAGCCGGCCGCCTATAATTTGCTCTAATTAGTATTTGGAGGTTCTTTATCAACGATTTTAGCGTCCTAACCTCCGAGTTTTGTCTGTTAGTAAACTGTCTATACAAGTTTTTTAGTCTTGTAAGCAGTCTACTTTTTTGTACGTGCAGTGCGTCGATTGTTGCATTGCGGAACACGTTTTCAGATGGTCGATAAATAGGTATCGTACTGTCCATTGTTCGTTTGATTGTCTCGTCCATTTGTTTAAGGTACCTGTCAATCTCCTCGTTTGACAGATTCCTATTCGACGGTGGGTAAAGCGAGTTCGAGGAGAGTGCTCTTGCCAAGTCTCGGGAGAAGCGAGTCCAACGAGTCCTACTGTAGTTGTAGGTGTACGATTGAACAAACTCTTCCAACTATTTCTGTATTTTATGTGCGGTGCATCTCTCAATTGAATATAACAAGCATTATTTTTTATGTAATATATAAGGTGTAAACGGTTTTTCACTCCTGACACAATCTATAAAGTTTATGTTCATGGCAGATTTCAGACAAATCATCAGTCCTTAACGTCCTTTGTACTGAAGACTCTCGAGCTACTCCTGGACAACCATCTGCGGAATAAAATAGATGAACCATCCCTCGCCAAATCGCAGCATAACATAGCTCAAGGGAAGATCGACAGAGACAGCCCTTCACGAGGTAGTGCGAACTGTTACAAAATCTACACACTACAAAGAATACACTTTAACTACCTTTCTAGACATTGAAGGAGCTTTTAATAATGTACACACTGAAGCAATTCTAGAGTCCCTAACCGAGCTGGGAATAGAAAGTTATCTAAGTCGTTGGATTATTTCTTTGCTTAGCACTAGAATTATTCACACAATACTAGGTAACAGCAATATAACCAAATTTGCCAGCAGGGGAACACCTCAAGGCGGTATTATTTCACTATGGTCATGAATAAAAGCCTTGTAGCATTAGATAGAGAAAAAATTAAGGTAGTCGGGTATGCGACTGTTGCGAATGTTCCCCTCTGTGATAAGAGAGATCATGGAAAATGCTCTGAGTAAGGTAAGCACCTGGGCCAAAAAGTGTGGTATTGGCGTTAACTCGAGCAAAATTGAACTGATGCCCTTCACTACAAAAACCAAAATACCTGACTTTGCACTTCCTCGGCTAAATGGTCAAACACTCTCCCTATCATCCAGTGCTAGGTATTTAGGAGTTATCCTAGATCCTAAGCTCAACTGGTAACTAAACATAGAACAACGGGTAAAGAAGGCATGTAATAGCCTTCTACGCCTGTAATAAAACATTTGGTAAAAAATGGGGACTGTAAAAAATGGGGACGTACACAGCCGTGGTACGACCGATTCTTACATATGGGTCAATAGTATGGTGGCCGGCCCTAAAAATTAGGCACTACAGGTGCTCTACGGTCTACCCCGTCAGATGCTCTAACAGTCCGTCTGCATCTTTTACCTCTAGAACTACACATACTCGTAACAAACATTATAGCACATAGCGTGATCAGACTCAGGGAGCCTGGGTGCTGGACTGCGAAACCCTACGGGCATAGTAATATACTGGACTATCTACCGAGAAAACTCGTATCGCCCTCAACAGATTACATTAATTTCACAAAGCGTTTCGACATACAATTTTCCACAAGATCAACATGGCAAGATGGTCAGGTGATTAAGGATTTTGGTGTAACAATCTACACAGACGGTTCAAAGATAGACTGCGGAGAGTTCGTGTAGGTGTGTTTTCCGAATTCTTAAACATCTCAAAATTCTTTAGACTTCCAGATAATACCAGTGTTTTCCAGTCGGAATTACGCGCTAAACGCAAAGCCTGTCGCCAGATCAAATTACACACAAATATAACGCCAAGACAAAAAATTGCCATACTCTTTGACAGCCAAGCTGCTGTCAAAGCCATCACGTCGGTCACTATATCCTCTAAACTAGAGTCAGAATGCCGAAATGAGCTAACCTCGCTAGATGGACAATTCAAAGTAACCCTGATCTGGATTCCAGAGCATAATAACGTTTGTGGAAACGAACTTGCTGATGGATACCTACACATATACGAGTATGTAGATCTGTAACGAAGCGGAGCAGACTCCGGACCATATTCTAAGGAACTGCGGCAGTGACTCTCAGCAGAGAAGAACCCTATAGGTTCGTAAATTCTTAAGCAGTATTAAGTTCCCTACTCCCACAACATTCTCGGCTAACACCAAGAGAAAATACAATAAATATTTTAAACCGCAGTCAGGAGCGGCTCGTCTATAGGAGCAAATTAGCACGTGAACTCCCAATCTTGTTTAAAAAAAAAAATGTCAAGTAAATATTAAATTTATAATCTCTAAATGTTTCTGTGGCCATAAGGATAAACAGCATAAGTCGACTTATGTCTCTTTTATGTTTACTTGCACCTATAAGGGCTGAATCGGAATTTTCATTCTAACCCCAAAATTAATGATACTTTACTAATGGCCGGGTTTGAAATGTATATGCTATCAGATGAGTGCAAATTTTCATAACTGAGTTTAAAAAAGATCTTCCCCGATAGTTATTCGGATGATAGTTATTCTTGAAGATAGCGAAAATTATGCTTTTTCGAAAACTTTCTGGTCCTACTCCTTCATTGAAGATCTTATTATAGAATTTCGTAAGCTTTTGGAGGAATTGCTCTGAGGAGTATTTAAAGAATTCGTAGGGTATACGATCTTCTCCTGGTGCCTTGTTTAACTTACAATCCTTGATGACTTCATTCACCTCGAGGGCTGTGATCATGCGATCAAGATCAGCGTGTTCAGCATAGGGTAGAGCGAACATGTGCTGATTCGGGTTGGTTGTTGAGTTCGGTAAATGTTTGAAATGTTCAGAAAAAAATTTCAATTTTGAACCCTACGTTTTTTTTTTTTTTTTATAATTTGCACGTGTTAAAGGGGATATGAATGCCCTTATACTAATTTTTAGAACACGTGCGTTTTTTTTTGTGGAAAGGAAGAGACAGAGAGAAAGACAGAGTGGTGTGGTTTGAAACTCAGGTGGTATTAAGTTTCTGTAAACTCCAAGTTGTTTAACTTCCTTGCAAGCTTCAAGAAGGCACCGCTGTCCTTATCTTTCGCTATCTCCTGTGTTAAGTTTTGCCCGTACTGTTTCTGTTTTTCTTTACAGATACTCTTGTATTCTGTATTGGTCTGTTGGTACATCATTTCAGCTGGTGAAGTTCCCGTTCTTTTCGCAATCCGAAGGTAAATAAATGACTTTTTTCTGGCCCGTTTTGCAGTCTGCGTCATACCATGGTTGGGTTTTTACAGATCTTCCACTTGTTTGGAAAGGGTTGGCAGCATCTTCCTCGGTTACTTTGTAGTTCAGTCCCATTAATTGCATCTAGTGATCGATCCAGATTTATTTGGTATCGTAGCGCAAAATTTTCTCTCCATCTTAGCTTTGGCAGAAGTTGCATTTTAGGCACCTTGAGTATAAATTTTTGCTATCAAATTCTCGACATATGATAAAAAAAAAAAAAATTGTTAGCCGTTTAAAACATTTTTCAAAAGCTAAAATTTTGCCACCTCTTTTCGACTTTGCATAAATTTTAGATCTGAACAATATACGAAAGAATAACATACTTGGGCATGACTGGGACATGCCCTTTAGTGTTACTCAGCGTCGCAGGTAAATTTGTTGTCCAAGCTTTATTTCGTGACTATCTCATACTCGGGGATTATAAAAAGGGCAAAACGTTCCCTAAGCTCTTAGGTAGGTAGGTACGTAAGAATGGCGGTTCCATTAGGAAGAACACAATTAGCACTAGGTGCCGTTTTGTTACCAGAGTTTTCCTAATGCTCGTTGTTTGGCCCTAGCTAGTGTCAGACAGGCACATAAATAGTGGATAAGGGTTTCTCTTTCAATTGCTACATTGCAACTGCGATAGTGTGTGTTGTATGGGATACCTATGACTGCGTGATCTCCTATAGGCCACTGACGCATAGTGATCGCTGTTAATCTAGCGACGTCTTTACGAGTTCTATTTGGGAAATCGCTTGTTTGAATTTCGTTGTAGCCTGGGCACATCCTTCTAGATATAACACAGTTTGTTAGCCTAGTTGGCTTCTACAGTTAGTTTTTATAAGGAATATTGAGAAGATTTCTGCCTTGACCGCTCCAAGCGAAACGTGGACAGATTCTGCAAATGAGCGGTAGAGGGCTGAGCTTTACCTGGCCAGTTCATCAGCAAATTCGTTTCCACAAACGTTACTATGCCCTGTAACCTAGATCAGGATTACTTTGAATTGTCCATCTAGCGAGGTTAGCTCATTTCGGCATTCTGACACTAGTTTAGAGGATATAGTGACCGAGGTGATGGTTTTGACAGCAGCTTGGCTATCAAAGAGTATGGCAATCTTTTGCCTTGGCGTTATATTAGCGGATAGCGAATAGTTCCGCCTGGAAAACACTGACATTATCTGGATGTCCATAATATATTTCAGATATTTAAGGATTCGGAAAACACACCTGCACCAATACCGCAGTTCATCTTTGAACCGTCTGAGTAGATTGTTACGTCAAAGTCCTTAATCACCTGCCCATCTTGCCATGCTGATCTTGTGGGGAATTGTATGTCGAAACGCTTTGTGGAATGATAATGCAATCTGTTGAGGGCGATACGAGAGTCCAGTGTATTACAACACCCAGACTCTTTGAGTCTGATCGCGCTTTGTGCTATAATGTTTGTTATCTGTAGGTCTAGAGCTAAAAGATGCAGGAGGACTGTTAGACCATCTGACAGGGTGCCTATGCATGCTGTTCTCCCTAAGCTCCTACCTATATTTATTTCGCTTCTCCTGTGCCCTTTCCAGCTTTCTTAATTATACTTTACTTTCATGTCCTCTGCACTCTGTTAAGCGTTTTCCTTATTGTATAGGATTTGACCGAAGCGACCGTGCCTTTGTTTTATAGATTATACATAGGTCACTTTATCATTATGTACATCCAGCTCAAAATACTCCATCTGCATCCCCCTCATGTGGGGATGTCCAAATGACTATACCACTACTTGATTGTTTCGGAGTAGTTTGCTGGGAGAGGAGTTGAATTGCTCCTAGATATTGGATCTCCTGTTAGTTTTTCGTGGACGAAGTTTTAAGAAAAGTTTTTAGAAAATCAGGTTATAACGAGAGGAGCCTAGTCTCCATATTTATTTCTCTCATCCATGCCTTTTCTATTTTTAGTGTTTATAAACGAAGTGGACAACGAACCAGCATCAAAAGCCGTTGAAGTCGCCATAACATATCTTAAGAAAACTCCCAGCTATGGACTCTCTGTACAAGTTGAACAAATAGAGGCAAATCGTACTGACGCTAAACTCCTTCTTGAAGCCAGTAAGCTAAGTTTGTTCTAATAGTCAAGTTACATTGATATGAGTTTATGTCTAATTTGATAGTATGCGCGAAGTATGCTGAGAGCATTGAAAAGAAGCAGTCACCACATGTAATTTTCGACACCACAAAAAGCGGAGTAGCGTCGGAGACTGTAAAGTCCTTTAGCCAGGCACTTGGTCTACCGACTGTTACTGCGTCCTATGGCCAAGAAGGTGATTTGCGACAGTGGAGAGATATCGATGACATGAAATCCAAGTATCTATTGCAGGTTTGTACTAGATACACTTAGGTACAGACAGCAAAATATCGACTTCCCTTTTAGATTATGCCACCGGCAGACATCATTCCAGAGGTTATCCGAAGTATTGTGAAATACATGAACATCACCAATGCGGCAATTCTTTACGATGACACCTTTATCATGGATCACAAGTATAAGTCCTTGTTGCAGAATATTCAAGCTCGTCATGTGATCACCTCGATAGCCAAGGACGGAGAGAGAGAACAACAAATTGAGAAACTACGGAACTTGGATATAAATAATTTCTTCATTCTTGGAAATCTTCAATCGATTAAACTGGTTCTAGGTGCGGATTAAGTAATGAATTTATAAGAATTTTTAATTTATCCTTCTATACTCCGCCTTAGAATCAGTGAAACCGGAATATTTTGAAAGAAATTTCGCTTGGCACGCTATCACTCAAAGCGAGGGTGAGGTGCGCAGCCAAAAGGACAATGCAACAATTATGTTTCTTAGACCCGTAGCCTATCAAAAGAACCGAGATCGCCTTGGACTGCTGAGGACCACCTTTAACTTGAATGAAGAACCACAAATAGCATCGGCGTTCTACTTTGATTTAGCCTTGAGGACCTTTCTGGCTGTCAAGTGAGATTCAAAAACTAGAACAAACTAATTTTGAAATTAATATCCATTTCAATTCCAGAGAAATGTTGCAATCAGGTGCATGGCCAAAGGACATGGAATACCTTAGCTGTGATGATTTCCAAGGCGGAAATACCCCAGACCGATTAATCGACTTGAGACAGTACTTTCTTCAGGTATTTTGTTGGTTTTTTTATTTGGCCAATTATCTTATCATATTTTCTTCAATTGTCTTTAGGTCTCGGAACCAACGTCCTTTGGAACATTCGAACTAGTCACGCAATCTAATTTACCCTTCAACGGTTATAGTTACATGCAATTCGAAATGGATATAAGTGTCCTGTCCATTCGTGGGGGCAATTCGGTGAATACTAGACCGATTGGTACCTGGGTCGCTGGACTCAATTCATCTTTGAATGTGAAGGATGAGAAGGTCATGAGGGAATTAACAGCCGACACAGTATACAGGGTGTTTACAGTTGTTGTGAGTAGAAAAATTACATATTAATATCTTTTTTTTTTTTTTAGGGAAGTTCTCGTATGTGTAAGGTTAGAGAGCTTTGAATGGCTAGACATTGGGTGTAGCATAACGGTAACATATGTACATTTTGTTAGGATTTTTTCCAACAACATTCGAACATGGATTGCCTTGATTGGGTGAGCGTTGGTTCGGTCAAGTGCTGTATGATATTTTAAAAATATAAGACTGTTTGCAATGTCTTTTTCTTGAGACACACTTCAGAGAAGTTTCGGCTTCTATTGTATATAGGTATAATACAGTGCTCAAATCGAGCTCTGAGGGGAGTGCTCAATTCCGAGACGGTTTTTGGTGGCTTTGTTGACAGTTGGAGAAATATTCTCCGAGGGCTATCATTCTGGTTCTGCTGATACTTGGGCATACGCAGAGAAAGTGGGCTGTGCCCTCTTCCGAGTTCATGTCGCCCAGCTTCTGAAAAGGTTTGTTGCACTCAAGCGCATTCTAGTTAGGTGGTCCACCAATGTGTTATGGTCTCTTAAGATACCTATTAGAAGTTTCAAGTGTGGTTTGTTAAGCGTGAGAAGGTCTTTTGTTTTAGAGACAGCTGTTTGGCTGTCTACATAAATGCTTATTTCTCTTCGCAGAGCTGTTAGTGTGGATAGTTCTCGAATGGTCTCGGTGATAGCGAAGACTTCCGCTTGGAACACACTGCCGTTCCAGAACAAACTCTCTCTGTCATTTTGGAAACGTCTATAAAAACAGATATATTTTGAGGGATTATTACCCTATTTTCAACCCAGTCATATCGTGAAGGGAAGGTAGTTTGAAACTGCAGGTTAATATTTTAGATTCTATTTTTGCCTATCTAGTTATATTGCAATGACCTATTTCACACTTTATAAATAAATTTGTTTGCTGAAGGTGATGGCACTTTTTGCTTCGGATTATTTAGGGCTGATTGTAACAGATTTGGTATAGTTGGCAGGAACATGCCTGTGGCCAATATGACTACGTCGTCAAAGTATGCTACAACCTTTATCCCACTATGCCCTAGAGGACAAAAGAAGATTGCTCTATCCGGCACCTTAGTGGTATTTGCTTTCGGCACTCTTAGCTGATTATGATTCAAGATGGTTGTACATATTTAGCTCTTCCAATAGTATTGCCTGAAGCTTTGATCAACAATCAGCTCACTAGAAATTCTATAAGCGGTCGATTCTATAAATTGGAACTTGGAGTAAAATATGCTCTTTGATACACGCTGTGTCCTTGCCCTACCTTTACTGATGAAACTTTATGTCTCACTTAAAAAAAAAAAACATTTTCCAGGGCTATCGAGTGCGACATTGCAATATCGGTTAAACACTTATTTCAAAAAGGATAAAAGGATACTTCTAAAGTGCCCGCTATGACCCTATAGGCCGGGTTAAATATGGGCTTCAATTATTCTAGCCAACACGACAATTCAAAAGTTCATCTCAATTTTCTTGCTTCTGAGCAATTCTTTGTCTTTTCTTCTGACGAGAGCATCTTTTTTTTATTTATAATTTGCGCGTGTGAAAGGGGTTATGAATACCCTTATACTAATTTTAGGACACGGGCGTTTTTTTTTTTTTTTGAGAAAAGGGGAAGAGACAGAGAGGAAGACAGATTGGTGTAGTTGGTTTGAAACTCAGCTGGTATTAAGTTTCAGTGAACTCCAAGGGTGGCTGTCCAGATAACTGGGGAGGTTGTTTGTTTTTGCTTTTTTCGTTGCTCATGATTCACAGTATTTTTTCCGTCCTCCTGATGTCATCATCACGATCAAGTTGCATTTTAGCCATATGACCGCCCTGTGTGTGTTATGCCTTCGCAGTAGAGTTGACATAAGCTTTCGCAATTGATCGACTTTTTATTTATTTCATGCGAAATAAATAGATGATGATTGACATCAGGATTCGAACCGTGAACCTGTAGCGTGACAAGCGATGATGTTACCTCTACACCACGATCACCCAATCTCTTTTTGTCGCTTTATTAGCCATCATTTTTACAGCTTAAGTAATAGGAATAAAGTCAGGGGTTTTAAGTCAAATGACGGACAGTGTTGGCATTGATCTCTAGTGATTGCTGTTGAAGTCGTTAGAATTGCAAGTTCTGTAGAAACTATATAATCAAATTTTCTGGCACCGCCCTACGATTACAGCCAAAACGAAATAAATTCCGCTCGTTTCTGTTCGGAACGAAAACGGTAAATTTCGATTTCATGCTTTTTTGTTCCTACTTCAATAATTTCGTTTCGAAATTAAATACCGTTTTGGAAATATTTTTTTCAAAATAATGCACCCAGCACTTAATCGGCGTATGTTCTGCGCATTCTATGGTCAATCTATGGTAAGATGCAACAATTTTAATACGTTGAGCGGTGGTTAAACGATCCATATTGTAAAATAGCTAACTAACTACATGTCACTATGGATGACAGATGGATTTGACAGATGCCATATGGCAGGGATGTGAAATCCTAACCTCGAAGTGAATATCCCTTTATTATACAATAGACAAATTTTCGAACAGATTTGATTTTATGAAGAGTCGCGCACAATTTCCATCCACTCTAATAACATACAGTTTGATCTGTGTTTAGCTAGAATCTTTAAGGCCCGTCCAAGGTTAAAAGTTTCACAACGACAGCTGATAGTGTAGGTACGAAAACATAAATGTTGCCTACTACCCACCATTGATATTGATCCCATTCCACTGTCTTAAGTTATTAGGAATCTTGTGGGATTTCCCTGAAATATTCAAAAGTAGAGACATCGGTAATCCCGAAATATGCACGTTTTGCCTTCCATAATAAGAATATCCTTTTCGATCTGAAAGGAAAAATAAAATATTTGATACATTTTTGTTTTTATGAAAATTCCGGTTAATTTCGTCAGGATCTGACCTTCCCACGTACAGATCCGTACATCGTTGTCCTTGCTAGGTTCATAAACTTAGAAATCAGTTCTTTTGTCCGTTCTTGACGACTGCTTTTCCTTTTACTTAATGCCACTCTAAATAGAGATATGAAATAGACAATAGAATATCGAGATCGGTCTTACTCGTACATACGAGTATTTGTCGTACAGACTCGAAAATGCTATGTATATTACCATTATCTGCATCACGAACGCGTTAGCGAGAGCAAAAGGGTCCCGTGGCCTGTATACGAAACCCTGAAAAGAAACTTTATATAACTACGGACAGGTGATGATCCACCGGTTGATTACCAGACAATCTTAGTTGGTTTGATGTTCGTTGCATATCAGTTGAGATCCAACTAACCTGTCCTCATGCTTAAACAGGATGCCTTTAAAGGCTGTTGGCATTGCAGTAGTCCCCCGAAACCGTTCACTATTTCTATTCAAAAACGTTTGTTAAAGTTGGAGGAATCTGACATTTTGAGGACCTCTTCCAGAGTGAAGAAGGCTCCTAGTGTCCCTAAAGTTAATTCCCTAATGGGGCCATTTGAATGACTTTGAATAAATGAAATAGAATTAAATGATATACCAGCAATGCAGATTACCGTTGTCGTATGATTTGAATTATCTACAAGTATCAGTGACGGGACACGTAGAGGCTAGATATAAGATAGAGGAAACGAGATCTTTTATCGTATTGTTTATGAAAATGTCATATTTATATTTACTACTTCACAGCAAGCTCCTTTCGTAATGAAGGACCCTACCGCTCCAAAGGGCTACAAAGGCTATTGCATAGACCTAATTAATGAGATAGCTGAGATCGTAAAATTTGACTACACAATCGAAGAGGTGGAGGATAAGAAATTTGGCAACATGGACGAAAAAGGCGATTGGAATGGTATTGTGAAAAAACTGATGGATAAAAAGGCCGACATTGGTCTTGGATCGATGTCGGTAATGGCCGAACGAGAGCTCGTTATAGATTTTACAGTCCCCTACTATGACCTTGTAGGGATAACTATTATGATGCAAAGACCAAGCACACCGAGCTCGCTATTTAAATTCTTAACAGTGCTGGAGACCAACGTGTGGCTTTGTATTTTAGCAGCATACTTCTTTACCAGTTTCCTCATGTGGGTCTTTGATCGCTGGAGTCCGTACAGTTATCAGAATAATCGAGAGAAATACAAGGACGACGATGAGAAACGTGAATTCAACTTAAAGGAGTGCCTGTGGTTTTGTATGACTTCACTGACACCTCAAGGTGGTGGCGAGGCACCAAAGAACTTATCAGGACGCTTGGTAGCAGCTACTTGGTGGCTTTTTGGGTAGAGAATTGGTATACCAAAAAAAAAAACCGTGTAGTAATAAAAATATTTTTTCTAGTTTCATCATTATTGCTTCGTATACAGCTAATTTGGCTGCCTTTTTGACGGTATCTCGTTTGGATACCCCTGTTGAATCGTTGGACGATCTAGCCAAGCAGTATAAGATCTTGTACGCTCCACTGAACGGCACCTCGGCTATGACATATTTCCAGCGAATGGCCGACATCGAACAGATGTTCTATGAAATCTGGAAGGATATGTCTCTTAATGACTCTTTATCTGCTCTGGAGAGATCCAAATTGGCCGTATGGGACTATCCAGTGAGTGATAAGTACACCAAAATGTGGCAAGCCATGCAGGAAGCTATGTTGCCAACAACGTTAGAAGAAGCCGTTGCTAGAGTGCGAAATTCAACCACTGCAACTGGATTCGCATTCCTAGGCGATGCTACCGACATTCGTTATTTAGTGATGACAAATTGTGATCTTCAAGTTGTTGGCGAAGAGTTCTCTCGAAAACCATATGCAATTGCTGTTCAGCAAGGCTCGCACTTGAAGGATCAATTTAATAATGCGTAAGTGAAGGAAATATAAAATTGCTTGCGAATTATATTTTGTTCACTTTCCTTTGCAGAATTCTCACACTACTGAATAAACGACAGTTGGAAAAACTTAAAGAAAAATGGTGGAAGAATGATGAAGTTCAGGCCAAATGTGACAAACCCGAGGATCAATCCGATGGTATTTCGATTCAGAATATTGGTGGAGTGTTCATTGTTATTTTTGTCGGCATCGGAATGGCATGCGTAACATTGGTGTTCGAGTATTGGTGGTATAAATATCGTAAGACCCCCAGGATCATAGATGTCAGTGAAGTTAATGTTGCTGCAAAGGATGCTGGAGTTGAGGGCAAAGGTGGTGAAGGCGGTATTATTTTAGGACAGGGAAAGGAATATGGCAAAAGTAATGTCGCCCTGCGACCACGATTTGGTCAATATCCTGGCAACTTTAAGGCTCGATTCTAAGCTGTTTTCTGCAGTGATATTGAAATATCGCACAATAATTCTACGTGGGAGCTTGATTTTCTTTACGCACATTTATAGATGTTTTGATATGCTAAGAGTGTTTACTGAGTTTCAATAAAAATTATGAAGGGTTTTTTTTATCCTCTATTAAAATATAGTATTCTTATTTTAAGTTGCATCTCCCGATAGGTGCTAGTTGACGAGAAAGAGCCACTACAGGTGAACATCGAATATCTGTAGTGTCATCCGAGAAATTCTTCGAAAATTGCAAACGAAAGAGGGCAAATAGTGAGCTCTTTACACCAAAAAACAGGGTAAGTTTAGGTTTGGTTGTAGTCCAGCAATCTGCACCTGCAGAGCCCATAAAAGGATCGAAGCATGCTTCAATGCATGAGCACAAACATGTATTGTCTTGACATCAATAATTAAGAGCTATTAGATTAGATTTGCGTAAGTATTTTGGGCAGAGTAAGAGCCCTTTCACATACACCGGTTTTCGCTGACCGGTACAATCAAATGAGAGAAATGAGTCTCTACCTATCCTTATTTTGCGCCTAACCTTCAGAATGTATGCTCGCCAAAAAGGCGTACGATTTAATGGAATCTATACATCGATACCGTTACTATGCGTTGGGATGTGTGACACTGAAGAAGTATCGATAATTGACTTTTAAAAGTATCGAATGAAAAGTATTGATCCGGTATCGTATCAAAAGAAAAATATCGTTACTTTCGAATATTGATAGAAAAATAAAGGCAAAGCCTTATTATGTATTACGTGACGAGAATCATGATATTTCCAGATAACGATACCCACGACTTTAATGATTATGTGTATCGAAAACGTGGACTGCAAAATGATGTCAGCTGAAAGGCAAAAATCCATGCTTTTTAGAAGCACAATTAACTCCGCTTTTATTCACATGTACAAAAATAAAGAAACAAATAAAAAATGTTTCTAAGCAGCTAATATTTCTACATGAGTGATGATGAAGCAGAAACTATCAGGCACCTTCTTATGTTCAACCAATCTCGTTACCTATGCATCGTAACGACAAAATTGCGATTAAGTTTTACGATTTCGGTCACATCTATGGTTATCGTTACGAGAATGGTATCTGTCATATCACACCTCGCAGTACGTCGATTCAAATTTAAAAAAAAAACGTTCGCATCGTCGAGTCAGCGGGGCATAGAAAGTAATTTTGAGATTAGCCTATTACCACAACGAATCCGCCGCATCCAGACATTTGCAACTATTCATTGAAAATAAAGTATCAATTAAGGAGTTTTGAAAATATTTTGTAAGGCCTGACCGATCAAAGCAAATTATTTCTGAGGTTAAACTCGAACGAATGTTTTATTTGCGATAATATGGAATGCGTTCTTCATTTGTGGAGTGTGAATAAAAGTTAACAGTTTATCACAAGCATTCGCTTATACGCGGAAAAATAAGCGAATTGTTAATTTGTGTTAAAAAATAAATAAATTGATAAACTCAATTCTTTTTGAAATATAGAAGCCATTTTGTATGAATAAAAGTTCGCGCCTTCGGAGTTCGCTGAGCTATGAATACTACTTTGTCGCGTAACATAGAGAAATAATAACGATAGATCCCCAAAATTACTGTGGAAAACTCTCCTTGCGCACAGCTCTAACAAGCGGACGTCACTTACAGGGCAAATTTTCATGGGACCATTTTTTTCCTATATTTTTGAGGTAAAAAACATTGTGATAAGCGGACACTCTCATAACAGAGTGAGGACACTACATTTTTGCACATCCTGTACGAAAAAAATTCCTTAAACGGACTCATAGCTCTTTTTCAAAATACAGTTCATTAATCGGACAAATGAATTGGGACCGTGAGTGTCTATGCTCTATATATATATATATTTGTGATCAGCATGGCAAGTTATGACGATTTAGCTACGTCCGTCCGTCCGCCTGCCTGTCCTTCTGAGCTAGAAGGATGCAATTTCATACATAAGCTTTTTAAAATCCGAAGCAGTACAATCACATATATATACATTTTTGAAATCCGCCCACAAACACGCCCACTTTTTATTAAAAAAAAAGAAAGAAAGTAGATTTATCAATAATTTAGTAGAAACTGAAGAATATTTTCTTAAGGGCATTTTCTTCAACAAAATAATAGAACTTTGCTTTCTGAAAGCTACGGGATGGTTAGTCAAACACGCGCCTGTGCAATTTATTTTAACATAAACAGTTGCGTTGTAATGCTATACATAATAGAAAACAAATATTTGCACATACTATGTATGTTACAATAATAGCTAACGAACTGTAACAAACAAAGGGATTATCTAAATCAAACAAGAGCAATAGCAAAACAACTGTTGAGCAAGTTGCTCTGGTTTGACGTTTGGGTTACGCTGGTGTTGCAAAAAAAAAAAAAAAAAACATTTGATTTGAGAAGTACTGCCAAATCGTTGCTTTTTTGAACTTGTTGCTTTTATGTTGCCGGAATGTTGCATTTTTTAATTGGGCCTATTTCACCAGAATCCATAACTTATGGTTACAAATGGCGGCAGCCACGCCCACTTTCTTCTACGAAAAAGAATCGCGAGAATACTCTGAGTAAAAGATGTAATAGCATTTGAGTCAAATAGTCGTATGCAAAAAACTTAAGAAGTAACAATTGGTTCGTCACGAAAGAGGAAGCAAGACATGCTTTACAGTCTGAAACAAAGGGAACTAAAAACTTATCCATGGCAGAGCTCCAAAGACTAGTTTTGCTGAAGCAAAATCAAATTCTTCTTACACTGAAGGGTTTGATTGATCCAGAGAGAACAAATTTAGCAAAGGAGCGTGAAGTACCTTTCGAAATATATTGAATTTTTGTTTTAAGTTAAGATTTTATAATGTACTACCGCGTACCCGGCGTTGCGTTGCTACGCCTAACAAAAAGAAATACATGTTTTTTTTAGTACTTAAGAAAACATAATTGTCTCACTCAAAATGCAGTTGTGGGCAAACTGAAACACTCTCGGGTCAATACCGAAGATTGGTTGAAAATTTGAGCTCAATCGGTTTGGTAGTTCGGAGTCCATAGCATGCATACAAATATAGGTACATATGTACACTGAATTTTATATATATAGATAGATATTCATATATAAAGAAACTAAACATTACGTTGGTTAAACAAAATCAATGCGATTTGATGTCTTCTTTTTTTTCCTTGTTCTGTTAAGATGGCAGCTCTTCTGGAGCCGTCGGAAGGAGTGTCTTCACTTGGGGTTGTTTATTCTTCTTCGTAATCATACCTACTTTCGTCTTGTATGTTATGCAAAACAAAGCAGGCCAAAATTACTTTTGGTGCATTTTATGTCGAATTTCTTAGTTTGTATTGCAGACAAGGAAACCTCCGTTTTAGCTGACCAAAAGCACGTTCACTAATCACTCTTTCTTTGATCAGTACACTATTTTTAATTTTCTTCTACAACAGTAGACATTCTTCGAAATGACGTCATTATAAAAGAGTGATTGCATAATCCTCATCAGCGATGAGAACACACCTAAGATTATTAAGAAGTGCCTGGTAAATATTTGAATTTTTAAATATTCTGGAGTTATGGACCGAGCCGGGCCATGTGACATGCACACTAGGTAAACTGTTCAGCTCCATTGCATGTCGCTTGCACGTTAATTTAATGAAAACCTAGAAGTAGATCACAACATTATTTTGAAAAGTAGGAACACAAACATTTACGTTTTATATGAGTCTCTCACTTTACACTAATACGAACGTGCGTGCAGTCTATTGCTCCAATACATGACGGAAATTTGTTATTAAGCTGCCATAAGTACTTTCCAGAGTGATTTTCCTCTGCATTTATAGGAATATTTTCACTGCTACTTCACTAACTAAAATCTTCCGCTATGCAAATTTTCCAGGATCTCCAACAAATATACCATCATTCTGGCTAAATTATTAATTTTCCCTCCGCGAAAATCCTCATTATATTGGAGAGAGTGATCAGTTATCCAATCTACTTGGACCGAATTAAATCGGTAAAGACTTTTGAACTCCCGTTTTACCACAGTGACACCGAGAACGTTTAAATATGCAGCCATTTGACGTAATGAGACAACTTTTTATGGGCTTTACCTCATTGCTCTGAGATATTGCTATGCATTTTCTTTTAGCATACGAACCCGAGCTAAAGCTATAAAAAGTTAGGCTTGAGTCTGAGCGAAAGCTTTTTGAATACGACCCAAAAAGTTCACATCACCACGTCCGTTTTATTAGGGTTGGGTTTAAGGACCCGACCCATAGAATCCGTTGATCCGTTGCTGCGTCGTTTTTAACTGACACATAGAATACACGTATTCTTATTTGAAGGTGGCCCATAACCGACGCATGTATGAACTTCGACGGATAAAGTAGGTTTACTTTCTACTTTTTAGTCCGTTAATCCGCTGGCAGTCGACAAATTGAGAGTAAGCTTTAACTTTCATTGATGGAAGCATTAAGAGAGAAGAGAAACTGTCTTCCCCGTTGACAATTTGTTGACATTTCAATCTGTCAACGAAGGTATGCGACGGAGGATTGTATGGGACTGTTCTTTCCGGCAATACGTGGTCAACCTTCAACGGAACGACGTCCACGGATTCTATGGGTTCGGGGCTTTTAGATGATCTGTTCGGATTGTAACTCTTCTCGCTTTTTTTTTTATAATTTGCACGTGTGAAAGGGGTTATGAATACCTTTATACTAATCTTACGACACGGGCGTTTTGAGGAAAGGGAAAAAGACAGAAAGAGAGATTAGTGTAGTTGGTTTGAAACTCAGCTGGTATTAAGTTTAAGTGAACTCCAAGGGTGACGGTCCAGATAACTGGGGAGCTTGTTTGTTTTTGCTTTTGTCGTTGCTCACGATTCACAGTATTTTTTTCCGTTCTCCTGATGTCATCGTCACGATCAAGTTGCATTTTAGCCATATGACCGCCCTACTGCCAGTGTTATGCCTTCGCAGTAGAGTTGACATAAGCTTTCGCAATTGATCGACTTTTTATTTATTTCATGCGAAATAAATAGATGATTATTGATATCAGGATTCGAACCGTGAACCTGTAGCGTGACAAGCGATGATGTTACCACTACACCACGGCCACCCTTCTTAATTCATCTTAAGCCAAAAATGTAATTTTGAATTTACTGGCATTTTTTCTTTCTTTTTCAAATAAAACAACAAATTATTACAATTTTCTAAAATCTTATTTTTAATCAATTTCTACAATACTCAAAGTTTGTTTTCTTATAAGTTTTTTTTTTTTTGTTTTTCTTTTTCTGTTAATTCCCCGTATATACACATAAATATATATATTCATATATACGTGCATATATGGATATATATAAAAATGCATACATAATTATTTAGTTTTCTTATTTATTGTTAGTCTACGATATTACATAATTACTTTTATTTATATATATATATATATAATATATTTTGTTTTATTGTTTAATGCATTTTACTTTAACGTTTTGTTTTTTTTTTTTTTCTTTTTTTTAATAATAATAAACCACTGCATTTGCTTTTGTTGTCGTTTCATTTTAATGATAGTTCACTTGTTTGCTACTACTACTACTTATTTAGTTTAATAGTTTATTACATCAACGCTATGTATAACGGTTATATAATTGTTCATCCTTTCCGTTCATCTAGTGTTATTGTTCATCGTATCGTGTATATATATATATATACATATATTGATATACTATGTATAATTTGTTCACAATTTATATAACACAATGCATGTGACATTAAAACTTTTTTTTTCACTTGGTGTTTATACATTATTATGTATGTATATATAATATATATATATTTGCTTTTTGTTTTTGTTTCTATATGTATATGCAAAAATAAATCCATTTCTTTCCAGATTTTAGGAATCAATGTTGAGATTGGTTTCGGACATTCTCGCTGCTGCTTTGCTTATTGCTTCTTTTTTTTTACTTGCGATTTTTTTTAGTTTTTTTGTTTTGTTTCTTTTTGTTTCTTTTCGTCTTATTTTGTTTTGGCCTAAGAGTTTCGATTAAATGTATAACGCATGTTTCTATTATACACTCCAATCCAAATTAAGTTGCAAAGTGTGAAAAAAATGTTACATGTTTCGTTGATTTGTGTCTTATGTTACTGTAGTTTTATCATTTTATGTATTGTGTGTGTTGGTGGCTGTGAATTAAATTTACGCACACTAAAACAAACAATTGAATGAACTTTGAGCTAATAAAAATAAAAAACAATTTGTAAGTAGCAATTGTAAAATGATATATGGTATATAATATGTATAATATTTTTTTTTTTAATAGTTAACTTAAGGATTATACAATAACTGCAAATACACACAAGGATTGTTTTTTTTTTTTTAATTATTAATAATGATCAACTTACAAACTAATTTTTTTTTTTTTTAATTTTGAATTTTTTTTTTTTTAATGCTTTACTTTTTCAAGAACGCGCTCAATTTTTAATTGTTCCCTGCATCGTAGGTTAATTTTGAAAATTTGTATTTTTTTTTTTTTTTTTTTGTATGAACAATCAAAATAATGTAAAATGCAATAAACAAAATAAGTAAGCATTATAAGAATTTTATAAAAATAATTTTTCTTTTTTTTTTTCAGACATCTATCACAATTTTGCTATTGGGAAGTTATCAGTGATTTTTATTTTTTTTTTTTAAGTTTATTTTGACGATCGTATTTCTTTTTATTTGTTAGTCATAAAAAAACGTATTGCTTATGAAGATTTTTATTAAAGCTTTGTTCGTAGATTGTGAAAAAATGATTTCGAGATTTTCTCTTTAGGCAACGATGTCGTAGGATAAATCGTAATTCATCCACTGCAAAGTGATACAATCATCTCTTATCGAATGAGAATATAATGTACACTTACACTTGGAATAATATTGATGTTAGTAAAACACAAAGGCACATGTGAGACGCCCAATTATGCTGCGAAGCTATCGTTTTTATTTGTACAAAATATTTGTACAAATTCTCAAGACAAACCTCTTTCACAATTTCTAGTGTTGATTGTTAATTATTTTTGTAAGCTTTTACCGGTACGCAATGATGTTTTTAAAAAAATAGGTTAATATTCTATAGCAGAAGAATCGAGAAAACCACTCATATTACAATGTCTACTACTCAATAAATGTCATCTGTAAGCATTTGTCCATTTTACTATTGAAAACTGAATTGGAATACGGAATGGAAATATCAGGGGTTACGTATTTAAAGTTTAGAAAAGGAAGCAGGTGACTTCTACGAAACGTGAAAACGGATAAGATATTCTGTAAATCCTAAGACAATGACGGAAAGACAGATTTCCCATGTTCTCACTTTATTTCTGCCTGAAAGCACGTTTAGATGAATATTTGTTCAGCTTAGTATAACGCTCGGCTAACCGCGGTGGCACCCAACTGGACTTATGCAGTAGAATCGGGAAGGCTAAAGCTGCGTTCGGTATGCTATCCACAATCTGGAAAAGTAATGTTATCAGCTTAAGAACCAAGCTGCGACTGTTCCGCTCTAATGTAGAATCGGTACTGCTGTATGGGTGCACTACCTGGAAGGTGGACACCATTAACACACGCAGGCTGCAAGTCTTCGTAAATAAATGTTTAAGAATCATCTTGAGGATTTTTTGGCCGAACCGGATCTCCAACTAACAGCTTTATATGAGAACGGGCCAAGAACGTATAAACATTACAATACGAAGGAGAAAGTGGCAGTGGATTGGACACACCCTACGACGCGAAGTTAATTCCATTGCGGAATACGCCATGCAGTTGAATCCGCTCACCCAAGCAGGCAGAATAGAGGGACGCCCTAGGCAAACATGTCGCAGAACAGTTGAGGAGGAATCGAGCTCTATAGGAATGAGTTGGGAGGCAGCTCAAACGCGTTGCAGAAGTACGAACAAGATGGCGCGCAGGCGTGGTTGACGCCCTATGCCCCCCGAGGGGTTAAAGGACCTAAGTAAGTAAGTTAGTATAACGCTGCAATAGAACGATGTATACAATTGCGAAATCACAGATTTGTATGCGACTTAAGCATGGAGATCTTGGGGAAACCTCAATGAACCTGCTTAGTGAATTTGATGCACTGGTCCACATAAGAAGGAACCACCTGGAAGCCTATCAACTGTTAGATCTGCCATCGTTGGATCCAGTTCGGGCTTCTGTAACACTTTTTCCACTGTTCGGAATAAACATATACACTGCGGTTCATTAGATTAGAAGCAAATGATTTTGACAAGTGAAATTGATCTTTCAGCCGTTCAGCTCGACAAGCTAACGATGCCTTTGTGACCATTTTGCTGAATGAGTCAAAATGGTGCATGGATTTAAATTGGTTCATAAGATTAAAAAGCAGTCAAAGTACCACCGTTATTCGCGAAGGGATTTATTCTTGTTTGTATAAAACGTAGATTTTGCAAAATAGAAAGGTTTTCATTTTTTTTCCAAGAATGGGTAAACTAAATTGGTTGACAATGTCAGATAGGGCAACAATAGTCGGAAGGCTTGTCTAAGCATGCTATCACTCGCTAGATCAATCGAAGTGATCATGTTTTTGGCAATTATTTTAAGGACTCAAAAATGTACAGAAAAAAATTACAAAGGAAATGTTTTCATGGCCCTTACAGTGAGGGAAAAACGAAAAATTGTGAGACCAGCCTCCAATTCAGTTATTTCGACAGCTAAAATAAGAGATAATGTTCGTCGTGTGATTCGTAGTGCCAAACACCTCAAGCGACTTTAGCTAAAGAAAAAACCTCCACTTCATTCTTCGCGAAAATGTCAACGCTTACAATTCGTGAACGACCACATGACCAACAAGAGTGGAATGTGCAACAAGAAGCAAGTTCGTATGACTGGAAAAACGTAGTCTTTTCTGACGGAACAAAAATGTAATTTAGATTGACCGGGTGGTTATAACTATTACTTCTACGATGTAAGAAAAGAGAGACTCTTTTTAAACCGCCATCATAGCAGACAAGGGGGCGTAATGGTCTAGGGCTGCAATATCTTAATATGGCATCATCGACGTGGTGGTAAAAAGCTAAAAAATTACAGGAGATAGCTACAAAGCGGTGTTGGAATCAGCTTTTCTAAAAATCCACGAACTCTTTGGATCATTTTCATGGATATTTCAACACGACAACGGTCCTATACACATCGACTGGGGTGTTAGATCGTTTGTTGCCAGTCAAAATGTTGACCTACTGCCATGGCCAGCGTATCTGGCTCACACGAAAGGTATACGATGATAAGGAGACACTGATCGATGCCGTTAAACTTGTCTGGAATGAGATTTCACTCGACTGTTTGACCTCATTGTACATCTAATTCAAAGGTCGAATTTTTGAGGTTATTTTGAAGAAAGGTGGTTCTACTCATTATTTAAAATTATACCTGGAGCATTGATGAAAAATACAAATTTAATTTTCATAAAAAGAAAACGAAATCTTATCAACCGATTAAAATGCATGTCATCCTGAATCATTTAGCAAAAAGGCCTCCAAAGTATCGCTGTCTTGTTCTGAATATTTTTAAAATTTACTTTTGTTTTAAACACAAATTACTCTAACTCTCATATTTTTTTCCCTCTGACGTATAACTGGAGAAATATCAATTTTATCTCTCAAAGTTGTCTGCTTCTAGTCTTGTGAACCGCAATGTACATATAATTGTTTCCACGCGTAGCTCATAATGTACATGCATATACTTTAGAGGCTGCATTCGAGGGTACCGACCACCGTAGGAGATCGTTTTTAACCAATAATTTGCAAAAAATTAAAACTAACGCTCGTCGTTACCTCACTCTTTATTCTTGCCTGCCCACTCTTTAACTTGTCACTTCCTTTCACTCCATTACCGGATTTTGCAAACAACACAGTTCTAAGTAGTGGAAAACGTTTAGAACATAAAGTACACCACTGCGTCGCACGTACATGCACCCATATCTTGTTTATCTGCAAAAATACAGCCATTATAAAAGTACAGGGGTTAGAATGAAAATTCTGATTTCACCTCGAATTATGACCCCACAGATCCCAGATATGAAGTTTGAAGATAATCTATCCAAGCCGTTTAGGCAGCCTAAGGTCGTGCGTAAAAACAGACAGACATAATTCAGAGACCCACTTTATTGAGTTTCTCTATCACAGTAATGTCAAGTTTGATCAAAATCTCGAGATCGAAGGAAACCAATACTTCCCCTCATAGGTGCAAGTAAAAAATCTGGTCTCTTAAAGCATGGAATGAAGAATTTTTTTTATAAAATAGAAAAATAATTGTATATAATAAATAAAGTTGATATGAAAATCATCAAAACATGTTAGTCTTCATTTGGAAAGAATATTTCACCCGGGATCAAGGCTCTCTAAAGTGATGATCAAGCTCAAGTCTCCCTTAACTTGGGGACCATTTTCTGCAACCGTTTTTTTTTTTGTAAATAACTGCCTGTCCATTCAAAATTAAAATCATGGAACAACGCCAGCTGAAATCGTTATGTGATGTAAAGAATGTAGAAACTCAAGAAGCTAGTCTCCAGAATTGATAAAGAAGAACAAAAGATTGTCAGGTAAGGGCAAGAAAAAGAAGGGTAAAGAAAATGAGGCGAAAAAGCATCCAGATATACCACCACGTTGTGTAGTAAAAAATGTATTTCAACGAGATTAGGAGGCAGTTAATAAATACCCAATATTGAGACAAAGGTTTCGGAGTCAAAACCAAACAAAAATGTTGGTTTATATTATTTTCTGAAAGGTAACTGGTTAATTGAGGCTTGGAATAGGGTTTACAATGGAAAACTGTTCTTTTGAAGATGATTTAAATTTTGGAATTTGCATACATAGACGACCAACTAACAACATGCTACCCTTTATCTGAAAACTGAGAAGTAGATTTTTTTTTCCAAACTTTCGACACTACACAATCGATCAATTTTGACACAATACCAAAGTGCAACAATCGATGAAGGATGATCGACAAATTATCGTTCATCGATCGATCAGGTATTGGTAATCAGTAGGAGCCAAAGGGTGTCGGTGTGTCGACCAGTAATATAAGTGAATTATAACCATCCATCAACCAGTTTTTATGAGTGTTCTGTGATCACCAGAGCTCTTACTGATAGGATTTGCCCATTGGAAATGGTACTCATTTTGAAAAAATGCTGAGTGAACATTACGATGGTGCATGTCGGTTTCGACCTCGAACCGTGACATCCTCAAAGCTCAGTACGCAACCAACGAGCCAAACCAATATGTATCAAGAAAATCGTCACAATCTCTACGTAAGTGAAAAGAAAACAGTGATATGATCAAATACAACAGAGGTGGGTCTCTCAATTGAGTCTGCCTGTCCGCAAGTACTAGCGACTGGACACATTTCCTTTGAAAAACTTATCTAGAGTGTGTGCAGTTTTTTTGCCTGGCTTTGCCCCAAAGTCTTATACTGTCCACAAAATTAAGCGGGTTATTAGAAATCGCCGCGGTGTGACTCACAATTCACAGTTTCACAATGACTGCTAGGGCCTTAGCTTCTCATAACCAATCACGTTATACACACGTGTTACAATTTCGACACAAATGGAAACCGAAGTTTAAAATTTTGTTGAGATCATCATATTTATTCAGTCAGTGTGCTTTTGTGCGTTATATTTGTATACTTTTTAAAGTTTTTTTATTTAATATGATTCTAAGAAATGCATTAGACCTTTTTGACTTATTTAACAATAGATTTCATTCTGAAAAATGTATACCTTGGTTCATGCTCTTGAAATGTAGATAGGGCTTTTACGCAAATTACGGCATCGTAACTAATTTCTGCTTTTATATGTATACATAGCTTTAAATTACATTGCAACAAGTCTGTGCTGTTCTCGTTCTTAAGTAAGCTCTAATCCCTTTGTTGCCTTGTTATACAATTCGATTAAGTGATACTTATAGACCACGCAAATTAGAGCACCAGCACTGGCTTTTCGTGACTATCTTTAGAACGCTTTATCCAACTATAAAAGACAAAAATGACTAAATTTAATTTAATCATTATAAATTTCTAATCAAAAGTGTTTTCATGTATATACTATTAGTTTTCGCATAATCGAAGAGCGCTGGTGCTTACTCGCGGTAGTTTGTCACCCCAAAAAGGATGAAGTAGCACCCACCTGAGGTGAGAACTTTTTAGATATTAATTCTTACCCCTAATATAAACTTTTTATACATTTGTTCAACTATTTGCCATCTTTTGGTCTAATTTGCATGACCTTTCGCGCACGGAGCTACACGTAAGTGATTAGACCGGTTAGTAACTACTCACACAATTGCAACTGTAAAAGTGGTGAAATTTCTTTGCATTTACCACGTTTATATGCAGCGTCGAGGGATCGAGTTGAAATGTCAATCTGAATATTTCTACACACCGAATCGAAAGATTGGAAAGTTTAAATGTGGTTGAACTGACAGATAAGTATTCTGCTTTTGGTCGTGTTAGTGTTCTGTTGTGTTAGATTCGTTATCTGAAATCACACACACCCACATAGACATGTCAGTTTAACGACTCAACCCAGGTACACATGCATTTTTCTAACTCGATCCAGCTCTGTTAGTTGAGTCAATCCCATTTGAACTCGATCTGCGTTTATATGAATTTTAAACCGGGCTGAATCTGGCTCCAATTATGCATATAAACGTAGTAATTAATTAGACAATTGGGGATTGCTTTTGTCCACAATCGTTCATGTGCGTATGTATACGAAAGCTAGGATTTTGAAGCATGCCACACATAAGGCACCTCTTCACTGAGGAGCTGACTTTGTTTGTCTGACGTGTATCAGCACTGATGTATTTCAATGGGCCACACAGCCACATCACCACGAAGATCGTTGCTACAAACATCTCCCCAGCATGCTTTTTTGCGTATGCGTACTGCGATTTTTTTTTTTTTTTATTTAATTTTCCAAAGAATGCTCTTTCAGGCTCGATTTTCAGTCCCTTTTTTGTTGTATTGATTGGAGAAACTTAAATTGTATGCGTTTCTTCGTTAGGGAGGATGTGCCAAATTTTTTTTTTCCAAAAGAAAAGATAAATTTAAAAAAAAAAAAGTGTATATCCTTCCCCGTCAATATCACATTTTAGAAAGAAGAAAAGTTGATTGCACAACACAAGGACAATAATCAACGATGTGCCGTGGAGAAAAAACAAGAAATGTTGCTACTTTTGCTGTTGCAATTGTGTATAGTATGATCACTTTTGTAAAGCCCCGTGTGCGAATAGGGGCTTTCGCATTTATCGCGTTATATCGACTGACTTTGGGTAACCTCATAGTAACTTGACGATTTTTTCCATCATAAAGTCTTACGTGATTACGATGTTTTTAAAACAAAATGTGGCCTCGTTTTTATTTTACTTCAGTCGAAACTAGATCTACTCTGGTGTTATGAACAGTTTTACGATGTTTACGATAACAAAACTTGAGATGGCTTTTCAGTTTATCCACATAACGTCGTTGCGATGGCATTACCTATACAATACATATACAGAGTGCGCGCAAAAGTAACTATATGATGTAAACAAAATTTTAACTTCTTTGTTTGCGAATATTTCACCTTTTTTTCGATTTCGCAGATTAAACTTGGGAGATATAAAAAATGGAACGCTACACAATTGCGCAAAGAACTAAGATTGTTTTTCTATTCCTTGAAAATAATCGTTCAATAATTAATACTCAACGTGCATACAGGAGATTTTATGGTGAAAAAACTGTTCCAACGTGTCCAACCATTCGTTCGCTGACGGATAATTTGGCTGAATTCCGGACTGTTTGAGATTCAAAACGTTCGTTATGTTGTAAGACAGAACATCACAGAAAGCGCGACATCAACGAGAAGACAAATTTCCCAGTTGCAGCTTTCTGGCCGCACACTTCGGCGGATTTTGAAAGAGGATTTGCACCTCTTCCCGTACAAAATCCAACTACTCCAAAAACTAAGCATTGCGTTTAGAATACGAAGAGCAGTTATAAATTTCGTTGAGCATGATGGAAACTTTTAGGCAAACTTAATGATGACCGGCGAAGCGCATTTCCAGTTGGGGATCCCAAAATCTGGATATTATCGAGGTGAAACCCTAACAATAAATGGAGATCGTTATAGGGCAATGTTCCAATAATTTTAATATCTACAATTGCCACCAAACGCCAATATATGGTTTCAGCAAGATGGTGTAACAGCCCACACATGATTTACGGCCACCACGATCTGATTTATTCTTTTGGGGCTATCTCAAGGAAAAAGTGTATGTGAATAAGCCCCAATCCTTGCAGCAACTAAAGCAAAATATTCACGAAGAAATTGGTCTTATACCACAAGAAACGCTCCATCCACAAAGTTATGGAAAATGCCATAAAAAGAGCAGATTTTTACATTCGAGAAAATAGTACTCATTTAACTGATATTATTTTTCATACATAATGTAAGAAAATAGCATAAAATAAATTGTCTTTAAATCATCATATAGTTACTTTAAATAAATCATATAGTTACTTTTGCCGCACCCTGTATGTACAAAAAACAAAAAAAAAAAACTGTGTTATAACGGGTAGGTCATCTGCTGGTTTCTTTTTTTAAATACATGTTATTTTGACACTGACAACTAAAATTTTTGCAGAATCACAGAATCGATTTATGCTTGAACCACGTTGGGAAATATTGAAAACTTATTTCCAAACTCAGTGCTGTGTTGCCGAAACAGTGCGAATTTTGAAAAGAATTTGCACCAGCTGTGTTTGCTATATGCATGTTAGTGAAAGAAATTCATGAGATTGACATGCTACAATAATTATCCTCGTGATCGTCCAGAAACTTAGGAAATGAACTTGGACGATCTCTGGTTTCAGCAAGTCGGTGCTATGTGCCATAAAACCCGTCCAGCAATTGATCTTTTACGCACTAAGTTCAATAATCGTCTAATCAGCCGTTTTGGTGATGTTGCTGGGCCTCTGACACCATTGGACTGTTTTTTGTGGGGTCCTGTTAAAGATCGATGTTAAGCCGACAGTCTAGAAACGATTCACAATATTGATCAATCTATTCGTGAAATAGAGCCCCAAACCATCGGAAATATACTGCAAAATTGGGTTAACAAGATGGGCACTGCCCCAAGCCAGCCACGAAGATACCTTCCAAATTTGAATGAAACTTTGAAAAATATTAAATGGCAATTCTAACAAGAAACCACCAGATGGCCCACCCTTTTCATAGCAGGTATGGTACTCGCATCGACGATATGTTTGTGTTGTTTGTCGTGCTCTGGACGGCATTGCGATTCACCCTTATTAATTAGTAATACAATCTACTAAAGTCAAGTTGCAATAAAATATCATTAACGTCATAGTTTAGCTTTAGGTTCCACACATACAGTGGGTTGCCAAATTAATAGGGACATTGTAAATTTTCATCAATTTTCATGTTTAAGTGTTCTTTTCAGCTTTTGTTTTGGTTCTAAGTGTACGTGGTGATTTTTATTTCACAGCCTACTTGTTTAACGGTTATTTTTAGCTGTCAGCGGATATTCAAAATGGTTTTATTCGGGGAAAACCCTATTTTATTCTTAAAGGTGCTTATTTTGAAAATTATTTGTGGATATTGTGTGAATTTTAAGTGTTTTTTTTGAAAATTGTGGATATTGTTTGAACTTCTTTTAATTAAAACGTAAGTAATGTTCTTTATTATATTTAAAATAAAGCTTTTTAGAAAAAAAAAAAAAAAAATTTTAATGGTTTCAGGCGATACAAAATGGGTCGAGAAATGGATATCACTCCAAGAAAAAAAAAATGGAAATAAGAACTTTATTAGTTCATTCGAGTCATTCCCAAAGACAAATAGCGTGTATTTCGGGTGTTTCAAAATCTGTTGTTAACAGAATAAAATTAAATTTGGACCAAAATATTCCAAATAATTCCAACAAAACCGGTAAATGTGGAAGAAAGCGAGTAACAACACCCCGCACGGATAGGAAAATCAGAGACATCTGCGTTCAGAATCGAAAGAAAAGTGCATCAGTTCTTACGAACATGATCCAAGACTCGGGAATAATGGTTTCCAAAAGAACTGTACAGCGACGGTTGGCAGAGGAAGGACTATCGGGTCGTCATCCTGCTAAGAAACCACGTCTCACAGAGGCAATGATAAAAAAACGTTTGTCTTGGGCTCGGGATCATCGTCACATGACTGTTGATGACTGGAGTAAGGTAGGTTACAAATGCAATTGTATTCTAAAGATATTAACAGTTATTGAAAATGTGATTTTTTTTTTATTTTTAATGTTATTTCCTTTTATTACAGGTGTGCTTCTCCGATGAGTCGTCATTTGAAATTTTGGCTGACAAGTGCAGTTTCGTGCGGCAGCGTCCCAATGAGAAGTACCATCCTGACTGCATCGTAGACAGGGTAAAACATCCTGTAAAAGTAATGGTGTGGTCGGTCATCAGCACAAGTGGAGTTGGACGTCTCCAAATTGTCCAGGGAACCATGAGACAGGATCAATATAAGGACATTCTGCAAACTCGTCTCGTACCCCAGCTAAGAGAATGGCTCCCTAACAATGAACGTTGCCATAAAGCTAAGAGTGTGACGAAGTACCTGGATGACCAAAACATACCAGTTTTAACCTGGCCAGGCAATTCCCCTGACATGAACCCCATAGAAAACCTATAGGAGATCTCTAAAAGGGAAATTGCCAAAGTAGTTATCACAACGAAAGTAAGACTTATAGAAAAGCTAATAGAGATCTGGCACCACAAAAGTGCATTGAAAGCATGCCGAGACGTATTCAAGCAGTTATTGAGGCAAAAGGAAACGTAACAAAATACTGATTTTTTGTATTTTTTTTTTAGTTCCTTTTGATTAAGAGCTTTTTTGAAAGATTATTAGTTTAAAAAATATTATTTCACTACTTATTTTGATGTATTAATAAAATAATAAAAAATACACATAAGATTTTCATTAATTTGATACAGAAACATACAATTTTCTCAAAATCCATGACTGTCCCTATTAATTTGACAACCCACTGTCTGTATCTAAGTCTCAGTATAACCTGTCAAAACAACCAGTACGCGCGCGCAGGGTTAGCTTACAGTAGTGAAAATGTTAAAATGAATCACAATAGTTGGTTTTCTTTTTTTATTAAATGACCTCTATTATTAAGAAATCTTAAAAGTAACTTACAATGACTTTAAAAGTTACTTTTAGTATTTCTTCTACACTAAGATCGCTCCCTATAACTTTAACAAAAACAAGTATAACTTGAAAAAAATATAAAAAAAAAAAAAAAATAATAATAATAAACCATCTTTACTTCACTTTTATGATGCTATCACGTCAAACATTCCCAATTTAAATTTTTCATAAAACTATAATACCAGAGAAATTTGTTTTGTCATTATTACTAATAAACAAAAAAAAATAAAAAATTGCATGTAATAACAATACAGAAAATCCGCAAAAACACACACGACTCAAACTATGTATAATAATGTATATAATAATCGAAAAAGAAATTAAATCCAAAACAGGTAACTACAATATGTATAATATGGGTGTGTACAAAACAAAACAAAAAAAAAATATTCTAATTTTTTTTAAATGATAATATTATTGTTTTTTTTTTTCTTCCTTCAATTTTTTTGTTTTCCTTTTTAATAATAGTAGCATTGCATGCACATCTTATGCATTCTAATGCCTAGAGTATACATTATAAGTTTCATTTTTTTTTTTTATGTATATATATGTGTGTTTCATATGTGTAAAGTATATTAGAATATATATATATATATATGTATAATGTATTCCTAAAACGCCTTTAAAAAGCTTCAATAAATTTATAATATATATATATAGATATATTTATAGTTTTAAATTTTTTTTTTTTTTTTGTTTTCTTCGTATTTGTAAAACGTTTGAAAATATATTTTTCAAAAACATATTTTCCATTGCTAAATGTGTGTTTTCGAAGTGTTTGTTGTATTTTTCAAAAGTTTTCCTTTATCGAAATCAAAATATTATTTTTTTTTTTTTTTTTTAAGATACATACATTAACTTAAACTGAAATGCAAATAATACATAAGTAAATCTATGCGAAGAATATTATATGTTTTTTTTTTTTAATTGTGAATCCTTTTCAAATGTGTTTTGTGTTGGTGTTGTTTAGGGGGATAGGGGGGGGAGGTGGTGTACTTAAGATTTAAAATTTAAATATAGAGGAGGAGACACATGTGTTTGGGTCTCCTACTAAAGATAAGTGAACTTATGAGATTTTGTTTTGTGTGTTTTTTTTTTTTTTTTTTCTACAAACTATAACTAAACATTAGAATTATTTTTTATCATTGTTTTCCAGTGAAATTTGGGGAGGGGGTAATGAAAGTAAGAAAATGTTCTTCATGACTTCTGTCGTGATTCCTAGGGAATCTTATATTTGCTTCTCGTGGAGATTATTGCACAAAGCGTTTCGTTTTTTTTTTTTGTTTCTTTTTTGCAGCAAATTGTAATAGAAAACAGTTTGTTAAACAAATGAAAATATATATATGTAAGTATATTTTAAATAGAAAGAAAAGTTTGTGTTTCGAGTTTGCAAAAAAAAAAAAAAAAAAAAAAAAAAAGAAGAAAATTCTTAAGTAAAAAGTTTTGAGCTTTCTGTTCTGTAACTAATTAGGCCCAGCCTTAGTTTTGAAAACAAACAAACCATTCTAATTGTTTACTTATTGGCTAAATTAAACGTGTAACGTAGTAAATAAATGTAATAATAATGTAACTTCCCTTCTTCCCGTAATCCATTCTTCGCTCTTCTGTCTCACTCTCTCCTCTGGCTGGCGGCTGTTTTAATATACGACTGGATGCTGTTCGACATTCGTTGGCAAATGTTGTAATTGCATAGCAGCGCGTGCTATCGCTGAGGGATCCGCTCCAATGAGAGCTATCGGCACTGGTGGCGGTTGTGGCTGTTGATGTTGTGATTGTTGTTGAGCTTGTTGTTGCTGCTGTTGTTGTTGCTGCTGTTGGTGTTGTTGATGGCTTTGTTGTTGCTGCTGATGTTGTTGCTGCTGTTGTTGTTGCTGTTGCTGTCGATGTTCAGCCTGCTGGTGCTGAGCTGCCTGTTGAATGGATAACTGTAATAGCTGTTGTTGCTGCTGCAATTGCTGTTGATGTTGGTGTTGCTGCTGCTGTTGCTGTTGATGGGATTGCTGCTTTTGACTAATATGTGAAGTTATAGTAGACGTTACCATTGGTACAAGACCGGGCGCCAGAAGGGCTGGATTCCCAGGGTTATTTGCACTTGAGCTGCCTGCAGTTGAAGTGATTTGCTGTATTGTGTGCATAGTTGGAGGTTGATGAGGAACTGAAAAAACAAAAATACAGAAAAACATTCGTTATTTATTCAAGTAGAATTCCAGTGTTTCTGGAAATACAATTTTCACTTCCTTCAGCAGTAGTACGAAGAGCAGTAGTATAGAAGATCCCTAAGTAGGTTCTAATTTACGACAGTCGAACTTAATTCTAAATCGGTGTGTACCAGGAAAAATAAAGTGCACGAATGGGTCGCACGTACTCGCACCTACATATGTATGTATATACAGTACCCCGCCATAAAATTAGGAACGCTATTTTTTTAACTACCTGAGTGTGCACCACATTATCGTGAACCCTTTTTGCAAATAACAGAATCCAAGTACATTCACGGATCGATAAGCGTACAGTAACGGCCTCAGCAGTAGAGAGAACTAAGCTAGAAGACCAATATCAAGTGAAAAAGAAGGAAGTGCAGAGTAGTGTGAGACGTGACGAACATCCAGTGATGAGTTTAGATGGTAACCCGTTCTGGATCAGCTCACTAGATGGAGATAACACTTCGCTACAGTCCTTAACCACTTAGACGATGGTGATATGAAATCTTCCGAAGCAACAAATTCTCGAATTCGCACCGGACCTCCCAGTAAAACCGAAATAACAACAGCGATCACAACAACAGGTCCCTCAGGAAAAACAAAGCGGTGGGTATTGATGGTATCCCTGCCAAACTATTTCAAGATGCGCCAAATCCATCGGCAGAATTGCTACAAACGCTCATATTGATAGCGTAGGAATTAGCATTTTACGCAGAAGTGTAAAAGAGAGAGAGATTCGAGAGCTTCCGAAAAAGGAAATCTGATGGATTGTGGAAACTGGAGAGATATATGCGTTCACCCAGCCAAGATAATAGTTAGAACCATATTAGAACGAATTAAACAACATTTAGATTCAAATTTCGACGTCGAACACAGGCAGGCTTTCGCGCATAAACACCTTATGGATCATAATAGAGCAATGCGTTCAGTACAGATCTCAGCTACATCTACTGTTTATCTACTTTGAGAAGGCTTTCAACAGCTTGAATCGAGATGTTATCTGGTTGGCCTTGCGTAGTAGAGGCATCCCAGAAACACAATGGTAAGGTGTCGGAGGATTTTCATGTCCAAAGTGGAGTACGTCAGGGGTGCACATTATCACGGCTGTTGTTCTTGGTGGTCATCAGCGATGTACTCCGTGCAGCATTGACGGAAGATAACCATGGAATTCGATGGACTATGACATCTTACCTTAAACACCTCGACTACGCTGACGATGGCTGCCAACTTTCATATCCGATAATGGATGATGGCCCAAAATCCAAAAGCTGAGGCAAACAAATTGAGGCTTAAAATGAACAGTCAAAACAATCGCCATGGGCATTTCTAATCAAGCTCTGCGACTGTTGCGCCCCAACGCAGAATCAGTACTACTATATGGGTACAGTACTTGGAAGGTGGATACCACTAACACACGCAAACTGCAGACCTTCGTAAATAGATGTCTAAGAATCATCTTGAGAATTTCTTGACCCAATCGTACCTCCAACGAAGAACTTTACCAGAGAACGGGCCAAGAACCTATAGACATTACTCTATGCAGGAGAAAGTGGCAGTGGATTGGACACACCCTATGGCGCGAAGATAACTCCATTGCGAAATACGCCATGCAGTGGAATCCGCTGCCCCAGGCAGCAAACTGATGAAGTGTAGAAGTATTTTAATGTCTGCATTTATCAGATCGCTTAAGTCGCTGAAGCCGAGGACGCCTAAGAGTTTTCTTTTTTGGGAGAGAGCTGGACAAAGAAGGTGAAGAATAGTCTCGGCACGTAGCAATAAAATCTTCTTTTTTTCAAATTTCTCAGACTTTCTTCAGCGACGAGTGCCTGCTTGAAGCTGTGACTCAGTCAGTTAAATTCGTTCATAGGAGACATAACGAAGGTTATTCTGAGGACTATGTCAAAAAAAGAGTGAAACATCCACCATCCATCATGATTTGGAGCTGCATTTCTTCTGAAGGACCATGACCAATTCATGTTGGGAATAAAACTATTAACAGCGATCAGTACGTATCCATTCTAAATAATGTTAGTAAATACACTTTTATGCAAGATGGAGCACCGTGCCATACGTTTCCTAAATGAGCATGAAGTCGATGTCCTTCCATGGGCAGGCAATTCGGGGGACAGTGTATTCTCCCAGGAATACTATCATACAGTGCTAATACTGAAGCAGAACATAGAATAGGTCTGGAAAAACGACGATGAAATGAAAGAAATAATTAAATCTTCCATAAGCAGCATGCCAAAAAGAGTGAAAGCAATAATTAAAAGTGAAAGAAACCCTACCAAATACTAGTTATATGAAGAAAAAATGTTTTTATTTAAATCCAATCACCCGAAGAAAAATATTCATTAAAAATGCATGGTGTTCCTAATTTTATGGCGGTGTTCCTACTGCACCTACAAACTTATTAAATTAACAAGTTAATGAGCTTTATATATGCACGAGCTCAATGTAATAAAATAGTTTATTCCACGAACGATTGCCCAACGTTATGATGATATACACTTTGGTGTTGTGAAATTCGAAGCAAAATATTTTTACATTATTCTGCTTAGGTAACGAGAAAAATGATTGCAAAGTTAGGAAGAAATGCTATATTTGAAAATCTGTATTGGATTTAAATGTCTAGGAATACAAATGAAAGATAATTAACAATCATGAAGGACGGTATACAACTTATCATCCTAGGTTTTAAACTTTTTTAAAGCTGTTGTGAAAAAAAAGGACACTCAATATCGGCGACTTGGACAGAACTTTACAATAGACAGCTACAATTTTGTAGGCTCCGCTGTAAATTCAAATAATGACATCAGCGCAGAGATCAGGCGTAGAATTAATTATCTTGCCATCCGCTATTTCTTTGATGACTTCATATAAAACCCTCATCATTCCAGTCCTACTATACGACTCAAAAGCATTGACGTCACCACAGGCGGACGGAAACACACTTCGTTGTTCTAAAATAATAATTGTTTGAGTGATTTTATTTTTATTTTTTTTCTTTCTTTTATCGACGGGGAATGGAGGAGGAACTATACCGAATGTACAGAGACATCGAACTAGTCAGAAGGGTTCAAATTCATCGCCTGAGATGGCTAGGACATAGGACATAGAGCGAATGAACACCCAGACAGGAAAGCCCTCGAATACATTCCAGAGGTATGACGCGTTAAAAAACGACCTCACTCAAGTTGAAAGGGACCTCAACCAACAAGATCGAGCTGGCTGAAAAGGCTTTTTGGTTGAGGCCCAAGTCCATCTCAGACTGTAGTGCCATCTAAAGTAAGGAAAATAAAGACAGACAGACAGACAGAATTAGCAGATTTCGAGTTCCTCTACACTAGTAATACCACAATTATTTTTAATTAAAATCTCTACATATAATAAAACTGTAGAATAAAAAGCGCTGGACCACGCATCACGCGGAAACTACTGGACGGATTTTGATGAAACTTGACATAGTGATTGCTTATGTTCTGGGTCGGGACTTAGGATACTTTTTATCCCGGAATATAACGTGGTTCTTATAAAATAGTCAAAAAACTGTATATCTGTAAGGAAAATTCTAATTATACAGACCTAGCTCAGAAATGGCTTATCGGATTGAAAAATAAAAAATAGATGAATTTAGTAAATTTTCCCCTGATTCATTTAAGATATAAAACATCCTCCTGCGTTGTCCTGAAGCTGAGCAATGTTCAAAACAATTATTCAAAATATCGCCCACAATTTTCCTTCAGTGGATACTACTGCCAGTAGTCATGCTCTAACGTGATCATATGTTTTGCACTTCAATGGGCAGTCGTCTCTTTTCAGCGCACACATTCAGGTTGAACACATTTTCAGGTGTTGTTCATTGGGAAAAGTTTGGAAATGGGCTGGTGGGATTCGTGTGTCAAGTTGTTTCATTCGTGTTGCTTCCTTTTCGTCGACATTCAATGATTACAAAATGATCATCAGCGCTGATAGGCGTCCTGTTGCTGAGCACCGCGGCCGGTACAACACCCCCGTCACAGATGAAGTTTCAGTGGTTTTAATTGATCAAGAATGCGATAAGCGTGACATCGTATTGCGCACTCGCGACGATCACCTGCAACGCATTTCCGAAACACACCGAGCTTACAACGCCCTACAATATCCTTTAATTTATTGCCACGGCGAAGATGGTTATAATTTCGGACTCCGCCAAGTAAATCCAACAACTAGGGTTACAAATTTTAATAAAAAATCATCAGTCCTACAATTTTATTCATATCTGCTGTGAAAATACGAAAATACAGACCTGACCTTTTCATAACTTTTACAACTAATCCACAGTGGATTGAAATTTCCCAAGAACTTCTCCCAGGACAGGCGTCTTATGATAGGCATGATATCATAGCCAGAGTATTTCACTTAAAACTAAAGCTGATGATCGACCTGGTTACAAAAGGAAAAGCTTTCAGTTCAGCTTAGTTTTAATATCACGAGGAACGAGGGCTGATGAAATTAGAGCCTGCCTAAAGAGCTCAAGTTTGTGGCGCAAAGTTATTTTGATGCATTTAACAATAAATATGTGGGCGCGGACAGGAGGCAGCCCGAATGCACAGGAGTTTTCAGATTTATTACTAAAAATTGGTGACGGCACGTATCCGCAGGAAGAAGGAAAAGTTACTTCGTCTACTAATTTATGTTCTACAGTTCTATCACTGCAAGACCTAATTTCTTCTGTATACGGTGACCTAACGCAAGTAATAAATCATCACAACTCTTGGCTATGTGAAAGAGCTATTTTGACTCCTCGCAATGACCAAGCAGAAGCAATAAATGCAAAAATATTAACGTGTGTTCACGGGGAAAGTGCAAAATATATCTTCATCAACAGAGTAATGGAACAAGAAGATGCTACGAACTATTCGGTTGAATTTTTGAATTCTGTAAATACACCTGGCCTTCCGTCACACGAAATTAATTTAAAAGTCATCGTCCCCATAATTCTCCTTCGGAATTTAAGCCCACCAAAATTATGTAACGGCACACGACTAAAAGTCACGAACCTACAACAAAACTTGATAGAAGCCGAAATTTTAACAGGGTGCGGCGCAGGTGATACCGTCTTTATACCCCGAATCCCTCTCATTCCAAATAATTACCCATTCTGTTTTAAGCGTGTACAGTTCCCAGTTAGCTTATGCTACGCTATGACCATAAACAAAGCGCAGGGCCAGACGCTGAGCGTTGCTGGCGTGGATCTCAGTGTCAGCTGCTTTTCGCATGGTCAGCTCTATGTGGTTTTATCCCGTGTTAGCTGCTCCAGCAATCTTTATGTATACTTCCCTGGTCGTTCTACTGCTAACATTGTGTATAGAGAGCTTTGGGTTAATCTTAACTTCTTAACTAATAAAATAAGACTAGACTTTTAATTGATTTTGTTTTTATTGTCTTTGATTTTGCTTTATATTGCTTTCAGAAAGGTCCAAGGGTAGGAACATATTTAAAAAAAAAACTGTTCGATGTAATTCGATGAAAATACTTTTTGTCTTAAAAGTAGCAGGCGGGTGAAGCAAGGCGAGCACGGGTCAGCTAGTAAATAATATAAACGTACTCGTACGTTTAAAAAGCAAAAAAAAACTTTAAATTTTTTGAAAAACTTGATATGTCATGACTCACGTCCAAGAAATAACCAATTTTCAAAAATTAACTTTATATGATGGTATGCCATCTAGTGGCATATCTGTCACTAAGCCAAATACGAATTCAAACAAAATCGTAAGAGAGACCATCGAACTGTCAAAAGTCAGCTGTGCAAGTTCACAGTAGCGAAAATCTGAAAATATATCAGAACTTTTAGTTCTAAATTTGACTTTTGCTAAATTTTGTTTATTCCTTTTTTTGATATCCATAATGCAGCTAGTCATGTCATAAATAATGGTACACGTTTAAACGCAATCATCATGAAACTAATATAACACATCTTTTCTATGTTGACAGGTATTCAATGAATGACATTTATACTAAGTTAACGTGCAAACAGATTTACATAAAAGCCGTCACAAGTGAAATATGGAAAGAGGCGATATTTTCCGAGCCTTGTGATCGCTTGGAATCACACAGAAATTTAGGTATCGAACTGTTAAATTGTTTGAGAACACTGGTGTAGTAACTGACCGTCAAAGATCCGGAAGCCATCGCACTGTCAGAACTCTACAGGCGATCAAAGCTGTTAATCAGAAACTGCTGCAGAAAATCTTCTTACAAGAAATTAAGATATCACAGAAATCCATGTTCAAACAAGATTTGGAATTTAATGCGTAAACGCCAATTACTCACAGTACAATTAAAGCAAAATTGGAATGAAAGATCGAAAAGTTTTACGTCACTGGTACGCGCAAAATGGTTACATAACATTTTGTTATACAATATAAACAAAAAAGTCTATTCCCGGTCATTCAAAGAAGCATCAGAACTCATTCCGCGAGTCTAACGGGGCCCGCATCTGTGATGGTTTGATGGGGTGTCAGCTATAAAGGAGTTACCGACCTTCATTTTTGTGAGAAAGGAGTAAAAATATCGACAAAAAAAAACAACAACAATTATTTCCAAACAAACAGTGGACTTTCAAACAAGACTCCAGCGCCAGCTCATAAGGCAGAAACAATACGTGGTGCTTCAAAGCAGCAGACTATTGACCGTAAGCTGTGGTCTATTTTAGAGACGATGGGCTTGTTCTACTCGACATTTTGAAGAACTATTTGCACCACTACTATACTGATACAATCATGATATAAGTATTCCTAAGGTTACTCCCCTCCTATAATTGTAGCGTCATCTAAAAAAGTTATATTAGCTCTTAGCGTGTGAAATATGTTTTAAATAAATTTAATGGCAAACCTTGTTTTCTTAGCTTTTGTGCATTAATTCTATAAAAATATTATATTATGATACATTAACTCACTTATTATCGGATTGATCTCCTGTTTGATTTGCGTTAAAATACCCGGAATCGGTGTCGGAGGTGGCGGCATAACTGCATCTGGATGATTCATTTTCATGTGACGCTTGAGATTCCCTCTCTCTACAAATGCCTTACTACACATAGTGCACGCATGTGGTTTCTCACCTGAATGCGAACGCATATGCGATACCAGATGACCTGAGGACGATGCAATATGCAAAGGATCTATTATAAAGTTCAGCAAAAAAACATATATTTTAAGGGGACGGGACACAACTGCCTCAAGTACCTTTGCATATGAAGTTCTTGGGACATTTTTCACACGAAAATGGACGCTCACACTCTTGACCCTTGGTGTGACTGCGTTGATGGAAGAGTAAATTGCCTTTCAGTGGGAAACTTTTGCCGCATGTCTCACATGCAAACGGTCGATCCCCAGTGTGACAGCGCGACATATGATTGATCAAATGCTCCTTGCGTGTGAACGGCTTGTTGCACACATTACAACAGTGTGGGTTGTCACTCGAGTGTTGTCGCATGTGGTTGTTCAAGTGCTCCTTGCGTGTGAACGTCTTTTGGCAGTATTCGCATTTGTGGGGCGAATCGCCTGTATGCAACCGGATGTGATTCGTTAGGTGTTCCTTGCGTGTAAATGTTTTTTTGCAGTAGGTGCAACGATGAGGCGACTCACCCGTATGTTGGCGCACATGATTGGTCAGATGTTCTTTCCTCGTGAAGGTTTTCGTGCAGTAGGTGCATTTATGCGGTGACTCTCCAGTGTGTTGACGGATGTGATTAACCATATGATCCTTTCGAGTAAACGCCTTGGTACAGTAGGTGCACTTGAAGGGGGTCTCGCCTGTGTGTTGACGAATGTGATTCACTAGGTGTTCCTTACGAGTGAAGGTCTTCAAGCAATAGGTGCAGCGATGTGGTGACTCACCCGTATGTTGGCGGACATGATTCAATAGGTGCTCCTTCCTGGTGAACGTCTTCGCACAGAAATCACAGCGATGAGGGGTTTCTCCTTTGTAAAATAACAAACAAACACTAAGTATTTTTGGCAAAACGATTGAATGAATATTGTATTTTAAGACTTAAGCTAAATATTTTAGAATACTTTTCCGAATTCAAACGGAGCTACATAATACCATGGCAACGTAGCGGAATTGAATCCAATGAATTCCTAACAAGGCATCTGCGTCAACATTCAAACTATCACTATCTGCAGCCAAAGAAAGAATATAGACTTAACTACAAGCACATTATGCCAGAAAGGGTTAGAAACGCATAGACACCAAAATACGATGAAAGGAATGGAAATGGATCGGTCACACCTTACTAATCCAATTATCTAATCCGGCAGAAAAATTTTAAGCAATCTTTGCGTAGAACAAATGAGGAAGAATCGAGAAAATTTTAAATTTGAATTGGGAAAATTGTACAAGTCCGAATAGAATGGCACGGAGGCGTTACTGACGCCTCATGCGGAGTGATAGGACATAAGTAACTAGGGAGTGGCAATAATAGACCCTACGGTGTGGGAAGATCAGCGCATAGTATGCCATTTACAATAATGTATGCTAAACCAATAACAATCTCCTGAACTGTGTTGAAGAACTCTGAACCGTGTTACCGAGTTTCGAACCTCACAGAGCAGTGTCCAAAATAGGCAAGTGGTAATATACACCTGAAAGTATGCAATGACTTGACGACGAAAGGAGATAAGTAGCTGGGGGTGGCGTTATCAATAGATGCTCTAGACGTTATAAATTAGAAATTAAACTGTGAGCTTGGCCCACTAGATGTAGCTGATGAATCAGTTAAATTAAGCATCCGGCGCGAACTTCGTCCAATTCTGAACATGAACCTTTGCTTATGTCTAAAGCCAGAGTATAGTAAAATCTGCTGATCATGCTCGTCAAACAAATATAAATAAATAAATAAATAAATATTTTGGGGCTAACATCGCACTCCGGGTCTGGCCTAGCTTCTCGCAGGAAAGGGACATACGGTTTTTTGCTACTTCCGAAGGGCGTAATTAAGAAGCCAAACAGCTCTCTTGGAAAAACTTCTGTGAAGAACTCACGAATACCACCAAGAATTCTAAATTGCAAACTCTTATGTGCTGATCCGAACGCCATGCTTGATTCTCTTAGGTGATCTCCAAACTGAACTTCCTAAGAGTTAAAGGACTATAGCCTTTCGTCATTCCCTTTAAATGACCGAGCCACATGCTCGGACAATACCGTAGAATGTTCAGGAGTTGAACCGCTATGATTACATCCAATATCATGGACTAGCAAGTCAAAACGAGTACGGAAACTAAAAAGCTGATGCTCTAGCAAAATCGAATATGTACCTCATTTACAGGTCAGTGAACGATATGTCGCCATTATGCAGCTGCTGGAACTACAATACTATGACTACTGGCATGGAATCGGAACATGCCGGCAGACAAAGATGCTAGTAGATGTTCTAAAACGTCCAACTGTAGAAACAAACTACCCATCATGAAAAATTAGGATGCGTAGTAGTACGAATGTGTCACAACTTTGTATCACGAAGGTACTGCTTGAAATAGTGATACGAGATGAACTAGGAGACGCTGTATAAGGCCAAAAAAAAAAAAAACTCCACCGCACATTGCTATCTGCGGACACCTGAAGAATTATCGAGGAGCACAGTAGAGGGCCCAGTACAGCATGAAGAGGAAAGATGTAGCGTAGTGTAAGACTTAACAAGCAAAATCGCATCAACGTTCTTGCTTCACAAGCTGAGGAAACAGCAACTAAGTGTCACAGTGGAACCATGTAAACGATTACGAAGGAGTTAATATGTGGTCAGAAGTCCAAACAGCACCCAGTAAAGAGTCTCGGCGATTTGTTGTTGGTGGAAGGAAAATTTCGTACTAGACTAGTTTAAGACTGTTTAAAGCTATCCGAAGCCGTAAACACCTGAATATTTGTACTCGTCAATTAAGTAAATTTGAGATTTTAACCGCGATTAGAGCACGGGCAAAGCTTCTGCATCTTCTCATAATGAACGCCTGGGAAAGTGAGAACTTTCTGGGAGAGTAGAACAAGGAGATGATTAACAAAACCTCAAAGTTTGGTGGAGTGGGAAACTGGAGAGGTATTTGCGTTCTTCCTGCAGTTGCCAAATTAATTACTAGAATAATTCTGAAACGGGTCAAAGTATACCTTGATTCAGTTCTCAATGTCGAAAAAGCTGGTTTCCGCTCATAATGCTCCTGCATCGACCACATTAATGAGTATACCTAGGTATGTGGTGGCCATGGTATAGTGGGTAGTGTGTTCGCTTGTGACCCGAACTGTGCAGGTTCAAGCCCGAACAGGAAACAGCACCTACAGCCACCCGAGCATAAAAAAAGAAACGAATAAAATCCAAGTTTCTCCAACCACTATACCAAAAAGGAGGTTCTGCTTTGTAGTACAATGGACTTCGTGTGAGTCTGAGTGCTCCGGAATTTGGAAATTTCGTCTTATAAAAAAAAAATAGTTAGGTCTCGACCCTATAAACCAGGACTCACATCACGTATCTTTTCAGACGATACCATTAAACGCTGTCGTCGATAGTTTGCTTGGTGTAACTCCATCACTATAGTATCGTTTATCATTTATTTTTTTCTAAAGTTTGAGTGCAACTGAAAATAACCTCCCTGGTGTCAACATTGATTTCTGTGCAGTAATTCTTCACTATTTTGTTGTTTCATCAACTGCGATAAAGTGAAAAAGGGCTTTGGTCTATCAGTCACCTAGAGCTTCCAGAGTAGCACCAAGTCTTAATATTGGAAGAATACCTATAAATCGACGAAAACCACTTTCTAAATTGATTGTGTCCAATACTCACAAACGCTTCCTTTGATAGACGGACGCGTTGAATGAAACATAGAATAACAAATAAATTATTCCCATTGGCATTGGCGCCTTCTTCTTTGTTGGAAGAGATAAAGGATCCAATGCATCCTTAAATGATTCATTGGGCTTTTAATGGCGAAACATTTTTTTTTAATACATTTTCACTTGTAAAAGTGTCACAAAACACTTTAATTGCCCAAAAAATTGTACGACGATAGTGATATAGCAAACACGATCGACCGGATAATAGTAAATAACAGTTCTCGCATTACGTGAAGCAAACAGTAAATCACTAAAACGATATCGCTTAGTCGCTACTATTTGAGGTTTTCATGAACCCAAACTATCGCTAAAACCATATCGCTGGACGATTGTCGTCGTACGCGATGAGAGCCCAGAACTTTATCTGGTCTGCCTTGCGCAGGAGAGGAACTTATAACTATTACAAAGGCTACCTGTGGGGTAGCTATGTGTCATGTTCTGTTCGAAACCACCTCACTATTATCTCCTGCATCATAAGCGAGTAAATGAAGATAGCAGTTTCCATGCATTTACAACGGATGAAACATGAATGAATGTGGATGAATATTTGGCCTATAGTTCTAAACAGATCCGTCATGGAGATCTACACCACCTATGCCTTGGCTGTAACTGTAGAGAATATTATATAATTACTTCTTCTTGAGCGCCTAGAGATCTTTTGAAGAAGACAGCATTGAACGCAAACATGTGGTTGCGATAACACGGTGCGACGGTGGTGCGACATTTGCACATTTTAGGAATATCAGCATGCTTTCAGCACTAAAATTGAGTAACTCATCATCGATGAACTAATAAATCGATGACAGATCCTTTATTATTAAACTGCTGTTTATACTGCAATCTTTTAACAATAAATCCACGGCCTGTGTACTTGAATTTGTCAAGAACATAGATACATACACATATGTGCCTGTGGTGCAAATAAACAATAAAAGAATATAAAAATCGAAAAATGTGTGAATATGGACTCAAAAGAGAGCTTATCTGTTGGATGCCAATATTCGGCCCTAACAGATTGTTCTCTCCCTCCATCTACCCACAAGTCAGTTCAATATTCTTTGGGACAAATGTTTTTTTAAATCCCGTTCCGTAGCTCGAGTTCTTAAAGATCTCAATCGTAACAAATCTTCAGGTCCAGATGGGATCTCTCTCCTTGATTTGAAGAGGTATTCTTCCGCCTCTCATACTTTATATGCATCTTTCCCGAGAGGTGGAAACTTGCGGATGTCCAGTCAATTCTCAAAAAAGGTAATAAAACCTCTTCCACATGGAGAGCATTTTCAATTACCACCTTATGAAATATCTCGAAAGGAACCATTTCCTTAATGACCGTCAGTATGGTTTCCGGTAAATTAAATCAATGCATTCATCAACAAGGTGAATGTGTAGTTGCCACAGACATCTCCAAAGCTTTCGATAGAGTGTGGCATAGGGCAGTCGTAAACAAGCTTGCTTGTGGTGTTGGTAGCATTTTCTCAAAATAGATTTTAAGTAATCGCTCAATAGAAGTTATTTAAACATATGTTCTTCTGCACTACGCTCTACTAATGCTGGTATACTCTAAGGATCAGTACTTTCTCCGACCCTATATCTAATATTTATCAATGGCCTTCCCTCTCTAACTAACTTACATTTTTACGTCTCCACGGCAAGGATCTCAAGCTGTAGAGTCGAACCGAACTCAACTCTAACATTGATACAATCATCAATTGGAGTGCTCGTTCAACTCGTCAAAAACCAGTGCTGCCTCCTGTTTCTGAAGCAGGATACTAACGTAGACAAACTCCAGATGAATGAAGTTGATGTTGAGAAATCTAGTGGTTTATCAATGCTTGGCATGGAGGTTAGCGTATACCTCGGATTCCAAATGATTTTTCACTCCGACAGACTTGCGATCTTTAAAGCTATTTGCAAACAAATTTTCTCGCTCGAACACGGCCTAAATGTCGGATGCTTAGCACTCCTGTACCAGTACTACCACCACAAGGGTTCAAATTAAATCTACAGTTGTGTCGCACCAGTCCGTCATTTCAATCGCAAAACACGTGCGGCATCTTCAGCACACAAACAAAGCTTGCACAATGAAATTCAGAAGATCACTCAATATTTCCAGAAATTTATACAATTTAAAAGGATTCAAAAAATTAACGCCCATCGTCACCTGTCTCTCCTCCATTTTGTGTCCAATCTTTAACACATTCCTATACCCTTTCCTTTCACTCCATCAATGGGTTTTATAACTTTAAAGGACACAGTCCTAAGTGATAACAATAACAAAAATCATCATTATTGATGATTTGAACTTTGAGCAACAACACCTCACCATTATTTTTCAATTCCATTATATTTTACTATATTTGCAAGGCCTTTTACAAGGTTATTTTCCACTACCACCTGCCATTGAGGATTATGGTCAGATAAAATTATTTCGTAAGACGCAAATTATTGGCTCTTAGTAATGAACGAATTTAAAATCTCATTTTTCTTAGTCGCCTGCAACTCCAAATGGGTAGCAATAAACACGAATGTAACTCGTAAAGTAGGAAACAGTTTAGGTGTATAGCTCACCACTTTTAATTTTTAAGGGTGTTCATCCCCTTACTTGATTTTAATGATTCATGATAAAACGAATAATAGTTAGGTTAAGTTAGGGCGGCTGTCTGCACCTGTGTACAGAAACACTTACGAGGGGCGGCTGATAAGTTTGCAACCTAAGACATTAAGTGAATGAAGAGATCCGATTAAAAAAAATTATTTCTCAATATAATCTCCCTCGAGTGAAATGCATTTCTTACATCAGGCATACAGTGTCTTAATACCACCGAGCAAATATTCTTTGTCTTTGCCTTCAAAATGACTTTCTCGACCGCCTTCGTCTCGTTCTCATCTGCAAATCTCCCCCCTCGTAACTTCTTTTTCAAATCGGAAAAAAGGAAAAAGTCGCTCGGGGCCAAGTCTGAGTTGTGGGACATGATGATGTTTATCCAACCACAGATAATAACAAAATGAGATAATTATTGGAACGAAGTTATATTTATACTACTAAAGAGTACCGCAGTTAGTGCTATCACTAATGAGAAGATGACTCATTGCTGAGTATCTCAGGCCGCGAACTCATCAGCCGCCTCTCGTAGACCAAAGGATCTATCGCTATTCTAACTACCTAATAGACTGATTGAACCAGTCGCAGCCGAAGCATCTTATGAAACAGAGTATGCTTCTGACGTTAATATTCACCAGGTCGCCGAGCTCGTCGAAGAGAAGAGCCCACAGATGGAGCAGTCTTTTTTTTGGACAAAGTTAGACAGGTACAAAAGAAATGGATGATCACCTATTCCTCCTCTTCGAAAAGAGGCCTAGCCTTTTAGCGTATAGGCCTATAGGAAAGTGTTCCGTGAAGTCACTGATGACCTACGATGGTCTTAGCAAAACCCATCTCTTAGAGCGTTTTTGATTTAGCTTAGGCCTATGTATGATTGGCTTTGCTGATTGCATCCAGCATGAGTTAATGTTTGCATGTAGCAAAAAGCTTACCTAAATTTACCCTTTCCGGCAGAATACTTCTGGCGAGCTCGTCAGTCTTGCGGTTTCCCGGATTGTCTCTTTGGCCTGCCACCCAGCATAGATGAATGTTTAATTGCTCCGACATCTCTGTGAGAGACGAGAGCGGCCTTTAAAGTAATCGAGCATGACACCATGGACCGCTTGACTGCCTGTGAAAATGCTAATCTCCTAAGCAGATATTACATTACATTTCAGTTAAGACATGATTTCTTTAATCGCCATTGTGATCTGGGTTATCCGTTATGGGGTATAGAGCACAGAAAAATTATAAAAGAACGATTGAGTGCGTTAAAATGCTACAACAATGCATAATTTTAGTCTGAAATTGAATTGAATTTCTTCGATCTGTAAAAAATCAGCTGTGCAAATTCACAGTAGCGAAAATGTGAATATTAATCACAATAACAATTCTATTAGCTACGAAATCTTAAAACCAACTTACAATCGCCTAACTAGTAGCGACCTTAGGAGTTGCTTTTATTTTTGTTATATAGGACGAAATGAGTTAAATCGTAGTAATTAACTAGAAAATGGCGCCATGTGCATTAAGTGTATTCTGGGATTGGTAAAAAAATTGTTTTGAAATTTAAAGAAAATCATTAATATATGTATATTTATATTTTCTTTCGAAGAATATGTTAAAAATCTAAATAAATACTACTTTGACCATTTTCCAAAACTTGGTATGCAATGCATATGCTAAATATAATAACAAGTAAAGTACCGTTATACGAATTTTCTGTCAAATACCTGGTACGTCATCTGTTCGCATATGCCCACCACAACTCAAAAATGAAATTTGTTCAAAATTATAAGAACCTTTATTTTGGGGTTAGAATGCGAATTCAGATTTCGTTATTTGTGAATCCACCTGCAGTGGGCCATACATCACACAGATGGACGGACAGACAGAATTGAGAGACATACTTTTTTGAGTTTCTCTATTAGAGTCAAAATCTCGAGATTGAAAAGTCTCACGAAACCAATACTTTTAGGTGCAAGAAAATAGGATAGATTACACGGTCTAACAATTATCATTTGGTAAGCAATATTTTCTTAAGTGCGTCTACTTGAGTTATTTTTTTCAGAAACAGTAATATACGGACCATTGTCCTGAGGAATTATTATTGGCATAAGTTGAGGTATAGCATACGAGGGCAAGGTGAAAAGATATCGGCCTGACGCAGAGATGGCGTTTCAATCAGCAAAAATTTATGTTTCCTGCCTGGGTGCACTTCTCATTAGTTCGTATGACAAGTTTCAACTTGTTCTCTCAAGTAGTTTCTTTACACGAATTTTTGCAGTAGACGTCTTGCGTGTTTTTCGTTAAAATGGATAAACTTGAATATCGTGCGGTGATAAAATTCTTCGTTTTGGATGGGTTAACCCCTAAGGAAATTCATCCAAAGTTGGCAAAAGTTTACGGGGACTCTGTTCCTTCCATGTCTTCTTCTCTCTTCTTCTTCTTACGGCGAAGTTATGATCCGGAGTAGAAGGATTACAACCCTCCCACTTTACTGCATCCCTAGTGGTCCGCCTGTGGGGTTTGTTTTGGAGGGAAATGGGTACCGTATTAGTTTAAAAAAAGACAAGAGTATCTGTGCCGCTCGTTCTCTGATCCACACCGGCCTATTCCAGACATTTACTTGAATGGAAAAGTGCTTCCCAAGTGCGAAAAGCTCAAATATCTGGGATCTATGATCAATAGAGATCCTGCTCCTTCCATGTCAACCGTTAAAAAGTGGGCAGCTGAATTTAAACGTGGTCGAACGTCCCTCGAAGATAACCCACGTGAAGGACGGCCAAAAACCGCAACCACACCGGAAACCATCGAAAAAGGGCATGATATCGTGTTGGACGATAGGCGAGTGAAGATGAGTGAGATAGCTGAGGCTGTGTGTGAAAATCGCAGTCTTTCATTGTCAGGCCGAGAACTTTTACCAGAAACCTACGTGCGCATGATCATGGACGTAAGAGGGAGCAAGGACAAGTGTAAGATGTCCCGCAGGAGTCACCGAAGAGTTCCCAATCAAAGTCGGTGTACACCAGGGCAGCGTCCTCAGTCCTTTGCTATTTATTGCAGTCCTAGATTATCTGCTTGAAGAAAAAGTGACCGACCCCAAAGTGCATCAGTTATTATTTACTGACGATGGAGCTATCATAAGTGAAGATCAATTGGTCCTGCAACGGGCACTTGATGTATGGGTGAATGTTTTGGACGGAAATGGGTACCATATTAGTTCAAAAAAGACAGAGTATCTGTGCCGCTCGTTCTCTGATCCACACCGGCCTATTCCAGGCATTTACTTCCCAAGTGCGAAAAGTTCAAATATCTGGGATCTACGATCAATAGCGAAGCAACTTGTGATGATGACATCAATCATCGCGTAAGCGTAGAGTGGATGAAGTGGCGGGAAAACTCCGCTATCTTCTGTGATCGAAAAATGCCCCCTAAGATGAAAGGAAGGCTCTACACCGCAGTTGTACGTCCGGCGATCACATACGCTTCACAATGCTGGACTATGTACAACAAGTATGAGAGCAAATTAACGGCAACTGAGATGAAGATGCTGTGCAAAATATATGCCATTTTTGCTTTGGTTCATTATTCTTCACTAGATTTTCGGATAAAATTAGTTTCGTTTAATACTATATTATTTAAAATAAATTTAAAACGTTTACGAAGTGTTTTTTAAGGTTATTTTCTTTTTGTGAAATGGCAGGAAACAAATACGATAACCTTACTAAAACTCTAATTATCAATGCCTAGAAGATGAGGCTTAAACAAGAACAGATCGCTGAACAATTAAATTTTCATTAGTCGACAGTATCTAGGCTCATCATCAGGTTTCGCAAAAAATTACCGCTAGAAACAGTGCATTCTGGTGGTCGACCTCGCAAAACGAATAATCGGACGGATCGAAAAATCATTAATATAATTCATCGGGATGTAAAAGATCTTGGAGTAGGCACTGATGCCAGCACTGTTCGTAGACGAGCGAAGAAATCCAACTCAAGGGCGTAGAGGGCAGTAAAAAAAACCTTTGCTCACTTTGAGACTTCGTCAAAAAAGGTAAAATGAGTACACTCTCTCCGAACGTTCTTACATATAATACATAAATTGGTCACTTCAGCAATGGAAAACCGTGATTCAGTGATGAGAGCAAATTTAATGTTCTATCGTCAGATACCGTCTGAACTACTTACGACGAGAACCAGGTACTCGATATAATCGGCAACACGTTCGAGTTACGCTTAAGCACGGCGGGGGGTCTACTATGGTGTGGGGTTGTTTTTCTGATCAGGAATGTGAACCTCTGCATCAAATTAATAGAATCATGGATCATTTTGGGTATACAAATGTATTAGAAATGGATATGCTTCCTTATGCTGGAGGAAATGCCGTTGGGTTGGAGGTTTCAGCAAGACAACGATCCAAAACATACTTCAAAGTATGTCAAGGAATTCCTGTCATCCAAGGAAATAAAGATTTTAGACAGACCTCCACAATCCCCGGTCTTCAATCCCAGCGAAAATCGGTGGGGTGTGCTCAAATAGCGGGTAAGAGGACAGCGTTTCTCCGCAACAAAAGCTCTCTTTGAAGCATTAAAAAATTAATGGGAGGCTATCCTAATTGAACTTACAAGCTCCCTTATTATTTCCACGCTCAAAAGATGTGCTGAAGTTATAAAGAACAAAGGCTACTGCACATTTTGCAAATGTTTTGGACAGGCCATTATAACACTGATTGTTAATTTAATAAGCATAAATAAACAAAAATATTGTTTTATTAATGTTTTTTTATGAAATTTGTTCTCAATAAACTAATCTATTAAAATAGATAAAAAATAATATTTACCGACGCTTGGATTTGAAACAAACTCAAAGTCGTACGGCAATAAATTGCAAATGTTTTGCACAATACTGTACATACGTAATTAGAAAGTTTCGTACGACTACAACCCATCATTTTAATACAAAAAATAATTTTGCTCGACTGTTTTCCGTGGCGCGGGAAATGCAGGTTAAAATCTCAGTAAAAAGTCTAGTCTAGCGCGTCCGCCAAGTTGTGCAACTAGTTAATCATCTGTAACATTGCGGATTCATAAAGAATCCTATTCTGTCACAATCTGCGTGAAGGTCCTTTCTGTCAAAAGAGCACTTGGAACAGTATACATACCAAAAACTGCCATGTTCCGATCAACGGGGTTCGTAATATTCTCAGTCATTCAAGGGATGAGTAAATTCGCTTGAAGCAGTATTTTGGAAGCAATGCATCAAGAGGCATGTTGAACTCGCTATATCACAACATTGAGAAAGCTTAGGTGGAAATCAAATTGGTTCCTAGGCACGATGTTGTTTATATGGAAAAGTTTGTGTAAACTCAACTAACCTTAAAGAAAGTAGGAAAAGAAGGATTTAATCTATACAAATGGGACTACGCAACACGACGGCAGACAGTATGTAGAAGATAGGTAAGAGTATTTCTATATTTCTTAAAAAGGAACATAACCTCCTAAAAAAAGAAAAGTTTACCACCACCGATGATTTGTACACAACTAGGGTGCTGTGTCAAAACATCATAAGCGTTTGCTGTAACTAAAATTGAAATTACCTGTATGCCATAAGATGTGATTGGTAAAGTGTTCCTTTCGGCTGAAACTTTTGCCACATATCTCACATCTGAATGGCGTATCGTTCGTATGGGACCGCATATGATTGGCTAGGTGCTCCTTCCGTGTGTACTTCTTCCCACATATATCGCACTGGTGCGGTGTCTGACCTGGAATAAAGGAGAACACGATGCGCTATCTAAACTATCGTTACAGCATGGTTTATGCCTGCCAACCTGTATGCCACATGTAATGGTTTACATAGTGCTCTTTCCGCGTAAAAGATTTCTTACAAATATCGCAACGATGCGGCGTCTCTCCGGTATGCTTGCGCACATGATTCACCATGTGTTCCTTTCGCGTAAACGTTTTCGCACAATACTGACAACGGAATGGCGTCTCGCCCGTATGACTGCGAAAATGGTTGTCCAAGTGCTCTTTGCGGGCAAATGTCTTCTGGCATATGGTGCACGCGAATGGCTTGTCGGTTGAATGACGTTTCATATGCCGCTCCAGGCTGGCGTTGTTGGCAAACACATTGAAGCAAATGACACACGTGAACATTGGCCCACCAATATGGATCTTACCGTGACGGGTGAGATCTTGCGACGTTGTAAATCCCTGTCCGCATACTTGGCAATTGAATGGCTTACGTTCACTATGATAGCGACGATGAACAATTAGTTGATAGCGAAATTGGAACATTTTGCCGCAAATGTCACAGATATGCGTACCACCCATTATGGGCGTTCCATCGGGTGCCAACAGAGGGGTATTCTGATCTACACCCATCCCTTGATTCTCCATTTTAGGCAGTATCAGATCACCGGGAACAGTGGGCCCACCACCTGGTGGCGGAACTGCTTGTGCACCAGTCCCGGAACTGGTAAGGCTGTTGGTTGACACTATCGAATTGCCATTAGTCGACGGTGGCGGGGGTGGAGGTAGTGAACCAGTAACAGTACCACTCACAGAGGTATTGCCACCAGCATTTGAGGTTGATACATTCGTAGTAGGATGCGTTACCGTGTGCGATGATATTTGCTGTTGATTTATTACTTCGCCATGGATCTTGCCAAAGACCTCGTGATATGATAGAAATTGACTCAAATCTTCAATATTGACTTTGTACATTTCAACGCCGTGTGGCGGTTTACCGCTTACCAACTCTTGTTGTTCATTTCCTCCGCCACCGCCACCAACGGTTCCAGTTGGACCACCGCCCGTTTGCAATTTGTTAACCATTTGTTGTCCACCACCACTGCCACCACCTGGTTCGACAGATTGCACATTGTTGCCACCACTGCCAGAATTCATTTTCGACGAAACGGAAGATGCTGGATTAACATGAGCCATGTGATTATTCTGTTTGCCATTTGCGAAAGGTTTCTCCTCCTTTATGTCTTGCATACCGTGTGAGACGTGTCGATTATCGTCGGAGGACATCGTTCCTAAAGAGATATAGCTTTATTTTTCCACAGTATTCATTATCATTTTTTAACTATTAATTCATTTAATTTTTTTTTCTTATATTAATTAAATTAATTTAACAAAATGTAGATGTAAGGCAAAATGTTCAATTACCATGGACGTGTAAAGAATCCGGATGACGTGGTGCTGCAATAATGGTGCCATTCGGAAGCTGTTGCTGATTCATCGATGTATTTGTTATCATTGGATTGGGTATTTGTAAAGATGTTGCACCGACCGATGATACTATGTGTGCTGGTGATTGTGTGTGCGAGTTGGGTGCTAGTTGATCTTGCTGTTGTTGCTTAGAGTTTCCTGATTTTGTTGCTGAGGCGCTTGAATGAGATGATATTGGAGGCGGTAGTGTAGGAACTGCTGAGGTTGTTGGTGTTACACCAATATTGTATGGCGGCTGACCTGGACCCTGAAATAGATTGGTAACAACCCAATATTTTCCAAGCTGAAAAGTTTAAGGGAACCATGTTAGAAAGTGATCGTGTACATTTAAAAAAAAAAAAAGTATGAATATGAATAAGGTATTTTATGTCATAATTGTCAATAACTAATGCCTGCTACTATTTACCGTATTGTGGATTCTATTTGAGGAGCTCCGGTTAAAGTTTCCAGAAAGACACTTTTTCATTTTGTTTTCTAGAACAGCATGAAATAATACCAATTTGTTTGTGGAATCAGTCAAGTCCAGTGGACCCATGATGGACATAACTGAATTTGAACCCGAGCTCCTCCACACACCTCCTTACCAATTTTTTTTTTGTTTCCCCAGAACTCTCGGATTCGATTTTCGGTAGTGATTGGAGAAACTTAGATTTTATTCGTTTCGCTTTTAATTTCGGTGGCTGTTGGTTGCTATTCCCTGTTCGGGTTTGAATTCACAAGCAAACACACTACATGGCCACTGGGTCGGGTCGGTCCCTTACCTATACCCGGTAGTTTCAGTTTTGCTTCTTTTGCACGATTTTACTAATTTTAGCATAAGTCTGCGAAATATTGTTTTTGATATTGATGAAGGCTAGGTAGTTAGATACTGGCTACTGTACTTGCTATTAAATTAAGCAACATTTTCAGACAGAAGACCTGTGCCGAAGCGGTTGAGTAGCACTCGATTAAACATGGACTACCAATCACAGTCAATTAAACATCAACTGCCAAAAATAGTTTGTTATCAAGTCTCGATAACGTTCACCATTGACTGTTACAACAATACCACGAGCATTTTCGAAGAAGTACGGCCCAGTCACGCCGACGGTACAAAATCTACACCAAACAGTGACTTTTTGTGGATGCACTGGTTGTTCGTGAATGGCCCGTGGATTTTCATGACCGCAAATGCGTTAATTTTGTGCTGCTGCTGGCTTTAATTCCTAAGTCAATTGAAACTTGGAGGCATGAAGCAGATCTTTTGTTAAAATGCGCTGTGTGAAGCTGTAGGAAAGTGATTGAATTTTGCGGATTGTCACGAACACTGTCACTCAATGAGGCAATATTTTCGCGTGACTAGCCACTGGTCGTTGCACATCCATCACTGACCCGGTTCGATCCATTAATTTCTTCAACGCGATTAACGGTAATGTATACCGACATTATTTCGCCATGCGCAATCGTGTTGGTTAAATTTATCTAATTTCGGAGATATAGGGTGTTTTCATAAACGTCTGCCTAACTAAGACCTGCGTTAGACGTGTTCATAAAGTCAGATTTTGATCGAACAAACGCAGATGAATTGCAGAAGATATGTTCATAAACGTCATAAGTGTCATCAGCGTCTGACAGATTGTGCATCCATATTTTTTTGACTGCAGAAAGCGCGGGAGGTGAAGAAAAAAATTTGAAATGCGAAAAATGTTTCTTAATAATTTTTTTGTTTACAATTAAATTGATATTTTTTTTAAGGGAAGAAGCAAGCTGCAGGGTGGAAAAGGTGCTAAAACTAAGCTATTAATTCATAAAAGAATTCTGATGGAAAGAGAATTCAATGGCCTGCGAAGACGTGGTCTGGAAACTACGATATTGTTTTAATAAAAAAGGGAGTTTTAGGAATTAATCCATATTTATATTTTTTTAATTTTATGAAATTTCTTTTTAGAGCTTTGTTTCTTTTCTTTATCCGGAAATTATTTTTTGAAATTATATTTTTTTCTTGTCTTTTTCATTCAATAATAATTCACAAATAAGATTGAGCACAACTTATTTCGCAGTCATTTCTGATTATTGTCTGAAGTTTATGAACATTCAGTAACTGCTTACAATTACAATTACAAAAAAAATACTTCAAATTGTATTTAATCAGGCCTGCACATGTTCTGCAGAATGAGTGTGTTCATTAATGCAACAAAGAAGAAGGACGATTGCACTTGCGTAGATTTTCGACGTTTATGAAAACACCCATACCCTCCATAGCATTCACAGATGTCAAATATCAGCTGTTAATCTTTGACAGAATAACCAGATTTAAATTGTCTTTACTTTACTTTTAGGTATTTCTTCTTCCATTTCAAACCGTTTGAGAAAAACAGGCCCTCTGTATAACGATAAATCAGTTATAACCATGAAATTTCTAAAACCATTCGGCATCATTATAACTGATTTCTGCTGCACTGTGAACAGTTTCAGTGTTTTCTTCCAAATTAATGCCTATCGTACTTTTCAGCGGAACAATCCAATGAATCTTATATAAATAAATAAATTCCTCGCTCTTTTCCATAACAGAGCTCTTCGCGGCATATAGTGTTTAAAATGTTTATTTGTTATTGATCTAATCAAAAAGGTTTGAGAGTTTGCATTAGCTAGTGTTGTCTAAACATTTTGTTTACTAAAAAATAAAGTTCGTAAGTTTGAAAAATAAACAAGCAGTCAAACAAGTCCACATATATATTTCGTAACACCCTGTATAGTACTTGTGTACATGTACATATGAAAATACTTAGAGCAATGACCTTGACAACAAATTAAAAAAGTCATCAAGAATCGTTGGAGTGAACCCAGTTCGAAATAATTTCCAAAACTTGCTGTAAGGACCTAAAAAAATGCTAAATGTGGATACATACGCATCTCATTTGACTGAAAATTCTACAAAAACAAATATGTACGCTTTTCGTTCCTCCGCTGGTTTGTGAGTGACAATATATGCTCGAAACAAAATACGAGCCAAAAACGATTATAAACATTTTATACACACACAAAACCCTTGACAGCCTACCAGCATTATTTACACCCCTTTTGGTGAGGGAGAGATAATGTTGTTAGCCCGTGAGAAGAGATAGTATTATATATTTTTTGCTAATCGTATATACGAAATTAAATATTCAAGAATTCAATTTTTAAATAAATATTGTGAGCTTTATATTAACAGCACAGCATGGTCTAAGAAACCGTCAACTGTAGTGGTAACTATTTAAATTTTGCCACGTGGTAAGGATTCAAACCTTTACAAGTCCAATTGGAGTAACGCTCGACAATATTTTCCTTACACTCATGTACTACTTTGTACATCGAAACACATTATTTTTTTTTTTTTATTCGCTTACATGTTGGGAACCCGATACGAGCGATGATGGCTGATGGTGTTGATGTTGTTGTTTGGATACATCCGGGTCCATCCCGCCAACAGGCTGAAGAACTCCGCTAATACCAGGATTTTCGTGATGTTGCTGTTGCTGGACATGTTGCTGTAACATTTTTTTTTGTTTTTTTTTTTTTACGATAAAATTAGTATTGCTTTGAATGCTAATCAAATATCAAACAAGGGATTTGTACAAGAATACAGAAATGGATGATACGCGCGCCCTGCCGCCGCCGTTGCCGTCGCACTTTATCACTCTCTCATACAAAATGGTAATTGGATATAATTCTTAACGAATACACAACATAAATGAAATTTCGTCCATAATTTATTGATTTTTCTCTAACTAAATGATTATTATTACGATGATGATGATTAAAATTACATTACAAATATATTTTAAGGGATGAACACGATGGGGGAGAGAGAGAGAGTGGTGCTGGTAGCGGAGAGCGGGCGGCCAGACGATAGAGGAGGTGGTGTGCTTAGCTGGAGTTAAGGATTTGAGAGCGATTCAGGGAGAGAAAGATGAAATATGTACATATACACATGGCAATGAAATGAAAGTGGTGTGGTACACATTTTAGTGTTGCCAGTTGAGCCGTATTCATTAGTGAAATCAGTTAATTTCCTCTTCTTAATCCTAAACTGCTTTAGTTAACCTTATATCTGGTTAAACCAGGTTGAGTTGAGTTGCGTCGTTTGAATAGTTATTATACACATGTGTCGGAGGCAGACTGCAGGAATTTGACATTGTGAATCGTCGCCAGTGTGTAGAGCATTTTTTTTTTGAAAATTCAACCGTTTAAGGACCTGGAGTAAAATCCAAAATTGTTCTAAGCAAATATGTAGATGTTCAAAACATGCACTTATTTAATCAGAAATTCTTAAAATTTTAGGAAATAACCTAAATGAACTCCCTGCATGGTATAGTCCACCATTGTTTATATCTCCGAAATAATTCAGTTGCTAAAACTCTTTCTATGCAAAAGTTATTTACTTTTCTATTGCGATTTCGCCCGGTTATCTCCAATATCTATAAAACAACTTCCTCAAGACCTTACCGAGAAAAGCCACATAACAATTTTATAAAACTCACCCTGCATACAATTTTCCGAAACGTACGTGTCCTTTTGATAGGCCCAGAAGCCCCTACCCTTATAACGGGTAACCCATCTGCTGATTTCCTTTTAAATTACATTAATTACATTGATTGAAACTGGCAGCTCTTTCGCCCTCAACAATTGACAGAAACACAGTATCATATCTCCACGGTACGAAATAAATCGATTTACGGTTGAAAATCGTTGGGAAATATTGAAAACTTATTTCCAAAGTGAGTAACCGTGACTGCTGTACGGAAGTTTGTGAAGAAAGTTCGTGAGATTGGCATGCTAATTAAAAACACAAGTTATCCTCGTGTTCGTCCTGTGCGCTAAGCCGAGAATACTGCTGCTGTTGCCGAAAGTGTGCACCCAAACCTGAGAACCTCAACTCGACCATTTTTCTTCGAAGATGAAGATGGCAACAACGTTACGATCAACCGCAAGCTCTACAGAGGAATGATAACCGATCTTGTTTGGCCAGAAACTGAGGAATGGACGATCTCTGATTCCAGCAAGACGGCGCTACGTGCCATACAAGCCACCCAACAATGGATCTTTTGTGCATTAAGTTCAATAATCGTGTAATCAGCCGTTTTGGTGACGTTGCTTGGCCTCCGCGAAATTATGCTAAAGATCGTATCTATGCAGGCAATCTCCAAACTGTAGAGCACTTAAAAATCAACCAGAAATGAACCGACAAGTAGTCGAAATTATCGCACAAGGATCGAAGTTTGCAAAAACTCTCGTGGTGGCTATTTAACCGATGTTATATTACATACTTAATGGCATAGTCCAAAGTTTAAAACAGTAAAGAAATGTATAATACTTTTTATTTTATTTAAATTAATAATCGTAAAGCACAAAATTAATTTTATATCATATGCCTTCTGTCGTACATACATACATACATATGTAACGTTTCATAAAATATTATTAATGAATTTTGCGTATGAAGTGTCAACATGATACCTCAGAATTGACAAATAGAAAAACCATATAACTTTGTAATAGATTAATTAAAATTCGTCAAGCATGACTCTGTTCGCACAGAGTGTTCCGTTGATGAAGATGTTTAAAAATTCTAACTACGAGGACGATCTGCCGGTAATTTGCTTGTATTGTACTTCTCAATTATTAAACCAATTTGGGTGAAATGTATTTTGTTCGTTAGAGGACTTTCTTGGAAAGCCTTGAGATATAAATTTGTTTCCGGGCTCTCCGCAGATTAAAAATAATATCAAAATAAGACTTATTTGGCGTTACAGATCCAAAAATATTCTACTATCATGATTTTTACTTGTACCCATAACGGTAAGTACTGGTTTCGATGTCAACTGTATCATCGAAATTATTAACGTGAAAAATTTTAAAAAATTGAGAATTTGTAGCCAAAAAATATAAAAGGTCCTCCTGGCACAAGAAGATGTGGGATGCAAAATCAGCCCGCTATATCGTACCCTTCTTCATGCGATATTGATGATTTTGGGGCAAACGACCAAAATTATAACGACCAATTATATATTACCCCGACTTCATCCGATTTAGAGACGTTCAAGGTTTGAATCCAAGAAAAAAAAATAGAAGTTCTCTCACGGTTCCACCTCTCGTGTCTGACGAGAGTAAAAATTGTCATGAGAAGCGTCTCTCAATCGGAAAAACAGCCCTTCGGTAACAGCATAACTGCCCGAACACAATGCACGGTAACTGTGGCACTACTACCCGCTGTCAAATAGTGAAGCGCTGCACTCATAAAATTCGCCCACAATGGTGTAGCGCATTATGTCAAATTAATTGTCACTTGAAACGCAGCTGATTAGAATTGTGTTGTTTAAGAAGAAGCTGTATTTTTACTGACTGTGGTTCAGATATGCTATCTTGTATATAAGTTACTGAAAAAGAAAAAGCTGAGATGGTGGGTGCGTCCTTTGTACCAGGAAAAGAGTTCCAAACGTTTTTTAGAGATCAGGTTTTTTTTTTTTTTTTATGAAAAAAAATGTTTCCCTTTCCCACAATATTTCCATTTTTTTACAGATGCAACCAATTTTTCATCGTCGCCTTCTGCCATTTCTTCTGTTTTTAGCGAGCTGTCAAACTTATAGCGCTACAAAAGTCAAAAGTAAACCAACTTGTACTACCGCTACACCTACGCGCTGCGCTACAGCTACTTATTGTGGACGCACTTTTGAGTTTGTATATATTTTATATTTTTAATACCACACAGCTACCTCATTGTGTTCGGGCAGTAAAACTGTAGGTGTGGCGCTCTGGACGAGTGGCTGCGAGAAGCAAGGCCAGGCCCTGTATTGGCTGTTACCATTAAAATATTCAGAAGTAGGCGGCCAATAAATATGATCCGATTTTGACAAGTTTTTAATGAACCTATGTACATACCTACATATCAGGACAAACATACAAATCAAATTTCATTGAAATTTGTCAGTGGTTCTTCCGCGAGCCATGTCACAACAAACAGACATGTAAACACGGAGCAAAAAATGTTTGTTTGGACCTTGACCCTTACAAAATACTATCACATTATACTCATCTTCTCCGAATGAGCAAGGAAACCGAATTAGGATCTGTACGGTACACTGATCACACGAGCTTCGACTCGCACTTGACCGTTCCCGGATACATCTCTATTCCACATGTTTTTACGTCCGACAAGGTTTCACTGCATATTAAAAAACCTGCGCAAGAAAAATAGCTGCACACCAGTTGTATCATGTTTTTCTAGCAATTTTCTTTTCTTCTCTGGCTGCTATGCGCTCCCGAAACACCAATTATGCAACTCTATTTCAAAGTATCAATTTCTTCATAGTAAATATGTACATTAATATATGTATGTACATACGTTTTCAATGAGAAAAACAACAACGAAGTTTAAGTAAAAATCAAAGGGTATTTCTCTCTATAAAAAATTGTAAATCAGTATTATTGGATCTTATGCATTTTAAAAGTGAATATTTTGAGTCAAAATGGTTTTTTTGATGAAGAAAATGATGGAATTTAATCGTTCCACTGAAAAAATAAAAACATTCCGAAAAGCTGTTTAAACGGTGGAACAATAAGGTCAAAACCATTTCCTTGGATCATCTGCAGAGTTTAAAAAAATACAGATAAACGACATTATTCTCATATTCGTGTCACCCGAAAATAAGTTTATTCAAGTGAGATCTTGCACTACAATGGGAATATAAACAGAAGGGAAGGTGCAAAACTTCTGTTCCCGTATAGTACGATAATGTGGCCAATAAAAGTTAGGTGTCAAACTGTCACTTCTACTACAGGAGTAAGGTGAACAATTCATAATAACAGGCGAAAATAAAAATTTAATAATATAATAATAACCTCTAATAGAAGCCCATGGGCCACCAAAAAGTTCTGGGTACTCATCACGTAACTTTTCCGACGATCATCGTGTGGACGACACCATTTAACGCTATCGTCTGGAGTTTGCTTCATGCAAACAATGTCGTTCAAACGATGGAAAATGACATTTCTCGCGTTACAACAAATCGTCAAAACGATAGCGTTCAGGCGATAATAGATTTTGATGATTACATGAAGCACTGCTGTCGTCGAAACGACATCGTCAGATGATTGTTGTCATACGTAATGAGAGCTCTGATCTTGCATTCTTTTCATAATTTTCTTTAATATCAAAGAAATGTCAGAGTGGTTCATTACAATCCGCACCGTTTTCTCATTGGCAGAATTTAACTAAACATGTTTACCGCGATTACGGAATAAGTGTTGTTCACTACAATCTGCTACAAAATGCTACTCAAAAAGTTCGAAAAAGGGTTTGGAAATTATTTTAGGGTGAGTTTAGAAATTTGTGATTTTCAGAAAAAAACAGGTGCAAGTTCAGAAAAGCACATCAAAATTCAATCAAGTTCATCAAATGGTTCTTAAAGCTAGTCTTGGTCTGCATAGCCTTGTATGATAGCATTCTTACTTACAGTGGTGTGCATACAATTAGGAACACTGGTGGAGCTAAAATAGCAAAAATCATAGTGTTTGCGTTTTAAACCGTAACCTACTGAAATTCTTTATTTGGGTGTACACATGTAATGACTTTTTTGAAAAGGCTGTTTAATCGTCAAATTATTTCGATACTTTTTATAACAGCTTAAATTGAGGAAAAACATATAAAACATGTCGTGCATTAGAAACACCTGTAATATTTTGATAAATTTGGTATTTTATTTCAGTTTTTTCTAATATTTAGCGAAATTACCATGATAATCAATTACAACAATATTTAGTAGAATAATCAGCATAATAAATCACAGCTTAAGCAGCACAAATATTTTAAAATATATATTTTGGCGCTAACAGTCGATACAGGGACAGGCCTTGCTTGGCGATATTTTTCGATTGCGAGAAGTTTCCTGCATATGCACGCATATGTAAACCCTCACTCACAATCCTATCATCCAACACATAATAAGCCCAGCGTCGATTCGTTATATGTTCGTTCACTTTTGCAAACATGAGAGAGAGCGGTCTCAGTCGCTCATTGCATATATAAATCTGACAGTTGTCATGTTTGTTATGAAATAGGTGACTTTTCGATAAAAAGGAAAGCGCATGGAATGATGTTTCAAAAGATTGATTTGACAGATAGGTATGCAGACAAAACTATGTTAGTCATCGGTTGGAATTGACAGAACATAGGGAAACATTTCGTTCAGTTATGATATTAGCTTATGTTTCCCAATATTAATTATGGTTGAGCCAAATTTAGTGGGGGCCACGGCCCCCACTACGTGGCAAAGCTTCTATTAAATTTCAACATAATGACTTTGGAATGAACTCACAGTTTCAGTTTTACTGCCAAAGAATGTCAATAGGATTTAGATCGGGGCTAAACGACGGCCAATCGAATAAAGTTATACTATTGACTTCAAAACATTTTTGTGTGTAAGCCGCCGTGTACTTCGGATCGCTATCCTGTTAGTAGATATTTCTCTGAAAATGTTAGCACTGCCTTCTGAAGGATTCTACAATACTGCAATTTATCCACATGTCTCTCAATTTTGTGAATTATACCCAACGCCGCGCCAAGGTATAGTACCCAATATCACAACCCTACCTCCACCGTGTTTGGCAGCGGGGCGAGTGCACCTTGGATTGAACTCCTTAAATCTTGGGCGACGTGCAGATGCTTTTCCATCAGATGAAATCCTGTTTATCTTAGTTTTATCGGAAAACAGCAGATATCCCGACTGAACAATTTCCAATGCTTATATTTATGAGCGAATTCCAAACGATTTTTTTCCGGTTTTGCTCAGTAACCAAAGGCTTCTTCAAAAGATGGTCCACTCTCTGTTTCACAGAAAAATGCAGCACCAGCATCTTCTGCTATTGAAGGATGGTGTTGTTTTTGCTTTGATGTTAGCCTTGCTCTAGGTGTGCGTGGTACCTTCTCAACTGTTCCATTTTTCTTAAAATATTGGACTGCATTAAATACCATTTCTTTAGAACATGACAAAATACAAAAACTCTTACTTACAATTTGGAATTATTTAAAAACTTGAGATAAAAGAGAATTTATAGTCCGTTTCTAATTATGTACATGATTCGTTTACCTCACTTCTGCTAATGGCATATATTTTCCCATAAGGTTGTCACTCATGAGCACTAGACGTGTTCCACTTACAGATCCCTCGGAGACCTCTGTTCCACTTAATTTCTCAGCTGAGGAACCGGAATTTTTTTTTCAGTTTCCTGGACTACAATTTTATGGATTCGTCTCTTGAACTGTATTTTGACGATTAAAAATAACAAATGGGAGCCATAGGGTTTATTGGCAGACCAAATTGTACTTTCTATTTTACCTTGCAATTATATATAATATAAAGTAGAATACGCATTTTAATTAAAAAAGAATCAAAGGGCTAGAGTATATGACTAATAATTTCTTCCTCAGCGGAGAATTCGTGGTCCACTTAACAATTATCCGCTGACGAATAGGAGGAAAATCTCTGAGGGATCCGTAAGTGGAACGCAGTCATCTAATGGAAAAAATTAATTAGTTTTGCAGTCAATTCGAGGTCTCTCTACGAATCAGACATTTGAATGTTGACGAGCAGTCTAAAATAGGACTTAATCAAATTCTACTGATCTGTTATGGAAAGCTTAGCAAGTGGTAAACTAATCCCAGAACATTTTAATCCAGAACCAAATAATTTCAAACATTTATTACACATATTCATAATTGTGAATAGTAAATGAGTTTTTTTTTTTTTTTAAATATCGACTGTTTTTGGCTTTTATTCGAAATCCCTATCGTTGATGAATTGATTTGACAGATGACGTTCTTCTCTTAATTAGCCAAGTGTTCTAGCGAAAAATTTCCTTGCTATATCCCCTCTAGCGCTAGTTTTAACGACCCTGTCATCGTGGTACAGTCAATTTGACGGATTCTAGCAGCGTGCATGGAACGCGACGATCATTCGCGAGTCAATAAAAAAAGAAGTCAATCTGACTCGAGGCTCATTCGAATTTCGCACAGTACGACTGGCAACACCGTATGCAGCAAAATGAATGGGTGGGTTTATGATATGTTCCGAAAAGATGATGTGCAAATAAACAATTCACGTGAGGTTAAGGTACTGCTCGGCGAATGATTCCTGTTATTTTACAAATGAAACATAGTTCTAATCCGAAACTCTACCTGACCATGAAAAATATCATGAGTACTTTATTTAATTGCACAAAAAATGAACAACACTTACTTCGTTCAATTGTTGTGGATGTCGCTGGTGAGCGAGTTGCTGCTGCTGCTGCTGCTGCTGTTGTTGCTGCTGCTGCTGTTGCTGTTGTTGATGTTGATGGTGTTGCTGCTGCTGCTGCTGTTGTTGTTGTTGTTGCTGAGCCTGCTGCGGCGAATGCCGACTTTGTTGAGAGTCATTCGGGTTTGATGACGACTCGCCAGGAGCTGTTGTATGATCCGAATTCATTTTTGCTCTCCCCCCTTCTTGTGTGTATCAAATGTACTCATAAAAATAATAAAAATTCAATTCAATTCTCCACCAAAAAAAAAAAAAATAAAAAAATTAACGCGCTTTTCCACTTTCTTAACTCGAATTATTCATTAAATTCATTATTGTTTATATTTCTAATATTCTAATATTTTTCTCCCCCTCACTGCGGCCCGCTGCTGCATAAAGAATCACAAATTTTTCTTTATCAAACAAAAAATTTGTAAATAAAGAAAAAAAAAATAAATATAAATTCTCCCCTCACAATCGAGACGCCGCCATTTGTGAATGCGACGACGACGACGACGGCGATGATGGTGGAGAGCACGGCGACGGTGAATGACGCATGCCCACAAAGGTCAATTTCATTTCCAAGGGGGTACACCACAAAATATTTTTATTTTTGTCATTTTTTCATTCACATTTTTTGTGCATAAATTCACTGGAAATCTATTTGGGTAATCGTTTCACTGTTTTTCACACGCTAAACGCGGCAATTAGAAATTTCACAAAAGCGAAGAAAATAAAACATCGCGGCAATGGTGGAGTGGAGAACACCTCCTTCCTTGGTCGTCGTCGTTGCCTGCTTGTTCTTCTTTTTCGTCGTAATATGGAGTGGACCCGTTAATGAAAATGTCATCACATTTTTGATCGTTATTTTGCATTATATTTGACAAATTCCGTGGAACAATTTTATAATTTATATGCGAGTCCGGGTATAAATTCACTGTTGGACATTATAGAAAGATGGGAAATTGGATTTTCCGATAGGAAAATTGTAATTTTTCTTACGAGAAAACTTTCGTAGTGCAAAAAACGCAAACAAAATGGGCATCACCAATACGTGCGCGCTGAGGAGGGTAAATTGATGGAACGACTGTACCGGTATGTGAGCGGTGTATTCATGTGGGCCGAAATGCATTGGTGTGATTTACATTTAGTAAGGGCGAGTGAGTTGCTCGGTTTGCTGAGAATGAAGTCACGGTTCCATGGATTCACTCTACCGATTCTTGTTCACAAATAAATTTTCCCTTTTTTGTCATCTTCGAACTGTCAAAATTTTCATGTTTCATAATTTTCTTCTTCAATTTACATATAGACCTCTTTGCTTGAAAAAGTTTGTCCCTTCTCGATCAGATGTTCTTATCCCGTAGGCCAAAGGAAGAACAATTGGGATTTTTTGGTTTCTATTCCCAGATTACAAATAACGCAAAATTGACCGTATAGTAAGGTAAACGCCAAACTGTTTCATGAGTAGAAAACACATTAATATATAGATGATACAATAGAATATTTAAAAAAGAAAAATTAGCCACGATAGAGTGATTCTGAGAACGAAATAATGCGAAATAGGAGAATTTGTGCAAACCAACTCAATTTCGATGATCTGCTGTGTGTTGATCAATCAGAAAAGACGGCAATTCAGTTAATGGTGAACAAGCACTTTTCAAACCTCTCATCTTATTCCCTTTGATCAATATTATAATATTTAAAGGAGTAATAACTATAATTTGAAGTCCTGACTAATATTCAGTCAATGCTCTGTACCGTTTTATGGTTTAGGAACAGTGTTGTTATCGACTTTGAAAATAAATTAATCCCCCTTGTTGGCAGAATTGTGTAGCTCGAAGACCAAAAAAAAAGGCAAACTCTGCCTTTCTTCATTCATCTAAGTAAAAATATCAACAAATGTGTCACTTTGATATAATTAAACCCAAATGAGCAATATTCACGATACGAATTATCCTATCCTGTCTTATGTGTTTCCAGTAGAAATTTAGTCCAAATTTTATAAAAAAAAAAACAAAGTTATACCTGTCGATCAATTTCCTTGTCTCGCACTTTTGATTGAAATTATGTCACTTATTCTTCTTCTGTTAGCATAATTTTATGTCGAAATTATGTCACCAACGAGTTGCATATGTAAACAGTGACATCAATTTTACATATCATGTTGGCCAATATGTGCTCAACTTTGCCTTAGGCCCGACGTATATTGTAAATTTGCCGAGAAAACAAATCAAATGAAAAGTAAAAATCGAAGGAATATATAATTATTAAAATAAGGCATGAATTTCATGCGGGTTTTGGTTTTTTCCAAGGTGTGCTATCATTGTAATTTCAGAAATACAGTACGTTACATATTTTGCTGTAAACACTTTTCTGTCAAAAATGTTCAAGTCTGTCAACATAATGTATTTTCCAGTTCTAAATAATTACCCCCTTTCTTCGTTTGGCTGTCAATGAAGCAAATCTATTCTTTTGACGTTTCTATTTCTTTGTTCGAAAGCAGTGTTTACATACTTTTTTTTACCTTATACTGATTTCCTTTTTGTGTTTCCATTTTAATTTTTAATGAATCAAAATTATGGAATTTTAATCTAAATTTTGCTAAAGTATTTTATTTTAACTTAGATTTCGTTCTTAAGCCTAGAAAGTTGCTGAAGCGAAACGTAAATTTCATACAAAATTGACCCGACGGAATCAAAACCCACAAAATCGGTCTTTTTGCTTTTCGGTACGCAGTTCAAGAAATATTTTACTTAATCTTCATTCGAAATTAATTGTTTGGGACATTGTGACATTTTCCACAATTATTTTTCCGTTACCCGTTACCATCTCGTTTGAGATTTGGATATAACTTGACAATTTCATTTTGCTTGAGCAGCGTACTAGGGTAGTAGTTATTTAGTTATAGAACAAAATGTTGTAGTTTTAGAAAAAAATAAACCCTAGTACGCTTCTGAAGCGAAACGAAACGAAACAAAATTTATACGACGGAATAAGAAACGAAAAATTTCGTTCGTCTATTCGCTGTCCAGTACACAGTTCACCACCAAACGTTTCACTCAGTTTTCGTGCAAACTCAATTATTTGAGACATTATTTCATAGCCAACAATTTTTTTCGAATTTATGTTCCATCGGTATTATGAAAAACCGCATACTACTTAAATTTCTATGTAACAAACCGCTGTGATGCTCTCCACAATTATTTTATTGTTAGTTTCTTTTGAGCAGCGTACTAAGCTTAAAGAAGAAAATGCGAGCCGATAATGCAAATGTCTTTTTCGACCAATTACTCCACAGACTTAAATAAAAGATGGTGATCAATGGAGCATGACATTTGAAGACAAGTTATGTTTCTTGCCTCTATGATTTTTTTGTAGACTAATTAAAAAAGATTTGTAACATTGAAGTCTTTATCATACTGTATAAAACTTAAATCATTACTAAGCACATATCTAGTGTGAGTACGCAGTTCACTACGAAACGGTTCACTCAGTTTTCTTGCAAAATCAATTATTTGAGACCTTATTTCATAGCCAACCATTTTTTTCGAATTTGTCTTCCATCGATATTATGAAAAACCGCATGCTACTTAAATTTTCAAACCGCTGTGATACTCTCCACAATTATTTTATTGTTAGTTTCCTTTGAGCACCGTACTAAGCTTAGAGAAGAAAATGAGAGCCGATAATGCAAATGCATTTTTCGACCAATTGTTCCACAGACTTAAATAAAAGATGGTGATCAATGGAGCATGACATTTGAAGACAAGTTATGTTTCTTGCCTCTATGATTTTTTTGTAGACTAATTAAAAAAGATTTGTAACATTGAAGTCTTTATCATACTGTATAAAACTCAAATCATTACTAAGCACATATCTAGTGTGAGCTTAGTAAAATTTTATAAAAAATTTCACGCATCAAGCTGTGAAAAAAAGGTTGAGTTATATGGAAACACATAGAAATGGGCAAAGTCTATGGCTTCGAGATGGACGCGAAGTTCACGATATTGCATAGTGATTTAATTTAAAATTTTTACGCATTCAAATGTTAGTTTCGTGCTCTTAGTCTTCCAGATTGCTCCCAGCATATGTAAGTCCCAAATTGTCAAGAGGTAAAGTTCTAAACTAAACTAAACCGCCAAATAGTTGAACATTTGACAGCCCATATATTTTGTATACATACCGGAAAGTTGCACACAATGAACAGGTAGGATTGGAAAGGTCGACCTTTGCCGGATGGGTCGGAAAGAATAACCTATGAAATTGCTATTTGTTGGTCGAATTGGAGCAATTAACTTCGTAAAGGGTTTTTAGAAAAAATTAAATTAAAATCACACATGTATGTTTGGTTATGTATACAATACGTGGCATAAATGTGAAAAAACATTTGAATAAGATCCAATTATTAATTTTGTATTTTTATTTTCCCTGTTTTTTCTTTCCGTTTTGAGTAATGACGAAACGTCAAAAGCCGGATTGGATCGGAAGCATTCTGTGCAGAACTTTTGTCGAAACAAACAAATTTGACTGAACGGATCGGATCGGAAGCATTGTGTTCGGCGCTTAACGCTCTCAAAATTTAAACTTGAAATTTATCTTGTGTAACCGTACCCCAATTTAACCGACTGAACGCTACCACTACAGATGACTTATTTTTCGTTTTCTACTGTTGGCTGCGCCGTAAAATAATTCCGCTAAAATAAACTTTGAATCCAAACCGTCATCCATTTTCCAAACAAATCAGGTTTCATCTGTCGGAAATTATTTGGCTGTTTCCAATTTATTCGGTGATATTTGCTAGTATTATTATTATTGCTGAAAATTCCATAAGACTGAACATTTTATTTGTTTAAAACTATTCCACAATGTCGCAATTTAATTATCTAAACGAGATCAACAGTGTTCTGACAATGGACGGAGAACTAACTCGTGGACCTGCCCCACGGTGGCAGAAAAAACTAGAGACTTCGACGGCGAACTTAAGTGCCAGCGTCAATAATGCATCACGATCGGTGTTGTCCATATCGTATAACACTAGTTTTTCGGTAGCTCCAGCGCCGACCAAAACGCCTGGCAAAAATGGCGATCTCAAGGGTAAGATGCTAGATCGGGTTTGATGCAATTTGCCAAGAAAAGTTACCTCAGATGGAATCAGTACTATAGAATGGGTCTATTTTTAGGAAGAAAGACGCCAACACCCAATAAAGGTGCAAAAACCCCCTCCGGAGGTGATCGTTTCATTCCGAATAGAAGTACAAGTAATTTTGATCTCGGACACTACTTGGTGAGTAGTTTACAATGCGTCTAATGTTGGTTATTTAACTAGATCGGTTTTTTTCTTTTTTAGATGAAGCAAGAGCAAGAGAAAACATCTATAGAAGAAAGTGAAAGGAATAACAAAATGACTCCGTCGAAAAGCGAACACCAGAAACTGATCTCAGAGTCAATGCAAGTTGGTGATGTCAAGGGATCTCGCATACTCTCCTATCAAAACAAAGCGCCGGCAGCTCCAGAATCTCATCAGAATCCTAACAAGGTTGTTTATTCTATTAAAACACCGATATCGACGAAAAGCGGATCAAGATACATTCCAACAAGCTCGGATCGTATTCTAGATGCTCCTGATATAATCAATGACTACTGTAAGTTACAAGTCTTTCGTTTGTACAGATTACTACAGATTACTTTTACTCTTACGGGTTTTATGACAAAAAAAAAAAACGAATATCAGGCAGACATTTGCTGACTTAGTAGGAGAGGACTTAGGCCACCAGTTGTGGAAACTGATGTTTTTTACCACCAAAACCAAAATATTGACTTTTTTGCCTCCACGACCAAACAAATAATTACTTCCTTTATCCTCCAGCGCTCAACTGGAAGTAAAACATCGAATAATGGTAAGAAATGGGGACTTTGATCGAAGATGCTCTTATGGATGTATACGTCCAATACTTACGTATGGATCACTAGTTTGGTGACCTGTCCTAAGTAAAGACTACAACATTAAACTAATAAGCAAAGTGCAACGGCCGCCTTGGTACCAGAAGGAAGCGCTGTGTGTGTTTCTGCGTCTTCAACACTCGACCACCATATTAAATATATTTCAGCATGTTACGCATTCAGACTCAGAAAATTAGACTGCTGGTCTGCTAGACCTTACGGACACAGTAAGATTGTAGATTCATTACCAGGATAACTGGGGAAAACTCTGACCGTTACACCATGCCCAAACTGAATTTTCAATACAACTTCACAGTGAATTTTACGTCCAGAGCAGGCTGGGAAAGAGATGAAGTCAAAGTTCAAAGAATCTTTTCGGAATCACTGAAAATATCAGTGTCCTTTCGATTTCCCTATTCACCCAGTGTCTTCCAGGCGGAAGTTCTAGCGATACGTGAAACGTGTCGGAAGTTAAATTGTCAGACCAAAATCAGTTTTCACTGGGTGCCAGGTCATAACAACATAGAGGAGAATAAACGGGCCGACGAGCTGCCCGTGACAGATCCATTGCAGACGTAGTCCTCGTTCCGATGGGAACTCCATAAATACTTCGAAGTTAGGGTTATCTTTGTTGACAACATGTATTTAGTTTTGTCCTTATTAACCTAAAGCTCAACTCATTTCACCTCGTCTTCAATTACCGTGAAAGCCTGTATGGATTTCTTGTACATAGTCCATTTCATGTTGAATATAGCTCTGCGAAATATCTTTTCCAGCTCAAGGTTGGAGAGATCACATGAGATCACCTTGTCGAAATCTAGTGCGCATTTGGAATAGCTCGAAGGAGTTGCTTACAAATTTGACAGCACACCGCATGTGTTCTAGCGTCACGCGGCACAGCTAGATTAGTTTGTTTGGGATCACGAAGTCTAGATGATAATGTAATCATGTGGAGGTTTGACCAGAAGCCAGTCAGTGTATCATAGACGGGCTTAAGGCGTTCATACAATATGTTTGATAGGTGGGATCTTGTACGCAACATTTAACAGGGATATGCCTCCGTCTATGCGCATATACACGATTTGCTATCGCACGATAGTTGTGTTGTTGTTCAAAAGTCTACAGGTTCTGATGGGAGTCCGCATATATGCGATAAAACATAATAAGTGAGTCGACGATGTCGTCTGTAAGTCTCTGCAGACATTGTAATTTGTTTGTTACTTAGGGGCGGGTTAAATCCATCTCGTTTTATTATTTTTATACTTGGGAACAGCCAGCTAGATCCGAGGAATAAGGTGCTGGGCGGATTTCATTCATCCCCGAGAGTGGTCAGGAAAGTTGGGTTTTTATCAATAGTGTGAGCAAAAAGTACCGTCTGACAAGAAGTTACAGGGACTCTGTTCGGCACAACATTTTGAAAATGTTCCAAGAAATATTGTGCAAAGCGAATACGTGCCTTATTTTGCTCGTCACTCAAAATTTGTAGAACCCATGGAGCAAATTTCAGGTGCCGATTTAATATTCGTGACACAGGCATAGCATTCACGCCCAGTTTATCATCTATCATTTCCTGGGTCATTCTTGGATATTACTCGATTTTGACCTTAACCAGGGCCACATTCGTGTCGACGGTCGAAGATTTAGAGCGACCTTCACGAGGTTCATTCTCCACAAAAACAAAAAGTGTCAACCATCATTAATGCTTTCGTCCATCCACATATCTGATCAATGATTTGGTGTACGCGCTTAACCAAAACCATCAAATCATTCTAACATCATTGCCTCTTCTTTTCTACAACCGGTGGACGAATTACTTCTTCATTGACTGAAGTTGGATTCTCTTCTTGTCCTGTTACTCACTCTTCCGATTCCATTTTAGCAGCTGGTGCAAGTGCTGTTAAAATTCATCTTCTATTCCATGTGTGTTTGAGTCTTCAGAAATTGGGATACGGAAATCCTCTTGCTCTAAAAACTTATCTACATTTTACTTACGTGTTGGATGTTACAATTGGTGGAGCCAGCATTATAATATTCCTGCGTCTAGAATTAGCAAATAACAGTTCGAATCCATGACCGGCATAACCTTAATCATAGACAAATGTCTGGATGGATTCAAAGTCTAATCTATCTGCAAGGTTGCAGCTGTGATTCGAAATCTATTAAGTGTTGTTTCCATTCGTATAGTTGTTTTTGTGTCCTCTATATGCCTCCCCACTCAGACACTCTATTTTAAAATATCCATGCAACACTCGCCTTGCTTTAAAAAGGAATTTTAATGAAACACATTTCTTTGGATTCTTGACAAATTCCACAGTTACATCTTTTGCCGATGTCGTCTCTCCAAAGCAGAAGGCAAGTCGACTGTTTTTTGCACACATTATATGAGAATTCGGTTTGTTAGACATAAGCTGGTGCTCTTTCTTTTAACTTCCCGAGCGTATTTCCCAAATACGCCCATTTATTGTCGCGTATAAATCTATAAGAAAAAAAAAGTCATTCGCCTTCGACAGACGATACTGGCAATTGAGGTTTTTCGTACGTCTTCTTGGTCTAGCTATCTGCCAGGATAATGATATCTCACGACTGTATGGAACATTTTTCTCACAAACACACGTGACCCCATTTGTACATAATTTGGCTACAATTTTATTGAATTCATTTCAGATCTCAACCTTATGGACTGGAGTACTGATAATGTCGTGACTGTCGCCCTGGGTAATGCAGTATACCTGTGGAACGCTAGTACGGGAAACATTGAACAATTGGTTGAATTCGAAGATGGCGACAGTGCCTGCTCACTCTCATGGATTCAAGAGGGTCACATTTTAGCGATCGGCAACACCTCCGGTGCTGTGGAGCTATGGGATTGCTCAAAGGTAAAGCGGCTGCGTGTAATGGATGGCCATTCGGCGCGCGTAGGATCCTTAGCATGGAATTCATTCATCGTCTCTTCAGGCAGTAGAGATGGTTCAATTATCCATCATGATGTTCGACAAAGAGATCATAAAGTCGCAACTCTCACCGGCCACACACAGGAAGTCTGTGGTCTAAAGTGGTCAACGGATTTTAAGTATCTTGCAAGTGGCGGTAATGACAATTTGGTCAATGTCTGGCCAACAGCCGGTGCATCAGGTTCCGCAAGTGCTGACCCACTTCATGTACTTAATCAGCATCAAGCCGCTGTACGTGCCCTGGCCTGGTGTCCATGGTTGCCCAATGTTTTGGCCACAGGTGGAGGAACTGCTGATAGATGCATCAAGTTCTGGAATGTCAACAATGGCACTCTAATCAATTCGGTAGACTCAAAATCACAAGTGTGTGCACTTCTATGGTCAAAGAATTACAAGGAACTGATCTCAGCGCATGGATTTGCTAACAATCAATTGACTATCTGGAAGTATCCCTCAATGGTCAAGCAGGCAGAATTAACTGGACACACATCGAGAGTCTTACAGATGGCAATGTCACCAGATGGCAGCACAGTCATAAGTGCTGGAGCCGATGAAACATTACGACTATGGAACTGCTTCGCACCAGATCCACATCAAGCGAAGAAATTATCAACTGTAGGCAGTAAAGTTAAGCAGAGTGTGTTCAGACAAAGCATACGATGAATAAACATTTTCTTTTTGGTTACATTTTAAGTGAAGCATTACCGTGCTGTTGCATATTCTATGTTTATTGCTAGTTTTGTTTGTCTTTATTTACAATACATATATATATTAAATCATTTTAATAAATAAGAATTTTGTTTTTTATTTATTTGTCGTATATACGTTGGGTTCACTCATCACACATTAGGTGTACAGAAGTGATATTTTTTCAGATGTTGTCGTATAATGAATTTTAATGATTGTTTGTACAATTAACACCAAGTAAGCGGCGAAGTTGCTTTGTGGCTAAAGGGAATATTAATCTATTTTTCTTATCACAATATAGTAGAAAAGATTGTAATTTTGGAGAGGAAGAGGCCTAGACCTCTGGACTTGTTTGGCTTACCATATATCGCGGCAGAATCGCCATCGATGCAACCACTTACGGACCTAGTCCGAAATGTAAAGGTGAATGTCTGAGATATCAACGGCAACGCACACCGCACGCTATGGGGAAGGAGCGAAATTAAAAAAGAGAGGTGAATCTCGTCGTTGAAAATGGACGAGAAGTCCTTCATCTAACAATCTCTTCCAACTTCAATATCCTCCCAATAATAGAGAGTATTAGATCAGAATGGTAGGGTAGGCGGAGAGACGACTTTCTCTGCATGGGTTCTGTTCTTTTTCTTATACATTGGAAGTACCAGAACTTTATTATCAAAATACCCGACAGCCGCAAAGTTTTTGATAATGTACAGTGGTATGAGTACTTCCTGGAAACTCTGGGATCTGCCTAGTGTTGGGTGGCAGATTGTTGGAGCCGATGTGGTGAGTGCTGACAATCCCAGAAAACCAACGCCATAACCTTTCCGACCCATTGAGCCTCCCTCGGCCGCTTCGGAGCACTCGTGCCGGCTTCAGTCCATTGCCGGGCACTCATTCTGTTCTCTGGTGTGTAATAGTGGATCCAGGTTTCATCAAAAGTTACCAATCGATGCCAAAAGTCCACCCGATTCCGCATTAGCAAGTCCAAACATTCTTTCAAAGTGCTCTCGCGTTCGTGTTTTTTTGGTCAGGAGTGAGTATGCGCGGCACCCAGCGGCAGGATAACTTTTTCATATGCAGAATATTGCCCAAAATATGGCGTGTGCGCTCAGTACTAATCTTTGTGGTATCTGCTAGCTCGCGCACCTTCACTTTCCGGTCAGCCAACACCATTTCATGTATTTTTTTGACATTGTCCTCTGTAACCGCATCGGAGGGCCTGCCGCTGCGGACTTGATCGGTAGTGGAGTTGCGGCCACCACGAAACTCTCGAAACCAATATTTGACAGTGTAATCTGACGGAGCATTAGCCCCATAATATTTATCCAACTTTTCTTTTGTTTCCTTCGCCGTTTTGCCTCTCAAAAAATAATGTTTTATGAGAGAATGAAAATCGTTTTTGTCCATACTCAACATGATGCCAAACACGTCAACAACAATCAGCTGTCAAAACAAAACTAAAGACAGTATCGCACTGAAATTTGGCTTGTCTCCCTAAATATGAATGGACTTCAAGGCACCATAACCTAGTACAAAGTACAAAGGAGCGGTATCGAGTCTGAATGCTTCAATGGTTTGTCACACCTCAACAAAAAAAAAAAATAACGAGATCTATCCAATTTGTAAGTGGGGAAGGACTGGACTTGATCCAATCTACATGGATAGCCATTAAGGTAATAGCCTTGGTAAAGACAAATAGTTCAACGCTGACAGAATTATTTTGGGTATCAGAGCAGTGATTTATTTTTTAATGGAAAAATTGATGAATTGGGTGAGGTCCGACCGATGTGTAGCGCTAGCCGACACAAACATCCATGTACCAATCTTACATATGTAAGCGGGAAACTACGTAGCAGACGGAAAAACATTCAAATTGGCCTTCTGGTCAAAAATAGATATTAACAGATCAAAATCCCTATTAGGAATCTCTGAAGCGCTTTGTCCATTAGCAATTAAATTCTTGAAATTTGTGTGCACCAACTTCCAGGTTAGCCTTCACAAGCGTCAGTCAGCATTATGCTTAAGACACAATAGCGCTTCGTTACGCACCATTCGTCTTGTGAGCGCTTTGAAATGACATTTCTGAAAGAATTTGAGAACTGTATTTTTTTTTTCGTTGTTTGGTTTTTTCAATAAACAATATGAATAACAATATTGAAAAAGTCGCATTTATTGCTAAAGCTTTTGCACCTTATTGTGGCTATATGGAGTTCTATAATTCTTCTTGCCACTTGTGACGCAAACTATACATTTTTTGCAGTGATAGGAGCATGCGGAAGCCAGGGTGATGGAGGAATATTTGCGGAGTCATCATTTATTTACATATGTTTTTTTTTTTTCTTTGCCTCATCTGTCAAAGCGGGCAAAAGTTCAGCTCATCTCAACTTCTGCCTCGGGTTAGAATGTTGTTACGTGCACTACATTTTTCTTTATGAATGAAAAATGTTGGATCGAGGTGGAAGCAGCATTTACCACGTTTATATGCAGAGTCGAGGGATCTAATTGGGATCAAGTTGAGATTTCGATCTGAGTATTTCTACACACCGAGACGAGACTGAAAAATTCAAACATGGTTGAACTGACTGATAAGTACAGCAGATATTCTGCTTTTGATTGTGTTAGTGTTCTGTTGTGTTAGATTCGTTATATCACACACACACACAGAGATAACATGTCAGTTCAACCTGTCATCTATTATAGTTCGGAATTAAAGCTGAAGCTGTCTTCTCCCTATCCTTTATTTTTCGATTCACGTTTAAGTCTAGTACGCCGCAGAAGCGAAATTAAAAATTCCATACAAAATTTACACGACGGAATCAGGAACGGAAAATTTCGGCCGTCCTTTCGCAGTTCAATCGAAACAGTATACTCGGTTTTCATTTGAAATTGATTGGGACATTAATTTACAGCGAAATGTTGACGTTTAGTTTTTTTTCCCGTACATTGCAAAATAAAGTAGAACGTAAAACTATTTCTGAATTTGGATTATGTGTAAATGCAAGAATCTTTTCCAACAATGAACTCAATGGCTCTCATTTATTTTTAAACGTCAAAATACCGCTCTCTGTACTCTTGAGAAAAAGTGAGGACACGAATCCAAAAAATTGTAGTCCGAAAATTCAAAAAATTCTCCGATTCCTGAGATGAGATATTAGGTGGAACAGCGAATGTACTCATTTGTATTTCATTTGCTTGTAATGAGATAATTTAGCAAGTGAGAAAATGTATGGGAAATGAGGTAATTTAGCACCTCATTTACGATTTTTACTCTTTTGAAACTAGTGAAAACGTAATACTGCATCTTGAAGATTTGTTTCACAAACTTAAGTAAGAGACGATGACCAAGGAACCATGATATTTGAAGACAAATGTTATATTTCTTGTTCCTGTCATTAAATTCAGTTATGAATTCCTGTTAAAATAATTAAACAAAATCGTAGTAGTATTAAAGTCTTTATTGAAACTTCTTACAATACAAGCGCTGAGTATGGAAAAAAGCGTGTTTTGGAATCCAATATTAAAAATCATGATGAAAGGGGTAGAATTCTGTTCATTAGTTTCGTTTAACACAAAACAATACCGGCAATAAACATCTCTCACACATTCTAATACTCGCTGATACATAAAAATTAAGAATGCTTGAGCAAAGGATTAACACTACGACGGCTGTAAAAAAAAAATAAACAACTTCAAAGCGGTTTTTCTCGAAAGTAAATTTTGGCGTATACGGCACTTTTATATTCAATCGTGTTGTCTCCTGTTCATACAATGAAATGGTGCGAGATTGAAATGGTCCCGGTACAGGTCATAATCCCGGTAAAAATATGGAAGAAAATATTTCAAACTTGAAAGATAAAGATTAATTTTTGCTTCAGAAAAGGGTTCAAATTCAAATACGTTCGTAAAACACGAAAATGAAAATAAATCTATCGATATTAACATATTTGTCAATCAGCTTCTTTTCTATATCGCTATAAATTAAAACGATCAATGTTATGTATGTATAGAGAATGTCATCGCGACAGTCTCATCTGTCAAGTACCTTGACTCAAGTTGATGTAGTGTAAAAAGCGAACAATATAGATGGACACATCTCAAAAACTGCAACACTGCTAGGCTAATGTGGTCAACGCTTGGCCTTATTACGTCAAAGATATTGCTAAGGCACCGTATGGCCGACGCAGTTTCGCAGATATTCTCAGACCCTAGGCATTGAAGGCAATGATGTCCAGAGATTTGGTACTCGGAGAATATATTTCAAAAATCTGAGTGACCTAGAAAAACCCTACACTGTCCAAATTAATAGTTTCATTAAAAGGAATAGATAGTTCCAGGAGTAAACTTGTATCGTAACCCCTGCTCCATAGTGGTATCAGAATAGACCTATGTATGTTCGACTAACTGCATTTTATCTAGCACCACCTTCTATCTGTCTACAATGAAATTATTTAAAATAATGAAATATTTTTAGATTTTGAATTCCATACAACATTTCAGGTTTTTCACACATTATTTAAAATCCTGGAATTATCCCGGGATCTCAGGATAGTTTTGATTCTTTCCCGGGATTGTGAAAACGTGACGAAATGAGAACAATAGTGATAACTGATGCGAGAATTTCAGTTTTAAGGATTAACACTACGACGGCTGTAAAAAAAAAAATAAACAACTTCAAAGCGGTTTTTCTCGAAAGTAAATTTTGGCGTATACGGCACTTTTATATTCAATCGTGTTGTCTCCTGTTCATACAATGAAATGGTGCGAGATTGAAATGGTCCCGGTACAGGTCATAATCCCGGTAAAAATATGGAAGAAAATATTTCAAACTTGAAAGATAAAGATTAATTTTTGCTTCAGAAAAGGGTTCAAATTCAAATACGTTCGTAAAACACGAAAATGAAAATAAATCTATCGATATTAACATATTTGTCAATCAGCTTCTTTTCTATATCGCTATAATTTAAAACGATCAATGTTATGTATGTATAGAGAATGTCATCGCGACAGTCTCATCTGTCAAGTACCTTGACTCAAGTTGATGTAGTGTAAAAAGCGAACAATATAGATGGACACATCTCAAAAACTGCAACACTGCTAGGCTCATGTGGTCAACGCTTGGCCTTATTACGTCAAAGATATTGCTAAGGCACCGTATGGCCGACGCAGTTTCGCAGATATTCTCAGACCCTAGGCATTGAAGGCAATGATGTCCAGAGATTTGGTACTCGGAGAATATATTTCAAAAATCTGAGTGACCTAGAAAAACCCTACACTGTCCAAATTAATAGTTTCATTAAAAGGAATAGATAGTTCCAGGAGTAAACTTGTATCGTAACCCCTGCTCCATAGTGGTATCAGAATAGACCTATGTATGTTCGACTAACTGCATTTTATCTAGCACCACCTTCTATCTGTCTACAATGAAATTATTTAAAATAATGAAATATTTTTAGATTTTGAATTCCATACAACATTTCAGGTTTTTCACACATTATTTAAAATCCTGGAATTATCCCGGGATCTCAGGATAGTTTTGATTCTTTCCCGGGATTGTGAAAACGTGACGAAATGAGAACAATAGTGATAACTGATGCGAGAATTTCAGTTAAACCGGTGTGGAATGGCCCAATGAGTTGTTTTTCTAAAGACCAATTTCGAAAAAAAATTCATATAGAATCTACCCATTTCTCTTTTTTGAATAGAGTTGGTGGATCGAAGTGCCTGCTAGACTTTTTTGAATAGTCTGTCAGCCTCTTCTCTACCGATTCCCCATTGAATGCACCCACTATATCAACTGACATTTCCAATCGGTTTTCTACACAAATCATCAGAAGAAGAAATTTGCAAACGTCAGTGGGCTGTTTACTTTTCCTTCACGGCAGATAGAGCGATTTATTTTTTTACAGGGCCTGTGTAATCACCGAATTCTGTCGTTTTTTTTGTTATTTTCTTTGTAATAATTTGTACATGTACAGTAGCAAATAATAAAATAAAAATATTTCCCAAGTGCGAACGAGAAATCTTATTCAAATGTTCCACACAATTGAAGGATTGCAATTGTTGTTGCACATTTATGATCCGTAAAATTTAGTTTGTCATGAGTTTTATTGGAACGTCGTCCACAAAGAGTCCAAGTTCTTCAACAACGCTAATGTAAGCCTGTCTACCTTAAATCAAATTTTTTTGAATGTTTTAACTTTTTGCATTTTTTACTATAAAATTACTTGGAGCCTTGGAATTTGTTCGTTTAATCGAGAATATATTTTGTTGCCAGTAGAATCAAAAATAATTGTTATTTACATTTCTCGCTTTCGAAAAAAAAAAAATGTGTGTATGTACCTAAACCTAACCCTCATTACACCTTGCAAGGTTGTGGAAAATTCTTATTAACATCGGACTTTGTTGTATGGTTATCTTTTGTGGATTCAACCCAGTTAAATCTGAAAAGAATTGCTCTCCAGTGTATCACGTTTTCCATGAAGATTGACTTTAAAATGTGAAAACACTCTCAGCTGGAATTTGGATGTAAATTATTGATTTTCCGCATTTCCATCCCCTACTTGCGTTTCTGTTCTGCTCTTATTATATTTGTTCAAACTAATTTAATAAGATACCTACTAAAGTTCCATCTAGTTCATGTTAATTGATTGTTAACAATGACATTGTATAATTAAGCATTAATATTGCGCAGCTTAGATAGTTATGATATCGAGCAATTCATTTTAATTCCGGAACTGGTGCTGTTTTCATTGATTAATGAGCTGTTTTTTTTGTTTGTGCTGATATACTCTGTTTTACTTGAGTGATCAATTTAACGAGTTAAGTAAGACTTTTCAACCTAATTCCGCTGGCTTAACTGCGTATGCTGTACTGTGTGGGCATGTAACTAAGAGAAGATTTTGTGAGTTTTGCTTCGATTTGACATAAAATTCCAGTTGTGCGGGGATACCGTATTCACTGGAGCGTTTAAGTTTCACCTCCACTGGTCAACTGGGAGTGAGGGGAAAGAATTGATTTATTTTAATTAAGGAATTTGACTTCGATTTGCGCAATTGGGGTGAATGTTAAAAGTTAATTTATGCTGACCATTTGGTTTGATCCTATGTATGTCGGAATAATTGTTACTTTATTCGCATTTTTTCTTCAGTTATTTGCAGTGTAACTGCTTTGGATTGTATGTGTGGAGATAGTAGCCTTTTCACAGGCTATTCTGAATCATTGAACCTGATTCTTAAAAAAGTTGTCCTAACTTAAAGGGTTCCTATTAAAATCTTGTTATATAGGCGTACGAACTCGCTGTGTAATGAATCAGCGCTAGCTACTTAGGTTGTTGACAAGTTATTGAAAAGTAAAAATGCTGAATGAGCCAGTAATTCCTGACTGGTTGCCTACAGCTAAATACAGGATGATCTACTGGAAGGTAAACTACTTTTTTTAAGAGAGGAGGGGAAAGAATTTGATTTATTTTAATTAAGGAATTTGACTTCGATTTGCGCAATTGGGGTGAATGTTAAAAGTTAATTTATGCTGACCATTTGGTTTGATCCTATGTATGTCGGAATAATTGTTACTCTATTCGCATTTTTTCTTCAGTTATTTGCAATGTAACTGCTTTGGATTGTATGTGTGGAGATAGTAGCCTTTTCACAGGCTATTCTGAATCATTGAACCTGATTCTTAAAAAAGTTGTCCTAACTTAAAGGGTTCCTATCAAAATCTTGTTATATAGGCGTACGAACTCGCTGTGTAATGAATCAGCGCTAGCTACTTAGGTTGTTGACAAGTTATTGTAAAGTAAAAATGCTGAATGAGCCAGTAATTCCTGACTGGTTGCCTACAGCTAAATACAGGATGATCTACTGGAAGGTAAACTACTTTTTTTAAGGTTCCGTATATAGGTCATGGAACCCTATTGCTCTATTAGCGCGTGCGTTTCGTCTGTCATCACATTTTAGTTCCTAAACCTTTATTTTGAATATGGGTCCAGTACAAGCAAATGTCGCAATAAAAATAAGTTTTATTCGCATATAAGCATGTAATATATTCCTCAAAGGAATAATAGGAATATTTGCGAAAAATATCAATTTTAGAAAAAGTGCGATCCAATGATCCCTCCAGACCAAATAGCGCACCACACTTGTCATTGCAAAGGTGATTGATGAACAATTTGCGCAGAATAGACTGTTTTCTTGATTAACATAACCATTTAAATTGAAAATGGGATTTTTCATGAATATCAGGGCAATCATTAACAAACTGCAACATCTTATTGGCATATGCTCGGCTGCGTGATTAGTCTTGTGAAAGAAGCAGTTGTGCCTGCAGCAGTATTTCTTCCTTCAAATTCACGCACATTTCGGTAGGTAGTCGCTTTTGTTGGTACATTATTCTGACTCCAAATCCCCATAATTTTCGTATGGTTACCGTAATCGATGACTGATTTTGATAAAACGTTTTAACCACTAAAACACGTTGACTTATCAAATATCGTTCCCCGAGGAAAATATGCCACGTCTAAAAACTTAAATCTTACCAATGCAAAAATGGCGTCCTGTCAAAGTAGTATACCTTTCCATAGAACACTCTGTGTAATGAAGTGACTACCTGTACTTGCCTGCAGCGATGAAGAAGAAAATCTAGTACATTCATACATAGTAGAGTTACAATGGGTGCTGAGGAAAGATCACTTTTGCTGACTGTTAAATAGCTATGACGACCAAATCACCGCTATCTGGCAAATGATCCATTCAATTTGGAGAATAAAAATTAACAAGGTTTGTGTCTTCTGCACTTAATGTGCTTGGTACTAAACTTGGAGAGATTATGGGGCTTTCTTTTGTCATTAGCTCTGGCAGTCTCTTATGATTGCAGTTACTTGCTGTCAAAATGCTCATGGTCAAATGGTAAAAATACTAATCTTTGTGAAGATACGAACGTTATTGGGATTTTTTCGCCACTAGTTTTTCTTTACGTGGGTTTCGATTTCTGAGTCACTTCTAAAGGCTTGTTGGTGTGCCACTGGTTTTCCGGGGTTTATGTTGCTGCAGTTGAACTTTTGAAGAGTCTTAGGTATTCCCGATCGATAAATACTCTGGCAATAACTGGCCATTACAGCCATTTAACCTTAAATTCCCTAACCGTAATAGTTCTGGGTGCACATGGTTTGATATTCTTACACGTGCCTTTGCTGCGGCCTGTTTATGGTCAGATTTCATGAGGGTACCCCGGAAAGTGCGCACATGCAGCATATTAGAGCAGTGTCCTTGGTCGATTTCTAGGATTGTTAGCTTGTTCGATAGTAATTGCACTCCTTCACCTCCCTTGTGTGAGTGGTTTGTTGCAGAAATTGAAGTGCTTGTCTGAAATATAACTTATCTGTTCCGTACTGATCCCTATTTTTAGGTGTACATTTTTTACATGCACATATGTATCAGGGCAAGTATTACTTTTGGAGAATTAAAAAAAAAAATGGGTCTTCCAATTCCCTTATATCTGGGGTCTGTGGGTTCACAATTCGAAGCGAAATCAGAATTTTCATTCTAACCCAAAAATTGACGGTACTTCATTAATGGCCGATTTAGTAAAAAATCGATTTTCTCGAAAACGGTTCTAACGATTTTGCTAAAATTTAACATTTGAGTTATAGGGGACATATGCTAACAGATGGAGTACCAAGTTTTTCCAAAATGTGCGCAGCAAATTGAGTTCTGGTATTACAATGGACAGAATATTGAATCTGAGTGTTCCGGAATTTGGAAATTTACTTTTTTATGAAAAAGAAAAAGGAAAAAAGGCGTTTAATACGGCAAGGCTCCTAGCAGTAACTATGTAAAGGGTTTTTCAATAGGAACATAACAATTTTGTATTTTAATACAAACGCACCCCTAAACTTTTTTTTATGATCTGTCAATGTCAAAACGTCAATCAAAGATTATATTTTTACCACGGTGAAGTTCACCAATTATTAAAAACTGGTCGCAACTTTAAGATAGGAAAATCCTGAATTTCATCGAAAAATCTTCAGCGATGAAGCTCATTTTTGACTTAATGGCTTTGTCAATAAGCAAAATATGCGTTACAGTAACAAACTCTCATGTGCTTCAAGAGACTCCATTTCATTCGCAAAAAGTGACCGTGTGGTGTGGATTTCATGCCGGAGGTGTGATTGGACCGTATTTTTTCGTCGATGAAAATGATCGCCATGTTCGCTATCATGCCATGTTGGAAGACTATTATTGGCCAGAATTGGGTGGACATGACATCTGTGATATGTGGTTCCAACAAGATGGTGTCACATGCCACACAGCTGATCAAAAAATTGATCTATTGAAGGGGAAGTTCGGTAGTCGTGTAATCTCGAGAAATGAAGGCCAGCTCGCTCATGCGATTTAATGCCGATGAATTTCTTTTTATGGGGTTACGTCAAGTCGTTGGTTTATGCCAACAAGCTAACAATGTTAGAAGAGCTCAAGAACAATATCAAACGCGAAATTGTCAACGTTTCGGAAGATATGTGTGGAAGAGTGGTGGAAAATTTTCTCCAAAGAATCGATCTCTGCAAACGTGCTCGCGGTGGTCATATGAACGAGTTCGAATTCCATACTTAAATTGAACATGAGTACTACACCTGGAATAAATTTCAGCCCAATATCTCAACTATTCTGTGTTTTATTTAAATACAAAATTGTTATGTCCTTATTGAAAAACCCTTTATATATGTACACACATAAGTATGCATGTATTTCTCTTCCCTCAACATGGGTACATAGATATTTCTAATAACATTGTAACATTAAGTACATTGTGTGGGTGACGAGGCTCAAACATTAGACACAAGGTTCTAATACAACAATTTTTCCACGGTTCAATCTCTTGCAAAAGTCCCGACAAAGATCGGAGAGTGAAATTGTCATAAGAAGCTTCTCTCAATCGTCTAAAATTGACTTGGAAACGGCATTAAATTGTAAGCTCCTACCATTTGTGTATTGCACAGCAAGAATGACTGCGAGAAACAGGGTCAGGTCCTGTAGGGGCTGTTAGCGTCAAAATATTTATTTCTATTTTTCAATCATTTATGCTTAAAAACAAATATCTTCATTTTTTAATTAATTAGAGGATCTCTTGTCTTCTGAATTCTGATTCCCTTTATTGCCAAGGTACTGACCCCGGCTAGTTCAAGAACACTCAATTGTAGGGGTGTCATACTTTACTCTAAATACTAATACTATATCAAACTATGTTCATAAAATTGTTAACAGAGACAAATTAAACACATACACTGATACCATTCTACATATTGTACGAGTATAACTGTAGCATATATATAATTGCTGTAATAAAATATTGTATTGAATATCTAATTTTGTTGTTGCTCGCGTATAAGTTAAGCATGTGTTAAATAAGTTTGCATTTGTAATTATTACTGTTGTTTCGATATTTTGATTTTGTATTTTTTTTTTCTTTTGCTTTTTGATTATGTAGGAGTAAAACACAAGTTGCTACCCCAATTTGTCCGGAAGGGGGGGACAGTAGTAGCTCCGAAAGGTAGGTTTGTTTTTTTTTAATAAAACTTTTTTCCTACTCTTACTTTTAACTTTGCTATACTCTTTCTTGCTTTGCTAATTTTTTTTATTTACAATTTTCTTTTAAAAAAATAATAAATTCTCACTTAAAGGCAAGAAACTGTGGAGGGCCTACTGAGTAATACACCAGAAGTTCTCGAAAATATCGCACTGTCAGCATTAAAAAATGTTATACAATCTTCGCCAACAGCCAGTTCGTCAAGCGCAACAACAATAACAACACCAACAACAGCACCAACAACAACAACAACAGACGAGACAACAATACCACAATCGAACTTAGAAGAAAACATAAGTGAAGCATCAAATTTGTCAGCTTCAAATACAAATACTGTTTCAAAGAAGTCGTCTAGCTCGAGTGATACCCCACGGGAGAGTGTAACAAGTCAAACGCAACAAACAACATCGACTAAGCTAAGTGATTCACAAACTTCGCTGGGCAACAGTTCGAAAACAGATTCTGCAAATACCGAGGTGAGTGAGCTTTGTAGGTATTGTGGGATCAAATTATCGACATCGATTTGGGTACATAAAAAATAAATAACAGCTCATACAAGACTGGCCTAGGTTCTTGCAGACGTTCGTGTCGGGACCTACGGTTTCTGAAAGGCAATTTTTTCGATTAAGAGACTATTTTAGTCTCGAATGTTTGTCAGTTCGCGATACGTGGAACAGTGAGACATGTTTTTTTTTGTGTTTCCTGGGGTTTGAATCTTGAAAATTGCACTGAACCACGACGCCCACGTACATATCCTTTGGTGATGAATGAATGAACTGTCGGAACGAACAAATATTGGCCCAGCGAAATAGCTATTAACAAATTTTCAACCTTGTAGCAGTACTCCGGACATCGTTCTTTACTTCATTTTATCAGCATTTGTGTGGTAGTCTATCCATACCTGCACCGATGTTGCCGTTTATAGAAACTATAAAGCTTCTTTGAGTGAAAAATCTGCGTATTCTCACTTGGCAAACTTACAGCTCATGTATTCAGTTTGTGTCGGTAGATTCGCAGTCTACATGATTTCAGGGCTGCCACTTGTCTAACATTCTTTGAAGACACCTATGTATTAAAACTACATTGTCGGCACACAAAACTTTTCATGCGGTTATTCTTTGAATGTTTACTGTTAGGTAATTCATCCTCACGGTGCACAACATAGGACCTAGTGTTGATCCTTGGCATACTCCCTCTCACTACTAATAGGAATCGATGATATCCTGGAACTCGGCAGGCTAACAAAACGTTTTCGCGATCTCTTTACATTATAGTTTTTCACACCATAGCTCAAAAACACAACATTCTCCAAAACATTCTAACTCAAACATTATCAAACGAGGGGCACATAATGTGCTCAATGCAGGCTTAAATGTAGAGTGATAGTCCTACATCTAGTCTACAACCAAACCACACAATGGACTAGTTGAAGAAGACTTTTATTTTTCCACAAAAGGTCTTCCATGTTTTCAGGATTTCATTGGATGAGTTCCAGTCTAGCAAGTCCCTAGTACACTTGGATTGATTACAAAGCCTCATACAGTACGCGCAGAGAGTTCTTGTGAAATGTTTTTATTTAAACTTGAGAAGTTGACCTTCTACCTATGAAGGCCCCAATATAAATAGTGTCAATAAGTAAGTTGTTTGAAGTCGATGATAACAATACATATCAGATATGCGCTGATAAATAAATGACCCCATATATATATGTATGTATTTGTTAGCATATTAGCTATGAACTTCTTAAACTCCGAGCAGTGTGATATTGGAAACGGGACATAAAAGACCATAAAAAACGAGTGAATAGAAAAGTTCGTAAAGTTCAAATTAAAGTACTTCTTCGTCGGCGGCCAATCCCACAAGCGGCGCAGCAGCAAGGCAGATACGTGGGAGAAGTATTTAACATTAGATGTGCGAGCACGTACACGTTATATATTTTTTCGACGGAAAGTTGTGAACGATACAAGCAATAAAAAAAGAAGGTTAAATTCTAAAAAAAATATTTCTACGTTTGGCGCCCGACTTGATATACCCTTATCGAATCTGTTACAAACAACCAAAGCATAATAACAATAACAATGTTACTAACAAGCATTACTGCTCTAAGATAACATAAAATAGGTTAACTGAAAGTACTTTTGAATTGTAGTGAAATATTCAATATTCTATCAAATTAATTTATTATGAACAAATTGCTGTCATTGTGTCGTTTTAAAACATCGAGAACTGATGCATTTTTAAATAATCTTTTAAAATATTCGTTATGAGTGAAGAGTTTTATAGACGCGGAATATGATTCGTGTCTATTGTGAAAGTGTATGTTGGAGAATCTTCCTTTTGAAGCAGGTGCTGGTGAGTTATGGCTATGTGCCCCAAGCTCACAAAATTCGTGTTCATGGATATCGAAATGGATGTGAGGTATACCAGGTGAGATCTGTTTGTGTACTTTTGAATCACTAAGTTGATTAGTATTATGGAATGAAATGAAATGGTCAGAAATCTCTCCAAGTGCCAGGGTATAGCTAGCCGAAAGTGGATGTCTTAGCTAGATTGCTGAAAATAATGACAAATTTTAAATTGTTTCCATCTAATTTAGAACATATATTCAAATAAAAGTTTTAGTTGGTTAATGTAGAAATGTACAATAATTTCTATTAATACTTAATACTTGCTACGTTTCAATGAAGGTTGCAAAATACTTTCAAGCAGAGTGTAAATGGAACACATAAGAACGCAAAACATTTTTTGCTGCCCGAAAAGTATGCAAATTTCAAATCTCGCAGTCCGAGAAGTATGCAAATTTAAATTATTTAAAAGTTCTACAGGTAACGGTTTTATTGGCTGAAAACACGAAATGTCCATCTAGCGGATGATGGCAATAGCATAACAAAATTCAAAAATTCTAATCCATCTGGCGGAAATCATTCGAGTAAGCACTACTGTCGAAGTACTTTTTTTAGAGGCTGAAGCGTTTAATTAATTGAATCTGGATTTCAATCCGGTTACATCTGCATAACAGAGTGGTTGAAGGTTTCTGTTGATATTCTTCAAGCGATAGTTGATAACAAAATGATGATGAACTTCTCAACGGCGACTCATTTAATCTATAAGCTTGCTACTCTTTTCAACTTATCCGCCTCTACAACCAAACTGTTATCATTTTATTTAAATAATCGCGTCTAAGCTATTCTCCACAACCACTCAAACTCTCTTCTTTCTTATTTGTTAACAGGGGTGTGCAACATTTATTCCAACTGTGCAACGATTGTTGTAAACAAATTAAATGAAAAGAAACTGTCCATCTTAGATTACTGGCTTGCTAAGAAAAGGCACTACGAATCTCGTTAAATCTTAATCAAATACTAACTCTATGTGACTCATTAACTCAGTCTGGAAGGATCGTGTGATAATCTATCCCTCGAATTTTGGAAAATTGTTAAATAAACAAATACGTGTAACCCAGTCGTGCAATTTATTTCTGACTGAAAAACTGTAACTTTGTTTAAAATGTGTACTAGTTTTTTTTTAGTAGTTATAGTATAAAAAGTAGTGACATCTCTAAACCCAATTTTTTGACCTCGTAATGGTCGTAGCAGCTCAGGAGGTGATACAATTTATTTTCTTGTCTTAAACTAAGGAATTTATCGCCACCTTTTAACCCGAGACACCCTATACGAGTATACTGTGTAGCGTAGTGTACTTTTATTATTTCTCTATTTTACAAACTATGTGTCAAAATTAATATGTTCTGTGGGATAGTGTATAGCCATACAGAAAAGTTACAATCTATCTGGAAAGAATCGCATGATAAGGATATCGTATGTATTATTTATCCAGCCCTAAAGAAGTGGGCGTGGCGTTATGAATTTGTCGTACAATGAAATCTTGCTACTTATGAGTTATTCCCTTGTTTTTTTTTTGGAGAAAAACTATTGAAACAACTTTTTCCAAATAAAAAGTAGGCGTGGTTGTCACCATTTATTTTCAACTTTCTAAAATAATGTCCCGTGAGACACACGAATATACCGCTTCCGTAAGCCTAATTTTTCGATTGAGAAGCTTCTCATGACAAATTTTACTCCGAGAGGTAAGATTGTGAAAAAAACTTTTTTTACGTCATGTACTCTAGCGACTGAAAGACTGAGCCACGACGTCTAGATGCAATGTCCACTTGTTATTGTATAGTTGCATTAAAAGGGTTAATATTAAAAAAAAAATAGTCTTTCTAGGCAAATGAAAAAAAAAAAACATTTTTTTCGCACCCTATCATCAATAATCGCAAAGCTTTTTCCCCTCCAACTTTAATCTACCACATTCTCTGAATTCGCCGCAAACATAATAAAACCTCACATGGTAGCGCTTCCGATGGTTTATAGGAAGCCGACGACGCGAATCACTGCTATCAATATCAGTAATTTTTTTGAAGTCAGAGATAGCAATTTCAGCTTTCCTGATAAATAAATTAACACCTGTTGCCAGTCCGTTTGTTAAACATTTGTTAGCAAGCTTTGTCATCTATCGCTTCGAAGGTAGCAAGTTAGTAATTAACTAGTTGAACTCCGAGTAGTGTGTTAACGGGGTGAACTACATAAAAGACCGTACAAAAAACAAGAGAATAAAAAACTTCACGATTGGATTGTCTGATGAAATTAAAGAAATAAATATCTACAGTGCCTTTAATACGTTGAATCTATGATTGCAAGTTCTTATCGTATTCCATTACTTCTTCGGCGGAAAATTGTAACCGATAAAAGTAATATAATAATATATATTTAAAAATTTGTAATTTTGCGCTCCTACTGATATTTCCGTATCAAAGCGGTTACCGAGAACTAGAGCAAATAAATTGTGTACACATTTGTCTCAATACATTAACCACTGATAAGATATTAAAAGTTGGACGTTAAAAAAGGGAGGAACAGTGTTGAATTGTATAAATTGAAAAAGCATGGACAAATTGATTAACAGACTGCTGATCAATTAAAAGTCTCAATTTACAGTCTATATAACAAGTGAGTTCACTATTATGTATAATTCAAAAGCAAAAACACATTTTTATTCAGTTATGAGTCATTAGAGTTTAGTACTAAACTCTCATATATGAATAGTTATCAATGCGATAAGCCTTTAAAAACAGCGGTTGGATAAGTTATTCAAAAGCATGTTATGCTTAGAAGACTATTTCTCCTGATTGTACAATCAGTTTCTAAGGCATACGAGTATAGAGCTGCTATATTTGTTTTGAGATGATTTTTCATAAATTTAGTTAGCAACAAGGCTTGGTCTCTGTGTGACTGACAATTTATTAGGAACACTTCGTTTTGCACGTCATTTAATGATATTTTCGGAATTGAATTGAAAATTATTGGGTTGTTTAATAAGTTTTGCGGTTTTTTTCTTGGAAGTACTGTTTATCGCTTGAGAAAAACTATGTGTATACCGTTGTGGGAATTTTTTTGTTTATTCCAATAGAGAGGGTTATTCTCTACATTGTTACGAGAATTTCTTTTGATCGGACGTGTTTTAACTGGTCAATATTTTTTTTTTTTAAATGGAGGATACAAAAGTGTATTTTCGGCATATTTTGCTTTTTTTATTTAAAAAAAGTGTCAAAGCAACGGAGGCACAACGAGAGGTTTGCAACGTGTATAGAGATTCGGCTTTAAACTCTGACACTTGTCAGCGTTAGTTTACACGCTTTCGTTCAGGAAATACAGACCTTTCTGATGCTTGTCGCTCTGGACGTCCAACCACCACAGACGACGATCAAATCTTGGCTGCAGTTAGCGCTGACAGGCATTTGGCGACACGGGAGATCGCTCAGTGGTTTAACATCGCCCATACAAGTTTCGCAGAGATTGAAAAGGCTTCGAATGTCGAAAAAGGTGGATGTTTGCGTTCCTCACGAACTCAGTGAAATAAACATTATGGATCGCATAATGGTCTGTGAGTCTGTGAGAACTCCCTTGAGCCTTTTCTGAAAAGAGTGCGAGACGATGAATGGATCGTTTGCAAAAAACATTCGGCCTAAGAGGTCATGGTGCACTCCTGGTGGAACACCCTAATCGGGCGGTAAAAAAGATTTGCATCCCAAAAAGGTTATGTTGACCTTTTGGTGGGATTGGCGAGGTATACTGTACTTTGAGTTGCTTCCACGCAATCGGACAATAAATGCCGTTAAATATTGATCTCAGCTCTATGATTTGAAACAGGAAGTGGAAGAAAAATGGACAAATGGACAAAACAAAATCTGAATTCCTTTCGCTGGGAAGTTGTGCAGCACCCACCGTACTCTCCAGACCTTGCGCCTTCTGACTCTCCAAAACAATTTCAACGGAAGGCAATTTGATTCCGAAGATAAGATCAAAACGTACCTGGAAAACTTTTTTACTCATAAGTCTGGTGACTTTTACAAAAGAGGCATTATGTCTCTTCCAGAAGGTTGGAAGAAAGTAATAGACCATGATGGACAATATCTGATAGATTAAATGTAAGCTTTTATACCGAAAATGTGCGTTTAACTTTAACCCTAAAAAAACCGCAGAACTTATTCAACAACCCAATACATACGAGTACCAATGCAGTAGCAAACATTATTAAATTTAACTTTATTGCATTTCGAAACAGTAGTCATACCATTTCTTAGATATGTTTACTTGTTGTCTTTCACCAGTGATTCGGAATTTCTTTTCGAGTTTTTCCACATCCTTGCTGTCGTTTTACTTTATTTTACTTTAGATGGCGTTACTGTCCTTGGTGGACCTGGGCCTCAACCAGCCAGCTCGATTTTGTACTAGCCGCCTTCAGATTTGTACACGAAGTTGGATGAGTTCCCATTCAACTAGTGTACGCTACCTTAGGTGAGGACTTTCTTGAGCGCGTAGTTGCATTTATTTCAATTCGCTCTACATGTCTTAGCCATCTTCTGACTAGGTCAATGTTGCTGTATAACCAGTATAGTTCATTGTTGTATCATCGCTTGCATTCCCCGTCGATACAAACGGTACCAATAATCACTCGAAGAATTTATCTTTCAAAACAACCAAGGACTGTAGCAGGACTGATGATGAGGGTCTTATATAAAGTCACCTAAGTGCGATCAAGAAGAGTGATGCTTCGCTTACGAGTAGTCTCTGCGCTTGTGTCACTATTCGAATTAAGAGCGTCCAGTTCCAGGTCATTAACTACTTCGAAATTGTAGCTGTCTATTGTGATGGCAGCATATATTTTGTTTTTCATCTATAACCGTTAAACCCCTTTACGCCGCTTCTGTCCTTGCTGTCGTTTACTTCTATTAAAAGTAGAAATCATGATAGTAAAACCTACTTTAATATTGGTCCTCAATCATTAAACTTCTCCAGTCAGCATGATCCCTTGCCAGCTGCTTCAGTTGTGTATGCCAAGATGGTTGAGGTCACCCTCGACTTGCGCAAACCAGATAAGATGAGATTTGAATCTACTGCGTAGTCCGTTTGCGATGGATTGGAAGGCATTCCGGTCTGGAGTGTAGATGTCCATCCGCTCTACATGCTCTAGTCTACTTGAGCAGCGAAGGCATATTCTTTTCAAAAAGTCAACGTCGCTGAACAGTATAGTTCGCAATTGAATCCAGAGATGTGCCGAATATTTGCATCCGTATCCGTATCCGAATCCATCTCTTATGTCATGGATATTACACGAATACTTTGTAAATAGATAAATCTTATATTCGTTATTCTTACTGTTAAGTTGCAACCATAATCGATATTTTATGCATACGAAATGTAGGTTTTGCCTGTGATTGCGATTGTTTCTTAAATTTGGGAAATATCCATCAATTATGTCTCCCTTTCTCCTTGGTCCGATTTGGGGCCAAAACGACAGATTCAATACAGAAACTCGTATAACCGAACAAAATTGCGGATCGCTTATGCACAAAGTGAGGTAAAAAATTAAACAAAAGCAATATATCTAAAGTACCACATGTGTGTGCTACTCTATTATATTTTTCTTGTCATAATATTAGTTTCATATTATTGAAATTCCATTCAATTGGGATGTGGATTGATCAACTGGGACACACTTGTAACTCAAGATTTTGTTGTTGGTTTTAATTTTTTGTTTAAACTTCTGTAGATAAAATATTCTCGGAAATAATCCATATCCGTGGATGTAATATTTTTATGATCCGGCACATCCCTGGTTGAATATTCTCCTCCATATACATAAATTCAAGAAGACTCCAAGAGTGCTTTTTTGATGAAGTCCACACTTCTGCGCCATACAGTAGTACCAGAATGACGAGTGTTTTATACAGCGTCTCCATTGTTCCTCTCGAAAGGGCCTTACTACACCATTGCCTTCTTAGCCCGTACAAGTGGGGAAGAGTGATTCTGCACTGATGTCATTGACAGAGTTAACAGCAGAGCTTAGGTAGACAAAATCTTTGACTACCTCGAAGCTATATCTATGCATCGTGAGGTTTTGGCATTTTGACATTTATAACCATACCAGTAACCGTTTCTGAGTCGATACTAGCGAACGCTAGTAACTTCTCGTTTTGTTTTTCTGATTATGTCGATGCGCTTTTTTTTTTTTTATAATCTGCGCGCGCCGAAGGGGATATGAATACCCTTAAACTGTTTCAGGGCACGGGCGTCGGGGAAAAAGGGGAAGAGGAACAGAGGAGGAGCCTATGCACGTTAGCTTTGAATGTTTGAAGGTCGTAGTGATGGGGAAATACAGAGCCTGGTAGATCATTCCACATTCGTGTTGTTCGGCTTATAAATGTATCCCTATATTTGACAGTACGACCGAAGTTTGGCTTTAGAGTAAACTGATGTGCATTCGAAGCATGCCGCATATTGCGGGTGGAATTTTGAAGGGGAGGAATGCAACTGGTTATTTCACTGGAGCATTTTTTGTAAAAAAAACGATAAAACAGGGAGAGACAGGAGACATTTCTCCGATGTTCTAGTGAATGAATGGAATTCAAAATGTCTCTATCACCTATAAGTTTTAACGCACGATTCTGTACCCTATCGAGAATGTGCAGAACGGTCGTGGGTGCACCGGACCAGATATGGGCGTTATATTCCAGCTTAGGGCGGATGAATGCCTTATAAATTGAGGCCAGATCAGACGGGGTAAAATATTTCTTGCACCGTTTAAGGAATCCTAGACATTTTGCAGCATTTTTGGCGACCTCGTTCCATTGGAGATGGTAATTAATACACATACCGAGAATGGCAAGTCTCTTGGTTTCAATGGTGCAAGTACCATCCATGGATAATGGTTGAGGGTTTTGGTTTCACTTGGGAGACAGAAGACATTGTGTTTTGGTTAAACCCCATTTAATTATGGTGTCCAAGTCGGAATTTAACATACGCTGCCGTTCCCCTTCTACGGCCGAAGAGCAAGGACGTGAGTTAGGGAACGAATATGAAAAACTGAGGGTACTGTCATCAGCGAAGGAATGGATTGGATTAGAAGTTGCAGACAAGAGATCATTTATAAAAATGAGAAAGCATTTATTTGGTGAATTGCAGACTTGAAGCCGTCCAAAACAACTTGTATTGAACGCCCCGAAAGGTAATTTCTAATCCATTGAAGAAGAGACTCATCGACGCCATATGCACGCATTTTCGACAAAAGAGCCTGATGCCAAACTCTGTCAAATGCCTTTGAAATATCAAGCGCAACCATCTTAGTTTCGCCGAAGTGATGGAGAGATTGGTTCCGCGCTCCGCGTAGCTAAGTAGTTGTAGGGACTTGCGAAAGACAGTGCTCGATGTGTTAGCCTGGGAGTTTGTCGCTATCTATTCCAGTTGTCTTGCCTCAAACCTCTGGTGGTATTGTAGCTCTCAGTAGTGTTTTTTTTCCAACCATTATAATGAATTTAGTAGGTATGCCAAAACTAGGCACTGCACGATTCAGCTCGTCCCTATCCACGTTGTTATACGCGGCCTTGAAATTGATAAACCGGTAGTGGTTAGCAATTTGGTATTCTTGAGTCTTTTCCAGGATCTGGGGTAATGTAGAGATTTGGCCAATTGTCGATTTTACAGGGTTAAAACCGAACGGATTGGGGCCAATCAGAACGTTGACAAGTGGTTTTAGACGCTCACGTATTACACCTTTCAGTATTCTGTAAGCGCTGTTCAAGAGTCTTATATCTCTTTTTTTTTGGCGCAGTTGAGGCGGTCTGTGAACCAAATAAGTGATGTTTGTTGAAGGGGATACTTTACTATACTTACATATGGTCTCAGCTAGCAGCGTTGTTTTATTAAAGTTTGGCTATAACTGCGTTGATTTCTGTGAGGATGGTTGATTGGAAGAATTGGTCATTATCCAAATTGCGACGACCAGATTACTTGGCAGCGGAATTTTGGCTTTTGTCGACGTTTAACAGTTCGAAATAGTTTGTGCAGATTTTCGATATCGCCTGTGTTTCTACTATGGTGATCCCATCTTTGTCTTTGCAGGCCTAAAACAACGGTATAGAAGCCATAAACTATGCGATATATAGGTACATATGTACCTTGGTTGATTATTCCATTCCTTTATGGAATAAACAAACATACACTTATTGACTTATACATATATACTACATAGATAGATGATATTAATCGTTGGTACGCATTTTTGTTCGCCCCACTGTTCTGATTGGAGCTATTTAGAGAATTATTTTCCAGTGTTAACTGTATTATAAATAAATTTAAAATCATTTCGCACTCCAACGTTAATCGTTGAACGTGTCCAAACGCTCTGATGTAATATTTTTCACTCTTCTGTGCTAAAGCATTGGTTTGTTTAATAAAAAAAAAAGAAGTGTTTTAGTGTCTAAATTTTAATTATTTTTTTTTTTAGGATTCTGCAAGCAAATCGAGTGACAGTTCATCACTCTATGCGTCTGCTGAAGCTTTAAAAACTACTTCGCCACCTGATCCTACCGAAAAGCCCAAAAGTGCATCGAAAATATCGGAACGTGCCAAAAAGAAATCCTGGTACAACGTAATCTATCCATCATACAAATCCAGATCGAAAGACTTTAAAAAACTGTTCAAAGAAGTGCCAAGTGACGAGCGATTGATTGTTGGTAAGTTGTCTGTGCAGTACTTATAAATGTTCCTATTAAAAACGACCTAACTATGTTTACACAGATTATTCGTGTGCTCTTCAACGTGACATACTCGTACATGGTCGTCTATATGTCTCGCAGAATTATCTCTGCTTTCATGCCAACATCTTCCGATGGGAGACATATTTAAGCATCAAATGGAAGGATGTTACATCCATAACTAAGGAGAAAACCGCATTAGTCATTCCGAATGCAATTTCCGTATGCACAGAGAAAGAGAAGCATTTCTTTGCATCGTTCACTACTCGAGACAAGGCGTTTTTGATGCTCTTTCGAGTATGGCAGAATACATTAATGAACAAGCCCATACTCCCGCAGGAGATGTGGCAATGGGTGCATAATTGCTATGGCGATGAATTAGGTTTAACCACAGATGACGAGGACTACATTGATCCATTGACTATACAAGATTTACCAAACGAAAGCGATAGTCTATACGAACAGAGTTGCAACGACTTTCAGCTGCAGTTATCACTTAAGAGTAATCGAAGTAGTAGCAATAACAACAACAACACGAGTAGCTCGGAGAAAGCAAGTGACACCAATAGTGGTGGAGGAACAGAAAGTGGGAAAGATAAAGTGAAAATGAGCTCCAAGGAGATAAAACTTATGAATATTAGGCCGGATGAAAGTCCTAAGGCAGGTGCTGGAGTATCGGGTAGTAGTGGAGCTATGCCTCCAAGTGGAGAAACAACTATTGGAGGAGGAGGAGGAGGAGGTGGAGAAGGTGCGAAACGGAAAGTTTCGAAAAACTCTCGACAGCGTGATGAGAGTTTAAATAAGAATTCTGAAACATTGCCAACAGATATGTCCGATTCAAGTGATTCCGAAGAGAATAATATTCCGTTAGTAGTTTAAAGAGTTGGTGTTTTTTTTTAAATTCTTTAATTTAGTATCTTTTCTTTTTATTGCAGTTTTGTGAGTACGGTTGAATGCACATCGACACACGAAGGACGTCAATTAGTGCACACAATACTTCCCATAAACATAGACACGTTATTCAATTTGCTATTTTCGAAATCGAAATTTCTACTAGAATTCCATGAAATGAGAAAATCAACTGACCTGGCACTTGGCGATTGGGTAACGAGTTCGGCGGGTGTAAAAACACGCACTGTCAATTTGACGGTTATGTTGGCGCAGTCTGTTGGACCTAAAACTTCTAAGGTAAGCAGAAAAGTGTTTATGTATATAGAGCAATACTAATTCAACTACACAAGTTCCTTAGAATTAAAATGCGACTGCGAAGCGTTGACCAATTTCGAAATTTCGAAAATTTAGGGAGTTTTATCTTTTCCGCGTTGTTTGGAAAAATGAAGTTCTTCTGCCCTCAGGGCCCAAATTAGTACCACTAAAATTTCGTACAAATTTCGACCTAACACGATTGTTAAGGGAGGGAAGGGAATAATTTGAATAAATTCCATTATACCAGGTGATGGTCGTAGTAATTAATTTAAGAGGTGAACAATCCGACCCTCTTAAAATAGTCAATAGAATGATGTACCCATATGCTATGCTATTGCCATCTTTTGGAACGTGTTCTATATTAGACTAGACAAGGCGCTGTAAGAAAACGGAAAACTAGCACTCCTGTCCACTGACATCAGCAGTGACTTTATTTACAATCAAAATAATATAAATAAGTAATGTCCGCTATACAAATTTCTGCTCATAGTTATCGTAAACGATAATATTATGAATAAGGAGGCATAACATGAAGTCAAAGATACAACATTAACTACACAGATAAAGCATTCCGTCTTATGATCGATAAACGTAGCATCGTACTGTGTCTTTTGTGAATAACAACTACATCTATTAGAGAAGAGCGTAAACTATCTAAAGGGTTTCGATATAGTATACTCGATGGTCTTGGTATAAAATATCAATTAACTGGGAAAAGGGTGAAATTATTCGAGGCTGTGCTCAAAGCTTCTGACGAAATCTCGCGTCAGATTGTTTTCAAACAATGGCCTGAAATGTAAGTAGCCTAGATCCGTCGCATAGACGCAAAGCGCTAATGCCCTGACCATTGCCATAGCCAACTTTCAACGCTTCAAAGTTGGGCGACAGTAGGCTGATTATGTTGATAGCTTCTGCTACGTAAGAAATGTAATCAATAATCACTAACATGGTGAAGTGCGGGGATTCAAGAGGTATTCGCGCCTTCTTCCTGCGATTGCCAAAATAAAAGCTAGAATAATTTTGGGTTGGATCAAAGAATACCTTGATTCAACACTCGATGTCGAACAAGCAGGTTTCCTCTCGGGATTCTCTGGCATCGACCATGGTGAGACCTTGCGGAGCAACGCGTCACTTCACCTGTTTTTAAGCAACTTCGAGAAAGCCTTTGACAGAGTAAACCAGAATTTCACCAGGGTTGCCTTGTGAGGTATCCACTGTTATTCTTGGCCGTTGTCAGTGATGTTCTGCGTACAACTATTACGAATGAAAGAAGGGAATAAAAACATCTACATATGTAGACCTCGCTGACGATATTTGTTTGCTGTCTTACAGAATAATTGACTTGCAACAAATAGTCTATAGTCTACAAGCTGAAGAACATTAATATGGCCAAAACAGAAGCACTCAGCCTTTCAAACTCCACCTCACATGTATGTAAACATTACATTGACTTACAGGCCGAATCACATATACCTAGGAACCATCATTTGACGAAGAATATGGCAATGAAAAACCTCTTTTTGGCCTAGTGGTTGGATAAACTTAGATTTTCTTCGTTTCTCTTTTGTGCTCCGTTAACACCGTTCAGGTTAGAAGCAAATACACAATCCATTACACCGTAGCCACCCTTGTCATCCTGTTACACAATCTGTCAGAAAAGTGGATTGTCCAAAGTAATCATGGCATAGAACAGTTGAGGATGAATCGAGTACATTAGAAATGAGCTGAAAAGAGATGAAACGCGTTTACGAAACTAGAAAATCGACATTGCTAAATCCCCCGAAGTGCATAATTCTCAATTCCACCCAACGGATCGGAGATTCCCTTCCCTCATTCCAATCACTTTCACTTTAAGTTGGTATTTGTATGTTGAATGAATTACGTTCTACGATAGGGATGAATATGTAGTAACAGACGCAGATGCGGATGCCAAATGTAAAAGCGACTGTATTCAATAATTATAAAACAAATATGGAAGTAGTAATAATAGGCTGACTTTCAAGAATTGTAAAAACTGTTTGTCATATTTTGTTCAAAAACCATTATTATTTGAGTGCTTGCAAGTGAAGAACAAATTTATACACAAATCGAGGAACGAAAGTCAAGGTATATTGGTCACACACTCTGAACTTATCCCCAAGACACACACCTTACGATTTGGAATGCTACTTAATTTTAAACCAACAGATCTGGTCCACCAAAAGAATGTCTGAAAATTGATAATTCGAAATGAACCAATGTTGGGAAAATGAACAGCTCCTAACAGAGATAAAAACGCTACATGAGTGCTATATGTTCCCAGCAGGAGTGAGTGTGGAGACAAACAAATTAAACGAGAAGTAAAGAGTGGATGTACGTAATATTTGTTGGTTAAAAAATACATCGCTTTGTCACATTTTTAAGAAAAAAAAAAAAAAAAAAAAAGAAAACGATACTAATAAGCTCGATAAAGTCGAGATCAGTTTTAGTTGTCTAGATACACGAATGCCAATAAACCGTTGAATCAATGTCGGGCCAAATACAGCGAACGGAAACGAAAAACGGCTCGTTGTACATTATGTCTTGTAATAAACAATGCCTCACGTGAGATAGTAGTATACTAAACATTTTCCATGGCCAATAGGTGAGTCAGAGTATATTATCGTGCAATTATCAGTGCAAATAATATGTAGATTGACTCATCTAATTTTATCATAGGAAACGAAAGAAAGGGTTCAATAGCCTCTTTTTGTTGACGAAAACGTGCGGGCGGTTTGTTAAATATGTTTTGCTCTATATCGGCATTAAAATTTGCATTTGCACTCTAAGCAGAAACCTCTTTTTTTTGGCGTGGTGGTTTGAGAAACTTGAGATTTCGTTTCTTGAGATTTCGTGGCTCTTGGTTGCTGTTCACCCTATAAGCGAACATACTACCCATTACACCGTAAATGATTATTCTGTATCGATGGAGGCAATATTTTCTATATAATTTAAAAGAACGATTAGACTACATTCATGAGACAACTGTTGGTTTGTTACGATATTGGCCCAACGATGGTGTACAATCATCACGATCACCACCACTAAATGATACTCTTTCTTAAAAATTAAACTATTTCCGCTTTTAGGCACTGCCTTTTTTATCAAAGGACTTTGAATCCAATGCATGTCAAAATATAAGAAAGAATTATAGAACATAAAAGTTTGCTAGCACTCCTGCGGTCCGGTATTAAAGTTGTAACCCATTTCTGTATCTAAAATTGAAAAATACGTAATTCACTTCGCCTGTGAAAGTCTCTTGAGTGTGCCAGTTATCCATGAATGGTCCTTCCTCATAACTATAGGGTGACCAGATAAAAACGATAGGAAAATAAATTTAAATGAAATAACAACGGTGTGAGATATCAAATTGATTATGGCTTTATTTTCAAGCTACATTCATGCCATTATGTATGGAATAGCACATAATTTAAATAGCCCCTTTGGCTTCGCAGGCAGTGCTTCAAGCGGTCGGTCCAATTTTTGATGACTCGGTCCAATATGTGCGGCGTTATTAGAATGTTGGCCACGAGCTCGTCCAAAGTGGTTGGCTTGTTAGCGTAGACTAAGAACTTGACGTAGCCACAGAGAAAATAATCGAGGGGTGTCAAGTCGCATGATCGCGGTGGCCAATTGATGAACGTTGCCGTAAGATGACCCAGTCGTCAAAATTCTGCTTCATCACTTCGAGCGTTGTGTTGCTTGTATGGCATGTAGCGCCGTCTTGTTGGAACCATAGCTCGGATACGAGCATATCGATGTTGTCGAGCTCTGACCACAAAAAATCGGTTAACATCGCTCTATACCGAGGACCATTGACACCATTACCGTCCTTCCTTCCTCATTTCGAAAGAAATATGGTCCGATGATGCCACCATGCCATAAACAGCACCAAACAGTCAATCTATGTGGATGCATTGATGCTTGGTCGAACACTTGTGGATTGTGGTAGCTCCTATAATGGCAATTTAGCTTGTTGATATAGCCGCTGAGCCAAAAATCGGCCTCGTCCGAGAAGATGATTTTTTAGCCAAAATCCGGATCTCCGGCCAACATTTCCAGCGCCCAATTAGCGAACTCTATGGTCGTCCGGCTTCAATTCTTGTGTCAGCACAATCTTATACGGATGTAGGCCCAAATCCAACCCCAAAATAAGCCTGGTTGACTTTCTGGCGATGCCCAATTCAGCTGATCTGCGCCGAATCGACATTTCTGGGTCTTATGGCTATGTTTTCTTCACTTCGCACCGATCTCTGTCTGGTTGGTGGCTTAAGGTACAAAAGAGTATACTCACGCTCAAACTTTTCTACGGTGTGATGATGACGACCGACCTCACAACGAATTTCACGTTGCGTATTTACAACTGAGCCGGAATTTCGATAATATTTTTTAATAATTTCCACACGTTCGGGAAGCGTCAAATAATGCATGATAAAATGTTAAACCATACTGAATATTTCGACAGCTGAATGTTATTGGTAAGTTTGACACCTGTTGAAACATATCAATTGGAAAAACTATCATTGCTATCTGGTCACCCTTTACTTAGTAGTCCTTCGTGTCTCTGACTTTGATAGTTATTTGTTGATGGTTCTCCCTCATGGTAGTGGATGATTGACAATCTCCTGTCTCTGAAAGTCATTCGTGGTTGGCACTCCGGAGGATCAAACTCGCATGGGTAGTATTTAGAAAACTGAGAGCTAAGTCAAATATGTTCGTATGTACATACTATATATAAGGGTACGTTTCGACCTGTGTGGACTACCACTGACCAATGTATTATAAAATTAAGAGCAAGCCAGAAATGTATGGAAGGTATACCGTTAAGGATTCGAATACACACTGAGGGAAAAAGTCATTGGGTCGGAAACTTAATGCGAACAACTGTCAACGTTATGAAAAGTCGAAAGAACTTTAAACTGCTCTTTAGGAAGGCAATCGTATTGTTTGTATGCGTGCTCACGTAATATTACACTCAGATAATGTGTTTACGCGAACCCCAGTAAAATGAACTGATACGTGACAAGAGAGAGAGAGAGAGAGAGAGAGAGAGTCGTTAAGATAATAAATTTATATAATAACTCGAGGAAAATGAATACAGTCGTCGTCATATGCGCAACAAATTTAATAATTGTATTACATTCTTTATTGTTATTAGTTAATATTATATCTTAATAACAAAAAAATGTTCTAACTTATTAAAAATAGTCTATGGTTTCAGGTCCACATTTTTCACCGTTTCCCCCTTTTCCACCTTCTCTTTATCTAATTTATTTATTGCTGCTTTAATTTTATCGAATGCACTAAATGTCAACGATGTTGTAATCGCACTTTTTATAATGGTTGGTTTAATACCTTTGAAAAGACCACTTGGGCCATCCTCATTTATGGTCTTGACAAAGCATTCTGTTAACTTGTTGCACGACGCAACAACTCCACCTTTGAATCCATGAATCTGCATTCGACGCTTTACGACATCCACAGGATAGGTCATTATATTAGATATCATACCTGCCCCAGCTCCGGCAGACATCAAAATTACCCCGGGCAATTCATTTTTTACCTTATAATCGGTTAAGCTGATTGCTAGAGTACAAAAATAGTTGTACAACATAAATCTGGTACCAATTAATGGACCGACTTGCAACGTAGCAGGCAATGAACCTTTGTATACTCCCCGCATGCCTTCCTCCTGAAAGATTTCACGTATAATTTTGAATGGACCTCCAACGCGTATTTTTTTTTCTTGTGTTATTAATTGGGTTTTTACTATTTCCAATGGCGATATTATAATAACCCCGAAGCTTCCGGTTAGAAAACCACAAACAAAATTTTTTATGTTCGGATACGATTCCAAAGTTGTTTTTCCGAGTGAATAATTGAATTGTTCATAGAGAAAGAATTGAATGGCTCCCTGAAAGAGGCCGGATATTTGACCAATCATATGTCCTTTCCACAATCCACGTATACCTTCTTTATTATACATATCTACGATAGCGTGTGTCATGGATCTATATCGATTGGGGTACACTTGTAGACGAACTTTCGTAACATCTAGCGGTTGACATACAGCTCTTGCTATCAATGCACCCATTCCTCCAGCAACAAGGTTTTTTGTTGCTTCTTTTCCATTGTCTCTTTCGGAGTTTATTGGATATTCCATTCTTTAAAAGTAAAACGTATTTTTTATATTGTGATTATTGGAAAATTTAAGTTACTTAAGTCATTTTTCTATTTAATTTCCTTTTACTTTATTCTTTTTGATAGATCTTCTAAAGTTTGAATTTTGTTTTTTTGTTTTTTTTTTTAATTTTTTTTTAAACATGATTTGTAGATGCTTGGTTTCTATTCCAAATGATTTTTAGTTCACTTGAAAAAAACAGAAGTACCAGTAGTACCAATATTTTTAAGTTCTTCGAGTACTTCAAGTGTGTTCCAGTTTTCTTTTCTATTCCAAATGATTTTTAGTTCGTTTGCAAAAAAAAAAAAAAAACAGAAGTACCAGTAGTACCAGTACTTTTAAGTTTTTCGAGTACTTCAAGTGTGTTCCAGTTTTAGGGTGTATTCCTCTTTGCAATTTCAATTAACAAAACGAATGAACAGACTGCCACCTAATACGCTGGTAAACTGCCGTTCTGAAGTTTCCGGGCAGTACGAGGGTGGGTCAATAAGTCCCTGAAAAATGAACACTCTTTTCGGTATAAATACATCTTATTTTTCAACATAGTCTCCTTTTAGCTCTATACACTTCATCCAACGTTTGTGCAATTTGTTGAGGCCCTCCAAATAATACGATTTCTCGAGCCCCTCAAAATAAGCGTTTGTTTCAACGATGACCTCTTCGTTCGACCCAAATCTCTTACCTCCGAGCCATTTCGTCATGTTTGGAAACAAGAAATAGTCGCAGGGGGCTAAATCTGGGGAATATGCTGGATGAGGGAGAAGTTCGTAGCCTAACTCATGCAATTTTGCCATTGCGACTACGGACTTGAGCGCCGGTGCGTTGTCCTGGTGAAAAAAACTTTTTCTTCGCCAAATGTGGCCGTTTTTGCTTCAAATCGGCTTGGAATCGATCCAGCAGCTCTGCGTAATATGCGCCTGTGATCGTTTTACCCTTTTCAAGGTAATCGATGTGAATAACACTGCGCGCATCCCAAAAAACTGTCGCCACATGACCTTGTTTGCTGACAAACCCGCCTTGGCCTTCTTCGGCTTCGATTCACCAGGAGAAGTCCATTGTTTTGACTGTTCCTTGGTTTCTGATGTGTTGTGGTGAATCCAGGTTTCATCCACGGTTACGAAACGGCGCAAAAACTCAGCCGAATTTGTCTGGAACATCGCCAAACACACCTTTGAAGTTGTCAAACGAATGCGTTTGTTGTCGATTGTGAGCAAACGCGGCACCCATCTTGCGGAAAGCTTTTTCATGTTCAAATATTTATGTAAAATCGAAATCACTGAGCCATGTGATAAGCCTGTGGCCTCTTCAAGCTCGCGAACTTTTACTCGCCGATCGTCCATCATCAAACCATGGATTTTGTCGACCATTTCTGGTGTGGTGACCTCAATTGGGCGACCAGAACGTTCGGCGTCACTTGTGCTTGAACGACCGCACCGAAATTGAGTAAACCAGTGGTGAATGGTTCCAATCGATGGTGAAGAGTCTCCATAATATTTGTGAAGCTTTTGTTTGCTTTGCGTGATAATTTTTTCTCGCAAAAAATAGTGTTTAATGAGCACTCGAAATTCACGTTTTTCCATTTTAACGAAAATGCTAGTAGGCGTCTATATAAAATGGCTGCCACAACAAAACTATTTGACAGATCTGTCTGAAAATTTGGGTGCGTTCTTTTGAAAGATGATTCTTGACAAAAAAAGAGTTAAATTTAAGGTGACGACACAATTTGTGTTAATTTTCAGGGACTTATTGACCCACCCTTGTACATTCTGTTTAAGAAATTGAAATAAAACTCTTTGTTTACTTTAAAATTTTATGCTTTTGACATCAACATTTTTTGCATTTAGCTATTATTTATATTATTTTATTTATGTAATGGTTGGATTTGAGTATTAACTCAATTTCCTTCGAGTTTTCCAATATAAAACACAAATGTCCTTGTTGCTTTGTTTCTCTGAGATGCTGTTCATCCATTGTTTGTTTCGAGTTGCATTCTGCAGTTGTCTTGATTTTAGTTTTGAAGATATGATGAGCTAGACAATCGTGTTCTGTTTGTAGTCGGAAGGGTGCTTTTGCTTAGTGCCCAGAGATTTCAAGTTCTTCCATGTGTTCCGTTTGATTTTTACATTTAAAGGCTTGTGTTTTTTTTTTTTAACAGGAGCGTGGCCATGCCCAAATGGCGTGTAGGCACTGCGACCAGAGAGATCTATTGTGCCAGAGAGCACTATTTAGGGCAGCAGTACTTCAACTTTCCTTATTAAAACTATAATTACGACTGCGGAGGAGTTCCTTAGGTCTAATGGAGATATTATATCCTTTAGAAAGAAGCTTCTCCTACTTTTACACAGAGCTACACACTCACATAGTATGTGTTCAGCAGTTTCGTCCTCTTCTAAGCAGAGGCGGCAGGTGATATCCTCTGAAATTCTTATTTTATTTGAGTGGTAGAGTAAATGGCAGTGACCAGTAAGGAAGCTCACAAGCCTTAAGTCATTTTTGCTATATTTTAGGATATCAGCTGCATTTATTGGAAGGGTTGGACAGCTCTTTTAGCTTGTCTGAGGCACTGGTGAGTTAATGTGCCATTGATAAATTTTTCCTGAATCCGACTTGTGCGGTAAGGTGTTGGCTATCCAAGAACCAGGTTAACCTATTTGGTATTAGTCGCTCCATTATATTTGTTTGTATATTTGTCTGCAGCTGTTTATTAGTTCTGGATGTTTATCTTTCTTCTGAATGGGTATGACTATGGCTTTTTTTTTCTATATTGATGATATGTTAATGCGTTAGGACAGTCGCAGAGTAGGTGTTTGATGGTTTCTATTTCTTCCTCATCTTGACAGCTCTTGCAGTAGTTCGGGGTGATTATACCCAGCCTTTTGGTACACCTATCAAGATGCGCATTTGGGTCTCCCCTCATTTAATTGTGGCATAGGTTGCGGGATATAACACGATCCCCTCTTGATAACCAAGCAGTGTTGGTTCCTTCCCTTGTCCTAAGGTTTATTTTCTCTTTCACTAAACCAATAGGGTTGTCTATTTGTGTGTGTATATTCTCTGTACCTAGTGTTGATTCTTTTCTGGCTAGTTCATCTGCTATCTCATTCCTTTCAGGGTTTTTCGATATTTACATACTCGTACTGTCCTAGATTTTATTGTCTCACTGTGCAGTGACTTTATTGCTGCCTGACTGTCCACAAAAATTGTAATCCGGGATGGATTCATTTTCTTTGTTAGGATTGTCAATGCTGCTCTATCAATGGTAAAGATTTCAGCATACATTTGGGAGTTTATGTGAGTCTTTAATCTGTAAGGGTTCGGAGAATACTTCTGCTCCGGTTCCTATTTCCATTTTAGACCCATCAGTGTAGATCTGGATGTCCTGTTCATTCATCAGTGTGCAGGTTTCACATTCTTATCTTTTGGCAATAAGGGTGGAGTAGATCTTATTGATATCCTGTCATGGGATAACATAGTCTGAGCTTTTCATGGTAATGAGGAATGGCCAAAGTTGCTGCTTACCACTTTTCCCACTGACCAGAAATGACGCGAGCCACTGGGACATTCCACAAGCTCATTGGTGACTCTCTCATTGTAGTTCTTCTTCGCGAATTCGATCGTTGACCGTTACAAGTGTTTCGGTGGCTAATGAAACTAGAAACCACTGTTTATAAGCTTTGTATACATGGCGATTAGAATATCACTGTTGTTACAATACTAGTAACTGACAGTTAGTAACTTAGAACACGACTCCCTGTTTTTATATTCTCACACTGGCGCTTCCGTAAATTTACCATTAATTTGTTTTATTTTAGGTAACTGAAGCGCAAGTGATGCGAGAGTGCAGTAAACCTGGTGAATTGTATTCGATTGATATTGACAGTACAAATGCTGGTATACCCTATGCTGATAGCTTCGGTGTTCTTCTTCACTATTGCCTGGTCAAGTGAGTAACACAATTCAAATGATATTTGAGTATGCAATCAATAATACACTTATTACAGAACTGTCGATGACCATACAATGCTTTCTGTGCACGCGCAAATTAAGTATAAAAAATCAATTTGGGGCGTTGTTAAGGGCTTCATTGAAAAGAACGCTTGGGCAGGTTTAGAAGATTTCTACAGTGCCCTGTTGCGTGCCTTACAAAGTGAGACATGCATACCACCGGCCAAAGGAAAGGGACGTCGGCCAAGAAGAGGTAAATTATCATAGACTTCTTAAGTGTTTTTTTTCTTATTTGAGTCCATTCATTCCAGGAACAGCTGCAGCTATACGACCGTCTGTGGAAGAAACTACCCCCATTGTTCTCATACCAGAAGTTACTAAACCGTGTATACCTAGTCCAGTACAAGTCTTGAGCGAACCCACCAGCAAATACAAATGGATTTCATTATTTGTAATAATTCTCCTTTGTCTACTAATTTTATTCAATGTGATATTACTACTTAAGTTATGGAGGCTGGAGGATCGCATACAGAACGACTTTAATAGTCGTCGGATACCAAATCTCTCCCAAATTAAGTAAGTTTCTTTCATTCTATTTCTATTTTAGTTTATTATTTCATTTTGTATCTGTTGTATCGATTAGACATTTGCCAAACAATCATGAGGACTGGATTGAGCTACTGCGACAGCAGGAACTTCTACACGAGACCGAATTGAAAAAATGGCATACGGTATTGCAAACTGCCATTGAGCTATTGAAAAAGGTGAGCGTTGTTTGTCAGACGATATATAGGAATGAAAAACTAACTCAGCGAATAGATCAAATTAACGATGAACTTTAATGAAAAGTGGTAATAATAATCGACTAAAAAAAATATATATATATATAAGTCAGTCCCCGCGCAATAGCTTCAACAAAAAGACATTAGAATAACAATTTAGTTTTACGAATAATTAGGTGTATGTGCTATCTATTGATCTCTTTCCATTAAGCATTTCATCTAAAATGGTAGTTCTCTATGAAAAAAAAAAAAAAAAAAACGAGATATGGTAATAAATGTTTTAAAAAGTGTTGGCATAATGTCGGTCATTAGGATTAAAGAATAAATTGTTATAAGATATTTTGTGTTTTAGACTGATTTCATCTGTGTTTAGTCTTTTGGGATTCCTGATTTAAATATGTGTTTTTCCTTTCTGCTTTTTTATTTATTTTAATTTTATTTTTATTTAAGCTATTTTATTTTTATTTAACAAATGCACCGCATGTCATTTGCACATCTTTCGAACTGAAGATTGGCTTAATCGCCATTTATTTGATAGTAATAGGTCGAATAAGGTTTGTAACAAACACAGTAAAACCTCCTCCGTGGAGGAGGCCAACACTATGACACTCCGTAGCGGGACAACCTTCCAATCGGATCACCCCTTTTGCCTTACCTAGCAGCTTAAAGCAGCTTGAAGTTTACTAATAATTAGCTAAAAACTGGGATAGTAATGCGGTCATGAATGTAGCGTTCTATGGAAATGGATGTGCAGTGACCGTATCAATAAGTTGTGTTCGAGTCCGAGTTAAGATTCGATTCTAGCTGTACTATTCTCGAAATGTAAGGAGAGGTTTTTTTTCACATGGTGTTTGTCTGTCCGTTTGTCATGGCCTTTCGCTTTCTCGTTCAAGTTTCACGATAACTTTTGGACCGATTTGGCACCAATTTTTTGAAGACATTCCTCCACTGTGAGCGTAAATTTAAAATTGGATTTGTCACATGCCTAAATACCAACATATATATATTTTTTTTTATTGTGACATTTGTTTGTACTGGTGCCACCACCAAAATAACGATTTTTTTTCAAAAATAATATGTTTGAGTCATTGTTCTGCATGACTTGCGTCTGGTGATAGACGGACGCGCTATACGGAACCCTGAAAACTAAGTTTTTTATTAACAAAGTGTTATAAAATCATGTATGTACACACTGGAATATTCATAAGATCTTATAAAATTCAATACATATGTCCATTTTTGTTAACCAAGTGATTAAAATTTAAATTAAGCAGATATTTATTTATATCGGCATAAGGAGCGTTGACATATTATTTATCCCACCTACAAAAAAAAAAAAAAAATGTTATAAAACTCTATAGATTCTCTATGGGTTTATGTCTAGGCTTTAGGCTGGTCACTGGTGGACCTGGAGGCGATTGTATCCAAGCCAAGACTTAACGACCTTAGTGTAATGTTTCGTGTATTTATCTTGCTGAAATATCCATGCCAGCGATAAATTATTCGCGAAATCTGTCTTTGTACATTTCACCCGTCATTTTGCCCCCAATTTTCACTATTAGACCAACGTCAGATGAGGTGAATCATTCCCAAACCATCACCGATGAGCCAACGGGTTTCTTGGTTGACTTTGGATCCAATTCTTTCTATGGAGGACGCTTAACATATGGTCTTCGATCGTTGATCCTGAGAAAGATCTTCTTTTGCGATTTGTAACCTTCGTATAATATAGGGTTATTCATTTCGAGGTTGGGATTTCACATCCCTGCCATATGGCATCTGTCAAATCTATTTAGGTAGTTAGTTCTTGCCTTGTCATTTTACAGTATTGATCGTTTAACCACCGTTCAACGTATAAAAATTGTTGCTTCTTACTACAAAAATAACAGTTCTGTAATATCTGTGTATCCTGATTTAAGGACAGATTATGGTCGCCATAATCGCCCAACTAAATTCAAACAAATCGATAGTGTTTGTGATGTTGTAAGGCCTGTGCATCATTGCAATTATGCAACTGAAAACATAGTCGCTGAGAGTGCCCCAGTGGTCGAAAACCCGGAATTGTCAATTGGGCATTTCCTACAGCTTCGTTTGGTGTATTTTGTGGTGAAAACCAACTTTTTTGGCGTGACATTGGAGACATTGACGTGAGCGACATGTGAATCTAACAGGTCTGAGCTACGTTCCACACAACGCAACCAAATTTGGCTCTATTACACGAAAAGTTCGCCGGCCAAGATCGTGTGATCTGACCCCATTGGATTTTTTGTTTGTGGGGCTACGTTAAAGATCGTGTCTAAGCAGACAATCCCCAAACTTTCGAGTACTTAAAAACCAACATCTTTAAAGTTATGGCCGCAATGAAGTGTTGTGCACATACACAAAGCCACACACATGTTCTGTGAATTCTCTATCGTTCATCGGTGATTCACTGTCTTTGTTTTTTATGTTTTTCTCCATGTTCTCTTTTCCAAAAACAACACTGACCCAGTGCACCGAGTATCTAAACTAATTACCACAGAGTACCGCCTTGGGTAACCAAATAGGTCATAGAAACGACTTCGCCTTATGTAACAGAAAAGGGGTCAAAAGAGGTATGGAGGTGATCGATTGAGCTATGGATTGTAGTCGAGTAGTGGTAACGAAACCAAGCGGTTGTTTTTTCTCGCTCCGGACTCAACAAATGGTGGCAGCGGTGCGACGTTAAGGAAAAAGCATATGTGTTAATTCCCGATAAATTTTTTTCTGATACACTTCCATACAAATGTTCGGTAATTCAAAAGAAAAAAATATATATATTATTGTAGTTTGTGTGTTACGAACTGACATGTGGGTCACCGAGGTGACACATGATATTATACAACACATGTCGGTCACAGAATCGGTTCCGCCTTGTGTAACCAAATAGGTTACAGAAACGGGTTCGCCTTAGGTAACAGAAAAGAGGTCAAAAGATGTATGGAGGTGATCGATTGAGCGATGGATCGTAGTCGAGTAGTGGTAACGAAACGTAGCGGTTGTTTTTTCTTGGTCCGAACTCAACAACAGCCAGAAATGTGCCGAAAAGTCATCGAAAATTACCTCACAAGTTTGTAAAAACTCCCGTGACAGCCATTTAACCGATGTTAAATTCCATACATAATGGCATAGTCCAAAATTTAAAACAGTAAACAAATTTCTTTGAAATCTTTAATAATTTTTATTTTATTATAATTTATCTGTGGTTTTTTCTACACGTTTGGTTTACGCCTCGCAATTCTCCCATTGAAATTATTTTCATTGGGCTGGTTCAGTTAGCCTAAGCACTACGATGAATTGCGTCGCTAAAGCACTAATCGTTTAATTATCATCTGAACAAGTATGGCAATAATTTTTATTATCAACTTCGCGCTGATAATTTGTGTAAGTTTTCCTGAATAGTAATTTGAGATCAAAAATATCATTTAATATGACCAATAGAAAGTGCATACCACTACCGCTTCAATGAAGCACACTTTCTTCGCTTCAAAATTCATGAAACGATGCAAATTAGCGATGTGTAAAAAATGGTGTTCAGTGAGCAATCGCTTAAATCGCTTCAGAAATAATGAAGCGCTTTAACCAACTGAACCAGCGTACTTAGCTGTTTTCGGATACAAATATCAGTATGTCATAGTCAGTGTTGCCACTAAGAACAAATTTTCCGTTGTAAATTAGAGTAGGAAAAAGTCGGAGAGCGTAGCAAAAGTTAAATTCAATATAAAAGCATATTTATTCATATACAAGGTATTTCAAAATGTTTAGGCTAGCTGCAAATGTGTAGTCTCAAACTCGTAACAAACACTTTCAGGTCAACCTGCGGGTCTGCTTAACAAAATACTGGCTGATATGTCAACGAAATTTCTATCTGTTTTTCGTCGCGCATGGTATCATGCATACATAATAATAAAGTCTCACCAGTTACTGCTGTTTAGGTCAGAAAGCCTCAACATCTTTGTGGAACACACCCTTCGGTTGGCCTGTCAGGGTGTACTGAGCGTAACTGAGTACTCAGAAAATAGTTTAGGGGATGCTTACTTTACTTTAGATGGTGCTACAGTCCTTGGTGGACCTGGGCCTCAACCAATAAGCCTCTCCAGCCAGCTCGATCTTGTGCTAGCCACGACCAGTATTGCTTACGAAGTTGGTTGGGGTCCCTAGTCAGACAAAGTCCTCAACTACCTCAAAATTGTAGCTGTCTATTGTAATATTCTGTCCAAGTCGCCGGTGTTGACTGTCCTTTTTTGTTGACCGTGAAACTTACTTTCGCCGCTCCTGTTTCAAATCTCATGAAAGCACCATTGCCATCCCTCTGTATTCTTCCAATTATGTCAGTTTCATCGGCGTAGAGATATACATTCCTCGTCAAGCACTATTTTAATGCCATAACGTGGACATTGGTCGTAAGTTCTGTCGAGGAGTTCATAAAACATGGTCACGTCGTCCTTATCCTCTGTGGGGTCGTGGGAACATATTGGGCTAATATTTTCCAATTTTGCCTTAATGGGGACTGTCATCGGGAGTTTGTTCGCATGCCTAAAGCTCAATAATTTTTGCTTCTGCTTCTTGCATCAGTAACAGTAGTAGATGCCAGTTTTTCATCTGCTTTTTGTCCGGCCCATCCCACCGCACATCGTCTAGGGCTTCCATTAATTATTCGGCTCCACGTGTCCTGATAACGCTCCGAATATTTCAAGTGCAGATCTGAAGGTCGCTGTCCTTATTTCGTTTCCGAGATTCGTCAACAGTAAGATCATTCTTATCCTAGGCTAGTTGTTGTTTCGTAACCAGCTATTTTTTCCATGGCAGAGAACGCACAACCTCCAACCTTGAGGGCCAGATCCTTACTTAAACCCCTAGGACAAGGGGCCGAATATTCCGAAGGCAGTAACCCAACCTCATTTTCAACACCCTGACTAAAACTTGAAAATCCATATTGATCTGAGCTTCGAATATATTGAAGTACTCGTAGCTCATATAAGGTTTCCGCTAAACTGACTGTTGACGCCATCGAGAGAATTCTTCTGTTGAGGGGATGCAGGTCTTTTCAAATTGTTGTTGCCTTTGATAGTGATGACAGGGCATTGCATTTCGTTGGTCTCTCTGCGTTCAACTCACTTACGGTTGTCAAAATCCAAATATCCTAGAGAGCAAATATACTGTGGGCATAACGTTTGCCAATTTTTTGATATTCTATGACACCGATTAGTTTCGTAAACAAATTCATTCGTAATCAATGACATTTCTATTATAATTGTAATATAAAGCGTGATCCAATTGGAGATTAGAATTTAAATCTGGCACTACTGCGGTAAATAGCTGCTATTTGACATCTGTGAATACTAAGCATTAACATTTGTAATTATGGAGCGGTATACGGAAAAACAACGCATTTCAGTTGTTAAAACCGATCTCCGAAATGTGGAAAATTTAAACAACACTATTTGCGCGTTGCGAAATAATGTCGATATGCATATGTCCATCTCGTGCTATGGTTAAGAAATTGATGGGAAAATTCGATCTAATGCGGTCATTGTCGGATATGCAAGGACCAGTGCGTCCTGGTAGGGGCCGGTCACGCGAAAAAGTCATTGTTTGGTGCGGACTTTGGCCCGACGGCGTGATTGGACCGTAACACTATGGTGAAAGTTATCGGGACATAATAAATTGTTTCTATGATTGGGCTATATAGATGTGGAAGGCATGTAGTTTTAACAAGACGGTGTAGTTATTGCACACAACATTTCCCGGACGCGATATCTCTCGTTTCGGAAACCAAATACCATTGAAGCTTTTTCTTTGGGGTTATGTGAATCAGAAGGTGTATGTCAATGACCCTCAAACGATTCCAGAGCTAAAGGAGGAGATTCGATGCGTTATTTATGAACTACAGTAGGATTTATGCCGAAAAGTAATGTCAAATTTAATCAAAAGGGCGTAAGTCTGCAGCCGTGTCGTTTTTAATACCCGACATCATTTTTTATGTTTAACGTCAATGCTTCAACATTATATTGACGTAAAAATATCAACAGTTTATTTGAAACCAATGTGTTCTATTTCAAATTTAAATTGTAACCTCTAATTAAAATTACCCTTTAATTATAGTTTGGTTTGTTTGTTTTTCTGCTTTCTATGCATAGTAAACGCACAGTGAGGTAATGTGTTTGAACTGTGTTCCTTATTACACTATCTGACTGAGTCATATGACTTGTCAAACGTGCCGTTTCAAATAAGAAATCGGGTAGTACCTTCTGATTAAAAAGTACCCGGAATTCTTCAATAAAATGAAAACGGTTCATTTAATCATCGATATTCATTTTATTCCCTTCAAGGTAATCTCCATTGCAAGCAATACACATATTCCAACGCTTCCTCCTATCTTCAAAAGACTTTTCATAGGCCGATTTTGGAATCGCCTTCAGCTTCTTCTGCGAATTCCCCTTTATCGCCTCAATGGTATCAAAACGCTTTCCGCGAAGTGGTAACTTGAGTCGTGGGAATAGGAAAAAGTCACAAGGAGCCATGTCAGGTGAATATGGAGCTTGCGGAACGGTATGAACGTTGTTTTTGATCAAATAGTCGCGTGCGTTGTCGTGGTGAAGAAACTACGAGTTGTTTCTGCACAATTCTGGCCTCTTGCGACGAACATTTTCCCGCAAACGCTTTAACGCTCACGTAATACTGCTTATTTACTGCCTGGCCTGGTGGAAGAAATTCGGAGTGGACCAGACCACGGCAATCAAAGAAAACGGTCAACAAAACCTTGATTTTGGATCGACTCTGTCGTGGTTTTTTGGTTTTGGCTTGTCTGAGAAGCGCTATTCCGATGATTGTTGATTAGTTTCGATGTCATATTCACAGACCCATGTCTCGTCACCGGTAATGATGCCATCGATAACATTTTGGCCCAAAGAAAACATTTCTTTAGCGACATCAATGCGATGCTGTTTCTGCAACAAATTCAGCAAATTCGCAGAACACTTGTTTACAAAGTTATCACGCACAAACTCCCAACAAATGGCGCTCAAACAGATATTTGAGCGCCAGATGACAGATGTACCAACCTAAAAAAAAAAGCTTTTGACAATATCTCAAGCACGGTTTGTTTGAATGGGAAATTCTGGGTACTTTTTGATCAGAAGGTAGTTCTGACGTCATACAACAAGTCATAAGATTTTTCTTCGTTTAGGCTCGGTCCTGATCTTGTTAAACTCTTGATTTGACCTGCAAATTTCAAACGAAAAATTGCGATTTGCTTTGTTTTTTTTTTTTTAAAAAATCGTATGACGAGAAGAATTTTGTTAATATAATAATATCTGACAAATAAATTTTCTTACTTCTGACAAATTCATTTATCATCTAACTTGGTGCGATAGTGTAAATCGGCTTTAAGCAAACACTTACCTTAAGTTTTATTTATGAATGAGGGCCTTCGTCGAAAGCCGGATCTCACTCTCGACGTCATAGCTGCAGTAGGAATGAAAAGCCTGATTGAGGCGCTTCACCACGCCAAGGGTTTACAGCATCACTCATCGGCTTAAAGACGCCCATATACTGGCGTGTGAATTGTCTATGTATTACTCATTTTCTGTATCACAAATATGTGTTATTCGTTTTTCTTCATAAACGTGTTGTACATTTTTTTACAATAATTTGTTGTGGCATACATATGTAAATTTGTTTTTTAATTTGAATAAACGCTTTCATTTTTTTTAAATTTAGTCCTTACTAATTTATATTCTAAGCCTAAAATTCGAATAACAAATTTCAATAATTCTGAATATGAATACTCCTCCATAGAATACCACATACTTTTAATTATGAATTTTGCTTTGTTTAAATAAATAAATTCCCGTATTGCTATTCGATGTTACTATTGCTAACAAATGGCGGTTGGCTTGTTATCATTTCAGACTGAGAAAACATTGGCCGAACTCTTGTATATTAATCTATTTCAATCGACTACAGGCGTTTAGTGTAAAGTTCACACATCCTTCCTCTTCATATTATATATATGTATAAAAAAAAAACGCAATCCTCAATGAGTAATGTAAGAAGGTGCATTTGTTTCTATTATGTATATTTTTTATATTTATATTTTTTTATATGTTGGTTAAATTTTATTTCGTACAATATTTTTTTCTATTTAATTTCTAGAGAATCATTGTCATTTTTTTTATATAACTAATTTATAAACATACAAAATATATATATTTTCTATAAACTTGTTACAAGTGGAATGTAAGATGCAAAATATGTTTTTTTTTTTTTTTTGTAAAACCAATTTATTCAGTTTGTATTATAATTAAGAAAAGGAATAAAAATAATAATAAAAAAAATGCACACAAAAGTAAAAATAAATTAAATCTTCAAAAAGGTGCATTATTTTTATATTAACTGAAACAAATATTTTTATTTATCAGATTGAGAAGAAAGGAAAAAAATTACTGAGATTTATTTATTGTAAAAATATTTTCTTACTTTTTTTTTTTAATAACATGAAAACAATTTTTTTTTTATTTTTAATCATACAAAAAAAAAAGGGAAGAAATTTTAAATATTCTTTTTAGTTTTACGAACGGCTTTTAAATTCGAAATTAAATCGAACGCTAATATTATTAGTGATCAGCTAAATAAATAAATGATCAGTAAATTATGCTGCAGCAGAATAATTAATCATCCGCAATCCAGCAGTCAGCGAAGAAGTAGTTTTTTTAATCTACAGAAAATAAAAACGTTTTTTGGTAGATATTTGAGTTATGTGGTGTTTTGTTAGGCAATAAGAAAAAAATACGAAAAGAATTGTATCGCTTAAGCATTAATCGCTAAATGATCAACTGAACAGGTTTTAGTTTCCACTTCACACTCATCATTTTTCTAAGTTTTCTCGGATAAACATTAACTTTGTACGCAAATACAAAAGAAGTGCAAATGGCGCACTATTAATTTGAGATTAAAAATGACATTTAATATGGCCGATGGAAAACACGCACCGGTGCCGCTTCGATGAAGCACACTTTTTCTTCACTTTAAAGTTCATAAACCGATGCTAATAAGAGATGAATTAAGAATGTTTTTCAATGAGCTACCGCTTAAATCGCTTCAGAAATATTGAAGCGCTTTAACTGAATTAGTGATTTTTTTTTATCTTTCACCTGCAAAATTATTTTTTCTTCTTTATTTTTGCTGAAAATACAAGTTTTTCGAATGATATACACCCTGCACAACAAAAAAAAAAAAAAAAGCCGCACATGGTAATTTTTAACAAAATGGAAGAAATTTAATAAATGATGACTAATCACTGCGTAGTCACTTTGTATTTTTGATGTTTAACATTTAAGTTAACACATTCCCCAATTTGACAATACATTTAGTAGCCTAATTGAAAAAAAAGTAATGATCGTGAAGATCAGACTACAAAATATCAGATATTACCCAAGTACTATCAATATACATAAATTAAAAAAAGAGCAACAATTTGAAAAGCAAATTTCTTTTTTCATATTTTTATTAACTAAGAAACCTTTTTACATAATTTAAGACTTTCATAATACTAAAAAATGATTCTAGTATTTCGTAGCACCACCCTTCGCCCTAACAACGTCATGAATCCTGTTTGGCATGGAGGCATAGAGATTACCGAGGTAATTGTTATTAATTTCATTGAACCACACTTCTTCAATGATGCTCTTTAGATGCTGCATGGTTTTTTATCTTGGATCTTCTTTCCCATAAGAGCCCAGACATTTTCGATGGGGTTGAGATCTGGACTGTTTCCCGGCCAAATTAGGGATTCTATTCCTAATTCTTCTTTCAAAGTTTTAATCTGTGGAGGAAATTTAAAAATTAAAATCATAAGTTTTTCAAAACACCCATAAATATGAAAAAAAACCTCGAATTACTCACAAATTTTGTTCGGTGGCAAGGTGCTGAATCATCTTGAAAAATTGGTTTTGATATTTCTGCTGTTATCATTTCCATACTCGGTACAACACCATCTAAGATAATTTGTTTGTACTGCATGGCGTTAACAGTGCCCTCGAGCATAATTAGAGATCTAATTCCGATTGCGGTGATGCATCCCCACACCATAACATAAGGAGAATGTTTTACGGTGTGACCTAAGCATTCGTCACTGTAGCGTTCCCCTTTTCTACGACGAACTATCTGCTTCCCATCCGGTCCGATTAGGTTAAACTTGGACTCATCAGAGAACACTACATTTGACCAATCTTGAACACTCCAGTTTTGCCTTTCCTTAGCCCAGCTAAGGCGCGTTTTCTTCATTTTGCTGGTCAGAAGAGACTTTTTCGCTGATCTCCTTGCTAGCAAACCCATCTCGTTGAGACGATTCTGGATAGTTCTGACGCTAACTTCATCCCCAGTAGCTTCTCGCAGGTCAGCTCTTAACTCCGATGCATTTTTAAACCTGTTTCTCAAGCTTAGCCTCTTCAGTTCCCGGTCCTCCCGAACAGTGGTACATCTCTTCAATCCTGTACCAATTTTTCTGTCTAGATTGTGATCCCGACAATATTTGTTACAGAATCTTCTTACAGAGCTCTCATTGCATCCAATTTGTCGAGCAATTTCACGAAATGACTGATTCTGTTTGGATAAGGCGACGATAACTGCCTTATTTTCTTTACTCAATTGTACCCTTTCAGACATCGCGGTACTCTTTTCACTTTTATTTAAGAAATACAACTGCACGCACTGTTAAATACTGCCAGAATGAATTCCGACACATTCCAAAATGTGCATTACCTAACCCGGAAGCAATAAAATATAATTCGGCGAATCCCTTAAAGGTAATTAGCGCAAAAAATGGAAAACCCGTATGCGGCTTTTTTTGTTGCGCGGGGTGTATTAAAATATTTTCGCATTCAAAAATTATATTCTGCTGATCAAATTATGAATTTTTGCTTAGAAAATATTTTATCAACTCATCTTTTATTCTTTTGCTAATCAATAATATTTTGCTGATTTTGTTTTGTATTATCTGCTGATAAAAAAAAAAAAAAAAAAAAATCGTCAAGTGCGAGTCGTGCCTTGCACGGGCATTATTCCGTAACGACATTTTAGGTGTATGTATGTCCTCACACTTGATGAAATTTAATTTTATATACATATGTATGTAAAGGGCATTTTTTTTAAAAGCTGTCAAAAGGGGATCAAGTGTAGGTATATGCGGGCGGGATTTCAAAAATCCTTAAATTATCTTACCTAGTAGAAGTAGTAGTAATAGTAGTCTCACTTGAATTTGATCGAAATCGAATGGAGTGAGAGTATAACCATCGTCTATGCCATGGTTTTTGAGATATTTTTGTTCAAGAAACATTACCCAACAAAACTATTTTTTTTTATATTCTTTTATATTCGATATGTCGCATGTTGGGATGTAAAAATATGTTTTATTTTTTTGGGGTTAATTATGACAAAGACCCAAAAGACCCACACACACAAATATCTTTACATATTAAGTACACCGCGTACTATTTTTGAGCAAAATTTCAGCTCTCTTGGTCAAACGGGCACAAATATACAAACGTGTAACGGACACACGGACAGACAGACAGACGCTGCGCTAAATCCATCAGTGTTCCGTTTATACCATTCTGGTATGGAACACAAAAAAATATATTTTCTGGTAATCAAAAAAACTATTAAATTGCTAATAAAATAATTAAATTTTGCTGGTCAAAAGAAAACTGTACCACCGATCGATTAAATTGTATTTTGTAGGCTTATAAATAATTTTTACGACTACATGCTCGATTTTTCTTTTAATTGACTTATTTTGCGCCGCTGCTCACCGATAACTAAATAACAATTTTCAGGAGCAATTAGTTTTCAAGCTATAAAGATTTGACTTGTGATACGAAAATGAGTTATCGAATGAAAATGAAATGCTGGAGGTTTAGAGCCAGCTAGCCATGAGCGAAGCTAGCTGGAACTTTAGTTTCCGCAAATTTCAAATGCCATCGTAATTAGTGGTAAAAATCACGTAGATTCAACAAAAATGCTATTTTTTCATGCAAGGCATTAGGAACTATTAGGAGTTTCATTAGATCTAGGACCTATGGTAGGAAACTACAACTGCTTGTATTACACATTAGCGTTAGCTTGTGTTGTAGAGTACATATTGTAATATGCGCGCTACGGCTCGAGTAGATAAAACGATATTCTGTGAAATTATTTCTTTATTTTCTAGTCTATAGAACAATTCAAGTTCACACTATACTATTCTTCGCAAACTCCTTCCTTACAAGACCTCTTTCTTCTCAAATCACTTTATCTCCTTTCAATTACTTAATTCACAAATCCAAACTAATTACTTCTTCTTGTTAACTCTCAATTTATCACAAAATTACAACTTCGGCTGTTATCACTTTTCCAATCTCCTCGTGCGGTTCAAAACCAACTGCCTTGTATCCATCGCCATCTGTCCTTAAATAGCCGCATTTCTAATAGCCAGCAACTTCTAGCAAATTCTTCGACCACTGGAACAAGAAAATTCTGATGTAATAATTCCAGGATGACAGCTGCAGCCAATAATCTCTTGTTCTCTCTTATCCGTGATATTATCCGTCTCTTATCGTGGACACGAACTGTGGAGACTAATTGCAGACACGAACCTCGAATGAAAAGACACTTCGGAACAAAATTATGCCAGAATGAAAAGACACTTCAGAATTTGTTACATTATGCTACATTATGTTACAATATTATGTAATAAGTAGGTCGATGTGACTACAGTTGATAAGCAGATTCACACATAATCACCCAGCTCACTGAAATGCTGCATAAGCATAGTGATTAATTGCAATCACTGATTGCAATAGGTCAACTCATGACACTTAATGTGTAATATGAAGAAGATCCAGTGACTAATGATTCAAACTATCAATGTGAATTGGGAAGAACAATGGAATGACTGAGCGAATATACTTGTCAACATAGTTTTAGTTACACATTAGGTTAAGTAATCTTAATCTGGAGCGAACGAAAATAAATATTTTATTATTGATTTGATCGCGAAGCTACAATACAGTCGTTTTGTTTTACAGCTTCAGCTCTTGTTGCATAATTGCTCAGGCGGAAAATGTGTTAATAAATATCGACGCCCTTAGGAAATCTCCATACTCTCAGCTCACTAGGGATACCATGCCCTCAGTAGGGAAAGCCAGAGCTCCATTCTTGCAAACATAGAAAAGGCTTTATCACAGTATTTCAACACCTAGTTTTCTGCCATTCGCTTTAAGTATCTGGGATGACCTTCTCCTTGCAGATCATTGGTTTTGAGAGGAGAGAGCGTCGATTAATGTATAGGGCTGTATCCACAGATTACTCTTTAAGGTGTATACCACCCAAAAAGTTGATTTTTGCAAACACTATTCATGAGTAATCAAACAGTAAAGTTTACACTTGCGGCTTAACCAAGAATCAGCGGAAGCCATAAGGGCGATGCGGCATTACACACTATGCCAATAAAGAAGAGGTCGCCTTTTACATTGACGTATCATTTGTAGAGCCCTGAGAATGAAATTCAATCTTTGAAGTTGAAAATCATTGCAGAACATTTCAACCCGATATTATAGTCAATAGCAAATCAGCTGGTGAGGCTCTACAATCAGCGCCAGTTACATTGCGGAAACGAGATTCCAACAGCCAAAGTTGTGACCCTGTATTGGATGACAGGTAACGAAAACCCGGATGAACTTGTAAGTAAGGGTTCGAAAATGCAACTCTTCCCCAATCAGGAAGATGTACAAACATGTGTTGGGTCTATTTGTAGTCATGCTCAATCGCGAGGCTCCTGAAGATTAAGTCGCATGAGTGCATGAAATATGACTGGTGTACTCGAGGATCACACAGTTAGTCACCCTGCTTTGCGAATATCTTTTTTTTTTTTGAGGAGCTGGGAAACTTTTACAGTATTTTGCTGAAACACCTTCTCAGATGTCCATCTTAGGTTAGGGAGGCTGTTTGCACCTGTATACAGACAAACTTAGACCTAAGGAGGTATATTGTGATAATTTTCATTTTTATCTCTTTACGGTCTCGGTATTTTGGTATGGAGACAATAAATCTAGTGGTTAACCTACGTGTACCGATGACTGACCAGTAAAATTAAATTATTTGATTAGCAATCGAATAGTTTTTTGATCCACAGAAAAACAAATTCGACAAAAAAAGTAAATGATTAGCAAGATAAATAAAAGATGAGGTGATTGGTGAATGTATTCTCGGCAAAAAGGAATTATTTAATCAGCAGAATATAATTTTTTGATGAACAGAAGCTAATTTTTTAATGCGGAGAAAGTAAAAGAAGTTAATACCTATATGTTAATATGTAGACCATTTGGAAAATTGTTTTATCAGCAAAAATTAATTATTTGATCAGCATATTTGTACTTGTTTTTTTTTATACGGTAATTGGTAAATTTAAACGGTATTAGGGAGCATTTGGTGGTAAATAGGATATTTGGTGATAATTAGAGAATATTTTGTTGATTTTTATGTGATGGTGGATATGATAATTAGCACATATTTTGTTGTGTGGTCATTTGTTAAGTAATAAACAGAAAATACGAAAAGAAAGAAACAGTATTCCAAGAGAAATTCGAGCGATTGTGAATTTCAGAAAATAATAGTAACAAAATTCGTAATCTGCTGATGAAGAAAATAATTTTTGCTGAGAAAATATTTGTTCGGCACTGATTATTTTGTTTTCAATCATATTTTGTTAAGTCATTTAATTATTTTGCTGATCACTAAGAGATTAAATATTTACATTAGTAGACGCAGCTTTTTATATTTTTAAAACAGTTGTCGACTCATGTACATAGGCAAGGCATTAGAGTCACAGACCTCTGCGACTGTTTGCATGCAATTGTGCGTGCAGATTTCAATAGGAATACATTTAAAAGCACACAACTCGTTCGTTAAAAACTTTTGGCATTTGTTTTGCTATAAACCCGAACTTTACTAATTGCTTTTCGTAATATTTTGATAAAGAATTTTCTTAAAATCTTTAATGACATTAATTTAAATATATTGTTCGGGTATTTTAAATCGAATTTTTGTTTTAAAAAATTCTAATCCAACTTCCCATATTGTTAACTGAAATTACCTATGTATTAAAAATAAAAGAAAATATATTTTTTACAAATACGACAATTTGTGATAAGAAAAATATAAAAAATTAAATAAAATACATTTTCCAAACAAATCTGTGCTTTTTGAAAAAAAAAAAAAAAAAAAACAAAAAACAAAAAACAAATACAAAACTAAAATTAAGCATTCTACGCAGAAATAAGAAAAATTGTTATTTGGGAATATAGTTTTAATACAAAAAATTAATGCATTAGTACAGTGAAATAATAATAAAAGAAAAACGTATGTATTGAATAGATGATATATTTAAATGGCAAATAAAAACGATACATGAAAACGAAAGTTTTGCTTTTTTTTTCCTTTTTTCAGCTATGAAATTTCTCAAATTTGACCTTAAAAGACAACAATTTAGATGAATTTACACTTTTTGTAGCTAGAACTCCATAAGATCCTTAACCGGCTTCCGCGGAACACCTGAGTATCATTTTTGTTAGCCGTGTCCTGTAAAATGTTGAAAGTTTTAACTGAAAGCTGAAAGCAAAAACAATGCGACGATTCAAAACTCAAAAAAGAGAGAGAACGATTTTGGCAAAACCCAATCTATCGTCGAGTTACTAGGCGTTACAGAGGTAACACGTAATAATACCTCAACTGCAAAACAAACTGCGATAAAATAGCCCAATGATAAGATAACTTTGAGCTTTTCAAAATGTCATATACGAGGGTGGGTCAATAAGTCCCTTAAAATAAACACAAGTTGTGTCGTCACCTTAAATTTTTTGTCAAGAATCATCTTTCAAAAGAACACACCCAAATTTTCAGACAGATCTGTCAAATAGTTTTGTTGTGGCAGCCATTTTATATAGACGCCTACTAGCATTTTCGTTAAAATGGAAAAACGTGAATTTCGAGTGCTCATTAAACACTATTTTTTGCGAGAAAAAACTATCACGCAAACTAAACAAAAGCTTGACAAATATTAAGGAGACTCTTCACCATCGATTGGAACCATTCACCACTGGTTTACTCAATTTCGGTGCGGTCGTTCAAGCACAAGTGACGCCGAATGTTCTGGTCGCCCAATTGAGGTCACCACACCAGAAATGGTCGACAAAATCCATGGTTTGATAATGGACGATCGGCGAGTGAAGGTGCACAAGCTTGAAGAGGCCACAGGCTTATCACATGGCTCAGTGATTTCGATTTTACATAAATATTTGGACATGAAAAAGCTTTCCGCAAGATGGGTGCCGCGTTTGCTCACAATCGACAACAAACGCATTCGTTTGACAACTTCAAAGGTGTGTTTGGCTATGTTCCAGAAAAATTCGGCTGAGTTTTTGCGCCGTTTCGTAACCGTGGATGAAACCTAGATTCAACACAATACACCAGAAATCAAGGAACAGTCAAAGCAATGGACTTCTCCTGGTGAACCGAAGCCGAAGAGGCCAAGGCGGGTTTGTCAGCAAACAAGGTCATTGCGGCAGTTTTTTGGCATGCGCGCGGTGTTATTCACATCGATTACCTTGAAATGGGTAAAACGATCACCGGCGCATATTACGCAGAGCTGCTGGATCGATTCCAAGCCGATTTCAAGCAAAAACGGCCACATTTGGCGAAGAAAAAAAGTTCTTTTTCACCAGGACAACGCACCGGCGCACAAGTCCGCAGTCACAATGGCAAAATTGTATGAGTTAGGCTACGAACTCCTCCCTCATCCAGCATATTTCCTAGATTTAGCCCCCTGCGACTATTTCTTGTTTCCAAACATGATGAAATGGCTCGGAGGTAAGAGATTTGGGTCGAATGAAGAAGTCATCGCTGAAAGAAACGCTTATTTTGAGGGGCTCGAGAAATCGTATTATTTGGAGGGCATCAAAAAATTGGAGAAACATTGGATGAAGTGTATAGAGCTAAAAGGAGACTATGTTGAAAAATAAAATATTTTTATACTGAAAAGAGTGTTCCTTATTTCATTTTTCAGGGACTTATTGACCCACCCTCGTACTTCACAAAATAAAGGGAACGACTGGATCGTACGTATTTGCTTCGTATATGCTGTTCATTCATAAATTGTTTTGATTTTAAATTTTGGCAAAATCGATAGGAATCGAGGAAATTTAAGTTTTCGTAAAATGTGATAAAAGTTAAAAACGTCTGACAATATGTCATGTCATGGATTGTGGTCGAAATTCTTTTTCCGAAATTCTGTATTTCAAAATTAATTATTATAGTACTCTAAAATTCTATAAATAATAAAAGCAAAATCGTTTTAATCATTGTCAAAACAATTTTTCCTTTGGGCCGTTTTCGAGAAAATTAACCTCGTAGTTAATTTTAGGCTTAGAATTAAAATTCAGGTTTCATCTTAAATGGTGAACCCAGAGACCCCAGATACAATACTTGAAGAAAATCTGTTCGACCGTTTTGATTATAATCAGCTGTACATACAAACGGTCCGACAGACAGAATTGAGAGACACTAGGTGGAAGTAAAAATATGTACACTCCGTAGTGGGTAGTGTGGTTGTTTGTGACCCGAACTGTGCAGGTTCGAGCTTGAGCGGGAAACAGCACCACCACCAATCCACCCGAGAATAAAAGAGAAATGAATAAAGTGTAAGTTTCTTCAATCACTACACCAAAAAGGTATTTCTGTCTGTAAGTACAATGAACCGAAAATCGAGTCTGGAATGTCCGCTAGAAAGTTTAGTATTAACTTTGGTCACCAGATGGTGCAGTGATAGCATAAATGTTCCGGCTTAAAAACTGGTCAACCGATTTTGAGTGAAGAGCGAAGAAAATGCAACTTGATCGTGATGGTGACATCAGGAGGACGGAAAAAAATACTGTGAATCATAAGCAACGACAATAGTAGCGAAAACAAACAAAATACTCCCCAGTTATCTGGACAGCCACCCTTAGAGTTTATAGAAACTTAATACCACCTGAGTTTCAAACTATACCACTCTGTCTTTCTCTCTGTCTCTTCCTCTTTCCACAAAACGCACGTGTTCTAAAAAAAATTAGTATAAGGGTATTCATATCCCCTTTAACACGTGGAAATTATAAAAAAAAAAAATTTGTCCATACGAAAAGCGGTTCTGCGGAATTTATTGGAATTTCTTGTATTTGTTAGAGAATTTTTTTGAAAAGCCTCGAGGTATGATAGTTTTTTTTCCTGGCTCCACTTCAGGATTTGATATATAGGTAAAATAAACAATCCGTTTCTTACATGAGAAATTTGGTACATATCTTGCAAATTAATAAGATCAAAATAGACTTATTTGTCGTTATAGATCCGATAATGCTAGTGTGATTTTTTTAAAAGTATTTTGGTAACGTAATTTGGATTGGAAAGGCCAGGAAAGTGTGAGTGAAAATTTAAAATTAGTTGTTTTTATTTTAATTATATTTCTTAATCAATAATACAGTAAAATCTGTTATTAATTAATGAATAAGAGCATTAGAAGCGAACAACTATCGATTTTGAATAGAAATAGTTCTGCAAGCATATTAACTTAAATTCTATCGCAAATGGCCCTTCTTTGCTTCAAATTGTGATCCCACAGCACAGGTCTCAGATATGAAGTTTAAAGAAGACAGACAAACAGAATTGAGGGACTTACTCTTTTTATTAATTCTACTATAATAAGTATAAATATATTGTTGAGAATTGTTGTAAGCATTAAGTATATATATATATAAACATACATACTTAACGATTCTATGTACTATTGGGTGTATAGCTATAAAACACTTTTGTCACTGCCTATAAATAGGTACTTGGGGTAGATGTTGTAGATGCCATTAACCTTAACAAAGGTAACCTCAAATTCGTGTTACCAAATTCAATTTAGATTGCAAACGGCTAATAAAGAACTCGCAGAAAGAGCATCTCCCGCTGGTTCACACAATAGAAGGAGAATAAAAGGAGCCACTACAACAGAGCATCTTGTAGCTCTGGCTTAATTCATTAATGTAGTATGACTTCTGCCCAAAACGCATGTGCAGAACTCTGTATACAGTGAAATTAAAATACACATGTTTTAATTCGCGAAGTTAGATATAAATGCTGCATGCAGTGCTGTTCTGCAAGACATCTCTATTTCTAAATTCACTCCAACGACAGTGTTGGCACAACATAAAAAAAAAAAAAAAAAAAAAAATAGAAAAAAAAGTGAGGTTTTTGGTATAACCAACTTTTGAAGTTTCATTGTTTGTTTACTTAAAAACTTCCAATTGGACTAATAAACATTTAAAATCAATATCACTTTCTGAAATTTATTGCATTTTGTAATATTCATTTTTTACCAATTCACAGGAAAATTATTTTCACAAAAGTAAATTAAATTTCAATTCAGTACTCGTAAGTGACAGTAGCTGTAAGATGACAGTATTCAATGCGATGCACGCCAAAAAATATCTGCACGTCTGTTTCATGTGCAGAGCTGCCAGCAGCACTGCAAGCAGATTTTTTTGCACATGTGTTTTGGGCATTCGGAGAAGTTGCATCGGAAATGTTAAAAATCTCGAAGTATGGTACGACTCTAAATAGTTATTACCTCCTACTTGCTAAAAATACACATTAAATAGGATAAATATTGTACATAATTCTTCAATTTAAAAAAATTGCCTACTGGACTTCACTGCAGTCATATGGCATTTATTAACTCAGGGAACTTATTAGAGTATGTTACGAGGTTTTCAGATAACGATGATTGTGTGCGCCAAGAACTGCGACAACAAATTTTGTTCGAAATATGTTGATAAAACGCACAAATCCACGCTACCTTCAAGTGCACCCAACTTCACTTCTATTGACATTGTGGTAAAAATAATTGTGCATTTGCAGAACTATTTAGCAATAGTCTATTTAGCAATGCTGCTAACTTGGCATCTTTCCTTCAATTTTAGGGTAAATGTCAATTAAGAAAACAGAAATTGTGCTGGTTCGTGCAATTTTGTGAACACGGGGCATTCCAATTTCCAGTAAAGAAACAGATCTAATATAATAATGCCTCAGGGTAAGTTACGCTTTATAAAGCTTTGAAGCGACAAACAGCGACAGGCAGTTAGGACTACGATAGGATGTTAGGATGGGATGCTAAGGTTCTCATCATTTTCAGGTATAATGGCGTTATTGCGCAATGTGATAGACAAGTTAGGGACTATCTCACTGAAGGCACCGGCAGAAGCAATTAGGATCTCAATTCAGGGGAGCATAAATGAGAACTGGGTAGTTGTGAAAACCGTTCTTGCAACTAGTGTACACAAGTTTGTTAAATTTAGGCAAAAACGGATAGAACAGCGTATTTTACCTAAAGCCCGTAATGCATTTGGTTTAGCAGTAGACAAAGTCGGGCTCTAAAAGCGTATAAAGGTGAGAAACGTTCAGCGTAGTGTATCAATTAACGCCCAATACTTCACAAGCTGAACAGGCGGCAAATATGTAGGTGTGGCAATAGGATCGTGTATATGATCACGAAGGAGTTAATAGATCGTCAAAACTCCAAACCACATCCAGTAAAGAGTCTCAAAGGTTTTTTGCTAGTATCGAGTGAAGATCAACTCTTAACGTGGAGAGAATATTTCGGCGCGGTACCAAAATTTTTAAGTGTATCATTTTAGGATTTAACTTGAAAAATAATTAAATCATTCCTAAACACCGTGAGCTCCATTTATTACCTTTGCCTTGGTAACAATAAAACTAAATTTTAATTGTTCTAATGAGCAATATCTTCCAACAAAGTTGCAGCTTACGTAAAACAAGAAAAATCCCACGATCAACCTGTTGTTTTAAATTTATGTCAACAAATAATCTACAAAAAATCCGCACGAGTTCATTGCTATTACCAACCCCCTCGCAGTATATAGCCTCAAACGATCCACAAACATTTAAAAATCTCCCTTCAACCATTCGCTATAAGTTATTTACACGATATTATAGCCCTTATCACTGAATGATGGTGATTCAGCTAGTATTACCAAAGATAGCCGAAGATTATCACAAACCCAAAGTCATTTACCCCGCGAGGCAAGTCGTTGATCTCTCCCCCTCATAAAATACATTTCACCATCCCATGTCAGTATATCTTACACAATCAAGCCCCTAAGATGGATGGATTTAGTGCGCAAATACACGATAGGCAAAGTCAAACTATCACAGTCTAGGTTAGCTACTACCCTCCCAGTCCCAACCCCCTCAGCAGCATTTAGTACAAGTTTTATTAATATTTTATTATAATTGCAGTGACACCGCAAAACCACACAGTGCTTTGGGACAAGTTCAATGCTTCTCCTACGCACTATAAAGGGGCAAACACAAACACACACACTTTGTTTGTTTGCCAGCAGCAGCGCTCACTTGCGCGAGGGTTATTTTTGAAAAATAAAATCAACAAAACAGAAAAGAACAAAAAAAAAAAATACTTTCTGGTCTGAGATAAGATTTCAAGTGTCGGTGCGTGAAGTGCGTGTCACGCAGTTGTTATCAGTGGTATAATTGATCTATGTACATTTATGTGCATATGTGCGTAGTGCAATAACAATAAAGTCATATACGCACACACGCATGTGCGTACATTATGTACTCTACATATAAAGTGGGGGTGATTTGAATTTCAAGGTCTTGGTTGTTTTTTTCTTTTAAATTTGTTGTTCCTTCTCACTGTCAATCTGTCGAGAACTTGACAGCGATTTCTCAATTTGAGTTCGGATTAATTTTACGTGGATGAGGATGGGGATGATAACAAAACAACACACACTCCAAGTGCAAAGATCATTATGAAGATGCTGCGGCTGGGTCGGGAGCTGGGTGATGATACTGAAATTAAATTGACATTGCCACGACGACGACGACATTGCCATCGCTCGGCATGGTGGTGGTCGGTATGTGGGAGAGAAGTGAGAATGCGTTATCTTGTTAACGCATACGAAGTTGAAGGACTTTTATTGAACTTATTAAATGTGTTCTTGCTTTAGTCGTTTACATTGGGAGGGGTAAAGAGCGTAATTGAATTCGATTGTGCGTTCGTATGGTTCTCTGAGAAGTTGTACGCGCTTTCGTTATCAGTTGGTGGAGTAAGAGAAATGAAAAAAAAAAGGGAAATTAAGAGAGTGTGAGGAGAGATAGACAAATTTAGTGCAGTGGCCGATACCAACATGTGTGTTGCCGTTTCCACTGGTAAGCGCATATGGCTAACTTGTGTTCTTCCTCATTGCCGATAAAAAAGGTTCCCAATGTTATACCTTTATTAATCATCCGGGGGCTTCTCAAGATGTGACGAAACACCTGAAACAACTGAATGTCCAGATCCTCCAAGAACTCACCAATCTGTCCGGTATAGAGTGTTTGTAGTCCAAGTTAAAATTTAATTTGGCCCGGGCTACTGGCATGTATGATTCCTAAACCTGAATGCTCGATGATAAGAATATGCCTACGTACTAAACCACACCTTTCTCCCCGCGGGACTACCGTTAGGTAAGAAGCTTTTCCCAGTACGCCTGGCTTTGCTCTGGACTCTTTGATGAAGATCCCCTCTTTATATTTATATCATGGGGCGTACACTCGAGAGTCATCTTCCGTTTAAAAATGGGCGGTTTTTGGCATGATTCGCACCGTAGTTTTGATGACTTTGCGCGACGATTATCCTTCGACCCCTGTCTCATGGATATTCTGTCTGATGCAATGACACCTGAATAACGGCTGCGGTGCAAATTTGAAGTCAACTTCCCCATATTCAGGATTGGCTTTGGCCGGAGTCTGAGTTAGGAAAGGATTGTAGTCGCATTTTCACGGACGGCTCTAAAACTGGACAGGGGTCTGGTGCTGGTGTTTTCGTGGAATGCGACAACATGAGGCTTCACTTCTCATTGGGAAAGCACACATCTGCCCTCCAGGTAGAAATATATGCTATTCTAATGGCTGCGGACTATACTGGGAAGAACAGGTGGAAGGGGCGAAGTATCTGCATCTGAGGTGACAGTCTGGCTGCACTTAAGGCTTTGCTCAATCCTTAACCACTTTTCGAGAATGCAAAACATCATTGAATTCGGTAGGAAGGCTGAACTCACTTGAATCTTGTTTGGGCCCCAGGACACAAAGGGATAACAGGAAATGAGACCTCTGATGAGCTTGCTAGACAAGGCTCAGAAGAGAATTTCTCTGGACCTGTACCAACGTTGGGTTTGCCAGCGTCCTCGATTAGGGCTTCCATTCACGACTGGGTTTTCAGTCAACACAATCGAAGGTGGCATGACTCTCCACTATGCAGGCAGACTAAACGAATGGTCCCCGTCGTCTGTAAGAAATCCGCGGCTTTCTTGCTATCTCTTAGCAGAAAAGACGGCCCACTTCGCCTTTGCCAAGCACCTCCATGTGCTAAGTTTTAGCGCTACCCCTGTCTGCGACTCCTGTGGAGAGGGCGATGACACTGCGGAACACTTCCTATGTAATTGTCCTGCCTTTGCTCGGATCAGGTGGCGGATTTTCGATGCTGATGTAGTGTGTGCTGATGACCTAAGCTCTTCATCACTGAAGGGTCAACTCGTCTTTTTACAAAAGACGAAAAAAACACATTAAAATGAGGTTCTCTGCCTGGTTGTACAATGGACCTGTTTCTGAGTCCGAGTGCTCCAGTAGGGTGTACCAGCCCCGACAAAAAAAAAAAAAAACCGTTGCGTATTACTTCGTGGGACTAGTTAGCAATTTATGCTCTTCTTTCCCAGTTTGCTGCTTCAAAAATGGGTTCAGCGTTTGCTGTTCTTTGCTTCATGAGAGATGTCGCCTGGGCTTCATTTTCACTGTTGCTTTTCCTGACTCTTTCTAACCTCCGAAGTTCCTTAATGATTACTGCTGTAATCTGTTTAGCCGCATCCCATATTATGCTCGTCGATGCTATCATGAGGTTTACAATATTTTTTGAAGTGGGTGTTTCTCCAATTCTTACCTCTAGTTCTCTGCGCTTTTTATCAAAACGTGGGCACTGAAAAATACATGCCGGGCATCTTCTCTGGCCTCTCCGCAATTTAAATAGGTGGGAGATCCATTGAACCCGAACCGGTTCATCCATTTTTGGATATTCAGTGTACAGGTCCATCTTCCCTTTGAAGAATGGTTCCATCTCTCCTGCCATGCTCTCATACTCTGCTGTCTTTTTTCCAGCTTGATATCGTTGACTGAAGCTTGGGGGTCCTGAATTTTGGCATCGTAGGTCCTTTGTAGTTTGCTAGCCGGGATATATGCTGGTGGTATTCCCGCGATGACACATATAGCATCATCTCACCATCCGAAATGCACAGCACACTCTCAGTGCAGTGGGCAGATAGTAGGTGATTTTGGGGAGATGACGGTAGGCCATTGTGTTGTTCTCTCCATTGCTGATAGTCTCTATGCTGATATGGCAGCCAGTTGTTTGCCGACTATGTCAATTGGCATACGATGCAACATGGTTTGAAACGCCGCTATTGGAGAGGTTCTCAGTGCACCGATGATTCATTTTTTTTTTTTTTTATAAAAAGGAAATTTCCAAGTCCCGAGGCACTCAGACTTAATTTCTGTGTCCCTTGTGCCTACTATCAGACAGAACTCCTTTTGGTGTAGTGTTTGGAGAAACTTAGATTTTATTCGTTTCTCTTTTATGTTCGGGTGGCTGGCTGTGGTTGCTGTACCCTGTCCGGGTTTGAACCTGCACAGTTCGGGTCACAAGCAAACACACTACCCACTACACCGTGGCCACCGTGCACTGGTGATACTGAGACATGCTATCCATTTCTTATTATAATTGAAGTTCAAAATGGCTGCCATTTGGCTAAGACATTCTTACAACTTTCGGAGACAGCTGGCAAAATTGACAGCAACTCTTGAGTATCTATCGTCTTAGAAAATACGGTGTGTTTTTCTTCCTTCATTGGAGGACCTTCAAGATAGCCATTAAACGTTTTCTCACATTCCCTATAATTTTGCTTATAAACGTTTAAGTAAAGGGTGGGTCATCTGTTGTTTTTTTTTTTTTTTTTAAATTCCGAGTCAACTTTAGACATACACTTTCGGCAAACAGCAGCAATATTATCGGCTGAGCGCACAGGACAAACACGAGGATAATTAGGATGCCAATCTCATGAACTTTCTTCACAAACTTGCGTACAGTAGGCACGGTTGGCGGACTCTCTTTGGAATTTAGTTTTCAATATTTCCCAACGCTGTTCAAACTGTGGTTCTGTCAATTTCTTCAGCGCGAAAGAGCTGTCAATGTCAAAATAACATTTGATTCAAAAAAAAAAAACAGCAGATGGCCCACCCATTATTTTTCTCATATCTCTAATTATTTCCTTCCGCGATATTGTGGTGCTTCAATTTAAAAAAAAAACTCGCCCTTTATAGAGAGGAACACTCTTTTACTTCGCTGTAACTCGAAAAGGTAACACCTTACTTTTTTTTTTTAATTTATAAAAAGTTAACTTTCTTAGAACTCGAACATTGTTGAATTTCAGTTTTTTTTTTTTTTTTAAACACATAAGCACAGATTTGTAGATAACGAAAGAACCGATAAGAAACATTTAAAAGCAAAATTATTTTTATCTACATGCGTATACCTACAACCTTAGTCAATTTTTATCTTAACTTAAAGAAAATTCTTGAAATAGGCCCACTTAATCATTAAACTGATAGTTCTTGATCCTACTATCACCACTGAAATATTCAAGTTAAACCAGCAGATTGTTGTCTAAGGAGCTTTAAATCTCTGCCTACTGACTGATATGTAGACTATTTGTAAATATGATTTGCTTATCGAACATAGTGCCCTTGACCTTTCTGGTAATGTCTTGAAAGTGTTCGTCCAGATAAATGGTCTATTTGATGTGAATTTTTTGATTTGGGAAAATAGAAATAATCGTATGAAAATATTTACGCATGTTAATTAAAGTTAAACAGTTGCTCATATTTTTGATTAAAGATAAGGGTGAGATTGATAACCTCAGCTAAGTTTCAGTTCAAAGTATTATATAATTGTCCAGGAATTTTAGGCGAAATTTTGGGTCAAATATCAGAATTAATAAGATATGGATGACGATATCGAAATAGGCCCTAGTTAAGTAAAAGCTTAAAAGTAAAAAATAATGTAAACCTAAAAACTTGTAAACAATCTTCTTTTTACGAGAACGTTTCCTATTTGCATGCGCCTTCCTCTAGCTCTCTAGGAGATCCAAAAATCTTAATTTTTTAGCACGAATCAATCGGAAGAACATACCGTACAAGGTCTCAGAAAATGTGTCTCCTAATTTGTATACAATTTTCCCATTTTTAAACGACTTCCCGCATACCCCAGAAGTTCTCGGATGACCTAAGAAACTGAAATTTAGCAGACTCGTAAAGCAGATCAAGCGAAAGAATATGATCCAATCCAATTTTCGATTTTTAAAATATAGGGTATTGCACAGCACATTTTCGTGTCGATTTATAATCAATTTTTCAATGTGTTCGTGGGTCAAATTTTGGAATTTCGAAATACAATGTTTTGCGAATATTTTTAGTGTTCCGTATCAGAATGGTATAAATGGAACACTAATGGATTCAACACGGTGTCTTTTTGTCCGTGTGTCCGAGTGTCTGTCACACACTTGTAACTATTGAACCGTTTAACTTGAGGGCATAACAATAGTACCTAATAGACCAACAATACGGGGAAAGAATTATCAAAGATATTTTCGTGGGGAGCTTCTGGTGGCATAATGTACCTCAAGACAAACAAAATATTTTAACACCCCATCATGCGATATACCAAAATAAAGCTGAACTTTTAAGTATGTAAACAACATTTTTTTCGGATCAAGTTTCTTATATAGAAAACAAAGTCAAGTTAAAAGTCATCCCATTACATCTTACTACGTCTTCATCCAATTTTGACGATTTTATGTCCAACATAACCCAAAATCCAAATTTCATTAAAATTTGTTCATTGGTTATTGAGTTACGCGTATGAGAAAGATGATCCGAAAATATTTTAAACCCCCCCTCATATCTTACTCTCATTCTAAGTCTACATGTTAAATTTCATTAAAATCTGTTCAGGAGTTCTTGAGGTAGGCGGCTAAGAAAGTTGACATAAAGATTTTTGAAACTTCGATTTTGACAGATTTTAGACGAGATAACTCACAATTGACGTTTTTTTATTCTTCGGACTTATGTACAGTTTTCATCGTACACACGAAAGTACATCCTTCAAGAATACCCCAAATGATTTAGGAAGCTGAAACTTTGTACACTCGTAGAATAGGGTAGAATCTTACGCAGTCAGATTTTCGATTTTCATAGTTTTAACTTTGCAGGATGTTGCGAAAGCTATTTTTCTTTCCGTTCACACTCATCTACTACTGATATACATATGTACAAACAGTCTGTTCAATAAAAAACAGTAAACGATTACTACGGTATCTTATATGCATGTGTAAACGGGTTCATTTCGAATCCTGACTGAAATTCTTCATTTCAGTTTCTTACACTTCTTAGGTGCCCTTGTTGACAGGGTTGTCAACAGCTCACTTAGACAACTATGAGTCCATTGTGCCCAATATTTAGAACCCTGGGAACTTGAAGATTTCAATCTTCGACCGCTAGGTTAAACTACCCAGATAAATATATTAATCTCAGGAGTTTTCTTAGCTCAATGCTACTTAGTTCATCCAGCTCTGAAAGAAGTATCTGCAAAAAGCACGGCTTCTTTTGCTGGCCAGAGCTGGACAGTCACACAGGAGATGATGAATAGATTCTATTTCCTCAACGTCCCTGAAGCTTCTACAGTAGTCGTTCTGAGGTAACCCTACCCGTGCTGCGTGATTACCTACCACACAGTGTCCTGTCACGACGCCCTTCGACTTAGTTCTGTAAGACTGGCCATAATGATTTGGCTATAGCGCATGTATCTAATCGACACCAGCGTTCATTAGCTTCCTCATTAGACCCGATGTCTATCTCCCTGTATAGGGTACTAAGCGGTATTGGACTAAGTATCAAATGCTACGTCAGACATACATATGTAGGTAAGGTATACTATGCATTACCATTTTTCATTGAACAAACTATATATATATATACATATAAAATCGCTCTCAAATCGGGAGATTATTATTATTATTATTTGTGTAGGGTTATCTTGCTCTGCGACCTAATGGTCTATTGTGCACCTTGCTAATCTCGTTAGAGTTTCCCTTAGAATATAATTCCTTCAGAATTGTTATCGAAAGTCAAATAGTCTTTCTTTATCATGGCAAGGATAGTTCACCCTAGAGCACCCTTTCTAATCCGGTTTCTCTTAGGAGTGTGGGAAAGAGAAGTGGGTCTATGGTTGGCATATCCTAACCTGATAGTTGGCACTTGTCCAACCATTTCAATCTTTTATGGATCAGTGCCGCACAAAAACGGGAGATAACACGGACTGGAAAAGTGTCCTTCATTAAGTCCATTGTGTCGCCCACCGTATGTGCAGTAGCACCGTTTTACTGAAATCATATGTCCACATGCTCCAACTCCAAATCGGGTAATAAAAAGTCACGTAACATGGTTCTGTAGCGCTGTGACAGGTTCACAGTTATCGCAGATAAACCCAGTTATCACAGATGCCGCACCAAACGGTAACTATCAGCAGATTCTTGAATAATACACGGATTTTCAGTTCCCCGAAATGTGCTTCGTCACTCATGATTAATTTTGAAGGCAAATCGTCCTCCTCAGGCTTATGATGCGCTGCCTGTATTCTATCTTCAAGTCTTTCACCAAAATACGCAGCAGAGACCGCCTGGAAATGTCCAATTGCCTGGCCCGTCATCTCGTTAATGTTTCTGGACATTCTTCCACATCATAGCGCATAGCATCAATAATCTCGGCCAAACGGCCTGTTATTGTCTATCTCGTGTTGAGCCAGTCTCTTCGAGGCGTGCGGCTTTGCGTCGAATTATGTGACTAGTATGTGCCGAACCGTGGATACATTTTAGATGAAATTCACATTTTTATCACTGATAAATTGTTCCACAAAAAAAAAATCCATAAAATTATTCCACGTTCTTGAAGAGTATGACGTTCCATCTGTCAATATCATAATGACAGGACACGCCATTTGCAAAAATCATAGACAATTCATATATGGTAGTGTCATTGTTTTTGTGCCACTTTGTATCTACCTACTGTGTAAAAACGAACCCAAATAGACGCAATTCGACAAAATAGGGTCCAATTTTCTTCGTATTTTTTGGGCTTTTTTGATGTCTGTATTCAAAGTCGATTTTGAGAAAGACATATACTTGTAGACAATTAGGATATAATAGAATAATTATGGAAACGCGCACCTCCTACAATGTAATAGGAGCAGTGTTAACCAAAAAGATGTGTCACTGTTTGTATTTGCCATAGAAACAACATACAGATACATAAGATAGGGTCATAACCCCCTTTATCACTACTGATAAACAGAAAACACTAGCTGTAACAATATCATTTAACTTTGATTCACCACCAATCAGAGACTGGAAAGTGTTCGACAGCGTCACCTTTTCATACCACATAATAATATGTTTTTACATAATGGGAAAAACAGAACCGCAAAGCCTTATCTCAATCCCAAGCGATCTAATGGGAAAGCTTTCAATGACGAGCTAGAGAAAATCAGAGGACAACCACCCCAAATGCTTGATAACTCATTTCAAGATTGAAACTCAAGAGATGCGAGATTTTTCTCAGCTTTCGTAATGCCAGATACATCCAATTAGAAAGTAAGTTCATGGGGGATGAGCTGCACGTTTTGCAAATATAAGACGGATGCAGGTGGATGAGCTTCGTTTTGCTCAATAGCGCCATCACCATGCAGCCAAAGGTAGAAGAGCACCGGAGATCTGTGGAAAATTATCTTCTAACTGCAATGAAAATATTGTATGCAGATCATAAGAACTGTCTATAGTATGAGGTTGTCCCCAGATACATAGAGGCGGGAAGCGGCGGTAGAGCGGAAATAATTCAAAGTTAGCATTGTACGCTGCAGGTAGAACGGGATAACACCATAGCATAGTGTGTGCCATGGCAAAGTAATTTAAAAACGCTCTGGCTTGAGAATGCCTCACAGTCGGAATGAGCTATTCGATGCCCAAAATAGCTGGAAATGAATCACACTTTTCAGTACGGAAGGACAAGATTAATACTGCGATCAAATTACTCAAAACAAACAAACCGGCTGATTGGGCTTAATGGCATTTCAGTTGGGATCTATAAAATTGGAGGACATTTGGATAGTTTGGGTAGCATTTTCACATAAATTGTAGAATATGCAACCATATGGGAACTTTCACATGACCCGGTCTCGGCATGATCGCCATGTGTCTGCCGGGTGTACCCACGCTGTGACAGTAGTAATACATGTAGTCTATAATGAGCACTTTCACACAAGCCGTCATTTAACCGGCTATTGCCTCAAATGTGTCCGGTGTGTATGAAGGGCAACAATGGCCTGTTCTTCGGCTGCGTTGAAACCAGTGTGTGTAAAACGGTTCTTAGACGTTGTACAAACGTTTACCAAACGTTTGATCAACATAATTACATATAGCTATATCTCTCTCTCAGAGTTTCGTAAATGTCGGCGTTGCTCTGATTACGTCTCCATACTAGTCTTATCTAGCCGGTATAGTGACATATAAATTTATTATGCATGAACATCTGGATTAATTCTAGGAATCAGTCCATGTGATGTTGCCTGCTCGTTTGCATGCTGGATCAATATGAGGCGGCTTTGGCTTTGGCTGCCATCTGTTTGCTAAAAATGTTATCATCAGAGCTTTCGCCTGACGACGTAGGAAACTTACATGATATGTTTTCCCCTGAAGAATTTAATTTCTGTAACCTCAGAGGGGTTAACCCTTCCTTTTTCGCATTTATGTGCAAAACCACTTAGATCCGCAGATAAAGCTCTTTATATTGCAAATATTGAGTCTGTCTAAGTCACCGAGATCCTCATAGAAGTACTCCACGAGGGTTTTCCTTCTCAACATTGATAGAGCAGGACAGGTGCACAAAAGGTGAGTTATTGTTTATTCCTTCTCCTCATCTCTACAGCTTCTACAGAATTCTTTGGAGGGGACATCCTGTTTAACAGCATGCCTATCTATTAAGAAGTGGCCCGTGAGGGCTCCTAATATAGTGCTTAGGCATTTCCTATTTATGGATAGAAGACGTTTCTTTCTTTTCGGATACAGGTTAGTATTCAACGAAAGACAAGTGCTGATATTATTCCACCTCCTATTTGCCATTCTTCTAGCTTTAGTATCAAGGTGAAACTTTATCGATTCTATAGGAGTATTTTCAGAGAAGTTCCGACATGCATCTTACTTTGCCAGCTCGTTCGCTCTGCAGTTGCCTGGAACGTTCCTGTGTCGTGAAACCCAGCACAGGGAAACGTTGCATCTGTCAGCAATTTATGTGCTTGGGCATTGCTTTACCAACTTGTATCGTACTGTCGGTTATTACAAGGCTTTCATAGCTGCCTGAGTATCTTTATATAATAGCGCTACCCTCTACCGCGTTAATTGAAAGTCAAGCCGCAATTTCCCAGACTGCCGTAATTACCGTCTGAAATACACTACATTGATCAGGCAGTCGTCTGGTGATGTTTACATCAGGGGCATTGGAGATAACTTTGCCCCCGTACCATACGATGTTTCAGATTCGATTGTGTATATCTCTACTGCAGAATCATTCAGATTCCCAAACGTTTCTGGTAGGAATTCTGGTCTTGAATTTGTCTTGAATTAGCGTTATCCAACTGAAGTCGAAGCCTCAATACTGCTTTAGCTGTCATTTGTCTCCCATAGATATCAACAGGAAGCGAGTGGAGCATTGGTGGGAGTAATTTTTAAAGCACTCGTTCTACAGGCGCAAGATGAACTCTGAATTTTTCCTAGAAGATGAGTTTTACTTTCTTTGTCTAGTACTGTCCACCAGACTAGACCCTTACATCAGGATGGTCATCATTACAGCCATATATCCAGTTGACTTTTTTAGGCTAAAGGTCCCATTTCGGCCCCGAAGCCGTAAAGGGCAACGGTGTCATTTAGTTTTGAAGGGATGTGCCTTGTACCGGCGTTAACCACTTTACGAGTTAATTAATAGCTGATTCCAACAGATTTGTTATTGTAAGAGGAAATTGTCCTGATATGGTTATCGCAATGTCGTCCGCATAGGCTACACTGTACCCTCTCATCTAAGATGTCAAGTGCCGTTCTTACTTTTAGTGTCATTTTAAGTACCTAAACGTTGAAAACTTAAACAGGTGGATTTATCGTCGACACGAACAAGTGGACTTTCGTCTAACTAAACTAAGCTACAGACAATGACTGCTAAAAGCACGTGGTTTTTAAAATTAAATACGTCATCAAAGCAAGAGTGTGTCCAAGCATTGCCTTCTTTGAACTGAACGGGGTTTATTGACTGACAATGAAAATAATGGCCGCGTTCCAAGAGCACATTTTCAGCTAGTCGCCCTACAATCAGATTATGAAACGGCCGTTTGGGCTTACAACAGCTGATACAAACTTGCTACATTTACTAGAGGTGAGTAACTATCGGTAGTCGTGTCACTTTCGATAATTATCGACAGCATTTGACCTTTTGATAAAATCTAGTTTAACTACCAAAAAACAGACTTAGTCATTTTGCACTGAAATTGTTTCCGTTAATTAAATACAAGTTTTAGAATAAAATTCAGGAAGTGAAATAATGATTTTTTTTCCCTCACTAATTGATTTCGACATTTTGTACAGCTCACTAAAATTAGATGCAGAATTTTTCGATTAAAATCCAATCAAATAATGGACAAAATGAACTGTCAGTCAATTTCAAATCTCTCTTCGAATCAGCGAACACTAAATAGTCTAGAATAATAAGTGCGTATAATGTCGTTCGACTTTAGTTATCAATAATTCAGTAGAGTTATTTGTAGTTATTAATTGAATTATGGAATGATTTTATCGATAACACTTTCGGACCATCGATTTCCGATTTTCTATTCTGTCGATGACATTGGAACAACTAGGGCGCCTAAAATAGGATTTAATCAAATTCTATTGTTCTGTAATGGTAAGCTTAGTGGTAAACTAATTCTAAAGCATTTTAATCGAGAAAGAAAGTATTCATAATTAAGGATCACAAACGATAGTTTTTTTTTTTTTGTTTTAAATATCTATAGTAATCACCATTGTTAATGAATTGAATTGACAGATGACGTTTTTCTCTTGTTCTTATCTAGCTAAGCGTTCCAGTGAAAAATTTCTTCGTTATATTTCCTCCACATTTCCAGTCCTGCCATATAAAAAATCGTTTTGATAGATTCTAGCAGCGTGCTTGGAATTCGCCGAATGTCGTTGTAATAACCTGTGGAGCACAGATATAAATATCATTTATTTATAGACTAGCAAATAAGCTTAAGATTGTTATTGTAAAGATAAGCAGTAATTACGTAGCTTGGGTAATTACCTAGCTTAGTCGATAGACACCGTGCAGTTCAGAGCAGGCGATGCTCTGAAATGTTCTAACATTTAAAACGTATGCATTTAATTTTTAAAACTGTGTATTTTCCAGAGCGGTCACTGTCTGTAGTCAAGCAAATCATATAGCACTAGCACCATGGCAATACTTCTCCATTGCATTCCCCTTTACTATCTCTGTAATTTACAAAAAAAAAAGTACATCAGCGCAAAAGAGTAATCCCATTGTAAGAGAAAACACTCGCGTATAAGAGAAATTCATTCAACATTCTAGTGCTCTGCTCCCGAAACATTATCCCCCCATTCAACGCCGAGCACTGGGGTTGGCCACATTCAGTTTCTCTGCCACAAACACTGATCGTGCAACACCAGCAGGCGCATAACAGCGCCCCAGTCTCCACATTCGAATTTTCAAATTTCATACGTTCAGCGGTCATCATCAACGTCGGACTTGATCGCTTCTACGTCGGCGGGTAGTGAAACGAATTTTCTTTTTATTTTTTTTCCTAATTTTCATCATTTCTTTCTTTAATCGTTCTCCACACTTTACAACAACAGTGCATCCACACATCGAGAGTTTACATTTCATTAATAATCCGAGAAGTGAAAGAGATTTCTTTGTGCCTCGTCCGAGTCGAGTTATTCGTTCGCTTTTATCGGTTAGTGATCTTGCTAGCTATTTTCTGTTTCTGTGGGAAAATATCGCAAATCAGGAATTTCGGTTCATCAAAAAGTACACATGTATGTACGAGTATGTACAGCAGATAGGTTAATAATTGTTTCAATTGTTTTTGTGCCATATAACGATACACACAGTAGCAGCTGATTTTACGCGCGCGCGCGCACCACCCACCCACACATTCGTAGAGAGAAAATCAGTTTTTTTTTTTTTTTTTTAATTAATTGAGAAAAGTTTCATTTAATTCGCGTTTCTCGTCGCGACACCGAGAAGATCATCAATCTGCCTGAAAAAAAGAAAATTGTTCATTCCGAGTCTCCACTAGAAAATATACCGACAGAGGTTGCCAACGCAAGAGCAGAGGGAAAGGAGTGAAAATAAATCAGAAAAAAAAAAAAAAAAAAATGTTTATGGAAATTTATTAGAGCGGAAATAACATACAGTGATCTTGGCGATCTTTTTCTCTGGAATAAAATTATTCTCGCTACGTTTGTTGCTTCTGCCACTTTGTAGGAGTCGACGTCGTCATTTTGACGTTTTAACTGTGCCTCCTGCTTTTGTCCTCTTAGACAACTTGCCGCCAAATTTTTTTTTTTTTCCATATTGTGTTGCGTGTTTAGAAAAACGATCGCGGGAAAAACGCGTCTCAACGGTGTATTCTTCCGGTCAAGAAAGGAAGTTTGTCAATATTTCCATCTCTTCTTTTACGTGCCACTTTTTCCATGAAAAGTGTCAGGAGCAAAGTCTCCTTGTGCGATGATCATATCGAAGGATCTATTCATTTTTGGTGAACAACTTTTGGCAACATTAATCGAGAACGGAAGTAGTGGCAGCAGTACAAGCGACTCAGATCATCATCTTCGTGTTGATAACGAAGATATCACAATTTCACCTTCAGATACCAGAGTGGCGGTCGCGGAGGACGAAGCAGTGGCGGTTACAACGGAAGTGGACGATCCAACAAAACAGCAATTGCTGTTGGAAAATCCCACACCGCGTATCGTCAAGGGAAGAGGAGAAGCACCGTCTTCGGGGACAGTTAAAATCAACATGGGAAAAGTCGTACTGGGAGCAAATACAAGGTTTGTACTAAAATTAATATTTTAGTGGAGAAGCTGCAAGGTTTTCCTAGCACCTACATAGGTAGATATTATTAATTATAAAAAAGTGAAATGAAAAAAAAAAAAAAAAAACGAGGATCGGTGGACTATAAAGTTGCTCTTTAGAGGAAACGCCCTATTTTTATGAATTTATTGAGCTATGGAATGTTTTGGGTGCTTTTTCTTTTTTGTTTAGATAAGAGACGACAGTAAAGGGTGACATTTTTCTATACACAATTTTTTGCAGGCTTGTATATGCATACATATTGTGTGTAAAGAAGAAGCAGTTTCGTGTTATTGAATATAAAGTTTAGAAAATTTAGTTGGTTAAAATTTTGCAAATTAGACATTTACCTCCCTTCAGATTATGCCTGGGGTGGATGATTTAAAGGATCCTTAGCAGTTGTGGCTCGTGACGTATGGTACTCGTATTATGGGTTTATAGTTATTCAGAAAAAAAAAAACGAGAGTTGTAAAGTCAAAATCTGTAAAGTTAAACTCTAACAGGGACATCACCCCAAAAGTTGAAAAAGCTTAAATAATTTCGAAATTTTATAAATGAAGACACAAACATCTTTGTAAAGGCAATATGTTTCATTTGTTTATTTTAAAGTAAAAAAATTAAACAAGTTTTGTAAAACTAAAGTACATACTCCTACCTTTTCTTGATAAATGAATTTATAACTTTGGCACCCATCTTGTAAAGAATTTCAAAGCCTAAGATTTTCAAAATCTTTCGGGTAAAGTCGGATATTTTGGAAGCTAACGTACATACCTGTAATTATCGAAAGTTTTAAAAAATTCTAGATCTATCCTGTACAGAATTTCAAAGCTCAGAATTTCGATCACAATAAATTTTATCGTAGGACACACCGTTTGCAAGATATTTCCATCTCAAAAACGACTTTTATTAGTTTTCGGTCTAATTCTTGAAAATTTTGTAAAATTCAGCATCCATCTTGTTGAGAATTTAAAAAACGGACATTTTGGATGATGCTAAGAATTTCAAAACCTAAAATTTCTACAATTTGATTCGTAGCATTCACCATTTGCAAGATATTCAGCATTATGTACCGTTTTTAAGATATTTGCATCTAAATGAAATTTTCATTAACGAATTTCGTTACGACAAAAAAAAACCTTGCAATTTCCCATTGTTCAACACATTTTTTGTGCACAATTTATTTCTGTCTAAAAGCAACGTATGAGTTAACCTTAAAATGAGATGAGCACGTGCCATTCTACTTATTCCAGGCAATTAGTGAACGAATGTTTCGCTATATTGTTTCATTCCTTTGGATAATTTTTCTGCAACAATTGGTCGGTTCAGCTGGCTTTATCACTGTGATGAGCATTAATCGCTCAAGCGATTTCCACTACGCGCTGTTAATTTTTCTAAGTTTTCTTATAAGAAGTTCATTAATTTGAGGTCAAAAATGACACTTAATATGAAAATGAAGCAGACTTTCATTTTCGCTTCAAGATTCAGGAAGCAAAGAAGCGACAAATAAAAAATTGTGTTCAGCTGAGTTTCCACTTATATCGCTTCAGAAATATTAAAGCGCTTTAAAAATCTGAACCGGCCAATGTTAGTACTTCTTCGTCTTGACTTGATGAAGTGCGGTGCTGTCAGACTCAAAGAATCTGGGCGCTGGACTTCCTTGATGTATGGCCATAGCAAACCTCTTCAACTCCCTTCTGCGAAAACTAAACTCAAAACTAAACTTTATGAAAGTCCTTGCTGTATGCATTCCAACTAGAGTGGAATGGAAAAATGGGGAGGTGTTGAAACATTATCAATAATATTTCCAAACGGCTCAAAATTAGATTGTGGTGTGGGCTCAGGTATTCCTTAGATTACCGAATTTCGCCAGCGCCTTCCAGTGCTAGCAATCCTTAAAGCTTCTCGTGCTCTTAGTAGCAACCAAAACAACCAAACGCAACGTAGCAATCTGTACGGACAGTCAGGTAGCCATTAAGGCCCTTGCCTCATTTGCTATATCCTCCAAGCTAGTAGAATAGTGTAAGAATGAATTTGCTTGCCTTGGAAATCAGCTATTGGAAGTCTTGGTTCTGGGTCGCAGAGGAATAGAAGGTAATGAACTAGCAAGGCGTGGTTCTGCCCTTAACGCTTCACATTCCGATTGGAGCAGTTAAGGATAAAGTATTCGCACACTATGTAACAAGAGCCCAACTTACATAAGTGGAGTAGGCTAGACACCTGCGTCATATCCAGAAGCATATGACCCACATACAACCTCACAGAACCCGCAAAGACATTGCCCATGTTGGTATCCTATTTAATTCTCTGTCGAAGTTGTAAGGACCCGAACGACGTACAAACCCTTGACCACTTCCTTTGCAAATGTCTACGGGCACTTGGTAAACCCATCCACGAACTCTCAGGGAAAAAAGTGGCTTAACTGCTACTCTTCTTAAAACTCAAAGGATGAATTTAGGACCCACAGTTGGGTTTTTCCACCTGAATGTCAAACAACCATTTATACTTACTAAAACCAACAGGTTACATTAGTATGGTAACAAAACGACGAGCTACAGCGCTAATTGAGTGTCAGGCATGTAAACTTGAAATCGCCATTTTTGTACAGTTCGTTAAAAATGTTTCTTTTTCCAAAAATTTCGTTAAAACCAGAAAATGTTTCTTTAAATTGTTTTTCTAAAATTGTTTACGCCATGTACTTACTTGCTATTATTCTTAAGACGACATCGGAATCGGTTTAGTAGTTCTTGAGTTACATGGCTACAACAATATTAGAACAAAACAATATGAAACGTCATATCACTAAGCACTAAGTGTGCCAAACAGCTGAATAAATCTAAATTAGAGTAGAATTAATTTGTAGATGTACTTTTATATTACAATTTAGTACAGGGTATAATTAAATGTGGGTATTAATTCTTGATATGTTTGAGCATTCCGAGCAAAAATGACAATAAGAGAGTTTTTTCTTTAATATCCATTTTAAAAAGATGCTATAATACTCTTTGACACAGTCACTTTGACAGCAATTATGAGTACACTGTTTGATAAAACGTAAAATTTTTGTTCATGTCAAACGCTAAAACAACCGAATATCAAACGTTTTACATAAATAATTTGACGATTATACATTTTGACATCGTTCTAATCACACGAAGAAAACATGTTGACTGCGACATACAGATTTCGAAAATCTGACACAGTTACGTTCTGGATTTAAAAGAACTTCCCATCTGGGAATTTTGCGAGTGCAAAAAACATATTAAGGAATTTTCGAAGAAATTTTGTAGGTATATATGTATGTATGAGCTTTTGGCAAGAAAACGTACACTCTAATTGGTAAGTGATGTAATGATTTGAGAGCAAGCATACATAGTTAAATAATTTGTGTATCCTATTCCCTAGGGCATATTAATTTTGATACATAGTTTGTTATATAGAGAAACACCAAAAGTATTCGTATATATTTGTGATTAAAATCAATCAATCTATCCATGTCCGTCCGTATCTCACAACTTTTTGGGCCTTAAATTTTGAGCTTCGAAGATGAAATTTTGTACATAACCTTCTTAAGACCTAAAGCAGTACAATTGTACAACATTTTAAAATCCGCCCACAGGCGTGACTGTATCCCTTTTATAAATATTTTTACTAGAAATTGAAAAATATCTGCTTAACGGAATATATTGACGTTTATCTTCTCTACAATTCGTCCATACATTATAAAATGTCACGCCTACTTTTGGGGGGTGTTTTTTTTTTTGAATTATATTTTGCTTTCTCAAAGCTTTTACGGTTTGAGGACTTTTAAATTTATTTAAAATTGTGTGTATCTGGTGACGATTAAGTCTTACTCGTATTGTGAATATTTAACCAGAATCCATGACCTTCGATTGACAAATGGCGACCGCCACGCCCACTTTCTTCTAAGAAAAAGTTTTAGCCACAAATTTTGTGGCTAAATTAAAATTCGAGAAAATATCCTTTGAGTAGAAAGATTTCACTGTATTCGAACCAAAAGGTTTACAACGCTACGCCCACTTTACTAGGGATCAGTTAAAATATGCTAAGGGTATTACACGATCCATTTCAGATGGAATGTAACTTTTCTGTATATTTTTTGTTTTTTTACATTTTACAACTCATTCGAGGCTTATTGTAAACTAAAGTGCACCGGTTAATGCGCGTTTTCATACTCGTTAAACTGGTCGAGGTGACCCATTGGTTGCGCCAGAATTTGAAGTAAAAGTACTCAGTCTTTGGTTTCGTGTCCAAAATTAAAGGTATCTTCCTCCATTTGTGACATCTTTAATCGTCATCGCTGATAATTAAGTTCTTTATCTCAAAACAATGTCAATGTCGTTCTTCTTAACTGACTAATTTTATTGACTTCAGCAAGACACAATGTCCAATGTCTTGACCCGTGTATCTTTTGCACATTAATCAACTTGGCATAAATAAATTAACAGCTGTTATCCACGCACTTTTGCAAGCCGTCGCCGCCACTCTAAGCCTAACATTGAATTTTGCCAAATATTTAATTAGCAAGTGTATGCTAAGCTTTATCAGCTTACGTCACACCAAGTTTAATCGGCGCTAACTAAAATACTAGTTTTCTATGTAGCTCCGAAATCATAACCATTTGGGAATGTATTCTTCCATGTTGTCCCGTCCCGCATTAATTTTTCTCTCTCGGGTTCTCCTCCAGCCAGCTCTGAGTGAATGCTGTTCTGAGAGACCTAAATTCCAATTCCCAAGCCTGTTTCCGAGAGTAGTGCGTTGTGAATATTTTATTTTTTTTTTATTTTTTTTTTTTATTTTCGACTGGTTTCGTTTTGCTGGATTTAATTTGTTGTTGTTGTTGTTGTTATTGAATTTTTGCTGTGTACGAACGAATGTGTGTTGTATACATGTCGCGCTGGCTCATGCGATAAGGCACTTGATGCACCACTTCTCAGGGTAACAATGAGCAGCATTTAATTCTGCCCCAACAAAAAGCCAATTGAATAATACTTAGTCATGCTACTTATGTACATAATAATTTTTATTTTTATTTTTTGGGGGGGGAAACTATACAAAATTATTGTATAATGCTGCGCCGAATATATATTTTGTTCATTGCATTATTATTCATGTCCTTTGCCGTGGAATTCTTGAGTTGTGGGTGACTTAGGGAGTACAGAATGCTGCAATTGCAATAAGTAGGTCAATTTGTATTTTATGCAACTCTTTTGTTAAATATTTTTTTTTTTTTTTGGGTGAAATGAAAAAAAAGAACAAATTACTGCAGACACTGTCAATCATACTTAGGAAGGTGGATATGACATGGAGGAACAGTGAATGCAGGGTAACTTGATTAGAGTGCACTGATTGAGTGAGTGATTGATGGCGGAAGTCATCATCAGTTTGTAGCTGAGTAGTGATGATGGAAAACTGAACTTTGGACATAATTATGTCGGGAAAGGCCAAAATGTCGAATAGTAGGAGAGGACGGGGCACAGAGGACCACTTAACGTTTGCCGATTAATTAAAATATACTCATTAAAGAAAAAAGGCTCAAATTTCCTCACCGCTTACCTTAAGGTGTTAACATCAACTGCGTAAATAATTGCTATCGCAACTTTATCAGTTTTGTTCTTAAAATTAGGAGTGTATAAAAAGTGGTTTTGGTCCTCTCTGCCCCCTATAAATCATCTTCTGCTGAAAAAGTGATAAGTATGGATAAACTCTAACGTATGTAGGTATTTTATTCTTTTTAATCAACAAACAACTTAAAACTTTTGTAAACTTCATTTTTAAAATAAATATTAAATATTTTTTAAACTGCTTTTAAATGCAATGTAAGCATGTTATATAGTTGTCATCGTCCTCTGCTCCAGCACAAGCATCATGTGCCCACTTTTTACAACCACGACACTGGATCCAGCCTTCATTTTCTTTTGATTTAAAAAAAGTTTCAGTGCAATAAATGCAGCAAGGATTGGCGTCATCATTGTCTTCCTGAGATGAGCTCGAGCTTCTGCGCCTGGGATTGCACTTAGTTTTTTTTAATTTTACGTGCCCTTTTGGTAGCTGCTAGTGATGCTTTCCGTTGTTTGTCTTGCTCTTGGGCTTCCTTTAGGCTCTTGAACGGAGAACTTGTCAATTCTTCGGGGTATTGAGTTCGAGTTTTCCTTTTTAATGCTCCTTGGGATCTCTTTGATTTTGGTTTCGGGGAAATTATTTCTAAGATACCTTGAAGATTTTTAATGGCGGCTTGACTTGTTGAAGGTCTGTTGTTTACACTAGGCGATAATGGATCACTGATGATTTGGAGGTTTGTATTTTGCTCAACTGTGGTCAGAACTAGGATTTTAGGTGGAACCGGTTGTTCCCAGGCACTATTAAGATTTCTTATGGCAGATTGACTTGTTGAAGGTCTGTTGTCTACACTTGGCGATAATGGATTACTGATGATTTGGAGGCTTGTACTTTGCTCAGCTGTGGTCAGAACTGGGATTTGAAATGTGATCAGCTGTTCATCTGAATCGTCTGCTGCAGCTGGAAGCTCTGAACTCACTCCCTCAGGTTCTGGCAACTCCGTTACTTCTGATGGCAAAAAGTCCTCATCAGAGAAGATATCTGGATCAAACGGGATGATTCCAGTTACCATAAACCCTTTTACCGCCTTTTCTGTAGTTGCTGCTCTTAAGAAGGCTTTTCCAAATATTTCTGCTATGTCGTCGACCCTTATCCGTTGTGAAGGGTGATTTGTCATCCAGAGATTACATTCACGAGCATGTTGATATTTCAGAGAGCTGTAAAAGCAGACATCTAATGGTTGGAGACGATGACTTGTGTGTGGGGGTAGCGAAACCATTATTATATGGTTGTCACGTGCGAAGGTTATTGCCTCAAGACTTCGATAGCTGGAGTGGTTGTCTAGAATAAGGAGAGCTTTTCTTTCTTCGGAGGGCTTGGCGAATTTAGCAAAGTGTTGTAAATATTTGACAAAGTGGTCTGAATCCATCCATCCACTACCATTTGCATACCCAGTCGATCCCGGGGGACTACCTTTCATCATGGCTGATGACATTCGTTTCTTCGGAAATAGGAGAAAGGGAGGAATATATTGTCCTATTACCGATACAGCGCAAGTTGCAGTTATGTTGAATCCGCGCTCTGCACTGACTATCCGCCCAACTTGCTTGCGCCCTTTTGTAGCAATAATCTTTCGCGGCTTAGGAACTGTATTAACTCCTGTCTCATCCGCGTTAAAAATTTGATCTGGCTGAATTTCGTACTTCTCCAACACTTCTTTTAAAATATTATAAAATTTAGTTACTTGAACCCTACTAAAGGCAGCTGCTCTTGCACACTTGTTGCCTCTGGTTCCCTGATTGAAATTTGGGGATTCCGCCGTTGAAAACCTGAAAGCCAATCTGGTCCAGCAACACTTTCCTTTTTGTTAAAATTGTGTGAAATTCCCATTTTTTCGGCAAGTTCAAAGGCAAGCTTTCGAACATCACGTGGAGTCAACCCATAAAATTTTGTTTCCATATCAAGCAAGTGTGCAACAAGTTCTTTTTCTTGATCCGCAGTAAAAACTGATTTAAATGTATCATTTCGAGGTCCACTAACCTTATTGCTTTTAAGCCGTCTAAGAAGGCATGTTTTCGGGATTCCGTAGCTGCTGCATTGATGGAAAAATCTTTTTTTTTAACAGCTGCAACTGCTTTTTCCATCGTTGCTACTGTCCAGCCTGGGTCTGGTTTTTTTTTAATGTAGTTCCGTACCATCTGCAACAAAAACAATAAAAAATTAATCTGGTTCATATTCTATAGGGGGCACATAGGACCACCTTAGTCCTCTGTGCCCCAATAAGCTTGCTTTCTAGAAAGTGCTATTGACGTGTTTCAGCGCAAATATTTCACAGAACTAAAATTGCACAAAACACCACTAAATTCAATGTTTACGATATAAAAACTTTAAATTATTATTTGCAGAACATTAACATTGTAAACACGCACACTTTTATACATTTTTTTTATAAACTTACCTTAAAAAACAATTTACGTTAATTAATTCCACTAGAGAGAACTCGGACACACGAAAGACGAACACCAACTGAATAGCTAGATGGGCGCTTTTATTATTCCTTTTCACTTTTTGGATATGTCACTTACTTTGCGTTTTAAACAGAAAGTCCTCTGTGCCCCAGAGGTCCTCTGTGCCCCGTCCTCCCCTACCTTAATAAACAGAAGCAATTTGTTTTGATAGCACAACATTAGATACACAGCAGACTGTAGCCCTTGTACCAACGTTCATCTTAAATCTGTCAGTACTTACTATTAGTGACAACCTGATTAGATCAGTCTGTCAGAAATTCTAGTAGTGAACCTTCTATCAAGTATTAGTGCTATAGTCGAGTAACTAGTCAGTTTCAGTTAATTAGTCGAACGCCGCTAATACGGATGTACATACCAGAATATGAGTGTAATTTTCACTGCAATTGTGTTAAATGCAATTCAACATATGAGACATATGCAAACTACTCTTCGGATTTTGATCAGAACGGAAGTGGTACTTCTTCTCAAGAGCCTTCCAACGACCACACCTCACAATCGTCATGTAAGCTCAATGTACTGCGCTTGGTTTGAAGCACTCGAATGTTCTTTTAAGATACATGCGTAGAAGGCCTTGATGTTTTTGTCAATGTTCTCCCTTTAACTTATATTAGAATTTAAAACTATATCCAGATATGTAAATCTTCTCTATGTTAGCATAACACTTTTTCAAATGCACATCATGATTTTGGTCCTACATTGCTCGCTAACCCAATTAGTTCCTAGCTGAAGTGCATAACTTAGTATTTCACTTATGTCTTAGAGAAATTAACCCGACACTTACTAGAATTACAACTTCGTCGGCGTATGCTGGCACATTGTAATTATCCTCTTCTAATATTTCAAAGATCTCTTCAATCACGATGAGCCATATCAGTGGCGAAAGAAAACCGCCTTGTGGAATTGTCTGCAATCGTCCTTCCTTCGACAGACTCGAGTTCATCATGCTTAACTTAAGTATGAACTCAATATAGTCGCAAAGACCTGCATTGAGTTATACTCTGCGAAAACTCCTTAGGTTGTTGATAGCGCTCACAGGGTGTATTCTTTGTGCTGCATCGTCTTTTTTTTCAACTATAGGGCCATCCAACAAGAGGTGTCATTTGAAATCAATAGGAAAATGCAAAAAATGTATGAAAACTGATGATATTTGTATTTTAATCTAAATTCCAAACTCTGAGGTTAGTAATGGAATACAATATCTGCCAAATTTCCGCCTCGGCTCTGCCTACAAATAGTCATTATTTTGATGAAATTGTTCATCACGTTTTCTCATAATTACGGCTGTATTTCGCGAATAACAGCTCTGATATTTTATTTTAGTGCATGAATCGTTGATGGAGCATTAGCGTAGACTTTATCTTTAACATCCCCAAAGGAAAAAGTCTAATGGTGTTAAATCACACGATCTCGGCGGCCAATTGAAGTCTCAATTTCAAGAAATCACACGTCCAGGAAATAGAGCCATTGTTTCAAAAAAAATGTCGTCCACGTCTATAGCATCAATTTCAGGCAAAAAAAAAGTCAGTCAACATCGTTCGGTAACGCAATCCATTCACTGAAAGGGTCGTACCAGCATCATTTTCCGAAAAAAGGCCCAATGACACCGCCAGCCAAAAACCGCACCAAACTGTCACTCGTTGTGGATGGTTGTCCCATTATTTCTCTAGAGTTTTCGGATCATCAGCTGCGACAGTCTTGTTTGTTTACGTACCCAGACAATTGGAAATGAGCCCATCACTCAGAATAATTTTATGAAGAAAATCATGATCTTGTTCATTCATTTCCAGCACCCAAGCAGCGGAAGTACGGCGTTGTGCGCGGTCTGGCTGGCTCCAATTCTTGTGTCAACTGGACTTTATAAGCGTGTACGCCAAGATTTTTATGCAAAATGCGGTGCAATGTGGTTGCGGATAGGCCCAATCCCTGTGATCGTCTCGAAATGGACACATCTGGGTCTTCAGTCACACTCTCAGCTACGGCGGCAATATTGTCAGCAGACCCTGCCGGACGAAGACGAATTGGAGTCTTTATATCTCTTATCTGTCCAAGATGTTCAAATTTATCGATTAAATTCACTATAGCTGTGCGAGATAGCATTTGAAGATGACCAAAAGCAGTGTGTACTTTACAAAACGTTTCCGCAATATTTTCACCGCTTTTATAGTAAATTTTCACAATTTCAATACCTTGTGCGACTGCGTACAGTCATCGCAATGATAATTGAATGTTGACAGTTCAACAATGGCGCGAAAATTAAAATGACACCTCTTGTTGGATGACTCTATACTACCTTGTATAGATCTGTCCGGAGAACTGACATGTTGTGCTATACTTCCATCTATGGTTGCCTATGCTGATTGCATCCAGCTTGAGAAAAGGTTTAGATGTAGCGAGAGCAGAAGATTCCCATTACATTTTTGCACTGAAAAGCAATTTCCATTAGTTTCGCGGTAAAAAAAAAATTAATCTTGTCGGAAATTTAAAAATTTAAAATTCTCGATCAAATAATATTTTTTTGTAAAAAACTATTTCGAGATAAAAATGTACATTTTGTATGCGTTCCTGCAACAAAAGTTTCAAAAAATATTGGTAACCATCTTGTAGAAGTTTTCTAAACCCAAAATTCCGAGATATTCAAACTGGAAAACTATTTCTATTGAACTTCGGGCTAAAGCGTTTCCATATTTTTCGAGAATTTTGAAAAACTTGACACCCACTTTGTTAAGAATTTCAAAACCCATATTATTGACCTTTGGATGCGCCATTTTGGATGTAATCTTATAATTTTCGAAAATTATGAAAAATCTTGACTTGAATTTTACTTTTTTCTATTTCCAATAACTTTGGCCAAGTCAGAAATTTTTGATGAGCTCTTACAATTTTCGAAAATTATAAAAACTTGGCATTCCCTTTCTAGAAAATTTTAAAACTCAAACTTTCGATTAAAATATATTTTTTTTTTTTCATAGGTCACACCAAACTCTTTCCATTTAACTTCGGGGTAAAGTCGAACATTTTCAATTTGTTACTTCGCATCCACTTCTTGTGACCCATTTGGAGGGTAAGAAAAGAGGGTGTTCGAGCAACTGTCTTAGGGTATTTGGGTGTTTATTCTAGAAGCAATAGAAACAACATCTAAATGGGCTAAATCACTTTGCATCCTGCCCTTTTCAGGTTGAATAGTAGCTCATTAAACATCATCTGATGCTCTGTCCAGTTTTGTGTAAACAATCAAATAATTAGCACTCCAAGCAAAATTTCGGCTTTCAGGCATATAAGTGCGTTAGTAATAGCTTCTGATTTGACATTTTTAAAAGCTCCTTGTGGTTGTGATTTTTCAATGGTGCATATGAGTGAGTGTGTTAGGCCGTCGCAACTCACTTAATTTTTGCAGTACGCATTTTGGAACACCGAGAGCATATTTGCGATGATGCTGCAGCGTAAGTGCATGTCAATCAATCTCTTCAGAGTTTTCAGCAGGAAGGAAGGAAGACTGAGAGGCCAAAGGTCTTTTAGATTAAAATGTGACCTATTTTAGGTATAAATACGAATTCTACTTCGATTTACACTTTGAGGACGTGGACAAGATTCAATTAAATTTCTATTTCAGTATTCTTGTGTACTAATGACAATCTTGTGAACTACAACGGTCTAAGCCGTCTGTTGCCTGGTACATCAAGTCAGTTATTTTTAGCATATTTATGCTTTATTTTGGAGAATGGTAATAAGAAACAAACATAAGTAGCAATAAAAATATCAATAATTGTAATAATATGCAACTGAAAATTCTACGAATTCATTTATGTCTTTATTTCAATGCATCTCTCAGATATCGATATAATTTATTCCAATTGAAACCATTTAAGCATTCAAGTACCTCTGTGTTGGTAAAAATTGCTTTATCCAGATGTACCCTGTAGCAGCTGTAAATTAGATACTCTCCTATAAAGTGGAGAATTGTTTTCGCTTCCTGCTTGTTGCAAATAGTGCACAATACATAGCACGTAATGGCTCTAAATGAACTCTTAAATACTTTGCCGAATGCAGCACTTACTTGTTCGCAATAAAAGTTAGCTTCGGTGTTATTTCAATTCTCAGATATGAATATCCTTTGACTAATTCAATATCTTCAACATCTAAGTGTCACTTTTCTACACTGCTGGATTGACCCTACGCTCATCCAAGATCTTCGATTTTTGCATCAACACAGTAAACTTAATGTTCATCAATAATTTTGTATGCCCTATCCCATAGGGTATAATATATTCATTTTAATACATAGTTTGTATCAAAAGCAAAAAGCGTATATTTGTGATTGGCATGGAAACTTACGCCGATCTAGCCATATAAGATGGTCCGTCAGCCCCGAAGCAGTACAAGTGTATTTGAAAATCCGCCCACAGACACGCCCACGTTTGAAAAAAAAACCCTTTAGTAAATATCTTTACTAGAAACTGAAAAATATTGCCTTAACGAAATATATAGACGTTCACATTCTCTAGAATTCGTCCATACATTATATAATGCCACGCCCACTTTTGGAGGGCGTTTTATTCAAGAAGCGTATTTTGTTTTCTCAAAACTATTGATTCGGTTACAAATGGCGACCACAACGCCTACTTTCTTCTAAGAAAATGAAAGTCTTAGCCACAAATTATGTGGTAAAATCTTTTAAAAATCGAGAGAATATCTTCTGAGTACAAAGACTTCATTGCATTTGAACCGGAAGGTTCACAACGCTACGTCTACTTTATTAGGGTTAGAAGACGGGGAATAGGATATCATACGATCTGTTTCAGATGGATTGTAACTTTTCTGTATGTTTTTAGTACGGATGGATCGTCAACGAGAAGGACTACGTCATCGGCATATAACAAGATTTTTTTATCAAGTCCATAACCAGTACTCTTCTTCATTTCGTTTACGAACAATGCGAAAAGTAAAGGACTAAGTAGGCATCCTTACCTGGCACCACACATTTTGTTAGACATTTTTCGCTAAGTGTATCTCCGTTCCACACTGCTGCCGTCGTATTCTTTATTTTATTTATTTATTTTTCGACATGATTAACGATTTTCGATGATAATTCGCTGAGATAAGGTATATAAATTGAGGCATTACAATCAACATTATCACGAGGAAAATAAATGTTCAGAAGACGGTCAATTGTCTTTCTGACCATGTTTGTCTCTTGTATTATACGAGGTGGCGTAAAAGTCCTTACTCGATTTCCTAGGGCAGTTCTGTTTGTTGATTTTGTCTACTTAGACGTTTAAATTTTCTTTCATTAAGACACAAAGAAAATATCGGTCAAGTGACTGCCACCAGAGTGGATGCACATTCGGGCTGGGCTCATTCCATAGCATTTTCCATGACTTTTCTCAAAACATCTGGCGATAAATTCTCTTATTCTTTTCTCCTTTAGGGCCGCTAAGGTGACTTCAAAAATGCTGAAAGAAAGACATCTAGAACGGTCAAATCGGGCGATCTTTAGGGCCAGTCCAAATCGCTAAAACGAGAGATTAAGCGGGAAACGTTTGCACCGTCTTGCTAGAACCCCATGTTCTCCAAACCCAAGTCGTTGAACATGGTTCTGTAGCGCTAACCAATCACAGTAGAAGTGTTGTCGACACCATTCTCAAATAAATATGAGCCAAAAACCTTTCCTCCGTAAACACCTCACCAAGCAGTGACTTTGAGATGATGTAATTACTCTTCGTGCATTACACGTGGATTTTCAGTGTCCATGTGATAAAATCCACAATCCTCGATTCGAGCGCCATCTTGCATCAAAGTCACTGACTTATCGAACAGTCCTCGTACACGTGGATTTTCAGTGCCCAAGCGATAATTTTGCTAATTCACGTATTCGCATAGGTGGAAATGCGTCTCGTCGCTCATGAGGATTTTCAATGGAAAATCATCCTCATCGCGGTCGAGGTTTAGGAGGGCTTGACTGTAATTTATACGCTACTGGCGGTCTGTAGGCAATGGCTGATGCACTGTTTGCATCATCTGTATGGCTACATCTTCAAGTCTTTCACGAAAATTCGCTGTAAAGATTATCTATTGCCCTTGTCTGGTTGATGTTTGAGGGTCCTCTTGGACATCTGCAGCCACAGATCTCTCGATCGAGCGGTTGCTCCGGAGCCGGTCATGTCTGATACTGTGACATTTTGAGCCAGTCTCCTCGAGGTGAGTGGCGAAATGCCGCAGTGTTTACATGGACACAATTATTCCACGGTTCTTGACAAGTATTCCAATCCATGGTTTGTCTACGTGTATTTTGCTTCTGTTTATTTCACAAATGTCAAATTAGCGATGACATAAGACTCCATTTGCAAAAATGGGAGTATCTTACTACAGGGTGTTGATTTTTGCGCCACCTAGTAGTAAAGGATATGTACCTATTGCATAAAAATGCATATGTAGGTTTGAGCATGTATAGGGTCATCCAACAAGAGGTGTCATTTTAAATTTCGCGCCATTGTTGAACTGTCAACATTCAACTACCATTGCGATGACCTTTGATAAGTAAAACCTAAGAGGTTATTAAATATGGATCGATATACACTCGCACAAAGTGTTGAGATAGTGAAAATTCACTATAAAAACGGTGAAAATATTGCATAAACATTTCGTAAAGTTCGCACTGCTTTTGGTCATCATCAAGCACCTTCTCGCACAGCTACAGTGAATTTAATCGGTAAATTTGAACGTCTTGGACAGATTAGTGATGAGAAGACACCAACTCGTCTTCGTCCGGCAAGGTTTGCTGAAAATATTGCCGCCGTAACTGAGAGTGTGACTGAAAACCCAGGTGTGTCCATTTCGAGACGATCACAGGGATTGGGCCTATCCGCAACCACATTGCACCGCATTTTGCATAAAAATCTTGGCGTACATGCTTATAAAGTCCAGTTGACACAAGAATTGGAGCCAGCCAGACCGCGCACAACGCCGTACTTTCGCTGCTTGGGTGCTGGAAATGAATGAACAAGATCATGATATTTTACTCAAAATTATTCTGAGTGGTGAGGCAGTGTCGCAGCTGATGATCCGAAAACTCTAGAGAAATTGTGGAACAACCGTCCACAACGAGTGACAGTTTGGTGCGGTTTTTGGGCTGGCGGTGTCATTGGGGCATATTTTTTCGAAAATGATGCTGGTATAACCCTTTCAGTAAATGGATTGCGTTACCGAACGTTGTTGGCTGACTTTTTTTTTTGCCTGAAATTGATGCTAAAGACGTGGACGACATTTATTTTCAGCGGGACGACGCCACATGTCATATAGCTGGTGAAACAATGGCTCTATTTCCTGGTCGTGTGACTTCTCGAAATTGAGACATTAATTGGCCGCCGAGTTCGTGTGATTTAACACCATTAGACTTTTTCCTTTTGGGCTATGCTAAAGATAAAGTCTACGCCAACGATTCATGCACTAAAATCAGAGCTGTTATTCGCAAAAGACAGCCGCAATTATGCGAAAACGTGATGAAAAATTTCATCAAAAGAATGACTATTCGTAGGCAGAGCCAAGGCGGACATTTGACAGATATTGTATTCCATTACTAACCTCAGAGTTTCTACTTTAGACTAAAATAGAAATATCACCAGTTTTCGCAAAATTTTTGCATTTTTCTATTGAATTCAAATGACACCTCTTGTTGGAGACCCTATACATATTTACTGTAGAATGCATTAGTAGAGTTAAACTGTGTCTTAAGCGTTAAGTTTTTGTGAGTGGTTTTCTTATTCCGCTTAAAAATCCACAAACTACAAGAAAGTTGCAGGGTACTAGCGTACCTAACCTACATATGTATCTAAAAATTAATGACTCAATACTTATACTCGTACATATAGTGGATATTCTCATCTATGTACATATGTACTTATTTGAAATTTTTTGTCATTCCCTCTTGTGTAAAACTTCCTTTACCACAAATATACTCCTAACTCAATTATGCATCTTACCAGCTGAATATGCAGATTGCAGTCATTATCACTCAGTCCTTGTGCACATTATACCATTTATCTACTTAATATCATTCTTAAACTAAGTCCCCATCCGACTGGCTGATGCAAAAACGATGCAATTCTCCAAAGTCTTCTTCGCAGCAATCAATACCATCTTACCGTGTCTCCTTGGCAGTTTTCGTTTTCGTATCTTTACGACAGGAAGCTCTTTAATATTATTTTACCACATTTTACATTACAGCATTTTCTTAAATGAGTTTATTGTCCTTTTCGGTGAAATAAAAAAAAATTACTAAAGGTGCATACATATGTATATTGTAAGACAAGGGGACAAGAAAATATAAAAAAAAAGTTCAATCTATACATAGCCCCATTTCCTTTCCTTTCCATGGCAATTGTGGATATCCAACAAAAAAAAATAAATCCAGCTGCGAATGACGATCATCATCATGATGGTGATGATGATGATCAGGCATGTTATAGAGATCGAAAAAGTTGTTCTTCCGATCTACCTGGCAACATACCTACATATCATCGTGTGCTCCTATCCTACCAACCTACCTACCTAGATGTGAAAGAAGTCAACAAATTGTTTTGAATTCTCTACCGTAGCCCGGTTCCCCATTGCCACAACCCTTCTTAGCATATCTTCCTATCGCATCTTCCTTTCTCGTGTTTGTCTTCTTTTCTGTGTTTTTCTCTGAATGCTTTTTGTTTTATTTTTTTTTATTATGTTTTTTTTTTTTTTGTTGTTGTTGTATTATCACCACAAATCTTGACCTACATTTGAGTTTATTAACCGGTTCGGGCCAATACACATTTTTCTTTTTTTTTTTGTATTTATTTACTCTGCTCTCTTATGTAGGTATATCTATAAAAGTACATATGTGTAGACTGTAGATACTTTTTTTTTCATTTCAATCTGTTTCATTATTTTTTTTTTTTTTTTTATATAAAATAATAGTTTGTTGTTGTTTTTACTGAGGCTGACTGATGCTGCCGCTGCGATGTATCTTTTTTGTTGTTGTTGTTGTTGCTATTAAAGAAATGCACTGTGAGGAAGCATAGATGGAAACCGCTTGCTAAAAGCCAGTGAAGAGGAAGACCAATTACAATAACAACAACAACAACAACAACAACAACGAAAACGAACAAAAACCAAAAATACATAGATACGGATATAAAGTGAAATATTATTCACAAAACAAAAAGATACAGAAAAAATAAAACAAATTCGAGGTGCCGAGAGGTCGTTAAACTCAGACAGCAAAACATTTTTTCTTATCACTCTCTCGAATGTCTAGAGAAGCGAAAACGCTCGCTCGCTAGGTTATTAGTATAAGCCAAAGCAGAAAGCAATCGCAGGAGGCCAGGCGCAAGCAGTTAATATGCAACAGTACAGCAGCAGCAGTAGCAGCAACAAAACAACTTTGTGTTCGTTGTTGTTCCGTAAATCGGCATTTTTACTTTGGCCAGGCTTCCTCTTGATGCCTCTGTCTCTCTCTATCGCTAGGTCTTACTGGTGTATCTCTCTTGGATTGGATTGAATGGATGATCTTTGATTTTCGAGTTTTATTTTCCAGATTACACAGTACGGTTGGAAAGGAAGAGAACACACCGGGGGCTTCTTTTGTTGGTTGGGTTTCCGAAAGTCAAGTGAAAGCATGAATGGTTTAAGTGATTTCACCTTCGAAATGAACCTTCATCAACCTTGCAGCAGAATTCGTCTGATAATTTTAATAAAAAATGCATTTTCTGGTCCTTCGAACCAGATTTCAGAAAATCTGGTTTACCTCATAACGTTATTATTATTAATATTTTTGTAGGATTATCTTGCACTGTGACCTAATGGTCTATTGTGCCCCATGCTAATACGTGGGAGAGATTTATTCCCTCATTAGAGTTCCTCTCAGAATTGTTATGGAGGGTCAATCACTCTTTCTTTGCCTTAGAGCACCCTTTCTAATCCAGTTTCTCTTAGGAATCTGGCAACGATAAGTGGGTCTGTGGTTGGCATATCCTCATCTGATTGTTGGTTCTTGCCCAAGCATTTCAATCTTTTGTAGGTCAGTGCCCAACAAGACTCCAGAAGATGTTCTGGAGTCTTACTGGACTCATTGCAGAATCTGCAAAGGCCTTCGTTTGTAATACCTAGTTTCCTTAGATGCTCCCCGAGTTTACAGTGTCTCGTTAAAAACCCTGTCAGGATACGTATTTTATTCTTTTCAAGGCAGATGTACGCTTGGAATCTCTTCTGGTTGTAGTGTCCCAGAAGTTTTTTTAGCTTGCTTCAGACCTGGAATATTGATGCAGGTTCTCGCCCTGTTTTCTTTCTCCATCTTAGTAGAGGATTACCTTGATACTGCTACCATTAAGTTTATATAGGCATTCCCACACAAGTTTCGTTTTAATGATGGGAGTCAATTGCCTTGATAACAGTTTAACTGTCTGACAATATTGCTATGTCACATTTTTTGTATCTTCTATCAGGATCGAATTGAACACATCTATGTATAGCGTATATTTCAGCTTGAAAGATGCTGGTACTTTTGCCCATAGGTTTTGAGTACTTTGTTTTTCAGTTCTCGGGTCGCATGTATACCCCTTTATTGTGTGGTTATTCAATTCGTATATTATGCCTTCTTATTACTCAACTACTTATGGAGTTTGTTATCAAAGTTAAATTTCCTGATACTATCGTCCCTAGGAATTGCTAGAAGGGAGAGTTTGTTGAGGAAGTACATCATATTCTTTTGAATTGATGCATTTCTCCCTCCCGATGCTCACTTTTACCATCCTTAAGATCGTCCGCTTTGCGTTTTGCTCAACTGCAATATAATTCAGAATTAGTTTCAGGAATACTTCCATGGCAGCAGTTGGACCTATTTTAAATATCAATGATTTTGATCAATTTGGTTGACAGTTAGTTAATCCAGAGAGCTCCAGGTCTCCTTATGAACATTGAGGTGCAAAGTCTCAAAGTCGATTAGCCTAAGTCCGTTTTCAAAGATGCCCTCCTTTCCAATTTTTGCATTAAAATCGCCAAGAACGATTTTAATGTCATAAGATGAATATTGGTCTTAAGTTCTGCCGAGGAGTTCATAAAAAAAATCTTTGGTCACATCGTCGTTCCTTAAGGCCCCGATCCATAGAATCCGTCGACGTCGTTTCGTTGAAGATTAATGGTGACGTTCACGTATTGCAGGAAAGAACAGTCCCATACAATCCGTTGCATACCTTCCTTGACAGATTAAAATGTCAACCGATTGTCAACGGCGATGACAGATTCTCTTCTCTCTCAATGAATGTGCTTACTCTCAGTTTGCCAACTGACTGAAGTTCATACATGCATCGGATATGGGCCACCTTCCATAAGAATACGTGTATTCTATCTATGTACCAGTTAAAAACGACACAGCAACGGATCAATGGATTCTATGGGTTGGGGCCTTTATCCTCTGTGTGAACGTGAGCTGATGTTTTTGAATTCTGCCTTAATGCGGACTGTCATCAGGAGTTCGCTAAAGCTCAAGACTTGTTGCCTAAGTCTGCCTCTGAAGTCAAATTTGTATCCTAATAAATACTGCTCTGCTACCTGTAGCAATCACTGATTGGGCAACTTTAGGTCAGGTTTAAGTAGACAAGTCTTTTCCGATAGCGATGTTAGCTGAAAGCTAATTTCCTCTAAAAAGAAAGTTTTGGTCTAACACAAATTTTTCACTTAGATGTTCTAAAAAATATTGGTCTCTCCATCCATATGTCATAGTAGATTTCATGAAGTGAATCCTCAGAGTAAGAAAAAAAACAAAGTTAAATGTCACTCGAATGATTAATGATACGAAACGATATTGAAATCTCTTCTGGCAATTTCTTAACCAATCGTATATACGCTTACAAAAAAACAGGGCTATTATATTGGCGAATTAAAAATGAACTACACATTCATTCGCCACTGGGACTCGAACCTCGGATCTCCACGATCAATTGATTCTGGTGGTGACGCACAGTCCACAGATCATGTCGGCCATGGTGGTGTTACTCATGGCAATGCCAAAAGTGATGCGTGTCTGTTATGCATGATAATGTAATCAAAAAATCCCTCTTAAATTTAACCAGAAAAATTAAATCTAATTAGTAATTATTATTTGTAATTGTATAACAGAGACAACAGAAAAAAAAAGAAGTTGCATCTGAAGGCTCCTAAGGTTGTGCGTCTTAAATTACAAATCAAACGGTGTGACTGGTTACAATACGAGTAATCATAAGAACATAATCACTCAGTTGGCAAGATACGCACTAGTTAGCTGTTGTTTTTCTTAATGCCTAACGTTCTGTTGGTAGCAGTTGAATGATTTTTATTGAGCACTGAACAGATAAGTATGATGTTCATTGAGTAATGACATTTAAGTACAAGTGAACCTAGTATTTTTTTCAATGCACTTATTTAATCAACATTGATCTTGATAAGAATATAGTCAGGCTAATAATCTTTTATAAAAGTTTATTGCCTCTATACGAGAGAGTTAATTGGCAGAACAAAAAAAATTAATAGAAGGCTTACTTCTGTTGTAACTAGCTAATGGGGGAATCTGTTACGAATACCCTCTGGGCACAGATAAACTCTCTAGGTTAACTTTCTACAATTTTTGTTTTCTTTGTTGAAGTTTTAGAGTTGGAATTATTTTATTTCCGCAACTCCACATAAATCGTAAGGAATCTCTTATGAATATGAATATCTTGAAACTTTTAAAGGATACGTACAAGAGTGCACTATATTACCGTCAAAACTGTCAGCGTTGATGACGGATAAACTAGACGTATTTTTAAACCGAATAAACTAAAGACCTGTATGCAAAAGTAATCCATCATAACTATTCTAACAGACCTATTGAATTTCACGCTTCATTGTTCGTTCTCCTCGATTAGTGTCACACCCATATGTTGGCCGGGTACTTGGGGTAAATTTGGCCTGAATTTCGGGCGCCACATGCCAATCAAAATTAGGTTTCATTCTTTGCCAGTCTCACAGACAAATGTCATTGGAATCATATACAAATACATACGTACTTATAGGTAGTCATTATCAGAGTTACCACAGAGCATGAATGTAGGAGGTTGATATCAAAACGAGATGTTAATGAACCGGACTAGTTTAGGATCTGGGTAGGTACTAGTATTAGTTGTCTTTGCTGCCGAAACTTTGAATCCAGAATTCTAATTTTGGTAGAACCAGGCGAGCTTTAGAACATAATAGAGTAACAATTTTATGTAAAAGAGTAGATTTTCATAAATTTTGAAGAAATGTAGTAGAACAACTCCCTGATGTATTAGAATGGTAATCTTGGGAATATATGCAGTGGTTCGTAGTAGCATTCGATATTAAAAGAAATATTTGCATATTCTTTAGTATTTTCATCAACATTTTAGCAATATTTGTATGCTATAATCTTTTCGTGGTTAACTATAGTTTATTGCTAATGCCCTTTAGTTAATACAAGGTGGGGCAAAAGTAATGTCATAATGTGCCATAATTTTTGCAAATGGCGTCAAATGTCATTGTGCTTTGACATTTATGTTGTAGACAGATAGAGAATTAGTTGACAACAAGCCATGGAGAGATACACACCTGAAGAACGCGGAATTATTGTTGCTGCTTATTTGACCAATTTTCCAGTCTGTTGTTTTAACGCAGCGTGAATTTCGTCGTCGTTTTCCTCATTGTCCTCCACCATGTGTGCAAACAATTAAACGTTTGGCTGAGCGACTCGTGCAAACTGGATCCACTAGAGATATCGCAAGAAGTGGCCGGCCCCGTACTGCTCGTTCGGCCGAGAATATCACTGCTGTGGCCGAAGACATCCGAGAGAGTCCACAAACTTCGACGAGACAACGATGCACACAATTTGGCATCAGCAGATGTTCGTTGCATCGAATTTTGGTGACAGGTCTGAAGATGTTCTCTTATAAAGCGCAAACCGTTCACCAATTACTGCCTGCTGACCGTCAAGTGAGGTTAACTTACTTCCATGCTATGATAAACCTGGTGCAAGAAGAGGATGATTTCGTATCCCAAATCATAATGAGCCACGAAGCCCATTTCCCATTGGTTATGTCAATAAACAAAATTTGCGATTCTGGGGCACGGAGAATCCACAGAAATGCACGAAGAGCCATTGCATCCCCTCAAAGTGACTGTTGGGTGCGAGATTTGCAGTGAAAAGTGATTGGCCCTTATTTTTTTGAGGACCCCGATGGCACCACCATAACCGTAACTGGTGAGCGCTACAGACAGATGTGAAACGAGTTTTTTTTGCCGCAATTTGCTGAATTGGTTCTCGAGCATTGTTGGTTCCAGCAGCATGGAGCAACCGCTCACACAGCTCGGGCAACGATGGAGGTTTTGAATCACTAATTTCCGGGCCGTGTGATCTCCCGTTTTGACGATTTTGGCCGCTAGATCGCCAGATCTGACGGCAGACTTCTTCCTTTGGGGCCATTTGAAATCTCGCCTTTCACACAACAAACCACAACGCTTGCAAGTCTTGAAAGCCAACATAGAAGAAGAAATCACCAATTTGGAGCCAGATGTTTTGCGAGCAACAGTTCAAAATGCCGTAAAACGAGCACAAATGTGGATCTTCTCAAGAGGTGGTCATTTGACCGATCTAATTTTTCCAACTTTATGTCATCAATTTTACACTTCCAAAAAAATTTTCGTGAAAACAGAGCCCAATTTTTTTTATCAACAAAATGGCAGCCAACTCACATTATGACAGTACTTTTGCCCCACCTTGTATATGTGGCCGTCGTGGCTTAGTGGTTAAGTGCGCGGTTACTGGGTGGGAGATTCAGGGTTTAAATCTCCAAAAAAATACAAAACAAGTTTTCTTACAGTCCAAACTCTCGCAAACGTCTGGCAAACATCCGTGAGTAAAATAGTCATGAGAAGCTTCTGCCAATCGAAAAAAATTGGGCTTCGCAAACGGCATAGAACTGTAGGTCCCAACTATTCGAGTGGCGCACAACATGAGTGCAATAAATACACAGATGCTACCTTTACTAAATATAATATGTATGTATCACCCCTTCCAGATATTAACCGAATTTATTCTTAGACAAAAGTATATCCTCTGGTCCAGTAAATTTTTAAAAAAAGACTGGAGTATTTGAAAGCAAAAATTCCTGTAGTCTAATTGAAAGGTAACTCAATCTATTGCGAATCAGTGATCCGTAATTATCTAATGACTCGAAGTTTCCCTTGCTTCTTGTTGATCCGGCAGCGCCTTGGCCTCTGGGCCAAGCTATATAAAGTATTTCTTGAGTTTAGGTAGATTTCCTTGAAAGTAGTATTCGTTAGTGATCAGAATCTGCTTTTACTTAAGCTGGTTCTTTAGCTTATAAACTTTTAACTTTTTAGCTAGGAGTTCAGCTCTTTCGTGTTCTCTCATCTCGCAGAAGGGCTATGAAATTAGAGGGTTGTAGACCCTGTTATTGCCAGTCTACCAGCTTCTTTATTTCCGTAACGTGGCCTATATTAAAGTTCGGTGACTTGCTTGATCGTGCCATTTTTAATATTTTGAAATGCTTATTAGCGGTTAGCTAAACAAGCTAAAGAGGTCTACTCTTACTTTGATATTATGTTTATTGACTTTTGATGAGGATTCTTGAACAAATCTCAAACAAAATAATAAGTGGGTAGGTGCTGAGAATTTTTATGAAAAACCAAATATGCGTACCTTGGTTCAACATCGACTACCCGGGTTATGAGCGTCTAAAATCAAAAACTCACCAAAACGCAGGGCTAGCTTGGCGTTTTTAATCTGCCCAAAATTCATCCGATCCTCTCTAATATCTTTATTTGTAATTCTTAGGCTTTTTAAATGTTGTCAAAAACTTCCAAGTCACCATCCCCTTCAGGACATTCTGGGAGGAAAATATATTTCTAGAAGACAAGTCAATACATTTCTACACTGACGGTTCAAAAACTAACGACTGGGGAGGTGAAGGCGTCTTCTCTCATAGGCTTAATCTTAGCCTTTCCTTCCGTCTTCTAAATCATTGTATCGTGTTCCAGGTGGAAATAATGGCAATAAAAGGAGTCTTATCCGGGTTAAAGAAAAACGTGTTATAAGCAGTAGATCCGCATCTTTTCACCAAGCAGCAATCAAGTCCTTGGAATCTAAACTCAATAACTCTTATCTCTTATCTCATCTCTTATAGAGATGGCGGATCAGTTCAAAATTAACCTTTGTTGGGTGTCAGGGCATAAACTTGGCAGACATGGAACAACACCAGATAAAGTTACCTTGAGTATACCGATCACTACATGTTAACTTTAATTAAAGCCGAAAGAAATTTTAGGACAATGTGTCTAGCGAAAAAAAAAGATTTGGCCTAAGCTGGATCTGAAACGCTCTAAGAATTTGATTTCTCTCAATACAACAAGTCGTATATTCAAAAGATTTCTGTATAAGTTGTATGAACGAAGAAGAGAAGGAAACTATTATTCACCTTCTTTGCACCTGCTCAGCACTCTCTGAAAGAAGGGCACTTCACTTATGAGACTTCTGCTTCAGCGACCTAAACGATCTAATAAATGCAGACATTAGAAGCCTCCTACGCTTCATCATAAGTTTCAATTGATTCAACGAGTAGGTAAGGGAAATTTGTTCTCTAAAATCCATGTGATATCACAATGGACCTATCATTGCTCTAAGTGGGTATGCCTCCTTGATGGCAGCCACTTTAACCTAAATTCGTAATTCCCATACTTTTAAGTGGGTTTCATGGCAATATCAGTATGAGCACGGGATTTACTTTCTCTATATTATTTGTTTCGAATTCTTGGCACTTGCAATGGCAAAAGTACAACCACATGTCCCAAGAGTACAGAACGATTCACGTCTCTAGATATCTGCGGACAGTCACGTATACATGGACTGCATTGCCTGGATTACAATCTCATCATGCGAACTTTACTTTCAATATTTTTGCTATTTCAGACCTTTTTTTTTTGTACATATTTTCATTTTACAGATTTTGATTTCGGAAAAAAGTATAGAACGACAAATAATCGTAAAAATAAAGTTGCTTCAGATACAAGAATCACAGCACTCCCATCGCCTTTGATTATCGTATGACTTTCGCATGAACACATCGATTATAGGATTAAATCTTCCGAAGTTGGAGTAATCTGGTGTTTTGTGGACTTTATTTGCCAGAATAAAGGATCATCCTCGAAATTCTAAAAAAAAAAAAACAATTTCATACGTACCATAGATAAGAGCTAATTGGAGTCCATTATTATTTATTATACACTGATTGGTTGACTTGCTGGGCACATGTGTTTTCACAATTGAACGATTATTTATATAAAATGTTTTAGTAACTTCGACACGTTGTTGAGGCGTTAGATGCTCCATAATATATTGTTATCAACTGCTTTTCACGACCAGCAAATGCGAACTGACAAATGTTAACCAAACCCAAGATGGCGGCCAAACAGCATCGACTTGGAATATTAAAAAAATACCCTGTATAATTGTACGCCTCTCTAAACACCTCCGAATTGGGACAGCAAGGGACTGAACTATCCAGTGTCCCAATTATGGAGGTTTTACTGTTTACGATTGAATATAACCATGGAATAGTATTAAACTATTATGATGGTAGGAACATTTATGTCAGAATTGTTTTTTAAAAAATAAATTGTTTCCCCAAAAGAAAAAAAAAAAAAAAATCAGAATTTTCCAATAGATTCAATAGATGACATTTGTGGCACCTTTATTTGAATGTCAAAACTTTCAAAATGTCAGATGTGAAACAAAAGTAACTAACAGGGTGGTATGCATATTGAAAACATGCCGTCACTTGCGTACGAAATACAAAACAAAGCTAGGTTATGAAACAAAATTAAATTCCATTTCGCATTTCACTTCTGTCGCGCTCGATTGCTTTTTTTTTATTCGCTTAATTGCGGTGAGTATTTCATTCTATTTTAACTAAATCGAGAGTGCAACAACAACAACCGCGGTACACTAAATAAACAACCCGACTAAAAGTGTATTGGTTCATTGAACTCAAAGTTCTAATGAACTCGTGCTGCTTACAACACACAAGCGTACGCACGAGGAAATTAAATGAATTGATACCGCGCAATCGGCCTACGTCTCGGCCTCACCCGCCCCCTCCAAGACCATGCATACAGACGATGGGGTCTGCTAACTAGATTTGATTTGATTTTATTCAAATGCAAAAAAAAAAAAAAAAAATGAAAAAAATTATAAATAAAAAATAATTTGCTGTCACAATGCTTCTGCTGTTGTATACTACGAATAGTTTGTTGTTGCTGCTGATACTGGTAGTGCTCTTGGGTCCTCCGATGTTGCATTGTTTCGCGTTTGATTGATATCCAAGCGCACAGAGAGACGGTGCAACAGCACGTATTCTACATGCGGAGTTCAAGAGCGACGACAAGTGAATTGAACTTGTGAGGTTATGGCTTTATCCAGAGATTCTTCTTCTTTCTTTTTTTTTAATTAAATGATCAGTAGTTGCCAGTCTGTAGAAACCTCGATTTGTGGATGAAAAGAGAAGAGTTTAGCAAGAATTTTCTTCACCAAACGGCTAAAATTTATAAAATTTCTACGAATTTCTAATTTGAAGTTGATGAGCACAGCAAACGCATCCTATTACAATTCATTCCTATTACTTTGTAACATAAGCCTTCATGTTAAGTCTGTTCGAGTACCTTTTCGAGTAAAAAAATTATAAACTGTCAAACAAAGAGAAAACTGATAGGTGGTAATTGGAAGCAAAAATACTTGACCGAGTTGAAATTAACAAACTGCCAAAATATACTAAACACTGTTACAATGTTTTTTTTTTTTTTATTATTTTTGCTATTGGCATACGTACAGCTCGTACAATTGTAAGTTACTTCTCTTCTTCTGTCATATACTTATAAGGTCCAGTCGTGTACTTTGCCAAACGTAAAGTGTCACTAAACGTCAAGTGTCACCAAACGTCAAGTGTGACAATGACAGAGTAAAATCTCAGAGAGAGGCAAAAGTACAAGAATGAATTTTTGGGCTTAAACATACCAAGTGCAAAATGAAATGAAGTTACCTCTCATATTTAGAGTACCTACTCGAATGATTTTTGTGAAGCCTAGTCTAGTTAAATGTAAAAAAAACATATGTATAGAAAAGTTTCAATCCGTCTGAAACGAATCATGTGATACCTCATCCCTCATTTTCTAAACCAATCCAAAAAAAAGTGGGCTGCAAACTTTTTAATGCAAGCGATGACATTTTCATACTCAAAGGTAGGTGATTTGGAACAGATTTTATTAGAAAATCTGTTGTTGATTTGTTTTTCTTAGAAGGAAGGGGGCGTAGCTGTCACCATTTGCAACCGAAGTTCACTGAATCTGATGAGATGTTCGTAGTAAGTCTTAACCATTAGAGAAAACAAAATGTGTGTTTTTTTAATGAGAACCCCGCCAAAAGTATTCGTGGTCCTATACAATGTATATGTAGTGTAGAGAATGTAGACATCTATATATTTCATGAAAGATATTTTTTTTTTAAAGTGAGCCCTCTGTGGACGTATTCTAGAAATGTTTATGCTTGTACTGCTTTGGATTCCCGAAAGCTTTATATATATGAAATTTCATCCTCCTAGCTCAAAATTTTGATGCTCACTACAAATATAAATACCTTTGGTGGTCTATCGTTATTATTTCTCTACGTTACAAACTAACATAAAGAAATAAATAAATATATAGGGGATACAAAAGAAGATAGTGGAGCCTGGAGTGTCTGCAACCCTGACCCGGGATGTGTCTACACCTGACACATTACAGCATTCCGTAATCTTCGATCCCACGCACATTGACTAAGGTGCCATCACTCACTCTTCCTGGTCTTTTCGAACTTGGGGCTGGGATTCGGTGACCCTCTCAGCTGGAGTATCTTAGCTTCAACATCAACATCTTGGTACAGTTGATAGAGTTGTATTTTCTCTTGCATTCGCCCTCTTCGAATGGAGGACCAAGTTTTCGACGAAGGATCTGTATATTACAAGAAAAAAAAAAATTATATAATATATAATTAGGTTTTTGAACCTAGTTGCTTTCCCAAATGGAAGTAGCATCATTTTCCTAGGATCAGTTATCATCGGATGTCCAAAAGGGTATCATTTGTAGAGATACCCTTTCGAACTTGAAAATGTCAACAGTAACATTTTGTCCTAGACAGTGTATTTGGTTTTGTTCTCATTAACATCAAGACTAGTTCATTTCGGATGATCTACATATAATTGTCGTGATCGGCTCTACTAAGGTACTCTGAGAACCCCGATGATGTCAATATGTCTGCGTATCCCAACAGTTGGACAGACTTGTTAAACATACTGCCTTTCGTGCTAATACTCAATTTTTGGTTTCATACGCCTTTAATTTTGTTGGCGCCATTTTGAAGTTAAAATATGTAGGCAGGTACTGTGGTTTAAGCATAAGTCCTTAATTCTAAAATTTGTAATACGGATTTGAATTCAGAGACCAAGAAAATATTTTTGTTGCTTTTTTTCGTGGACTAACTTTACTTACGTTCTGTCAGTCAGGATAGAATATTTTTCATGCAAACTTGACGAAGAAAATTCGCTTGTTTTAGTACTGCCCAGTTCCACATGATCCACCATTTGGAAGAAAGCATCAAACTGGATGTGGGCAACACAATCCGGAAGGTAAGAGTTGCGTTGACCACCTTGAGTCTGTGTTTTCTAACTGATACTCTATCGACTGACACTCTTTAGATATAACATAGCCTTTTGCTGTTATTGTCTTCTTGAATTAAGGTCTCTCTCGAGACTGATAGACGTACATGATAACAACTTTTTCAAACTCGGCAACAACCGTAATTTTTCCATTGTTTTCGTAAAATATCTCAACAATTTGTCCCATTTTGAGGTTATCGGTACACATTTTGTTAACTGCTTCAGTTAATGTGTGTGAGTTTCCAGTCCTTTAATAATATTTTTTTTGTGTATTAAATTTGGTTTTTAAAGCCATAATGTTCACTATGTCGGTTCTGTCTGTTACATCGACACCCGACTTTCACCGTTGTTTCTCAATACAGTTTTCCTTGAGGCTGAACTATAATAGTCGGAAGCAATCGAAAGCTAATGTGGTAATTCTACAGTACTGTCAATTGCTCAAGTAGCCCATAATAGGCGAATGTGTTCAGAAGCAACTGTCAAATCGCTTTGCCTGTCATTTGAGCTGTTGTGTTAAATTTTCGTAGCCCAGTGAGCAAGAGAGAACGAAAACTTAACGAATCGAAGCTAAAAGCTATTATGGTTGTACTAAATAATTCTTCTATTATAGTTCGGCCTTTATTCTTAAGGCTCAACTATAATAGTCGAAAGCAATCAGAAGCTAATGTAAGAATTCAAAGTTTTCTTCAGTACTGTCAATTGCTCAAGTTGACAATAATAGGCGTATGTGAACGAAAGCGATTGTTAGAGTTAAAGTCAAATGTCAAATTTTCGTACGAAAGAGCGAATGAGTTCGCTTTTTTCGTAAGTGAACAAAAGTGAACGAAACTTGACGAATCTAAGCAAGAAACTATTATGGTCGTACAATACAAGTTATTTGTGTTCGCACAGTTACGTACGTCGACGTACGCACCCTTTAGACGAAAGCTCTGTTGGGGCATAGCCCTTAACAGTAAATTTTCTTAATCTTATCCGGAATTCAGTTGCTGTTATCGCCTTGTAGTTTCCAAGATATGAGACTTCCACATGCCGTTGGTAGGACAAGATATGGGGTAATCCCGTTTAGTACTGGCACAAACAGCCATACATAGTTTAATATTTTTTAAAACGAAAAACATAATTTATCAACCAACACAGCTACATATGTGCACTCGTATCTACCCTCGAATCTCACGTAAAACTATCAGCTTAAAGAAAACACACACATAAATTCAGTCGTAAACTCCAGCTGGTATCCACACAAAGCAAAACTAACCGAATAACACAGATTAAAATAAAAATGCTTTTACTTTTCACTTAACTGAGGCGAATCCCCTATCGAACCTCTGCCCCAAATCCGTACACAAACAAAACAATTAAAAGAGTGTGAGTAAGCCATATGAGATTACTTAGTGTGAATGTGAGACTTCTCTCCAGTTTACCAAAATAAACTGAAGGCAACGTTTGTTGTGGGATTAGTAGCACCATTACTATTACCACCGGGGGAGCCGTTCCCCAAATCCATTTAACAACATAAATTCTATGAAATTTCTATTTTTATGAATTCCTTCTCTGCATATCACCATAGTTGCAGCAGCAATCTGGGAGCAATGCGAATGCATCCACCTAATACTCAGCCTGGTCGTCATCGCCGTCGACACCGACGCGTGTGGGTGTTTGTTTGGATTTTTTAAATCCTATAAATTCATGGTAGGGTATGCTGATAATGTTGCTTTGTTTGTAACGAATAGGAGTATTTAGTCGGAGACAATATTAGGTAACTGCTTTGTACAAGGTATGTTTGTGTTTCAATTTAAAGTAGAACAAGGAGGTGTCAGTGAAGCAAAAAACTTATAATAGACATTAGGAAAGAAACTCGAAAGCTGCTTAATGCCGTTAAAAGAAGAAATGCCGATACAGACTGGGATCAATAGAATTTCGAGGTTGAGATTACACATCCCTGCCATATGGTATCTGTCAAATCCATCTGTCATTCATAGTGACAGGTAGTTAGTTCTTGCCTTGTCATTTTACAATATGGAGCGTTTAACCACAGCTCAACGCATTAAAATTCTTGCATCTTACTACAAATTTAACAGTTCTGTATTATCTCAGACAGATTTTTCTTCAGCGTTGAGGTCCATTGTACGCTCAGCGGGTAAGTAAACAAACATGATCGTTGAGATGTTATTACATCCATCACGGGTGACAGTTTGGTATGGGCTGGTGGCGTGATCGGGCCGTATTTTTTTTTTTTTTTTGAAAACGACGAAGGCGCCATTTTTACGGTGAATTCTCTGCGCTATGGTCACAGTATAATCAACTTTTTTTGGCCTAATGTGAGTGACATGTAGTTCACCTAAAAACCAACATCCGTGAAGTTATGGCCGAAATACTGCCAAAAATGTGCCGAAAAGTCATTGAAAATTACCTCCCAAGAATTGAAGTTTTTAAAATCTCCCGATGTTGTATTCCATGCATAATGGCATAGTCCAGGTGGATGACATTATCCACGAACAATGGTATCATCATCTTTCTAGGCCGAAATACGCCATAGATAAATGCGTCCAAATTAATTTTAATAAAAGAATACAGAAATTGCGACAAGGAAATAATGTCGGATAGTTAAGTAGCCAGTAAGGCACTTGACTCCCACGTTATTAGGTCTAAACTTTTTTTGGAATGTCAATACTAACTCAACAAAATGGGCAAACCTACAAAAGTAACCCTCTGCGGGATATAGGGTATTGAAGCGGCAAACTCGCTAGCAGGAAAATTCAGGGGAATGGAGAAGGAAAACAGAACGAGAACCTGGAAAAACCTTCAAGGTCTGAGTCAAGCTAAGAAAGTCTTAGACAATCGGACAAGATTCAGCCTAATTAAAAATACTAAAAGGCTTCCTAAAAGGCCACTGCAAACTTAAAGAATAGCTAAGGAAGTTAGGTATGGCAGAGGAATACCTTTGCAAATTTTGGACTGGCACTGACCCACAAAAGAATGAAACATTTGGGCAAGTACCAAATGCTAGATAAGTACATGTTGACCAAAGACCCGCTTCTCATTCTCAGATTCCTAAGAGAAACTGGACTAGAGAGTGTGCTCGAAGGTAGACGATTCTCGCCAAAGCTAAGCTATAATGCAATTATGAGGGAACAAATCTCTGAAAGTTATTTTTAGGTGCACAATAGACCATAAGGCCGCAGTGCAAAGATATCCTTATCTTAAATAATAAAGGTGGTCAAATTGAAGCTTGCCGCGAAGAGCTCAAGGTTATTAGCTCAAAACCAATAGCTCCTAGCCACAGGGGTTTTGCAGGAAATAAAATTGCTAGTCTGAGCCAAATCGTGAACAAGTTGACCAATTAATCAGAATTCCACCGTGCAGTCTTGACTAAAGGTTCTGGTTGTGAAATATCTATCTAGGAAACTCTGACCAAAGTACGAAAAGGCCAGAATCGGAGAGTTTTTGCAAAAGGGATGGGAACTACTGTCAGTGTTGGCTGGTGTGCTTACTGGTCTTAACTTAATAAGAGACCACATAATGAAATTAAATCTAGACAATAATGACCTACTCTGGCATATAATATGTCAATTTCAAATCTCTACAGATTCTCAAAGACTTGTGGCTGGCTGAAGGCCTAAAATAGGAATCCACAATTATAGGCAGGACAAACTTCCCTCGGGGAAATATTTTTGAATTGTCCCCGAGGACATCGCAATAGTTATATGAAGATTCCGACTTATATTACCTAACCTAACTAGATGCCTAAATTTGTTATACAATTTTCTAAGGAAAGGCAAGTACAAGTATTGTACATACGAGTAGACGCCTGCTGATTTTGCTCTCAAATAGCTTGAGATTATAAGCTTCTGCAAATATGTCTCCTGGGAATGAATTCCAAAGTTCACTTGTCCTGCAGGCAAAGGAATTTTGAAAAAGAGAAATTCGCACCGTTTCTAAATGGACACAAAGGTAATGGGCACCGAGCATTAAGCACAGTAGAACGCTCGCATTTCTTCGAAAACTCTACCTTAGTATGTAGTATATATTTACAGAACTACATAGCTCTGCTACAAGACGGTTGAAAATTATAAATATGTTGTCCAGAAGAAAATGTTTCACCCTGTCAGAGAGCTGCTTTGGTAGTCAAATAGAGCTCTATGCCAAACATGATCGAACTCTTGTGATATGTCCAGAGCAACGGATCTTAAATCCCCGTGGTGCTTACTGGCTGAAGTTCAGAGGTGGGTTACATAACTCAGATGGTTTCCAGTTGAACTACAGCGGCGAGAACTATGCATATTTGTGGTTGCTTACCAGCTCATGCCCCTACAGCAATTCAACTATTTTCATACTGATGTCTCTTTCCATCACTTTGGACATGCAACCATGCATTTCCCTTTTTCGAGAATGCGGATAGTTTTCTAAGATGATGGAAACTTTTTCTGCGCGTACGTTTTCCTCATACTGAAAAACAGTCCTTGCTGGTCTCTTTTGGTCTCATGTAGGTGTTCATAGGGGTCCGAAACGTAAATCCTGTTCAACTTAGACTGTTGAAGTCATTAGAAATTTTTACAGATCAATCGCCTTCGAAATGGGTGACAAAGAATTCTGGTGGTAATTATTTTCCAACCATTTTCTTCCTTATTCAACAATTGAGTTACTGGATAGCCTTATCTACAAATAGGACTTCGTCAAAGTAGTTACCCATCGTTACGTAGGGTTAAAAATTCGAACTTAGGATTCTCCCACGGATTTGACGTCTATAGCGTTTAGAGAGACCGAAATCTGGAAACTTTTCGTATTAAGAATAATGTGTCTTCTTTATATGAATAGAGTAACTATCCTTCATTGGAGTGTGAGGCTATGGATAAATTTATCCTAAGATAAATGGGTTCCAGAGTGTAGTAACCTTAATCCAAAACCGAGTTGTCAAAACAGACGATACTGAAATGACTATCTCGTCTAAATTCTGTGTTCTGTATGAAATTGTGTGTTCTTCCAGAAGTTACTTCCATATGCCATCTTCGAGAATTTTAACCATTTCGCTCGTAGCTGGAAAACATTCACTTTCCATACATCAGCATCCACTTTCTATCATCTAAGGTACACAATACTTACCTAGGTTTACGGCTTCTACAACTCAATTTCTAGTGGGCACAACACGGAACGCTGAATACTGTGTAGTGTATGCCTTATTTTTGTTGGGCTTGGAGAGGGTTTTATAAAGAATTTTTCTAGGATAATATTATTATCACATTGGAGATGGCTAGTCGCCTCTTTTTAATGGAAACTATCCAGAATAAAATCTTTGAAAGATTAAGAATCAAGATCGTTGAGCAATTTCCATAAGCATCTGTGATCGCTCTTGATGCTTGGCTTCCGTTCTGTTGAGAGCTGAAAGATAAAGGCACGTAGGTCTAAAGGCCCATAGGTACAAACGATCTCATTTTGTCGTAAGAATTTAGAAGTGCCGTCTAGGTGTGACATTCATGAACAGGAGAAATCGCATCCTAGATCAAGTTTACATGCAATAGATGATTTGGTCAGGCTGACTCTCAAGGCGCCACAAGACGATGGTCTTCAGGGAATTTTCACGAGGGAAGAAAGAAGACGCGTTCATGCAAAGCTGTGAATATATATATATCACTTGGCATCATTTGATCGTGACTAAGGGAAAACCATCACCCGATAGTCTAATAAGTCATTGTCACAATTAATTTTGATGCCTTTACCCTTTAAGGATTGATGTTGTTGTTCTGAATTTCCCTGAATTTAGGAGGATGGACTACAAACATAAGATGATGATAGGATGTCATAGAACACCCATTTACCTACCCGTTTACCTAACTGTTGCCCTAATATCAAATACTAAGCATTTATAAATGTCATGACTGTATCCGATTGGGGAAGTTTGATAGCGTTTGATAGGCTAAAACAATACTGCGCAGTTTTTTTGTATGTTTTTTTTTTTTTTTTTTAAAATTACTCAACTGCTGCTGTAGCCAGATATCCTTAGACCATAATTCATGTGGTTTTACTACATCTCGTCATCCTTATTGTGTATATCATCAGCCATAATATGCATAGACAGCAGGAGCGCATGTAGTACTCATGGCTTGAGGGTGAAGATAGTTTTTATTTTTTTTTTTTTAAATCGTGTAACTCCATGCGTGCACGGTTTCTCTCTACAGAATGATTGATGAATGCCCAGTGACAGGAATAGCAGCTCAAGAGGAAAAATATTTAGAGATACTCGCATGTTCCACGAGTAGTGCATCTAACCCACAAAGAGAATGGAATTAAAATGCACAAACGTAAAGATGCACAGCTTTTGATCCAAGTGGTTTTTCGAGTGAAGTGGAAATATAGTATAGGAATGGGGATGGTTGTAAATGAATTACTTAGGCATTGCTTAGTGAAAGTTAAAGTGGGGATATTAAACGTAAAACGTGATTTTGAAATGCCAGTCAGTGGTTAGGATAGGTTTATACGGGTAACTCAATGCAAGCAAAATTGCCATGAAAAAAAATTACATTTGTCATGTCATAAATACTGGTACACGTTTGAACGCACTCATCGTGAAACTAGTATTGAACACATCCATTTTATATTGACAGCTGTTTAATGGATGACATTTATACTAAGTTAACGCGCAAAAGGATTTACACAAGAGTCATTTGTAAATATGGAGTGGGGCGATATTGAAAACCGTGTTGTGGTAATTGGCCTTCACAAGTGTACGAGTAATATGGAAAGAGGGCAATATTTCTCCGCAATTTGCGGTATTGAACTGTCAAATTGTTTGAGGACCATGGTGGAATAATTGACCTCCCTCACATTGTTAGAACTCCACATGAAATTAAAGCTGTTAAAGCCAGGGTTAATGTGAAACCATTGCCAAAGCAGAAAATCTTGTCACGAGAAATGAAGATATCGCAGAAATCCACGCCTCGCATTATCAAACAAGATTTGGGACGCAACGCATATAAAAAACTCACTGGTCACTTACTCACAGCCCAATTGAAGCAAAAACGGGATGAAAGATCGAAAGCTCTACGCCGGCGGTACGCGCAAAATGGTTACAAGAACATTGTCACACGGATGAACAATTTTGTATTCTATAGTCGCTCGCGCCAGCTTATAAGGCAAAAACAACACAAGGGTGGCTCCAAAACAATGTGCCAGAGTTCATAGCAGCAGACAATTGGCCGTCAGGTAGTCCAGACCTCAATCCTTTGGATTATATGGATGGATGTGGTCTATTTGAGAGGGGATGGCTTGTCCTACTCGACACCCAAATATTGAGTCCTTGAGGCGCGTACTTATCTGCGCAGTGGAGAATTTCCCAATAGACCAGGTGCGTGCTGTGATCGATGAGTGGCCAGAGCGACTCAAGGCCTGCATAAATCGAAATGGCGGCCATTTTTAAATATTGTTTCCTAAATTATCAGTTATTATTGTAAAAAAAAAATAGAAGACACTATTTTATTCTTTCCTGTATTACGAGTAGGGTTTAAGTACATTTCCAATAGGTTAATCGTCATTAAACTATCTTAACAATATTCACCAACCTAGAAGGCCACAATATCAATTAACTGTATACCAAGTCACATTTTCGTATCGTCTATCGAAAGAACTTGGAAACGAACAATATATCGCAACTGAAAATGAAATACCAAAACAAAATTTTTGTTTTAATTTCTATTTTTGTGATTTGATAAATATTTAGGTCACGGTGACAATAATTCAATTGGTGTTATCGTCACTTCAAATATGACTATTGAATTTTATTTTATTTTTCCCACAAATTAAGTTGGCATTTAGTGCTTTTGAGTGGTCTAAAGAATTAAGGAAAGTTTTTTTTTTTTTTGTTGTTTACTGAAAAATGAAACTACATGAAGTCTTATGAAACATAAACTTTGGATTGAATAAATAAGGAAGTGATGTATCGCGAAGATTGCTATAAAGATGAATGCCGGCGAGGAAACTAGGTCACAGAAATTTGTCAAAAAAATTGTCTATATTGCTTAGTGACCAATAGCTGAGGAAGAAAATGGTTTAGCTATATACCTATTTTTAACATTTCATTAGGGATGCCAATTCATCTCTTTTGATGCTAGATTTTGATCAATTTCAGTTGATTTAGTCCCCAAAAGAACTTAATTTGATTCCAATTTAACCCTTTTCATGTATTTTCAGTCCAAGACTGTTGATTTCCACGTTGTTCTGGTCTTACAAATCGCTCAGGATTCAATTTTTTTTTTTTTAATTTTCGTGCGTCAAAGGGGGTATGAATACCCTTATACTATTACAGGGCACGCGCGTTGTGAAGAAGAGAGAGAGAGAGAAAGAGAGAGAGATAGAGAGAGAGAGAGAGAGATAGAGAGAGAGAGAAATAAACATTTGGTGTAGTGGTTTGAAACTCAGGTGGTACTAAGTTTCTCTAAACTGCAAGGGTGGCGTCTAGATAACTGGACAGCATTTTTGTTTTGCTTTTATTGTCGTTGCTTATGATTCACAGTATTTTTTTTCATCCTCCTGATGCCATCGTTATGATCAAGTTGCATTTTCAGCCAAATGACCACCCTACTACCAGTGTGATGCCTTCGCAGTAGAGTTGACTTAACTTTCGCAATTGATCGACTTTTTTATTTATTTCATGCGAAAGAAATATATGATTATTGACATCAGGATTTGAACCGTGAACCAACAGCGTGACAAGCGATGATGTTACAACTACACCACGGCCACCCTCATTCGAAGGACTGCTTCACGATTTTGTCATTTGAGTTCCTCAGTGACGATTCCATCGCCATTTTCGCTGCCTTATCTCGTAATTTGCGGGTAGCGAATCTTTAGGTTGTATCGCAGACAGCGATTAACGAAAGCCTGTAACTTTTATGATGCTTGTCCAGGTTTTACATGGATACAAAGCACGGATTTAACGTAAAGTGATTTGATTGGATTTCCAAACTGGAGATAGGATAATAAAGTCAGCACCAGCTTTATTTATTCTGCTTTTAACATCTAGGTCCGTTCCCCCATCAGATGATACAAAACTTCCCAGGTAGTTACACTGTTTGACCTCTTCAATTGGCGTCTGCTTCAGAATAATGCGCTGATGTGTGGAGCAGCCTGTGTCATTATTTTTGTCCTTTTGTAGTTGATCCTTATACCGATCGACTCTCCATTCACCTGCAGTGTTTGACACATCTCGTCTAGCACGCTAATGGTATTTGCCAGGAAACAGATATCATCGGCATAGTCCAAATGACTTAGGCTTTCCAACAGTCTCCATTGGATGCCACGTGTTTCAGATACACCTACGGTGACAGTCAATACATCGTCTATCGGCAATAGAAAGAGGATTGGTGACAGAAAATCCCCTGCACTTCGAATGAGGCAAAGAGCTGTCCATTGTACAGAACGAAATATCTTGCGTTATTGTAGGACTCCTTTGTGGAGGGATTCCTCTCTTAAAATGACATCTCCATATGCATTCGCGATTTACCTGGTCAAACGCCTACTCGAAATCCAAGAATATGAGGTAAAGTGGTGACTTGAACTAGGCTGATTACTCCAGAATGATAAGCAAGGTCGACGCACGATCGATTTTTGAGTTTAGTTTCGATTCTAACCTTTATCTGTTCGAGAATGGTAGTTGCCATAGTTTCGGAAAAACGGACAAAACGGTAATACCACGCCAATTATTACAGTTCTTAAGATCGCATTTTTTTAAATTCGGACATTTTGAAAGTTTGCGTACCTACAAGTTTCGTAAATTTAAAAAAATTCTACAACTTTTAGAGAATTTTAAAATCTTAAACTCCGGTCATAACCATTTTTTCTGTTAAGCGAACCAGTATCGAGATATTTCATACCCCAAGCTAAGTACCTACCTCACTCAGTGAACTATGAAATATAAATAAACTAACTGAATGAAAGTAGTAATGAACGGAAATAGTAATGAACAAATTTTAACTACTATCAAATAATTGAAAAATTAAAAAATTTTGACATACCATTTACAAAATTTGTTTTTAAACTTCGCCTATATTATTCGTTCCCTGAAGACTGCATAAAATAATTTATAGCCTTTAACCATCCCAACAGAATACCTTGCAAAATAGTGAAAACCTTATTTGAATCGATTAAGTAGTTTTTGAGTTTATCGTGAACATACCCACAAACAAACAGACCTATGGGATGTAACTTAATTTTAAAATATGTAGTAGAGAAGATAAGAGATTAAATTTTGTCTCGAATCGGCAGAAGATCACCATAACAAATTTAATCGCGAACAGATTTATGTGGGAGAGTTGTAAGCTGAGCTTAATGCTTAATCTATTCTGAAGCCCTCCATTTCAATTTCTTCCAGACAACATTGTTCAGCACATTTTTTCATGTGATGAATCAGTTTCCAGCTAAATCTGGGGCAAATGGCACTTAATATCCAAGTCTATGGTTACAGCAAAATACTGTCACGTACTTATCTGTCTGGTTCATCTTAGAGCTTTGCGTCATCTTCTTTGTCGCCTCCTAATGAGTTACAGAGCATCCCATTTTTAAAAGTTCAATAACCATTTAAATGCTTGGATCTCCATTCAAGTATCATTTTATTTTTTTGTTTTTGTCGACGTCGATGTCTCCGTGATGTAATCATAACTTCTTCACACTGCTCGTATGTATCGCGCTCGGTCGCGTCTCAATATTTTCTTTCAGTTGGCTTCTATAAATACCGACTGTGAAATTTTTTATTTGATTATTTAAATGAATCCAATCCAGGCAACTACTGATAAAAACAACTCGGTCCGTTCTCAAATTCAATCAAAGAGTCACTTATGCTTATGCTGCTTTGTACGACAGCGACAACGATGGAGACGACCGACGTAAAATTCCTAAAAAAAAGAGATTGCTACATCTAATGAATTTGCCTCCGAAAAAAAAAAAAAAAAAAAAAAAAACTTAAAACGACGAGGCTCCACGATCGATTGGTGGAAAGGGGTGGAGGGAGTGATCGAGGGCCAAGATAAAACAGCTAAAAAAAAAGCTCGTTTATTCTTTTTTTTTTTATGGCCATATACAGTTGAGGAACCTACATACCTACATTTTAAACAAATTGCGCTTTTTGCGTTTTTTTATGTGCGAGAAACGTACGGCGAGCGAACAAGCGATCGCGATAGCGCGCGCGTAGCATGCTGCCTGCTGATCGTGGCTGCTACTTCCATCACTTTCCCCAGCAGCGTGAGTTAAAAGTTGTGCTGTATCGTTGTCGTGGTGGTTAGGTTAGGCGTACGGAAGGTGGCAGTTGTGGCGTTGACGGGCATACGGTTCAATGCCCCCATAGGAACTTGTGTTGTTTTAGATATTTATACGTGCGTGCTTGCACGAGTGTGTGTTGAGTATAATACTTGCGTTTGGAAAAAAAAAGAAATGAAACGAATGCGGCGCGATATGCATATTACTCACGAACGCGACGCGAAGTAAAGCTGCTGTGTGTGTTGCTTATAAACGATCACCGATTATTTTATACGCTGCCATGCCATCGTCTGTAAGTCAATATGACGTCGTATTTGCAGTACAGTGGGGTGGGTTGGGAGTATATATATATATATTTTTTATTAAACGCCCTTTGTTTCAGCTGTGGCATCAAAACAAACTGATGCCGAGTGGGATCATCAAATGCATTAAAGACCATCACCAAAAGACTTTAAAACAACGAGCCTTTGTTTTTCTGCCGAGGTTCAACTGGAAACCCGGTGGGTTATATGTGTAATTAAGCCTGCCAGATCGAGTAAATACGAGTAAATCGTAAAAATGTACATTCAAAATTTCTACCAATCTGTACAAATTTTAAAGCTCCCAAGTGTACAGTAATGCCTTGGAAATGGAAGGATACTTCGTTGACGACCTTTGGCTTTGACGCCTTATGCGCTACGAAGTATGACAGAACATAAGCAAGCAATGGCATAGCGCTTTCTCCTCTTTCTAAATTCTGCAATTGTTTGAACCATATTAACACATTGTTGACCGGTCACGAGTTAACTCGTGCTTCCATGCCCAAACGTTGTTGACCGATCACGAGTAATTCGTGTTTGCCCTTGCATTATTCATTTCAATTTATGAAACCCATGGTATAATAGAATATTTAAAAAATGTTGTTCATTCTATTTAGTCGTGCCCACTCTATTATAAAGAATATACTTTTTTTGGTATTTAGGCTAAAATTGTGATAAAAATGTTAGTAGTACAGAAATGACATGAGACATGTGTCAACAACTCCAAACTCACTCGCACATTCCGAAATCCTACCTCTACTCTCTTCAAATTTAAGGATTTTTCACAAATGCGTTGACTGTCAAAACGAAGAAAGATCGTTTTTAAAAGTCGTACAGTAGACTAAAGGAGGTCGAGAATGTCTTTGCTTTTTCCCACCAATTCTCAGTGCCAATGAAAACGAATAAAAGAGAGAAAATGTATTTAACTGGAACAAGTTAGTAGCAGCATGGCTACTTCTTCTTTTGACGCCGAGTTTCCATTGATTCAGGGACATTTGACTGCTGTTGAAATCAGTTCAGTCTGATTATATGAAAAAAAAGAAGAAACGTTGGCTTAGTGGGGCATACTCGTAGCAGTAGCGCCCAAGATCCTGGAAATACCATACAATTTGTTGACAATCTAACTCAATTCCAACCACCTGGTAACTTCATGTGTGACCCACTTGTGGACGTCAGCCATCAAATAACACACAGTCGTTACCGTGCACATCTCAAAAGCATGCGACTACTATGTGATTATGTGGACTAACACATGGACAGAGCTGCTCTACGAATAGATGTGAAAATTTTCTTCACGAAATCTATTTCCGCTCTAAATCAATGACCTACTAGAGTAGACAAATAGCAAGATTTTTTTTTTTTAATTTTCCTTGATGACAGCACCGTAGAATCATCTAACTGGATCAAGATGCTCGTAAATGCAAATACATCACATCGTCAGAGATGTTCCTTTCATTATTCGAAAATCTGAAGAAATGTGATTTTCTTGGTTTTGAAATTCGGCAACAAAAGGTTCTCTTAGTAAAAAAAGGAAATAGTAGTGCACCCTGCTAAACCACAGCATTTTCCTTTAAAGGTTTTCTTATTTTTTGTTGGACTGTTTTTTCGCAACTACTCGTATGCCTACATTTTCAGGGTTCCGCTGCTTGCAAGATAATATAAGTAAGAACGAAACCCTTATAGTGAGAGTCAGTTGTCCATCTGTCAGTCTGTCCGTCTCTCTATCACAGTCTCATAACTTTTCAACAGTGCGACATAGAAGTTGAAATTTGGAGCAGAGATGAGTTGGAAAATGCTAACATGCAGATAGTTCAAAGGTAAAATTTCTGGAGGTTAGAGTGAAAATCGTATTTTTTTTTTTGTATATACTCGTATATAATGTTGCGAATGCCCTGATTCCAAGGTTTCGAGAAAAAGCCAAACAATTTATGAGACTTTGATAGGCAAATGAACGGATATAAGCTCTACTCATAAGGGTTTCCATCTTACTTTTTTCCGAATTATAAAAATGATATCAAAAAGTAGTCCAATAATGTAGGAGTTTTCAACGTCGCGATGTATATTTTATCTTAAACTTCGAGAATGTCTGAACCAATTTTTAATTGGTTTTGTCTATCTCATTGGACGTTTCTCCTTCTTTGAACAAATATTTTGCAAAACCTTAATTTGAGAAAGAAGAAAACGTAAGCAAGAAGCATTGTATTGAGAATTGATTGCTGAGTAACTTCAAATTCCTGGCCGTTAAAAATTGTGTATACATTTTTTAAAAGCACCATCATGATGCCATCTTTAATTTTGACTAGCTGAAGCATTCACTGACCATTTATTAAGACGTTGGTATTTGGCGTCCGTTTTTGGCCACCAAAATGTGTGACGCACTCAAACAAAGTAATATCCAATCACTGGCAATCTGCATTTACTGTCCATATGATTTCTCTACCATCTGAATCGCTGTAGTGAATTTCAGTTCGAGTTTTCGTCTTCCACTATCTATTGCGCTTACTTTAGTATTTTTTCTTCAGTTCACTTGGAACTAGTGCAAAATATTTGTAATACCTATACACCTTCAAATACTCGTACATAATAGACTGCTGTATTGGGTTGCATGCTCATATCTCTCTGAGCCATTCAAAGGGACATCAAAGGATTGCTCAGTGATATCAATGGAAATGAGGTGGATTTGATTGAAGTTGCATTTGAAAAGAATAAAAGATTCAATTTTATTCTCAATATGAAAACAGTTGAATCTGTATTTGTTTTGTTCAAGAATATTGTACAATCGATACAAAATTTCAGAACAACCAACGATGTTTTCATTCGCCTTTGACAAAGTCCATGCTTCTCTGCTGTATAGCAAGACTGGGATGATGAGGGTCTTATATAAAGTCACCTTAATTCTCCCTGAGAGAGCTTTGGTACTCAATTGCCTTCTTAGCCCAAAGAAACAGCAGTTGGCAAGAATGATTCTTCGCTTGATCTCTGCGCTGGTGTTGTTTGAATTTACAGTGGAACCTAGGTAGGCAAAGTCCTTAACTAACTACCTCAAAATTGTATCTGACTGTCTTTTCTTGATGACATCATATAAACAAAATTAACCTCGTTAACTGCTAAATTCATTTACGTCGCTACTGTTTCAATACTCCTGAAAGCACCACTGACCGTTTTGTCAGCGTACGCGAGTAGTTGTACAGACTTTTGAAAAATAGTACACAAAATGTTAGCTTGAGAATTTTGTATGTACAATCTTTTCAAGGATAATGTTAAAAAAATTACATGACAGCGCGTCACCTTGTGCTTCTCTGATGGTCTTTCTTTGATATCGAAAGCCTCGTTGATGTTTTTACCGACCTTGATGGATCAGCGTGTATTCTCCATCGTGATCCTGTATAGACGGACGAGTTTGGAAGGGATGCCAAAACTAGACATGCCTCTTTATAGCAGCTCGTTTCTGTAGAGCGATAAAAATGTGGTGACTATCGATTTGTAGTTTCTGGTTTTTTTTTTTCCAAGATCTACCGCTGTTACTGATACGGACTAATCAGATTGTTGACTAAAGGTTCAGTTTCACTCGCGATTGGATCAACCTGGTTGACAATTAGATGATCCGGAGAGTGACAGGTGCCCTTATGAATACGAGTATGTAATGTTTCTGGTATTGTTGTGCAGGCTGTATTTTCCGACAGTGTTTCGGAAGATGCCCTCCTTTCTAATTTTTGCATTCAAACTCAGTAGATGTCACAGTTTTTCATCCCCTTTTTGCCTAGTGCATCCCATCACACTTCTTGGATAGCTGTGATATCCGCTTTATAGAGACTGCGCTAATTTTTAGGCTGCACCTGTTAAGTATTCGAACATTCCACATGTAGACCCGAAGGCCATTGTCCTTATTTCGTTTGAGAGGTTCACTAATAGTAAAATCATTCAACACCCTGTAAGTTAGTCTTGAAAATCCTTATTGACCTGAACTTTAAATAGTTCATTAGTACTGGAACTGCCGCCTGGAACAAGGCCCCTCTCCCCTAGTCAGCTATCATTAACCATCTCCCAAAGAGATTGAAACCCAATCTTCAGCCGGGCACCCGAGGTTCACCGTGTGGACGTGAGAGTAGAAATTGGTAGACATAGGTTGCTTTGAGGAAATCTGTAGATGCTTGTGTCTTCCTGAATAAACGTTCCGCGCCATTTGAATATCCTGAAAAATTCAAATTCAAATTCAAATGTTGGTTAATTTCAAAACTTTCAATAGAAATAATTTTATTCACAATAAAAACCGATTTCCATTTATTTCGGGGTAACGTCAGATATTTCACAAAATACTTTTAAACTATGGAAATTTTTTTAAATTTCAGTAAATATGAATATTGTGCAGAATTTAAAACCGAATATTTCGGCATGCACCGTAGGATGCACCGTAGGATGCACCGTTTTCGAGATATTCGCACAAAAAACAAATTTTCATAAACTTCAGGTAAAAGTCGGGCATTTTTTACAATTGTGAGTCTCGTAGAAAATTTCATAGCATCAAATTTCAGATGCGTATACATATATTTTATTGAGGACATACCATTTTCGAGACAAAAGTCGGAAATTTTGGAAAATTTCGTAAAACTTTCGATAAGTTTAGTACCGATGACATTTCAATTCCTAATGTTTCTCAACCATGAGAATAGGTGCATGGTCTACCCTCGATATTTCTTTTAACGGTTCGTGCTTTGTTTCACTTACATATTATGTATGTGAAGTTAGTTGTTTTTGCTTTGTTCGACGTAAAGTAGTCAGTCGTTTTCCCTTTGCAACGTCATGAAAAGTGAATGTCAACAACTTTTTGAGTGGACCTACGGACCACGATCTTGTATTGCTCTTGTTATTACCCGAATAGCATTCCCTTGGCCTGGCTGGCTCCTGGGTTGCGCTTACTTTTCTAATTCACTTTCACTTGGTCATAGTAATATTGATTTCCCATAATCAATTGCATCTTCACTGGGGTAATGGACTAGAGGTAAGTCATAGGGTGCGAAAAGATGCTTCTTTCATTATCTTAGCACTGACTCTTTGTAATAACCGGAAAAGCTTCTCCGGGATGGTCAATATCTTTAGCGGACGCAGAGTTCGACAGACTTGTTACACTCTTATGCGTTCTTGGTTTCTCATCAATTTCCATTGTTAGTCATCATTTTTACGGTGCATTTCAGTCCAATAATCCCCTTTTTGACCCCACTGAGCTATCACCCAACTGTCAATGCAATGCGTTTCTGTAATGCCGTCTGTCGTTGTACGCTTTTTGTTTATTTTTGTTTTTCCTCATGTCAATGGCGTAAAGTGTTTTGTAGATTTTTTTGTTGTTCCTTTTAGATATGTTAACAAATTAAAAGAAATAATTTATGTAAGCAAAACAAAAAAAAAAAAAAAAAAATAATAATAATAATAAAAGCAAAGTAAACATTTAACTTTGCTCTGCCGCGTTGTTGTTGCTATTTTACTTTGTACGTAATTTGTACTTTTATCTTGTGCAGGCGCTATTATTGGTACGCTGATTACCATGAGGGCAGTGGCTTATGGTGGTTTACTCCGATTCACTATGTGTAAACGTTGACAACAATCATGATGACTGTGATGACAGCACAAAATATTTTCGACCATGAGAGTTAAAAGATGTTTGTCGAGATTTTGACGGATTTTCGTTTTCCTTTTTATTTACTTATGGAAAACGTCGTATGTACGAGTAGTTGCCGCATGTAAGTGGATGCGGTACCTATACCTATAGGTATAGTGTTTTCGAAATGGCAATTCATTCCGTTGAGCAACAAAGCCAAGTTCAATATTCAGGAAATTGTGGCAATATGTTGGATCTATTTTTTTTTAAAAAAAAACATCAATTTCAATTTTTAATAATAATTTCGCGGCTTCTGGAAAAAAAAGACATTTTTTAGACCTTCTTTGAATGATCCAGCGATTCACCCCACCACTGACAGGTCGAAACAAAGTCAATATCGAATAGAACAATTTGTTCGACGAAGAGAGTTACGTTATTTTTAAGTCAGAAAGTACCGAAAAAGCAAAAATATTTTCTGAAACAATTTCTTCCCCCAATTGTTTTCTAGTTGTTCCAGAAACATTTGAGTAACATCGACGAACATTTATTTGTTTCTCAAGAGTTTTTCAAATGTTTTTGGAAACAAAAAAAAAAAAAAAAACAAACCATTTCTGAAATGTTTCTCATTTAGTAGTAGTTCTGCTTGAAATTGATCGAAATCGAATGGAGTTTTGTTCAAGAAACTTAATCCAAAAAAAATATGTTTGAACTCTTTGAATGCTTCTCTTTAATGCGATGATTTTGGTCCACCACATACTATTTTTGTGCATAATTTCAGTTCTCTAGGCCAAACAGTTAAAAAGTGACAGACACAATGACAGACAAGCACCGTGTTGAATCCACTAGTGTCCCGTTCATACCATTTTGGTACGGAACACTTGAAAATAAAGAAGTTTCTGTAGGTTTAAAGTTATTAGAAGATCTCAAAATCAGCTGGTACAACTTTATCAAATGGAGGACTTTCTCTTTATACCACGTTGTATATCCGTTTTCATTTTCACACAACTTTTTCTGAACGTTCAGCTTAAGAAACAAAAATACTTTTCCGTCACGAATGGGATTAAAATAATTTCCAAATTGTTTCAAAAACGTTTCTGAAACAAATGGGAAACATTTCAGGAACAAAAATGTTTCCTATTTTTTTTTTTAAATGTTTCTTCAGTATTGACATACCTTAAGGCACCGAAGAGCTTCAAATTTCCAATCATATTCGGAGTATACGGTCGGAGCAAAACTTTAAAAAACAAATTTTGTATTTCTCGAACATCGAATTACTGTCTGATGAGTTCTGACTGATTGTTCGAAGAAAGAGTTAGGATCTTTTCACACTATTCCGTTTTGACCGGACTGCAGGTGTAAAAAGAGCCTTAGTTTCATTAGTTTTTTGATTCGATATCTCAAAATATCGAACATATGTTTTAGGTATTGTTTGAAACAATTTGTTCAAAACTATTCTTTTTACCTGTATGTAACCGGGTTAGTATTCGGACGATTGAGTATATTACGCATTCTTATGCATACTCGTACCTAATCCATGTAAGGTCTAAATTTAAATTAAGGATGAGGACGCCAAGAACAACTTATACATATGTAACCCACCCCAGTCCGTCGTCAAGGTTGTATTTTCTCTAAAAAAATACATACGTTATTTTGACATATAGTGGTTTATCATTGGGGACTGATCAGAGCAGAATATGCGGTCGGTACTGTATTATATATAAAGTTGTCTGAGGTATGAGGTTGTCTTTCAGTTGCTTCTTTTTCAGTTTCCCAACAAATTGTTCTATTTATTGAAATTCTGCTTTACTTCAATTTTATGTTTACGATCTCAAATGCGTTAATTCCCATCGGCTTCGCTGTGTGTTTTTTGTTGAGTAATTTAAAAATGTGTATTTGCATTGTCGGCATTATTCTTTATGTTCAAACTTGTACTACATTCTTCCAGCATGTTTTACAATTTGTTTTTGGCACACGACTTAAAATTATATCGCATGCACTTTTAGCTTACGCAAACTTGAGTTTTTATATCCTACACCATAGGGTATACTGACTTTGATACATAGATTGCAACATAGAGAAATAATAACGATAGATCTCTAGAAGTATATAAATATGTACATATGTACACAAATTATGTCGATCTAGCAATGTTTGTCCGTCTGTCTGTATGTCACCAGTTTTTGGGCCTTAAATTTTGAGCTAGGAACATGACATTTGATATATAAGCTTTCTAGAATCCAAAGTAGCACAAGTGTAAACTTCCTTTTAAATTCGCCCACAAACACGCCCACTTTTCAATAAATTTCGTGTTTCTCAATATTTTTGCTAGAAACTGAAAAATATTGTCTAAGTACGATATAAAGATGTTGAGTTTCTCTACATTATGCTCATACATTTAACATGGCCACGCCTATTTTTTGGAAGTGTTTCTTAAAAAGAGCAACATACATACATTGCTTTTTCAAAGCTATCTCATCAGAATCAATGAACTTCGGTTACAATTTTTGGGAGCCATGCCCACTTTCTGCTAAAAAAAAGGCAATTTATTACTGGTTAGCTATAAGATGGGAGATACTCGTAGGCTATCATATGGTCTGTTCTAGATGGATTGCATCTTTCCTGTATGTTTTTTTTTACAAATTTTGTCGGCGGGTTCAATTGAGTAAAACATTAAAAATTCATAATTTTTTGGAAATAAAAAACAATTTTCCTATAATACATGCTTACATATATTCATCTTTAAACTTACTCGTTGTTATTTTTTTAAAGACTAAAGCAATCTAAAGCAGCGAAAGAGTCAGAGAGTTTAAACTTAACCGATTTCTTTCAAGTGTGATCTGTCTGAGTTACTCAAGCCATTTAGGGAAGAGGTAAAAGAAGCTGACATTTGATACAAGTATGATAAGATAATTTAATATAATAAACAATCCATCTATCTATTTTTATAGATTTATTTTTTCTTTATTTATTAATTTTTTTTTTTAATTTCTTTATGTCTACAAATTTTTCTAACGTCACGCGATTTGATTTTGCGTCACCTAATTTTATGTCTCCGTCACATAGTAAAATAGGCGTAGCTATGGACATGCGATGTTAAAAAAGTTATCGAAACTTAAGTTTCGAAAGTATCGAATGGAAAATATTGATACCGGTATCATATTGGTATAATAATATCGATACTTTCGGATATCGGTAGAAAAATAAAGGCAGTGTATATTTCATAAGCAAATAATTTCTAAACAAAATGTAATGTGCTGAGGAACAGCTGTTTACCTAGTCTCTTACTCAGAAGTCTATTTCTTTCCCAACATACAGTGGCCCTGCTTCAAAAAACTTGCTCTAAAGTAACTGATTTTGCTACCACGGCAAAGTATTTATGGGAAATTTTGAATAAGCTGGCGGAGACTGCCTTGACGTGGTCTTAAACTTTCAGCAGATTTGATTTCAATGGTGTAATAGTTCTATTTCCTGCGTAATGTCAGTGTGGCGCCTGAAATTGAGAAAAGTATGGTTTTTCTACCGGCCCTTCATCCGACTTCTTATTCTCACTTGAAGATGCTTCAATAGATACTACAATACTACCACATTTTGTAACTTTAGAGTTTTGAACCGTACAAAAATCCTCAACCAAAAGGAATGAGATCCTCAAGTGTGCCACTTATTATGGGCGCAAATTAATTTAGGATAGAGATGTGACAAATTATTTTTGAAAAGCATTGCAATAAATTGAACTTAAGCCGTTTTCTGCTTTTATTTTTCGGTGAGATATATCGAAATGCTCGAATTTTCTTTCAAATTGTTGGTTGAAAATAGAAAAGGTTCACATTCGTGACAAAATTAGTGGTATCGAAAGAAAAGTATCGATACTGGTATCGTATACTCGTACTAGTATCAGAATATCCCTAGGCGTAGCGGTTCACCTAAGTTGCCGATATTTGCACATGAAATTCCTGAAAACTGGCATAAATATCGTTGTTCGATATTTAACAAAATTTTGGGTGTGGCGGTGGGCGTTTTTCAACAAATTAAACATTAAAGACCAGAGGAACCAAGGACCAAGTTTGATTCATCTGGCTCAACATTTATGTCTGAAAAACTGATAAATACGGATGGACATGGCGTTGATCATGTTTATATATATATATGCATATACCCTACAGGGTGCATCTTCATTATTTCTCTATGTTGTAGACTATATATTCATATATCAGTATCAGCATTCTGATTTAGCGCAGAAAACGATGCTGGCGGTTTATCTTATCACTCATAAAATTCTGCTAGTGTATTTGACTGTTGTATCGGCTAATGATACAGCTCAATAGGATCCACTGTAGCCGGTTACCCAATTAATTTGGGCATTAGTCAATCTGCTCAGGGCTTGAAGTTCTGTACTCGTACGGTTTCCAAAGTATGAGCCAGGCAGGCACCCAAATTCATTGAGAAGGCACCCACTATTTAAGGCATACCTGCTTGGTTATACGTGTATTTCCTAGCAAAGTTTTTAGAGACAGATGAAAGCCTACTGCAGCTCAAATTAGCTCCTTAGGTAGCATGACAAACAGGAAGTGTAAACAATTGAACAGAGATTAAGTTGATGACTTCCTTTCAATTCCTGTGATGTCCAATAAAAATAATACAGTCACTAAAATATAAGCTGTTGTCCAAAAAGTATACTTAATACTTACAACATCCGCATAGACAGAAAGTTTCTCTTTATTTCTTAGTCAGTTGAAATTAATGGTCTTAATTGGAGACGACATACATGGAGTGTATAGAGTGAATACAAATCAGTGCTTCGGACCTGACAGTTTTCAAAGTTAGCCTGGATGGACGTTAAGGACGAAGTGAAGTAGACACTGATGGCTGAATGTGGGCTTAAGTGCGATTTTCAGTTAGCAGTGATAATGAATAGTGATCGTAGAGAGGAATTAAAAATAAAAAGCAGCAGTTAAGATTACAAGTGATTTAATCACTTTTAAGGTCACAGTTAACTTTTAATTGATGTGTTCACTTTAGTGCTCAGTTGCTTGCTTCCCAGTCATCTTTGCATGTTGCGCTTTTAAGGTCTGTTGTTTGTGTATATTGAAGAAAGCGAAATCGGAGCGGTACAAAATGAAAAGTATCTCTCTCTCTAGAACCATACACAAGTGTGATCACGTTGAGAGTATATGATTTGAGCAAGAGTGAAGGAGTCTATTGCATTGCAAAACATGAGAACGCCGGTTTACCTGCCAGGGCTCGGAATTTTGACCCTTCGGACATATCTAGACCTGAATTTTTTTTAAAAAAATCTCATTTCTGGTCCTCTAGGCCAAACAACTTAAATCTAGTACTTTTTTGATTTCTGACAAGCTTTAACCAAAGTATGAGCGATTCTCCTGTGTTCCTCGTTAATCCTTCAAAAGAAATATTTCATATCGTGGACATTCAATTAATGTATTCTATAAGCAATTATCAGTTCTAAATTCTGATTAGTCTACCAGTTAGGTAGAAGAATCTTATTCAAATTTAAAATCTAGCCCACGAATTTCCCATCCCTTTTTTCGTTGACTCTAGCCCGCATTTAGAGACATGAAGTTCGAGCCATGCTACTTGCACAATGTTACTGAAAAACATTGAATAGCAGAGCAGTTATACTGTAGTGGAATCGTAACTGTTAAGGAGCAATGACCGGGCAATGTTTGCGTTTAGTGATGAATAGCAGTGATCTCAATCACAGTGTCATATTTACTGATGGCGGTTAGCTAAACATAGTGCTGGTTGGAGAGGCTTTTTTGGTTGAGAAACAAGTTCAACCATTGACAAACAAAATCTATTTGTTTTTTTTTTTTTATGTAGAAGCTAGAAATATCTGCAGTGGTCCTGTTTAATCATTTAAGCGATTAAAAGCTGTACAATTCCACAAAAAACGAACTGAAAGGCGTTATTGGTAGTAAAGATACCAATCAGTTGATGGTCAGTGTTTTTTGTTTCTCCCTCTCGATCTTTAAGAATTTTAATAAGATTTCACTCACTAAACCACAAACTCCTAAACAAACCAGTCTAAAAGAAAACAATTGATAAATCAAAAAAAAAAAAAAAAAAACCAACGCTATCCAGGTAAACTAGATGCATAAACTAACGAAAGATATCAGACGACAGACAACAAAGCAAAAACAAAAACTTTCCAAAAAAAAAGTCCATCTTCTCACGAAAGTCAATGACATTTGCGGGCAGTAATTTGCAAATGTTTACCATTTCAAAGGCAAAAACGTCAGCGAAATACATTAATTTACTAGAAAACAGCGAAAGTGTTTTCCTTTTCGGCTCACGGCATTGGTTGAACCTTCCGACGACACTTAAACACGTTAAAATCTGTGAAAGTTACTGAAACACATAAAACCCGACAACGACGACGACAATAAACAACAGACATCAACACTTTGAGGCAAATAAAATATAATTTGCCAAAAATAGCCGACAAAAAAAAAAAAAAAACCAAGCAAATCTCTTGAAAGTATCTAAGCTCGATACTGATTCATTTGGTTCGATATGACTTGGTGGTATGGTCGCAAGACGAATTTAAAATGCGAGCGGTAAGTAGAAACAAGCCACCTACAAGACAAAACCAAAATATAAATTATGCAATTAAAACCCTACGTGCGAGTGGCCGAATTTTCGGAACACAAATTGATTCTATTCCGTGTCGACATGAATTAATCGAACGACATTCGCCGAATTGGGCGACCTGCAACAAGGCGACAAAAGTATCTACAAATATACGAGTACAAGAGTGTCGGAATACAATTTTTAAGTGCGAAGCAGAACTGTGTCAGTCATGGAGTGGGGTCGTGTGTCACCCATATTTTTTGACATAGTAAACAAGAAATATGTTGCCCCAAATTTTAAATTGTAACCTAATTTTGGCTTTTGCCTATAAAGCGGATTTTAATTGGAAAGACAAATATCTAGCAAGGCCAACAAATTAGTGAATCCTTGGTGCTTTGACCAGCGTTTAGAAAAAAACTAATAACTGACCCAAATTAGTTTCAAAATGGTGTCAAGAATAAAGTACTTGGTTGTGTCTGATATTTAAAGTCCAGGTTTGAAGGTTTTGTTTTTGATTGTTTGTAGGCAAAAATAATTAAGCATTTCATTTATTTATATTAAGAATTAATTGGGGGGAAATAGGTTAAGGACAGACGAAATAAAATATTTTTTGATGGAAGTAACAGGGTTCAAGACTCATTCATTGATTGCATTACGATTCATGGTAGGAACATGTCGTAATGATCTGTGTGGCCAATATTGACTGAGTTGTTGGTTGCGGGAAAGTTTTCGAAGATTATATATCAAACAAGTTGATCAAAGAAGTCTGAATGTTGAAGCGCTACAATCGCAATAATCTCCCAAGCCTATAGCGATATAGTTAGTTCCACTCTTAAGCCTCATGTGGCAAAGAGAAATTGTAGCACCACCCAGAGAAACCTTATTTGAATCACAGACAAGCAACCGAAATTCAGGTCTTTAAAGCTTCATTAATGATAGCGATGAAAAACGTGTGCAAATGAATGCAGTAAAAGTGAAATTCGAACTATCGCTATAAAATCATACCCGAGTTGCTGAAAATTGTTAGTTTTCACAGATGCTGGTGAAATTTTCAAATTTAAATTTTGCTATCACTGTAACTAGCTTTTAAAGGGCAAAATCTGAAAACTGCCCCTAAAAAGTGGGTGTTGATCACGCTACAGTGTAACACTCACTTTTTAGGATCATAAAGTGATTTTTTTTAAAAGCTTTCTTCGTAGTTTTTACCGACTTAATTAATCTCAGCTCATAATTACTTTATCGAATAGCCGATAATGGATTTTTTTTTTGTCACGTATTATCGATGCCATCGAGAGATTATAGCTTTCAATTGATTAAAAAAAAACTATTTGCGGCGAAAACTAAAAAAAAAGACTTTCCTACACCCTGTGAAACTAGAGCATTTTTGCTACAGAAGTTCACTAAATAAAATTTCGACTTCTTTCACCATTTAGAAGCTACTATTCTCTATTATCCCATATAAAATTTATCTAATCATATCGCAGTTATTTTTAATCTAAAGTTCATAAAAAAGATATGCTGAAATAGAGCGAACTTTAGGGTTTTATATTTCGGCTTTTGATGTTTTTATCGAAACTTTAAAACGATGTTCGAAATACATGCATATATCACCGTTTGAGTTTTGTAGATCTTTTGTTCCGTTTATCTTGGGCACCCTGTTTGTAGTAAAATATTTTCAGAGTTGCGTAAATAGACCACGAAACACCATTGCTTTCGCTAGTGCTTCTATCTGTATGTCACAACCTTCTAGATCCTAAACTAAAAAAAAGGTACATGCATGATATTTATGCAAAAACAATTTCAATACAAGCAAAAGTTCGTATATAGGCGTGCGACATATCGTTGAAAAGAGCACTTTGTACAGAATTCAAAAATATTTTTGGAATTGAAATTTTTACTTGCACTTGATTTTGGTCAATCTTGGCTGGTGTCTGTCTATCTGTATGTTTGTCCGATGGTCTGAAGCCTAAACGGATGGACGGATATACTTTAGACTTTATATCTGGGGTTTACGAGTATGGGGTTACAATTCGAGGCAACTTCTGAATTCGAAAATGGCTTCAATGTTTGAGTTTTAGTAGGCAGATGCCAACAGATGGCGTACCATGTTTTTGACAAAAAATGCGTATAACGGTACTTTATTTATTAGCTAGTTTTTCAAAATTTGCCATTTCTCGGCTATGACTTAATCGATTTTGTTCGAGACTAATATTTGAACAATATTTAACTTAAACAAGATTATGGCATACTAAGTAACATCTCGCTCCAAACCTCTACAATTTTGCTCATAAAAAAGGGTGATTCAATAAGATAAATAGTTTTTAATATAAAAATAAAATAGTTTTTGATAAATTGCATGTCAATATAATGTTGAGACATTGGCCTTGCAAACTTCTGCGCTTTTGATACAATTTTCTTTTACTTTTCGGCATAAATCCTGCGGTAGTTCATAAATAATGCATCAAATCTCATCCTTTAGCTCTGGAAATGTTTAGGTGCCATTAGGGTATACTTTTTGCTTCACATGACCCTAAAGAAAAAAAATCTAATAGTGTGATATCGCACGATCTTGATGGCCAATTTTGGTAGCCGAAACGAGAGATATCGCGCCCGGAAAACTTCGTGTGCAATAACTGCATTGTTTTTCTTTAAAACCACATATCTTTCACATCATTCGCCATTGACAGCTAAGGTCCATTCACAAATCAGCGACTTATGAATAAAAACGAGCGAGTATTCGAAAATTTTGATATTTAATTCGCAGCACTAGTCACAGCAATCTGCGAATTTCACTTGTCATTCGTTTTCATTATGGGTTAAGTTAAAGTACTTTCTTCAACAAATTCAATCATAATTATAATTATTTGAAATATTTTGAGCTCTGATCGACCACCAAGAATAAAACAAAAGAATTGTGATGTTAAACTCTCGTGAATGATTTGTTCGTGCGAATGTGGATTGACAGTTCTCAGGAAGTATTCGTCTATTCGCGGAAAAATCTGCGAATTGTTAATTTCTTCGCAGAAACTAATTAATATTTAAATGTTTTCCTACTAATCGATAGAAAAATTAAGCTCTTTTCTTTTGGAATAGTGAAGTTGTCAATTGTGTGCCTTTAAATGGACTAAAAATGGTTTGTTCGCAGTTCGCCCATTCGCCGGTCGCCGAGCTCTGAATGGACTTTTACAGTAGAACCACCACCATTTTCGAAGAAATACGGCCCGATCATGCTGTCGGCCCAAAATCTACACCAAACAGTGACTTTGTTCGAATGACGATTCGGTTGAAGGTAAGCCTCATAGCTGAAGATGATTTTGTTCCAAAAATCGCCATCAACTGTGCGGTTCTCTAACATCCAATCAATGAAGTTATGATGCTATTCATGGTCTGTTGGCTTCAATTCCCAAGTCAATTGGACCTCGTAGGTATGCAAATGCAGAGTTTTTGTCAAAATGCTCTGTGTGGAGCGAATCGTGTTGGTTGAATTTTTCCTATTTCGGAGGTGGGTTTTAAGAATTAAAATATGTTGTACTCTCGTATACCGCTCCATAAATAGAAATGTGTATTCACAGACACCAAATATCAGCTGTTTATCTTTGACAGACGCACAGTATCGCAGTGATTCTTCTTAGATTATTTTAGCACGTCTAACTCCGTTGCTAGTTGGCTGGCTCTCTCTTAAATCAGCGTGTGTTTCTAATGAATAGCATTAAGTCTATCAGCGGAACTTGTACAAGCTGGAATAGTTCTTCAAACAGTCTGTTTCCCATATGAGTCTATTTCCAGTAGAGCTAGTCTGGTCTCTATTTCTTTATCACACTGGCAGCTTCTGCAATAGTCCGAGGATTTTATTCCCAGTCTATTGGCCATTGAGCCGATCGTGCAGTGTCCTGTCAATACCCGCATCAAGATGCGGATTTTTTGTTTCTCCCCATAAGCAAGAAGTTTTTGGTTATTTCTTCATTCAATTGTGGCCATAGGCTGCGGGATATAACAGAATCAATTCTGGATTACCGAGTGGTATTGGTTAGTTGCTTCGTCCTTAGGTTTATCTTCCCTTTCGCTATACTAATAGGGATATTTATTAATGCCTGTGAATGTTTTGTGCCAAGTGCTGATACTTTCGTTGCCAGTTCATCTGCAATCTCATTCTTTTCTATATAAGAAAATTCTTGTTTCAAGTTTGTTTTGTGGAACCCTGAATCGGTCTTCAGTTTGGGCGCCAGTTGGAAACAAAGAACAAATGCTGTTTTAAAATGAACGATTAATCCGAATTGTATCGTAGTTAATCTTAAATTTAGTCGCAAACTAAATGCAAGAGAAAACGATTTTAAAAATTTTGGATTTTCGGTAAGTTTGCATATAACTATACACTGTGGATGATTATATCGGTGCATGGATACCCACATATGTATATTTCCATCCATTTCTATGAAAGTCTTATAAGAGCGCCTACATCTGCACTCAAGTTCGGTCGACAATAACAAAAAATTCAACCTCCTTATCTCAATAAGAAGACCATAAACCGAAAAAAATATCTCCCATTTACACACATCGCCCTCCATCAACCATTCGAACAAATAAACAATTCTTCGATACTATTAATCAATATATTTCGAAAACACAAATTTAAAAATAACAATCTCATCTCCCCAATCCACTGCATAGTGCACATTTCCGATTGACCTCCTCTCCCAAAAATAACCCGCCTGTCTTTATTTACGTTTCTACACACACACAGTTCCATAAAGTTTTCTTGCATCTTCCGAATACTTACGATGAAATCTCAAGAGGCGTTGTAAGATTGTTTTTCCCAAAAAAAAAAAAACAAAAAAAAAAAAACGTATCCATACTAATGCATGTGAATGCACTCCACTCTCTGTCCCGCGTTCTGATGATACTTTAATAAAAAGAAGTAAACAACAAGAGATTACAGCAACAACAAATACGAAAGAAAATCCTACTTATCAAGCTGGCAGCGTAAATAAAAAGTCCAACGAACCGTCTCTAGGGGTCACAACGAAAGCAAAGTTTCAATTTTTATGGTAAGATTAGATAAAAGACACCACAAAAAAAAAAAAAAAAATTTATTAATAGACCTACAAGGGGAGGCGGAAGGGGGTCAAAAAACATATAAATCACGAAATTAAACAAAATCGCTTGGTTATGAAACACATAACATCTCGGCGGCGAAAGTGTGCGATCATCGTCGTCGGTCGCCGCAGTATCTATGAGCTAACTTGTTGCCATATTGCTGCACACAAAGTTTAGTCATTTGTCGGTAAACACGATCATCATCCGTTTGCCTCTGTCATCCACCATCGTCCGAAAGTCACTCTCTGTGTGACAGTAGGAGATTTCGAAAATTTCGAAATTGTTATTTCCGCACTTTTGACATTGTCGCGTGTGTATAAGTTCGGTTGATTGTGTGTCGAATTGATGGAAAATTCCGTCCCGTCCCCGTGATCGTAGATAATGCAATTGGCCTCATGGGGTCGATCCTCTTTTGTACACATTTTTACAGCTAGCTAGGTTTTGTGTAATGTCTTTGTTCGGTTTTGGGGCTTGGGGGCTATTATTTGGAAACTTATCTAAAAGGTAACGCAGATGATTATATACCGAAGAGTGCGAAATTTCGAAATTTGAAATTTGCGAAAAAGGGTCATTTGGTTAGGTGCTTTAAGGTTGATATTTTTTTTTTGTATCCGATTGCACATAGAAAAAGTTGATAGATTTCGACAAGGTGTCAACCAAAAAAATAAGAGCAGTGACTTTTTCATAATGACTCAGAGATTGTCTTTCTATTTTCAGGCTTTCTTATCGCTAAAGAGAAAACAAAATAAATTCTATTACGGGGCACGTATCAAGGGTCAAGTTGATCTAGGTATACAAGTTGACTTGGACCTGACAGTGATTAAATGTAGAAGTCTATTTTAGTTTACTAAAATTTCAAGTTATTCATCTGTCTTTGAATAAATCGGATAAGTGGAGCGATCATTGAACTTATGAGGTGAATCAGTCGCACATTGATTGTTCACTTAATACAGATAAAACTTGAAAATGTATCTATGTGTTTTAGTAAAGCTGAAATGACGTTTATTTTACTCGTATTGTCATGAGTATGACACGCAATCGTGAAATTTTGTAAAAATATTCTCAAAGGATTCTCTCCGCTTTACGCCTGGAAAAAAACTTTCAGAATTGAAGTGTACCATATTGAAATATTTTCGCGTTAACAGCCCTTGCAGGCACTCCTGCTGTGCGTATAATTTTTTTAATATTGGCGTTTCCGAAAGATAAATTGAGAAATTGTCTTTTTCATGACAGATTTACTCTTGGATGTTTTTCAAAGTTTCACGTGAGCTGGGACCGTGAACAAATTTGTTTGTGTTTCTGAGACTCGAACCTATGTCTTCCGCTCGAAATATGATTTCGAATGCCTATATCGTTATGGCAAAGAGAATGGTTTGTGTTATATCAAGCCTCCTTAGTTGTCGTTTAAGAGAGCATAAGGGTTTTGTTTTCTTTTTATGACGAATAAAAACGTTTATGTGAACTTGGCATGCATTAGGTTTATTTGCCTGATCTTTCAAGCAATAATGAGCTAACAATTTGTCAAGTCATTATTATTTATGAACTTTAAATAAACAAAAAAAGAAATTGTCTGGTAGACGAAATTTCTACTTAAAACAAAGTTTCGCTAAGTTTCTTGCAATTTTCACCCAATTTTCTTTACATTTTGACACAACGTTAAAAGAAGTGAAGATAGATGCGCTTCAAAATTTTTTGTTACCACTCTTGTCACACATAATCATTCATTATAAGGCGTGGGTATCGTTATCTGAAAATCGTTTGTCATGCCTCTCGTCTCGTAACAGATAATAAGGTCGCAATAATGATTTGTTTTTTGATAATACTTTTAGCAGTGCTAATTGGTAGGCTGTTAGTTACTTCATCTGTTTTTTTAATGCCTTCACGCCCACATTAGGTAGTCCCAAACTAGTTTTGAAGTTATTTCGTAAGAAATGTTCTTGTTGGTTATCGATACGTTTATATTCTGCCGGATACAAAGTTCTATTGCATGTATTTCGGCTTTGAATACGGAGTTGCTTTTTGTCCATACTTTATGCGGTTTGGAAATATGATCTTAAAATTTTATCTGAAGTTGTATTTTGTTAAAAATTTGTCTAAGATAGCAGTTAAGTATTTTATTTTTGTTAATTTCCCTTTTAAGATCTGGCTTCTTTCTTAATGTGGAGATGAGAAGTGATAAAAATGTAAAAAAAAAAACTGCGGGAGGTAGATAGTCGAGCAACAATGTGCCCCTCATGTGCAGTGGCTAATTATAATTAGCAAATAATGATAAGGTTATCTTTGTTAAGGTTTTTATAACCTCAAATTTTCAAACATTTTACTGTGAAGCTATCTCCGAGTTAATAAAACTGACTCTGGTCAAAATTTAAACGTTTTACGTCAAACGTATGCCAGACAGGAGAAGAGATGGACAAACAGATAACTGACTCTCACTACAAGTGTTCCTTAAAAAAATGCACAGTATTCTGTGGATAAAGTTGGGATTTATAGTACACAATGGTAACACAGCGCTCCAGAATCTAGAAAACTTATTTCATTAATCTTCTCCAGCCATATTCTAATTGATCCAGCCATATTCTAATTGACTGTCGAACTCTATGTACAATTGGATCCATATACCCTACATATGGTTCTGTGATTAATTTAGAAACACCAATGGTCTTAGCATGATATAGTCTATGATACAGAAAAAAAAACCTATAAAAGTGTGCAAACCGCTTTAAAATCAATTTTGTCGTTTTCGGCATAAAAAGATTGCGCATACGCCTGAGTTAACTACTATTTACTTTATTTTTTATTCTACTGCTCTTTGAGGTCAGAAAATGGAAGAGTTTATTTAACACCGATCACAATATAGTATCATAAAATGTTGCCACATTGGGTGATAGGTGAGATGGGCGTGGTGCATTCTTCCAGCGGGTAGAAACATGAAACTTTCCACACTTACCGATTTTTACCAGAATACGGTCAGGAGGGTTATGTGTTCCAACAAATTTTTATTTAATTTTTTGCTTTACTAAAGTTTATACTCGACTCTTTTAAAGTTTATTAACCCAGTGATGGAAATGAAAAGGTATATAGAAGAGAGATGAGCAAACAAATACTGCCTTTAAATTATCCACTTTGAATGAAAATTCAACTGTTAAAGATTTAATAATAAACTGTGAATGAGGAGTTTTCTTTTCACATCACAGTTTTAAATTCACAACAAAGCATTCACAGTTTACGTTGCGAAGTAGCGAATGGTAGAATGGTAAACCAAACAAAACGTGGTAAATAAACAGGTGTTTATACTGGATAAGGGACGCCTCGTGTTTTATTTCTCAATTTGCTTGGTTGCTCTTCGCAGTATTTTTAAAGTTTTATTGTGACTGAATTTGCACAAGTGTACATATGAATTGTGAATTACTCATTCTAGAAAATTTCTGACCGCTAAATTAATAGTGGAAATCGATTTTAAGTGCTAATATGTCGAAAAGGGAGCGTCGTACGAACAAAATTATTTGGAGACAAACTTTAGATTTTTAAAGTTTATATAACATGGATGCCAAATTATTTAAAATTCTAGACTTCACTCGAAGGTAATGGAAATTAATTATAAATATTTGTCCTTGATTGCGAATATCCAAGAAAAAATGTATTTTTGTTTTTAGTCTAATGTAAGCTCTCGATCTCATATTTTTTTTCTCGATCTCGTACTTCACAGGTCTGTGTACAGAGTATTTTTATTATTATTACTAAATATTGGTACTCGCATTCATTCGATAATGCACAGAACTAATTTTGAGTAAGTTTATATTCTTTAAATACTGAAACAATACTTACTTACCTACCTAGAGTTTCTTCTAAAAATATTTACCTAAATATGTCCCATTAACGTTAATTCACTGTGAATAAGAAATCACGTTCAAAGTTTACCTATACCTGTGAACGTAAATTTCACAAAGAAGGGACAGATTTTGCCAGATTAAAAACGAAGAGTGCTTCGTGCTGCTGGAGTTAGCATCAGTCTAACTACGGTCTTCCCGATTCTGCTACACACATCCAGTTCAATGCCACCACGATCAGCCGAGACCATACTTCTTAAGTATAGAAAGTTGTCTACTTTCTCGACTACGTGTCCTGTTAATGTTGAGTTGAGTGCGGGTGTTAGAAGTGCTCAGGGCTTTTGTTTTGGCTGTGTTTATCTTAAGCCCCACTTTGTTTGCATCAGCTTCCAGATTTTGGGCCACCAAATGAAGGTCCATTATCCGATGTGAAATTAGGCAAACATCGTCAGCGTAGTCAAGGTGTTTAAGATAAGTTGTCATAGTCCATCGGATTCCATTGTTGCCTTCCATTGTTGCTGCACGGAATACTTGAATACCACTATTATACGCAAGCTGCAAAACTTCGTAAACAGATGTCTAAGAGTCATCTTGAGGATCTTTTGACCCAATCGTATCTGCAACAAATAACTTCATCTGAGAATAGGCTACATTACAGTGCGAAGGAGAAAGTGGCAGTAGATTGGACACACTCTACAGCGCGACGAGAACTCCCCTGCGAAATACGCCCTGCAGTGGAATCCGCTTACCCGGGCAGGCATAATAGCGGGACGGCCTAGGACAAGATCTTTGAGAATGAGTTGGAGGTAGAACAAACGCTTTGTAGAACTCCGAACAAGATGGCGCGCAGGCGTTGTTGACGCCTTATGTCCATCGAGTGAATGGAAATTGCAGAATTATTTCAAGTATTAAATAATAAATCTAAAGTATACAATTTTTATTTGGCAACAGTTATAACATAAGAACTGATGACACCTCTAAACCAGATTTTTTAACCTTGAAAAGGACGTAGCAGCTCAGGGCATAGAGTTTTGTCTTACCTTGATCGCTTGATGGATTAGAGACCATACTCAATCTATTATTATACTTTTAGATCTATTTGTACAGGAATCTGCTGACAGAAGTGCTCTAAGATTAAGCCAATCTGAAGGTTGGAGGTCAAGCTTGACGGAGCATGCACAGATTTTACGCAAATACGGAGATGTTAGCACAGACTACATAGTGCCCTATTTGGGCGCTGCAATGAAAGCTATACCACCAGATTATATTACCTTTTTCATTGATAGCCAGGCAGTGATAAGAGCAATTTCCGCCACAAACACAAATGTTGCGAAGAGGTACGGGTTCTTGGTACGCAACACAACGAAAAGCTCTGCTGGGTATCCAGACATAATGGCGTTTCAGGAAATGAGAAAGCTGACGAGCTGACAGGGGAGGGCTCACCTCTAAATCCTGAACGAGCTACTCCTACCTGAACCTAGAATTTAGAAATGAAATGATCGTCATAGCAAATCGCAGATGGAGATCACTAGAATCCTGAAAACTCTGGCCGCTCTACGATAAAAATCATACAGAGCAAATCCTAAACTTCAACCGATATACCTTATCTAGTTTAGTGAGGATGTTAAGTGGACATAACTTGTTGCGTTATCACACAAAGAAATTGGAAATAAGCGAAGAGGATACATGTAGAAGCTACGGCAATGAGGACGAACACGAAGATACACCTCACTTCCTGTGCCATTGTCCAGGACTCTACCACCTTAGATTCAGAATACTAGGCAAATTTTTCTTCTAAGACTTAGAAGAACTATCAAATGAATCGGTTATCAATGCATCGGGTTGGTTTAAGAACCCATAGAGTTCACGAAGCGACACTGCTTGGGCATCACAATGGATCTACATTGATCTAAGTGTGGCGTAGTAGGTCTTTCACCCTCTACGTCAACCAATCAGACCTAATCTAACCTTGATCGCCCAGTTGGTCGGCTTACACCTTGAGTCTATACAGCTGAGCCGATTTTCATGTAAAAAGATTCAAAGATGCGCATATATCACTATATGGCAATATTTTGTCGAATGCCACAACATTTTTTTTTTTTTTTGAAAAAGGGATGATCTTCAAAAGATACTGATGATCCGAGTAATCAGCATGCCGGATTTTTACCTACTAAAACCAACTCCCACATAATTGCGATCTAGTTACTTTTTTTCTGACATCTTAGTCTTTGTATGAGTTTCACCATATTGATTTGGCAACATACATCTCAGTTTATAGTTAAGTCCGTCGTGCCATACTTTATCAAAGGCCTGCGCCACATCTAAGAATATAGCCGAGCAAACTTTCCTTTCTTCTAGTGCTTCTTCGATTTCATTCGTAATTCTGTGTACCTGTTGTATCGTAGAGTGCTGCATTCGAAAACCAAATTGATGGTTCGGAATCAGCTTTTTCCTTTCAATTATTTTATTTAAACGCTTTGCGAGTACTTTCTCAAACACTTTTGATATCATTGGCAATAACGAGATAGGTCTGTAAGATGACACTTCATTTGGCGGTTTACCAGGTTTGGGAATCATTAGGACGTCAGCAACCTTCCACAAACTAAAAATAAAATAAATAAATATTTGGCGCAACAGCTCTTTAAGTGCCAGGGCCTAGCTTCTCGCAACCACTCGTGTTGTGTGCGTTATATTTTTTCACACGAATGGAAGGGACCTACAGTTTAGTGCCGTATCAGAAAGGCAATTTGTTTTGAGAAGCTTTTTCGTGACAACAATACTCTCGGATGTTTGTCAGACGTTCGCGAGGGTGGGATCGTGAAAAAACTTTTTGGTGTTTTCTAGGATTCGAACTTGGAACCTCTTGCTTAGTGATCCGACACACTAACCACTACGCCACGACGCCCACACCTTCCACAAACTAGACACATATTTAAGCTTAAATGTGGCATTTATCAAATTTGTTATTTTTATTATTGCCTTCCTTGGTAAGTTCTTTAGTACGACACCAGACATAAGGTCATATCCAGGATTTTTCTTTGCATTTATTTCATGCTTAATTAAGTTGCAAATTTCATTAGGAGTTGTGAGCAAAATTTCTTCGCTTTCTTCTTCTGAAGGACCTATTAACGTAGGTTGTATATTTCCATTTTTAACTGGAGGTTTAAATATGTTTTCTAGGTAGTTTGCGAAGAGAATGGTTTTGTCCTCAACGCTTCTTGCCCAGTTTCCATCAGTTGCTTTGATTGGAGGTATTTGCACAGTAGGCTGTTTTAATCCTTTTGTTGCTTTCCATAGAGAGTAATTAGTTACGTATTCAGCTGTTAACCCTCTGAGGTACCTTTTCATTGAATCCTCCTTAAATTTTTTAATTTCTCTTCTTAGTTGTTGACAGAGGTTGTTTAGCTTGGCTTTATGTTGTGGAGCTCTTGTTTTCTGCCACGTTTTTCTTGCTCGTCTTTTATCTGCTACTAAATCTTTTATTTCTTTCGTGTAGTTTCTTTTTGTGTTCTTTCTATTTAGGGCGGGGGTGCTTTCCCAGGCGGATTGCTGAATATCGCTGACCAACTTATGCAGTTCATTTTCTACATCATTTTTGGTTACAAGGGGTATCATTAAATCTATTTTACTTGTTAAGTTCAGCTTGAAGGCTTGCCAATCTGTTCTGATATTTGTTAAGGTTTTAATATTTGTGTTTTTAATTATATGTTCACTCATTTGGAGAATTATAGGTGAATGGTCAGAGCTTAGATACTCGAACTCATCTATGTGTATATAACTGCTTGACAAATTTTTGATTATGAAAAAATCAATTAGATCTGGTATCTTATTTTTGTCTGTAGGCCAGAACGTGGGCCTTCCTGTCGAGAGAATTTCACACTGATGTTTTTGAATAGCAGCATAAAGTTCTTTTCCTCTCGTTGTTGTCAATTTGGATCCCCAGTTAAGGTATTTGGCATTAAAATCTCCACCTATTATGTATTTGTTTCCTAGTTTTTCAAAAAAATCTGAATATTCTTCTTTTTTAATTGAATGTTTTGGTGGACAGTAAATAGCAACGATATTAATTTTTTTATGCTTAGCTTTTATACACACTGCTGTAGCCACAAAATGGAATTTATTTTAGATCGATCGTGTGTGGTATCCACTGAGAGGTATTGTAAATAGTTTTTAATTTTGTGAAAGACAAGTTATCAAATAGGACCTAAATATCTGTGGCGATTTGAATGAAAATAGAGCTATTAAACTTGGTCCCGCTAGTAACACTATATACCACTACTGAACAACACTAATAATTTGAGATTAGACGACCGTATATCCACTGGAAAATCAGAGTTACCCCAAAATTCTAAGCGTCAGCAGAACTACTTTAGTCTGGCACCACTCTATTCTGGCTTTGCTTTTGATTTCGTGATCAAGTTTTTTTTTGTTGGCTATAAATAAAAGTTTCACTTAAATACATTTGAAGACTTGAAGTCTGATCTCAGGTGCTACTCCCCTTTAATATTTGTGTCTTCAACCTCAGATTGGCGAGCTGGGCATAGATGTCTGCTTTCAATTATCAAGTGTCTAATAAAAATTTGTACGTACATATGTATATCACATTGATTACATTAATACCGATAAACTTTTATACGTATGAATAAAGCTACTGCTAATTGCCATTATTTTCCAAAAATTATTCTTTTTAAAGTTAAAGTTCTGCTCATAATTTAATTTATCGATTTATCCTTCATCTAGGAAGCCACTTTCTATCAAAATCCCACTTTCACAATGCCAAGGTCATTATTTTTGATGGTCTATTAAGTACTTAATTTGTATTTATCTGGAAATGGCACGTTCCCGCTGTTTGACCGCAGATTGAAGGAAATATATATAAACTAATTTATTCTTTGCACGACCATGCGTGTCTTGTTTGAACAGTATGCTGCAAAAGTTTTAAATATTTTTCATTGTGAAAATGTTTACCCTGTATCCATGTTGGGTGAATATCATTTTAACGGACTTCATAAGAGTATGATGGGATGTGTAATAAAAAATAAAAAACTAATTAGTTATCCAGTTTTTTTTTTAAAATATATAACATTTTTCTACGGTCACTCAGAGTTTAATTCAATTTTAACAACACTGTATGTAGAAGGAGAGTGAGTACTTAATTTGTGGCTAACAATGTGCTGCATGTCGAATTTAGTATTAAAGAGGTTTATAGTGTGTATGGAGTAATTTTTTACCAAGAGTGCTTTTAAATATTGCAAGTAAACAGGTCGTGCGGAGATCCTGCCTCTTATACGAGTGACAGCTTCCGTCAGTGCAACATACTTCTAATGTGTTCTAAAGGGTGTCCCAAAATAGTTAGAAAACATTTGCCTCATCGCTGAAGATTATTTTGTTTGAAAAATCAGCATCCACTTGTTGTTGTTCCATAATCCATTCAACAAACTCTATTCGCTGTGGGTGGTCAGTAAGCTTCAGTTCTTGAGTCAGTTGCACTTTGTATGCATGAAGATGCAAATCTTTCAAGGGAATACGCTGTAGAGAGCTTCTCGAAATGTCCAATTCTTGACCACAGTGCCGAATTGATGTTCCTGGGTCTCTCAACAACACTTTCACGAACTGCTTCGATGTTTTGTGTTGATCGACTTGTCGAAGGACGGCCAGATTGTCCAAGATCACTAATTGATCCAGTCTCTCTGAATTTTTGAATTAATCTCTTCACAGTTGATGAAGTTAAATCACTATTCCGACCATATTTTGTGAGAAAATTGCTAACTGTAGATGCCAAACCTTCATTAATATTGCAGAACAATGTAAACGCGTTGATCTTTCGTGTAGCACTCAATTTTTAATAAACTAACAGCTGTCACGCTGTCTTTTTTTTTTTCGTTGGCAACACTTTACCGCACAAATGGCGCAAAATTCAAATCTTGAGTTAATTCTGGGACACCCTTTATATAAAGAAAATGGTGCTGAGTAGGGAACATCAAGCTCACAAAATATTTTCGTCTGATTTTTATAACGAAATAGTAATCCTCAGATTTTTAATTTTTTTCATATTTACCGCCGTATGTATACTTCTTGTGCACACTGTTAATTATAAGCAATTTCGAATCAATTTGCTATTGTTGGTTCGGCTGTGATACTTGCGCTATCATAACATTCTCAATAATTAGACCTCCATTCCATAAAAAGGATAATGTAATTTTCCTTCATGCGGGGTGTTTAAATTACTAAACTACGTATTATAGATAATTGTGTTTGCTGTGAATGAGAATGCCTTTGGTGGTGGTTTTCATACTTTTCATACACGTATACAATAAAAATTAAAAATTTTATGGATATGATACCCGTAGATAGATATATTTATTCAACGTAATGGGTTTGGAAAGAATTTATTGTGATAGTGCGAGGGTGGAGTGAAAAGTTCGCGGCCTAAATTGGTACTTCGCCCTTTTTAGTTTCGAATGTTTTAAGAGTGATTCTATGAAGTTTCATTCCTGTGTTGTATTTAGTTCAGTGAGGCAAAGTTACGTAATTTTTAAAAAATGGAGAAGATCTAACATCTTGCTATTATAAGGTACCTTTTTAAACAAAATGTACTCTCATGCAGATCACTGAAGATATGGTGGCAATTTTAGGGGAATCTGCCTCATCGAAAACTAAAGTGAAAAACTGGGTAGCCGAATTTAAACGTGGACTACAGAACGTTGAAAACGACGCAAGCTGTGGAAGGCTCAACTACGTATACAGAAGAAAACATTGAAAAATTTGATGATCTGATCATGATAGACTGCAGGTTGAAGATAACGGAGTTTGCTAAGGCCGTCGACATCTCGTTCGAATGGATACAAAACATCATTCAAAACGAACTTGAGTTCTTCAAATTGTCTACAAGATGCGTTCTGGAACTGCTTTCAGTTGAACGAAAACCCAATCGACTGACCAAGTCTCGATAGTGTTTGAAGCTGTTTGAAACCGATCCAGAAGATTTTTTAGCCAGATTTGTGAAAACAGATGAGACATGGGCTCACCACAATACCCCTGGGACCAAATATCATTCAAAAGATTCGAGAAGATCTGCTTCCCTAGCCCCGAGGAAAGCTAAAGTTAAATTATCGGTGGATATGGTAATGGCATCGGTATTTTGGGACTCAAAGTTTGAGTAATATCTGAACTCAAAATTTTTGCATACAAACGAATTTATGTTATGTGAACAATCTGGGAAATATAATAAAAAAGTAAAGTAGGTTGTCCTGCCATGTACTCGTGCTATAATCAAATCCTTTTAGCAATTCTTTATGCGTAACGCATACTTTTGTTTTCTCCGAAAGGTACCCGCATACCAGATTAGTTACAGTACAGTTCATTCAAAGAAGAATTATTATTTTTTAAATAAATTAAATTGGTTTCTTGTCCTCCTTCTCTTCTTTGCATTTTATACTGCCTACAATGCTTTTCTTCGTAGTTTTTTTTTTTTTTTAAATGGGGCTTATCGTCTTTATATGCTTCATTCATATTTTCTCTCAAAACAGTTCCATGTGATAATAACCCAACTACAAAATAAGCCCAAAGAAAAAAGGCTTTTGTGCCATCGGTTTTTTGGCTGAATAATTTGGGGCGCGTTGCTCGCTTCGTTCGCGTCAAAACTTTTAAACTGTTATTTTTTCTTTATTAGCATATTATTTGCGGATGAGACAATGAGTCACTATTTTCGTAGTCTGGACTGTTATAAAGTTATACAGTAGGATACTCGAGATAGTATCTTTGGTCAGTGGTCCAGCGGTTGTCGATGTGGAGTGTGTACTTGTCTCACATATGATGACGAAATATAAAAAGTCTGGTTTGGTTTATTGTTGTAGGAAATGTTAATAATATAATATTTTGGCGCTAATGGCCCAATACAGGGCGTTGCCTAGCTTCTCGCAGCTACTCGTGCTGTGCGCCACACATGTTATTCTTGGGTGTTTGAACTTAAGTAATTTTTTTTCCAAAATAAGAAATTATAAAACAAAATTGTTTAATTCCACACCGAAAACTGGCAGTACGGGTCCGTACTTTTACGATTGTGTAGTACATGTAGGCACTTCAAAAGCACCGAAACTTTTTTTTTTATTTTTATTTTAACCTATTTTGTATGCTAATTACAAGTGAGTAACATAAAATCTAGGGAAATGAGTAGTTTTTGAGCTATAATTGTAAAAATATGACAGGTAGTACTACCAAAGTATCATACATACGAGTACTTGAACGCAGTATGGCAACACCTCATGTTTATCCACTACTTTCAAGCACTTCGGATGCACCGAAATGAGGCCTAATGACATACATAAACGCAGTATGGCAACACCTCTCGTTTACCCACTACTTACAAAAATGTAATTTAAAATCTGCGGAAATAAGTAGCTTTGAAGTTATACCTAATTTTAGTAGAACCCAGATTAGACTAATCCTGAGCCGATTGTCTATACAGGCTAGTTCTTTCCGCCATACGTATTCTAATTTTGAGGATATGGTGACTAAATTTAAGGCTTGACTGTCTATAACAATGGAAATGTTTAGCTTGTGCATTGTATCCCGCTTGATCAATCGGCAGACTTCACGGATTGCAAGTAGCTCTGCCTGAAAGACACTTGCAGAATCCGAGATTCGATAAGATTTTCAGATATTTAGAGATTCCGAGTAGACACCCGCACCGACACCGAAGTCCATTTTTGAGCTGTCGTTATAGATTGCTGTATGGACATTTTTTACCACCTCACCATTCTCTTGTAGTTTATTTTGGGGTGATGTAATCAGTATTAAATGCAAACGTCTGTGGTGCCTATACGTGGTGTTCTTTCAACCGTTTCAAGTTTGGTTATATTGTAGCCTCTACTCAGAGCGTACTATAGTTTTTCTCGTTTGTGACCCAAGTGCCTACTTTATACAGATATTTTTCCACTATTTCACGGAAAGGAACATCCCTGATACTAAAATTGCCACGTCATGCACATACGTAATCACATTGATTCTTTTTTTTGTTTAGCCTAACCAAAATTTTGTTCATTACAATCAGCTAAAGTAGAGGTGAGATAACACCACCCTGAGGTGTTCCTTTGTTGTCGAATTTAGTAACATAGCTATTTCCTAGTGTTCCCTGTATCATTCTAGTTCTTACAATAAAGATTATCCATTGGCTAAGATACCTCTCCATGTTAAACTCAGTAAGAGATTTACTAAATATTTTGACGTTGGACTCAGGCTAACCAACCCACCGAGTAAGGTTCGGTTAATTGTAACCCATTCACCATTAATGTTTCATCCGTCAATCGATGTTCTACTCTTCTTTTATTACAGAGCTTCCACTGAAAGGATTTACCCAGTGGTGGAACTGCTACTGCCTTATGTCAAATAACGAGTGGACATTAGGGTAACGCCTCTCAAATTCGAATCACTTGAAAGGAAAGAAAATTCATTTGTAGGTGTGAAGACTCTGAAACCAATATTCGTTAAATACGAGACATTTATGATTTTGTCTGTAATAAAGAAAATCGAATCCCTATTTCTATCTGATAGAGGTAGAAAAGTTTCCTTCAATGAATCAACTATGTGAGGAAATCCTAATGTTGACATGACAAACTTGGACGGTTCTGCTATTGTTTGATATGAGTGAAAAAACGACACTTCCATGGAATAGTCACAAAAGATGGTCATTTGATCCCTACCAGTTACACAGCCTCCAGTCATCTCTATCCATATCTGTTAGTTATCATTTGACTATAGCGCAGTGAATTCATCGTAGCTAGCGAGCGAGAAATGGTGCTCATCGCTAAAGAAGATTTTGTGCGAAAAACCGTCATCAACTTACAGATACACTCAGATATTACAGAACTGTTATTTTTGTAGTAAGATGCAACAATTTGAGCGGTGGTTAAACAAACTCTTGGAAAACAATCAGTTCGGATTTAGACAAAATAAAAGTATAAATCGCTTACTTGGAGACTTCGCAAATAGATTAAACACTAGCCTAGACAAGAATCACAACTCTATTGTTCTGTTCATCGACTTTAAAAAAGCCTTTGATACACTATGTCATAAAAAAATATTAAAGTCTCTAGAAAAAATTAGTGTACGAGGATCCATATTGACATGGTTTGAAAGTTATCTGAATGATAGAAAATATAAGGTGAAGATCAAAGAGTATTTGAGCGAGGAGATAGATGCTAAATATGGGATACCACAAGGATCAAGGTTAGGCCCTCTTATTTTTATAATTTATATAAACGACCTACTTTCAGTTTTAAAACAAAGCACGGGATATGCATATGCGGATGACACGGCGAGTCACAAAAACATTGAGGCAGCGGGAAAAATGATGCAAAGTGAATTCGACGCTATCATGGCTTGGTGTCATGACAATGGGCTTATTATCAATGCCAAAAAAACAAAGGTTATGCATATTCGCCCGCCCCATATTATGAAGTATAAAGTTATTTTAAAAATGCATATCGCGGAGTGTCTGCATAAAGTAGGTAGTCATCTACATCTTCAAAAGGAGGATGGCTGCTCAAGAATAATTGAAATCGTATCAACGTATAAGTACCTTGGGGTGATCGTGGATTACAATTTGAAATGGAGCTATCACATACAGGCCCTAACAACAAAACTTCGTCAGTCCGCATACGCGTTATTTCACCTGAGCTACAGACGCACACCAGACGTTCTGCGACAATCCTATTTTGGATTGGTTGAATCTCACCTGAGATATGGCATACTAGCTTGGGGAAATGCACCACAGCTTCAAACTCTTCTAGCGATGCAAGCTAGGATACAAAAAATGGTCTACCGATCAAAATTCCACCAACATATTCATAGAACCGAACTTCAAGTTGATAACTCAATGAAGCTTCTAACTATAGAACAACTGTACAAATTAGAAATTTTAACGCAATTCAAAGATGACAGCACTTACAAAATTCCATCTCAACAAACATTTAATACTAGAAGAAGATACTGGTCGGCGAAAATATGATTTTGCAGTCCCAACAATATTCAATGAAATACCCGCAGATTTTCGTAATTTTTCGAAACCCATTTTTTTTAAAAAAAAAAGTTAAACAACTATATTTAAACTCTAACCATTTCAATATATAAATTTTTTAATAAAAAATTTTCATATAATAAAAGTTGAATTTAATATATTATGTAGAACTCTAAATAAAAATGAACACCTATGTAGCTAATCTTCTGCAGACAAGCTTGCAGATACAAACCAATGTAAACATAATGTTGTAAGTTTTCTTAAAGATAAATAAATTAAATTGAATTGAATTGAATCCATATTGTAAAATTACAAGGCAAGAACTAACTACCTGTCACTATGCATGACAGATGGATGTGACAGATTCCATTTGACAGGAATGTGAAATCCCAACCAACCTCGAAATGAATAACTCTTTATAACTCGACATGAAAACTATGTGTAAAAGATAACTCCTCCATTAAAACCAGAAAGTATGACAATTTATTTTCACGAATAGCTCGATCAATATCGTGCTTGATTGCCAGCATAATATCGAACTTTAACGGCACCCAAAAAAAAGTCCAACGGCATCAAATCGCAGCTTCACGGCTGATTACACGATTATTAAACTTAGTGTGCAAAAGATCGCTTTGTGGACTTGTTTCGCACGTAGCGCCATCTTGCTAGAACCAGAGATGGTCAAAAAAGAGTGCCTCTGTAGCAATCTCCGTTGACCCTAATGTTGTTGCAATCTTCATCTGGTGATGCATTCAGTCCTCTACGACTACTTGTGGGTTTTCCGAGTCCCAAATATGACAGTTTTGCTTGCTTACATAGCCGCTGAGATAAAAATGCACCTCATCCGACAAAAATCGGCGTCAATTTCGAGCTGGTCTAAATCCCAAACAGAGAATCAATAACGAAGTGGGTGGTCATTTTGCTTCAATTCCTGAGTCAGTTGGACCTTGTAAGGGAATAATCCGAGGTCTTTATGCATAATTTTCCTCAGGCTAGTACGGAGAGTTGCTGAGATCTGTGGCGAGTTGAAGTTTTCGGGTTTAGGTGCACACTTTCGGCAAACAGCAGCAATATTCTCGGCTGAGCGCACAGGACGAACACGCCGATAACTTGTCTTATCAATTCGAACTTTCTTCACAACCTTGTGTCTAGCAGGCACCGTTGGTGCATTATTTCGACCGAAATTTCTTTTCAAAATTCGCACTGTTCGCCAGCACAGCACTCACTTTGGAAATAAGTTTTCAATATTTCCCAACGATGTTCAAGCATAAATCGATTAATTTCGTATCGCGGAGATACGATACTGTGTTTCTGTCAATTTGTCGAGTGCGAAAGAGCTGTCAGTGTCAAAATAACATGCAATTTAAAAAGAAACCAGCAGATGGCCCACCCATCATAAGCATATCTGCATTTGCAGCACAAGCCGCCAGTTTAATTTATTAAATGAAAACACACGTACGAGTACACCCAAGCTATGGAGAGGGCAAAGAAAACCATTTCTGGTTTAAAATCTTCTGACAGAATACTGAAAAATTCACTACTCGCTGGCATACACGTAGTCTTCTATCGGGTCGGGTTAACTTTGTTCTCTCTTTGGAATTTCTGAGATTATTTTAGGTCACACATCCGTTGCACCATTAATAATTTTCACTTCAAATCTTTTCAAAGCACAGCATATATTTGGTCTACGTGATGTTTGTCATGACGTTGTCGAAACAGTCATCACTTTCCAAAGTCCAAAGTCCAAGTTATATAATGCAAGTGCACGTAGCCCTTTTCGAAACACAATCCCCATAGAATATGTAGATATGGAAGATTGCATACGTCCACTCTACATCAGGGCGTGTAACTTTTTATTGCCCTATGTGTTTGGCTTTTCACTGTTTTTTTCCGAAAGAACAAAATGCATCTTAATGCACTTTCAAGCACGTAACCCATAGAGGAAAGTGGTTAGGGTTTTTAGTCGTCGCATTAAATATGCTGCCTCATGATGTAAGCAGTTTTTATAGTTTCACTTTTACTTTTGCACTCTTGTCGAATGCCCTTAATTAAGTAATTAGTGAATAAAAATGTTATCTATTGGATAAAATCCCCAAAAAGGAATTAGGTGAAGGTTGTGTTTAAATTGTGCAAAACCTCTAGCGAAGAAACCTTCTAGTAAAACAAATTAGTAAAAAAAAAGAAACAGATTTAGTTCAAAGATTTGAGCGGGTAAAATCTATTTAAAAGGCACTTTATAGCCATAATGAAATGTCGACTGAGATTTTATGTGAGCCAAAGACAATGGAGACTTTGATAATTTTTCGTTATATATATTTGGAGTAAAGTTCATGAACTCTATGTTGTCAGAAGTTTGAAGAAAGTTGTGCCTTTGTACCTTTGACAGGTACGAAATGTTGTGGAGAAAGATTTCTATTTTACTCTGTTAGTGCGGTGTGGGGTGCGCTTTGTGGGTGAGGGAAATCAATTTCTACGATTCTTGATGGCTTCAATACCAATCAGTCTTCTGTCATATTCTGTCCCTGGCAGTAGGTGGTTACTATGCAATTATAGCGCAAACAGAAAGCGCCATCATACATAATAAACATCACTTTTGTGTATCATCACTGACATGGGAAAATCTAAACGAACAACTTCACCAGAGGTGGACTATAATAAGATATACAACTTGCAATCGCATGTCCCCTTAAACCGGCAAATGAGCGGGTCTTATTCCTCTCAGATAATGATAATAATACATTAACTTTCGCGAAGTACTTGCATATTTTGTTTAAAGTTGTAATGAATGCAATGCCACGCTCTTTGTCCGTTCTCTCCCCTGGTGTAACCGTGAAGGTATTAGGGCTATACAATGCAGAATTGAGCTTCTCCTTCAACGGGGATGTGGGATGTTTTAGTTAATCTAATTACTTACCCTTATCTTCACCAAATCTTTACCAAAAGTCGACCATGAAAGTAGAATCCCTGATTGCAACATATTTTTTGTTTGAATTTCGATACTCTACCAAATCCCGAAGCAGCCGCCTATAACTGGGTAACACCCCTCTATGTGAATACTAAACCTACGTTTTTTTTTTGTCTCCATACGTAGAGGTTCATAAAGACTGTGAGCTCGTATTCAACAATATGTGAGATTCTAATTCATTAAAACCATCCCTTATTTGTGTTAAGTGGAGATTGACTTCACTATGCTTTCGGTTCATTCATTGTTACTCTCGCGGGATCGGCCGATAGGTCGATTCCATTGTATTCCATTCCCGCTAGTCTATCTATAAGAACCATGACTACAATGGCCAACGCGGTTGTCTGAAAGTTAATCTATTATCTGTCAACAAAAGGGGTCCTATACGTGAATCATGCGGTACCCCTATCGGAACTAAATGTAAAACGTATTGTGTTTGTAAGCTGGTTTCTAGAAAGCTTGTACATATATGAAATGTAGTCTTTCGAGCTCAAAAGGCAGGAAAACTGGTGAAGTATGAACAGGCCGATTGACCAATGGAGATAGAAATTTATAATTATGGACGATTGGAACACGCTTTAAACGAAAAATGCTTCAAAGAGGTTAATCAATGCCATTAAAAGTATTTACGAAGACCAGTCAGCAACATCAGGCTGGATGGTGAAAAACTAAGATACTTTAAATTGAACAAAGGACTTAGGCAGGGCGACAATCTTAGTCCCCTGTTATTCATCAATTTCCTCGATGAGATAGCGAACAATTGCAAACGTAGAACCAACAGAACATCAGGGCAGTTCGTAATTTATGCGGATGACTTATTCATCGCGGCAAATACTCAATCTAGATTAAAACAAGCGCTTAACCACTAGGGTCCGTGCTGTGACTTGGAGAGTGCGGATATATACATCCAACGTCTTTTATATCAGAAACTTTGAGAAGTGTCTGCGAAATTTATTCTGCTCTGCCCTTTATCTTAGCTGAAAGTTTGCAATGTAGTTCCAAGCTCCAATGAGTTCTTAAAGATGCCCTACAGAATGCGTGTCTGTTCCTGGTATCTGGTCTGATAATTTCTTAAGAAATACCTATCTGTTGCAGCATTTTCCGGAGCAAAATGTTTATCGGAATAAGGCATATAACAGCGAAAATAAATATTTGGGCTTCTTAGGGTATGATGCAGTAGAGGAGTTTTTGAATAGAACGCAGCCTTACCTAACAAGTCCCTTGATACTATAGCACACTTCTTCTTTCGAATTACATTACAACCTTTTTATACATATCTGTAATTGTTTACATTTGACTTAACCACAATTTTCTCAATTCTTCATTACAGGGGTGATCAGGCAATGGTCACATTTCCATTCATCTCAGAACAACACCGCACACTCCAGCTAACATTTCAGAGTATAAATGTCCTTCACGATGATAAAAAGATTCTAACCGATGTCAGTGGAATCGTAAGGTAAGAAAGGTAAACACAACTGTTTAGTCTTACAATGGCCTATAAAAATTGTTTTCTGTTTGTCATCCGTTCATGTTTAGTCCCGGCGAAGTGCTAGCAATTATGGGTCCATCGGGTTGTGGTAAAACAACTCTTCTGGATTGCCTTAGCGGACAACGACGTGTCGATAGTGGGAGTATCTACTTGAATCGTGAAACTATCTCAAAGAAATGGCGTCGAAAAATATGCTATGTCCTGCAGGAGGAGGTGTTTTTCGCTGGTTTAACCCTGCGTGAAACTGTCATATATACAGCGCTGCTGCGTTTACCTGAAAAAATGCCCTACGAGGAGAAAATAAAATTAGTTGATAGAATACTGGAGGCTCTGGAGCTAACAAATTGCCAACAAACTAAATTTGGAGATTATCTGAATCGTGGTCTATCCGGTGGGGAGAAGAAACGGGCGAATATCGCTTGTGAGCTTCTCACCAATCCACTGTTGATGCTGTTAGATGTGAGTAGATATTTATCGCTGTAACTAATTCTAATGACTAAAATTTAGGAACCCACATCTGGTCTAGATAGTCACTCGGCTATCTCTCTAATGAAAGTCCTTAAGAGGTATGCCATTCAAGAACAAAAGACCGTAGTCATCACAGTTCACCAGCCATCATCACAAATGTTCCACATGTTCGATAAATTGCTGCTCCTGTACAATGGACGCATAGCGTACTTTGGTGAAATCAGAAATATCTTTAGCTACTTTGAGAACATCGGAGTCGCCATTAAGCCACACTATAATCCTGCAGACTTTGTTTGTATGAATATGATTACAAATTTTTAAAGTAATCATGACTAATTATTCGTTGTTTCTTACAGTGGAACAAATCAAATCCTATCCAGACATCAGGGAGAAGCTATTCGTTGCCGCCAGAGAATCTCATGGGAATTTCCTGAATCGCAATTGCATCACAGCCAACAGTGAATACACAAATAAATCTCATGATACCCTCATTAACGATATCATTAATAATTACTACAAAGATATTAAGAACAATCACAATCATGAATTGAATCCAGAGGATGCACAACATCTATGGGGTGGCGATTCACAATCAAACTTCAGCTCAGCATCGAGTGAGTACCACGAAATGATGCACAATTGGTTGGATTACCCGACGAGATTTCATACACAATTCCGCGTACTGTCGAGTCGGAATTTTAAAGAGGCCAAACCACGAATGCTGTCGAAACTTAATTGGCTGCAAACAATCGGATTGGGATTGATGGCGGGTGCAATTTGGTTTCAGATACCAAGGACTGAAGAGTTTCTGCATGATTTGCAGGGATGGATGTTTTTCTCGCAAACGTATTGGATGCTGTTTGCGCTATTTGGTGCGCTTAATTCATGTGAGTACTGAAGAGTTTTTGGTAATATTCCGCACAGTTATAGAAGTACAAGTTGTAGGATGCAGCTATAGAGTGGCAGCCTAAATTTTGTGCTGAAAATATTTATTTTTTCTCAAATTTCTGAAAGCATACTGGATGCCGACAATGGCTGAGTCAAATCTTCTGTGGACTACTTTGTGCAATTCCATTAGTATACGTCGATGTAGTCCAGTCCAGATGTTTGCGATGGGATGTTATGTTCATTTCCTTCCGTATTATGCCGTCTTTAGGGCTTCGAATTCTTCCCTAAATGACCGTGGATAAACCCTATCATTTTGTTTGTTGAATTTTGTCTGCACCGTGAAGATTTTCTCATCGGTAAATACATTTTTTCTGTGCAGAACTGCAGTGTATTCCACCAAGAGTCGGTTTGATTTATGGACCTAATTTTTGTAAAGGCCACAGTCAGCAATTTTCCAGGATGATGTTTGCAGGCCCCCAGCTTCATCACTATCTTAATATGTGACTCATTGGCCTTTGCATTAAATTCATATCACGAACGATTTCATGCCTTAAAGGTTTTGATGTCTTGTGTCCTTAGTATCGTGCGTGGTCGACCTGATCGCAGGCGGCCTTTAATGTCGCCAGTATCATCGAAGAGTTTTTTTTTTATGAAGCAAGAACTTGCCTAATCCCTAGCTGTTGCAGCGTCTTGAAAATCTGAACTTTGTACACACGAAGTATGAAGCGCTACGACAGCTACTTACGCTACTTATGAAGCGCTACGACAGAGCTTGCGCTTTCTCGAAGCGAAAGCGCTAGCAAATTTTTAAATATTGTGAGGTTAACCGCTTCCGAATGTAATGTCAATTTCTGGATACGCTCAACTGTTAGCCGCGCAGTGGGAGCTACAAAAGGAACAATATTTAGGTAGAAAACGTCTTTGAGTACGTCTCGAAAAGTATGCGTCATACGAAAATAAAAATAATTGTAATCAATATTTTAGATTTTGAAATTCTCTAAAACCTATATGGGCAACCTAACTGTTTGACTGACCCCAAGACTAGCCAATGGACCATATGAATGGCCACAGCCACAATATTGATATGTTTGAAAAGTAAGGCAATTTTCAAGATGGGCGTGTATGCAATTACAATGCCGGGTATTATTGTTAATCCCTCCACTAAAGAAATGGCTAGTTGGTGCACTAACTTAATTCAGTACACCAACTAAACAAAAGTTTATGTGACATTCTATTTCTTTGGTCAACTTTAGAAACTTCTATCGAAAGTTGAACATAGTACACTAAGTATGTAGTCATGTCATAAATACCGGTACACTTTTAAACGCACTCATCGTGAAACTATTGTAGTATTGAACACATCCATTCTATATTGACAGATACTCAATAAGTGACATTTAAATTAAAGGCTGAACTATAATAGTTGGAAGCAATTGTAAGCTAATGTCATAATCCTGCGTTAAGTTTCCTTCAGTACTGTCAATTGCTCAAGTAGCCCATAATAGGCGTATGTGTTCGGAAGCAACTGTCACATCGCTTTGCCTGTCATTTGAGCTGTTGTGTCAAATTTTCGTACGAAAGAGCGAATAGATTTGCTATGGGTATAGCGCGGGCAATATTGAAAACCGTATTGTGGTTATTGGCCTTCACGAGTGTAATGTGGAAAGAGACGATATTTTCCGGATCTTGCGACCGCTTGAAATCACCTGGAATTTTGTGTATTGAACTTTTAAATTGTTTGAGAACACTGGTGGAGTAACTGACTGTCAATGATCCGGACGCCCTCGCACTGTCAGAACTCTACAGGCGATCAAAGCTGTTAAAGCCAGGATTAATTGGAAATCGCTGCGAAAGTGAAAATCTTGTGACGGGAAATGAAAATATTGCAGAAATCCATGTCTCGTATTATTAAACAAGATTTGGGACTCAACTTATATAAAAGACACACTGGTCACTTACTCACAGCTCAATTGAAGCAAAAACGGAATGAAAAATCGGAAGCTCTACGCCGCCGGTACTCGCAAAATGGTCGCAGGAAAATTTTGTTCATAGATGAAAAAATTTGTATTACTATTGAGGAATCGTTCAATAAGCAATATGACAGAATCTATGCCCGGTCATCCAAAGAAGGGTCAGAACTCATTCCGCGAGTCGTACGCGCCAGCACATAAAGCAAAATCAATACAAGGGTATTTGTCGAGCAGGTGATTGGCCGTCAGGTAGTCCAGAACTGAATCCTTTGAATTATAAGCTGTGGTCTATTTTAAAAGCAATTGCGAGTTCTACTCGACACCCAAATATTGAGTCCTTCAAGCCCGCACTTATCCGTGCAATGGACAATTTTCCAATGGATGAAGTGCGTGGTCATCTCAAGGCCTGCATAAATGCAAATGGCGGCCATTTCGAATAAAGTGTTTAAATATTTTTTCCTTAATAATAAATTAGTTTTACTGAAAAAAAAAAAAAAATTAAGAAATCATACAGACAGACAGGCAGAATTGAGTGAGACACCTTTTTGAGATTCTGTCAAGTTTGATCACAATCTTGAGATCTTTTTACAAATACTTTAAATAAAGAATGGTATGAGGCTATATATAGGGAAAATTGTGTGGTTCGTCGGCACTACAAGAACACTTAGACCAGCTTAAAATAGTCGATTTTTTTTTTGTTTGAATACTCATTCCATATTTCTTGCCGGTCGGCCTTGACTTAGGCATCTAGTTGATGTGTAGTCCTATTTTCTATTTGCGTTATCATTGCGTTTATTATTTTATTTATATTTATTCAATCATTTCTTTCTCATTTCAGTCCCATCTGAACGTGAAGTGATAAGCAAAGAGAGACGTTCCGGTGCATACAGGCTCTCAGCCTACTACCTCGCAAAGATGTTCGGTGAACTACCTTTGATTATCACCCTGCCGACGGTGTATCTATTAATCAGCTATCCAATGCTTGGTTGTTCTAGGTATGTTTGGAGAATACTCTCAATATTAGTTTTCCTCTCTTGGTTTCATAGTATTTATTTTATTTTTTATTTTTTTTTTATTTTTATGTTCTTCTTCCAACCACTCTACTTTCATATTTTTGAAAATAATAAAATAAAATTAAACAAACTACCTCCTTATTACCCCGCCTACCATTTACAAAAAAAAAAAAAAAAAAAACAAAACTACATACACACATAGTTTCAAGCTTTTCTTCTTGATGTTGGTATTCCTACTGCTCAATACAATAGTGGCTCAAAGCGTTGGATTTTTCATAGGTGCTTGTTGCATGGATATGAACGTTAGCATAACACTGAGCGCCCTCTATACGCTGGCCACGCAACTATTTGGTGGCTATTTATCGTCAAGAATACCCCCAGGACTCAGCTGGATACGTTATACATCGATGATACACTATGCGTATCAGAATATGCAAATTCTTGAGTTTCGTGAGGGTCCAGCGATAAGGTATGTACGCGGATTGGTAAACGGGCCTCCTTTTTTTGTTTTACATAAATATATTAACCTTTCATTGCAGATGCGGCAATCCCAGCAGCTATGAGGTGTGTAAACACAACGGAACTGAATTCATTCCATACGAAGATGTTCTAAGTGCACAAAACTCAAGTTGCCCTCTATGGCTGAATACAATGGTCCTGATAGTGTTTTTCATTGTATTCCGTACGTTGGGCTATTCAGTGTTGCGTTACGTGCGTTGCCCAAAATCGTGATAATTTCAAGCGAACTTCATCCAAACACAAGCTATACAAAAAACGATTGAAATACTTCAATCCCCAGGGTTTTTTTTTAACAAACCTAGAATCCTCATTTAAGAAAAAACAAACATTTTATCGCCATTATGTCTAAATTGTTATTGTATTGTAATTATTTTATTATTTTTAAAATTTAGATTAATTTTATTTTATAGTAATTTTCCTCTTCTTTTTTTTTTTTTTTTTTTTTGGTGTAAGTTAAATAGTTTGTTATTATTATTGCCTATGCCAAAATAATATTTTATTTTTTATTTTATTCTATTTTTAAGCTTTAGTTAGTTAAAAGGAAAAAAAAAGAAACAATGAAATTAATTTTATTTTCCTCATATCGGATTTCTTTTTTTGTTTTCATTTTCTTTTTTTTTAAATTCAAAATTATATATTTTATAAAATAGTACTTTAAAAAAAAAAGTAAAAGGCGATGCGAGAGTAGTAGAAACAAAAACACACACAAATAAAACCTAAATCAAAATAATTTCATTTATACTTGTAAAGATTGAAGTTGTAATTAATTAAAAAAAAAAAAAAAATATTATTTTTTAAAGTTCTGTGATGTAGTATTCTAGTTTTTTTTTTAAATTTATTATTATTAATAGAAATTATACAATTATATAAACATGTATGTAATATGTAAAATGTTAATTAATTAAAGCAAAACCACAAATATTTCTTTATAAAATTAAAAAAATGTGAGCAGTTTTATTTCATAAAGTAGACCTGTCCCGTTTTGCCCGTGCCAAGAGTCAACTCCTGTGGTCTTATTGTTTATAGATTGCAGACTGCTACAGCCTAATTTGTTTAGCTAGATCAATGTCAAGGCAGAGTTCTCCTCTATCTCCAAAAATATTAACGCGAAAAATGTGGAAAAATTGAGAGTTTGTAGAGCCATGAGGAGGTTGCGCGAACATTTCGAAAGGTCATTTTGTTGATGGCTGAAGTAGGTAAAAATCACCCCACTATATTTCAAGTCTGCTTCATTGTAAAGGGTGCCCAAAATTCACGCCAGATTTGAATTTTGCGCCATTTGTTCGCTAAAGTGCTGCCAACGCAAGAAAAAACAGCGTGACAGCTGGCAGTTCAGAATTATTAAAAATGGAGTGCTACACGAAAGATCAACGCGTTTTAATTGTTGAGCAATATTTTAAAAATAATGAAGGTTTCGTACAAAATATGGTCGAAATAGTGATTTAGCTTCATCAACTGTGAAGAGATTAATTCAAAAATTCAGGGAGACCGGATCAATTAATGATCTTAGACACTCTGTCCGTCCTTCAACAAGTCGTTCAACACAAAACATAGAAGCAGTTCATGAGAGTGTTGTTCAGGGTCAAGGAACATCAATTCAGCACCGCAGTCAAGAATTTGAAATTTCGAGAAGCTCTCTATAGCGTATTCTCACGAAAGATTTGCATCTTCATACGTACAAAGTGCAAATGCAAGTGACTCAAGAACTGAAGCCTACTGACCACGCACAGCAAAGAGAGTTCGTTGAATGGATTATGGAACAATAACAAGTGGATGCTAATTTTTCAAAGAAAATCATCTTCAGGGGTGAGGCTCATTTTCATCGTGTTGGCTTTGTTGATCGTCAAAGTTGTCGAATGCATCCACAACGTGTCACTGTTTGGTGCGGATTTTGGGCTGGAGGTATGATCGGACCATTCTTCTTTGAAAATGCGGCTGGTCAGGCAATAACAGTTAATGGTGCTCTCTATCGCGACATGATAATCCAGATTTTTGTGCCTAAATTTCAAGATCCGTGGATGTTCGCGATATGTGGTTTCAACAAGACGGTGCCACATGCCATACAGCCCGAGAAACTATTCAATTACTGAATGAGTCATTTTCTGGTCGTATAATTTCCCGTATTTGTGATTATAATTGGCCGCCCAGAACCTGCGACTTAACGCTATTGGACTTTTTCTTTGTGGTTTTTGGAAGTTTAAGGTTTATGCCAACAAACTCAGGACCATCCACGCCTTGAAGGAGCAAATTGAGCGCTGTATCAACGAAATTCAGCCACATTTATGCAAAACGGTCAGGGAAAATTTCAACAAAAGAGTGCGTATGTGGCAGCAAAGTCGTGGAAGCCATTTACCCGATATGCTATTCCATGCATAACCCTAGAGTGTGTACTTTATGAATCAATAAAACATTTACAATTTTAAATTAAAACATGTGTTTTTTATCAAAATTACTTCTTGCGATAATTTTGGGACACCCTTTATTTGAAAACACGCGTCAATGACGTCTGGGAAAGATGCGACAGAATAATCATTCATAGTAAAGATAGAGCTGTAGATTAGGTAGTTAGAGATAAAATGTGTGCCACAATAGTCCTTCAGCATCCGAGCATTCCCTAATAAAGCATTACAACTGACTATTCATTGAGGCTATACCTACATCTTTTCTTTTTACTCTATCACTGCGTTTTTAAAACTACAAAGAACACATTTCTATGTGGTGGAGAACATTTAAAAAAGATTAAGAACTCTGAACTGCTGCGTATGTAGATGTTTTGCGAGCAACAATTCATGTGCAGCTCCTCAAGAGGTGGTCATTTGACCGATATCATTTTTTCAACTTAATTTCGTCAATTTTACACCTTCAAGTAAACTCTTTGTTAAAACAGAGACCAATTTATTTCTTTTCTAACAAAATGGCAGCCAATTCACATTATGACATCACTTTTGCCCCACCGTGTAGGCGTAGGTGTACAGCATCAGATTAATTCTACAACTACATATCACTGATGTCAAGTCCATCCAATTCTAGCCAAAAATAGTCTTTCAACACGGCATGATAGCGAACTCCATTGACCGTTAACATGTCTATCATTTTCACCGACCAACAAAATACGGTCCAATCACACCTCCGCGGAGGTATGAAATCCACACCACACGGTCACTTTTTGTAGATGCAATGGAGTCTCTTGAAGCACATGCGGGTTTGTTGCTGTCCAATAATGCATACTTTGCTTATTGACAAAGCCATTAAGCCAAAAAGAGCTTCACTGAAGATAATTTTTCGATGAAATTCAGGATTTTCTTCAAACTTTTGCAGAGCCCAATCGGAGAAGTGTCGGCGCTTCAAATGATCAAGAGGCTTCAGTTCTTGAGTTAATTTGATCTTATAAGGGTATAGGCCAAGATTTTTATGCAAAATTTGCCACAATGTAGACTGAGAGATTCCCAATTCCCAATCGAATAATTTGGCTCATTTTGAACTGAAGCACTTACGGCTGCGATATTTTCGGTACTTCAACCGGTGCGTTATCTCACTTGCACTGGAATATTCAATAGTGAATATGTGACTCGAATTTATCCACTATAGCAGTCACAGCCTATCTGGTGGCATGATTATTACGACCAAAAGTTGGAGCAAGGGCTCTTAAAGTTGCGACCACCGACTCAGAATTTCTGTAGTAATTTTTAATAATTTTTAAACGTTGCTCGTTCGTGAACTTCACCATGATAAAAATTGTAAGCCTTGACTGACGTTTTGGCATTAACAGGTCATAAAAAAGATTTAATGGTGCGTTTGTATTAAAATACAAAATTTGTATGTCCCTATTGAAAAACCCTTTACATGTATAGTAGGTGACTATACCACCTAGAGCCCAAGAAGCTGAGTTGATTTTCGTCAAAATTCAGGCGATTAGTCACTGTTTATAAGGCACCCTATATACTCGTAGCCAAGCATTTTACCACCCCTGTCGCAAATTTTAACTAATTTGAACCAATTTTTTTCGGCGCGCATTTTTTAGTGCCGACGGTGTTTGAAAAACTTGTCAGCAAGTACAAAGAAAGGCGAAACTCGTCTACAAAAAATAATTCAAGCTGTTTGGAAGGATACATGAAAATATCTGCATTTTGCTAGCTTATTCACGATTCAGCTTATACACCAGGATTGAATATTTCTGATCAGTAATACTCGTAATATCCACTTGATTCATGAATGTTGCTGTATGCAGCTCCAAATATAAAATGTCCATTCTTCAGAAATTAAAACAGAGACATTCAGAAAAAAACACTTTAATCGTATGCGCTATCATTGTCCAAAGACTTGTCTTTCGTTTCCCGTAAGCATAATAAGACAAAGAAAAAACCAAATCCTGCAACTGCCGCACACATCCACATTACACCAGACAATCCAGTCATGACCATTAGGATCGGAAACAACTTCAGAACTACAAAAGAAAATATGCTGAACAGCGATAGACAGAATGTTGACCCCAAGGAGCGTATCTAAAAAAAAAAACAACAGTCATCAATTATTATCCAACAATTAGCCTCATTTTGTACCTTTGGAGGTAGAATCTCCACCAGAACCACAAAAGTCACAGCAATAATTCCAATATTTGCTGCGAATATTACGAATGACATTATCACCACTGGCAGCCATGTGACACTGCCCAAGTCTATGTGCTGCGCTAAATACGAATGTGTTCCAATCACAGTCAACCCTAAGCACATTCCGCCCGTGGACAAGAGCATTAGAATCTTTCGTCCGTATCTATCCACAAGGATTGTGGCACAGTACGAACCGATTATCTGCACCACACCAATAATAATCGTATTTGTATTTGGATCCATTGTGGATCCTGTTTCTGCGAAAATCATCGAAGAATAATTTATAATGGCGTACAATCCAGAGAACATATTAACGAACACAAGGACAACTCCTGTGCCGATGGCCTTCAGCGATCGTTTGGTACCTGTAATTAAAAGATTTCAAATTCAATTATTCCAAGTCATTACGCGAGCTATGTATGATATGCTTACAAAAGTCACTTAACGACACGGTCTTGTCGTCTTTTATCATTTGAATGGACATTTTCAGTTCAGTAAATTCAGAAGTGAATTTTTGGAAATCTTCTTTGGTGCTGTATTTGTAGTTTTTGTAAAATTTCAATGAATTCTCTGCTTGACCTGTCAGTCCCTTGCGCAGCAAGTGCTGAGGTGTTTCGGGGAATTGTATCCATAACAAAAGATAGATGATAGGCAGTACCACAGCAATATATGGAATCAACTGGTAGGCGATATGTGATGAGATTATAAAACCCGACAGGATGCCAGTGTTGATTGAGAAACAGAATAATGATCCCAGTGTTCCACGAACCCTGCAACGCATTAAAGAGCTTAAAGTTGTTAAAAAAATATTTTGAATAAGTTTAACTTACTGGCAATCAGCGATTTCAGAGACAAAAATTGGAATTATGATAAAAACCCCGCCTCCTGTTATGCCTCCAAGGATACGCGCTAAATATAGATAGTATACTTCGCTGGCGAAAAACACCATTACCCAAAGGCACTGTTGATTAAAAAATAAATAAATGTTATGCTTTAAAAATGTATAGGGAAAAGTAAATTTAAGTTGAAACAAAGTGCATGTGATTCTTATACACTCTCTAGGATAGATTAAATTTGATACATACTCGTAGTTTCTTGAAATAATAATGACAGAGCCATGTCTATTCGTTCGTCCGTCTGTCTGTCTGTACGTCACAACTTCTTGGGTCTTAAATTTTGAACTACGAAGATGCAATTTTATATAAGTATGTTCTTCTAAGAATCCGAAGCAGTATAACATATTATAAATCCGCCAACAGACACCCCCACTGTAGTCCTTACATTATATTATACCATGCCCACTTTTTGGGGGCGGTTTTTTAAAAGAATCATATATTGTTTTTATAAAGCTATTTGCGGAGATGCTTAAATCTTATTGTGAACATCTCATCAGAATACATGAATTTCGGTTATAAATTTTCGGAGCCACGCCCACTTTATGCTATGACAAAGTTGTAATAAGTTTCATGATAAAATTTTTTAAACGTCGCGGAAATATCCTCTTTATATCATTTCATCTGTTTTAAAAATTTCGCAACGCCACGCCCACTTTATAAGGGGTTACTTCTTTGGCAGTTCTTTCTGGAATTTTCTTGAAACCTGATAAAGTATAAGCAATGAAATTGCATATTTTTGAAATTGCGCATCATAATCTTTCATTTGATACCCATATTATATTTATAAAAAAAAAGAATAATTTTTAAACTTTTACTCTATGCTCCAAAACTTTTTCAAAAATTTAAAAGCGAAACAGAAATAGCACTTCTTTTGCGAAACCAGTGGCTATAATTAGAGACATGGTAACAAGAGAATAGTTTGTTATTTTTTGTTTGGATATACTTAAATCCGGGGATTTATGTGTACCCTGAACAATTCAGTACATATTTCCAATTGCACTTTGGCTCGTTAGCTGCCTTTCCACTTCACTTCCTATCCCACTTTTTATATCCTATCCTAAAGGGTATAATAATTTTAATACATAATTTGTAGCGTAGATAAATTATAACGATAGACCACAAAAAGTTAACATAGTTGTGATCCGCATATTCGGTATATAACCTTCTTAGTACCCGAAGCAGTACAAGTGTAAACAATTTTTAACACGCCCACTTTAAAAAAAAAAATTCCCTTTCATGAATATTTTTAGAAGAATTTGAAAAATATCGACTTAACTGGATATATAGACGTTCACATTCTCTCCAATTCTTCCATACATTGTATAATGCCACGCCCTCTTTTGGGGACAGTTTCTTCTTGTGACTCGCCACTTTCACTTTTTTCTTCGAAAAGTGTTGAACGAAAAAATCCACCCAGTAGAAAGATTTCACTGCAATTGAACCGAAAAGTTCATAACGCCACGCCCACTTTATTAGGGATGGATTAGAAGATGAGAGATGGGGTATCATACGATCCGTTCCAGAAGGATTGTAACTTTTATGTATGTTTTCTATTCGTTCTGATAAGTAAACCATCCCTGGAATACATGAACTGTATGCTTTTTAGAGCTGTCTCAGCGTTATATACTTTTAAAAGCCAACATCCAAACCAAGCGAAAAGATCTACAACAGCCTTTGTGTGCATGCTAAGTAGCTATAATGAATGAGAAAATCCCGCCAGTGTTCAATATTTCGTTAAAAGTTTACCTCTTGTTGTGGTATACGTGATTGAGTGCAGACAAATTATTTGTTATTTTATTCATCGTGTAACTGCAGTGCTGTATGAATTTGGGATTCAGGTATTTTTCGGAATATTACTCAAGGAAATATCCTACAAATAAAAGTAAGGAATTCAATACAACAACTTGCACTAGGTTGGAAAATGTGAACACTGGTAACTAAACATTGACTAATAAGCGCGGTCAAATAAATTGATCGTATTGAATGGTTATAATCGTATACTAAGCATGCATTCTGACCGGGCAAGCATAAAACGCATTCTGCCTGTGTCTGGTTTATAAATAAGTATTGTGTTTGACTTCCCCAACGATAATACCTCCGTGAGATAGTGGGCTGCGCCAACGGTCCGAAAATATTTCTTGATCGGCTGATCTGTGAACGACATAACGTCATTTTTGACACCAATAACTTCGAAATAGTTAAGGAGTTCACCTACCTCGGAGTAAACATCAACTACACGAACGACACCTTAGTGGAGTTTCGGCGAAGGCTAAGCAAAGAAAATCGCTGCTACTTCGGTTTGGCGAAACAACATGGTTCAAAACGCGTGCTCTACAAAACGTTGATCCTGGCAGTCATGATCTATGGTGCCGAGTGCTGAACGATAAACAGGAAAACAGTGCAGATTTTGAATACTTTCGAGAGAAAAATTCTTCGTCGAATATTCGGTCCCATATACGAGGAGGGCGAATGGAGAAAAAGATACAACCGCGAACTCTAGGAGCTGCATCAAGATGTGGATGTAGCCCGAAAAGCCAAAACACGCCGACTACACTGGCTCGGCCGCATCGAGCGAATGGACAAGGTTCAAGAAGACAAGGAAGACCGAACCTCCGCTTTAAGGACTCTCTTTAAAAAAAAAACTGTATACCTACATTATGGGTATCAAATGAAATAAGCCGATTTCCTGATTCCAACAAAAATGCTTAAAGTATGATAAATCTTCTTACTATTTGTGGCAGTGCAAGAAGATATATGCACTTCTTTCGGCCAATGCTATCTATCAGGCCACCAAAAATTGCATTTCCTATCAGTCCTCCGATACTCATTAGTGCTCCGATCCATGAAGCTTCGTGAACGGAAATATCAAACGTCAGAGGTGAATCACTTGACTGGAATTTAAAGAGCATTGGTGCCATCCATCCTAAAGCGATTCCGTGGCCAAATGCGATTATATTAACTAAGGGATTTCAATTTAATAGTATTTTAATTAAAATTATTTTACACAGACTTAATACCTGTTAATGTTGCCATCAGCTGTCGTCGATATCCTTCGTAAAAGACACTGCCAGGATGATTGAGACTGAGACCGAGCATTGTGAACTTTTTCATTCTATGATTTAATTAAAACTAAAAAAAATAAAAATGAATAGAATATATATAAACAAAATCGGAAAAAATTAGAATTTCGGAAAAATTAAAAGTTAATAGGATTTTGGAGGTTAGGGTTAAAGTTGGAAAATTTATTTGTTTTGTAGAGACACAATATGGATGTCAAATGAAAGATGCCAATGCCCAAACTCTAAAACCCATCATTGCTACTACATCGCTTTTCGAGAATAATAAAAAAAACTGTACAGGAAAAAAAGGTATTCCCCCTCCGCTCCTTTCCTCTTTTTCGAGCAGTTGCGTAACCTCTTATTATACTCCTCTTATACAGGGTGGCGCAAAATGATCTTTATGGTTTAACTTCGTTATAACTTTTCTATTTCAATATTCTTTTATTTTTGTCCAGGATTTTGCAAACAAGACTTGGGAATTTAATATGCAACGATATTTTTTTTTTTTTATAATTTGCACGTGTCAAAGGAGATATGAATACCCTTAAACTAATTTTAGTACAGGGGCTTTTTGTGGAAACGGGAAGAGACAGAGAGAACGACAGATTGGTGTACTCGTAGTTGGTTTGAAACTCAGATGGTATTAAGTTTTTGTAAACTCCAAGGGTAGCGTCCAGATAACTGAGGAGTATTTTTGTTTTGTTTTTATTATCGTTGCTCATGATTCACAGTATTTTTTTCCATCCTCCTGATGTCATCATAACGATTAAGTTTGCCAGTGTTATGCCTTCACAGTACAGTTGACCCAGCTTTCGCAACTGATCGACATTTTTTTTTTATTTATTTCATGTGAAATAAATAGATGATTCTCGACATCAGGATTTGAACCGTGCACCTTTAGCGTAACAAGCAATGATGTTACCACTACACCATGGGGAACAAAAATCATTGAATTTTATTTTGAAAATCAACGGTCAATTGTTTTGACGCATATTTTAATGTGTGGATCGAATCCAACAATAAATCATCTCGATGCACGTTTTCGGCAAGAAGGGTCAGTATGGTATCTCCCTTATACCGGAAGAACACGTACGGTGCCCACGAAGAAACATTTTCAGCATCTACTGGAGAGTGTGCTGGATGATCTAAAAATATGGAGACTTTCGGCCCAACTCAGACTATCGCGGAGGTCCGTTCAGAAGATTTTAGCCACATTGTACATGGTTTCATATAGAGCCAATCTTGTACAAGAATTGAAGCCGACAGACTACCAGCAACGGATTGATTATGACATTTCGTTGCTGCAAAAATCAGAGCAAAATCCCGATTTCATCCAAAATTTAATAATGAGCGATGAAGCCCATTTTCAATTAAATGGCTTCGTTAGAAAGCAAAACTGCAGGATGTGGGCTACGGAGAATCCAAGAGCAGTTCAACAGTATTGTGTGTTCTGGGCATCTAAAGAAAAAAAATTTAAAAAAAGCAACAAATTTGTAGAATCACGTGCATCAGTTCATTGTACTCGCAATTAATTCATAACCAATAAACCCGACTATGAAAACAACTTAAAAGCGAAAAATATTAAAAAAAATTCGATGGTTTGACGACTATCCTTTATACATTTTAAAATATTATCATCGAACAGACGGACTTGTTATTGGCCTTCGTTGACGGGTTTTGTAGTTAATTAATTAATATTATTTCACATGTTTATTCCCTAACCCATAGGGTATATCAATTTTGATACATAGCTTTTAACATAGAGAACAAATTATTGAAGTTCCACAGAATGTATACATATTTCTGATCAGCATCGAAAATTATGTCGATTTAGATATATCCGTCTAAACATACTGTTTTCGGCATTTTGATGGGGAGATGGACCCCCGTCTCGTATAATTTTTTTTTCTGGTCGTAGTATGACCTATCATCTCCAAAAGTTTGATCGACTGATTCTACATCCTATGTAATTGAAATGGAAGACAATTATTGCAGGTTCGAGCCAGGTTCGGCCACCGAAAATGAAAGAGAAACGAACAAAATTTAAGTTTCTCCATCCAAGAAGGGGTTTTGGATCGTAAGTCTGACTGATCCATGATCCGGAATTTGGAAGTTTCCTTTATTTTAATAAACAAAAAATAAACAAAAAAAGCAATTATTTATGTGATATGTAGGAGGCTGGCAGATTTTAAACATTTTATCAGAATTCAGCGAAGAGATGATGCAATCTATTGGATCTGCTGAAACACGTCATCTTTTGCTCTCATGTTATATTTTTCTCTCGAAGTATTATAAAAAAAAAAAATATTTGTTAAGTAAATTATTTAATGAGCTACTGACAGTGCGATTACGATAAAGAATATGCAATAGGTATCATTCTAACAGTTCAAACAGTAACACAATCTACCGAATTCGTTGCTATGGATACGAGTATCTTTTCATACACAAGTCAGCAGGTGTAATTCACATACAAAATTAATTTTCCTCTCTGATGGCTATAAAGTCTGGCATTGTTCATCGTCACTAATGAAGTTGACTTTAAAGGCCATCCAAAATTAAGCGCCTATGGTTAATAGACTGATGTTTATGCCAGTAATTCCTATTTTGTTTGGCAATGCTTATTCGCATTTTATCCAAATGAGGTTTCTCTTAAATATGTTATGCTATTTTGGGATGTGGTAAAGCATCGAAGTACGAACAACGTCCTACTTTTAGCATTTATGGACATGCTGAACAGATAAACACTTTTTTCTCGAGAGTCTAGACCAGAGGTCCTCAAACTTTTTTGTTTCGTAGACCACTTGCCATTTTTTTCGATTTTGGGTAGACCCCCTGCTTACTTGATATTAATATTTTACAAATTCATCAACTTGAAATGTGTTTTTGACATCTGGTATAGTGCTACTCACTTTGGAAGATTTAAATTTCCAACTTTAGTGAAGGGTAGTGGTGGCGAATTGTAACTATTCGACGATTCATAAACTGAAAAATGGCATTCCACAAGGATCGCCCTTATCCGTCGTCCTTTTTATAATTGCATTTAACGAAATGAGCTCAATAGTTGACCGTCACAACGTAATAGGTCATACACTCTATGCTGATGACCTTATAGTTTGCTCCAGTTGCAAAAACTTAACGTCTCTTGCTACCACGTTCACCAATATTCATCAAAACCTTTCAGAATGGGGGCAATACTCAGGCTCAAACCTTTCAATACAAAAATGTGAAATTCTACACTTATGTAAAAAATACAGTTGCTATAAGAACATATCAGTACAATTAAAAAACACAAATATAATCGCTAAAATACTTGGCGTCATTTTCGATTCCAAATTTACATTTAAAAACCATTGTATCAACTTGAAAAAGAGCCTTAACACTAGAGTTAAACTTATAAAATACCCTTCCTCTAAGAACAGCAACTGTAACATTAATCTATCATAAACGTAATAAAATCTGTAATTTTATCTAAGATCGACTACGGTTTAGCAATATATGGTAAATGCAGCCATCCATCCATCAGGAGCGCTATGAGGGCCTTTCGTACAACTCCAATTCGAAACCTCCTAACTGATGCTGGATTGCCACATATTACAGAAGGAATCGAATACATTACTACGTGTACGATACAAAAATTAAATTCCTCCATAATGTCATCCATTCACAACGACGTCAGAAAAAATCATAAAAAGGAAAAAAAACCCAAGACTTAAATCGATATTAGTATCTGCTCTTACATCAGCAAAACACGTTGAGATTCCAGTTGTCCTTCAAAACTTTAAGTCAACATCCTGTCCGCCTTGGAATTTCGTAAAAGACTCCATACACACCGGCCTCAGCAAACATTCCATCATATCAACAAGCAACGAAGTCTTTAAAGCCATGTTTTTGGACATTGCAGAAAACCACAAGGAAGGAGGATGGAACTTTATGTTTACCGATGCTTCAAAAACGCAAAACGGAACATCATCCGCTGTCATTGGAGAGGACCTATCAAACATTTGTAAAGGCCTTCTTCCAACTTTCACCTCCATATTTACAGCAGAAGCCTTTGCCATCATCACTGCCATTAACTCATCCAAAAGCAGAAAGACTATCATTTTCACAGACAGCCAATCCTCTGTAACAGCTATCAAAAACATAGATAATGGAAGCGAAATCATTGAATCCATCCATGACAAACTCATATCTAGGAATGGAAAACTAAAAATCTACTGGGTTCCAGGGCACAGCGGAATTAATGGCAACGAAATTGCAGACGCTGTTGCTAAATCGGTTTTAAAAGAACCTCTGACAACATTCTTCGCCTACAATAAAAGAGACAAGAGAAAAAAGTATTTTCTGGAGACTTGGAAATATAAGAGAAAAGCAAACTGGTCAAACTATTAACACATTTACAAACAATTTAACCCTAATGCTGAAAAAGCATACTACCCTGGAGATATTTCACATAAAAAGATAAAAATATATATCAAACTGCAAATGGGTCATACCAACATGACCCAAAAACACCTCATCACTAACGAAACAGCCCCGCTCTGCCACTTATGCAACGAAAACCAAACGCTTACCATAGTCATCTCAATTTAGAAAATCTTTTTTAAACTAATTTTATGTTCAACTAGCTGAAGCCCCTAGCCGCTCAAGCTAAATATATAATTATTGTCAATGTAACTTAATTCGTTGTCAATAAACTTATAATAATAATAAATGGAATAAAATAGTGCACTATAAAATCTATCTGTGGACTATCTGTGTATGTGGATTATTTCATTCATTGAAAGCCAAAATTAAAACCATTACCTGCTTAAATGAGATCCACTTTCGTTGACCCCCATTTACACCTCATGGACCCCCAATTTTTTTTTTCTCTGAGACATTTTGGGAATCACAGGTCTAGACCATACTTCTGTCTTCCACTTAGCTAAATCTTCAAATTCTCCGCTTAATTGGTAAAAAGAAATAAGTGTTTGGGCGAATTCGTGACTTCACCATTCCAATCGCTTAGTTACAGTTATGGAACTTTAATAAAATACTTTTAATAGTTACACGTGGAACGGATATTATTTGATTTGAAAAATATATATTTTTTTTAATTCCTGTTTTGAGAGCAGAAATAAAAATTCTTTATGCGATGTGAGTCATTAATGGAATCTTTCCAATCATAATACATACGAGTATTAGTTAAACACATACGGTGTCTTCATCTTATTTGCATTGCATAAATTAATGGTTAAGCATATATATTGTACGATTGAATGTTTTGGTGGATAGGGTACTTGAAGTTTTGTCGGACGAGCCTGCGTCGAATATTAGAAATGGAGGGATTAAAGTGGCATAAGCACGTTTGGAAAGTTGAGAGCCATTTTTAATTCTAATATACGAGGGTGGTTGATATGTTTTGACGGCCTAAGGCATTAAATAAACGAAGGGATCCGATTAAAAAATTTTAGTTCTCAATATAATCTCTCTCGAGTGAAAATCGGGTATGTAGTGCCTTAATACCACCGAAAATATAATCTTTTTCTTTGCCTTCAAAATGACTTTCTACGAAGCTGACTTTTCCACCTTGAATTTCTTCGGCGGCCTCCCTCTTTTCAAACCACTGCATGGATTCTTGTTTCGACTCCGGATCAGATTGGCGATTCCAAGTCTCATCTTCAGTCAAGATTCGGTTGCAAATTTAGTCAAGATTGTCCCCGTCGTTGCTTGTAAAGGGTGGTTAAATTTTAAGGGCCGATGTTGATATGAACCACACCTAGACGTCAAGTTTCTTCTGCATTTCATTTGACATTTCTCAATTTCAGACTAACTCAATTTGAACCATGGAAAGATACACAATCGAGCAACGCGTTAAAGTTATTCAGGCTTATTATGAAAATGGCCGTTCAAATCAAAATGAATATCGTGCATTTCGTGATTCTTTCGGTCAATTTAATCGTCCAAATGTGCGTACAATCGGAAAAATCGTGCAAAAATTTGTGCAAACCGGGTCTGTAGGAGATGTGAAAACACCAGTGCATGCTCGTACAGCTCGTACTGCAGAAAATATTGCTGCTGTTCGCGATAGTGTGGCTGAAGAGCCGTCCACCTCAACTCGTCGTCGTGCCCAACAATTGCACCTCTCACGCTCGTCGTTGATGAACATTATGCATAAAGACGAACTTTTTATGGCCCGAATTGGAAGATATGGATGTGGACGATATGTGGTTTCAACAGGATGGTGCCACTTGCCACACAGCTAACGAAACAATGGCTCTTTTGCGCGACAAATTCAATGGCCGTGTTATCTCACGTGGTGGCGATGTCAATTGGCCGCCAAGATGATGTGATTTGACACCGTTGGACTTCTTTCTTTGGCGTTATTTGAAAGAAAAGGTGAACGTCGATAAGTCAGCAACAATTCAAGAGCTAAAGGATGAGATAATTCGGCACATTAACGGCATAGAACCTCAATTATGCCTCAGCGTCATCGAAAATTTGGACCATCGGATGGAGGTGTGCCGCCGAGGTCGCGGCGGCCATTTCCCGATATTTTGTTCCATACATAATACCAATATTATCATAATAAAAATAAATGACAGTAATTTCCTAAATAATTTGTGTTTTATTCAAAATCAACATCGGCCCTTAAAACTTAACCACGCTTTAGAACGGCGTGAGCATTTTCGGTACCCAGGGCGAACAAATTTTTTTCAGGTTTAAATGCTCGTGCAAAATTTCTCCAATCCATTCTTTACTGATGTGCAACTCGTCCACTATCTGCCACAATTTTATTCTTCGGTCCTTGTTGAAATAAGCGACCCTATTTTTTGACCATGGTATACGAAGGCCCAGAATCCTGAAGAGTCGATGGCATATCTTCAAAAATTTGTTTAGGCGATTTTCCTTTTTTCAAGAGGTACTTTATCACGGCGCGGTGCTCAAAATTGCAAGAATATCCAATTTCGGTTGACATGGTGATGTTTATCCTACCACAGATAATATAATAATTTATACTACTAAAGAGTGCAGCAGTTAGTGCTGTCACTAACGAGAAGATGACTCGTTGTTGAGTATCTCAGGCGACGAACTTATCAGCCGTCCCTCGTATACTTAAGAACGAAAGTTTCACTTAGTGATAACAAGTCCTAGACATGGACTCTTATTGAGCAGCATTTCACAAGATTAAGGGATCAGGAAGCTGTGAGAGTAGTCATCTTAGGAGTATCTGTAAGTGCTCCTAATATCAATGAAGTACAATGCGGGTGGCCGTGGTGTAGTGGTAATATCAGTGCTTGTCACGCTACAGGTTCACAGTTCGAATTATGATGTCAATAATCATCTATTTATTTCGCATGAAAGAAATAAAAAGTCGATCGATTGCGAAAGCTTATGTCAACTCTACTGCGAAGGCATAACACTGGCAGTAGGGCGGTCATATGGCTAAAATGCAACTTGATCGTGATGATGACATCAGGAGGACGAAAAAAAATACTGTGAATCATGAGCAATGACAAAAGCAAAAACAAACAAGCCCCCCCAGTTTTCTGGACAGCCACCCTTGGAGTTCACTGAAACTTAATACCAGCTGAGTTTCAAACCAATTACATCAATCTGTCTTTCCTCAAAACGCCCGTATCCTAAAAATTAGTATAAGGGTATTCATATCACCTTTCACACGTGCAAATTATAAAAAAATAAAAAAAAAAATAAAAAAAAAAAACTATACAAATGATAAGGTATTACTTCAGGGCACTTGGACCAGACACTTATGTATATTGATGAAGAGAAATATGTACCATATGGAGGTCGAAAATTGGTCTGTTGCCAGATGACTGGAATACAATTCACCTTCACCTTAGAAGAAAATTAGCACTTTCGGCTAAATGTAGCATTTCGTAATACACACACCATCACTACATATAGGGTCATCCAACGAGAGGTGTCGTTTTAAATTTCGCGTCATTGTTGAACTGTCAACATTCAACTATAAAGAACTAGGAGGTTATTAAATATCAATGGCGTGGCGTCCATACAAGCCGATTCCTTCCGGCTTCCCTTTTTCAAATATCAACAATTTTTATTTTGCCACTTGCCAACCATCACATTCAATTATTTGTTCATCAAACCATATTTCATAACTTAATACACGCTCGAAGATGAAATGCTGCGACCACTTCGGTTGTTTATTCATTTTTACTCATACACAAACTCGCGCACATAAACGAGACAAGTATGAACTCCTCTAGCGAGAGAGGGTGCAATGAATTTTTTTGAGAAGCCGTTCATTTTTCGGTTTATGCATTCATTTCTTCACAGTACGAACTTTCAACTCTATTCCTTTCTGGCATATAGTAGAAGTTTATTTGCGATTTTTTTGTCTAACATACATTCGCTTATGAGGAAAATAACCCGGGATTTCTCGGCTTTTGTGGATGAACATTGGTGGAGGAGAAAGGTTTTAGTTCGAAGGAGTTTTTTTTTTTATTGTAGGCAACAAAATAAGCCGACGAATATCGAGTTATTGGGTGATGCAGTGGTTCGAACGGCGTTTGAGGTTTGAGGTTATTGAAAATTTGGATGCAAATTTTTGTGACTGCTAATTATTAGAAAATTTTAAAAATTTAGCAATTACATATTGGTAGTTAAGTTAGTGATTTAAATTAGGTATTAAATTATTATAAAATAGTGAGTGAGCTAAGTGAATAGTTATTAGCTATATACCAAGTAAGTAATTATAAATCTACTCAAGAGGTGCCCCATTGAACATTCTTATTATTCTTAGACAAGATGTCTCTAGTTAATTTTGAGAGTTGTTTAACTGATTTTCTTCTAAAGGAAACCCACGAGTTCAGAAAGGATGGGTATCCAAAAAACATATTCAAACGGAAAAGCACATACTCGTACGCAGCTGCTTGCATTTGCATGATTTTGGCGAATATCGCCTAGAGACTTCTTTAGGGAATTCTTACGAGGCTCATAATAGAAAAGTTGATCGCAATCGCGATTTAATGAAACGTTTTATAGACACTGTAGTTCTTCTAGGAAAACAAGAGCTGGCATTCCGTGGTCACGGCGAAAAATCTGGATCTAATCGCGGTAATTATATTGAAACCATTTCATCCTTGGCTAAGTACGACCATTTAATGGATTCCCATTTAGAACAAAGTTCAAGTTCCCAAAACTCCAATTTTTCCGGCCTCTCCAATGACATTCAAAATGACTTGATACATAGTATCGCTGCAGTCATCAAATCCGAAATTAAGGATCAAATCAGTTAAATAAAATTTGTATCTGTGATGGTCGATAAAACAAACACCAGATGTGAGCCACAGAGAACAGCTTAGTATTGTAGTGCGTTATTTAGTAGAAAATAGAATACAAGAAAGATTTCTAGGTTTCTATGACGTGAGTGTCGGTCGAAACGCGGTTATTTTGTGCGATAAAATTATAAATGTCTTAGATAGTTTTAACTGTAAAGAAAAGTTAATAGGTCAGTCCTACGATGGTGCGGTCGTAATGTCCAGTGGCCATGGTGGAGTCCAAATAAGAATCCGGAATATATGCCCAATGGCTATTTTTATTCCCTGTTATGCCCATGTTCTGAATCGGGTGTTACCTAAATCGTTAGAAAGCATTCCTGAGTTGAAATTATTTTTTGGCTTTGATAGTAGTATTGTTAGGTTTTTTAATAAATCATCTAAAAGACCCAACCTGCTAAAGACAATTGCTGATCGACGAATGCCCTGGGTATCAGAGACTCGATGGCAATATCATTCGCATATAGTGAACGTCTTATTCAATTGCAGAGAAGATATTATAAAAACTTTTGAACAGATTTTATGTGAACCAGGAGAATGGAATAACGATAAAAGAAATGCTTAGAGATACTTTTTCTCAAACTCTAACATTGTGTGAAATTTTTTTAACTCTGCCTTTGACTGTGGACTTTGTCGAAAGATCTTTTTCGACTTTAAAAAGAGTCCACACTTACTTAAGAAATTCCCAAGAAGAAAAAAGACTCTCAGACCTGGCACTTTTATCTATCGAAAAGCACTCAAATTTTTATGAAAATTTTTATATTTAACAACGCTCCGAGTTATCAATAACTTAAATAGATTACTTTGCCCAGAGCTTCGTCTTTCGAAGCCACTTTTTTTATGCGATGAGCTCATTGTCTATGTAAATTCCAATGAATTAAAGTATAACAAAGGTGGCTTGGATTGCATATCTTCTAATAAGCACCAAAATGGTAAGTCTTGAATGAAACATTTTACTTCAACTTTTTTCGGCTTCCCTCTTTTGAAATTTCACCCCACGCCACTGTTGAATATCGATCGATACATATTCGCACAATGTGTTGAAATAGTGAAAATTCACTACAAAAACGGTGAAAATATTGTGGAAACGTTTCGTAAAGTTCGCACTGCTTTTGGTTATCATCAAATAAATATAAGTGCAAATAAATGCGACCCAGTAGTACACTTAATACTTTATATTCATGCACCGTTTTCCTCTTTTCAACAAAAATTATACTTTTCACCTTTTTATCAAAAAATCGTAGGAAATTCCCACTTTTAGGTAATTTTCCCATAATCTGTCAACAATGGTGGTTTGTTAGGGTATAAGATATTATGTCAGGATATGTGGTGGCTTGGCATTTGATTTTAGGATATGTGGTGGTAGTTAAGGTGTTGTTATAGAGTAACTATGTTAACAAATAAACAGATAAATAAACATCCCATTAGTTGAGAATTTATTTCTAAATTCTTGTAGAACTTTTATTTAAGAATAATTAAAATAAAAATTAGAAAAATAACAGTTCCAATGAATTTTGAATTTTCTTGAGAACAAATTCACAGGGACATTTATTTTCTATTTAAAAAAAACTTATTATTTATTCCACAGAAATTTGTTAACAAAAATATTCAATTTGTTATGCCACTGCTAGTATAGATTTGAAAATATTTGTTTTAAAATAATTTTGTTAACTGGTTGTGGGTAGTACATTTTTAATGTGTACGGGAAAATTTGACAAACCTTCTTATGCAGATGAGATACTCGTAAAGCTTTCATTTTATTATGAATGGCTTACAGTGCAGCAGGGGTGTTTCACAATGAACAACTTTTCACAGTAAACTATTGATAATTAAATCGTGTCATAAAGTTTGACCGGCAAAATATTTTTTGTTTGAATTATTAATTGCTTAAAACTCGACTCAGTGCCATTAAAAAACAAAGGACAAATTAATACTAACATGGAGAGTTTAATAATATCTAAAACGTAACCACCGCACAGCACATTCGCTGTAAAAACACAGCGTACCTGTTACGTTTTAAATATCCATCGTAGTTAGCTATGTATTTTTGGTTCACTGTTTCATAAGTCACTCCACCGGTTTTTTTGTTTTTTTTTTTTGGTTTATACATTCAATCTAATAGGGTATATTAATTTCGATTAATAGTGTGTAATATAGAAAAACAATGACGATGATCCCCAAATATATTTCTGATCAGAATCGAAATTTATGTCTATCTGCAATGTCGGTCTATCAATATTTCACTACTTTTTGAACCTTACCTTTTTAGCTAGAGAAATTAAATAAAAAATACCGATTAAGACATTTTTAAAACACCCACAGACACGCCCACTTTGCTACAAATGTATTTTTATCGATATTTTAACAAGAAAGTAGAAAAAAAATGTAAAAATATAAATAAAATTAAGTGCAAGATATATGCAGTGGCGAGCAAAAATGAGTACATGTTGCAGAAATTAGAGGAAAATAGATTAATATTCTATTATTTCGCTTAGAACATTAAAAAAAATATTTACATTTCAATACAAATAATACACTTCACTGCTTCAAATAAAGAAAACAAAACAATTCTAGTAAAAAGTTAAAAAAAATATAAAAATGTTGAAGTGGGTATGTATTCATTTTTGCACGTATTTTTCTGGTGACATGTTTCTTTTGATATTAATACTTCGTCCATAGTCCCTTTTTTTTTATTACACTTTGCATTCGAGTTGGCATACTTTCCACTAATTTTTCAATATATTCATGTGGAATTTTGGCCCACTCTGCTTGTAGTCTAATCCACATCTCGCTTATATTTTTTGGAGGATTGTCGTATTGCACCAGACTTCTTTTAACTATAGCCAACAATTTCTCGATAGGATTTAGATCTGGGCTCTCTGCTGGCCACTTGAGCTTTTGAAATAATTGCTCTCCAAGCCAGTTTTGAACAATTTACGCGGTGTGTTTTGGTTCGCCGTCTTGTTGAAAAATTATTTCGTCAATAGGGTAGGCGCACTCGTCAACAAATTGTGGTAAATTGGTTCGCAGAATATCGAGGTATTGCTCCTTCTTCATAATACCTTCAATTTTAACTAAAGGGTCAATATTCCACCACGTGAAACAACCCCACACCATCCAACTTCCTCCTCCGTGCTTCATTGTTTCTTTAACCTGGTATTTTTGTAGGCTTTCATTTGGTCGATGCCAGCAATATTCTTTACCATTTGACTGGAATCGATTAACTTCCGTGTCATCTGACCAAATTACTCGCTCCCAATCTTCAGCAGTCCAATTTTTATGTTCTTTGCAGAACTTTAAGCGTACCTTAACATTTTTGTCTGTCAAGGCTGGTATTTTCTGTTTAACTGCGGACACCAAACCTATCCTGCGCAATGTTCTTCTGGCGGTCCACTCGCTGACATTTTTATTTAGGCATTTTGCAGCTGTCTTAGGTGTTATGCAGTCCTTGGTTTTCATTAAACGCTCCATTAAACGCGCGTCGCTATTTGATAAAAATTTTGGTCGGCCTGGAGCATTGTTTGTAGACTGCACATTTCTTTTCTTTTTCACTAAAAGAACAGTTCGTTGACAAAGGTTTACTCTTTCTGCAATAAGTCTAGAAGAAATTCTCTGTTCAAGTAGGGAAACGATGCTGTTTTCCACTTCAAGTGAGATTTTATTCATTTTGTCTGTATTATCCTATTAACATATTCTTTTAATTAAAAATATCTAACTTTAGGCCTTAAATTACTTACCGTCCACCTGGATCTAGAGTGTAACTTGAAGAATGAAGTCAAACAAAAGTTTCACATAAACCAAAACAAAGAACAACGGTACTTTTGGACAGACAAAACGAAACGTGTAAAATTGAGTAAATAGAGCAACCACCGTTTATTCTTAATTTTTTCAGTTTATTTAGGTTGGGTTTGTATTACTCAAACAGTGAAGCAGATATACATGTGCTGGAATAAATTTCTTTTTATTTATTTCGAAAGGTATAATAGAAAATAGGAGCCATTGATTGAAATTTCTGAAACATGTACTCATTTTTGCTCGCCACTGTATGTTGGTTAATTGCAAATCACTCAGATTTAAATTTTGAACGAATCTAAAAAAAATACGAGTACGTTACAATAAAAATATTTTGAAAATTTTCCAAAACTTGGTACTCCTTAATCTTGTATATGTCATGGTCCAAGTATTGATTTCGTAAAAAATGTATGGAATCATACCAGAGAAATGGCCAATTTTCAGAAAACGGTTAATAAGCAAAATACCGTTAAACGTACTTTTTGTAAAAACCTAATAAGTCATCTGATAGCATACGAGGGTGGGTCAATAAGCCCCTGAAAAATGAAATAAGGAACACTCTTTTCGGTATAAAAATATTTTATTTTTCAACATAGTCTCCTTTTAGCTCTATACACTTCATCCAACGTTTCTCCAATTTTTTGATGCCCTCCAAATAATACGATTTCTCGAGTCCCTCAAAATAAGCGTTTGTTTCAGCGATGACCTCTTCATTCGACCCAAATCTCTTACCTCCGAGCCATTTCTTCATGTTTGGAAACAAGAAATAGTCGCAGGGGGCTAAATCTGGGGAATATGCTGGATGAGGGAGGAATTCGTAGCCTAACTCATGCAATTCTGCCATTGCGACTTCGGACTTGTGCGCCGGTGCTTTGTCCTGGTGAAAAAGAACTTTTTTCTTCGCCAAATGCGGCCGTTTTTGTTTCAAATTGGAATCGTTCCAACAGCTCCAGTTTTACCCCTTTCAAGGTAATAGATGTGAATAACATCGCGCACATCCCAAAAAACTGTCGCCATGACCTTGTTTACTGACAAACCCGCCTTGGCCTCTTCGGCTTCGATTCACCAGGAGAAGTCCATTGTTTTGACTGTTCCTTGATTTCTGGTGTATTGTGTTGAATCTAGGTTTCATCCACGGTTACGAAGCGGCGCAAAAACTCAGCCGAATTTTTCTGGAACATCGCCAAACACACCTTTGAAGTTGTCAAACGAATGCGTTTGTTGTCGATTGTGAGCAAACGCGGCACCCAACTTGCGGAAAGCTTTTTCATGTCCAAATATTTATGTAAAATCGAAATCACTGAGCCATGTGATAAGCCTGTGGCCTCTTTAAGCTCGCGCACTTTCACTCGCCGATCGTCCATTATCAAACCATGGATTTTGTCGAACATTTCTGGTGTGGTGACCTCAATTGGGCGACCAAAACGTTCGGCGACAGTTGTGCTTGAGCGACCCCACCGAAATTGAGTAAACCAGTGGTGAATGGTTTCAATCGATGGTGAAGAGTCCCCATAATATTTGTCAAGTTTTTGTTTAGTTTGCGTGATAGTTTTTTCTCGCAAAAAATAGTGTTTAATGAGCACACGAAATTCACTTTTTTCCATTTTAACGAAAATGCTAGTAGGCGTCTATATAAAATGGCTGCCACAACAAAACTATTTGACAGATCTGTCTGAAAATTTGGGTGCGTTCTTTTGAAAGATGATTCTTGACAACAAAAATTTAAGGTGTCGACACAATTTGTGCTAATTTTATAATAATGTAAACCAAACATTTCTTACTACGAGTACGATCCTTTTAAGATCATTACTGCGATCAAAGCATTGAAAAGCAACAAGGCGGTAGGACGTGACGGTTTTCGCGCGGAACTTTTACGAGCAGCGGCTAAGTTACTGCTCCCACTTAAAGAGAGCAGTATTTATCATCATAATATAGAGTCATGCCCGTCCGTCTGACTGTTTGTGGGTCTTACATTTTGAGAAACTACAGAGGGTGTTCAAATTATTATACTCACCACTTCGTTATGAATTTGTGATATTACTTGCCATAAAAACCAAGGAATTAAATTAATATTTTTCTGTTAAGCTGGTATCTATTACTCTTACATTTGGTAACATTTTAATGATTTGGAATTTTTCCAGTTTCACTAAAAACAGCAGTAGTAATGCCACTCCATAAAAAGGGTGATACTACGGCATTAAATATTTATCGTCCTATTTCCCTTTTATCAGTTTTTTCTAAAGTTTTTGAAAGAGGTATGAAATCCAGAATTTTCTCTTTCCTTGATAGAATAAATTTTCTTAGTGTTTCTTAATTTGGATTTAGAAGCGGAAGATCTACGGAAAGTACCTTATTAAAATTAACTAGTGAAATTTATAATAGTTTAAATGTATCCGAAATTCCCGCCATTCTTTTCATAGGTATACTCGTATCATACAGGGTGGCTGATGAAAGCCGCTACCAAAAAAAAATTTTTCTTTTTTCTTTTTTTTCTATTTAATGAATCTGGTTAATTTTTTTTTTATTTTGCAGATTGATTTTTAGATTTAACATAAATGGATAACTAGGACACAGAAACAAGAATTTGGATTGTCCGCCGCTATCACGCACTGGAGTCCGTAGTTTCGGTTCAAAGAGAGTATAGGCGCACGTTTGGCGGCAATCCTCTGAACAGATGGACCATAATGAGACTTGTTAACAATTTTGCCGAGCATGAGGCAGTCGAAAGAAGATCTTACCATCGAAATCCTTCAGTTCGGACGGAGGAAACAATCGCTGCTGTAGCTGCTGCCATACAAAACAATCCAAGAGTTTCGACAAGAAGCTTATCTGCTCAAATGGATATAAACAGACAGTCATTGCAGTCAATTATGCACAATGATTTGGACTTATTCCCATATAAAATTCAAATGGCCAACAAACTGAATGCAGCAGACTTGCCGATTCGCTTGGAATTTTGCCAGAAGATGCTTCAAATGGTGGAAGAGGACGGAAACATTGAACTGTCTTTTAATGTCTGACGAGGCCCATTTCGATTTAAACGGCAACATAAATAAACAAAATTGTCGAATATAGAGTGCTTCCAACCCACAGATACTCCATGAGACGGAATTGCATCCACTTCGTGTCACAGTGTGGTGTGCAGTTTCATCACGCTGCATTGTCGGGCCCTACTTCTTCGAAGAAAACGGTCACACCGTTACGGTTACTGGAGATCGTTACTTGAGCATGTAGAGAGAGTTTTTCTATCCAGAATTACGCCGAATAAGAATTTCTTTCAACTCTGTGTTGTTTCAGCAAGATGGTGCAACTCCTTACATAGCCCGGCCTGTTATGACAGAATTGTGCTGAAAATTTCCCAATAAGCTGATATCCAGAAACTCCACATTCCGTTGACCCCCCAGGTTGCCTGACCTTACTGCACCTGACTTTTTCTTGTGGGGTTATTGCAAACAGGAAGTCTACAAAGCAAAACCAACAAATTTGAATGAACTAAAGCAATCCATTCGAGAAACAATTGCGGCTATTCCTGTCTCAACTCTCCAAGCAGCAATGAACAACTTTTTGGTAAGATGCCGCACATGCATCAACGAGCAGGGGGGGCATTTAAATTCCATTATTTTTAAAACCAATTAAGCTATATTTAATAAAATTGAATGAGCTTTAATATGAATAAAAGAAAAATGAATTCCATACACTGAAAAAAAGTTATTTGAGTTTCTTAATGTAGCAATATTCATCAGTACTTTGTTGTTAAATAAACACTATAATGCTGGTTTCATAGGTTTTATTTACGACTGGTTTGCTTCATATCTAACAAATCGTTAGCAAATAGTAAAAATCAAAAACTGTTTCAGTTCACAGCATTTGGTTAATATAGTAGGTGTTCCACAAGGTACTGTATTGGGTCCTATCCTGGTTTTAATATATGTGAATTCGCTATTTATCCAATCCTTTAAACGCATAATTACAGCATTTGCTGACGATACTGCTATTTCCAATTCTCATAAGAATTATCTTAATCTTTTTTTGGATGTCAATAATGATTTAGATTTAGAAGATGGTTTAATCAGCATAGATTGGTAATCAGTAATAAAACTAAATGTATGCTTCTTAATATTGTAGTATGCGAGCTACGGCTCGAGTAGACAAAACAATATTCTGTGAAATTTATTTCTTTATTTTCTAGTCTATAGAACAATTCAGGTTCACACTATACTATTCTTCGCAATTCTTTTCTTACAAGGTCTCTGTCCTCTCAAATCACTTTATCTCCTTTCAATTATTTAATTCACAAATCCAAACTAATTACTTCTTCTTGTTAAATCTCAACTTTCAATTTATCACAAAATTACAACTTCGCCCATTATCACTCTTCTAATCTCTTCGCCACAGTTTAAAAACTACTGCCCCCTTTTTGATCGCCATTTGTCCTTATATAGCAGAAGTTTCTGATAGCCAGAAACTTCTAGCAAATTCTTCGACCACTGGAACAAGATAAATTCCAAGATGACAATCATTCTAGCAGTTATAATTCCCTCTCATCCGTGATATTATCCGTCTCTTTCGTAGACATGAACTGTGGAAACCGCAGACACGAACCTCGAATGAAAGGATACTTCGAACCAAAATTCTGCCAGAATGAAGAGACACTTCGGAATTTGTTGTTACAATATCAAAGGTTCAATATGCGATAACTTTCCTTTATATTCACCGAGTTGTTTGAGATTTTTCCCCTTAAGTCTCCATGATCCTATAACCTTTAATAGTAGAGTAAGTTGCAGTGACGCCTGTTTCAAAATTGGTCGCGTCGATAATTTTAAGTATTTAGGTATTATTTTGGAGCAATCACAGCCACCCGAACATATAAGTGAAACGAATAAAATCTAAGTTTCTCCAACCACTACACCAAATGGAAGTTTCTGCCTGGTAGTACAATGGACACAGTAAAATGGAGTCTGAGTGCTCCGAGATTTGGAAATTTCCTTTTATAATAAAAAAAAAAATAATAATATTGTTTTGGACCATAGGCTCAGTTGAAAAGACTATACTTTCTACCTGAAGCAGTATTTGAATAGAATTATCAGGGAACTCTATCATCTTAGTCCCTACTATAGTCTGCCTCTCTTAAAGTTCGTCTACAATGGTTTATTGAAATCTAAGCTGCAGTACGGATTAACTTGTTGGGGTGGTACGTATTTCGTTAATCTAGAGGGTTTACTTAAGACACAAAAACACGCTATCAGAATTATGTATGTGTAAAGTCGATCGTAGATCTCCTAGTTTTGTGCTATTCAAAAGGCTTGGAATTCTCCCTTTAAGACACCTTTACTGATATAAAGATTTAAAAATATTTTTTGAAAACTCTGGGTACTACGCCATTGGTGTTCATGGAAATTTCAATTTAAGAGTCAACACCAAACATTTTGTAACGGTATCAGCAATCTACAAAACACATTTTTCACGGTTTTATTCTATCTGAAAACCTTAGATATGAGAGAGTGGGAACAGCATTTTTGAAGAATATTAAAAAATGGCTTTGATTTGTTTTTTTACTCCAATTATATAATTGAATTTATCATGAATTGTCATTTTCTCTTCCTTTAAAATTTTGATTAAAGTTTCCCCATCAATAGTTTTAATTGTTTGTTTTTAAAACTTGTCCTTATATTTAGATACATTCGCCTCTTGTCCTAGCCAACAGATTGTAACATATTATTTCATGCAAAGCTTTAAATGTTATATTATATTCGCTTTAAATTTTGGTATGAAATAAAGAAAAAACAAATTATTATCTCACTAAAAACCTGACCATAGAAAGGCGCCAAGCTATCTAGTACTCGTACACGACTTGTTGCCATGCCTTACCAAAAACACTTGACACTTGGCAAGTTTTAGGTATTTGGGAAGGCATTGAAACAATCTGGGCTCTCATCGCGTAAGACGACGATCGTCTGACGACGTCGTTTTGACGATTGTATTGCTTCGTGTAACACTAAAATAGTTGAATCGTTTCGACGACGTCGTTTTGGACGATTCACTAATGCTTCGTATAACTTATTAAACTGTCAAATACCGACGATTGAACGATTGCGATTGAACGATTGCGATTGAACGATTGCTATTTTACAATCGTTTTAAACTTCGTGGTTGATAGTTTAGTGTTGTTGATTACATTTTAAATAAAAATCATAAAAATAGTAGCAAATACAAAAAAAAAAAAAAATTGCGTCGGCATTACAATGTGCTGTTTTTCGATGACGAAGAAAGTGAAAATTCTGTCGGACTATTGCGAATGCGAAGGACGTTTAGAAATGTATCGGATCCTCTTTCACTTCCAATGAAAAAGTAAAAATATTATAAAGTATTTTTAATCAATTAACTTGCTGAATCCGATTTTGCATTTTAGTTTTATTCAACGTTTTCGCTTATCAAAAGAGGCGTTTGCATTAGTGTTGGAAACTGTTAACCCAAGGAGCGGCTCGCAGTCAACATACATTCCACCAATTTTAAGACTTGGTGCTACCTTAGAGGTCCTAGCTGGAGGTGGCAACCAATGGTTGAATGCTAACGACTTTGGTATTTCTGTTGCACAAAGTACCCTTTCAGAGATAGTTTGCGAGACCATAAAAGCGTTGGAACTAAAGCTCTGTCCAATCTGGATTACATGGGATATGGACAACGAAATACGAAAATAAGAGACAAAGCAGTGGTTTCATCAGAAATATGCAATCCCAGGAACTAAGTATAAATATCCATATTTTCGGTTCTTCGAATTATACTAGTGATTTTATTTCCATAGTTATAGGATGCGTAGATGGTACTCACCTATATTTTCAAAGACCGCGAGAAAATGAGGACATTTTCTTCAATAGAAAGGGAAGACACAGCTTAAATTTGAACAGTGACAGCATAAATGCCATTTTCGATATGACATTTAATGTGTTTAGTAGTTCTCAAACTGTTTCTGAAACTGTTAACAGTTTAAACGACCAGACGATGCGATTGTGATGTTACACGAAGCAAACTTTTGACGACGTCGTTTAATACAATCGTTTGGACGATGATCGTCTTAAAAGTTACGCTATGAGAGCCCTGAACTTGGCATACTTTTATATCTCACTCTTTTGGACTGTGTTTGTTTGGCTTCCTATCCAATTTATGCATTAAAATTGCCAAGCACTATTTTAATAACGTCATACCGTGGGCTTTGGTCTTGAGTTCTGTCGAAGAGCTCGTAAAAGGAATCTTTGGTTAAGTCGTTTTTATTAGCTGTGGGCTGCGCATATTAGGCTGACGTTGATGAATTTCGCCTTTTTGCCGTTTGCCGTCAGTCGTTCACATGCTTACAGTTCAAGACGTCTTCCTCTGACGACGTTTCTGTTCCCACCATCCTACTACTTGGATGATGGTTATATCTGCCTAGGGCCTCTGCTAACTGTTCAACTGCACGTGGCCTGTTAAGAGTCCGAAAATTCCGAACATGCAGATTCGAAAGTCGTTGTTCTTATTTCATTTACGTGGTTAGTCAAGAGTAAAATCATCCTTATCCGCTTGTTGTGGTTTCGTAATATGGTGTCACTGGCTATATGGTAATAAATTTATTTTTACCTTCCCAGTTCCTTTTTTGTTGATGAATATTTTATTCCTGATATTGCTTACGAGAGACGTAATCTGCCACAATGGTTCAATATTCCAGGTCAGGGATAACAGTGTTTTATTTGTACAGTGGATACTTACAGTTATGGACAATAAAATAGGGTCACCAGCATACTTTGCGTAATATACCAAAGAAAGTCTGCAAATTCATTGTAATTATACATTAAATTTATTTTTTGTTTTAAGTTTAAATATTAAGCTTAGAAAAATCAACAAAAATGACGGAACAACTTTATTGAGTAAACTTAAAAAATTATAAACATAATAAGAAAAAACTTTTTTTGAAGGACGATAAAATAGGGTCACACGTCAAATAAAAAAAAAAAAACAAATAAACAAGTGAATAAAACTGGTTAGTAAAGATAAGAAAGATTAATTTGTACTTAATACTTTGTCGACTGGCCTTTTTGATCTAATACAGCCTTACATCTAAAGGGCATTGAATCTACCAACGCACACTGAGGCCAAAGTAAGGCAAATATGTTGAAATGAAAGAAAAATGTGTGCAGATATTTTATATTTTATATTTCAACTTCAAACATATTAATGAGTTCACTATCAAAGATTTTTTTTGTCGTTTACTGGGAATTTTTACATTAGGCTGATGAATGGGTCCGACAAAATCAATAGCCGATTCAATATGTAAGTGATGTTGTCTGTTCTCGTCGTTTTTCTGACGAAAAATTCCCTGTAAGATTTGAAGGCCTTATAGCGGGCTTCTTCACTAAGCATGCCGATAGATTTTAAGGCCTCTGGGACTATAACAGATCCATGAATTAGTATCTTGTGAAGAGTTGGAGTCATAGGCATCCAAGGATATAGCTTCACATACAAGCAAACCGTATACTGTTCCAATTTTTCTGAATTTATTTTATATCCGCTGGAAATGGCTCGAAGTATTATGTAAATTCTTCTAATGAGTTTTGGATCGATGTTTGTTATACAAGAAGAAACAGCATGGTTTTGGAAAAACTTTCGAGCTACATTGCCGTCATAAGAGTCTCCAAAGCCCGGGTTTGGCTTGTCTACAATCAGTGAAAGCTGGTTTTTAAATTGTTCTTGAATATTATTTTTTGATTTCTCAAGTCTTTGTTCTCTTTTGATAAGCGCCAAGAGAGTGCTGGTAGTTTATAGCTCAAGTGCAGCAATGACTCAAACAACCATATCCTGGCATGTAATACAAAAATACCAAATGAAACATAATTGGTTTTGATTGGTCTCTGGCAAATGCTTCCGAGATTATTAAAATCCTTGGATGTGGCATCGCATAAGTAACATTTCATGGTCGATTTTGTTTCAGAAAGTGTGTTACATACGAGTATCTTTTCATCTACCATAGTAAACATAGTTTGATGTGTAAGGTAGAATTTTTGGCCATCTAAAGTTATTTCTGTTGGTGTCAGCGCTCCTATTTGACGGTCTACATTTTATTTTTTGGCCATTGCTAACTTAACTGTTTCTTTTTGGTATTCAAGACTTATTGGCCTACGAAATCTTGGGGAAGACGGTTTAGGGTTTTGTCTCAAAACTAAATTTTCTCAGTTTGTTAGACCCAAGGGAACAAGACAACTCAAAAACATATACTTATACTGTTTATATTGAGTATGACTCGAACTGCCATCAAATCCCTACGAAATAATGGATGTGGGTGGTACAACAGTAGGATCGATACGCTTATATCTCAGAGAAACGCCTTTTACAAACGATGGAAACGTTATAGGCTCCCCTTATTCCACAATGGATATAAGAAACTGAGCAACGCCGTTAACATTGAGATTAGAAAATCTAGCGTCTCAAAAACTGTGGAAAAGTGTAAGAGAACTGGGCTTACTTAAAAAACCAAATGACCTTAATGAGGAATATGATGCCAATGAGCTCAATAGATTATTTGTAAACGCTTCTTCAACTGATTTATCTGAAGAATACACAACATCTACAACACAAACCATTTCACTAAATAATTCTAGTGAATTTAGCTTTGCAAGAGTTAATCAGCTGCAGGTACGTAGGGCAGTCTTCGAAATACAATCTCAAGCGATTGAATTAGACAACATGCATCCGAAGTTTGTCTAAATTATTTTTCCAGTAATCTGCCCCTATCTAACACATATTTTTAACACGATACTCACCAGTTCTTCTTTTCCAAAGATGTGGAAAACCACTAAGGTTATTCCAGTTTTAAAAACATGAACTCCAGATCCAAAGAGTATCGTCCAGTCTCTATTCTACCATTTGTCTCTAAAGTTCTTAAAAAGCTATTGAGGCGGCAGATTTCTGAGTTTCTGTCCACGTCTCGACTACTCTCGCCTTTACAATCAGGTTTTAGATCACAGCACAGTTGTTCGACAGCCCTTCTAAAGATCGTCGATGATATACGACTACAGATAGATAAGGGAAATATAACCACGTTGGTAGTGCTAGACTTCTCCAAAGCATTCGACCGTGTTCCACATAGCTTACTCCTAGCAAAGTTAAAACACAACTTCTTTTTTGAAATCTCAGCTCTGAAGTTGGTTAAAGTCTATTTAACAGGAAGGACCCAGGCTGTGTCCAGTAATAGTCGGCTATCAACCTTTCTTCCAACTAATTCTGGTGTTCCTCAAGGATCAATTCTCGGTCCTTTATTTTTCACTATGTTTAATAATGATCTCCCATCAGTACTGAAGCACTGTAGGACTCATATGTATGCTGATGATATACAAATATATCTCAGCTATCCAATTGGAATGGTGGAAGATGCAACTCTTCGAATCAATGAGGATTTGAACGATATTTCACTCTGGTCTCAACGTAATAAACTAACATTAAACTCAAGGAAAAGCCAAGCTATTATTATCAGCAGGGAGCCGGTGGACTACTCGTGCTTACCAAACATTGAATTAAGTGGTACCGACATACAGTACGTCAAATGGGTAAAAAATATGGGCGTAATATTCAACCAAACACTGACGTGGGATAATCATTTATCGAGCGCACTGGGCAGAATGTATGGGTCATTGCTAATACTACCGGCTCTTTTTCATGGCCATTTAATATTTTGCTGTCTCGTTTGCTGTGTGTGAGTCAACGCAAGCTTAACGTTGCATTCAACAATGTTGTCCGATTTGTATACGGCCTGCGTAGATACGACCATGTTTCGAGGTACAGAGAAAGTGTATTTGGGATGACCTTGCAAAATTATCTGGATTTCAAGACTCTGCTGTTTTTATTTAAATTGAAACAAAGCAAAGCACCAGAATATCTTTCTAATAGACCTGTTTTTTCAGTGTCTGAAAGAAGTAGTGTCCTAATTGTTCCAACTTTCAGATATGATGTTTCTAAAAGACAGTTCTTGCTGCTGGTCTGTGGAATTCCCTACCGGCCGAATTGAGGAAACTGAACAACCCAAGTAGTTTTAAAATCGCACTTGAACGTCATCTCAGGTGCTAAGCCCATTGTAAACATGTACTTTTGCTCCATCTTAAAGATAGAAATAATAACAATAAAATTGAGAATTTTGAAAATTTAAATAGTTATTTAAAAACGTGGATATTATTTTTATCTATTTTCTCTTCTTTTTTTTTATATATTTTTTTTTTTGTAAGTATAAACTTAAAAAACACCTTGTTTTACTATGCTTATGTTGCCAATAAATAAATAAATAAATAAATAAATAAAAAATAAAATATAAGACCATCTTATTAGACCTATCAACGAGTTTTGTTTAAATCACTGTTTTTTTTGGCTTTTCAACAAGCGCGTAGCTGTGTGGTCTAAAAGCGATTGCAGAGGTATTTCGGCTTTAGATTCTGTAGCATGAAGATCTTTGGGATACGAGTTCCCTTTTTCTGCTTGGACTAATTTATAAGATGTAAAAATATCCTTGGTGTAATTCCTGATTATATTACAGCGGACGTTCATAAATTAGAACTTTCGGAAATTCGAATCTTCCAGAAATTCGAACCTGAGTTTTTAATGCATTGAATGCTCTAAAATTAGAACTTGAGGTTCTAATTTCTAAACGATTATTTTTCTTAGCTTTGTACACATAGGGGAATTCCCATTTTTGTATTTATTTTGCTTCAACAATGCAAAAATAAAAAGGGGAATCACCAAATTATGTATGTGGTGATGCCCTTTGCGTTTTTTTTTTTGTTATACTCAGGTACATATTTGGTTATACGCCTGTGAATATTTGATTCCCATACACATATTTGGCTCAGTCTCTATCAAAAAGTGTATGTAATTAATTAAAAATGTTAAATAAACGTAAAAAAAAATACTTTGTCTTTGGAAACCAAATTTAAGATCTTAAAAAAGCGTTCAAGGGAATCGTTTAGCTCTAGATTTCAATGTGACAAAATCTGCCATCAGCTACATAAAATCGAAGGAAGAAGCAATATTAGATGCTGTTTCCAACACCTATCAAGAAGCAAAAACTTAATCTTTACACAGCGCTGAATATCCGGAAATGGAAAGTCTTCTTTTTGAATGGTTTTTAAATCAACGTGAAAAAAAGTGCACAATGACTGGACCAATATTAAAGGCGAAAGCTAAGTCAATTTTTGGTGAAGTATATCTCGATAAAGATGAAAATGCATTCCTCGCAAGTGATGGATGGTTTACCAAATTTAAAAATCGGCACGGTATTCGCTACTTAAAAATTGGTGGTGAGATACTTTCTAGTGATGTTGGCGCTGTCACTCCGTTTATCGATGGGGCTAATGGAGACACAAATTTATAATGCCGACGAGAGCGGATTATTTTTCCGTTGCCTACCAGATAGGACATATGTCGCTGCTTGTGAAAAAAAGGCCCCTGGATACAAAATACAAAAAGAACGCATTTCCATTTTAATAGGCGCCAATACTGATGGCTCACATAAATTAAAGCCATTAGTTATCGGCAAAGCAAAAAAACCAAGGTGCTTCAAAGGATTTAATAATCCACATCACTACGACTTTTCGAAAAATGCTTGGATGACGTTGCGGATCTTTCATGAGCGGTTTCACAAGATATTTATTAAAGAAGTGAGGAGAAATAATCTTATTTCTTGGATTCTATGATTTTTAAAATATTTTTTAACAGGTCAAGTGCTTTTCAGAAGAAAATAATTTGCCTCCAAAGGCCCTATTGCTTATTGACAGTTGCTCTGCTCATGCACCTATTGATAAATTTCAAAGTGACGATGGAAATATAGTTGCATATTTCTTTCCACCAAATGTGACAGCAGCTGTGCAACCAATGGATCAAAATCCCATAAAATTAACAAAATTGATCTACAGGAGTAAGCTACTTGCTCAATTAATCGCTGAAGGTGGTGAGCTGAATAATCTTTTGAAACGCCATTCAATCCACAATGCAATAATATTGCTGAAACAAGCTTGGGATATGTTGCCACAAAGAGTGCTAAAGAATTCTTGGTCCAACTTGTTAAACTGGGACTCGGACCACTATGATAGTGACGATGATTTGCCACTAGCACAATTGGTGCAAAAAAATCAGGACTGCAATGAAGTTCTTCGAATAAATCAAAATCTTTTAGCAGAAATTGATTCCAACAATTCCATCTGTATAGAGGAAATCGCATCTGAAGATGAACTCAGTAGCGATGATGAGGCTTCAGATAACAACGAAGACGATGTTTTCGATGTCGTACCAGTTATTTCTCATTCTAAAGCCATTGAAAATGTCAATAATTTAATCAAATGGTGCAAAAAGAATGAGTTGTATTCCACTACGCACATGACCAATCTTTTGGCCCTTCGTAACAATATCGTTGTATCAAGTTTAGTTAAACCAAAAAAAAAACAAACAAATATTACCGATTATATGCTACAAAAAAGATTAATTGTTAATTAATAAAAGAGATTTGTGTTAACATAATACATTTTGGATGTAGTTTCACTCTTTTTTTACTTTTTCAGTGAATTAAAAAAACGTCCAGAAATTAGAACATTTCGGAAATTAGAATTACCCCAGGAACAAAGTGGTTCTAATTTCTGAGCGTCCGCTGTACACTGATTTCTACTCAGTTTAATTTCATACTGTCTTTAGCATATGTTGGAACATTCATGGCTTTTTTAACGACATATCTTCAGTCCTTAAATTCATTTGCGCTGCATAAGCCAAAACATCGGCTCTGAGTTCGGAATGAATATCTGCAGTTTTTTTGCGTTTCGAATTTTCGCTACTATCGTTAAATGAGCTTGAAGGCTTACCTCCTTTCTTAACTGGATAAATTGTGAATTCGTCTAGCCATGAATTTTCATTTGATATAAGTCTCTCATGATGCCTACCATGCTTAAGCCAATTCGATTTTAATTGACTTTTGAAGTTTCGCAACTCCTTTGATCAATTTTTCGTGTTTGCTGGTGAACAGTTTGTTTTTTCGGCCAAAAACTCAATCATTTCATTGAACTTGCATTCGAAAGTCTTTTTGTTGCTATTGCAGAAAACTTCGAGTACCGTTTATCTATTAATATTTAATTTTGCGTCGGATTCTGAAACAAAATCCGAAAAAATTGTTTTAAAAAATTGGTGCAACAGGCTTCTACTTTCGACTTCAGTCCAGTATAAAGAATATATTTATGTACCAATTAGCATAAACAGTTTCAAAAGCCAGTTGCGCAATTTTAAAATAAACTGCTATTTATTAAAACAGGCTACTGTTTATTTCAATCTTCAATATATCCCGTCCAACAATTTTTCTAAAAATTGTATAAAAAAATTCCTCTTACCTCGGTGCATTGCCAATTAACTTTGGTTTTTTTTTATAAATAAAAAAATACACTCAATGAACAATTTATTCCCCACAATCTCATTACAAAGCACCTAAATTGTTGTACGCAAAATTAATTTCAATCATATGTGCTATCATTGTCCACAGATTTTCCTTTGGTTTCCCGTAAGCATATCAAGACAAAGAAAAAGCCAAATCCTGCAACTGTTGCACAGATCCATATCACACCATACAATCCAATGGCGACCATTAAAATTGGGAACAACTTCAGTATAGTAAAAGAAAATATGCTAAACAACAATGTACAGATTGTCAAACCTATTGAGCGAATCTAAAAACAAAAATTCATCAACTACTACCAAACAATATACCCACATTTACTACCTTCGGGGGTAGAATCTCCACCACAAAGATAAAAGTCACAGGAACAATGCCAATGTTTGATGAAAATATTACGAATGACAGTATCACCACTGGCATCCATGTGACCTTGGACAAGTCTAAGTGCTGCAATGCATACGCATATGTCCCAAATACAATCAATCCTAAGCACATTGAGCTCGTTGATACAAGCATTAAAAACTTCCGTCCGTATCTATCCACCAAGATAGTGGCGCAGGCCGAACCGACTATCTGCACCAAACCAATGAAAATTGTGTTTGTATTCGGATGCGTCCTGGATCCAGTTTCTGCGAAAATTAACGGGGAATAATTTAAAATGCAAAACGATCCAGAGGTCTGGTTAACGAATACAAGAACAATTCCACTGCAGATGGCCTTCAGGGATCGTTTAGTACCTGTAATCATAAATTTTCAAATTCAACCGATTTAAAGTCATTACACGAGTTATGGTATGCTTACAAAAGTCATGTATCGTTATCGCTTTGGCCTTCATCACCTGAATGGACATTTTCAATTCCGCAAACTCAGAGGTGTATTTTTCTAAATCTTCCTCGGAGCTGCAGTTGTAATTTGTGTAAAATTTAAATGAATTCTCTGCTTGATCTGTCAGTCCTTTGCGCAACAAGTGATGAGGTGTTTCGGGAAATTGTATCCACAACAAGAGGTAGACGATAGGCAGCACCACAACAATACATGGAATCAGATGATAAGGGAAATTTGATGCAAGTATAAAACCCGACAGGATGCCAACATTGATTGAGAAAGAAAAGAATGATCCCAGTGTTCCTCGAATTCTGCAATACATTAAGGATACAATAAAGTAGATAAAGAAAATATTTTGAATAAGTTTAACTTACCGGCGATCAGCGATTTCAGATACAAAAATTGGTATTATGAGAAAAATCCCGCCTCCTGTTATGCCTGCAAAGATACGCGCTGCATACAGATAGTAGACGGTCCTGGCGAAAAATACCATTACCCAAAAGCACTGTTGATTAAAAAATAAATATTAATTCATTAAATTTCAAATTTTATTGAGTGCAAGCAAATAATCGTGATTGTGGGCATTTTAATACATAGCATCAAAATCCATGGAAGCGAGCATATCAGGTGGTTATGAAAAAGCTTAAAAGATGGCAACCACAGATCTGTAACTGCCTGAGTTTCTTAAAGGAATCGTCAATGGATTGTTCCTACATCAAGTAGAAATGACAAATGTGGATGAAGTGATGGAGAAAATGCCTACAAGCAACATAATCACTGCAGTGAAACTCAATGATATATGCCGCAAGATCGGTGATAGAAAAGCATCTGGATCTGACAAAATCCCCAATAAAGCCCTTAACCTCTTAAGTCCCTAGGTATCATATATGATACCTTCGTTTGTAATTTTTTTTCTCGACACCATTGCAAGCAATGTCCAAATAGCTGAAGGTATCACATAATATATTGAAAATGGTAGTGAAAAAAAATCTTTGCGGCAACACTGAGATGACAGTCTACTGACAGAAGCTTGTCAAAATCATCGCATTTCGAGCTACGCGATGGAGCAAACACGTGTTGGTAAGTTTTTGTGATAATTTTAGCATATCATTTAGATTTTCGCTGCTTTATGACAGTTACTGCGCATATAGACTATTGTATATGAAGGACGCGATTCATTTGTACGTTAATACTATGTGAAGGGCCAGTTTTTGTCTGGTGATACCTTTGAACTTAACCCCGCCGTTTGAATTACTCCAAATAAGTTTTTGAATGCTGTTTTCATTTGTTACCAGGACTTTCAAATCGTGAAATTGAGGAATATTTGGCAGTGTTTGACTCTAATGATTCCGATTTGGACATAAACACTGATGACGATGAGGAAGAGATTGTGCAGCAACCTTTAATTCCTCAAGTGTTCGATGATGACCAGTTATCACCGTCGGAAGACGAAGAAAGTAATATTCCTCCAGTTGCGAGGCAGGTATCCAAAGTGGCTGCACAAAGACGATTTTCATGCACAACTAATAAAGGACATACGTGAAGACACCAGCGCATATTTGCCAATTGTACGGAAGCCATTTGATTATTTTTCGGACTACTTTGATTTCACCTTTTTTGAAGACTTAGCTGAGAAGTCTAACATTGCTTACATGGCCCGCTATGGCACACAACTGAAGGCAACTCCGAAGGAAGTCAAACAGTTTTGGGGAGTCAGCATTACACTATGATTGCTGGGATTTCCACGTCTTAGAATGGCATGGGAGGCCCATACAAGATATCCCATTGTAGCTGATACTATTACAAGAGACAGGTTTTACCATTTTCGGAACAATTTGCGGATAGTGGATGAAAACTCTGTATCAGACGAAACAAAAGCAAATGACCGTTTTTGTAAAGTAAGGCCTTTGTGTGATAGAGTTCGTGCCAAATGTCTTCGATATGAAAGACCTACAAATGTCAGCATTGATGAGTAAATTATCCCATTTGAAGGCCATGTAGCAATGCGACAGTATATAAAGGGGAAACCTAATCCTGTTGGCCTAAAGAATTTTGTCATGACATCTACGAGTGGCTTGCCATTAGACTTCTTACTCTATGAAGGGAAAGGGAGACAAATAACGTCTAACAAGGTTCCTGTACCCGAGAAGCTAGATATTGGAGGTAAAGTAGTTTTGACCTTAGCTGATTCCTTAGCAGAGAAAACGCATATTTATATGGATCGATATTTTACCTCTGTAAACTTGTTTGAATTACTACTAAAGCAACGGAGAATACTAGCCTCTGGGACTATTATGGCCAACCGAATTCCGAACATCGTGCGGTTAAAAAAATATGCAGATCTAAGAAAGGAAAGAGGATCCCATGATCAGGTAGTAAGAAATGATGGAGCTCTGGCTGTTATCAAATGGTTTGACAATAGACCAATTTATTTCATGTCTTCTGCTCATGGTGTTCAGCCTATTGAAAATTGCCGTCGTTGGTCAAAAAAGGACAAGAGGTACATTTATATACCACGACCACATGCTATAAAAAAATACAATGAGGGTATGGGTGGTGTTGATATGTTGGACTGGGTGATTGCAAAGTACGCCATGAGGGGAAGGACCAAGAAATGGACTATTAGACTTCTGCATCATTTTTTTCGATTTTGTGATGGCTTCCTGTTGGATTAGTACAGAGAACATGCAAAAATCAACGTATGGCAGAAAAAGGATATACTGTCGTATTATTTCTTTCGTTTGGACGTTGCTGAACATTTGATACACTGTGGTACCAACGATAACGCAACTCAATCTGATGAACCAGATATAAGCGACGAACCGCATGCTATACAACAAAGAATGGTGCCTTCAAGCCACCTGAAATTGCAAGAAGAGCCAACCATTTACCTGAGATGGCTAACGGTGAGCAAGCCAATCGATCTAAGTGTCGCGCTGGGGGATGCAATAAACTTACATTTGTAAAATGCAGCACCTGCAATGTATTTTTGTGTTTTACAAGTACAAGAAATTGCTTTAAGAAATTTCATTCATGCTAAGTGCAAAAATAAATTTTCATAATTTGATAGATAGGTATTGATTTTTACTTGCTTAAGACCCAAGGTATCATTGGTGATACCTACAGTTATTTTCAAACCAACAAATCAAAAAAAAAAAATTTAATTTTCTTATGTTATTTTGGTCTCAAATTAACTGAAACTGACCAAAATTCTTAAATTAAAAGCTTTCTCTTAGCTCGGGACTGAAGAGGTTAAGATGGCACTCAAGGCGGACCAACGGAAGCAACAGTCACTGGTGATTTTCTCCAAGGTGAACAAGAAACCACCAAATGAACCGTCTACGTACCGCCCACTCTCCATGCTTGATAAGGCCGGTAAAGTCCTAGAACATGTCATTGGCAACAGATTGGAAGTAGCGGGACAGGAAGTGGGAGGACTGTCCGAACAACAATACGACTTTAGGAAGGCACGCTCTACCATAGAAACAATTGAAAGGCATAGTTGAAACAGCGGAAAAGGCAATGCAGACAAGAAGATCGAAAGGAGGCCCCAAGTAATATTGTGCTGTGATAACCCTCTTGGAACTACATTTCACAAACACTCAGATATATGAGGCTACCATTCTACCGTATAAAAATTATGACAGACTACTTCTATAAAACACCGACTGCGGCCTGAAGAAATACAGTGTGACTGGTGGGGTACCACAAGGATTCATGCTGGGCCCCCTACTGTGGAACATCATGTATGATAGCGTGTTGCGGCCATTGGTTGGTTTTACTGATGATGTCGCCAAACTATTAAAAGAGGTCGAGCAGATTGGCAATGTAACCATAATAATCGTACGAGTTGGCTTGCCATTAGGGGAACACAAGACGGAGGTGATCCTAATAACCAGTAGGAAGGCAATGAAGACAGTGTTGTGCACAGTCGGCGGCTACATCATCACTTCGAAATTGCACATCAAATACCTTGGAACCGTGCTAGATGCAGAGCTTAGATTGCTTACACTTTCGCTCTGGAATGAATTGAGAAAGTGAATCGCATCTCTTTCGTAGCTCTTCATAAGTGCGGTGTGAACAAAGGTTCGATATTCAAGACACTGCAGCAGTTAGGTATTAGCCTAATGTTTGCTTATCGGTGTATAAAATTCATACAGGCGACATTAAAGGCCGCCTGCGATCTGGTCCTCCTTGCATGGTAAGAACGCCACAAGTCATCAAAAACTTTACGGCACAAAAAAGTCCCTAAAAGCAGAAAACACGTTAGATGAATGTAACACAAAAGCAATGATTCCTTCAAATGCCATACTGGAAAAATACTGACTGTCACTTTTACAAAAATTGGGTCCAAAAATCAAAGCGATTCTTGGTGGAATAAGCTGCTATTCTGTACAGAAATTTTGTTTGCCGATAAGAAAATCTTCACGGTGCAGAAGAAATTAAACAAATAAAGTGATAGGGTATATGCACGGTCACCTAGGGTAGTGTTTGAGCCAGTCTCAAGTGTCCGTAAAGGACACACCCCAGAGTTAGCCATGATGTGCTGAGTAGTCTCTTACGACTAACCTGCACTTTTTGCGAAAAAAGCATCGAAACATAAGCCAACGTGTACCAGCAAATCATTTAAGAACCCTTTGTGAAACCTGTAAACTATACCCTATTCTAAAATAAAAAAGGAATATTCCAGCAAGATCGTGCGCAGCTCATAAGTCGAAAACTACCCATACCTGGCTCCAGAGAAATGTACCCCGTTTTATTGATACAAAGACTAGTCTTCCACCACCCTAGACCTTAATCCCGTTGATCACAAATTGTGGACTTTCTTAAAGGACATTATGAACCACAAAAGGTACCCTAATATAGAACTCTAAAAGTGAGCTCCAACCGAAGCTGTGGCCAATTTCCCAATTAATGAGGTGCGTTTTCTAATTGATGAGTGGCCAAAAGGACTAAAGACTTGCAGTAAGGAGAAGAGAAGTCCTTTTAATTAAAGTTTCGATTATTATATTCAGAATATATACGAGTATGTATCTTAATAAATCCTGAAAGTTTCATTAAATTATTTTCCAAGTTCTTTGTTTTATAGCAATAAATGTGTGTAACAGTATTATTGTTCATACTAGGTATATGGGGTTTTGCTACGGAAATTGTAATCATGCTTTCTGCTTATTTATCTTCGAGAGTTAGCAAAAAAGTAAAAACTTTATAACATACCATAACATAAAGAAGGAGAAAACGTTAGCCGTGTTTCTTTGTAACTGCATATAAAGTCCAGTCAAATTTCATCAAAACACATTTTGTATTTTGTAATTTGGCACTACTGAAACTAGTAGCGGACTGATGTGTATAGGTAAAGAAAATTAGTATTTGTTAAATCAATCATCCAACGATTTTACATTTAATAGAATATTAAATTAAAGATTTCATATCTACTCATATTTTGTCTGCTCACATTCCTGAGCTCACATTCCTGAGCGCTATCGGTTTCCCGAAAGTGTGAGTGTGCTATACACATTTAGCGATAACTGTGGATAATATCGAAAGTTACTGAAAATGTATACCCAGTTAATTGTTGTTCTTGTTTACCTTTCAAAATTGTCTGGCTGGCAATAATTTTCACAAAAAAATATAGCGTCTTGTTATTACTGTAGAGTTATACACCCTGTACCATAAAGAAGCAATATGAAAATTGTATGATTTTATGACTTCCGGATGCGTTCCATTGATATTCTTAACACATACTACAATGATCAAAAAGTTTCAGGAATGACTACCGTGTGGCGCTTTAAGTCATCTGGTTGACACATCTGTCATTAACATTCTCTCCAAATTTTAGCGATGTAGCTTGACATTTGTAAAATCTACGCTGTCGAGAGTAGATCTGCTGAAAAAAAAGTTCGCAACTGCCAAGGAATTGAGAAAAGACTTGAACGAGAGATGTTCTATTGATATCAGTATGCGGGGTCTTCAACGCCGGCTAAATGAAGTGAGTCTTCAAGCCCGTAAACATGCAAAAAAGACACTTCTCTCTGTAGTAATAAAGAAAAAGAGATTGAAAAATTACACCGGAAATTGACCGCCAATGATTGGAGAAGTGTCATTTTTCCTGACGAATCCAAATTTAATTTGATTGGCCTGACGGAAAGCAGACAGTTCGAAGGAGAGCTAAATCTGGTATTACACGATGAATTTTGAGTCATGACTCTTTTGAAATTACACAAGTGTAAAAGAGAAAAAAAAATTAGATTGCAAAACAGCAACCCTGTGAGTCATGGGTATAATTTCGTTGCATTCTTTTTGACGTTTCTTCTTCTCCTTGTGCGTTTTGTTTCTATTTCGCTTTATTTCTTTTTATTCCCCATGAAGGGCAGTTGGCAAAAAAATGACGGAAGAAACGTGTAATAGCACGAGCCTCACAGAATGAAAGTTCAAAATAGAATAGAGTAAATGCAGCAAAATACAAAGAAATCATTGCTGATAGTGTTGTTCCTACAATATAGGAGTTATGCTGCTACATCCCAAAACTTTTGTCGCATTTGTGGGAAATTTGGCCACAAATTAGTTAGTATTATGAAGGATAATGCCTCATAAAAAATTGTAGATATGTTTAAATTTCAGAGAAATACAATACGTTTTAAAAGTTGCATGGGTGCTGCGTTTTTTTTTGGAACGGAGTGTACACTGCAGGCCAAAAGTTTGAGGCCTACTTAGACAACTGACTTCATTCATGCATGGAGATTGAATTTTATGAATTATATTGGGTGTTTTTTACCAAAATTTTCTACCTACATTTAGATAATAAAAGTTGGATTTTACATCTACGTTTTGAACAGAACATCTACGTTCTGTGAGAAAAACCGCTTTTGTGGTTTATTGAGAAGTGTTTAGGTTTTACATAATTATTAAATTTGATGACTAGCACTAGTTTATGACTCACTTACATAAAAACGATTCTCAAATCAGAAAATTTGTCGACCTGGATTGCAAGGGTCTTACATAAAAGCCACACTTTGAAGTCATAAGAATTTATTTGAGATTCTTCACGTAAACAACTCGTTAAAAATGGGAAAAGTCGAGGCTATCGCAATCGATAAACGATCTGTAATCGTCATCATTCTTAAACAAGGGAAATCGCAGCGGGAGGATGTTTCGCAGTTGATTATTATTCTACTAAAGTTTTTTTTCGATGTTTGGTTTTGTTTTTCATTCGAGCACTGAGGGCGGCCTCAAACTTTTGGCCTGTAGTGTATATACAAAGGCACGAGTCCCGAATGGCCCAGTCGGAAAAATTTCTCTGTATTCTGGTTAAACTAAATTGAGCTTGTCTTGTTTATCAATGTATTTTTCCCGTGAGCGTTTGATTGGTATAAGCAACAATTTAGAATTGCGATCATTCAGTTTGCACCTACGCGTTTTGCTTAGTAAATAGCCGTGATTGCTCATTTTCGTTTTTGTTGAAATGTGTTTATTTCAAAAGAATACAATATTATGTTTACCTACTAGTGCATACCAATAAGTTTTCATGCAAGAGAACTCTGTACGCTATAGGCGAACCCAAGAATAATATAATACAAGATTAGGCATTGCGCATGTCCGCCATGTTTTTTTTTTCTGACAGCTGTGTGAAGTTACAGGGGAACTGCCAACTTTTATTTCTCGTATTTTTCTGTGATATTTTCAGCAAAAAACAAACAACTGTCAAATCGCGGGTCCCATGTAACGTCATGCACAGAACTGTGCAATCTTGTATTCTATCATTCTTGATTATAAAACAGTTTACGTAGATATATCTGTCACACTGGCAGGGCACATGAAATTAAATGTTTTCAACAACTGACGTCAAATTCACAATTCGAAAACAACAACGGAAAACTTAAAGTGAAATCTTACTATGTTCGGCACTGCTAAAAGGTATATGCAGTACTTGCGTCCAATGGTGTATAGCAGGATTCCAAAAACTAAATTTCCTACAAATGCCCCGATAGCGATGAATCCTCCGATCCATGAAGCCTCCTTAACGGAAATATTAAACGACAGCGGAGAAGAATCTGATTGCAAATCAAAGATTATCGGTGCTCCCCATCCCAATGCGTTTCCGTGGCTAAATGATATTATATTAACTGAAGGGTTTTCGAATTAATAGTAATTTTAAGTGAAACTGTTTTAATTATATTTAGTACCTAATAATGTCGCCATCAATTGTCGCCGATATTGTTTGTAAAAGACACTGTCAGGATGATTGAAACCGGGATCGAATATTTTGAGCTTTTCCATTCTATAATTTAATTAAAACTACAAAAAAAGGCTGGGCTTTAAAGCAAATATCTTTCATAATTAGACATTTCGATTGTTAATATATTGGAAGCAGCTTAGTGAAATAATTTGGTAGTGACTGTCTTCACAGAATGGCAAGAGAATGAATTCTTTTATCCAAACATACCTAGATGACTATATGTTCTCCATTCATAAGGTAGTATCTGATGTAATAATAGTAGGTTAGGTTAGGTTAGGTTAGGTTGGGGCCTGTTACCGCATCTAATACCGTTTCTAGTTGGCTGGTTCCTTAGGGATCTCGTGAAGTCCATCAGCGTATGTACAAACTCACAAATTTCTTCGAAGAGTCTTTCTCATATGGAGGAGGCGATGGTTGTAGAGATTTGGGCAGTCGCAGAGCAGGTGTTTGGTCGTTTCTATTTCTCCCTCATCTTGACAGCTCTGCAGTAGTTCGGGGAGTATATTCCAACCTTTTGCAGTTCGCCAATAGTGGGCCCGTCAGTACACCTATCAAGATGCGGATTTCCTTTTTCTCTAAAGCTTCTTAGCATTTGGTTCTCCCCTCATCTAATTGTGGCCATAGGCTGCGGGATATAACACAATCTCTTAAGGTTTTATTTTCTCTTTCATTACACCATTTCTATTTGCGTGTGGATATGCTCTATACCTAGTGCTGATCCTTTTTTGGCTAGTTCATTTACTATCTCATTCCCTTCTATATCACTATGTTTGGAAACCTAACAGAAATGCTGATATGGAATAACACAGTCTGAGTTTTTGATGGGGTCAACAATTCCATAATGCTTCTAAAGACCGGATGCTTTAAGACGGATTGCGCCTTTGCCTGCCAGGCCTTTTATGTACTCCTGCAAGGGAAAAAGGTAAAGTATTATTTCTAACCCCGCTTGTGGTGTTGATCTCAGTGCTCCTGTTACTCCTATACATGCTAATCTTTGTACCTTAATGAGGTTGTTAAGATATCAGCTTTTTTCCATTGCATTCCACCATACTATTACTACATAGGCAGGTATGCGTCTAATGAAAATAAAAACTGGGATATTCAGAATTTTTAAGCATCTTAGCCTTAATTTATTCCCTACAATTACATTACAAAGCATCAAAAATTACATTAATCATATGCGCTATCATTGTCTAGAGATTTCCCTTTCGTTTCGCGTAAACATATTAAGACAAAGAAAAAGCCAAATCCTGCAACTGCTGAACACATCGACATAACACCGGACAATCCAATGACGACCATTAGGATCGGGAACAACTTCAGAACTACAAATGAAAATAAGCTCAACAGCGACAGACAGAATGTTGACCCCAATGAGCGAATCTAAAGAAAAGAAATAAAAAATCGGTCATCAAGTGCTACCAAACCATATATCCTCATTTACTACCTTCGGGGGTAGAATCTCAACCAGAACGACAAAAGTCACAGCAATGACGCCAATATTTGCTGAAAATATTACGAATGACATTATCACCACTGGCAGCCACGTAACACTGGTCAAGTCGACGTATTGCGCTGAATACGAATATGCACCAATCACAGCCAACCCTAAGCACATTCCGCCCGTGGACAAGAGCATTAGAATCTTCCGGCCGTATCTATCCACCAGGATAGTGGCACAGGAAGAACCGACTATCTGCACTGCACCAATAATAATCGTATTTGTATTTGGATCCATTGTGGATCCAGTTTCTGCGAAAATCATCGACGAATAGTTTATAATGGCGAACAATCCAGAGAACATATTAACGAACACAAGGACTACTCCTGTGCCGATGGCTTTCAGAGATCGTTTTGTACCTGCAATTAAAAGATTTCAAATTCAATTAATCCAAGTCATTACACGAGCTATGATGTGCTTACAAAAGTCACGTATCGAAACGGTCTTATCATCTTTTATCGTCTGTATGGACATTTTCAATTCGGTAAACTGAGAGGTGAATTTTTGGAAATTTTCTTTGGAGCTGCATTTGTAATTTGTGTAAAATTTCAATGAATTCTCTGCTTGATCTGTCAGTCCTTTGCGCAACAAGTGCTGAGGTGTTTCGGGAAATTGTATCCACAACAAGAGGTAGACAATAGGCAGCACCACAACAATACATGGAATCAAGTGGTAGGGGATATGTGATGATATTATAAAACCCGATAGGATGCCAATGTTGATTGTGAAACAGAATAGTGATCCCAGTGTTCCACGAACCCTGCAACGCATTAAGGAGCTTAAAGTTGTCAAAGGAAATATTTTGAATAAGTTTAACTTACTGGCAATCAGCGATTTCAGAGACAAATATTGGAATTATGATAAAAACCCCGCCTCCTGTTATGCCTCCAAAGATACGTGCGACATACAGATAGTAGACCTCGCTGGCGAAATATACCATTATCCAAAGACACTGTTGATAAAAAAAAGAAATATAAATTCATTAAATTCAAATTTTAATTTATTTGCTATTGTGGTCATTTTAACATGTACAGCTTTGGTTATAAATGAAAAGCACCCTACGCAAATTATAAAATCAAGTTGTATCTGAAAAAATGTGTAAAAGTGCCTTTATCACTGCAAGAACCCTACGAGACATGCTAGAAACTAAATTAAAACATTCTTCTTCAAACAGATATGAATACCCTTAAACTGTTTCAGGGCACGGGAGTTAGGAAAAGGGGGAAGAGGAACAAAGGAGGAACCTGTGCACGTTGACTTTGAATGTTCGAAGGTCTACATTCGTGTCGTTCGGCTTATAAACGAATCCCTATATTTGACAGTACGACTGAAATTGGGCTTAAGGGTGAAATTTTTAAGGGGAGGAATGCAACTGGCTATTTCGCTGGAGCATTTTTTATGGAAAAAGCGATAAAATAGTGAGAGACATGACACATTTCTCTGATGTTCAAGTGAATGTATGGAATTCACAATGTCTCTATTACCTATAAGTTTTAACGCGCGATTCTGTACCCTATCAAGAATGTGCAGAACGGTCTTGGGTGCACCAGAGCAGATATGAACGTTATATTCCAGTTTAGGGCGGATGAATGTCTTATAAATTGAGGCCAGATCAGACGGGGTAAAATATTTCTTGCACCTTTTAGGGAATCCTAGACATTTTGGAGCATTTTCGGCGACCCCGAATATGTAATCGTTCCATTGAAGATGGTTATTAATACACTTACCGAGAATGGCAAGTTTTTCGGTTTCAATGATGCAAGTACCATCCATAGATAATGGTTGAGGGTTTTGGTTTCGCTTGAGAGACAGAAGACAATATTGTGTTTTTCAAGCATTAAATTCCACGCTGTTGGTTGAACCCCCATTGATTATGCTGTCCAGGTCGGAGTTTAATGTGTTTAATATACGTTGCCGTTCCTCTTCTACGGCCGAAGAGCAAGGACGTGAGTTAGGGAACGAATATGAAAAACTGATGGGATTGGATTAGAAGTTGCAGACAAGAGATCATTTATAAAAATAAGAAAGAGAGTCGGAGACAAAACAGAGCCTTGGGGGACACCAGCATTTATTTGGTGGATTGCAGACTTGAAGCCGTCCAAGACAACTTGTATTGAACGCCCCGAAAGGTAATCTCTAATCCATTGAAGAAGAGATTCATCGACGCCATATGCCATACAAAAGAGCCTGATGCCAAACTCTGTCAAATGCCTTCGAAATATCAAGCGCAACCATCTTGGTTTCACCGAAGTTATAGAGAGATTGGTTCCATTTCTCGGTGAGACATGCCATCAAATCACCAGTGTACCTGTTGCTACGAAAACCGTACTGTCGATCATTAAGGAGTTTTCATGAATCGAGATATTTCATGAGCTGACGATTTATCAGCGTTTCCATGACCTTGGAAAGAAGGGAGGTAAGTGCAATGGATCGGTGATTGGACATTGAGGAAGATTCGCCTTTTTTAGGGATGAGCTGGACAAATGCTGTTTTCCATCTACTCGGGCAAAGCCTTGAAGAGTAGGATAGATAGAAAAATTTACGCAGAAATGTTGCCACCGTGGAAGAACACCTCTTCAAAACTATGGGGGAATACCATCAGGACCAGCGGATTTGTGTATGTTAAGACCTTTGAGTACTTCTGCAACTGCACGAGCGCGAAAGTGGACTTGTCCCATGGAAAATTTGACGCTCTCAAGTACAGGTGGAGACAAAGCATCTGGCAGCGTGGAATTAGCTGCAAAGTGAGCAGCAAGCAGATTAACTTTGTCTAAGGAGCTAACAGCTAGAATGTTATTGTAAATGAGCGTACGGGTGGCAGACGAGGCAGAATTTTTCATATTTCTGACGAATTACCAAAAATTTGTACTACCTTTGGTAGGACATTGTAGGATTTTTTGCCTCAATTTATGGCCGTGTAAGAATTTTAAACGTCGAATATGGGCATTGCAGTCTTTTCTGGCTTGTTTAAACTTCCTTAGGTTTTTCTAATATTTGTTAGCTTTATAAGACCGAAAACTTTCTTCTTTCAGCCTGATAGCTTCTTTACAACTCTGGACAAACCACAAGTTTGCCTTAGGTTTAATACTCTTTATTCTGTTAGGAATAAAGTCATTCATACTTAAGAGGATAGTGTTAGTGATCATATCAGCTGCGACATCCACGTCGCTATCGAGGAAGCATTGCGACCAGTTAAAACCCCTAAAGATGCTATTAAGGCCGCTCCAGTTGGCTTTCTCGTATTGCCATACTTTTCTTCTAGGAGTTTTTTCTTTAACTGAGTGGTCGGAGTACGAGAATTTAGCTGATACGATATTATGGTCAGACCAACCTAGAGGCTTTAAAACATCAATAGTGTATTTATCAGGGTGCGAAGTAAAAAACAAGTCCAAAGTATTGGCAGAATGACTCTCAATGCCCGGTATACGTGTAGGCTCATTTACAAGCTGAGTCAAATTGTTTACCTCAGCGAAAAGTTCAACATACCTTCCACCGGGTGTTGTCTGGCCAGAATGTTGAAGCCAATCCGAGTTGTGTATATTGAAATCTCCCACAATGTCGATTTCAGTATGAGGATACAAGAGGACAATTCGAAAGAATGTATCAGAAGAAATCTCCGAAGATCAAATATAAACATTCTTTCAGACAGTCAGGCGGTCCTTAAACCTCTCAAATCATTCTTCAAACCTCTCAAATTAAGCTTTAAGGTCCCAAATCATTGAACTTTGAGTCTAAGCTAGTTTAGAATTATCTACAAACCCTCCTGCAGCTCGTGCTCACAACAAACTCTCACTCCTTTGGGTTCCTGGTCACTAGAGCATCACTGGCAACGAGAATGCTGACAACCTGGCCAGATCAGACTTCCAATCTTTATTCATTGCCCTGAATCCTTCTATTCTATCCAGAAAACTTTTCTCAATTCTGTCTGTTTAGGGTGTAGTCGGCGGTACATACAGATAGTATGTACCGCCGACTACACCCTAAACGGTTGGACGGATTTTCTTCAAACTTCATATCTCCAATCTGTAAGGGTAAAAATTGAATTTTTATTCTAACTCCAAAATTAACGGTACCTTACAAACGGCAGGTTTTGAAAAAAAAAAAAAAAAATTATTTTCTCGAAAACGGCTGGAATGATGTTGATCAAATTTGATATTTGAGTTACAGTGAACATATTATCAGTTGACGTAGCAGATTTTTGACAAACAAATACGTATAACGGTATTTCACTTATGAGCTGGTTTGATCGATTTTGTTCGAAATAGACATCCGAACAATATTTGACATATGCAGAGTCATGGTATACGAATTGGAATGAGTACTTTTGAGATAGCCAGTCAAAAGAATATAAGGAATAATTTCTTTTTACTGAAATCATTTAACCGTAATAAATCTAAGAAGGAATGTTTAAGTGTTTTAAAAAAGCTCCCCTAATTTTTCTTGGTAACGGTTTAAAATAAGCGATTAATGCTTATAAGTGGTATTGCAGGGCGTGTAAGACTAAGATTAAAAGTCGTTGAAAGTCATACATTATACAAAATCTTACCTATTGACCCCCCACCCCTTAATGAAACAAGCTTAATTTTGTCCAACGAAGCAAAATACCTGGGTCTTATTTTGGATAGGAAACTAAGCTGGAAAACTAATATACAGGAAAGAGTTAAGAGAGTCACTGGCGCACTCTTCTCTTGCAAAAAAGCCATTGGGTGCAAATGGGGCTTACAACCCAGACTAACTTACTGCCTCTATATCTCGGTCATTAGACCGATCCTCATATACGGGGTAGTTGTCTGGTGGACTGCCTTGGATAAGGCAATAAACCAGAAGTTATTAAGCAAAGTTCAACGTTCAGTTTGTCTGTGCATTAGTGGAGCATTGCGGACGACACCTTCCGCAGCTATGGACATTCTGTTTCATTTAACACCCCTTGATATTTATGGCAGGCGAATGTCAGCTAACTCAGCTATTCGCCTTAAAGCTACTTCACAGTGGTCTAAAAAAATGTATGGCCACGCCTCCATCATAAATAAGTTTAACATCTTCCCTGAAGACATCACCATCCCGAAGTTAAATTTTGATAAAAACTTCTAAGTTACCATCCCTTCCAGAGCATTCTGGGAAGAAGGTGGCTTTACGGAAGATAAGTCGGTACATTTTTATACCGACGGTTCAAAAACTAAAGACGGGGTGGGTGGTGGTGTCTTCTCTGATAGGCTTAATTTAAACCTCTCTTTTCGTCTCCCAAACCATTGTAGCGTGTTCCAGGCGGAGATAATGGCAATAAGGGAAGTTTTGTCTTGGCTAAAGGAAAACGTGATATCGGCCATTGATATCCGCATCTTTTCAGACAGCCAAGCCGCAATCAAATCCCAGTTGTCCCCGTAAAGACAAATTCTAGGTTGGCAAAGAGTACAACTTGTCTAGCGATAAAATAGATTTGGCCTATGCTGAATCTGAAACGCTCTACGAATTTGATTTCACTAAATAGGAAGCATATTAGTTCTATTATAGGTATCATTACTGGACACTGTCTAATAGGCAAGCATGCAACAAGGCTTGGCGTATTCTCTAACGATTTCTGCAGAAGCTGCATGGACGAGAAGAAGGAAGAGACTATTCTCCACTTCCTTTGCACTTGCCCAGCTCTCTCCCAAAAAAGGAAACTCCACTTAGGAGCCTTCTGTTTCAATGACCTAGAAGATCTGAATAATATTGTCGTTAGGTAAATTCTACGCTTCATCAGAAGCTCTAAATGGTTCAACGAGATGCCGCGTCTCAAACACATGTGGTATAACAATGGACATATTATTGGTCTAAGTGTGTTGGCTTCTATTGCTGACAGCCACTTCAACCTAACCTAACCTAACCTATATTTTAAGGATATGGACCAAACTTACATCTGCTTGCATGAAAAGTGTATTTTTGAATATATACGTTTTTTTTTTCAAAAACCCAGCGGTTTACGAGATACCCTAAAGATAATTTAATAATTTGTTCGCACAATAGTAGTAAAAGCTTCATGTAAACTATCCCCGAAGATTGCAGGAATGTCTAAATCAAAAGGGCGGCCACTTTGAACGCTCGTTGCAGTAAGAAACCGCAAAGTTTTCGAAACAAGCAATACATGCAAAATGTTAATGTTTTTTCCCAGATCTACATACTGGTAATTTTGAAAGTAATTTCATACAAAAGAATATAAGTTTGGTCTATGTTCAAGATCACCATCCAATTTGTTCTTATACATCCTACAAATTTATTTGTAAGTGATTTTCTCCACTTCGCTGTCTATGAATTACTTGTTCTTTATCAGCTATACCCAAGGTACAAACAAATGATAGCAAAATAGTGATGTTGAAGTGAAAATAGTGACGTTGGTAGAGCATTGGTGGCTAAAACCAAGTCTATCGAGGGTTCGGTCCCTGCATGCGTACCATGTTTCATTACAGAAACCCGATTGAAAGAGCTTGTATTGCTAATTTGTCAATATAATAATTTTTAACTGAATAAAAATTAATAAGAAATATTGACAAAATATTCATCACCCGATCATAGAACAGACGATTAAGAAAAATGTATTCATGTACTTGTGAACAGGTGAACTTTTTAAGAAACTCAAATTCTCTTGTCAGATATCTTTGAAACGGTTAAGTTTTCGAAATTCTCATTTTAAAAAAAAGTAAATTTGGTTCATTTCTTGTAATCAAGGACATGTAAGATCATGTAGGGGCACAAAAACCGTCCATATCCATTCGATCGTAAGTGTTTTTTTCCTTTCTTTAACTGTTTCCAAAAAAACGAAATAAGTGTAGAATGTTTTATGGTCTAGATATCTAGAAATGATTTTCTAATTTTAGTTTGCGTGCCTCACTGTCTGGAAGCTTACCGGAACTGCATTCTAGTTGTGCCTCATCAATTTCTGCGCCTGCTTGGTATTGTAGATTGATAGATCATGGCATAAAGCAAGCTCTCTTAACAACCATACATATTGTACAATCCTTCTGTAAACACTGAATTAAGTACTTAACTATACTTATCTGACACAAGACAGTATTTACACTGTCATATCTGGCAAACAATTTACGTAAATAAATACCATTTCGTGACTTTTAGATGACTTATTTTGGCATAGAAAAGAGTAAATCAAATATTTTTAACAACCAACTTAAAATGTAACTCAAAGCTTAAAATTAAATCTTCTTACTATATGTGGCAGTGCTAAAAGAAATATGCACTTCTTGCGTCCAATGCTGTCCAGCAGGGAGCCAAAAATTGCATTTCCTCCCATACCTCCCATACTTATTAATGCTCCGATCCATGACGCCTCCTGAACGGAAATATCAAACGTCAGCGGTGAATCATTTGATTGCAATTTGAAGAGCATCGGTGCCACCCATCCTAATCCGATTCCGTGGCTAAATGCGATTATGTTAACTAGAGGATTTTTGATTTAATATTCTTTTAAATAAAATAGATCTTAAATAGATTTAATGTGAGTACCTGTCAATGTTGCCATCAACTGTCGTCGATATCCTTCGTAAAACACACTACCAGGATGATTGAAACTGAATCCGAACATTTTGAACTTTTTAATTGTACAACTTAATTAAAACTACAAAAAAAAAATAAATAAAAAAAAAAAATGTGTGTAAACAAATTCGGAATTAAGTCAGTTTGAAAAGAATCGTAGCATCCCCATCACGTCGAGCCACCAACTGAAAATGAAACACATTAGATAGATGTAGCTTAGATCGCAATTATCTTTCATAATTACACATTTAGATTGTAAATCTTTTGGAAGCAGCTTCGTGAAATCATTTGGTAATGACAATGTAGTGGCTGTTTTGATAGAACGGGAAGAGAATGAATTTCTTAATCTAATCACTACCTATGTGTTGTTCGGTCATAAGGTAGTATCTGATGAAATTATAGTAGCACGAAGGAGGTGGATGAAATTTATTGCAAATACTTAATCAATTTTAGATTTGGTGATGAAATTTTATTTATTTCTTGTTGTATGATATACAGGGTGTTTGGTGAAACAAATTCGAACCACATATATGTAGCTGGAGTCATTTTAGGCAAAAAACGTGTTAGTAAAGGTTTTTCTGTTGTATTTGCAGCCGAAGTTCACGTATTCTGATTAGTCAATCGAAATACGAGACTTAACCATCGTCATCAATAAATTGGGGGTGGCCAAGTACAAAATATGGACGAATATCCATCTGAATAGAGGAAGTGGAAGCAATCCAAAGAGCGACATGGAGAAACACTCCTTCTAGAAGCTACAAGATTAACCGCAACGAAAAGTATCCCAGAGAAATCAATGAACTGGTGAGGGAGAAAAGAAAAGCATTAAAGAAATGGCAAATCACTCGTGCATCGCAGCATAAAACCGTCCTTAACCGACTATGCAATAGCCTAAGAGATAATATTCAAGCAATATGATAGCGACCTATGTATCTCCGGTGAAAAAGAATCAAATTATTCACTTTGGAAAGCGCTAAAAGGCATCGGGAAACTCAAATGCAAACGCCACCAATTCGGAAAAATGATAGAAATTGGGCCAAGAGCGACAAAGAAAAGACAGAACTTTTTGCATTGCACTTAGAAGAAACGTTTAAGCCCTTCGACGGCGCTTTGATAACGCCCCCAGTCACGACATCTGACAACTTTAAAGTAAAAAAAGTTGCATTGATTGAACTGAGGGAAGTGATTCAAAATCTAAAGACGAAAAAAGCACCGTGTTACGACTTGATAACGGCGCAGGTGGTCGATGAATTGCCGAATAAAGCTCTTATCAATCTGCAATATTTGATTAACGCTTCGTTCAGATTGCTCTACTTTCCGAGAAAATGGAAAGTCGCAGGCAAACATCTGAATGAGAAGAAATCATATCGGCCTATTTCCCTATTGCCGGTTATCTCTAAAATATTCGAAAAACTACTTTCTAAACGACTACAAGCCGTAATCGACGAAAGACATCTCATTCCTTACCATCAGTTTGGATTTAGAATCAAACATTCTAACTGACGTGATTGAGAAAACTCTCGAAGAAAAAAAGATTTGTTGTGGTGTATTTATTGACGTCTCACAAGCTGTCGATAAGGTTTGGCACGAATTCTTGGAGTATAAATTGCAACTACTACCAGTACTACCACGGCAACTCTTTCTAGTCTTTCAATCGTACCTCACCGAAAGCCTTTTTCGTGTTAAGCATGGAAATGATTACTTTGACTTCAGGGAGATTGCGGCCAGAGCCCCACAAGGAAGTGTCCTTGGCCCACTTCTATATGTACTCTTCACCCGTGATATCTCGCAGGAAAGAAACTGCGCCGCTGCCACGTTTGCGGACGATACGGCGATATTGACAACGGGCGATTAATAAAATCCACGCTTGGACGAATTATTGGCGTATTGTGCTGAACGAAAGCAAATCTACTCACATCAACTTTCCTACAAAAACTTTAAATAGATTACCCGTATATTTAAACTCGGCTCAAATACCGTACGCGAACGAAGCAAAATATCTACGAATGTTAAGCTTACGAGTAAATGGAAATCGCACGTAAAAAAGAAACGCGACGAGCTCGAAAACAAATACAGACAAATGTACTAGTTACTTGGAAAACATTCGAAGTTGAGCCTGTGTGGATGTATGGTCTACAACTATGGGTTTTGTACCAGGAAAAGCAAATGAAACATCCTACAAACTTTTGAAAATAAAGTTCTTAGAACGATCGTTAGAGCACCGTGGTACACACGTAATGAAGATATTCATCGGGATCTGGGAATTCCCAGCGTTATCGAAGATATAACAAAATTTGCTCATAAACACAAAGATCGTGTTCAAAACACTGGATAAGTGTCGGCTTAGTTATAGTATTAACCTTAGAGAAAGGTGTTTTTTAGTGAGTAAAAATCTCACACTACCATAAGCAATATGCCTCACTGTGTTGGAAGCATTGATGGGAAACACGTCGAGATCAAGTGTCCGCCGAACTCTGGTTCAAAATATATAAATTACAAGGGTACTTCAGCAATGGCCTACTTGGAATATATGACGCCAACTACACATTCACGTCTGTTGATGTAGGAGCATATGGTAGCTCTGGTTTTGGCAAACTGATTTTCTTGAACTATTTTAAATTGCTTCCTCTTGAAAAACTTCCTAATTTCCAAAAAGTTGTGCCGTTTTACTTCTTTGCTGACAGTGCGTTTCCATTGCGGTGTAATTTGATGAGACCCTATCCCGACATTCTTTTGGATACGCCTTAAGAAGTTTTCAGTTTCCGACTTTCAAAAGCATTGATTGCTCGTTGGAGAATTTTAAACAAATGCATTGAATTTCATCCGGAAAATGCAGATAAAATCGTGCTTGCGTGTACTATACTCCACAACTTTATCAAAATAACTGACACAGTCTACAGTTCCAAGTCATACTGCCCAGAAGGATATTGTGACTCATATGACAACAATGGAAGTATGTCGGCAATATCACGTCGTTCTTCCAGTGAAGAGACAATGGAAAGTCGCCGAGATTATAATGGTCCCGAAGCCAGGCAAACCTCTGAATGAGAAGAAATCATATCGGCCTATTTCCCTATTGCCGGTTATATCTAATATATTTGAAAAACTACTTTCTAAACGACTACAACCCGTAATCGACGGAAGACGTCTCATTCCTGATAATCAGTTTGGATTTAGAATCAAACAATCTACAATCGCATAAATTACTGGCACTATGTATCCATTATTAGGCCCATACTTATGTACGGTGTAATCGTTTGGTGGCCAGCTCTCTCCAAAGCTATACATACACCGCAAGCAACTAGTGAAAATACAGAGACCAGCTTGTCTGTGCATTAGTGGTGTACTTAGAACGACTCCTACGATACCACTAGATCTCTTTGCCAAGAAATGGCATTTTGACTCAATACCACCTCACAGTGGTCCAGTACATCCAGAGGTCACTCCATAATTGTTCAGAAAAACACCGATTACACCCTTCCCAGGTCAATAAACATTTTCGGGCCACTATCCCATCCAGACTTGACTGGGAGGGAGACGTGAGCCCGGACAAAGAATCATCAGAAAATAATGGCAATTAAAGAAGGTCTATCTTGGCTGAAATGGAATGTAATATCAGCTAAGGATATTAGCGTCTTCACTGACAGTCAAGCAGCTGTAAAATCTCTGGAATCGGTCTCTTCCACATCAAAGGTCGCTCTTATCTTAACGAGATGGCAGAATAATTCAACAATCACCTGTGCTAGGTGCCAGGCATAGGGATATTCCAGGGAACTGTAAGGCTGATGATATTGCCAGGCAGGGCTCAAATTGGCAGAATCTCCCGGAAAAGGAGAATTTCGATAGGCCTCTCGCTACATGTAAGTAACAACCATTGCTCAAGGCAAATGTTTTCAATGAGACCATCTTCAAGTGGGAGACTGGCATTAAGTGTCATGTCACTAGACAGATTTGGCCTCAGCTGGATCAGAAATGCTCGAAGAGGCTGGTCTCCCTTAGCAGGCAGCATATCAGCACAACAATAGGTGTCATTACGGGACACTGTCTCTAATGACTTTTGTAGAAGATGAAGGGACGAAGAAGAGGAGGAAACAACTCTTCATCTCCTCTGCACATCTCCGGCTCTCTCTGTCAGAAGAAGGCTTCACTTGGGAGCTTACTTCTACGACAACGTCTGTGAACTGTCTAACACGAATGTTAGGAACCTGCATCGTCTCATTAGAAGCTCCAATTGGTTCTAAAGTAGGACGGGAGAAATCCCCTGATCCTGTGGTATCACAATAGATATACTCTTGTCTAAGTGTGTCTGTGCTTAGAACGCAGGCAGCCACTTGAACCTAACCTAACCTAATCTACAATCCATCGAGAATAGATCGTTTGATACCCTAAGCCCCATTTTTTAACTCATCGCCAATGAAATCTTTTTATACAGAGGATATTTCCGCGATTTTGAAGAAATTTTATTACAAAATCGTTGTTTCAATTTTTACTTAGCAGGCAGTGGGACAATTTGTAACCGAAGTTCACGGATTCACCGTAAATAACTTATGTTTCTTTTTTAAGAAAACGCCCCCAAAAAGTGGGCATGGCTACATATATATAATGTATGGAAAAAATGTGGAGAAAGTGAACGTCTATGTATTTCACCTAGACAATATTTTTCAGTTTATAGCAAAATATTGAAAAAAAAAAAAAGGAAATTTATTGAAAAGAGGGAGTGTCTGTGGGAAGATTTCAAAACTTTTTACACTTGTACTCCTTCAAATTGCACACAATTTATATATGAAGTTTCAACTACCTAGCTGAAAATGTAAAACCCATAAACTGGTGACATACGCACGGACAGAGGGACAGGCGGATAGGTAGACAAACGGACGGACGGATCGACTTCAAAGTTATTTAAAAAATAGACGCCGTTTTTCAAATTCAAACCATTTTACAGAATTTATTTCTAGAAAAAAAGAGCTTAGAATGCGTTTAAACTCACAGTGGGTCGAAACAGAACATGTTTGAATGTTTGAGAAATTTATTTTTCAGCTTTCAGAAAGCTGTCAGTTTTGAATTTTTACTATAAATGGGATATTTTGGGAGTTTTTTAGTTTAATATAATCGTACTACTGGTAGGCCATGGTAAGTAAAAGTCTAGATACAAGAAGTAGTTGCCATTGGCAAGCCATCCTTCTACATTTTCAGCTGGGGAAAACTGGAGTAGTTGTACTGCTCAAATCGCGATCAATATCGTGGACAAGTGCTCAATATTTTGAATTCAATATTATCTTACAGAAAAGATAGTTTTTATTCGAATATATCCGTATGTACGAGTATATCGCAACGAAAAATATCCAGTCTAGTAATAACGTTTCTTCCACGTTCTTACGTGTACGATCGAGATAATAGAGATGCGTTTTTGTGGAACTAGTATACCACATACTCATTCAAGAGAGGAAAATGAAACCATAATATTAGAGTCAAAGTCGGAGCTGAGAATCTGTGAAGGATACTCTGGCTACCCACAGTCTGCTCTGTTTCACTTTTTTCTGAGCGCAACTGTAAAAACCGTGTGCAAAAAATGAATTAAAGGATGATTTTTTTTTAGAGGTATAGAACTTTAAATAAAATACATAAAAATATTCGAAAGATAATTGTATGCCATTGGTTGTTAAATATAATTTCGAACTTATAAATCAGTCGCGGCGGCTCGAATAAAGGGTAATCTGGAAGTCCTATTTTCGACCGAGCAGCTGGGAATGTATATCGGCAATAACTCGAGCAATTTTGGTTTCCAAGTCAACCATCGTCTCTGGTTTATCGGCGACTTCGCACATCCCCACAGAAAATAATCCAAAGGTGTTAAATCACATGATCTTGAAGGCCAATTCAGATGTCCATACGCTGATCGAATGTTTGATTGTGACGAGCGCTGTGTGGCGTCTTGTTGAAACCACAGCTCTTACATATTAATGCCATTCAATTGGAGAACGAAAAAGTCAGTAATCGTGGATCTATGGCGTTCTCCACTGACTGTAACGGTCTGGCTGGCATCACTTTCGAAGAAATACTCGTATGGACCAGTGCACACCAAACAGGGACTTTTTGTGGATATAACGGCGTCTCAATAATGGCTTGTGGATTTTCTTCAAGCGTTAAGTGGCTTCAATTCTTGCACGAGCTGGATCTTGTAAGCTTGTAAGCGAAGATCTGCAAAATTTTCCATAAAATGGATGGACACAGCTCCAATTACTGATGACGATGACGAATCGACTCATTCGAGTTTTCCTCAATACTACGTGCAGATTCGTACTCGTATTATCAATTAGAGTATGCGTGGTGTGAAAACGATCCATGGTTATTCGAATTACTTCCTGGGATGCACGATTATGTCGCACGGTAAGTTTCTGAATCACGATATTCTAAATAAATTTGCACAAATTGCAAGCGTTGTTCTGTCGTTAGTATATTCATGGTGAAATGGCAAATCAAACTGTGCACAAATCAGCTGTCAGCTGTCAAATTGGCTGTCGCTGGAAAATGTATTGCGAATTCGAAAAAAAACAAATCTTATTATAAATAAATTCTATTAAATTCTTTCACAACAAAAATATAGTGCACGACTGGATCGTACGTACAATTTTTTGCACGTGTGAAAGGGGTTATACTAATTTTAGGACACGGACGTTTTGAGGAACGGGGAAGAGACAGAGAGAAAGACAGATTGGTGTAGTTGGTTTGAAACTCAGCTGGTATTAAGTTTCAGTGAACTCCAAGGTTGGCTGTCCAGATAACTGGGTAGTATTTTTTTTTTTTCGCTGTTATTGTCGTTGCTTATGATTCACAGTATTTTTTTCCGTCCTCCTGATGTCATCATCACGATCAACTTGCATTTTAGCCATATGACTTCGCAGTAGAGTTGACATAAGCTTTCGCAATTGATCGACTTTTTTATATATTTCATGCGAAATAAATAGATGATTATTGACATCAGGATTCGAACCATGATCCTGTATGTTGTTTTTTTTTTTATTTTTTAAAAAAGGCTTCAAAATAAAAAAAAAAATTTTATTGAATTTTTCCGAATCTTGCTTGTCGAAGCATTCAATCGATTTTGTCCGAAATCAAGATTTGACATATACTCTTGTATTATGGCATACCACGTTTTGGAAAATTAAAATTGTTTTGAAATTTGATATTTTAAGTCCAAGTGATTTGCAGATACCACTCAAAATGTCACCATTGACCGACCATTCCAACCATGGATGTTTTCAGTTGTTCATGGTTTTCGTAGTCAGGTTTTCTGGTAAGTTCTAATTAAATAATTTTATTTCATATTTTTCTATAATATCCCGTAAAGCTAGAGTATATGAATTTTGATACAGGATTGTAACATATAATAGAAAAATAATGATTATAGTTACCTGAACTTAAACATGTTTCAGATCAGCATCGAAAGATACAGCTGGGTGCCGTGGCTTAGTGATTAAGTGCTCTATCACTGAATGGTAGATTCATGGTTCAAATCCCAGGAAAAGAAAAAAATCTCACAGTCCAACCTCTTGCGAACGTCCGACAAACATCCGAGAGTAAAATTTTCATCGGAAACGGCATAAAACTAAAGATCCCAACTATTGCGGCGCACAGCGTGAAGTTAGGTCAGGGCCTGTATAGGCTGCTAGCGCTAAAATATTTATTTAATTCTGTCGAAAAATACATATTTTTATACTCGTACACATGTCGATTTAGGTGTGTTCATCTATCTGTCCTTTTGCCAATATTTTTTGAGCCTTAAATTTCGGGCCAGAAAGGAGATATTTTTCACAGTTCCGATACTCAAAAAGTAAAAACGGAACCCTTATTGAGAGTCACACCCTTATAATTTTTGAACCGCAGTTGGCTTTACAGTAAAATTTTGGATAAGTAGAAGAACAACACAATTTTGAAGGGTAAAGTGAAAAAAAGAAAATGGTTTTCATAAATGCAATATGGAAATCAAATCAAAGGTAACGCTGCGTCGATTCCAAAAAAAATATAGTTCAATTATTTTTACTTCAATAGATTTCGAGATAAAATCCAAAGATATGGATATCTTCACTCGAAACGTATAGAAAGGTCCTATATTCGGCCCCGAAAAATAGTGAATGCTCTCATTGAGTTACATACAAGTACACTGCGACTTGTACATACATAAATGCAATATGGAAATCAAATCAAAGGTAACGCTGCGTCGATTCCAAAAAAAATATAGTTCAATTATTTTTACTTCAATAGATTTCGAGATAAAATCCAAAGATATGGATATCTTCACTCGAAACGTATAGAAAGGTCCTATATTCGGCCCCGAAAAATATTGAATGCTCTCATTGAGTTACATACAAGTACACTGCGACTTGTACATACATAAATGCAATATGGAAATCAAATCAAAGGTAACGCTGCGTCGATTCCAAAAAAAATATAGTTCAATTATTTTTACTTCAATAGATTTCGAGATAAAATCCAAAGATATGGATATCTTCACTCGAAACGTATAGAAAGGTCCTATATTCGGCCCCGAAAAATAGTGAATGCTCTCATTGAGTTACATACAAGTACACTGCGACTTGTACATACATAAATGCAATATGGAAATCAAATCAAAGGTAACGCTGCGTCGATTCCAAAAAAAATATAGTTCAATTATTTTTACTTCAATAGATTTCGAGATAAAATCCAAAGATATGGATATCTTCACTCGAAACGTATAGAAAGGTCCTATATTCGGCCCCGAAAAATAGTGAATGCTCTCATTGAGTTACATACAAGTACACTGCGACTTGTACATACATAAATGCAATATGGAAATCAAATCAAAGGTAACGCTGCGTCGATTCCAAAAAAAATATAGTTCAATTATTTTTACTTCAATAGATTTCGAGATAAAATCCAAAGATATGGATATCTTCACTCGAAACGTATAGAAAGGTCCTATATTCGGCCCCGAAAAATATTGAATGCTCTCATTGAGTTACATACAAGTACACTGCGACTTGTACATACATAAATGCAATATGGAAATCAAATCAAAGGTAACGCTGCGTCGATTCCAAAAAAAATATAGTTCAATTATTTTTACTTCAATAGATTTCGAGATAAAATCCAAAGATATGGATATCTTCACTCGAAACGTATAGAAAGGTCCTATATTCGGCCCCGAAAAATAGTGAATGCTCTCATTGAGTTACATACAAGTACACTGCGACTTGTACATACATAAATGCAATATGGAAATCAAATCAAAGGTAACGCTGCGTCGATTCCAAAAAAAATATAGTTCAATTATTTTTACTTCAATAGATTTCGAGATAAAATCCAAATATATGGATATCTTCACTCGAAACGTATAGAAAGGTCCTATATTCGGCCCCGAAAAATATTGAATGCTCTCATTGAGTTACATACAAGTACACTGCGACCTGTATATCCGGCGGCATATTTCTGATGCCCGGATATGTGTGAAACGCAACTTACTGTGAACGCCTTAAAATAACCCGTGAATTTAGCTAATAAACCGTGATATCCACTATTATTTTTCTCTTCAGACAAAATTTTAACAAACTATTTTCTGAAAGAACTCGCTAATCTAGACATCCACTAAATAGATTTTGATGTCTCAAAAATGTATACTACTCGTATGTATGCCATTAGGGGCTGAATAGTGAACAATGGAAAATTGCTGTTGATGCATGGGAATGGGAAACATGAGGTGCTGTCAAAACTATAAGAGATTTATAGGATCTCCAGAATCACGTCATGTTATATTTTTATTTCATGAATTATTGTAAATAGAAAATATTTGTTGAGTAAATGATTTAATAAGCTACTGCCTGTGCAATTGCGATTAAGATTGTTAAATATAATTCCAAGTAACAATTCAAATAGCAAAACAATCTGACGAGTTGGTTGCTATCTAAGTTCAGGTAACAATGTTTACTAGAATTCATTTGCAAGGTTATTAACATGACTCGTAGATTGCGTCATTATTACATAGTTAGCGGGTGTAATTGACATGGAATTAATTTTCTTCCATGAGAATCATAAAGTCTAGCATTGTCCATTGTCACTTATTATGTTGATTTTAAAAGAGAATAAAAGCTAAGCGTAAAGGGTTAACAGACGGATGCCTGTGATTTATATTTTACTTGCTATACCGGAATGTAGGTAAGTAGATTATTTATTCTTTATCTATTTTTGTTTGTATTTTTATTAGACAATGCTTATTCGGATTTTATCTAAATGAGAAGTAAACTGAAATAATATACATACAGGGTGTTTCTTAAATAGGATTCGCTACTTCGGTGTCTGGTACTGCAGCGTTTTTATATTTTTAGCGAGCAATAAAAGCATCGGCGAAGATATAATGCCATGACAGCGCTCCGAGATACATGTAGTCTTGGTAGTACTACGAGTATATATTCAAGCTTAGGGTGAATTTATATAAAGTTTTGTTGGGAACATTAAACAAAATCTTGACATTTCGCAATGTTCTTGACTGAGAATCCAAACCTTTTGTACTTGGCGATGCAAATGCAATTAATGGCTAAAGGTTTGAGATTTTGAAGCACTGAATTCCAATCTATTGTTTCTACTCAATTTAATATGCTTAAAATACGTTGTAGTTCAATGTCCTCGGCCAAAAAGTGGAGACGTGAATCAAATATAGCTAGTACACGTTTTCCTCACCTCAATATTCATAAATCAAACCGTCAACCAAATTGATCAAGTTGCGATAGACGTAAGGCACTCCTCCAGTATTCTAAATGTCCGAACATTGGTATCGGTCAACATAGGCTAGGACCACTACCTAATTGTAGCCAAGGCATGACTACAGATAGCTCAGATGTCACAGTAAAGTGCTCCCTTAACCTCTCGAGAAGTCTTATCCAGCCAGCATCAAGTGCCTAAGACGCGTGGCATCGATGCCAAGAAATCATCAGAAATACCGCTACTAATGTGCTGACTTTCACCTGATCACCCACACGAAACCTCCGGTTTGATGAAGAGTGGCTTGTCAGCTCTACGAGCAAAAGAGAAGGGAAGAACATCGCCTTCTTCGGAGGAAAAAGAAAGAGCATGAAAAGCTGGCGATCAAGGAAAAGGAGAAGTGCTACTCCAGAAACAATGTTCGGAAGTTTTACCAAAGGTAAAAATAACTTGTCAAAGCAAGAAGACCTGAACATAGACCTGTAGAGATGAACAAAAAAAAACCTTATGGTTGAGTCACAGTCTGTGTTGAGGATATGGAAAAACACTTCTGTAGACTATTAAACGGCAAAGAAGACCCGAATTCCGCAAAGTTAGTTAAGTTTACTTTAAAATTCAAAACACAGTTTGCCTTTTGTTAAATGTTTATTTGTTTTGTATTTTTTTAACACTTCTATCTATGTAATAATAAAGTTTGCTTAATAAATTCTCATCATCCCTATACCCATGGACGAAACGTCAAAATGGGTACAGGATATAACTGTATCCCCTTGCGGGTCTTAGGGCCTCTACTACGCCTACGCGCCATCGAGTACGATTTCTGGAAATGAGTTTCAGCTCTCTCTAACTCTTTCTCAGCTTTCGGGACTCCTTCTCTATTGTTTTGCGCAATGTACTTCTCCGTCGACCTACTATTCTGCCGTCTTAGGTGAAAGGGTTCCATTGCATTGCGTGCTTTGCTATGAAACTGTCACCTTTTCGAAGGGTGTGACCGATCCAATGCCTCTTACGCAGTTGAATTATGGTGGTTCTTGACCAGTTTTCTTATATAGCTGTTCGTTAGAGATACGGTTCGGCCAGAATATCCTTAGAATGTTTCGTAGGAACCGGTTCACAAACGTTTGCAGTTTTTTTTGTGATAATGGCGGCCACTTTCCACGTGATGCACCCATATAACAGCACGGACTCAACATTGGAGCGAAACAGACTTAGCTTGTTGTTTAAGCTGACAGCATTGCTTCTCCATATTTTGGACAGCATTCCAAATGCAGACTTCGCTTTTGCCATTCGGTTTGCGAGATCTGCTTCGGTTCCTCCATTGGCTGAGATAATGCTTCCATGGTATTGGAAACTCTATATTCTCTCAACCAGTTGTCCAGCAATGTGTATTTGAGCGAGAGAATTGCTACCATGGCTGAGTAACTTTGTTTTTACCGAGTTAATTTCCAGCCCTACGACGTTAGCCTCCCTTTCCACTTTCGTTGTCATTTTGTGGAGGTCCATAATCCCGTGGGAGAGTAAATACACGTCGGCAGCGTAGTCAAGGTGTTTTAATTGAGATGAAAGTGTCCATCGAATTCCATCAGTTATAGATATTCCATGTGTCCGAATCTCCCAGACAACAGAGAACAGACGGACATTACTTACTGCTGGAATAAATCCGGAAAGTGTCGCCTGGGCGCTTGTTTCAAGGCCGTGTATACGGTGAATAAATCTGTTCATCGTAACCACGACATTGAGAATAGAATCCTGGTGAATCACATTTATCTATGCACTGAACTTGAGAAATGGCGATCTATGAAGAACGGTTTGACCGTATTCTATGATCAAAAAAACCATCCGAACGTCGTCATCGCCGATAGACGAGACACATTTCACTTGTACGTTTCGAAAGATTATCTTCCCTGCATCTTCGATTCATTTAAAAATAAAAAGTCGACGGGAATAGACACCTACCTCTAGAGGCACATTGAAAAAAAAGCCGAAAAGGGGTAAAGATACGACGAACCCTGCTAATCTTCGGTCAATTAGTTTACTTCCGAATGTTAGCAAGGTCTTTGAGAAAGTTGTCAGCAGAGCCCTGTTGAAGTGGGTCGAGGACAATAACGTCATTCCGGACAACCAGCTTGGTTTCAGGGCGGGACTGGTACAGTGGAACAAATGCAAGAACCAATTCATGGGTGCTGCCCTAAAAAGGCCTTCGACACTCTATGGTTAGAGAGACTTTTTTATAAGTTGACTATGTTGGGTATGCACAAACCATTGCTATATGTAATTTACAATATGCTTATGGGAAAGAAGTTCGTTGCCAAATGTGGCAACGTGATTTCGAGCAGAGTCTTCGACTTAAAAACGGTTAACATCAGGGGGCTGTGAATTCACCGAAACTGTTTAACATCTACACGAATAATCTGGTGAGTTCACTCAGACATGCTAACGATGTAGTGACATACTAACTATTTAGGTAGACAACTCGACCTTATTTTTTCATCAGATGCCGACAACTGCATCGTATCAGCGAGCAACCACCTTCTCTCCAAATTAGACCGCTACAACTCACCTCTATCTCTCACATTTTTTTACAACAATGGTAATAAAACTGTACACTCTGAAAACTCATACAGTTTTAATTTTCGTAAAGCAGACTTCATGCTCTCGCTTTGTTCTACGCCGAAATCTTCAACTGCTTCACACAATCCGTCCCATTCGTGCTCCAGAAGAACTCCTCGTCGTCCCCACCCTGGTTCACCAAAGAAATGCGCTCGTTTCGCAATAGAAGAAATAAACTTTGGCACACGTTCCTTAAATCTCGTTCGCACTCTGACTTTTCCAATTACCTCCACGCATATACCCACTTTTCCGAACTCTGTGAATCTCTATATCTCGAATATTTAGACCAAATCCAGCATACCATGATCTCCGATCCGAAGCGATTTTTTCAATTCATCAACACAAAAAGAAAATCTGACAACTATCCAGCTACTTTAAAATTGATAATCGCAAATTTATTTGCCCACTTTTTCAGCCAATCATTTCGCAACCATGGGCTTGAAGTTGGTCTTGAATACTTCTCCTACATGAAAAGCTGTGCCCAAACCTAGTTAGTCTCCGTTGACATAACTGTGGTACACGTGAAAGAAGAGGTAAAAAAAACTCAAGAACGAATACTCTCCTGGTCCTGATGGTATCCCTTCAATAGTACTGAAAAATTGCTTGAACCATCTGGCCCAACCCCTCACGGCTCTCTTCCAGATATCTATCGCACAAGGAGTCTCCCCCAAGCTTTGGAAGAGCTCTTACATAATTCCCTTTCACAAAAAGGGTCCCAAGAATGAAATCTCCAACTACCGGCCCATTGCTAAACTCTCCTGCGTTCCTAAGCTCTTTGAAAGCATTATTTACGATACAATGTTCTTTCATTGTAAGTCTATCTTTTCCCCTAACCAGCACGGATTCCTTAAGGGAAGGTCAACAACTACTAATTTAACGGAATTCGTATCTACGACTCTGTGTGCGTTAGAGGATGGCAAAGAAGTTGATGTAATTGCCACAGATTTTAGTAAGGCCTTCGATAAAATCTCGCACAGAATCATTCTTTTTAAACTCAAATCCCTTGGCTTCCAACTGAGTTTCATTGGGTGGATTAAATCCTATCTTGAGGAACGCCAATACAAAATACTATTTAGATCGGCTGTATCCGATCCCATTAAAGCCACTTCCGGGGTCCCTCAAGGTAGCCGATTTTCATTTTGTCAATTAACGACGTTGACTTCATCATCAAAGACTCTTATCTATCCATCTACGCTGATGACATGAAAATCTTCAGGCACATATTAAACCCTGCCAACTCTTGCCCACTTCAACCTGGTTTCAAAAAAATTTTCTTGAGCTCAACGTCAACAAATGTCAAGCTATTACATATTCCCGAAAGCGTCTTCCAGCCCCTAGATCATATTTCATCGCTGACAAGCTCGTCCCTTCTGTAACTTTATTACGCGATTTGGGTGTTATCTGCGACAGAGAACTAAATTTCCGCTGCCATATTAACAACATTATAAGCAGAGCCAACTCTGCGCTCGGTTTCGTAAAACGCTGGTCTAAAGAATTCTCGAACCCCTACGTCACGAAATCTCTCTACTTCACATTTGTTCGGCCAATCCTCGAATATGCTACCCAAGTATGGTCCCCCTATCATGATACCCATTCCCTGTTCAACGCAGGTTCATCCGTTTTGCTCTTCGCGGTCTTCCTTGGTCTGACAGGCATAACTATATGAGAATCGTTTGAAATTAATTAACGTACAGCCACTTGAAATACGTCGAGAAATTGCTGACATACTCTTTGTACATCAGCTGTTAGCAGGAAACATCGACTGCCGTAATCTGCTCCAAATGATCTCCCTTAACACTAACCCACGCCTCCTGAGGTCTGTACCCATCTTCCGTCTCAATTTTCATCGAACTAATTATGGTTGTAACGAGCCTCTAGAACGAGAGTCTAGAATGTTACGTTTGGCCGACCGCGCGTACAGCTCTTTTGATTTTCACTGCAGCAGATTTGCACTTAGAAACGCCCTCCATAATTCCACTTCCACTCCCCCGCCCTAATAACTTTAGTTTTAGTTTTAAGTTTAGTTTTTAAGTACTTAGCCTTAGTCTTAAGTTGTGTTTAGTAATAGTCTAGTTTTAGTGTAGTTATTAATTTCTGCTTGAATTAAGCTAAATAAATAAATAAATACAGATCAGGTCCTAAAGTCGAGGTCATCAACATCCCTTTGCAGCGTGACTTCGATCAAATTAAGGGATATAGCGACGACTGGAAGCTGAAAATCAACTTTCAGAAGTCGGAAACAATTCTGTTTAGAATTCAATTGTCTGGTGCCTCTAGGGATACCCGAAAAAACTGGAAAAATTAGCCATTATTGGATAAAACAGACAGACATTGGCGGTGGGAAGCGTTATTAGATATCTCAGTATCTGGCTCCACCAGTATCTATATTTTGATAAACATGTGAATGCTTGTCTTGCCAGGGACAAGAAGGCTTTTGCTCTGACAAGGAGACTGTTTCACAACAGTCAACTTGCCTCCAGGGTGAAGGTCATATGCTACGTGGCCCTGATAGGGCCAATCATTGCTTATGGTTGTCAATTGTGGTTCAATATAGTGCGTAGTTATATGGAAAATATTCGGGTTTTGGGGAGACAATGTCTTAGAAGTTGTCTCCGGTTGTATATAAAATACTATCCCAACAAAGCCCTATATGATGGGGCTCAACGGAACAGGATTGACAATTTCTTTATTAAAGTGATAGCGACAATAGCCTGATTTTTGGGACTAATTACCACAATGAAATGTACCTCGAGTCCGGTCTGACTTCATACAGCCGGAGGCATTTATCCATATCAATGCAAAAGGGTTGTTATAGACGAGGGATGGTATTCCGGTATTGTATCAATGCCACTGAAGCGCGAGAGATAAAAGGCTTAACCACTGCGGGTACGTCGCCGATTCTTCTGAGCTCCTAAGTCTTAGTTCCGCAATTGCGGAGAGACACAAAACGGATGCTGCGAAACAGTACACCACGTTTTGGAGGCTGTTCGAAGGGGAAGGGGTCAACACGTCTTCCCAGTACGGTGCGTTAGTGCTAGTTTTAAGTTAGCTAGGTTAGTTAGAGGGTTTCTGGGAGAGCCAGGGCTCGCCAATATTAAATGGTGCTTCCGAGAGGTGACTAACGCCTTACGGCCTCGGTCAGTTTCCTGCGGCGCGTGTGCACCATGTTGGTGACTGCCAGGCGCCCGGATAGGAATTGGGATGGTAACCACTCGGTGAGTGAGACGACGAGTGCTTACTGATCCTCCTAAACAAAAAGAAGATGCAAAGAAAATCAGAGTAGCTATCTTGTGTGGAATTATAATTCTCTTTCTAAGTGATCCTTATAATTTTGAACGTAAGATCAAGGGTTTCGGAGATAAATGTAAAAAACCCCAGATAAGTACTGTTGTACGAGAAAAAAATTAGTTATTGGTTTTGTTGCCTATGGATGCTAATGAGAATGGTCATACATACTCGTATGTATGTATATATTTCCCAAGATTGAACAAAAATTCAGTCAAATAATCTTAAATATAAAAAAAACAAGATTCGCTTTTATTTCTCCTACTTACATAAATAAGTAATTTCATTTGTAATATACTCGTAATAATTTCTTTAAATTTAACCCAAATGTATCTATTCACATAGATCTCATTATAGCGTCAATGCTCTTTCCCTTTGTTTCTGGCACGAATATTATAACGAAAGTGGCCCCAGCAAAACAACAAGTTGCAAACAAAAACATAGCTCCGTGCATTCCAAATGTGTGTGTCAACAGCGGCAGATACTGTGGAATGAACGTAAAATTACCATCGTACGAGTATTAAATAAAATTCATCCAAAAATAACCAACCTTTAGCATAAAGAATGCAAATATCCATAAAATTAGCATACAAATCATACATCCCATATTTCGAATTTTTGGTGGCATTATTTCGGACACCACCAAAAACGGAAGTGTTAGGACACCCATCGAACCGACACACACGGCAAAGGAGAAACTCGCTATTGGCACCCAACTTAGACTTTCCAGATCGTAGCTATTACTGAGATAAGTGTACAAACCTAGGCAGGATAGTCCGAGTCCTGTTCCAATTGCTGACATTGCTATGAGGAACTGAAAAGATACTCGTAAATTGGTAAACGTGAGGTTTCACAAAACTGTACTCGTAATGTGATGCTTACCTTACGGCCAGCTCGTTCTACGAGCATAGTCGAAACGTATGCTCCCAGTAGTTGAATAACACCTACAATTATGGCCGACATATTCGGGGATAAACTCGAGCCGGCTTGCTCGAAAATTGTCGCTGTGTAGTTGATCATAGCGAAACATCCGCAGAATTGATTTAGAGCCATTAGGGCGATCCCAATCATAAAGGCTTTGCGCGCGATCCGATTATCTAATGGTAGGTGGAAAAATGAAAGCTTATTTTAATAATTTGTAGAGAGGTATTCAAAAGTTGTATTTTATATTTTGATCAGCACCAAAAGTTATTTCGGTCTAGGCATATCCGTGCGTCTGTCTTACTATCCGTCTGAATATGTTAATTCTATTTTCAGGTAGGGAATGTACATATCTTCTACAAAGACCGAACATATCTTCTCCAAAGACCGAAATATAAATAATCTTGAAATATTCCCATTTTGAATCTCAATGAAAATGCCTGTTCTATGATTCCTCCGATGAGTTAAAATATGAGATAAGGCGATTAAAAGACAAAAAAGCTCCAGATCACTGCGGAAGTCCTGAAGCCACTGCCAAACAAAGGGTTAGCTAAACTCTTGCGATTAATGAATAAAACAATTAGCCCTGAGTATGTACCAAGTATCTGGAAAGTAGCTGACGTGATAATGATCCCTAAACCAGGTAAGGACCCTCACAAGGTATTCTCATATAGACTACTTCCTTCAACATCAAAGTTGTTTGAAAGATTGATTTTTAAGCATCTCAAATCAATCGTAGAGTCAAGAAACCTAATCCCAAATCACCAGTTTGGCTTTCGAAGCAAACACTCCACAATAGAACAAGTTCACAGAATAACAACTGAAATCGAAAGAGCACTAGAAGAAAAAAACAAATGTTCTGCAATTTTCTTAGGCGTAGCTCAGGCTTTCGATAAAGTGTGGCATGAATGTCTACTCAATGAACTAAAAGTGTACCTACCAGAACAGTTTTTCGACCTAATGGAGTCTTATTTAACATCGCGATACTTCCGTATAAAACAAGAAAACTACTACACTAAGCTAGTGCAGATCAAAGTCGGAGTTCCTCAAGGAAGCGTCCTCGAACCTCTGTTATACCTTCTTTACATTAAAGACCTACCTAAAATGCCCTACACCAAGACTGCAACTTTTGCCGACAACACGGCAGTCTTAGCAGTGGGAGATACAACGCTAGAATCGACGCAAAAGCTGCAAGCTACTACAGACCAAATTATCAGGTGGACACAAAGATGGCGTATAAAACTGAATTCGAGTAAATCTGTACATATTGACTTCACAAATAAGTCTATCTCGTACTCCCCTATAGCAATATCAGGCACGACAAAACCATTTACAAATACAGCGAAGTATCTAGGTATGACTCTAGATGCCAAGCTTCGTTGGAAAGAGCATATTAAAAGCAAAAGACTAGAATTAGACTTTAAATGGCGAAAATTAGAATGGCTTATAGGCAGGAAGTCAGGACTATCAATTAATAATAAAATTCTTTTATACAACCAGATCCTAAAACCAGTGTGGAACTATGGCGCTCAACTCTGGGGATGTACCAGCCAGACCAATATTGCAGTCATCCAACGATTCCAGAGTAAGGTCCTTCGAAGTATTGTGAATGCTCCATGGTACATCAGAAGCAGCGACCTCCATCGGGACCTAGGCATTCCTACTGTTCTTGAAGAGATCAACTGTAGGGCCAAAGCACACGAGAAGAGACTTCAGGAGCATATTAACGAGGAAGCAACAATTCTTCTAAACGTATATGGCGTGAGACGACTGCAACGTATAAGACCGTCAGATCTTGCAAGGCAACCGTGACAGGACTTACCACGTACTCTACTAGATAGTAACAGAGCGACAACAACGAGCGAAAAGAGGCGCTCGGAGTGAACTTAACCTCCAACGCTTTGGATGGATTAAATCCCATCTATGCTCTTGTTACTGTCATTAAAAGTTAACATACAACAAATTACAATTATAATATACCTTAAAAATAGTAAACTGTTAGCCATTTACTTTTCTTCCGATAATAATACTGAAAAGCAAACTGCTCGTTAGTTTCATAACTAGTCGCAGTGTAAACAAACATTTGTAATTTCTTGTAGTTTATTTTGTTTGAAATAAAAAAAAAAAAACTTTGAAACCAGTCTTTGGGGGCAATTTTTAACGAAACCAATACTTGCCCTTATAGGTGCAAGTAAAAAAAACTGACAGTTGACTGAATATCAGCCAAATAAAAAAAAAATAAAAATCCGATCAACTTAGTAATTAGTGCTAATCGTGTTTTTCTAAGAAGAACGTTGCACAGTTCAATATTTTTCTCTAAAACATGTAAACTCAATTAAATGCTACTTTTTCAGTTTCAAACTTAATAATATTCGTAATTAAATCTACTCGTATTTATAAAAAGGTTCAGAACGTTCCCTGTATAAGAAATAACACGAAAAAGTCTGAAAAACACAAGACCATGTGCTTATCTTTTAAAAATGCAACTAGGACCATCAAACTTAATTTCAGTACTAGCAATTGAAACATTTCTAATCGTTTATTTTCGAAGTGTTTTTTGTACTGAAAATCCCATTGCTGGGTGTACTGAGACGCCGAAGTTGCCTCAATTTATCCCACTTTTTCTTCAGTTGTCTTATTGTGTTGTGTAGAACGTTCGTTTTTTTGGTCATCGGTTGACTTTCGGAACCTTAAGTAAAGACACACATCAATTTTGGATTTTCCCAAGACTGTTAAGTCCAGGTTTCTGTAGGCGGAATTTTATAATAGGGGTTACGTTATCCGAGATATTATTCCCAACCAGTTCAAATTTGATAATTGAGTTGGGCTATACCTAGTCATGTTATAAATACTGGTACACGATTAAACGCACTCATCGTGAAATTAGTACTGAACACATCCATTCTATATTGACAGCGTTGACATTTCTACTAAGCTAACCTGCAAAAGGATTTACACAAAAGTCATTTGTACGAGGGTGGGTCAATAAGTCCCTAAAAATTAACTCAAATTGTGTCGTCACCTTAAATTTAACTTTTTTTTTGTCAAGAATCATCTTTCAAATATCAGATCTGTCAAATAGTTTTGTTGTGGAAGCCATTTTATATAGACGCCTACTAGCATTTTCGTTAAAATGGAAAAAAGTGAATTTCGTGTGCTCATTAAACACTATTTTTTGCGAGAAAAAACTATCACGCAAACCAAACAAAAGCTTGATAAATATTATGAGGACTCTTCACCATGGATTGGAACCATTCACCACTGGTTTACTCAATTTCGGTGGGGTCGTTCAAGCACAAGTGACACCGAACATTCTGGTCGCCCAATTGAGGCCACCACACCAGAAATGGTCGACAAAATCCATGGTTTGATAATGGACGATCGGCGAGTGAAAGTGTGTGAGCTTGAAGAGGTCACAGGCTTATCACATGGTTTAGTGATTTCGATTTTACATAAATATTTGGACATGAAAAGCTTTCCGCAAGATGGGTGCCGCGTTTGGTCACAATCGACAACAAACGCATTCGTTTGACAACTTCAAAGGTGTGTTTGGCGATGTTCCAGAAAAATTCAGCTGGGTTTTTGCGCCGTTTCGTAACCATAGATGAAACCTGGATTCAACACAACACACAAGAAATCAAGTAAGAGTCAAAACAATAGACAATAGCCGAAGAAGGCCAAGGCGGGTTTGTCAGCAAACAAGGTCATGGCGACAGTTTTTTGGGATGCGCGCGGTGTTATTCACATCGATTACATTGAAAAGGGTAAAAAGATCACCGGCGCATATTACGCAAAGCTGCTGGATCGATTCCAAGCCGATTTTAAGCAAAAGCGGCAGCATTTAGCGAAGAAAAAAGTTCTTTTTCACCAGGACAACGCACCGGCGCACAAGTCCGCAGTCGCAATGGCAAAATTGCATGAGTTAGGCTGCGAATACCTCCCTCATCCAGCATATTCCCCAGATTTAGCCCCCTGCGACTATTTCTTGTTTCCAAACATGAAGAAATGGCTCGGAGGTAAGAGATTTGGGTCGAATGAAGAGGTCATCGCTGAAACAAACGCTTATTTTGAGGGACTCGAGAAATCGTATTATTTGGAGGGCATCACAAAATTGGAAAAACGTTGGATGAAGTGTATAGAGCTACAAGGAGACTATGTTGAAAAGTAGAATGTTTTTATACTGAAAAGAGTGTTCCTTATTTCATTTTTCAGGGACTTATTGACCCACCAATATGGTATGGATATTGAAAACTATGTTGTAGTAATTGGCAATTGGACAAGTGTAATATTGAAAGAGCCAATATTTTCCGGACTTTGCGACCGCTTGGAATTACCCGGAATTTTGTATATCAAACTGTTAAATTGATTTAGAACATTGGTGAAGTAACTGACTATCAAAAATCCGGACGCCTTCGCACTGTTAAAACTCCCCAGACGATGAAGGCAGTTAAGACTAAGATTAATCGGAAACCTCTGCAAAAGCAGAAAATCTTGTCACGAGAAATTAAGATATCACACAAATCAATGTCTCGAATTATTAAACAAGATTTGTGAATCAAGGCATTTTGTTTTTTTTTTTTAATAGTAGTGTGGCCACGCTTAAATGGCGTGTAGGCACTGCGACCAGAGATATCTATTGCACCAGAGAGCACTTTTTAGGGCAGCAGTACTTCAATTTTTCTTATGAAAGCTATAATTACAGAAGCGGAGGAGTTCCTTAGGTTTTATGGAGATATTATCTCCTTAAGAAAGAAGCTTCTCCTACTTCTAAACAAGACCTACGAGTACATACTCACATAGTATGTGTTCTGCAGTTTCCTCCTCTTCTAGGCAGAGGCGGCAGGTGATATCCTCTGAAATTCGTGTTTTATTTGAGTGGTAGAGTACGAGTAAATGACAGCGACCAGTAAGGAAGCTCACAAGCCTTCGTATGTCATTTCTGCTGTATTTTAGGATATCAGCTGCCTTTTTTTTGGAAGTGTTGGACAGCTCTTTTAGCTTGTCTGAGACCTTGGGAGTTATTCCAATGGGAAATGCACATGTTGCGTTCCCAATTTTTTAAGGTTATTTTGAAGGCAGAATCAGATATTCCGCAAAAGGGTTCAGGTCCAATGAACAACTCAGAGGAACCTTTTCTAGCTAGCAGATCTGCAGTTTCATTGCCGTCAACGCCTACATGACCCGGTACCCACCACAATTTTACTTTATGTATCAACACATGTAAGAGACACTTACTCACATCCCAATTAAAGCAAAAATGGAATAAAAGATCGAAAGCTCTACGTCACGGGAAAATTTTGAGTAGAAACATCGGCAAAAATCTACCAAACTTAAGGCGCTGAGAATCGACTTAACCAATAATTGTTTTCAAACAACCAGTGGACTTTCCAACAAGATTCCGCCCAGACGATTGGCCGTCTGGCAGTCTAGATCTAAATTATTAGCTGTGATCTATTTTAGAGGCGATGGCTTGTTCTACTCGATTCCCAAATATTGAGTTCTTGAACCGTGTACTTATCCGTGCAGTGGACACTTTCCAGTGGATGAGGTGCGTGATGCGATCGATGAAGTTATGCACTAAAAAAAATTCGAACACAACCGTCAAATAGAAACAAAAATTAATCTATTCAAAGGTAGCAAAGAATGGCTAAAAAAATAACAAAACAAAACTTTCCAACCGGCTAAGATATTGCAGTATTGGAATTCAAAAAATAAAATCGTGATGGGTACTCGTATTGTTAATGAAAGGCTATCAAAGCGGTTGGAATAACAGAAGAAATTAAATGAGTATCAAGCCGGGTTACGAAGAAATTATTTAATACAAGATAATATGTACAACCTCGCAACAATAGTCTAACTTAAGTTTGAAATGAACTGTCGGAACATTTAGCAACCCACATAAGTGTGAAACAAGGATGTTTCTATCGCCGCTGCTCTCTGCCATATATCTGAATGATCCCCATGACCATCTAGGAGGAGGACTTCATATAGATGATATTAATATAAGGCTGTTGCTATACGCAGCCGCGAGGCTTAGCAAAATTCTGCCCAAAGGACACAATAACCCATCCTTTCTTAAAAATATGGATGGTAGCTGGACAGACTCATCCGCGAATTCGTTTGAATTTCTTATGAACACTCACTTTACAGGTTGTAGGGACAGAAGCGCAGAACAAGCTAGTTCTGATAGGGTACCGTCGTTGGCATGGGAAACATCATTAAGAAGGGTAGAATATCCTTGGACATAGACAGCTTCTCTCCATATAAGTCTCCTGGCCTTGACTGCATTATGCCTATTATGCATCAGAATGTGCAAGACATAGCTATTCCCTGGCTACTATCGATTTATATTTATGCTTATACTTAAACCACTTCCCCCAAACTTAGAAACTTGTTAGGGTGAACTTTATTCCGAAGGTAGGCTGGCGAGGACATGAATCCGCGAAGGATTTTAGACCTATTAGCCTGCCGTCCTTTGTATTAAAGACCTTCGAACGTATCCTTGATTTTCACATCCGAAAAACCCTTGAGAGTTCTCCACTGTAGAAATCCCAACCCGCCTACCTCAAAGGACTATCTACAGAGACGGCTTTTCATGAAATAGTGCGATCGGTAGAAAAAACTTTTCATTACAACTTTTCATTGCTACCTTCCTAGTCATAGAAGGAGCTTTCAACAACATCCATACCAAAGCTATTCAAGAGTCTCTCACCCAGCTAGGTGAGTCTTTTCTTAAGCACTGGGTAATATCCATGCTTAATACTAGAATAATAAAAGCTACACTAGGTTACAGCAGTACAACTAAGATCGTAAATAGAGGAACCCCACAAGGTAGTATTATCTCCCCCTTACTATGGATAATGGCAATGGACAAAATCTTGGTGCGACTTGAAAGGGAGGGGGTTAAAGTGGTTGCGTACGCGGATGATGTGGTTTTATTAGTGTCAGAGAACTTCCTCTCCACGATGAGTCAAATCATGGAAAGTATCCTGGATAAGGTTCACTCTTGGGCTACGAGATGTGGCCTTGGAGTAAATCCAGACAAGACCGAAATGATGCTATTCACCACAAAAACCAAGCTGCAGGAATTCACTCCCCCCAAAGTAGACGGTCAACCACTCTCAATATGTTCCAGTGCAAAATACCTAGGCACGATTCTAGATCCGAAACTTAGTTGGAAACTTAACATAGAGCAGCGGGTTAAGAAAGCAAGTGTAGCTTTCTATGCCTGCAGCAGAACATTCGGCAAAAAATGGGGTCTCCAGCTAAAGATGACCCTATGGATGTACACAGCCATTGTGCGTTCAATTCTTACCCATGGCGCCATAGTATAGTGGTCCGACATAAAACAGAATCAAAAAAGTACAAAGATTGGTGTGTGTAGGCATCACAGGAGCATTAAGATCTTGCCCAACAGATGTTCTAAGTGTGATCCTGCATCTGATCCGGCTTGAACTTCATATTCAATTTTCAACTATATGAGCGCCGTTCAGCTCAGGGAAATTGGGTGCTGGACAGCAAAGCCATGTGGCCACTGTAAGGTCCTGGAGACGATACCAAGGACTCCCATGCTCGACTTCAGCAAACGTTTTTCATTAAAGTTCCTTACCAGAGCAGAATGGAAGAACGGAGTGGTAATCAATGATTTTGATATCTGTATATATACGGATGGTGAAAAAATGGACTGCGGAGTCCAACTGCTAGTGTGTTTTCAAAGCAGGTATCTTTTCTAATAGCCAAGCCGCAATCAGTCGGTTACCATATCCGCAAAACTGGTAGAGCAATGCCGGTTTGAGATAAATGAACAAGCATCCATTCTCATTTTGGTCCCAGAACACAGTAATTATACGAGCTAGCAGACGAGCTGGCCAGGCGAGGATCAGCCCTTAACGGCTCACTAGCGGAAAGAGTCAATATTCGTCTTTAAGGGTAATTTACATCTTCACTTCCTCCAGCTAGTCAATCTCGGGTAGAAAAACCTTACCAGTTCAGTTGTACCATATCAAGAAAGACATGGCCCAGCTTCAACCGACCTAAATCAAACGAGCTGATCATGCAGATCAAGGCATGATATTGCCAGAATTGTAGCCATTATTGTTGGCCACTGGCCTATAGGGGACCACCCGGCCAAGCTTGGCATTCCTCACAACACTTTCTGTCGCAGCTCCAAGGACAGTAATGAGAGGGAAACTCTTTTCCACTTTCTTTGCAGTTGTCCTGCCCTAGAAAGGACCAGACAACGCACGTAAGGTAAACCCTTCTTTGACGATTTCAGATAGCCTCTAAACGGATTGTAGAACTAATCCTGTTTCTGAAGTCCGCGGGCTGGATTTAATCATATCCTTCTATCTCCAATAACACAGGGTACACGAGTTTTTTGTGGTATTAAAACGGCGCACTTAACGCTAATTAGGTTCCTTAGTGACCTTTTCGTTTGTTTGTTGTGGGTACTTGATTGTCCGTCGCAGTGGGTCAGTGTTACACATTGTCTTTGATTTGTGAATTGGAAAACATGTATCGCGGTGGTAGGTTAAGAGTGTCTAGTATGGTCTGTTCGTGTAGTCTTGTGCTTGGCACAACAGTGTGTACGAACATTTAACAATAATCTAATTAAGTTGCTGCTTACTAAAATCACTCCACGATAGCGGGCTACTATCTGCTGACTCCTTTTCGCTTCCTATAAAGTCCATTTTAAGTTTTTCGATTTCATTTTTAAACTTAATTGGAGGTTCTTGTGATATCCGACGATAATTACGGAAGTATCTCAAAGCTTTTTCAGCTTCCTTCAAAAAGAAAAAAGTGCACTTATATCTATTAATAAGTCTTTAAGAAAATGCTTACCTTAATTTTATTAATTTTCAGCAAATGTTGAGGTGTTTCTGGTAGAAAAACAAATCCGAGCAAAAATAACATTGGGAGTATAGCCAAAACCAATGGAACAACCTTATAGGGTAAATAATTGCCCAGTACAAATGCCAAGAGTATTCCGATGTTACATGACAAAACCAAATAGGAACCCATTTTTCCACGGACACTGTGTAGATTGATGGCTCTTATCTATTCAGTTATCTAATATATTTTATGCATACGAGTACCTATCTTCTGTGATCTCAGTAACGTAAATTGGTACTATGGAAAATATCCCGCCACCTGCAAATCCTCCGAAAAATCGAGACATCAAAAGATAGTTGACACTTGTTGCGAATGGTATGAGAAGCCAACTTAGCTGGAATATATGTAGTTTTTTTTTTGGAAATATTTGAGACAATTATTAAAAAAACAAAAAAACAAAAGACAGCCTTACCAATGCAGGAATCGCCACCAGTAATAGGGCAGTTTTCCTTCCGAATTTTTCTGCCAGCCATGAGAAAAATACACTTCCAACCAAACCGCCAACACACAGCATTGCACCCACCCAGGATGCTTGTTCATTTGTCATTGGTCCTTGCTCAAATGGAGTCTCATGCTCTGATTTAAGAATGAGAAAACTCGCTGAAGGCCATCCACAAAAGGCTCCATAAGACACAGATACTATGTTTACTATTGAAAAAAAATATTAGAAGGGTATATTAAGTTTGTATACTTTCTCAAAGTATCTTGCATAATAATTTTCTCGGGAAAATGCAATTTATTGAAAATGTTGACTTCTACTTGCAGACATCTTTCACAATTATCTTTAAGCTTCTTAGTGAGGAACACAGTAGCGTGAGCATCTATTAGAATGTTATGCAAAGTACGAGTATCTTCTTGTTTTTTGTAGAATAAATTTGAGAAACACGTGTTATTAACAAAACAGATACGTATAAAAGGTTGCTTTTCAAACTCAAGTTTCATGGAACCTTTAGGAAGGAAGGAATTTCCTTTCAAGTGCTCTACAAGCAGTGTAAACATTTCATCGACTGCAGTTCATTTGAATAATTTATTGGAGTATATGCACGCAATGGTTTGTTTCCTGTTGGTTTACAGGCTTCTACGATGCTCGGTCGAGGAAGGACGAACTATTCGTGTTGAAAATATTTACTTAAATATTTTACCTGGTAAATAGCAGGTTTGTTAGTGGTAAGACTACGGAATTTGATAGCCATGTAAGTTAACCTTCGTGCTAACACCATATTTTAACCCTTCGAATTAACATTTGCATCACAGGTGATGTTCACGCATTTTGTATGGGAAATTGGTTGAAAAAAGAGCACTGTTACTGTACCTATGTTAGAATTGATAAACTTTGTTTATATTATTTATTTCTAAGATTATTGAGATGAAATATTCCACTCCCAAATATTTGGTACTAACGAAATAAAACATTATTTAAAGAGTAGATTAAAGGGCAACATAAATATTAAAACAATTACCAGACATATCTAGGACCTGTCTTAGAAAATTTATGAATGTCATCTTAGGGCTAAATTACTATCCAAAAGTATGGAAAGTTTCGAAAATAATCGCTGCCAAAAAACCTAGCAAAGATGCTACAAAATCTTCCTCATACAGATCATTATGACTTCTACCGACCAAAAATACGTGCAAAAAAATTGTGTCGTAGTCTACCTTGACGATGCAAAAGCCTTCGACAGTGTATGGTACCAGAGTACTCTTATTCAAACTTAAGCCAATGCTACAGCATTAGCATCAATTCCTAAAATGTTGCCTGGACGATCGGCACATTTATGTGGAATACAACGATACAGGTGTTCCCCAAGGAAGTGTACTAGGTCCGATTCTGTATCTCCTTCATACAGCTGACATATCTAAGCTGACAGATGATACAGTTATTCTTTCTTCACAAAACTACCTACAAGCTGCTACAAACCAAGTAAAAATAAATACTGGACTAAACAACAGACTAGTTCCACAAATGGGGAATATAAATTAACGAGGAAAAACGGTTCAAGTTATATACACCATTAAATGCAACTTCAACCCACCCTAAACAGTAAGGAACTTAGTCCAACCTTTAATCAATTTTTAAGTCGGTTATCAATTTTTAATGCTAACAAGCTATACACAGCCATGTCTAGTTTCGGCAACCCTGTCAAACTCATACGTTTGTGCAGAATGTCGAAGGAGAATGCATCGAGTTCGGTAAAAGGACTGTAATAAGGCAACGCGCTGTAGTGTCAATTTCCTACTAGCTTAAGCCTGTCTACTGTATAACGAATAGAATAGGACCTAGTACACTTCTTTGGGGAACACCTACGTCAATTTCAAGTAATTCCTAGTGTTCGTCGTTGTTAGCACATAAAAGTGCCCTTAAGTTGTCTAAAGTTTGAATAAAAGTCCTCTGTGACATACTCGTACACTGTCAAATGGTTTTTGAAACGTCAAGGGGTATCACCTTTCAAAGCCTGTACAATTCACGTAAGCCGACGACATTGACATGATTGAGTACGGAAACAGAATCGGCAAAAACAAACGAAGACAAAACAAAATATATACTGTCATTAAGATAGGACACTTAATATTGACTAAATTCCACAATAGACTCCTTCAATTTCGAGGTAGTTAAGGGCTTTGTCTACCTAGGCCCCGCTATAAATTTAAACACCACACCAGCGCGTAGATCAAGTGTATAAACAATCTTGTCAACCACTGTTTCTTTCGGCTAAGAAGGTAATTGAGTGGTAGGTAAGATAACTTTATATAAGATCCTTATCAGTCCTGCTATATAGCGCAAAATCTTCGTTGCTTTACAAGAGATATTCTTCGAGTGATTTATTATCTATGTGGTATGAAGCAGCAGATACAATAAAGGACTATACCAGTTGTATATAGGCAACGATTCGGCCCGAAAGTCTTCGAATCCAGCCAGAAGACATGCTGTAAAGGAAGACTTCACCTAAGGTGACTCACACAAGTGGCTAGATATCGGGTGAGACTTTAATTTCTTGCTAATTTAATGACCCTGACAGTTTCTAGATATTAGAATCTTTAAAGTCTCACAGTAATGTTGTTCAGGATATCTTCATATCTTCATTGATAGCAACAAGGTAGCTTTAATGAGGAGCTGGATCCAGATTTGAGTATCCAAAATACTGATGGGTGGCCATGGCCATGGTAGTGTGTTCGCTTGCGACCCGAACTTTGCAGGTTCAAGCTTGGACGGGGAACAGCAACCACAGCCACCTGAGCATAAAAGAAAAACGAATAAAGTCCAAGTTTCTCCAACCACTACACCAAAAGGAGTTCTGATTTGTAGTACAATGAACTTCGTGTGAGTCTGAGTACACCGGGATTTGGAAATTTCCTTTTAGTAAAAAAAAAATTAAATCCAAAATATATCTGGTTTATATGTGTTGATTGGTAGACCGCCAGCTCGTCCTATGAATCTTGTGGTGTACAAAACGTATGCTAGCCTAAATTCCGGTCCGAATGAGGTATCTAGTAGGCTTTATTTTCCGACTATACTTTTTGAACGTTGAACATTGGTCGTTACTCTTTTCGAAGGGCTCATTCAGCTTAAATGCGGATTGCCATCACAATCAGACGTTCACTCACATGTCTGAAATTCAAAACTTCTTGGCTAAGTATAATTCTGGTGTCAAATATGCATCCAAATAAACGCTGCTTCTGTTTCCGCCAGTAGTCACCATATTATGTGCCACAGTTTTCCATATTTATTTGCACCGTCCCATTCCGTCGCACTTCTTGGATGGCGGTGATATCTGCTCTATAGCATTCTAGGTCCTCCGCTAATTGATTGGCAGCACATGTTCTATCAAGGGTCCAAACATTTTACATGCAGACCCTAAAGTCATTACGCTTATTTCGCTTGTGGAGTTGTCAAAAGATAACATAACCTTATTCGAGGCATGTGGTTTTTTTTTCGTGGTAGGGCAATTATCCCGAAGCTTAAAGCTTAACCTGGAGGGTTAAAACGCCGAAATCGACCCTGACCCAGATTTGTTCACTAAGTACTTCGAGCTGACTGGAAGTGTAGTTGCCACCGTTGATGCCATCTGGATAATTCTTCAGCTACCGTCTGGATTCAAAGAAGACTGCCTTAGTGGAAGCATTCTCTTCCGTCGTTCTTCCTTCGAAAGGGATTGAAACCCAAACTTTAGTTCAGATTCTGGGTACTAGGGGCTCACTGTCTGGAGGTGAGAAAAGAAGTTTGTAGATAGTGGATAGGGTTCCGATGACTGTGTATTGATTTTTCTCGCATACGTTTAAACCGCTAGGTTAATGTTACAATACTTAAATCCAATATTAAGCACTGCTATCGTTTCCGATGGTTATACGCCCACAATAACTAAGAAATTTTGTGAATATAATCAAATTCCCGGAAATGCAATGCATTCGGCGTTAAACAAGTTTTGAAGTATTTACAGGAACTTCGTAAATACATTGCAGCATAAGTACTCGTAGAAGAATGAATTTTTCCTCGAATTTCAATAGGGAAATTAAAATGTTCAATCACTTGACTTTCAGTTTGTGAAGTTAAAAATCTATTTTCAGTTTCCATCCACAACCGTGGATGGATTATAAACTCTGCACTCTCTACCACCATTTACCGAAATAATTCGGTGCTCCGCATTCCATAATTGATGGTTCGATGTGAGAACAATAATCCTACGAATACCCCACAATTCTGTTCTTTCCGCTCTCCTTTAGGTTAAGTTTGCACAAGAAGATTATTAAACAAAACAGCTTATTCTATAATTCAATGCAAATCCCTTTATAACTATGAATACGCTCAATGCCAAGGCCAAGTGAGTATAAAATTAGATTTTTTTTAATCTCATTGTTTAAACACGGCTTCTGTTTATTTATGCCCATACGTTTTGATTATTTTTTCATTCAAGTATGTGTACTTATAGGGATAAAGCTAACATTAGCACTTGATTTATTAAAATTTGTTATTCTAAACAATGAATAGATATTTTATCTTTATTTTACTTATGGCCATAGAAACCAAACCACGGTGGCGTGAATTCGAATGATAATAGCTTGAATAATAAGGTAATATAATAATAAAACAAAAAAAAAAAAAATAAAACTTGAAGTAGGTACGGATGAGAAGATGAGAAATTAAGGTGGGACTTTAAGACGACTGAATTCGACTATCGAACTACGACTACCTACTCCTTTGTCGAGATTTTCCTTAACTGTGGCTGAATTTCGTTGATACAAGGCATGGCTGGTCGTGGGCTTGTTGGAATAAAGCTTAGACTTCAAAAAACCCCACAGAAAAAAGTCCAACGGCCTTAAATTGCATGATCTGGGCTGCTAATTCTATTCACCAAAATAGGGAAAATACACGACCAGGAAATGACTCATGCAGTAATTGAATTGTTTACCGGGCTGCATGGCATGTGGCGCCATCTTGTTGAAACCACATTTCGTTCACATCCATATCTTGCAATTTAGGCACAACAATCTGGACGATCATGTCGCGATAGTTAGCACCATTAACTGTTATTGCCTGACAAGCCGCATTTTCAAAGAAGGTCATATAATGCCTCTAGCCTAAAATCAGCAGCATACAGTGACACGTTGTGTATGCATTTGTTTCACAACAATCACTCGTGAATTTTCTGAAGCCCAACTTCGACAGTTTTGACGATTGAGAATACGCTGTAGGGAGTTTCTCGAAATGTCCAATTCTTTACGACGGTGCCGAACTGATGTTTCTGGACTCTCAGCAATACTCTCACGAACTGCTTCGAGGTGTTGAACGACTCGTTGAAGGACGGCCAGAGTGTGTAAGATCATTAATTGATCCAGTCTCCCTGAATTTTTGAATTAATCTCTTCACAGTTGATGAAGCTAAATCACTATTTCGACCATATTTTGTACGAAAATTGTGAACTGTATCATTATTTTTAAAATATTGCTCAACAATGAAAATGCGTTGTTCTTTCGTTTAACCCTGAATTGTCAGCTGTCACGCTGATTTTTTTTTTTTTTCGTTGACAACACTTTACCGTACAAATGGCGCAAAATTCAAATCTTGAGTGGATTTCGGGACACCCTCTATCTTTTAGAGATTTTCGAAGCCTAAAATGTTGGTCATAATTCTGTTTACTACTCGACATTTTCGAGATATTCGCACTCAAAAACCATTTCCACTATTAGCTTCGGGGCAAAGTCGAATACTTTGTAGGATTGCGCACAAAATTTTAACAAATTTTAAAAAGTTGTTCATATATCTTTTATAGGTAGATTAGGACAATTACATAAGAGAAGACGAACGAAACACGTCTGCACTTCATTACCGTCAACATGCATACAGAGCGGGCAGATCCACTGAGACGGCTCTATTCCAGTTGACAGAATCCATATAAGAAGCTCTTGAAATGAAAGAGATTGTTCTCTGCGCCTTCCTAGACACCGAGGGGGCATTTGATAATACTTTCTAAAGTTTGAAGGAACCCTTTGTTACAAAGAGGTCTAAAATCAACTCAAGAATGGTGCTGCACGGCTGGGCTTAACATAAACCCGGCAAAAACTACAATAATACCATTTACAAGAAAAAGGAAACTTGAACTGAAGCCAATTCGGCTGTCGGGCACGGAACTGAAAGCAGTAAAAGAAGTGATGTGATCATGTGGAAAAAGCACACAGAAGAGATATACAAAAAAGCCACCAGTGCCATCATGATATGTAGGAGTCTAGCGGGTAAGTCTTGAGGACTTAATCCGAGCATTCTAAGACGGATGTATATCACCATTGCTAGACCAATGATCACATATGGAGCAAACGAACTAGTCTAGCCACAATGAGGGAGACACTCACTAAAGCAAAGACTTGCTTGCCTCTGTATTACGAGTACCATAAGACAATGTCCAACTGCTGCCATGGAAGTATTCCTGGAACTAAATACCCTTCATATTGTACTTGAGCAAAATGCAAAGCTAACGGACGATCCTAAGGATGGCAAAAGAGGGCATCGGGAGGTCGAAATGCAACAATTCAAAAGAATATGATGTACTACTCAAGAAACTCCCCCTTCTAGCAACTCCTAGGGACGATAGTATCAGGAAAATTAACTTTGATAGAAAGTTCCGTACGAAGCTGAGTAACAAGAAGGTTTGGTGGAGCAATGAATCCATAACATACGGATTAAGTAACCACACTATAAACTGGTATACAGACGGCTAGTACTCTTTCCAGCTGAAATATATGCTATAGATAGATGTGTTCAATCCAATCTCGATAGAAGACACAAAAATGCGACATAGCAATATTGACAGACAGTCAAACAGCTATTAAGGCACTTGACTCCGATGTCATTAAATCAAAACTTGCATGGGAATGCCAATACAAACTTATTGAATTGTTTAGTAGTAACAAGGTAACCCTCTATTAAATACCTGGTCACCTGGAATAGAGGGCAATGAAACAGCAGACTCCTTGGCAAGATAAGAAGCAGCAGAATACTTCATTGGACCTGAACCATTCTGCGGAATAGAAAATCACACCATACGCGAAGAATTCAGGAAGATGGAGAAAGAAAACGGGGAAAAGCTGGATTAATACTCCAGGTCTGAGGCAAGCTAAGAAACTTCTGGGACACTACAACCGGAAGAGATTCGAAGCGTGAATCTGCCTTAATAAGAATAACCTACGTATCCTAACAGGCCTTGCAAATTCTGAAATGAGTCTAGTGAGACTCTAGAACATCTTCTGGAGTCTTGTGGGGCACAGACCTACAAAAGATTGTTTGGGCAAGTACCAACTATCAGATAAAGATATGCCAACCATAGACACACTTCTTATTCTCAGATTCCTAAGACAAACCGGATTTGAGAGGTGCTCAAGGGCGAACTATCCTTGTCAAGGCAAAGAAAGAGTGTTTGACCCTCGATAACAATTCTGATGGAAACTTTAATGAGGGAATAAACCTCTCCTAGGTATTAGCAGGGGGCTCAATAGACCATTAGGTCGAAGGGCAAGATAACCCTACACAAATAAAAATAATCTTTTAGATTTCAAAAACCTAAGGTTTCGGTCGTAAGTATTTTTTTGTACGACCCACAGTTTTATAGATATTTACACTTGAACTTCTTCCTGAGTCTTGAGTTTTCGATACACGTTCCTTTGATAGTCTTAAATTAAATTAAAAAAAGTCCTCTAAAATCTGAGTTCGGATCGTTAATTATCTCTGAAAATGTTAGGATCTGACCAAAGAATGTGTACACCAAATTGAAACTCGTTCGATTATTCTGAACATAACTTCAATATTCTTTGTAAAAATGTTGGTAATAATAAGTACATAATACCTATAACGGAACAGTTTGAAAATCTTTAAATAGGAGAGCGTAAAAAATATCAGTTTAATTGGTTCGGGAAATCTATTTGATTATCAGTTGTACGTTGCGGCAAATTTGATTGAAATTTGTTTTTCTTATCTCATGCCAATTTCCACTTATATTACAGAATTCCAATCCAATTACACACATAATGTAGTTGCACAACAAATGTAATTTACAATATTATGAGCGTTAAAATTTATAGGTCAGTTAGTAATTTGTTTACACAATATTCTACAAAATATACAAAGTAGTTGCAGAATAAATCAGTTATGTAAACGGTGATTCAATTGGAGGTATCAATTTAAATTTGAAATAAAGTACAGTCGTTTTCTGCTGATATTTTATGTCAATATACTCGTAATGCTGAGACATTGATATTAAACTTAAAAAATTCTATCGACCAAACGGGCTACACGGCTGATCTTGAAGATTCATTACTTTTCGACATAAATCCTGCGGTAGCTTATAAATAATGCATCCAATCTCGTCTTATTGAAATCACATATCTTCCACATCAATATCGTTTAATAGGTGCCAACAGTAATTTGTTATTTAATACAGATGGTTCTGGCGAATTTTCGAAAAAGTACGGCCCAATCACGCAGCCGGCCGTTGCCCCAAAATCCGTAGCAAACAGTGAAAGTGAGATTGTTTACGTAGCCATCCAGTTGAAAGTGAGCCTCATACGAATAAATGAAGATGATTTTGTTTGAAAAATCAGCAACAACTTGGTGGTTCTCTAACACCCATTCAAAGAATTCACGACGCTGTTCATGTTGTGGTGGCTTCAATTCCTGATTCTGTTGTATCTGTAGGCATGCATACGAGTATCTTTCGTTCAAATACGCTGAGTGGAGCTGTATTAAGGCTCAATTTCTGGGAACGATGAAGAATGGATTTTGATGGATTATAACGAACACTGTCACTCACTGCGGCACTATTTTCACGTGATCAGTCACCATGAGGACGCACTGGGCTTTGTACATCCTACACTGACCCGAATTGTTTGTTAATTTCTTAACCGCGGCACAAAATGAACGGTTTTGTATGAGTATACCGACATTATTTTGCGAATCGTGCTGGTAAAATGTTCCCCATTCGGCAATAAGTTTTAACAATTAAAATGCATAGTTTCCTCGTATACTGCTCATAATTAGAAATGTCAATGCTTAGTACTCACAGATGTCAAATATTAGTGGTACTTGTCTTTGACAGATCCACAGAACTACCATATTTAAATTGCAATATGCAATTGAATCACCCTTTAATTCCAATGAATCGATTTTTATCTATGTATCGCAAATTATACATAAGAAGCAATAACTGCCACATATAATTTTTAATGCGGAAAAGTTATCTAAAACTAACCTAGAAATAAGTTATGAAAAAGTTACACAAAAAAAAGTTGTAGAAGACGTACAATTAAAAATCACCCAACCTTATCTATATCCTCTCCATTCAATATCTGACTTAGCTCAAGACCAAAATTTTATCAAAATCCGTTAAGTAGTTCTTGAATTAGATGTGTGAGAAGGATGATTCGAAGATTTTCAAAACTCCTTTATCTTACCTCTACTTGATCGAATTTCGATTATTTTCAGAAGAGACAACTACTGTAGCAATCTCAGCTTACAAGCCGTATTTCATCAAAATCTGTTTAAACGTTTTTGAGTTAAGAGGCCAATAAATGTGATTTAATTATTTTTGCACCACTCCCTGTCACATCTTACCTGCATTTCATTTGATTTTGATAATTTGTTGAGGAAACTACACACTTACATAACAGAAAAAACACAGAAAAAAATGTTATTAAAATTTCTTCAGTGGTTCTAGAGCGAGCCTGAGAACAAGCAGACAGGTAGACATGAAACAAAATATGTTTATTCTGATCTGACCCTTACAAATGCCTTCATATATAAAAAGTTATTCAATTAATGGTTGGATTTTACAACCCTACCATATGGCGTCTGTCAAATCCACCTGTCATCCATAGTGACAGGTAGTTACACAACTCTTCGATTTAAGAACGGATTTTTAGAACAAAATTATTTTCAGCGATGAGGCCCATTTCTTACTTGGCATCTGCGTAAATAAACAAAATTGCAGAACTTGGGATTCCGAGAATACAAATGTATCGTCGAGAGGCTATTACTTCAACCACGGGTGACAGTTTGGTATGCGGTGTGGACCGGTGACGTGATCGGGCTGTATTTTTTTTTTAAACAACGAAGGCACCACTGATACAGTGAATTCTCTGCGCTATGGTCAAATGATAACCAACTGTTTTTTCCCTTAGATTGAAGACATTGATTGATGTGGGTGACATGTGATTCCAACAGGATTGGGCTACGTGCCACACAACAGAGGCAAATTTAGCTGTATTGCCGGAAAGTTCCCCGGCTGTTTAATTTCGAGGTTTGGCGACATCAATTGACCACCAAAATCATGTGGACTTCTCTTTGTGGGGCTATGCTAAAGATCTTGCCTATGCAGACAATCCTCAAACTTTGGAGCACTTAAAAACCAACACTCAAAGCCGCAATACAGCCAAAAATGTGCCGAAAAGACATCAAAAATTACCTCACAAGAATAAAAGTTTGCAATAACTCTCGTGACGGCCATTTAACCGATGTTGTATTCCATATATAATGGCATATCCTAAAGTAAAAAATGTATTACCCTGTACTTATTTTCTCTGGATTAATGAGGAAAGTCAAACTAGGCTAAAGTTGAAATAATTGAACGGAGTACTAAGCCCCGTGAACATTTTCTAAATCGGGACTTTGATCAAACTTGTCATTATTATAATAAAGAAATTCGAAGAAGTGGGTCTCTCAGTTCTGCATGTCTCTCTGTCTATATGTAATACAGGGTGTCCGGTGGCAGATTTATGTATTTAAACGTGAATAAAACAAAAACTATGAGACTATGAGACTATTACGAGTACTTAGTTTAACATAAAGAGAAAGAATGCGGATTCTATTTTTTTTTTTTAAATGATATCGTCCGAATACCGTCCATTTAGTGACACATACTGTCACTGGAAGCGGACCACCGTGTTTCGTGAAACATACTGCACCCTGCTGGGTTGGATGTCCTGAATTTTACAGAGGATATTTTCCTTCAGCTCCGTGACAGAACGCGGGTTATTAGTGTAGACTTTTCTTGCGAGAAATCCGTACCATAGAAAAAAATCGATGAAGGTTAAGTCTGGAGACATCGGTGGCCACAGGACGTCTCCAAAGAGGCTGATTAGTTTTCGTGGGAAATGTTCACGCAGCAAATTCATGGAGGTTCTAGCAGTATATGGAGTCGCTCCATCTTGTTGAAACTACGCGTGTGACGATTAAGATGGATTACGAGTAGGTAATCAAATTAGGTAAAAAATAATTTGTGATTATTTAAAAACATAAATTTTCCACCGGGACACCTTGTATATGCAGGAACATATAAAATAATAAAAGTTTTTTCCAAAATAAAACACAAATTAATTCTAACTAAATCTAAGTGGTTTTCAAATGAACGGAAATAGGTGCACACAAAATCATGAACTTCTAAACGGATTTCAATGAAATTTTGCTCACAGCCTTAGACAGTCACAATGCACAATGGGCTTCTTTTTTTGTTGACAGCCACTTCAACCTAGACAGTCACGTTAGTAGTGCGAGTTGAAAATAATTGAAATCGAATGAAATAATGGTATGATATGGAGAGGGACTTCAAACATACGCCTAACTCAAGATCTACTGGACATGATGAAATTTTAGTTTTGAGTTACGTGCGATGAGTATATGGGGTAAGATATGGTGGGGTAACTTTTCAACCCACCTATTCCATGCCAGAAGATTTGTTGTAGATTTTGTATTACTTCCTTATAAATTTACATTTCCATGGATTGTTCAAGAATTTTTTTTAATCTAATGTGTCCCCAGATTGGGTGATACACAGTAAAATTGCATTTCCGTTTTTATTCTGAAACTTCAGCATTGGCATGGAGAAAACAAAAATCGTGACTGACTTCAGACTTTATACAAAGTTGAAACTGGAAGACTGGTATCCGACTTGATCTACTTTATTTTTATTTGCAACTTTAATAGCAATTACAGTCAGCAATATTTCGTTTCAAATTTCCAACGAAAGCCAAACAGTTCGCAAATAATCTAAATTATAAATGAAATGATGACCTTCAAAGTATTACCTACCATACGCATGCTTATTAGCAATACGGGATGTTAAGCCCTGGACACCTCAAAAGTGTTTGATCCATAGTGGCGTACCTCAGGGATCTATGCTTTCGCCAACACTATTTCTACTGCAAGTAATTGAGTGTCAATTTTATTTCCACATTCTGATCTTATCTAGAGCTTGCAACTTATACCCCCAGATTATTTTTAAATTTTATTTTGAAATAAAAAGAAGCAGAAAGCTATTAAATATTCCAGAATATTTAATTTTAAAGTACAACAATGGATGCTGGGGAGGAGCTATGGTAAACTATTCACCTGCTCTCTGTCGTGATCAAATAGTTTTCTTGGGGTACATTTTGTCCCCAAAAGCTCCCACCAAAAATATTTCTTAATAATTTTTTTTCTAATTATTTTTGATTCCAAACTGCTATGCTTGTGAAAAATTTCAACTCTGTAGCTCAGACGGACAAATAGACAGACGTACAGACATACAGACGGATAGACGGATACACGGACAGACGGACACATGGACAGGTAAACTGAAAGACAGATGGACAAACAGACATCGTGTGGAAGACATGGAATACTCAAAATGGTGCCATAACTGGCGTATAATTTTAGTTTGATATCTTTGAACGAAAAGTTTCTAAACCAGTGCTATTAAGGTTTAAACATCCAATTCTTAGTAAACAACAAAATTAAACCGGAATATTTTAAACTGTCTATTATGCATTATTGACATTAAGAAGCACAATGATACCCCACTTGACCAGATAAAGATTTTTTTTCCGGCACTTGTTATATTTTTTCCAATTAAACTAAAATTTTATATAATTCACTTACTCCAGTATTGATAAAGTTTGAGGTGGTTAGACAACACATATTTATAAGTTTCTATTCAAATGCCAATTTAATCTACAAAAATTAGTTGCTCTAAATTAAGAACAATTACGGCGCTCTTCAAAGAAAATTCGTCACATTTTGCAACATAGCATGGTTTGAGGTTCACTTTGAAGAAAATTAAATGTCCTCGTTAGCCAACTATATATTACGTATAGCCGTACGTCACAGTAGGCAACGTTACGGTGTGTAATTAAAAGCTAGTAGTCATAAATATAAATAAATTCTCACTATACTAACCGCATATTGCAGCATAGTACTGGTACTTCACTGTATTTACACTCATTTTTCTAGTAAAACTAGTTTTATCCTACAATATGTACTTCTTATAATAATCACTATAATGATATCACATCGAAAAGAAGCCAGATTTGATTGTTCCTGCACTTCCCGACCGTCCGAACTTAAACAGTCGCGTATTAATTTTGAGTGTCACGCTTTTAAGACTAAAATTTGAGCGGGCTGTTCTAAATCGGTTTAAATCCGGTGGCAGATATTTACAGCGCGATTGTTCAAACAATGATAAGAGCTTATAGCATACGAGTACAGCTACTAATTTCATTGACGCGGAATAGAGGCGGCTGGAGAGATGATGAATACGACATGCCATTAGAATGCCATGGATATGGGTAGACCTGTGTGGGTGGGTGGGATTTGTTGCACTGTGATTGTTTTAAAATTTTTAATTAATTGCTGCTTTATTTTACTTTGGCTAATCCACTTGACTAGAAGAGTAAGAGATAAAGAGTTTTCTTTTTTTGTTTTGGGTTATTTTTATATATTTTTTAATCGCTATGCAAATTAGGGGGTGATGTTGTCCTTTATTTAGAAGTGTGAGAGGCACACTAAAAATAAATTATTATAGCGAAAATGGAGAATCCGTAGCATAAAAGCCAAGTGACAGTTTTTTGTCAGACGGTATTATTCAAAATTTATAATTTTCTTGGGATTATTCCCAGGAGTATATTGCGACTTAAAACTAGAAAAGTATTTTATGTGGTGTCTGAGGAAATTTCGCAGCAGAAACAATTTAAGATTGTATGTAACTTGCGATGCCCCATTTTACTTCGTATGTAGGTTGTACATTGCGACAAGCATCCTACATTTTGTTAAAACAACATTGTGAGGTTTTTTTTTTAGGATTATCTAATTTACTAGGATTTGAGGATTGGTTGTACAGCGAGGTTCGCGAAGTATAGCGTATCGCTCATGATGAGTTGAGTTTTAGGAACCGATTTTCTCCCACATAAAGGGTGTATAGAGCACACGCTTGTTTGCCCAGATTCCTTTGCTTAAAGATGTTGAGGACAGACTGAGAAGTGATTGTTCGAGCAAATTCGTCCAGATAACTTGCGAGGATTTTTATTTTGCTTTTTATTGTCGTTGCTCATGATTCACAGTATTTTTTTTCCGTCCTCCTGATGTCATCATCACGATCAAATTGCATTTTTCAGCCATATGACTGCCCTACTGAAAGTGTTATGCCTTCGCAGTAGAGTTGACTTAGCTTTCGCAATTAATCGACTTTTTTATTTATTTCATGCGAAATAATTAGATGATTGTTGACATCAGGATTTGAACCTTGAACCAACAGCGTGACAAGCGATGATGTTACCACTACACCACGGCCAACCTCAAACTTGCCCTTATAAAGGTGTCGCAAAATTCACGCAAGATTTTAATTTTGCGCCATTTGTACGCCATTTGTATGGTAAGTGTTGCCAACGAAAAAAAAAAAAACAGCGTGACAGCTGACAGTTCAGAGTTATTAAAAATGGAGTGCTACACGAAAGAACAACGCGTTTTCTTTGTTGAGCAATATTTTAAAAATAATAAAGGTTTGGCAGCTACAATTTCGCAATTTTCGTACAAAATATGATAGGAATAATGATTTAAAAATTTAGGGAGACTGGATTAATTGGTGATCGTAGACACTCTGGCCGTCCTTCAACGAGTCGTTCAACACAAAATATCGAAGCAGTTCGTGAGAGTATTGCTGAGAGTCCAGGAACATCAATTCGGCACCGTCGTAAGGAATTGGACATTTCGAGAAGCTCCCTACAGCGTATTCGCAATCGTCAAAACTGTCGAATTTGGGGTTCAGAAAATTCACGAGTGATTGTTGAGAAACAAATGTACCCACAACGTGACACTGTATGATGCTAATTTTAGGCTAGAGGCATCATATGACCTTCTTTGAAAATGCGGCTGGTTAGGCAATAGCAGTAATCCAGTTTTTTGTGCCTAAATTGTAAGATATGGATGTGGATGACATGTGGTTTCAACAAGACTGCTATACAGTCCGAGAAATAATTCAATTACTGCATGAGTCATTTCCTGGTAGCGTAATTTCCCATTTTGGTGATCAGAATTGGCCGCCCAGATCATGCGATCTAACTCCGTTGGACTTTTTCCTTTGGGGTTTTTTGAAGTCTAAGCTTTCTGTCAACAAGCCCATGACTACCCACGTCTTGAAGGAGCAAATTGAGCACTGTTTCAACGAAATTTAGCCACATTTATGCAAAACGGTCATGAAAAATTTCGACAAAAGAGTGCGTATGTGCCAGCAAAGCCATTTGCCCGATATGCTATTCTATTCATAACCCTGTGCTGTATACTTTATGAATCAATAAAACATTTACAATTTTTATTTTTACTTCTTGTGTGAATTTTGGGTCACCCTTTAGGTGCAAGTAATAAAACCCTGTGTTGTGTTTTGAACGTACTCGTACCTACAACTGAAGGCTGAGCATCTCGTAATGTGGTTATAATGAGTTCATTCTTTTTTTCCAACTGCTTCGTAAGTCTAGAGTCAACTTTTATCCCGCTCAGAACTGGATTTGGTTTTAATCTGAGCCAGGAAGGAATTGTAGTCGAATTTTCACGAATGGGTCCATACTTCTCGTTAGGCGAACATGCATCGGTCTTTCAAGCGAAGACTTACGCTAGGCTAATGGCTATGAAAGGTATTTTAGGAAATAAATGGAAAAGACGGAATGTCTGCGTCTATAGCGACAGCCAAGCTACGCTTAAGGTCTTGCTCATTCCCATAATCGCTTCCAAAATAATTTGAGAATGCAAGAGCTTACTGAATTCGGTGGCAAGGTTGAACTCACTGAGTTTTGTCTGGGACCCAAGTCATGATGGGATTACTGCAAATACAAGGCTCGGAGGAGGACTTCTCAGGATCTGAATTTGCGTTGGGTTTACTCGGTCAGAGCATTCGTTAACGGTTGGATTTCTTAGGAACGTAATCGTATTTCCAAAATGTAGGTAGACTAAATTGTGGGAAATCCGCGGCATTCTTGCTGTCCCTCAGTAGAAAAGACTGCCGACAATTTACTGGCATTCTTATGGGATGGAATGGATCTGAGGTCTCTATTCCAAACATTCTTTTTCAAATACTTAAAGCTCAACCCCTAGGACTGAACTACAAATTTGAAGAACCACTCGGGTGTTAAGAATATCTTAAATTATTTTCCTTCTGGAAGTGAACCGTAGACCGTTTTGTTCTTAGTGTTGCGCACGGAAACAAGTTGGGCCATGCACATTAAAATTTTGGAGTTCAAAATATTGGAGAATTTTCTGCTATTTAATTACTTTACAAATGGGTTAAACTGTGGACTATTCAATTTGGCGGACAATCCACAACTGAAACTAAAGGGAGGCTAACTACACCTACAACTGATTATATTGTCAATATTTATAGGTCATTATACGGCTCTCAATTACCATGAAATAAATCTTGTTGGATTACCAGTTTGGATGAAGAGATAATGCAATTAAGTTGACCTTATGCTCATTTAGAGCATAGACTGATCAACATTGGATATATAACCGAACAGTTTTAACCGCTTTCCGAAGAGCAAAATAATTTGTTGTAGAGTACTTAAATAGCCAAATATGTTGTAATATCCGGAACTCCTATGCCGGTGGTCCAGCTTGACCCAAGTTACGGAAATGGTGAAAGGGAAACGATATCTGTCTGACCGATAGTATGTCACAGGCGTGTAATTTTTGAACCTCAAATTCTCCGCAAAACTAGTGTGTGGTGAACTGACAGTAATCGGAAAAAAAAATATTTTTTTTGGAACACTTTTGCACCTTTCATATAAATAAAAGGTTCAACATGATTGTTGAATAATAAAAAACTCAACACCATGATAAAAGCACTAAGAGTTTTGTTCTCATACTGAGATGACATGCTACCTTAAGCTTTTCCAAGAATACACCTGTTTCGGCTTTGCCATTCGTCATGGATCTATCCGTGGAGATAGCTATTTTTCCTATTTTCTTATCCCGAAGTGATACATCTTCGTTTAGAGTTTTGTGGTAACCTGCGCTCTCCCATCCGTAGGCATATTCAGTGTCTTTATTTCGTTTTTCACGGGTGATAAGTTCCTTCTACATACGCAGGTGGTGGTGCGCCAATGCCATTTAGCATCTCGGTGCAGACGATACTCGTACTCTGGGGATGTCATCGCCTACATTCTATGGCTGACCTTGGCGATATTACCCACCATCACATATACTGCCTTCCGAATCATCTTTCAATTACATAAATCCAAGTTAGTCCTTCAGATACTTAACTATCCAGGATACCTCGATTTCTGTTTCAAAAATCCTCAATGCTCAGTGTTATAACTATAATACCTTTCCTCTTTCAAGTAAAAATGATGACACTTGTCTTTTCCGCATTAAGAAAAAAATACTGTTCCTGAAACCACTGCTCCCACCCCTTTGAAGTGCATGATGTTTGCAGTGACGTCCATGATTTTTGATTGCTCGCCATTATTGCTATACATACATATATGTATGTGTGAAGGCCCGTTTTTTCAAGTCTGTCTAGAAGAGAGTCCACCAATAGTGATATTGCACACAGTCTATGATATAGCATCAGTGTGAGAATAACCTGAGTTCATTCTAGCCCTAAATTTCATATTTTCGAAGCCTTCCTCAGGATCGTATTTGTATACTCCAAAATCTCAAACCCTTTCCTTATCACCGAGCCTTCCTCTTTCCTTTTCACATGGCACTATCTTTTTCAACCCGATCTTTGGAGCTTCTAGTGCCCGTCGTCGAGTCGACGATATAACGCCTATTTCGTCTTCGGGATCATCTCATCAAAGTGATAATTCAAAGTTAGTCTGGCATCCAGTTAGATACTTAACCATTATTTCAGTTTCAAAAAGTGTCAAGGATTGAAACTATATTTTTGGATACTCTCTCATTAAGGCATTCTAGAAATACTTTTAGATAATTTGCCCCATCTCTTGGATCCCTTATCAATTTTAATTTTTTTCTTCCTTTTATAGGTAGAATGTCAAAGGAAATGACTCTGAGAGTGTTAACACCGGCCCCGCTCTCATAATCACAAGGTATATCAAACTACGTCAGTGCAATAGCATAAACTTCATTCCTAGCCTAACCACAACACAAGACGCAAGTCTATCTGCGGATCGCACACAGTGGAATGTGGATAGTCGAATGTGGATTCAAAGTGCTATATCAATCTTATCTTCGACAAAGCATCTTGCCACCGAGGTGATTCTCTTTACAACAAGGAGGAAATTGACTGGTCTGACTCAGCCAGTGCTAAAAGGCATCACTATCGAACTCTTCAAGGAAGCGAAATATTTAGGAGTAATCTTAGATAGCAAACATCTTTTGACGAAACATGTCGAGCTGAAAACTTCCAAAACTCTGTCAGTCTTTCGGCAATGCAAAAGTGTTTTCGGCAACACATGACACTTGTCGCCAAGGAAAGTGTTTTGGATCTACATAGCAATGATAAGACCCTTCCTCTCATATGCGTCAGTTGTTTGGTGGAATAAGCTCTCACGTAAATACCTTACTGCTGCTTTCGCCAAACTCCAAAGAACGGTCTCTCTCAGCTGCTTGGGAGCTTTCCCCAGTACGCCTGGTTCTGCTTTAGACACCTTCATGAATTTTCCCCCCTTGATATTTATATCATGAGCCATATTCCGTTTAAAAAGAAGTGGTTTCTGGCACGATTCGCACTGGAGTTTTAATGACGTTGCACGACGATTATCCTTATTGGACAGGGGTCTGGTGCTGGTATTTTCGTGGAATGCGACAACATTAGGTTTCACTTCTCATTGGGAAAACACACATCTGTTTTCCAGGCAAAAATATATGCTATCCTAATGGTTGCGGACTATATTATGAAGAACAGGTGGAAGGGGAGAAGTATCTGCGTCTGTAGTGACAGTCAGGCTGCGCTTAAGGCCTTGCTCAATCCTTTAACTACTTCCAAAATAATTCGAGAATGCAAAACATCCTTGAATTCGGTCGGAAGGCTGAACTCACTGAATCTTGTTTGGGACCCACGACACAAAGGGATAACAGGAAATATGACATCTGACGAGCTCAGGCAAGGCTTAGAAGAGAATTTCTCAGGACCTCGGGTTTGCCAGTATCCTCGGTTAGGGCTTCCATTGACAACTGCGTTTTCAGTGAACACAATCGAAGGTGGCATGAAAAGACTGCAGACAACTTACTGGCGTTCTTACGGACCACTTTGCCTTTGCCAAGCATCTCCATGTACTAAGTTTGAGCACTACCCCTATCTGCGACTCCTGTGGAGAGGGCGATGACACTGCGGAACACTTCCTATGTGAGGTGCTGATGTAGTGAGTGCTGATAACCTAATCTCTTCATCACTGAAGCGTCTACTCGTCTTTTTACAAAAGTCGAAAAAAAAACATTAAAATAGTGTTCTCTGCTTGGTTGTACAATGGACCTGTTTTTGAGTCTGAGTGCTCCAGTAGGGTGTACCCGGCCCGACAAAAAAAAAAAGAAAAAAAAAGCATCTTGCCATCATTGTTTATGCCATCTTACTCTGAAGAAATTTAAATTGGCATGCTCTAAGTCTGTTCGGGTATGGATCGGTCGGTCTCTAAACTCTCTTGTGAATTTAGCTTCATTGAAAAGTTTTTTGTTGACTTTATCTGTAGACTGGACAAGGTTGTGTCAAAGAAGTCTTGTTCATTTGGAGATGTGATGTGCTGACATGGTCAAGTCAACTAAATCAAAAAGGCCAACCGATAAGCACCTACCTTCTAGCTGAAATAATTTCGGGGAAGCTGCTTTCATAGCTTATGTCTGAGTTCAAAGTCCGATAAGTGTCTGCTCAAATCAAATCAAAATGACGGTGGATATGTTCTCGTATGTGTATCGCACAATTAAACTTTCAAATAAATCAAATTTATGACGTCATATTCTGTAAACCATAGTCATTCAATTTAAAGACAAAAACTCTCACTATCCACTTAGTCGACGCGGAAGCGGATAGATCTTAGACGTTCTTGTGCACATTGCATAACATAAAATCAGCAGCTTGAGTGACAATTATGAGCATCTGTTAATTAAATAAAGTGGATTATAAATACTATATTACTTAACTTCAACCTTGCACCACTTGCTTATGATTTTAATGAACGTCTCGGATCACTCGTCGCAACAGACGCACTCATCATACGGAAGATGTAGTTATAAAGTTTTAATGACTGCGCATCTTGTTATCTTTCATTAAAATACGCGTATCTTATTGTTGATAATTACTCCTTTTTTATCATATTATTTATATGCTCTGCATAAAATGCTAGGCGCGGTTGTAAAATCGAGATGAAATGTTTAGAATCAAGTAAAATACCTACGAATACAGGGTGTTTAAGTTTAAGAAAACAACTGAATCGAGTAAACAAAAATTGTATGCCATGTGAGAACGGGAATTGCACCCTCTAAGCTGGTACCGTTAGTTGAAAATATAAGACTTAGAGGATACGGAAATAGATTTTTGTTATTCCCAACTCAGCGAGTTTAAAGTACCAATGATCACATTCTTCGATCACATGCCCCTCGAGGCTACTTTTAATATTTCTTCTCTTTCTAAGGCGGGGAATCTTTCGCAACTGGAACTACTGCCAAAACTGGCATGGAAAGATGGATTTCGACATTAGGTATATTGAGCGAATCCAATATTCCCACCAGTCCCGAAACTCTAACAGAAATAATAAAAAGAGCAACGTCCATTGGGGAATAATAGCCAAGTGAAAAAGCAAAAGTGGTTTGATAAAGATTGCATGAGAGCCAGACATGCTTCTTTCGGGTTTCTTAGATTACTTCTATCAAGCAATTCCATTTCATTTAAGCTTCTCTACGCGGTGGCTAACAAATACTTTAAACAGCTTTGCTTATCGAAAAAACAGGCAGACGTCCAGTGAAACGTAGACTTACTAAATGGAGCGAAATCGACTGTAGAATTCTGGAAAGCCGTGAAGCTCATAAAAAGAAAGAGAAATTTAATCGTCCCCGGCTTACAAGCACATATGCTGATCATTTCAGCCACCTCCTCAACACAACACTTATATCCCCATCGTTTCAATATGTAGCCCCTTCGATTCTTGATGAATTCTTAGATACTCCTATCACATTAAACGAAGTCCAAAATGCAATTAAGAAGGCTAAAATTAATAAAGCTTCAGGAGGGGACCTTGTGAATTTCGAATTTTTACAAGAATTGCACCTCGGGATTTCTAACAGAACTTACATCTGAATTTAATCGAATCTTTAATTCTGCGGATGTCCCAGGAAGCTTTCGCAAAGCTATAAATATACCCGACCCAGCTAATTACACGGGAATATCATTCCTGAACGCATCGACTAAGTTTCTATAAGGTCTACAAAATCGGATTTTCAACAAAAGTCATAAACGTTTTATGAACAAAATACGGCGTGCATCTGGGATGGGATCCACTGTGAGTTCCAAACAATGGGTCTAAAACAAGGGTGCATCCTTATCACATTGCTGTTTATTTTATATGACATTGCAGATGACATTAAAGGAGGAATAGAGATAAGCAGAACGAAAATTCCGGCACTGTTAGTTGCAGATGACATGGCTCTCCTCGCGGATACTATTGAAGGTATGCAGCTGATGATACGCAGATTGGAAAACTACTGCAAAACTTGAAATTTGTCCCTTAACCTAGCAAAGTCGAAAATGATGATTTTCAGAGAAGGCGGGGGCAGGTACTGCCAAAGATTAAAAGTGGACGTATCAATTGATGGTGATCAAATTGAAGTTGTACGGGAATACAACTACTTAGGAGTTTTGATAGCATCAAACCTTAACATCCAAACCAGCAGAACCAAAGCGAGCAGTTGGTTCAGTTTGAGGAAGTTGCCTAATAAACAAAAGCATATCACACAGCGCGAAGCATCTACAATTATTCTTTACGGAGCACAAGTATGGGGGTACCGTCCATTTGAAGAGGTGGAAAAGTTTCTTCGCTATTACATAAGGAGAGCATGTAGGTGGGCGAACTACTCGGCTACTTAGAGACAGGTATAGCTCCCATGTTTTTGGATTCCCTCAAGCTCCATTTGGATTACGTGTTACGAGTCATGGCCATGAACAAGAACATACTACCAAAAATAGTTCTATCCCATATTCTATCAACCAGGGAAATTTGTGCCCAAGAGTAAAATTAGCATTTGATTGTGATTTCAATCTAGCAGTTAACCCCAATGAGCAGTTAGTATCTTTAGAGGAACAGTTTAAGACCCTGCTGGAGAAAACAGGTCATAGATTGTACTATAGATTCGTAAGAGAAACCCAAACGTCACAGCACAGATTATATTATAGTAGACTAAACCTCCATTTGCGAGATGGAACATATTTCCTAGCTGGTAAATCCTCTGACATGATGTGCACCATCTTTAAAATAAGAGGGGAACTTCAATCACTTGTATTCGAGTATACATATATACTACATCCTAGCAGTATGTCCCATTCTTCAAGAATTCTTTGGAGTACGTACCCTTGAGTTGGAGAAGGCGATAAGCATACTCAACGGCGACAAAGACTGGGATTTACTCTATATTTACACGACGAATGCCCTATGGTACAGGAATTGCATAATCGAGGAACATTTTTAAAAATAAACTTCCAATTCAAGCACAATAGGTATAAATATTTTTTTTATAAAACTCTAAATGTCAGTCTGGAAGACGGCCTTCAGCTAAACCATAAAAGACTAAAGCTAGGTTTCCACTTGTCGATTTGAAATTGACAAATAACGTATTTTTACGTCGATTAGAAAATTGGTAAGTGGAAATAATGAAAAACTGCTTGTCATTGAATTGACTAACATCACCTGTCAATAACTGACAAAGAATTTACATGACAAGTGGAAATAGCTAGTTGTCAAACAAAATTTCCCCTTGTCTTTAATTGACAGTGAAAATTAATTGGCATCATTTTCAATTGTTTATCAATCAAAAGGCACATTTTGATATACAAGGTATTTAAATTTATCTTTTCTCTAACCGGACAAATTAAATAAATAAATAATTTCCATTTGTAAAATATGAAGAAAAATGAATATTCCTTCCATATCGATAGATGCTTCAGAGGAAGGCCATGGAGAAGATAAAAAAAAAGAATTAGGACGGCATCTGTGGAATGGAGCTCAGTTGTTCTCATCCATGAAGTGGAACAATTTGAAAACATTTGGGACTCCAACTCCAAAAATTACAAAAACCTACTTAAGAAACTCGTCTTTTAATGTATCATATATAATCGGACAAGTCTCGAAGACAGTTCTATTCATACCCACTTTGCGTCTGAAAAATTTCGGCTCCATATTGCAAAGTTTTACGTAATATCCGCAAGACTCTTGGTCGAGAAACAAATGTTGGACCCAACAATTAGGTTTCTTTCTTTTCCTGCTTTCGTCGTCTTCTGCCTTCAGCTCCATTTCGGATCCGACCAACACAACAAAAGAAGCTTCCTTTTTAATTCACAATTGACAATGAAATGACTATTCCAAATTGACAGTGCTAGTGGAAATAGCTAAGTGCGAGCGAACTGACAAAGACATTTGTCAAAATTTTATTGTCAATGAACTGACAAACGTTTTTTTGCCAATAATTGACATAATTGGAAATGGACTGACAGTGGTGTCGTTTAATGACATAAACGAGAGGTGTCAAACTTTGTCAATTGAATGACATATGGAAACCCACCTTAAGAAATTGTATCTTTTTTTTTTCAATGAAATAAATAGTTTAAATAACTAACTAACCAAGAGTATCTTTGCAAATTAAATTATAATAAATCTGCAAATAATCCAAGGAAATTAAAATTTAAAATAACGGCAAGAATGAGAGCATTTTTAGTGTATCTTTACTCGAAAAATTTCACTTTTTAATATGGTTTGGCATTACTGATAAGAACGTGTTGGATATGAGCAGAATCTCCATTAAATTTAATAAAATTATATTAAAATTCATCTGTTTACTATAAACAAACCATAAATTGATATGTATTTAGAATTTAAATAAATGATTAAATTTTTAGTTCATACGAGTATTTATAATATGACACATTTTTTCAGTGACGCCTTCTAGAAGATATGAACCGCAGATACCCTTTTAGTATCTTATATCTTCCTCACCCAACCTACACACAGGCAGCTTTTTGTTTTAATTTTACGATATTTTTCAAACCCTTCGCTAATCTGGGAAAAACCAATTGCACAAGGAATGAAGGATATATTATGTTTATATTGTAAAAAAAAAATGGTATTAAGTTGATAAATGCAACTTTTATGACGCTTTTTCCAAAAAGGTCATAAAATTTACATGTTTTTTTGTCTCACTTGATTACGCTAAATCTACCTGTTACCATGTTTTAAATCAAATAAAAGGATACTTAGAGTATCTTAGAGGAGCTTAGTTCAAGAAGTAACTTCATACAATCCACAACTATGGGTAAAGGAAAGACATTAACCAAGGAGGAAATAGGCCAAATTCGAGTTTACCGGGAACAAGGAAAATCCATCCGTTTCATAGCCAGCAAGATTGGAAGAGGCGCCACTGTTGTACACAGCTTTATTAAGGACCCGGAGAAATATGGAAAAAAACTGCAAAGGAAGAGTCAGCAAAGCAACAACTTGTCAGGAAAGGCGGGCCATACTTAGAGTTGCTTCAAATTCAAGGCTATCCGTAAGTAAAATTAAGGCAGAAACTGGAGTTACAGCTAGCGGATCGACTGTTCATCGCGTGATACAGAAGGCCAGCCATATTCGCCATGAAAAAATGAAGAGGAAACCACCATTGCATGCGGTACGTAAAATCCAGCGGCTTGATTTTGCAACAAGTCACATCAGGTGGAATCGAGAGTGGCATACAAAAATTTAATTTGGACGGACCTGATGGATACAGATGTTATTTCCATGATTTGAGAAAAGAAGAAATACATCTTCAAAGGCGGCACAGCGAAGGAGGTGGTGTAATGGTATGGGGAGCAATAAGCTATTACGGAACTGTGTAGCTGAATTTCCAAAGCTCCAAAATGACGGCAATCAGTTACAAATCGATACTGGAAAGAGCTTTTCCACAGTTTTCGAAGATATTTGGTGGACAGCGATGGACTTTCCAACAAGACAATGCACCGATACATACCGCACGGACAACAAAAGCCTGAATTCAGAACCAAAATGTAAACCTACTTGCATGGCCGCCATATCCACCCAACCTGAACATCATGGAAAACGTGTGGGGTTGGCTTTCAAGAAAAGTCTACGAAGGAGGAAGGCAATATGATGAAATGGAAGAGATTATTGAAGCCATAAAACGAGCCTGGTCCGAAATTTCGCTAGATTATTTGACAGCACTCTATGAATCTCTACACAGCAGGCTACTTGAAGTGATTCAGCGATCAGGAGGTAGTACCCAATACTAAAAACTATTGCTACTCTTTGAATAAAATCAACATTTATTTATACAAACAAATTTTGTATTGTTTTTTTTACCTTTTAAGCTTCAAAAAAAAATGTAAATTGTATGACCTTTTTGGAAACAGCGTCATAAAAGTTACATTTATCAACTTAACCCCATTTTTTTTTACAATATAAACATAATATATCCTTCATTCCTTGTGCAATTGGTTTTTCTCAGATTAGCGAAGGGTTTGAAAAATATTGTAAAATTAAAACAAAAAACTGCCTGTTCGTAATCAAGTGAGACGGAGTGTATATCCCTTCTAGTGTTCGGTCTAATCCAACGACATTCAATTTATCCCTGACCAACGCTCCACAACTATTTACCCCGCCTATTGTAGTAAATGAATTAAGTTCTGACCATCTTCCTGTTATGTGTAGCATCCTAAGTACACCCGTTCGTAATAACTATTTAGTGTATGATTTTAAAAATACTAACTGGAATACATACGAGGGTGGGTCAATAAGTCCCTGAAAAATGAAATAAGGAACACTCTTTTCGGTATAAAAACATTTTATTTTTCAACATAGTCTCCTTTTAGCTCTATACACTTCACCCAACGTTTCTCCAATTTTTTGATGCTCTCCAAATAATACGATTTCTCGAGCCCCTCTTCATTCGACCCAAATTTCTTACCTCCGAGCCATTTCTTCATGTTTGGAAACAAGAAATAGTCGCGGGGGGCTAAATCTGGGAAATATGCTGGATGAGGGAGGCGTTCGTAGCCTAACTCACGCAATTTTGCCATTGCGACTGCGGGCTTGTGCGCCGGTGCGTTATCCTGGTGAAAAAGAACTTTTTTCTTCGCCAAATTCTTCAAATAGCCTTGGAATCGATCCAGCAACTCTGCGTAATATGCGCCGGTGATCGTTTTACCCTTTTCAAGGTAATCGATGTGAATAACACCGCGCGCATCCCAAAAAAATGTCGCCATGACCTTGTTTGCTGACAAACCCGCCTTGGCCTTCTTCGGCTTCGGTTCACCAGGAGAAGTCAATTGTTTTGATAGTTCCTTGGTTTCTGGTATGTTGTGGTGAATCCAGGTTTCATCCACGGTTACGAAACGGTGCAAAAACTCAGCCGAATTTTTCTGGAACATCGCCAAACACACCTTTGAAGTTGTCAAACGAATGCGTTTGTTGTCGATTGTGACCAAACGCGGCACCCATCTTGCGGAAAGCTTTTTCATGTCCAAATATTTATGTAAAATCGAAATCACTGAGCCATGTGATAAGCCTGTGGCCTCTTCAAGCTCGCGCACTTTCACTCGCCGATCCTCCATTATCAAACCATGAATTTTGTCGACCATTTCTGGTGTGGTGACCTCAATTGGGCGACCAGAATGTTCGGCGTCACTTGTACTTGAACGACCGCACCGAAATTGAGTAAACCAGTGGTGAATGGTTCCAATCGATGGTGAAGAGTCCCCATAATATTTGTCAAGCTTTTGTTTGGTTTTTTCTCGCAAAAATAGCGTTTAATGAACACTCGAAATTCACTTTTTCCATTTTAACGAAAATGCTAGTAGGCGTCTATATAAAATGGCTGCCACAACAAAACTATTTGACAGATCTGAAATTTTGGGTGCGTTCTTTTGAGATGATTCTTGACAAAAAAAAATTAAATTTAAGGTGACGACAAAATTTGTGTTAATTTTCAGGGACTTATTGACCCACCCTCGTATAAAAATACCTTAAGACTGAAACTAAGGGAAACACAAGAAGTAGATCCTGATGTTGTCAATCAAATACAAATCGACGAAGCTGTAACCGCCTTTACATCCACTGTTCGCGATAGTGTGGAGCAATCTGTTTCAAAGAAAGCCAAGTTCCACAATAGCTGTAACGTACTTCCACCTTCTATAGTACAGCTTATTAAAGCTAGGAATAGATATAGGTCCCGGTGGATAAGGACACAAAGTAGTGTCTATCTTTCAGAGACAAAATTTCTTAACGCTTTTATCAAAGAATCGATTGTAACTTTCAGGAACCAAGCTTGGAATTGTAAACTACAAGGCTTGGAAAAATCGAGTAAGCCTTTTTGGAACATAGTAAAGGTAATTAAAAGAAAACAAAATCATATTCCTGCGTTTAATATAAGTACGGTATCGCTCTTAAACTCCGAAAAGGCCATGCCTTTTTTGAAAACCACTTAACAGGTAACAGCATCATTAACAGCATCAGTGTTCAATCTGAAGTGGAGCAATCCATGAACCTTTCTCATTCACACCCTATTGAAGACAACACTGAAAGCATATCATTTAATTCTGCACTCTCTAAAAAATATCTAAATCGCCGGGTTTACGAGTAGATGATATTAAAAATCTGTTTCTGAGAAATTTACCCATAGCTGGAATTAAATTTCTGCAAGGCATTTTTAATGGCTGCACTAAACTGGGGTGTTTTCCTAAGGATTGGAAAAGAGTAAGAGCTTACTAAGTGGGTTAAGCAAATGCTTAGAAAAAATTATTAAAAAGAGAATAGTTGCTCACATTTACGTCTATAACATCTTACCGCCAGAACAGTTTGGTTTTAGGCAGCACCACAGTACGGTTCGCCAAAACCACTATATTACGAAACACATTAAAAGTAAGCTTTTGACAGGAAACAGCACGGGTTTGGTTCTACTCGACATAGAGAAGGCATTTGACACGGCCTGGCACCATGGATTACTGCATAAATTAGTCAGCTATAACTTTCCTATTCACCTGGTAAAAATAGTACCGTCCTTCTTAACTGTTCGAACGTTCGTTCTCTCGAGAGAAAAATCCTTCGTGCGAACTCTATTATGTATATCAAGGCTCGACGACTACATTGCTTGAGTCGCATTAACCAAATGGGGAGTAGCACTCCAGTTGTGAGTGTTTTTGAGTCTTGGCCTCCGAGTTCTAGACTATAGGGAAGATGGAACGTCCATTTTAAATACCAGCGATCACAGATTCCAGTAAGCTTGGTACATCAAATTGAGATCAATGCGCCCATGATCGACCAGAAAGGAAGAAATTAAGTTAGCAGTTTCCTAAGTTTAGTCTGTTGTGAAAATAGCTACATATGAAGGCAAATCAGGCTTCCAAAAAACAAATGCAGCAATAAATGGATTTTGATGAAGTTTGGTTTGTAGATTCGAACTAAGACTATGAGAAATTAATTATTGGTTTGCATTAATTAATTTATATTTTTCGTAACTGGGCTCGCAACGTTGATACTCGTACTTTACCCTACTTTGACTGCTCTGCGCCATATTTTAAGGAGATGAAATAGTCTTTGTCAATTTAGGATAGTGTGCTAATCTTCCGATCGACTAATACACTTCCACTGCCACCTTCAGCTTGGTGTAATGGAGGCTGCTCGTTTGAGATAAGTTTGGTTGAGCTCCTCTTGGCGGTAATTGGTGGAGGAAAGAGAGTCCTTTGCATAGACACAATTGGCCGTTGCGATCTTCTAGTCCAATGATCGGAAACGAAATAAGAAGTTTTATGAAACCGCTATGCAGTCTTCCACTGATAACCAGCCTCCTCGTAGTCAGTAGAAAGTGGGTGTATCTAGTTTTTAATCGAGAATACAAATACTACACCAATTCTTACGTTACATGTCTTTCAGAAACTGACACTTTAAACTCTGAACTTAAAAACTTGGATACTTGATCAACAGCAAAATTAGTATCTTTTCCATTGTCATTTCGGTCACAGGTCACCATGACTAAGCTTACCTATCACATGTTTATCTACATTCCCCACGGCTAGTATAGTGTCACATTGCAAAAATTAGCTTTCCCTTGTAAACTTTACACAGAGTCAATTCTGATGCATCTCCAAATTTTCTAAAGCCACTCATATTTCCCTAGACGATGGCTCCATCAAAACGTAAAACATACTTAGTCTTGTTCTGAATCTAGCCCGGATTAAGATGAAATTATCCTTTACTACAAACAAACTTAATTTATTAATTCCTTCCCTCATCTATCGTTGCACTACAGGGTCTTATTGTAAAATAATAAAATATCTCTACAAAGCTAAGTAGGCTGGCTCCAACAAAAAGTCCAGTAGTTCCTCCCATTGACACTGAAATATTTATAATTTTTTAAAAAAAATGATCACAAAGTCACGGTAATTTTCAAATACCCACCGACTAAATCTAGCTTCCCACGGACAACATTTCGTTTATAACGCTCAGTCGGAAGTTCCATTAGAGATATCTGAACCTTTGAAATTGGATTCTGGTGACCATAGATGCTATTGGAAAGAGAAGAACATAATTTGAATATTGATACAAAATTTCTAATTTGACTCACTTTTCCTTATTATCCTGTACTATCGATATATCTACCTCACTGCATGAGGGTAAACAATCGCACACCAAACCTTTACGACCATGTGACCATTTAGCAATGACAACAGATAGATCCTCGTAGTATTCATTCAGACACTCCAGTCCAGTCATGTTGCAATATAACAAATCGTGGGTGTTTGGCATCAAGTGACTTGAGCAATTACAAAGTCTCAACTGCTTATCCCTGCGACACTGGACAATGCATGCACTATAGCTATAGTACTTGTGTACATCGAGTATGTTTTCATCATTAAAGCGGCAATTTCTCTGCTGAACACTGGTACTACGAGTCTCATCGTCATTTTGAATGTCTCGCTTTGTTATAAAACGTCTGGAGATATCGCATTAAGAAATGTTTAGCTAAAGCATCGAATGAATAACTTACGAATACGAAACATAGGGACCAACTGTTAAGATATCCGTTTTCGGAGTCACCAAATTCGGAACTTCTTCTTCTCCTAAAATATAGACCTACATTTTTGGTTAAATTAGGTGGAAACCAGGTATTTCCTATATAATATATTACTCGTACATCTACAGATTATAGAAGGCGCCCTATACAAACCATGTTCAATTCGTTTTTGCATGCAATTCTAACTCCCATATCCTTCCTAATACAATTTGTAAACAATACATACTCGTATCCTGAAATAAATTTATTCCTTCTATTCTCACAATGGACCGACCCTATCCAGAAAAGTAAATTTGTGGGACGTCAAGTATTCAAAGTTTGAATCAAAATTAGCTGAATGACCTCATCAGCGATCTTAACCTCTCCAAAAATTCAGCTAAATTGCTAGCCTCAAGGTTGAAAGAAATGAATATTCTTCATCCTGAAAGGAATTGGTTTCCCTTCTTTTCAAAAGAATATGACTTACGTAGTTTTCTGTATTAATGTCGAAGGCTTTGTAAGGCAAATGGATCTTACAGTTTGTTTGGCAGTGAATAACTTCGTTTCACTGAAAGCTCCAAGTGAACTTTTAAATGTGTTCTTTCATACAACAGCAAAGTGGCTATGGAAAATTCCCATGCTTTATTATGTGTTTGGAACGGGATGGGGTCACAATCCCGAAAATTCGAAATCCCGAAATCCCGAAAATCCAAAATCCCGAAAAATTTGGTTGTCTGGTAGTCGCCTGCTTCTTAACAGTGAACCTCTTCGCGGGATAAAAGGATTTCACACTATGGGATATCTCTTCGACTCATACACCGGGCGGCCTTCGGCCTCACATGTAGGTGCTCTGGGGGCCGCTACGCGGCGTGTAACCGAACACCAAATTTTTAAATTTTCTTACAATAAAATTTTCAGTTTCACTTTCGGGATTTTGACCTTTCCAACTCCCGTTTGGAACAGCAGATGGCCGATCAAAAAATATTGGCCTTTGAGAATAGATATGCTAGTTGATTTGGTTGACCGGAATAAGACCATCAAACTAGTCTCAATGAAGCAATTTATTAAGGCTTTGAATAAATATTGACTAAGGCGGACACCCTCTAAGATTTCTGAATGCTTGGCTATGATAAAGGGTGTTCCAAAATTCACGCAAGAAGGAATTTTCATAGAAAACGTTTTTAATTAAAAATTGTAAATGTTTTATTGATTTATAGAGTATATATGCAGTATAGAGTGTTATGTATGGAATAGCTTGGCCTCCACGGCTTTGCAGTCACATCTTTTGTCGAAATTTTCCATGACCATAAATGTGGCTGAATTTCGTTGATACAGCTATCAATTTGCTCCTTCAAGGAGTGGGTGGTCGTGGGGTTGTTGGCATAAACCTTCGACTTCAAAAATCCCCAAAGAAAAAGTCCAACGGCGTTAAACCGCATGATCTGGGTGCCCAATTATGATCACCAAAAGAAGAAATTACAAATGAATTGTCTCTCGGGCTGTATGGCATGTGGCACCGTCTTGTAGAAACCACATATCGTCTACATCCATATCTTGCAAATTAGGCACAAAAAACTGGATTAGTATGTCGCGATAGATTGCTATCATTGTATAAAGTTCGAATTTAGACAAAGTAAAATAGTTTGGCTAAGAATCAGACGACTCTGATGAAGCTGTTAAAAAGCTGAACTGTTGAACGTCTTTTAAACAAAAACGAATACAAGTGTTCCTGAATGTTGAATAAGTTTCATGTCCAAAAATTGAGGCAAAAATCGTACAATGTTATTCATCAAAAAATATAAAAAATTCTGCTTCGTCTGCCATCCCTACGCTCATTTACAATGACATTCCAGCAATCAGCTCCTTAGATAAACCCAATGTGCTTGCTGCTCACTTTTAAGCTGCCAGATAATGCTTTGTCTCCACCTGTACTTGAAGGCGTTAAATTCTTCATGAGACATGTCCACTTTCGCACTCGTATAGTTGCGGGAGTACTCAAAGGTCTTAACATACTCAAATCCGCTGGTCTAGATGGTATTCCCTCCATAGTTTTGAAGAGGTGTTCCTCCACGCTGGCAAACCCTATGTGTAAGCTTTTCCGTCTATCCTACTCTTCAGGGCCCTTTCCGAGTAGATGGAAAACAGCATTTGTCCAGCTCGTCCCCATTGCATTTACGTTCCTTCTTTCCAAGGTCATAGGAACGCTGATAAAATATCTCGTCAGCTTATGAAGTATCTCGATTCACGAAAACTCCTTAATGACCGGCAGTTTGATTTTCGTAGCAACAGGTCCAACAGGTGATTTGATGGCTTCTCTCACCGAGAAGTGGAACCAATCTCTCCATCACTTCGTTGAAATTAAGATGGTTGCGCTTGATATTTCAAAAATATTTGACAGAGCTTGGCATCAAGCTCTTTTGTCGAAAATGCGTGAATATGACGTCGATGAGTCTTTTCTTCAATGGATTAGCAATTACCTTTCGTTCAATACAAGTTGTTTTGGACGGCTTCAAGTCTGCAATTCACCAAATAAATGAGGGTGTGTCCCCAAGGCTCTGTTTTGTCTCTGACTCTCTTTCTTATTTTTATAAATGATCTCTTGTCTGCTACTTCTATTCCAGTTTTTCTTATTAGTTCCCTAACTCACGTCCTTGCTCTTCGGCCGTGTAAGAGGAATAGAAACGTATGTTAAACACATTAAATTCCGACCTGGACAGCATAATCAAATGGGGTTCAACCAACAACTAGCAAAGGACCAAAAATAATTGGTGCATATTTCAAAAGAATCACCGCGCCTACCGTACAGTATTTCCATTTTCGAAACTGTTGCCTGAAGCGCATACTATCCCTAAGTCAGAAACAAGTTTGGTGTACCTTTGGAGTTACATTCCGACCAAGGGCGATACTTCCAGGCAAATATTTTTCAAGATCTGTTCCAGTTTGTTTTCAAGGTGTTGGCGGGGAGGCACGCATTGAGAAAGCTCTCTGAATCAAGTCAAATATTTTACATATTTCACTACAGATCTAATTTTTGTTTCTGAAATTTGGATTTTTAAAGACGAAATTTCTGATTTTAGTATTCCTAATTTTTTATTTGATGCAGCGTGCAATGATTCATATGCAGCTGGTGGTGTTGGAGTATTTTTTCAAAGTGGCATAGTAGGTAAAAAAATCCAAAAATATAATTTACAAAGCGCTGACATAATTAGTTTTTCTTGTGAAATTTCTGGTATTTGCTATTTGCGTTTATAGATTACACAATGTTCAGTAAAATCCTTTATTGAAGAGTTTTCTGGGTTTTTGGAATTTCAAACTTGTAAAAATATAATTCTGCTTGGCGACTTTAATATAAATATTCTGTCTGACTCAAGAGATGTCGATCACTTCTTGACGACTCTATCTGCGTTCGGTTTTGAATCTTTGCTGACCCAGCCCACTCGTTTAAACTCGTGTTTGGACCACATATTTGGGAGGGTTCATCGAAATAACAAAATGAAGTTCAAAACTGCGTCATTTGACCTGAATTTAATGGACCACTGCTTAACTACTATTCAAATGGATAGTTATGTTCCGCGTACCAAACCAAATGAATGTGAAACCTTCGCTAAAATCAATTACAATGTTCTCAGAAACCGTTTGAATTTTGAATTTTGGGAAGAAGTTTTTAACACAGCTGATCCCTCAATAGCCTTCGATATATTCTTAATGAAGCTGCAGTCTCACATTACGAACAGCAAACAGACACAAAGTAACACAAACAACAAAAATAAATGTCTGAAGCTATGGATGACTCTCTCACTTCTGAACAAAATTGGAAAAAAAATAGGCTCTGTCTTCGAGTTAGAAAACACTCAAATAATACTAGACTTAAACAATATTACGAAAATTTAAATAAAGAGCTTTAATTGGAAGTTCCTTATTGCAGAGATTATTTTCGTCGTAAATTAACAGCAAGTCTTGGTAATTCCAAAAAAGAATGGCGTGTTGTTGATGAAATTCTTAATAGAAAATCTTTAGAGGTGGATATAGTTTTGAACGTCAACAACTCAACAATCTCTGACCCTTTGAAAATTGCTAATTTATTTAGCGATTTCTTTTGTAATATTAGTTCTTTTCATAGATATGGAAAGTTAAACAGAGAGTTTTTTCTGTGAACCATTCACTGCTCTGGAGATCCATAAAATAATTTACTCTCTTAAATCATGCAATTCTACTTCTTGTGATAAGATCTCAAGTTTTATGTTGAAAAAAATTTCGTTTCAAATCTCTGATGTTTTATGTTTTATTTTTAATAGTAGTATTCAGCTAGGAAATTTTCCGCAATCTTTAAAAACGGCAATAGTAATGCCACAACTATCATCCTATATCTTTGCTGTCGGTATTTTCAAAAATATTTGAGAGGGGTATTAAATCTAGAATATTGTCATTCCTAGAAAGAATACACTTTTTCAGTGATTGCCAATTCGGTTTTAGAAGCGGAATGTCTACTGAAACTGCACTGCTGAAACTAACTGGTGAATTATATCACAGTATTAATTCATCTGAGAATCCGGCTTCATTGTTTATAGATATCACTAAAGCTTTTGATATGGTGGATCACTCAATATTATTAAATAAACTTTTCCGTATGGGTTTTAGGGGCTATACTTATGACTGGTTTGTTTCATATTTAAAAAATCGCAGGCAAATGGTGAAGATCAAGAATATATTTTGGTTGGTGTTCCACAAGGGTCAGTTTTAGGTCCTATTCTGTTCTTAATATATGTAAATTCTTTGTTAATTCAATCTTTTAAAGGTAAAGTTACTGCCTTTGCTGATGATACTGCGCTTTCATACTCAAATAAAAGATTGCTGAATGTTTTATCGGATGTAAATTATGACCTCGATTTACTGAGAAAATGGTTTTCCATCAACAGTAAAATTTGTGATGATTTGTCGTTATTCTATCACTCTCCGGGTTGCACACGCTTTCGCTTATTTAATAACGATGATAATACTTCCTCCTTTAACAATTTAACGTCTTGTTGCAGTACTTGTTTTAAAGTTGAGTGCGTTGACAATTTAAAATATTTAGGTATTGTCTTAGATAATAAGCTTAGTTGGTATAATCATACAAGTTATCTTAAACAATATCTTAACAAAGTGGTAAGACAACTGTATCACCTAATCCTTTATTGCCCACAATCAATTTTAAAACTTGTATATAATGGTCTACTAGAATCTAAATTGGAATAAGGTATTCCTTGTTGGAGTGGTGCATTTTTTAAAAAAAACTGAGCCTTTACTAATAAAACAAAAACATGCAATTCGAATCTTATGCCGAGTAAATCGCAGAACTCCAAGTTTTAATTTGTTCAGAAACCTTGAAACTCTTCCTCTAAGGCATCTCTACTGCTATAAAGTCCTAAAAATATTTTTCCAAAATGCGGGTTTTTACTCAGTCAGAAATATCGAAAACTATAATTTGCGAGGAAATACTAGAAATTTTGTAACCGTTCCTGCAGTTCATAAAGTTCACTTTGGACGATTTTACTTTGCTACCGCACTCCGTTTGTTCAACCTACTTCCAGATACTATGAGACGTGAAAGAGTGAAAAATGCATTTCTTAATGGTATTAAAAAATGGGTACTGTCTTTTGACTACTCAGCTATAAATAGTTTGTTTATTAATGAATTTTGTTCTTTGAATGTCTAATTATTCTTTTATATTTTGGTCTTTTAAATTATTGTAGCTTTTTGCTCCCTCATTGGAACTCCCCATCAACTATTTCAATACTTTAATTTTTTGTAGACTGCTTGGTGCATTCAACTCTTGTCACTTGGGCTTGTACCTAACTTGGATTGTACCTAACTATTTCATTTTAATTAAACAATGAATTTGTAAAATCAATAAGTGAAATAAAGCATACATAAAGCAATAAAAAAAAAAAAAGATTTAAGTGGCGGATATTAGTTAAAGAGTCACAGATACATGTATACCTAAAAAAATAGGTGCTCCCAGGTACTATTAGAACCCCATCGACAAAAACATACATAACTCACTTAAGCGGCAGAAGTACTTACATTTGCCTCCGTCATAATTTGCATAAACAAAGAGCCTGGTCCAGTGACCGAATCAGAGTACATATTCAGTTTCGCTTTAGGAGGGCTACAAAAAGTATTTCAAAATCATCAATTCAGTTCCACTTATCTGCACATACCCAGCTTGGAGTGAATTTATTGCATAACAAATCCCAAGTTCAGTTTCCATTTTAACAAAGTGCTGACAACAATCAAATGGAATATCATTCCATGTGCACAATGAAATTGTATCTTCACAACTACTTCGCACGAGTTTAGCGTAATACGAAAAGTTCGAAGTAAAGCAATTCGCGGCAAGTTCATTATCTCCACATTCATGGACAGTATGATAGGATTCTCCACGAAAGAAAGCAATTTCGCTAAGAACTTCTTCCAAAGTAAAATCATGATCAGTACCCCAAAGCCTGTAAAGAAGGGAATGTATCATACTTTCATTTAACTTTAAATATTAATCCTGTCACTTACTGTTCAGCAATCTCCTGTATACGATCCATGTTCTTTAATTCACAAACTGTAATCGCTGGAAAATTTGTCTGCCAATCCCTATAGGATGTCTCTGCTACAAAACTGATTGCATTGTTCTCAAATGCATCTGAAATCGCACAGGCAGGAATATTTTTTGTTAAAATCAAATTAAAGCAAAAAGAGAATCCTTTTTTTTACCCAGGGAAGCATTTATTAGCAGAGATGACGCGAACCAGGACAATATTAAGCACACTAACCAAAAAAACTTTTCAATACGCGACGCATCTTCATCCACAATAAATCGAGCGCCATGGAGATTGGAATTCTTCAAATATTCGTGCAGGATACGTCCGAAATTCATTGTGCGAGTAGTCAACGTAAACTAACCTTTGAACTGAGTTTGTGCTGAACATTTTATGTGACATGCCTGACCAAGGACAATGCACATAATTGCAGATGTCAGTTCCCACACTTTAAATGCTATCACTGCTCTAGATATTACAAATTTACAAATGTCACTGAAATTAATGTGCGGTGGGGAGATGATGGGGGTGCTTATCGTTGTTCAATCGGATGTAAATTCCAGCAGTGGGAAGTACTATCAGTAATCCGCACCAGGCAACCTCCACTTGTGTTAAGATGGATGTAAGTACGGCTGGGGTTTTAGTTTTAGATGAAAATTTCAAGGTTCGCTGAAGAAGGTGGCACAAAAGTAATGAATTGTCTATGTTTTTGCAAATGACATCCCCTGTCATCTTGATATTGACAGTTGCGAAAAACACGACGATGAACAATGGAACGCTATACTCCTCAAGAACGAGGAATAATTGTGTCGATTTTTTGCGGAAAAAAAGAACACAACGTGACTTTCGTCGAAGATTTCCCCAGCGCACGTCACCGACTGGTCTCATAATTCTACGCCACGCCGCACGCCTCGAAGGGACTGGTTTAACATGAGATAGGGCAAGGGCTGGCTGATCGGCCGAGTATATTGATGCAATGCGTGCGGTTGTGGAAGAGTGTCCAGAAACATCAACTCAGACTGTGCATCAGACTCAAGCCCGTCTGCAATACAGCCAACGCATCATAAGCCTCAACCATGAAAAGGACGATATTCCTTAAAAATTAATCAGCACATTTCCATCTCTCCGGACATGTCAACAAGCGAATACTCCTTTTTGTGGCACTAAAATCCCGCGTATTATTCAAGAATCGCCTTTACATCCACTGAAATTTACTGTGGGGTACGGCGTCTGTGCTGAAAGAGTGATTGGGCCCTACTTATTCGAAAACGCTGCTGCCAACAGCTTTCGCGTTGACAACAGTTGACAACTATCAACGCGTTAACTGTCACTGCCAAGCGCTACAGAACCATGTTACGTGACTTTTTCATACCCGAATTGGATGAATTGGGATTGGAGCACTTGTGGTTTAAACAAGATGGTGCCACTGCACACACAGCAGACGTCACAATGGACTTAGTGAAGGACACTTTGCCAGGCCTTGTTATCTCTCGTTTCGGCAATTTGCATTGGTCCGCAAGATTACCCGATCTGATCATTCGAGACTTCTTCTTTTGTGGTTATTTGAAGTTATTAGTCTATGTGAACAAGCCCCAGACTCTCGCACCCCAAAAAGACAACATTGGACAAGGAATGGAGAACATACTTGCGGAAGTATTGGGAAAAGTGATGGAAATGTCATAATCGCTGGAGGCCAACATTATTTATTCAAGTCGGATGAGATATTTTTAAGTTATTTCTAATTCCATCTTATTCCTCACCTAGAGCCTTAAAGTAATCACCATGCAAAATGTTAGGCCCACTGGTTTTGGAGGTACAGTGATGGATGTGTCAATGAGTCAGTCAGCGGGTTTGTCTTTTACATTTACAGGATAATTCATTTTATGCTTTAGGATTTATTTTTTAAATTAAATTAAAAGTGTTAAAGATTTCACTAAGATTGTTTTCACTGTTTTAAATTTTGGATTGTGCCATTATCGATGGAATACAATATCGGTTAAATGGTTGCCACAGGAATTCTTGTAAACTTCGATTATTGTGAGGTAATTTTCGATTACTTTTCGGCACATTTCCGCCTATATTGCGGCCACAACTCATGGATCCCCAAAGTTTGGGGATTGTCTGCATAGATACGATTCTTAGCCCTAGTCCCACAAAAAGAAATCCAACGGGGTCAGAACACACGATCTTGGTGGACAATTGATCTCGCCAAACCTCGAAATTAAACGGCCGGGGAACTTTTCGTGCAATACTCGTAGAGCCAAATTTGTCTGTGTTGTGTGGCACGTAGCTTCGTCCTGTTGGCAATACATTTCACTCACATCAATGCCTTCAATCGCAGGATAAAAAAAGTTGACTATTATTTAACCATAGCGCAGGGAATTCACCATAACAGTGGCACCTTCATCGATTTCAAAAGAATACAGCCCGATCACGCCGTCGGTACACAACGCATTTCAAACTGTTACCCGTGGTGGATGCAATGGCCTCTCAACGATCACATTTGGATTCTAAGAAAGCCAAATTCTGAAATTTTGTTTATTTACTCGTACATAGCCGCCGAGCGAGAAAATGGGCCCATTGCTGAAGAAGACTTTGGTCGAAAAATCTGTCCCTAAATCGCAACAATTTGAATGCATTGAGCGGTGGTTAAACGATCCATATTGTAAAATGGAAAGGCAAGAACTAACTACCTGTCACTATAGATGACAGATGAATTTGACAGATGGCAGGGATGTAAAATCCCAACCTCGAAATGAATAATACTTTAGAGAGAGGATGTAGGATGGGGAGTATCAAAATGGCTACTATGTCATATACGAGTAGCGATCGGGAAATCGTCCTGTTCGTCTAGCGAACTCCAATATATCACCGATTTCTTTCTTACTGAGGTGTGTTAGATCCGGTATCCTTGGGGATCCCAGTATCTTCAGTCTTATTCTTGCTGTTGCAGGGAAGTGGCAGAGGAAGTGTTCTATATCTTCCTCCTCCTCCTCACAGTTGACACAGTCTGAACGAGTGTTTATTAAGATTAAAATAACTGTGTTCTGCTTGAGTTGAAAGCTCTTTTAGCTGTGTTGTTGCTCGGTTCTATTACCACTGATCTGGCCACTTTACACGTGTCTAGATTCGTCCAGTAGTTGTTGAACTCCTGTCTAATCTTCTCATTGTCAGAGGGACCCCTATAGTCGTAACAGGATTCAGTTCTGTGTCACTCGCTCCTTTCCTTGCTAGTTTATCTTCCTTTTCGTTACCCGGTACACCTTCGTGCTCCGGTACCCATATAAGGCGGACTCTATTACGCCTGGCAAGTAGGTTCAATTTAATTTTGCACTCCTTTGTTAGTCTTGATTTTGACACAGGGTTTGTGATCGCACTAATTGCTACTTTGCTGTCCGAGCAGATGTCTATTTACCTCTCTTCGCTGGTGTCTTCTGCGAATATTTCTGTTGCTTTCATAATTTCAAGGACTTCTGCTTGGAACACAGTTACAAATAATTCTAGGTGAATAGCAAGTTCTATTGGTGGGTTAGTACAGAAGATGCCAGCCCCTGACTCCACTGATATGTTAGACCCGTCTGTGTATACCGATAACCCGTTGGAGTTTCTTGTCGTTTTTTCATTTGTTCAAGATTCTCTTGTGGGAAAAACTGTTTGGAAGTTGTTGGTGAACGTATAAGATCTTTCAACAACATCACTGGGACAATGGATGAGTGGTGTCAGTGGTAATTTTTCGATGTTCCGTGTTAGCGCCGTCATTGAAAAGGCCGATCATTGTAAGCCTTGAGGCTGAAAGACCGGCAATCTTCTTCGTTTCGAGGTGCACTGGTAGGATGTTTAAAATCGCTTCTATGACCGCGGTTGATGTTGAGGATTGTGCTCCTGTGATGCCCAAGCAGGCCATATGCTGCACCTTTGTTAACAAGTCTCTTGAGTACTTTTTATTTGTCACTGGCCACCATACAACTAGTCCATAGAAGATAATAGGTTTTATTAAGCATTAGTACATCCAGTGGACTCGTTTCGGTTGCACACCCCATTACTTCCCGATGGCCCTCCTGCATATGCCCTTTCAGCTTTGGTAATTGTTTCTTCCAAGTTCTTTCTCCAGGTCAGTTTCCTGTCCAATATTATGCCCAGGTACTTGACACTGTCACGGAGTTGCTGTGATGCTCCTCCAAGTTGTGGAATGTGAAAATCACCAGTTTTGGTTTTCTTTGTGAAGAGAACCAGTTTTGATGAACAATTTCGATCAAACTTAACATTACAATAATACTCGTAGAGAGACTCAAAAAATGGGTCACTCAATTCTGTCTATCTGTCCGCCCGTCTGTCTCTTCCTTGTGCTGCTGACTAATTTTGGCTAAAGGATTTTACTTCACACTTCATATCTGGGGTGTATGGAGTAATGTCCAGAGGCGAAATTAGAATTTTATTTCTAATTCCAAAATTAATGGTACATTTCTTAACGCCAATTTTAAAAAAATGCGATTTTCTCGAAAACGCCTCCAACGATTTCGATACAAATTCATGTCTGGATTTTGCAATAAGACTGCGTACTACTGGCTATTTCTCCGATATGGCTGAGACGTTTTTGTACAAAATTGATATCTACGTTATTTTTGAATTACTTGTATCTAAGGACAAGGCATTCAAATCTTTTACAAATCAGAAATATTGCGTCTTACCAAGTTTTAGCAAATTTTAAATCAGAGCAATTTACCACTGAACGTGCGACCTAGTCGTGCCCTTTATTTTATTTTTTTGGGTCGACGACGTCGCCTAAACCACTTTGTACGACGTGTAATAGTCGGGGAATATGTAGCTACTTCCATACCCAGAGAGTCCGAAGTTGGTCCGCTTACTGTGTAATACCCTTAAACTGTTTCAGGGCACGGACGTTACGAAAAGTGGGAAGAGGAACAGAGGAGGAGCCTGTGCACGTTGGCTTTAAATGTTTGAAGGTTGTAGTGGTGGGGAAATACAGAGCCTGATAGATCATACCACATTCGTGTCGTTTGGCTTATAAACGAATCCCTATATTTGACAGTTTGATCGAAGTATGGCTTTAAGGTGAACTAATGTGCATTCGAAGAGTGTCGCGTATTTATCGACTTCATTCTGTTCAGCTCAAACGAACAATTTGGTTTCGGTCAACTTTTTATCGAAGACTAGGTTGATAGTTCTCTCTACTTTGATTTTTAGTGTTCCATCATCTTTTAGTGTATACACCTAAATAATTAGGAATTCGGAGTTATAACAACTGTCATTGCTAATGTCATATTTCCTATCTTGAATAAAACTATCTCTCTTGTCAACCATCAAACCTGTAAGTCGTGTTTTCTGTACACTGAATTCAAATTATTACTACAACAGTATTCAAGTTGGCCTAGCACATATTTTCAATTCCTTTGGCTGCATTGTCGATTTTGAATGGAACCTTTATAAAGGGAAGGGCAACTTAAGAATCCATTTCTTTCCGACTCTTTTCTTACAGGTTTATTGCGTCCTTATTTCCCAAGATACGAGTAAATAGGAGAGCCATATCTCTGGGATTTTTCAAGCAAACATACTACAAGATTTCATTGGGTAAGTAAAATACAATTTAAAAAATTTCCTTTAATTCTAGGAAAACTTGTTAGCTAGGCTAACCTTTATACAATTTTTCTTTCAAGTCACATATACATATGTACATTTAAAATATTCTTAAGTATTAGATAAGAGAAACAAAAATATTGGTCTAAAAGAAAAGAGTATATTGAGTCAAATGGAACTAACAAATATTTTAGCCATCATTTAGCTATTGAATTTGCCCAACCACCCAGACGTGTTGATATTTCTGTAAATGATTTGCCACGAGTCTCTGGTACAAAGCATATAGTGAATAAAAATTCAAATAGACAAAAGCTTGCAAAAATCCACAAGAGTCCTGCGAACCCAATCAGATCCATCAGTACGTAGTAAAACTGAAAATATAAAAAAAAAAAAAAAAAAATTATTTATTTAGTTAGGCACAAATGAGGAAAACTATTTAATTACTCATTAGGGGCATTTTTTTTTTTTTTTTAAAAGGAAATTTCCAAATTCCGGAGTACTCACTACCCACTACACCGTGGCCACCCACACCATCAGAGGGATATTCGTACTATAAAGGGTGTCCCAGGTTAAGAGGTGAACTGGGCGACGATTGATTGCTTAGGGCAGACAAGAAAATAATTGTCTGTCACCCTGTAAGCCGCTATGGCAATTTAAAAGTGAAACAAATCGGGCTTAGAGGTGTCATAACTTTTTATGCTATAACTGAACTATGATAGACACAAATACACTGAAATATGATAATTTCGGAAACTACATTCAATTTTGGTGCCCGAAAAAAAATTACAGGTTCTCAAAGTTCTCAAAAAAATGTGGAGAAAATACATTCTGGGGTTTCAGAAAAACAACCGCAAAAGGTAAAGAAGTTCTTGCAGCTGGATAAGAACTCAAGTGTGATTTCAGTTTAGTTTATTTATTTCATCAAAGAAAGTTACAATACTTCAGTGATTACTTGATACAATAAAAATATTAAACATTATTAAACATTACCACCATTAAAGTTGTTTAAAACTAATAATAGGTTTGTTTTAAATAAATATCTACTATGACTGAAATTCATCATGTCGCAAACAGTATCTGTTTCTCTTAAACACCTGGATATTGATTCATTGGTGGCATAAACAGTTTTCTGGTGTGGAATATTAAAAAAACCATCGGTTTCTAAGCATTTTCGATGGATCATTCAACCCAATCAAGTATAAAATAGGAGGACAATCAATTTGATCTACTAATATGTCTCGAATGAACATAACCGCCGAGTATTTCCTTCGAATGTGTAAAGGCAAAATTCCAAGCAATTTACAGAAGGCATATTTATGTTCCAGCGAAGTCTTTTCACTACAACTCTAGTAAACCATTTTTGGATTTTTTCTTTTGTAAAAGAGTGAACTGCATATGAAAGATTCCATGTCGGATTGCAGTACTCTAAGATAGAATATGAGGACATGAAAAGTCTTTAGAATTACGCAAGATAAAATCTAGCATTGAATTGACTTTACTGACTAAAAAATCTATATGACATTAGTTTTTGATCAAAAATGACACCAAGATCTTTTTTAAAGGTTACTCACAGTCAATTTTATATCCAAAATTAACTGGCGAACGTTTTCGACAGAAAGTCAAACTTTGGCATTTAGAGATATTAAGTTGTAAGGAATTTATCCTACACTAATTTGAATGCAATCCTGTTTAGAGTCTATGCAACGAAGAACTTTCAAGTCCGGTTGACAAATAACAGAAACAGAAGAGGACCGAGATGGCTACCCTGAGGGACTCCCGATGTAACATACACCGTAAGTATGCTTTTATCCACTTCAAGAAATCCTACTTCAAATAACTTCAAAGCATCGTGATTGAGTTGGTCAAATGCTTTGGAGAAGTCTGTGTAAACAACATCATATTGCGAGCCCTTCTCCAGTCCATTTAAAACAGAATTACAAAAAATAGTAAGGTTAGTGGTATAGGTTGACCAGATAAGAACGATAGGAAAAGAAATTTAAATAAAATAACAACGGTGTGAGAAGCTACATTCATGTCATTATGTATGAAATAGCACATCATTTAGCGAACTCACGGCGTTGTTTATGGTCGTCTGGCTTCACTTCTTGTATCAGCACAATATTGTATGGATGTAGGCCCAAATCCAAACCCAAAATAAGCCTGGTTGACCTCTGGCGATGCCCAGCTTCAGCTGATCGCCGCCGAATTGACATTTCTGGGTCTTTTTCGATACTGGCCGCTACGGCGGCTATGTTTTCTTCACTTCGCACCGACCTCTCTCAGGTTAGTGGGTTAAGGTCCAAAAGAGTGTACTCACACTCAAACTCTTCCACGGTGCGACGAATCGCCTGGGCACTGAAGCCCTGATGATGACCGACCTCACAACGAAATTCACGTTGCGTATTTACTTGAATTTCAATAATATTTTTTAATAATTTTTACACGCTCGGGAAGTGTTAAATGATGCAGAATAAAATGGCAAACCTTACTGAATATATTGACAGCTGGAAGTCATCGGTAACTTTGACAGCTGCTGAAACATAACAAATGGAAAAACTATCATTGCTATCTGGTCACCCTTTACAACCGAAATTCTGAGTCGGTGGTCACAACTTTATATAAATTCGAGTCAACATATTCACTATTAAATGTTTCTGTGCCAGTGAGACAACGCACCGGTCAAAGTACCGAAAATATCGCAACCGTAATTGCTTCAGTTCAAAATGAGCCAAATCAGTCGATTCCACGCAGGAATTGAGAATCTCTCAGTCCACGTTGTGGCGAATTTTGCGTAAAGATCTTGGCATACACCCTTACAAGATCAAATTAACTCAAGAACTGATGCCTCTTGATTATTTGAAGCTCCGAAACTTCTCCGATTGGGCTCTGCAAAAGTTTGAAGAAAATCCTGAATTTCATCGAAAAATCATCTTCAGCGATGAAGCACATTTTTGTCTTAATGGCTTCGTCAATAAGAAAAATATGCATTACTGGACAGCAGCAAACCCACATGTTCTTCAAGAGACTGCATTGCATCCCACCAAAAGTGACCGTGTGGTGTGAATTTTATGCCGGAAGTATGATTGGACCGTAATTTTTCGTCGACGAAAATGTTAACCATGTTAGAAAACTATTTTTGGCCCGAATTAGATGGACTTCCAACAAGATGGTGCCACATGCAACACAGCTGGTCAAACAATTGATCTATTGAAGTGGAAGTTCGGTAATCGAGGGATCTCGAGAAATACATATGAAACGTGATTGGCTATAATTACCTATCTAAATCACAACAGCAGATCGGTAGATACTGCGCTACACAGGGTCGTATCAAGTATAGAAAGATCCCTCCACTTTAAAGAGTTCACTCTCGGGGCGTTCCTAGACATTGAAGGAGCTTTTAACAACGTAAACACTGACGCGATCCTGGACAGCCTACACAGAGCTCATTTCAACATGGGTCTCTGCAATTGGATTGCACAGATGCTTCAATCGAGGGTTATATTTTCAATGCTAGGAGATGTAACCATCCGGAGAAGCGTCTGCAGAGGAACCCCCCAAGGCGGAGTTCTATCTCCTTTATTATGGCTCCTCGTAGTGGATGAGATCTTGGTGATACTGAAGGAAAACGGCTTCAACGCGACGGCCTATGCCAACGATGTGGTCATCCTGGTTTCGGGAAAATTCCCTCCAGTCCTAAGCGAAAGACTAAATCTTGCACTACAACTAGTGAATGATTGGGTCAGCAGCAAAGGGCTGGGAGTGAACCCCTCAAAGACGGAGGTAGTTCTTTTCACTAAGAAGAGATCAATTCCTACCTTCAGACCCCCAAACATCGGTGGTACTGAACTAAGTATCTCAAGTTCAGCTCGATACCTGGGTGTAATTTTAGATTCCAAACTGAACTGGAAGGATAACACTGCCGAACGCATCAAAAAAGCTAGCGTAGCTTTCTATTCTTGCAAAAAGGCATTCAGCAACACGTGGGGCTTCAAACCAGCTGTGGTGTACTGGATATACACAGCGGTCGTAAGACCCATTCTCACATATGGTTCACTAGTTTGGTGGATGGTTCTTGAGAAGCAATATCAGCTTTCAAACCTCACCAAAATCCAGAGGGCAGCGTGTATCGGAGTCATAGGGTCAATAAGAACCTACAGCGGCAATGGAAACCATGCTCAGTTTCATTCCGCTTGATATATACTGTAGCAGTCTGGCGGCTAAAACCGCTGTAAGACTGAGAGAAGGCCGATTGTGGTCATCGAGCCTTTACGGCCATACTACCAGTAGATCGGCGGAAACTGATTTCATGACCCCTACGCTAGCATTTGAAAGGAGATTCAACATAAGACTTCCTGACAGAACGCACTGGAGGAACCTGAGATCCATGAAGAAAAGGAACTGGCGTTCTATACCGACGGTTCTAAGATGATCATACAGGCTGCGGAAATTATACGCGAGAGTAATATCGTTGGTAAAATGATAACTGTCTATATAGACAGCCAGGCAGCCATTAAGGCTCTGGACTCTGCTGTAATTAGATCAAGGCTTGTGAGAACCTGTAAATCGGTCTTAAATGGAATATCCAGAGCCAATGCGGTGACCTTCTGCTGGGTTCCAGGGCATATGCATATCGAAGGAAATGAAAGAGCTGATGAGCTTGCTAGGAAAGGGTAGGCGCTGCACTTATCGCGGGCCCTCCCTTTTGTAGTAACCCCAATCAGTTCCATACGAAAGAAAATAGAAGACGAAACCATCGATAGAGCAAACAGCCGATGGATTCATCTGGAAACATGTGCAACGGCCAGGGGCTATGGCCGGCCTTTAGCAAGAAGAGATCAACCTCTCTGGTGAAACTTAGTCGTTATAATACACGGGTCGTTTCTGGAATAATTACTGGTCATTGTGGCATTGGAGTTCACGCGGAGCGACTCGGTGTACTGTAGAAGCTGCAGGGACGAAGAAGAAATTGAATCAGTTCGTCACCTGCTGTATGATTGTCCTGCCCTATTCGTCACAAGAATGAGGACTCTCGGAAGTTACTTCTTCTCGGATTTGGAGGACTTAGCTAACATAGAGCCTACGGACATCCTGAGATTTATATCATTATCTGGGTGGTTCTAGGGTTAAACGATTGGGCACAATGGACCCGAATTTGTTGGTTTAAGTGAGCAGTGACTCTATTTGTCACAAGGCACCCATCTACCTAACCTAACCTAATCTCGAGAAATGGTTCGGTCGAATGGCCAGCTCGCTCATGCGATTTAACGCCGATCGATTTATTTTTATGGGGTTACGTTAAGTCGTTGGTTTATGCCAACAAGCCAACAACGTTAGAGGAGCTTAGGAATAATATCGGAAGCGAAATTGCCAACATTCCGGCCATATGTTTGGAAGAGTGGTGGAAAATTGGCTCCAAAAAATTGATCGCTGTGAACGTGTAGCCCTAGAAACTTTTTTATTTCAGTTGGTATCTGTACTCTCTCACTTCGAAAATTTCCTCACAAAAATCGTTACAATGGGAATGGATTCCAATGTTTTGAATATCTTGAAAATTATGGAGTTATTACGAAAGAAATTTTTGGTTTTGAAATTCTCTACAAGGTACCGAATTTTTAAAATTTTCGAAAATTGTACAAAATCTTCCAAAATATCAGAATATTCCAAAACTTTTTATTATTTTTTTGTAATGTAAGCCCCCGATCACATAATGGCACGGTTTACCACTGATTCCTTTTTGCATTCAACCGTTTTAGAGTATTCCGATTTCAATGAAAGAACTTTTATCTTAGTCATCGACGAAAAGTATCTACTAACTATCTGGGATACGTTCATCAAAATTACATCATTTCTAGGCTCATTTTTTCTCCTCAAATTTTGGTACTCATGTCTCCATAACATGATCATATATAATTCAAGTGCAGCCATATTTACTCACCTTCACTGTCAGTAATGCTAGCAGCCACAGGAAACCCATTGACAAAGAAGTGACAGATCCTCTTATCTAAAAAAAAAATTTAAATTGAATTACGTACACAGTTTCCATATTACTTGTACCTTTGGGGGGGCAATTTCCGAAATGACCACATATGTCAATGGATAAAATCCAATATTTGCTATAAATAAGTGCACCATAAGAAAACCCAAAGGAAACCATCCCAGCTGCTCAATGCTCAAGGATAACAATCCATCAAAAGTCAGAAATACTGCCAGGGCAACCAGAGAAAGTCCTGAGAAAAATGATGTCAAACAGAGAAGTATCTGAAAGTAGTTAAATTCACTTAAGTAAGCATTCATTGAATAAACCTTAATTTCTCTTACTTTTCGATTGACACGTTCTTGGATAAAAGTTCCCAAAAAGGAGCCAAATAACTGCGCAGACGCCAGTGCAATTGCCGACCAATGCGATGGAATAGGTGTGCTCACTTGTTGGAATATTGTACCACCATAATTAAGAATCAAAAATATTCCACAGAACTGGGATGTGATGACTAGGACAGCACTAATGACCATCAAACGTACTTTGTATCCAGGCGATATGATTTCATCGAATTTCATGGGACCCTTATTTTGCTCGACGAATTTCCTAACCTCGTCAAGGAATTCCGGTTTATCACGGTCCTCTAATTGTCGAATTCCCCGGAACCATCTGAGTGACTTTTCCATCATTGCAACGTCACCTTTCCGCACAAAATAGTAGGGGCTCTCGGGCATAAATGGGAAACACATTGTGAATACAATGGACGTGCACACACCAATTACTGAGACATAGTCATATGGAGCAAATGCAGCTAATACAAAGCCCACGACTATTCCCAAATTTCTTGTGGGATCGATTGTTGATTCCAAGTGACGGCGATTCTTCTCCTCCGAAATTTCCCTGATGTATATTGGTAGTATGGTGAAAGCTCCGCCAGCAGCAAAGCCTCCAATAACACGTGAGCTGTAGATATGGTCAATGTTGTAACCGAATAGTATGCAGAACCAGCAGCCCTAAAGTTTTAATTTTGTTTTAATTAATCGACTGTAAAAGTTGTTCTATTGTTAATATAGCTACAACATTACTAAAACTAGTCGGATAGGCTAGAAACAATTTTATGTGAAGAAAACAATGTCAGTCTTTAGTTGTAGAACCATCGGCAAGACAAGAACTTCTCATAAACCCTCATATTTTCCAGGCTAGCCAAATGAATTGAACAAGCCAGGCTTTCGTATAAAAGGGTATGAGGAAGCTGCTGCACGTGTATTGTGATTGAACACACGGATTGGCGGTACACAGCTACAGATTTCATCGGAACACTTGTGATCAAAGCCAACATTTCGGCAGCGTTAAAGCGAAGGAATTTGATTGCAGACCGATCACCGATCAAATTTACATGCTTGTCGCTGAACACGATCAAGTAAACTCAAGCATGCGGTTGGAGCACTCACTAGAACGGTTCGAGGTGAACCTTAAGCAACAAGCCTCTCCAGTTATCCCGGCCCTTAGCTAAATGCCTCCAGTTGCGCACTCCAAGTCGGTTGAGGTCCTCTTCTACATGTGCGCGCCACCTAATGCGAAGTCATCCACTACCACGTTGTCCCTTCGGGTTCGATTCGAAGACTCTGTGGGCTAGAGCATTGGTGTTCATTCGCTCTACATGTACTAGCCATTTTAGGCGACTGATGCGCAGTTTTTGACTAGGTCAATGTCGCTGTAAAGCTAGTATATATCGTCGTTGAATCTTCTCCTCCAAAGCCCGTCAACGCAAGCGGGACCGAATATCGTACGAAGAAATTTTCTCTCGAAACTACCGAGGATGTCTTCATCCGCGTTCGACAGTGCCCATGATTCAGCGCCATAAAGCAGGGATAGGATGATTAAGGTCTTGTATAGAGTCTCCTTAGTCGTTCGGGATAGGGCTTTGCTACTCAATTGCCCTCTCAGCCCAAAGAAACAGCGATTGACAAGAGTTATTCTTCGTTTAATTTCTGCTGTGGTGTCATTGTCAGAATTTATAGCAGAGCAAAGGTAGACATAATCCCTTACTACCTCATAGTTATAGTTCCCGACTGTGATGTTCTGTTCTATTCGTCGATGTTGTGTGTCCCTTCTTGTTGACAGCAGGTACTTGGTTTTGGTCTCATTTACCGCTGTACTCATTTTGGCAGCTTTCGTTTCAATACTAATGAACGCACCAGTGACAGCCCGCTGAGTTCGTTCAATTATCTCAATATCGTCGGCATTCGATAGTCAAGGCGCAGTAGATATTCTTTATCGGCGACAAAATTTGTAACTGATTTATTCTTCATAGGTAGATTAAAGAGTCTCGCAGTCCTCAACCCGTCTTATACGTAATACGTGATATTATAAATATGAAGACTTTCTCTCCTTTTAGATTTCCCAACTGCCGAGCTATGTAAAGCGGCTGCGGATGATTTGTACAGAGCATATGTACATCAATTCATCTGTAAGGCGTGCTCGCAAACTGGAACCTCCATTGTTTGCCCGATCCTCAAGAAAGGAGACCCTCTGAACTGCGTCAACTAAAGAGGTAATAGTCTTCTTCCCAAGATCCTTTTGTCAACCATCTGATTAGTCCGTATCACTGGTGGATCTTGGAAAAAACGCAGGAACTCCAAACCGTTACTCATCATCTTTTCATCCATTTTAATGTCATCGATTTTATAGAGGCGATCTATACAGAGCTCAGAAAACGACTGCGATAAGGTGACGCGCTGTCATGTGATTTCTTTACCATCATAATTGAAACAATTGTCAAACTAAATCAGTTGTACAATCTTTTGAAAGTCTGTACAACTACTCGCGTACACCGACGACATTGAAATGATTGAAAGAACGCAGCGTGCTATCAGTGGTGCTTTCGGGAGTATTGAAACAGAAGCGACGAAAGTGGGTTTAGCGGTTAACGAGGGCAAAACAAAATATACTCGTATGTGGTCATCAAAAGGTGGGAACCGTGGCTCAGTGGTTAAGTGCGCGATCACTGAGCGAATGGTTCAAGGTTCGAATCCAAGAAAACACAAAAAAAAAAAAAAAAGTTTTCTCACGGTCCCACCTCTCGCGAACGTCTGACAAACATCCGAGAGTAAAATTGTTATGAAAAGCTCTCTCAATCGAACAAAATTGCCCTTCGAAAACGGCATAAAACTGTAGGTCCCAACCGTTCGTGAGGCGCACAGCACGAGTGGCTGCGAGAAGCTAGGCCAGGCCTGCATTAGGCTGTTAGCGACAAAATATTTATTTATTTATTAATGTCATCAAAAAAAGACAGCCAACATCGACGACTTGGACAGTACGCCACAATAGACAGCTACAATTTTGAGGTAGTCAGAGACTTTGTCTGCATAGATTCCGCTGTAAATTCAAACAATCAGAGAGTAAGAGATCAAGCAAAGAATCACTCTTGCCAACCGCTGTTTCTTTGGGCTAAGAAGGCAAAGCCCTCTCACGAATAACTAAGGTGACTTTATATAAGACCGTTATCATTCCAGTCCTGCTATATGCCGAAGAAGGCGGATGAAAACACCCTTGATTCTTCGAATGATTTTTGGTCCCATTTGTATCGACGTAGAATGAAGGAGAAAATACAACAACGAACTATACCGATCACAGCGACATGGAGCTAATCAGAAGGGTTTGAATTCATCAGCTGAGATGGCTAGGTCATGTAAAGCGACTGCATATGAACTCTCCGGCCCCGAATGTTTTCGAATCCATCCTAGAGGGACGACGCGGTAAAGAAAGACCTCACCTAAGGTGCCGCACACAAGTCGTAATGGACCTCAACCGACTTCGTGTATATGAGGTTTTCATCGAAACTTGTGTCTGTCTTAATTTTTAAATAGAAAACGTAAACAAAATTGTGATTACGGAACTATCAGTGCAGGACTAATGCGCATAAGATAAATAGATAAACCTTACAAAATCACAAGCATCTGTCTCTAGCAACACATGTTTTACGTTCATTCCTTCTTAAATCAAGGATGGTAAATATACCAAGCATTTCAAAATCCCTCAGATTACTCTACTCGATCTCAACTCGATTTACTTTAAGTTTTACAATATTGCGTTGCGTTCCAAAGTCAGCATTCAGAGTATTGTAATCCGAAAGGAAGTGGTGGTAGCAAAGTTTCTTTAATGACAACTATGCATGTATCTAAGTAAATTTTAACTCTGACTAGAAGATTTAGCATTTAAGGGCAGGTTGCACAATCTTTGCTGTAATTAGTGTGACATTCAATTGTAGTTTTATACTAGGGCACGGGGTCTAACCTATCTCATAGGGTATATTAAACGAAGAGAGATCCCATATGTACCTCCATATACATGATCAGTACCAACAGATTCGATTGGGTGAATCGATTTTAAGCTGGCGGAATGAAAATTCATATACGAACGCACTTTTTTAGACTCCGAAGTATAAGTGCCCAAAGTACCGATTCTATCCATAGCAGTTTGCAAGGGGCTCAACTGGGTACTGATCGTTGTCAATCGATTGGGTTTATTCTTGAGTCACTTACAATGAACTCAGCTAACAGCACGAACAAACTCAATAGACGAACATACGAGTATACTACTAAATACTTGTTATTGTAGTATGACATTGGGTTTGTGGTCAATGTAGGAAAAAGTCCACCCCTTTTATTATAATCCCCAACAATCAGACAGCCATATGTTTGGAATACCTCAATGGAATGATCCCTGTCAAATATTTGACCTTTGAACTAAGCAAGCCGGTAAGACCCATTACTTTTATGTGCTCCTGACAACCGGTGTAAAAAATTCTTCTGCTACAGAATAAGTAAACTTTGCAGTTCACTGTCAGGAGTCATATTATCAGAAGCTTTTAATCTCCTGCTATTCAAAAGCAGAATCTACTACAGGTCCTCCAAGCCAACTGTGGTACACATGGTGAATCTAAGGCTTGACAATCTGGTGGAGGATCATTGAGAAGATACGAGTATATCAAACCTGATCAAGATTTAGAGGGCAGTCTAAATCATGATATAAGGATCCATAAGAACGATGCTTACAGCTGCCTAGGAGACCACGATAAATTTCATTCCGCTACTGAAAAAAGCGGGCTAAAGTTGAGATCAAACAGATAGAAACCGATAATATGACTCCGATACTATTAAACAGGATTGTACCAGAATTTCTGACAGAAACGGCTGAGTCACTAGCAAAGAAAATTACCTTCTAACATTAGCGGTTCCGTAGTTTACTATGAAACGACAGGAGTCAACCATTCCATTAGAACTATCAATGAATTTACTTGGATGCACGCAAGATGCACTTGAGCAACTGCAAGACCGCTGTGGACCATGTTAGATAACAAGACATCCTTTTCTCTGTTGTTATGTGGAGAGTCTCAGGGTAATCTACAATGACTGCAGGGATGTAGAAGAAATTTTAGTGAATTTTAGTGAATTTTAGTGAATGACCTGTCATTTCCGGGAGAAGAATGCGGATTTCTTCGCGGATCTTGAGGAATTACGTGAGCTGAAATACTTCCTATGATTCATATCTAATTCATTCTAAATCGACGGTTCTTTTCTACAGGTTCGCAGGGTAATCTAAAATAGGCACAATTGACCCAACGTCACCCGGTATCTACCCACCTAATCTAACCTAGCCCTATTCAAGCACAAGCAATTCATTTGACTTGATACGATTCATCAAGGGTTTAAACAAAGACCGGAACTACACTATTATAAGGGGTAACACAATGAACGCGAACTTCATTGCAAAATCTTACTTAACCTATTTATTTTAGTAAACTATAAAAAGCTTTTACTTAGATGATTACTTCAATATACAAAATTAACACCACTTTACTTACAATTTGGAACAGTCCGCACACCAATAACGCGGTCTTCGGTCCAATTTTATCCGATGCATATCCAAATATTAGAGAGCCCAAAATGCCTCCCAAACAAAGGTACGCACCCAATAGCGACGCACCTTCAGTGTCTATCACCCTGCTAAGAGGTGTATCCGGTGACTGATATAATAAAATCTGTGACGAGGTGATGCCAAACAGTAGCCCATAATTCAAGCACAGCAAGTTGCCTAGAGTGATGAAGAAAGGGGGAAAGAGACTGCAAACAAATTGATTTGCTAGGAGAACTTAAATTAATGCATAGTTACCAATTCTGGTGGCCACCTGCTGGAATATAGATCCATCAGCATTATTCGGAAAACACATCGTGCACGGTCGTTCTTTCGAAATACGTTGCTCAACTGGGAAATGAATCAGATTAGCGACGACCTTTTATCGTAATTGCTTAGCACTGATAGCGTGACAACGTGAGTCTACAAAGATACAAGATAAGTAGATATTATTGCGCACACCATACATTGTCTAGAACTTGCATAAACATACGTGAGATACAAATGTAAATATAGATGGGATTATGTGATTCATAGCTCGCTCGTATGGATTTCTAGATAGGAGATTTCATTCACTGAAAATTTTACTAGCAATACAGAAAATATCAATCAATACGAGTACGTGATGCAAAATATTATACGAACTTCATCGTGGCTTGACGTTCAGATGCTGAGGAAATGTTCGCAGTTTTTTGACGAATTTATGTCTTTGATAAGAGATTTTCGTATGTAAATTCTTTTACAAGTAAATAATGACTGAATATTTGCTGGGAGATTACATCTTCAACGTACGAAGTTTCGCGACATTCAAACATGAGTAAAGGAATGGCAGACTCAAGGCTACGTTAGCTGATTTCACTCCAATAAAAAGTGAATTAACTTCATGCCGTTGGTCGAATTTCACAATTCGTAAGTGAGTAATATTTTTGCTTGGCACACACTTCTAGCGTTGCCATCTGATAATTGATCGCTTCTTATACGATTATATGTAGTATACCCTGGTAAAGTTAGTATAAACTTGTTAGTATCACTTCGGTGTCCGTCCGTCCGTTTGTGTATCACATTTGGCGCAAAGGTTGAGTGTTATGGCCCAATTATAGATGTGAAATATATTAGGTGCGCGACTAAGTTCTCTTCTTTTTTGATGAAAATGCAACTTTATTGTGAAAAAATGGTTACAAATGAATCATTCAAAGTATTGCTCATCGCTAGCTACAACTTTTTCCCATCTTTCTGGCAGAGCTCGAATACCGTTTGAGGCTATCCACGAATCAAGCCATTTTTTGATGTCTTCATATGAGCGGAACTGCTGATCAGCCAGACCATATGCCATCGAATGGAACAAGTAATAATCGGATCGCGCAATATCTAGGGAATATGGGGGGTGGGGTAGGACTTCCCAATTGAGCGTTTCCAGGTAGGTTTTAACGGGTTTGGCAACGTGAGGCCGAGCTGTCATGCTGTAGAATCACTTTTTCGTGCCTTTGCTCGTATTGTGGCTGTTTTTCGCGCAGTGCTCGGCTCAATTGCATCAATTGAAGTCGATGGTTTCGTTGGGTTTGAACAGTTCATAATAAATGACACCGACCTGGTCCCACCAAATACACAGCACGATCTTGCGTGAATATTCGACCGAGCCGACGACGTAGAAGCATGACCGGGCAGTCCCCATGACTTTCTTTTCTTTGGGTTGCTGTAATGAATCCATTTTTCATCACCCGTCACGATGCGATCTGTTGTTCACAGGCGAAAAAATGACGCTAACGTCCCTTGGCTTCAAATCATAAGGAACCCAAGTTCCTTGTTTTTGAATCATTCCAAACGCATGTAAACGATTGGAAATATTTTGACGGGTAACTCCTATTGCTGAAGCAAGCTGTTCTTGTGTTTGGCATGGATCCTCATCGAACAATGCCTCCAATTCAGCGTCTTCGAAGAATTTTGGCCTTCCTTCACGCGGACGGTCGTCAACATCGAAATCACCATCTTTGAAGTGACGGAACCAATCAAGGAACGTTGTTTCACTTAGAGCAGCATCTCCGTAAACTTCTTGAAGCTCTCGACGCGCTTCAGCCGCTGTTTTCTTCGAATGAAAGATGAAAATCAACACTTCCCGCAAATGACGATTATTTGGCACAAAATCAGACATTTTCACACAACCAAATGTATATGACGCCAAAAGCAAATCACTAATGTGTTAAAACAGTTTGTTTACCATATGTCTAAGGTCGGGTCATGACGTTTTGGATATGTCAAAATTGATCAACACTTACTGTTGGAGCCATCTATTGACAAACAGCGAGAACTTAGTTGCGCACCTAATATTTATTCACAACATTATCTTTTCCCTTTTAACTACGGAACAATTGATATTAGAGAAAAAGTTTTTTAACAAAATATTCCTTATGATGTAAGGAACAACTTTTGTTCTTACACATTTTTCAAAATTTTCATAAATTATCGAGATATCCAGAAAAATTTCGAACCAAACTGACAGGGAGTATTGATGAGCAACGTGCATGAAAGGTGTAAATTGAACGAATGACTATCACAGCATATAGCACTTTTTTTAGGTCAGAATATTAAGTCTAACGTCAGTAATCTCTTAAGAATTTGAATGTGAACTAAGCGAAAAGGCCATTATAGTAACGGACAGGGGGCAAACATGATTGCCCTCTTTCGTTCTTAAAACCATATTTTTTGCATTAACCATCTCCTACAATATGTAATAGAAAAAGCCTTAACAGAAACCCCTCAAATAATTGTATTTGTATTTAAATTAAAGATACTAGTTTGTTGCTTTATTTTTTTCTGTATTATTATTTTTGCAAGACCCTTGCAGCAGCACCACTTTTTATCCGAAGGTAGTACATTTTTGCTAAGTTAAAGATGCTTTTTATTTCAGTGATCTGGCAGGATGTGCACGAACATCGCCACAACACAATGCTGCCAGATCTAGGCTTTTAAGGTATTCCGCTTTTCTTTACGAGTAATATGTTGGCACAGTTTCAATCTGATTTTCCATATACATATACACCTAACCGTGAGCTTTTATATATATTATTACGTGAAAATCATTAAAATGGAATAAATAGTGCATTTTGTATATGGAATTTTTAGTTTGCTCAACTTCTCATTCAATCAAATAGGCAAACAAATTAAATGAGGCCAAACTATCCAGGAATTACTGTAATCATCTTGAAGGTAAACTAAACCAATTGATTAGCGATTTTTCTTACTTTATTTCTCTTTATTTCTTTATTCTAAACCAAGTGATCCAAATAAATACAAAAAAGTTAAAATCTATCTAAAATTGATCGAGTGGTACCCTATACCTTATCGTCTAGCCGATACCTAATATAATGGGCATGGGAATGTGAGGAGGATATTTCCGCTTTTTAAAAAGATTTTATCATAAAAACTATTTTTGTGCCTTTTTCGTAGAATGTCGTAGCTTTGTAACCAAAGTTCACTTATTTTGGTTATATATTCACAATAAGACTTAACCATCATCGTAAAAGCAAAAAATAAAATCTACGGACAAGATCGACGTAACTTGTGGTGTTGATCACAAATATATATACTTCTGGGGGTCTATAGTTATTATTTCTCTATGTTATAAACTCTGTATCAAACTTAATATACCCTGGATGGGGTATAAATATGGATGTTCACCTTCAGTCTCAAGGGGTCATCACAAGAACCATACATGCAAAACATCTAAAATCGTCGATGAGTTATCATTAGAATAAAATAATAAAATAATTAAATGTGAAACATCTGTGCACTTTCTTCTATAATTGTATTCTCCGAATAGAATTATCTCTTCGTAAGGCCGGACAAATGTTACTCTATCACATAATTGATTTATTAATAAACGCCCAATTCACAATATAAAGCACCCAGGTTTGCGGAGATTATGATTAGTGTTTGGTGACATTTTCTAAAATCATAAACAAGTGAAATTTACGATGTGTGACAGAATAACTTACCTAGTCCTAGTGGGAGCGATTTCTATTGTGGTAAGAAAGATTCCAAGTCTTCAGGACTCACACCGTATTTATTTGAAACATCTATAGATATGCAATGCTGCTCCATTGAATTCAAACGAAGTGGAAGCCAGAAAGTTTGTCGAACAAGTCAGTGAAAAACTTTATAGCTACTACAATAAGCTGAGCCATGATACATTCATCATCGGGGGTAAGGATCCTGAGGCTGTACTAGAGGACTTCAATACAATGTTGGAGACTGCAAATGCTCTGGTCGGGATTGCCAACGATTCAAAAGCATTTGATTACACGCAATTCAAGGATGAAGAGTTGAAATATATTTTTGAAAGAATACGAAGATCTGGTGAAGAAGCTATTGTTGGAAAGACGAAGTATATCAAGATGTTATTATCGCTGGTCGCTCTTGAAGAATTAGCTACTGACAAAGATATTGAGGGTTATCGGAATAGCAGCGTAGAGCTGGCCTATTTCCCCGATATTCAGAACATTTTTGCGAAGAGCAATGATCCAGAAGAATTGAAGTACTATTGGACTGCATGGAGAGACCTAAATGATGGATGGGCGACGATGAATTTTGAAATTATTTTTGACTTGTTGAAGGAAGCTGCTAATTTAACGGGTGAGTGTAAGTGATTTATGAGCAGATAAGAGAATTTTGAAAGTCTGAATGGAGTGCAGCTCAGCTCTTATTACATCGAATGCTTTTAATATTTTGTTACGTACAAGCCGAATACAAGTAAGGTCGAGACTTAGGGCCAAGCGAGTATATGGCTCAACCATAACAGAACAAACCATTTTGAGTACATTTAAAGGCACACAATTGACAACTTTACTATTCCGAAAGACCAGAACTTAATTTTTCTATCGATTAATAGGAAAAGAGTTAAATTTTAATTAGTTTCTGCGAAGAAATTAACAATTCGCTGATTTTTCCGCGAATAGGCGAATACTTGTTACGAACTGTCAAATTTTATTCACATTCCACAAATGTGGAACGCAATCCAAATTCGCTCAACCAAAACATTACCGTGAGTATAAACTCACAATTCTTTTGTTTCGTTCTTGGTGGTAACGAATGACAAGTCAAATTTGCAGATTGCTGCGACTGGAAAAAAAATGCTGCGAATGAAATGGCAAAATTTGCGAATATTAGCTTGTTCGTAGTGCGAAATTTTGATTTTGACAAAAAGCATCACGGAAATTTATGGATACTTTTTCACATTCAAAGCAATCCGCTATTGGGTATTGAGGTGTAAGGAGTGGTATGAGGGATATTTTTTTTTATGTATAATTTGAGCGCGCCAAAAAGGGAATTGTTTCAGAGCATGGGCCGGAGTTTGGGAAAAGGGGGAAGTGGAACAGAGAAGATACTTTTGTACGTCGGCTTTAAATATTTGAAGGTTGTAGTGATGGGGAAATAAAGAGTCTGGTAGATCATTCCACATTCGTTTCGTTTGGTTTATGAAGGTGTTTCGGCAGCTGAAAATATTATTATTAAAGACCCCTTACCGCTGGTGGGGGGAAGTCTATTAGAAATAAAAAGTAGTTTCTTTGCTGCCTGGTTCAAGTGAACTGACTCGTTTATTTTATTTTAATGTCTTAAATACTAAATTAATGCTAACTTTACAAATATATACAGCAGGTGTACATTCCCAGTCAGTGATATGACACCTTTGTTTTCATGGGTACATCATTTAGAAAATAAAAATGCTGACTAGCTGCGAACATAAATGAAAATAAAGATATACTTATAATACGGAACCTGTCTGATGGTGTCATCATGACAGAAAGAATCCATACATTTGACAGTATGAAGAACGAACTGACGTGCATTGCATGACCCGTATTGCAAGTGAAATTTTGAAGGTGAGGAATGCAACTGGCTTTTTCACTGGAGCATTTTGTAAAAAAAAAGCAATAAAATAGGGAAAGGCTGCGATGTTCAAGCGAATGTATGAAATTCAGAATGTCTCTATCACCTGTAAATTTTACGCGCGATTCTGTGTACTATCTAGAATTGGAAGAACGTTCCTCCAGTATGTGATCGTTCCATCCAAGATGGTTATTAATACACATACCGAGAATGGTAAGTCTTTCGGTTTCAGCGATGCAAGTACCATTCATGGATAATGGTTGAGGGTTTTGGTTTCGCTTGAAAGACAGAAGACGGCATTCTGTTTCGGAAGCATTTAATTCCACATTCTTGGTTGAACCCCATTTAATTATGTTATTCAGGTCAGAATTTAATGTGTTTGACATAGCTTGCCGTTCCTCAGGCCCCCTGATAGCAAATTGTGTGTAAAAAATGTTTGCACTATTCGGTTGCCAGTAGAAATTCGGTTGATTTCGGTTTACTTTATTGCGGTTCGGTTGATTTTGGTTGCCATCATATTCCTGTCTGAATGTCTTTCCCAGTAGTTTTTAAACGTCTCTATATATTTCGATGCATTTTTGCATACATGTTGAGCTACGTTCACTTTTGGGCATAGCACTCATAAAATTACCCGCGGAGACCAACTTTTAGCTCTCAAATTTTGAAATTTTTAGACGGCGTGATCTCCAATTTCCAAATATGACATTATCCCGAGGTATTTGGCCTGGTTTAAAAAAGGAATTCGAATGGAACTGATAAACAGATTTGGTTTGGTCTGTGTCCATTCATTTGCAAATGTACTTGATGTTATGCCTTTTTTTCGAGTAGTATACAACAGATACGAGAGCGGACTTAGAACACTTCCTTGCGGTACCCCAGCCTGTACTTTTTTTTTAAATTCTGAATGATCGATACCGTTTGACACGGAAGAGTCTATTCGCGAGATACGACTCCAAAATGTCATATAAATGTCTTGGTAAAACTTGTCGCAATTCGAACTTCAAGTTTTCGTGCGACACCTTATCAAAAGCTTGAGAGACGTCTAGAAATACACTTGAGCAAATCTTCTTTTTAATTTAAATGTCTCGGACAGGTTAGAGATATGAAGACTCCAACTCGTGTTTGTCCGGCAAGGTGAGCTGAAAATATTGCCGCCGTAGCTGAGAGTGTGACTGAAAACCCAGGTGTGTCCATTTCGAGACGAACATATGAATTGGGCATATTCGCAACCTTTTTCCACTGCATTTTACATAAAGATCTTGGTCTACAAGCTTATAAGGTCCAGTTGATACAAGAATTGAAGCCAGCAGACAACGCACAACGCCGAACTTTCGCTGATTGTATGCCGGAAATGAATGAACAAGATCATGATTTTTTACACAAAATTTTCCTGAATGATGAGGGTCTTTTCCATATGTCTGGGTACGTAAACAAACAAAACTGTCGCAGCTGGGGATCCGAAAACTCTAGAGAAATAGTGGAACAACCATCCACAACTAGTGACAGTTTGGTGCGGTTTTTGGGCTGGCGGTGTCATTGGGCCATATTTTTTCGAAAATGATGACGGTGCGATCGTTGACTGACTTTTTTTTTGTCTGAAATTGATGCTTATACGGGTACAAATACAAACCTTTTTGATTATTTTAAACAAATTTACCACAGACATTCCAAATTGTGCATGTTGTCTGTCATTGCAGCAATATTTACGAACTCGGCTGGTCTACACTTTACTTTTCGTGAAGTTTTTTGTTAAACAATTTTTATCCAAAAAAATTATTTTGTTCAGCTTTAGTATGATATGTCGCATGTTGGCGTTACAAAATATCGGATTCTAAATGGAGCCCAACAAATTATAAATGATGGTGGATGGGAAAATTTTTCTTCAAATAGAAGACTGTCCACCTCAAAAGAAGATGGATGGCAAGCCTGATAAAACTTTTTGAACAATAGAAAAAGATATTTTAATAATTCCGTTTACTCTGATGAAACACTGCAAGTTGTGTAACATGTAACATATGTAACAGAGGTTTGCATTTTTGTTTTTATTCGTGATTATACCTTCAGACGAGTCTTGTGTATTAGAACATTTTGTGCATATAGAGGGACTCCGCATTTGAGCAAACCCCACTTAAATACACACAAAACGAAAGTCCCATTTATGTGCTTATAATCTGGATTAACTATTAACAACCGCGTTACTAATCTCTTTACAGACATGGCCCCAGTGGATTTCTGGCTTCATGAGTATGATATCACCGACATGGAACAAGTGATGACCCAAATTCAGCCCCTTTATCTACAACTGCACGCCTTCATTCGCAACCAATTGCATAAGAAATACGGCGATATGGTAATCAAACCCCATGCACCAATTCCCGATCATCTATTTCAACAGGTGTTGGCTCAAGCTTGGACAAATGGAAGTGTCATTGATGAAATGTACCCGCACAAGGATCTCCCACCCTATGACTCCATTCTAGAGAAGAACAACTATGACACTCTGAAGGTATTCAGAACGGCTGACAAATTCTATCAATCGCTGGGATTCGAACCAGTACCCGAAGGTCTCTGGGGAACGCAAATAAGAATGAAACAAAATGAAGATAAAGATGATTGCCGTGCAGCGGTATTCGATTTAACTCCCAACGTCTATATGGAGTATTGCCAGAAAATGGACTTTAGGAAATTCCTTCAAGCGCATGGCTATATGGGTCGCATATACTATGCTAGGGAGAAGACAAATCTTCCAGCCTACTACTTTAAGTCATACAAACTGGAGTATCCCGTTGGTGAGGCTGTGATCTTATCAGCATCAACACCAAAGCATTTGAATGCAATAGGAATGGTAACCGATTTTAAATTTACCGATGAGGTGCTAATGAATCGACTTCTAAGGATGGTGAGTATAGGCGAGCCTAATCCAGCTTCATTCTTATATTCCGGTCTTGTTAGGGCATACACACCTTGCTGAACATTCCAGTTTTCTTTGTTCACACAAAAGTGATGGCCGACCTTTTTACGGAAACCGTTGAATTAGCCGAAGTTAACAAACACTATTGGATGCTCATGGAGAAGTATGCTGGTGTAGAACCACCAGCTAATCGTGCATCCGAAACGTTTGACTTTCCATTCAAATTCTACATCGACTTGAATAAAAATCAACAGGCTATGTAGGGATTATTTATAAGTTTATCCCATCAACATCCGTTTATATTTTTTTTCATTTATACTCGTAGGAAGTTTGACTCAGAGATCCTGGGCTACCAGTTCTATAAAAAGTTGTGTGAGATTAGTGGTCAGTACCCCAAGGAACCACTACACACCTGTGATTTCTATGGCAGTAAGAGGGCTGGCAACGCCTTGAAGTTAGTGGATTATTTGTTTAGTATTCTTTTTTTTGTTATGATAATTCTCCTTAGAAAAATGATGAAACTCGGCTCTTCGAAACCATTCGATGAGGTGTTAGAAACACTTTCACCTGATGAGTCAACAGTGAATGCCAATAGTCTCCTGGAGTACTATCAACCCATCATGACTTGGTTGACTGCTAACAATTTGGAGGCAAATGTGAAAGTCGGTTGGACAAATTCTGATAAGAGTAGAGCTTTAAAATGTATATGCAGACAAAATAACAAAATTTGTTTCCATTCCAGAGATTACCTAAAAGTGACATCTAGAAAGACTACACTGATAAGCTCAACTGATTCATCTGAAAGCAAAGGAAACGCAAATCGGATGACGTTGTAAAATTACGAGAAAAAAAAAAAACAAGTAGTCAGAAAAGCAAGCAAATATTTGTTTAGATTTATGTTTAGATCCTGAAACCCCTCGTGGGGCATAGAGCGTCAACACTGCCTGCGCGCCGTTGTGCTTTGTTTTTTTGCAACGTACGAATAATTTAACTCTCTCCAACTCATTCATAGCGCTCTGGATCCGACCTCTATTATTCTGCCCACGTTTGCCTGGGGAACCCACTTTTCTCCCAGATGGCATGAGTGGGTCCCCCTCCTAAATTGCTGGAGAACTGCGAATATGAGATATCATAATACAGTGATCGCGTACCATAGCACTGATTTGTTAGATAAGAGCTGTTAACAAAATTGTTAATGATCAGTGCCAGAACGGATAGCTTACTTCTTATTATTTTAATGTTCGACGTCAGACATTGGGGAGAAAGCAATTAAGGTATGTGAGGGAGGTACTCCCTTTCGACCCACAAGCTAAAAAACCTCGCCATTTTCCAGTGTATAGGTACCATGTAAAATTAAATAGCCCACTGATACATACATAAGTAAATAGAGAGGTTTTTGGCCGTATGGAAAAATAAGCTGTCAGAAGTGGAATGAGCTGTCAGAAACTGTAGGGAGTTGCCACTTTCTATTTATTTTTTGTTTGCTGAAGTAGGCGCACTTAAAGCCAGGGTCATACGAGTAACTAATTATTGTCCGACATTTTTATATAGGTAGCCCTTTTGAAAATATCGATAATTGGAGTTCAGTTGATCCTTATTGTTGCTGCAGCTTTCTGTAATGAAGCGTCCTTTGTTATCACTTTAATATTTTGCAAGCTGCACTCCACCAATGAAGGAAAGGGTGGAAGAAGGGGATATAGTTCATCTCTGGGTATGTTGCTATGAATTTTGTCGGACCAAATGAACGAAAATGCAGTTTGGGTAATAAGCGAAATGCTTTCGCTTAGAAAATTCGTGAAATTTTTGGTAATAATATTATAGAGATACTCGAAAAGTGGGTCTCGCAAATCTGTCCGTCTTCCGTTTTTTCGTCTATCTGTACATCTAATTACAGCCTTAGCGGCTGGATTGATTTTCTATAAACTTCGTAACTGCAGTCTGAGGGATGATGCCTAGAAACAAAATTGAATTTTATTTCTAACCTCAAAGTTAACGATACTTTACTTAAGGCCAATTGGGAAAAATTGAATTTTTCTCGGAAATGGCTCTAAACATTTCGATGCAAATTCATATGTGACGTACTCGTAATGTGGACTGCTTATTTAGTTCTTCATTAGAAATTTAAATAACGGAAGTTTGCTTATTGAAAACCGATGTCTATGATATGATAGTTTTTTTTTATACTTTTTTAACGGATTTTACGAAAACCGCAAATTACAGAACAGAACATATGGAGCAAGTAAACAATCGCACTTAATTTTTTCTAGCTTTTGCAAGATTAGTTGCAAGAAAGTGGAACAAATCCCGGATCAAGTCGGAAGGCTTATCGGTCGAGCCTCAGATAGAAATTCATTGCCTGAAGCAAATTTGCTCAAACTAATTCAAAATTGCTCTTATTTTGATAAAATAGTTGAATCGAGTTCATTGTGTTACGTACATACATTATGTTATTGCGCGGCGTTATTAAACATGGCTTTATGCCATGTCTATTGAATCAACGCTCGAATTTTACCATATTTTGCAGGGCTTCGTGGCTTAAGCACGTGGATCACTGAATGAAAGACTCTGGTTTGCATCTTAGAACCACCAAGAAGTTTGTTTACAATCCTAACCTTCTCAAGCTTCTGACAACCGTCCGAGAGTAAAACTGTCACTAAAAAGCTTCTCAATAATGCCCTTCAGAGACGGCAATAAACTGCAGGTCGTTTCCATTCATGTGAAAAGAATATAACAAGTACAGCACAAGTGGAAAGCAGCTAGACTAGGTTAGTTATTTGTTTACCATCATTTTCTGTCAAGCGTTAATCCATGTCATTACACTCTACACTTATAAATCTGTGAAATTCATCTAAAGCTTCGAACTGGCCTAAGTACTATTCAGCTTTTCCTTTACATCAGGACCTACATAGTGATCTACCTAGTGATTATTTTTAATTAGTTTCTCTTAATACACCACGGATATTTTCCTTTAATCACGTTGGACGTCCGAAAAGCATTCAACTCCGCGAACTGGAGGCACATCCTGGAATCCCTTCGAAGTATGATCTTGACATATGACACAGATGATGGCATCAAGGAGTATACTGTCACAGGAGGGGTGCCACAGGGTTCAGTGTTCGGTCCACTTGTGTGCAATATTATGTACGATGGGAAACTTAATCTGCGATAGTTGTAGTGTCCAGAATTTGGAAGAAGTGATCCAAGTAAAAAATGACACAATAGGAATTGATAAACTCTGGCTTGAATCTATGGGTTTAAAACTAGCAGAGCATAAGACGGAAGCGACGCTAATCAGTAGCAAAAATAAGAGGGCAACAATCACTCTTACGATAGGGGAGCACAAGATGACATCGAAGGAAGCCATCAAATTCATTGATGTAATGATTACCAAAAGGCTCTCATTTAATCAATATCTGGAACATCTGTGTTAGTGATAAAGCTTCACGAGTGAATAATGCACTCATACGCATCATGCCAAATGATGGAGGAGCGAGGTACAGGCGAAGGTGGCTTTTGGATACAGTGGTTATAACTTTGGTGTTGCAGAATTAATCCAAATTGGTATATTTTCGTTAACCGTATGTTATGTATGACCAATTGAAAAACACATGGTATTTGAGGTACTCTGAGTCGAATCATCCTTTATAATATAAGCAACTCTATCCTATTAAGCGTCCCATTATACGTCCCATTGCATATGTCGCGAGCGAAAGTTGATTTTCTTCGTAGAGCGCTGTCGTTACATCGGTTAATTTCGTTATGAAATCTACCAGTGGAAATGTTTGGTTCAAAATTCAACGTAAATAGTTATTTTATTCATCCCCAGAGGATGAAGGGTGGCTTGGTTTTAAACCATGTGTGGTTTAAGCCAATGGCCCTATCACTATTCATTGGTATGGCAAAATTATAGAGGACATCATCGGGTATAACGTAAACTGTTTTCCAATTTTAATGTTGCGAAACTTTCTTGTTGTAGACGTGAAGCAGTAAATTTAGCTGTGCATGCAGCAATAGTGTCAAACGAAATAAAGTGCGCGACTGGATTTTTTCAAATTATCCCATTCGTTCGTTCGTGAACTTTTAGATTTAAAATGTATTCAATGTCCACAAGAGAAGACAAAATTTGAATTTTTGAAAGTTGCGTTAAAAGGCTGAACATTTTTTTCTTTCATATGTCCAAAATTGTAATGCAATGTCCTTGCGTATGTATATACAGTGGTGGCCACATAATTAAGGACAGTCAATTTTCACTTTTAGATTTCGTATAATTCTCATATTTAACATGTTTTCTTTGTTAAACAAATCCAGTCTTCTCTTTCTTATAGGAAGTAATAACTTATAAGAAAAAATTAATGAAAAAAAATATTTAAAAAAAAAAAACTATTCACAAAATAATATAAAATTAGCTGTTTCTACTTGGACACATAATTAAGGACACTTTCAAAAATCAATATTTTTTTAAAAAAAAAATTCAAAATCGGAAAATTCACATCAGGTATTACTTCATAATTAGTACTTGGTGGGATAACCTTTTGCTTCAAGCACAGCTTTGCACCTTTTCGGAAAGCTGGCAACTAAATGCTGACATCGTTCAACTGGAAAATTCTGCCATATTTCCTTTACGTTTTGGAAAGGTTTTGATGGAGTTTAAGTCGGGGCTCTGCGCTGGCCAATCCAAAACATTAATGTTTTCAGAGAAAAACCACTCTGAGTTAACGCTCCGAGCAGTGTGTTTTGGATCGTTGTCCTGCATAAAAATAAATGGATCAGGCATGTGTTGAACTGCAAATGGCTTCATTGTGTTGCACAATATGTCCCTATACAAGTGTTGATTCATACGTCCATTTACACGATAAATCGGGCCAACACCAAACCAGGAAAACGCAGCCCAACCCATTACATTTCCTCCGCCATGCTTTACGGTCTATAAAGTGTAGCGAGGATTCAGTTCCTTGTTTGGCGGGCGTCTTACATACTTTTTCCCATCTGAGCCAAACATGTTGAACTTTGACTCATCGCTCCAAAGCACTTATTTCCAAAAATCAAGAGGTTTTTCAGCGTATTCAGCTTTTTTCTGGCAATGCATCCACGCAATCCATTTTTAAGTGATCGGCGTCTTATGGTTCTTGCTGATACTTCTTTATCTAAATGTGCCGCTACTTCGATGTTAATCTGTGTAGATGTCAAGAAGGGGTTGGCTTTGCTCACTTTGCAGATAATGCGATCTTTTCTCTTAGCAATCGCCCGAATTGATTTTTTTTCAATGCAGTATTTCGTGACGATAATTCTGCGCAATTCTGGGGTGCAACTCTTTTTGCGACCCATTTTTAAAATAAATTAAACTTCTATTCTTTTATCTTATGCTATTGAAACTACAATATACCACTTACCACAATTCTTTTTAATTTTGTAACAAATAAATTCGACAAAATAATAGCTGTCCTTAATTACGTGACCAACTAAAATAATCACTCATCTGCAACTGCCACAACACAAGGTTTTTTTTTGGTACTTATGAAATAAATAATAAACCAAACACGTGTTTACTGCTTGAGTATGATCATAGTTTACCGTTACAGCTTACAGTAGTTCGCAAACAAATTGATGTGAACAAAAACCCCGAAAAAAAAATATTTTTCTTTGATTTGAGAATGTTGTCCCTAATTATGTGGCCACCACTGTAGGTATTTAAAAATACTTAGATATAAATTGTGGATGAAATCTTAATTTATAACCGAGATATGGATAATTTATGTAAATCCCCAAAATAAGTAAAGTACCGTCATTCGATTTTTTTAACGAGAAACTAAGTGTAAAGTCTTGTTGCAAACATCCATATTACCTCAGATCTAAGTTTTTGATGATATCCCTGGAGCGGTATTTGCGTAAATTTCACTTTTCTTAAATTCTATTAAAGTAAAAAGTAATTCCGCCCAGCCGATTAGGCTGCAGCCCGATACACAGACGGACAGGTGGACATATTATTCTTTTAGTCTCGTGTGTAATTTAGAGCAGACTGGGTTATTTTTTAATAAAACGAATTTTTAAAATGGCAAGTAGGAAAGAAGATCCATTGGAAATTCAAAATTTAATTTTTAAATTAAGAGAAGAGAATAGAAGTTACGTTGAAATTCGAAGAATTGTTGCTAAAACTCTCGCAACAGTCCAATCAATAATAGAAAGGTACGATTGTATGGCTAATGTCTCAAATAAATGTCATACTGGGCGTCCTAAGATATTAAATGCCCGACCAACAACTTGAATAAGGGAGCAACTATCTTCAAAATAGCGGCCCAGAGAAGAAGAAATGCTCAGGAGATTCGTTCCCCAAAGTTCATTAACAATGCTCAAGGCCAGCTTTTTGTGGAAGATGACAAAATTCTCCACCGATGGCGACCGTATTGTGAAAGACTTCTGAACGAAAAGTTTCCCCGGCGATACTTTCCAAGAGCCGCTCCTAACCATGACGAAATATCCGACATTACTGTCGAAGAAGTTAGGAATGCCGTCAAATACTCCAAAAAAAGAAAAGCGGTTGGGCCAGACGAGATACCCTCTGAGTTCTGGAAAAAGATGGGAGACATCGGGTCCAGATGGCTCATGATTCTTATCTCCAAACTTATGAGCGGTCATCCAATACCTAATCAGTGGAGGGACAGTTATCTTCTTCCTTTGCACAAAGGGAAGGGCGATACGCGAAACTGCGATAACTACCGTTCTGTCAAGCTGATGTCATACACCATGAAGATCGTTAAACGGGTATTAGATGACCGAAGATTCGGAAAATAATAAGGCTATCTGATGACCAGTGCGGGTTTGTCTCGGGTAAATCAACAACAGATGCAATCCAAAGTATACGGATCATAATGGAAAAACATCGTGATTCCTTAAAGGACTTGCATATGGTGTTGGTTGATTTTGAAAAAGCCTTTGATAGACAACCAAGAGATCTCTTATGGGTGGCGCTAAGACAACGAGGAGTTCCAGAAACCTACGTGCGCATGATCATGGACATGTATGAGGGAGCAAGAACAAGAGTAAGATGTCCCGCAGGAGTCACCGAAGAGTTCCCAATCAAAGTCGGTGTACACCAGGGAAGCGTCCTTAGTCCTTTGCTATTTATTGCAGTCCTTGATTATCTTGTTGAAGGAAAAGTGACGGACCCCAAAGTGCATCAGTTATTCTTTGCTGACGATGGAGCTATCATAAGCGAAGATCAAATGGCCTTGCAAAGAACACTTGTTGTATGGGTGGAGGTTTTGGAGGGAAATGGGTACCGTATTAGTTCGAAAAAGACAGAGTATCTGTGCTGCCCGTTCTCTGATCCACACCGGCCTATTCCAGACATTTACTTGAATGGGAAAGTGCTTCCCAAGTGTGAAAAGTTCAAATATCTTGGATCTATAGCGAAACCGGGAAGCCTGCCGGTACTTTCTGAGGTCAAACCGGCAAACCCCACAAGCGGACCAGTAGGGATGCAGTAATGATCCTTCTACTCCGGATCATAACTTCGCCGTAAGAAGAAGAAGAAGTTCTGACCATCTTTCATAAAGCGACATCCAATCCTAGAACCAGCGCTCCAAAATTGGCTGAAGACATCGCAAATACCACCGGCAAATAACTTTATCCAGAAACGGTTCCAAGAGTTTTAAGATCTGAAGGATTTCATGGAAGAGTTCCCAGGAAAAAGCCCCTGATCAGCTAGGTCAACCTACAAAAACGACTCGAGTTTGCCAAACGCTACATTTCTGAAGGTCACGAGTTTTGAAGAACTGTACAATTTACCCATGAAAGTAAATACAACATTTTCGGATCTGATGACCGAGGCAAAATATGGCATAGACCAAACGAGGAAATGGCTTTGTCAAAACTTGGTGCTAGCAGTGAAACATGGGGGAGGCAATATCATGGTTTGGAGGTCGATGGCGGCGACAGGAGTGGGCAAATTAGTATTTATTGAGGACACTATGGATCAACAGATATATTTGGACTTATTGCGGAATAATTTACACGCATCTGCCGAATGTCTAGGCTTAGGAAACAATTGGGTGCTACATAAAGACAATGATCCAAAGCACATGACAAGAACAGTTAGGGAATGGCTCCTGTACCGTGTCCCTAAACAGCTGCATTCACCCCCACATTCACCAGATCTTACACAATCAGCAACAGAGAGTCCCTAAAGAGCACTTTAACGAAGGCATGGTCCGAAGTAACAAGTCTGTCCGTCTATCGATCCCACACCGAATATATCCATTAAACAAATACTGACAACCTAGCGAGTTCTTTCGTAGAATGCACATGGCAATACTGGTCACTGGTCTCTCCTCACTAAGCAAAATCTAGACTTAAGGGTAATATATCCGTAATTTCTGTATACCACAACGAGAACATATTCAATGTGCATACAATGTTTGTACGTTAGCATAAAATGAAGGTACCTTCAGAAACATCTATTCTGATTGCATTAACCCAAATTGACAGATTAGTACATTTGATGCATAGCGGACTGTGAATGTTTATCCGAATAGAGGACCTCAGCTGATTGTCGTTTGGGCATACCACCTGCCACAGTTTGTTTTGGAAAACTATTCTTTGGATCTACACATCACAGTTTTGCTTAGTTACGTCAGAGTTGTGTCTTTTTGTGTTTCTATGTTGTAGTGATGAGGGAATTTAGGGTTGATCTTACCAACATTCGTGGGCTTCGAACGAATATCTTCTATATGTACGCCTACGCCCATTCCCATAAACCAGCTGTTCTGGCACTAAGCGAAACACAGGTAGTGTAAGAATCTTGTGATTTGAAACTGCCTGGATATAACTTAGTGTCATTATTTTTTCCCCACCGTGGCCTCGCCATTTATGTCCGTAGTGGTATTGCTTACCAAGTTCCACCACAGTATGGTCACTGTTCCAACCCGGAATTTAATTTCAAATGGCTAAAATTCACCGTCCGTAAGCAAATAATTCACTACTGCTTTATTTACAGAAGCCCTAGTGCGGACAGCAATTCAACTTTTGATGAATTTGATGTGTTGTCCGTCTCCTTGTCTCCTTGTATCCTCATACAGAAATTGTCATTGCGGGCGTTATCAATATACACAATTCGGATTGGCTTCAACATTCTGGCCAGACAACACCGGAAGGAAGGTATGTTGAACTTTTCGCTGAGATTAACAATTTGACTCAGCTTGTAAATGAGCCTACACAAATACCGGACATTGTAAGTCATTCCGTCAACACCTTGGACTTGTTTCTTACTTCTCACCCTGACACCATTGATGTTCTAGCGCCTCTAGGTCGGTTAGCTAAATTCTCGTACTCTGACCACACAGTTAAAGAAAAAACTCAAAAGAAAAGTATGGCAATACGAGAAAGCCAACTGGAGCGGCCTCAATAGCTTCTTTAGGAGTTTTAACTGGTCGCTATGCTTCCTCGATAGCGACGTGGATGCCGCTGCTAATATGATCACTAACACTATACTCTTAGGTATGAATGACTTTATTCCTAACAGAATAAAGAGCATTAAACCTTAGGCAAATTCGTGGTTTGTCCAGAGTTGTAAAGAGGCTATCAGGTTATGTCTCATGTCCTAAAGGTAGTACAAATTTTTGGTCATTCGTCAAAAAAAATAAAAATTCTGCCTCGTCTGCCATCGCTTCGCTCATTTACAATGACATTCCAGCTGTCAGCTCTTTAGACAAAGCCAATCTGCTTGCTGCTCACTTTGCAGCTAATTCCACCCTGCTTTGTCTCCACCTGTACTTGAGAGCGTCAAATTTTCCATGGGACAAGTCCACTTTCGCACTCGTACAGTTGCAGGAGTACTCAAAGGCTTTAACATACACAAATCCGCTGGTCCAGATGGTATCCCCCCCATAGTTCTGAAGAGGTGTTCTTCTACGCTGGCAAAACCTCTGCGTAAGCTTTTCTGTCTATCCTAATTTTCAGGGCTCTTTCCGAGTAGATGGAAAACAGCATTTGTCCAGCCCGTCCCTAAAAAAGGCGAATCTTCCTCCCCGTCCAATTACCGACCCATTGCACTTACGTTCCTTCTTTCCAAGGTCATGGAAACGCTGATAAATCGTCAGCTCATGAAATATCTCGATTCATGGAAACTCCTTAATGATCGGCAGTATGGTTTTAATAGCATCAGGTCCACTGGTGATTTGGTGGTATGTTTCACCGTAAAGTGGAACCAATCTCTCCATCACTTCGGTGAAACCAAGATGGTTGCGCTTGATATTTCAAAGGCATTTGACAGAGTTTGGCATCAGGCTCTTTTGTCGAAAATGCGTGCATATGGCGTCGATGAGTCTCTTCTTCAATGGATTAGAAATTACCTTTCGGGGCGTTCAATACAAGTTGTTTTGGACGGCTTCAAGTCTGCAATTCACCAAATAAATGCTGGTGTTCCCCAAGGCTCTGTTTTGTCTCCGACTCTCTTTCTTATTTTTATAAATGATCTCTTGTCTGCAACTTCTAATCCAATCCTCAGTTTTTCATATTCCTTCCCTAACTGACGTCCCTGCTCTTCGGCCGTAGAAGAGGAACGACAACGTATGTTAAACACATTAAACTCCGACCTGGACAGCATAATCAAAGGGGGTTCAACCAACAGCGTGGAATTTAATGCTTCCAAAACACAATGCTGTCTTCTGTCTCTCAAGCGAAACCAAAACCCTCAACCATTATCCATGGATGGTACTTGCATCATTAAAACCGTAAAACTTGCCATTATCGGTACGTGTATTAATAACCATCTTCAATGGAACGATTACATATTCGGCGTCGCCGAAAATGCTGCAAAATGTCTAGGATTCCTTAAACGGTGCAAGAAATATTTTACCCCGTCTGATCTGGCTTCAATTTGTAAGGCATTCATCCGCCCTAAGCTGGAATATAACGTCCATATCTGGTCTGGTGCACCCAAGACCGTTCTGCACATTCTTAATAGGATTGCGCGTTAAAACTTATAGGCGATAGAGACATTGTGAATTCCATACATTCACTTGAACATCGGAGAAATGTTTCGTATCTCTCACTATTTTATCGCATTCCTCCCCTTCAAAGTTTCACCCGCAATACGCATCATGCTTCGAATATATATCAGTTCCCCCTTAAGCCCAATTTCGGTCGTACTATCAAATATAGGGATTCGTTTATAAGCCGAACGACACGAATGTGGAAAGATCTACCAAGCTCTGTAATTCCCCATCACTACAACCTTCAAACATTTAAAGCCAACGTGCATAGGCTGCTCCTCTGTTCCTCTCCCCCTTGTCCTTAAACGCCCGTGCCCTGTAACAGTATAAAGGTATTCATATTCCTTTTGGCGCGCGCGAATTATAAAAAAAAAAAATACCCACCGTATCTACATGAAAAACATCTAAAATCGTCGATGAGTTACCACTAAAATAAAATAATATACACAATACATTAAATTTGAACACCTTTGCACTTTCCTTTAACAATTTTATTCTTTTAATAGAATTATCGCGTCACTAAGCCGAATGAGTGTTACTCTATCGCATAATTAATTTATGAATTATCAGCAAAACAATCCCAATACTCGTATAAAGCACCCAGGTTTGCTGAGACTATGATTAGTGTTTGGTTACATTTTCGAAAGGCGAAAACAAGTGAAACAGATCTTAAGTGTAGTCTACGATGTGCGATAGAATAACTTGCTTAGTCCTACTGGGAGCGATTTTTGTTGCGGTAAGAAGGATTTGAACGTAATCAAAATGTATTTATTTGAAACATCTATAGATACTCGTACGAGTATGCAATGCTGCTCCATTGAACTCAAATGAAGTGGAAGCCAGGAAGTTTGTGGAACAAGCCAGTGAAAAACTTTATGACTACTACAATAAGCTGGGCCATAGTGTATTCACCCTCGGGAACAGTGATTCTGAGACTTTATTAGAAGACTTCAATACAATTTTGAAGACTGCAAACGCTCTGGCCGGGATTGCCAACGATTCGAAAGCATTTGATTACACACAATTCCAGGATGAGGAGTTGAAATATATTTTTGAAATACTCCGAAGATCTGGTGGAGAAGCTATTGTTGGAAAGGAGAAGTACTTAGAGATGATAACTTCTCTGATGTCACTTCAACAATTGGCTAGTGACAAGGATATTGCGGGGTATCAAAATAGTAGTGTGGAGCTGGCCTACTTCCCCGATATTCAAAACATATTCGCGAAAAGCAACGATCCAGAAGAATTGAAGTACTATTGGACTGCATGGAGAGACCTAAATGATGGATGGGCGACGATGAATTTTGAAATTATTTTTGACTTGTTGAAGGAAGCTGCTAATTTAACGGGTGAGTGTAAGTGAAAGTAAAGGCGAAAAGTATCATTTTTCAGTATTCTATTACTTACAAGGTGCATCGAGACTATTATGGTTTCGGGTCAAGTATTTTATAGACTACTCGTATTGTATAAGCTTTAAGGCCTAACCTAGCTATATAGCCTAGTAATTATACGCAAATAGAAGAGGGGGGTTTTTAAATATAATTCATAGCAGTAAGAGAATTTGTACTCGTAGAAGGATGCAAAACCGTTTACAGAAGCCTTGAGTCCTGTGCGTCAGATGATTTGAAAATCTATCAAATCATCTCAAGTGATTCATTTGGAAAATGCGTACGTAACACATTGTTTTTTTAGTGAATAATTGTGCATCGATTAAAATGCGAGAGGCTCATAATTTCCAGCTAAAGTTCTCAGTTAACGATCACTCCTACGAACAAAATGATTAACCTTTTCTTGTGAAGAATTAAGCGGGCTTCAATCTCATGTCCCACATCTTTGGTCAAATCATAACATTTTCGGAGATAATTCCCGATTTACTTATTTTTAAAACTTTAACACTCAGTGGTAGTGTAACTCGGCATATTAGAGGATTTTAAATTTAGTTTATGACTATTTAAGGAGCATGTGTGAAGTTCTAGTAATAATAGACTTTATCCATGTGACATGTGAAATAACAAAATGGGATTTTTTGAAATGATTCGGGAGCTGTTCGATATACTAATTTAGAAAATCCCCAAAAGCCTGGTGGCGTATTACGAGTATGAATGTTCTTCAAATGCATATTCATTGTTAACGAAACACGCAAGGGAAATCTATCTCAAAATGTTACTCTTATCGTGAAATCCTTTTCGAAATGTATCTACGAGTATCCTGTATATTGCACTGTTCTAACGTTTTGAATGAAATTTTCATAAAGAGTGAGAAAGTATTGCATGCGAACAACTGAAGAGCATTCGAATGTTAACGGATTCCTTAAAATATGTAAAAAGTTTTTCTCTTCTACAGCTTTGGCTAGGATATTTGTTATATTTTTGGACTCCTTGGAACCTCATCTTTAATTTGAAATATCGCATGATGGTTATAAAAATATATTTTTTACTTGTACTATTTTTGTACACCTCTCTAGCGTAAACGGTTTAAAAGTTACAAGCGTGTAACAGATAGACAGACACCGTGTTACGTTTATCCCATTCTTCTGCGGAGCATTAAAAGAAACATTTTACTAAGAGATGATACCCCAGTTTTGTAGATTTTTTTCATCCCCTATATATCAAAACAATTTTTTTTAAAATTTCGGTGACTATAGGCACTAAACCCTCATTGTCTTATACCCATCTTGGGCAGTTTAAGTACACACATAGTCTTGAATTAACGGGGTGAGAATGACCAAAGAGACAGACAGATACTAAGCAGAAAACTGTTCTGTTTTGACCTTAAATGGAAAGATCAATCAATGGTTTTGAAACTCAGACCTGTGCACCCAGAAATGGAACGTGCGGAACGGATCGTATGATAAGGAGAATATTTAATCTATTTTTAAGCGATTTTATCAGAAAATCTATTGCAACACTTTTGTTACTTTTTAATTAGAAGAATGGCTATCACCATTTGCAACTGAAGTTTATGAGTTCTAAAGACATATACAAAATAAGACTTAAATATTACCGTTATGTTCCTTTTTTAAATCAAACTCCCACAAAAACTATAAAACGTATAAAAGAATTAAAGGCAAAATAAACGTCTACATATATTGCTAACGAACTATTTTTCAATTTCTAGTCGAAATATTGAAAAGCAACATTTTTCTAAAAGTGGGCTTAGGACTGCTTCGGGTTTAAAAAAGATTATCATTTCACACTCCTAGCTCTCAAAATTTAAGGCCAAAAATCTATCGACATACGGACAGATACACTGACGTTGTATTAGTACTTTTTCTGGATATAAAAGGACCCCGTATTGAACAGAAAACACAAAACCAAACTCCCTCCAATGTGCTTATAATCTGGATTCACTATAACTGCGTACCTTATCCCTTTACAGAAATAACTCCGTTGAAATACTGGCTTCGCGATTATAATGTCACCGAAATGGAACAAGTGATGACCCAAATTCAGCCACTTTATCTACAACTGCATGCCTTCATTCGCAACCAATTGCATAAGAAATACGGCGATCTGGTAATCAAACCCCATGCACCAATTCCCGATCATCTATTTCAACAGGTGTTGGCTCAAGCTTGGACAAATGGAAGTGTCATTGATGAAATGTACCCACACAAGGATCTCCCACCCTACGACTCGATTCTCGTGAAGAACAACTATGACACTCTGAAGATATACAGAACGGCTGACAAATTCTATCAATCGCTGGGATTCGAACCAATACCCGAAGATTTGTGGGGAAAGCAAATAAGAATGAAAAAAGATGAAGACGAAGGTGATTGCCGTGCAACGGTATTCGATATAACTCCCATCGTCTATATGGAGTATTGTCACAAAATGGACTTTAGGAAATTCCTTCAAGCGCATGGTTATATGGGTCGCGTATACTATGCCAGGGAGAAGACAAATCTTCCAGCCTACTACTTTAGCTCACACAACCTGAGGTATCCTATCGGTGAGGCTGTGATCTTGTCAGCATCGACACCAAAGCATTTGAATGCAATAGGCATAGTAACTGACTTTGAGTTCACCAATGATGTGCTAATGAATCGACTCCTAAGGATGGTAGGTATAGGAGGTCTAAATCGAGCTTCATTCTTATATTCCGGTCTTGTTAGGGCATACACACCTTGCTGAACATTCCAGTTTTCTTTGTTCATACAAAAGTGATGGCCGACCTATTTGCGGGAACCGTTGAATTACCCAACCTCAACAAACACTATTGGATGCTCATGGAGAAGTATGTTGGTGTAGAACCACCAGCTGATCGTGCATCCGATACGTTTGACTTCCCATTCAAATTCTATATCGAATTGAATGAAAATCAACAGGCAAGGTAGGGTTATTAGTTTATTCCATCAACATCCGTTTATATTTTTTGTCGTTTATAGGAAGTTCAACTCAGAGGTCCTGGGCTACCAGTTCTATAAAAAGTTGTGTGAGATTAGTGGTCAGTACCCCAAGGAACCACTACAGAACTGTGATTTTTATGGCTGTGAGGGTACTGGCAACACCTTGAAGTAAGTGGATAATTTTTTTGTATTATTTTCTTTTTTGTTATGGAGAGTTACTTTAGAAAAATGATGAAACTCGGTTCGTCGAAAAAATTCCATGAGGTGTTGGCAACACTTTTACCTGATGAGTCAACAGTGAATGCCGATAGTCTCCTGGAGTACTATAAACCGATCATGACATGGTTGACTGACAATAATAAGGAGGCAAATGTGAAAGTCGGTTGGACAAATTCTGATAAGAGTACGTTTGGCTCTGTTTTAGAATGTACATACGGACAAAATAACAAACAAATTTTCCATTCCAGAGATTGCGTAAAAGCGGATAAGCTCAACTGATTCATCTCAAAGTAAAGGGAATCCAAATCCGATGACGTTTTAAAATCATCAAAAAACCGAAACTATTTTAATTAAAAAAAAGACCTATTAGTCGGCGAAGCAAGGTAGTGTTTTTGTTTACTTTTACTCGTATAGCGATAATGATTAAGAGCGATAGTCCGGAAATAAAAAAAAATAAAATATTTTTTTGATGATCTACGCCCTGCTAAGTTCTTATTATATTGATGTTCGCAGTCAGTTTGATAAGGAAAATGGGCTGGAAAAAAAGCAATTGAGATAGGTATATGTATGTTGTTATGGTTATAGATAGTCGTAAACCAAATGAACCAAAATGGAGTCAGTGGGTCATATGCGAAATGCTTTCGCTTAGACTTAAATTTCTTCTTAACTTGCTTCTACAGGGCAACTATTGTTTTCTTGAAAATTTTCGATTTTGAGTTTTTGATCAATGTTAGTATTACTATTACAGAGGTACTCGAAAAAGCTTGTTAATTCTGTTCGTCAGTCTGTACGACGACAACTCTTTTGTACGACGATATCCCTGCGAAGAACATCTTCTCTACGAGTATTTCCTGTTTTCTTTCTTCATCTCGCGCTTACATGATGTTAAAGTGATGATACGTATGTGTACAGGTGTACCATAAAATGTTCAATTGGAAGCATAAAGTGCTATTCTTTCGTTTTTTATCTTAGAAACCGCAGAAATGTTTTAGTTATACCCTATTCCTATTCCTCTACCCTTAAACAATTAAACATACTCTTACAGAGTAGACGTGGTATTATGAAATATTTAATACAAATGCAATGATACACCACTTGTTGAGTAGTGGTTAATTGATTTCTATAAGATTTTGTTTAGAAAACAACTGTTTTCAGGATTTTTGTTTAAAATAATAGCTTTCACTGTGTATTAGCCAAATTAAGAATTATTATGGGATCTTTAAACTAATCTACTCACAGTTGTAAAATGCCTTGAATTACGAGTACTAACAAACTCAGTTTTTCGAACAAATTGTGTATTTATATGGATGAGTTATAGAGCAAGCAATTGATTTTATTTATTTTTCTAATTTTCTGGCAAAAATATTAAAAAAAAAGGAAGATTTTTCATAAAATGTACTTTTTTGTGATTTCATATGTATTGACACAAACTGTTAAACTTTTACATACTCATACTGTTTCGGATGTCAAAAAGTGAGTCAAAAGAGGATCAACAACATTCAATAAATATTACAGAGTTCAACCGTTCTTGGACCTCTTGCAAGATGCATTCAAATTGTGTTTTTATCCTGGACAATATCTCGCTGTAGATGAATCGATGATAAAATTCAAAAGTTAAAAACTTAAATTGTTTTTTTTTTTTTTTTTGAGAGGTTAGAAATTCTTCTTTATTAGGTCCTTCGACCCTCATACAGTACATGCCAAAAAAGCCAAGCAGTGGCTACGTTCTTCGGTTCGAAATTTACACCGAAAAAAAAGAAGATTTTGCAGAGAAAGTAAAAATAAGGTTTATTTTGACAACTTCTTCACATCTGTTGCTTGAACCTAAAAAGAAAAAAACATAAACGTCTGTGGAACGGTTCAGCAGATCAGGAAACTTCTGCGAAAAAATATCAAAAGTGATAAGCAATTTGCTCTTTATGAAGTGGATTGGTGAAAGTGTAGTTACAGTGTTTTCTGACTTCCATGATCTCCAAAAATATGGCAAAGTTCTAAAACGACAAAACGATGGTTCACGAAAAGAGGTGAAAATTCCAGAAATAATATCCGTTATGAACAGCGTCGATAAATTAGACCAACGTAAAAAATATTATGAAGTGAACCAAAAAAGTAGGAAATAGTGGCACCGAATTTTCTTTCATTTTCTTGATGTAGCGGTCGTAAATGCCCACATTATAGCAAAATATACAGGGTGCGAATAATAACTCAAGGATTTTAAACTTGATTTGATATCAAATCTATATAACAGGTGGTTAAATTTTAAGGGCCGATGTTGAATGTGAACCACACCTAAACGTCAAGTTTTTTTCTGCATTTCATTTGACATTTCTCAATTTCAGACTAGCTCAATTTGAACCATGGAAAGATACACAATCGAGCAATGCGTTAAAGTTATTCAGGCTTATTATGAAAATGGGCGTTCAAATCAAAATGCATATTGTGCATTTCGTGATTCTTTCGGTCAATTTAATCGTCCAAATGTGCGTACAATCGGAAAAATCGTGCAAAAATTTGTGCAAACCGGGTCTGTAGGAGATATGAAAACACTAGTGCATGCTCGTACAGCTCGTACTGCAGAAAATATTGCTGCTGTTCGCGATAGTGTGGCTGAACAGCCGTCCACCTCAACTCGTCGTCGTGCCCAACAATTGCACCTCTCACGCTCGTCGTTGATGAACATTATGCATAAAGACTTGCATTTACGCGCTTACAAGGTGCAATTGACTCAAGAACTAAAGCCTCTTGACCATTTCAAGCGTTGTCAATGGTCACAATGGTGGCAAGAAATGGCAAGAGTGGATGATCAATTTTCGAAGAAAATCATCTTCAGTGATGAGGTACATTTTCACCTCAGTGGATTCGTCAATAAGCAGAATTGCCGCATTTGGGCGAATGATAATCCAAGAGTGATTGTCGAAAAACCAATGCACCCACAAAGAGTGACTGTTTGGTGCGGTTTATGGGCTAGCGGCATCATCGGGCCGTATTTTTTCCAAAATGAGGCCGGTCAGGCAGTTACTGTGAATGGTGTTCGCTATCGTGAGATGATAACGAACTTTTTATGGCCCGAATTGGAAGATATGGATGTGGACGATATGTGGTTTCAACAGGATGGTGCCACTTGCCACACAGCTAACGAAACAATGGCTCTTTTGCGCGACAAATTCAATGGCCGTGTTATCTCACGTGGTGGCGATGTCAATTGGCCGCCAAGATCATGTGATTTGACACCGTTGGACTTCTTTCTTTGGGGTTATTTGAAAGAAAAGGTGTACGTCGATAAGCCAGCAACAATTCAAGAGCTAAAGGATGAGATAATTCGGCACATTAACGGCATAGAACCTCAATTATGCCTCAGCGTCATCGAAAATTTGGACCATCGGATGGAGGTGTGCCGCCGAGGTCGCGGTGACCATTTGGCCGATATTTTGTTCCATACATAATTGAACCATACCAATATTATCATAATAAAAAGAAATGACAGTAATTTCCTAAATAATTTGTGTTTTAATCAAAATCAACATCGGCCCTTAAAACTTAACCACCCTTTATGTATGTAATTTACGGGTAATACGTAATATTTTTTAAGCCACAACAAGGTGCATATAATGTTCCTACGCTAACAAAAAAACATACAAAAAAGTTACAATTTGACTAGAACGCATGCGTGGTGTTTCGAAAAATCTATCCAGAGGATATTTGCGCGATTATTAAGAAATGGTATCACAAAACTGTTGCTGCAACATTTTCTTAGCAGAAAGTGGGTGTGGCTCCTAAAATCTGTAACCGAACTTCACGGATACTGATGGGACATTACCGTAAATAGCCTTAAAAAGGCAATATATGGTTTGTCAAGAAAACGACCATGTATAATGTATGGACGAAATCTAGAGAAAGTCAACGTCTACATATTTTACTCGTACCTAGACATTTTCTTAAAAGTGGGCGTGTCTGTGGGAAGATCTTAACAATTTGTACACTTGTACTGCTTATAATCTAAATTTCATCTTACTTACTCAAAATTTAAGGCCCCTTGCTGACATACGGACGAAGGGACATAACTAGATCGACGTAGCGTGTGGTGCTGATCACAAATATACTATATATACTTCTGGGGGTCTATTGTTATTATTTCTCTATGTTACAAACTCTGTATCAAACTTAATATACCCTGGATGGGGTACACCTTCAGTCTCAAGAGGTCATCAAAAGAAAGCTGTAGATTTTAAGAAACTAACAGATTAGCACCCACCGTCACCAGACATGAAAAACATCTAAAATCGTCGATAAGTTATCAGTAGAATAAAATAAAATAATTAAAAGTGAAACACCTATGCACTTCCATCTATAATTTTATTCTCCGAATGGAATTATCTCTTCGTAAGGCCGGACAAATGTTACTCTATCACATAATTGGTTTATAAATAAACGCCCAATACACAATATAAAGCACCCAGGTTTGCGGAGATTATGATTAGTGTTTGGTGACATTTTCTAAAGTCATAAACAAGTGAAGTCTACGATGTGTGACAGAATAAGTTACCTAGTCCTAGTGGGAGCGATTTCTATTGTGGTAAGAAGGATTCCAACATCACCAAGTCTTCAGGACTCACACCGTATTTATTTGAATATATAGATATGCAATGCTGCTCCATTGAACTCAAACGAAGTGGAAGCCAGAAAGTTTGCAGAAGAAGCCAGTGAAAAAATGTATAGCTACTACAATAAACTGAGCCATGATACATTTACCATCGGGGATAAGGATCCTGAGGCTGTAGTAAAAAACTTTAGGAAAATTTTGAAGACTGCGGATGATCTGGTAGGAATTGTCAACGATTCAAAAGCATTTGATTACACGCAATTCAAGGATGAGGAGTTGAAATATATTTTTGATATATTACGAAGATCTGGTGAAGAAGCTGTTGTTGGAAGGAGGAAGTACTTAGTGATGGTAACTGCGCTGGTCGCTCTTGAAGAATTAGCTAGTGACAAGGATATTGAGGGGTATCGGAATAGCAGCGTGGAGCTCGCCTATTTCCCCGATATTCAGAACATTTTCGCAAAGAGCAATGATCCAGAAGAATTGAAGTACTATTGGACTGCATGGAGAGAGAAAAATGATGGATGGGCGACGCTGAATTTTGTAATTATTTTTGAATTGTTGAAGGAAGCTGCTAATTTAACGGGTGAGTGTAAGTGATTTATGAGGAGATGAGAGAATTTTGAAAGTCTGAGTGGAGCGCAGCTCGATCAACTATAACAGAACAAAGCATTTTTAGTACATTTAAAGGCACGCAATTGACAACTTTACTATTCCAAAAGAACAGAGCTTAATTTTTCTATCGATTAATTGGAAAATAGTTAAATTTTAATTAGTTCCTGCGAAGAAATTAACAATTCGCTGATTTTTCCACGAATAAGCGAATACTTGTTGCGAACTGTCAACTTTTATTCACATTCCACAGATGTGGAACGCAATCCACATTCACGCAACCAAAACCTCACAATTCTTTTGTTTTGTTCTTGGTGGTAACGAATGACAAGTGAAATTCGCAGATTGCTGCGACTAGAAAAAAAAGTTGCTGTGAATGGACCTTTAAGATAATGTCATAATTCAACGAAAAGTTTACTAAAGTTGTGTCTTACGCATAAGTTTTCTATATAACCTAGTGACATATATGCATGTAAAGGGGGGTTTTCAAAAATAGTTGATACCAGTAACGATGCATATTCTAATAGAAATTCTGTACTTTTCCTTCCAACAGATTTGATCACTTCAGCCATCTTGGAATATTCCAGCCAAAATATTGTGTCTGGCTATTTTTTTCGATAATGAGTCATTCTTCCAGGAATTGTTTAACATGAAATTATCTACAATTTTCGTCTGTGTGTGACCTGTTACCTGCTTTGTAGGCCCAATCTATCAAATTCGAGCACCAAGAAGTAATAGCAATCATCAGTAATTGTTACAGCAAAAAATGTGGCCCGTGGATGCCGCCGGTCCAAGTAGTGAACCACTCAGTAACTCTACGAGGGTATAAAGATCTTTGGTGTATCAATTCAGAATTTTTAGTGCCCCAACTTTGTTTATTAACAAAGCTAAGTAGATAACTCGAAATGAGCTTCGTCACTCATGATGATTTTTGCCCAAAAAATTATGGTCATTAATATGGGTCATTTTTCATTAATTGTTGAGTCAATTCAATTTTATACGAGTAAAATAAAACATTTTTGATTATTTTAAACAAACTTGCCAGAGATATTCCAAATTTTAACGGAAGTGACCGGACTTTCATCAATATTGTCTCTCATTGCAACAATATTTTGTGCCGCACATTAGCTACGAACTCGGTTGGACTTCACTTTACTTTCCAGTGTGTACTAAGCTACAAAGTCATTTATTATTCGCTGAATATTTGACTTTCTAGGCACGCGATTTAAACCATGTAAATTACACAAATTTCTTAGTATTTTAACAATTGAACGAGCATTTAGATAAAATGTTTTAATAACTTCAACACGTTGATGAGGCGTTAGATGCTCCATAATATTTTGTTATTAACTGCTCTTCACAATCGTCAAATGTGAACTGACAAATGCCAACCAAACCGAAATGGCGGTCAAACAACATCGATCTGGAACATAAAAAACATCCTATACTACACGACAACTATTTGGAATTTTTTTTTTTTTTTTAGTATTTTTGGGACTATCTTCTTTGAAACATGCTGTAAATGACTGCAAAACAAATACTTTTTGTTCCATGTCTATATGTCTGTTTGTTCTTACATGGCTAGCTCGAGAACCATTGAAGAAATTTTGATGAAATTTAATTTGTGTGTCTGTTTTGATACCTATTTGGGTGTTCTTCATACGAGCTTCGTCAAAATTGTCAGAATACGATGGACCTGCGGAGTGCAGGGTATAAATATTTAAATCATATTTATTGGCCGCCTAACTCAATTATTCCTGAATAGACTTCCGGGCAAGGTAGTTGTGCCTTCTGAAAAACTTATACAATCTAAATCGGATGAAGTAGCGGTGAGATACAGTGGGGTAATTTTGAAACCTTCCAACTTTTTTCAAAAATGTCTTATATCCGGAGACCTTTTATTTTGTTCGCATAGATGACTTCACAAACTCTATTTTTTTAGATTTCTCGCGTTCATATTTTCGGGGAAAGTGGGAGTGGGAACCTTACTTTTGTTTATTTTTTATTGAAGTTTTTTGTTAAACAATATTTATCCGAAAAAATTATTTTGTTCAGCTTTAGTATGATATGTCGCATGTTGGGGTTAAAAAATATAACTTATTTTTTTGGGGTAAATCATGCCCCCGTGGGCGCCGTGGCGTAGTGGTTAGTGTGTCGGATCACTACGCACGTGGTTCCAGGTTCGAATCCCAGAAACACCAAAAAGTTTTTTCACGATCCCACCTCTCGCGAACGTCAGACAGACATCCGAGAATATTGCTGTCACGAAAAAGCTTCTCAAAACAAATTGCCGTTCGGATACAGCACTAAACTGTAGGTCCCTTCCATTCGTGTGAAAAATATAACGCACACAACACGAGTGGTTGCGAGAAGCTAGGCCCTGGCACTTAAAGAGCTGTTGCGCCAAATATTTATTTATTTTTTTATTATTCATGCCCCCCCAAAAAGAAAATATTCTCTCACAATTTTTCTTCATGATTACTTTCAGTCTACCACGTACTAAATATGTTAGGTTCAAAAGTTACCAGCGTATGACAAACCTTCTGATCAAAAAGTACCCAGATATCCCATTCAAACAAACCGTGTTTGAGATATTGTCAAAAGCTTTTTTTTTAGGTTGGTACTTCTGTCATCTGGCACTCAAATATCTGTTTGAGCGCCATTTGTCGGGAGTTTGTGCGTAATAGCTTTGTAAACAAGTCAGTGTTTGTTGTGTTCTGCGAATTCTGCTGAATTTGTTGCAGAAACAGCAACGTATTGATGCCGCCAAAGAAATGCTTTCTTTTAGGCCAAAATGTTATCGATGACCGAGACCCATGGGTCTATGAATATGACATCGAAACTAACCAACAATCATCGGAATGGCGCTTCTCAGACGAGCTAAAAAAAAAACACGACAGAGTCGATCCAAAATCAAGGCTTTGTTGACCATTTTCTTTGATTGCCGTGGTGTGGTCCACTCCGTATTTCTACCGCCAGGTCAGGCGTGTTTGAGGGAAAATGTTCATCGAAAGAGTGGTTTCTTCACCACGACAACGCACCGGCTCACACATCTCATCTTGTACGCGACTATTTGATCAAAAACAACATTCATTCCGTTCCGCAAGCTTCGTATTCACCTGGCATGGCTCCAAGTTACCACTTCGCGGAAAGCGTTTTGATACGATTGAGGCGATAATAGAGAATTCGCAGAAGGAGCTGAAGGCGATTCCAAAATCGGCCTATGAAAAGTCTTTTGTAGATTGGAGGAAGCGTTGGAATATGTGTGTTGTTTGCAATGGAGATTACTTTGAAGGGAATCAAATGAACATCGATGAATAATTGAACCGTTTTCGTTTTATTGAAGAATTCCGGGTACTTTTTGATCAGAACTGACGAACAGACAGACAGGAAGACAGACACCATGTTGAATCCATTAGTGTTCCGTTTTATACCATTCTAGTACGGAATACCAAAAATACAAGTCAAAAAGGCTTCTGATGTGGCTGAATCTGCGAACAAATTAAAATGTCGGATTCAAAATGGAGCCCACAAAATTATAAATGATGGTGGATGGGAGCATTTTTCTTCAAAAGGAGGACTGTCCTCCTCAAAAGAATATGGGTGGCAAGGCAAAATATTTTAATAATTCTGTTTGCTCTGATGAAAAACTGCAAATTGGAGTTACGTCTGTGTAACATGTAACATGTGTAACATAAGTTTTAATTTTTGTTTTTAATTCATGATTATACCTTCATACCAATCTTCTTTATTACAAATTTTTTTTCTATGTCCATAGAGGGAACCCGCATTTGAGTAAAACCCGATTAAATGTATACAAGACCAACTAACTTCAACTGCGTTACGAATCTCTTTACAGAATTGACCCCGTTAGATTTCTGGCTTAGTGATTATAATGTCACTGAAATGGAACAAGTGATGACCCAAATTCAGCCCCTTTATCTACAACTGCACGCCTTCATTCGCAATCAATTACATAAGAAATACGGCGAACTGGTAATCAAACCCCATGCACCAATTCCCGATCATCTATTTCAACAGGTGTTGGCTCAAGCTTGGACAAATGGAAGTGTCATTGATGAAATGTACCCACACAAGGATCTCCCACCCTATGACTCGATTCTAGAGAAGAACAACTATGACACTCTGAAGATATACAGAACGGCTGACAAATTTTATCAATCGCTGGGATTCGAACCAATACCCGAAGATTTGTGGGGAAAGCAAATAAGAATGAAAAAAGATGAAGACGAAGGTGATTGCCAAGCAAACATATACGATATAACTCCCATCGTTTATATGGAGTATTGTCACAAAATGGACTTTAGGAAATTCCTTCAAGCGCATGGTTATATGGGTCTCTTATACTATGCCAGGGAGAAGACAAATCTTCCAGCATACTACTTTGGCTCACACGACCTTGAGTATCCCGTCGGTGAGGCTGTGATCTTATCAGCATCGACACCAAAGCATTTGAATGCAATAGGCATAGTAACTGACTTTGAATTCACCAATGATGTGCTAATGAATCGACTTCTAAGGATGGTGAGTATAGGCGGACTTAATTTAGCCTTCATTCTTATATTCCGGTCTTGTTAGGGCATACACACCTTGCTGAACATTCCAGTTTTCTTTGTTCACACAAAAGTGATGGCCGACCTATTTGCGGGAACTGTTGAATTAGCCAACCTCAACAAACACTATTGGATGCTCATGGAGAAGTATGTTGGTGTAGAACCACCAGCTGATCGTGTATCTGAAATGTATGACTTCCCATTCAAATTCTACATCGACTTGAATGAAAACCAACAGGCTATGTAGGGTTATTAGTTTATTCCATCAACATCCGTTTATATTTTTTGTCATTTATAATCGTAGGAAGTTTGACTCAGAGGTCCTGGGCTACCAGTTCTATAAAAAGTTGTGTGAGATTAGTGGACAGTACCCCAAGGAACCACTACAGAACTGCGATTTTTATGGCAGTGAGAGTGCTGGCAACGCCTTGAAGTAAGTGAATCATATTTTAGTATCCAATTTTTTGTTATGCTAATTTTCCTTAGGAAAATGATGAAACTCGGTTCGTCGAAAGAATTCGAAGAGGTGCTGGCAACACTTTTACCTGATGAGGCAACAGTGAATGCCAACAGTCTCCTGGAGTACTATCAACCGATCATGACTTGGTTGACTAACAATAATATGGAGGCAAATGTGAAAGTCGGTTGGAGAAATTCTGATAAAAGTACGGGCCTTATTTTAAAACATACATACGAACAAAATATAAAAAAAATTTCTTTCCATTTCAGAGGTTGCCTAAAATTGATGTATCTATTGTAGAAAAACTACACGGACAAGCTTTACTGATTCATCTGAAAGTAAAGGGAATCCAACTCAGATGACATTTTAAAATCAACAAAAAAGAGCAAACTATTAATTAAAAAAAGGCGATTAGTGGAAGCGCTCTTGTTTACATTTATAGCGATAATGATTTATTAGATAAGAGCTATAGTCCGCAAATAAAAAACAGAACAATTTTTTGATGATCTACGCCCTGCGAATATATTTGCTTACTTTTTATTGTATTGATGTCCGCAGTCAGTTTGATAAGGAAAATGGATTGGACAGAAAGCAATTGAGGTAGGTATAGGTATTTTGTTATTTCATTTATTTAAGCTTAATATAAGCGAGAACTTAAAGCTAAACTTAAAAAATAACTAAACTAAAACTGGTCTTATTTAAAGGAATGAAGGGCGTTTCTCCGGGCCGCTCTGTTATTATGAAAGTCAAAAACGGACATTCTGGACATTGGGTCATGGTATCCATAATAGGTACGGTGAGGAATAAGACAAAGAGGGGTGAGGACCTGATGTTACGTGGGTTGGTGTTGAACGAAATCATATGCAGCAGCGCGGGGCAATCAATGTTACCAGCTAATAACTGATGAATAAACAAGATGTCAGCAACTTCGCGACGTTAATCGAGAGGTTGTAAATTGATTAGTTTCAAACGGTCAGCGTATGAGGGTAAATTGTAACTATCAGTCCAAGCAGGACCACGTAAGGCAAAGCTAATAAACCTACGCTGGACAGCCTCGATTCGCAGGTGACCATACCTAATCCAAGCAATGTGAATGTGATGTATAAGGATTTTTGTTTGAGAATTCCTTAGACTATCGTTTAATGAAGCCGAGCGCAGAGTTAGCTCTGTTGATAGCGTTATCAATATGAGAACGGAAGTTGAGTTCCCTATCACAGATAACAGTGGGTATATGTTCACCGCTAATGGAATAGACTCTAGGTGATGGTCGGATACGCTTACGAGAATATATAATTATTATGGCACCAGACTGAAAATCGGTTCAAATCATCTTGTAGTGAGAGAGAGTCGGCACGAGATGATATGGTTCTGAAGATTTTCATATCATCCACATACATAGAAAGGTGGGAGTCATTGATTATAGAATCGCAATCGTTAATTGTCAAAATGAAGATCATTGGACCAAGATGGCTACCTTGAGGGACTCCCGATGTGGCTTTAATAGGGTCAGAAGTTGAAGATCTGAAGAGGACTTTATATTGGCGTTTTTCCAAGTAAGATTTGATCCATGAGATAAACCCTGATTGAAAACCAAGAACTTTAAGTTTGAAGAGAATGATTGCATGCGAAATTTTGTCGAAAGCTTTGCTGAAGTCGGTGGCAACTACATCGACTTCATTACAATCTTCAAAAACGTATGTTTTTATGGTTATAGATAAACCAAATGAACCAAAATGGAGTCAGTGGGTCATATGCGAAATGCTTTCACTTAGACTCAAATCTCTTCTTAACTTGCTTCTACAGGGCAACTATTGTTTTCTTGAAAATTTTCGATTTTGAGTTTTTGATCAATGTTAGTATTACTATTACAGAGGTACTCGAAAAAGCTTGTTAATTCTGTACCTCGGACTGCAGTCTAATCGGGTCATCGACGACTACTCTTTCGTACGACGATATCCCTGCGAAGAACATCTTCTCTACGAGAATTTCCTGTTTTCTTTCTTCATCTCCCGCTTACATGATGTTAAAGTGTACGTATGTGTACAGGTATACCATAAAATGTTCAATTGGAAGCATAAAGTGCTATTCTTTTGTTTTTTATCTTAGAAACGACAGAAATGTTTTAGTTCTTTTGGATCGTGTTATACCCTATTCCTATTCCTCTACCCTTAAACAATTAAACAAACTCTTACAGAGTAGACGTGGTATTATGAAATATTTAATACAAATGCAATGATACACCACTTGTTGAGTAGTGGTTAATTGATTTCTATAAGATTTTGTTTAGAAAACAACTGTTTTCAGGATTTTTGTTTAAAATAATAGCTTTCACTGTGTATTAGCCAAATTAAGAATTATTATGGGATCTTTAAACTAATCTACTCACAGTTGTAAAATGCCTTGAATTACGAGTACTAACAAACTCAGTTTTTCGAACAAATTGCGTATTTATATGGATGAGTTATAGAGCAAGCAATTGATTTTATTTATTTTTCTAATTTTCTGGCAAAAATATTAAAAAAAAAAGGAAGATTTTTCATAAAATGTACTTTTTTGTGATTTCATATGTATTGACACAAACTGTTAAACTTTTACATACTCGTACTGTTTCGGATGTCAAAAAGTGAGTCAAAAGAGGATCAACAACATTCAATAAATATTACAGAGTTCAACCGTTCTTGGACCTCTTGCAAGATGCATTCAAATTGTGTTTTTATCCTGGAGAATATCTCGCTGTAGATGAATCGATGATAAAATTCAAAAGTTAAAAACTTAAATTGTTTTTTTTTTTTTTTTTTGAGAGGTTAGAAATTCTTCTTTATTAGGTCCTTCGACCCTCATACAGTACATGCCAAAAAAAGCCAAGCAGTGGCTACGTTCCTCGGTTCGAAATTTACACCGAAAAAAAAAGAAGATTTTGCAGAGAAAGTAAAAATAAGGTTTATTTTGACAACTTCTTCACATCTGTTGCTTGAACCTAAAAAGAAAAAAACATAAACGTCTGTGGAACGGTTCAGCAGACCAGGAAACTTCTGCGAAAAAATATCAAAAGTGATAAGCAATTTGTTCTTTATGAAGTGGATTGGTGAAAGTGTAGTTACAGTGTTTTCTGACTTCCATGATCTCCAAAAATATGGCAAAGTTCTAAAACGACAAAACGATGGTTCACGAAAAGAGGTAAAAATTCCAGAAATAATATCCGTTATGAACAGCGTCGATAAATTATGGCACCGAATTTTCTTTCATTTTCTTGATGCCCACATTATAGCAAAATATACAGGGTGCGAATAATAACTCAAGGATTTTAAACTTGATTTGATATCAAATCTATATATGTATATAATTTACGGGTGAGTTTAAGTGATTCGAGGGGAAGGAAGAAAATGTTGGTGGAGTGCACCTAGGCATTTATTGACGTTTTTTACTGTTCGCTTACTTGCAAGGTGAATAAAAGTTAGATCAGAACTTTTATGGAGATAATCGGTTGTCCGTCAGTTTACTCGTCCCCCTGTCTGACATAATATCATAATTTTAGAACGGTTTGTCTTATTCAATGATTTCCTAGTAGTAAAATTGTAAAGCCTAGTACACTCTTCATACGATTAGAAACGAACATGTCGGTTTTCGATTGAAAAATGACACTTGTTTATCATAAATTCATCTTGTAAGTTTTATTTTTGGAACTATTGACCAACAGCCAATTTTATTTATAAGTACTTTGAATACTGGCTACCATTTTATGGGTAGTCAACTTCGCGAACATAGGCGCTTCGTGTGGCGAATGCTTTGACAGTTGGCACCTTATGTCATTATGACTGCAAGCAGAAGTACCAATCTTTAAATATCAAAAATATAAAAATCTGTCTGCCTAGGACTCCTATCACCCGAATTATTAGCAATTTTATAAATAATTAAAGAATTACGCCATGCGAGTGTAATGAGCTTATAGCTGTTGTACTAACACGGGTAAATGGCAGTTTTACTTTCTTTTATTCTTATTAATATCATTAGTAAGGTAGAAATACATTAAGTATAAGAAAAAGATGTAATTCTTATTTTATTTCTCTTTATTTCTTTATCCTAAACCAAATGATCCAAACAAATACAAAGAAGTTACAATCTATCTAGAATTGATCGAGCGATACCCTATCCCTTATCTTCCAGCCGATACCTAATAAAGTGGGAATGGAAATATGAGGAGGATATTTTCGCGTTTTAAAAAGATTTTATTATAAAAACTGTTTTTATTCCTTTTTCTTAGTTCAGGGATTTTGGTTATATATTCACAATAAGACTTAACCATAATCGTAAAACCAAAAAAGAAAAAAACCTTGAGCCCTGTATGTTGCTGGAAATGCTGATAGTGGAAAAGAGTCTCAATAATACAGATAAAGCCTCAGCAATTCTTTCTTCTTTTATCAAAATTTGAATCTGTAATACGTAATATTTTTTAAGCCTACGCTAACAAAAAAAAACATACAGAAAAGTTGCAATTTGACTAATACGCATGCGTGGTGTTTCGTAATTTGTAAAAAAAAGATGCAATGATATCTTTCTATCCAGAGGATATTTCCCCGATTTTTAAGAAATGGTATCGCAAAACTGTTGCTGCAACCTTTTCTTAGCAGAAAGTGGGCGTGGCTCCTAAAATCTCTAACCGAACTTCACGGATACTGATGGGACATTACAGTAAATAGCCTTAAAAAGGCAATTCATGGTATAGTCAAGAAAACGACCATGTATGTATAATGTGTGGACGAAATCTAGAGAAAGTCAACGTCTACATATTTTACTCGTACCTAGACATTTTCTTAAAAGTGGGCGTGTCTGTGGAAAGATCTTAACAATTTGTACACTTGTACTGCTTCGGATTCCAGAAAGCTTATAAACTAAATTTCATCTAACTTACTCAACATTTAAGGCCCCCTGCTGACATACGGACGGAGGGACATAACTAGATCGACGTAGCGTGTGGTGTTGATCACAAATATATTGTAACATAATAATAACTACGCTCCCTAAAAGTATAATGCAACAAATTCCGAAGTGTCTTTTCATTCTGGCAGAATTTTGGTCCGAAGTGTCCTTTCATTCGAGGTTCGTGTCTGCGGTTAAGTCTCCACAGTTCATGTCTGCGAAAGAGACGGATAATATCATGGATAAGAAAGAATTATAACTGCAAGAAATGATTGTCATCTTGGAATTATTACATCAGAATTTTTCTTGTTTCAGTGGTCGAAGAATTTGCTAGAAGTTTCTGGCTATCAGAAACTTCTGCTATATAAGGGCAGATGGCGATCGAAAGGAGGCAGTTGGTTTAGAACCGTGGCGAAGAGATTGGAAAAGTGATAATGGGCGAAGTTGTAATTTTGTGATAAATTGAAAGTTGAGAGTTAACAAGAAGAAGTAATTAGTTTGGATTTGTGAATTAAGTAATTGAAAGGAAATAAAGTAATTTGAGAGGAAAGAGACCTTGTAAGAAAAGAATTTGCGAAGAATAGTATAGTGTGAACTTGAATTGTTTTATAGACTAGAAAATAAAGAAATAAATTTCACAGAATATCGTTTTATCTCCTCAAGCCGTAGCTCGCATATTACAATATGTACTTCTGGGGGTCTATTGTTATTATTTCTCTATGTTAAAAACTCTGTATCAAACTTAATATACCCTGGATGGGATACACCTTCAGTCTCAAGAGGTCATCAAAAGAAAACTGTAGATTTTAACAAAATAACAGATTAGCACCCACCGTCACCAGACATGAAAAACATCTAAAATCGTCGATGAGTTATCATTAGAATAAAATAATAAAATAATTAATTGCTACACATCTATGTACTTCCTTCTATAATTGTATTCTCCGAATGGAATTATCTCTTCGTAAGGCCGGACAAATGTTACTCTATCACATAATTGATTTATTAATAAACGCCCAATTCACAATATAAAGCACCCAGGTTTGCGGAGATTATGATTAGTGTTTGGTGACATTTTCTAAAGTCATAAACAAGTGAAGTCTACGATGTGTGACAGAATAAGTTACCTAGTCCTAGTGGGAGCGATTTCTATTGTGGTAAGAAGGATTCCAACATCACCAAGTCTTCAGGACTCACACCGTATTTATTTGAAACATCTATAGATATGCAATGCTGCTCCATTGAACTCAAACGAAGTGGAAGCCAGAAAGTTTGCAGAAGAAGCCAGTGAAAAACTGTATAGGTACTACAATAAACTGAGCCATGATGCATTTACCATCGGGGATAAGGGTCCTGAGGCTGTAGTAAAAAACTTTAGGAAAGTTTTGAAGACTGCGAATGATCTGGTAGGAATTGTCAACGATTCAAAAGCATTTGATTACACGCAATTCAGGGATGAGGAGCTGAAATATATTTTTGATATATTACGAAGATCTGGTGAAGAAGCTGTTGTTGGAAAGAGGAAGTACTTAAAGATGGTAACTGCGCTGGTCGCTCTTGAAGAATTAGCTAGTGACAAGGATATTGAGGGGTATCGGAACAGCAGCGTGGAGCTGGCCTATTTCCCCGATATTCAGAACATTTTCGCAAAGAGCAATGATCCAGAAGAATTGAAGTACTATTGGTCTGCATGGAGAGAGAAAAATGATGAATGGGCGACGCTGCATTTTGTAATTATTTTTGAATTGTTGAAGGAAGCTGCTAATTTAACGGGTGAGTACAAGTGATTTATGAGGAAATAAGAGAATTTTGAAAGTCTGAGTGGAGCGCAGCTCGACTCTTATTGCATCGAATGCTTTTAATATTTCTTTACGTACAAGTAAGATCAAAACTTTGTGTCAAGCTAGTATTAGCTTATAGGCTCAACCATAACAGAACAAACCATTTTGAGTACATTTAAAGGCACACAATTGACAACTTTACTATTCCAAAAGAACAGAGCTTAATTTTTCTATCGATTAATAGGAAAAGAGTTAAATTTTAATTAGTTTCTGTGAAGAAATTAACAATTCGCTGATTTTTCCGGGAATACTTGTTACGAACTGTCAAATTTTATTCACATTCCACAAATGTGGAACGCAATCCAAATTCGTTCAACCAGAACATTCGCGAGAGTATAAACTCTCAATTCTTTTGCTTCGTTCTTGGTGATAACGAATGACAAGTGAAATTCGCAGATTGCTGCGACTGGAAAAAAAATTGCTGTGAATGAAATGGCAAAATTTGCGAATATTAGCTTGTTCGTATTCGCAAGTCGCTGAGCTGTGAATGAACCTTTAAGATAATGTCATAATTCAACGAAAAGTTTACTAAAGTTCTGTTTTACGCATAAGTTGCCTATAAACCTAGTGACACATATGTTTTTCCTTCAAATTTATTCTCGGCAGCCATCAGTGATGCGGATATTCAGAGCCAGATAAATCATTCCACAATCGTTTCGGTTTATAAAGGAATCCCTATATTTGACAGTATGACGGAAGTTGGGCTTTAAGGGTGAACTGATGTACATTCAAAGCATGACGCGTATTGCGAGTGAAATTTTGAAGGTGAAGAATACAACTGGCTATTTAACTGGAGCATTAGAATAGACTACGATGTTCAACTGAATGTATGGAGTTCAGAATGTCTCTATCACGCGCGATTCTCTATACTGTTTAGAATTGGAAGAACGGTCCTCCAGCAAGTGATCTTTTCATCGAAGATGGTTATTAGTACACATACCGAGAATGGTAAGTCTTTCGGTTTCAGCGATACAAGTATCATTCATAGATAATGGTTGAGGGTTTTGGTTTCGCTCGAGAGACAGAAGACGGCATTGTGTTTCGGAAGCATTAAATTTCACAATGTTGGTTGAACCCCATTTGATTATGTTATCCAGGTCGGAATTTAATGTGTTTAACATAATTTGCCCTTCCTCTTCTTTGGCTCCGTAGCCGGTTGTCAGTAGAAATTCGATTGATTTTGGTTTACTTTATTGCCATCATATTCCTGTCTGAATGTGTTTTCCAGCAGTTTTTAAACGTCTCAATATATTTCAATGCATTTTTGCACACATGCATGTTGGGCTACGTTCACTTTTGGGCATAGCACTCGTAAAATTACCCGCGGAGACCAACTTTTAGCTCTCAAATTTTGAAATTCTTAGACGGCGTGATCTGCAATTTCCAAATATGACATTAGATACATAGGTAGATATTTTTATTTAGGTTAACTTTTTGATTCAAAAATAATCTAAAAAAAAAATAACACTGTTATATACACAACCACTGTTAAATAGATGATGTTTTAATTGGAGGTTACAATTTAAATTTGAAATAAAACACATTGGCGCAATATTATAGTCATCTGATTTTAAAGGATGTTAGTAGCCACTAAGTAACAGCCCTTTAACTTTAAAGCCAGTAGTTAACTTTTAATTGAATTATAAACAATTCTTAACCTACCTACAACTAGTATCGACCTTAGAACTGATTTACAGCAAAACTTTTAAAGTTTGAGAACAAAAACACAGTTTAAGGGACGACGTTGTATCAAATTTAAATGAATTTGACAGATCAAACAGAAATGGAACACATTTGTTGTTAAAGTTTTGTATTTTAAACTAAAAAGTTTACATTTCCAATTATGGAAGTACTCGTAGAAGTATGGAAGTACCGTGAATAAAATGATTCGTCATCGAGCTCTTCGAAAGGGTTTGCACGATTTTTATACATATTAGGCTTTCTAAAGATTTCAAAGTCTTCAAAAGTATTAAAATCTTCAAAAATATTAAAATCTTCATCCTGTGAAAACATTTTGTGAAATTTCGTATTAAAAATGACTGAATACAGATGATTAAAAGACCACTCTAAAAGTTGAAAAGTACTTTTGGTGGTTTTAAAGTAAGCACGAGCTAATAACTGCATATAAAGTGTGTTTTATTTTATTTATTTATTTATTTGACCCATGGATGCCGCTGGTCCAAATGGTGAACCATTTAGTAACTCTACGAGAGTGTAAAGATCTTTGGTGTATCAATTCATAATTTTCAGTGCCCCAATAGCGGATATTTTGTTTATTAACAAAGCTAAGTAGATAACTCGAAATGAGCTTCGTCACTCATGATGATTTTTGCCCAAAAAATTATGGTCATTAATATGGGGATGCATAACCTTTTTACGCCGGCACATATGGTCATTTTCCATAAATTGTTGAGTCAATTGAATTTTATACGAGTACAAATACAACATTTTTGTTTATTTTAAACAAACTTGCCAGCCATATTCCAAATTGTGCATGGCGTCTACGGAAGTGACCGGACTTTCATCAATATTGTCTCTCATTGCAGCAATATTTTGTGCCGGACATATGCTACGAACTCGGTTGGACTTCACTTTACTTTCCAGTGTGTGCTAAGCTTCAAAGTCATTCGTTATTCGCTGAATGTTTGACTTGCTAGGCGCGTGATTTAAACCAAATAAATTACACAAATTTCTTAGTATTTTAACAACTGAACGAGCATTTAGGTAAAATGTTTTAATAACTTCAACACGTTGATGAGGCGTTAGATGCTCCATAATATATTGTTATCAAGTGCTCTTCACAACCGTCAAATGTGAACTGACAAATGCCAACCAAACCAAAATGGCGGTCAAACAACATCGACCTGGAACATAAAAAACATCCTATACTACACGACAACTATTTGGAATTTTTTTTTTTTTTTTTTTAGTATTTTTGGGACAATCTTCTTTGAAACATGCTGTAATGACTGCAAAACAAATACTTTTTGTTCCATATTTACATGTCTGTTTATTCTTACATGGCTAACTCGAGAACCATTGAAGAAATTTTGATGAAGTATAATTTGTGTGTCTGTAATTAATAATTAATAATTAATAATTAATAATTAATAATTAATAATTAATAATTAATAATTAATAATTAATAATTAATAATTAATAATTAATAATTAATAATTAATAATTACTAATTAATAATTAATAATTAATAATTAATAATTAATAATTAATAATTAATAATTAATAATTAATAATTAATAATTAATAATTAATAATTAATAATTAATAATTAATAATTAATAATTAATAACCTTGATACCTATTTGGGTGTGTATCATACGACCTTCGTCAGAATTGCCGAAATATGATGGACTGCGGGGTGCGGGGTATAAATATTTAAATAATATTATTGGCTGCCTAGCTCAATTATTTCTGAATAGACTTCGATTAAATTTAGTTCATAAAACTGAAAAACTTATATAATCTAAATCGGATGAAGTAGGGGTAAGATATAGTGGGGTAATTTTGTAACCTTCCAACTTTTTCCAAAAATGTCTTACATCCGGAGACCTTTTTTTATTGAAGTTTTTTGTTAAAAAATATTTATCCAAAAAAATTACGTCGCCTGTTGGGGTTAAAAAATATAACTTTTTTTGGGTAAATCATACCTTCATACGAATCTTCTTTATTACAAATTTTGTTTCTATGTCCATAGAGGGAACCCGCATTTGAGTAAAACCCGATTAAATGTATACAAGACCAACTAACTTCAATTGCGTTACGAATCTCTTTACAGAATTGACCCCGTTAGATTTCTGGCTTAGTGATTATAATGTCACTGAAATGGAACAAGTGATGACCCAAATTCAGCCCCTTTATCTACAACTGCATGCCTTCATTCGCAATCAATTACATAAGAAATACGGCGAACTGGTAATCAAACCCCATGCACCAATTCCCGATCATCTATTTCAACAGGTGTTGGCTCAAGCTTGGACAAATGGAAGTGTCATTGATGAAATGTACCCACACAAGGATCTCCCACCCTATGACTCGATTCTAGAGAAGAACAACTATGACACTCTGAAGATATACAGAACGGCTGACAAATTCTATCAATCGCTGGGATTCGAACCAATACCCGAAGATTTGTGGGGAACGCAAATAAGAATGAAAAAAGATGAAGACGAAGGTGATTGCCAAGCAGACATATACGATATAACTCCCATCGTTTATATGGAGTATTGTCACAAAATGGACTTTAGGAAATTCCTTCAAGCGCATGGTTATATGGGTCTCTTATACTATGCCAGGGAGAAGACGAATCTTCCAGCTTACTACTTTGGCTCACACGACCTTGAGTATCCCGTCGGTGAGGCTGTGATCTTATCAGCATCGACACCAAAGCATTTAAATGCAATAGGAATGGTAACTGACTTTGAATTCACCAATGATGTGCTAATGAATCGACTTCTAAGGATGGTGAGTATAGGCGGACTTAATTGAGCCTTCGTTATTACATTTCAGTCTTGTTAGGGCATACATACCATGCTGAATATCCCAGTGTTCTTTGTTCACACAAAAGTGATGGCCGACCTTTTTGCGGGAACTGTTGAATTAGCCAACCTCAACAAACACTATTGGATGCTCATGGAGAAGTATGTTGGTGTAGAACCACCAGCTGATCGTGTATCCGAAATGTATGACTTTCCATTCAAATTCTACATCGACTTGAATGAAAATCAACAGGCTATGTAGGGTTATTAGTTTATTCCATCGACATCCGTTTATATTTTCTGTCATTTATAATCGTAGGAAGTTTGACTCAGAGGTCCTGGGCTACCAGTTCTATAAAAAGTTGTGTGAGATTAGTGGTCAGTACCCCAAGGAACCACTACAGAACTGCGATTTTTATGGCAGTGAGAGTGCTGGCAACGTCTTGAAGTAAGTGAATCTTATTTTAGTATCCAATTTTTTATTATGCTAATTTTCCTTAGGAAAATGATGAAGCTCGGTTCGTCGAAAGATTTCGAAGAGGTGCTGGCAACACTTTTACCTGATGAGGCAACAGTGAATGCCAACAGTCTCCTGGAGTACTATCAACCGATCATGACTTGGTTGACTAACAATAATATGGAGGCAAATGTGAAAGTCGGTTGGAGAAATTCTGATAAAAGTACGGGCCTTATTTTAAAACATACATACGAACAAAATATAAAAAAATTTCTTTCCATTTCAGAGGTTGCCTAAAATTGATGTATCTATTGTAGAAAAACTACACGCACAAGCTTTACTGATTCATCTGAAAGTAAAGGGAATCCAAATCAGATGACGTTTTAAAATCAACAAAAAAGAGCAAACTATTAATTAAAAAAAGGCGATTAGTGGAAGCGCTCTTGTTTACATTTATAGCGATAATGAATTATTAGATAAGAGCGACAGTCCGCAAATAAAAAAAAAAAACTGCCATAATGCTGCAATTAGGTTAGGGTATGTACCACGAATGTGGAAATGTCAACCACCTATTGAAGTTACCTCCTATCGTCTGATATTTTTACAGCCCATACTATCAAAGCTAGTCGAACAATTATTGTTGAAATGCCTTCTTCCGAAAAATCATTAATACCAAGATTTCTGTTAATGATTTTTCGGAAACTGTTTAGATTTCGAAACAAAACAGAAGCCTCCGAAGAAATGAAAATGTGTGTTACTATTTTCCTCGACGTAACACGCACTTTTGACAAAGTATGGCACAGTGGATTAATTCATAAACTACGAAGTTGCCAAAGAAATATTCTTAGATTCTAGAGTCCAATGTAAACACTTAAAATAAAACAGGGTGAGCAGTACTCAGCATTGAAACGAATAAAAGCTGGTGTGCCTCAGGGTGGTGTATTAGGCCCCCTCCCGTTTCTTCTGTACACCAATAACTTACCACAAAGTGAAGAAACAACTGTTGCCACACTTGCAGGTGATACTGCTGTCCTGGCTGTGGGAAAACGTATACAGGAACTAACTTGAAAGCAAAAAAAAAGGAATGACAAATAAAGTTAAATGAGTTAAAGTCAGCCCACGTTAATTTTACAAAAAAAAAAAAAATAAAAATAGTGCAAAATTTCCCATAAATAACGCTGTTCTATACTCGAACTCAGCTAAATATCTAGGGATGACATTGGACGCAAAATTGTGTCATGTAAAGAAAAAACGAGAGGAACTAAACATAAAACGTATTGGCTTATTAGAACATACACCTGTCTCTCAATATATAATAAACTTCTGTACTTACAGGCTCCAACTTTGGGGAAGCACAAGCAGGTCAAATCAACAAAGTATGCAATTCTATCAAAACAAAGTACTAAGTAACATCATTAATGCTCCATGGTATCTACACAGAGACCAAGGGATAAATATAGCAGACGATGAAGTCAAAAAAGTCAGAAGAAGGCAAGCGACTAGGATTCGTAACCACAACTTAGAATTTGTTGCAGAAGAAGAAGAATAATGATAATTTAGTAAGAGCATTGAAAAGGATGAAGCCTTTCGAATGAATTAACTCATAAATTAACAACAAAAAAATGTACGAGTATAAAACCTTTTGTGTCACGACAGAAATGTGACTAATAAACAATATTTAACAGTCCACAGACGAATACTTAACATTCTACAATATTAACAGAGACAAATCGCTGATTAGTCTAACGACTAGGCGCAGCTACGAGGGTGGGTCAATAAGTCCCTGAAAATTAACACAAATTGTGTCGTCACCTTAAATTTAATTTTTTTTCTTTGTCAAGAATCATCTCAAAAGATGACAGATCTGTCAAATAGTTTTGTTGTGGCAGCCATTTTATATAGACGCCTACTAGCATTTTCGTTAAAATGGAAAAAAGTGAATTTCGAGTGCTCATTAAACACTATTTTTTGCGAGAAAAAACTATCACGCAAACCAAACAAAAGCTTGACAAATATTATGGGGACTCTTCACCATCGATTGGAACCATTCACCACTGGTTTACTCAATTTGGGTGCGGTCGTTCAAGCACAAGTGACGCCCAACGTTCTGGTTATCCAATAGAGGTCACCACACCAGAAATGGTCCATAAAATCCATGGTTTGATAATGGACGATCGGCGAGTGAAAGTGCGCGAGCTTGAAGTGGCCACAGGCTTATCACATGGCTCAGTGATTTCGACTTTACATAAATATTTGGACATTAAAAAGCTTTCCGCAAGATGGGTGCCGCGTTTGCTCACAATCGACAACAAACGCATTCGTTTGACGTGGATGAAACCTGGATTCACCACAATACACCAGAAACCAAGGAACAGTCAAAACAATGGACTTCTTCTGGTGAATCGAAGCCGAAGAAGGCCAAGGCGGGTTTGTCAGCAAACAAGGTCATGGCGACAGTTTTTTGGGATGCGCGCTGTGTTATTCACATCGATTACCTTGAAAAGGGTAAAACGATCACCAGCGCATATTACGCAGAGCTGCTGGATCGATTCCAAGCCGATTTGAAGCAAAAACGGCCGCATTTGGCGAAGAAAAAAGTTATTTTCCCCAGGACAACGCACCGGCACACAAGTCCGCAGTCGCAATGGCAAAATTGCATGATTTAGGCTACGAACTCCTCTCTCATCCATCATATTCCCCAGATTTAGCGGAGGTAAGAGATTTGGGCCAAATGAAGAGGTCATCGCTGAAACAAACGCTTATTTTGAGGGGCTCGAGAAATCGTATTATTTGGAGGGCATCAAAAAATTGGAGAAACGTTTGATGAAGAGTATAGAGCTAAAAGGAGACTATGTTGAAAAATAAAATGTTTTTATGCCGAAAAGAGTGTTCCTTATTTCATTTTTCAGGGACTTATTGACCCACCCTCGTATTGGCTGTCTTCCAAGGGAGGTATTTTATAGAGTCCTACACTATGGCAAACAATCCCGGCTTCAATGCCTTTCGATGAATTTCGCCTGTTCGCCTATCCGTCACACAGAGACTATATTCCTGAACGAAATACTGACAACCTAGCGAGCTTTTCGTTGAAGATGCATGCATGGCAGCACTGGTCACTGGTCTCCTCACTATCTGTAATTTTTGTATGCCACAACGAGTACACATTCAATATTTGTAAGTTAGCAAAAAATGAATGCCTACCTTTAGTCTTAAAAGAAACGTAAATTCAGATTTCATTAACAAAACTTACAGATTAGCACCCACAATACATGAAAAACATCTAAAATTGTCGATGAGTTATCACTAAAAAAAAAAAAAATAATAGAAGTGAACACCTATGCACTTTAATTTCTAATTTTACTCTCCGAATAGTATTATCTCACCACAAGGCCGAATGAACATCACTATCACCAAATTAAATTATAAATAATTGTCCAGTTTCTAATATAAAGCACCCAGGTTTGCGGAGATTTTAATTAGTTTTTGGTAGAGTTTTCTAAAGGAATAAACAAGTGAAAAGTATCTAAAGTGTGGTCTACGCGATGTGCGATAGAATAACTTGCTTAGCTCTACTGGGGGCGATTTTTATTACGGTAAGAAGGATTTCAAGTCTTAATAGCTCACTATGTTCAACTTTGCAACACTCATAGAAATGCAATGCTGCACCATTGAACTCAAATGAAGTGGAAGCCAGAAAGTTTGTAGAACAAGTCAGTGAAAAACTATATGGCCACTTTAATAATCTGAGCCATGAAGCATTCACCATTGGGGATAAGAATCCTGAGGCTGCATTACAAGCTTTGGGTACAATTTTGATGACTGCAAATGTTATGGTGGAAATTGTCAACGATTCAAAAACATTTGATTACATGCAATTCAAGGATGAGGAGTTGAAATATATTTTTGGTATATTACGTAAATATGCTGATGAAGCAGTTATTGGACAGGGGCAGCATATTCTGATGCTATCTGCTCTAATCAGTTTTGGGGAATTAGTTACCGAAAAAAATATTCCGGGCTATCAAGACAAAAGCATGTAGCTGGCCTACTTCCCGGATATTCAGAATATAATCGCGAAAAGCAAAGATCCGGAAGAATTGAAGTACTATTGGACTGCATGGAGAGAGAAGAACGAGGTATGGGCGAATTTGAATTTTGCAATTATTATTGACTTGTTGGAGCAAGCTGCCAATTTAACAGGTGTGTTTAAGTGATTTAAGAGGAAGGCAGAGAATTGTGTTGGGTTGTACCTACTCTTTTATTGAATTTTCTCAGTGTTCCCTTATTTGCCAGGTGATTACGATCTATGTATGTATTTTAACATTTTCCTTCAAAAGGATGACTTTCTTCCTTAAAGAAGGTGGCAATCCCGATAAAATTCTTTGAACAAAGGAAAAGATTCTGTTTGTTCTGATGAAAAACTGCAAATTGGAGTTCCTTCTGTGCCACATGTAAGATGTGTAACAGAGGTTTGCAGTTTTGTTTTTAATTCGTGATTATAGATTTATACAAGCCTTCTGTATTGGAACATTTTGTGCATATAAACAGACCTAGCCAAACCCAATTAAATGCACACAAAATCAAAGTCTCATCAATGTGCTCATAATCTGCATTAACTATTAACAACTGCGTTAATCTCTTTACAGAAATAACCCCATCGGATTTCTGGCTTGGTGAGTATAATATCGCCGAAATGGAACAAGTGATGACCCAAATTCAACCACTTTATCTACAACTGCACGCCTTCATTCGCAACCAATTACATAAGAAATACGGCGATATGGTAATCAAACCAAATGGACCAATTCCCGATCATCTATTTCAACAGGTGTTGGCTCAAGCTTGGACAAATGGAAGTGTCATTGCTGAAATGTACCCGTACAGGAATCTCCTACCCTATGACACGATGCTAGAGAAGAACAACTATGGCACTCTGAAGCTATACAGAACTGCTGACAAATTCTATCAATCGCTGGGATTCGAACCAGTACCCGAAGATTTGTGGGGAAAGCAAATAAGAATGAAAAAAGATGAAGACGAAGGTGATTGCCATGCAACGGTATACGATATAACTCCCAACGTCTATATGGAGTACTGTCAGAAAATGGACTTTAGGAAATTCCTTCAAGCGCATGGCTATATGGGTCAGGTATACTATGCTAGGGAGAAGGCAAATCTTCCAGTTTATTACTTTAACTCATACGACCTTGAGTATCCCGTCGGTGAAGCTGTGATCTTGTCAGCATCGACACCAAAGCATTTAAATGCAATAGGTATGGCAACCGACTTTAAATTTACTGACGAGGTCCTAATGAATCGACTTCTAAGAATGGTGAGTATAGGCAAGCCTAATCCAGCTTCATTCTTATATTCTGGTCTTGTTAGGGCATACACACCATGCTGAACATCCCCGTTTTCTTTGTTCACATAAAAGTAATGACCGACTTATTTACGAAAACCGTTGAAATAGGTAACCTCAACAAACATTATTGGATGCTCATGGAGAAGTATGTTGGTGTAGAACCACCAGCTGATCGTGTATCCTCCGAATTGTTTGACTTTCCATACATATTCTACAACGACTTGAATGAAAATCGACAGGCTAGGTATTGCTTATTATTTAATTTATCCCATGGACATCGGTCTATATTTTATTGTCGTTTATAGGAAGTTTGATTCAGAGGTCCGGGGCTACCAATTCTATAAAAAGTTGTGTGAGATTAGTGGACAGTACCCCAAGCAACCATTACACACCTGTGATTTTTATGGCAGTAAGAATGCTGGCAACGCCTTGAAGTAAGTGGATAATTTTTTAGTATCAATTTTTTTTTTTTGGTTATGATTATTCTCCTTAGAAAAATGATGAAACTCGGTTCGTCGAAAAAATTCCATGAGGTGGTGAAAACACTTTTACCTGATGATTCAACAGTGAATGCCAATAGTCTCCTGGAGTACTATCAACCGATCATGACTTGGTTGACTAATAATAATATGGAGGCAAATGTGAAAGTTGGTTGGACAAATTCTGATAAAAGTACGTGTGGCCTTATTTTAAAATGTACATGCAGACAAAATAAGAATATTCATTTCCTTTCCAGAGATTGCCTAAAAGTGACAACTATTGTAGAAAGACTACACGGACAAGCTCAACTAATTCATAAAGGAAACCCAAACCTGATGACGTAGTAAAATCACGAGAAAAAAAAAATATATAAAAAAAAAGCCCAATTAGTCAGAAAAGCAAGCAAATATTTTTGTTTACATTTATGTTTAGATTCTGATACCCCTTGTGTGGTCTAAGGCGTCAACAACTCCTGCGCTCCATCGCGTTCGATTTTCTGCACACATTTTAACTTTCTCCAACTCATTCATAATGCTCTGGATTCCTCCTTTACTATTCCGCCCCCATTTGGCTTGAGGAACCCTTCTTCTGTCAGATTGGGTGAGTGAATTCCATTACATGGCATGCTCGGCGCCTTAAAATATGACCAATCCACTGCTACTCGATTGAATTGTGGTGCCAATATGTTGCTGACCCGTTCTCACATAAGTCTATGCGTTCGAAATGCGGTTAGGCCTGAAAATCCTAGGGATGATGCAGCTTTGGTGATTTTCCCTTACTACACCCATATGGTCACCATTGGAGCGAGACAGTCGTAGCTTGGTTTTAGTGCCATAAACACTACTCTTACAGGAAGCATTCTGAACGCTGTTTTGGTATTCAAGCAGATGTCAAATATCAGCTGTTTACCTTTGCCAGAACCATAGTGGTGCCAGATTTCAAATTTTAACTGAAATAATACAAGAAACATTATGCGATTAAGCATTCCATTTTTCCATTTCATGTCCCATTCCATTCCACTCATCTTCGAAAGTTGATTCTGTTCGTAAAGCGCTGTCGCTTAATTTAATTATGAAATCTACTAGTGGCACAGATGTATTAAATGAAAATAAAACCAATGTTCGGTTAGTCGGTCAAAGTTTGGGATGTGATTCTTCAAAATTTAACACAAATAGTTCTTCTAGTCGTCCCCAGAGGTTGACGTGTCAGCATATACCAGAGTCGGTCGGGGAAACCACTGGGTATAACGTACTCTTAAACTGTTTTCCAGTTTTAGTGTTGCCAAACTTCATCGTGGAAGCAACATTAGTGACTTCAATATCAAACGAAAGAAAGTGTATGAGTGGATCGTACGAAACTTTTTAATTATTTGCGAGTTGCACTAATTTGCATTTCTTTCTTTAAATTTTCCAAAGTGATGATGATGATCTGTTTTAGGTTTCTATGTCATGTCCAATAAAATCAAAAATGTAACTACATATATTGCACTAAAAGTATCTACATGGAATGAAGAAATAACTTTTTTTCGAAACTATGCCTATTCCATAATAAATTAAGGGTACAACTGGGTCAGACGTACTTGCTCCATATATGCTGTTCATTCGCGAATTTTTAGATTTTAAATGTATTCAATGACAAAAAGAGGAGACAAAATTTAAATTTTCCCAAAATATGCTTATTTTAGGGAGCATTACAGCGTCATTTTTCAATAGAAATAAAAAGCTTGCTATGCTGTTTTCGTCTATTTGAAGGCAGCTTTCGACACACTGAACCAGAACATCCTGTTCTATAAGTTGTATGGCATGGGAATATCGTGGAAGTTTGGACAGGTTATACAAAACTTCTACCCAGAACGAATGGCAACAATGTGGAATGGCGACACAAGGTCCGGGTGATGTGGACTGTATGGAAATAGCTGTGATAGAAACCAACTGGAATTTGGCTGATTATATCAGAATTGGAAAATAATACTGTACCATCTAAACACAACATGCCCGATTCACAATGCAGCGTGAGAGCGAGACTAGAGCGAGGCGAGAAATCCTCGTCCTCATAAAATCGATTCCCAATTCACAATGAAGGCGATACAGCGAGCATGTATTATCTGTGTTAAAGAGAAAAAGCAACAACAGCAACACACCATCTTTCTCTTTCTGGCTACATAACAAAGTAGCATCAGCCTGCTGACAGGCAATCTCGTCGCGAGAGTTTTTCAATTTTCTGAAAAGAATGCGTTGCGATAGAACGAGTCTCGCATCATTGTGTATTGCTTCATATATTTGCATAGATCGGAACCTTTTTTGACAGCTCGCGCTAGACTCGTCTCGCTCTCGTCTCGCTATCACGATGCATTGTGAATCGGGCAACAGTTGATAAAAACTGTATGCAGAGGTACGCAGAGGAGGCATTAGAGTTTATATATAGATCAGCCCTCCAAATCACAGTACAGGTTTCCGATGTGACTACCGTTTGAATCAAATGTCGATGATAATGAAGCTAAAAGGAGAACTTTTAAAGCTGTAGTGTAGAGAGAGGATGTTCTTAATTTAATTGGCAATTGCAATACCAATAGGAAGATGCACTAAATACGGAGATACTTTTCGGAAGTGATTTGTTTGTCACAGAGTCACAGAGAGAGTAGGGGTGGCCGTGGTGTAGTGGTAACATCATCGCTTGTCACGCTATTGATTCACGGTTCGAATCCTGAAGTCAAGAATCATCTATTTATTTCGCATGAAATAAATAAAAAAGTCGATCACTTGCTAAAGCTAAGTCAACTCTACTGTGAAGGCATAACACTGGCAGTAGGGTGGTCATATGGCTGAAATGCAACTTGATCGTGATGATGACATCAGGAGGATGGAAAAAAATACTGTGAATCATAAGCAACGACAATAATAGCGAAAACACACAAAATACTCCCCAGTTATCTGGACAGCCACCCTTGGAGTTTACAGAAACTTAATACCACCTGAGTTTCAAACTACACCACTCTGTCTTTCTCTCTGTCTCTTCCCCTTTCCATAAAAAAACGCACGTGTTCTAAAAATTAGTATAAGGGTATTCATATCCCCTTTAACACGTGCAAATTATAAAAAAAAAAAAAAAAAAACAGTAGCGCTGCTAATTGAGCTAAGAATCAAAAAGTAATACCGCTATTGTAAAGTTGCGCCCGATTAACGCGGTAGAATTATAAGCGATACCTTCTAAGGAAGCTCAATTATTATGTCAAAAAACGATTAAACTTTTATAATATCCCCCTAGATGCGCATAGTTTAGTCTAGGTTCAACAAGGCGAATACAAGCCTGGGAGATATGAGTGAGTCGAGCAGATGACCTCACCGAAGACATTTCGCTTAAACTAGTCTTTTTAATAGGTTAGCTGTTTCTTAATAATAATAAATAAATCTTACTAAATCCGTAATATAATCTAGAACTAAAATACCAATAATAAAGTACACTCTAAAGTGAATGGATTGTTTTTTTTTTATTTTCTTGGATCGGGTGCATTTCCTACATATGTAGATCATATCTTAAATGATTTTGTACTGTACATATGTAGATCAAATGAATTCAAAATAAAATTTAATATAATATAAAAAAAGATCTAAAATCTGCTGAAGCCACTTTCGAAAGGGATGCTATTTTGAAAAACCTAGTTCCTTACCAATAGTTCTGAGGCCTATGACAGAAAATTACAAGTGTTAAGGTACAAGTGAATTTCTTCAAGTGTAGAAATATCTATATTTAAGAATAACCAGTTTGACACTGAATCTTTCTGCAGTTGAAGTATTTCGTTTGGCCCACAGGTAATTGTTCTTTTCTTCCAGAGGCCCCTGGTATATATCCGTATATGCATATACATATATTGCGACCAGATAAGAACGACAGGAAAATAAATTTAAATAAAGTAGCAACGGTGTGAGATACCAAATTGAGTCTGGCTTTATTTTGAAACTACATTCATGCCATCATTTAAATAATCGCCTCGGCTTCGCTGACAGTGCTTCAAGCGGTAGGTCCAATTTTTGATGACTCGGTCCAATATGTGAGGCATTATTCCGGCAATAGCATCTCTAATGTTGGCTTCGAGCTCGTCCAAAGTGGTTGGCTTGTTAGCGTAGACTAAGGGCTTGTCATAGTCCCAGAGAAAATAATCGAGGGATGTCAAGTCGCATGATCGCGCGGCAGCCAATTGATGAACGCTCGACATGAGACGACTCGAGCTCTGGCTACAGAAAGTCGGTTAACATCGTTCTATACCGAGGACCATTGACGGTAACGGTGTCTCCTTCCTTATTTCGAAAGAAATAAGGACCGATGATGCTGCCGTGCCATAAACCGCACCAAATAGTCAATCTTTGTGGATGCATTGATGCTTGGTCGAACACCTGTAGATTGTGGTCGCCCCAATAATGGAAATTTTGCTTGTTGACATAGCCGCTGAGCCAAAAATGGGCCTGGTCCGAAAAGATGATTTTTTGGCCAAAATCCGGATCTCCGGCCAACATTTTCAGCGCCCAATTAGTAAAATCAGGGCAGCTGTCCAGCTTTAACTCTTGCGTCGGCACAATCTTATGCGGATGTATGCCCAAATCCACCCGCAAAATAAGCCTCATTGACTCTCTGGCAATGCTCAGTTCAGCTGATCGGCGTCGAATCGACATTTCTGGGTCTTCTTCGATACTAGGCGGCTATGTTTTCTTCACTTCGCACCGATCTCTATCTGGTTGGTAGCTTAAAGTCCAAAAGAGTGTACTTAAGCTCAAACTTTTCTACGGTGCGACGAATTGCCTGCGCACTGAAGCCATGATGACGACAGACCTCACGACGAAGTTCACGTTGCGTATTTACAACTGAGCCGGAATTTCGATAATATTTTTTAATAATTTCCACAGGTTTGGGAAGCGTAAATTGATGCACGATGAAATGGCAAGCCTTACTGAATATTCTGACATCTGAATGTCATTGGTATCTTTGACAGCTGCTGAAACAACATCTGGTCAGCCTTTATATAGTTCCACTATTTTGCTTGACCTAACAAAGGCTCAAGTATGGTACAGTGAATTAATTCATAAACTACAAAGTTAGTTGCCAGAAGATTATTCTGAGATTCTAGAGTCCTATGTAATAGACAAATTATTTAGAAAAAAACAAGATGATAAGTTGTTGCGTCCCAACACAACAACTCGAACTGATGATTGAGGAACTGTTTGTTTGCAGGAATCTAGTTACTCAAATGTAGCTAAAATCAAGCACACCAAATGCTTTACGAGTAACTAGCTCTAAAGCACACAACCCAAATAAACAAAAATTAGCTTAAAAACAAAACAACAATATTCACATCGAAAAGCACCACGCACGACACACCGTAAACAGAAAAAACCGTCAACTGTCAAAAATCGGGTGAATTGGTCCACATGCCGACCCAAGATAGCCGAATTGGTTGTAAGTGAGATGCACCGTACAAAGCATGCACTCCACACACACTCCGAAAATGAGGGGTATTGTTGATGATCAACGGAACTATTCACACACAAATACATGACCACACACCTACAGATCTTGAAGTTTTCGCTGTAATAAAGTAAATAATCCAGGGTGCCTGACTTATAGAAGAAATAGCTGAGAGTGGTACATAAGTCACCAGCAGCTTCAAGGAAGAAAAATTTAAGATGGTAAACCACTCGTCTGTTAGGAGCCATCCAATAAGGTTAATTTTTAAAATTAAGTACTCGAGTTTTTTTTTTCTTCTATGTTTTATATTCAGTCCAACTAACTGAAGAATTTTTTTTATCGTACGCTTGGTAATCAGCTACTAGAAGACCAACTTTGTTAACTCTTGCTCGCCTCAGTACGTAATGCTCAGCATTGAAAGTCAATGCCTATCAATGAATTATGAAGTGAATCGAAAAAGTAGGAAATGTTGGCACCGAATTTTCTTTCATTTTCTTGATTTAGCTGCCTATGTTTACATTACAGCAAAATATATAGGGTGCAAATAATAACTCAAGGAATTTAAACTTGATTTGAAATCAAATCTATATATGTCAACGGTCAGATATGTAACCGAAAAATATAAAAGTTATGACCACCGTGTGATAAAATAAAGCCATTTGTTGAAGAAAACGTTCGATTATGCTCGTCCCATCAATCAATTAGAACTCCATTAGGAAGGTGTGCACACTGCAGCAAGACGGGACACAAAAGGAGCACGCATTTGATGTGTCCTACTTGTAATATTCCACTTTGTCTCAGTAAGACAAAATCCTGCTGCAATGAGTTTCATGTTTGAATTTGCGCGCAGTGGTATGGTTTTTGTACCATGTCCTTATAAAGAATCCTGTAAGATACTTTTTTATGTTAATAAAGTATAATTTCTTGCGTTTTTAAGTAGTGCCACGGAAAGAGTTGAAAGGAACGTAAATTCTGATTTCATTAACAGAACTAACAGATTATCACCCACAATACATTAAAAACATCTAAAATTGTCGATAAGTTATCACTAAAAAAACAAAAATTAATAGAAATGAACACCAATGCACTTTAATTTCTAATTTTGCTCTCCGAATAGTATTATCTCACCACAAGGCCGAATGAACATCACTATCACCAAATTAAATTATAAATAATTGTTCAGTTTCCAATATAAAGCACCTAGGTTTGCGGAGATTTTAATTAGTGTTTGGTAGAGTTTTCTAAAGGAATAAACAAGTGAAAAGTATCTAAAGTGTGGTCTACGCGATGTGCGATAGAATAACTTGCTTAGCTCTACTGGGGGCGATTTTTATTACGGTAAGACGGATTGCAAGTCTTAAGGACTCACTATGTTCTACTTTGCAACACCCATAGATATGCAATGCTGCACCATTGAACTCAAATGAAGTGGAAGCCAGAAAGTTTGTAGAACAAGTCAGTGAAAAACTATATGGCACTTCAATAATCTGAGCCATGAAGCATTCACCATTGGGGATAAGAATTATGAGCACGTTTTTGGTACAATTTTGATGACTGCAAATGTTATGGTGGAAATTGTCAACGATTCAAAAACAATTGATTCAAGGATGAGGAGTTGAAACATATTTTTGGTATATTACGAAAATATGCTGATGAAGCAGTTATTGGACAGGGGCAATATATGTTGAAGGTATCTGCTCTAATAGGTCTTGAGGAATCAGTTAGCAAACAAAATATTCCGGGCTATCAAAACAAAAGCATGAAGCTGGCTTACTTCCCGGATATTCAAAATATAATGGCGAAGAGCAACGATCCGGAAGAATTGAAGTACTATTGGACTGCATGGAGAGAGAAGAACAGCGCATTTACGAAGTTGAATTTTGCACTTATTTTTAACTTTTTGGAGCAAGCAGCTAATTTAACAGGTGTGTTTAAGTGATTTAAGAGGAAGGCAGAGAATTTTGTTGGACTGAACCTATGCTTTTATTGACGTTTTCCAGTGTTCCCTTATTTGCAAGGTGAATAATAGTTAGATCTGAACTCTTATGGTGATAGTCGGTTATCCGTCAGCTTACTCGGCTGCCTTTCTGACATAATCTCGTAATTTTAGAATGGTTTGAGGTAGAAATTTGAACTAGAGATGGCTTTTTCTAAACAGCAGAAAGTTCTGCAATAAAATTTTAGAGAAGTAGTAAACTAAAAAACTGCCGAACCGACTTTATTTCTGTTTGTAAAAAGTTCTAACGATCTTCATAAGGTTTACATGAGTACTAAGTTCTATTCTGATTGTATACAGGGTGTCCGAGTAACTGTAGCCCAAACCATATATGGAGGTCATGAAACTGAATGAATTTCCGGAAATGCACCAGTGCAGCTCGAGCTCATGTAAATCTGGTCGGAAATTGATAAGTGTAGCTCCTTCATTTTCTAGAAATTGTATTTTCTTTAATTTATTTTCATTTATCTTAAATAATCCATAAACGATATGCAACACTGTTTATAAAAGTTCTCATTTCTATCAGCAAAGGACATATTTAAAATTCCGCTGTTTTTAATGTTTGCTGGAACTATTGAAGTCCTTTGCGGATAGGAATGACTTCTATAAACAGTGTTCCATATAATGGAACACACAATCTAATTGGCATCTCAAACAAACCCTCCAATTAACTTCTGTTATGCGGTTAAGGAGTTAAAGCATTATTAGTGGTTTGAGTCAAATCAAACTTCTAACTTCAATAGCAAAGAACAGTGGAAGATGTACACCCGTTCTTCATAAAGATTGTTTTTTACTAAAGCATGGCTCATCACTATTCAAAATTTGGTTGTCTGGGACTGTTTCGTGACCTAAATGTCCCTGATTTCAATGATATGAAATAAACTAATATTTTTAAATCGAAACATTTTTTCCTCAGATATTCATTGAATAAAGTTTGAGTTTCTTATTAAGTTCACCTTATTTATCCAGGATACTTTGTGAGATAGAACAAATTTTTACGACTTTCAAGGACAAACTGCATGGTAAATTTTCTTCCTTCGTATGAAATTCTTCGAAAAAGTAAGCGTTACGAGATGTCAAAGCTCTGACTTTATTTTTACTTTTGATTAATACATTCCAGCAAGCAATGGTTTATAATATTCTGTTGATTAAAGGTAAAAATAAATAAATTTTCTAGGAAACAAAACTGCATTATTAGGAAAAAAAAATGGCTTAAAGAAAAATTCAAGAAAAAATACTGTACTTTCCAATATGCAATCCTCAAATGAAAAACAAGATGGCGTGTAAGGCGTGTTTTTTTGAAACCTAGCTAGCCAATGGCTGCTAGAAACGTACTGGCTACAACGCTTTCATTCGAGCCATTTTTGATAATCTTTTGAAATACTGCATACACTACACCAAATAGGATAACTCTAACAAAGCACACACTCATAATCGTTATGCCCATTTTGGAGAAAATTTAAGTTTTCAAAATTAAATAAGACAAACATTCAATCATCATAACCTCTTCCTTTAATTTTTAATTAATAACTTCTTGGTATTTGACGCTAGACTTCACACGAAACGAATATATACTTTTCCGATTGAGAAATGTTTTTTTGTTTTTTTATTTTTATCTATCACACATTCAAGGGCAGTTTACTTCGCGAAAATAGCCGCTTCGCGTTATGAATACTTTGACAGTTGACACCTTATGTCATTACGACTGCAAGCAGAAGTACCAATCTTCAAATATCAAAACTATCAAAATCCAGCTGCCTTAGAATCGTTTCTATGAACCACTGTCTTGCTAGGTTTCAAAAAATACTCCAATTATTAGCAACTTTATAAATAGTTAAAGCTTTACGCCATACGAATGTAATCATCTTATTGCTGATGTACTAACACGGGTAAATGGCAGTTTTACCTTCTTTTATTCTTGATAATATCATTAGTAATGTAGAAATACATTAAATATAAGAAATAGTTGCAATTGTATAATATTAATCGTTGCCAAATTGACAGTTTTCGAGTATCTTAAAGTATTCATCAATAGCGAATACAGTTATGCATAAAGGTATGCATAACTTTCGAGACCCATTTTCAAAGTGGATATGCCTAAAGTGAGAAACATAATCAACATTCTCCTGCATATGCACGCCTACGAATACTCATAATCTTATCACCCAACACATAATAAGCCCAGCGTCGACTCGTTAAATGTTCGTTCACTTTTGCAAACATGAGCGATCATAAGAGAGAGTGGTCTCAGTCACTCAGTCGTATGTAAATCTGACAGTTGTTGTGTTTGTTATGAAAATGTTTAAAAACAAATTTCGGACTACGAATTTGTGAACATATTAATAGAAAGTGTGCGCAAAAATAGGTGCCTTTTCGATAAAAGAGATGCCTTTTATTTTAATAAAATGAAAAAGGAAAGAACATGGGATAGTGTTTCAAAAGAAACGGGCAGATTGATTTGACAGATAGGTATGCAGGCAAAAGTAGTATGGTCATTGGTTGGAATTGACAGAACATAGGGAAGTATTTTGTTCAGTTATGACATTACCTTATATTTTCCAATGTTGATTATGGTTGAGGTTTGAGAATCGAAGAAATAAGTTATTTTTAAAAGGCGTACTATAAACTGATAGGAACAAAAAAATATTACATACAACTGAAATTTCTGTATTAAAATCTTTGTATTTAAATTAAAGATATTATGTAGCTTCAAAGGAAATAAATTGCCTTGTTATGAAGGTACGTTTTGATAGTATTTTTTTTTTTTGCATTACAATTTTTGCAAGACCCTTGCGGCAACACCACTTGTTAGTCGAAAGTGGTACATTTTTGTTAAGTCAAAGATAAATTCATCTAGCAGGAGTGCACGAACATCGTTACAATGCAATACTGCTAGATCTAGGCCTTTAACGTACTCCACTTTTCTTTAACATGTTTTAATCTTATTTTCCAAATATCATTTAAACGGGGCAAATAGTGCATTTATTGTTTGCTCAACTTCTCATTTAATTAAATAGGTAAACAAATTAAATGAGGCCGAATTATCTAGGAATCACTGTAGACATTTACATCTGAATTAATAAAGCGATTTTCCTTATTTTGTTTCTCTTTATTTCTTTATCCTAAACCAAATAGTCTAAACAAATACAAAAAGTTAAAATCTATCTAGAATTGATTGAGCGGTACCCTATACCTTATCTTCTAGCCCATAGCTAATAAAGTAGGCATGGGAATGTGAGGAGGATATTTCCGCGTTTTAAAGAGGTTTTATCAGAAAAACTGTTTTTATACTTTTTTCTTGGAATGTCGGTATTTATCAGAATAAATTAAGTTGCGAAACTTTTAAAACAGATGCAAATTTAATTTATCAAAAAACTGTTGTAGCAAAACATTTTTTTTAGCAGAAAGTGGGCGTGGATTCACGGATTCTGAAGGGATATTCACAATAAGACTTAACCATTACCGTAAATATTTTATAATATATTTTATTATTTTCCATTAAGAATAGTGAACAAAAAAACACATTTGAAACAAATTTTATACTGATTTTATATAAACAAATGTATGCAGGTGTGTACTGGGCCTAAAATTACTTATACCGCGAAGTTATGATCCGGAGTAGATGAATCACAACCCTCCCACTTTATTGCATCCCTACTCACCTTGATACAAGTCTTCTATATTAGAATATTCTGTGCCCCGCATTTGAGCAAAACTCGTTTAAATGCATACAAAACCAAAGTCTTAGTAATGTGCTCATAATCTGGATTAACTATTAACAACAGCGTTACTAATCTCTTTACAGAAATAACCCCATCAGATTTCTGGCTTGGTGAGTATGATATCGCCGAAATGGAACAAGTGATGACCCAAATTCAACCCCTTTATGTACAACTGCACGCTTTCATTCGCAACCAATTGCATAAGAAATACGGCGATATGGTAATCAAACCAAATGGATCAATTCCCGATCATCTATTTCAACAGGTGTTGGCTCAAGCTTGGTCAAATGGAAGTGTCATTGATGAAATGTACCCGTACAGGAATCTCCTACCCTATGACTCGATTCTAGAGAAGAACAACTATGACACACTGAAGCTATACAGAACGGCTGACAAATTTTATCAATCGCTAGGATTCGAACCAATACCCGAAGGTCACTGGGGAACGCAGATAAGAATGAAAAAAAATGAAGATGAAGGTGATTGTCATGCAACGGTATATGATTTAACTCCCAACGTCTACATGGAGTTTTGTCAGAAAATGGACTTTAGGAAATTCATTCAAGCGCATGGGTATATGGGTCAGGTATACTATGCTAGGGAGAAGGCAAATCTTCCAGTTTACTACTTTAACTCATACGACCTTGAGTATCCCGTCGGTGAAGCTGTGATCTTGTCAGCATCGATACCAAAGCATTTAAATGCAATAAGTATGGTAACCGACTTTAAATTTACCGATGAGATCCTAATGAATCGACTTCTAAGAATGGTAAGTATAGGCAAGCCTAATCCAGCTTCATTCTTATATTCCGGTCTTGTTAGGGCATACACACCATGCTGAACATCCCCGTTTTCTTTGTTCACATAAAAGTAATGATAGACTTATTTGCGAGAACCGTTGAACCAGGTAACCTCAACAAACATTATTGGATGCTCATGGAGAAGTATGTTGGTGTAGAACCACCAGCTGATCGTGAATACTCCGATTTCTTTGACTTTCCATACATACTCTACAACGACTTGAATGAAAATCAACAGGCAAGGTAGGGCTTATTATTTAACTTATCCCATAGACATCCGTCTATTTTATTGTCGTTTATAGGAAGTTTGATTCAGAGGTCCGGGGCTACCAGTTCTATCAAAAGTTGTGTGAGATTAGTGGCCTTATTTTAAAATGTACATGCAGACAAAATAACAATATTCGTTTCCTTTCCAGAGATTGCCTAATAGTGACATCTAGAAAGACTACACGGACAAGCTCAACCAATTCCTCAAATCTGATGACGTTGTAAAGTCACGAGAAAAAAAAAAGCCGATTAGTCAGAAAAGCAAGCAAATATTTTTGTTTACATTTGTGTTTAAATCCTCTCCAACTCATTCATAATGCTCTGGATTCCTCCTTTACTATTCTACACAGGTTTGCATGGGAAAACCCACTCTTCTGAAAGATTGGGTGAGTGGACGGAATTTGTTCGCGTGGTACAGTGTGACACTGCCATTTACTCCATCGGATTGTGGTGTCAATAGGTTCTCACATAAAGCTATGAGTTCGAAACGCGGTTACGCCAGAAGATCCTAGGGATGATGCAATGTTGGTGATTTTCCAGGTACTACATCCATATATCATAGTCGTACTGACTCACCATTGAAGCGAAGCAGTCGTAGCTTGGTTTTAGTGATATAAACAGGAAGCACTAAAATCGGGAAGGCCTTCCCAATTCTGCGGCCCACATCTTGTTCGGTATGACAGTCGACCGAGCCAATATTTCCTAAGTAAAGAACGTTGTCAACTTTTTCGACCTGCTGTCCAGCAATGTTTAAATGAACGGCGGAGTTGGAGAGACTGAGAGCTTTCTTCTTGGCCGTATTAATCCTCAGTCCTACATTGTTTTCTTCGGCTTCCAGTCTGTGCACCATTTGGTGTATTTTCATTATTTTGGGAGAAAGCAAACAGATGGTGTCAGCGTAGTCCAGATGATTAAAGTAATTATCCATTGCATACCGCTGATATTTACCATGAAGGCTGTATAAAAACTATCACTGATTATCACCAGAAATAATAATGGTGAAAGTATGCAGCCTTGACGAACACCACTCTTTTCTTCAAAACTATCAGACACCTTACCATTACGTAAAACGTGAAACTTAGCACCCTCATAGGTAGTTTTAATAATAGATATAAGTTTCTCAGAAATACCTCGAAGTCTATAAACAACAAGTGAAGCAAAGCCATATACTCGGCGCATTGCTCTATGATGATCTGCAAGATGTTTATGTGACCAATGCAGGGGATCCCGAGCAGAAGCCTGCTTGTTCGACATCGTGAGTGGAATCAAGGTGTTCTTTGATTCGATCCAGGATTATTTTTACTATTATTTTGGAAATGGCGGCAGGACGCAAATACCTTTCTAGTTTCCGCCATTTGTGAGGCATTCTTTTCTTTGGGAGTTTGATGATCATTTCCTTTTTCCATTCTTCTGGAAAGCTTTGTCTTTCCCATGTACTCCTTAAGATACGATGAACGAAGTCTACCGAAGTACTTGACACTGCTTGAAAAAGTTGAGTAAGAATGCCATTAAACCACACCGTGTTTTGATCGCTGCGTTGATCTCGGAGTTACTGGGAGTTTTACTGGATATTTGTTGCTTCGGATAGTTTAATTGAGTGTGAAGCAGCAACATCATCACTTAAGCTGTTTGGAATCGTAGCGAAATGTTCCTTTCGATGTCAGAAAGGAACCATCTAGACTTTCCACAGGATGCAGTTTGTAACTCAAACCAGTTCCTTTGTTTGCTTCTCCGTTTAGCTTGTGAGTTAAGGGCTGTTACATTTGTCGCACCTTAACTCGAGCTGAGCTGCTGACTGTCTCGGCTCCTTTGGCGGGATCCCGTAGTCTCTTCGTTTGTACCTGGGTATACGAAACAGGTTGGTGCTATTGTTTTAGATGGATGCGATACAAAGGCGAATGTGCGCTATTATAAGATATTTATTTAAACAGAAATGAGCTGTCAGAAGTGGAATGAGCTGTCAGAAGTGGAATGAGCTGTCAGAAACTGTGGGGATCTAACATTTTCATCGATCAGACACGAGTGACTAATTTTTGTCCGACATTTTTATAGTCCTTTTACAAAATATTGATAATTAACTAGTTCAGTTGACCCTCATTGCTGCAGCAACTTGTTGCAATGAAGCATACTTGAAGAAAAGGATGGAAGATGAGAATATAGTTCATCTCTGTATGTTGCTATGAATGTTGAGGAACCCAATGAACTAAAATGGAGTCATTGCGTCTTATGCGAAATGAATTGCACATAATATCGTCCAGATAACTTTTAATTAGTGCGAAGTAGTCCGGTAACATTTTGTTTAGATTAAGTGAAAGTCCTTTATGCCCCAGACACTATCGAAAGCCTTCGTAACGTCTAAGTAAAGTGACGCACTATATTTTTCCTTATTCAAATCATTTAGTATTTAATTAGTTACTTTATGAACTTGTTGTATAGTGGGGTGTTTTTGTCGAAAACTGAATTGGTGGTCTGGAACAAGATTTTTTTTTTACAATTTTCTCACAGTAAAGTAGCATCTTTCAAATATCGTAGATACAATTGGTAATAGACTTATTAGCATGTATGAAGTAGTCTTCGTAGGATCTTTGTCAGATTTAGGAATGACAATCATTTTAGATACCTTCCAGACTTGCGGGTACTAGATTTGTAGTAATAGAGCATTAAAAATATTTCTAAAATATACAATGGCACTCTATCAGGTAAATGTTTTAATAGTTTTCGTGTAATCATGTCTTATCCGGCAGATTTTTATGGTTTAATTTGTGTTTCAACTGATGTTTTATTTGTGGTTGCGCTAATTTGTAAGAATGGTGAATTTTGTTTTGAAAGGATCAAGTGATGTCGGTGTTCATTAGAAGTGGATGATGGGTAGTTCACTTATTTAGCCTTTTGTTTAATTTCCACAGTGAATAATTAATTATTCGCGCTACTGAGAGATTTGTCAATCTGACCACTCAGTTATCATGCTAAATATTATAAAGATATGATGTTTAGCTTTTGTGGGCCGAATAGTGCACGAGTTTTTCCAGAAGTGGTGCTGAAGTGTAGTTGCTTGTGAATGCAAAGTTGGTTTAACTTTCAATTTATGAACGCATTTCTTTCTTAAATTTTAGCTCAAATTGTTTTAGTTTGTTTCTCGCCATTTTGGTGTTAGATTGATTTTAAAAACGTTCTTTGAGAGCGATAGAATAGTGCGTTAAAGGGATATTTGTAGCATTTCAAGTTTATTTCGAGCAAGTCCAAAGTTCTGTTTTGTTAAGGCTGGATTTATTAAAAATAGTGCCGTGACTTTATGTCTATCTTCCTGATCTGATCAGATTACAGAGGCTCCGGGAAATTACGCCATAGGGAAATACGCCCAAATTTCCTTTTATACGTCATTACTCCATAACTCGATTTTCCACTATTATGTGGAAATTAGTTTCACTTTTAATTTGGAGTTATGTCTGCCAACCTAATATATCTAAACAGTACTTGGATGGCCCGCTTCGCAGTATGGGACATCTCTTTGACTCATACACCGGACAGTTTCCGGCCTCACATACAGGTGCTCAGGGCACCGCTACGCGGCGTATATCCAAATTACTATGCGTATTTTTCATTTTTCTAAAACACAATCCTGAAAATAATAGTTTCAGTCATCAAAACGAACACATTCCTTAAAGTAGTAACACAATGTGGCACTCGCGCGTTGACAAAATGAGTAGAAACAGGCCGTTTTCGTAAACGTCATCTGCATCAAATTGCTTTTGCATAATGTTCTTAAACGCAAGCTGAATAAGTCGTTTATTCGAAAACACCATTATAAATCGCACTGCATTTGCAGCATGTTCGATAATGCAGTGTTTGCAGGGCAGATGTTCATAAACGTCATCTGCGCTGCAAAAAAGCAGCCAGGCATCTGCGCTGCGCAATAAGAAAAATGACTGAATCGGACTACTCGGAGGAATTTCAATCTCGTGAACAGTAAGAACATTTCGTCCACGTAAATTATAATTATTGTTATGACTTGTACTCTCACTAAGATTTTCCAACTCAATTTTCTTAATAAATTTTGTTAAGGGCTCTATTTTGCTTTATTTGAAAACGTCAAATGCGATTGCAAAAAAACATGCAGGCGACACAGATCAATGGTAGCAACAAACTTTCGCAGTTTGACGTTTGCAACCCTTAAGTGCTGCAATGACGATCAAATGACGTTTCCGAAAATGGCCACAATGGGATCTTACTAAATATGACCTCAGGCGTTTGGTCGGTTTATGATCGTAAATATCGTAAGCGCCACCTCAACGTCAGAGTAGAGCTACTCTTTATGCCCAAAACACAATGTGGCGTTCGCGCGGTCGCGGGCTTTGAGCGGCGTTGTAGAAACTTTACGATTAAATCTGCCAAAAAGCTCGACCGACAATTTTCCAAAACGAAATGTCGCTTCAGCGTTGCGAGGTATGAAGATGACAACAAATAAGTTCCGTTTGCTTAAATTTCCAATACACGAATTCGTCGCAGAAAAAAGAGTGAAAAATTACTCCTTCGATTTTTATTGTTTACTCGTATGCAAACAATCGTCGCGCACCAATTAACTTTATTTTATATAAACTCATAAACAGCTGTGAATGAATTGTCAAACGCGCGACATAAGAGAGTAGATCTACTTGGGCATTGCAATGGCGTTTACGATATATACGATCTAAAGTGATCGCAACGCCTGAGGTTACATTTCGTTTCAACCCATATGCACGCGTTGTTCCTACTCAATATGTCAAAGCGAGAGCGACCTAACGCCACATTGCGTTTTGGGCATTGCTATTGTCGCACGTTTTGACAGCTCATACAGCTGTTTTGGGATGACATTATTGTTTGACTTGTTCGATTTTAGCAACAAGGTAAGCCATTGTATCGTGTATGTACTCCGAATTGTTAGCACAACAACCCGAGTGCCACATTGTGTTTTGCCCATAAAGAACCTAAAAGCATACGCTTTCAGATTTTCATGAATTTAAATGAGGGGCGTACTTAAAAGCATGAGAATCACGAACAAGTGACTTCGTCATAATTCTCATATAGTGAACTTATGCAATTGAGTATCTTAATTTTTTAGTGTGGTTACCCTCGTAGTGAGAGATGGTAGACTGGGGTGGATAAGTCGTAATTTAAAGTAATAAAGCTAACTTGGCAAATCTTTATCTAAAAATATTTCTCGGATTTTATTCAATGTTCAATTTTCCGCGATTTTGGTCATTCGGGAAATCGTGTCGTTCCCCTTTCTTTCACTGATCAATTGCCCAATTTATGATAAATGGCTTCGAGAGCAAGCCAATCTTTCCCATGCTGCACGAGTACTTCTGGTGCACAGATATCCGTCTCGTTCACTAACTCCTACGTTTCTAATTTCCGCAAATTGAACTCTTGCCAAAAGTAACAATTTTTGATTTTGTTGGAAAAATAGGCATCACGAAGTCAAGACGCTGTTCATGATCTCCTGGCTTCAATTCCTGAGTCAAGTGGATGCAGAGCTTTTTGTTAAAATGCGTTGCTTGGAGTATTAGGAAAGGCTTAATTGCTGGGAACGATGGCGAATGGATTTTGATGGGTTTTCACAAACACTGTCACTCATTGCGGTGATATTTTCGAGTGACCTGCCACTACAATCAAACACTGACCCGGTTCGATAGAATTTCGTGAATGAAATACTGACATCCTAGCAAATTTTGGCATTGAAGGTACATGACAGCACTGGTCACTGGTCTCTCCTCTCTAAGCAAAATCTACACTTGAAGGTAACATATCCGTAATTTGTGTATACCACTACAATGTACACACAATCTTTGTACATTAACAAAAAAAATCCACGTTCAAGTTAGCACACTGCATTCTGCACGCGCACCGAATTAGGTGCAATGTCAGCACACGCGCTGCAGAATTCAGATATCAATTGGGTGCATCGGCTGAGATAATATTTCGTCTGAAATATTTTCTCATGCACGTTTAATGCTGAGGTCGCAGGTTGAACAGTATAAGTAATAGCGTAAGGAAAAATTGTGTTTAGTTTTTAAGTGGTGAACAATGAATAAAGAGGCATAGCCTCCGAAAAAATATTTTTTTATTTGTATCTTCAAATAATTCGTTAACTGGCGCCCGAGCAGGGACACGCGGTAATTTAGTAAAAATAATATAAATCCGCGATAAGGGATATAAAAGTGCATACGTGATAGTGAGAGTGTACCGCAGTAGGCCGCTACAAAAGAGACAGAAACTCTACGAAGCAGTCAAAAAGGATACATACACCCCTTCCGAGTTGCACAAGTGTTGAAGGTGTGAACAAGAGTGCGAACCACATTAAGCCGCTACAACAGAGGACTTCTACGAAGCAGCTGAAGAAGAAGATCACCATCGATTCAACTAGTTCCAGCGTCCCGAAGAACCTAAAGAACAATAAGTTATGTTCAGCATCATAATTTTCATGTAAGTGCGCCACTTAAAACTCAAACTAGGTTAATAAAAAAAAATTATTAAAATTGTCAAACCTACAATAAGGCGATTTTATTGTAATACTAACCATTTAAAAAAAAAAAAAAAAAAAAAAAATATAAATTTGTTTAAATAAATAAATATCAAACATTTTAAAGAGAAAAATTGTAGTTAAATTTGTGAAGCGTATATGTACATTTTAATATTGACTGTTGTTGGTAAACATTTAAAAGTGAAAAAAATCATTCCAATTGCATACAAATAAGTACATTGATTAAAAACAAATATTAAATAAAATAGATTTAAGAACACAGAATATTGTTACACACACACAAACAATTATTACATTAAGCTAAAGAATCATTTAAGTTATAGCGGTCCCATAAAAATAAAAGTATAAATTACTAAAATTGGCAATATGGAGAGGATTGAAAACGCTATCACACAGCTTACTGGAGCAATAAATGCCCAGATTGAAAAGTCAAAGGAACTAGAGCGAAGGCTAGCGTCCCTCGAAATCACAGCAACGACAAGCAACCCGGTTACTACAAGTCTACAACCGCCCATAAGTGAGTCAGATTTGAAGGAAGTTAGTAGATTGCCAGACAGCGTCAAGGACCTGCAGACATTCGACGGCAATCCTGTACAATACGTGTCTTGGGTTCACAACGTTGAAAGCATTTTGAGGGACTATGAGGTTGTAAAAGAAAAGCCAATTTACAGGGCTATATTACAGAGCATTCGTCAGAAAATAAGAGGCGGAGCTGACGCCGCTCTCATTTCGTACAATATTTTCGATGATGATTGGTCGACCATGAAGACTTGCTTATCTTTACACTATGCTGATAAAAGGGATGTGAGAACCCTCGAACATCAACTCGGCACCCTTTCGCAAGGAAACTTAAGCATCGATGAATACTACGCTAGCGTGAACCATCAGTTCTCGCTTATCATAAATAAGCTCAAAACGGAAGACTATAGTGCCGAGACTGTAAAAGCACTAATAGAGAATTACAGATACCGAGCTCTAGACGTCTTTATAAGAGGAGTGAACGGAGAACTATCCAAAATCTTGATGATTCAAAAGCCACAGACGCTACCGGAAGCGTATGCTTGTTGCTTGGAAATGCAAAACCTGAATTTTAGAGGCGTGGCGTTACATCCGAAGAGTAATTATACCATAACTACTCCATTAAACCAAATACCAACGCCACCTAGACAGGAGCGACACCGGCAGCTACCGCCTCCACATCTACACAGATCTCTGCCTCCGCAACAAAAGAACATAGCATATAATGCTCATCACCAGCAGCAGCAGAGAAATCGCTACCAGCCTTCATGGCCACAGAAAAGCTATCCTCCACCACCGCGACCAGCCGGACCTAAGCCCCCGGTGCCCATGTCCGTTGACCAGTCTGTCCAATCAAGACAGGTTAATTACATAAATAGACCAGCCCCCAATCGTCCCGGAAAATCTGGCCCCTACCAGTCTTATAATCAAAACAACCCATTCAGGAACCATTCGGGCAATTACCCTCAAAAACAGCAGAGGCTGTACAACACAGAAACTCAGGAAGAGGAACAGTACCTAGATGAATATGAACAAGAAGTCGATGAGGAGACTGCGACTCCCAGCTACGAGATAGAAGACCCAGAGGAAGAAGTAACTGAAACCGAGGTAAATTTTATGACAAGTGCCTCTCTAGCATACCTTACATAAGGTATGTCACCAAGGAGGGCTCCATACTCAGATTTCTTATCGATACTGGGGCAAATAAAAATTTTATAAGACCTGAACTAGGAGTCAATGCAAAACCGGCACAAAAACCCTTTAAGATTCAGTCAGCGGGAGGTGAAATACGAATAGACAAGAAGGTATCCGGAAAATTCTTCGAAAAGGCGGGAAACAACACTATCCTGGATTTTTTCGTATTGCCCGGCTTGAAAACATTCGACGGAATCATAGGCGATGATACGCTCAAGCAATTGGAAGCTATCATAGACAGGAAAAACAACGTCTTGACTATCAGTCCAGGCATAAAAATCCCCCTAGAAGAAAAGAAATCGGTCCAAGTCAATAATATAGAAGTTAAGGATGAGCATTTACCCGACAAGACGAAAAAAATTCTCAAGTGCATTATCGACAGGCATGAGAAGGTTTTTGGGCCAATCAGCGATACAGAATTCATCGATACAAATATAAGAGCTGAAATCAGAACCTCAACGGAAGAAGCCATTTACACGAAGTCTTACCCATACCCTGTTAATCTGAGATCCGAAGTGGAGTCCCAAATACAAAAATTGCTGCAGGATGGTATCATAAGGCGATCGAGAAGCCCGTACAATTCCCCTTTGTGGATAGTCCCTAAGAAACCTGACGCCACGGGAGAAAGGAAGTATAGAATCGTGATAGATTACAAAAGGCTCAATGCCGTCACCATATCCGACACCTATCCGATTCCGGATATTAACAGCACCATCGCCAGTCTGGGAAATTCGGAGTTCTTCACCACCCTAGACCTCACCTCAGGATTTCATCAAGTACGGATGAAAGAGGCAGACATTCCTAAAACTGCCTTTTCCACCATGAATGGGAAGTACGAATTCACCAGGCTCCCATTCGGACTCAAGAACGCACCAGCGATTTTCCAAAGGACCATAGATGATGTCCTGAAGGCCTACATAGGTAGAATATGTTACGTCTACATTGATGACATTATCATATTCGGTGGCAACGAGGAGGAACATCTAAGGAATGTCGAAACCGTGCTGTCCGCATTAGAGGAAGCAAATCTCAAGGTGAACTTAGATAAAACCCAATTTTTGAAGAGAGAAACTGAATTTCTAGGGTACCTTATAACAAATAAGGGTATAAGACCTGATAGGAAAAAGGTAGATGCAATTCATAAGCTAAAACCACCGGGAAACCTCAAGGAGTTAAAAGGATTTTTAGGACTCACCTCTTACTACAGGCGATTTATTAAAGACTTTGCCAAGATCGCCAAACCCCTAACAAATCTCACCAGAGGGGAGAGGGCCCAGGTTAAGGCCAGCGCATCAAGAAACGTCAAAATCCAATTGAACGCCGAAGAACTCAGAGCTTTCGAAAATCTCAAGGAACTTCTGACATCATCCGAGATTCTCATATTTCCCGATTTCGAGAAGCCCTTTATCCTAACAACGGATGCCTCGAATACTGCGATAGGAGCAGTACTTTCCCAGGGGGAACTAGGAAAAGACAGGCCAATTACCTACATCTCTAGATCGCTCAGCAAGGCAGAAGAAAATTACGCCACCAATGAGAAAGAGATGCTGGCGATTGTCTGGGCTCTTGATAATTTGAGGAATTATCTATACGGAGCAAAGAAAATACGGATTTTGACTGACCATCAACCGTTGACTTTTGCACTGAGCAACCGAAACACGAATGCGAAACTTAAAAGGTGGAAATCGCGAATAGAAGAATACAACTACGAGCTAACCTACAAGCCGGGAAAAACAAATTTGGTAGCAGACGCGTTGTCTAGACTGAAAACAGAGGCCAACAGCTTAACATCGGATTCGCAAACTATGCACAGCGCCGAAGAAGACAGCTCGGACCTGATTCCTCACTGCGAAGTCCCGTTGAACGTGTTCAGGAACCAAATAATCATCTCAGAGGGACGCGAAATGACCGCACATGAAGAACCCCATCCGACTTTCCATAGGCATTATATTCGTTTCCAAAAAGTCACGAAAGAAAACCTGACACAGGCCATGAAAAAAAAGCTAAACCCAAATATTATCAATGGGATCAAGTTACCAGAAACATACATTCCGCTCCTACAGGACATCTATAAAAAAAACTTTGGTAAGTTTAAAATTCGTATTACACAGAGAATAGTGGAAGACCTAAGTAATGAAGAAAACAAGATGAGAATCATCCAGGAAGAACATAACAGAGCTCATCGCAATGACCGGGAAAACAAAGAACAAATCCTGGAAAGATACTACTTCCCAAAAATGAGCAGTCTGATAAGGAAGGTCACGAGGAACTGCGAAATATGTAAAGCTAACAAGTACGACAGACACCCTTCGAAACCAGAACTTCAGGAAACGCCGATTCCTACCTATCCGACAGAAATAGTTCATATGGACATTTTCGAAATAAATCGAGAGAAATTTATAACTTGTGTCGATAAGCTGTCAAAATTCGCAAAGTTCTTCCATATCAAGGAAAAGTCAGCGCTCTATCTACGAAAAAAGATAATAAAGATTCTGCATTATTTCACGGTGCCTCGATCCATAGTAACAGACAACGAGAGGAGCTTCGTAAGTCCAATCATTTCAAATTACATTAGATCTCTTGGTATTCAAATCTATTTGACTCCACCCCAAAAAAGTGAAGTGAATGGAACAGTGGAGAGGGTCCACTCAACGATCGTAGAAATTACCAGATGTCTTCGGAAGGAATATCCTGACCTGACCCTGAAGGAGATTATAGATATAGCAGTCGATCGCTATAATAATACCATACATTCTGTTACAAAAAGGAAACCGAGCGACATATTTCTCGGAAGAAGCCAACGAATCAACTACCGTAATCTCGTGGACTTTCAGTCCAAGGTAAACGAAGATCTCTCCGAACTAATCAAAAGGAATCAGAAGAGGAAAAACAGCAGAGAAAACCGTAAGAGGAATGCACCAAAGACTTACCAACCTGGAGAGGTAATATATGCAGCGGTTAAACGTCGAGACGGTAAACAGAAACCTCTATATACGAAAGAGAAGGTACTACGTGACAACAAGGTCACAATTATTACGGAAACCGGGAAGAAAATTCATAAGTCCCAGATTAAAAACATTACTGAGTAGAACAACTTCCTTTCTCGTTCCAGGCTAATTCAAGGAGTGACATTTGGAGCGGTCAATGTATTCGAATATAATACACCCATAGTGACAGTAAAACTAGGAAATGGCAGAATTATCAGCGGAGCATTTAAAATAGTGCATATTATCAATTTGAAGGAGTACGAAAACATAACCAACACACTCAAACCCACAATAGAAGACCAAATAGACAAAAGCAGTATTCTACGTCCACAGCTGATCCACCAGCTTGAACGCATCGAGGAATTATTAGTAAGGCTGCACGGGAAAGGACTAAGAAAAACAAGATCGATCAATTGGATTGGTTCCGCCTGGAAGTGGATAGCTGGTACTCCAGACGCGACAGATTGGGACAATATATTGAAAAGTCAAAATACCGTAATAGAGAATAACAACGACCAGTATAAAATAAACGAACGCTTGATGACGGTCACTCGAGGATTATTGGATGACTACAACAAGATAATCAGAAGAATAAAAAACAACAGCATTGACAAATATGAGCAAATGCTCTACAACAAGCTTACAATAATCAAAGAAGAACTCAATGAAGTGGCCTCAGCAGCGCAATTAGCAAAAAGGGGAATCGTGAACACCAATCTCTTGGATAGACAAGAAATCCAAGACGTACTTTCCCAAGTAGAGACTCTCCCGTATGAAACTGAAATAGAGGCCGTCGAGTATGCAGAACCAGTTATGCTGCAAAAGGGATCACTTTTGCTTTATGTCATATCTCTACCGAAAACCAGAACAAAGGAATTCAATCACGTGATGATCAAATCTACTGTCAAAGATAATAGGAGAATTCACCTCGACACCAGCGAACTCTTCTTGGCTCATGACGAAATGTATGGTATTAAACAAACATGTGCAAAAATGCGAGGTACAATAATCTGCAACGAATATCAGCTGCAGACGTTGCCCCCTGAAAATTGCATTAACCAACTAGTAAGAGGAAAAAGTGCGAAGTGTGATTATCAGTTCCAAAAGAAGCAAGTTATTGAACTCCTTACGCAAAACACGGTCTTCCTAACAAATTTTAACGGAACTCTTAAGTATGCTAATGAAACCAAGATACTTAACGGGACATTCCTAGTGCAGTTTGATAATGAAACCGTAACCATTAATGATAACAGCTACAGCAACAGAGAAGTAACAACCTTCCATATTTTGCCACCCATAATCCAACAAAACATAACCGTAAAAGATATAAAACTGGACCTAGAATTTTTGCATGATTTACATATAAATAATATTAAAGAACTTAAGAAATTTTCCATTGTAACTAATTCAACCATCATTTCAGATATAATCATATACTTGTTAATCGTCATTATTTTTTTCATAGTATATAAGCATAAATGTAAGAAAATAAAAAAGCAACCTATACAAGTTCAACCACCTCCAGTAGTACCACAAACAAGCGACTTCTACCCCCCACCGATTTTAAGTATCTGATCAGCGGGTCGCAGTTTTAAGGAGGGAGGAGTTAGCACACTGCATTCTGCACGCGCACCGAATTAGGTGCAATGTCAGCACACGCGCTGCAGAATTCAGATATCAATTGGGTGCATCGGCTGAGATAATATTTCGTCTGAAATATTTTCTCATGCACGTTTAATGCTGAGGTCGCAGGTTGAACAGTATAAGTAATAGCGTAAGGAAAAATTGTGTTTAGTTTTTAAGTGGTGAACAATGAATAAAGAGGCATAGCCTCCGAAAAAATATTTTTTTATTTGTATCTTCAAATAATTCGTTAACTTTCACCTTTAGTCTTAAAAGGTCGAACAATATCAAAATAAAAACAGAAGTTCTGATGGAATTATCCCAAATTAACAGATTAGCACCTACTATACATGAAAAACATTTAAAATTGTCGATGAGTTACTACTAAAATTAAATAACATAATAAATTCAATTTGAGCACCTTTGCACTTTCCTTTAACTTTTTATTCTCTTAATAGAATTATCGCATCACTAAGCCGAATGAATATTACCGTATCACATAATTAATTTATGAATTATCAGCAAAATAATCCCAATATAAAGCACCCAGGTTTGCTGAGACTATGATTAGTATTTGGTTACATTTTCGAAAGGCGAAAACAAGTGAAACAGATCTTAAGTGTAGTCTACGATGTGCGATAGAGTAAATTTCTTAATCCTACTGGGAGCTATTTTTATTGCGGTAAGAAGGATTTCAACGTAACTAAGCCTTTATGACTCACACTGTATTTATTTGAAACATCTGTAGATACGAGTATGCAATGCTGCTCCATTAAACTTAAATGAAGTGGAAGCTAGAAAGTTTGCAGAACAAGCCAGTGAAAAACTTTATAGCTACTACAATAAGCTAAGCCATGGTGCATTTACCATCGAGGATAAGGATCCTGACACTGTACTAGAAGACTTAAATACAATTTTGAAGACTGCTAACGCTCTGGTGGGAATTGCAAACGATTCAAAGACATTTGATTACACGCAATTCAAGGATGAGGAGTTGAAATATATTTTTGGTCTATTACGAAAATCTGGTGAAGAGGCTGTTGTTGGAGAGGACCAGTACGCACTGATGTTAACTTCGCTGATAGCTCTTCAAGAATTGGCTAGTGATAAGGATATTGCGGGTTATCAAAATAGCAACGTAGAGCTGGCCTACTTCCCCGATATTCAAAACGTATTCGCTAAGAGTAACGATCCAGAAGAATTGAAGTATTATTGGACTGCATGGAGAGAGAAGAACGATGGATGGGCGACGCTAAATTTTGTAATTATTTTCGAATTGTTGAAGGATGCTGCAAATTTGACGGGTGAGTTTAAGTGAAAGTTGAGGAGAAAATTGTCGTTTTTCAGTGTTCCACTACTTACAAGGTGGATTAAAGTAAGATCGAGAGTATTATGGTTTGGGGTCAAGCCTCTTACACGTTTAAGAGCCAACTTCAGAAAAAATCAATGAACAATTTTATATAGCCTAGTCGTTATACGCAAATAGAAGAGAGGGTTTTGTAAAAATAATTCATACCAGTAAGAAAATTTATACACGTAGACAAAAAAAAAAAGTAAAATGTTTTTTACGCTCCCACCTTTCCCTCGCCATCGTTGCTAGTTTGTTTTGACTCAAACCACATGCAGTACTTAAACACTTTAACGATATTTAAGATTTAAGAAATACACTAGTATTTATGATCAGAATCAAAGGCTACAATGTCCGTCCGTCCGTATGCCACCACTTTTTGGGCCTTATGCTTTGAGTTAGGAGCATGGAATTTTATGTACTAACTTTTTAGAATGCGAACCAGTACAGGTGTAAAAATTATTAAAATCAACCCACAGACACGCCCACTTTAAACAAATATCATATTATAGAAATATTTTCGCTGGAAACTGATTTTATCCAAAAGAATTAAATTATCTTTTTTACATATTCGAATTCCTTGGAAGTTCAGCTTTAATATGATAGTCGCATGTTGGGGTCAAAAAAGATGATACTAAATTTATTTTCTTCATACTCGTAGTTATAACTATTTTTGTGCAAAATTTCAGCTCTCTACGTCTAGCGATACAAAAATTACCAGCGTGTGATTTACTGACGGACAGACAGACAGACTGTGTTGAATACATTAGTGTTTCGTTTTATACCGCTCTAGTGCGGAAAATTAAAAACTAAGTGTATCAAGGGAAAACGGCTAATAGAATTCTTTGAACAAAGGCAAAAGATATTTTAATAATTCTGTTTGCTCTGGTGAAAAACTGAAATCAAAGTTACTTCTCTGTAACATGTAACATGTGTAACAGAGGTTTGCATTTTTGTTTTTAATTCGTGATTATACCTTCATACGAGTCTTTTGTATTAGAACCTTTTGCGCATATAGAGGGACCCCGCATTTGAGCAAAACCCGCTTAAGTGCACACAAAATCAAAGTCCCACCAATGTGCTTATAATGTGGATCAACTACAACCGCATTACTAATCTCTTTACAGAAATGACCCCATTAGATTTTTGGCTTCGTGATTATAATGTGACCGAAATGGAGCAAGTGATGACCCAAATTCAGCCTCTTTATCTACAACTGCACGCCTTCATTCGCAACCAATTGCATAAGAAATACGGCGATATGGTAATCAAACCCCATGCACCAATTCCCGATCATCTATTTGAACAGGTGTTGGCTCAAGCTTGGACAAATGGAAGTGTCATTGATGACATGTACCCACACAAGGATCTCCCACCCTATGACTCGATTCTAGAGAAGAACAACTATGACACTCTGAAGCTATTCAAAACTGCTGACAAATTCTATCAATCGCTGGGATTCGAACCAGTACCCGAAGGTCACTGGGGAACGCAATTGAGAATGAAAAAAGATGAAGATGAAGGTGATTGCCAAGCAACAGTATACGATTTAACTCCCATCGTCTATATGGAGTATTGTCACAAAATGGACTTTAGGAAATTCCTTCAAGCGCATGGTTATATGGGTCGCGTATACTATGCCAGGGAGAAGACCAATCTTCCAGCTTACTACTTTAACTCACACGATCTTGAGTATCCCGTCGGTGAGGCTGTGATCTTATCAGCATCGACACCAAAGCATTTGAGTGCAATAGGAATGGTAACTGACTTTAAATTCACCGACGAGGTGCTAATGAATCGACTTCTAAGGATGGTGAGTATAGGCGGACTTAATTGAGCCTTCGTTATTACATTTCAGTCTTGTTAGGGCATACACACTGTGCTGAACATTCCAGTTTTCTTTGTTCACACAAAAGTGATGGCCGACCTTTTCGCGGGAACTGTTGAATTAGTCGACCTCAACAAACACTATTGGATGCTCATGGAGAAGTATGTTGGTGTAGAGCCACCAGCTGATCGTGTATCCGATACGTATGACTTCCCATTCAAATTCTATATCGACTTGAATGAAAATCAACAGGCAAAGTAGGGCTTCTTTATTAGTTTATCCCATCAGCATCCGTTTATATTGTTCTTTATTTTTACTCGTAGGAAATTTGACTCAGAGGTCCTGGGCTACCAGTTCTATAAAAAGTTGTGTGAGATTAGTGATCAGTACCCCAAGGAACCACTACAGAACTGTGATTTTTATGGCAGTAAGAATGCTGGCAACGCCTTGAAGTAAGTGGATAATTGTTTTCTAATTTATTTTTGTGTTACGCTACTTCTCCTTAGAAAAATGATGAAACTCGGTTCGTCGAAAAAGTTCCATGAGGTGTTGGCAACACTTTTACCTGATGAGTCAACAGTGAATGCCAATAGTCTCCTGGAGTACTATCAACCGATCATGACTTGGTTGACTGCTAACAATTTGGAGGCAAATGTGAAAATCGGTTGGACAAATTCTGATAAAAGTGCGTTCCTTATTTTAAAACATATATACGGACAAAATAACAAAATTTGTTTCCATTCCAGAGGTTGCCTAAAAGTGTCATCTAGAAAGACTACACTGACAGGCTCAACTAATTCATCTGAAAGTAAAGGGAATCCAAGTCTGATAACGTTGTAAAATCAGGAAAAAAGCTTAAACTAATAAATAAAAAAAATAAACCGATTAGTCGGAAAAGTAACCAAGTGTTTTTGTTTACATTTATAGTGATAATGATTTATTAGATAACAGCGATAGTCCATAAATAGAAAAAAATTATTTTTTGATGATCTACGACCTGCGAATAAATTTGCTTAGTTGTTATTATTTTGATGTTCGCAGACAGTTTGATAAGGAAAATGGCCTGGAGAGAAAGCAATTGAGGTAGGTATAGGTATGTGCATATGTTATAAATAAACCAAAGTGGAGTCAATGGGTCATATGCGAAATGCTTTCAAATCTCTTCTTTATTTGCTCCTACAGGGCACGTATTGTTTTTGTGAAAATTTTCAGCTTTGAGCAATTTTTTAGAGGGTATCGAAAAAGTGAGTCTCGCAATTCTTGTCCGTCTTTCCGTCCGTCTGTACCTCGGACTGCGATGTGGCTTAACTGATTTTGTTTAAACTTTGTATCTGCGATCTGCAGGATAATGCCCAGAGGCCAATACAGAATTTTCGTTCTTAGCTTAAAACAAATCGTACTTTGCTTACAGCCAATTTTGAAAAAAAAGTGCAATAAGACTGCTTTCTTAATTTATTAGCGGAATTTTCTAAAATTACCCATTTCTCGGATATGGCTAAGACGATTTTATTCAAAATCCATGTTTAAATCATTTTTGATATTTTATTCAAATTTCGAACATTATGGTCAAAATATATTTTTTTATAGAATTTTAACGCATTTTACGAAAACCGCGATTCGATAACATTTCCTCGATTTTGCCTACGAGAGCAAATAACTAATCATACGAACAAACAGACTGCTAGCGGTTAAGGCATGGGAATGCTCAAGATCGTAATTTGTTGCTTTGAAGTGAGGTTTGTACTAGATGAAACGTCAAAAAGACGTCACTGAAAAAAAAAAACAGCAAATAATTTATAGTCGAAAGGATGTACGCGGTTTTGTTCTTTGTATATCCTTCCTATAGGCTATATACATTTCAATACACAGTTTGTAATATAGACAAAATAATATCGGTATATACAGTGGCCGAAATAAGTATAAAGACAAACATTCTCAAACTGTTCAATTTGATATAGCGACTGAACTGCTTACGTTATGCTAACACAATGTTAACCCAAAACGTAAGTAAATCAATTCTCTCTTATATAGAATAAATAGTTCACCGTTACCTAAAATAGCAGTTCAGAAACAGATTGAGTTGTCATTACTAATTAAAGAAGCAGTGCAAAAAAGGCGAAATAAGTATAAAGATACTGTGTTTAGGTTACAATATTCAAGTTTTTTTTATTTATAGTGTGTGAAAATATTTTAGCGGTAATTTCACAGGTAAATTGCACTTCTCGTGAATTGAATCTTAATTTAGCCATGCCCCGCGGAACCCATTTGGCCATGGAAGAAAGGGCAATTATCACAACACATGAAGAGCACGGCCTATCAAATCGGTCAATTGCCACAAAGATAGGACAATCCCCTACCGTTGTTGTGAGTAATTTCCTGAATTCGGGTAAAAATTATGGCTCTGCTAGAAGATCCGGTAGACAAAGCCTTCTTAGCGCCCTTAACAAATGTTATTGCACGCGAAGCCAGGAGAAACAAGCTGAATGCTGGTCAGATAAGGCGTAAGTTGGATCTTTCACTAACTGTAAGAAGAGTGAAGCAAGTGTTGGACGGAAATCCCAACCTTCGATACACAAAGATGATGAAAAGCCGCAATTACAGTAGCATCATAAGGATGCCAGGCTAAAGTTCGCTAGAGACCATATGGCATGGGCCAGGGAGGAAGAATCCTGTATTTTTACTGATGAAAACAAAATTTAATTTGGGCAGTCCCGATGGTTTCGCCTCAATCATCCAATCTTTTATTGGTGTGATTTGCGAGGCGAAAAAGCAGTAAAAATGAGCCGGTACTCCGGAGGTAGAAGTGTGATGGTTTGGGGTGCGTTTGGATACCAGCCAGAATGAATAGTGAACAATATAGAGAGATGCTGTAATGTGCCCCAGACGAATTTGGAGAGATTCCGGCGGGTGAAAACTTCATTTTTCAGCAAGACAATGTTCCCATTCACACGACAAGAAGAGTCCGCGAATGGTTTGAAGTCAGCGGGGCAAGGTGTTTACCATGGCCATCATGTAGTCCTGATCTTAATCCAATCGAAAACATGTGGGGGATCATGAGTAGAAAGATTTATTCGAATGCAAGGCAGTACAGGAATGTGGAAGAGCTAAAAACACAAATAACCCAGGCATGGATCGAGCTCAATGGTGAAGCTCTGCAGAACTTGGTAAATTCTATGCCGATTAGAATTTTTCAAGTTATTGAGAACCGAAGAGGTTGTACGAAGTACTGAATTACAGTTTGATAGGTAAAACCCAAAACTTCGTCGTTTTAATGCTTAAAATTCTTACTGTCTTTGTACTCATTTCGCAGGAAAAATGAATATTTTTGGAGGTTATCAACGATGAACCTAAGAAACTATCCATGGTGATCGAGAAAAATGTTTTTTTTTTTTGTTATTTATTGAATAAAGTAAACATTTTTTCCCCTTTAAAATATACTCTTGAATTTACCTTATTTTGTGGTATAATCAAATCGAACATTGGGCCGTCCGTGTCTTTATACTTATTTCGGCCACTGTATATTTGTGATCGGCATCAGAAGTTATGTCGATCTTAGCCATATCTGTCCGTCTATATGTCACCACTTTTTGGGTTTTCAATTTGAGTTAAGAAGCTGAAATTTGGTACTCGTATATAAGCTCTCTAGAATCCGAAGAAGTACAAGTGTACACGTTTCGAAATCCACCCACAGACACGCCCACTTTAACAAAATTATAGTTTTTCTCAATATTTTTGCTAGAAACTGGAAAATATTGTCAAGATAAAATATGAAGACGTTTAATTTTTCTATATTTCGTACATACATTATACATGGCCACGCCCACTCGTTGGGGGCTAAAGGCTAACATATACAGTTCTGTTTCCGGCTTTCTGCCACTCCTGGCGTTATATAGAAATCTAGTGTACCTCCGCGACAGATATTCCCGCAGCCTACAACTCGCGTTCTACGTGAGTTAGCCTTAAAGAATGAAGATTTCGGATTTACCTACAGAGGTTTATAAAGAGCTCAAACTGGTTTAGGAATAATAAATCTGAGAAGAAAACAAATGTAAAAAAAAGAACGATTGCAAATGAGTACCTCGTAGCATAATGACCTCACTCTGCATCCTCACCTGCAATTGCCATTGTTGATGATTCAATTCGTTTCATTATATAGCATAATATTCCAGCATACTATCTGTATAGCAATTTCTGTTTCAAGATTTTTGATCCAAGGAATGCGGTTAATAAATCTTTGTTCGTGAAAAGATGATTCTTTTGAAGTACCAACAACGAGATACACAAAACTGTTGGACATAATTGCAAATACCAAAGACTTTGTTTTTCGAAATCAATTACATGCATTTTTCTGAATGAAATTGGATCATGTTTATACATGTTTTGTGAAGAAAAAGACGCTGCCCAGAAATACATAAAAAAAAAAAACTAAAGAAGAAAATAAACATCAAGAGACATTCAAAACATAATTTTATTCAACAAACTTTCTAAAGAATTATCAATGATGAGTCTTTTAGTCGGTTTTTCATAATTATCAACATAATGTCTGTGACTGCTGTCCTCACCAATAGTAAAAATAGCACGTTGTACGTAACAAACCAAAGGAATATACAATAACTCACTAACTTGTTTGACATTTGTACTCGTATGTATCTCAGTCTCATCACAATTTACAAAATCATTTTTGTTATGACGTATCTATCTGTCTAGACACTAAACTTGTTGGGAAATTATAAATAAATTTTTAAACTTTCAATATGGACTTACATTAATCACAAATGCAGAAGGAGTAGCGAGCTTAATTCGAATTAATCGAAAGGTACGACAGCTTATACTGACTTTTGCTAACGCGCACATTCGGTAATTATTTTCGAATTCTAAAATAAAAGGAAACAAAATGCTTGTCTAATTTTGTGGCTATAATTACGCCCCACGGTGTCTTTTGCCACCCGAATTTCTTATTCTCAGTCGAATGAAAATAATAAAATACAACCAATTGTAGTCAACAGTAATGACCGGCTATTCAACACCATATCGCCTGGTAAACTTCACGGCACTGACGAAAGACAAATTTTGATTCATATCCGTAGTCGTTCAATTCAGTAAAATTCAACCAAAAATAGCAACAGGAAAGTGGACATAGTGGTAATACAATGCAAACTTAAATGATAGTGTGGTACCCTATCCCAAAAGTTAATACTTTTGTATATGCCTACCAATGTCTACGGTCTCGTTATACAGGGTGTTTCGACTTTTACTCTTTAAACTTTTGGAAGCACTTTTCTGAGTTAAATCTATTTACATATAAACTAACGTTTTTTATTGCTGAATTTCACATGTAAAATAATATGACGGAATATAGATAAACACCCGCACCGAGAAAACATAACAATAAACCCATCAAAAGATTTGTTGGTGAAAATAATTAAATTGCGTAGGAATCAATACATTCAATACAATTTATTTACTTTTTTTTTTAATACAAGATGTTTTCCGCTTGATACCCTAGCTCAAGAAAGTTAAATAAAAAAAGTTTTACAGGAAAGGATGTTGGGGTATTTTCATCCCATACCAAGCTATGCCAAGAGTGATCTTTTTTTTTTGTCATGTACTCTTACTTTTAAATTGCTTTTCTGTAAAATACTTTTTGCTTGTCTTTATAAAGGGTGTCCCAAAAAACATGCAAGAAGAAATTTTTATAGAAAACATAGGTTTTTAATTAAAAATTGTAAACATTTTATTGATTCATAAAGTATGCAGTATGAATGTAATAGCATATCGGGTAAATGGCCTCCACGGCTGTGCTGGAACATACGCACTCTTTTGTCTAAGTTTTTCATGACCCTTTTCCATAAATGTGGCTGGAATTCGTTGATACAGCGCTCAACTTTCTCCTTCAAAGCATGGGTGATCGTGGGCTTGTTGGCATAAACCTTAGACTTCAAAAAACCTTAAAGAAAAAAGTCCAACGGCGTTAAATCGCATGATCTGGGCGTACACTTTTGATCAACAAAACGAGAAATTATACGACCAGGAAATGACTCATGCATTGAATTGTTTGTCGGGCTGTATGGCATATCTTGCAATTTAGGCACAACAACCTGGACGATCATGTCGCGATAACGAGCACCATTAACTGTTATTGCCCGAGCAGCCGCATTTTCAAAGAAGAATGGTCCGCTGATGCCTCTAGCCCAAAATCCGTACCAAACACACGTTGTGGATGAATTTGTTTCTCAGCAATCAGTCGTGGATTTTCTGAACCCCAAATTCAACAATTTTGACAATTAACAAAGCCATCAAGATGAAAATGAGCCTCATCGCTGAAGATAATTTTGTTTGAAAAATCAGCATTCACTTGTTGTTCCTTACCATTCAAAAAACTTTCTTCGCTGTGCGTGGTCAGTATCCTTCAGTTCTTGAAAATGCAAATCTTTCGTGAGAATACACTGTAGAGAACTTCTCAAAATGTCCAATATTTGACCACGGTGCCGAATTAATGTTGCTGGACTCTCAACAACACTCTCACGAACTGCTTCAATTGTTTTATGTTGAACGACGTCCAGAGTGTCGAACATCACTAATTGATCCAGTCTTCCTGAATTTTTTAACAGTTGATGAAGTTAAATCACTATTCTGACCATATTTTGTACGAAAATTGCGAACTATAGCTCTCAAAACTTTATTTTTTTTTTAAATACTGCTCAACAATGAAAACGCGTTGTTCTTTAGTTTAGCACTTTTTTTTCAATAACCCTGAACTGTCAGCTGTCACGCTGTCTTTTTTTTTTTTCGTTGGCAACACTTTACCGCACAAATGGCGCAAAATTAAAATCTTGAGTGGATTTTGGGAAACCCTTACCTAAGTAATCAGCATTCAGGACAGTAGAACCTAAAACGTTACGGGATTGCGCCCCGAGATACTTATATGTAGATGGTTGTTGATTATGCTCCTGAATATCTAGAGATTATAAGCTTAAAAATGATTCCCACTCCTCGTTTCTGGATCCCAGAGGATCATCAACAAAGGGTCCTTCGCATCTCTGGCAAAGACTGATGGACAGACCAATTACGGCAGAGAAGGAGTCTTCACTTCTGTCCTCCTTTTCGATCAGATTCTCCTAAATGAGAACGACTCATGGTTGTCGTCGTACAATTAAATAGTTGGTGGACTCTTCTACGTGGGAACGAACTTCTTGCGTCGAACTCGGAGGAGGCTAACTTTACTGTGGTTGAGTTCTCTGCGTGTGGTTGTGATTGGCTACGATTTGTCTGGATTAATCTCCACTATTCCATCGGCAACCTACCGTTTGCACATTTATCTAATAGCGAGGAATCCATTGTTTTGATTCAGAAACATTGGGCTATTGGCGGTCTAGTGCATAGACTCAAGGAACGAAACTATAATCTTATCTGCGTGGAATGTAAAGATGGACAAAGAGCATTCATACTCACAAAGCTCAATTTTAATATAAGGTTTTTCTCTAATTACTAATACTGAAACACCTTTGTAACTAAAAGCAGACAGGAAGTTCTAAACATTACTCTAGTCTCCGAAGCATCTCATATATGATTTAGGACTGGAAGGTTCCCAATGAATAATCTTTCTTAGATCACAGATACCTCCAATTTGGTCTTGATGACTGTTATCCAAACAAAGTAGTCCTTAAAAAACTTAAGAAGACGATTGGTCCAAATACAGGGTCGCGCTCAATAATTCATTACCCCCGAACTCTTCAAAGCCTCTTAGTAGTATTGTAGACCTCAACAACCTCATCAAACACCTTTAGCGCAGTATTTAGGGATATTATCTTCCACCCAAAGCATATAAACTTGAATTGAGGAAGGAATTTATTACGGTTAAATCGAAAAGACATTAGTAATCAAAACTTAGTTACTTTTGCGAAATCAGATTATGGACCTCCTCCGTGAATTTCGGTTACAAATTTTGGGCCCACTTTCTGCTAAGAAAAAGTTATATAAGGCTTTTGTTATAAAATTTCGTAAGAATCGCGGAAACATCCTCTGTACAGCTGGATATCATTGCATCTGTTTTAAAAATTTCGCAACGCCCATGCCCACTTTAGAGGTGAGTTAGAAGATGGTGGATAGGGTATCATACAATCCATTTTAGATGGATCGTAACTTTCCTGAATGTTTCATAAATTAATTTTAGATTAATATTTTCCTAGAAAATATTTAATATTTCATTATTATCTTTTGATAACCTTCTGGGGTTACCCCATCCAGGGTATATTAAGTTTGATACAGAGTTTGTAACATAGAGAAATAATAACGATAGGCACCCAAAAGTATATATATTCTTGATCAGCATCCGAAATTAAGACGATCTAGCTATGTATGTCTGTCTGTCCGTCCGTTCGTATGTCACCACATATTGAGGTAGGGAAATTGTGTATATAAGCTTTTTAGAACCCGACGCAGTACAAGTGAAAAGAGTAAAGTGATTTTAAATCTGCCCACAGACATGCCCACTTTTTAAAAACCTTTTTCAATATTTTTACTAGAAACTGGAAAATATTGCCTTAACAAATTATATACTTAGATAGACGTTCTCTACAATTCATCCATACGTTGTAAAATGCCATTCTTACTTTTTTGGGGGTTTTCTTCAAAAAACTTGATGTTGCCGGTGATGGTGAAACTTTATTTTCAATATCTTATTAGAATCCAAGAGCTTCGGTAAGAAATAATTACAGACACGCCCACTTTCTTATAAGAAGAAGCCATCAAATTAGTTTTTCTGATAAAATTTCTTAATAATCATAAAAGTATGCTCTGAATAAAAAGATACTCATATCATTGAATTTGAATTGACCATTTCAGAACATCACGCCCACTTTATTAGGGATGGGTTAGAAATTGGTGTTCTAAACGGTGACCAGATAGTAACGATAGTTTTTCCAATTGTTATGTTTCAGCAGCTATCAAAGTTACCAATGACATTCAGCTGTCAAAATATTCACTACGGTCTGCCATTTCATCATGCATCGTTTGACGCTTCCCGAACGTGTGAAAATTATTAAAAAATATTATTTAAATTCCGACTCAGTTGTAAATACGCGAATTTCGTCATGGCTTCAGTGCGCAGGCAATTCGTCACACAGTGGAAAAGTTTGAGCGTGAGTATACTCTTTTGGACCTTAAGCCAAAAACCAGACAGAGATCGGTGCGAAGTGAAGAAAACATAGCCGCCGTAGCGGCCAGTATCGAAGAAGACCCAGAAATGTCGATTCGGCGCCGATCAGCAGAATTATGCATCGCAAGAGAGTCAAACTGGTTTATTTTGCGGTTGGATTTGGCCCTACATCCGTATAAGATTGTGCTGATGCAAGAGTTGAAGCCAGACGACCATAGACAATGCCGTGAGGTCGCTAATTGGGTGCTGGAAATGTTGGCCGGTGATCCGGATTTTGGCCAAAAAATCATCTTCTCGGACGAGGCCCATTTTTGGCTAAGCGGCTATGTCAACAAGCAAAATTGCCGTTACTGGAGCGACCACAATCCACAAGTGTTCGACCAAGCATCAATGCATCTACAAAGATTGACTGTTTGGTGCGGTTTATGGCACGGCGGCATCATCGGACCTTATTTCTTTCAAAATGAGGAAAAAGACACCGTTGCCATCAATGGTTCTCGGTATAGAACGATGTCAACCGACTTTATGTGGCCAGAGCTCGACAACATCGGTAAATCCAACAAGACGGCGATACATGCCATACGAGCGACGCAACGCTCGACGTGGTGAAGGAAGTGGCGACTGGGTCATCTCACGGCGATCATGCGACTTGACACCCCTCGATTATTTTCTCTGGGACTGCGTCAAGTATTTAGTCTACGCTAACAAGCCAACCACTTTGGACGAGCTCAAGGCCAACATTCGAGATGCTATTGCCAGAATAACGCCGCACATATTGGACCGAGTCATCAAAAATTGGACAGCGAAGCCGCGGCGGCCATTTAAATGATGTGCCACTCCGTACATAATGGTATAAATGTAGCATAAAGTTAGAATCAATTTGATATCTGACACTGTTGTTGTTTAAATTAAATTTATTTTCCTATCGTTCTTATCTGGTCACCCTATACTTTAAGTCTGCGAATGAAAATGTTGACAGATACTTGTTTATCGCGCATTGGTTTGCCTAGTATAATGTAAAAACTATCTACACTATCGTTGGACTTTTCAATGTTGCTATACCTCCGTCCATAGCACATAATAATTGGCTCTGTTTGAGCCTATAAAAATTTGGTCACCCTACTTATAGGTGCTAGTAATTGTAAGCAAATATTAAATGCAACTTTTCCTTTACAATAATGATTTCGTCATGACAATTTTCTAAATTCATTTGATGGATGGCTGATTTTTTCCTGCCTCAGCATGATAAAAGCATATGTTGACTGCCTGTCTGGGTAGTGCTAGAATAGGGCAATGGAGCACATCATGGCCCGGACGAATTTCAAAAGAAGGATAGGGTATTACAAAATTTCTTTCTCACAGATTATTGCCTTTCCCTTATGTTCGTAACTGCGATGAAGTGATCACACTTTCAAATCCGATTTTTGCATCTTCAACAGGCTGCAATGAAACTGGTTCTTCAGGTGGAAAATTTACACGAAAAATCCAAAGCAAAATGAAACACAAGAACTCAGAACCCCAACCAGTAACCGGTATTAATAACAATAGTAAAAAAAATGTGCAACAGATCCTTTTTGGGGTATGTGCCGAAATCACATGAGTTTTTCATGATGAGAATTAATCTAAATTTTATAAACAACCAACCGTTGGAGATGGTACCTTCTCATTTGTCAAAATGCTGATTGAAATGAAATTGCAATAAATATTTCTATTATATTAATTGTATATAAAGCAAAATAAGGGCTATTCAACTCGGACTTAATATCCGATAACTTCGAGCTTTAATGAAAAAGTCAGAGGTATTATAAATAAATGGTTATTCTTTTCGAGGTTGGGATTTCACAACCCTGCCATATGGCATCTGTAAATCTGTTTATCATTCATAGTGACATGAAATTAGTTCTTGCCTTGCCATTTTACAATGTGGATCGTTTACCTACCGCTCAATGTGTTCAAATTGTCGCATCTTACTACGAAAAATAGTTCTGTAATATCTGTGTATTGTGATTTAAGGACAGATTATGGTCGTCGTAATCACCAAACTGATTTGAGAGACAATCATCAAATTCGAACAAATCGGTGTTTTTGCGATGTCGTAAGGCTTGTGCATTATCGTAATTTTTCATCAACTGAAAGCATATCCCCTGTGAGTGCCTCAGTGGCCGAATATCCGTAATTGTCGTTTCCACGCCGCGCTTAGCAATTGGACATTTCCTACAGCTCCGTTTGATGTTTTTTACGCTTGGATTTGCAACTTCATTCCTATAAAGACCGCCCTATATAATAATTAATATGCAGAACATAAGCCGATTGTATACTGCAAAACGAAAAGTTTCCCAGCCATTTCATTTCGAGATTTGACGACATCAATTAGCCACTAAGATCATGGAATCTGACTTCGTTGGATTTATTTTTGGGGGTCTATGCCAAAGATCATGTATATGCAGACAATAGGTTAGGTTAGGTAATTAGATGCCCTTGTTGACAGGGTTGTCAAAAGCTCACTTAGTCCATTGTGCCCAATATTTAGAACCCTGGGAACCTAAAAGTTACGATCTTCGACCGCTAGGCTAAACCACCCAGATACATGTATGAAGCTCAGGAGTTTTCTTAGCTCAAAGCTATCTAGCTCATCCAGCTCTGAAAAGAAGTATATGCCAAAAGTACGGCTTCTTTTGATGGCCAGAGCTGGACGTCCCTACAGCTTCTTCAGTAGTCGTTATGAGGTGCTGCGTGATTACCTATGACACAGTGTCCTGTCACGACACCAACAACTAATACAGATTTCAAAATCGCTTGGTTTTGTCATCATTCATGCACGCTTTCTAGTACTGTCCAATCGTAAGATCGAACGATTTAAAAATCGGTCATGTGCGATTAGCCTTAACCGAGATGCTACCTTTCAATGTTTGTGGAAATTGTGGTAACTGTGAAAGGAAGCTCTTTGCGATAAAACCTCGTTATTCCAATAAAAAATCAGTATGTTATATGATGCTAGAATTAATTGTACGACAGCGCCATAGATCGCTTGATGTTTGGAAATCATTTTTATAATCTAAGATCCAATATATAATAGCTGAGTTTAGCAAAATAACCTTGACCTTCGGAAAAAATTAACAAGGTGGTTCCAATTTGATCTTTAAGAACCGATAACCTCTCAATCATATAGCAGAAGTAATTTCATTTGTTTGGAACTAGGGACAGGTATTAAATCGATTTCCGATATATCGATAACCTCGTCAAAAAGGCAATATCAATCAACTTTCCTGCACAATGGCGAAAAAAAGGCAGACCAAAAAACAACTGGATCACACAAATGCAAAAACACCAGCATTCGATTGGCCTCAGTGACGAATTGATCCGAAACTGGGAAGCCTGCCGGTACTTCCTGAGGTTAAACCGACAAACCCCACAGGCGGACCAGTAGTAATGCAAAGTAAAGTGGGAGGGTTGTGATCCTTCTACTCCGGATCATAACTTCGCCGTAAGGAGAAGAAGAAAAATAATTATTTTGATGCACTTATACATATTTACAATCAGCATCAAAAGCTATTATAAATAAATAACTTTTCATGCAAATTTTACTAGCTGATGTTTGCCAAACGTTTGCGACATGTTCGGCCGAGGATTTGTTGGTGTTTTCTTGGACTCGAACCTTGAATCTCCCGCTCAGAGATCCATGCACAACACTGAACCACGGTAATGGTAATTCAATATAAGTACACACTTTTTTTTATAAAAGGAAACTTCCAAATCCCGGAGCACTCAGACTCAATTTTTTGACTATTGTTCTACCATGCAGAGCTCCTTTTGGTGTAGCGGTTGGAGAAACTTGGATAAAGTGATTTACGAATGTTGGTTTTTAAGTGCTCCAAAATTTGAGAATTGTCTGCATTGACACGATCTTTAGGATAGCCCCACAAAAAGAAATCCAAATTTAAAGATTTTGTTCGAAAAATCGTAGTCAGCTTGTTAATTTTCCTGCACCCAATTGGCGTATGTTCTGCGCATTCTATGGTGAGCAGGCTTTAGTTGTTGTGTAAGCTGGACCGTATAGGAATGAAGAAGCAAATCCAAGAACAAAATTTGCTAAACAGTGCTGTAGAAAATGTCCAACAATTGTGGATTTTCGGCTACTGAGGCGGCTATGTTTTCAGTTGATTGAGCATTACGATGATGCAAAGGCCTTACGACATCACAAACACATCGATTTGTTCGAATTTGGTTATGGTGTTTCGAATGGTTTGTTCAGTTGGGCGATTATGATGACCATAATCTATCCCTAAATCGCGATACACAGATATTATAGAACTGTTATTTTTATAGTACGACGCAACAATTTGAATGCATTGAGCGATTGTTAAGTGTCACCTGTCACTATGGATGACAGATGGGTTTGACAGATGCCATATTGCACGGGCATGAATTCCCAACCTCGAAATGAATAACAATTTATCTAACTTCTCCTAATCATCAAAAGCTATCTCATCTGCATAGTTATAAATTTCATCATGATTTGATTTTTTCGAAATTTCTAAAATACTTGCACATGGCCACAACACTATTTTTAAATCACCGATTAACCTTACACCACCCTATGCATATCATGTGCTTTAGAAGTCTATAAAATTATACTTCATCCATATATATGTATGTACGTACATAGCGCTATTGCATTATGTACCTCCAAACAAAAACAATTTAAGTATGTAAACAATTATCACCACGTTTATTTGGACAAAAGAGACGTTAGACACTTCAATCACATATGTGAAGGAATGTAGATGTTCAAAAGTAATATCCCCCGCGAACGATAACTGTGCAATTAATAATTTATCTTTTTATCCTTAAATATTTTATATGACAGACTCGTACAAGTAAGAGCTTTAATTACCGAGGTATAGGAATTAGCCGGTAGGTGATTTTTTTTAGCATTCCGACGTTGTCTACGTTTGGAAGCAAAACACTTAACTGACTGGTACCACGCAACTCTGCTAACAAAATCTGTCTAAGTGCCTAGCACAAAAGGGAGTTCAATTTGTTTGACTTTTTAATTAGAATGTGTTCAATTGCTGAATTCTTGTTTAGGTACTTTTATGATAAAGTTCTTTCGACAAAGGTCCAATTCAATGTTGATAACTGCATTATTTTCTTCTTGAACTGCGTTATGTTGACGTACATAGTACATGATGTACATACGAGTACAAGCAAGCAGTTGTAGATACATATGTATATCATACGTCTACTCGTTCTCGTGTGTACTCGTACAACATCATCGGATTGGTTGTATTAAATACTGTCTCTGTTCCCGGTAAATCGGTCTGGACTTTAATTAAAAAAGGTTGACGAACCATGAGCACAGGGACTACGAAAAGGTCGGTTGGGTCTCATCTGACTGGCAATGAGTCTAAGGTTTAGAAATTTTCCTTCGGTTACCAGAAAAAAGCTAGCAAATCACGTTAGAATGACGTAACGAGATGAGGTCTTACATTACTTTTGTCCCTAGACTTGTAGAGCTGTAATTAACTTCAACTTTGTGTATAGTTATATTTAGTTTTGTAAATTAATTACTTGCAACTGCATAGGTAGATAGATAGGTTTTTGTGACAAAGCATTCTATTAAATTTGAAAACTAAGCGACGCTACGCGATTGTTAGTTTAGGTTAGGTACGCGGTTGGGATGGGCGGTCATTGAAAAATAATCGGTTATCGATTGACCGAATCGGGTTAAACCGAAGCAAACATAAATTCGTCAAGTGCAAGTCGGGCCTCACGCGATTATAGTTCCGTATCGTTATTTCAATTGTATCTTAATTTTGCTTTTTTTTATATAATTTACGCGCGCTAAAGAGGATATGAATACTCTTATACTATTACAGGACACGGGCGTTGTGAAGAAGAGATAGAGAGAGAAAAAAAGATTTAGTGTAGTGGTTTGAAACTGAGATGGTATTAAGTTTCTGTAAACTCCAAGGGTAGCGTCCAGATAACTGGGGAGTTTCTTTGTTTTGCTTTTGTCATTGCTCATGATTCACAGTATTTTTTTTCCGTTTTCCTGATGCCATCATCACGATCAAGTTGCATTTTAGCCATATGACCGCCCTACTGCCAGTGTTATGCCTTCGCAGTGGAGTTAACTTAGCTTTCACAAATCATCTTTGATAGCCGCCTAACTCAAAAACTCCTGAACAGATTTCGATGAAATTTGACACGTAGACTTAGACTGATTTGATAGTAGTTCCATTTGAAACTGATCGATGTGGAGGAGTTTGTAACATTTTCGACTCGTTTTTCCCATACGCCTAATTCAAGAACCAACCAACGGATTAGTGATATTTGCGTTTTGATTTATGTCAGGCATATTGATACGTTTGTCTGAAAATCATTAAAATCAGACGAAGATAAGTAAGATATGGGTAAGATATGGTGGAGTGACTTTTTCTCCACCTATTCCAATATTTTTTCAAGAACTGCTTATGCCAGATGATTTGTTATTATTTTCGCCTTACCTCCTCATAAATTTACATGCCCCTAATTTTTTCACATTTTTCACATTTCAATAGTTTCAGAGATGGACGGGGAGCATCACCACTGTCCGGATCTTTGAGTTTTCCGTACCAGTAAATTTTCGAAAAAAAAAAATAAAATTATATTTTTGGACTCCTTGGAAGTTGAACTAAAACTTCAACTGCAGACGTATGACAGATACACAGACAGATTAGACCGATAGACACCAAATCGGTTATAAAGTACTTATAGTCTCTATTTAACTGGTTATTACAATAACCGATTATTTATTCTCTTCCCTTGTATTATGGTTGTTGAGGCAGTCTATGTTGTCGCTTCACATAGGCCTACGAAGGCATTTAGCAAAACCCTTAAACTGTAGAAAAGGGTTAGGGGGGAAGGGGTTACACTCTTCCTTGGACCCAGGCGGCAGCGGAAGAATTCTTCAGATGGAATCAACAGTGGCGTTTACAGTTCCTGTCAGGTTGAACTACTTAGTGAGCACCTTATATAGGCTCATCGATATATTTGGAGATCTGGTCTATAAGGATCCTGAAAAGCGCACAAGGACTGGCAACCAGGGAACTGGCCCTCCAGGTTGGGTTTATACGTTGGGGTACGCCTCAGATACGGATGGTAGATCCATCCAGCGATGCCAACAAACGGAATACGGACAACAACTTTTGGATTCACACGTGAAATGTTCGGACCCTTACCAGGTCACTTGCAGCCAAACAACAAGTAGAGTTATTATAAAGCAGATATAAGAGCCATCCAGGAAGTGCCATGGGATGGGCAGGGCAAAAGGAGGATGAAAAACTGTGACATTTACTATGGGGATTGCCACAGAGAAGAGAAGCAGTGCTTATTGGGATGCGGATTTGTCATAAGCGGCAAACTTTAGGCAAGAAGTCTTAAATTTCCGAGACATAAGAGAATTTCTTATGACATTTCGCATCAAGGCTAAATTCTTCAACATAAGCCTAATATGCGCTCACACCTCCACAGAGGAGAAAGACGATGGCACCAAAGAGTGTTTCCACTATGTTAACTCCAAAATAGGAAAGGAGGTCATCTTTGGTAGGACAGTTGATAAACACTACACCACGTCTTCAAACAGACTTAGGCTAATTGGCTTTGCAACGGGACAAAGCGTCACTATAGCAAGCTAGCGGTTTGGTCTTTGGTAAATCAAATTGATAACATTGCAATCGATGCAAGGCATGACTCCAGCATTATGGATATCCTAATCTTCCGAATGGCCAACATCGACTCGGATCACTATCTTGTTACAACCAAGCTAAGAATGCGAATATTCCAAGCGTCAAAACAAAAAAAAAAGAATTACTGTAAGAAGCTACAACATCGGAAGGTTGCAATCACAAGAGACCGTCAAAATTAATCTACAACTCCTATGCCGGTAGCATCATTACATTGCCGAAGACCAGTGCCAACATGCCATCAGAAATGCCGCAATTGATGTGCTGGGTTTCGCCCGATCTGCACCACAAAACCTCTGGTTTGACGAAAAATGTAGGTAAGAGCATGCAGCTCTGAAAAGAAGGATGAGGGCTGTTCGCGAGCTATACGAACAAAAGAGACAGAATAGACGGATATACAGAGAAGGCAATTGAGTAGTGAAGCTCTATCCCGGAGAACTATGGAGATCATTATGCTCTATGGCAATGTAGCTACAATATACCGAAAGCGGAACATTCCGGTAGTTTCGAGAAAAAAATTCTTCGTAAGAGGAGGAAATTCAACGACGCACTGTACGAGGTGTACAGCGACATCGACCTAGTCAAAAAACTGCGCATTTGTCTTTTGAGATGGGTAGGACATATAGAGCGATTGGACACCAATGCTCCGGCCCACAGAGTCTTCGAATCTAATCCGGAGGGTCGACGCAGTATTGGAAGACCTAGCTTAGGTGGCGCGCACAAATAGAAGGGAAGTAGAAGTTAGCTAAGAACCGAACTAACTGTAGACGCTTGTTGGTTGAGGCCCAGATTCATCTCGAATTGTACCGCCAAATAAATAAGTAAGTAATTAAGTTCCGCGCCTGAGCTACCCAGGCAAATCAATTGACATTTCAAATTATTTTTCAAAAAATCGGCGGTTACATCCCCTTTCAATTCGAATAGTGCCATCTCTATGCGAAACCTGATAAAGTAGTTGGGTTACTCTTTTTCCCCAACTGGAGCGCAGCGATCAGTTAGTAGTGGCGCTGATCATTTGATAATTTTGACAGTTCTCTAAATTCAAAATAAACAATTTCTCACTTATTTTGTTAAATATAAATAATAAACACATTTAGGATGGATAAGGAGGATCCATTACTAAAGGAACTTCAAGCCAACAAAGATCTCTTTCATTCCTCGTTTAAAGCAGACGAACAAATCGACGCATTCCGCAGACAATGCATTATACTCGATGAAATTACCAAGTGAGTATGCGAATGAATTTTCTTTGAAATGAGACTCAATTTGGATGCAATGCAGGTCGGCTTCTGAATCTGAAGTGGTGCCCGTATTCCAGTCCCAATTTAAATTACATGACTTTACCAACGAAAGCACATACAACGCGTACATGGTAGAGCGCGATAAGAACGTAGGAAATCTGCTTTATGGTCTTTCTCGCGACCCCTCGTCTTCGGCGGGTTTATCTGCTGAAGAATTTGTGAGGGAACATGAATCTTTGCTAGAACCTCAGTGTTCAGGAAAATATAAAAGCTGTGCTAAAGAAGAAGTCAACGCACATGACGTGAAAGTGTTTCAAAATATTTTGGGAGAAATTCCTCGCACGGAGCTATATGAAACAGTCGCGCGGAAGACACCTTTCATGGATGCTATAAGAATGGAGGAGGAAAATGCGACAACAGTCGGACGCCAGCTAAACACAAATTCACTTTTCACCAAAAACCCTTCTGGACAGAATCCTTCGAAGATGCCAAACTTTCGCACAGCCAGGGAGGAGCTCATCATACAAAACATGAAAGTAAGTGGGACAATGATGATACTTTTGCTTAAGCAGATGGGATAGGGATGGTAAGCGTCCTATTATACCATCAGGACAGTCCAAAAAGATGATGGCACAGCGACACCAATCGCTTGGTGGATTAAACTATCTCCATGGTCACTGGTGGTCCTATTGTGAATTTCTAAAAAAAAACCTAGCATCCAGTTGTTGCATAAATGAAATCTCTGTCACAGTGTTTCGCAAGCTTTTCTGTTTCACGCCCTCCCATGGTTCTTTTGTTTGTGTTAGGTGGTGGGAATCTCCGAAAGACGAAACTGCGCCGGTACACAGTAACAGTGTACAGCTTCAATAAATCCATCCAAACAGCTGAACTTATTACTTCGGGGTGAACTTGGGTCTAGCTAACTGCCTCCAGTTGCACACTAAAGTCGGTTGTGGTCCCCTTCTACTTGTGCGCGCCACCTAAGGCTAGGTCTTCCTCTACTGCGTTGTCCATCCGGGTTCAATTCGAAGACTCTGTGGGCTGGATCATTGGTGTTCAGTCGCTTTACATGTCCTAGCCATATCAAACGACAAATGTGCAGTTTTTTGACTAGGCCGATGTCTCTGTACACCTCGTACAGTTCGTTGTTGAATCTCTTCCTCCAAAGCCCGTCAATGCAAACGGTACCGAATATCTTACGAATAATTTTTCTCTCGAAACTACCGAGGATGTCTTCATCCGCGTTCGACAGTGTCCATGATTCAGCGCCAAAAAGCAGGAATAGGATGATTAAGGTTTTGTATAGAGTCTCCTTAGTCGTTCGGGATAGGACTTTGCTACTCAATTGCCTTCTCAGCCCAAAGAAACAGCAATTGGTCTTCGTTTGATTTCGGCTGTGGTGTCATTGTCAGAATTTATAGCAGAGCAAAGGTAGACATAATCCCTTACTACTTCATAGTTATAGCTCCCGACTGTGACGTTCTGTTCGATTTGTCGATGTTGTGTATCCTTTCTTGTTGACAGCATGTACTTGCTTTTGCCCTCATTTACCGCTAACCCCATTTTTAAAAAATCCGAGTCTATGTTGGCTGCTCGGAAAGTTCGGACGTCCAGAATGCTTTGCGTCGATCGCAATGTGATCAGTTTGGTTGACCGTTTTATGATCAGAAGACCGCCATGTCCTCTTGTGGATATTGAGATAAGGAAACCGTGTGCTTGCTATAGTTACGTTTCATCCCGCAGCCTAAGTCCTTTATATGTAGGCTATGTCTACCAACTGTCCTACCAAAGATGCCATCCTTTCCTATCTTGGCGTTAAAATCGCCTAACATGATTTTAATGTCATATTTAGGATAACACTCTTTGGTGGCGTCGTCCTTGTCCTCTGTGAGGGCGTGAGCACATATTTGGCTCACAATTTAGCCTTGATGCGGATTGTCATAAGACGCTCGCTCACATGTCGACAGCTTAAGACCTCTTGCCTAAGTCTGCCGCGTATAGAAAATCGGCACCCAAATAAGCTAAATGTCACAGTTTTTCATCCTCTTCTTGCCCGGCCCATCCCATCGCATTTCCTGGATGGATGTAAGATCTGCTTTGTAGCAGTCTAGGGTCTCTGCTAATTGTTGTAAAATTTGCCCCGACGCACAACCTCCAACCGGGAGGACCAGGTCCATTGTTGAAACCCCTAGGACGTAGGGCCGGTTAATAGCCGATGTCAGTAACCCACTTGGGGGATGTGAGCGCTGCCATTGGCCCATTAAGGGCTCATCCGCAACCATCTCTTTTCCAAGACCCTGACTAGTAATTGGAGAATCCTTGTCGACCTGAGCTTCGAGTATGTCGAAGTAGCCCAGATAAGGTGTTGTTTCCGTTCTGGAAAGTTTGACGCCACCATTGTGTCCATCGAGGGAAATTATGAAAGGTGCTTAAAAGAGCTACAAATTCTGCGAAGGTATTTTGTTTGTAGAACTTATACATTACCGAAAAAAAAGTGAAACAATGTGTATTAGTAAGCAGCTTCTTTGATTTATATTTTTTCAGAGAAATGGGGATCCCGCTGGCTCATCCACTTCTCGCACTCCATTCAACTATGGAGCATCAAAAAAGTCTCTTGGTGCCCGACAAAAAGCTAGGTCCAGTTTTGTGCCTCCCATTCGCCAGGAAGAGTAAGAGAACGATATTTTTTTTTTCTTTTTGCTTCACATATTTAGTGTGTATTTCATTTTCCATCAGCAATGCTTCGCCCTCATACACCCCACCAGATACTATCGATGCATCCCCCACTGAACCGATTGATGAACGTCTGCGAAATATCGATCCCAAAATGATAGAACTTATCACCAACGAAATAATGCACAAGTACACGCCGATTGGTAACGAATTAGACAATAATTCCAGCATCTGCATAACTTGAATACAAATCTTTCGCAGGTTGGAATGATATCGCCGGATTGGAGTATGCGAAATCTACCATCAAAGAAGCTATAGTATGGCCGCTGCTACGTCCAGATATCTTCACCGGATTGCGGCGTCCTCCCCGAGGAATTCTGCTTTTCGGTCCACCAGGGACAGGCAAAACTTTAATTGGAAAATGCATCGCATCCCAATCTAAAGCTACATTCTTTAGCATAAGTGCATCCTCCCTGACATCGAAGTGGATTGGTGATGGTGAGAAAATGGTTCGAGCATTGTTTGCTGTTGCAGCCGTCCATCAGCCATCGGTAGGAGAGCAAAATTCTCTAACCAATCGATTTAAACGATATTTTCTTCCCATTAGGTGGTTTTCATTGATGAGATTGATTCTCTGTTGTCACAACGTTCCAATACTGAACATGAAAGCTCTCGCAGACTTAAAGTAACTTCCATGCATATCTCCTTCAACTACAAACATTAATTTGACATTTTTTAGACAGAATTTCTAGTGCAACTCGACGGCGCTAATACAGCGCAGGAAGAGAGAATTCTCATCGTTGGTGCAACAAATCGCCCACAAGAACTCGATGAAGCTGCTCGACGTCGCCTGGTGCGACGTTTGTACATTCCATTACCAGAATTATCAGCTCGTATTCAAATTCTAACAAATCTCCTGGAGACGGTTCGCAATAACATTTCAAAAGAGGACATTTCGAAAATTGGAAATCTCACTAATGGCTATTCTGGGGCAGATATGGAGACTCTTTGCCGTGAGGCATCTATGGAACCCATTCGTTCGATTCCACCCGATGACATTCCATTCTTTTTCGAGGAGAACGTACGACCGGTGAGTTTTGAGGATTTTCGTTCAGCTTTGCTCAGGGTTCGCGCAAGTGTATCACAAACAGATTTGCAACAATATGCCGATTGGAATAGGGAATATGGAGCAGGACAATAACTTTGAAATTTGTTTAAATAAAAATTTATCCTTGAACATCAAGTCGTGTTATGTGTTTGTATTTGACGGGGATGGCGGAAAACCCATATCCATGGCTTGTTTTCTTTTGTGGTGGGATTACATTTCTTACAGATGCAAGTGATCAGAGAGACGATTGCCTGCCACTGGTGTTCCAAGAGACCGTCATATATGTACATATGAACATCGTCGTTTTGCGAACAGATATACATAGAAATCCAGTTAAAGTGATAAAAGAGCGTTTGTATTTGCAGGAGGCGGCTGTCGTGTAGTGGCAACGTCATCACTTGTCAAGCTCCAAGTTCACGATTCAAATTCTGATGTCAAGAATCATCTATTTCGTATAAAATATCAACTCTACTGAGAAGGCATAACACTGGCAGTAGGGTGGTCATATGGCTTAAAAATGCAACTTGATCCTGTTGATATCAGGAGGACGTACAAAAATATTGTGAATCATAAGCAACGACAATAACAGCAAAGCAAAATGGTCCCCAGTTATCTGGACACTACCCTGGAGTTTACAAAAACTTAATACCACCTAAGTTTCAAACCACTACACCAATCTTTCTTGCTTTCTCTCTCTCTGCCTAAAAAATGTCCGTGCCCTGAAATAAGAGTATTCACATCCCCTTTGGCGCGTGCAAATTATAAAAAATAAAAACGACGGACTGGTTGCACATAACTATGAATTTCCAGCGAGAAACAATAGGCAGGGGAAAATATAAAAAGTAACGATTCTTTCACTATGTTTCGAGAGGCGAGTTATTGTTTTTTTTTTAAATTGTTTTAATTGAATGATAAAGCAGTAGTAAAGTGGAAGTATGCAGTATTTCTCTATCCACTGCGGCGTAGCATACAGTTTTGTTAATCAGTTCTATTGTACAGGGTGGGCCGTTTAAACCTTCGGCATCTGGCAACCCTATAACGTTGATATCTGTTTTCAGATTGGCTTATGACAGCCCGCGTTCGAAGCGTCCGTCCGTCAGTACACGCCACCACAATGCACTGTTATCGTGCAGTTTTACATTCAAAAATGTTTTCAATTGAGAAAACGCAACATGCGTATCGTGCAAAATATAGGACCGTAAATAAACAAAATTGTCGGTTCTATGCCGATGAAAACCCTCAATTAATTAACGAAGAACCTCTCCACAACCAACGCGTGACTGTTTGGGCTGGAATTTGTGCGGAAAGAATCATTTGACCGTTCTTCTTCGAAGACGATGCTGGAGCAGCCGTAACCATAACGGATTTGTTGATGCCAATTCTGACTGATAATACCATGGACAACTTTTGGTTCCAACAGGACGGAGCCACGATGGCTTTATTGTGTCCTTTGTTCCTCGAACGCCTAATTTCGAAAAATGGTGATTTTGACTGGCCTCCGCGATCACCTGACTTAACGCCTCCAGACTTCTTCCTACGGGGTTATTTGAAGTCCAAAGTTTATGTCAACAAGCCACGGACCCTAGAAGCCTTGAAAGACAATATACGACAGGAAATGGGGCTGCTATTCAGCCCAAAACACTTCGAAAAGTGATAGGAAATGCCGAAAACGAGTACTTCGTAAACGAGCTTTGAATATCGAATACGTTGGGGATGAAACATACAGCGTACTAAAAGATCTATTGTGCTCTCTACTTAGAACTAATCTCACGCTCTGATGTCCCAACCACGGGTGTGCCATCAAAGTATAAAGGACAGCTTGCGCAGCAGCGTTAAATGTCCGTTGATACTTGGTATTCAAAATTCCATCTTGATTCGAAAATCTCAAACAGAGTACAGCTGCGCTAAAGTTGGGATTTACAACATAAGACTCTTAAGGTTCCTACGGAAATTAATAATTCATAATTTCTCAGATCATTCAACTCCTCCAGATAAAACTTCATCATGCAAAAGTCGCATCTGCGGTGGCTCTTACCAAGTTTGTCTGTATCGTACTGGCTTTAGTGTCACATTAAAGGCTTTCGCAATAATTCAGAGTTTCTATATAAAAATAAAAAAAAAACTTCATTTTTATTTCAAAGTTTATAAACTAGGATTTGGTTGCAATTAAGGCGAAAATAGCTACAGAAAAAGGAATAAACGAAAGGTTGAATGCCTCAGCCGAATCCCTTGAGGCCCAATTTTAACTCCAGTAGAGAATGCCCTCAATGTACATATATAAGTGGTTATGGGCTGCAACGCTAAACACCTATTATGAATACAATCTGGGGCAGCACTCCAACTAGGTAATTTGAAATAGAGGTAACGACTCAACTCTTGACAACTCAATCAGGCAATAATTTCTAGCCTTAACTCTCGCAAGTTCAGCTGTCCGCGCTGCCAACAAAACAAAATAGAGAGCTACTCAGATGTGCTGGGCAATAGTAAGCTAAAATTACTCAAAACTAAAATTATGAAGCTGTTTAATACAGCCAAATGCAACAACATGTGTGTGCAACAAGACCGAAAATTTTGCTATCAGAAGATTCAAAAGGAAGATTTGATGATCTTTCTGCAAAAGAATTGTCCACAAACAACATGGATTCAAAAGGCATTCGAATATCCCGGAATTCAACATCCCGATTATTACTGGTATGGATGGCTTGTACTACACGACACCCAAATATTGAGTCGTTAAAGCGTGCACTTATTTTAAATAAATTTTTTAAATGTTGTTTCCTAAATGTTTCCTAAATGTTCTTGTTCGTTATTATTTTATCAGCAAAATGCGAGTACCAGTATTTATGACTACGTAGGTACATATGTACGTACATATATATCTTATTGAAAAATCCTTTCGTCTTTAAGACAATTTTCTAAATAGTTTGAAAAGACCGCACTATCAGTTTCGGAGTACGTGGCTCGCTTTTCTTCAGGCAAAGGGTTTAAACTTTGAGGTATGTTATTTTCAAGGTATGTCACAATCCGTCCTGCCAGGTTTTTCGGCTTTAGTCCTCAAATGTGCGTTCTTTTTCGAAAAATTACCGTTTACGTAATTTTGTTACTCCTGGTGGTCATCAGCGATGTAGTCTGCACAGTTCTTAATGGGGAATCTGCAAATGCAATGAAGGCCACACACATCTCGCCTCAAATAGTTATCTATATATATCACACTGACGAACTTCAGTTGTCATCATATAGATTGTAGGACTTAGGCCGGTCTTTTGCTATCCATTTGCAGTTTTGAGAAACTTTTAAATGATTTCTGATTCTTACACTGAAATGACCAGTAGGCAACTAGTACCTACTATTCGTCGTTTTTATCCCATAATAAAATAATATTTTGGCGCTAACAACACAATGCAGGGATCTACAGTTTTATGTCGTTTCCGAAGGTCAATTTTTTCGATTGAGAGAAATTTCTCATGACATTTTTACTCTCGGATGTTTGTCAGACGTTCGCGAGAGGTGAACCTCTTGAACCTCTCGCTCAGTGATCGCGCACTTAACCACTGTGCAACAGAGCCCACACTCCATAGGATATATTAATTTTGTTACATAGTTTGTAGCATGGACAAATAATAAAGGTACACCCCAAAAGTATACATATCTGTGATTACCATAAACAAATTAAGTCGATCTAGCCATGTCCATCCGTATGTCACTTTTTGGCCCTTAAATTTTGAGCTAGGAAGATGAAATTTTGTATACAAGCTTTGTGGAATCTGAAACAGTACAATTATACTCATTTTTTAATATCTGCCCAAACGTACACGCCCTTGTTCAGCATTTTTACTAGAAACTGAAAATACTTTCATACGTTGTATAATGCTACGCTTAGGGACATTTTTTTTTTAAAAAAAAAAGAAAAGATATTGTTTTTTAAAACTACTTACGGTGATGGATAAGCCTTATTTTTAAGATTTTATCAAAATGAACTTCGGTAACAAATAGTCCTCTCTTTTTATAAGAAGAAGCCATAAAATCGTGGCAGCATACTCTGAATAAAAAGAAAAGCACATAATGGAATTTGAACTGAAAATTTCAGAACGTTATGCCTATTTTATTAGGGTTGAGTTAGAAGATGAGGAATAAGGTATCATACAACCATTTCCAAACTGATTGTAGCTTTTCTGTATGTTTATTCCTGCAAAATGAAACAACGTCGAGCAACTGACGTTGCTGATCCCTATTGATCAAGCGATCAAATCGCAGTCATGTGCAGTGGAAGGACCATAATTTAAAAGCAAGCACTCGATTGAAAAAAGATTGTCAGATGACTTTTTTCTAATCAGATCGGAGCTGGCATGGTGCGAGAACGCACATAGTATACCTTAACGTGTTGTTGCAGCACTTCTCTGTAGGTATTCAATAAATAAAATAAAACAAAAGCAATTCCTATTTAAAATTCAAAATACACTTTTTATATTCATATTTATAAAATATATCTCGTATACATAAAACAGACATTCGTTAAAATGCACTCTCATCTATAATTACCTACCTACGTACTTACATACTTCTGTAAAAATAACTTAATATTTACATAAAAATCTGCATAAAGCAGGACTAACTGCAACAGCCCTTGTCATTGTATCTACCCTTAAAACTAAAAAAAAAAAATAAAAAATATTCTTAACCTAAATCTTGTCTTGAATTGGCGGGAAAACGTAATCATCACTAATACTACTTATATCAACATAAACGGTCTTGGGCTGCAGCTTGCGATATACATCGGAAAATGTTGGCCGTAATAGTGGATCCTCATGCCAACAATGCAACATCAATTCATACACTTGGTCGGTGCAGATTTCTGGTTTCTCGAGACGTTGTCCAGACACAAGATATGGTATTAACTCACTGTTACTTAATGTTGGATAGGGGGATGCTCCTATTAAATTCGAAATATAAAATAGTATAGTGTAACTATGTGTAATGTTATACTCACCCAAGGTGCCAATTTCCCAAAGAATCACCGCAAATGCCCACACATCGCTTTTATTGGAATAAATGTTGTCACGTATCGCTTCAATAGAGAGCCAACGCAGTGGAAGCTAAAAGAATAGAAATGTAAATAGATTCAATGCACTATTGGTTTTCAATTATATTGATTCCTAATCCGATTACTTCATTCCGAAGCTGGGACGACAACTCCCATCAAGTGCAGTGGGCAAGCGAGGACATTAATCTACGGGGCAACCGACTGTTTGAATTTTTAATAGAAAATAATTTAGTTATAGCTAGTAGTAGAGATAATGACCGACCTTTTCAATCAGGAATAAGCAGCAACTTGAAAACTCTCGGTCTGATCTATAATCAGTGTCGCCCAAGTACAATTTTGGGTAAGAGTAATGTCATAATGTGAATTGGCTGCCATTTTGTTAGATATGAAAAAAATTGGGCTCTGTTTTCACGAAAAGTTTATTTGAAGGTGTAAAATTGATGACATTAAGTTGAAAAAATTATATCGGTGAAATGACCACCTCTTGAGGAGATGCACATTTGTGCTCGCCTTACGGTATTTTGAATTGTTGCTCGTAAAACATCTGGCTCCGAATTGGAGATTTCTTCTTCAATGTTGGCTTTCAAGACTTGCAAAGTTTGTGGTTTGTTGTGGTTGCCCTAGCTGTGTGAGTGATTACTCCGTCCTGCTGGAACCAACAATGCTCGAGACCCAATTCAACAACTTGCGGCAAAAAAAAATCTTTTAATACCTGTCTGTAGCGCTCACCAATTACGGTTATTGTGGTGCCGTCAGCATCCTCAAAAAAAATAAGGGCCAATCACTTTTTCACTGCAAATGCCGGACCCACTTTGAGGGGATGCAATGGCTCTTCGTGCATTTCATGTGGATTCTCCGTGCCTTAAGTGGAAATGGGCTTCGTCTCTCATTATGATTTTGGATACGAAATAATCATCTTCCAGGTTTAAAAGAGCATGAGAGTAAACCTCACTTGACGGTCAGCAGGCAGCAATTGGTGAACGGTTTGCACTTTATAAGGGAACATCTTCACGTCTGCTGATGCCAAATTGTGTTCATCGTTGTCTCGTCAATGTTTGTGGACACTCTCGGACGTCCTCAACCATAGCAGTGATATTTTCGGCCGAACGAGCAATACGGGGCCAGCCACTTCTTGCGACATCTCTAGTGGACCCAGTTTGCATGAAACGCTAAGCCAAATGCTTAATTGTTCGCGCACATGATGCAGGACGACGAGGAAACCGACGACGAAATTCAAGCTGCTTTAAAACAACAGACCTGAAATTGGTCAAATAAGCAGTAACAATAATTCCGCGTTTTTCAGGTGTATATCGCTCCATTGCTTGTTGTCAACTAATACTCTATCTGTCTACAACATAAATGTCAAAGCACAATGACATTTGACGCCATTTGTAAAAATTATGGCACATTCACATTATGTCATTACTTTTGCCCCACCTTGTACATATAAATAAGGCAGGTATTTAGCCCTTTAATCTTTAGCATATTGAATTACATACAAAAGAGAAGAAAACAAATTCAGAATTAGTCGTTCAAAGACAGAGCACTTAACTTGTTTATTCTCCGATCCACTAAGGCCTACACCAGATATTCTTTTGGATAGAGTAGTTTTTCCTGAGTAGTCAAGTTTTAAATATTTGGATTCCATTGCAAACCAACAAGCAAACTGTGACGACGACGTAAGGTAAAACGACGAAATCGAAATGATGAGAAAACTCGAAAATTCTTTGAGATAAAATAATTGTACTCAAGTTAAGAGGAAAACCTTACACTTCGCAGTATTGGGCAATATACGAGGTGTACAAAAGTAAGATTATAGCGGTGAAGATAAAATTATTAAGAATAGTAACAAAACGCGATTGTATAAGATCTACCTACATATATCTGAGAGAGTCTTCATCTTAAAAAGCCTATGTTGAAAAGCTCCAAGCAGACAGAATCAATATTGCCACGTTTAAATGCAAACACAGGCAAAGAAAGGCATTACAAATTGGAATAATATCGAATATTAAAAGAAGAGGCAGGCAGAAGAGGGCCTTAAATTTTCAGCTAGAAACATGCAATTTTATATACAAGGTGGTAAATTTGCAAATGGCGTCTTATGTCATCACGACTTTGACATTTGTGAAGTAAGCAGAAACAGAAAACTGTTCAAGAACGCTGAATAATTGCGTCAATGTTTTTCACAAATATTCGATCGGTGGTCGCTGCAATGTTTCCCCTCCTACCTCTTGGCCGTTTAATTTCTCGTTTTGGCGATTTGCACTGGCCCGTAAAATCGCCCGATTTGACCGTTCCAGACTTTTTTCTCTTTGGTTTTTTTAAGTATATGAATAAGCCACAGACCCTGGTGGCCCTAGAGGAGAACATGGAGAGAGTGGAGAGACAAGAAGTGGAGAGTTTACTACCAGAAGTTTTGAGAAAAGTCATGGAAAATGCTATGGAATGAGACCGATATTATCTTCGCGACTTAATGGAAAACAATTGTATAATTAAACATAATCAATAAACCAGAACCAATTCGTTTTATATACAAACAAAGTTACTGCTTTAGATAATCGAGTGAGGACTTTTGAGCCACTTTGTATAAGCTTTTCAGTATATGAAGCAGTACAATTGTAAGCATTGCCCACAGACACGCCCACATTTTAAAGAAAGTAGTTTTCCCTTAACGAAATATATACATAGATGCTTCTGTTATCTACATGTCGTCCTTACAATGTATCTATACATAGCCACACCCAATTTTTTGGGGGTGTTTCCTTTATCAAAAACTATGTATTGTTTTTTCGAAGGTATTGTAATATGCGAGCTACGGCTCGAGTAGATAAAACAATTATTCTGTGAAATTATTTCTTTATTTTCTAGTCTATAGAGCAATTCAGGTTCACACTATACTATTCTTCGCAATCCTTTTCTTACAAGGTCTCTGTCCTCTCAAATCACTTTATCTCCTTTCAATTACTTAATTCACAAATCCAAACTAATTACTTCTTCTTGTTAAATCTCAACTTTCAATTTATCACAAAATTACAACTTCGCCCATTATCACTTTTCTAATCTCTTCGCCACAGTTTAAGAACTACTGCTCCTTTCTCAATCGCCATCTGTCCTTATATAGCAGAAGTTTCTGATAGCCAGAAACTTCTAGCAAATTCTTCGACCACTGGAACAAGAGAAATTCTGATGTAATAATTCTTGCAGTTATAATTCCCTTTTATCCCTGATATTATCCGTCTCTTTCGTTGACATAAGCTGTGGAGACTTCATCCCAGACACGAACCTCGAATGAAAGGACAGTTCGAACCAAAATTCTGCCAGAATGAAAAGTCACTTCGGTATTTGTTGCGTCATACTTTTAGGGAGCGTAGTTATTATTATGCTACAGTATGTATGGTGCTGGTTAAGTCTTATTGAGAATATCTCATCAGAATCCTTGAATTTGGGTTATAAATTTTTTCACCCACGCCCAATTTGTGCTAAAAAAAATAACAACCGCTTTTCTGATAAAACCTCTCAAAAATCGCGGAAATTTCCTCTGAATAGCAAGCTATCATTGCACCTGTTCCAGCAATTTGCCAACCCCATGCCCACCTAATTAGGGGTGAGTTAGAAGATGAGGGATAGAGTATCATACGATCCGATCCAGACGAACTATAACTTTCCTATAAGTTTTTGTATACTTTTAAAAAAGTGGGCCTAATCTTCAAAGAAAAAATTCTTTATCACTAAAATTTTTTCTTGAATACTCGTAACTTTTCTTTCTTTTCGTTTTTTTTTTTTTGGATATAATTTCTAAAATTTTTGCAGATTATTTTTTTTACTTTTCGAGCTTTTGCTAGACAAAAAAAAAAGTTCTGCTGATCATATGTTACTGAAAAAAACAATTTTTCCGATGATCTATTATCATATTTTCGGATTTTCTGCTTCTCCCCTCGTCAAACAATTGGCTACAAAAAATTATATTCTGCTGATCATATAATTAATTTTATGCTAATCATATATTTTTCTGTTGGTTTTGTTTTTAATTTTCTGCAGATCAATAAATAATATTCTGATGATCGGAAAACTATTGAATACTAAATTACTGATCAAATAATTTTATTTTGCTGGTAAAAAAAATCCTTTTCTGCCGATTGATTAAATGGTAGCCTTTAATAAATTTTATGTGAAGTGACCTCAACCTTTTTTTTAAGTAAAACAAAGACAGAACAAACCTTTCGAGTTTTTGTATTTGTGTATATGCCGTGCCGCGACAGTCCGAAATCTGATATTTTCAATGTTTTTCTATCATCAATTAAGACGTTACGGGCAGCCAGATCCCTGTTGAATATAAAAAAAAATAAAGAAACAAATTATATAATGTAACTAAAGTAAAGAGCATTTTCACTATGGTAAAAATAATTATTATATATCCATCTCTATTCTAAATTTTTTCGCATGTCAACAACTGAACATATTTAACAGTCAAGGACTGATACTCTCAATTTCACACGAACTGCCAAAATACACCGAAACAGAGAACAATGCTACCCTCTGATGACAATTACCTTGACGTTGGAACGGGAATTGAAGTTTCAATAACTCAACGACTATGCTATGATGTCTGGATTATTATTCCAGCCAGAACAGTTCGTTGAGTCGTTAAAACTTGATAAGGTTAGTCTTGTCAGATAGGCTCTTGACTGTTGGTGAGATACAAACCGAATCCAAGGTATTGGCTAAACTGTATCTATTGGAAAGGTGATACTGCCCGCTAACGGAGCATCTCTGTAACTAAGCCGCACCATTGGAGCAACTGACATATCAGAAGGATTAGTAACACTAATTTCTGAACTAAGAATTTCGGTACAGAAAACTGTAAAACTTACCGCCTCCTCTCAAGAGGGATGGAGTGTATGGTCTCGATGACTCACGTAAAAAGGGTTTGAGTAGGACTGCTGTGAGGGTGGTACCTGTGGTTTCTTGATCAGAGTCAAAAAAATAAAGCGGAATTCAGAAAGACCAAAACGAATACCATCACCGAACAGGAACCCACCGACACCAACTTATCTATCCTCACGGAGAGTAGGAGAGACTAAAGAAAGTATCAGAAGAAAACAGCTCCTGTCTGTCTTCAAGAAATAATTAGTTCGGATACAAAAACCCTGTGATTATAACGGGCAGTCAGAGGTACATAAGTTAATATCTGACAACCCTTCCATGTCGAATCAGTGTATTCATTTAAAAAGAAATCCATTCGGAAACAACCTCAAACAAACTGTAACACACGTATGAAACTACTTGCTCTATCAGATCCACAAATAGGCCAAGGACCTGTCATGGGGCAAAAAGTCAAATTAACTAAGATCCGCCATATGCAATCCAAGCATGTGGAATGGAGAATGTTAAAGTCACACAGCGGGGTTCACCTAGAACAATAAGAAGAACAGGAAAGCTTTAATTTGTCGGATGGCACTTTTACGTAACGTAAAGAGTTAAAGTGGAATCTTGGCGTCTATCAATAAAGAGACTTCTATACAACCCCACAACACAAGCAGGAAGAACTGGAGGATGTCCGGAGAACCTCTGGATCGGGCTAGTAACTTCCAAGTGTTCAAATCACCAGGTAATAATGGCATCTTTCCTGCCCTACTTCAGAAAGAAAAACTGGCCTTCAAGCCATAGTAACAGGAAGCTTTGGCGACAAGATCTAAATCCTTCAGACGCATTGGCCTGACATCTGACTGTGGATAATTATCATACATATATCAGAATACTAGCATACTCGCCGGGCTTCTCCAGTGCCAAAAAACCACCAGGCACACTCCTGTGGTATTTCTGTTAAAAGATTATACATACTCGTAGTCTGTTTCCGAAATTCAAAGATCATGACATTGTTCCACTAGCTAAGGTTAAGGTGAGAAAAATTGCGTATTATTTCCGTTCACTTTTAGGTTCATATTTATGAACGTACCTGCTCTAAGCAAGGATGAAGAAAAGACATCAAATATAACTAAAAGCCAAGCTATCAACCCATTTGTCATGCATTTGCAGTGGCAACCGTGGGTTGTGAATGGAGTTCTATTAAAGACGAAAATTAAATGTACTGCCCGCTGCGCAATTCCCAGATCTTTGTTTAGATCCTGACACACATCGTGGGGCCTAGGGTTTCAACAACGCCTGCGCGCCATCATGTTAACTCTCTACAACTCATTCCTAACTCTCTGGATTCCTCCTTTACTGTCCTGCGCCACGTTTACCCGGGGGAACTCACTCTTCTACCAGATTGGATGAGTGGATTCCATTGCATGGCATGTTTGGCAACGGAAGTTTCTTCGTGCCGTAAGGTATGACCAATTTACTTCGTCGAATTGTGCTATCAATAAGTTGCTGACCCATTTTCGTTCGATTATGCCAGAAAATCCTAAGGATGATGCGTAGACATCTATTAACGAAAGACTGCAGCATTCGAATAACTATTGTTATTTTCCAGGTACTACACCCATATAGTAGTACTGACTCAACGTTGGAGCGGAACTGTCGCAGCTTGGTTTTAGTGCTATAAACATTACTCTTCCAGATTTTGGAAAGCTTTCTGAACGCTGCTTTGGCCTTCTGGATTCTGAGGTCCACATCGAGTTCGGTGCCACCGTCGGCCGAGACAATATTTCCTAAGTACTTCTTCATTTCTACATCTGTCCATTGAACTGCGGAGTTGGGAAGACTGAGGGTTTTTGTCCTGGCCATATTAATCCTCAGTCCCACGTTATTGGTTTCGGCTACCAGACTATGCACTTTCATTATTTTGGGTGAAAGTAAACAGATGTCGTCAGCGTTCCAGTTCCAGATGTTTCAGATAAGATGTCATTGTCTATTTTATTATTTTATACCGCTGTTATTTACCGTCAGGGCTACACGACGAATATCATCGATTACCACCAGAAATAGCAGTGGTGAAAATATGCAGCCTTGGCACACACCACTTTGGACTTCAAAATCATCAGATACCTTACCATTATGTAAAACGTGGCACTAAGTACCCTCATAGGTAGAGGCACACCAGATGAAATCACGGTTTACGCTATCGAAAGCTTTCTCGAAATCGATAAATAACAAGTGAAACGGAGACCTCTACTCGATGCATTGTTATATGACGATCCGCAAGGTGTTTATGTGGTTGATGCAGGAGAATCCCGAGCATCTTGTTTGTTCGACATTGAGAGTGGAATCTGTTCTGTTATTTTTGCTATTATATTGAAAACGCTGACAGGACGCAAATACCTCTCCAGTTTCCGCACTCAGTGAGGTTTCCTCTCTTTGGGAGTTCGATGATCATTCCCCTTTCCACTCTTCTGGAAAACTTTGCTTTCCGAAGCACACCTTATGATAGGGTGAATGAGGTCTGCAGACTTGGCGGTGCTTGGAAAAGCTTAGCAGGAATGCCATCAAGCCCCACCGCTTTATTTTTCTTGAGTGCTTTGATCACTGCTATGATCTCGATGTTACTGGAAGAGCCGATTAGAATTCGGGTACTTGACGCTTCGGATAGCCAATTGGGTATAAAGCATCAACATTAACGTCTAAGCTGTTTAAAATCGTGGCGAAATACTCCTTCCATCTCCTGAGCTGCTCGCCAGCAAGGAACCATTTAGACTTTTCAGAGGATGCTGTTTGAAACTCTGACCACCTATCAGTTCCTTTGTGATTCTATAAACGGTCCTACTATTGCATTTGTGTGCTACCTCCTCGGCTTGTGAGGCAAGGGTTGTCGCGCCTTACTTTCTTTCTTATTCATAAGGTACCGGGATTCGATCTTATTTCGGACATCCAGGAGATAATTCCTAAAGCGCCGATTGATCGCCAAGTGGTGAATCTGGTTGGACGCAATGACGTCGGACAATAATCAAAAGCAGTATTAATTGTTCCAAGTAAAATGTGTAATAGGTGAATTAAAGGATCTTTCATTAAGCGCTTCCTATCTTTAAATTTAAATAAAACAAAGTGTGTGTGAGATATCATCGAAATTTTTTATTCGTTTCAAAGGCCTATCGATGCCATTATGTATGGAAAATAACGTTGTTCAAATGTCCGCCGCGGCTTCTCTGGGTGGCGCGCATCCGAAGTGTCCAATTTTCCATGACACTGGCGCATAAATCAGGCTGAATTTGACCGATGGCATGGGTTATGTTGGCTTTGAGGGCCGCTGTGGTTTCTGGCTTATTCGCATAGACCTACGACTTCAGACAACCCCACAAGAAAAAGTCTAACGGGATCAAATCGCATGATCTCGGTGGCCAGTTCACATCACCTCCATGTGAGATGACCATGCCCTTGAATCACTCGTGCAGAATTTACAATGTGGCGTGAGCTGTGTGGCACGTAGCGCCGTCCTGTCGAAACCACATGTCGTTGGTGTCCATATGATCCAATTCAGGCCAAAAGAAGTTAGTAATCATCGACCTATAGCGCTCGCCGTTGACGGTGATGGCCTGGCCAACGTCGTTCTCAAAGAAATATAGAGCGATGACGCCGCCAGCCCAAAATCTACGGAAGCGCGCGGATCGTTGCCCGAACAGAACACCCATTTTGATAAAACAATTTTATTATTTGCACGTGTTGTTGAACGCTATATCCATCCATGGTGATTTGGCAAAATAGACTGAATAAATGACAGCCAATTTGACAGATGTAGCTTCAACAATATGGCCGCTATCAACTGTCAAAGTTCGGAAGTCCCTATTGGAAGACCCTGTACATTAAAATTGGTTCAGCTATTCTCTAGTTATGTCTATGGGTACAAAAGCAAACTGAACGTTAAAACAGTGAAAAAACGTAAAGTGCATAGCTATCTAGTGAACTTAGGTATACGCTCTCGCGGACTTTTTTGTGGATCTTTTTGAACTCCAAAAGTCTCTCATATGGTTTGTCCGCATTTATGATTTTTACTTGACTTCGGTGCACATATAGCTTCATGGACCAGCGTGTTGATGCCGTGCGGAATTGGCATACAGTAGGTACTCAAAAAATGTTCGAATGCACTGAATAAAACCGCATCAAAAGTAGTTATTGAGATATAAATGGTCACACAGGCAACAGATAAACATTTTTCATTTTATAATGCTCGTATGTAGAGAAGAGTGATAGATAATGTCAGTGTATCCAAAAAAACAAAAAGTCCAAGAAACGTCCATATATACCTTCTTAAATATACAGGTGGCCTTTAGAGCACTACGCATAAAACATTTACTTTAAGTTTTACAATGGACCGGTATCGAGTGTAAGTACTCCAGACGAGCTTTTCCTACCCAACAAAAAAAAAAAAAGGTGTACTCTGCACAGTTTCACAGTAGACGTGGTAGAAACGTGGTATCAGTAGACTGATAAAACGCTGCTGAAACACAGGACCATTAGGGTAAGTACAACATGAAGCTGAACCCAGGAGGAGTAAAATCACCCTTAATGTGAAGCTTGTAGGAGGCGAACTCCTTGACATGCTGTGCCCATGACACTTCATTAATAGCTAGAAGTAAGTTCGAGAAGAAGCCTTAATGAAATATCAATCTAACCTTAAACGCTGTGGTACAATTTTCAGGCAACAACTCTGGACAAATTCCATTGATAAGAGTTAAACCATGTGACTAGAAACAGAGGCTAAAGTGGAGGAAGTAGTCGTAAAACTTACTCAAGCTCTCATGGTGTGCAAGGGTCTAGCGCAAGGACCCTCGGGAGTAATCTTAGAACCTTACTTTGGATGTAGGTACACTATTATGGTAAGACCTATAATCACCTATAGATAGATGGTTCGGACTAAAAGAACCAAGCAACGTAGAAAAATCAATGAGATATGTTCCACAGTGGTGTGGGATCGAGGGTGCTAAGCCTATAGAGTGAGAGTACTTGTAGATTCTGCAACGAAACTCACCTCTAGGAAACTGCAAGGCACTGATACATAAAAGAACAAGTTGTCTGTATACATAAGAGGACACTCCAAGTACTTAAGCATCTAAAAAAAAAAAAAATCAACTAGAGAGGAGAAGACGTTTTAATCCGAGGATTACCGCGTCCAGCATCAGAAGCCGACACAATATATCCGGTAGTGTATTTTCCATTTGAAGAGCAAAATTTACAAAATTAGGATCGACTCAAGGCACAAAGCGTAGGTAGGTTCCTATGATTATCCACTTACCTGTGGGTAATTTGTTGTTCTTCCAGAAATTGCATTCCATTAGCAATTTGCAGAGCAAAGTTGTGTAACTCGGTATGGTCCAATATGTAGTCAAAGGTGAATGGCTCTTCATCGGATAAAGAATTGGGCCTTCCACTTAGATTAGTGTACATTGCTATAATACATGTCGATGAATATAATTTAAAATAGTATTTTCAATGGATAGATCACCAAGGCTTACTTACTTTCTGTCACGGATGGGCGTAGATTTACTTCATCTGCATTATCCTCCGATTCAAAGGATTGCTCAGAGTTTCTGGAAAATTTCAAATGAAAGTTATGTTTAGATGAATTTTGACAGGTTGAGGTATTATATACAACTCACGTGGAAATTTTCAATTCTATGTATTTAACTGGCTTTTGTACGTTATTGGTATCAGGAGGTTTCGAATGATGATTTTCTGTGTATTTTTGGTTGAGCTGGTTCAATGAAACTCGCTTGCGTACAGTTCGTAGATAATCCAGCTGTCAATATGTAAATGAAATGAGAATAGATAAAAATACTAAAATCGCTGTTAGTCAGGTGATTTTAAGTTGACTCTACAGTTTCTTAATGAGAAAAGAGGGAAGAGTGCCCCCACTAAGATACTTTTCCCAGGATTCAGAAGGCAGCGAAAGAATTCTCTAAATGAAATCAACGGTGGCTCATATTACATGTTGCCACTTCGATATATTTGGGAATCAGGTCTATAATGATTTTAAAGACTGAGTCAGGGTTTTGGAAAAGAGACCCTTAATTGGCCAATGGCAGTGCTCACATCCCCGAAGTTGGTTACTAGCACCACTTTACCCGATCCTTTGGCCTCGAGGTTATAACTAAGGATCTGCCTGCAACTTGTCGATTGTGCGTCGGAGTAACTGCCTTACCGTAAACAACAAAATATAGTTACGAAGCAGCTACCAGTCTCGGATATGGATGATTTCACTGTTGATTGCAGACGAAATAAGGACAATGACATTCGAATCTGCACGTGGAATGTTCAGACCCTTAACAGACTAAGTGCAGCCGAATAACTCGCGAAGATCCTGAACTACTAAAAATCAAGCTTGAAGATTTTAATACCAAAGTCAGAAAGGAGAGAGCATCTTTGATAGCACAGTCGGAAAGTACAGCCTACACGACAACACCGCCGGAAACGGACTGAGACTAATCAACTATGCGCGATTCATTGGCTCCATTCATTTTCCGGACCTTAACATTCAACATGTCAACCAGATTGTTCATATTGCGATCGACGTCAGGCAATAATTGGTTGTAGCCAAAATGCGGATGTGGACATCCAGTACGCCACAACATCAACAGAATCCTGCGAGATTCAACGTCGAATGGCTACTATCGCAAGAGACTGTCACTACTTTCGCCGACCGAGTTTCTCCTAATCTCTCAACAAACCACTTGCCGCAGATGCCCAGTGATAATACTGCCAACAATATGAGCAAAAGACAAAAGGAGAACTCCGACTTCTCCGAGGTGAATAAAAAAACCTCGTAGTGGAGCCGCAGTCGGTACTGAGAGTCTGGAAGAAACATTTCTTTCATTTCATTCATAAAAAAGAAGATATTCTCTGATCTACGCAATTTACAGACACATCAGTCTCCTAACATCTCCTTCAAGTTCTTGCCTTATGGAGTGTGAACATCTAAAACCTTTCGTCAACAATCTGATTGGTCCTTGTCAGTGCAGTTTTAGGCCAGGAAAGTCCACCAGTAGCCAAATATATCCATTACGACTGATCTAGGTGGAAGCCCAGGAATTTCAGATCGATACACGGCATCTATTCATCGATTACAAAGTTGCATTTGGTACCATATGCAGAGACGAGCTATACAGAGCTATGTCTAGTTTAGGAATAGCTACTAAGCTCATCCATCCATGTAAGATGACAATGGAGAGTGTACGCTGCTCCGAATTTTTTGATGTCAGAATTAATCTAAGGCAATGCGTAACAGAATAACACATCCTGCTACTTCTTCAACATCTTACGTCAAGAGAATTATATGAAACTCGAAGGCAATGGAAATATGTTACCCAAATTGCTACCAATTCAATGGATCCCGATACATTCATATCAGCTTCTCGCGATAAAACCCTTATTGAGTGGAAATTGACGAGTGATGATGATAACAACCACAGTTTCCCACAGAAGCGTCTGTATGGACATTCGCACTACATCAGTGACGTAGTACTGTCATCCGATGGTAACTACGCTCTGTCTGATCCTTGGGACAAGACTCTTCGTCTCTGGGATTTGACCGCTGGCAAGACTATCAGTCGCTTTGAAGATCACACCAAGGATGTCTTTTCGGTTGCCTTCTTCAATGACAATTGTCAAATTGTTTCCGCGTTTCTCACCAATGCGTTGGGATCTTATTATCAAAGTCTGGAAATTTGCCAACTGTGAGTTGATGAAGAACCACCACGGCCACAGTGGATACTTGAACACCGTTACTGTTTCGTCCGATAGTTCTCTGTGCGCGTCTGTAGTTAAGGACACCAAAGCTCTGTTGTGGGATCTAAATGACGGCAAGATCTTGTACACCTTGGAGCACAACGACATCATTAGCGCCTTATGCTTTTCACCAAGTCGCTACTGTTTATGCGTCGCCTACGGCCAATACATCAAGACCTGAGATCTGATATGCAAGAAGACAGGTGAAGAACTCTGCCCATAGGTCGTCTTACAGACATCGAAAACCGATCAACCACAGTGCTTGTCGTTTACTTGGTCCACCGATAGACAAACCTTATTCGGTGGTTACTCGGACAACACCATTAGTGTCTGGCAAGTGTCGGTCTACACTCACTAAAAAGTAGACACGAAGGAACTGCAGGCTAAGATTTCCCGTAAACATTATATAAATAAATAAAAAAAAAGAAGAACCAAGTACTCTTGGTTGTTCCGAAAGGAAGATTCGCCGTGTGATGTATACGGTCCAGTTTGTATCTACGGGGTGTGGAGGAGAAATTTGAACGACAAACTAGACGGGCTTTACAACGACATCGACCTGGTCAAAACGGTGCGAATCTAGCACCTAAGATAGCTTGACTTGCAGAATACGGGTATATGGCCACCAACATACCAGCTTGAATAGTCTATCAGTCCACCCAGGTGGGGCAACGTAGCGGAGGAAGACCCCAACTTACGTGGAGGGCACAGTTGGAAAGGGACCACAGCCAGCTTGGCTTTAGAAACTAGATGCAGCTGGCGGAAGATTGAGCCGGCTAGAGAGGTTTGCTGGCTTCCGCCCTGTTCCACTCCGGACATGTTTTTGCCATCCAAAGAAAAGTCAGTATGTACTCGATAGGAGCAACATACGCTAAGAGTGCTTTTAATCTTTCTTACTGAAATACATATTTTATATTGAACTGAACACTTGCCCCGGTATTTAATTAAAATAAAAACATTAAAATCACCAGCGAATTAGGTAAATTAATTAGTAAATGGCTTACCAAATCACCTCGACCAACGAATTCCATTATCATCATATACGGTGGACGGATGGTACAGCATCCCAAAAATGAAACAATATTGTGATGACGTCCTACTCCTTTCAGCATATTGATTTCCGTTAAAAATTCCTGAATTTCCTCAGATGTGGGGTTATCTGAAATAAGCACATCAAATTTATAAGCATTGTGCTACTATTTGTTAAGTAAATTGTTTGTTGTTTTGTCAAAGTAAAATTAATAATAAGGATGCGGAGGATAATAAAATGCCTATAAAGTGTAAACAAATATTGGCAAAAGTCTGTGGGTATTTTTTTTTTTTTTTTTTAAGAGAAATATGAATAAAGAGCCAAAAAAATTCACCCAATCTACACTGTCAACATTTACAATACTTCGATGGAATGTTATTTTAAGAAATTCTTAAGCACACAAGGAGCAATTTGCAATAACTTCTATCAGTATCTGAACTTTAACTTTGACTTGTGACCCAAATTAGAAAATAAAAACCTTTCACTGTCAACTCAACCACATTAACCACTTATAAGCTCAATAAGAGTTGCGAAAAAAAAAAAGATAAATTACTCGTACAATCTGTCTGTAATGGATCCTCTATATTTTATCCAACTTTTTAAAAAGGAGTAGACGTGGGTGCCGTGTCATAATGCCATGTGACATGAGGCCATATTTAAAAGGACATAAGGCCATGAGACCATATTTCGAGGTATGCCATATAATTTCGAGACATAAGACATTTTTTTTTTTTTTTTCTTTTTTTCGAAGAAGGGGAGATATTCAAAAGATACTGATGATCCGAGTAATCAGCATGCCGGATTTTTACCGACTAAAACCACCTCCCACATAATTGCGATCTAGTCACTTGGACTAATAAGCAATTTTTTTCTGACATCTTAGGCTTTGTATGAGTTATACACCCTTTGACCCTTTATTTCGAGTGTGTATGTATTTATAAGCAAGTACATAAATCGAGAGGTTTTGTTCTTTTAAGCCTTCGTAATTGATTTTCATTTGCATCTATGTTTATATGCTCTTCTAGCTTTTCTTTGTGTTTTTTTGCATGTTTTAGAATTTCTGCAGATACACTTTCTACCTTCAGGTCTCGATGAAGGTCAGTATTTCTAATGTACCAAGGTGCATTTACTATATTTCTAAGCACCTTATTTTGGAAACGTTGTATTTTGTCTATGTTTGTCTTTTTGGCACAGCCCCATAGTTGGATTCCATATGTCCATGTTGGTTTCAGAATTTGATTATATAAAAGCACTTTATTTCCAATTGATACGGATGAGTTTCTTCCTATCAGCCAGTGCAGTTTTCTATATTTGATTTCTAACTCTTCTTTTTTCTTTTTACCTGCTCTTTCCATCTCAACTTTGCATCTAGAGTCATACCTAAATATTTCGCTGTATTAGCGCATGGAACTATTTTTTGGTATATATTCAATTTTTTTATTAGTAAAGTCAACATGGACTGACTTAGACTCGTTTAATTTGATTCTCCACTTATTAGTCCATTCACAGATTTTGTTTATGCCAATTTGTAGTTTTTCTGTGGATTCTTCATTGGTTCTTCCTACTGCTAGTATTGCAGTATCATCTGCGAATGTTGCCATAGTGTGGTTTTCTAATTTAGGAATATCACTAGTATATAATAAGTATAATATTCGGCCCAGTACACTACCTTGCGGTACGCCGGCCTTTATTTCTCTTAGATTTGAATAAGTACTCTGTTGTTTTATTCTGAAATGTCTTCCGTCAAGATACGATTTCAGAATAGAAGCATATTGATTTGGCAACATACATCTCAGTTTATAGATAAGTCCTTCGTGCCATACTTTATCAAAGGCCTGCGCCACATCTAAGAATACAGCCGAGCAAACTTTCCTTTTTTCTAGTGCTTCTTCGATTTTATTCGTAATTCTGCCTTCGAAAACCAAATTGCTGGTTCGGAATCAGCTTTTTCCTTTCAATTATTTTATATAAACGTTTTGCGAGTACTTTCTCAAACACTTTTGATATCATTGGCAATAACGAGATAGGTCTGTAAGATGACACTTGATTTGGCGGTTTACCAGGTTTGGGAATCATTAGAACTTCAGCAACCTTCCACAAACTAGGCACATATTTAAGCTTAAATGTGGCATTTATTAAATTTGTTATTTTTATTATTGCCTTCCTTGGTAAGTTCTTTAGTACGACACCAGATATAAGGTCATATCCAGGACTTTTCTTTGCATTTATTTCATGCTTAATTAAGTTGCAAATTTCATTAGGAGTTGTGAGCAGAATTTCTTCGCTTTCTTCTTCTGAAGGACCTATTAACGTAGGTTGTATATTTCCATTTTTAACTGGAGGTTTAAATATGTTTTCTAGGTAGTCTGCTAAGAGAATGGTTTTGTCCTCATCGCTTCTTGCCCAGTTTCCATCAGTTGCTTTGATTGGAGGTATTTGCACAGTAGGCTGTTTTAATCCTTTTGTTGCTTTCCATAGAGAGTAATTAGTTACGTATTCAACTGTATCTGAGGTACCTTTCATTGAATCTTCTTTAAATTTTTTAATTTCTCTTTTTAGTTGCTGACAGAGGTTGTTTAGCTTGGCTTTATGTTGTGGAGCTCTTGTTTTCTGCCACGTTCTTCTTGCTCGTCTTTTAGCTGCTACTAAATCTTTTATTTCTTTCGTGTAGTTTCTTTTTGTGTTCTTTCTCTTTAGGGCGGGGGTGCTTTCCCAGGCCGATTGCTGAATATCGCTGACCAACTTATGCAGTTCTTTTTCTACATAATTTTTGGTTATAAGGGGTATCATTAAATCTATTTTACTCGTTAAGTTCAGCTTGAAGGCTTGCCAATCTGTTCTGTTATTTGTTAAGGTTTTAATATTTGTATTTTTAATTATATGTTCACTCATTTGGAGAATTATAGGTGAATGGTCAGAGCTTAGATACTCGAACTCATCTATGTGTATATAACTGCTTGAAAAATTTTTGATTATGAAAAAATCAATTAGATCTGGTATCTTATTTTTGTCTGTAGGCCAGAACGTGGGCCTTCCTGTCGAGAGAATTTCGCATTGATGTTTTTGAATAGCAGCATAAAGTTCTTTTCTTCTCGTTGTTGTCAATCTGGATCCCCAGTTAAGGTTTTTGGCATTAAAATCTCCACCTATGACGTATCTGTTTCCTAGTTTTTCAAAAAAATCTGAATATTCTTCTTTTTTTAATTGAATGTTTTGGAGGACAGTAAATAGCAACGATATTAATTTTTTTATGCTTAGCTTTTATACACACTGCTGTAGCTTGTATTTTCTCTGTTATATACTTCAATTCCTCATATTGTTGTATATTATTTTTTACTATTACTGCACTTCCACCCTTAGCTGTGTTTTCAGGGTGAGCGGTGTGGTAGATTCTGTAGTTTTTAAATTTTGTTTGGGTGTGTTTTGTAAAATGGGTTTCTGAGATAAGACAAATGTCTATGTTATTTGTTTCAAGAATCACCTGCAATTTCTTTTGATGTTGCAGGAGACCATTTGCATTCCAACATATCACTTTAAGATTTTGATCCATGATTATGCTTAGGTACTTTGTCGTTGGTATTTTCTAACTTTTTAAGTCGCATATCTAGTGCATTAAGTTTGGTTAGGATCAGTTGTTCATGTCATTGCTTGGTTGAGTCTTTTGTTGGTTACACTCAGGTTGATCCTTTTTCTGTATAGAATGCTGTTTTTTGTGTGCAACCACTTGAGCGTATGACATTATACCCGCGCTGGTTTCTTTAGCGTTCGGTTTTTTGTTTTCTTTTGCAATGGGTTTTTTAATCTCTAGTTTTGATAGTTCCACATCTACTTTAATATTATCTGGTGATTCTTGTTTTTTATCAAGAATTTTGTTTTTGGTGTTTAGTTTTTTATTTAATATAAGACAATATGGCTATAAAAAGTCCACCACCTCTTGGCAATAAACGGTGCATAGCAATGCCCTGAGCACCTGCATGTGAGGCATCAAATTTTAATTAATTAAAAGGGCCTAATGAACCTTTCGCAAGGCGACATAAGGCCATACTTTGAAACCGTAGACGTGTACTCGTAGTTATGGAATTTTTCTTCGAAATATAACTAAGAATCGCTACTTCAGTCTATCCCCGCTTGCTAACTCACCTTTCTCCTGAAACAAGTCGAATAGTGGAGTTGACTGGATGAAACGGTACTTCAATTGGCATAGGTTCAATTAATCCTTGATTGGGTAAGATGGTGCCGAAAATCCATCCTATACGCTCCAGTATCTTTCTGATCTTCATGTCGCCAATAAAGGCGATATCTGTTGTATTCGTGAAAACCTCAAGAACACCACGGAAGTGCTCGCACGTTTACATGCCCAGAATCCTAGATTCAACTCGACACGAGTGAATGGACTATAAGAAATCAAGATTAGAAAAAGTCTCTGTCGAGATCATGAGGTCTAGGTTAGACATGCATCTTGGAACGATTCAATTCCGCTTTATTTCCAAGTAAGTGAGAACTACGGATGGAAACCCAAGTATTTTCAATAATATTACAGCATTCTAAGGCTGCTCTGTTCTCATCAACAGATGATTTTCCGTGTTGAATACAAAACCTCACATTACATCTATCCAGGAGCCATTTTTAGCAGTGTCCTCGGCATGAAGGAAGATGAAAACCTTCGCTCTTACGTCAGCTTATTACCATCAGTAATTAAATGGGTGTAGTGGACTGTGTGTTTGCTTGTGGCTCGAATGGTGCAGGTTCAAGTCTCATAGGGGAAAAGCAGCCCACACCCATCCGAGCATAAAAAGATAAATAAATAAAATTTGAGTTTCTGCAACTACTATACCAAAACAGGTAGTAAATAGAGTCCCACCTCCTTGTTGGATACCACCACATCTTGCTATAGGCTCTGTAAAGTAGTCGTGATTATTTTTCAAAGCTTGACATTCAACTCCGAGCGTTCCCATGGAAAGATTATAAACCAAAATAGCACCTAACCAATGACTGACTGACTCTAGACATGATCGCTGAATTCTGCATTAGGATTTAGGTGTAGACTTTCGGTTAATCCTCTCTACGAAAGTCCTCCACAGCTCATCATTATTATAATACAATACTCGTATTATTATTGGGGAGCAGTTAATCCGCTCTAGCACTGCGGTCATTCGGAAAGACCTATTGTGTCAACCCATAGAGTTTTAGCATAAATTGCTTACTCCAGAGGTTGTCAGGAAGTTCATCAATTTTTTAGGGTGTAACGCAGCGAGTGAGGTCGGTAAGATAATTTCGCTGCCTAGAGCCCGCTTCCTCACGTGTATGAGGGCGGGACATTCTGTCAAAATATAAAGAGAAAAGGCTTTGTTTACTCCAGAGAATTCTTCAGGGCCAGTAAATGGGATTGAGGCAGCGATATTGGACAGTGAGTCCGCCATTTCATTACCTATTAGCAGGGATGATAGTTTTAGAAGAATTTTGACTGACGCTTGAACTAATTTCAATTTCATCGTGGCTAAGTCCAGCGACTTTAGAGAAGATGAAAATGATCTTTCCGCTGTTGTTAGATTGCAATCTTAAGCTTACGCACTGATGTGTGGTAAATATCTCTGCCTGAAAAATTGTTGAGTGTATGCCTAGGCTAACTGAGAGATTAGCGTCAGACGATTCGCCAAATCTTTGTCCAGCAGACACTGCCGCGAATGCTAAGGTTTGAAGCATAATTTTGGGATTTAGTCCCCAGTCTTTGCAACAGATGCGGCGACAAATCCATAGTGGTCGAATGACTCTTTTGATGGTTCGACCAATGTGAGGAATCCAGAACAGTTTACACCAAGGTACTTTGTTTCTCACGAGAATTGGGTAGTTTCACCATAGATGAAAGGGCGATGGTTTAAACTTCTTCTTCGGGTAAAAGCTGTAATAGTTTTCTTTTTTGTGTTTGCAGATAGGTCTTCCTTGATGCACCATCTTTACATCAGGCCTTTGTTTTTTTAAACAAAATTTAAGTAAGCTGTCTATATTGAGGGACCTACAATTCAACACGTACATTATCCATTTGCTTATAGTCGGTGGAAGATTTATATTACTAAGTACAAGTTTATTGGATTCATATGATGTATTATCAATATCTAAAAGGGCAACAAGACAGATCTCCTTCCTATTGATGAAAGCTTAAATTCGGATTACTAAGTCATTGAGTGCTGACTCAACAGATTTACCCGATTGATATGCGTGTTGAACATCATACAATGGAAAGGCAGAGAGTTTTTTTCCTCTTATGTTCCTGTCAATTATCTTTCATTAAGCTCAGTTCAGCTCTACATGCATTATTGAACCTTCGCCTTATTGATATTTATAAAGGGTCTTTCATTAAGCGCTTCCTATCTTTAAATTTAAATAAAATAAAATGTGTGTGAGATATCATCGAAATTTATTCGTTTGGAAGGCCTATCGATGCCATTATGTTTTTAATATAACATCGTTCAAATGTCCGCTGCGGCTTCTCTGGGTGGCGCGGATCCGAAATGTCCAATTTTCCATGACTCTGGCGCATAAATCAGGCTGAATTTGACCGATGGCATGGGTTATGTTGGCTTTGAGGGCCGCTGTGGTTTGTGGCTTATTCACATAGACCTGTGACTTCAGAAAACCCCACAAGAAAAAGTCTAACGGGGTCAAATCGCACGATCTCGGTGGCCAGTTCACATCACCTCCACGTGAGATGACCATGCCCTCGAATCGTTCGTGCAACCACATGCCGTTGGTGTCCATATGATCCAATTCAGGCCAAAAGAAGTTGGTAATCATCGACCTATAGCGCTCGCCGTTGACGGTGATGGCCTGGCCAACGTCGTTCTCAAAGAAATATGGACCGATGACGCCGCCAGCTCAAAATCCACACCAAACAATGACCTTTTCGGGATGCATTGGACGCTCTTGGATCTCATGTGGATTGGTATCGTCCCAAATTCGACAATTATGTTTGTTGACGTACCCATTCATCCAGAAATGGGTACGATTCATCCAATCGCTGAAGATGATTTTTCGATGAAAATTAGTGTCAATTTGCAACTGCTACAGAGCCCATTCAGCGAACACACGTCGTTGTCTATGGTCGTTTACCTTCAGCTTCTGAGCGACGCGAAATCGACTACCTCAGAGTCTCCTGCACACTCTCACGTTGTTGAACGCTATATCTACCCATGGTGATTTGGCAAAACAGACTGAATAAATGACAGCCAATTTGACAGATGTAGCTTCAACAATATGGCCGCTATCAACTGTCAAAGTTCGGAAGTCCCTATTGGAAGACCCTGTATCATAGGATGTACTGTCAAAGCTACCTTCCACCGAGATATAAAGTCGGTTTCCTTGCATTCAGGAATGGCTTTGGAGTTTGCCAGAATCTGAGAATTGTATTAGAACTTTCGTGGACGGCCACAAAACTTTCGTTAAGGATGGGTTTCCTTTAAACAAAATCGATTGTGGCATGATACTCCAAGATATTCGTATAGACCTGGACATCTGTAAAAAGTTCGACGCATTTGTGCTGTCTATCAGCAGAAAAGAATGCACTATACCATCGAATGGATTACGAGAATTATGTAAAAAAAGCCAATAAGACCTCAAGTCCCCGACCTATAGAAACCGTCGATCTGTTGCTGCGTCGTTTTTAACTGACAGCTAGATAGAATACAAGCATTCTTATGGAAGGTGGCCCATAACCGACGCTTGTAAGCATTAAGATAGAAGAGAAACTGTCATCGCCGCTGACAATCGGTTGAAATTTCAATCTGTCAACGAAGGTATGCGACGGATTTGATGGGACTGTTTGCTCCGGCAATACGTGAACGTCAACGGATTCTATGGGTCGGGGCCTTCACGCTGTCATGCGTTGACGACAGCATCGTATTATCCAGGGCTAGATGATAAATTCCCTGTTATAATTCAAATAGGAGGAAATTGCACTTTTTAAGTAAAAGTTCGGAATGCTCAAGCTGCGAAGTTGGATGCGGTGATAATTGTCAACTATTTAAAAAGCGATGATTTGATGTCAGCTCAAAGTGGAACTGGCATAAACATACCAGCGGTATTCAGTGCTTACTCAACTGGGATAAATCTAATAGGCGCATTTTCAGATGAAAACGATGATCTGCACTTCAATATCAATACACAATTGATTCTGGCATTTTCAATATTGATCGGGCTGTACTTGCTAATTATGGTATTTTACACGATTTATAAATGGGTACGAGAGGAAAAGTGACAGTTGCAACATTATTTGCCAAAGTATATATGTACTTATGAGATGATGTCATTTGTTTGGATGAGTTTGTCGAAGGTGATAATATGCATATCACAGCAACTGTATCGATCCATGGTTAGCAAAGAAAAAGCGCTTCTATCCAAATTGCAAACGGATGGTTTTTGCGAAGGGCGAGACGCGATCAAGTCGGAGACGACAGTTTTCATTGGATAGTATGACTGGTACAGATAATGATACAACACCTCCATTACGTCCAGCTGAAAATTGTAAAATAGTCAAGGTGATGAGCGATCAGCACCTGGTGACGACGATGGTGATAATCAGAAATGATTCATCAAGTCGTAGTTCACCATGAGTCAATTCATTCATCATGATCATCAACTGGTTTGTTAAATAGCAGACGTTCTGTTTGGGATTATCCAATATTTAAGTTATTGCACAGGCGATCATCAAACTCGATAAGTATAACCGGCACGAGGAGGCATACTCACGTTTTGAACCTGCACCAATTAATTTTACTGAATCTACTTCAGTTTCAGCTGGAAGCGATGGCGGTGGCTCACAGCCAACATAGAATAAGATTTTAAATCCAAATCTCAGTAGATCCTTTAAGGATGACGACGATAAACCTATTGCAACACAAACACCGTCCGCTAATGTACCCACTTCCTACTCATTAGGCATCGTTATTATGGGCAATAACTCTCGACAAACTTCAGCTGAACAGCAGAATGAGCAGCAATATTTGATATTCATTCAAAATTCATCGCAGGGTGGTATCGGTGTGGTCACCCTTCTCAATACAAATCTCCGCCATCTACATCATCCAAATTCGTCTCTACTTCCATCGTGAAAGTTTCACAGCTATGAATAATTTCGTATGAAATTATCTGAAGAACACAATGAGAGCAATTGTGTTGCAAATTCTTTGGTATTCTCTAAGTGTGTTTCTCTCTACTCGTATCATCCCCTACCAGCATCCCCCTTTACATCTTATTGTAAAATGAAAATAAAGGAGATAAATTGTGATTTAAGTTAGTCACTGTTATTGATTGCCGAACCGAACCCGTATATACGAGTAGCCAACCTTATATTCTATTAATTATTACTAATTGTGAGTTTTTACTATTCTTCCAAAAAAGGCGGATTTCAATGGCAAACTCAATTTGATTTGCTGCTTCTAACTGATTTTCCCATTCTGGAAAACGCAAATAAATCACATGTGCTACTACAAGATTAATCACCTCGTATATCATAAAAGCGTCACTTCTGCTTAAAAGTACTTAAAACAGATAACCAATCAATCAATAGAAATTCTATCGAATCTGATCAATTGATGAGAATTTAAAAGTTACAATTTTTAATCGGAATTAAAAGGTATAAAATCCAGGGCTCATTAGTAAAGTAGCAGAACATGTGTAGGTAAATGTGAATGCTTTTGACTTAATGACGAAACCGAATACGGGAACAATTGTAATTTAAAGCCTAAGGGGTAGGTAAACAGGTGGACACAATTTCTTTTGCAACAGAGGGATGGCGCATTTTTGAAGTTGAAATTCAAGTTGAATTTAGAAATTTATTGACTAAATACCGTTACAACGTGTAAGATTACAGCTGGAATTTTGGTTAGAAAAGATAATTCTAAAGGGTGTCCCAAAATTCACGTAAGAAGTAATTTTGATAATACACACAGGTTTTTAGTTAAAAATTGTAAATTGATTCATAAAGTAGACAGTATAGGGTTATGTATGGAATAGTATATCGAGTAAATGGCCTCCACGGCTTTGCTGCCACATATGCACTCTTTTGTCGAAATTTTTCATAACCGTTTCGCTTAAATGTGGCTGAATTTCATTGATATGGCGTGGGTGGTTGTGGGCTTGTTGGCATAAATCTTAGACTTCAAAAAACTCAAAAGAAAAAAAAATCCAACGGCGTTAAATCGCATGATCTGGGCTGCCAATTCTGATCACCGAAACGGGAAATTACACGACCAGATTGTTTCTCAGGCTGTATGGCATGTGGTACCGTCTTATTGGAACCACATGTCGTCCACATCCATATCTTGCAATTTAAGCACAAAAAACTGGATTATCATGTCGCGATACCGAGCACCATAAACTGTTATTGTTCGACCAGCCGAATTTTCAAAGAAGAATGGTCCGATGATGCCTCCAGCCCAAAATTCGCACCAAACAGTGACACGTTGTGGATGCATTTGTTTCTCAACAATCACTCGTGGATTTTCTGAACCCCAAATTCGACAATTTTGACGATTAACAAGATGAAAATGATTCTCATCGCTGAAGACGATTTTGTTTGAAAGATCATCATACGCTTGTTGTTGATCAATTCAATGAAATCTCTTCGTTGTACGTGGTCAGTAGACTTCAGTTCTTGAGTCGACTGCACTTTGTATGGAAAAAAAATGCAAATCTTTCGTGAGAATACGCTGTAGGGAGCTTCTCGAAATGTCCAATTCTTGACCACGGTGCCGCATTGATGTTCGTGGACTCTTAACAACACTCTCACGAACTGCTTCGATGCTTTGTGTTAAACGACTTGTTGAAGAACGGCCAGAATTTTTGAATTAATCTCTTCTCAGTCGATGAAGTTAAATCACTATTCCGACCATATTTTGTATGAAAATGCGAACTGTAGCTGTCAAATCTTCATTATTTTTAAAATATCTCTCAACAATGAAAACGCGTTGTTCTTTCGTCCAGTACTCCATTTTTAATAACCCTGAACTGTCAGCTGTCACGCTGTCTTTTTTTTTTTCGTTGGCAACATTTTATCGCACAAATGAAGCAAAATTCAAATCTTGTGTGAATTTTGGAACACCCTTTAACAATTTTCCACGATATAAATACCTTTTTTTTTTTAACTTGAGCTACCTCAACATCTCGGAAATGGTTAGAGATATGAAAATTGATTTGTGACCTTGAATGTCCTTCAGTATCCGAGTTCCGGGACTCACAAGGTACCAACAATTAAGAACGAAACCCTTATAGTGAGAGTCAGTTGTTTGTCCGTTCGTCTGTCCGTATCACAGCCTCAGATACCAGATGGGATACCAATCAATAACCGAAAAATAAAATTTGGAGTTCTACTTGTAAATTATCGATGACTAAAGACAACAGCTAAGGATAGACAACTTTCCCTAAGAAAAGCCCGAAGAGCGATTTCCTCAGAACGATAAGTCCCTTCTTTGTCTTTAGTGTACGCATAGTGACACGAGTGCAGAGGGGTAGATAGTTGCAGCCATCTTCTGATGTAAATATCTACAAGCTTGTCCATCATTTTCAGGGAAGTGTACCTGATTTAAAGTATATCGACTCGTTGGTGTTGTGAGTGAAGCCTTGCAACTACTGCAAGCAACTCACTTTGATCATCCCAGTTCTTTATTATATTCTGTCAGAGCGAATCTGTATTCATCCCACCTTTTCGTACACTTAGCATGATTGAAAAAGTTCCCTTACTTTCTTGCGGAGTTTAGCAAGCCGGTCATTCAGGGAACCTTGCATTTAGACGGAGGAAAGGATAGATTTTGGCCGCCTTGCATGTGAATTCGTGAAGTAGAAAAGGTTTGTAGACTCGTATACATATGATGGTAGTACCGTCGTTCGGGGAAAACTCATCAGTGCACTATTGTGCGTAATTTTAATAAAAAACCAAATGTTTTACTCACTTTTAAGCTGTTTAACTGCCACAATTGTTGTGCCTCTCATACGCAAAAGATTTTTTGCCGTCGCCTTAAATACCCGTCCAAACGCACCAACACCAATTTCTGGGCCAATACATAATGCTGTATGAGGTACTTCGAAAATATCTGCCAATCCTTTCGCTTGAGCATCCTTTGAGAAATAAAAAAAACATATGTATATGACTACTTGATAGCAGGGATCAAAATACAACTTTCTTACCTCTATATCCTTGTCTACGTAGAGTATATTGTCTTCCATGGCTCTAGAAATAAAGGACACAAAGAAAAATGTAAATTTACATGTCGTGTACAGAAGGACACTTACCCTGGTGAAATATTGATTCCATAGAGGGCAAACATATGTGTTCCTTTTTTCCTGCTTCGTCGACTAAAGAATATCATCGCAAATATTGCAATACCACAAAGGAATACAGAACTAAGAACTATGATGCCATTTCGCTGTAATCAAATAAGTATTAGAAAATCTTAGAACTAAAATTGGTTATGAAAATGCAGTGTGCTTTGCAAGAAAGGGTAAGGATTTCTTGAGTTTGGCAGATTGGAAGTTGATTGGAGTAGTTGCATATGGACCTATATCCTTTAGAAAGAGAAGACCGCAGATGAATAGCGTACTGGTGCACAAGACAAAGTTTTGATTGGTGCAGTTTTAGAGGAACAGCGTTGTCTAAATTAGAATTAAGAAAATTATGGTATGGGTCTTCAGCATCAAAAGAAAATAAGTATTTAGGAATATCACTCAACTTATATCAGGGAGGCAGTTTGAATTAGATGCAGTGTTAGCGATCAAAGGTACAGGGCTCTTTTTGGGCTTGGGTCTTAAAGCGACGTCTATTATTGAGTCTAATGCTCGGAGATCGGAGATAATAGCCCATATAGAGCCTGGCCTAGTTTCTCGTAGTAATTCGTGCTGTACGAAACACAAATGGTAGGGACCTATGACGTACTTGTCTTCATAAATAAACCGAACGAAACATTCTAGTTGAGGACAGAGATTTGGTAGCCACCGCTATTTAAAATCAGCAAGTGTGTGTTTGTTGAAGAAAACTTTGATCTTTCCTCTGATCATTCTGACAATGAGCGAAACATTAAATAAAACACACAAGAAAAATAAAATTCGTCTGGAATGGATCGTTTGATACCCTATCCTCCATCTTTTAACACATACCTAATAAAGTGAGCGTGGCGTTGGGAGATTTTTAAAACAGATAAAATTAAATATTTCCACGACTTTTAAGAAATTTTATCACAAAACTGTGCCTTAGTAGAAGGTGGGCGTAGCTCCAACATTTTTTAACCGAAGTTCACGGATACTGATGAGATATTCACAATATGACTTAACCATCACCTTAAGGAGCTTTGAAAGGGCAATAAATATTTTTCCTCAAAAAACGCCCCCAAAAAGTGGGCGAGGAAATGTATAATGTACAAAGCCTACATATTTTACCTGGGCAATATTTTTTTGTTTGAGCGTACCACTTAAGACCCCATGAACTTAAAGTCGAAGTTGATCGCCTCATTGAAATCGTGCAGTGTGCCTATCAAACTCCCTATCAAAGAAAAAAGTCCACAAATTGCGGCCTAAAATACATCGGAAATAAACGATATGATAGAGGAGAAAGAAAAAGAACTTAAGAAATGGCAAAAAAGTTTAACAGCATTAGCAATTCTGCAACACTTGAAATAGAATATTGAAAATTTTTAGAACCGTGCGGTAGGAACATACTCGAACTTCGAAAACTTAGCAGCGGAAAAAAACTCTAATTATTTGCTTTGCAAAGCTGTAAAAGCTGCACTAAAACACTTAGAATCTATAAGCCGCCAATCAATAAAAATCATAACGAATGAACGAAGGGAGACAAAGAGAAAGCTGACATTTATGCCGCCCATCTAGAAGAGGCTTTTAAGCCATTCAATGGTCAAGCGCTTATTCATAATATCATTGCAATGGAAATAGCACCTGACAATTACACAAGAAAAAGTGCAATGCTAACGGAACTCAAAAAAGCATGAACAAAATTAAAACATAAGAAAGCTAATAACCGGAGAAGTTCTAAAAAATGTTGCCTAGAAAAGCATCCCGAGTCAATGAAAACTTGCGGAAGGAAAACTGTCGAGTGACAGGAAGTCGTATAGACCCATTCGCTTCTCCCAATTATATCGAAACACTTTTAAGGAAAATATTACTCAAGGCTTACAGCCGATTATTGATACCAGTTTGGGTTTAGAAGCAAGCATTCTTACATAGATTCACTGACGTAATTAAGAAAGCTTTTGAAGAAACAAAGATTTGCTCAAGCGTATTTCTTGATGTCTCGCAAGCCTTTGATAAGGTGCTGCATGAAGGCTTGAAGTTCAAATTACGACAAGTTTTTCCAGCACGCCTACATAACATACTGACAACATATCTCGGGAATAAACTCTTCCATCTCAGACAAGTAAACGAAGCTGGAGTACCGCAAGGAAGTGTTCTTGGCCCGCTTCTGTATCTTTTATACACCCATGATATATTGCTACGTTTGCCGATGACACTGCTATTTTAGCAATAGCTCTGAATAATGTAAATGAATGGACAAAGGCCTGGCGAATCGTCGTCAATGATTAAATTCTACTTATGAGAAAACTAACACCTTGCCTATCCTTATAAACTCGGTCATTATTCCGTTCATAAAGGAGGCTAAATACCTCGGAATGATACTCGACGCAAAGCTGAAATGAAAAGGAAACGTAAAGAACTCGAAAAGAAATATAGAGAAATGTATAGAAATGTATAGAGAAATGTATTGAAAATAAGCTGCTCTTATACAAGCAAGTTCTGAAGCCGGTGTGCTGTACCAAATAAATGAATGACAATATTTTACAAATTTTCATAAATAAAGTGCGAAAAGAAATTATCCATACACCCAACATTTTTGTGCGATTTAAAGCGAAAATAGTCAAAATCATGCAGGATAAAGGATTCCTTCCTAGAAAATAATAAATCATGGCTTGAAAGAAATTTCCCACTCCCAATTACAACTGCCACATCAGGGCGACCTTTCAAGTTATTTGAAGAATTTGAAAGTGAAAGGAGTAATTGAATAAAAACCGAAAGTATTCGAGAAAAACTTCAAACTGAAGAATTAACTTTTGCAACTCAGATGAAGTTAAGTGAAACTGGGAAGACTGTTGCTTCAAAAGTTTTGAGAACAATTTTAAAATCTCCTGGAAGAGCGAAGAAGTATAAACAAACATACTGTGATAGCCTTAAGGATATTAAAGAAAAATTACCAATACTAAAGGCTCTTTCCATGTTTGTTGAAGCAGGGTTATCGCGAAAACAATACGAAATTGTTGCAGTACCAAATAAGAGTTTTTTCTTCCTTGTTATGGTATATTCTAAAAGCCAAAAAAGATTTTTATCCTGACGAAGGATCATATACTGTAACTGAAACCTTGGCCGAAATAAATCTTCAGTAAATTCTATTACTTTCGAGGGTGGGTCAATAAGTCCCTGAAAATTGACACAAATTGTGTCGTCACCTTAAGTTTTTTTTTTTTTTTTTTGTCAAGAATCATCTTTCAAAAGAACGCACTCAAATTTTCAGATCTGTGAAATAATTTTGTTGTGGCAGCCATTTTATATAGACGCCTACTAGCATTTTCGTTGAAATGGAAAAAAGTGAATTTCGAGTGCTCATTAAACACTATTTTTTGCGAGAAAAAACTATCACGCAAACCAAACAAAAGCTTAACAAATATTATGGGGACTCTTCACCATCGATTGAAACCATTCACCACTGGTTTACTCAATTTCGGTGCGGTCGTTCAAGCACAAGTGACGCCGAACGTTCTGGTCATCCAATAGAGGTCACCACACCAGAAATGGTCCATAAAATCCATGGTTTGATAATGGACGGTCGACGAGTGAAAGTGCGCAAGCTTGAAGAGGCCACAGGCTTATCACATGGGTCAGTGATTTCGATTTTACATAAATATTTGGACGTAAAAAGCTTTCCGCAAGATGGGTGCCGCGTTTGCTCACAATCGACAACAAACGCATTCGTTTGACAACTTCAAAGGTGTATTTGGCGATGTTCCAGAAAAATTCGGCTAAGTTTTTGCACCGTTTCGTAACCGTGGATGAAATCTGGATTCACCACAACACACCAGAAACCAAGGAACAGTCAAAACAATGTACTTCTCCTGGTGAATCGAAGCCGAAGAAGGCCAAGGCGGGTTTGTCAGCAAACAAGGTCATGGCAACAGTTTTTTGTGATGCGCGCGGTGTTATTCACATCGATTACCTTGAAAAGGGTAAAACGATCACCGGCGCATATTACGCAGAGCTGCTGGATCGATTCCAAGCCGATTTGAAGCAAAAACGGCCGCATTTGGCGAAGAAAAAAGTTCTTTTTCACCAGGACAACGCACCGGCGCACAAGTCCACAGTCGCAATGGCAAAATTGTATGAGTTAGGCTACGAACTCCTCCCTCATCTAGCATATTCCCCAGATTTAGCCCTCAAACATGAAGAAATGGCTCGGAGGTAAGAGCTTGGGTCGAATGAAGAGGTCATCGCTGAAACAAACGCTTATTTTGAGGGGCTCGAGAAATCGTATTATTTGGAGGGCATCAACAAATTGGAGAATTCGTTGGATGAAGTGTATAGAGCTAGAAGGAGACTATGTTGAAAAATAAAATGTTTTTATACCGAAAAGAGTGTTCCTTATTTCATTTTTCAGGGACTTATTGACCCACCCTCGTATGTATATGCAGAAAGTTATGGGCAGTCTAAATGAAAAAAAAATGCAAGTCCCTAGAGCTCATTACAAAGTGGGGTTTTGTCTGATCCCAGCAAACGAAATACAAACAAAGATTTGAAACAAACTCAGAGTCAGATGCGTTTATATTTCCCTTGCGGTTGGTTTATGGTTCGAAAATCATGTGGAAAAATCCAACTCCATCTGCTCTTCCTGATTTTGCCGCCCTATAAGAATAAACCTTATTAAAGAAAGCACAGACGTAAACTATGTTCAGACAAAAATTGATTCACTACATAAAACTGTAATAACTTCTACCATGGAAGTGAAGAATACATTGCTATTTACTATGGTTGATGGCAAAGTATGTAGCACACAGAAGTGCTATATATGCGAATTCACTTCGAAAGACTTTAACAAGTTTAGTAAGCCGAATACAAAAATTAATGAAAGCGCCATTCAGTTTGGATTGTCAATCCTACATGTGCGAATCAGACTTTTTGAGAGTCTTCTGCATTTCCTTTTAAACTCCAATTGGTCAATTATCAGAAGAGGCCGCAGAAGTCAAGTAAGTTTTTTTAGTTAATTGAATAAAAAAATTAAGTTCAACAAAATAATAACATTTTGAACTTTCAGATTAGACCGTCTTAATTATCCCAGAAAGTTCTCTAGGAGAGATTTCAACATGGATGTCCTGAATAGATTGTTACTGAGCTCCGATCCAATCATCACTTGCCTTAGAAAATCACCACAGAAAACAAAAAGGTCATTTTCGAAAGAGACCGAGGCTATATGGAGAGCTCTGAACGACCCCCCTCCGATTTGGCTGAAAAGTGGTAGAAATATTCGTTGGAGTGGTAGGAATCATAAGGCAAAAAAGTTTTGCAGAATTCGATATAAAGGGTGGCTAAATTTTAAGGGCCGATGTTGAATGTGAACCACACCTAAACGTCAAGTTTTTTTCTGCATTTCATTTGACATTTCTCAATTTCGGACTAACTCAATTTGAACCATGGAAACATACACAATCGAGCAACGCGTTAAAGTTATTCAGGCTTATTATGAAAATGGGCGTTCAAATCAAAATGCATATCGTGCATTTCGTGATTCTTTCGGTCAATTTAATCGTCCAAATGTGCGTACAATCGGAAAAATCGTGCAAAAATTTGTGCAAACCGGGTCTGTAGGAGATATGAAAACACCAGTGCATGCTCGTACAGCTCGTACTGCAGAAAATATTGCTGCTGTTCGCGATAGTGTGGCTGAAGAGCCGTCCACCTCAACTCGTCGTCGTGCCCAACAATTGCACCTCTCACGCTCGTCGTTGATGAACATTATGCATAAAGACGCGCTTACAAGGTGCAATTGACTCAAGAACTAAAGCCTCTTGACCATTTCAAGCGTCGTCAATGGTCACAATGGTGGCAAGAAATGGCAACAGTGGATGATCAATTTTCGAAGAAAATCATCTTCAGTGATGAGGCACATTTTCACCTCAGTGGATTCGTCAATAAGCAGAATTGTCGCATTTGGGCGAATGATAATCCAAGAGTGATTGTCGAAAAACCAATGCACCCACAAAGAGTGACTGTTTGGTGCGGTTTATGAGCTGGCGGCATCATCGGGCCGTATTTTTTCCAAAATGAGGCCGGTCAGGCAGTTACTGTGAATGGTGTTCGCTATCGTGAGATGATAACGAACTTTTTATGACCCGAATTGGAAGATATGGATGTGGACGATATGTGGTTTCAACAGGATGGTGCCACTTGCCACACAGCTAACGAAACAATGGCTCTTTTGCGCGACAAATTCAATGGCCGTGTTATCTCACGTGGTGGCGATGTCACTTGGCCGCCAAGATCATGTGATTTGACACCGTTGGACTTCTTTCTTTGGGGTTATTTGAAAGAAAAGGTGTACGTCGGTAAGCCAGCAACAATTCAAGAGCTAAAGGATGAGATAATTCGGCACATTAACGGCATAGAACCTCAATTATGCCTCAGCGTCATCGAAAATTTGGACCATCGGATGGAGGTGTGCCGCCGAGGTCACGGCGGCCATTTGGCTGATATCTTGTTCCATACATAATTGAACTATACCAATATTATCATAATAAAAAGAAATGACAGTAATTTCCTAAATAATTTGTGTTTTATTCAAAATCAACATCGGCCCTTAAAACTTAACCACCCTTTAGTTTGCGTGTAACGGATCTTCAAAAATTGACAAAAAATCGAAATTTAAACGTTCTTCTATATTTAAAAAAATCATAACTTTGGTTCTACTCATCAGAATTCGATAAAATATACCTTGTTGCATTCAGGAAAATGTGAATTTTCAAAGATTATGAATAATTTTTATTTTCAAGGACGAAGAATATTCCAGAATATCCTTTTTACATATATCCTTGAAACACTATCGCGAACAGCAGCAATATTTTCTGCAGTACGAGCTGTACGAGCATGCACTGGTGTTTTCACATCTCCTACAGACCCGGTTTGCACAAATTTTTGCACGATTTTTCCGATTGTACGCACATTTGGACGATTAAATTGACCGAAAGAATCACGAAATGCATGATATGCATTTTGATTTGAACGCCCATTTTCATAATAAGCCTGAATAACTTTAACGCGTTGCTCGATTGTGTATGTTTCCATGGTTCAAATTGAGTTAGTCCGAAATTGAGAAATGTCAAATGAAATGCAGAAAAAAACTTGACGTTTAGGTGTGGTTCACATTCAACATCGGCCCTTAAAATTTAACCACCCTTTAGATACGTAGTCTTTTTTTCCTGTCATTAAACGGCTGATATCGTCTTCACATTAAAAAGTTTCTACCTATTGCTTAATATCAGCATTTAAGCTTCTCCCATAAGTTGATGGAACGCTTTGATCGTCTTGAAGTTTTCTAGATTTTTTAATCATATAACTCGTCGATCCTGGAAACTCTTCTATAATTTTCTCGACGCTCCATTCTCTTGAAAGTAAGGACAACAAAACAAGTTTGGTGTCTTTGCTTGTAGTTTTTTTGGAAATTTTCTTTTATTTTCCCAACAAAATATTCTTCCTCTCTGGAATAATCTTCATCGAATTCAGTAGTAACAGAGAAAACTTTCTCTGCAATTTTTAATATAGACTTTTTCAATTTTGACTGCACATATTTTAAGTCACTAAGTTTTCTCTTGTCGAATAGATCTTCTCCAATATACTGTATGTATTCATTAATCAAATTGAATGCAATGTCTTTATCAAAATACATTTCGTCAACTTCAGTTTGATCTTCAACATCCAGCAATGATGGCGTTGTTTCAGAATTTCGGATCTGACTCAATTTTTTTCTGCACGAAGAGCAAATTACCAACTTTGTGTCCAATTTTGGCTGAACCGTAACCATCCATGGTCGTACAGGGCGCAAATCACGAGCACTGGGTTGGTGAGGTGGTAAATTCAGACGTCTATAAAACATTATTTTGGCCGAACCCATAGAGATCCCAACTTGAAATTTGACATAGAGATAGAGGACGATTATATCTATGATATATTTAAAAAAAGAAAAAAAAACAAAATACCATTTTTTGAGTTATTCAAGGATATACAGCGTGCAGCAAAAGTCTAGATACATGTCTTGTCTTTGCCATGCGATATTATGCTTACAAAAGTTCCAACAGATCTGCTTTTTTTATATAATATATATTTATTTATACTTTATTAGGTGCAACAATAAAAATAAAAATATTTCATTCAGAAAAAAAAAATATAAATAAAAATGTTCCACAGCACATAAAATAGACACAGCAAAAGTGTTGATACCCTTAGCATAAGCGTGTTTGTTTTCCAAGAACAACGGTACATTAATGGAGATAAGAAATTTATGTTAGGCTGTGAAGATTCTTAATGCAAACAAGAAGAAATCCGTTCAGTTTTACTAAAATTGTAGTGAGTATAAGACTAGTGATTAAAAAGTGTGTGACTTTAACAATGGAAAGAAAAGAGTTAACTTTGGAGGAAAAAAAAATCATCATAAAATGTCATGAAGATGGAAAAACTTATTCCCAGATTACAAAAATAATCGGGAGAACTAAACCAACTATTCAAAACGTAATAAAAAGATTTAAAACAGAAAAACGAATTGAAAACAAGCCAAGATCTGGACGCCCTCGGATTCTCACACCCAGAGATGAACGAATGATCGAAGGCATTGTTAGAAAAAATCCTTTCGAAAGTGCACCAAAAATTGCTACAGCACTAGAAGATTCATTAAACACAATTGTATCGCCAGATACAGTACGCAGGTGCATAAAACGAGCTGGATATAAATCCTTTACTGCTAGAAAGAAACCTTTTGTCAGCGATGTAAACAAAAAGAAGAGGATAGACTTTGCTGATGAGCACTTAAATAAAGATTTTGACTTCTGGGACAAAGTAATTTTTTCAGACGAGTTAAAGTTTAACATTTTTGGCTCAGATGGACGTTCGAAAGTATGGAGGCAGCCAAATGAAGCATTTAATCCGAAAAACACAAGGAAAACAGTCAAGCACGGGGGTGGTGGTGTTATAGTGTGGGGCTGTATGTCCACTATGGGGGTCGGTAACTTGGTCATAATCGATGAAATCATGACAAAAGAAGTGTACTTGAAAATTTTGCAGGAAAATTTACTTCAAAGTGCACAAAAAATGGGGATCTCCGAAGATTTTTATTTCCAACAGGACAACGACCCCAAACATGTTGCCCATGTTGTGAAGATGTGGTTGATACACAAAGTCCCGCACTTACTAGTAACACCACCACAAAGCCCCGATCTCAACCCAATTGAACACCTTTGGGATCATTTGGACAAACGCTTGCGAAAACATGTGATAACATCAAAGTCTCAGTTAAAAACTTTACTTCTAGCAGAATGGCAAGAAATTTCCAAAGAATATCTTCAAAAGTTAACACATTCTATGCCAAACCGGTTAAAAGAAGTCAAGCGACTTAAAGGGTACCCAACAAAATATTAGGTAAGTCTAATTCCTGTAAAATTAAGGTATTACCTAACACTTTTCAATTTTTAATTAAAGGTATTAACACTTTTGCTGTGTCTATTTTATGTGCTGTAGAACATTTTTATTTTCATTTTTTTTTTCTGAATGAAATATTTTTATTTTTATTGTTGCACCTAATAAAGTATAAATAAATATATATTATATAAAATAAGGAGATCTGTTGGAACTTTTGTAAGCATAATATCGCATGGCAAAGACAAGACATGTTGGGGTATCTAGACTTTTGCTGCACACTGTATGTAAAAAGGATATTCTGGAATATCCTTCGTCCTTATTCATAATCTTTGAAAATTCACATTTTCCTGAATGCAACAAGGTATATTTTATCGAATTCTGATGAGTAGAACCAAAGTTATGATTTTTTTAAATATAGAAGAACGTTTAAATTTCGATTTTTTGCCAATTTTTGAAGATCCGTCACACGCAAACTATATCGAATTCTGCAAAACTTTTTTGCCTTATGATTCCTACCACTCCAACGAATATTTCTACCACTTTCCAGCCAAATCGGCGGGCGGGTCGTTCAGAACGTCGGTCGATCCTTCGTGGAATGACCCAATAATGAAAGCTTAATGTCTCTGGGTGAAGATGAAAATGGTGAAAATTCATTTAACGAAGAGTCATGGACAGAATACATATATACGTACATATATTTAGCTTCTTAACAATTTAATCATAAAAGCAACAAAAAATAATTTTAGCCAGGTTTTTGATGCAAATACTCCTACGTGCGTGGTGCAAAACGAGTCTGACATGCCTGTACGAGGCATGAAGTTAGTTACGGACGTTGAGCACGGAATAAATGAAAACAAAAAGCATCAGTCATGGCCAGGGGAGACGTAACCCGCTCCCAAAATATACACATAGTATCTGGGAAGAGGTATGAAATTAACTATGATTTGAATTTTACCCATCTTCACAAATGTTGTATACATTCCCTCATCGTAATGCGTAGAGTAAATTCCTAAAATCTCGGTATCATATGCATTTGCGTTATTGTAGTGCCATATTTATGGCACTGTGCCTCAAAAGCATCGACTTAAATACCAGGAATGCTTCACATAATCTGCTTCTAGATCACCAGGCTTGGGACTTTATGCATGCACATGTACGAGTAGGTAGGTGCTATGCAATGAACATTCAATAAGCTTCTGCAAAATTTCCCCATTTCTGAGAACTAGAGCTGTTGGCTTTTATCTCAAAAAGCAATTGATTTTCTGAAGAATAATATTTTCAGAGTAATCCTACTTTTGCATGGAACCATCGACATTGATGTATGAATTTAATTAAAATCAGTACACCATTTTTCTTGTAAAACACACGGCAATGAACCTTACCATAGTCAAACTTGATCTCCTCTTCTTTATCTCCGAAGAATGTTGGGGCACTGAAAATGTATACCCAATACCTTAGAAAATAATCAAAGTTATCACCTACAGAGGGCTAACTCACTTTGTAATGTGAAGTGTCCCTCGGGTCCAGCACACCTCTTCTTGTCAATTACATGTGTTCTTATTTGATATCGGGATTCAGGATACAATTGTTGTTTGGTTTTAAATCGGGCATTTCCCTGAATTAAACCTACAGCCATGGAATGTTTATTCTCTTTAATTGGATACATCCTTTCCTCGATGGGGCGGTGCTTTCCACCCCATGTCAGGGAGGGATTTGTCTGTTGGCTAATACTGCAAAATGTAATAAGAATGTGAATGATGAAATGTCGGACTGCACAATTGCATACGAACCTGATATAAATCCTGTCTAACTGGAGTTCCTCGTAAATATCTGAGAATGTTTTATTACCCTTGGGTGAGTCCGGTTGGCCTAACAGTGGTATCGTCCAGCTCATTGTTATAGTGCTGTTGGCAGTAATCTCCGATGACATGTTTACTTTGGGTAAATACAATGCATGTCGGCATGAGCAGACCTCGCCAACGCAATCTGCAAAGGATTCCAAAGGATTATTCGTTATTCAAATCAGGGATTGTATAGCAAATTCAAAATTACATGGAATATCGAGAAGTTTATTTTTGGAAGTTTTTCCATTCGATGATTCAATTTTAATGTTATATGAACAACCAGGTAATATGATGCAGTCTTTATGTTCCAGATATGGCGCTAATTCTTTGGGCAGGACTATTTCTTTGGTTGCCTAAAGTAGATGCAAATTTATTTTTAGTTTATTTATTTATTTTTTTATAGGAAATTTTGATTAAAGAAGCTCGCAAAAAAATATAAAGATCTGAAGGACGTAAATCCACATCAACTGCAGACAAACTGGATAAAACTCAAGACCATAGTTTTTTTTTTATAATTTGCGCACGCTAAAGGGTATATTGTTTTAGGCACGGGCGTTTAGGAAAATGAGGAAGAAAAACAGACGTTTACTTTAAATATTTAAATGTTGTAGGGATGGGGAAAAACAGAGCTTGGTAGATCATTCCACATTCGTGTTGTTCGGCTTATAAACAAACCCCTATACTTGACAGTACGACCGAGGTTGTGCCTAAGGCTGAACTGATGTGCATTCGAAACATGATGCGTATTACGGGTGAAATTATGAAAGGTAGGAGTGAAACGGGTTATTTCGCTGGAGCATTTTTTTATAAAAAAGGTATAACATAGGGAAAAACACGAGACATTTCTACTGTGTTCATGTAAATGTATGGAGTTCACAATGTCTCTATCTTTTATATATTTAAAACTCAATGTACCTATGTTTGTATGTGTGCTATGGACTCCAAAACCACCGAAATGATTGAGTTCAAATTTGCAGGCAATCTTCGGTATTACCCCGAGAGTGTTTCTGTGAAGTTTGGTCGAAATTGGTATAGCAATTTGCCATAAAAAAAAACATGTATTCCTTTTTCTCAGGCGCAGCAACGCACCCCGGGTACCCGCTAGTCACCTACAAGTTTTAACGCGCTATTGTGTACCCTGTCTAGTATGTGCAGAACGGTCTTAGGTGCACCAGGCCAGATATGGGCGTTATATTCCAACTTTGGGCACATGAATGCTTTATAAATTGAAGCCAGATTAGACGGGGTAAAATATTCCTATTACCGCAGAATAGTGGACATTTTGCAGCGGTTTTAGCTACTTCGAACATGTGATCATTCTATCGAAAATTCTGCTACGCCATCTGATTGTATATTTCGATCATAACTCAAATATCAGATTTGATCAAAATCGTTGAAGCCGTTTTCGAGAAAATCAAAATCGGCCGTCATCTGTAAAGAACCGTCAATTTTGGGGTTAGAATGAAAATTCCGATTTCGTCTCTAAATGCAACCTTACTGATCCTAGATATGAGGGTAAAAGAAAATCTGTCCAGCCATTTACGTTGCAGTCGACCATACATACAGAGAGACATACAGAATTGAGAGACCTACTTTATTAAGTTTATCTATCATAGAGATCGAAAATTTTCAGGAAACCAATACTTTCCCTTGTAGATGCAAGTAATAATTGACACCTTATAAATAAAGAAATATCATTGCTCTAATAGCCTATGCAGGGCCTGACCTAGCTACTCACATTCATTCATGCTATGCGGCACCTTTTTTGAACGTCAATTGTGTTCAATTTGAAGAAGCTCTAATGACAATTTTACTCTCGGGTTTTTGTCAGGCGTTCGCTAGAGGTTGAACTATTTAAATTCTCTTTCATTACACCCTGTATTTTGAAAATCGAGAAGAAAATACAAAGTTTCAGCTATGGGAAAAAGACGCACATTGAAAAAGATTAAATAAGTTTCACCCTGTACTTCGAATATAAAGAATCCGACTAAGTCCATAACTATAAGAGTACAAAGTTTTAGATTTATACTTAAGTAATTCTCTAGCTTCTGGAGAGGAGAGCAAAAGACACTGAGAAATTTAATAAAGAGAAGAAGGAAAATGTCCTCGCTGTCTAGACATGGCTAGATAGGGTTATTCTTCGTGGTTCTAGGTCATCCGGAGTCTACTCGAAAGGAGCAATAAAACACACAAATTGATAAATTTAATAAAGGAAAAAAGAAAAATGTCCTGCACCTGACTACTGGGCTTTTACACCGACAATCAAAATGAATATCCCTATAATAATCTCCATTGTATCTTCAAGGAAACCACATGTGACATCATCAATGACCGAGAGACCATCATAACGCTAGAATTGATGGTGTAGTATGGCACGCTTCATCAAAATTGAGCAACATTTTACCGGAGTTTATTTATTTCACACTGTTTACAGGGTGGCTAACCAATTTGTTTGACTAGTTTCTCAGTAAAATTGTCAGAGGTAGCAAGGAGCGCGATAACAAAAACCTAAATTCACCCTTAATTTGCAGTTGTAAAATGTCTTTTCAGCAACAAAAGCACTTGCCACAAGAAAAACTGAATTTTCCCTTAATTTGCAATCAGTAATCTCTTTGAATTATGTATACGATCAATGTATCTACAACAGCATTCACTGAGGATAAAACTCACAGCCAATTGTTTCTATCCAGCTACTCAGTAAATTGTTATTCTGCTTGCATTTTACATGCAAATTTCGGCTGTGCTGTATATAAAGTTCCAAAAAAACACGGCTATTGTTCATTTAGTTGCAAAGCAAAACCAGATAAGAATTGATAGGTATGTACTCGTACATATATACTTAATTACAAAATAATATCGGTTGTCGTTATCACTATTTTTAAAGAAATTGAAAATATCTAATAACAATGAAGTTGAACACGAACTCAACAAAAAAGTAATCATTTACAGCTACAGGGTGAAACAACGTGGTTTTGCAGGAGCTCGTTCTGCAATTTAGATTTGTTCTTGTCACAAGTATTTTTGGTAAAAGGGAAGATTTTTAATCGATTCGTATTCATCTTTCACATTACAGTGGACGTATGGACGTAATAGAATCTTGTTGTGTTGCCGAATAAGGGGAGTATGAGGGTTTGAATGTGCATGTGTAGCGTACCTATGGTTCGAGTTAACCTAACTGAGAAATCTTTTATTGGTTGAGGAGTGAAGTTGTGGATGGTAGGTATGTGCTCGTACATACATATATGTATCAGGAAACCGAATTCCTCACTGATTTCTTTTAAACTGCTAGTAAGGGGAGTACTCGTATATATAGAGAGTTTCAATTTGTATAAAAATAGCAGTCCGGTCGAATTTTAAACCAAAAAAAAAAAAAACAACCGAAAATGATGGAGAACGAATTCCGCAGTGCACTGATGTTCCCCTGTTTAGACGTCTTAACCATTTAACAAACTGTACTCGTAACATTCACAGGAGTATTTGTCATATAAACTGAACCACCCTGCATAAAATAAAACTTAATTACCTTCGGAATGCCATATTCACCGCACGGTGAATTCGAGCATTCCGTAATATTGACCGGGGTTACGATGACGTTGTAGTTCCAATCTATAAATATTTAAACATATTAAGCCATTAAGATTGATTTTATTACAATCACTGGTACTTACCTTCCTGAATGGTGTCATTCCACTTGATTCGCAGTTGAATTTCATTATCATATGTGCTGATGTTTGCCGAAATTTCTAAAAAAAAAAATGTAAGCATTGTTAATATTTTCTTATTTTTATAAAACCTAATTTGATTAAATTAATTATTTCAGTTTGTTTCAAAAAGAAATTTGTCTATTCAGAGTATCTCCTCAATTCAAGAGATCCTCCGTGTATGGGCCATGATAGAATTGTATAGCAAAGGAGATTTTCACTTCATACCAAGTTTTGAACAAAAAGTTGTGTTTTTGAGTTAAATCTTGTTGCACACATGCAATATAATGAAATCGTTTGTCCAAATAGGTAGTAACTGTTTACGTCGGCCCCAGTGTTTATGAGCTATGGCGGTAGGATCACATACAGGTATTAGAGATAGCTACAACTACTCCGATATAGCTTGAAATTGGCTCGAAAAATAAGTGCTAACACCCCAACTCCAAGGTCCACATCCTTGGAGTTACCGAGCGAGACTGAGAACTAATACACAGAGGGTACATTATATTCAGCTGTTTCGAAAAACAGGATGGCGGGCGGTAGATGTCATTTTGTCTACCACTAACATTTGTGAAAAACATTTCGAAAACCAACTAATGTATCAAAATTAACAGTTTTTCTGTAATTTTTGAAATGTGGTACATTCTACTGAATTTTACCAAATTTTTCAGTATAGTAGAAGTCGAAAAATGCGCACCAAAATAGCCTTAGGGCATGCTAATTGAATCTTCACCATGTTTAGATTCTCTGTGGAAAATGAGATTGATATAAATGGTTTCAGCAGCTGTCAAAGTTACCAATGACATCCAGCTGTCAAAATGTTCAGTAAGGTTTGTCACTTCATTATTTGACACTTCTCGAACGTGTAGAAATTATTAATAGATATTACCGAAATTCAGTCCAGTTGTAAATAAGCAACGTGAATTTCGTCGTGAGGTCAGTCGTCATCATGGCTTCAGTGCGCAGGCAATTCGGCGCACCGTGGAAAAGTTTGACCGTGAGTACACTTTTTGGTCCTTAAGCCACCAACCAGACACAGATCGGTGCGATGTGAAGAAAACATAGCCGCCGTAGTGGCCAGTATCGAAGAAGACCGAGAAATGTCGATTCAGCACCGATCAGCTGAATTGAGCATCGCCAGAGAGCCAACCAGGCTTATTTTGCGGTTGGATTTTGGCCTACGTCCGTATAAGATTATGCTGACGCAAGAATTGAAACCGGATGATCATAGACAACGTCGTGAGTTCGCTAATTGGGCGCTGGAAATGTTGGCCAGAGACTCGGATTTTGGCCAAAAAATCATCTTCTCAAACGAGGCCCATTTTTGGGTCAGCGGCTATGTCAACAAGCAAAATTGCCGTTATTGGAGCGACCACAATCCATAAGTGTTCGACCAAGCATCAATGCATCCACAAAGATTGGCTGTTTGCTGCGGTTTATAGCACGGTGGCATCATCCGTTACCGTCGATGGTTCTCGGTATTGAGAGATGTTAACCGACTTTCTGTAGCCAGAGCTCGACAACATCGATATATCCGAGCTGTGGTTCTAACAAGACGGCACTACATGCCATACAAGTGACGCAACGCTCGAAGTGGTGAAGGAGAAATTTGGCGACTGAGTCATCTCACGGCGAGCGTTTATCAATTGACCTACGCGATCATGCAACTTGACACCTCTCGATTATTTTCTCTGGGGCTAAGTCATGTTCTCAGCCTATGCTAACAAGCCAACCACTTTGGACGAGCTCGAGGCCAACGTTCGAGACGCTATTGTCGGAATAACGGCTCACATATTGGACCGAGTTATCAAAAATTGAACCGACCGCTTGAAGCACTGCCAGTGAAGCTGAGGCGGCTATTTAAATGATTTGCTATCCTGTACATAATGGCATGAATGTAGATTCAAAATAAAACTAAAATTAATTTGATATCTCATACCGTTGTTGTTTTATTTAAATTTCTTTTCCTATCGTTCTTATCTGGTCACCCTATACAAGCACTGCTTTAGAGCTTTGGATCCTTGGTGGAATGATCAAAGGAATACGTGAGAGCATTGTCACATTTCACTATGTGCGATCAAGAGATAGAATTAAGTCATGTGTTCTAGTGGTGCATGAAGTGCAGGTAGTTATGCTATCACATCTGAATACATCATACCTACTTAGTAGCAGTGCGGGTGTTAACAGGTGCTGTCATATTTGTGGCAACCTCTACCTATCTATCTACCGTATGACTCTCCGAAATCTCCTCCTACAATAGAAGTAGAGCCTCTGGTGAACATCTGCTGCAAGGACATCACAGAAGACCTATTAAATTGATTGTGATGTTAACGCCCATAGCACATTGAGAGAGAACTAATGCAGTGCTAAGGGAGAGAACCTCAGAAACAGCAGACTATTGACTATGCACACCAAAAGGTGTGTGCTACAATTTTGGTGAAAAAGAGAATATCACACACTTTGGTGGGGCAAGGAGGGAGAATTAATTTAATTGGCAGGATGTATCAACTCGAATCAGATAATTACAAGATTAAAAAGAAAGAGTTGACGAAAGCTCTTAGTCGGAGAAAAAGGAAGCCGTGAAGGGATTTCTGCTCGAATATGGAGAATATGTCTGAGGTTAGCAGACTTGAGAAAATACTCTTCAGAGATCCGGCGGGAAAGATAGCGGACACTTTGGAGCATTCTAACGAGAAGCTAACAAAATAGACACGGCAGGATTGGAATAATAGTAACGCTCGAGGGTGTAAAAAGTGTAATATATTCCTATGTCCTTTACAAAACTGCAATTTCTGACTTAGAAAATATAGCAATGAGCACAATATTGTACACTGAAGGTGTCTTCAATGGAATAAGGTTCGAATATGTTACTCATTACTAGTAGATTTTAAAAAAATCAGAAAGACCTGCTGTCATTTTATCCTCTTCAGGATCACTTTACGATATTGCAGGTCAAAGTGCCAATTTAGAGAGATGGTAGGGGTTAATAGGGTGCCGCGACTGGCAACGATGGAAAATGGAAAAAAATAATTCCCTGTGACTCGACATCGTGGGTATGTATCTCTTTAATATTTCGTCATACAGCATTCTAGGACGACTAATAAAAAAGATACAATTATTTTCTGAGTTTAAATCATCATTTGGCAGAGTTAGATTTACGTTCCGGAAAATCGGAGTTTAGAATATGCGACTGGAAAATTTCATGCTTTCAATATAAACATATCGGAGGACTGTACGATATATAGGCAGGTAGGTAAGAGTGGCGGTTCTTTATGAACTCAATTAGCACTAGGTGCCGTCTTGTTACCACCACTCATGTAACTTGGGTGTTAACGGTGCGTTGGTGAGGAGTCTCTAGATCCAACCTGTGGAATTCAAAAAAGTAATAAGTTCTTTGATGTTTTTTTCTGAGACTTCCTATAGGGGATTGAAGAAGGGTTTTCCTAATGCTCCTTGTTTGGCCCTAGCTAGTGCCGGACAGGCGCATAAATAGTGGATAACGGTTTCTCTTTCAGTTGCGACATTACAACTGCGACGATGGAAGTTATGTGGGATACCTAGTTTGACTGCGTGGTCTCCTATAGGCCAGTGATCGCTGTTAATCTGGCGACATCTTTACGCGTTCTATTTCGGAAGTCGGTTGTTTTAATTTTGATGTAGCCTGGCCACATCCTTTTGGATATGACATAGTTTGTTAGCCTAGTTCATCTGAGGTTGGCTTTTTTAGGAGATTTCTGCCTTGAACACTCCAAGCGGAACGTGGACTGATTTCGCAAGTGAGCGGTGGAGGGATGAGCCTTGCCTGACCAGTTCGTTGCAAGTTCGTTTCCACAAACGTTACTATGTCCTGTAACCCAGATCAGGGTTACTCTGAATTGTCCATTTAGCGAGGCTAGCTCATTACAGCAGTCTAACACTAGTTTAGAGGATATAGTGATCGAGGCGATGGCTTTGATAGCAGCTTGACTATCAATGAATACGGCAATCTTTTGCCTCGGCGTTATATTTGTGTATAATTTGATCTGGTGACAGGCTACGCAGATAGCGAGTAGTTCCGCCTGGAAAACACTGGCATTATCTGGAAGTCCATAGGATTTTGAGATGTTTAAGGATTCGGAAAACACACCTGCACCAACACCGCAGTCCATCTTTGAACCGTCTGTGTAGATTGTTACGTCAAAATCTTTAATCACCTGCACATTTTGCCATTCTGATCTTGTGGGGAATTGTACGTCGAAACGTATTATGAAATTATTTTTGGGGATAATGGGGATGGTAGAGAGTCCAGTATATTACTATGCCCGTAGGGTTTCGTAGTCGGCTATCCAGATTCTCTGAGTCTGATCGGGGTATGTGCTATAATGTTTGTTATGTGTAGGTCTAGAGGAAAAGATGCAGAAGTACTGTTGAGCATCTGACGGGGTAGACAGTAGAGCACCTGTAGTGCCTATGCATGCCGTTCTTTGCACCTTGTTAAGTGCGATATATATTAGTATCCCTTTTTTCTGCGTAAAATGTGGATGAATTAAATTTCTGTAAAATTTTAAAAAATATTTAAGATTTTCCTTTTAAATACTTACGATCAATAACACCCAACCGTAATTGCTGCAAAAAAAAAAAAAAATCAAAATAGTTTTACTAAGAAAAATAACTTCCACTTGATTGTCAACTTTACGCACCTCTGCGAATATAAGAGCAATTCCAAATGCTAATACTATTAAATTTGAAAAAGTTTGCAAACGCATTGTATGCTCATTGTAGAAGGAGGGGGTGCAACGATTCTTTTGTATAGATCATTCTGACGATGGACTTCACGATGATTCTGTAAATAAAATTTGAAAATCACTCGAAAATTTGATAAGTCATGATTGAACAGCAATTGCTGTAAATTAAATATTCTGGTTTGGGTTAAGTGCCTACAAGTGATAAAGTGTCGTTGCGAAGTACCTCATTGTCATTATTCTACTTTTGTAAGTCAATTCCATAACAGTTAAAGCAATTACAAGGTGACACAAAAATAATGATAAAATTTGATTTAGCTATAATTTTTTTTTCTGATTTTTATTGAGTTCTGTTTAATTAAGTTCTGAAGATGGTATCGTTCAAATGTTGGCCTTAAGCCTTTATGCAAATTTGAGCCATTTTTATGTCACTTTTCTCCTCCGCCGGCATTTTCTCTATTTCTTATCTAATATTGTCTGTCAGCCCTGCGAGAGACTGTGGCTAGTTCACATAGACCAATGAATTTCAAATAACCCCAAAGAAAGAAATCTGGAATGGTCAGATCCGGTGATCTTGCGGGCCAATGCAAATCGCCAAAACGGAAATGTCCTGGAAATGTGTACTTCACTAAGTCCATTGTGTCGCCCGCTGTGTGTGCAAATGGTACCGTCTTGTTGAAACCACTTGTACTCCAGTCCTAATTTATACAATAATTATACGGGGATAAAAAAGCCACGTAACATGGTTCAATAGCGCTCGCCAGTAACAGTTATCGTATTGCCAGCAGCGTCTTCGAGAAAGTAGGGCCCAATCACCCTTGCACCACACAGTTACTTTCATTGGATGTAAAGGCGATTTTTGAACAATATGCGGGTTTTTAGTACTTGTTGACATGTCCGGAGAGATGGAAATGTGCTTCATCACTCATGATTAATTTTGAAGGAAAATCGACCGCTTCATGGTTGAGGGTTATGATGCGCTGGCAGTATTCCAGACTGGCTTGGTTTTACATGGAAACATTTTTAAGTCTTTCAACAAAATATGGTGCAGATACCGCCTGAAATTGCCCAAATACGTGGCCCGACGTCTCGTTGATGTTTTTGGTTATTCTTCCACATCCTTGCGTACAGCATTAATATTCTTAGCCGACCGGTCTGTTCTTGGTCTGCTAGCCCTTGCCGTATCTCGTGTTGAGATAGTCTCTTTGATGCATCAATTTAGTGCACAACTGTCAATATCACGATGACAGCTGACGCCATTTGTAAAAATCATAGACAATGCATATAGGGTAATTGTTTTTGCGCCACTTTGTACTTTAGGGCAACTATTGTGCTTCTTCTCTTTATCCAAAAGGAAATTATGAAGATGCATCAAATTATGAAGATCCATCATTTTAATAGAATATCGCAATGTGTCGAGGACAAGAAAGTTTTAAATGATTGGAATTCATTTAAAACTTTCTTTCCTGGTTCCAGGAAGAATTACTCAACGGTGAACCAAATGTGTACACTTATCCATACTGCTGAGATTCATAGAAGGAAACAGGGTTTTTTAGTAATGACATAACAATTTTATATTTAAATACAAACGCACCCTTAAACTTTTTTTATGATCTGTCAATGTCAAAACGTCAGTCAATATTAACGTTTTTATCATGGTGAAGTTCACGAACGAGCAATAGTTGGAAATTCTTAAAAATTACTAGCGAAATTCTGAGTCGGTGGTGGCAACTGTAAGACCGCTAACTCCAATTTTCAGTTGTAATAATCGTCCCGTCAGACAGGCTGTGCGTGCTATAGTGGAGAAATTCGAGTCAACATATTCATTATTGAATGTTTCTGTGCGTAAGTGCCTCAGTTCTAAATGAGCCAAATCAGTCGATTCCACACCATTCACAGGAATTGGGAATCTCTCAGACCACATTGTGGCGAATTTTGCGTAAAGATTTTGGCCCACTCCCCGATTGGGCTCTGCAAAAGTTTGAAGAAAATCCTGAATTTCATCGAAAAATCATCTTCAGTGATGAAGATCATTTGCATCCACAAAAGTGACCGTGTGGTGTGGATTTCATGCCGGAGGTGTGATTGGACCGTATTTTATATATTTGTGATCAGCATCGAAAGTTATGCCGATCTACCTATGTTCGTCCTTTCGTCCGTCTATAGGTCACCACTTTTTGAGGCTTAAATTTCGAGCTAGAAAGGTAAAATTCCACAAACAAGCTACTCGTATGCATATAGGTCCAATCCGCTATTCATTGTAATGGTTAAATCTTTTTTACGAAAATTTAATTAATGTCTGTGAGCTTCGGTTACAAATGGCGACAGCAACGCCCACTTTCTTCTAAGAAAACGTTGTGATAAGAGTGTTTCTTACGAGTATCATTGCATTTGTTTTAAAAATGTTAGAGTTCCACGCCAAAATCTTATAACCATAAACCATTATAAACCAATGCACCCACAAAGAGTGACTGTTTGGTGCGGTTTATGTGCTGGCGGCATCACCGGTCCGTATTTTTTCCAAAATGAGGCCGGTCAGGCAGTTACTGTGAATGGTGTTCGCTATCGTGAGATGATAACGAACTTTTTATGGCCCGAATTGGAAGATATGGATGTGGACGATATGTGGTTTCAACAGGATGGTGCCACTTGCCACACAGCTAACGAAACAATGGCTCTTTTGCGCGACAAATTCAATGGCCGTGTTATCTCACGTGGTGGCGATGTCAATTGGCCGCCAAGATCATGTGATTTGACACCGTTGGACTTCTTTCTTTGGTGTTATTTGAAAGAAAAGGTGTACGTCGATAAGCCAGCAACAATTCAAGAGCTAAAGGATGAGATAATTCGGCACATTAACGGCATAGAACCTCAATTATGCCTCAGCGTCATCGAAAATTTGGACCATCGGATGGAGGTGTGCCGCCGAGGTCGCGGCGGCCATTTGGCTGATATCTTGTTCCATACATAATTGAACCATACCAATATTATCATAATAAAAAGAAATGACAGTAATTTCCTAAATAATTTGTGTTTTATTCAAAATCAACATCGGCCCTTTAAACTTAATCGTTCACCAACGTTCACCAATAACTTCGAAACAATTTTCCCCACAAGAGTTATCGGTATACTAGTATACAGACGGCGCTAACATATCAGGAGAATCACAGTCTGGCATCTTTTGTACTAACCCACCGATTGAACTTGTTTTTCATCTAGAACCATTTGTAACCGTGGTCCCAGCAGAAGTCTTTGCAATTGTGGAAGCAACTGAAATACTCACAGAATACACCAGCGAAGATAGGCAAATCGACATCTGCTCGGACAGTAAAGCAGCAATTAGCGCGATCACAAAACCTTTGTCGAAATCACGACTAGTACGGGAGTGCAAAATTAAATTGAACTTACTTGCCAGACGCAATAGAGTCCGACTTACATGAGTACCGGTGCATGAAGGTGTACCGGGAAACGAAAAGGCAGATGAACTGGCAAGGAAAGGAGCGAGTAACATAGAACTGAATCCTGAAAAGACAATAGGGGTCTCTCTGGCAACTATTAAAACGATAATCAATAAGAAAATAAGACAGGAGTTCAATAACTACTGGACCAATCTAGACACGTTAAAGTGGCCAGATCCGTGGTAATAGAACCGAGCAACAAAACAGCAAAAAGAGCTTTAACTCAAGCAGAACGTAGTTAAGAGTGATGGTAGGACTTTTAACATTGCGCATCACTCTCAATAAAAACTCGTTCAGACTCGGGCTAGCTGATACAACAATCTATGCCAACTGTGAGGAGGAGGAGGAAGATATAGAACACTGCCTCTGCCACTGCCCTGTAACAGCGAGGTTAAGACTGAAGATACTGGGATCCCCAAGGATACCGGATCTAACACACCTCAGGAAGAAAGGAATCGGTGATATAGTGCAGTTCGCTAGACGAACAAGACGATTTCCCGATCACTATATGACATAGTCTCCATTTTAATACTCCCCATGATTCTAATACCTACATCCTCTTTCAACACATAATTGTCATATTACAATACTTTTCCTACAGCTCGATAGACGAGGGGAACACAACGGTCCTAGTAGAGGCTTAAGTGAAGAGCATAAGCTCACCCTCTAAAACCTACCAAGCAACCAACCAACCAATATAATAGAGAATCTCAAAAACGTAGGTCTCTAAGTCTGTCTACATGCATGGCCGACTGCCGCCTAAACGGCTTCTGCAAACTGAATATCTGTTGTCTGTAGGGCTGCAAATCTGAATTTTCATTCTAACCTCGGGACTTTACTAAATGCCGATTTTGAAAAAAAAAAAAAAAATTAATTTTCTCGAAAACGGCTCTAACGATTTTGAACAAATTTCATATTTGAGTTTGGGGTGGGCATGGTTATTGGCAAAAAAATACGTTTAATGGTACTCGTACTTTACTTCATGGCCGGTTTTTGAAAATTGGCTAATTCTCGGGTATTAATCGGTCGGTTTTGTTCAAATTCGATACAGTATTATTTTTTGTGTATAATCTTGTCTCAGGAGAGGCGAACCTATAACGCTGAGCCAGCATCCGAGGTTGCTCGTGAATTGTTGGAGATTGAGGACTTCTGGGAATATGTCCCCGGGTAGCGAATTCCAAAGTAAACTTATCATCTAGCAGAAAGCGTTTTGATAAATGGGTATCCACGCGGTTGCCAAATGGACATAGAGGTGATGGGCCCTGAAAGCTCGGCCTCGACGCTCAAATACCACATTTCTAGGGATCTTTCACGCCATAGTATCTGTTGTATAGGCATAGGTCTGCTATCAGTCTTCGATAAAATTTTGAATAAAACCTGGTATTCTATCTGTTAGCTCTCAGACATCAATTTTGAACAAAATCGTTAGAGCAGTTTTCGAAGAAATAGTTGTTTTTTTTTATCTCAAGTAAGGTCCCGTAATTTCGGGGTTAAATGTGCTATTAGAAGGATAAAACAAAAAGAAGAAAAATATTTTGGTGAGGTTTTCGATTGGTTATAAACGGGTTTTCCTTAAAAACGGGCAGGCAAATGAATGCACTTGCTAGAATGCTAGTGCAAGAGGGTTTTGCTATTAAGTGAGTTGCTTTTAACCATGGAGTACTATAGTTCGGGGATGTGTGTACAATTTTGTTAGAAAACCGATTTTTAGGATAAAAAAGTGGGCGTGGCTGTAATCAATTTGAAATTCTAGAATAGTTAGTAGCCCATCCTAGCCTATAGTCGACTACAGAGATTTTGGTACTAATATTGGTAACCACCATCAACGCAAGGAATAGTAATATTCTCGTCTTTAAGGATTCACTGCAGCGAACAACCTCTTTTCTAGTATACTAAAAAATAGTTTCTTAATGATTCCTACATTTTAGTTTTTAAATTGTAATAAACTTTGAAAACTAAACTCTAAAACGGACGAAAACTTCCCTTCAATTTTCGAAAAAGGATTGCCAACAATATAGTAAGTAATTACCAAGCCTGTGACCTAGCTATATTGTACTTTCCTTTTAATCGTTTTGTGAAACCATTGTCCTGTCGGTCATTCCTTAATAAACACATTACACACCAATATCAACAATAACACTATTCACTTCCGTATGATGAGTAGCCCATAGCATATGCAGGTGTAATGTTAGTCGGTCCTTAAAATTGTTAGCTAATTAGGTAAACACATTCCTGTTAGCGCATATCAAACATTATAATGAGAAATTTAAAACCATCATTTCCATCCGTCTGACGAGCGTAAAGTCATATGGATACAAACCCTAAATGGGGTATGAGACAGGATGGTGCGCTGCGTCTTATATACGTAAATTAATGTAGATAAAACAGAAGAGGTGGCTAATACTCTAATACTGATACCTAATCAGCTTAAAATACGAAGAATTTAATTTTAATTGAATGAGGTGCCTGGCGTATGTTCACTAGTTAGGGGTGAGCTATCCAAGGATAAAGACAACAATTGAGTTCAAAGGGAAAAGAAAAAAAAAATCTTTAGAATACTCGTAAGTCTGAAGGCATTTTAATTAAAAAATGCAGATTTTGCTTTACTCTGACATTAATGCTGTGAGGCAATTATAATAGCATAAAGGTTTAAAAACAATGAGGGTGGATACAGCAAAAACGTTATGATATTTTTAGAAAATTGTTAGGGAAAAACGATGTTAGCCACAGACGTGCCTTGTTGCTCTCCTAACCTACTGTTCAAATCAGTTTCAATGACAAAAATCTCGTGATTCGCTGCTTTGGGTGGTCTAATGAGTAAGCTGTGATTTGCAGAAAAATATTTGCAAGCCATGATCAACACTTGGCTATAACCTACAGTGACTTTGGGCTGATTCAATAGAACATTATTCGACTTTGAAGTTATTATTTTAAAGTATCTGTAGTATCCAGTAAACCAAGAGAACCTTACTGATCAAGTAAATCCATCCGATGACCATGAATTAGCGGCCACTGCTACTCATTCAGTTAACGGCCTAAATGTATTTCTTTTATACTCGTAGGTCCCTCCTTGGGCGCCAATTTACGATGTGAAATTTACCAAGCCCGAGGTAAACTGGCTTTATTGCTTAGGGTCTACGAAAAGTTACGCATCTGAAAAGGATTGTATGATGATACTCTATCCTGCACTTTTTAACTCCGCCATAAAAATATTGGCAATGGGGTGTGAATTTGTTGATTAAAGTACAGTATTTTGATACTTAGAGGATTTTGGATTCTGGTAAGATTTACAAAAAAAGTTCAATAGTCATGGCTACCCAATAGTTTAGAATAAGCGTACATTTGTTAAAGCTGGCCGATGAGAGATGAGGGGCACTTCAAAGAAGCTACTTATACATACAACACAATAAAAGGAAAACAAAATGCCTCATTTCATCGCGCTTGGAAAACCACACTTATAACTTTGAAGAGATGTCATAACATACCACAATCTGCTGGTGGCCCACTTAAAAAGCATGCGCTTAAGTAGAGCAGATCTATCGAGGAGCTGGGACCACGCGGGTTAAGAATATACCACTTCCTTTGCGAATGTTCAGCCTCAAAAGAACCAGGGTGGCCGTGGTGTAGTGGTAACATCAACGCTTGTCGCGCTATTGGTTCACGGTACAAATCCCACGGTTCATCTATTTATTTCGTCTGAAATAAATAAAAAAGTCGATCACTTGCGAAAGCTTAGTCAGCTGTACTGCGAAGGCATAACACTGGCAGTAGGGTGGTCATATAGCTAAAATGCAACTTGATCGTGAATCATGAGCAAAGACAAAAAGTAAAACAAACAAGCTCCCCAGTTATCTGGACGCTACCCTTGGAGTTTACTTAATACCATCTAAGTTTCAAACCACTACACTAAATCTTTGTTTCTCTCTCTCTCCTTCACAAAACGCCCGTGTCCTGTAATAGTATAAGAGTATTCATATCCTCTTTGGCGCGCGTAAATTATAAAAAAAAATGGCGGCCCTCGAACAATACTTCTTCAACGATCTGAGTGAAGAGTCAAACAAAGCCACCGAAAGACCAATCCGTTTAATTCAAAATAGTTCACGGTTCGACACAGTTCGCTATACAGCTACATCATTCAAGAAGCAACTGTGAAGTGCACACGGATTGCGAGAGTAGATGATTGTGTCAAGTAAAATCAAATAAAAAAAAGCAAGTATTGGTTTTGTGAAAAATGTCGATTTGATCAATCTTGGTATTACTATAATAGAGAAATTCAAAAAGTGGGTTTCTCACTTCTGTCCATCTGTGTGTATGGATGAAGACTGCAGCCCAAATGGCTGGACAGATTTTCTTCGAACATCATATTTGGAATCAGTGGGATCACAATACATCTCGAAATTTTCATTCGAACAGTACTATTGATTTTCTTTGAAGCGGCTTTAACAATTTCGATTAAATTTCGTATCTAAGTTGGGATGAATCATTGCTAAGAGATGGTGTACCAGATTTTTGGGAAAAGTACCTAGTTGGTTACTAACTTTTCGAAAATATGCTTTTTCTCGGTTATGATGAAGGAAAGAAAAGCTTCCATCTGGAACAAATTGTATGATACCCTATTCTTCATCTTCTAACCCATCCCACAAAAAGAGGGCGTGGCCTTTTCTGCTTCAAATACAATAAAATCTTGGAATCTTTCTACTCAGAAGATACTCTCTAGATTTCTAAGAGATTTGATCACTTTTCTTAGAAGGAAGTAGGCGAAGGTAAAGGATTCTGGTGAAATATTCACAATATTACTTAATTATCACCGTAAATAAGTTTGAAAAACCAAAATATGGTTTTCTGAAGAAAACGCTAGAAAAAATATTGTAAAACGGATAATTTTTTTAAAAGTGGGAGTGTCTGTGGCAGGTTTAAAAAATGTTTACACATGTTGGATTGTGCAAAGCCTACATATGTATGAAGTTTCATATTAACAGCCCAAAAAGTGGTGAAAGACAGACGGACGGACATGGCTAGATAACATGTTGACCACAAATAAAGGGTGTCTCAAAATTGACGCAAGAAGTTATTTTGATAGAAAATACAGGATTTGAATTAAAAATTGTAAATGTTTTATTGATTCATAAAGTATATAGTATAGGGTTATGTATGGGAACAGCATATCGGGTAAATGGCCTCCACGGCTTTGCTGGCACATACGCACCCTTTTGTCGAAATTTTCCTGACCGTTTTGCATAAATGTGGCTAAATTTCGTTTATACAGCACTCAATTTGCTCTTTTAAGCCGTGGGTGGTCGTGGGCGTGTTGGCATAAACCTTAGACTTCAAACAACCTCAAAGAAAAATGTCCAACGGCGTTAAATCGCATGATCTAGACGGCCAATTCTGATTACCAAAACGGGAAATAACACGGCCAGGGAATTGCAGAAATGCAGTAATAGAATTGTTTCTCGGGCTGTATAGCATGTGGCACCATTTTGTTGAAACTACATGTCGTCCATATCCATATCTTGCAATTTAGGCACAAAAAACTGAATTATCATGTCGCGATAGCGAGCACCAGACGCATTTCCAAAGAAGAATGGTCCGCTGATTTCTTCAGCCCAAAATCCGCACCAAATAGTGACACGTTGTGAATGCATTTGTTTCTCAACAATCACTCGTGATTTTCTGAACCCCAAATTTGACAATTTTGACGATTAACAATGAAAATTAACCTCATCGCTGAAGATTATTTTATTTGAAAAATCAGCATCCACTTCTTGTTCCATAATCCATTCAACGAAATCTCTTCGCTGTGCGTGGTCAATAGGCTTCAGTTCTTGAGTCAATTGCACTTTGTATTCATGAAGGTGCAAATATTTCGTGAGGATACGCTGTAGAGAGCCTCTCGAAATGTTCAATTCCTGACCACGGTGCCGATTTGATGTTCCTGGACTCTCAACAACACTCTTACGAACTGCTTCTATGTTTTGTGTTGAACGACTTGTTGAAGGACATATAGAGTGTCTAAGATCCAGTCTCCTTGAATTTTTAAATTAATCTCTTCACAGTTGATGAAATTAAATCACTATTCCGACCATATTTTGTACGAAAATTGCGAACTGTAGCAGCCAAATCTTCATTATTTTTAAAATATTGCTCAACAATGAAAAAGCGTTGTTCTTTCGTCGAGTACTTCATTTTTTAATAACCCTGAATTGTCAGCTGTCACGCTGTTTTTTTTTTTTTTTTGTTGGCAACACTTTACCGCACATTTAGCGCCAAATTCAAATCTTGCTTGAATTTTGGGACACCCTTCATTTTCAATTAACGAAAAGAAAATCAATATAGACCATCTAGTGCACTGCAACCACCAAGTTTCCATCTTCCACAGGCATCACAGGTTTCTGCAGAAGAAGAAGTAGACAAATCTTACAGGAAAACAAATTTCATCATATTTAAAATAACTTGAGGCGTTTTTGTTATAAACTGCGGAAATGTAATTTTACTTGAAATAAGTAGAGACTCTGCTGACAAAAATTTATCCAAGTGCTTCCTTGAAGCCATCACGTGGGTTTCAGTGAAAAAATGCGAAGGACAATTCCTTGTAGTTAATAATATCCTTCTCATAGAATAGTCATAAAGTTATTAATATTTGCTGAACATCCAGTATCTATTTTTTTCTATTTTAAGGCATTTCCTCCAACATTTTTTAATTAAACGGCTTTTGAAGAATTTTTGTTTACTTTATATCCTGCGGTGTAAAGAAAGTTCTTATACTCATACATACATCTTAGATTATCTCACTGTAGGACAAATTATTGATTGATTTCTATGAGATGGCTTACCCTAAATAGATTAATGCTTGTGGTGACAATTTCTTTCGATTTGGATTTATGTCTTCTCTGGAATAGAAAAGATCAAATTCTTTACGAATCTATAGGATGGCCACACAAATAATACTTGCTTGAAGGACATGCCTTCAGAATTCAATTTGAATTTGACTTTCATATTGAATAATAAATAAATAGCCCTGAGATAATTTCACAGTGCTATTTATTCAGAAGAATGTTACGCCGATGCAAATATGTATAGCTTTACAAAATTTTAAATTTATGCCAATATTCGTATTCTTTACCCATTCCATAAAAAATGACTGCAAATGAACAGAATTAAATTATTCAATTTGAAATGTCAAGGAAGTAGGAGGTAAACAGGAAGTGGTTGCATTAGTGGGGCACTTGATGTTAATACATTATCATATACTTTTCTGTTTAAATGTTTGTTACAGCAGAGATTTCGATTGATTTTTGTCCAGCTGAAGATATAGCCCCCATAGAGGTCCTGTGTCCCCAACTTTTTTTCCTCGAAAATGGATCAATTTGGTAATAATTTGCTATTTTCAAATATACATAAGTGTATAATCTTTTATGTAGATACATAAGAGTAGCTACTTTTTTTTAAATATATTGTAATATGCGAGCTACGGCTCGAGTAGATAAAACGATATTCTGTGAAATTTATTTCTTTATTTTCTAGTCTATAGAACAATTCAGGTTCACAATTCACAAATCCAAACTAATTAGTTCTTCTTCTTAAATCTCAACTTACAATTTATCACAAAATTAGAACTTCGCCTATTATCACTTTTCTAATCTCTTCGCCACGGTTTTAAAACTACTGCCCCTTCTCAATCGCCATCTGTCCTTATATAGCAGAAGTTTCTGATAGCCAGAAACTTCTAGCAAATTCTTCGACCACTGGAACAAGAGAAATTCTGATGTAATAATTCTTGCAGTTATAATTCCCTCTTATCCGTGATATTATCCGTCTCTTTCGTTGACATGAACTGTGGAGACTTCATCGCAGACACGAACCTCGAATGAAAGGACACTTCGGACCAAAATTCTGCCAGAATGAAAAGACACTTCGGAATTTGTTGCATCATACTTTTAGGGAGCGTAGTTATTATTATGCTACAATATAATTTGCGCGCAATTCTGTACCCTGTCTAGAATATGCAGAACGGTCTTAGGTGCACCAGACCAGATGTGGGCATTATATTCCAGCTTTGGGCTGATGAGTGCCTATAAATTGAGGCCAGATCAGACGAGGTAAAATATTTTTTGGACCGCTAAGAAATCCTAGACATTTTGCAGCATTTTTGACGACCACGAATATGTGATCGTTCATCGAATGGAAAGTCTTTCGGTTTTACCGATTCAAATACCTTTCATGAATAATGAATTACGGCCTAATCACGCTGCCGGCCTAAAATCCGCAAAAAACAATGACTTTTTGTACAGTTGAAAGTTGGCCTCATCGCAGAAGATGATTTTGTTCGAAAAATCGCCACGACGCTATTCATGATCTGCTGGCTTCAAATCCTGAGTTCATTTGATCTTGTCAGTATGCAGATGCAAATTGTTTGTTAAAATACGATGCGTAGAGGTGTAGGAAGGTTTATAGGTTCAATTGCTGGGAACGATGACAAATGGATTTTGAACAGATTGTCACGAACACTGCCACTCACTGTGGCGATATTTACTAGTAAGTGGCCATTGTGAGGAAGAACTTATCTTTGCACATATAACACTGATCCGGTTCGATCGAATTTATCCACTAAGCGCTGCACGAGATGGACGATTATCGACATTATTTCGCTATGCTCGAATAGTGTTGCTTTAACAATCAAAATGCGTTGTTCTCTTATATACCGCTCCATAATTACAAATGTCAATGTGACAGATGTCAGTGTGACAAATGTCAAATATCAGCTGTTTATCTATGACAGAACCACAGTAGTGCCAGTCCGATCCACTGCTGCACTGCTGTTGGAGACACTTAATCGAGCATCGTATCTTTCGTGTATTACGAAAAGCTTAACTTAAAGTTCAGTGAAATGGAATGACTTAGTCAGTCAGTCAATCAGTTAGTCGGAGACTCTTGTTTTTCTATATTATATTTATATCTCCATTAATTCTGTTTGTTTCAAATTATGCATTGGAATTAATACAAATTTATCGGTTTTTTTTTTAATTGTCTGGAGTGACAATGTCTGAAGAAATTTAGAACGAGTGGCACGGTATAGTATAAGAAGTTGGAGTGGAAAATAAAGTCCGCCGACCTTATCTTTACGAGTATACTTAGTCTGTAATATGGGAATAAACACTAAAAATAAACAAACTTGATTAATACAACTGCTTTGGCACGGGCGAACTTGTGCGAATATCTATGTGTGTACTCGTATGTTAATATTATCAATAAATTCCATAAATACAGACGACCATAATCAGGTAATAGTTTTAGCGCCCAGCCAAGATATCCAATTGCCTTTAATCAATTTCTAACGCACACGTTTTTCCGATAAAACAAAAATAATATAATTTTTACTATAACTTACTCGTACAACGAAGATAATCAGGTTGGCGTCCAGTAGTATAATATTGTAACATCGTCTAAAAGTATGCAACAATAATGTAGAATAATAACTACGCTCCTACAGCCCATTCCAAACTGTACTTTCATTCGAGGTTCGCAATAGCTGACAAAGCCACGGATAAAGAGAGAATTATAACTGGAAGAAATGATTGTCATCTTGGAATTATTTCCAGTGGTCGAAGAATTTGCTAGAAGTTTCTGGCTATCTGAAACTTCTGCTATATAAGGACAGATGGCGATCAATAGAAAAGACAGTGATTTTTAAACTGTGGCGAAGAGATTAGAAAAGTGATAATAGGCGAAGTTGTAATTTTGTGATAAATTGAAAGTTGAGAGTTAACAAGAAGGAGTAATTAGTTTGGATTTGTGAATTAAGTAATAGAAAGGAGATAAAGTGATTTAAGAGGAAAGAGACATTGTAAGAAAAGAATTGCGAAGGATAGTACAGTGTGAACCTGAATTGTTCTATAGACTAGAAAATAAAGAAATAAATTTCACAGAATATTGTTTTATCTACTCGAGCCGTAGCTCGCATATTACATTGGTGTCAGAAGTGGGATAAAACTTATTCTGTGAATAACTATTTCCGTGGTGTGAAATTGCACAAGCAAAAAAAAAAAAAAAAAACGATTTCTGTGTTGAGTTAATTAGTTGCGCAAAATGGGTCGCAAATTGGGAAAACTAACTATAACTCAACTAAAGGCAGAACTCAGTAAGCGGAACCTCGACACAACTGGGGGAAAAGATGCCCTACTGATTCGTCTGGAAGAAGCAGTAACGCAGGAAGGTGAAAATCCGCACGACGTAGAGTTTGACGTGGAAGAGGAACCAGCAAGTACAGCAGCCGACCCGGGTATAACAAGTCTGCTCCTGCAACTTAAGTTAGTCATGGACGAACAAAAGAAAGCAATAGAAGATCAAAGAAATTCTCTAGAACTTAAGCTGGACGAACAAAAGAATTCTCTAGATGCTCTGGAAAGTAAACTTGATGAGCAAAACAAGAACTTGGAATCCAAATTCGAAGTGATCGAAGAGAAAATCGAGAAGGTAGAGACAAAACTCGAAAAAGTCGAAACTAGATTCGATGAAAACTTTGAGAAGCATGAAACTCAGTTCGGGAAAATAGAGACTCAATTCGAAAAAGTAGAAAAACAAGTCGAAAATCTTACTAAGGAACTCAGCAACGTGAAGAGACAGAAAGCACGGGAATATTCCACCGACGGTCTGAGAAGAAAGGAGATGCAGCCTCCTATCTTCGATGGTCAAACATCATGGCCAATTTATAAAAGGCAATTCGAAGCGGCCGCAATGACCAATAGCTGGGACGATGAAGAGAAGTCCATTGCACTCACACTTGCACTGAGGGGTCCAGCTGCGGAGCTCTTGCAGACCATCCCGGAAGATAAACAGCAGAACTACGACTCTCTGGTTCAGGCTATCGAGATGCGGTTTGGGGATGAACACATGCAGCAGGTGTACAGGGTTCAGCTGCGTAGTCGAGTCCAGAAAAGGGGGGAAACGCTCCAACAGTTGCAAGCGGATATAGAGCGACTAGCCCATCTTTCATACCCTAAAGCCGGTGAGGAGCTTATCAACGAAATGGCGGTGGAAGCTTTTATTCAGGCCATAGAGGACAGACAACTGCAAATGGCTGTAAGGATGGCTGAAAAGCGAACACTCCCCGAGGCATTGGCATTCGCTTTGTCAATGAAGGCTGCGGACCAAGCATACCAGGGAATACACCGTGTCAGGGAAATGTCCGTCGTGGAATGCTCATGCCAGAGAACAGCCGTCAAAGCTCGCGGAAGTCAAATCCGTTGCTGGAATTGCAACCAAACCGGACACCTACAACGGCAGTGCAGAAGTGCACCTAGACGAGGAAATTGTCCACATTGCGGAAGTAGGAGAAGCAGAGAGGAAGCATCCTGTCGGTCAGACTTCCCAAAACCAGCAGTCGGGAGATGCGTAAGGCCCAACTTCGCGGGGCAGAAGTTGGTTACTGGAATCGAGGCCCCCAGGACCACCATTCAAGTTTCGCAAACCAAACGGGGTAACAAGAGCCTGACAGTGGAGGCACTAATCAACGAGAAGAAGTGCGTAGCCACCATCGACACAGGTGCCACTGCCTCCATTGTAAGAAGAGATATCGTCAAAAGCTCCTGGCTGCACAACACCAACAGCTACTGCCTGAAGACTGCAACAGGGGAAATGGCGAAGGTATTTGGAGAAGTTCGTCTTACGATTACTCTGGCAGGACTGACGTTCTCCCATGCGTTTCTGGTGGCAGATATATGCGACGAGTGCATCATCGGAGTAGACTTCATGAAAGCAAATGAAGTAATCTTGGACATCGGGATGCAAGTACTGAGGTATCGAAATGTGGAGATTCCGATGGTGTACGGAAATGAGAATGCCGTAACTCTCAGGACAGTCATCAGCAAAGACGAAGTTTTGCCGCCGTCTTCAGAGACAATCATTTGGACAAAGCTGGAAGGTGATCTTGGGAGCCACCGATTCTACATAGTAGAACCAGACCCAGAGAAGAATTCTCAAGACTACATCGTGGGAAAGACGTTAGTCGAACCAAAGAACACCATGGTTCCAGTGAGGGTTTTGAACGCAAGACCACACACTGTAAAACTAAGGCGAGGGGATGTGACTGGAAAATGCACGCCGATTACCGCCGTCGCAACAATATCTGAACGTGATGCTCCAAAACCTCTCCCATCACCTTGGACAGCGGAAACGAGAGAGACGATTCTCCAGTCCAGTGAGCTGAATCAGGAGCAGCGAACTATGGCAGAGAATCTTATCAATGAGTACGCTGATGTATTTGCCTCACAGGACGGAGAATACGGCCGAACACACCTGGTACAACATCGAATAGACACTGGTGATACTAGACCAATTCGTCAGCCTGCTAGGCGCCTTCCATTGGCAAAGCAGACAGAAGTTGCAGAGATGGTGTCGGCAATGGAGAAAGAAGGTGTGATTGAAAGTTCCAAAAGTCCGTGGGCATCACCGGTTGTACTGGTTAAGAAGAAAGATGGCAGCACGCGGTTCTGCGTGGACTATCGGCAGCTCAATTACGTCACCAAGAAAGACAGCTACCCTCTGCCACGGATTGACGACACGCTAGACACACTATCAGGAGCCCGATGGTTTTCCACTCTCGACTTGAAGAGTGGCTACTGGCAGGTACAGATCCATCCAGAAGACCGGGAGAAAACCGCCTTCACCGCAGGAAATGGGCTATGGCAATTCACGGTAATGCCATTCGGGCTGTGCAATGCTCCGGCGACTTTCGAGCGATTGATGGAATGTGTCCTGCAAGGGTTAACATGGAAAACCTGTTTGGTATACTTGGATGATGTCATCGTCGTAGGAAAATCGTTTGCGCAACACCGAGACAATCTAAGGGATGTGTTTCAAAGGCTTCGAAGTGCCCACCTGAAGCTCAACCCCAAGAAGTGCGCCCTGTTTAGAGCGGAAGTCAAGTACTTGGGGCACATAATTTCAGCGAAAGGAGTGAGAACCGATCCAGAGAAGGTCGAAGCGGTGAAAAACTGGCCAGTCCCCAAGGATAAACACCAACTAAGGAGCTTCCTGGGCCTAGCCACCTACTACAGACGGTTCGTGAAGGATTTTGCCGGGATCGCAAAAAACCTGCACCAGTTGACGGAAAAGGGAAAACAATTCAAATGGACAATTGAGTGCGAGAAGAGCTTCAAGGCACTTAAACAACGGCTATGCGATGCCCCGATACTGGCTTACCCCACTCCCGGGGAAACGTTCATTGTGGATGCAGATGCTAGTAATGTTGGGGTAGGAGCCGTACTCTCCCAGGTGCATGACGGCCAAGAGAAGGTGGTTGCGTACTTCAGCAAGGTGCTCTCTAAGCCAGAAAGGAACTACTGCGTGACAAGGAGAGAACTTCTAGCTTTGATCTTGGCTACGAAGCATTTTCACAAATACCTCTACGGGAGGAAGTTCGTTCTTCGCACAGACCATGCAGCCTTAAAATGGCTATTACAGTTCAAGAGTCCTGAGGGTCAGGTCGCAAGATGGATCGAAAGGCTGCAAATCTACGACTACGAAATACAGCATCGTAAAGGAAAACTCCACTCTAATGCGGATGCACTGTCCCGGAGACCATGCAGAACGGATTGTAAACATTGTGCGCGTCAGGAAGAACGGGAGCTGGTTTCCATCCAAAGAATGAGAGCCGAACCTATCGCCGGCTGGAGCGTAGATGAGATCCGGAACGCTCAGAAGGAAGACCCGGATATCGAGCCGATTCTGGCCTGGAAGGAGAACATGGAGAAACCGGATCATCAGGACATCTCTCACAGAAGCCCGACCTTAAAGGCATATTTTGCGCAGTGGGACTCCCTCCATGTCCAAGAAGGTGTTCTGAGAAGAAAATGGGAATCCTCCGACGGAAAGTCGTTTGTAATGCAGCTTGTAGTACCGCGGACGAGGGTCAAGGAGGTGTTACAGGAAATGCATGGCGGGGCGTCCGGAGGCCACTTGGGAGTGAATAAGACGCTAGAAAAGGTACGAGAACGTTTTTATTGGTTAAAAGCGAAGGAAGATATCGAAGACTGGTGCAGAGAATGCGACGTGTGTGCAGCTAGTAAGGGTCCGAGAACCAAAACTCGAGGTAAGATGCACCAATACAACGTGGGAGCACCTTTCGAACGAATCGCCATTGACATCGCAGGGCCCTTTCCGGAAACCGACAATGGTAATCGGTATATACTCGTAGTGATGGACTACTTCAGTAAGTGGCCGGAAGCGTTTCCGATCCCTAACCAGGAAGCCAGAACCGTGGCGGAGCAGATCGTCTACAATTGGGTTAGCAGATTCGGTGTGCCCTTGGAATTGCATTCTGACCAAGGGAGGAACTTCGAGTCAAGAATCTTCCAAGAGATGTGTCAACTACTCGGAATCAAAAAGACAAGGACAACCCCGCTTCATCCACAGTCGGACGGTATGGTGGAGCGTTTCAATAGGACTTTGGACGAACATCTCTCGAAGGTCGTAGGTGACTACCAACGGGATTGGGACCGGCAGATTCCCTTGTTTTTGATGGCCTATAGAAGTGCCGTGCATAGCACTACTCGACATACGCCGTTCGAAATCTTATTTGGTGGAATAGCTCGTTTACCCAGTGAGGTGAAATTTGGATCTCCTACCAATGAGCCCAGAAATGAAGAAGAGTACGTGGCGGACCTTAGGGAAAGGCTTAGGGACATACACCAAAGGACCAGAAGCCAGATTAAGATAACGAGCGACCGCATGAAGACCAGGTATGATGCCAAGGCAACAACGTCAGGATTCCAGGAAGGAGATCTAGTGTGGCTGTATAATCCCCATCGCCAAAAGGGGAAATCACCTAAATTGCAGCGGAACTGGGAGGGTCCATACAGAATAGTAACCCGCATCAACGATGTTGTCTACCGCATCCAGCGAGGACAAAGGGCCAAAATGAAAGTGGTTCATGTGGACCGACTGAGTCGATACAATGGTCGAAGTGAGGACGCACTTGTTCGGGACGAACAAGTCTAAGAGGGGGGCAGTGTAACATCGTCTAAAAGTATGCAACAATAATGTAGAATAATAACTACGCTCCTACAGCCCATTCCAAACTGTACTTTCATTCGAGGTTCGCAATAGCTGACAAAGCCACGGATAAAGAGAGAATTATAACTGGAAGAAATGATTGTCATCTTGGAATTATTTCCAGTGGTCGAAGAATTTGCTAGAAGTTTCTGGCTATCTGAAACTTCTGCTATATAAGGACAGATGGCGATCAATAGAAAAGACAGTGATTTTTAAACTGTGGCGAAGAGATTAGAAAAGTGATAATAGGCGAAGTTGTAATTTTGTGATAAATTGAAAGTTGAGAGTTAACAAGAAGGAGTAATTAGTTTGGATTTGTGAATTAAGTAATAGAAAGGAGATAAAGTGATTTAAGAGGAAAGAGACATTGTAAGAAAAGAATTGCGAAGGATAGTACAGTGTGAACCTGAATTGTTCTATAGACTAGAAAATAAAGAAATAAATTTCACAGAATATTGTTTTATCTACTCGAGCCGTAGCTCGCATATTACAATATGTACTTCTGAATTTAAATGTTATCGAGGAACGTCTGTTAAAATGCCAAATATAAACATTTTTTAATTGCACTTATTGCGTCTTATAGCGAAAAAAGCCGCGTCATACTTCGTACGATAAAATAAATCAATTAAATTTAAAATTATGGAATTATGCATTTTGTTTGTTATTATTAGCTTAGATAAGTTAGATTAGGTTGGGAAGGGAGTGTGATGATACAGAGCATCATTTATACTCGGAGACCCTAAGGTGCATTGTGAATAACTTCATGTTTTGGGAGTTCATCGTCTTTTCTCTTACTAACTCGTATACCAATTTGTACTCCTAATAAATTTCAGAAGATCTGATGTCTTTGAGGTTCCTACCTCTGCTGTGCTAGATAAGAATCTGTGGCCCAGAGTATGGAGCCGTCGTTCTTGTAGATGCATAGTAGATGTTGAATCGATTCTGTTTGCACCTCGCTAAGTTCAGCGTGCCATTTGCAGAGCATAGTTCCTATGGCACAGTGTCTGGTAATTACTCCGGTTACTAAGCAGATGGAGCATCTATTTAGGAATATCACAGTTTTTTTTTCTGTTAATATCCAGTTTCGGCCATAATGAACGAAATATGACGCCGTTGCTCCTTGAGAGCCACAGAGCGTTGGTTTATTATGTCGTCGATCGTATTACACAATTGGGTGGCCGTGGTGTAGTGGTAACATCATCGCTTATCACGCCACAGGTTCACGGTTCGAATCCTGATGTCAATAATCATCTATTTATTTCGCATGAAATAAATAAAAAGTAAAGATCAATTGCGAAAGCTTATGTCAACTCTACTGCGAAGGCATAACACTGGCAGTAGGGCGGTCATATGTCTAAAATACAACTTGATCGTGATAATGACATCAGGAGGACGGAAAAAAATACTGCGAATCATGAGCAACAACAAAAGCAAAAACAAACAAGCTCCCCAGTTATCTGGACAGCCACTCTTGAAGTTCCCTGAAACTTAATACCAACTGAGTTTCAAACCAACTACACCAATGTGTCTTTCTCTCTGTCTCTTCCCCTTTCCTCAAAACGCCCGTGTCCTAAAAAAATAGTATAAGGGTATTCATAACCCCTTTCACACGTGCAAATTATAAAAAAAAAGAGGCGTCAGCCTCACTGTTGCCTAAAGCCGACCTGAGTTTCGCCAATTCGTCTTTTCTGTTCTCAACAACACAACACAATCTGACTTCATGGTTGCTAGCGGCATTTAATGCATTGCGATATTTCCAGAATGACTTATATTTGATCCTATAGATTTCAGAGCAGCCCTGACTATCTACTAAGAGATAGTATCTCCGAAGCACCTTATACGAAAGTTGCTACTTTTTCAATTGCAATAATTTGTGCCTGAAAGACACTGCATGCATTCGGTAGTCTGAAGGATTTCCGTTTATTAAGTGCTTCTGAGTAGAAACCTGTTCCAGTACCCAGATTCATTTATGAGAACATGATCTCATGATCACTGATTACATTTATTGATTACCTGTCTTTTCTGCTGGGAAACAGGATCGGTACATTCAAGTTAAAATCTTAGTGGGGTCATGATAATACTTCACACGAAGCCATCAAGCAAGCCGTAGACAGAAAAGGGGTCAGCAGAACAGTACGAGTATCTAAATGAATGCACGAGTTGCTGAGAACAAGATCAGCAGAAACTCAGACGTCACCTAACCCACTAAATGCGATCGAGTCCAAACGTGCGAGTTATAGTCTTATAGATCGTAGCCAAGTCTGTGGATCAGAAACATCATTTACTCCTTTTAAGGGATGCTATGGATCTAGCACCAGCTTTAGCAGCTGATTCCCGAAGGTCTGAGCTGACATGCATGCTACGCTATTAGATTACTCAGCGTCAACTTTATTCATTTGGAATAGACAGGAGACAACAATAACGGAGTTAAGTTCGATGGACATTCGCTATCGCTGGGGCTCATAGTTAGAACCTTTGCGGTTTAGTTATCAAAGAGTAAGCAAAGCCAAGAGTATTATCATCTGCAAGGGAATGGTCTATATTGCGAGTAAGAGAGAAAAAGTCGTTACATTCTATCGAAAGCCTTGCAGATATCAAGGGTAACTACTTTACATTCACGATTTTGATGAATGCACTATCCGATTATAGGACAAGTCTCCTTTGGAACGCTGTAGCCCGAAACCATATCAATGATGAAGGAGAGATTTGATCGCCCTTATTGGATATTTGATAGAAGAACACCTCTTCGGGGACTTGAGCTTCGGAATATGATACCTTTGTTCTAAAAAATAATTAACTTGTTTCAATACAAGTGGAGAGAGGGAGCTGTCAGTACGGTGGAATTGCATTTGAAGTCCTTTTTGATACTCTTATCATTGTGAACACTCGCTGGGATGATCGATGTGGCAGAGTCTTTAATTCTTTCAATAACGATTTATTGTCTTTAAAATGTTGCACAATATTTTGTTTCTAACTTTCTGGTCTCATGAAAATTTAACACGTCCTAAAGTGACTTTGAAGTCCTTTCTAGACCATTTGTAGAGACTTCGGTTCTCCTCATTAAGTGATTGGCGCTATAACACAAAAGCTTCTTTCTTCTTCCAGACGGAAGTTCTTGTTTTGGTCTTAGACTTGTTTTACTTCAAATGAAGGAGCTCATTCTAAGTAAAATAAGGTTTCTAAGCAATTAAAGGCTCTAAAGAAACAATTGAGACCCCTGTAATCGGTTTTCCTATATTACCAAATTGATCTTCTAGGATATTTCTTGTTAACTGAATGCAGATATGAATATGAAAATTTAGCCGACAGAGTGAGGCTGATACTACTTCAAAACATTTTTCTAGTTAAGGAGGGGTCTAGCGTGTTTTGATAGTGACTGTCAGGAATGCGTGTATCTTTGTCCATAAGCTGAATTCAATTCAAGTAATATTTCTATGTAGTGACCCTCAGGTGTTGGTACTGCATAAAAAATGTTAAAAAGTGTTTTTAAAACAGCACCACTGTAGTCGGAATGTACGTGAACACTAGACTCAGAATTGAGTTTGTTTAGCTTGTTTAAAGAGTTGTGAAGTTTATGTTAAAATTGGATTCAAATTTCACCTCAGGATGGAGTCCTATCTATCTTAAATTTCGTTTATAGTTTGTATGAGTTTACAGCCTCATTTTTGCCATACAGTCATTTTGGTCTTCAAGACACATACGAGTAGGTAGTATCTACTCATATATTAATTACCCAAACAATCGCACTGCTGGAAAAATGCGGAAAAGCATCGGAGTCATTTTCATCAACAAATATGATTTAAGGTTCCTTTTATATGCATTCTAAATACTTACTAACTTCAGCCTTGCAGTCTATAGATTACTAGCGGGTTGCCAGAGTACGTTGCTGCGCCTAACAGAAAGATGGGGACAAACGGCTGGACCGATTTTGACCAAACTTCAAAGAAACATTCTCGGGCCAATACCGAAGATTGCCTAAAAATTTGAGCTCAATGGGTTCAGTGATTTCGGAATCCATAGCATACATACAAACATATTTACATTGAGTTTTACATACATATATATATATTAAGTAATGACAGTATAAGATTTATGTACACTATTCGTAATGTATTTTCTTTAGTGTACAAGTCAATTTGATTTAGCAAAGAAGTGGCTTCATATCCTTCCACTTCTCCAGTAACACGTCCATCCTTACTTAATTAATAAATAAAAATTCCAATTTAAATTCTAACTAAATTACGAGTATGCGTGCCTCAAATATGTTGCTGGCTCCTCGTTTACGTCAACTACCACTTAAAAACGAAGAATACATCCCAACTGTTATTGACATATTCAATTCGCCATAAGGTAAATCTATTAACTGTATGAGAAACTATTTATAACTACCTACGAGTACTCGCACATTGTTGGAAGAATAGTATCATTACAGGGAAGCCGATTAAGCTACATTTCTGTGGATTTATTTTTTATCATTGTGCGATACTATAAAATGTTACTGGAGCATGGTCTTCTCGTATATTACTGATGTTGACTTATTGATTATGACATTTATTTTGCGATATTCCAGCTTAATGGATGTACTACATGTGCTAAAATAGTTATCTCATGTTTACACTTCAATCATGAAACACAAGCCGCTAGTTTTATATGATCTTATCAAAATTCTAATTATGATCATGACATACTGGAATATGACCAATATTCTAGTGACATTAAGGCTATTTATTTATTAATTTACGAAGAAATAAAACTTAATCCAGTACTTTGTTTAAGGGGAACCTATGAAGTGTGTTCATAGTGATTTAATGACTACAATTTGCTGAGATAACGAAAAGTAACATCACTAAATTTTGCCTTGAGAGGCCAGTTTTAAACTCTTACTAGATTAAGCTCTTACTAGATAAAGCTACTTACTGAAACCCAAAAACTATCCAATGTGCCTTCATGCGGTGTTCCACCGGGAACTACTCAAATTAAATGTTTATTGTACAGTTTTTCTTCATTCGAAGTTCAAAATTTGAACTGATTATTGTTTGAGATATTAACCATTGAAATAGAATGACCAAGAAGATGTTCACCATGTTTGACTGTGGGAATTTAATTAAAATCATAATTCAGCAAGAGTTGCACGAGAATGGTAGCCAAAACCACGTATGGGTTTAACATATTCTGAGAAGGAAATTATGACCTCAAAGACCATTACCGCACAGAAAAACAAGTTGAGCTGAATAATGACGTTCTGCTTAATACTCTGACTAGCTATTGCACGATTTCAGCGAACCAAATTATTAACAACGAATAAGCCTTCTCGTTTAAATTGTGAACTGGGTCCAATCAGGTGGAGTATGCCCAATATTGTCCATTATGAACCTCTTCCTACTGACAAAACGACCACAAAGGAATATTATGGTGAACAATCAGACCGATGGTTCAGTGGTTCAGTGCGCGATCATTGAGCGATAAGTTCAAGGTTCGAATCCAAGAAAACAGAAAAATAAAAAAAATAAAAAAAAAGTTTTACTCACGGTCTTACCTCTCGCGAACGTCTGACAAACATCCGAGAGTGAAAAGCAAATTTTGACCAAAAATTTAAACACAAAACCTAAATATTGTTTTCTTTCAACATATAACCCAATGCAAGGAAGATATTGACCTTGAATCCTTAAATTGACCAGGAAAGAGCTCTGGACTTAATATAATGGAGAACTTGTGGTTAATTATGGGTCAAAAAGTAAGCAACAAGGCACCTAAAACAATTGAAGAGCTCAAAACAGCGGTAGCGAGCAGCATTAACTGTTATTGCCTCACCAGCTGCATTTTCACAGAAGAATGGTCCGATGATGCGTCCAACTCAAAATCCGCAGCAAACAGTGACACCCTGAGAATGCATTTGTTCCTCAACAATCACACGTGGATTTTCTGAACACCAAATTCAACCCCTTTGACGATTAACAAAGCCATCAAGATGAAAATGAGTCTCATCGCTGAAGATGATTTTGTTTGAAAAATCACCATCCACTTCATTCAACGAACTCTCTTCGCTGTGCGTGATCAGTAGGCTTCAATTCTTGAGTCAATTGCACTTTGTATGCATGAAGATGCAAATCTTTCGTGAGAATGCGCTGTAGAGAGCCTCTCGAAATGTACAATTCTTGACCACGGTGCCGAATTGATGTTCCTTGACTCCCAGCAACACTCCCACGAACTGCTTCGATATTATATGTTGAACGACATGTTGAAGGACGGCCAGAGTGTCTAAAATCACTAATTGATCCAGTCTCCTTGAATTTTTGAATTAATCTCTTCACAGTTGATGAAGTTAAATCACTATTCCGACTATATTTTCAAATGTCAAGCCTTCATTATGTTCAAAATATTGCTCAACAATAAAAACGCGTTGCACTCTATTTGGAATAACTCTGAACTGTTAGCTGTCACGCTCTTTTTTTTTTTTTCGTTGGCAACACTTTACCGCACAAATGGCGCAAAATTCAAATCTTACTTGAATTTTGGTACTATTCAAATTAGATATATTTAGATTTCAATGAAATACAATACGTTTTAGAAAAGATGCATGGATGTGACGTTTTCTTTTGGCATAGAGTCTCGCGTTATCAAATAAGATTTGGAACTCAGTGCGTATAAAAGACACACTCGCCTCTTACCCACAGCCCAATTGAAGCAAGAATGAAATGAAAGATTGAAAGCTCCATGCCGCTGATAGGAATCGTTTAATAAACAAAATTATACAGCCATTGCCCGGTCATCCAAAGAAGCACAAACCTCATTCCGCAAGTCAAACGGGGCCATCATCCCGCATCTATGATGTTTTGGTGGGAAGTCAGCTATAAAAGCGTTACAGATCTTAATTTTTGCTAAAAAGGAGTAAAAACACCTTCAAAAATCTACCAAATTGTTATTCTGTAAAGCGTTGAGAAGGGACTTGACCAACAATTGTTTTCAAACAACCAGTGGAATTTCTAACAAGACTTCGCGCCAGATCATAAGTCAAAAACAACGTAAAAATGGCTCCAAAATAATATGCCGGACTTTATAACAGCAGACGATTGACCGTCAGGCTATCCAGACCTCAATCCTTTCGATTATAAGATGTGGCCTATTTTAGAGACGATGGCTTGTTGTACTCAACGCCAATATTGAGTGCACTTATCCGTGCAGTGAATTGATGGGTGACCAGATCGACTCAAGGGCTGCATAAGTGTAAATGGCGTTCATTTAGAATAAATTGTTTAAATATTGTTTCCTAAATAATCAATTAAAGATTTACAGAAAAAAAAAAAAAATCAAAAAATATTCTTTCGCTTTTATTTTATCACCAAAAATGCACGTACCAATATTTATAACTTGACTAGATATACAGCGATGTGTATATCCCTTCTAACTCGAAGGTTTCATATTTCGTTCTGCACCGCCTCAAATAAAATTTAATTGTTCCTTTATAGGTTTTCGCTTTAAAAATGATGTCTCATTAAAAAAAAATCCCAAAAAAAACACTTCATCCTCAGAACAATTTTTTTTTTTAACGAATCTTATCATTTTTCACTAAAATTATGAACTATTTTGCAATAGACATTCTTCTTTGAGTGCGTCATTTATCTTATCGATTCGAATGTAGCACAAAAAAGTTGTTTAACATTTTATAACCACTACCACTTAAAAATCGTAAGTACTACAATATTCTACTCAATACTTGAAGGCGTATACGAGTACGTAACAAATTTAAGGAAAGATGTGAAATCGAAAAACATGAGTTGATTTGTAAAATTGTATCGTATGCAATATGTTGCCATGGCTGTTAATAGAATACAGAACATCTGGCCACAAAATAACTAGATTTTGGTAGTAATGCCAAGTAAAAGGAAACAAGTCAAATTATACCAAAGTATCGCAGAGTTTCAAATAATGCCGAGTGAATTTATAAATTTTTCTAAGATATTGTAGCATAATAATAACTACGCTCCTATGTCTATGCAGCAAATTCCGAAGTGACTTTCCATTCTGGCAGAATTTTGGTTCGAACTGTCCTTTCATTCGAGGTTCGTGTCTGGGACGAAGTCTCCACAGCTCATGTCAACGAAAGAGACGAATAATATCAGGGATAAAAGGGAATTATAACTGCAAGAATTATTTCTCTTGTTCCAGTGGTCGAAGAATTTGCTAGAAGTTTCTGGCTATCAGAAACTTCTGCTATATAAGGACAGATGGCGATTGAGAAAGCAGCAGTAGTTTCTAAACTGTGGCGAAGAGATTAGAAAAGTGATAGTGGGCGAAGTTCTAATTTTGTGATAAATTGTAAGTTGAGATTTAAGAAGAAGAACTAATTAGTTTGGATTTGTGAATTAAGTAATTGAAAAGAGATAAAGTGATTTGAGAGGACAGAGACCTTGTAAGAAAAGAATTGCGAAGAATAGTGTGAACCTGAATTGTTCTATAGACTAGAAAATAAAGAAATAGTTTCACAGAATATTGTTTTATCTACTCGAGCCGTAGCTCGCATATTACAATATGATACCATTCCTAATGTCAAAAATTAAAGCTAAGGGAAATTGCTTAGTTTAGTTTATTTTGCCAAAGTAAGACGACAAAGTATCAAATTATAATTATATAAATACGAGTAACTAGAGAAAGTCAAAGAATACAAGTACCTCAGAGTTCTGGTTACCCCCAGCTATCGTTTAAAAACCATCTCCAGGGAATCGAATCGCGCAATAAATTGCAGCTTGAAAGGTGTCTTAAGCAAAAAGAATATTGCGCCGAGTACAAAGTATAAACTCTTCGAAGCAATCATGAGATTAATAATGTGTTACGCGGCACAAGTGTGGGGAATTTTGGAATTTGAAGAGGTTGAAAAACTTCTAAGATACTTCCTTAAGAAAATATTCAGACTACCAGAAAATACACCGACATACATGCTGCACTTAGAAACTGGACTACCACCGCTGTATATATTTACACTTAAATTACACGTTCAATACATTTCGAAAATAATATCACAACCAAGTCATCGTCTCCGACATAAAATTGATATGCATCTTAAAACTAGGAACCTTCATTTCTTTGATGAATGGGCAAAGCTGAGCCGTCAGCATAATGTCCCCCTGAACGAAAATCTTGTCAATGGAGCTGCCTCGGGAAATGCGCTACAAGAGTTACTTATTAAGATCGAGGGATCTACACGGGATATATTTAGGGTACAAGCCCAACAAAGTCCTGCATTTTATTAGAACCTGCCCTATACTGAGCTCAATTATAAGTTACAACTTAGGAAAAAACACTCTCTCTTCGGATGAAGTCATTCACTTTTTAAATGGAGAAAACTCGGCCTGTCTGTACAATTTTTTGAAATCTGCTCTAACGTGTCGGCAAAAAATTATAAACGAAGCTTAGTTAATGTTTTTGAAATCTTCAAGAATAAAAAAAATAAAAAAAACAGTTAAAAAGCTAAAGTCATGACGAGTATTCAACAATCATTCTATGTAAGATTTCTTTGTATAGCTGTTTCTACTAATGTTTAGATTAAACAAGTCAGAGTATTTGTTAAAAATCTTTGAACACCGATTGAAAGATTCGTGATATGCATAATTAGTCATTGAGTTAGGTTAGGTTAGGTAACTGGGTGCCCTTGTTGACAGGGTTCGCTTAGACAAAAATTGACAAAATTGCCTTTATTGTAGCGACCACAAGTGTTCATCAATGCATCCACAAAGATTGGCTGTTTGGTGCGGTTTATGGCACGGCGGCATCATCGGATTTTATATCTTTCGTAATGAGGAAGGAGACACTCTTACCGTTAATGATCCTCGGTATAGAGCGATGTTAACCGACTTTCTGTGGCAAGACCTCGACAATATCGATATATCCGAGCTGTGATTCCAACAGGATGGCGCTACATTCCATACAAGCGACGCAACGCTCGAAGTGGTGAAGAAGAAATTTGGTGACTGGGTCATCTCACGACGAGCGTTCATTAATTGGCCACCGCGATCATGCGACTTGACACCCCTCTATTATTTTTCTGGGGCTACGTCAAGTCCTTAGTCTACGCTAACAAGTCAACCACTTTGGGTGAGCTCGAGGCCAACATTCGAGACGCTATTGCCGGAATAACGCCGCACATATTGGACTGAGTTATCAAAAATTGGACTAACAGCTTGAAGCACTGCCAGCGAAGTCGAAGCGGTCATTTAAATGATGTTCTATTTCATACATAATGGCATGGATGTAGCTTCAAAATAAAGCTAGAATCAATTTGATATCTCACACCGTTATTGTTTTATTTAAATTTATTTTCCAATCGTTCTTATCTGGTCACCCTATATAAGATTGATGGATTTATTTTGGTCCTAGACTGGTCATAATGATTTGGCTGTAGCGCATGTGTTGCCCGCTGAGATAAGATCCAGTCGTATTTTACAAATTTTTACGAGCTTGGATCTTTGTGATGTTGACTGTAATGCCCTAATGGCTTGGCTATCAACATAGATACTGATTATTTGCCCTGAAATATGTTCCTCTCAATATGTCTCAATATATTCCATCGGTTTAGAATTGAGGCATGACCGTAGGGATCAGCTTTCCATAGACCGGCTTCCCTTAGTCTTAGTGCAGTTTTAGCTGCCGTATTCCCGCAGTATATGTCAAGTGGAAGAAGATTCAGTATTGTTTCCAGACAGCCTGCCCTTTGAATCTTTGTAACGCTTTCAAGTTGGTATTTCTTCTCGAGCGTTTTCCACCAGACAATCGAACCATAGGTAAAAATGGTTTTACTACCGTAGTGTATAGTCACTGTACCACTTTAGGCTTAAAACTCCAAGATTTCCCCAAGGCTCTTCTACATACATATAGTGCAACATATGCCTTCTTGATTCCATTGTCAATGTTAGCTTTCCAGTATAATTTAGAATCCAATAGTACGCCGAGATATTTTGCAGTTACTTGAGGTATCAGCTCATACGAGTGTAATTGTATTCTGGTGTCGATCTTCTCCTCGTAAATAGTACTAACTCGGTTTTCGTCGGATTCACTTCCAGACTCCTGCCTTTGACACAGTTATTCACTAGTTTTATGCATAATTTAGTCGCACGCTGAGTACAGGAAGGAAGATGGCAACATCATCGGCATAGGCCGCTACGTTGAAACCGTTCCTTTCTAGTAACATCTCGTCTACTACTAGAAGGCATAAGAGTGGTGAAAGGACTCTGCCTTGGGGAGTGCCCCGCTTGACTCGCTTTCTTCCCCTTATGCCCCCTAGTGTGGAGTTGATTAAGCGGGTATTAAGCAATAATTCAATCCACCTGCATATTCCCGAGTGTATTTGGGCCCTGCGCAGACTGTCTGCTATAGCTACGGTACTTACATTATTAAAAGCTCCTTCGATGGGGGGAATGCACCCATCGTGTATTCCTTCACTTGAAGAGTGTTTTCTATGGTAGAGACCACTTTGTGTAGAGCAGTATCTACTGATTTTCCTTTTATGTACGCATTAGGTGATTTTGATAAAAAGTTATCCCTAATCTAATCTCTGACGTGCATATCTGCTAGCCGTTCCAGTGGCTTCAATAAGAATGAAGATAGACTTATTGGTCCGTAGTCCTTGGTATTAGCGTGGTTTATTTTACCCGCCTTTGGTACGAAAACCACTCTAATCTCTCGCGAAGCTTTTGGAACATATCCCAATCTGAGACAACAACCATAAATGTACTTGAGCCCTGGAATAATATATTCCCCCGATTCTTGTAACATTATGGCATGTATCTCTAGTCATTGAGTTACTTTCCTTTAAAAATCTGATATGTCTTAAAGTGCCAACATTTGTATTAACAGATACTTTGGAACAGAAGAAGACTATTCCCTTACAAAAGGTCAAACGTAAATTAAGCCTCAGACAATTCCCTACGATTAACAAGACTAAACATAACGAGGCAACAAAAAAAAGTCAGAGCTCAACCCAAGATCAACAACAAAAATTGCTTTTGAACAGATTCAAGTTTCTTAACATCAATATCATAAAATGGAGACCATATAACACTACAATACTCTAACAAAGGCCGAACCAAGGAACAATAGATCGCTTTACTGATGTAAGGATCATTAAATTCTTTCAATCTTTGTTTAACATATATAGTGTTTAAAAGTTAGTTTTTTGTCAATTAAAATTCTCAAGTCTTTTATTAAGTCCTTTCTAACTAACTTTTTTCCATTAATGGTATAGTCAAAATTAATTGCACTTTTTTCTTTAAGAATGAAATAATACTGCACTTTTCCACATACCAGCATACAAGAGTGTTCAAACATTGCTGCAATGAGAGTCCGTCAAGTGCATTCTTCATATTATGGAAAAGCTTAAGGTCATCGGCAAAAAGGAGATATCTACACCCTCCTTATAATAAGGCAAGTCATTAATAAATAGTAAAAATAAGAGACGGGCCAAGATGGCTACCTTGAGGTACCCCAGGGGTGGCATAAATTTGACGAGAAATGACATCAGAAAACCTGACATACTGTGTTCTTTTTGACAAATATTATTCTATCTATTATTCTATCTACGGCTTGCAGTTGGTCTTAAATATTTAAATTGGTTAAAAAATAATAAATAATAGAGCATGTTCTTTGCATACACACCAGTATCCACCTAAAGCGTATAATGGCATACCATATTACGCCATTATGCAGGATGGGTTTATTCATCCCCATTCTATTACAGCCGCACATTACCTTGAACATTTTCAACCTTGCTATTCTGGACTATCTAATGCCTATAAATTTAACTACGAAACTGAATCATTCGACTCTTATTTATAGAATCTCAAGGAGCATGTAGTCGTCAAGCTATCTATTAATTTAATCTTGGGTAAAACCAGTGGTTGTCTACTCCTCAACTAAATTTATTTAAAGTATATGTAGAGATAAGGAAATTCTCAAGTGGTGGACAGGAGACTTAACGAGAAATATAACTTTCATTCGTTTAAATTTTTCTGTCGAAAGTTATGCATTCTTGTGAACTAAAAATTCAGAAGAATTCCAAAGATATCAATCTCCAATGGTTTTTTGATTATAATCAAGATTTCTAGTTAAACAGTAGGTCATTATTCAAATTGTAATGAAGAAATACTCAAGAAAACTGGGAATCAGATACGTAAAAGCTTTGGACCTACGTAATCGTTACCTTATCACAGTTCTGGAATAATTTAATGAAACTTTCGATTTATTAATTTATTAAACAAACTCTTATCAAATAGGGATGAGGGACAAAAATATGACATGGAGGACTGAGCCATTTCTAGATTCGTTGGTGTACTTAGAGCTGATCATGCACGGATTGCCATCGAAATTTCTTGAATACGCCGATGGTGGAACCTCATTTTATAAGACCCACTCGGATCGTATAGAAAGAGGACAGAGGCGGTTCACAAAATATAGTTTCATAAAAATGCATTGGGACTTTGAGCCCTCTTACAGCGCACGTTGCCAATTACTGGGTATACTTACCCTTAATGTGAAAAGTTATGCCCACGATGTATTTTTATTAGAGATGATTTGTGTTACCGCGTAAATACCCCTGCCCTTTTATCTCAGGGCCCATTTATGCTCCCGCAAGGCGCCTAAGAATTTGAAACGTTCTTTTCAACCATTACGTAGAACAAACTAAGGTCGTAATGAGCCTATTTCTAGAGCTCTTATATCTTTTAATGAAGTCAGTAGAGATGTAGATTTTCATTACTCTAGAGATCGCTTTATAACATTTTGCTTGCCTTATTACTGAACTAATTTGTTATCGCTTTCTTCCTTCTCTTTTTTAAAGGCTATAAAAACTTTGTGTGGGCCATTGAAACCTTCGCCATCTGGCAACCCTATAATTTTGACATCTGTTTTCAGATAGGCTTATGACAGCCCGCATTTGAAGCGTCAGTCCAACCGAATTTGTGCAATGGAACAGCACACGCCACCACAACGCGCTGTTATCGTGCAGTTTTACATTCAAAACATGTTCTCAATTGTGAAAACGCAACGTGAGTATCGTGCAAAATATGGGACAGTAAATAAACAAAAATGTCGCTTTTACGTCAATGGAAACCCTCAATTAATTCACGAAGAGCCTCTCTGTTTGGGCTGGAATTTGTGCGGACCGTTCTTCTTCGAAGACGATGCTGGAGCAGCCGTAACTGTCAATGGAGAGCGTTATCGGGCCCTGATAACGGATTTGTTGATGCAAATTCTTACTAATAACGCCATGAACAATTTTTGGTTCCAAAGAGACACGATCGCTTTATTGCATCCTTTTCGAAAAATTGTGATTTTGTCTGGCCTCCGTGATCACCCGACTTAACGCCTCCATACTTCTTCCTGTGGGGTTATTTGAAGTCCACAGTTTATGTCAACAAACCACGGAGCCTAGAAGCCTTGAAAGACAATATACGACAGGAAATTTACGAAATTTTAAGAAAGCCAAATCATAATGACATGATGCAAGATCAGGCCAAAATAAGAGGGAGCTTGATGATTCTTTTAAAAAGTCCTTAACCGTTTCTGCAGGCATTCTGGTGAAAGCGAGTTCATTGCGTTTTTTATTTCAAAAGAAACTCTGTCAAAGAAAGTTTGGCATCAAGCTCTTTTGTTGTGTGCATATTATATCGATGATGCTCTTCTTTCCAGCCAATTCAAGTTATTTTGCACAAGGTTCTGTTTTGCTTCTGACACTTTTTCTAATTTTTAGTGCTCTGTACCAGTATGGTATAAACGAAACTCAAAAAACTCAAAAACCAGGGCATAACTATGTTTTCTTAAACGGATCAAAAAATTGCTCACCCCTTCTGACCTGGCCATAATTTATAACCGAAGCCTTCCCCAAGCATAAGAAGAGGGGAATGATTGTTAACCTGCCCAAAAAGGGAAACCTGACGAAATGTGTAAACTGGAGAGGGATACGCGTTCTTCTTGCTGTGGCCAAACTAATAGCTAGAATAATTCTGGATCGAGTGAGAGAATATTTCGATTCAACGCTTGACAATGAACAGGCAGGCTTTCGAGCTGGATTCTCCTGCATCGACCTTTCAGATCATCATTGAACAATGCATCGAGTACAGATCTCGGCTAGATTTGTTGTTCATTGATTTCGAGAAATCCTTCAACAGCTTGAATCGACATACTATTTGGCGAGCCTTGTGCAGGAGAGGAAAACGAGAAAAACTCGTCCCTATTATAAAGGCTACCTATGTTGGCGGTAAATGTCATGTCTTACACAACGGTTAGGTTTCAGAGGAATTTGATGCACTATTTCTCCACTGTTATCACTATTATCAGTGATGTGATCCAAGCAGCTCTATCTGACATGAACTATGACATCATATTTCAAACACCTTGGCTAAGCTAATGACGTTTGTCTGCTCACATAGAGGATAATGGACATGCATCAGTTGACTCATAATTTGGAGGCAGAGGCGAACAAAGTGGGGCTCAATAAATACGGCAAAAACAAAAGCCCCAAGCACTTCAATTTCTCAACAAAACACCAGCGCCGCTCAACTCAATATTGTCGAACAGCAAGTCGAGAAAGTAAGCAGCTTTCTATATTTAGGAAATACGGTCTCAGAAGATGGTGGTACCGAACTGGATGTGGACAGTAGAATTCGTAAAGCAAAGGCTGCATTCGGTATGCTGTCTAAAATCTGGAAAAGCAATGTTTTCAGCACAAAAGCCAAGCTGAGACTGTTCCGACCAACACGCGATAATGGCCCAGGAACTAATAGATATCAAAATACGGAGGAGAAAGTGACAGTGGAGTGATCACACCTTACGGCGGAAGACATTTTCATTGGGAAGTACGCCATGCAATGGAATCCACTTACTCAATCAGGCAGACGAGTGGGCCGCCCTAGGCAGACATAGAGAAGGACAGGCGAGGAGGAATCCAAATCATTGGGGATGACTTGAAGGGATCTCAAGCGCGTTACAGAACTTTGAACTCGATGGCGGCGAGGCGTTGTTGACGCCCTATGCCCCACGAGGGGTCAAAGGATATAAGTAAGTAAGTTATGTGCCACAAACTTGAGTACAATACTCATTACCAAATCTTTGAACCACCAAACTACCAACAAATCTTTGATACTACCAACAAATCTTACTAGATAGGATTCAAAATCGCGCGATAAAACTTATAGGAGACAGGAACATCACGAACTATAAACATTCGCTTCACTGCATTCGTCGAAATGTTTCGTGTCTTTCGCTGTACAACTCGTAAAGTTCGTGGCTAAATCTTCTCCTCCATAAACTCTCATCGCCAAGTATGCTTTCATCTGACTTTGACAAAGTATATGCGTGTGCATCATACAGCAGGACGAGGATGATGAGTGCCTTCTATAGCGTCTCCTTGGTTCTTTTCGATAGGGCCTTGCCTAATTGTCTCTTAAGGTTCAAGTAACAGCTATTGATGAGTGTTATTCTATGTTGGCTTCACTACCTCGAAGTTATAGTTGTCCACCGTAACTTTCTGGCCGAGACGTCGGTGTTGTGTTTCGGTTCTCGTACATAGACAGCATGTATTCCGTTTTATTTTAGCAGCTTCTGATTCGATGTTAGCGAAGGCACTAGTGACTGCTCGCTTTGTTCTGCCAATGATGTCAATGTCGTCTGCTGGTTACGTAGTTGTACGGATTTGTGAAAAATAGTGCCTGATGTGTTGACATGACAATTTTGTACTATTTTCTCCAGTACCACGTTGAAGGAACTGCATGACACTGCACCACCCTGTCTGAAACCTCTTGTGGTATTGAAGGTCTCGGTAGTGTCTTTTCCGACCTTGATGGGGCAGCCAGCATCGTCCTACACAAGCGAATGAGTTTTACAGGAATACCAAAACTAGACATAGCGCAAAACAGCTCTATTGACACTATCATATGTGGCTTTAAAATCGATAAATAGATGGTGGATATCGATATGAAACTTTTGAATCTTCCCAAAGATCTGACGTAAAGGGAAGATTTGGTCGATTGTCGAGTTTTCAAGCCTAAAACCGCACTGGTAATTCCCCACCAGTTCGTCGACATATGGTGTCAGGAGTTACACAAGATAAAATTGTTTATGCGATGTTCAGGAGACTTATTCCTTTGCAGTTAGCACAGGTCGGGGTATATAGTGCTAAGGTTCCAGTCATCTGGCATGCTTTCGTCGGACCATATTTTACAGATGAGTTGGTGCATGTACCATGCCAAGTCATGGCCTGCAGCCTTAAACAGCTTAACTGCTATACCACCTGAGTCTGTGGTCTTGCACGATTTAAGCCTAGCTATGGCTGCTTCATCTTCGCGGATAGTATTGATTGGTTGTCCTCCAGGTTGAGACTATCAAGTTCCGTCCACAGTATAGATACAATACTATCGTTTTCCCGTTTTTGTCCATACAGACTCCAGTTTGGGCAGCGGAAACTTGGGAACAATAATGCTGGACGCCCAAAAACTTTTACAGGCCGCGGTATCCGAAGAATCTCCAAGGTTGCGCCAAATTCCTTAAGGATTTCTTGCAATAACAACAAACGAAAATTTTGCCTAGATGCGTCGAAGTTCAGAGTATGGAGGATTACCTATATTGTCCAAGAAAAAATAAGGTCTGCTCCTCGGTTAAAAGGCGCGCATATTATAAAAAGCATTGAATTTGCGAGGACACAAGTTGGAATCAGGTACGATTAAAATAACCGTCTGGTTTACAGATTATTTTTTCGGAAGAAAACAAATTTAATTTGAACAGACCAGATGGGTTCCATGGGTATTGGAAGAATTTGTGGAAGGTGGCACGATGGTGGATCTCTAATGGTGTGGGGAGGTTTTACTGCGCTAGAAAAGATATCCTTAACAATCCCATGCATGCGGATGAATATTAAAGAGTACCAGAATGCTTTGTCAGAAAATGTAATCCCATCCTGGGGTTGACTTCGTCTTTCAACAGGATAATGCAGGGATTCACACTAGTCGTAGTACAACATCGTGTTTTTCTACCCACAACATTATAGAGTTCCGGACATGCCAGCGTATTCTTCTGCCTTAAAACCCATCGAAAATCTGTGGAGCATTCTGGTTCTGGAAGTTTGCAAATAAAACTCCCAGTACCAAATGACTGGTGAGCTGAAGAAGAATGACAGGACGTGAGTGTTTGTACAATATGGCACAAAAGTAATGACCCTTCATGAATTGTTTATGATTTTACAAATTTTGCAAACAGATGCAAAACACATGAAGATGAACAATGGAACTCTATATTCCTCAAAAATGTGGAATAAATGTGTCGATTTTTTTTTTTTTTTGTGGAATAATTCATCACTGATAAGAAGACAATGTTGAAGATTTCTCCACTATTCAGCATCGACTGGTCACGCAATTCATAGCCAAGCCCCACACCTTGAAGAGACTGGCTCAACACGAGATTGGGCAAGGGCTAGCAGGCCGAGAACAGATCGTTCGGTGTAGAATATTGGTGCTATGCGCGATGGTGTGGACGAGTGCCTAGAAACATCAACGAGACGACAGGCCACGCAAATTGATCATTTCCATGCGGTCTATGCAGCGTATTTTGATGAACAACTTAAAGATGTTTCCATATAAAACCAGCCCATCCAGAATAAGCCTCAAACATGAAGAGGACGATTTTCTTTAAAATGTATTATGAGTAACGAAGCACAGAAGAAAACCTTCTATAAACCTTTGGGAATGCGACCGCATATTATCCACTGGATGTACAGCGATCATTAGACCCATACTTACCTATGGAGCACTAGTATGGGGAAATGCAAAGAAAAAAGTTGCTATCTTATCAACCTCACTAAAGTACAAAGATTAGCATGTATAGGACTAACAGGAGCACTGAAATCAACACCATAATCAGGGTTAGAAATAATACTTCACCTTCTTCCCTTACAGGTGTACATACTCGTAAAAGGCCTGGCTGGCAAATGCGCAATCCGTCTTAAAGCATCCGGTCTTTGGAAGCAAAATTCCTACGATCACGCATCTATACTTTACAATTGTGGAATTATTGACCCCATGAAAAACTCAGACTATGTTATTCCATATCAGGATTTCAATAAGAACTACTCCACCCTTGTTCCCAAAACACAAGAATGGGGAACCAGCACATTGATGAATGAACAAGACATCCAGATCTACACTGATGGGTCTAAAATGGAAATAGGGACCGGAGCAGGAATATTCTGCGAACCCTTATAGTATCCCACACGTATGTATCTCAGTACCATTATCGATGACATACTTATGAAAATAATAATAATTCACCCAGAGGTAGAAGTTAAATATTTCTGGGTGACTATAATTTTGAAACGCACAGTATATACTCGTAGGTATATACAAAGGTCATCAGACTCGAATCTACTTTATAAAATATACATAATTTTACGAGGATACAAATCTATCCTCAGATACTATCCCCTGAGCAAAATTTAATGATATCGAATGTGTCCATCAAAAAATATGACGCAGTCAAACAAAATATACGAATATCTCTGAAAATTAAAGGATACATGAGTGAACATCTGTGTCCTCACTATATTCGAATTAATTGTATACTCGTATATGCCATGGAATCGAATTACTCTAGCTGAATATTGTCTCTTTAATTGAGTGCCTATATACATAAATTGAGTCCTATTTAGATACAAATACTACAGAATTATATTTCATTGTAAAGCGTGGAGCGTAAATTTCCTCATATTAACAAAAAGGGACTACATTTCGATGGCTATAATGGCGTTAAATGGCCAAACGTGTACATCAATGAAAGCAAACGGTCAGCAAATAATCTGACACATAATTGACAACATGTTCCAATTTACGTGTAAATAGGTACTTGCCAATGATTCACATTAATAGAACCCGGATGTTGGGCACTTTATATATCTGGAAGTTTACTATATTACTCATATCAAAATTAATGCTGATTAAATCTTAAATCTTTATCGATATTATAGATTTCCTGTGCATCCGTTTTTAGTGCTATTAACAACGTCTATCGTAACAAACAGAAGTTATCTTTATTTTTCGATTAGTCGTTCGGTGAAAAACAATACCAAATTATGAGTAGAAGTCGTATACTTCAACTTCTTCCTACAAAAGCGGAAATTTAATCAATATTTGGTAGATTTTATTAAGTGGCCAATTTCCGTTTCCATCTTTTCGAATTGTAAACTCTTTATTGGTGCATTTAACACTGCAAAAAGCATGTATCAAATAGCGAATAAGGCATAAACAAATTTATGCAATGAAAAATAAAGAATATCTAGAAATAGTCGCTCAGTTTAGATATTGGCTTGGTCAACTGATGTGGAAATAGAGGATGTCCCAAAAGTCACACAAGTTTTGATTTTTGCGCCATTTGTATGGTGAAGTGTTGCCAACGAAAAAAAAAAAAAAAGACAGCGTGACAGCTGACAGTTCAGGTTTATTAAAAATGGAGTGCTACAAGAAAGAACAATGCGTTTTCATTGTTGAGCAATATTTTAAAAATAATGAAGGTTTTGCAGCTACAGTTCGCAATTTTCTTACAAAATACGGTCGGAATAGTGATTTAACTTCATCAACTGTGAAGAGATTAATTCAAAAATTCAGGGAGACTGGATCAATTAGTGATCTTAGACACTCTAGATGTCCTTCAACAAGTTGTTCAACACAAAACATCGAAGCAGTTTGTGAAAGTATTATTGAGAGTCCAGGAACTGTGGTCAAGAATTGGACATTTCGAGAAGCTCTCTACAGCGTATTCTCAGGAAAAATTTGCAACTTTATGAATACAAAGTGCAATTGACTCAAGAACTGAAGCCTACTGACCACGTACAGCGAAGAGAATTCATTGAATGGATTATGGAACAACAACAAGTGGATGCTGATCTTTCAAACAAAACCACCTTTAGCGATGGGGCTCATTTTCATCTTGATGGCTTTGTTAATCGTCAAAATTGTCGAATTTGGGGTTCAGAAAATCCACGTGTGATTGTTGAGAAACAAATGCATTCACAACGTGTCACTGTTTGGTGTGGATTTTAGGCTGGAGTCTTGTTGGATTTAAACTTGAATATTGCTATCTTTAGTGGACGGAATTGTTGATCGTCATCGTCCGAGTTGAATGAAGCATTCTGCCTGGCAGCGGCGGAATTTTGGTCATCACCGCTGCTTCACAGTCTGCAGAAGTGATCTTTCCAAATTCTTAGCACTGACTGTGATTCTACTACTTGATTTCCTTCTTCATCTGTACAGTCTTTTGCTTGGACTTTCTAGCCTTGGTAGGCTCTTTTTACCTTCTGGTAAGACTTTTGAACATCGCTCCTACTAAAACACCTCTAACATATTTTTTCTTCTTCTTTTTTAGAATGTCTTTTCCCCTTCGCTTCTGCTTGTACAATAGATATTATTAGCTCCTCTTGTCAGTCTATACAGCGTAGCTTTATAAGCCTCTTGCTTTACTATGTGCTCTTTGCGCTTTAAATTCAAAAGACGAATAGTTTTACCACATACCAATTTAAAAAAAAACCCAACCCAAGCCCGAATACCTATAATCCGGGGCATTTAAGATCACCAAACAATTTGCCTGTAAGTTTCTTACAAGTATTTTCCCCACATCTCCAACCATTTTGAGTAATTGATGTATCTCATTACCTTGTGAGAAAATCATGGGAATTTTGGTTACAAGTACATGAAATGGGGGAAAAGGAAAAAATCACTCTAGCTTATGGGAAAAGTAACGAAAAAGACCTACACACCTTGACATTCATACTTTTGTAAATTTAAAGCATTATTCCTCATATTTAATTGCAGCAAATTTGGTGTTGTATTTTATAGTATGCGGTCGTCATTACTTCAAATTAAGCATGAATTGACAATTCTTTTTTTAGATACTCGTATACTACGCGTAATACCATAAGTGTGTCGCCAACTCAAACAAATTCTTATTATGTAGAAATGAAAATAGGCGGGTTGGTCTAATTGGCACTTGAAAATAACGATTATTTTCTACTTCATTTCACTTCAAAGAAGAAAATTCCACGAATAAGTAATCCCTACTACATGGATTCTAAAAGTTGCTTTGAATTGTAGCGCTGTTACCCAAATACGAATACAAACATAAATAAGCTTTTTTTTCGAAACTGGAATATGTATGATATTACTAATTTCAAAAGCACCTGATCCTGATTGACATACTCGTACGAACGATATGCAAATGAAGGTCATCAAATTCTCCGAAAATTGGTCCCACAGCTACTAAAAGTAATGCCATATTCAAAGTGAATATTCAATCAAAGTTCAAGGAAATAACAATTAATGTACTGTCACACAGAGAATTGGCAATCTTAATCTTATCGGCTTATTTTATGAACAAATGGGTACTAAGAAAATGTACTTCGGTTTTTAATGATTCAATACTGATTAGGTTCGTTGTAGAAAAAAAAGTTGAAATATTCTTGATAATAATAGATACTCCGTATCTATGGGGTGGAGAAGTGTTTACTTTTCATTTGTTGCAAATTAATTTTTTCGGCGTTGACTTTGAACCATTCCATATCGGTTTTATTTCTGAACCATATTTATGTTGTATCCAAAATTTAATAAAACATGAATTTTATAGCAAAATGTCACATATACCTTCTGATCAAAAAGTACCCGGAATTTCCCATTCAAATAAATCGCGCTTAAGATACTGTCAAAAGCTTCTTTTTTTTTAGGTTGGTACATCTAGCGCTCAAATACCTGTTTGAGCGCCATTTGTCGGGAGTTTGTGCGTGATAGCTTCTTAAACAAGTCTGTGTTTGTTGGGTTCTGTGAATTTCGCGCATTTGCTGCAGAAACAGTATCGCATTGATGTCGCTACAAAATGCTTTCTTTGGGCCAAAATGTTATCGATGGCATCATTACCAATGACGAGACATGGATCTTTGAATATGACATGATGACAAGATGGCGCTTTTCAGATGAATAATTGAACCGTTTTCGTTTTATTGAAGAATTCCGGGTACTTTTTGATCAGAAGGTATGTCCCCGTACTACTACTACCACACATATTCTGAAAGCTTGGAAATTGTTTGTAAAGATTGGGCCATCTGCTGGTCGTGCTCTGTCGTGCTCAAAAAAATGACAGATATACAGTATCAAATCTCCGTGACATGAAATGAATTGATTTACACTTAAACAAAGTTGCAAAAATGTTAAAAACTTATTTCCAAAGTGAGTGCTGTATTGTAAGTTTGAAAATAAATTTCGGTAGGTGTAGGCAATTTTGTGAAGAAAGATCGTAGGATTGGCATGCTAATTGATAACGCAAGTTATCCCCGTTCGTCCTTTGCGCTCAGCCGTGAATATTGCTGCTATTGCCGAAAGTGTGCGCCTGAGGAGAATTATGCATAAAGACCTCGAATTACTCCCTTACTGACTCAGGATGACCACCATCTTCGTTATCCCTTACCTGTTTGGGCTTTAGAGCAGTTCGAAATTGACGTCTATTTTGCTAAAAAAAAAAAAAACATTTTTCGGGAGAGATGCATTTTCATCTAAGCGGCTATGTAAACAAGTAAAAATTACATATTTGGGGCTTGGAAAACCCACAAGTACTCGTAGTTGAATAGAAGCGAATGCGTCCTCAGCGTATGACTGTTTGGGGTGGTGTGTGGAATGACGGCATTATTGGCCCATTTTTCTTCGAAGATGAGACGGAGAGCGCAACAGTGGCATGATAACCGATTTTATTTGAAACTGAGGAAATGAACTTGAACGATCTCTGGTTCCAGCATGATTGCACTACGTGCCATACAAGCAGTCCAATAATCGATCTTTTGCGCATTTAGTTCAACAACCGTGTAATCAATCGTTTTGGTGATGTTGCTTGGCCTCCATTTTTTTGTGGTGAACCAGAAACAATTCAGGCACTTAAGCACAATATTGATTGAGCTATTGGTAAAATAGAGCCCCGAACTATTGAAAATACTGCAATATTGCGTTGACAGAATCGGCTACTGCCAAGCCAGTCGCCGTCAAAAAGGAATAAATTTATCTTCGTGCGTGGTTAAAATTAGTTTTCCTTTGTATACAAGTTTCTTGTATGTCCTGGCGACCACAGGGAGAAAGGATTTTGACAGCCCAGTTCCGGACAAGAGTGTGACGCGTCGCGATAATACAGTATTACAGGCCGACGGAACATTCGTCTCAGTATGAAAAGGACAACGTCTATAGCGAACTAGGCGCCACTTACAATGGAGTACCAAACGGAGACACTGTCATAGTGATTAGGGATTTGAATGAGGAGGTAGACAACGACAATGAAGAGCAAAGACATGTTATTGGGAAATACAGCATCGTGACCGAAATGATTGAAAGATTGGTAGATTTCTGTAATGTGAGGCGATTGATTAGCCTTGTGGCACCCAAACTTCGTTAGTCTCCGTTTACATAACCATGGAACACGTGAAAGAAAAGATACAAACAAAAATTAAGAATTGGTCCTGATGATGATAAATTGCGTGAACCATTTGGCTCAACGCCCACTGCTCTCTTCCAAATAACTTTCTCACAAGGAGTCTTCCTCAAATTTGGAAGAGCGCTTACATAATCCCCTTTCTCAAAAAGGGTCCTAAGAATGGAATCTCCATCAAATTTTAATCTCAAATTTCTTGGCTTTCAACTGGGTTTCATTGCGTGGATCACCTACGAAACGTCAATACAAAATCCTCTTTAGATCATCTACATCTGACCCCATTAAAGCCATCTGTCTGCTAATGACGTGGACGGTATCATTAAAGATTATATTTATCCATCTACGCTGATGATGATGAGCCCCGTTGACTCTCGCCCACTTTAAGTTGGCTTGACCAACAAATGTAAAGCTATTACACATTCCCGAAAGCGTCTTCCATCAACCCTTAGATCCCATTTCAACTGCGACAAGACCGTCCCTTCCGTAACTTTATTACTCGATTTGGGTGTTATCTGCGACAGAAAACTAAATTTCTTCTGCTATATTGGCCAATCCTCGAAAAAGTCTAGTCCCCCTATCACAATACCCATTCCCTTCGAATAGAGGCTGTTCAACGCAGGTCCAGCAATTTAGACCGTCTTCCTTGATCTGACAGATATAACTTACCCCCCTACGAGGATAATTTGAAATTGATCAACGTACAACCACTTGAGAAACGTCGAGAAGTTGCCGACATACTCTTTGTAAAGGGTCTTTCATTAAGCGCTTCATATCTTTAAATTTAAATAAAATAAAGTGTGTGCGAGATATCATCGAAATTTTATATTCGTTTGAAAGGCCTATTAATGCCATTATGTATGGAATATAACATCGGTCAAATGTCCGCCGCGGCTTCTCTGGGTGGCGCGCATCTGAAATGTTCAATTTTCCATGACTCTGGCGCATAAATCAGGCTGAAGTCTAACGGGGTCAAATCGCACGATCTCAGTTGCCAGTTCACATCATCTCCACGTGAGATGACCATGCCCTCGAATCGCTCGTGCAGAATTTCCAATGTGGCGTGAGCTGTTTGGCATGTAGCACCGTGCTGTTGAAACCACATGTCGTTGGTGTCCATATGATCCAATTCAAGCCAAAAGAAGGTAATCATCGACCTATAGCGCTCGCCGTTGACGGTGATGGCCTGGCCAACGTCGTTCTTAAAGAAATATAGACCAATGATGTCGCCAGCCCAAAATCCACACCAAACGGTGACTTTTTCGGGATGCATTGGACGCTCTTGGATCTCATGTGGATTAGTATATTCCCAAAGTCGACAGTTTTGTTTGTTGACGTACCCATTCATCCAGAAATGGACCTCATCGCTGAAAATGATTTTTCGATGAAAATTAGGGTCAGTTTCCAACTGCTCCAGAGCCCATTCAGCGAACACACGTCGTTGTCTATGGTCGTTTACCTTCAGCTCCTGGGTCAATTAAATTTTGTACGGGAAGGTCGCTTATGGCGACCGTTGTTGACCGCTATATCCATCCATGGTGATTTGGCAAAACAGACTGAATAAATGACAGCCAAATTGACAGATGTAGATTCAACAATATGGTCGCTATTAACTCTCGAAGTTCAGAAGTCCCTATTGGAAGACCCTGTATATCAGCTGTTACCAGGAAACATCGACTGCCCTGCTCTGCTCCAAATGAACTCCCTTAACAGTAACCCACGCCTTCTGTAGAGAACTTCTCGAAAACTTCAATTCTTGACCACGACAACAACACTCTTACGAACTACTTCGGTGTTTTGTATTGAACGACTTGTTGAAGGACGGCCAGAGTGTATAAGATCACTAATTGATCCAGTCGTCCTGAATTTTTCAATTAATCTCTTAACAGTTGATGAAGTTAAATCACTATTACGACCATATTTTGTAAGAAAATTGCGAACTGTAGCTGCTAAACCTTCATTATTTTTAAAATATTGCTCAACAATGAAAACGCGTTGTTCTTTCGTGTAGCACTCCATTTTTACCGCACAAATGGCGCAAAATTCAAATCTTGCTTGAATTTTGGGACAGCCTTTAACAGCAAAAAGTTGTTAACAAGGAAAATTGATGACATATCAATAGAACAAGAAAGTAGAAAAAAGCGAAATGATTTAATTTACCCAGGAAATACTTATCAGGATATCACACGGTTTGGCAGGATTTAATATATTTTTTTTTGTTTAGAATGGTCGAAGGAAATTGATGGCTTTTGCCTTGTTAAAGCTAATAAGGCAACAATTTCAACAACAAGTCCAGCAAAGAGAATCATTATTCAAATTGTCAAGACAAATTCCAAGAAGGATAGTTGTTCCATTTCCTTAATTACGAGTATAAGAATTTAATTTCTTGGGAATACCGTACGGGTAATTTGTGTCACCATCCCTAGTTAACAAAATTAAATTTGTGTAGATACTCGTAATCTATTACGGCTTTCGGTCTATTCATCATTTTAATTACTTCCATGGGTGTCCTTGGAAGAAATTACCCAATTATGATACTGTTTCATTAAGTGGGCTTTAAGTTGATGTGCGGAGTTTATGTGGTTTAAGATTGGAAAACAATGGGATACAATCCCGAATCGATGAGACATAATTTAATCAATAACATGCGGGAAATGCTCGAATTCTAAATACACGTAGCTTCAAGTAGATTGTTTTATTCAGAATCAATAAAAAGATCTGTTTCTCAACTGGATACTGTGATCCATTGTGTTCACGATTTTTGTACACGTTTTAGCACAATTTCCGATTCTTTGAACTTAAAATTAACGAAAATATGCCAAATTAACAATTTCCCTTCTTGTACGAACTAACACGATGGATTTACTTCTTAGCACGAACAAAATGTTCAAAGGTCCCAAAAGTAGTAGAAAGGTGGGCCATACCTTAACTAAATTGTCTTTGTAACAGCCTTTGTTTTGGAAATTGAAAATCTGGCTACGTAGAGTTCTACACCATAGTTCATGCTGTAGGTTAAGTTAGGTAAGAGTGTCTGTCTTTACTATAGAGTACAGGCTCGCTTACACCAAAGTAGATGCATTGTGATACCACTAGATCAATGCCTGTTCAACCTTCATTGCGGGCTAAAAAGACCAGGTGAAGCTTCTTATAAAGCGAAGGATGCTACTGATGTCCGTATCCGCCAGATCGCTAAGATCATCGAAGAAAGAAACTCCCACGTCGAACAATTCCCTGTTGAACAGAGCTAAACTGAAACCAAAAAAGTGGGGATTGGTTCTTCCTCCAGCTTCTGCAAAAATTATTCAAAAACAGACCTTGCAATTTAGCGTGTGAACCTATAAGACGATGTGCGATCATTTAAGATTACTAGTCCATTGAAGCTTTTCTGACTCAGCTTAAGCCAGATCTGTTTGGATACCACACCTGTTTGGATACAGAGCTCGTCAGCCTTGCAATTTTCGGTTGGAAGGTGGGAATCTTTTAAAGACGAAACTAAGCCAGTACTCAGTAACAGTGTAGGATTTCCACCCACTAAATCCACCTCCTCTCCTACCTCTGGTCCTCGCGGCACTGCTGTTAAGCATTTCATCGCGAGGGGGGACTTCAGCCTTAGGTACTCGACTCATTCGTGTTATCAGTCTGCTGTGCTGTGTTTTGTTGTCACTTCTATCTTCGCTGCTCCTTCATAATGATTGCCACAGTGTCGCTAACTACTTCTCAAGACTCTTCCTTGTTCATCATTTGTCTGGTGATGTTGTCTGGGGTTATATCCTCACCCAGCTTGTTCACCAGCAAGTGCCGTTCTCGGCATGATGTGTTCCGCATCCTCGACTGCTTCCGTGCACGTTGGGCAATAAGGATTGTCCTCGTGTCCAAACCTGTGGAGGCATGCTCTAAAGCACCCATGGCCAGTAAGCATCTGAGTCAGGTAGAAATTCAGCTAACCATGGTTTCTATTGATCCAAGTGTCTATATTAGGGATCAATCTCTGCGTCCGTCTGCGTTTATCAGAGTGATGCCAACTCTCCTGCTATTCTTCCAGACTTGGCCTTGGTAGTACCTCCGTGTCACATCAACTCATCGCTGTTGATGCCGTTGTCCTGCTGGCAAGGTATATCTATGGGTATCACGCCTCCGTCTCCTTTCTGTACGACTTCGTCTTCATGTCACCAGCCGAATTTGGGAGCCGTATAACATATATATATATATAAGAGCAATCTCTTCTTGTGTTTTGGTTCGCATGATCCTTACCAGGGCAGGCGTTGCCTTTGCTGCCTTCTCAGCTGTATGCAGATGTTGTTTAAAAGTTAGCCTTGCATCTATAGTAATGCCAAGGTACTTCAATTCTCGTTTGGAAACTTCAACGTGATCGCCCATGGTTACTCTCATAGTTTCTATGACTCGCCTGGTGTTAATAAGTGCAACTACTGTCTTTCTACTGCAAGTTGTATCCCCATGCATACTAATCACTTCTGGACCATCTCGATAGGTTCATTGCAGTCATGCTCCAACCCCTCAAGGAGTTTGGTCACTACAGCGATTGCTGTGTCGTCGGCGAAGCCAATTATTTGCGAAGATCTCTGCATTCTAAGTCAAAGGACGTTATCATACATTTGATTCCACAATACTGGACCTAGTACGGAGGCTTGGAGAAGACCGACTGTGATGCAATTTCCTGGTATATCCTTGTGGCCAGACTCCAAGCATAGGTGAATTTTGAATTGCTCAGTCATCTCCACGAGAAACGAACGGCAATCAGGAACGACCTTAGAAGGGCTTTATTGCCGCTTTTCGTGAAAATGCAAATATCCTTAAGAGATATTACATGACATCGCATGTTGTAGTAGCTATTATACTATTAGGGTGTTTATCGGAGACAGCAATAGCAACATCATCTCCATTGGCGATCACTTTGCATCCTGTCCTTTCCAGTTTATACTGTGAGCGTGGAAAGTTTTATCAAACATGTAATGGGAGGACGCGTTTAGCGATGGTTAAAGGCAAGAAGTAACTACCTGTCACTTTGGATGACAGATGGATTTGACAGATGTCATATAGCAGGGATGTGAAATCCCAACCTAAAAATCAATAACCCTTTATAGAGAAGTAACACCGATAGACCCCTAAAAATATGTATGTACATATATTTGCTATCAGCAAAAAAAGTTTTGTCTATCTAGCCAAGTCCGTCCTTCTGTCCGTCCGTATATTACCAGTTTGTGGGCCTTAAGCCTTGATCTAGGAACATGAAATTTCTTATAAAAGCATTTTAGTATTCCAAGCAGTACAAGTGTACAAAATATTTAAATCCGCCCACTGACTCGCCCACTTTTCAAAAAATATACTATAGTTTTTCTTAAGATGTTCGGTAGAAGCGGACAAATTTTGTCTAAACGGAATATATAGATGCTTCTGTTCTCTGCATTCTGTACAAACATTGTATGTAGCTAGACCAACATTTTGAGGGCATATATACTACCTTTCGCTTAAATATCCTCTGTATAGAAAAATATCACTGCATCTGTTTCCTCATCATCCAAAACGCCACGCCCACTTTATTAGGGGTCAGTCAGGAGATGGGGGATGGTCCAGATGGATTGTAGATTTTCTGTTTGTTTAGAACACACATAAAAACCACCCACTAATTTTGAAGTATGTATGGTGAGTATAAGGTTATGATGAGCATATTTGAGCATTCACTACTAAAAATCTAAAAGCCGGCCTAAATAGTCTTGTGACTTGTTTCAGTAGAATTTAATCCATCACCGACAGAAGTTCGTTGAACTCATTTAATTGGGCATCCTTTTTTATCCGTGCTTCATTTGAAAAAAAAAATAAATATTTAACGCATTCGCTACAATGAGAATCCTTGCTGAAACGCGGAATTTATTTCGTCCTTCCAAAAGAAATTTACAAAGTTCGGCATCAAAACCATTATCTTCTCTGTCGAATCTCTAATGAGACGCACGACAGGGCAAATTGCTGGGAGCGTGAATCGCACGTTTGTTGTCCCGCAGTGATTTAACCCGTATGACATTCCCGATTTACTTAAATTCTGAAACGAATGACGCTGGTGCTTGCGTGTGTGATGAATAATTAAATAGAAAACCACATACTCGTATTGATTCCTTTCTAGTGATGGTTCAGCACTTCAATAGCATCCCTCATTCAATTGGTGACAATGGGTAAACCAACAATTCTCATGAATGGGTTCAGGAAGCAAACTAACCTCATTTCTATGAAACAATCAACCGAAGATTTCGTTTTGTTTGCGAAACAAGGCGAAAACGGCCCCAGATGCCTGTTGATTTTGTTTTTGAATAGATGGCTTCTGTAAATTATTCTTCTGGGAATGTGGCAGGAGAAATTTTTATATAGAGATGTTCGCGTGGTTGCCAGGATGACAAAGGTTCAAAGTAATACAAATATCTTAGTGCTTAATGTCAATAAATACCATTCAATTATCTACTCCACCTCCTAGGGTCTACTTCATTCGTAAAGAGCCTGTATCCTCAGTTACATCAGCATGCAATTTGGGTGTCGTCTCCGATAGTGAACTTAACTTTCTATCACACATCGACAATGTCATGAGTAGAGCTAACTCAGCACTTGACTTTGTGAAACGCTAGTCAAAAGAAATCTCTGATCCCTCTATCTCAACTTCGCTTGAGTATGCCAGCCACGTATGGTCGCCCCATCATGCTGACCATACCATAAAAATCGAAGCTGTGCAGCACAGGTTCTTTGGCTTTACCTTACGCGTCTGTCTTGGGCTGATAATCTTAACCTGCCACCCTATGTGGATCGTCCTAGACTGATTAATCTCTAGTCACTGGAAGAACGACGTGATATTGCCGACATACTTCCATTGTTGTCATATGAGTCACAATATCCTTCTGGACAGTATGACTTGGAATTGTAGACTATGTCAGTTATTTTGATAAAGTTGTGAAGTATAGTACACGCAAGCATGATTTTATCTGCATTTTCCGGATGAAATTCAATGCATTTGTTTAAAATTCGCCAACGAGCAATCAATGCTTTTGAAAGTCGGAAACTGAAAACTTCTTAAGGCGTATCCAAAAGAATGCCGGGATAGTGTCAGAAGGAAGCAATTTCACATCGTTCAAAAAAAATAGTTTGCCAAAGTCAGAGCCACTATATGCTCCTACATCGACAGAAGTGAATGTGTAGTTGGCGTCACATTTTCCAAGTAGGACAATGCTGAAGTACCCCTTGTAATTTATATATTTTGAACCAGAGTTCGGCGGACACTTGATCTCGACGTGTTTCCCATCAATGCTTCCAACATAGTGAGGCATATTGCTTATGGTAGTGTGAGATTTTTACTCACTAAAAAACACCTTCCTCTAAGGTTAATACTACAACTAAGCCGACCCTTATCCAGTTTTTTGAACACGATCTTTGTGTTTACGAGCAAATTTTGTTATCTCTTCGATGACGCTGGCAATTACCAGATCCCGATGAATATCTTTGTTACGTGCGTACCACGGTGCTCTAACGATCGTTCTAAGAACTTTATTTTGTAGGATGTTTCATTTGCTTTTCCTGGTACAAACCCATAGTTGTAAACCATAGGTCCACACAGGTTCAACTTCGAATGTTTTCCAAGTAACCAGTACATTTGTCTGTACGAGTATTTGTTTTCGAGCTCGTCGCGTTTCTATTTTACGTGCGATTTCCATTTAAGCTTAACATTCGTAGACATTTTGCTTCGTTCGCGTACGGTATTTGAGCGGTGTTTAAATATACGAGTAATCTATTTAAAGTTTTTGTAGGTAAAGTTGATATGAGTAGATTTGCTTTCGTTGAGCACAATACGCCAATAATTCGTCCAAGCGTGGATTTTATTAATAGCATGTTGCAGCTTTTCAGTTGTTGCTTTAATTGTATCGCCCGTTGTCAATATCGCCGTATCGTCCGCAAACGTGGCAGCGGCGCAGTTACTTTCCTGCGAGATATCACGGGTGAAGAGTACATATAGAAGTGGGCCAAGGACACTTCCTTGTGGGGCTCCGGCCGCAATCTCCCTGAAGTCAAAGTAATCATTTCCATGCTTAACACAAAAAAGGCTTTCGGTGAGGTACGATTGAAAGACTAGAAAGAGTTGCCGTGGTAGTACTCGTAGTAGTTGCAATTTATACTCCAAGAATTCGTGCCAAACCTTATCGACAGCTTGTGAGACGTCAAGAAATACACCACACCAAATCTTTTTTTCTTCGAGAGTTTTCTCAATCACGTCAGTTAGAATGTTTGATTCTAAATCCAAACTGATGGTAAGGATTACGGGTTGTAGTCGTTTAGAAAGTAGTTTTTCGAATATTTTAGAGATAACCGGCAATAGGGAAATAGGCCGATATAATCTCTTCTCATTCAGAGGTTTGCCTGGTTTCGGGACCATTATAATCTTGGTGACTTTCCATTGTCTCGGCACGTAGAGCTATCTGAACGTAGAGCGTTAATCAAATATAGCAGTTTGATAAGAGCTTTATTCGGCAATTCATCGACCACCTGCGCCGTTATCAAGTCGTAACCCGGTGCTTTTTTCGTCTTTAGATTTTTAATCACTTCCCTCAGTTCAATCAGTGCAACTTTTTTTTACTTTAATGTTGTCAGATGTCGTGACTGGGGAGTCGAGCGTTATCAAAGGGCCGTCGAATGGCTTAAACGTTTCTTCTAAGTGCAAAGCAAAAATTTCTGCCTTTTCTTTGTCGCTCTTGGCCCAATTTCTATCGTTTTTGCGAATTGATAGCGCTTGGATTTGAGGTTTCCAGATGCCTTTTAGCGCTTTCCAAAGTGAATAATTTGATTCTCTTCCAGTGGAGAGATTCTCAAGGTAGGTCGCTATTTTATTCCTTCTAAATTTCCGAATACTATCTCTAAGGCGAGGCGATTGCATAGTCGGTTAACGACCTTTTTATGCTGCGGTGAGCGAGTGATTTGCCATTTTCCCCACTAGTTCAATTATTTCTTTGGGATACTTTTCGGTGCGGTTAATCTTATAGCTTCTAGAAGGAGTGTTTACCCATACCGCTCTTTGGATTGCTTCCACGAAACGATCAACTTCGTCCTCCAGTTCACAAAGTGTTTTAAGTGATACATTTAGGGCGATATTTGTTTCGCAATCATTTCTAAAGCCCTTCCAGTTTGTTCTATTCTTCTTTCTTGATCAACGCTTCACCAAATAATGATATTACCGGAGATTGGTCAGAAGAGAGATCAAAACTTTCTTCGACTGTAATAAACTTCTCGTAAATGCCTTTTGAAACAAAAAATCTGAGTCAGTTGACCAATAGGTGGGTTTTCCTGTAAAAACAATAACCGAATTCATTTGCCACTTCGTAGAGAATTTTTCCTTTAGATGATGTACATCTTGAACCCCAAAAGGTGTGCTTCGCGATTAAACCTCCACTAATAAGAAAATTTGAAACAAGGGCATTGAAGACCCGAAAGTAGACGTCTTTTTCGAGCGACGCTATATTGTAGCTCAAGTGTTTATTTTGAACCCTTACCACGCACAACTGAAGTTTTTCCAGCTCTATGTTTATATCGACCGAGTGTTCGATGTTAGTTTTAATGAATAAGGACGAACCGCCCCGCGCTCTATCAGAAGGATTATAGGCGTGATAACCAGCGTAGCCTCTGATCTTTATTTGCGATTCCCTTATTAGATGGGTTTCATTCAATGTCAACAATGCTGTGCACTTTTGACTTCACGAGTAATAGCAGCAGAAACACACTCCGAAATGCCCCACTCCACTATGATCTTTTTCACTACGTTTAGTTTAGTTTAGTTATAGAACTATTTAGTTTTTAGTACTTCAATGCTTGTATTAGGCTTAAATGAATAAATAAAGTCCCGATCATATACGGTACTTTGCAAACCAAACAGTGACAACTATGAGTTAAGAAACATACTCATTCAGCGCATAAGGCGTTTACTTAATGTAGAGCAGATGACCATCAAGACTCCGGTCCAGACAAGGACTGCCCAGAAGTGGTAGGCTTTATCTTCGATGGCGAGGTTTTTAACCCTTTGACGACCAAGAGACACATGCGTCCCGAAAAGTTTTTTTGCTCACTTTTTCAAACTGTTGAGTTTTTTTTTATTTTTCTTTTAAATATTTGTTTGTGAACTAAGTAAAGTCACCTGACAAAGTGAAAGAAAGCTCTGAGAAGTACGTGAAGTACGCGCCATTTTGTTGGGATTTAGAGTTCAATAATTTTAAGTTTTACCGTGAATTTGATAACTCTGACGAGCTTTGCTTGACGTCAGGTAAGTAATTGATGTTTTCGTTGGATTTCGCATTAACATTTTAAAGGCACACTTCGGAAAAAATCTTGAAAAACCTAATGGGACACTGGCGTCCCTATGGGCTGCAAGTGAAATATTTTACCGAAAATGTGTTATTGCTTTTAAGGGCAATTTTACACATTTTATCATTTTAATATTTTTCTTTTGGTTGGTTAGATATGGCCAGAAAAGGATGTCGACAATTTCAGTTAAAGGATGATGAAATTTTGCAGATTTTAGTAGATGCACTACACTGGGGGTGGCCGTGGTGTAGTGGTAACATCATCGCTTGTCACGCTACAGATTCACGGTTCGAATCCTGATGTCAATAATCATCTATTTATTTCGCATGAAATAAATAAAAAGTCGATCAATTGCATAGGCATAACACTGGCAGTAGGGCTGTCATATGACTAAAATGCAACTTGATCGTGATGATGACATCAGGAGGACGGAAAAAAATACTGTGAATCATGAGCAACGACAAAAGCAAAAACCAACAAGCTCCCCAGTTATCTGGACAGCCACCCTTGGAGTTCACTGAAACTTAATACCAGCTGAGTTTCAAACCAACTACACCAATCTGTCTTTCTTTCTGTCCCCTTTCCTTAAAACGCCCGTGTCCTAAAATTAGTACTAGGGTATTCATAACCCCTTTCACACGTGTAAATTATAAAAAAAAAATAAAAAAAAAAAACTGGATGAGGAAGACCAAATATTTATAGCTCAAGATGTTGACGGCGGAGCTACGTTTATTGAAATTGAAGATCCAGTACCGGATTTGTCGGGGTCATCAACATCAATGTCAGTCACAACTGAAATTCTCTCAGCGGCCGCAGAAGTTCCATCAACAGTCGCAGAAGAAGTCCCAAAAGTAAGTCAGCCATCATTCAAGTGGAAACAAAATACTTATGCACCGAACATTTTCCGGGGCGTTGATTATAATTGCGGACAAGTGTAAATTTGTCAGGAAAGAGAAGCGTTTTCGTTGACCCCAATGGATATATTCACTCAAACTTCGAAAACCTAATTGAAAGAATTAAGTGCGAATCGGTAAGGTACGCTGTGTAAAATGGCACACAATTGACCACTGATGAAATGAAAGTCTTTCTTGGCATGAACTTTGTGATGGGCTATCACTGTTTGCCATCATTGCGTGATTACTGGTCAACTGAAATTGATTTATTGCAAATGTGATGCCATGTGATGCCACGAAATAGGTTTGAATTCATTCGTAAGAATTTGCACTTTTGCGACAACGAAGATCAACCAAAGAGCAGTGACGCCAACCTTGATAGAGCATATAAAATCAGACCTATTATGGACCATCTCAACTACGCTTTTCAAAGAGCTCTAAATAGCACAAAATCTATTGATGAACACATGATAAAATTCAAAGGGCATCATATCATGAAACAGTATATATGAAATAAATCTATAAGATGGGGATTTAAGATGCGGTGCAGAGCAGATGCAGAAACAGGATATCTATTTGAATTCGATTTGTAAACAGGTGAAAAGATATTAGGGACCGAGTGCGGTTTGGACGAATTGGTAGTGCTACAACTCAGTGGCGTAGCGTGGGTTGGGGCCGCCCAGGGCAGACCCAATTTATGCCGCCCCTAGTAATTTTTTCACACACTAAAAAAAAAAAAAACCTTTGTCTACGGTTTTAACCTGTTGTAACTGCACATATGTATGTCAATAAACTTGGTAAAATTTCTCTTCAAAATTTTGTCAACTGGTGTTCTACTACTTTCTAGCAAGTGAAGCAAAAATGAAGCCGCAAATTTTAAATTTTCCCATTTTCCGATTTCCCAATCTCTAAGCCTCTTGGTAGGGCTACCCTTGGCAGTAAGGTTATAACTGAAAGATGAACCTGAAGGATAAACCCATGAAACCAGGATGCATATTGTGCGACACACTGGTCAGCATCTGAACCCCGAGAAGGGCGGCTGAATTTAAACTGTAAATCCCCTTCCGGATAGGGGACTAGAATATACCTGAGGTAAGGCATGCCTGTCATAGAAGGCGACTTAAATCCAAAAAGGTTTAAACTTTTCACAAAAATTAAAAAAAAGGATGCAATGAACAAAACAGAAGAAATTAATACCCCAAGTGGTACGCCGGGTAAACTGGTAAATCCACCCTCTTCGGAGGTCGGTTCCATGGATTCTGGGGGGAAACATTTATTGCTAAAAGATGACCCTTTCATAAAGAGTCGTAGAATGGTAAAAACACCACCATCCCAACCAACAAAAGATGATTCAACATGCTGTTAATAAAGTCCACGCTTGGACGATTTCTTGGCGTATTATGCTAAACGAAAGCAAATCTACCCACGTAAACTTTACCTACAAAAAAGTGGATAGATTACCTGTATATTTAAACTCGGCTCAAATACCATACGCGAACGAAGCAAAATATCTAGGAATGACTCTAGATGTTAAGCTTAAATGGAAATCGCACGTAAAAAAGAAACGCGACGAGCTCGAAAACAAATACCGACAAATGTACTGGCTACTCGGAAAATATTCGAAGCTGAGCCTATATAACAAACTGCTTATCTACAAGCAAGTGCTAAAGCCAGTGTGGACGTATGGTCTACAACTAGGGGGTTGTACCAGGAAAAGCAATAGAAAGATCCTACAAACTTTTGAAAATAAAGTTCTTAGAACGATCGTTAGCGCACCGTGGTACGTACGTAACGAAGATATTCATCGGGACCTGGGAATTCCCAGCGTCGTCGAAGAGGTAACAAAATTTGCTCGTAAACACAAAGATCGTGTTCACGGCCATTGTAACCGTACCGTCATTCAACTACTTGACGCGAACAATTCAATTCGTCGTCTGCAAAGGACAAAACCTTTTGACCTCGCGTCATAGTATATGTTTGTCGTGAAAACCTCAGGAACTTTCCTTCGAATTTAACCTGTCTAAAGCGCTACATTCTTTTTAAATTACATACGAACATCTTTTTTTCCAAAAATCACGAGTCTCGTAATCGAAAATAAAACTGCTGGATAAGCGTCGGCTTATTTTTAGTATTAATCTTGAAGAGTGGTGTTTTTAGTGAGTAAAAATCTCACACTACCATAAGCACGCGCGGTCGGGCGTTATGGTGTATTTAGAAGATTTTCACCCTCTCGGCAAAAAAAAAATAAAAAATTACAAGAAACTTTTTTATTTATTTGCAGAAAACTTCTTTAAAATTTTATTTTCCTACTTTTCATCAGGGCAAAATCTCTTATTATTCTTTCAGCATCGATGGTCTCTGTGATTTCCTGCTCTATAGCCATGATACCCAGATTAGATAGCCTTAGAGCGCTCATTGTGGACCTTAAATAATTTTTAATAAGCTTCAATTTTGAAAAACTCCTCTCACAGCCGGCATTACTTATTGCAATTGTGAGAAAAAGACGAAGCATTATTGTTATGTTAGGCAGACTAACTTCCAGTCTAAACTGTAATATATATTTTAATAGTTTGAGTTGTTATGCCTGTAGAAGATATAATTGCTCTTAACCGTACGCGTTCGATCTCAAATTCATCCTTATCAATGTCATCCTCATGAGGTACAACATCTGAATTGCTTTCATAGTTATTATCTTCTAGCGAGAAAAGAGATGTTGCGTACTGTGTTATAATTTGTGTGTGCGGTACAGGGTTGTCATTTCTGATAAAATGTAGTTGCATACTAGGGAGCAGCGTTCATTGGATATTGTTGTTAAGCAACACAAGGAATGTCTGATTACTTACTGTGAAGCAGTGTTAATGCTGGTAAACTTTGTAAATAAATTCGTTGGACTGAAAAAAGAATCCGTTTTGTAAATTTTATATATTTAAAAAAAAAAAATTTAACCGCTTCAAATTGCCGCCCCGGGACCTTGCCGTCCGGGGCCTGTGCACCCCTTGCCCTGTCCCCGGCAGATATTACTTATTATTTACGGACTATAGCTCGAACTTTGAAAGGGTCTTACTCCTCGAGGCTTAGGTCAAAACTTGGCTAGTGAAATACGTCTACTTTTCAAACGTCCCCTGCCTGTTCATCATATGGAAAAGGTTGATGTGCAAAAAAGATGTATGCAATGCGCTAAAAACAAAAAAGAAAGCCGAACTAATAATACTTGTTCTACATGTAATGTTCACCTTTGTTATACTAACGAAAGGATCTGCTTCTGTACTGTATCATTTTGGCTTTCAAATAAAAATTAAATATATAAATAAGGAAGGCTAAAATTTAAAAAAAAAAAATTATAAGTGTTTTGATACCCTTAACGCCCATAGGGGGACACATGTGTCCCATGCATTTCTAAAGAACCTAAGTAATAATTTATTTGTTTTTTAATATTTCTTTTGTTAAATTGAAGCTCAATAAAGTTATTTTCATTTCAAAAAACTTTTTGTTTTCTTTTGGTTTCATTATGGTCCTGAAAGGGTTAACTACTCGGAGTACGCAGTTAGTTAACAAAAGTAAGTAACTTAAGGAGCAAGCTTGCAAAAAATTGGGCAATTCAATTTAAGAATCACATTTAGTTTGGAAGGATTGGAAATATGGATATAATGTTATTCCAATAAGACAGAATCGATATTGAGGTGTAGAGATACATATTTACAATGGCACTAAACCTAAATTGTTGGTCCTTGTGATCTTTTTCATTATATTTCAATTTAGATGCTTAACAATTCCTGGTATATACTCGTAAATAAAGGGTGGTTAAGTTTTAAGGGCCGATGTTGATTTTGAATAAAACACAAATTATTTAGGAAATTACTGTCATTTCTTTTTATTATGATAATATTGGTATGGTTCAATTATGTATGGAACAAAATATCGGCCAAATGGCTGCCGCGACCTCGGCGGCACACCTCCATCCGATGGTCCAAATTTTCGATGACGCTGAGGCATAATTGAGGTTCTATGCCGTTAATGTGCCGAATAATCTCATCCTTTAGCTCTTGAATTATTGCTGGCTTATCGACGTACACCTTTTCTTTCAAATAACCCCAAAGAAAGAAGTCCAACGGTGTCAAATCACATGATCTTGGCGGCCAATTGACATCGCCACCACGTGAGATAACACGGTCATTGAATTTGTCGCGCAAAAGAGCCATTGTTTCGTTAGCTGTGTGGCAAGTGGCACCATCCTGTTGAAACCACATATCGTCCACATCCATATCTTCCAATTCGGGCCATAAAAAGTTCGTTATCATCTCACGATAGCGAACACCATTCACAGTAACTGCCTGACCGGCCTCATTTTGGAAAAAATACGGCCCGATGATGCCGCCAGCTCATAAACCGCACCAAACAGTCACTCTTTGTGGGTGCATTGGTTTTTCGACAATCACTCTTGGATTATCATTCGCCCAAATGCGACAATTCTGCTTATTGACGAATCCACTGAGGTGAAAATGTGCCTCATCACTGAAGATGATTTTCTTCGAAAATTTATCATCCACTGTTGCCATTTCTTGCCACCATTGTGACCATTGACGACGCTTGAAATGGTCAAGAGGCTTTAGTTCTTGAGTCAATTGCACCTTGTAAGCGCGTAAATGCAAGTCTTTATGCATAATGTTCATTAACGACGAGCGTGAGAGGTGCAATTGTTGGGCACGACGACGAGTTGAGGTGGACGGCTCTTCAGCCACACTATCGCGAACAGCAGCAATATTTTCTGCAGTACGAGCTGTACGAACATGCACTGGTGTTTTCACATCTCCTACAGACCCGGTTTGCACAAATTTTTGCACGATTTTTCCGATTGTACGCACATTTGGACGATTAAATTGACCGAAAGAATCACGAAATGCACGATATGCATTTTGATTTGAACGCCCATTTTCATAATAAGCCTGAATAACTTTAACGCGTTGCTCGATTGTTTATCTTTCCATGGTTCAAATTGAGTTAGTCTGAAATTGAGAAATGTCAAATGAAATGCAGAAAAAAGCTTGACGTTTAGGTGTGGTTCATATTCAACATCGGCCCTTAAAACTTAACCACCCTTTATAAGAACTCGTACAGTGAATATTTCAATTACAATTAGGTTACAAGTACTGTATTAATTTTTTAGCACTGCAGTCATGACGCGAATACCACACATATTTCCTGACTAGACTTTAACCATATCTATACGTACAGTAAATTTACTTATGCTAGTCTTGTATGCAAAATTATGCTCTGATCTGAAATGAATAAGCAATTCAAACATCCAAGAATAAGCCCCACAGAAATATTTTCCACGAAACCTCACCAAACGTGTGTTATTATTTTCATTTAATTTATTAAAGTATCTAAGCAACGTTATTGAAAACAGATGGCTTCCGATTTCACTGTGATGGCATTAGGCAGCTCAAGCGAAGCACGTCACCTTGTCAATTTTCCATGCAAGTGGAAAACATTTCCAATTAGTGAGGAAAATCTCAAATATATTGACAACCTTTTTTCCGTTCCTGAATGTCCTTATGGAGTTCGTAATTCATATTCTTTTAAAAACAAACTGGCTTAACTTGATGGTTGATTAACCCCTAGGTACCATTCAATCGTTGAGGAGATTCGTTTAAGTAAAAATGGAAATATAATTATTATTCGTTTATGGAAATTCGTAGTCTCAGCAGAGGTTAACTACAGATTGAAAATTAATTATATAATCCGTCTAATGAAAGAGAAATTAGCTTTAAAACGCTCATTGTTAAACGTTTTCTTAGTTATTATAGCTTCTCGTATTTAAAATGTGCTTTCTATTAGTCCTAACTTCATACTACCACACTAAAGTATAAACGTACCTTCATATTGTAATGACATCATTTTTTTTGTCGGGGTAGGAAAAACTCTACTGTAGCACTCACATTCGATATCGGTCCATTGTACTACCAGGAAGCAACCCTCTGTTGATGAAACTTCTTCGTCTTTCGTAGAAAGGTGAGTAAGAGCTTCAGTCATGAGGAGCTAACTTAGCCCCAAAGATTTACCACCTGACACGAGCAAAGGCAGAACAATCGCAGATTGGTGTCACTTAAGACTAGCACATTAAGATGCTTGGCAAAAGTGAAACGTTAGAACGCCAGTAAGTTGTCTTCAGTCAGGGTCAGCAGGAATGCCGCGGATTTTTTACAGACATTCAGAAGCATTCGTTTAGTACCCACGATTATGTTAATAGGAAACCCAACCGTCAATGGAAGCCCTGACTGAGAACGTAGGAAAACTCAACCGAGGTTCAGCTCCTGAGAAGTCCTCCTCCGAACCTCCGATCTGGGACTCAACAAGACTCATAGAGTTCAGCCTTACGACCGAATTTAAAAAGTCCTTGCATTCTCGGACTATTTTGGAAGTGGTTAAAGGACTGAGCAAGGGCTTAAGCGCAGCCTGTCTGTCGCTACATATGCAGATACTCCGTCTCCTCCGTAGTCCATAGTGAATAGGATTGTATAAGTCTCCGCTTGAAAGACAAACGCATGTTTAGAAGTGAAGTCTAATATTGTCATCCTCCACGCAGACTCCAGCACCAGACTCTTGATTGGTTTTGGAGCAATCCATGAAAATTCGACTGCAATTCCTTCATGGCTTAGATTCGATTAGATAGAAAGTCGACTTTAGATTTACAAAGCAGTTGGAGTTCTAGTGTCATTGCATCAGCCGGCGGTCGAAAGATAAATGACGCGCAAGGTCTTCGAAGCACCATTGCGGATTATACCAAAAGGCACCTCATTTAAGACAAAGATATCTTTTATTTTGCTGCCGATGATATACATAAATATCTAGATGAGGCAGGTACAACAATGCACCTAGAGTATAGTCAGGTTTACTAGAGAAGGCCCCTGTGCAACCGAGGCAAACTGTTCTTTGGAGTTTAGTGAGAGAAGTAGTGACATAGTTTCACAAAAGCTTCTTCCACCAAACAACCGATGCATAATTCTAAGAAAGCAGTGCTATATACATCCATAGGACCTTTTTTGATGATAAGCCCATTTCTTGCTGAAAACACCCTTACACTGCCAGAAACTGAGGGGGTCTTGGCTATCTTCGACTCAATACAATGTTTTCACTAAAGAAGTTTACAATCCAGGATTACTCTTAGATACTTAGCTTCATTTGAGAGACTGTATGAGTCAGTCTAATCAACTTCCTCCTTCCCGTAAAGAGAGCAATCTCATTTCCTAGTGCACCATTCATCGATCACATCTAGGGCCTTCTGCGAATTGCTGAAGACAGTCACTTGGCATGATCCGACAGAAAGTACGCCAACATTACATATCGGCCACAATCTGCATCCACAACCAAAGCTCTATTCATTAACATTGCTATAATCCATGACACTAATGTTTCGCCCACGCCGTATTGTATGCATAATCGCACATACTGTCTGATGTATCCTGGCAGCACTGGCGCAGTTACGATCATAATATCGATCGGTCTTAAATCCGACATCCACATGTTCGCGTACATTAATTTCCGATATTGTACCTTACCTAGTTAAGTTGTATTTTTTGAATAAGGAATTTATATATCTCATCAAGCGTATTCAATGCTGCCAACTAGATTCTGAAGCACTTGTTTCATGTCAGAGAGAGGATGTAATCTCAAAGCAACTTTGACATTTTTACATACGTACATTCTGGGCTGCCGTTAGTTTAAATGGCGATGGGGCAAACTCAATAACACTGAACGGATTTTAATGAAATTTGGTTTGTACTCGTAGCTCGGGTTTCACATTTTGCCAGTCACTTTAAAAAGCCATTAAAAACGGAATCGGATAACATTTTTCTTCTAAGTTATATACAATTTCATTTGCCACTATGGGGAGGATTTTGTGTTTCCAAAAACCTTAGAATCGCCAACTACTCTGACTTCATATGCAGATTACATCGATCAAGCGCTCTAGCTAAGAAGGTCTGCGAATCTCAGCCCCCTAGTCTTGTATACCAAGCGATGGTAAATGTCAGGAAGTTTGACACAGCGAAGTGAAAGCAACGTTCCGTAAATAAACCATGAAACCTATTGCTGTTCTCACAATCTAAACTAACGGGTTGTTATTTTGACACTGGCAGTTCTACCGCGCTCAACGAATTTACAGAAACACAGCATAATATCTTCGCGGTACGAAATGAATTGATTTACGCTTTAAGAACGTTGGGAAATATTGAAAAACTTAACAGCTGAAAATATTGCTGCTGTGGCTGTTTGGTGTGGTTTGTGGAATGGCGGCATTTTTGAAAATGAAGATGACAACAACGTAATGGTCAACAGAGAGCGCTACAGAGGCATGATAAAGGTAATTTTTTTTTTTTTTTTAACCAGAAATTGACGAAATAAACTTGGACGATCTTTAATTCTAGCAAAGCGGCGCTACATGCCAAACAAGCCGTCCCATAATCGATCTATTGCGCACTCACGATTTGACGGCGTTGGACGTTTTTTTGTGGGATGCAGTTAAAGATCGATGTTATGCTGGCAATCCAGAAATGATTCAGGTACTTAAGCATAATATTGATCGAGCTATTCGTGAAATAGAGCCCCCAACCATATACTGCAAAATTGGATTGACAGGATGGGCTACTGCCAAGCTAGCCGTGGCAGCTATTTAAATGAAATTATTTTCCATAAATAATCGGAAAGTATACTCTCTTTAAGGAAGGAAAAAACATTGAAATATATAAAAAGGATTTTTTTTAAAGAAACCAACAGATGGCCCATCCTTTATAAAAGGTGTATACAAAATTTTTCCTGTAAACAATGACCCAAAGATAATGCAAGTACAATTTTTCAAAAAGCAGTTCCTTTTAATATTGTTTTGCTTTTTAAAAGTACGTAACCTAAAAACTTTGAAAAAATTAAAATCATGGCAATACGAAATGGAATAGAATAGAAAGGATGGTTAAGGCAGCAGTTCATATCGCAATTCAGCGTGGCATCCATCTTGCCGATAATTTTGTTCATGCTCAAATGGTCATGCAGGATTCGAATGACGGTGTCGTTTTAAATTGCTACAATCTGAGCTATCTCACGAACCTTGATCCGGCGATCGTCCAACCATTTATTCCGTTGTGTCGTCATTTGGACGTCCTAGGCGCTCAGCGTCTTTTGTGCTCGTACGAACGCAACGAAATTCAGTTAACCACTTTTGTACCATTCCATGCGAGGGAGCAGAATCTCCATAATATTTTTTAACTCAGTCTTCAGTCTCTTTAATGGTTTTACCGCGCAAGAAGTAGTGCTTAATTAAAACACGAAACTCACTTTTGTCCATTTTGGCCAAATCTCACAAACCAAAGTTCTCTCGATCACTGTAAAAAGCTAAGTATTTGACAGATCTGTTTGATTTTTTTTTTTTTTTTTTCATGCCGAGAAAGAAACAAAGATGTCCGAAAAAATCATCTATGTGATCCGAGCGCCATCTTACATCAAAGTCACTGACTTATCGAACGGCCTATACGAGTATAGCATTTTTGGATTTACATCGACAAATAAGTCTGATTTTAATATTAAACGCATTCTGAAGGTGCCGCCGAAAGACAGTCCTCTCACCAACAAAAATCACACTAAAATCGGTTCAATAATTCATAACTTATATAAGTAAACGACCGACATGACACCCTACCTGACGTTCATATGGAATAATAGTTAGAATCTTAAAGCATCTTTGTGCAAACGGAGTCGCGCTTAACCAATTTTTTGCAGTCGTTAAATTAATACAATTGTCATAAGTCAACGGGTGTATTTATTCCTGGTAAAAGCTGTCACTATTTCATCAGAAATCAATCAACAATCGTAGTAGGTACTTTTGATTCTCATCAAAATTGTTTGCAAGGAGTGTTCATCGCCAACGTCAACACCTATTCCCTAAGAAGATAAGACTAAAATACATCAACATTGCAGTGTCATATCACCATTGGAATCCTTCTAAAATGGAGGAAGCAGACAAAGGTGCAGAAGTATATACTCGTAGATGTCAAATGCATAATCAATAAAGTGCCCATATATATACGTACATACCCATTTGGAAAATTGAGCACTAATCTTCGAATATCCAATTTGTATTGTGTGCAGGAGCATGACTCACTTGGGCATTGCAAATTACCATAAATTAATTGTGGAGTAATGGCCTAAATACGAGTATGTATGTAAGTGATTAAATATGAAATTCTTCAAATTTAGCTCTACTAATAATGCGAGAATTCCTGAGGATTGGGCACCTTGACGTCATCCTCTTTATGGCCATATATAACTTGTCATACTTTATTGTACTTATAAAGAAGTTATGCTCTGCATAAAATTTCATGAAGCGTAATTATTGTATAGAACGATAGATAGGTTTCTAAAATGTCATCCCTTAGTTTTTGCATTCACATTCTTCTCAAGAGTATTCAACTACTCTCTACCATTCCTTTGGTTACAGAATAACTAATCTGTGAAATTCAACCCCAAGAAATTGTTAATTTACAGAAGCTTTCTTTTAGTTTCAAGCTATTCAAGAGCAAAATCAATAGCATCTCGGGACGATGGCTCAGTGTTATAATTCATTTTTTTTCTGACACCTCCAAGGGGAATGTATCAGTTTCATTCCGAGTAAAATTGTCAATCTCCAGATTTTGATTAATTTTTATAACTGCAGGGTTGTTCATTTTGTGCTTTACGATTTTAATTTAAAACAAAATAAAAATTATTAAATATTTCAAAGAAATTCTGGACTACGAGTATGCCATTATGTATTGATTAGAACATCAGTTAAATGGCTGCCACTGGAGTTTTTTCAAACTTCGATACTTGCTGTAGACGGATACTACGGAACTGTTATTTTTGAATTAATATGCAATAATTTTAATGCATTGAGCATTGATTAAACGATCCATATTGTAAAATTGACTACCTGTTGCTATGGATGACAGATGGATTTGACAGATGCCATATGGCAGAGATATGAAATCCTAACCTAAAAATTAATAACCCTTTATATACCCTATTTAATAGGCTATATAAATGCACGTACTTGCATCTAAAGGGTGTCCCAAAATTCACGCAATATTTGAGTTTTGCGCCATTTGTGCGGTAAAGTGTTGCCAACGAAAAAAAAAAAGACAGCGTGACAGCTGACAGTTCAGGTTTGTGGAGTGGAAATGGAGTGCTACACGAAAGAACATTGCATTGTTGCGCAATATTTTGAGCATAATGAAGGTTTGACAGCTACAGTTCGCAATTTTCATACAAAATATGGTCGGAATAGTGATTTAACTTCATCAACTGTGAAGAGATTAATTCAAAAATTCAGGGAGACTGGATCAATTAGTGATCTTAGATACTCTGGCCGTTCTTTAACAAGTCGTTCAACTCAGAATATCGAAGCAATTCGTGAGAGTGTTGTTCAGAGAGTCCTGGAACATCAATTCGGCACCGTGGTCAAGAATTGGACATTTCGAGAAGCTCTCTACAGCGTATTCTCACGAAAGATTTGCATCTACATGCATACAAAGTGCAAGTGACTCAAGAACTGAAGCCTACTGACCACGCACAGCGAAGAGAGTTCATTGAATGGATTATCGAAGAACAACAAGTGAATGGTGATTTATCAAACAAAATCATCTTCAGCGATGAGGCTCATTTTCATCTTGATGGCTTTGTTAATCATCAAAATTATCGAATTTGGAGTTCAGAAAATCCACGAGTGATTTTTGAGAAACAAATGCATCCACAATGTGTCACTGTTTGGTGAGGCTTTTGAGCTGGAGAAATTGGCCACCCAGATCATGCCATTTAACTCCGTTGGATTTTTTTCTTTAGGTTTTTTTGAAGTCTAAGATTTATGCCAACAAGCCCTCGATCACCCACGCTTTGAAGGATCAAATTGAGCGCTGTATTAATGAAATTCAGCCATGTTTATGCAAAACGGTGGAAAATTTCGACAAAAGAATGCGTATGTGCCAGCAAAGTCATGGAGGCCATTTACCCAATATCCTTTTTCATACATAACCCTATACTGTATACTTTATGAATCAATAAAACATTTACAATTTTTAATAAAAAACCTGTGATAGAAAATATCAAAATTACTTCTTGCATGAATTTTGGGACACCCTTTATAAGCCGTTTGAGTTAAAACAAATTTCTATCTCACGAGGGGGGATAGAACCCCTTCCATAAAATTGTTTTCTTATTGTAGTACGACCTTTTTGAAGGCATTTTTCCTTAATTTTTTTTCTATTTTCGGGAATAGCCAGCAATAAATGGGAATAATGTGCTAAGCGAATTTCATTGTTATGCGAAAGCATAAGAATGTTGTTCAGCAGTGCATACAGTTTCATTACCTTCATAGCGGTGAAGTTGCCATTTTTTCTGACTGTTCAACAATTTTTGAAAACTTGTGGTTTCTATATGCCATTCAGAAGTTACCATCTTTCACTTGACTGGATGGACTCTCACCTCCTGGGATATTTACCATGGACAGCTGTTTGATTTCCTAGTCGTATTTGTAGAAATAAAATTACACTGTTACGATTTTAAAGGGTCCATCAAATGAAGTGTTACCAATTCTAAATTCTGTAGTTTCTTTATTTCTAAAGTTTTTAGTTTCATATTTTAAGACCATGCTAAAAATACATTTAATTTTACGAAAACCATGTCACTGTTCAATATACACCCCGCGCAACAAAAAAAGCCGCTCATGGTAATTTTTAATAAAATGGAAGAAATTTAATAAATGATGACTAATCACTACGTAGTCACTTTGTATTTTTGATGTTTAACATTTAATTAAACACATTCCCCAATTTGACAATACATTTCGTAGCCTAATTGAAAAAAAGTAATGATCGTGAAGATCAGACTACAAAGTACTATCAATATGCATAAATTAAAAAAAAGAGCAACAATTTGAAAAGCAAATTTCTTTTTTCATATTTGTATTAACTAAGAAACCTTTTTACATAATTTAAGACTTTCATAATACTAAAAAATGATTCTAGTATTTCGTAGCACCACCCTTCGCCCTAACAACGTCATGACATGGAGGCATAGAGATTACCGAGGTAATTGTTATTAATTTCATTGAACCACACTTCTTCAATGATGCTCTTTAGATGCTGCATGGTTTTTGGTTTTTTATCTTGGATCTTCTTTCCCATAAGAGCCCAGACATTTTCGATGGGGTTGAGATCTGGACTGTTTCCCGGCAAAATTAGGGATTCTATTCCTTATTCTTCTTTCAAAGTTTTAATCTGTGGAGGAAATTTAAAAATTAAAATCATAAGATTTTCAAAACACCCATAGATATGGAAAAAAAACCTCGAATTAGTCACAGATTTTGCTCGGTGGCAAGGTGCTGAATCATCTTGAAAAATTGTTTTTGATGTTTCTGCTGTTATCATTTCCATACTCGGTACAACACCATCTAAGATAATTTGTTTGTACTGCATGGCGTTAACAGTGCCCTCGAGCATAATTAGAGATCCAACTCCGATTGCGGTGATGCATCCCCACACCATAACATAAGGAGAATGTTTTACGGTGTGAGCTATGCATTCGTCGCTGTAGCGTTCCCCTTTTCTACGACGAACTATCTGCTTCCCATCCGGTCCGATTAGGTTAAACTTGGACTCATCAGAGAACACCACATTTGACCAATCTTGAACACTCCAGTTTTGCCCTTCCTTAGCCCAGCTAAGGCACGTTTTCTTCATTTTGCTGGTCAGAAGTGGCTTTTTTCGCTGGTCTCCTTGCTAGCAAACCCATCTCGTTGAGACGATTCTGGATAGTTCTGACGCTAACTTCAGCCCCAGTAGCTTCTCGCAGGTCAGCTCTTAACTCCGATGCATTTTTAAACCTGTTTCTCTAGCTTAGCCTCTTCAGTTCCCGGTCCTCCCGAACAGTGGTACATCTCTTCAATCCTGTGCCAATTTTTTTGTCCAGATTGTGATCCCGACGATATTTGTTACAGAATCTTCTTCCAGAACTCTCATTGCATCCAATTTGTCGAGCAATTTCACGAAATGACTGTGGATAAGGCGACGATAACTGCCTTATTTTCTTTACTCAATTGTACCCTTTTAGACATCGCGATATACTCTTTTCACTTTTATTTAAGAAATACAACTGCACGCACTGTTAAATACTGCCAGAATGAATTCCGACACATTCCAAAATGTGCATTACCTAACCCGGAAGCAATAAAATATAATTCGGCGAATCCCTTAAAGGTAATTAGCGCAAAAAAATGGAAAACCCGTATGCGGCTTTTTTTGTTGCGCGGGGTGTATGTCAAAATATGAATCAGCTGCTATCGCTGTCAACAATACTGCCAATGTAAAGTTGGTAACATTTCATTTGACGGACCCTGTATTAAAACAGCTCTACTCTCCGTTTTAAAAATTTTGCAAAAAAAATTCATGAAACTCATCGAGGAATTTTCCTTCGAGTATTCTAGGTGATGATGTGTTATTTGTAACACAGCCAATGCCCCTTCATTTTCGGGATCTTTCTTAGATTTTCATCAACGTTCGCCTTCAATAAGTCGCTGGAAGATTTGGGGGGGAGGGGACCTTCAAGAGGTTCGCCCTCCACAGATAAATGCCCAGTATGGCATCTTTGAAACCTTTTGGAAACAGTCACAAAGGATAGTGCATTCACTTCATACGAGTATATTATACATTTTGGCATTCGTGAAAAATGTGCACCGTCTCGATTTGATTGTAAAATCTGAAGAGAATGGCAAAGTGAATTTTTTGCTGTGTTGGCAGTGGAAATTCTACCGACCTTAAATCATTGATTTAATACTTACCAATTTTTCTGAAATTTAATATCGTAAGACAATAACAAAGCCACAGTCAACTTAGCGAACTTTACATTTCAGCCAATAATTTCACATCGCCACGCTACGTAAAAAAATATAAGGCATAGGGTATCATACGATTCGTTTCAGGCTTATTTGAACTTTACTGCATGTTTTTCTTTTTCTTTAAAAAAAGCCAAAGGGAATTACGAGGGCAAGGTGAAAAATTCTCGGCTAGACAATGAAAGACTGCGATTTTCAGTTAAAAAATGATTTCATTTTTCTACATAATCTCCCTTGATTTCAACACACTTGGTCCAGCGTTTCTCCAATATCAGTATTCCTTCTCGGAAGTGAGAGTCTGGAAGGCTGTAAAAATATTCATCTACAGCCCTCTCAACTTCTGCATTGAACGCGAAGCGCTTCCCATTAACAAATTTCTTCAAGTTTGGGAACAGATGAAAGTCTGAGGGTGCCAATTATGTGAATAGGGGGATGGCCGAGCAAATCGTACCCCAAATCCCACAGTTTTCCCATCGCCAACGCACACTTGTGTACAGGTGCATTGTCCTGGTGAAAGATGATTTTTTTCTTCTTCAAGCCAGGCCTCTTCTCGCGAATTTTGTCATCCAGCTGGTCAAGAAGGTTGGAGTAATATTCGCCTGTAATAGTTCTGCCTTTCTCAAAGTAATCAATTAACAGGATCCCTTTCGCATCCCAAAACACACTGGCCATGACCTTTGCGGCAGATGCGATCGACTTTGCTTCGACTGTTGTTTCGTTTCTGGCGTGTAGTGGTGGACACATGTTTCATCCATGGTGACAAATCGCCCCACAAAATCGGTCGGAACCCTATTGAATCGGTCCAAAGATTGCCGCGAAAATCGTTTGCGCATTTGGTTTTGATCGGCATTCAGCAAATGTGGCACCCATTTTGCGCAGAACTTTCGCATCCCTAAGTTTTTGTGCAAGATATTCCGCACCCTCTCTTCCGAAATACACACAGCCTCAGCTATCTCACTCACCTTCACTCGCCTATTGTCCAACACGATATCATGTACTTTCGGGTTTGGTTGCGGTTTTTGGCCGTCCTTCACGTGGGTCACCTTCGAAGGACGTGCGACCACGTTTAAATTCAGCTGCCCACTTTTTAACGGTTGGCATGGAAGGAACAGAGTCCCCGTAAACTTTTGTCAACTTTGGCGGAATTTCCTTAGGGGTTAACCCATCCAAAACAAAGAATTTTATCACCGCACGATATTCAAGTTTATCCACTTTAACGAAAAACATGCAAGATGTCTACTGCAAAAATTCGTGTAAAGAAACTACTTGAGAGAACAAGTTGAAACTTGTCATACGAACTAATGATAAGTGCACCCAGGCAGGAGACATAAATTTTTGCTGATTGGAATGCCGTCTCTGCGTCAGGCCGAGAACTTTTCACCTTGCCCTCGTAGTGTACATAAATAGCCAAAAATATTTTGAGTATCATTCTAGGACATAGGTCAAACATTTTGGTGCAATGTCAACCGAGCGAGGAGCTACTAACTTCATGTTTACAATTGTGGCCTACTCATCGAAAATTTCGATAAACTTCTTAAAAAATTCCCAAAATTTAAAAGCAAAACCTCACTAAATTACAACAAGAATATCATAACAAAGTATGTATGTATCCGAACCCAATATTTGTACATTTACTCAAAGTTCTATAGTTCAACACTTACTCGTACTTATCATTGGTTCTGTTATTTTGGTTATATTGTCTCCACAGCCTTTTAGTAGTCCAACATAGAAACCATCCGACCAGACTACACAATCTTACGTATATGTATGTAATAACCGATTGTATATAATAGTTTATACAATTGAAATTGATGGCTGATAACACTGAGGCATGTACGAACTCTTTTTTTTTATAAGAAATTTAATTTCACTTGTGTAGAAATCGTTGCCTTCGTCGTAGGTAATATTTATCTTATCACCTTGATTTTTTTTTTTTTTTTATAGCAGTCTAAGAATATAGAAGAAAACACAACAACAGCACACCTTTTCGAAGCAATTGACGAGTAACCTTAACTTTTACCGATAAAAAATTGAAAAAAAAATTGAAATTGGAATTGACATACCCACAAGGGAAAAACATATACGAGTATCAGGAATTTTTCAATAATTATAATTTTTTTTTATTTTGATACGATGTGTTTAAACTTTTCTCGATATTTTCATATTTTTATAGTACGCACTATGATTACAGCCGTTCACTTAGTGAATGTAATTGTAAGGCGCAAAATAAAACAAAAGATTGCACCTGTCGATCAGAAGAAAAAAAAAAAAAAAAGATACTATCACAATATTTACTCGAACGAAACCGATAAATAGACCAAATATTTGAATAACACAAGAAAAAAAAAAAAAAGATTCTTTATATCGATCGTTTTTTAACGATCACCACACGATGACCATACGATGAGCCGGTGGAGCACAATACACTACACTGGAAATGGTTCACAGATGGTTAAAACGATTTTTTTTTTTAATATCTTTTCTTGGTAACTCGTCAAATAATCGAATTAAGAATTTATTGACCGAAGAACTATATTCTCTAGACGGGGGAAATGTGTGAAGCCAACCGTTGAAATAAGAAAACTCACATTCACAGATCCCGGAAAGATTCTATTATTTATCTATTACGTGTAATATCTTTTATATATGCAACACTATCTGCAAATATTTACAACAAATTTATTTCGTTTCCTAATTATGACAACACTACAGACGAATGGATGGATTGCACTGAAATTAATTAGCACCCCACACCGGAGCGATTAGTTTAAGCAAAGAAAATACGACAATTGCTCGACCAGTACTACATTTAGTAACCGCGTGTATCTTTATACGCATCAATAGTATCTTTAAGATATCTGTTTGTCTATTCCATCTGTGTACGCGAGCGAGGGACTTAACTCGATGAAATTGCGGTAGATACTGTTCTTTGGCGGCAATGAATTTGGTAGTCGACTGAAGTCCGCACAACGACAGTATCTAAGGAGAATGGAGCGCGTAAGTGTGGTTGATATCAATGATAAAAACTGTTGATAATAGATTTCATTTCGAGTCAGGAGATTTTGGTTGTGTGTTGTGAGAAGGTTGCAGACAAAAGTTGTCTATAATTTGAGGTTGCAAATTGTAAGGAATACAATTTAAGAATTTGGTCTAATCTAAGCTTTTGAGAGAGAAAGTTGTTATTTGAGTGAAAGGCTTTTTTTTTCCTGTGAAAAGAGCGGGAGAGGAAAGTTTTATCATTCAAATGTTGGTGTTTGTAGTGATAGCTTAAAAAGTGAAAGGAAATTATTACGCTTTTCTGGTTCCTGTGCGAATGTCTTCATAATATTCATAGCTTTGCATTCAAAGAAAATTGGCAAGTGTTTCAAATCAGTGACAAAGGGTTGGTAGCTTCATAAGTATTTTATACACTTCAATGTTTCATTTGTATATTGCTTGGTGACACTACGAAAAGAATAGGTTGACAGTTCCATTTGTGTGTATAGTCATGCTTGTTACAATAGGTTGTGCACCCCTGCATTCCTAAGTAATACAATATATGTATGCTTAAGTACCCAACATTCATGTAACAGTCTCAACAATAAAGATCATCCAGTGTCGCTGTAGCCATCGTCTTGTCGTGTCATTTATTTAGTGCTTTAGCCTAACAATGCTATCTCTTCTAGTTTACTGAAGCAGTACGAGGGTGGGTCAATAAGTCCCTGAAAAATGAAATAAGGAACACTCTTTTCGGTATAAAAACATTTTATTTTTCAACATAGTCTCCTTTTAGCTCTATACACTTCATCCAACATTTCTCCAATTTCTTGATGCCCTCCTATACGATTTCTCGAGCCCCTCAAAATAAGCGTTTGTTTCAGCAATGACCTCTTCATTCGACCCAAATTTCTTACCTCCGAGCCATTTCTTCATGTTTGGAAACAAGAAATAGTCGCGGGGGGCTAAATCTGGGAAATATGCTGGATGAGGGAGGCGTTCGTAGCCTAACTCATGCAAGTTTGCCATTGCGATTGCGGACTTGTGCGCCTGTGCGTTGTTCTGGTGAAAAAGAACTTTTTTCTTCGCCAAATGCGGCCGTTTTTGCTTCAAATCCAGCAGCTCTGCGTAATATGCACCGGTGATCGTTTCACCCTTTTCAAGGTAATCGATGTGAATAACACCGCGCGCATCCCAAAAAACTGTCGCCATGACCTTATTTGCTAATAAACCCGCCTTGGCCTTCTTCGGCTTCGATTCACCAGGAGAAGTTCATTGTTTTGACCGTTCCTTGGTATCTGGTGTGTTGTGGTGAATCCAGGTTTCATCCACGGTTACGAAACGGCGCAAAAACTCAGCCGAATTTTTCTGGAACATTGCCAAACACACCTTTGAAGTTATCAAACGAATGCGTTTGTTGTCGATTGTGAGCATACGCGCCACCCATCTTGCGGAAAGCTTTTTCATGTCCAAATATTTATGTTAAATCGAAATCACTGACCTATGTGATAAGCCTGTGGCCTCGTCAAGCTCGCGCACTTTCACTCGCCGATCGTCCATTATCAAACCATGGATTTTGTCGACCATCCCTGGTGTGGTGACCTCAATTGCACGACCAGAACGTTCGGCGTCACTTGTGCTTGAACGACCGCACCGAAATTGAGTAAACCAGTGGTGAATGGTTGGAAATTCATTTTTTTCCATTTTAACGAAAATGCTAGTAGGCGTTTATATAAAATGGCTGCCACAACAAAATTATTTGACAGATCTGTCTGAAAATTTAAGGTGATGACACAATTTGTGTTAATTTTAATTGACTTATTGACCCACCCTCGTAAGTGCTTAAGTGTTTCGTTCTAATACAAGCTAATGCGTAATGTGCTTGAATGGCAGATCTGCAGACAATTAGCACCTGTCTATCACCTCCTCACGATGAACCGCGAGTGCTTAACACCTCGATCAGAGATCGGGTCTGAACGGAGTTTGGTGACAGCAAACGAGAGAGGAGGAGAAGAGTGTTTTCAATTAGGAACTCTTCCTTGGATCCCATTGAAATCCAGATGGAATCAACGTTGGCGTCTGCAGTTTCAGTCAGGCCAAACCATTTAATGTACATCTGTATGCAAAATAATAGCAGTGCTATGTAGGTAAATTTTCGAAGTAAAAAAAAAAAAAAAAAATCCAATGAAAAGTAAAGCATGCACGATTCGCAAACCGTAACACACACCCTACACACTTCAACCACTCTCCCCGCGGGACTGCCGTTAGGTATTACTTCGCGGAGCTGGTTAGCAGTTTATGCTATGCTTCTTGTGTCAGCTTCTTCCGCTGCTTCAGTTGCTCTTCTTAGCTTTTCTATTCTCCGCAGCTCTTTTTGTAGAGTTGTTACGAAGGAACATATGGCCATCCAATTCTCTTCCGACCGTAACATATGGTCGAGGAGTAATGACGGACTTGGCAGAGTAATTCTCTATGCGAAACGTGTGCAGTAAAATACTGCGTGCTTCGTATCTTCATCTTCACCTGGGCATTCCGGGCAGGATGTCGTGTCCAAATCGGTGTAGATATTTGCGGCAGTCTTGGATTGTCGGTATAAGTTTGTATGTCCATCTGCCTTTTGTTGTATTAGCCCAACGAGCTTGCCACATAGCTGCTGACGCTGCCCTTTATTCAATTTTTATCACCTTGATACCAGTGGCGTCGTGATGACTCAATGCTCTTCTGTTATATATCCTCAGCATTTCATCTGCGAGAATATAGATGGGGACCAATCCAGCTATGACAAATGCAGCTTGGTCAGAGATGGTTCGAAAGCCGCTGATTGTCCGTAGCGCACAGAGTCTGTGCGCTACCAGTGGAACATGATGTTCCACAGTAGTGGAACATCATTTAGTATTTTACCCCTTCATCGGTATGGTACCTCAGCTTCCTGTTGTTGAAGTAGTTCGTCACTATCCGTAGCAGGGAATATGGCGTATCCATCCTGGCAAGTGACCTTCTAATAAACGACCAGTTCGCAGAGTTAAATGCGTTTTTAAAGTCCAGCGTTACTACTGCACAATACTCCTTTGTGCCGTAGAGCCATCTTTCTCCTTCGATGGCACCTTTGGCGATATCGACTACCGCTCTTATGGCATCAACAGTAGATCGTGCTCTTCTGAAGCCAAATTGGTGATCTGAGAGGGCTCCTTTCTCTTCTGCTACTGCGAGTAATCTATTATAGATTATCTTCTCGAGGATATTTCCCATGGTGTCTAATAGGCATATTGGGCGATAGGATGATGGTTCTCCTGGGGGCTTCTTTCCTGTTGGCAGTAGGACCAAATGCTGCGTTTTCCATTTTCGGGAAAGGTTCCTTCTTCAAGGCACTTCTGCATTGTTGTTATGAAGAGGTCTGGTCTTTTTGTTACAGCTGCCTTTACTGCCTTATTCGGGATGCCGTCGAGTCCCTTCGCCTTTTTGTCACCTATCTTGCTGCATGCCCTTAGCAGCTCCTCGTGAGTAATTAAAGGAATATCTTCTGGATTGACTTCTGATTAAAGGAATATCTTCTCTGATGTGACATGGAGGCCACTAAAGATAAAAACCATGCTTTTCAAACTAACTATACTATATCCTTTGACAGCTTACCATGTGTCTTGAATAATTTCATGTAGTTGTTAACTACGCTTTAGTTAACCTAAAATTTCTAATAAAATTAGAGAGTATTGGATTACATTCTAATTTCCTGAAATGGATCAACTCCTACTTAAGAGATCGTATACAGTATGTTCGCATAAATGACGTACTTTCTGTACCTGTTTATGCATATTCAGGAGTTCCACAGGGTAGTCATCTTGGCCCACTGCACTTTCTTTTATTCATCAACGATATCCCTGAAATCATCTCAAATTCACATTGTTTAATGTATGCTGATGACTTAAAAATTTATCGCTGCTTAAAGACGGAGCAAGATTGCATTCTTGAAAGATTATCAATCTGGTGCAGTGATAACTTTTTACACTTAAAAATCTCGAAATGCCAAAGTCTGAGTTACTATCGTAACTTCTCTTCAATCCATTACATTTATAAGATTAGCAATATGCCATTAGCAGCCATATCCTCGGTGTAATTTTTGACCATAAACTTAACTTTCTGAATCACATAGACTTTTTAATTGCTAAAGGTAACTCAATGTTGGGCTTTGTTCTACGTAATTCGAAAAATTTTTCCGACCCACATACCCTAAAATGCCTCTTTTATCAGATTCACTCTGTTAGAATTGAGAAGATCCAAAAACTATATACGATATATAAATATGCCTTCCTATGTATATTCGGAGCTCCAGTGTATATAAATCTTCAAAACTAACTCATAATGGGCCAACGTCAGCGCTCAAATCCTGACATCGATTTACCCGACCTCTTGCCCTATGGTGGTAGACGGGGACCCACATACTTGCCACCAAACTCCGCAGATGGAGAATAAGTCATGATGTCACTTCCTGGGTTAAAATATTCCGGAGATGAACTCGTTTCCCAATCGGTCTTCCAGGGGGACTGCCTCAGGGGGCACAGCATGCGAATGTCAACCTAAATTGAACTGAGACCAAGCAGACATCTTCACACTCATCTGTTTGTGAAAACTAACAATATTAAACGAACATGGACTGCATCTGTCAACATATGGAAGAAGAACACATTATTATTATTTTTTGTGTCTAATTCTTTTTTGATGCTGATTACGAATTTGAAAGAATATACGCCTTATAGCCATTTAAAGTTCCTTAAAATGTACATGCAACTCGTAACTTTTGGGGAATGTGACCTAATCTCGAGGTTAGTCATTTTCTGGCAATGAAAATATGAATAAAAAAAATAACAACAACAACAGGATCACCATCACCTAGTCTGAAATTACAAGTTAACTTCAGTCAGTCCTCATTCCCGTCACTAATGAATGAGAACGGATCACTGGCAACAACTTCCAAAGAAAAGCCAAACTTTTTGCTATCTTGTTCTCATGATATTAAACACTAGATCCAGAATAAGCAAAGCCACTGTCAAACTTCGTGTAATCCGCCGCATCCTAAATCATTTAGATTACTAAAAGGCGACGGAGTACCAGCCATAGTCATGAAACTATGCACCAGAACTCGTACATTCTAGACAGAGTACAGAATCGCGCGTTAAAACTTATAAGTGATGGAGACATTGTGAATTCCATACATTCACTTGAACATCGGAGAAATGTCACGTGTCTCTCCCTATTTTATCGCTTTTTTCATAAAAAATGCTTCAGAGAAATAGCCAGTTGCATTCCTCCCCTTCAAAATTTCACCCGCAATACGCGTCATACTTCGAATGCACATCAGTTCACCCTCAAGCACAATTTCTGTCGTACTGTCAAAAATAAAGGGATTCGTTTATAAGCCGAACGATACGAATGTGGAACGATCTATCAGGTTCTGTATTTCCCCATCACTACATGCTCCTCTGTTCCTCTTCCTCCTTTTCCTAAACGCTCGTGCCCTGACACAGTTTAAGAGTATCATATCGCCTTCGGCGCGCGCAAAAATGATTCATTTTAAACTTTTTCTACTGAAAATTCTGGAGGCTGAGGGTTGTAATGTTATTGCCTATGCGGACGACGTTTCTATAGCAGTCTTTGATAAACACCTCAGCTCCTACAAAAGGCTTTGAATAAGCTATCTAGATGGACAGCTCGGTGTGGTCTAGGAGTGAATTCCCACAAAATCGAACTAGTCCTCTTCTCAAGGAAATATAAAATCCCACCTATTGACCCTCCATCCCTTAATGGAACAAGCTTAACTTTCTGCAATGAAGCAAAATATATGAGTCTTATTTTGGATAGGAAACTTAGCTCTAAACCTAATATACAGGAAAGCCACTGTCGCATTCTTCTCTTGCAAAAAAGCCATTGGATGCAAATGGGGCTTACAACCCAGACTAACTCACCGACTCTATATCTCGGTCATCAGACCGGTCCTTATATACGGGGTTGTTGTTTGGTGGACTGCCTTGGATAAGACGATAAACCAGAAGTTATTTAAGCAAAGTCCAACGTTCAGCTTGTCTGTGCATTAACGGAGCACTGCGAATGACATCTTCCGAGGCTATGGACTCTCTCTTTTATCTAACACCCCTCGACATTCTTGGTAGGCAAATGGCAGCTAACTCACCTATTCGCCTTAAAGGTACTTCACAGTGGTCCAAAAAGATATTTGGCCACGCCTCCATTTCAAACAAGTTGAATATATTCCCTGAAGACATTGACTACACCATCCCCAAGATAAATTTTGACAAAAACTTCCAAGTTACCGTCCCTCCCAGAGCATTCTGGGAAGAAGGTGGTTTCACGGAAGATAAGTCGGTACATTTCTATACCGACGACGGTTCGAAAATTAACGACGGGGTGGGTGGTGGTGTCTACTCTGATAGGCTTAATTTAAACCTCTCTTTTCGTCTCCCAAACCATTGTAGCGTGTTCCAGGCGGAGATAATGGCAATAAGAGAAGTCTTGTCTTGGCTAAAGGAAAACGTGATATCGCCCATTGATATCCGCATCTTTTCAGACAGCCAAGCAGCAATCAAATTCTTGGAATCATCCTCTACAAATCTATAACACCTCTAGAACGCCGATCGTCTCTTGTACAGATGGCGGTGCAATTTAATATTCACCTAATTTGGGTGACGGAGCATAAGGATATTCCAGAGAATTGTAAGGCTGACGAACTTGCCAGACAATATCCAGCCTTCCGGACAAAAGTTGACTGGGTATGCCTATTGCTACATGCAAACTTAAATTAAAGCTGGATGCCATTGAAAGGACAAATTCTAGGTGGACTAATGGTACTAACGACAAAACAGATTAGACCTAGGCTGGATCTGAAACGCTCTAAGAATTTGATTTCTTCCAATAGAATGCATATCAGCGCTGTTATTGGTGTCATTACTGGACACTGTCTAATAGGCAAGTATGCAACAATACTTGGCGTCTTCGCAAATGATTTCTGCAGAAGCTGTATGGACAAGGAGGAGGAGGAGAGCACCTGCCCAGCTCTCTCCCAAAGAAGGAAACTCCAGTTAAGAACCCTCAGATTCAACGACCTAAATGATCTGAATAACAAAGACGTTAAATAGAAGCATCTGGCAATAGATCATATCCTACTGGACCTGTACATTGAAAACGTTGCTTGCAGATTTTTGACACTCGAATTTCGGCATTAATGCACTTTTGAAGTAGAATTAAGTCAAACAACAAGTATCCATCTTAGCTAACTGGTGTGCTAAGATGATGAACTACTTACTGTGGACATTGCCTCGGCAATCATTTTTATTTGATTCACACTTCAAAACTGTACGTTCGCTGTCATAAAACACGATCTAATAATAAAATAACCAAACAAATTTATTGCCAGTAGTAAGTAAAGCATATTTTCGGCAAAAAAAAAAAAAAAAAATCATTCATTATCCATGTATCGATGTATCTTCAATTACTTGTGCCTGTGGGATTTCATTTTCGACACACGATCTTGATTTGTTACAATTGTATGCATTCCTCCGGAATGTCGTAAATTTCTAGCCATATCGCAAAGAGCATCGCCCATATCCATGGGGGGTCCTATTTTGCCAGCTTCTCTCAATTTTCCTATCTCAAATGTAATCATAGGACTTATGGACTTGGTAACATAAGCATCTCCAAATTTTGATAGATTATTCATCTCGATAGCTTTCATTACAACATCTTGATCGCATGAAAGACATTGCAAATCCCTTAGCCTGCCAGTTGCTGAATCTACATCAGGCTTCATTTCGGCCAATCTTCTAATTGCATCGCGCACCACTTGAATATCCTTATCGACTTTTACTTTGAAATCATAGAGCATATCTTCGAGACTCTGATCGCCTAGGAACTTTTTTATGTCGCTAATTTGCTTCTGAACATGTTCATCATTCAATACGAAACAGTCGGTGATTTCGGTAATTTGTTTATCCACTTTACGACGTTCGGCATCCATATTTTCAACTGACACTTTTCGCTGTAACATTGTGTAATCGGCTTTTTCCGAAAGCAGTTCTTCGATGTCGTCCTTATCGATTTTGGTCTTGGTTACGTCATCCAGCCTGCTTGTGAGGTCTTCGATTGTAATCTGGTGGATTTGATTCTCATGCTGAAGCAAAATGTATTCTTCCTCCGTTCGCTCAATACTTTCTCTGAGAGCAGCAATCTCTTGCTCGAATGTGCTCACTGTGACCACCGAGGATGCTCTTTGACCACAAGAGAGAGTTTGTTCTACCCTTGTTAACCCTTCAGTGAGACCACAAACAGTGGTTCTCAACTCGAGCATTTGTTCTTGAATTTTGAAGTAATCATTTTTGATATCGCGTACTTCCTCGTTGGTGATACCAGACGGTTTTCGTCTGCATTTTGGATTATCGTTCCCCATTACTGCCTTCAAGTCGACCAGTTCTTGCCTTATCTCGTCTACTGTATTTTCTAATTTATCATGTTCCAATTTTTTTCTGCACGCCGAAAAGTCACGCTCTTGTTCGCTCCTCATTTCTTTTAATTCATTGACTGATAGTACCAGCGAGTCCAATTTACATTGATACTGTTCGACAACCTTTTGGAGACATTCCACGTGCTGTTCTACATCAACGCTCGTTGCAAAAATGTTCTCAATTTTTCCTAATCTCGCATTTAGCGCATCAATATGCTGACGAAGTTCTGAGCGATAATTCGTCAAACGTTCTGCTTCTTTCGTCTGCTTCTTTACTAATTCCTCATCTGTCGTTTTACCTTCCTCAAAAATAACTTTGCGATCATCAGATTGTTGACGTTGTTCCTCATTTTCCTCATTTTCAGCTAAAGCTCGATGAGGTGATTTCTTGCACTCGATATCAATCCTACTTTTTTTTGAATCTTTAGGTTTACTCTCCCAAAGACGATCTTCTAGGGTATCAGAATTGAAGTCAAATACTTGATGGTCCACGAGTCTTTCGGAAGACACATTGCTTTTGCTGTCAAAGATGTTAGTCGAGACTGGACAAAAGGAGCTGTCAATTTCAATATTTTCATCCTGAAGAGCAAGCTTGTCAGATATTACTTGCAGAACAGTGTAGAGGGCGTTAAAGTTCACAATGCCAGGTTCTGGACTTCCAATGGCTACATCAATAAGGTATCGAATGCTTACCTTTTGGGAGCCCATTTGTTTCGGTCAAAAGAGTTATATCAAAAAAACTAATTTTATCAAAATTTGTTTTGATATCTGATAGCTCCGATCAAAAAAAAAAACAAACAACTTCATCCTGTAAGTACTTGGCTAATACAATACATGTAGAGCCAAACGTAGTTATCCCCGTTTTGTTGCTATCCGGTTCGACGTGTGTGGTGCTCAAACGAGAGACGTGTGTGGTGCTCAATCTGTCGCCAGATATACGCCGTTTCTGTGCATTTCGAGACGAGTACTCGTATTCGATGCCGGATATGTGTCAAACGGGGCTAATTCCATCACCTTTAGGGCTGAGTGAAGCATTCTGCCTGACCAATGAAATCTTCGAGTCTCGGGTCTTATTAGGACCTTTTCTCAAGATTTTTCACAGATAGATAATACGGGTTGCAAATGCAATGCAACCTTAGAGAATTTATTAAGCTCCCCGACCTGGAGCTGGAGCACCTCTTCCACTCTGAGTGCGTTGATGAACCGGAGTGTATGAAGTGGATCTAGCAATGTTCCCGAAGAATCTATAGTTTCCGTTTTTCCCTAATTCTAGTGTGATCCGTCAATGAGCCTGTTAGGAACTGCAAATTCGATTTTTCCTAACGCTTAGGCAGGCCTTACTTCTCTTTTGGTTGTAGTTACCTAGCAGTGCTTTGAACTATTTCAGTTTACGGAGTTTATTCGAAAGCTTGGCTTTTAGGTACTCCTCTTCCATTCGTGGCTCTTTCTGTATTTGGTGGATGCGTAATACATTAATAGAAAATTCCTGTGCATTTCGAGCACCTATTTGAGTAGTTCCAGGCCAGTACAGACCCTAGTTCCTGTCCATGTACCATTTAATGCTTTTCTGTTGGTACTTGCTGGACTCGTTGTGCCTTTTATAGCTCAGCTTTGTGTCAAAGTGTCTCGAACCAGTGTAACCTTACAATATCAAAGTGGGACTGATTCGTATTCGAATTGTTCCTTTGATTGTACTTTATATGGTCTTCTTGGAGGCACTTTCTTATTCTGAGTTTTCTTTATCATGCAATCTGATCTTTTTGTCCAACAATCACGGTTTGCTGTGCATCTGTGTAGCATCTCTAGGTTTTTTCTGAAATATTTCCGAACATCATTCGTGCATTTAGCTACCACAGCTTCTATTTGTTTCTTCTAGATAAAGGTGTTATATCTGTGTATATATGTACTTGACCTGCTGATGTGGGTCGATTCTGATCGCATTTAGTAGGATTGGTTTATCTTGTGTACTTTCTTTAAGCACCACTCCCATGTTTTTCTTCGAATATCCTTCTTACAATGAAAACTATGTCATCACTATATCCTTGATAGTTTATTTGTTAGCCTAACAGAAGTTTATCTAAAACTAGACAGCCTCTAGTTGTGCTTATTGTGGTAGTTTTATCTGCCACTAAAATCTCAGCTCTATGAACAGCTCATATATTCATCGTATGGTTCACCTTTCATCGTATGCTCCTTTAACGTCCGCAAAAAGAGATCTATCTACTCCTCGCTTCGGTGTAGCGGCGATCCTGATTTTTCAGTGTCCATGGCTATTGCAAGAGATGTAGAGATGAATGCATAATAATAAATAAATTAATAGCGTAAATAAAACCATCTACATGTAATTATTCTTATAAATTAATTTTTCTTGAAGAGATGCACACATATTTTGCTAAATAGCATAATGGGCAATTAGATTTCTTTTTAAAAAGTAACGCTCAGTAGGGCACTGCCATCTAGGCATTCATAATTAAAACTTGAAGAAAGTACTACTGTTTTCAGTGCTACCATCCTATGAACTATATCTACTACCTTTATAAAAATAGTAGTAGAAGAGCATAGTATTCTAAATAAAATTTAGGTATCCTTTCCTTGACGGAAGATGAATTTCTGCTAGGGTTGTTATCTTTTGAATTATCAGCTGCAAACATTGCAGCTGATAATTCTTCTCCTTTTTTCGTTAAAGCCTGTAGTTTTAGTTTGGTCCAGCCTTTAAAGATTATATTTAATATGTCTCTGAAGGGTGGTGAATTTTTAGGTTGCTTGAAGCATTCACTTACAACACCCATTCACAAATCCGGATGTAAAAGAGTAATTGATAATTATAGACCTATAGCTAACTTGCAATTGATTCCTAAAATATATAAAGCTATTGTTAAAAAGAAGCGCAAGGCGCAACCACATTCCTTGTCAGCATGGTTTTGTAATCGGTAGGTCAACTTCTACAAATTTAGTTATTCTTATAAACTATTGTCTCTATAATATGGAAAAACGCCTTCAAGTTGACTTTTATAAAGCTTTTGAGCGGGTTCTACACAACGTTCTTGTTGAGAAGCTGGAATTGTTTGATTTTCACACTAATATTTTGCAGTGGATTAGAAGTCATTTGATTAGATCTTAAATTACTTGGGTGTTCCCCAGGGAAGGCACCTTGGTCCACTTCTCTTCATTTCTAACTCCAAATATGCACACGCCTTAAAGTTTAGTTCTGTAAATTCTATATCTGATGCCTTGGAACTGCAAAATGATGTTAACCATTTAAATGGATTATACCTCAAAATCAAAAGGATAAGATTTTTTCTATCAGTACAGAATTCAGAATTCCGTACTGAAACGAGTTACTGATCAAAAGTACTTGGGAGTGATTTTTGATGCTGGACTATCCTTTTCATTGCATTTTGATTATATAGTTTGCAAGGCGAATCATATGCTGGGTTTTCTGTTTCGGAATTCGAAAAATTCTCTAAATCCTTATACTCATAAATCCTTATATAATTCTTTAGTACGTTCTATACTAGCATACTGTTGCGTATCCGGGAATCCTTATTACTGCACTTACTACTGCCCACATTGATTGCCCACTTTTGCTTTCGATGTTCAACGTTTATGCTTTTGCTCGCATTCTAGACATAGTACTAACTATGACTCTATATCTACGGCTTGTATTAATTACAATATGTATGAAAATGTGGCTGAATTTATATAACAATTTTGTTTGTGAATTATTTCACTGAATTAACAATTTACTTCGTAGTATTTGATATTGTATCGCTATGAGATTGCTAAAGTGTATAAATTGTCTGGTGCACAACAACAAAGTGTATTGGCTGTAATTTTGTATACCCTTATACAATATCCCAATCCTATTGTTACGCACGGTGTACAAGTGTATCTTTTGACAGCTTAGTATAAGTTTATTCACTTATTATAAACCTTTTTGGGCATTGTGAATTTTCTCTTTATTAAATTGAATATGTTGTAAATCAGCTGATTTTGACATGTGTTGCTACACATAAAGGGTGCATTCTCCCTCTATAGCAAAAAATATAATAGGCTACGTATGAAAACATCTACAAACAAACCGTGCGCGTACTGAAAGACTTAACGAAATTGAGAGGGGTAAGATTTTTTTCTTCGTTAATTTTCAGGGTTCCGTAATCAAGCCACGGAACTTCATTGCTCTCAGTACAATGCCGGTGTAATTTTTTAAAAAATTGTGTTTTTTTTTTAAGGTTGCTCCCTGACAGACAAATGTGGCTGTGATGTATCGCTGAATAGAGCTATTTGAGAAGAATCCAAAAATATTTTTTTCAAATTTGGGCTCACGGTGGAGAAATGCCTGCCAAAAATGTCAGTTTGACACCTCTCTTTATATTAGCCCTTACTTTACGAAGCTATACGGAGGTTCAATACAGGAACAGAAGTTGTGCAACTTCACTTGTGTATGTATTCTCATTGTGTAGCAAGATGTCATTTGAATGAACCCCATAAATAAGAAATCCGAAATAAAAATTTTGCCTTTGGTTTTCACTTAAACTTCGTTGTTGTTTTTCTTCTTGAAAACGAAACGTCCAATCCACTACCACTTTTTCCTTCATATAAACGTTGTCCAAAATTCACGCACGATTTTAATTTTGCGCCATTTGTGAGGTAAAGTGTTGACAGCCTGAAGCTGACAGTTCAGGGTTATTAAAAATTGAGTACTATACGAAAGAACAACGCGTTTTCATTGTTGAGCAATATTTTGAAAATAATGAAAGTTTGGCAGCTACAGTTCGTAATTTTCGTACAAAATATGATAGGAATAGTGACTTAACTTCCTCAACCGTGAAGAGTAATTCAAAAATTTATGTAAACTGGATCAATTAGTGATCTTAGACACTCTGGCCATCCTTCAAGATGTCGTTCAACGCAAAACATCGAACCAGTTCATGAGAGTGTTGTTGAGAGTCCAGGAACATCAATTCGGCACCGTGGTCAAGAATTGGACATTTCGACATTTCTCTACAGCGTATTCTCATGAAAGATGTGCAATTGACTCAACAACTGAAGCCTACTGACCAAGCACAGACAAGTGAGTTCGTTGAATGGATTATGGAACAACAACAAGTGGATGCTGATTTCTCAAACAAAATCAACTGCCAGCAAAGCCGATATGCTATTCCACACATAATCCTTTACTGTATACTTTATGAATCAATAAAACATTTACATTTGTTAATTAAATACCTGTGTTTTCTTTCAAAATTACTTCTTACAAGCAAGAAGTAGTAAAAATTTTTGGGACACCCTTTACTAATGTCTATTATAGGTTCTTGGCTTTTTCTCTGATAAAATTGTTCGTTGGAGATACGATTAGCCCAAAATATCCTGGAGATGATTCTTAAACATCTATTTACGAAGGTTTACAGCTTACGTGTGTTAATGACAACCACCTTTCAAGTACAAGACAATAAAAATAACACAAAAGAGGTATGAATTAAAAAGTACTACCCAACTCAATTCCAAAATAGTACTCAAAAGGTGCAAGCACCCAATACACCAACCAGTAACAATGCCCAACGAACTGTCATCAACTGTCAAAATGTGACCGCCACAATACGAACAACGACCAGCGATACTTCAGTTTGCTTATGTCATTTCTGAAGTTCTGTTTTCAGTTTATTTTTGTATTTTTCGCTTGAAGGGTGGGTGTGCTCGACCCTCCAAATAAATTTATTCTTTTACCGCCGAATTGTGTTAAAAAACACTCCACAAACGAAAATACATTTGCCGTGCTATAAAATTCGTTATCACTCTTCTTGTGTTTGAATTGCGTTGGCTTTACACGTTTCTTTTTATTTAGGTTTTCTTATTGAAATATTCCATCATCGAGGTTTTTTTTTTTTTCCCCTAATTCTACGTTCTAAAGTGAATTTGTGGTCCGCTTTTTTTGGATATTACATGTTGAATTCTTTTTTAGTGTTTTAGTGAAGTTCGTTGTACGTTAGAAAAAAAAAAAAAAATTGCACATCGCAATGGCAATGCCAAACGAAGTCGGTGTCCGGGACTTTGTCCTCTTGGACTCGGTAACATTGGAGAAATTCATGGATAACCTTCGAAAAAGGTAAAGAAACAGGGAAAACTAAAAACTAGAAGCAACATCATCAGTTGCCAATTTTAGTAAGACGTCTATAAATACACGCTGTACACACTTTCTGTGCATAATTCGCAGCGTGATCAACTGGATTTGGTACCTTATTGGGCCAAACTATGACACTCTGCCATGGAGCAGCAGCTGCTGCTCAGCTCTTGCTTTCTGCTTCTTTTTTTTTTTTTGTGGTTTTATGGGGGCAAAATGATTTGTTGTCATCGGAGGAAGATTACATGGCATACCTGGCCGCGGCGCTCTTTACCTATATCGTCTATCAATTGGACTTTGCTTGGTTATTCTCAGTGGAAAATATGTAAATGGGGTGTGGTTGAACTGAATTGGTTGGTTTGTCTTCCACTTGGCAGTTGCAATATTCGAATATCACTAGAGTGCTGCATTTGATGGATGCTTTTTAACCACTCTCCGACGCTACACCGCAAGATGGCAATGAAAAATACATAACAACAAACATCATGATGCAAGGGACATGCGTTTAATGTGTCGAAAGTGTAAGAAAAAAAAAAAAAACCGTCCAAATCAAGAACGGATGAGTCAGCAACTCAAGAGAATTGAAATTGGTGTACAGTGAGTCAGATATGTGAACAACTTTAGTGGTTTTGAAGGAGTGCGCCATGCTCTGAGGAAATGGAAGTACACTGCAGATCAAAAGTTTGAAGACGCCCTCAGTGCTCGATGGAAAAACAAAATTTAACATCGAAAGAAACTTTTTAGTGGAATATTAATCATGTAAAATGAACGGGGAATATATGTACGAGGGCTGTTCGATATTTATTTTTCACTGTAGTCTCCTTTTAGCGCGATACACTTTTCCCAACGATATTCCAATTTTGTTGAGTTTTCATAGTAGGAAACAAGAAATAATCGCACGGAGCCAAATCTTGAGAATAGGATGGATGAGGAAGCAGTTCATATCGAAATTCAGCTAATTTTGCTGTTGCTACTGCGGACGAATGAGCGGGTGCATTATCGTGATGAAACAGCACTATTTTCTTCTTCAAATGGGGACGTTTTTCCATCAATTCTGCATTAAATTTATCATATAATTTGGCATAGTACTGTTCGGTGATCTTTTTCCCCTTTCCCAAATAGTCAATGAAGATTACGCCGTGGGAATCCCAGAAAACCGTTGCCATGACTTTTCAGGCCGACGGAACTGTTTTTGCCTTTCTTGGAGCACGTTTGCCTGAACGTTCGTTCCTTAATTTCTGGCGAGTAGTGGTATATCCAGGATTCATCAACTGTTACGAAACGCCGTAAAAATTGACTTAAATTGTACTTGAAGAGTTCCAAATTCTGTTTTGAAATCTTCACTTGAATCCGTTTTTGCAAACCGTCAGTAAACGTGGCATCCATCTTGCCGATAATTTTGGTCATGCATGATTCAAATGACGGTGTCATTTTAAATTGCTACAATCTCAGCTATCTCACGAACCTTGATCTGGCGATCGTCCAACCATTTCTTCCGTTGTGACGTCATTTGGACGTTCTGGGCACTCAGCGTCTTTTGTGCTCGTACGGCAGCAACGAAATTCAGTGAACCACTTGTGTACCATTCCATGCGAGGGAGCAGAATCTTCATAATATTTTTTAAGTCTGTCTTCAGTCTCTTTAATGGTTTTACCGCGCAAAAAGTAGTGCTTTATTAAAACCCGAAACTCACTTTTTTCCATTTTGGCCAAATCTCATAAACCAAAGTTCTTTCGATCATTGTAAAAAGCTAAGTGTTTGACAGATCTATTAGATTTTTTTTTTCATGCCGAGAAAGAAACAAAGATGTCCGAAAAAAATCCTCTATGTGATCCTAGCGCCATCTTAAGGCTCCGTCAAATAGAGAGCGTTTTTACGTCGCGTTTTACCGCCGCGTTCCACCGTCGCGTTGTATTATACGAGCGCGTTTTGAATGTTACGTTAAATTCAACGCGGCGTTGAAACGCTACGGTGAAACGCGGTGTTGTGTGAAATTACAGATTATTTTCATCACTCGGTGTTGACGCGCGGTGTATTAAAAGTGTTTTGAAGTTTTGTGTCATAAAAATGGAACAATTAATCGAATTTGTCAGAAAATATCCATCCATGTTGTATATGAGATCTGGGATATGAGGTCGATGGTATTCTCCGACTTCATTTCTCTTTTTATTCATGTCGTGAACCCAAATAATTTTTTTTTTTCGAGAACTTAGCACGGCAAATAATAATAATTCTTCATCCGAGCTGCTTGACATTTTATTGAAATTAAAATCTTAATTATTTTTGACCGCTCTCTGTTTGACGTTCTTAACCGCGGCGTTAAGGACGCCACGTCAAAATAATCTAACCGCCACCTAAAATGATCTCACCTCGGCGTTATAAGCGCTCTCTGTTTGACGGAGCCTTTACATCAAAGTCACTGACTTATCGAATGGCCTATTTGAAACCAAAATATTTTCATTTTGTTCTTAACATAATGGAATTTATTAAAGGGAAGAAAAAATGGCTTAAACCGACCTTTACACTCCACCAGAGGTCACAGTGTTTTCTTCCAATATTATTTATATTTTCTAATATTTGTATTTGTATTTCTTTAAATATTATTCATTTTTCCAATCAATCGAGCCAGGCCTCCCACTCCACTTCAAGAGAAACATACACAGACCATAACAGAACCGCCTCCATGCTTGACGGTAGTAACCACACAGTCTAGTAGAAACCTTTCCATTTCATGCCAAATACCTCGAACTTGGATTTATCGTTCCATAAAACTCTGTTGGAATCTTCTTCCGTCCAGTCTTTATGCTTTGGCCCATTCTAACATTTTTTTACGAACAGCAACTCGCCCAAATAGTCCAGCATGTCTTAGTCTTTATTTGACCATTGTCAAGGACAGCGGTTTATTCCATGTTTCTTCATTTATTTCGGCGTGTATTTCGAGTGCTTTTTTTCATCTACTTCGTTTGCTTGTTGTGACTATTAGCCGATCCTCGTGTAGCTCTAGACCGTCCTGACCTTGGTTTATCCTCAAGACTTCCGGTTTGAGCGTGTCGTTCAATGGTACGTTGAACGCAGCACCTTGATACCTTCACCTGTGAAGCAACTTCCCGCTGTGGGAAATTTGCCTTCTTAAAGAAGGCAAATTTCTTTAAGAAGAGTAATGATTGCAGATCGGTTCTCGATTGTGATTTCCGCGACTTTTCCCATTTTTAACGAGTTGTTTACTCAAAACTTTAAGAATCTCAAATAAATTCTTATGACTTTAAAGTGTGGCTTTTTTAAGACCCTTGAAATTCAGATCGACAAATTTTGGGATTTGAGAAACCTTTTGATGTAAGGAGTCTTAAACAAGTGCTGAACATTTAGTAATTATAAAAAACCTAAACACTTCTCAATAAACCACAGAAGCGGTTTTTCCCACATTTGTAAACAAAACGCCCACTGTTCAAAAACGTGGGTGTAAAATCCGATTTTTATTATCTGAATGTGTTGTGTATTGTTCAGTTAGAAATATTAGGTAAAAAAAAAACCAATATAATTCATAAAATTCAATCTCCATGCATGAATTAAGTCATTTGTCTAGGTAGGCCTCAAACTTTTGGCCTGCAGTGTACATATGTTGATTGTATCAAAAAATCGTGTACCAAAAAGTTGTTCTCCGCGGGGTGTGCGTCTTGGATGTGTAATCTTCTACTAGTAGCCCGGGATACTGTCATGCACGATTCGCAAACCTGAATAATCGATGCCAGGAATACGCCTACGTACTAACTCACACCATACACAGTTCAACCACTCTACCCGTGGGACTGCCGTTAGGTATTACTTTTTCAATTGTCCGTAGTTCATTTTGCGCGTTTGTTACGAACATGAAAATTTCCATCCAAGTGTCCTCTGTCCGCATCATTTGGTCTATGAAATACTGCGTGCTCCGTATCTTCCTTCTGTTGTGGGTAGAAAGGTGAGGTATCGTGTCTAAATCGGTGTAGGTATTTGCTATAGCCACCTTTACCAGACAGGAACTGTGTAAGGAGGTAGTTGCAGTTCCCGTGTACTTGGTTTGTCCAGACCTCGATTTTCGGGATCAACTTGTAGATTCATTGTATGACATCGCCATTGAAACTGCGTTTTCTTCTTCCATAATTCTTTTGATTATACTTGCCTCTCATTGCCTCGAGTCTTTCTTGTTGTAGGTCCTTAACATCTCGGCCGCAAGAATATCAATGGGAACCATTCCGGCTACGACCACTGATTGTCCTTAATCCGCAAAGTCAGTATGTTGACTCCTTGTTTCCTTCGTCGCTAATGCCCCGCTTTAACAGGGCAGCGTTTAAGAGGACTAACTCAACTGCTATATTAAAATCCTCATAATACATCCAAGTCTTTGATTTAAACAACTGCTTCGTTCGTGTCTGACTGTATCTTGTGAATGTATTTTGCCTTGGAAAGAACAGCGATGTCGTCAGCGAACCCAAATATTTTAGCTCCTCGTGGCAACGTTACTCCAAGAACTCTGTCGTACATAATGTTTCATAAGAGCGGCCCAGTACCGATTCTTGTGAAACTCCCGCTGAGACATTGTGTTATTTTACTCCTTCGTCGGTTTCGTACCTCAGCTTCCTTTTGGTGAAGTTGCTTGATAAAGGAAATTTCAAGGTTGGGATTTCACATCCCTGCCATATGGCATCTGTCAAATCCAGCTGTCATCCATAGAAGCAGGTAGTTGGTTCTTGCCTTGCCATTTGCAATATGGATCGTCTAACCACCGCTCAAAGCATTAAAGTTGTTGCGTCTTACTACAAAAATAACATTTCTGTGATACCTGTGTATCTGTAAGTTGACTCCGATTTTTCGAACAAAATATTCTTTAGCGATGAGACCCATTTCTCGCTCGTCAACTACGTAAACAAACAAAACAGAATTTGGGGTTCTGAAAATCCAAATGTGATGTTTGCAATGTCACCGCCAGTGACAGTTTGGTGTACGCTGTGGACCGGCGGCGTGGTTAGCCTGTATTTTTTTGAAAACGACGAAGGCTCCACTGTTACAGTGAATTCTCTGCGCTATGGTGAAATGATAACCAACTTTTTGTGGCCTGAAATTTGAGACATTGATGTGAGCAACATGTGGCTTCAACACATCATAGGCAAATTTGGCTGTACTGCACGGAAATTCCCCCTGCCGTTTAATTTATAAATTTGGCGACGTCAATTGGCCACAAATATCGTGTGATCTGATCCCGTTGGATTTATTTTTGTGGGACTGTAGTAAAGATCGCGTCTATGCAGACAATCCCAACATCCGTGAATTTAAAGCCGCAATACAATCATCAAATCTTACCTCACAAGAATCGAAGCCCGCAAAAACTTCCGTGGCGGCAAATTTTATTGAAATCTTGAATACTTTTTATTTTATTTTAAATTAAAATCCTAATGCATGAAATGAATAACCCGTTTGTATGGTGTATCCATTCTGGAGAATGGTCTTATAAATGACCAATTTGCTGAGTTAAAGGCGATTTTAATCTTCAGTGTCAGTACTGCACAATATTCATTTTTCTCCACTGGCATCTTTTTCCTTGTTTCGCGTGCTGTGTCATAAAAGTGTACCGCTTTTATGGCGTCAAAGGTGAAGCGCGATTTTCTAATACCAAACTGATGGTCTGACAATGTTCCTTTTCTCTTCTGCTACGGCGAGCAATCTGTTGTATATGATCCGTTCAAATTTGAATCTGTCTGGACGTCTGTAAGTCTGTGGCGTGGCTTTTCACTCCTTTGACTCACGATAAATTCTACCTATACAAAAATCCACCGATACACAGAAAGTTTATTTGACTTTAAATAGGCATTACACTTTTCGCCATATACATATTACCCCACTTCATTCGATGGGCCTCAAATGCAATCATAGTTACTCCTTTTCTCCGGATTAACGTGGAAGATTTATGGCATGAGCTGTGCAGGTTCGAGCTCGAGCGTGGAACAGCGAATCAACAGCCACCCGAGAATAAAACAGAAACGAATAAAATCTAAATTCCTCCACCCATTACACCAACAAACAATTTCTGCGTGGTAGTGAACATACAATGGACCGAAAACAAAGTTTGAGTGCTCTGGGATTTGGAAATATTGAAGAATATTTGATCCCATAGAAAAATACAGAATAACAAGTTAACCAACGCAATCTTATCCACTGCTGCACCGCTGTTGGCAATTGTATATGCACCTACCCAGGGATTAAAATAGATAGGGGTGAAAAGAAAATTGAGTTTATTCTTTAGATTCGGGAAAACGTGGAAGGATGGCACCTAAAAACAAATTGTATTTAATTTATTGAATATGTGGTAAACAGAAAAATTATTATTTTTTGACTTGTAACACCCTTAAGAGTTCGAATTTGGGAAGATCACGGTAGCGGTTCACTTGTCTCCCCACTTGCAAAGGTCTGACAAACATCCGAAAGTAAAATTGTAATGAAACTACATAAAACTGTGAGTCCCTATCATTCGCGTGTCGCACTGCACGAACAGCTGCGAGAAGCTAGACCAGTCAGAGCCAAAATGTTTCCCATTTTTCACAGGATAGGCGAACCTATAACGCTTTGACAGTAAACCTTGATACCCACCAGCCAAGCTCAGAAACATAATCATGACTAATTCACGAAGCCTATAGCAAGATGTAAGTTCTAGGTACGCAAGCTTCTGGGATACAGTATAAATAGGTCAGTCAGTCTCAACGGCTTTGGGTTTATAGTACGTGCGATCCAGTCGGATATTTTAATTACACGTTTCGGCTATTTGGTCGAACTTATCGGATGTGCCACTTATACCTTTTTCTAGATTGCATCATTTAAGAATCTGAATCATTTTGATTCACTGTATGTTTCCTAATTGTGCGTTCTCATGCTATCACTGTTGTTCCGACTCGCCTGGCCTGGGAATGCGTTTGTTGATGATACCCCTGCTATATCTACCTTCCCCGTACACCTCTCCAATTAGCTTCAACAAGCGTTCCTTTGTATTGCACGCATGATGACGGCAATCACTTATACCTGAGTATACGATTTTCTTTTTCTTTTCAATTTATTTTTATTTTCTTCTTTCGATTAATATCACTCTTCCATGTTAAATCATTTTTTTTTTTTCATCTCTGACGCGTTCTCTTGTAATTATTTTTTCAGTTTATTTACTTTGCTTCTCATTTTCCACTTCTTTAATTCTATTGGCTTAATTTTTGCACAATGAAAATGAAAGCGAGAAATTGTTTAACGCTTCTTCAGTGTGCTAAATTTTTTTTTTAATTTTCATTTGACCGAATGCATGGAATAACGAAGCTAATAATAGTGCCGCTTACGATAGTGCAATGAACTATCTGTCAAAACTCTTTTTTATGGGACTGTGACAGCTAGCAGCGGCAACTGCCTGTTGATTCGCTGGAACGTCTGTTGCTTGCGTGTATTCAAGTAATTAAATAGCGCTGCGAATTTGGTTAAACTATGTAGGAAAAATGTTTTGTTTCCCGCAATTTTTAAATAATTTTGTTTGCTATTTATACACCTATAGGTATACATTGCGTGGATTCCTGTCATCCACTTTATTCTTTTATTGCTGCTCATTGTGTATATTGAGTGGTTTCAGAAGTAGGTCTTGTCATGAACGCTTCTTCGTTGTTTGTTTCATGTTGTAGGTGTACCTGTATGTAGTGGGTAGTCATTGAATTGTGCGGCTTCCGCGATGTAACTTTCCCATAAAGTTTTATTTTATTTCCCAATGAATCGTTATTGTACAACATCATTGTTTATTTTAAAGCCTTTTTTTTTCATTCACCTATTGAACTACTAACAAGCAAAGTTAGTTTTCACACCGTCTTTTGTAGAATTTGTTTAATAACATTGTCCGATCCGTCGTCGGCTGTTGTGGCAGAAAGTATCTGAGTATCTTGAAAAACCAGTTATGATGAAAGCAATTTGAATTTGTTCGCACGGAAGTATAATACATTTAGCTGTTTGAGTACAGAAAGAGAGACAGAGAGACTGTTAATAACAGATGAAACAGAAAGTTGATATTAGGTTTAGGTATCGAAATGAAAAATCAAAAAAAAATATCTATAAAGGGTTATTCATTTCGAGTGATATGCCATATGGCATCCGTCAAATCCATATGTCATCCATAGTGACAGGTAGTTAGTTCTTGTCTTGTCATTTTACAATACTCGTATGTTTCGTTTAACCACGCATTAAAATTGTTGCATCTTACTACAAAAATAACAGTTCTGTAATATTATCTGTGTATCGCGATTTAAGGACAGATTATGGTCGCCATAATCACCCAACTGAGCAAACAATTCGAAACACAATCACCAAATTCAAAGACGATATGTGGACGGGACTACGTGCCACACAACACAGGCAAATTTGGCTCTATTGCACGAAAAGTTCCACGGTCGTTTAATTTCGAGATTTGGTAACATCAATTGGCCACCAAGATCGTGTGATCTGACCCCGCTGGATATCTTTTCGTGGGGCTATGCTAAAGTTTGTGTCTATGCAGACAATTCCCAAACTTTCGAGCACTTAAAAACCGACATCGGTAAAGTTATGTCCATAATACAGCCAAGGTTTGAAATTGGGGCTGATATTAGATAGTCATCCTGTTTGAGCGTTATTATCAATCTCTAACATTGATAATCTCCGGATCTTAGTAGGTATTTAGTAAAATGCACCTCTATTCGTCTTTCTCGATGTATGCACCTAATATTTCTACCACTTGTCTATTTTTATATAACACTGGCCTCCAGGAGATTTTGACTAGGTATGTACTTTTATGACGTCAAGTCAAGTCACCTATCGCGATTCGATTGTGAGTCAAATTGATCTGAGATAAAATTTAAGTGAAAATGACGTCGTGAAGTTACAAGAGTTAACTATTTAAATAGTAAAAAGTTGTTATTGAAGGAATAAGACTACAGTGTACGCATATTGCTTTTTGATTCTGTTTCACTGCATTCACAGTTTATCCCCAAACGACTCAGGCAATATGTAATTTTTTCTGTTACGAACGTCTTGTGCGGTCACGACATTGGAATATTATTACAAAGTACGTCCGAATATATGCGTGAATCCGTTTGTTGGCTACCCACTTGTCTAAGCGACAGTTCGTAGTTTTTAACCCATTTTTCTTACAAATTCAAAGTAGCACTCGTTTCACATATTTCACGAATTTCATCCGTTTCATCGAATCTCCACATGGCTGTCATTTGTGGTGAAGAATCTGCAAAGTAACTCCTTGATAAAATCCAAAATTCTTAAGAAAGGTGATCGCTCAAACTTTGCTAATTCGCTGGCACCGCTCAATCTGCAGGTGAAGTTTTCGATCATTTCGATTGTAGTACAAGATACACAGGTCGTTCGAAAAGTTTTAGGCCTCATTCTGGTGATAAAGTTACTCGTCAAAACTATTCCAGTAGTAGTTGGAAGGCCCTTCTGAATGTCGGCCATTTTGAGCGCTCAGTTGCTGTTTGGCAGTCGTTTGTATGAGACTACGTCAGTGTTCTTGTAAAAATGGAAAAAAATCTATTATTGCGCCGAAATTAAATTCTTGCATTTAAAAGGCAATGCGCGTGCCCAAATTAAAGCCCACTTAATCTACTCCATCATTTGCCACCGTGAAAAGATTGACAGTGGAATTTAAACGTGGTCGTACCCGCTTGATTTATGCGACCACCACCGATAACATCGAAAAAATTCACCAAATGATGCTGCATGGACGTCGAATTAAGGTTAAAGAGATGGTAGAGGCTGTGGGCATATCGAAGGAATGCATTCATCATATTTTATATACAAAATTGAGCATGAGAAAGCTGTCTATGCCTTGGGTGCTACCCTCGTTCACTTTGGTCCAAAAACGCATTCGACTGATCGTGGCTGAACAGGACCAAAATTCTCGTATTGCGGTTCGAACTGATAGACTATCCATGATATTCACTAGATCTGGCCCCGTGCGACTGTTTCTGTTTCCAAAGCTCAAAGTTTTGCTTGAAGGACGGAGATTTTCATCGAACGACGAGGTCATTGCATCCGTAGGCGGCTATTTTGCAGAGCAAAACGTTTTCTCTAAAAGTCAAATCTTCTGCTTGAGTCCCTTTCAATATCTGCGTACCAGCGCCGTACATGAAAACATTTAGAATAATTAATTGGTAGAGTACTTTAATGCTATTTGAAAACGCTCTACTTCTCAATTGTCTATGGAATTTGTTGACTAGAAATAATTTTGCAAATTCGTTGACTTTTTAGTTAAATCTTCGATCCCCGCAAGATTCAATTTCCCTGCTTTCTCTTTAATACTCGTAAGTGTTTCCCAAATGGCACGACCAAATGATATTGGTAAGTAGCATCTGTGTAATATTAAAGAGCTCGCAAAACTTTGAATCGCCTGGTTTGACCCTCTGTTAGTGTCGCGAAACAACAAGCGTACTAGGCTCATACTCGTAGCACATATTTAGTAAGTGCCCATTGAAAATGGTAGCAATTGTGTCGCATATTGGATTCGAACCGTTTTGAAGCAATAGTTCGTAAGCCGAGTTTGAAAATTGCATGCGCACAAACTTCATCGACTGGCTTCGAGCTGGTGGGTGTTAAGACCGAAGGACTTATTGCCTTTGGTATGGATTGTTTGCCACAATTCTTCTTTTTTCTTAAGAGGTCATGGCAGTGTCTTGCAATTAATGCACTTCGACGTTAAAGCTCCTTTACGGGCGAAGTATAATGATGCGTCTGTTTGGTGCACGCCTTCTAAACTTTGCTGCGATAAAGAACAGTTTGGAGTCAATATTGTTACATTCCGTCGGGAAAATATTTTCCAACTGATGATGCAAATACTTTTTTTTTTCTTGACTAGCACGATTCGTGAACCTAGTATCTTTAATCCTGACGTCTTTTTCTTCTATGAACTAATGTACATTGCAGCTATAGTGTAGGTTTGTGAGTGCAGAGATGCTCAAATCCAAAGTAAGTTTGTTGTAATACCCCAGCTAGATGGAATTTTTTTTAGGGATAGGGTTGGGCAGGGCTCGTACACTGAACTATTTCTCTTCCACTGAACTTACTATAAAACATAACAACTAAGGATATGGCTACATCTGTGAGTTGTTTTGGTTGTAAGTTCTACTTTTGGTGATGCATGAGTCTTTTTATTTACCTATAAGGGAAAGTATCGGTTTCTTGAAAATGTTCGATCTCGAGATTTGTTTTCTATGATAGATAAACTCAATAAAGTGGATCTCTCAATTCTGTCCGTCTGTCTGTATGTACTTAACACTGCACCCTAAACGGCTGGGCGGATTTTCTTCAAACTTCATATCTGAGATCAGTGGGGTCACAATTCAAAGTGAAATCGGAATTTCCACTTTTTTTTTTTACTTTACTAATGATCGATTTAAAAAAAAAAAAAACCTTTATTGGCTACAACTGTTCTGCATCGGCGTGGCATAGAGTCCAAATCATAATTTCACCTTCTTCCATGCTTAACTGTTTTAAGTGTGACCTGTGGGTCATAAGCTATATTTGAAGGTCTTCTTTTGTCGGCGACCACTATTTTTTACTCGTCTGACCATAAGATATTACACCACTTACTGGTTGGCCAATCCAAGTGATCCATTGCAAATTTGAGTCGACTTTCAATATGTATTGGTTGTAGTAGTGGCTTTCTCCTTGGCCTTTTTTCTGGCAAACCAACATCCTTAAGACATCTTCTAATGGTGGAGGTATTAACATCAAGTTGTAGATTTTATATAATTTTTGTTGATGTTATAAATGGATTTTGATCAGTGATCCGCTTAATCTTTCGCACAGTTCTGGTGCCCAATTGATTGCGATTTATTTTGCCACTTCTTTGCATTGGGGATTATTTTACTTGAACACTTGAGCAATTGTTGTATCTGCCGATAAGATTTGCCTTCCGACACTAATATGAGAGCTTATTTCTCTGGCCCACAATGCCTTGCTCTGCCCATTTAATGGCGATTTGAGAAATTTAACTTGCCTGTTTTACCTCATTTATGCATTTATGTAAAACACAATACAAAATAGCGAAATTTCTGCAGTGCTGCTATTATTTTGCACACTTTAAAAGTGACTCTTCGAAGTACCATTGATATTATATTTTGTTTTCTGCACACAAGAAGGTAATCAATGAGTGCATTCAGTGCCTAAAATGTGCAGGTTGGCAAGTACTTGCGACCCAGTCGTGCACTTTACTTTATATCGACTTACAAGAAAAGAGCTGAAGCAGCTATTTCAGAATTGAATAACTGCTATTTTTCATAGCTAATTCCCCCATAAATGAAACTAAAATTCTGACAGGTATGAACGATATTAGTCAAGGCGTCTACGGTCTAAACATTATCAATGTTTTATTTATTTATGCTGTCGGCAACTGAGTAAGGAGCCAATCAATTTTTAGCGCCCTTATCGTCGAGTGGTATATATATCGAGAATTCTTGCTCTATTTATAATATTATCACGTGGTAGTGAAAAGTTTTCATTTACAGTTTCATTATAAATATCGGCGCTAACAGCCCAATGCAGGGCCTAACCTACCTTCTCACAGCCACTCGTGCTGTGCGCTTCACGAATGGTTGTTTCATTATAAAAGGCTTCGTACGAGTAAATCTCAAAAATATTTTGTCATTATAATCCACAATATTTTGACTATTGTGTAAAATTATTTTCTACTATTCTCACACATTGGTATGCAATACAACGTGAGCGTTGCCCTCTTTTTAGCGCCTTTCGTAAATTCTTAATAATTAGCACATATAAAAGATAACATAACGTTACACCCGAAATAACCTAATTACATAATTATTATAACTTATATAATCGAACGTGTTGTCCAATAAAAATCATATCTTATGGAAAATTCCTTTGAAATGTTTACAAAAAACTGTTCTTTCCAAAGAATCGTTTAAAAATATCTAATCTGCTATTTTTGAAATTGATTCCATAAAGTACGTAAGTATTGATAATGTCGTATCATAAATTTATTCTCTCATTACCTTGGCTCTGAACCAATTGAAAATAACTGATTGTGCTAAAGTGTAATGAAATGTAAATACCAATAAATTTATCTGATCAGATTATGGTACATTGTGATTACATGCCAAGTGAGTCTCAGTAAATTTCATTTGTACGAGTAGTAATTAAAACGTCTTTAACCCTTCGTCTTTTATTTTTCATGTGTCTTTGTTGGCTCTCTCACATTTGCTATCATCATATTGCACTTAGTTTATCTCCGCTGCAAGTGTTTATTAATCTTTCAATTTGAATGTAAACATTGATCGGTGTAAATGAACCTACAGCTGTCATATTTGCATTTCTGTTTACACAGCAGTGTAGAGTTCTTTTGTTTTCATTTCCACTTCGAGGGTATCTTCGATTCGAAAAGTATCTTCGTTCTATAGTATAAGCGTGAAAAAATATTTAAACAAAAATTTATTATCGATAAGAATTTTTCACAAAATATAAAAACTTAATGATGATGAAGGTGTGGAGACTTGGTAAACGGGTGAGATAAGACTCTAACTCATTATTCCCCATAAATTGATGATTGATAAGTTGACTCAGACGGGCGAGGTTACGATAAGAGATATTCGAATATTTTTTAGTACCTACGTACGAGTAAGTTCGATGTAACTTGTTTTTGGAACACGCCCCGCAAAAAAAAAAATATTTTTAAAGCTTTTTTTCTGACTGTCCCTTTACTTGCATCTAATGGCAAGTATTGGTTTTATAAAAATGTTCGATCTCGAGATTTTTATCAAACTTGACATTACTAGAAACTCAATTAAGTGGGTCTCTCAAAGTACGCACGACTGCAGCCGAAACGACTTGACGGATATTCATTCTAACCCCAAAATCAAAAAAAAAAAATCGATTTTCTTGAAAACGGCTCCTACGATTTTCATCAAAGTTGGTATTTCGATTATGGTGGATATATACTATCAGAGAGCGTACCAGGTTTTTTCGAAAATAGTACATCTAACGGTACTTTGCTTATTAATCGGTTTCTGAAAATTGATCATTTCTCCGCTATGATTCCATAGATTTTCTTCGAAATCAATATTTGAACCATATTTGGCATATACAAGATTATAGCATACCAAGTTTTGGAAAATCCTTTAAAAAAAATATTTTAATGGAATTTTCTTTAAAAAGAACAGCAAATAGGAGCAAGTACGTGCAACCCAGTCGTGTGCTTTATTTTAATAATTGTCATAACAAACGAATGGTAAATGATTCATAACTTGTACTGTGATAATAATTAGCTCCTCATTCACACCTCATTTTCGTTTGCTATTTGTGGCAAATGATGATGGTGTGAATTTTTGGAAGTGATCGTTCACTAACAAAAATTACATTCTAATGCATTAGATAGCAACTAGCTATTGTGTATCTATAGACGTGACCTAACCGTTGGTAAACGTCGAACACCTTTTCTTACCTTAATTGTTTCAGAGCAAGCTGACTTTGAACATTGACATTGAAAGTAATTTTGACACCATAATAGTGCTCTCTGCTTTTCGACGCAATTTTAATTTTTAAGTACACGTACATATTAAAAAAAAATTGAAAAAAAAAAACAAAGCATCTCGAATATTGACTTCGTACCGCAAATAATTGTTATCGCATGATATACAATTAGTACGAGTATATGGTGGTGTAGTTTTAGGTATTCATGACCAAAGCTATACTGTGAGATGTTTTGTGCTTATCGCAGATTAGAAGGCGTCAAATTTAGTTAGCCTTTGTTGATAAAACTTAGGAGAGTGGCATATGAGTATTTTGTGTATAATAAACACCGAAAACATACTCGTACTACGTAAAATGTTGGATGTCTAGCTGACCCGCGTACCAGAAAACTATATTGTTCACATCTTATCATCATGTCTGCGAATTTTTACTTGTTATTCAATTTTGTTCGGACATACATTTTTGCACATTCACTGCTTTAACACCAATTATAATGGAACACTTCTGTGACTCACTGAATAAAAATATATTAATCAGGGGAACAAATTAAAATCTTTGCCCGCCAATCCACATTTTAATTGCCTCGAAGAAGTATTTGAGTCCGTTCGATATAATCATCAGGTAACACAAGAAATTCTTAAATCAAAACAAAATACGAATATACTCGTAGTACATAAATAAATTAGTTCTACAAACTTTTTCATTTTACAAAATTTTTCTCAAAAAGACAAAGGTGCCACTATTACAGTGAATTCTCCGTGCTATGATTTGACTCTGATTAGTTATAGATAGCCAACTTTTTTGGCCTAATATTGAGGACATTGATGTCAGCAACATGTGGTTCCAACAGGACGGAATTACGTGCCACACAACACACGAAAATTTGGCTCTGTTGTATGAACGGGATTCGACCCCGTTGAATTTATTTTTGTGGGGCTATGCTAAAGATCGTGTCTATGCAGACAATCTCCAAACTTTGGAGCACTTAAATACCAACATCAGTAAAGTTATGGCCAGAAATGTGCCGAAAAGTCTTCGAAAATTACCTCACAAGAATCGAAATTTGCAACAACTCTCCTGACGGCCATTTAACCGATGTTTCATACAATGAATAACCCTTTATGTATCACAATAATATTCCCCATAGTATAGGGTATCAAAAGGGAACTGGGTGAGACTTACAAAGCGATTATACGTGAAAAAGTTACTTATACGAGGAGCGGCTGAGAAGTTCGTGGCCTAAGGCAAGGGAAAGAAGAGATCCGATTAAAAAATTTGATTTCTCAATATAATCTCCCTCGAGTGAAATGCATTTCTTACATCTTACCACCGAAAAAAATATTCTTTTTCTTTGCCTTCAAAATGACTTTCGCAGCGGCCGTGCGTTCTCATCTGCAAATCTCTGGCCTCGTAACTCAAATTTCAAATTGGAAAAACGAAAAAGTCGCTCCGGGCCAAGTCTGGGCTATGAGTGGGTGGTCTATCGTTGAAAAACCTGTGCCTTTTAAGGCCTGTCTCGAAACCCTCGCCGTGTGAACAAGCGCGTTGTCTTGTAAAAACCCTCCACTCCGTGCCTCAGTTTCTCGCTTCCGTACGAACGCTTCACGTGCCTGAGTCAATAAAAATTTCCGTAATATTGATTTGAATTTAGCAGGTAATCAATCAGCGAAACACCTTCCCTGTCCCAATTCGATTCACCGGGAGAAGTCCATTGTTTTGACTGTTCCTTGGTTTCTGGTGTGTTGTGGTGAATCCAGTTTTCATCCACGGTTACGAAACGGCGCAGAAACTCAGCCGAATTTGTCTGGAACATCGCCAAACACACCTTTGAACTAAAATCGAAATCACTGAGCCATGTGATACTCGTAAGCCTGTGGCCTCTTCAAGCTCGCGCACTTTCACTCGCCGTTCGTCCATTATCAAACCATGGATTTTGTCGACCATTTCTGGTGTAGTGACCTCAATTGGGCGACCAGAACGTTCGGCGTCACTTGTGCTTGAACGACCGCACCGAAATTGAGTAAACCAGTGGTGACAAAAAAAAAAAAAAAATTTAAGGTGACGACACAATTTGTGTTAATTTTCAGGGACTTATTGACCCACCCTCGTAAGAGTCTCTAGTGAACATTACATCATGAATTTTTATTTCATTTAGATAGTTTTGATATACCGAGAAGCATATCCAGCCGAAAAATTGCAGTGCATTTTGAGAATTTTCTTTGCATCCTTTCCACTCTATCAATATGAATGGACACCAAATTATGTCACAGTATTCTAGTAGAGATCTAGCTAGCGACACAAATAAAGATAACAGTGAATGAGGATTGGAAAATTCGACAGTATTTTTATTTAATAAACCCAACCATAGCATTAGCTTTGGAAATTATGTAGTCCACATGGTCCGAGAACATCAAGGCCTGATCGAATACAATACCGAGATCTTTAACCGTATTTACCCTGGTAAGTTCAAGAGAATCGATTGTATAAAGTTGGATTATCGAGTTGGAGCGCCTGCTAAAAGAGGAAACGTAAAAATTTTTTACATTTAAGAGAAGGCAATTTTCCTTCTACCATATTACCAGAGCATCGATATCGAACTGTAGTTTAGCGCAATCAGTTAAGCTTAAAATTCTTAAAAACAGTTCCATATCATCCGCATACAGAAGGCACTGGGATACCTTATAACGGAAATTATGTCATTGATGAAAAGAATGAAAAGTAATGGTCCTAGATGGCTATCTTGAGGCACACCTGAGCAAAATCGAGCTTTACCAACTGCACTCTATTAACTAAAAAAGAAGAGATCCACTTTAATAAAGACGAATGAAAACCAAAATTTTAACTTGTATATTAAGACAGCGTGGTTAACAGAATCGAATGCTTTGCTAAAATCCGTATAAACTGTATCTACCTGATAGCCCCTTTCGAATGAATTTAGTACAAATGATGTGAAATAAGTGAGATTGGAGGTTGTAGATCTCCCCGAAAACGAATCCATGTTGAAATTCGTTTATATGTGACAAGAAATTCTAATTTATTTTTGACTATGCTTTCAAAAAGCATTGGGATGACTGATAGTTTGTAGATTCCTTTGTAGTTATGTACGTTGTTTTTGAAGCCAGCTTTGGAGATGGGAACTAGAAACGATATCTTCTATTTATCCAAAAAAATGCTATGTTTTAATGACATATTGGAAATATGCAACAATGGGTGTCAAATACTATCACTACAGTTCCTTAAAACAATTGCAGGAATACCAACAACTCCTGGATTTGATGATAGTTTCAACCACCGAAGAGCTAAATTGACACATTCTAAATCCAAAGCTATAGAACCAATGTCAACTTTTGAATCACTGATACTGGGAAGAGGGAGCACTGGATTACTTTTGGAATAAACGGATTCAAAAAAAATTTAGCAAACAGTTCCCACGAAGATTGACTATCGTTTGACTCAGTCCCCTCGTACTCCATAATCTCTGGAATACCATACGTATTTCGTTTCGATTTTATGAAAGTCCAAAAATATTTGCTGTCAGCTACAACTTACTTTCAATATTCATGATGTAATTCGCATGTAAAACCTATTAAGTACGTTGAACTGTTTCCTTAAAGCACAAAAATACGCATAATCCATCGTGTCATGTGATCTTTTATACCTTTTCAAAGCCTTATTTTTAAAATTTTTTAAATGTATTAGCCGTTGGTTGTACCAGGGGGCTTAGAGAGTTTCTTTTTTGAAATTCTTGGAAAGAACATTACAAAACCTTCTTCAAGAATATTTGTGAAATGGACATGCGCTTTATCAAGACATAAATAATTAAATTCCTTAGTCTTTTACTTGAGAAAGGCTTAAAGAGTACAGAAAGTCAATAAAGATGTGTTTGTAATCGGACTTAAAATTCGAATTTTATCTTCACCTGACCATCACCATTTTACATCACCAATATTAAAATCTCCTAAAACAAATAAATATTGAGACTCCTTAGACACTTGCTACACTACCAGAAGGTATATAACTTAATATTAAGATAAGTTTAAATTCTATGTTTAAGCTTGAGCTAATCTGAATAGACAACATCATTTACTGGCAATGATATTTGCTTACATAATAAGAATAATCGCACAGCAATAATAATTCCACCTCCACGATCCTTCTCAGTACCACATCGGTCGACGCGGAATACGTTGTATATGCTGCTGTCAAATATTTCCGATGAGAGAATATCCTTATAGAGCCAGGTCTCAGTAATGAAAACAATATCATACACATAGAAGAAGCGACGAAAAGATCATATGTTTTTGACCTCATTCCACTAGCATTGTGATAGTAAAGATTAAGTATTCGGTTAGTGACAGTAGCTGACGTGAGTAGACATCATTTAAATTTAGTTGAGCACCGTCAGACCTTTCTCGTTTTTTTTGAAGATTTTGAAATGAACGCAATCGTACCCCACCGGACAGATATTTTATTTTTAGTAACGATTTTTGAAACCCCGTCCCTTTTATTTTACCCGAACTACGAGGGCAGGGTGAAAAGTTCTCGGCCCGACAATGAAAGACTGCGATTTTCAGCTAAAAAATGATTTTATTTTTCTACATAATCTCCCTTGACTTCAACACACTTGATCCAGTGTTTCTCTAACATTAGTATTCCTTCTCGGAAATGAGAGTCTGGAAGGCATCTACAGCCCTCTCAACTTCTGCATTGGATGCGAAGCGCTTCCCAGAAACAAATTTCTTCAAGTTTGGGAACAGATGGAAGTCTGAGGGTACCAAATCAGGTGAATAGGGGGGTTGGCAGAGCAAATCGTACCCCAAATCCCGCAGTTTTCCCATCGCCAACGCACACTTGTGTACAGGTGCATTGTCCTGATTACGACAAGTTCTGCCGGAACACTTATATAATATTCTGGAAAAATACTTGACGAATCGACTTTTCCGAGTCAAACACGGAAATGAATATTCAGAATTTAAAGAAATAAAGGCTAGTGTTCCGCAGGGAAGTGTCCTTGGACCGCTTTTGTACCTATTATATACTCGCGATATACCTACATAGCTACATTTGCCGACGACACTGTCATCCTGGCGACGGGTAAAACGATCGAAGAAACGACTGAAAAATTGCAAGAAGCATTGAATAAAGTAAATGAATGGACAAAGATTTGGCGACTAGCTTTAAACGAAAACAAATCTGTTCATGTCAATTTTACTTGTAAGAAAATAAATAATTTGCCGATCTTTTCAAACTTGGTTCAAATTCCGTTTGCAAACGAGGCTAAATATCTTGGAATGACACTTGATGCTAAGCTGAAGTGGAAATCGCACTTGAAGAAAAAACGTAAAGAACTCGAAACCAAATACAGAGAAATGTACTGGTTACTTGGAAAGCATTCCAAGCTTAATATAGAGAACAAACTGCTTTTATACAAGCAAGTGCTAAAGCCGGTATGGACATATGGAATATAACTCTGGGGTTGTACCAAAATAAGTAATGTCAATGTTTTACAAACTTTTGAAAATAAAGTGCTAAGATCAATAGTTAATGCACCGTGGTTTATTAGAAATAGCGATATCCATAGAGATTTAGGAATTGCAACAGTCAAACATGAAATCAAAAACTTCGCGCGTAAGCATGTAAAAACCTTGTAATCTGTCTTAGATTACAAGGATACGTTAACAATGAACTCCTTCGAATTCTAGATGAGAGGAATCTACTGCGTCGTCTACAAAGGACTAAACCTTTCGACTTAACGTGATAGTAAGAAACCGCGTATAATTTGCGGAACAAGCAGGAACTTTCAATGGAAAGGGACCTGCCAAACGATCTCAATACGAAAAAGTCAAAACTGAGTTGTAGTAATCAAAGAAATTTATCCCGAAGGGAGGTTTTTTTAGTGAGTAAAAATCTCGCACTACTATGAGCACGCGCTATCGATCCTCATAGTGTCTTCATGAAGATTTCTTACCTACCCTCGGAAAAAAAAATTGTCCTGGTGAAAGACGATTTTTTTCTTCTTCAAGCCAGGCCTCTTCTCGAGAATTTTGGCATCCAACTGGTCAAGAAGGTTGGAGTAATATTCGCCTGTAATTGTTCTGCCTTTCTCAAGGTAATCAATTAACGGGATCCCTTTCGCATCCCAAAACACACTGTCCATGACCTTTCCGGCAGATGCGATCGACTTTGCTTTCTTTGGCGCTGAACCAACGGTTTCCACCAACTGCTGTTTCGTTTCTGGCGTGTAGTGGTGGACCCATGTCTCATCCATGGCGACAAATCGCTGCACAAAATCGGTCGGATCCCTATTGAATCGGTCCAAAGATTGCCGCGAAAATCGTTTGCTCATTTGCTTTTGATCGGCATTCAGTAAATGCGGCACCCATATTGCGCAGAGCTTTCACATCAGTTTTTGTGCAAGATGTTTCGCACCCTCTCTTCCGATATACACACAGCCTCAGCTATCTCACTCACCTTCACTCGCCTATCGTCCAAAACGATATCATGCACTTTTTCAATGGTTTCGGGTGTGGTTGCGGTTTTTGGCCGTCCTTCACGTGGGTCATCTTCGAAGGACGTGCGACCACGTTTAAATTTAGCTGCCCACTTTTTAACGCTTGACATGGAAGGAGCAGAGTCCCCGTAAACTTTTGTCAACTTTGGATGAGTTTCCTTAGGGGTTAACCCATCCAAAACGAAGAATTTTATCACCGCACGATATTCAAGTACATTTTAACGAAAAACACGCAAGACGTCTACTGCAAAAATTCGTGTAGAGAAACTACTTGAGAGAACAAGTTGAAACGTGTCATACGAACTAATGAGAAGTGCATCCAGGCAGGAAACATAAATTTTTGCTGATTGGAACGCCATCTCTGCGTCAGGCCGAGAACTTGTCACCTTGCCCTCGTACGTCCAATTTTTATGATGTTCATATGGAACTCTCTACCCACCACTCCAAACTGGCAAATCAAATTTTATCTAAATCTGTGCAAAGCCGGATTTCATCAAAATCTGTTAACTGATTCTTGAGTTAGTCGCGTTTCTATTTTTAAAGATTTCTGAGAACTTACTACCCATATCTCACAACTACTTTAAATAAATGTAAATGTTGATGCATTTCAGACGCGACCAACGAAAGATCAAACTATCGAGCCAATTACTATCAAAATCTATTACGAGTAAATGGTTCTTGAGATAGGCGTGTGAAAAAGAATTAATAATGAAAATATTTGACGATTTCTAGCACTCAACCCCCCTTAAAATTATTTGAAAATTTCCTTCAGATCGTTTAAGTATTTCGCACTCATCTTAATTTCAAATATCAACAAATGTAATACTATACCCATCGATTGTATATTGTTTGTGCATATTTTCTTTGTTATTATGTAGGATTGAAATTTGACACAGACAAATGTGAGGCAGCTTAATTGTTTCCATCATTCATTCGATGACTAAAACTTCGTTTGAATACGCTATACATACGAGTATTTTATTAATAGATATAGTCACCTAGTGTCATTTTGTTTTATGCAAATAATTAAGAAGAAAAAAGTTAAATTTATTACGTCAGTAAAAACAGTCATCTGCCATTCAATGGTGCCAAAAAAATTTAAAAATAAATCCATTCTGTACTTAAGAGTATACACAGTATCTCCATTTAATAGAAATTCTAAATATCTGCTTGGTGACGATTGATATTTTTGCGATAAATCAGTCCATTTTTATGAATTATAACCGTAAACGATAATCTGAAGAGAAATGCTAAATGTTTCGTGTTTTGTTATCGTTATTCATAGTATAACTCATGCTAGACAACTTGGCATATTGTCTTTGCCTAATTCGTCTGACATGCGACTTCCTATCACGTTCAACTCATTCCCTTCCTTAATGTGCCTATAACAAGAACGATTTGTTTAAATACTCATCCATATGTGAACGGCGGACGACAACTGGATAATTTTACTTAAGGAAATTGTCCGACATAAAAGTGTTTCCTTTACACGCTTAAGTGAATAGTGACCATACGACGAAATGATGTAATCGTCGCATAAAATTTCTTGGCAATTTCATTTGCTTGCCTATTTATTCATGGTTAAGCGTTCATCAGTTTTACGCCTTGAGAATGGAAAACAGAACTTTATTAGAAAAACACAGACGTGCAACCACTAAATCTATCCACCTACCCCATTGTTTCAACATGTACGAGTACCACCCCCCAACAACAACGACGACGACGATTACCTTGATTAAGGCTGTAAGTTAAAAGTCCTCGAGCTCACACATCAAAACGTACAATTCAAGTTCATTTATATTTATGTGCAATGCATGATTCAAATTGGAAAACAGCTGGCAGCTTATAGTACGTTTAGTCAGCACGGTCAAGGAGTCTAATGAATGCTATTTTTCAACTTTTCGAATTTACCATGTAAGTGGTTACTTTAACAGTCGGCGGTGTTTTCATAGGACCATTTAACATTTACGTTCAGGCATTTATTTTAAAGTCAGTTCTTCTAATGTCTAGCATTAGAATTTGGTCTTGTTGCAAAACCTGTTCACGCCTAGAGTTTAATTTTTGTAGGGCGAATATAAAATTAGGAGGATTGTAAGATAAATATAACGAATCGAAAATTCTCTGCCTTCTAGACTACAACTCTTGAGTATTGCTAGACAGAAGGTGAAGTTAGCTTCCCTTCATGATTTGAAAGAGAAATCTACATGAATGAATGAAGCACCAAATGTGACATTAGCCTTGTTTCTTTGTAACTTTATATAAAGTTCAGTTAAGTTTCACAAAAAATGACATCTTTTAAAGAATTTAGTAGCGAATTTGAGCGCAAAAAAAATGTTTGGATCTATCATCGTCCAATAATTTTTTTTACCCGCCAACTCATTCCGCCATCTATTGCCCGATAGTCGGAATGTGCTTTACTCAATTAGCGATTACTGTAGATAATATCGAAAGTTACTGAAACTGTATACCTAGTTAGTTGTTGTTCTTGTTCGTCGTGGCTATTGCCTTTACAACTTTGCGGATATCTAAAAAGCTTCTTCAATATAAGATAATAATTGAGTGTTCCATAAATGACAGAGGATCTTCAAGACTGCGGTTTCTTTGATAAGCCTACTGAAACGTTATTTTTCTTTTATTTAAAAAAAAATATTCTGCATTTCTTAGGACTAAGACGAGGTTACGATTCGCTTTAATTTTGCAACCTTCATGTTGAGTGGTTGAGCAAACAATCTCCTGAATTTCAAGGTGAACCTGAAATAATGGCTTAAGAAATAAAGATTACCACCTAATGAAATATTTCGAGAGAAACCATCTTCTTAATGACCGCCAGTTTGGTTGCCGGTAACAACGTTTCACAGGGAACCGAATGGTATACCTGCCCGAAAAATGAATCCTGGATGCATTGGATTAATCACCGACATGGTGAATGTAGATAGAGTGTGCTCTCATAAAAAACTTAAATTTTTATGATAGCATCTTCTCAAAATAGATTGCGAGCTTTTTAAATACAAGGATGTACTTCTACCCTATATTCAACCAATGCTGGTGTACCCCAGGGCTCAGTCCTCTGCCCGACCCTGTTTCTAATAGTTATCAATGAGCATCTTTCTTATTCGCAATCAAACATATTCCTTCGCATACGACACTACTCTTAATATCGTTTTTCTTTATCGACTCCACGACTAGAGCTTAAAAATGTTGAGTCTGCGCGACAGCCAGTGGTAACCGAATTCAACTCTGGCATTAATGCAATCCGAGTTGAGTTCAATGTGTTTCTCAGAGCTTTTTTCTCAGAGTTGTTTTCTCAGAGCTGTTTCCAGTCTTTGAAGCGAGATACTAACTTAGCCAAACTCATAATTAACGGGGTTGATGTTGAGGAATCTAATGGGTTGTCAATACTTCGCATGCATGTTAGCCCAGACCATCGCTGGAATCAGCAAATTATAAATGCTGCTAAAGTCTAAGATGTAAACGATTTTTCACTCCAAAGATTTGGCTACTATCGATAAAGCTTACATTATAGACAAGACCCAGGATGGATGATGAAGCAAAGCCTTTTATTCTTTTCACAAAAGACCAAAAAGATTTGCTACCTTAAGTACACTGTAGTATTTTTTGCCTGACTGTCTGACCTCGCAGAAATTTAACATGTCTATTCGCTATGCCGTCGATATATTGAGTTTGACACATTGTTTGTAACATAGTTTTTGGACAAGTCACCAGTTTTTGGGCTCTACAATTTGTCCATACATTTTCATTTTTTTTAAAAGCTATAAATCTCCAACTGAAGCTCCCGTTTTGCTTTTAAACAAGACAATCTAGAAAACTTTTTTATTCCGGAGAGAGAAAGAAAGATTTGGTGTAGTGGTTTGAAACTCAGGTGGTATTAAGTTTCTGTAAACTCCAAGGGTAGCGTCCAGATAACTGGGAAGCATTTTTGTTTTGCTTTTATTGTCGTTGCTCATGATTCACAGTATTTTTGTTCATCCTCCTGATGTCATCATCACGATTAAGTTGCATTTTCAGCCCAGTCCTATATCCCAAGTTTGACTCTAATTATGGATGACAGATGGATTTGACAGATGCCATATGGCAGGTATGTGAAATCCCAACCTCAAAATGAATAACCCTTTACTTGAAACGAAAATTTCATTATGCCACGATGGTGGAAAGGACCTTATGAATCTGTTTAAGACGGATTGTAACTTTTCTGTGTCACAACCACTCTGTCAAAGCAAGAAGAAATTCGAAGTCAGAGACTTGCAATATTGATGTAAGGATGCAAATAAAGTTGGACTCAGAACTCCAATTTTACTTTGGTGCTGCTCCTCATATAATTTTGTAGTAAATCTTATCTCGTCGATCACACTGACTACCCAAACGTGCACTAGTAGTCTACAAGGATTCCAATCATCATTATTTAATAATTACTGAAACGGAAACGGAAACGGAAAGAAAATATTTGTAGCTCCTCTCAGCTACTATAAACCTTTACAGTAGTTATCACTTCATCATACCCTTTTGTATGAGTCTATGGAAATTCCCCTTACTGTACGTATATATGCAGTTACGTCACAATGCCAAACCCGTATTTACATATTCATTTCCACGGTGATGAATCAAGCTGCTTAACATGAATTTCAGCACCAGAAATTATATCATCACAACAACTGGTGATAGGTTGACCTAAGAATGCGAGTACTATTCAAATGAGTAGGCAATTAATATTTAAGATGACTCAGATATGGTAGCGACGTGCTAGTTGTAAATATTTACATTTTTCTCGGTTTTTTGTCGTATGAACCTCTTCAACAAGTTGTTGTCCATGGATTCCGTTGGTAGAGCGGTGTCTACTTTGGACTCTTTAGCACGAATCCAATTTTGGGGCCGTCTGGTTCATAAAAGTGGTATCGCCTTTCATAGTACGTTTAATTAGGCTTAAGTGTGTACACCCAAATTGTCCGTATATGTACATAGAATGGTTCCGTTGTTTTATTTACTTGAAGTTGTATTCATTTTGGTGTTCTTCCGTTTTCTTATGGCTCGTGGTAATAGAATTCAAGATAATAATTAAAAATCAATAGATAGACTTTAATTTTGACCTAAAAAGCAAACTAAAGGGCACAAGATAGAATGTAAGTTGCAGCACACGTATGATAGGGTTAGTCTGTTTTAGTCTTCTTACCAGCAATTTAAATTGCACTGAAATAATGACTGACAATGGAGCTGTATATCTTCAACAATTGATCAGCAATTAATGTTCATGATAGAGATAAACTTTTGTTTTTTTTTGACATTCCCGCACTAATAGACCTGTTAATGAATCATTCAAGTAGGTTGAACAATTCTTTAGATACACATCTACAAGCTGTTTTCTGATTTCAGTGAATTCAATGGAGAGCGTTTTTTCGAAGTGCATTCTTTTAATTCTTCATTCGAATAAAATTGAGGACACAAACTCTTAGTAATTACAGAGAATGTTCGTAAAACGAAAACTTCGTTGCTTTGTCCTCGGACGAGATGTCTAATTGAAATAAAAACGCCAATAAGTACAACCTCGGTGGCCCAGTCGGTAAAAACGCTGATTGGCTTACCCAGGGGGTCGTGGTCACTCTTTCGTTGTACCTTCCTTAATTGCATGCACTTTTATAGTTATTCTTACGTCACGTCATCCCATCTCATAGACCTCCCATTGATTATCTATACTTTTATGGTAACTATAATAAAAGATTGGACTCTAATTAAAAACGGTAACCCTTATTGATAGTAGCACTTAATATGTCGTAGATTTATTACTGCTTTCTGGAGGTCGTTTACCTAATTTTTTTTGGAGACGCATACGTAACATATTATGCATCCAGCGATGTAGGCGGAAGCACCATTAATGCAGCTATGGTTGTGTCGACAATGATGGAGCGAAAGCAAGACATTTTCGAAATTTTCTATTTTCATATTAATGAAGATACATAATCGGTTTTCCTCTTTTATCAATATTCGTGAGTTTATAACGAATATTCTCTCCCCAAAAGAGTTATGATTTATCGTCAAATTCAGCTAAGCAAACACGGTTATCTAATTTTGAACAATTCGCCTGTCTATATATTGAACTTATTTGTCATCTCGTGATGACAATATATTCTGAAATTTGATTTTATTTTTGCTGATACCAGGAAATTTATTGCAACAGCAATGACTGGATCAATGGCAATCATTCGACATACTTTAACCAAATAAAGAGCACGACTGGGTCGTTTCATAAAAATGCGTTGAAAAGCTAGAAAAAATTGTTTGTAGATTGCAAATTGTAGATTGGTATATTATTGGTACGTCCACGGCGACCTTTATAGATCTATTGTTCTCCCATACGTCCTCCAGTCCAATTGCATTGATAAACCGGAGTATCTTGAGTGGATCCAACGATGGTAGATCTTCTATTGATAGTTGGTAGGCATTCAGGTGGTTCTTTCTTTCAATCAATGCTCCACAGAATCTACAGTTTCCGTTTTGCTCTATGCCCAGTTTCCTGAGGTGTTCCTTAAGCTTGTAGTGATCAGACAGTAAGCCCGTTAGAATGCGGAGCCGGTTTTTATTGATGTTGATACAGACCTTCCGGTTATAGTTCTCGAGAAGTTCTTTGGCACGTTTTAACTTCTGCAGTTCCTCCCAAAGTTTGGCTCTCTTGTTGGTCATATGTCCAAAATCTTAATGCCATACCTTTATATCTGTCGAAAGTTGCTTAGATAGCGATTTTGAAGAAAATCATCTTCACCATATCCTATATGAATTCAATTATCTTACTTCAACGATTTATTCACAAGTGAGTATTTCAGAAAACTTCATACAGTATATTTAAAAAATATTTGCGCGGGAAAATAATTGATTTTCGCGCCTTTTTTTAATGTCACTAGAAAATGACAGCTGACAGGTGCAACTAGGGATGCAATTTAACAGGGTGCATCAATTATTGTTTATTACGCAGATGTTCAGATCTTCTAGGGCTCTGCATGGTTACCACTAGCTCGACTGCTGCTCGTGAGTAGATTGGTGATGAAACATTTCGAGGAATTTTAGCCTCTGGAGTTGAAGAACGAGGTTCCACAGTTGAATCCAAATCCACGGTTTGAGGACTAGATAGTGGGTACGAGAAAACCTCTGAATCAAGTTCCGCTTGCTGATTTCTCAATGGTGAGTCTCTGGGAATTGGAACACGGTTAGAATTGCAATATTGACTACATGCCTGTTGTAAATCTATGGTGTCATCCGCAGGAACAGAGATCGTTTCGTCACACATTGCTGTTCGAGGTCTAATCTGGTTTTGATGACGCCGCCAGGTCTCATTGCTAGTCTTAAGCAGATACATGCGTCTTTCAAAGGTCTTCTTAATCACTCCAGAAATCCACTTTTTGTCATGTAGGTATTGTTGCACAAACACAGGTTGATCAATAGAAAACCGCGGACAGTTCTATAATAAAATTTTAGGAAAAGTGGAAAAACAAAAAAAAGTTTTGGAGGTTACAATAAAAGTCAAACAAATATTGTTCATATGAAATAAAAGTGTTGCTCGGGGGAAATGTTTGGGACATTTTCAGGATGATTTCCAAGAAAATCCCAATAAACATGGTTGCTGGTTGGTCGCCATGTTGTATCTCTTAGACTTAGACAGAATTTTATAATTTATTGGTGTGGCAGTTGTATCAACACGTCCATCTTAATTAAACCTTTAAATTGCATACCCACTTTTGGGATCGGGCCCAACATTAGGCGTCATTGTTGTAAATTAGGGTAGGACAACCGAAGTAACTTTGTTGCAAGTGAGATGGATGACTGAACGCATGCAGTTGCTCGGCTCACCAAACACTCACTCACCTAAAATCGGCACAGACAATCGGAAGATGTTCGAGACCGGAAAGTTCGTTATTTCATCATCGACGGTGGTTACTCCTAAGTCTCAGTGGATATCACTGTTTCTGATATACCATGGGGCATTTACTATGACTCTTAGCACTTTGTTTTGAAAAGATTGTAGGATATCTCTATTGCTTTGTTTGGTACAACCCCAAAGTTGTATACCATACGTCCAAACGGGTTTAAGCACTTGCTTGTATAAAATCAGTTTGTTATATATGTTTAATTTGGAATGTCTTCCAAGTAGCCAATACATTTGTCTGAATCTATTTTCGTGTCATGTTTCTTTTTAGCGACTTCCATTTGAGTTTCGTGTTTAGTGTCATTCCTAGATACTTTACCTCATTTGCATATGGTATTTGTACCGATATAATGAATGGGTAGGCTGTCAATTTTTTTGTAAGTAAAGTTAACGTGAGTTGATTTGGTCTTGTTGAAAGCAATGCGCCAAATCTTTGTCCACTCGCAAATTTTGTCCAAAGCTCGTTGGAGCTTTACAGTTGCTGACTCGACTGATTTATCTGTTGTTAATATAGATCGTATCGTCCGCGAACGTAGCTACGACAGTACCTTCTTCTTGTGGTACTCGTATATCTCGAGTGTACAGTAAGAGCAAGACCGGTCCAAGAACACTTCCTTGCGGAACTCCGGAGAGAGAAAGAAAGATTTGGTGTAGTGGTTTGAAACTCAGGTGGTATTAAATTTCTGTAAACTCCAATGGTTGCGTCCAGATAACTGGGGAGCATTTTTTGTCTCTCTAAGGTTTTCTCTATTTCATTTGTTATTCTATAAACCTGACCAATTGTGGAATGCTTTGTTCTGAAGCCGAATTGATGGTCAGGAATCAAGCGTATTTCTTCAATGACCGGTTGTAGGCGCTTTAACAAAAGCTTTTCAAATATCTTAGATACTATCGACAGGAGCGATATCGGTCTGTACGATTTTGTGTCGTTTGGATGCTTTCCCGGTTTTGGAACCATTATAACTTTGGCAACTTTCCATTGCCTTGGAACGTATAATAATCTTAGCGTGGCATTTATAATATACAGAACCTTGATCAGGGCTTTCTTTGGCAATTCCCTGAGGATCTGTCCGGTTATTAAATCATATCCAGGGGCCTTTTTATTTTTAAGATTTTTCATTGTCTGGCAAAGTTCGACCAACGACACGCTCTTTATTTAAAGTTCGATTACGACACCTGACACCAAGGTCTTCTGTTAGCGCCTGTCCGTCAAATGGCTTAAAAGTTTCTTCTAGGTGCACGGCAAATAAATCCGCCTTCTCTTTGTCTTCTTTTGCCTATTCGTCATTGTTTTTTGTTATCGGTAGCGATTGCATTTAAGGTTTTTTAACACCTTTCATGGTGAATAATTAAAACTTTTTTTGGCAGTCAAACTTTCAAGATACGTAGAGATCTCTCGATTTTTGAAATCTTTGATTGCTTTCTTAAGTTCATTACACAGATGTTTTAAAAGAGTTTTGTGCTGGGGAGCTCGGGATTGTTGCCATCTTTTGCGTGCTTTTCTGTTTTGGCGTATCAGTTTTTTTTATTCTCGGCGGATATTTACCTTGGATATTTGCGACTGCTTTCCTCATATAGGGAGTGTTATTTCACGCGGCGTTCTGTATGACTTCAATAAATCTGCCGACTCTGTCTTCTATTCCATACGATGTTTTAAGCGACACATTCAGAACAATATTTTCTGAACAATATATCCTAAAGCCGTCCCAGTTAGTTTTGTTGGTAGTTAATCTAGGAGCCCCTTCTCTTTTCATTAGACGCTCGCTTATTGTCATGATTACTGAGGAGAGATCAAAACTTTCCTCGACGTTTGTAAAATCTTTAGCTACACCTCTTGTAATGAATAAGTCTACGAGGTCAGGACTTTTTGCTCTGTCGGTCGGCCAATATGTCGGTTTTGCCGTCGAAAAGAAGTCAACATTAAATTGCATACCGGCTTCGTAAATTAGTCTGCCTTCAGTTGAATCGCATCTTGAACCCCAAAAGGTGTGTTTTCAATTGAAATCACCACCGACAATAAAATTCGGTCCAAGTGAGTCCAAAGGGTTTATAAAGTCGGTCTTTTCTAGTTTGTATCGCCGAGGGCAATAAATGGATGTGTATACATACATTTGAGAAAATTAAAATTTAAAAATTTAATAATTAATTAACGATTTTTAGTATCCTTTTGTCAAATCAAAACAGCTTCAAAAATCAGAGAAAGAAAGAAAAAAAAGAAATAAAAGTTCAATGTCTGCATATTTATATGCTTAGATGCTCGCTAAGTCGCATTTTAAAGTCACCGTTGCTATTAGATCTCCTTAAACTGGCTGGGAGTGAATTCCAGAGTCTTACAGCGTAAATAAAGAACTGTTTCTGAGTCGTATAATATTTAAAGCGCGGAATAATAAATGCTTTAACGGCAAACCCCACAAGCGGACCAGTAGGAATGCAGTAAAGTGGGAAGGTTGTGATCCTTCTACTCCGGATCATAACTTCGCCGTAAGAAGAAGAAGAAGAAGAATAATAAATGCTTTACTTCTCGCGGATGAGGCAAATTGAAGAATATGAAAAAGATATGACGGAGCTTTTGATTCTTTAAGATTAAAAAGGAAAGTTAGAACATTAAAATCGAGATATTTTTTGAACTCCATCCCAAGAAATTCACGCGCATATTCCGAAATATGTTCATATCTACGGATGTTATAAACATATCGTACAGTACTATTGAAAGCAACTGTGAGTTTACGTGAGCTATTGCTATCTAGGTCGCAGTAAATTGGGTGTGCATATAGTAGTATTGAAAGGAGCAGTGTTTTGATAAGAGTTGTTTTTATTTTGCGCGGGAGGCAGCTACCAGTTTGACCTAAGGCTCGCAGGACTCCATAGACTTTGCCTATAGTATTGGTCACGTGAGATTCCCAGGTGAGATATTGATTAAATGTCACTCCGAGGTTTTTAACACTTTATACGTAATCTAAAATGGTTCCATTGATTTCTACCTTGGGAAGAGACGATTTATCCAAGCTAGTACGACTTATCATTATCGCTTTACTTTTTTTAGAGTTAAGCATCAGCTTGTTTTTATGTGACCACCGTCAGAAGTTCTTCATTAATACGCACTGTAGCATCTTCAACGAGTCCCAGAGGAAAACTCAAATAAAGTTGTACGTCATCAGCATACATTTGTATCTTACAATGTTTGAGAATAGTGAGTATATCATTATTATATACAGCAGCGGCCCTAAAATGGATCCCTGGGGAACGCACGTATCAGTTTTTAAGAAAGAGGATAAATTGCCATTGGAATAAACCGCTTGTGAACGATCCTCAAGGTAGCTTATAATAATTTTTATGGCAGAGGAATCGAGGTTAAAATAGTGTTTAAGCTTAAGAATGAGAATATCGTGCGACACAGTGTCGAAAGCCTTCGAGAAATCAAGTAACACCAGAGAAGTCACATGATCATTATCCATCTCAATGCGAATATCTTCAACTAATTTCAATAATGCAGTAGTGCAACTATGTTGTGGTCTGAAACCCGATTGAAATGGTGAGAGTAAGTTGAAATTATTCAAATATGCATGAAGCTATGAGCTCATGATTTTTTCAAGTGCTTTAGACATGAACGGGAGTATCGGAATGGGCCGATACTCTCGCTCTTTACCAACAGTACTTTTCAGGACTGGTATTATCTTTGACCTTTTCCAAGATTTTTGATAAATGCAGCAAGTTAATATTCTGTTAAAGATGAATGTCAGAGGTGGTAACACATGATAAATTACAATTTTTAAAAACCTAGAAAACCAATAGCATCCGATTTGATTGCCAGTATAGCTTTCAAAACCTCAAATTCACTTACTGCGGCAAAACCAAAACTAGCTGACGAGTCGGGTATAAGGGCTGGGTTTATATAGTCCGAGTCGTCCATTTCACATAGTTGTCTGTTGTGGTCAGTAGAAGCAGCAGTAAACTTTTTATTTAGCTGGTCAATATCAATGTCCGCGCAACTACCATCATCATATCAATATTTTTGCCTATGCCAAGCTCTTTAATTTGCCTCCAGGCTTTCTTGTTGCTCAGGACGGGTCTTAATTTGGAAAAGAAAAACTTGGTTGGTTGGTTGGTTTGAGAGGGTGAGCTTATGCTCTTCACTTAGGCCTCCATTGGGCCCGTTGTGTTCCCCTCATCTGCGTAACTGTAAGGAATAGTGATGTGTTTTGGGAATTATGTATTGAGAGGATTTAGGTCTAGGGATCATGGGTAGTATCAACTATGTCGTATAGTGATCGGGGAATCAGACCGTCTGGCGAACTCCAGTATATCCCCGATTCCTTTCTTATTGAGGTGTGTAATATCCGGAATCCTTGGAGATCCCAGAATTTTCAGCCTTAGCCTCGCTGTAGCGGGGCAGTGACAGAGGAAGTGTTCTATATCTTCCTCCTCCTCTTCACAGTTGGCACAGATTGCTGTATCAGCTATCCCGAGTCTGAACGAATGTTTGTTGAGATTGATGTGCCCTGTTAAAAGTCCCACCATCAATCTCAATTGTGTTCTGCTTGAGTTAAGAGCTCTTTTTGCTGTGTTGTTACTCGGTTTGGTTATTACAGATCTAGCCACTTTGCACGTGTCTAGATTCGTCCAGTTGTTATTGAACTCCTGTCGTATCTTATCATTGATTATTGTTTTAATAGTTGTCAGAGGGACCCCTATTGTACTATCCGGGTTCAGTTCTGTATTGCCTGCTCCTTTCCTTGCTAGTTCGTCTGCCTTTTCGTTACCCGGTACACCCTCGTGCCCCGGTACCCATGTGAGACGGACTCTATTGCGTCTGGCAAGTAAGTTCAATTTAGTTTTGCACTCCCTTACTAGTCGTGATTTCGACATGGGGTTTGTGATCGCGCTAATTGCTGCTTTGCTGTCCGAGCAGATGTCAATTTGCCTTCCTTCGCTGGTGTCTTCTGCGAGTATTTCAGTTGCCTTCATAATTGCATAGACTTCTGCTTGGAACACCGATACAAATGGTTCTAGGTGAATAGCAAGTTCAATCGGTGGGTTAGCACTAAAGATGCCAGCCCCTGATTCCCCTGATATGTTAGAGCCATCTGTATAAACCGATATCCCATTGGAGTTTCTTGTCGTTCTTTCATACGTCCAATATTCTCTTGCGGGAAAAATTGTTTCGAAGTTGTTGGAGAATGTGTACGATTTCCCAACAACATCACTGGGGCAATCGATGAGTGGTGTCATTACTCTTATCATTTCGGTGATTTTTCGATGTCCCGTATTTGCACCACCGGTGAAATGGCCGATAGTTTTAAGCCGTGAGGCTGAAATACCGGCAATCTTCTTCGCTTCGAGGTGCACTGGTAGAATGTTAAGTATCGCTTCCATGGCCGCGGTTGGTGTTGAGGATTGTGCTCCTGTAATACCCAGGCAGACCATACGCTGCACCTTAGTTAGCAAGTCTCTTGCATACTTTTTGGTCATCACTGGCCACCATACAACTACTCCGTAGAAGATGATGGGTTTTATTACGCATTCGTATATCCAGTGGACCTGTTTAGGTTTCAAGCCCCATGACTTCCCGATGGCCCTCCTGCATATCCAATATGCTCTCTTTGCTTTGGTGACTCTTTCTTCCAGGTACTTTCTCCAGGTCAGTTTCCTGTCCAATATAATGCCCAGAGTTGTAGTGATACTCCTCCGAGTTGTGGAATGTGAAAGTCACTAGTTTTGGTTTTCTTTGTAAAGAGAACCATTTCCGTTTTATTTGGATTTATTTCTAATCCACTCTCCTCCGCCCATTCTTTTATGATTCCAAGGGTGTTTTGCATAAGCTCTCCTATGATGTTCAGGTGCTTACCTCCTATCAGAACGGCTAGGTCATCTGCGTACGCTACACATTTCGCACAGGTTCCATCCAGTGCTTTTAAAAGGTTGTCCATTGTGAGCACCCACAGAAAAGGAAATATTATCCCCCCCTGTGGTGTTCCCGTACGGACTGTTCCCCTTCTTGTGTCGTCTCCCAGTGAAGCTGTGATAATGCGGTTTGTAAGCATGTGTTCTAGCCAATTGTTTATTATTTGGTTATTACAGTATATCGCGAGTGCCTCCACAATTTTTTGAGTTTTCACATTGTTAAATGCCGCTTCGATATCTAGAAAAACGCCTGCGACTGATTCCTTGGTTTCAAAAGCATCTTCTATTGTGGATACAACCTGGTGTAGTGCCGTCTCAACTGATTTTCCTTTGAGATATGCATGTTGATTAGGACACAGCCGCGGAATTGTAATCTGTGTTCTGATGTAGTTATCACAGATTCTTTCCATTGATTTTAGTAAGAAGGACGTTAGGCTAATAGGTCTGTAGCCCTTTGCTGTCGACAAATCTTTCCCGGGTTTCGGTAGGAACACCGCCCTCACCTCTTGTCATTGTGTTGGTGTGTATCCATGATATAGACATCCCCTGAAGATATTGACCAGAGTTTTCTTTAGGGTGTCTAATTCTATCCCTTTTTGCAAGAAGATGGGAAGGATGGAATTCCGTCCAAGCCCGGTGATTTGTATGGCGCAAATGAGTTAATAGCCCAGGTCACTTTATCTGCATCAACTAGGTTCTCAGTGTCTTCCCATTTTGTATCAGTTCGAGTCACCCCACGCTTGGAAGGTGTAGCTGCCTCGCTGAAACAGTTTGGGAAGTGTACACACATCAGCGTCTCCAAGGTATCAGCTGCGGTTGCCAAGTTATTGCCCGCCTGTAGAAGTTGATAACTTGGTGGTTCCTTGGACAGGATCTTCTTTAATCGCGCTGCTCCATTATTATCGCATATGTTGGTGCAGAAAGTTTTCCACGATTCCCTTTTAGCAGCCCTGGTGAGCTTCTTGAAGCCTCTTTTACTTTCTTTATAGGATTCCCAGTCTGCTTCTTCGTTGGTTCTTAAAGCTTTATTTAGGCGTTGTCTAGCAACCTTCCTTATTTCATGGAGGTCGCCGTTCCACCATTTTTGCTTTGCACTTCTAGGTACCGGTTTTAGAGGACAGGCGGCCTCAAAAGATTCTATAATACACTTCTGTACTTTGAAGACTTCATTGTTTAATTGGTTAATCTCAGTGTAGCTGTTATCCTGTGTTGGTGTCAGCTTTCCCTGAAGATTACTTACAAAGATGGAACAGTCAATCAAGTTTTCAATATTTAAATAATCGGCTAAACACTCACCTCTTTTGTTGATGTTCGTAAGTTAAGAAAAACTTAGTTTTGGACTTCTTAATTTCTTGATTTACTTTATTTCTGAGCTTCTTAAAGTAATCATGAAACATTGGAAGTTTGAATTTTTTCCACCGTTTGTACGATAAATCCTTTGCTTTTATAAGTGATTGAACCAGCTATGTTTTTGGTTGCGCAAGACAAGTCTTTTGAGCGGAACATGACTTTCAAATAAGTTGTTAATTATTGATGTAAAAGTTTCAACGGATAGATAGCATGAAGTATAGAAGTTACAGTTTACAAAAAGTAATTGTAATTTATAAAGTATAAAAGACTGCATTTTGTAGTCATCTAATTGGTAGTCGACTACAATTTGCCCAACTCTGCTACTTACCACCTTTCTATCCGATCTTTAAGATTTTGATATGGAACTTTCTATGCGAAACTAGCGAACCGAAATTCGTAGAAATTCATCTTAAGTTAGTCACGACTGACTTTCACTTCCTACTATTCTCCGAACAACGAGGAAAAGAATACGTTCAAGCCAACCACTCATTTTCCAATCCTTAATGCAATTTAGAAAATTAATCTTCGCTTGAAGACGTCCCTTAATTTATTTTATTTTATCGGCTAATACCTAAAAGCCTACTCAATCGGCATTAATTAAAGTCACTGGTACTAGTTAATGTTCGCATCCAACTAAATTTAAGTGCTAAGCAGTAAAAATTTTCCTGCAGTAAACTACATTATTATCTAGAATGATTGGTAATTAAATATTCGATTGCTAGCCATTCGGATTTATTCGTACACTTTGCCGAATCGTTAGAGTTTCAGTATAGTTTATCGAATTGCGTACCGCTGAGGTTTCCGAATTAACTATGCATCATACAAGTACAATCAAATTCCCTTTATGCACATTTATGGGATTCAAGGCTTTTGCGTTGGCAGACATTTCAAGCAGCAATTTTATTTTATTTGTAATTAAGTTTATATTATTGAACCCCTTTTTTATTAGTATCCTGACACAAAGCGCTAGTGATCTTAGAGAAAACTTCAGTATGCATTTATGGGCACATTGAATAGGAGGATATTTATTGATTTTTCTACAGACCTTACCAGTCCTTTAGTGATAAAAAAAAAATAATGCAATAAAATAAATAACAATCTTTCGTTTATAAGATACATTGGGTTAGAGGTTGAGATACCAGCGGGAGTTGAACAAACTAATGTATTTTCGATTAAGTAGAAATGGGCATTGAAATAAGATTACCTCAGGAGGTCGCAAAAATTTTCAGATACAAGCAGTCATGTAATGCCATTGTACCGAGAATTTAATGTGGATGTACCCTTTTATGAAGACCACCTGGACCTATTGTAATTTCTACTGTACTGTGATGTTTTCCGATTTCAATTATATTCCTACGAGTATGTAGTGAATATATAGATACATATATGTGATATTTACTGTTCCATAAGTGATATGGAAATCAGGCACATCTAAGTTTGTTTGAAACCTTATAGAAACAAAAAGCCAGACAGAGCAACTTTGCTCTCAAGTGCATATGATCAAGGAGAACTGCACTTGCATTCATGTAGGTTCCATTAGATTATTTCAAAGGACATATGTGTGTCCAAATGTATGTACGAGGGTGGGTCAATAAGTCCCTGAAAATTAACACAAATTGTGTCGTCACCTTAAATGAAATTTTTTTTTTTTATCAAGAATCATCTTTTAAAAGAACGCACCCAAATTTTCAGACTGATCTGTCAAATAGTTTTGTTGTGGCAGCCTTTTTATGCGCGCGGTGTTATTCACATCCATTACCTCGAAAAGGGTAAAATGATCACCGGCGCATATAACGCAGAGCTGCTGGCTCGATTCCAAGCCGATTTGAAGTAAAAACGGCCGCATTTGGCGAAGAAAAAGTTCTTTTCCACCAGAACAACGCACCGGCGAACAAGTCCGCAGTCGCAGTGGCAAAATTGCATGAGTTAGGCTACGAACTCCTCCCTCATCCAGCATATTTCATAGATTTAGCCCCCTGCGACTATTTCTTGTTTCCAAACATGAAGAAATGGCTCGGAGGTAAGAGATTTGGGTCGAATGAAGAGGTCATCGCTGAAACAAACGCTTATTAAAAATTGGAGAAACGTTTGATGAAGTGTATACTCGTAGAGCTAAAAGGAGACTATGTTGAAAAATAAAATGTTTTTATACCGAAAAGAGTGTTCCTTATTTCATTTTTCAGGGACCCACCCTCGTGTGTTCTGCGTGTGTTTTTTTTTTTTTTTCTCACTAAAACGTATAGTTAGAAGGGTTATATGCGAGGTCAAAGCTATGAAAGAACCTGATAATCACACTCTGGTGGATCTGATTTTAACTGTAATTTGGCCTCATCATTAATTCGGAAAAATAGAGTATCTATGATCGTATTTGCAAGGGTCAGATCAAAACAAACATAAAGAAGCGTATCAATATTGAACGCAAAAATGCCTGAACAGATTTCACTGAAATTTGGCTGGCTGATACGGTAGCCTCACCGCAAATGATCTAAATCGGATAAAGTAATGGGGAGGAGTTTTAAAAATATTCGAATCATAATTCTTACACATTTAACTCAAGAACTGCTTAACGAATTTTGATGAAATTTGCAAATCAAGCTAAATCGGACATGCATAGGTAGATATGTAAATCGATCATAAAACCGTCAAAATCGGACGGAAGTAGGCATTAGATATAGTGTGGTTATTCTTAACCCCACGTCTTCCCATTTTTTTTTTTTTTTTTTTTTTTCAAAATCGACGTGCGCCAAGAGACCGATTTCGCTGACATGGCAATGCTTATCCTACCACAGATAATAACAAAATGAGATTAGTGTAATGAGCTGATATTTATGCTCTTAAAGAGTGCCGCAGTTAGGGCTATCACTAATGAGAAGATGACTCGTTGATGAGTATCTCAGGCCGCGAACTTATCAGCCGCCCCTCGTAATACAGGGTATTTCAATTGAAGTGTAACGAACTTTAGACTGATGTATCTTTGGAACGTCAAATCGAAGTTTTAAACGCTTTTCAGCGTTTATTTGATTTTTAATTGTCCGTCAAACTCAAATAACCTTTGGAGAAATAAGCAACACCAACCAAAGTTATGGGCTTTCAAAAGGAACGTCATTCAGTGATCGCACTTTATTTGGGAAAGAAATCGACTTCGGTGAATCGTATCTTCGTCTAGCAGAAACGATATTAAGACACTGGCACAGTCAATAAAAAATACGGTGGTGGCCGTCGACCGACTGTAAGATCAGCTCCAAACGTGAAGAAGGTGAGAAGAAAATTGTCTGCCGCAAGCATTCTTCGCATTTTACGGAATAAGGTGATGGTTGCCTTTTACAATACAAAAAGTTCAAGACCTTACCGTTGCTCAGAAGGCAATGGAGCTCCAAAGATCGAAGGCGTTGAAGCAGTGGCTCTTTCGCGGCGACTTGAAAAAAATCGTGTTCACTGATGAGAAGGTGTTCATTGCGCAGCAATAAACAAAACGATAGAGTTTAGTTGACTGAAGGCTCTGCTATGAATTGGGATCAATGCGGTCATTTCGTCGTCTAAGATCAGCGTCCGTGATGGTTTAGCTGTAACCGAGAGTGAGCACGCGGAGTCGCTTTTGTGCGTTTATTAAGAAGTTATGTTGATAGGACTCTGTACAAGTCAAGACATGTCAGGCTTGGCTTTGAGAAAACGTTCCTGAATTAATTTCGACGCCAGATTGGCCTTCGTCCTCACCGAACTCAATCCAATGAACTTCGCCATATGGGGTATTTTAGACAGCAAGGCCAGCAACAAAAAATACGAAAGCCTTAAAACCTTGGAACGTAAATTCCGCAGAGTGTCATTCAAGACTCATACAATGCGTTCGCCGACAGATTGGATACTGTGATCCTATTTAAAGGTGAAAATTATGAGATTGTATTTTAAAGAGAATAATTTTGCTGAAATTTCGATATCGATACTCTATCTCGTCCAACAAAGAAGTAGGCGCATTGTGAATAATTAGGAACAATTGGTTTGTTCTATACGTTTCTGATAATTTCCATTTCATTCAAAAAAGGCACTGGTATTAGTATAAGACACAATTAATTTAGAAATTGTGTTTCGGCCCACTTACATTCCTCCAATATTAAGACTTCGCTCTAGTCTGGAAGTTCTAGGTGGCTGACAGGCAATGATTTTGGGTTCTCTGTCGCCAACTATAGTAATTGTTGATAATTGCTTACATTTCTCAAATTAACATTTGATAAAACAACAACAAAAAAAAAAAAAACAGCGCAGATGTCAATGTTCTCACGAGGAATAGTGTTCCCAGTAGCACTCAAACTTTAGAAAAAATAAACGATGAATGATGGAGTTATATAAAGCAAGCTATCGACGATAGCGTTTAATGGCGCTTAATCACGCAACGACGATCTTTAATTTGGTATATCGCGTGTTGGGGTGGAAAAATATTTGATTGGTTAATATACGACCCTAAAGCATCCGAATAAAATTTTTTTTTATAGTTTGACTAGTTATGCAAAGTGTGCAAATTTTCAGCTCTTGTAGGTCTAATGGTTCAAAAATTACAAGCGTGTGACTTACTGAGGGACAGACAGACAGGCAGAAACCGTGTTGAATCCATTAGTGTTCCTAATTATATTTAGGACAAAGGAGGAGCTATTTCAGTAATTTTCATATCTTCACCAGCACAAGAAAATGGATAAAATTGTTCTGAATAGTGTAAACGTCATAAAAAATTATGTTGCGCCAAAATTACAATACACAAGTCGTGCCATTTAAACAGGGTAATGCAGGGTATCGCAAGGCACACTTTCTTTTCTCATGTACGCACTTTTCAGTACCACCCTGTATTTATAAAATGAAAAATCTTATTTCATCTCCAATATTTTGTTTGAGTTGCGGTTTATTAGCATTCTTTAGATATCCCCATAAAGAGAAGTCCGGGGTTGTTAACTCGACTACACCATTTCAGGATATAATTCGGTGTGGAAACAGTTGAAAGAGTAATTGCATTGCTGCGTTTTGTGTATGCGATGTGGCACAGTCGTGTTGAAACCACATGTTGAGCAAGCCCAAAGCGTCCAATGAAGGTGTCAACAAATTTTCAATCATTCGATATACATCTTCGAAAAAGTACGGTCCAACGACTTCTCCAGTGGCTCATGAATAATTTGTAGATTTTCATTTGCCAAAACTGGCGGCGTAAATGGTCTTGTGAAAGAAGCTGTTGTATCAACTGAATTTTGTACGGAAACAAATGCAAATCAAAGCATTTGAACTAACTCCAAGTTTCTTAGAACCGTCTCGATTTAACGTTGAGAGATATTCGGACACACTGTCTCGCACAGCAGCAATGTTTTCAGACGTTGCCGCAGTACGGTGTGAGCCAGACTTCGGCCTATTTGCAACAGTACCCCTTTCTTCAAATTCACGCACTATACGATAGTTAGGGGATCCCTACGAAATACCTCATTCCAAACCGAAAATTCCCTGTCTTAAATTCAGACATTTGCTCAAAACCCCGCGTATCAAGATCCACTGCAAAAAAAAAATCACTCGTTCCAAAATCCCGTGCTTTCAAAATTGAAAATCCCCGGTTTTTTTTTTTAAAAAAAATACCTCACTCTTAGCAGTACCCAGAATCAACCACCTATAACTGGACTTACTTTTTGCGCTAAAGTGGTAAGAATATCCATCAATAAACAACGTGTTTTGTTTGATTTTATAACTTTGACAATACTCATAACGAAAACCGCACTGGAATGTAACAGCAGTATACTAACTAAACGTCGTGTCGGTACAGTATCGAATGGCAAAGAATACAAAACAGAGGAGAGTTAATAATAACGATTGATAGTATGTAATAATTTTTAATTCAGAAAGATTACGCATTCTTTTTTAGGAACGCTGGTTTTCATATTTTGAAATGAAAACACAAAAAATTATAAAAACAGGGGATTTTGACACAAGGGATTTTGAAAAACAAAAAAAAAAATGACAGAGGATTTTGTTAAGAGGGATTTTGAAACGGGGGATTTTGATACTGGGGATTATGGAAAAAGGATTTTGAATAAGGATACTTCATACCCAACCCGATAGATAGTCGATCTTGTTGGCACATTATTTCGACCCAAAATTTCCCCTAATTTCGTAATTCGTCGTAATCGACAATTGATTTTGATAAAATTGCCGTTAATTTATCGAATATCGTTAAAGTTGTATACCTTTCCATAGAAAACCCTGCATTTCCGTTGGGCTGAACATACTCGTTATATATGCTACTAAATGGCGTACCAAGTTTTTGTAAAAAATCTCGTACAAGTGTACTTTACTTATAAACGAATTTTTGGAAATTGGTTATTCCTTGGGTTGAAAATCATCACAAAATTGTCGATATAAATGTTTCGCTTTAAATGTTTAAACGAAAATCTACGGGATTTCAATTTTTAACCTGCATTCAATCAAAATTAAAGAAAATCATTTGAGCAAATTTCTTTAAGAAACTTCATACAAAAACCACGACAAAGTATGAGTACATATGTCAATAAGATAGAATAACCTCGAATGCAACATTCGCATTTTCTCGTTATACTCGTAGTGTTTCCAAAACATATAACCAAAGACATTCCCTCTTTGCTAACGTGAATTATAAAAGCAAATATATGAGTATCCCTAGCTTCCAATATTACCATCGAAGAGTGCATTTATGTCCTTTGGTTTGGTGCGTGTAGGTATTTACAAGCCTGAGTTGTTAATTAGACTTAGGGCCTACTTAACACTATGACTGTTTATGATAGACAAAAGTAAACATATTTTATTGTTGCTCCGCGCTATCTGCTACCGGGTTTACTCTGTCTGGTAGGACGGTGGTAAGACTCAGTTGCAACATTGTAAGAGTGTTAACATGTTTTACAAGCAGTTGCCTTGGAACTAATATTTATCCCGCATACTTTGTATCCACAGTGAGTAAATGAGGAATATGATGTCCAAAATAGACACTGAAATATCCATTCCCCTGGCGCCAGAATTTCCGTCCAGATGTTCAACGTGTTCTAATAGACAAAAGCACTCTTCTCTGTGTATACTCGTAGATCTAACTCTTCAACATATGACATTCATTTCAAACAGACATCCCACACATCCCACTAAACCGCTTGTCAATAACAAATCAAATATAAAACTCAACAAATCGAAATTGTTCCATTACAGATTTCAAGTTGGGTCCATTTACACATACATCGGTGAAGTATGCGTTTCGGTGAATCCCTACAGACAAATGAACATTTATGGTCCAGATACGATAAATAAATACAAAGGTGAGTTTTTTTTTTTTTTTTAAATGACGCCTTAATGCATCGTTGCATCGTTATTTATTGAAAAAATATTTTGTTTATTTAATGACACCATTGATGTGTTTTACAGGACGGGAGTTATTCGAGAACCCACCACATCTCTATGCCATTGCGGATTCAGCATACAGAATTCTCAAGCAGAGACATCAAGACACATGTATTCTCATTTCAGGAGAGTCAGGAGCTGGAAAGACAGAGGCATCAAAAATCATTATGAAGTACATTGCAGCGGTTACAAACATCCATGGCCAGAATGAGATCGAAAGGTTGGTAATAAAAGTTTTTTTTCCCATGAATTTGGTGTAAAAGTTAAGCATACAAATGCTATAATGGCAAGTTGAACTCCTAAATTATTTCTTCGTTCTTGCTGGTCATTAATAGTTTCTGTGAATTTTGACATTAAATCATCTTAATATTAAATCAGACTGTCAGCCTTAGGGTATTAAAAAACACTCAAATAAATTTTAAGTTTCTCTAACCGCGCTGCACCAATAACCTTGTGCATGGTATAATCTCGGTCTTTCTGCACCTTAATGTGATTTTCTTTTACCCTGAACCAATTTAAAGACTCCCCGGTACTTAAAAATGTCAGAAATATTGCTAAAACTGTGAAAGCACACAATATGAATGAAGGTCTCACCGAACTTGTGTAATGGCTCTTGCTATTTGATACCTACATATTTAAGGTTAATGATGAAGTCCATTTTATGTGCATACACAATTTGTGAATAAAGGAGTCGTTTCATAAGAGAAAGTAAAGAAACGCCTTTGAAATACTTCGGGAAAAAAAACAGTACATACAAGGGTTGTTCGGTAAGTCAGTGACTTTGAAATGAAATACTTGTTTTTTTTCTCAAAATTGAATTTATTTTTTCAATGTAGTCTCCTTTCAGCGCGATACACTTTTCCCAACGATAATCCAACTTTAACCCTTCAAAAAAATTTAATTTCTCAAACTCTGCAAAATAGGCATTTGTTGCATCAACTATTTCTTCATTCGATGAAAATCTTTTTCCGCCGAGCCATTTCTTTATATTAGGAAACAAGAAATAATCGCACGGAGCCAAATCTAAAGAATAGGATGGATGAGGAAGCAGTTCATACCGCAATTCAGCTAATTTTGCTGTTGCTACTGCGGACGAATGAGCGGGTGCATTATCGTAATGAAACACCACCTTTTTCTTCTTCAAATGGGGCCATTTGTTCATCAATCTGCATTAAATTTATCATATAATTTGGCATAGTACTGTTCGGTGATCGTTTTCCCCTTTTCCAAATAGTGAAGATTACGCCTTGGGAATCCCAGAAAACCGTTGCCATGACTTTTCTGGCCGACAGAACCGTTTTTGCCTTTTTTGGAGCACGTTCGCCTGAACATTCGTTCCTTAATTTCTGGCGTGTTTTGGTATATCAAGGATTCATCAACTGTTACGAAACGCCGTAAAAATTCACTTGAATTGTGCTTGAAGAGTTCCAAATTCTGTTTTGAAATCTTCACCCGAATCCGTTTTTGGCAAACCGTCAGCAAACGTGGCATCCATCTTGCGGATAATTTTGTTCATGCTCAAATGGTCATGCAGGATTCAAATGACGGTGTCATTTTAAATTGCTACAATCTCAGCTATCTCACGAACCTAGATCCGGCGATTATCCAACACGTGGATTTTGTTGACCATTTCTTCCGTTGTGACGTCATTTCGACGTCCTGGGCGCTCGACGACTTTCGTGCTCGTACGACCGCAACGAAATTCAGTGAACCACTTGTGTACCATTCCATGCGAGGGAGCAGAGTCTCCATAATATTTTTTAAGTCTGTCTTCAGTCTCTTTAATGGTTTTACCACGCAAAAGTAGTGCTTTATTAAAACACGAAACTCACTTTTTTCCATTTTGGCCAAATCTCACAAAGCAAAGTTCTTTCGAGTGTAGTGAAAGAAACAAAGATGTCAGAAAAAAATCCTCTACGCGATCCGAGCGCCATCTTTCATCAAAATCACTGACTCTCATCTGAGTGCATTACAAAGTAGCCACGAGCCATTCAAGTGTTAATAAAAACAAGGATTGAAGGAGCATTAATCCGAACTCAGCTGTTAAGATGCCGCAACGAGAATGTACAGGAATTCCTCACAAGACTACAAAAAAAAAACCAACTATTCTGAAGAAGTTGTCCCGACATACACCGAAGAACAGCTTTGGGACCCACTTTAGAATTGTTTCGTGACTGAGGCCGTGATCAAAGAACGTAATATTCTCAAAAATACATATCCCAACACGAAAGATAAATTCCGGCAAATTGGTGTAGATTTGTTTTTGATTTGATCAACAGCTGATAGTATTGGCAGTTGCTTCCGAGCACGAAAGTGCGGTAGGTAAAACTCTGGGATAGTTTGGACTTAAGAGGAAATGAAAAACTCTGGATTTTGGGATTAAGCAAAAGTAAGGAAACATAGTTTGGGCATTTTCGTAAACCCAATGGAGTTACAAAAAAAAAAATACGGACCTAATGAAATATACGAAATAGAATTCTATACAAGCAATGAAAACTGTCAGTGTTCGAATTGACAATCTATTCTGAAAACTTGAGGTTATATATCATCGGGACTCCTTAGATTAGAAATTTATTCCCGAACATTTATATCGTGGATAAAAATGTTTCTCGTACCTCAGTATGTAGTGAGACAGTTAATTTTCAGTATTTCTTTCTCGAATAAAACTTGAGACACAAGAACCGTGTGCCGCCCTGTCAAAGATAAATAGCTGACATTTGACAACTAAATACTAAGCATTGACATTTGTAATTATGGAGCGGTTTACGAGAGAACAACGCATTTTAATTGTTAAAATTTAACAAACACGATTCGCGCATTGCGAAATAATGTCGGTATATAAAGGGTGTCCCAAAATTCATGCAAGAATTAATTTTGATAGAAAATGGTAAATGGCCCCCACGGCTTTGCTGGCACATACGCACATTTTTGTAAAAAATTTATATGACCGTTTTGCATAAATGTGGCTGAATTTCGTTGACACAGCGCTCAATTCGCTCCTTCAAGGAATGGGTGATCGTGGGCTTGTTGGCATAAACCTTAGACTTCAAAAAAACCCAAAAGAAAAAAGTTCAACTGCGTTAAATCGCATGATCTAGGCCGCCAATTCTGATCACAAAAATGGGAAATTACACGACCAGGAAATGACTCATCCAGTATTTGAATTGTTTCTCGGGCTGTATGGCATGTGGCACCGTCTTGTTGAAACCACATGTCGTCCACATCCATATCGTGCAATTCAGGCACAAAAAACTTGATTATCATGTCGCGATACCGACCACCATTAACTGTTATTACCCGACCAGCTGCATTTTCAAAGAAGAATGTTCCGTCGATGCCTCCAGCCCAAAATCCGCACCAAACAGTGACACGTTATGGATGCATTTGTTTCTCAACAATTACTCGTGGATTTTCTGAACCCCAAATTCGACAATTTTGACGATTAACAAAGTCATCAAATTGAAAATGAGCAGCCTCATCACATAAAATGATTTAGTTTGAAAAATCAGCATCCACTTGTTGTTATTCCATAATCCATTCAACGAACTCTCTTCGATGTGCGTGGTCAGTAGGCTTCAGTTCTTGAGTCAATTGCACTTTGTATGCATGAAGATGCAAATCTTTCGTGTAAAGAGCTTCTCAAAATGTCCACGGTGCCGAATTGGTGTTCCTGGACTCTCAACAAAACTCTTACGAACTGCTTCGTTGTTTTGTGTTGAAAGACGGCCAGAGTGTCTAAGATCACTAATTGATCCAGTCTCCCCGAATTTTTGAATTAATCTCTTCACGGTTGATGAAGTTAAATCACTATTCCGATCATATTTTGTATGAAAATTGCGAATTGTAGCTGCCAAACCTCCATAATTTTTTAAAATATTGCTCAACAATGCAAACTCGTTGTTCTTTCGTGTAGCACTACATTTTTAATAACCCTGAATTGTCAGCTGTCACGCTATCCCTTTTTTTTTTCGTTGGCAACACTTTACCGCACAAATGGCGCAAAATTCAAATCTTGCATGAATTTTGGGACACCCTTTTAATTGGTCACCAAGGTCGTGCGATATGAATTTTTTTCTAAACGACGATATGTGACGCGTTATTTATGAACTACCGATTTATGCCGAAAGGTAATAAAATATTTTATCAAAAAGACGGAGGTCTGCAATGCCTCTATTTGGCATCATTTTTCCTGTTTAATGTCAATGTCGCAACATTATAATTACATAAAATATCAGCACTTTATTAAAAACCAATGTGTTTTACTTCAAATTTAATTTGCAACCTCCAATTGAATAACACTTTATAATAGTGGATTTCAAAAAGTGTATTCACAATTTTATCTATCTGTCCGGATGTGCAGTCGTTTGCTGTCTAAACGGCTGGACGGATTCATTTCAAACTTCATACCTGGGGTCTGTGAGGTCACAATTCGGATATTCGGATATAAATCGGAATTTTCAAAAAATCTACTGTTTTCAAAACAGTTTGAACGATTTTGTTCAAATTCCGTATGCAAAAAAAAACTTCTCTCTTGTTGCCACTTTATTTTAATTGCCTCTCTTCACATTTGACTACCGTTGCCGGAGTTCATTAGTACTCATATTCCATTTCTCGTTGTTCCTCTGGCTTCAGCAGTAAATGGTTTGGGACACAGGAATTTCCAGACTGATCCTGCTTTGTAAGAGAATCCGTCTTTTTATTTCCTACGATCCCTACAAATCCTTTCATCCAAGCTAGTGTCACTTCATTTTGAATATTTTACTGTTCAGAGCAGTCTTGATGAATAATCACATCACTAATATTAGTAAGTACAATCATTGCATAACGTAGGTGATTAATTTAAAAAAACAAAAACTCGCAAAAATGTTGTAGCGCCTAAAATTGATATTTCAATAGGAATTTCCTACATTCGGTATATCTTTGAATTATCTTTGAAACATTGTAGATAAGTTAGTAGTTTTGTTTTTATCGCCCAGAGAGCTTATCAGTTGCAAATAATGAGCTCATTTTCACAGCCGAAGCAAAAAAGAAATGCTCAAAACGTCGAACAATTATAATTTGAAATAATTTATGACTCAGTGAGAGTAAAAGACAGCGCAACAATGCATTACGTGATTGAACTAACAATTGCAATTGCATATTACTGTAGCCCTGGACAATATCGATGGCTTATATAATTTTATGAATTATATGTACATTCCTATGGATAGTTAAATGATAAATTGAAACTTCAATGAAAGCAGAAAATTATTTAAAATAAGAAAATTGTTTCATTTGATGTTTTTTTGTTTGCAATGGAAAGTTAATGAGGATGCAGACGTTAATGAAGTGACGAGATAGTTAAGAGCCACTTGAAAACTTAAATAAAGATGGGAGAATGACACTGTGAGAGATTTTATTAAAACAATGGAAAAGCTAAAAGATAGTCTTGTGATCTCTTGTATTGGCAAATAGTTTTTTTTTTCGCTAGTCAAATGCAGTCGTTATATACGAGTAGTGCAAACTTGATTGGCCGGAGTTGTTATTAATCAGGACCTCTATTAACCGGGAAATTTTAAAATTTAGAATTTTATCTTTTAAACTCTGCCAAGTTTTCACCAATTATTTTCAACTGACACTACGAGGGTGGGTCAATAATTCGCTGAAAATTAACACAAATTGTGTCGTCATCTTAAATTTAATTTTTTTTTTGCCCAGAATCATCTTTGAAAAGAACGCACCCAAATTTTCAGACAGATCTGTCAAATAGTTTTGTTGTGGCAGCCATTTTATATAGACGCCTAGTAGCATTTTCGTTAAAATGGAAAAAAGTCAATTTCGAGTGCTCATTAAACACTATTTTTTGCGAGAAAAAACTATCACGCAAACCAAACAAAAGCCTAACAAATATTATGGGGACTCTTCACCATCGATTGGAACCATTCACCACTGGTTTACTCAATTTCGGTGCGGTCGTTCAAGCACAAGTGACGCAGAACGTTCTGGTCGCCCAATTGAGATCACCACGCCAGAAATGGTCGACAAAATCCATGGTTTAATAATGGACGATCGGCGAGTGAAAGTGCGCGAACTTGAAGAGGCCACAGGCTTATCACATGACTCAGTTATCTCGATTTTACATAAATATTTGGACATGAAAAAACTTTCAATCGACAACAAACGCATTCGTTTGACAACTTCAAAGGTGTGTTTGGCGATGTTCCATAAAAATTCGGCTGAGTTTTTGCGCCGTTTCGTAACCGTGAATGAAACCTGGATTCACCACAACACACCAGAAACCAAGAAACAGTCAAAACAATGGACTTCTCCTGGTGAATCGAAGCCGAAGAAGGCCAAGGCGGGTTTGTCAGCAAACAAGGTCATGGCATCAGTTTTTTGGGATGCGCGCGGTATTATTCACATCGGTTACCTTAAAAAGGGTAAAACGATCACCGGCGCATATTACGTAGAGCTGCTGGATCGATTCCAAGCCGATTTGAATCAAAAACGGCCGCCTTTGGCGAAGGAAAAAGTTCTTTTTCACCAGGACAACGCACCGGCGCACAAGTCCGCAGTCGCAATGACAAAATTGCATGAGTTAGGCTACGAACTCCTCCCTCATCCAGCATATTCCCCAGATTTAGCCCTCAAACATGAGGAAATGGCTCGGAGGTAAGAGATTTGGGTCGAATGAAGAGGTCATCGCTGAAACCAAAGCTTATTTTGAGGGGCTCGAGAAATCGTATTATTTGGAGGGCATCAAAAAATTGAAGAAACTTTGGATGAAGTGTATAGAGCTAAAAGGAGACTATGTTGAAAAATAAAATGTTTTTATACCGAAAAGAGTGTTCCTTATTTAATTTTTCAGGGACTTGTTGACCCACCCTCGTATAAACGCTTCAATCTTAGTCTTCAAGCCAAATTGAAATCCCGCCCCCTTATATCCCACTCACACTTGATCTGATTTTGACAGTTTTCAAACGAAATGACTACATTCTCGAGGGATCCATCTGAAATCAAACATATGGGCAGACATGGAACAGTGTATGGGCACTTTAACCTGACCCTTCAAATAAGAACATTTCTCTTTTTCCGTGGATTAACGAGAAAACAAAATTGGGATACAGTTAAAATAACGATACTGAACTAAACAAAAAATAAATAAAACCGTCCAAAGTCGTCCGGATTCGTCCGAAAACGTGCGAATTCATTCGAAATCACGCCGCATCGTCCAAAATCGTACAGCATTATCAGAAGTCGTGCGGCTTTCTCCGGAATCATCCGAAATCGTGCGGCATCGTGAGAAATCTTGCGTATTCGTTCCGTTGGAACGACGTTCTTCTTTACAGATGTTAAAGAAACCACTTTCAGTGTTCCGAAAATGATATAAACTTTTGATCCGTTTGATCTCCAGAGCTGAAATTTTGCCCAAAAATAGTAGATGGCGGACCAACAGTAATCATGGAAAATTGTAAAAATATTTTTGTGGGGGCTTTTAGGGATATAAGACATGGAACACCTGTCCCTGTCAAATGAAAAATAATTAGGTTAAAGTCATTCCACAGAGAAGGTGTAGATAATGTGAGCTTAGTTCTCAAGCATTTTAAAAATTCGCAGTTAACTTGATAAATTGTGTTAGAGGAAACGTAACCAGTTATCGATATCATTCACATTCCAGCAATACGCAGTCGGAGAAAAGTAGCCAGAACTCTCTACTTCTTTAGTTCGACGAGCTTATATTCGTAAAAGAAACACGTTCCTATAAATCAGTGCTTTCAATCGCAGCGCAATGTCTGATAGTACATGTTGGGTTACAACGCATTTAGACGACTCCATTCACATATACCGACCACGAACGTATCGTAGCCGACAAGACAAGTATTCTTCGTAAAAAGCAAAAAAGCACGATATTCTTGTGGATATTTCCTGGTCTGTACATGTCTCTCAACGTTTGTTTCTTTTTAGACTTCTCTCAGGAAATTTTGCGCGATAAGTCACAGACCGTGCATGCTTTGTGAAAAAAAAAATTATGTTGCATGGTTAATGGTTCACTTTGGAACAGTAAACAGAAGAGAAGTTTCAGATGTTAAGCAGCTAACAATTCCGTTGAGGAATTGGAAAGTGTCCGACAAAACGTCCCTATCTGATTATTGGATACTTTTCAGTTCAAAACTGAGCGAGTAAGTGACACAAGTTTCTGCATGGAACTGAGAAGCTCGGTTGAACCTTACGAGTACCTTCACGGAAACAGTTGACGATGTAGTCGTAACATTTACCAGAGTTTTCACTCGCTTATTCGAAAAGTCCTGCACGGTTAGCGGCTTAAGCGAAAAAAATCAGCCACCATGTTTTAACGCAACGATTGCAGAGCTTATTCGCGGCTCACGAGTGAGTTGAAACCTCGCAAGGGAGAGAATTATCGATTAGATTAATTACAAAGAGAGTAATTATTTCTCAAGAAAAAGATTGGATTCGCGAAGTAAATCTCAGGGAGAAATTTTTGCAGGTCAACCGAATCAACCACTGAAGTATTTCGTCTAAGGAAAGTTCTATGGAGAAGCACTATGGTACTTGGAGTGGTTTTTGCTAAAAGAATCATGTAAAGGGACGTTCAGTAATAGTTAAGGCTACATTGGTTATACACGGCAGTTGTAGATTGATTTTAACATGAATCGACGTCTACTGGGAAACACTTGAAAAGAAATGCTTTCTATCACACATCACCAAGATCCAGACGGCAAAGGCAACTACTACAACAATATGAGGCTAAAACTGCACTCAGGATGAGAGAAGTGAGGCTATGGTCATCAGCACGCTTCCATCTTGTCCTGGTAGAAGGTAGCAAACAATTTGAAATTTGACAGGAGATTCATTACCGAAATTCCTGACGGAAACTGGGTAAACCAACAAGTCACTAGCAAAGAGGACCTGGTCTTCATAAGGACAATATCTGTTTTAGATATTAAGCTTGAGGTGTGGGAAACTCACTGTTGACTATAGATAAATTGTAGATTGTTGGTTAAGATACAATCTGGTTACCTTATCACTATTGGGCCTATTGTGATTTCCTCTAATCTTAAAACTCATTCAAGATGCCAGAGTTGGTGATGAATTCGTGAGAAATTTTGTGGCTATTCGAATCTGACACCTAGTTAGCTGTTCGAGTTGTTCCGTTCTTTTGTGGAAGGTATTTGGCAGAAAGATGTTGGTTTGTCTATTACCTTCAGTTTCCATCCAATAATGATGATTTTTCTCTAATCTACAGAATGGTCTTCGCATCATAAAGGTTGATGCAGCTCTTGTACTGACTAGCCATACTAGTTTGGATGTTATTTTGTAAGTCTCAATTGCTAATGGAGCAGCCTTGCTATCTGATAAGATATAAATGTTCTAGTTGGTTATAGATCTGTTTATATTTTCTCTGATGCATATTTCTAAGGCAAATTTTTCTTGGAATGTAGTAACACAGTATACCGTATACAATTCCTTAATCTGTCTTGGATCCATCATGAGAATCGTTGGCAGATGCAAGTTTGGTATGTTCCCATTTATTTCGATTTGGGAATGTCACCTTGAAGTTGCGCCTGAAGTTAAATCTTGGCAGACATTTGTCTGTAATTATTATTCCTAGTAGTTCATTACTATTAAGTTCTTGAGCAATGTCCGAGTGAAGTAGATTGTAGATTGAGTCGTCTTCAGCAATGAGCATGAAGGCGTTAACCATAGCTTCTCTCTTTATAAGGAGATGATAGGTTTAGAATAACCTGCAGCGCTGCAGTAGGAGCTGCTTTCATTACACCTGTCGTGCATACACAAACTAGTCTTTGAAGGTTATTGAGCCTGTCTTAGTCTGTTTCTTTCTTTGACCCAATACTGGTGTTGCATATTTGACGATCGGTCTTGCTATCGCTATGTAGAGCCATAGCATAATTTTGGGTTTTAGGCCCCAATTTTTACCAATGAGACATTTACTGCACAATAATGATATCCTGGCTTTGTCTTTGGCTTTTGTGAGATGAGAATTCCAAGTAAGTTTTTCATAAAGTGTTAGGCAAAGGTATTTAACCTACCTAAAGAATTCTATTCTCTTTTTCGGATCGACGTAATGCCCGACTTTTTCCCACCAGTCAGCAACTAGATTCAGTGCCCTCTGGAGGAGATCCTAGATTGTTTCTTCGAATTTGCCTCTGATTAGTAACGCAATATTGTCTGCGTAATCTTGGACATAGAAGCTTTCGTCGCAGCGTATTTTCAGCAGTTCATTTAATACGATGGACCACAATATGGGGGAGAGGACTCCACCTTGGGTGGCAACCTTTCGCTGTAGTGATTCTGAGTTTATTGCTGTCTAGTGGGATGTTAATTTTTCTGTCTTCTAGAATGCGTTTTATCCAGTTACATGTAGTTTTATCTACTCCTGTGCATTGGATGCATCTGTATAACTGTTGACTATAAAAATTGTCCTCATCATTTCGCTGATTTTTCAGAGCTAGAACAAGACAGTGCAGTGCGCAGGAGAGGAACTCCGTTGAAATGGTTTCAAATGCACCCAAAGGTGTGCCTTTATTGAAAGTTGTATTCAAAGCGAATTTAGATCGCTTATACGAGTATGCAAATGTGTGAGCCATTTGCATCCCTAAATTTCCATCCAATCATAAACATAACACCTCAGCCACAAACATAATAGCCTCCTTCTATTGATTGAATTACCCGTGATATTAAATTTCAATAATCTAAAAGTGCACGTTTGCGATAAAGAATATAACTACGAGTATATTGAGTACTCGTAGAAACTAAGATATCAGCTACTCAAATGACACTTCTATTGATTAGATTAAATTACCATGTAATAGTATAAATATGACGCCGCGACTTCCATAAACTAATTTCATTTAATAGGCTGCAATTTATTTTTCATCAGAACTTGCGAATATAATTTTTATAATCTTTTATTTTTTATTTTATATTTTCAGAGTGAAAAACGTCCTCATCCAAAGCAATGCGATTCTGGAAACGTTCGGCAATGCGAAAACCAATCGCAATGACAACTCTAGCCGATTCGGCAAGTATATGGACATTGAATTCGATTATAAAGCCGATCCCGTAGGCGGGGTTATTACTAACTATTTACTGGAGAAATCGCGTGTCATACAGCAGCAACCCGGCGAAAGAAATTTTCACAGTTTTTACCAGGTAAACTGCAGTGGGGTTTCTATGTATATAATCGTAGTTTATTGGACATGGCAGTATCTAATCAATGGGGTTTCACTTTAATTTACGAATAGAGATAAAATTTTCCAATTCGGAAAAGGTTTTAATTAATCATTTTAAGTTGAACTTTGTAATGGCGAGGGTGGTAAATCCCCTTGCATGCAAGTAATTACATTTAGGGTATGGTCACCTTGGAGGATATTAGCTTAGAGCTGGCGCCTTTCACACTGGTACTGGTTTTAGCCTCATTACAGGGGATTAGCTGCTCACACTGATTTCATAGAAAAAGTGTTTGATTTGAAATTAATAAGCAATTTTATGCTTGATTTAATAGTGTGGGTTGGCTGTAAAGATTTGCAAGTCTTTTGCGCTTTTTCTGGTATTAACCTATTTACGCTTACAGAAGTTAGTGGCAGTAATATTATAGTATGATATGTAGAGCGGCGATTAAAATCTGTGAAAAAGCACCCAATTTGATTAGAGATTAAATTTGATTTTGCTATAAAACGTATTAACCTGGGAATTTCTAGCAGAGGACTGACTAATTTCGAGTGAGAAGAGAAAGACATTGTTACAAGACAGCAGGATATCAAGGTTACCTTTGGCCAACTTTAATCGCCATTTGGACACTTGCCGAAGACCAGACGACATCATTTTCAAAACTGTCTTACTTTGGACAAAGGACTGCGGGTCTAGGTGCTACAGGGGCGATGAGAACATGCCCAGATTAAGAGAAACAGGTAGCTGGTGCGATAGTCTCTACGGCCACAACAGCATTCTTAATCTGCTACCTCAGGAGTTGGCAGCAAATCCGACCGACTACATACAGTGTGAACTTTCGCAATGATGTCACTGTGAGATTCCCTTCCAGGGCGGAATGGAAATGTGACACGGTGACTAACGAGTTCAAAACAACTATTTTCACTGACGGGTCGAAAATGAACTGCGGGGTAGGGGCGGGAATCTTTTCTGAATACCTCAATATCTCTAGTTCATTCCTTCTTCCCAATTCATGCAGCGTATTCCAGACGGAAGTTTTTGCTGTACGAGAGGCGTACCGTCTCCTCAAACATACATCGATACAACTTAACACCATAGCCATTTTCATTGATAGCCAGGCCGCTATCAAAGCCATCGTATCTGCGGCTTCCTCCTCCAAACTTTTTGAACAATGCAAGGAGGAGCTTGCCGCACTCGGTTATCGGTCTAGGATCAGCCTCATCTGGGTACCTGGTCATAATAACATTGACGGAAACGAAAGGGCTGATGAATTGGCGAGGAGGGGATCTGCCCTTGACTGCTCCCGTGCGGAGGATGTCAACATTCCATTAGGGACCCTTAAGGGTAGAATCTTTGCTCATTTCCTTGCAGATGCTGGTAATAGATGGCGAGGGTTGCAGAACTGTGTCATATCCAGGCAGATGTGGCCCAAGTATAACTGGCGCAGAACACAAGAGCTATTAAACAGAAACCGGGCAGATATTGCTAGAGTTCTGGCAATTAGCACTGGCCATTGGCCCATAGGGGTCCACGCAGCCACACCTACCTACCTACCTACCTTGGACCCATTTTTTTTTTTTTTTTTTTAATGTAGCTTTTGAACTCTTTTTTTACAAGAACAAAATATTGTCTGGATGGATTTAAGTGCGATTTTCAATTAGCAATGACCCCAGTGAACAATTAAGGCAAAGAAAAGTTAAGACTGGCAGTGATTTAATCACTCTTAAGATCACAGTTAACCCTTGATTGCTGTGCTCAGTCGCACTTGCCGTTCAGAGCACTGAACGTGCATATGCTCACTGCTCGACACTGTAACGCTTTTAAGGGCTGTTGTTTGGTTATATTGAACGGAAAATACAACTTTGCGAGAAAAACCGTACATAAAAAGAAATATAATAAAATGAGAAATATTTATTAAAAGAAAAAAAAAAAGCAATGATAAATCTACACAAACGAACTTGCTGATGAACCGGCCAGGTAAGGCCCTCCACTGCTCACTTGCGGAATCAGTCCACGTTCCGCTTGGAACACTCAAGGCAGAAATCTCCTAAATATTCCTTATAAAAGCTAACCTCAGATGGACAAGACAAACAAATTGTGTTATATCCAGAAGGATGTGGCCAAGCTACAACAAAATTAAATCAACCGACTTCCAAAATAGAACATGTAAAGACTGGCCTATAGGAGACTGCGCAATCAAACTAGGTATCCCACACAATACACACTGTCGCAGTTGCAATGTGCACTGTTTATGCTCCTGTCCGGCACTAGGTAGGGCCAGACAACGAGCATTAGGAAAACCCTTCTTCAATTCCCTAGAGGAAGTCTCAGAGAAAAATATCAAAAAACTTAATACTTTCTTAAATTCCACAGGTTGTATCTAGACACTCCACACCAATGCACCGTATCACACAGGTTACATGATTGTGGCAACAAAACGGCACCTAGTGCTAATTGGGTTCATCCTAACAGAACCGCCACACATATCTACCTACTTACACAAAAGAGCGACAAAGAATGAAATTCTCGCTTCCCTAGAATTATACACAAGTGTAAGTACGTTGGGAGTATTTGATTTATGCAAGAATGAAAGAGACGATTACATTGCAAAGCATGTGAACTGACGTTACTGAGGAACTTGAACTGAGGAACAATGAGCAAGCAGTGTATGTGTGTGGTATCTGTATAGCTGAGCAGTTATCTTACAGAGCAATCGCAACTGTTCTCTGCTCAGTGCGAAAAACAGTGTGATCAGTAGCAGTGATCGCAATCACAATCTCACCTTTAATCTATCTTAACTTAATTTTGCCTATAATTAGAACCATTTTTAACAGTCTCATCTAAAGGAAAGTTTTGGTGTTTGAGAACATATTCTGGAATATCTTGGTATTTTTTTTGAGTTATCCTTTTACCTACTAATATTACAGAATAATCGGCTAAATGGATTTACTCTCCTCCCTTCACACCATTCTATCTTCTCAATAAGTGTGTGTAGATCTATGTAAAGTAATGTGTAGTCTAAAGATTTTTAGTACAAAAAAAGACCTGCACATGCTTTAACAAAACAACTTTAAAATAATAGTTACAGCTAGAATATTATCAGCACTTAGAAATAACTACTACTCCGAAGCGAGTCCACAGATGAAACGGTGGCCATGACCTATAAACTAATGCTTCGAGGCGAATAACCTATCGGCAGATGAAGGAGGAATTGGGCATTAAGGAAAAGAAAGCTTTGTATTCTCTGGGTACCTCGTGCCCTTACGCCCAAATAGTAAACGAAACCGGTTCAATTATTAATCGATGTTCATTTTATTCCCTTCAAAGTAATCTTCATTGCAAGCAATACACATATTCCAATGCTTCCTCCAATCTTCAAAAGACTGTTCATAGGCCGATTTTGGAATCGCCTTCAGCTCCTTCTGCGAATTCTCCTTTATCGCTTCAATCATCTCAAAACGCTTTCCCCGAAGTGGTAACTTGAGTCGTGGGAATAGGAAAGAGTCACAAGGAGCCATGTCAGGAAAAAATTCGGAGTGGACCACACCACGGTAATCAAAGAAAACGGTCAACAAAGCCTTCATTTTGGATCGACTCTGTCGTGGTTTTTTGGGTTTTGTTTCGTCTGAGAAGCGCCTTTCCGATGATTGTTGGTTAGTTTCGATGTCGTATTCATAGACCCATGTCTCGTCACCGGTAATGATGCCATCGATAACATTTTGGCCTAAAGAAAGCATTTCTTTAGCGACATCAATTCGATGCTGTTTCTGCAACAAATTTAAAGAACTTCGCAGAACACAACAAACACTGACTTGTTTACAAAGCTATCACGCACAAACTCCCAACAAATGGCGCTCAAACAGATATTTTGGGGCCAGATGACAGATGTACCAACCTAAAAAAAAAAAAAAGGTTTTGAAAATATCTCAAACGCGGTTTGTTTGAATGGGAAATTCCGGGTACTTTTTGATCAGAAGTTAAGATGGGCACGAAACATAATAAAGAAATTCTGTAATGGGAAATCGAGGGACACCATTTGAATTGTAAATGGTTGCTGAGACCCGCGTCTTTTGTTACGACATTCCAAGCATGTCCCCAAGCAAGGTATGCGTTTCTCAAGATGAAGACATGGCGATCTCAACGCGTGAGATCTCGTTCCGCTAACAGAAGAATGATGACCGTATTTTTCAGAAAGACGAGTTAGGTGAACATCGGCGGACAGTCACTGACAAGTGGTATACGGAACCGTGTCTTCCTCGGTTGAATGGAAGCTCTCACAAATCTGCGGCAAGGCAGTGCACTACGTTCGTAGCACCCTAACGTAATGAGGGTGGCCTTTGGTGTATTAATAACATCATTGCTTGTCACGCTGTGGGTTCACGGTTCAAATCTTGATGTCAAAAATCTATTTATTTCGCATGAAATAAACAAAAAAAGTCGATCAATTGCAAAAGCTAAGTCAAATCTACTGCGAAGGCATAACATTGGCAGTAGGGTGGGCATATGGCTAAATATGCAACTTGAACGTGATGATGACATCAGGAGAACGGTACAAAATTCTGTGAATCATAAGCAATGACAATAACAACAAAACAAAATTGCTCCCAATTGTCTTGGAGCTTATAGAAACTTAATATCACCTAAGTTTCAGACCTCTACACCAATCTTTCTTTCTTTCTCTCTCTCTCTCTCTTTCTCTCTCCCTATCTCTCTCTCTCTCTCTCTCTCTCTCTCTCTCTCTCTCTCTCTCTGTCTATATACAAACGCCCTACATAGTTAACTCTTGACCACCCAACCTTTGATAGAATAATAGGTATCTAAGGTATCTTTAAAAGCAGATTGTGAGATCTCTAAAAGGGATTGCATAGAAATATTTCTTCGAAACAAGAAGAGAACCATATCACCCGCTGTTTCGTACTGCAACTAATCAGTTAATTCTAAACTCAAGGAATCATAATTACACATTAATTACACATAAAACTCTGAAGTTTTCGTTTAAATTGGCAACATCCGTTATATGTATGCCTGTGTGACGGAATCTTTTGTAATAAACGTTCAACTTTCAGCGTCAACGTTGAGCAATTAAAAAAGTAATAACAATTAAACATTCTAATGAGCAAAGTAGAATAAGGTTATACTAGCCATCATTGACGCCTTTAATTTTAATTTTATTTAATATTGAAAAAATGTACCTGGTCATAGTATTAGACCGAATAGAATTTTTCGGGTATGACTCGTTACGTACTGTTCGTCTTTTCTTTTTAACTTTGCCCTTAATTCACCTTCTCGTCTGAATGTTTGGCAGCCTACATTGCGAATTTCCCGGCTGGTTCCTAGTTCACCCGTTCCTCATGTGTTTGTTTAGGCTTTATTCCATTGAAAGAAATGTACTTAAAATGCGATAAGTTGGAAACAGCTAAAGGATAGGAAGTGGCTTTGAAGCCTCTAAACGATCACCATGCGATGAAACAAATCGGTGCGGTAAACAAATCGGTCGGGTGACAAATTCAAAACACAGGGCGCAAAACAGTCCCCAATCGTCTAAGAATGCAGTTGCCTCAAACCATAGAAACATTCCTTAATAATATTGCCGTGGTGGCCGTGGTGTAGTGGTAACATCATCGCTTGTTACGCTGCAGGTTCATGGTTCAAATTCTGATGTCAAAAATCATCTATTTATTTCACATGAAGCAAATAAAAAAGTCGATCAATTGCGAAGCTCATGTCAACCCTACTGCAAAGGCATAACACTGGCAGTGGGGTGGTCATATGGCTGAAAATGCAACTTGACCGTGATGATAACATCAGGACTGAAAAAAATACTATGAATCATAAGCAACTGAAACTTAATACCACCTGAGTTTCAAGCCCACTATACGTACACTAATCTTTCTTTATCTCTCTCTTACTTTCTACAAACGACCGTGCCCTGAAATAATTTAAGGGTATTCATATCCCCTTTGGCGCCCGCAAATTATAAAAAAAAAAAAAAATGCTCTCCATGACAATGATTCTATCGCATATCGTGCGCAAGTTTCCACATATCCGGAAAAAAAAACGTGTGGAGTATAAAAAGTGGCGAGAAATCCTATCTGGTTCTGAGGACTTGTTACAATTAAGATTTTTAAGGACTTGGGCTGATGAACGAGACTCCTCGCTCGCATTCCTAGATAGTGCGAAACTTCTTGGCCAAAAATTCATCTACTTCTCTGGTGCCTTCCAGTTTAGGGATGGAGTCTTCCGGTCACCGTGGTGGATAGCTATCTGCACCTGCGTACAGGAGTTCCATTGTTATATCACGGGATCTATCGCTATTCTAACTACCTAAAGGGCAGAATATGCTTCTGATGTCAATATTCCCCAAATCGCCGAGGTCGTGGAAGAGAAGAGGCCCGAGACGGAGAAATCTTCTTTTAGTGCAAAAGAAATGGAGGATCGTTTATTCTTCCTCTTCGTGGCTGCAATTCCTGCAGAAGTCGTTTGAAAGAGGCCTAGCCTGTAGACCTATAGAATAGTGTCCCGGGAGGACCCCGATAACGTTGGTGATATGTGATTGTTTTAGCAACACAAATTAATTATAGCATCTTTGATCTAGCTTAGGTCAGATCTGTTTAGAGATTTGGCATGCCTAAATTTTGACTTTCCGGCAGATTACCGAGGGTTGTGACCTTTCTGGTGAGCTCGTCAGCCTTGTAGTCCCCTTGTGTGCCCAATTGAGACATTTGCCAAAGGGATATAGCATGTGTTTGGGTCTAGAGCGGACAAATTAATCCAGACCTTTTAAGGGGTGGCATTATAAGCCGTAGGTGACTACGAGATACTGCAGTGCCAGGGCTTTACAGATGCTCACCAGTTTAACTTTTATTAAGTTTTTTTAGAAATAAACGTCGAGCATGTCCAATAACCACTATAATGGCGAAAAGGACACAATGCTTACATAAAAAATAAATTGCCATTAATAAATTATATTCATCTCCCTTTCAGCTTCTTCGTGGTGCAAATGACAATGAACTTCGTCAGTTCGATATCGTTAGAGATCCAATGAAATACCATTATACCAATCAGGGCAGTATTGATGTACTCACCGAGAAGTCTGACTATAAAGGCACATGTAATGCGTTCAGAACCCTGGGCTTTACACCCGAAGAGACGAATACTGTGTGGCGTGTTGTAGGTGCAATTTTACACTTGGGAAACATTACCTTCCAAAGTAAGTTAATGGTGTTTATTAATAAACAAACCCTAGCTCTTACGGAATTATTTGTGTATTTCTAGGCCAAGAAGATGAATTAATCATTGCCAACAAATCCCACCTGGCATCAGCTGCTAAACTCCTGCAAGTAACTGAGAAAGAAATATCCGATGCTCTAACCAAGAGAGTAATAGCCGCTGGCGGCAGTGTAATGGAAAAAGAGCACAATTCAACTCAAGCTGAATTCGGAAAGGATGCTCTTGCAAAAGCCATCTATGATCGTCTCTTCACGTGGATCATTAGCAGAATCAATCGAGCGATTGTATTCCGTGGCACAAAGACTCAAGCGCGATTCAATTCTGTAATTGGCGTGCTTGATATTTACGGATTCGAAATCTTCGAATCGAATAGTTTCGAACAGTTTTGCATTAACTACTGTAATGAGAAACTGCAGCAGTTGTTTATTGGTAAGTTTTTCGGCTCCTTAAGAAAGTTTATCTAATGGACATCTATCATTTGCAGAACTTGTACTGAAACAGGAACAAGAGGAGTACATGAGGGAAGGCATTGAGTGGACAAACATCGACTATTTCAATAATAAAGTGAGTTGGCTACCATTTTCGACCAGTTAGTATTTTAATCGTCTTCCTTTAGATTATCTGCGACTTGGTTGAACAGCCTCATAAGGGCATAATCGCCATTATGGACGAAGCCTGCCTGAGTGTTGGCAAAGTCACCGATGAAACACTGCTTGGTGCCATGGACAAAACTCTTAGCAGCCATCCCCATTATACCAGTCGTCAACTGAAACCAATGGATAAAGAACTGAAACATCGTGAAGATTTCCGGGTAACACACTATGCCGGCGATGTGATCTACAACATCACTGGATTCATTGAAAAGAATAAGGACACCCTTTACCAAGACTTTAAACGCCTTTTACATCATTCGAAAGATCAAAATCTGAGTGCCATGTGGCCTGAGGGCGCTCAAGACATCAAAAAGACAACAAAACGCCCTCTGACTGCTGGTACCCTCTTCCAGAAATCCATGATTGAGTTGGTCAATACTCTGCAAAAGAAGGAACCATTCTATGTGCGCTGTGTGAAACCAAATGACCTCAAGAGTCCAACAGTGTTCGATGATATGCGAATTGAACATCAAGTTCGTTATCTTGGTCTCTTGGAGAATGTTCGCGTCCGACGAGCTGGTTTCGTACATCGCCAGCGATATGACAAATTCTTGTTACGTTACAAGATGATTTCCCAATACACATGGCCGAATTTCCACGCTGGCAGCGATAGGGATGGTGTGAAGGTCCTCATAGAAGAGAAGGGTTTCAGTAATGACGTTAAGTATGGGAAAACGAAGATATTCATAAGGTAAGAGTGTGGCAGGTCATCGCTTTTGGAATTGTATAACCATTTCTCTTTAGATCTCCGAAAACTCTGTTCTCGTTGGAGTCCCAACGCAACGAAATGATTCCCCACATTGTGACCCTTCTACAGAAACAAGTTCGTGGCTGGATATGTCGTCAAAACTACAAGAAAATGAAGGCGGCCATGGTGATTATGCGTTACTACAAGACGTACAAACTGCGTTCATATGTTGACGAATTAGCAAAGAGATTCCGCCATGCAAAAAATATGCGAGACTATGGCAAGAGTATACAATGGCCAGAGCCGCCATTGGCTGGACGCAAAGCTGAACCACGTCTTCAACGTCTTTTTAATAACTGGCGGGCGTATATGATTTTACGGAAATTCCCACGCTCAGAGTGGCCACAAATGCGTTTGCAAATTATTGCTGCCAGTGCGTTGAAAGGACGTCGCAAACACTGGGGACAAGCCAGGAAGTGGATTGGCGACTATCTGGCCAATACGCACGAGAACAGTGGCTTCAGCGCTTACAATGCAAGTGTGAAGAACTTGAAGAACTCCGATGGATTCAAATTTGTACTATTTTCATCGTTTGTCAAGAAGTTCAACAGATACAACAAGAGTGCTGATCGTGCATTTATTTTAACAGATCAAGCGATTTATAAGCTAGACGGAGCGAAGAATAAATTTAAGAATATGAAACGATCGATATTAATTAAGGATGTAAGAAGGGAAAGCCCTATGCACAGTTGTTCCGAATTAATGTGATTTTTTCTTTCAGTTAACGTCAATTAGTGTAAGCACGGGACGAGATCAACTCATTGTGTTCCATTCACCGGCTAACAATGATTTGGTATTCGTTTTACAGGGTGAGCATTCGCCGCTGAAGGAAGACCGAATTGGAGAACTTGTGGGAATTGTTTGCAAAAAGTATCAGGAGTAAGTAAAGTATTCACTTAATTTTATTTATCTTTATGAATTAGTTGTCTAAGAACTAAGAGAACTGCTTAGATTCTTAGAGGTCCATTAACAGATTTTCATCAGTTATAGGTGCAACGGGCACAACTGCTTGTATACGTGAACTGCTGATTAATGTCCTTATATTTTACAGGGTGTTTTTTTGGGAATGCGGCCGATTTGAAATTGGCGCCATTTCTCACAGGGATGGTTTTATTATGTGAAAGTTGACAGTAGTGTTCAGCTGCCAATGGTATTTCATCATGGAGAGTTTGACGGCGTGTTTTAGTAATTAAAACATTTTATCCAAATGGTTCATCAATTATTGCAACACAGCGTAAATAACATGAAATTTTTGGTCGATGTGGAGTGCCTGTAAAGAGTACTATTCAAAAAATTATCCACAATATCGAGAACATTTGTGCACAGTTTAGTTGTAGCGCTAGGTCGTCTTGACTGTGGTTTATTCTCAAGACTTGAATGGTACGTTGAACGCAGCACCTTGATACCTTCAACTGCGAATTGTTTCCGCGAGTTTTCCTATTTTTAACAAGTTATTTGCTCAAAACGTTAAGGTTGGGTGAGATTAGGTTGAAGTGGCTGTCAGAAAAAAAGAAGCCAACACACTTAGACCAATAATAGGTCCATTGTGATACAACATGTGTTTGAGACGCGGCCTTAAGCCTACTCCTTGAACCATTTAGAGCTTCTGATAAAACGTAGAATGTACCTAACGTCAATATTATTCAGATCATTTAGGTCATTGAAATAGAAGGCTCCTAAGTGGAGTTTCCTTCTTTGGGAGAGAGTTGGGCAGGTGCAAAGAAGGTGAAGAATAGTCTCTTCCTCCTCCTCGTCCATGCAGCTTCTGCAAAAATCGTTAGAGAAGACGCCAAGCCTTGTTGCATGCTTGCCTATTAGACAGTGTCCAGTCATGACACCTATAACAGCTTCATATTTAGAGAAATCAAATTCCTAGAGCGTTTCAGATCCAGCATAGGCCAAATCTGTTTTGTCGCTAGGCAAGTTGTACTCCTTGTCCACCTAGAATTTGTCTTTACGGTAGCATCCAGCTTTCATTTAAGTTTACATGTAGCGATAGGCATACCCAGTAAACTTTTGCCTGGAATGATGGCAAGTTCGTCAACCTTACAATTTTTGGAATATCCTTATGTTCCGGCACCCAAATTAGGTGAATGTTAAATTGCTCCGCCATATCTGTAAGAGACGATCGGCAGTCTAGAGCTGTTAAAGAATTTGTTGAGGAAGATTCCAGAGATTTGATTGCGGCCTGAAAAGATGCGGATATCAATGGACGATATCATGTTTTTCTTTAGCCTTATTGCCATTATCTCCGCCTGGAACATGCTACAATGGTTTTGGAGACTAAAAGAGAGGTTTAAAGTTTAAGCCTATCAGAGAAGACACCACCACCCACCCCGTCGTTAGTTTTTGAACCGTCGGTATAAAAATGTACCGACTTATCTTCCGTAAAGCCACCTTCTTCCCAGAATTCCCTGAAAGGGATGATAACTTGGAAGTTTTTGTCAAAATTTAACTTGGGGATGGTGTAGTCAATGTCTTCAGGGAAGATATTAAATTTATTTAAGATGGAATGGCCATACATTTTTTTTAGACCACTGTGAAGTGGCTGCCATTTGCCTGCCATAAATGTCAAGGGGTGTTAAATGAAAAAGAATGTCCATAGCTGCGGAATGTGTCGTCCGCAGTGCTCCGATAATGCAGACAAGCTGAACGTTGGACTTTGCTTAATAACTTCTGGTTTATTGCCTTATCCAAGGCAGTGCACCAGACAACTACCCCGTACATAAGGATCGGTCTAATGACCGAGATATAGAGCCAGTGAGTTAGTCTGGGTTGTAAGCCCCATTTACACCCAATGGCTTTTTTTGCAAGAGAAGAGGGCGACAGGGGCTTTCATAACTCTTTCCTGTATATTAGGTTTCCAGCTTAGTTTCCTATCCAAAATAAGAAACAGGGTTCGAATTACATCATCAGTTATCGAGCAACACGTGACTGATAAATGTTGATTTGACATGACCGCTTAAGAGATCGAGTATCAAAATTTGGTGTTCTGTCATCAGTAATCGTGTATTTATTTATTCGATATGGTTTCTGCTAACGAGCTGAGGTGCATTTGGGAGAAAATATATGGGAATATCTTTGTTTATTGTTATTTTTGCGTTTGTTTAAATTTATTGTCTGAAATTTATTTCAGGTTGAGTCTAAATAAAATTAACCCTCTGCAAAGAAGATTTTGGTAAATTTTCTGATCTGGGACTGCGGTTTAGGTGCATCCTCTAAAATTTATATTCTCTATTATAAATAAGAATGCACTCTTATTTGCCCTGACTGTTTTGATAGTCCTGCAATCAAAAGTGTATGTTGTGAAAGATATTTTCAGAAAATTATAGTTTTGTGTACGTATGCAGTCTTGTACAGAGAAGGGATCGCTTTTATCTCTTAAACGTCTTCGTTCAATACACTCATAGCGATCATCCTCTGAATTAGAAGATAAAAAATAAAGTAAATATTCAATTTTTTAATTGAAGACTATAAATACAAAACTGCCTCACACAAAAATAAATAGGTTTGACATTTGTCAGCCATCTCAATTAAAGGTAGTAGAATTGTACTAGTACAATTTTCAAAGTGTACTCGAATACGTGACCATTCTTATGTGATCATCCCAATGTAGTTACTCGATCACTCACTCGTTAACTGATGTCGTAATTCGACCCCAGGTATTTTGCTTCGTTGGAGAAACGTTGAGAATCCTTCAAAGTGTGGCTTTTATGTAAGACCCTTGCAATTCAGGTCGACAAATTTTGGGATTTGAGAAACCAGTCATAAACAAGTGCTGAATCAACAACCAAAAGTCATAAAATTTAATAATTATGAAAAATCTGAACACTTCTCAATAATTTCCACATTTATAAACAGAACGCCCACCGTTCAAAAACGTGGTTGTAAAATCCGAATTTTATTATCTGAATGTGTTGTGTATTGTCCAGGTAGAAAATTTTAGGTACAAAAAACCCAGTGTAATTCATAAAATTTTGGCCTGTAGTGTATATGAATTTATGTAACCCAATAAATAAATAAAAAAATATTAAACTCTCTTCTTGGTTTTTGTACCCCGAACCTGAGTTCCTCCGAGAAGATATCTTTTCGGGCTCTGCCATCCATGTGTAGTCTTAAAAAAAAAAAAAAAAAATCCAATTTAGTTTAGCTTATCTTTCAAGACCAAGTTAGTAATTTAAAAATCTTTATTTCCAGTACCTATAACCGTGAATTACGTGTCGATGTTAGCCCAACAATACAGTGCCGTTTGGGTGGTAAACCACGATCAATCGTTGTTGAAGGAGTCACTGGAGTGGAAAATCCAAACTTCCGACATTCCGCTGGAACAATTATTTTGGAAGTTCCGTCATCGTACTGTGTTTAAGGCAATAAACCAACCAACTGTTATTTATTCTTAAGCTAATTTATTTTTTTTTAACTACCCCCTTCTGTCTTAAAGTTAAAAAAAAAAAAATCGAAAATGATGCTATCAACAAAAGTAACGTGTTTCTTCATTAAAAGTGATCTGTACTTTTTTATTTAACAAACAAAAAATCAATTTTTTATTTAAGCTCAAAGCTTTTCTGTTTCTAATCTTTTTTTTTTTTTTTTTAATATTAATTATACAAGAAGAAAATATTTTATAGCAAAGTATTAAACAATTCTAAAGCAATTTATACATATTATTATTGTTAAGTTATATTTTAATGCATTTTATATTATTATTAAATTCTGAAGATTTTTTTTTTAAATTGTATATTAGCATGTTAACGTACAATAATCAAAATCAAAATAATATGCATTTAAGAATGAAAAAAATGTTAGTAGTCACAGGACTACTGTATGAGCGGAGCACGATAGGGGTTATTTTTCCTTCAAAGGACGACCGTCATAAATACAATAGACCGCTCTGTCTCCACTGCTGTCCCGATTGCTACGAGTATGTGTGGCCATTATTCAACGCAAATGAAATTGTTTTTATATTCTACATATATTTTTTTATTACCAGTTATTAGAGTACTTAATAAAATATTAAATGACATTGTGATTGTCCAACATAATATAATTGTTACCGGTGCCATCCTGCAAAGTTTAATGAAACAATACACAACGAAAATACTTTTGTATAACTTTTAAAAACATTTTTATTTTATTTTTTATTTTATTAATTAAAGTTAGATGTGGTTTTTTTCTTACATATATTTTTATAAAGTTTTCAATAAATGCAAATTGAAATATATATCATTGACTTCAATAAAGAATAAAACGTGTAAAATTTTGTGATAAAGAAAACGAAATGAATTCTGTTAACATTAAAAAAAAAATGTTTGTGCCTTCTTTTTTTTAGTGTTTTGTGTGTAGCGTAGTGATTATCATTTTTTTTTTCTCTTAATTTGTTTAATGTTTTCTTTTTTTTTAATATTAGAAGTGCAAAAGGTCTGAGGAAAACAATTCTTTTAAATAAATATATGATTATATTAAGTAAAAACCAAAATAAATTGTTTAGAACACTAAACTAAGCACAACTTTTCTTATTGCTTAACGAATAATAAATATCGTAAAGTACATTATTTTTCTTTTGTATAACTTCGAATTGAATCACAGAATGGAAATATGTAATAGGGGAAGGATAAGAGCATAGCAATGCCCGGGATTTGGAGGTGGGCAACTTTTGCGCGTTACAAAATGGAACCTTACGATTGTAATTTTTGAAAATAACGTACATAGGAAGCCAAGCGTGATGTGAACAATTTAGGCAGCCAGACATAAATATAGGTAAGAAAAACTTGCGCGAAATATTTTGGGTGCAGAACTTAACTTAAATGCGTTCTTCGTGATTTGGTATTATTAGTGCAGAAGACTCGTGGCAACACTGCCAACAAAACATCAAAAATGACACCTCTGATGCGAGGGATGGTCGAAAGATCTACGAGGGAGGAGCACCGACTTCGAAGGAAAAATAGATAATAGGACCAAATAATAAGGTCGCGTCGAATAAGTAGAGAAGTGGCGACGTTCGAAAATGTTACCAAAAACTAAAAAGAGCATGTCAATATGGCCGCAGTCGGTGCTGAGGATCTGGAATGAACATTTATGCTGACTGTTTAACGATCAACAGTCCGCTGTCAGGCAGAATGAGCCATGACCCACAACTTGGACGATGACGGCCAAAACTGCCGCCCAGCCGACCAACATGAGTAAAGCCGGTGATACCCTTGAGCTATACCTAGTATAGACCCAGGTCCCGAAACTAAGATATAAACAAACAGAACCTACAGTGAAGTAGCAAAAACACAAAACTAAAACATGGAGAGTTCAACAGTTAAAGAAGATACACGGATGGGGATATATGTACAACTAAGTCAGCAGAGGCCACGGCTGTATAAATCGCCAGTGGCTCATACTCTCAACCAGAATAACTTCGGGTTACAGCACCTCTTCGTTGCAGCGGATACAATTGAAGAGACTGAAAAAACATCGACACTGACCGCTCACAAGGAGGACGAGCCAGTAACCTGTAGAAGACGGAAAATCTCTGAAGCACAACAGTGGAAAACGGCTAAAGAAAGAAGGCGACTGGAGATGAAGAAGCAAGAGAATTTGGCTTTAATCCCAAGCTAAATGGCTTCAACGTCAAAAGTCGCCTCCCCGCATGTGCAACCAGCAAACAGTGGCGGTGCACTAACACTGAACAGGGAGCCGCGGATTGGACACTCTACTCTATCACCAGAGAATGCCTCGGCAAACTCTGATGGCAGGTGTAGAATGCGCCCCCATGCTGAGCTACCCATAGTGTAAAAGGCGTCGGGTCTTCAAAGACCAACAACCACAAAATAGGCTTACCTCTGCCCCACCAGGGTGGACTAACGCTCACACAGGGAGGAGTGAGGGAAGTACTGTCCCACAGTCAAAATCCAAGGGCCCGAATAGGTTGCCAACCTCAAAAGGACAGACAGCCGCACATATTAATTCTCATCACACGAGGTTGTATAGGGATGTAGCAGCCAACCTTCTGGAGATGGTGGTCTACAATAGGAATAACAAGGATGGGGAGATATCGGATAAATAACATGAACGATTTCAGAAAACCCTCAATACAGCCCTGGATCAAACGCTCAGCGAGAATTCGACGACTTCGGAGAGAAAATTAATATCTAGACTCGATGGTTGGGAAGGTACCAATCTAGAAGTTCTACCGACAGGAAAGATTCCCAGACTAACTAGGGAGTCCGTATGGATCCCAGAGGTAGTAGAGGAACCTGCAACGCTGTTTGCGCGGATGAAGCTGCAAAACAAGGACCTTAAGACGGAGAAGTGGAAACTCTACCACACAAAGGAACAGGTAGACAAAGGCCACCTGATCGTGGTATTGATTGACGAGGAATCGCTGGGGTCCTAGTCCTACAAGGGGGTAAAGCACTATGCCGCTTTCACCTAGTTAGCTTCGTGACTCCATGAGAGGATAAATGAAGGTAATCCAAGCAAACCTTCAGCCCAGTATAGCGGCAACTGCCAACCTCTGTGTCTACCTCTCAGAAGGAAAGGCAGATATCGGCTTCATCCAGGAACCCTATTGCGTGAATAATAATGTAACAGGATGGGGGAATAAACTGAAAGTGGTAGCAAACAACAGAAACAGTAAGTGTAGAGCCTCTATTGTGGCGCAAAAGAACATTAATATCTTCTTAATCCCACAGATAAGTACAGGCGACCTAACAGTAACGAGCCTCTAATATAGGGTGAGGAATAGTGAGACCAACCAAATCATATTGGTTTCTTGCTATCTCCCCTATGAGTGCAAAATTAAATTGTGCTTACTTGCCACGTGCAATAGAGTCCGTCTTACATGGGTACCGGGACATGAAGGTGCACCGGGAAACGAAAAGCCAGATGAACTGGCAATGAAATGAGCGAGTAACATAGAACTGAATCCTGAAAAGACAATAGGGGCCCCTCTGACAATTATTAAAACGATAAGCAATGAGAAGATACGACAGGAGTTCAATAACTGCTGGACGAATCTAGACACGTGTAGTTGTCAGATTTGTTGTAATAGAACCGGGTAGCAACACAGCAAACAGAGCTCTCAACTCAAGCAGAACACAGTTGAGATTGATGGTGGAACTTTTAACAGTGCACATCAATATCAACAAACATTCCTTCAGACACGGGCTAGCTGTTACAACAATCTGTGCCAACTGTGAGAAGGAGGAGGAAGACATAGAACACTTCCTCTGCCACTGCCCTGCAACAGCGAGGTTAAGACTGAAGCTACTGGAATCCACAAGGATACCGGATCTAACAGACTTCAGTAAGAAAGCAATCGGTGATATATTGGAGTTCGCTAGACGAACAAGACGATTCCCCGATCACTATACGATATAGTCTCCTTTTGATACTCCCCATGATGGCCTAAGTGAAGAGCATAAGCTCACCCTCTAAAGCCAACCAACCAATCAGGATTCCCCGTCCAAAACAGTACCTCTGCTGCAAAACCCAGGAATGATAATGATGCTAGAAATACAGCTTCATTAAGAACTTCAATACGAAACAGAATCAAAGTGAAACACATACCACACACAGAAGTATTCAGTACAAGAATCAAACACTCGGAGCCAAGGGAAAATCCTCGAGAATCTTGCAGTCAGAAATTCATGTTATCGACAGAAACTTTCACAAGGAAGACAGCCAAGCTCCCACCAAAGCATTGAGCTCCTACGAAATGGTAGGCAGAGTGTTTGGACAACGTCGACAAGGTAGGCCACGTTATCATCCGAGAAAAGCTGAAAATAAAGGGGGAAACCAGAAGAGCTAAACTCTAACAAACACTCAGAGGGAATTTCAACCGGAAGTGATCTAAAACGTGAACTAGGTTAAGTAGGAACAAGCTACAACACAGTAACCTACGGAAACCCTTGAGGAAGTCAGATTCTAAGGAACGGTTGGACATTGACTAGCAACAGAGTAAGCTGTCTTGGACAGACAGACGAGGGAGATTCCACCATCTCTAGAACCAATCCAGAAGGTACCCTTTCCCGAGAACAAGCTCGGCTACTATCGATCGATCGTTAAGGTCGTGCTTCATCTAACCATGCTCTGGCATGTTTCAAAAATTACAATTAAAGGAAAATCGATATTCCTCTGGCAAGGGCAGTCGACATTTAATTAAATATTGTGCGCAAAACAAAAATAAATACAAATCCAGAAGTACCCACTCCAGTGCCTCGGGGACTCTTAATCCTTCCGCTGCACAAAATGCACAAGAAATCACCTAAATTTTCAACTTCAGCTTCGAGGTCTTCGGCACGTTCCTTATTGTCAACGAAATTCTCGTCTTCCTCGCTATCTTATCGCCCATCTTGTAAGAGGTCTCACAATTCTCAAAATTGCAAATACGATCACAGAGCGTGTCCTCACTGCACTCACGTATCGAGTGCAGGTAATCAGAATACAGCGTGTCCTTCAAAATCAACAGGCTACGCGGTTCCAGCAGCAACTTATAACGAACATCCTTAGCTGAAGGGATGACTTCTTCGGTGACATCGGGTCCCTGGCGTTCAGTAAACTCCAATATCGTATGTGAACCGCAGGAAATTGTCGTTATAATCGGGTAGAACAGTGGTCCATCGGTATGCGGCATTATTCCCTGCCCGGCAAGGTATTCATTCACCAGAACATGATTGGCCTTTTCCGATTCGAAAATTCCTGAAACAGTTAACAAGCAGTTTTCATTGTATTTCTCTACCCAAGCGACCTAAACTCCTTAAAGAGGACCTCACCCAAATTATTGATTTTGTCAACGTACGCCTGCAGCCAGGGGGGAATTTCTTCGGAAATCATTCCGTTCGGGTGTGGTATGCCACCGTAATTGATAAGGCGTCGATTTAGGAGTTGGGTCCATTTGGGCTTTGGAGCCCTCTCGATGTGCGAAAGAATTCGCTGCTCCTCCTCGAAGGTGATAAAATTCGGAATATACATTGCTGTTGGTGGGCACTGTTCGGGGCAGACAGACAGTGAATTGTGGTTTGAATATTAGCGACTTGTACAGCATACCTTTCGGACTAGGAAATTTGTGAAATCCATTATATTACTTTATTTGTTACTAAAAAAAAAACGATTTACTTCTTATCACGGAAATTAGCTACTTCGCCGGTGGACACTTGTTTTCTTTCTTCCGTGTCAGATTGTGACAGTTAAAACTTTGCGTTACGTTATGATATGGATTGGCAGCATTTAAAGAACAACATTTCATGAATCGTGAGGAAGTGTTCAAGACCAAAGCGCGCAATACTATGTAGCATCCAAGGAAAGTAAAAATAATTTATGAGAGAAATAATTATTTCGATTATTATTTTTAACATTTGCGAAAAAAAATAATAATTATTGTGGAATTCCGTTCACCATGTACCAATCAGAGAATAACTCGTTTTACTGAATTTTCTTACCACTCACCGTTTAAAGTCAAAAGGCCGTAAAACATTTTGGGTCTTCACTTCTGAAAAGTAAGGGATTTTTCAGATAACCTGTCAGCTTGTTGAAATGATAGGTATAAGCAGCGTTGCCTCCTTTGCTACTATTATTTCGATACTGACACCCCTCGAGGAACATAGGGCGTTAACAACGACTGCGCGTCTACGTGTTCGATTTTCTGCAACACGTTTTAACTCTCTCCAACTCCATTCCTAACGCTGTGGTTCTGCGCCACGTTTGCCTGGGGTAATCCACTCTCTGCCAGATTGGGTAAGAGGTTTCCATTGCATAACCAATCCACTGCCACTTCCTCCATCGAATTGTGATGTCAATAGGTTCCTGAACCGTTATCGTATAAAAGCTGTTCGTATAGTAGTATTGACTCAGCATTGGAGGGGAACAGTGGCAGCTTGGTTTTAGTGCCGTAAACATTACTCTTCTAGATTTTGGAAAATATTCCGAACGCAGTTTCGTCTTTCCCGTTTCTACTGCACACATCGAATTCGGTGCCACCGTCGGCCGAAACAATACTTCCTAGGTAAAGAAAGTTGTCAACTATTTCGATCTGCTGTCCAGAATTGTTTAATCGAACGGCAGAGTTAGAAAGATTGGGGATTTTGTCTTGGCCGTATTAATCCTCAGTCCCACCTTATTTGCTTTGCCTTCCAGACATTTGGTGCAAGTTCAGATGTTATTACTGTCAGGGCTGCACGAAGCATATCACTGATTAGCACCAGAGATAAAAATGGTGAAAGTATGCAGAATTTAACGCCCACTACTTTGGACGTAAAATGTGACAGTGAGCACTCTCATAGGTAGCTTTAATAATAAATATAAGTTTCTCAGGAATACATCTCCTGCGCATGCTACACCAATGAAATCACGGATTACGCCTTCGAAAGCTTTCTCAAAGTCGATAAACAGCAACTGAAATGGAAACCTCTACTCGACGCATTTCGCTATGATGATCCACAAGGTATTTATGTATTCGATGTTGGAGAATCCCGAGCCGAAGCTTGCTGGTTCGAAATCGATAGTGTTCTTTGATTCGATTCAGAATTATTGTTGTTCTTATTTTGGAAACCGCAGGCAGAATGCAAAACCTCTCTAGCTTCCGCACTCAGTGAGGTTTCCTTTCTTTGAGAGTTTAATGGTTATTCTCATTTTCCACTCTTCTGAAAAGCTTGCCCATGCACTCTTTGTTATAAGGTGAGGGAGATCTGATGATGTACTTGGCGTTGCTTGGAAAAGCTCAGTAGGTCATCAATTCCCACCGCTTTATTTTCCTTGAGTGCTTTGATTGCTGCTATTATCTCGTTATTATTGATTCCATCATATGTTTGAGTTCTGTGTTGTCATTGCCTACCTTGGCATTGATATCTCCCATTAGAATGACGATGTCCCCATTTGGTATAATATTGTGGACAGTGCTTAACTGACTATAGAAATTGTCCTCTTGTTCTTCCGTTCTGGGTGGGTGAGTAACACTGATTGATGGTAATTGTCATTACGGTGCTCTGAAATCTGGCCGTCAATACCCTGTCGCTTGGATGGGTCCACGATATGAGCTCAAATAATTATTAGCATTGAAGGTCAACCACGAATTTTCTTTTGTAGTTGCCGTGCGTGTTGGGTGTCGTGACCATGTGGATCCATCATAAAGAGAGAGTCAAATGAATGCTCTCATTAGTACATACAATTTTTCACTGGGAACAAAGTTTTGCTTCTACATGAGATGCTACATTTGTTATGATAAGAGTTTCTAAAAGCGCACCGCAACCTTAATGGATCTATAGTGCTCCTAGAATTTTGGGTTAAATGTTTCATTACATTTTCTTATTGAAAGTTAATTTTACATCTATGTTTTAATTTGCAAATGTGTAAAGCGAAAACAGGTTGACACAGCAAAGGCAACTTGATTTTCAATTGTACAGGCAAATTCGCCGTTGTTGGCCAAATGTTACCAACTTAGTATCACCAGTTTTCGTTGGTAGAAACATTGAAATACTTTAAAATTAAAAGCACACATTGGAATAACAAAATACACATGATATTAATTTCTTATTTCCATAATTATGTATTCCTAGATAAAAAGGCGGTGAGCAAGAGAGAGAATGGAAAAGTCCTCCGAATGAATGTTCTATTCTAAAGTGTTCGGCTTTTCAATGATTTTCTCAGCCATCAAATAGTATGCTACGTCAATTATGCAAGAAACTGCCATTCTAATTCTACCGTTCCTTTTTAACGTTTAAAAGGATTGGCCATGCAAAAGTGTAGCCACAATAGCCCTTTCAAAGACTGTCATTGCCTCACCATTGTAAATAGCCACATACCACTGTTTCAACTCAAAGTGTAAACTCCAATATTTCTATGCTTGGTTACAACCACTGAACGCGTTCATTACAAATAGCCTTCATTTTGACGTTTATTCGAAGAATACCCCAAATTTCTTCTTTGGACAAAGAAGCGCCAAATTTTCCCGCGGTTTTGAATTTCATTTTCAGCAGATTTAAAGCAGTTGCTGCAGTCTTTTTAAATAATTTTAATTCGTTATCGACTTTTATGGAACCACAAGCTAAGAAAATGCGTGTTGATTCTAAAATAGTTCTCCGATTCGCCAAACTAACTGAGAATGCTTTTGAGCCGGTTAAAGGATCGGCAAAGGCAGCTGGCTTCGATTTGCGAAGCGCTTACGATTGTACAGTTCCGGCTCGAGGCAAGCACTTGGTGAAGACCGATTTACAAATTCAAGTACCAGAGGGTTCCTATGGACGTGTGGCTCCACGCTCTGGACTGGCGGTGAAGAATTTCATCGATGTCGGTGCCGGCGTTGTTGACGAGGATTATCGCGGCAACTTGGGTGTTGTACTTTTCAATCACTCGGACGTGGACTTCGAGGTAAAGAAAGGTGATCGCATTGCTCAGTTGGTTTGCGAGAAGATATTCTATCCGGAGTTGGAACAAGTTGATTCATTGGATGAAACGGAGCGCGGCGAAGGTGGTTTTGGATCGACTGGCATAAAGAATTTGCCAGCAGAAAAGAATGGAAACGGCGTTGAGGCAAAGAATGGCGAACCAGTTGCGACAAAGAATGGAAGTGCAGTTGTAGCCGCTGCCGAAGAAATCAAGGCTTAATTTCTTATTCTATGTATTGGCACTAAATTTAATGTACAAATGTTTTGAATAAAGTAAATGTTAAGTTTTTTTAAGTCGAGTGTTTTCCTTTTGTGGTGGAACTATCAATTGCAGCTCGTTGAATGCAGTTGGAGGAGGAGATAGTATAAAACAACCAGTTACTTGCAGGGTTGTCGCTTTAAAAGACCAAAGGGAAGTCTTGTGAGTACAGAGGGTAACAGCTTAATTGACCCAGGGAAGTTTAAAAGGTTTAAATCGCTGTATTCCTACCTACCTACCAACAAATCACATATTGCAACGATTTGAAGTCTCAAAACTAAAATAGATCATTGAAGGTGTTACCAACTGCATACTTACAATTTTGAACATCATAATTCAAAATATTTTCCATTGCTTCTTCCAACATTTCATCATCTACAATGTCATCTTTATTTGTTCGAATTAATGGTGACCTAGCGTTGAAATCGTAAAATATTTCTATGTCGGATATGATAGGGTTTTCCAAAATCCTTTCTGTTTCAGAAATAGCAATGGCCGCTTCTTCTAATATCTGGTCAGTTTGTAAAGATGTTAAAGAGCTATCTTCCAATTGAAGTGGTTGAGGAGCTTGAGTAGACTGTGACTGTTTTCAATAGTTTTTCAAATTTCAATTCCATTTTCTTTGAGCTAATTTTCAATAGAAAACACAACTTTCTTTGTAACATCCACTTCTTCAATAGTTCTGTGCCCAAAAGGTGAAACATCTTATGTCAATTTTGTACACTTTTCAGGAGAGCAATTTTAAACTTCAAATTGTGCTCTGGCCCCCTTCGGGTAGGGGTTAGAATATACCCGAGGTAGGCATGCCTGTCGTAAGAGGCGACTAAAATCCACCCTCCGTATACCGAGTATGGCGTATACAAAAACATGCAATGAACAAAACGAAAGATATTAATACCCCAGGTGGCAGTCCAGGTACACTGGAAAATCCACCCTCTTCGGAGGTCGGCTCTACGGATTCTGGGGAGAGCCATTTATTGCGTTCATCTGACCCTTTTAAAAAAGGTACTAGGGTAGTTAGATCTCCAACATCAAGATCTACCATGAAAATGTGCGGAACTAGAAGTCCGGCGACATCGATAGTGTCGGCGCACGAACAACGGACTTCAGCGAAAATTCAAAGCCTAACGGACGAAAATATGGAACTCCGGACCAGGCTAAGTAAAATGGAACTTCTCTGCGAAGAACTAAGAAAGGAATTAAATGTACTTAAAGCAGAAAATAAAGCATTTAATGATACATCGAAACCTCGTAATGAGTTTGCTGCGAGTTCAATCGCCCCCGATAACACGGATTATAAAACGGATGATGAAGAACTAAGTCGGGAAACCAATTGGATTCTAAAAAAACGGCCTTTCAAAAAACGAAAAGCTGGCTCTTCGCCCGAAATGTTAACGAGGCAAGAAAACACGCAAAATAAACGAGAAGGTAAAGAACAGCCTGACAAAATAAACACGCGTGCCGAAGAAAATCCACGAAATAAGGTACGACCACCGCCACCAATATACGTGATCGGAATTGCAGACTATAATAAACTGCATTCTTTTCTCAAACCTTTGTTGCTATCCGATTTTGAAGTAACATCGCTCAACAACAACAAATGGAAAGTAAACGTAAAGGACTCAGACAGTTACCGCTCAGTATCTAATAAACTGAATACTGAAAAAATCCAGTGGTATACTTATGAAAATAAATCTGAAAGACCGATACGAGTCGTAGCTAGAGGACTTCATGCCTCATGCCGAAAGGAAGACGTTGTTCACGATTTGAAGAACAAAAACTTTAAAATCGTCGATGCGGTAAACTTAATTAAACGGGAAAAGCAAAAATTGGAAGGCGAGGAAACGATGGTTAAGCGCGAGCTTCCTCTTTTTATGCTAACCTTTGATAAGGCTGAGAGTTTAGAAAAGATATACGAAATAAGAACAATTCTGAATGTCGTAGTCAAAATCGAACCCATGCGCAAGAATACAAGGTTGATACCTCAGTGCAAACGATGCCAAGGATTCAACCATACGCAAACATATTGCCGAAAAGAACCGCGATGTGTCAAATGCGCCGGTAAACATCTTAGTCAAGAGTGTGGTGTAAACAAAAAAACCCCTGCAGCGTGTATTAACTGCAATGGTAAGCATCCGGCTAATTACAGAGGCTGTGAAGTAGCCAAAGAATTACAAAAAAGAAGAGATCGACTTATGAAGCCGGAAAACCAACCCTCAAAACCGGTAAATAAGGAAAAGTCGAAAACTGCTGCAAGAAAAGTGACTAGAGACAACCGAGCCGACCCTGGCGCGCTTACGTACGCTCAAGCTGCGACATCAAACACCGATCAAATTCCACACCGCGTTAAGGTAAAAGCGCCTAAAGAAAAGCCATCAGATTCTGACATGCAGACGCGTGCTCAAGCATCAACATCAATAAAAACGAACACTGATAATTCGGAAAACCCCGTATCTCACGTCTTTTCTATTATCCTTGCGAGGCTTGAGGAGCAAACAAAAACAAACACGCTAATTGTCGAAAGGTTGGAGAAGCTTGAATATAAGCTTAACAATAGGAGCATTTCAAAACGAACATGACGAAACTTCTTAAAATTGTTGCATGGAACGCCAACGGTCTCATACAAAGACTAGAAGAGCTAGAAATATTTCTACGGGAAAATGACATTGACATATGTTTGATCTGTGAAACTCACCTGACGAAACTATCGCGTGTAAACATTACTGGATACAGTACCTATCACGCTTATCACCCGTCGGAAAGAGCCAGAGGCGGATCGTCTTTAATCATAAAAGATTGCATCGAACACTCTGAAGAGATTATGATAGAGCTTGAAACAATGCAAGTGAGCACTGTACGCGTGAAAAATGGACATTACTCTTTCAATGTCTCGTCTATTTATTGTCCACTGCGTTGCAGGCTTGAAAAAAATGATTTTACAAATATTTTCAACTCTCTTGGACCGAATTTTATTATTGGCGGTGATTTTAATGCAAAACACGCCTTCTGGGGTTCAAGATGTGTCTCACAAAAAGGCAGAGCACTTTACAACGCCTGCATGCAACACAGATGCGACTTTCACTCGACTGGTAAACCAACATATTGGCCGACTGATAACAACAAAATACCCGATCTGATCGATTTCTTTGTTGTAAAAGGAATACCAGACAAATGTATTAAAATTGATGAAAGTTTTGATCTCTCTTCCGATCATTCCCCTATCATTCTAACGATGAGCGAACGCCTAATTAAAAAAGATGTACCTGCTAGACTAACTAGCAGAAAAACTGATTGGGAAGGCTTTAAAAAAGACGTTGAAGAACATACCGAACTGAGAGTATCACTTAGGACGTTTTCTGAACTCGAAATCGAAATTGATCGTTTTGTTGAAGTTCTGCAGCGCGCCGCGTGGAAAAATACTCCCTATCAAAGGAAAACGCCAATCAATCATGCCCAAAAATATCCACCGGAAATAAAAGAAATGGTAAGGGAGAAGAGAAAAGCGCGTAAAAAATGGCAACAAACTCGTGCTCCGCAACATAAATCGCATTTGAATCGCTTGTGTAACTTGCTAAAAAAGGCCATTATTGATTTTAAAAACCGGACAATACAAACCAGCATTGAAAGCTTAACAGCGGACAAAGATTCCAATTATTCGCTCTGGAAAGCTATAAAAGGCATTAAAAAACCGAAAATACAAGCGGCCCCAATCAAGAAAAATGACAACGAATGGGCCAAGAATGATAAAGACAAAGCAGAAGTCTTTGCCGCCCATTTAGAAGAAACATTTAAACCATTTGATGGGCAAGCGCTTGCTGAAAATGATAATGCGTCGGATATAGCATTTCACAATTACACAGTAAGAAATGCAAAGCTGACCGAACTTCAACAAGAAATAAAGAAACTGAAACCGAATAAAGCTCCTGGATACGACCTAATCACAGGAGAGCTTCTTAAATCGTTACCTAGAAAAGCGTTAGTTAAGTTTCTTTACCTTATAAACGCAGCGATAAGATTAGAATATGTTCCGAGTCAATGGAAAGTCGCGGAAGTAATAATGATTCTGAAGCCAGGAAAACCACCGAATGATAAAAAATCGTATAGACCTATTTCGCTGCTGCCGATTATGTCTAAAGTTTTCGAAAGAATAGTACTTAAGCGATTACAGCCGGTTATAGAAGAAGGATCTCTTATTCCCAATCACCAGTTTGGGTTTAGAACCAAGCACTCAACAATAGACCAAGTGCATAGAATAACTGATTTAATTGAAAAAGCTTACGAAAAAAAAAAGATTTGCTCGAGCATATTCCTTGATGTTTCTCAAGCTTTTGACAAGGTCTGGCATGAAGGCTTGAAATATAAATTACGACAAGTTCTGCCGGAACACTTATATAATATTCTAGAAAAATACTTGACGAATCGACTTTTCCGAGTCAAACACGGAAACGAATATTCGGAATTTAAAGAAATAAGGGCTGGGGTGCCGCAGGGAAGTGTCCTTGGACCGCTTTTGTACCTATTATATACTCGCGATATACCGCAAGAAGAAGGCACCGTCTTAGCTACATTTGCCGACGACACTGCCATCCTGGCAACGGGTAAAACGATCGAAGAATCGACTGAAAAATTGCAAGAAGCATTGAATGGACAAAGATTTGGCGACTAGCTTTAAACGAAAACAAATCTGTTCATGTCAATTTTACTTATAAGAAAATAAATAATTTGCCCATCTTTTCAAACTCGGTTCAAATTCCGTTTGCAAACGAGGCTAAGTATCTTGGAATGACACTTGATGCTAAGCTGAAGTGGAAATCGCACGTGAAGAAAAAACGTAAAGAACTTGAAACCAAATACAGAGAAATGTACTGGTTACTTGGAAAACATTCCAAGCTTAATGTAGAGAACAAACTGCTTTTATACAAGCAAGTGCTAAAGCCGATATGGACATATGGAATACAACTTTGGGGTTGTACCAAAATAAGTAATGTCAATATTTTACAAACTTTTGAAAATAAAGTGCTAAGATCAATAGTTAATGCACCGTGGTTTATTAGAAATAGCGATATCCATAGAGATTTAGGAATTGCGACAGTCGAATATGAAATCAAAAACTTCGCGCGTAAGCATAAAGACAGATTACAAGGACACGTTAACAATGAAGTCCTTCGAATTCCAGATGAGAGGAATCTACTGCGTCGTCTACAAAGGACTAAACCTTTCGATTTAACGCGATAGCAAGAAACCACGCCTAATTTGCGGAACAAGCAGGAACTTTCAATGGAAAGGGACCTGCCAAACGATCTCAATACGTGAAAGAAAAACTGCTGGATAAGTCAAAACTTAGTTGTAGTATGTAATCAAAGAAATTTATCACGAAGGGAGGTTTTTTTAGTGAGTAAAAATCTCACACTACTATGAGCACGCGCTACCGATCCTCATAGTGTCTTCATGAAGATCTTTTACCTACCCTCGGAAAAAAAAAAAAAAAAAAAAAAAAAAAAAAAAAAAAAAATTGTGCTCTGAAAAAAAATACGAATGGGAAATAGAAAATTCTTTCGGAAAAGTAGTCTAAAACATAATAAAAATAATTTATTGTAATATATTGTAATATGCGAGCTACGGCTCGAGTAGATAAAACAATATTCTGTGAAATTTATTTCTTTATTTTCTAGTCTATAGAACAATTCAGGTTCACACTATATTATTCTTCGCAATTCTTTTCTTACAATGGTCTCTGTTCTCTCAAATCACTTTATCTCCTTTCGATTACTTAATTCACAAATCCAAACTAATTACTTCTTCTTGTTAAATCTCAACTTTCAATTTATCACAAAATTACAACTTCGCCCATTATCACTTTTCTAATCTCTTCACCACAGTTTAAAAACTACTGCTGCTTTCTCAATCGCCATCTGTCCTTATATAGCAGAAGTTTCTGATAGCCAGAAACTTCTAGCAAATTCTTCGACCACTGGAACAAGAGAAACAATTCTTGCAGTTATAATTCCCTTTTATCCCTGATATTATTCGTCTCTTTCGTTGACATGAGCTGTGGATACTTCGTCCCAGACACGAACCTCGAATGAAAGGACAGTTCGAACCAAAATTCTGCCAGAATGAAAAGTCACTTCGGAATTTGCTGCATAGTCGTAGGAGCGTAGTTATTATTATGCTACAATATTGTAATATGCGCGCTACGGCTCAAGTAGATAAAACAATTATTCTGTGAAATTATTTCTTTATTTTCTACTCTATAGAACAATTCAAGTTCACACTATACTATTCTTCGCAAATTCTTTTCTTACAATGTCTCTTTCCTCTCAAATCACTTTATCTCCTTTCAATTACTTAATTCACAAATCCAAACTAATTACTTTTTCTTGTTCACTCTCAACTTTCAATTTATCACCAAATTACAACTTCGCCCATTATCACTTTTCCAATCTCTTCGCCACGGTTCTAAACCAACTGTGTCTTTTTTTTGATCGCCATCTGTCCTTATATAGCAGAAGTTTCTGATAGCCAGAAACTTCTAGCAAATTCTTCGACCACTGGAACAAGAGAAATAATTCTTGCAGTTATAATTCCCTTTTATCCCTAATATTATTCGTCTCTTTCGTTGACATGAGCTGTGGAGACTTCGTCCCCGACACGAACCTCGAATGAAGGACAGTTTGAACCAAAATTCTGCCAGAATGGAAAGTCACTTCGGAATTTGCTGCATAGACATAGGCGCGTAGTTATTATTATGCTACACTGCCCCCTTCTTAGACGTGTTCGTCCCGAACAAGTGCATCCTCATTTCGGCCATTGTATCGACTCAGTCGGTCCACATGAACCACTTTCATTTTGGCCCTTGGTCCTCGCTGGATGCGGTAGACAACATCGTTGATGCGGGTTACTATTCTGTAGGGACCTTCCCAGTTCCGCTGTAACTTAGGTGATTTCCCCTTTTGGCGATGGGGATTATACAGCCACACCAGATCTCCTTCCTGGAATCCTGACGTTGTTGCCTTGGCATCATACCTGGTCTTCATGCGGTCGCTCGTCATCTTAATCTGGCTTCTGGTCCTTTGGTGTATGTCCCTAAGCCTTTCCCTAAGGTCCGCCACGTACTCTTCTTCATTTCTGGGCTCATTGGTAGGAGATCCAAATTTCACCTCACTGGGTAAACGAGCTATTCCACCAAATAAGATTTCGAACGGCGTATGTCGAGTAGTGCTATGCACGGCACTTCTATAGGCCATCAAAAACAAGGGAATCTGCCGGTCCCAATCCCGTTGGTAGTCACCTACGACCTTCGAGAGATGTTCGTCCAAAGTCCTATTGAAACGCTCCACCATACCGTCCGACTGTGGATGAAGCGGGGTTGTCCTTGTCTTTTTGATTCCGAGTAGTTGACACATCTCTTGGAAGATTCTTGACTCGAAGTTCCGCCCTTGGTCAGAATGCAATTCCAAGGGCACACCGAATCTGCTAACCCAATTGTAGACGATCTGCTCCGCCACGGTTCTGCTTTCCTGGTTAGGGATCGGAAACGCTTCCGGCCACTTACTGAAGTAGTCCATCACTACGAGTATATACCGATTACCATTGTCGGTTTCCGGAAAGGGCCCTGCGATGTCAATGGCGATTCGTTCGAAAGGTGCTCCCACGTTGTATTGGTGCATCTTACCTCGAGTTTTGATTCTCGGACCCTTGCTAGCTGCACACACGTCGCATTTTCTGCACCAGTCTTCGATATCTTCCTTCGCTTTTAACCAATAAAAACGTTCTCGTACCTTTTCTAGCGTCTTATTCACTCCCAAGTGGCCTCCGGTCGCCCCGCCATGCATTTCCTGTAACACCTCCTTGACCCTCGTCCGCGGTACGACAAGCTGCATTACAAACGACTTTCCGTCGGAGGATTCCCATTTTCTTCTCAGAACACCTTCTTGGACATGGAGGGAGTCCCACTGCGCAAAATATGCCTTTAAGGTCGGGCTTCTGTGAGAGATGTCCTGATGATCCGGTTTCTCCATGTTCTCCTTCCAGGCCAGAATCGGCTCGATATCCGGGTCTTCCTTCTGAGCGTTCCGGATCTCATCTACGCTCCAGCCGGCGATAGGTTCGGCTCTCATTCTTTGGATGGAAACCAGCTCCCGTTCTTCCTGACGCGCATAATGTTTACAATCCGTTCTGCATGGTCTCCGGGACAGTGCATCCGCATTAGAGTGGAGTTTTCCTTTACGATGCTGTATTTCGTAGTCGTAGATTTGCAGCCTTTCGATCCATCTTGCGACCTGACCCTCAGGACTCTTGAACTGTAATAGCCATTTTAAGGCTGCATGGTCTGTGCGAAGAACGAACTTCCTCCCGTAGAGGTATTTGTGAAAATGCTTCGTAGCCAAGATCAAAGCTAGAAGTTCCCGCCTTGTCACGCAGTAGTTCCTTTCTGGCTTAGAGAGCACCTTGCTGAAGTACGCAACCACCTTCTCTTGGCCGTCATGCACCTGGGAGAGTACGGCTCCTACCCCGACATTACTAGCATCTGCATCCACAACGAACGTTTCCCCGGGAGTGGGGTAAGCCAGTATCGGGGCATCGCATAGCCGTTGTTTAAGTGCCTTGAAGCTCTTCTCGCACTCAATTGACCATTTGAATTGTTTTCCCTTTTCCGTCAACTGGTGCAGGTTCTTTGCGATCCCGGCAAAATCCTTCACGAACCGTCTGTAGTAGGTGGCTAGGCCCAGGAAGCTCCTTAGTTGGTGTTTGTCTTTGGGGACTGGCCAGTTTTTCACCGCTTCGACCTTCTCCGGATCGGTTCTCACTCCTTTCGCTGAAATTATGTGTCCCAGGTACTTGACTTCCGCTCTAAACAGGGCGCACTTCTTGGGGTTGAGCTTCAGGTGGGCACTTCGAAGCCTTTGAAACACATCCCTTAGATTGTCTCGGTGTTGCGCAAACGTTTTTCCTACGACGATGACATCATCCAAGTATACCAAACAGGTTTTCCATGTTAACCCTTGCAGGACACATTCCATCAATCGCTCGAAAGTCGCCGGAGCATTGCACAGCCCGAATGGCATTACCGTGAATTGCCATAGCCCATTTCCTGTGGTGAAGGCGGTTTTCTCCCGGTCTTCTGGATGGATCTGTACCTGCCAGTAGCCACTCTTCAAGTCGAGAGTGGAAAACCATCGGGCTCCTGATAGTGTGTCTAGCGTGTCGTCAATCCGTGGCAGAGGATAGCTGTCTTTCTTGGTGACGTAATTGAGCTGCCGATAGTCCACGCAGAACCGCGTGCTGCCATCTTTCTTCTTTACCAGTACAACCGGTGATGCCCTCGGACTTTTGGAACTTTCAATCAGACCTTCTTTCTCCATTGCCGACACCATCTCTGCAACTTCTGTCTGCTTTGCCAATGGAAGGCGCCTAGCAGGCTGACGAATTGGTCTAGTATCACCAGTGTCTATTCGATGTTGTACCAGGTGTGTTCGGCCGTATTCTCCGTCCTGTGAGGCAAATACATCAGTGTACTCATTGATAAGATTCTCTGCCATAGTTCGCTGCTCCTGATTCAGCTCACTGGACTGGAGAATCGTCTCTCTCGTTTCCGCTGTCCAAGGTGATGGGAGAGGTTTTGGAGCATCACGTTCAGATATTGTTGCGACGGCGGTAATCGGCGTGCATTTTCCAGTCACATCCCCTCGCCTTAGTTTTACAGTGTGTGGTCTTGCGTTCAAAACCCTCACTGGAACCATGGTGTTCTTTGGTTCGACTAACGTCTTTCCCACGATGTAGTCTTGAGAATTCTTCTCTGGGTCTGGTTCTACTATGTAGAATCGGTGGCTCCCAAGATCACCTTCCAGCTTTGTCCAAATGATTGTCTCTGAAGACGGCGGCAAAACTTCGTCTTTGCTGATGACTGTCCTGAGAGTTACGGCATTCTCATTTCCGTACACCATCGGAATCTCCACATTTCGATACCTCAGTACTTGCATCCCGATGTCCAAGATTACTTCATTTGCTTTCATGAAGTCTACTCCGATGATGCACTCGTCGCATATATCTGCCACCAGAAACGCATGGGAGAACGTCAGTCCTGCCAGAGTAATCGTAAGACGAACTTCTCCAAATACCTTCGCCATTTCCCCTGTTGCAGTCTTCAGGCAGTAGCTGTTGGTGTTGTGCAGCCAGGAGCTTTTGACGATATCTCTTCTTACAATGGAGGCAGTGGCACCTGTGTCGATGGTGGCTACGCACTTCTTCTCGTTGATTAGTGCCTCCACTGTCAGGCTCTTGTTACCCCGTTTGGTTTGCGAAACTTGAATGGTGGTCCTGGGGGCCTCGATTCCAGTAACCAACTTCTGCCCCGCGAAGTTGGTCCTTACGCATCTCCCGACTGCTGGTTTTGGGAAGTCTGACCGACAGGATGCTTCCTCTCTGCTTCTCCTACTTCCGCAATGTGGACAATTTCCTCGTCTAGGTGCACTTCTGCACTGCCGTTGTAGGTGTCCGGTTTGGTTGCAATTCCAGCAACGGATTTGACTTCCGCGAGCTTTGACGGCTGTTCTCTGGCATGAGCATTCCACGACGGACATTTCCCTGACACGGTGTATTCCCTGGTATGCTTGGTCCGCAGCCTTCATTGACAAAGCGAATGCCAATGCCTCGGGGAGTGTTCGCTTTTCAGCCATCCTTACAGCCATTTGCAGTTGTCTGTCCTCTATGGCCTGAATAAAAGCTTCCACCGCCATTTCGTTGATAAGCTCCTCACCGGCTTTAGGGTATGAAAGATGGGCTAGTCGCTCTATATCCGCTTGCAACTGTTGGAGCGTTTCCCCCCTTTTCTGGACTCGACTACGCAGCTGAACCCTGTACACCTGCTGCATGTGTTCATCCCCAAACCGCATCTCGATAGCCTGAACCAGAGAGTCGTAGTTCTGCTGTTTATCTTCCGGGATGGTCTGCAAGAGCTCCGCAGCTGGACCCCTCAGTGCAAGCGTGAGTGCAATAGACTTCTCTTCATCGTCCCAGCTATTGGTCATTGCGGCCGCTTCGAATTGCCTCTTATAAATTGGCCATGATGTTTGACCATCGAAGATAGGAGGCTGCATCTCCTTTCTTCTCAGACCGTCAGTGGAATATTCCCGTGCTTTCTGTCTCTTCACGTTGCTGAGCTCCTTAGCAAGATTTTCGACTTGCTTTTCTACTTTTTCAAACTGAGTCTCTATCTTCCCGAACTGAGTTTCATGTTTCTCAAAATTTTCATCGAATCTAGTTTCGACTTTTTCGAGTTGCGTCTCGACCTTCTCGATTTTCTCTTCGATCACTTCGAATTTGGATTCCAAGTTCTTGTTTTGCTCATCAAGTTTACTTTCCAGACCATCTAGAGAATTCTTTTGTTCGTCTATAGCTTTCTTTTGTTCGTCCATTGCTTTCTTTTGTTCGTCCAGCTTAAGTTCTAGAGAATTCCTCTGGTCGTCCATTGCTTTCTTTTGTTCGTCCATCTTAAGTTCTAGAGAGTTCTTTTGGTCGTCCATTGCTTTCTTTTGTTCGTCCAGCTTAAGTTCTATAGAATTCCTTTGGTCTTCTATTGCTTTCTTTTGTTCGTCCATGACTAACTTAAGTTGCAGGAGCAGACTTGTTATACCCGGGTCGGCTGCTGTACTTGCTGGTTCCTCTTCCACGTCAAACTCTACGTCGTGCGGATTTTCACCTTCCTGCGTTACTGCTTCTTCCAGACGAATCAGCAGAGCATCTTTTCCCCCAGTTGTGTCGAGGTTCCGCTTACTGAGTTCTGCCTTTAGTTGAGTTATAGTTAGTTTTCCCAATTTGCGACCCATTTTGCGCAACTAATTAACTCAACACAGAAATCGTTTTTTTTTTTTTTTTTTTTTTGTGCAATTTCACACCACGGAAATAGTTATTCACAGAATAAGTTTTATCCCACTTCTGACACCAATGTAATATGCGCGCTACGGCTCAAGTAGATAAAACAATTATTCTGTGAAATTATTTCTTTATTTTCTACTCTATAGAACAATTCAAGTTCACACTATACTATTCTTCGCAAATTCTTTTCTTACAATGTCTCTTTCCTCTCAAATCACTTTATCTCCTTTCAATTACTTAATTCACAAATCCAAACTAATTACTTTTTCTTGTTCACTCTCAACTTTCAATTTATCACCAAATTACAACTTCGCCCATTATCACTTTTCCAATCTCTTCGCCACGGTTCTAAACCAACTGTGTCTTTTTTTTGATCGCCATCTGTCCTTATATAGCAGAAGTTTCTGATAGCCAGAAACTTCTAGCAAATTCTTCGACCACTGGAACAAGAGAAATAATTCTTGCAGTTATAATTCCCTTTTATCCCTAATATTATTCGTCTCTTTCGTTGACATGAGCTGTGGAGACTTCGTCCCCGACACGAACCTCGAATGAAGGACAGTTTGAACCAAAATTCTGCCAGAATGGAAAGTCACTTCGGAATTTGCTGCATAGACATAGGCGCGTAGTTATTATTATGCTACAATATTAAAGGATAATGTAGACAAAATTATGCTTTTTTGACTTAAGTTATTTTACTAAAACAAATATGAGTACATTTATAACCTTAAGTCACTTAAGATATTTTCCCAATTTAAGTACTAATTATTTTGAAAGCTTAAGTCGACTTAGGTTTTTTTGCCAAAACATGTAAGAAAAAATTCGTGAACACAAGCTATACTTCAATAGAATTTAATTTAAAAAAATAAGAAACAGTTCGTATTATTTGTGATGAAATGAAGATTAAAGACAGATAAACAGATTCATTCAATTAGAGAAAAAAAAAACCTATAAATTAGGTAGAGTATCTAAAATCCAAACGTAAGAGTAGTTATTATTTCAAAATTAAAAGCCTTTCATGATGATAATTTGGTGTGTTGTCAGAAGGCAAATTTTTATAAAAACTGTGAAAGGTTGTATCGATTAGCGGCAGTAGATCCATCAAATCCTTTTTCTTTTCTTTACTAACAGCCAAAGGTTCCAAGTAGCATAATGAAACATCAGATGGTAGTACGTTTGAAACACCACGACGCTTCAAATTTAATATTTTGAATGGTTCTTCTTCGGAGAGTGAAGTTTTATACGTAATAACTCCAAACTTCTTTTCATATCTGACCCATTTAATTTCTTGCCATACGAACTTATTTCCACTTTCATCAATTTTTCGCCAGAGAAATTTTTCTTTCGAAGTTCGGGAGAAGTCCAGAAATTTGATTCTTGGCATTTCATTTACTATGAAGGGTTTCTTGGTTCCTACCATACGAACGAATTGATACCAGTCACGCGGATGGTGTATATCGACAGATGTTGTTTTCTTCTTCCTTTCAATCGCTGCATGGTCGGTATCACACTCCATATGAGTGTGACCCGATACTAAAAACTTATGGTCAATGGTTTGATCACTTGATTCTGTTTGCATGAATACTAGGAACATTGTTGAAACAAAAGAGTTCTTATTCGGCCTCCACAGCAATCGCTATAAAACATAACCTCATTACAGGTTTTGGGTAAGCCCTTAAGATGTTCAAAAAGACAGGAGGCAATCCATCACCCTCATGCCACATATAACAGAAAGGCTGGTTCGTTGCGCCATCGTGGACGGTTAAATTAAAGGTCCATAACTGCCTTTTATAAAATGAAACATTTGTCCTTAGGAAGGGTGTGGGAAGGCACTGCCGCATGTCGAAAGTAAACACTTTTTTGCGTAGATCATTATGACAGCGATTTTTTTCTTGTTTTTTTATTGTCGTATGCTAGGTCAGCATCTTCTTGATGCTCCTTCAATTCCTTTTCGATTTGTTTTTTTTTCATTTCCACTGCTGGTTTTCAACTTCATGTGCAGCATTTCACACTTATTGCATGTGTCAAGCTGGGGTTTTTTGAATTTGATATTCATGATCTTAAAAATTTTGGAGTATGTAGTGAGCGATACCGTTGCTCCATATTTCACAGTAAATAACCGATACATTTGAGAAAGACTTAAATATGCATGAAAGTACTTTTGTTCTGATTGCTTTCTGGTATAATGAGATTCGTAGGATGGAAAGCTTTGTATATGTCTGCGAATTTCAATTTCTTTTGCATCAGTAAGCTTGTTTGGAGGAATCTTTCGACCTCGTATGGCTTGTGAAATTACTGTACCCGGAGACTCTAGTTTTTTTTTGCCACTGTTTTTATAAACTGTTCTGTCTCACATAGTGTGAAACGAAAACATTTTTGGCAGACTTTTATCCTTTCACCACCGATATCCAAAAAAAAAAGTGTTTACATGTATTCTGTTCCGCAAATGCTTGGTCGTTTTTCTTTGCGTTTTCTTTGCAGAAACAAATGCTACTCTCATATTATAATTGCCCAGCTTCCAATACTGTTCAAATATATCTCTTTGAACTTCAGGTGAAATATTTTCTTTGCAGTTCAAGCGACAATTTTCCAATTTCTTAACCTCCCGCTTTACCACAAATTTACCTGAGTAATTAACGTATCCTTGACCAGTATTCCTTTTTAATTTTCTTACCCCACGATTGACTTTTTCACCCATTAGATTTCTTTACAAAAGTTGCACTGCGCGTTCTGTTTCTTCACTCAAATCACTATCACTATTCAAATGAAAGTCGGGATCAGCTAAGTCATCATCGGAATCAAAATCATTTCGTTGGTCAGCATCAGTCACAATGGAATCAGCGTTCAATAGATTTTCCAATTGCATTTGAAATTCATTGCTTATACCTGCAAGATCTTCAGCCTCATCAAAATTAGCTACTGCGGTGTTCACATTAGCTAAACTGTTTGGAACATCTTACTATCATACTATTGATCAAATCAATATGACGACTAACCTATTTCAGCAGAACTCGACTCTGCAAACTCTTGCTGTTCAGGGCCTTCGCAGTGCTCATCACAACCTTCATTACATTTTTCCATGATTGTTTTATGTATTTTTTTATTTTGTGATGTTAAAGCTAACATCAACATATGATGTGCGCGTTTCATTTTTAACTCCGTCTAACTAACGATTTTTTTTTTTAATTTTAATAATATGATCACGTCACTTAATAATTTTCTTTTCTTTAATTTCTTTCTCTTTTAAAATAATCAAACCAAACTATGTAATTTATTATAAGTACATATTTTAACCCTTATGTTCCAATGTGAACTGCACTTGCACACGGTAAAATAGTTTATGTCTACCTAAGGCCGTTGCTTCGAGGAACTACGATTCGGTAAAATCGCTTACGTAACACAAGCTGTTTATGACTTTGAAAATTACTTCGATATTTCAAAAAAATAATTTGGTAAATCAACTTATGTCGAACTAAGAACTACAAACACGCCACTTTTTTCGCGGTAAAGAATCTTAGTGTACATAAGCTTTTTTGCTATAACGTCAGTCAGGAGATTTAATGCAGACATAAGATGTTTCACTGCAATAGTTTCCGCAATACATTTGTAAAAGAGTAGGAATATTAGTATGTAAGCTGTTTTACTTTTCGAAATAATAAACATAAGCTGTTTTACCTTATGCAAGCCTCGACATTTATAACGTAAGTTATTTTACAAACAGTTATAACTTCCGCATTTTTTGCTATTTTTTCATCTGGATTGGCTTAAAAAATAGAACGAAGAGAATATATTTCAAATAACGCTAAACAGCTAAAACAACTTAAGTCGACTTAAGAGGTTTTACCTTTTAGGCACAGAGTTATTGCTGTTTCATTTTCAACGACACTATTTAAGTTTTATAAGTTGTTCTGAATACATTTCGTGTAGTCAATGTAATTGGGATCGAATGGGAATAACCCACATTTTTTAAATGCATTCTGTATTATTGACGACCGATCAGATTTGTCCAGATCTAGTTTGATTTTGTTACCGTTTTGCCATGATTTTCTGGTTAATTACAAAGTTTCCCGACCTCGTCATCGTCATCCCTCGTTTGGTTGCCCAAAATCGGCCATCAAGATCGTGCGATGTCACTCCGTTGGATTTTTTTTCTTTGGGGTTATGTGAAGCAGTCGGTGTATGTTAATGACCTCCAAACGATTCCAGAGCTAAAGGACGAGATTATTTGTGAACTACCACAGGATTTATGCCGAAAAGTAATGAAAAATTGAATCAAAAGGCCAGCTGTATCGCCCATTTGGCCGATATCATATTTCATGTTTAATGTCAATATTTCAACAACATATTGACTTAAAAAGCAGTTTGTCAAAAAACACTGTGTTTTATTTCAAATTTAAATTAACACCTCCAATTGAATCACCATTTAGGTTAGGTGGCTGCCCTTGTTAGGCAGAGACACACTTAGAGCAAAGGATAGGTCCATTGTGATACAACGGAGGGTGCCGGATTACCAGTTTCCTCCTAAGGAAGTCAATTTCGAAAACTGCGGCGATGTTAACCCTTCCTGTTCTGCATTTATGTGCAGGAAACAGGAACGTCCCTGTATCCTGAAACCCAGCACAGGGAATCATCGCATCTGTCAGCGATCTCATTCAGGGACCTAAGGTATTACTTTACCTACCTGGATCGTATTGTTGGTGATTCCAAGCCATTTATAGCTGCATGACCTCTATATACGAGTATAGTGAATTTGATTCCATCACTCGAATTGTCTCCTTGTACCCTCATACTGAAATCATCATTGCAGGCGATTTCAATATACACAATTCGGATTGGCTTCAACATTGTGGCCAGACAACACCCGAAGGAAGGTATGTTGAACTTTTCGCTGAGGTAAACGATTTGACTCAGCTTGTAAATGAGCCTACACGTATACCGGACATTGAAAGTCATTCCGCCAACACTTTGGACTTGTTTCTTACTTCGCACCCTGATAAATACACTATTGATGTTTTAGAGCATCTAAGTTGATCTGACCATAATATCGTATCAGCTAAATTCTTGTACTCCGACCACTCAGTTGAAGAAAAAACTCCTAAAAGAAAAGTATGGCAAGACGAGAAAGCCAACTGGAGCAGCCTTTATAGCTTCTTTATTAGTTTTAACTGGTCGCTATGCTTCCTCGATAGCGATGTGGATGCCGCAGCTGATATGATTACTAACACTATCTTCTTAGGTATGAATGACTTTATTCCTAACAGAATAAAGAGCATTAAACCTAAGGCAAACTCGTGGTTTGACCAGAGCTGTAAAGAGGCTATCAGGTTGAAAGAAGTAAGCTTAGGTCTTATAAAGGCAACAAATCTGAGGAAAACCGAAAAAAGTTTAAACAAGCCAGAAAAGACTGCAATGCCCATATTCGACGTGTAAAATTCTTACATGACCAAAAATTGAGGCAAAAAATCCTACAATGTCCCAAAGGTAGTAAACATTTTTGGCCATTCGTCAAAAATATTAAAAATTCTGCCACGCTCATTTACAATGACATTCCAGCTGTCAGCTCCTTAGACAAAGCTAATATGCTTGCTGCTCACTTTGCAGCGAACTCCACGCGGCCAGATAATGCTTTGTCTCCACCTGTATTTGAGAGCGTCAAATTTTCCATGGGACAAGTCCAATTTCGCACTCGTACAGTTGCAGGAGTACTCAAAGGTATCAACATACACAAATCCGCTGGTCCAGATGGTATCCCCCCTTAGTTTTGAAGAGGTGTTATTCTACGCTGGCAAAACCTCTGCGTAAGCTTTTCTGTCCATCCTACTTTTCAGGGCTCTTTCCGAGTAGATGGAAAACAGCATTTGTCCGGTCCGTCCCTAAAAAAGGCGAATCTTCCTCCCCGTCCAATTAACGACCCATTGCACTTACGTACCTTCTTTCCAACGCAGGATCGTCAGCTTATGAAATATCTCGATTCACGAAAACTCCTCAATGACCGGCAGTATGATTTTCGTAGCAACAGGTCCACTGGTGATTTGATGGCATATCTCACCGAGAAGTGGAACCAATCTCTCCATCACTTCGGCGAAACCAAGATGGTTGCGATTGATATTTCAAAAGGCATCTGACAGAGTTTGGCATCAGGCTCTTTTGTCGAAAATGCGTGCATTTGGCGTCGATGAGTCTCTTCTTCAATGGATTAGAAATTACCTTTCGGGGCGTTCAATACAAGTTGTTTTGGACGGCTTCAAGTCTGCAATTCACGAAATAAATGCTGGTGTTCCCCAAGGCTCTGTTTTGTCTCCGACTCTCTTTCTTATTTTTATAAATGATCTCTTGTCTGCAACTTCTAATCCAATCCATTCCTTCGCTGATGACAGTACCCTCAGTTTTTCATATTCGTTCCCTAACTCACGTCCTTGCTTTTCGGCCGTAGAAGGGGAACGGCAACGTATGTTAAACACATTTAATTCCGACCTGGACAGCATAATTAAATGGGGTTCAACCAACAGAGTGGAATTTAATGCTTCCAAAACACAATGCTGTCTTTTGTCTCTCAAGCGAAACCAAAACCCTCAACCATTGTCCATGGATGGTACTTGCATCATTGAAACCGAAAGACTTGCCATACTCGGTATGTGTATTAATAACCATCTTCGATGGAACGATCACATATTCGAGGTCGCCAAAAATGCTGCAAAATGTCTAGGATACCTTAAACGGTGCAAGAAATATTTTACCCCGTCTGATCTGGCCTCAAATTATAAGGCATTCATCCGCCCTAAGCTGGAATATAACGCCCATATCTGGTTTGGTGCACCCAAGACCGTTCGGCACATTCTTGATGGGGTACAGAATCGTGCGTTAAAACTTATAGGTGATAGAGACATTGTGAATTCCATTCATTCACTAGAACATCGGAGAAATGTCCCCTGTCTCTCCCTGTTTTATCGTTTTTTTAATAAAAAATGCTCCAGTGAAATAGCCAGTTGCATTCCTCCCCTTCAAAATTTCACCCGCAATACGCGACATGCTTCGAATGCACATCAGTGGAATGATCCACCAAGCTCTGTATTTCCCCATCACTACAACCTTCAAACATTCAAAGCCAACGTGCATAGGCTCCTCCTCTGTTCCTCTTTCCCTTTTCCCCCGACGCCCTTGCCCTGAAACAGTTTAAGGGTATTCTATCCCCTTCGGCACGCATATTATATAAAAAAAAAAAAAAATAGTACAATAGCTCTACCCTCTACAGCGTTATTCAAAGCCAAGCCGCAGCTACCCGGGCTGCCGTAATTTCCGCCTAAAATACCCTACACTGATCCAGTATTTATCTACTGACCTGTTTTGCAGTTCAGGATTCTTGGGTTGCCCCGAAATAACGTTAGTCAGCTGTTAGGATTCTCGAAACCTCAATGTTGTCTTTAGCTTCCATTTGCCTCGTTGAGTTGTTTTGAAAGCACCCGTTATACAGATGCAAGAAAACCTTTAAGCTTTTCCTAGCAGACTAGTACTCCGTCCATAAGGATGCCGTATAGATCCAGTGGACTACCGTGCCATTTAGCTTTGGTGGGATAATATATGGTACCTTGTACCTACTTTTCAACAAAATCATTTCTTTATTTTACCGATATGGCTATCGCAATGTCGCCCGCATAGGCTAAAACACTATACCCATCTTTTTCGAAAATGTTAAGCAATTCATTCACTACTATGAACCATAGGAGTGGCGATAATACTCCGCCCTGAGGGGTACCTCTGTAAACTGATTTTCTTCTTATCTTCATTTTAGCATTTACTCGATTAAATAGCAAAGGCAGCCATCGACATTTAGGCTGACAAGTGCAACAGATATAATGGCAACTCCCTACAGTTTTTGAAACTTATGTATGTACATATGAGTGGGCCATTTAATGTTTCATTGTATCTACATATATACTGGCAAAAGGCGAGGTTTTGCAGAGCACCCCCGAACTTGGGGTCATCTCTCATCCTGCATCAATAGAGCGAACGGAAAGTTTAGGTCCTGGTCGACCCAAAAGCGACTTCAAAACTGGCAGGAAAAGAAAACCAGGATATCCACTTGAATGATAAACCGGTCATGGAAGGGCTGTCAAAACTAGATGTACTCCTAACGAATGAAATGTTTCGGAGTCCCTTACAGCAAAGATTAATGGTGGGAAGATGAAATGCCAGCGAAAACCTGTAAATCAGCTATCGTATACGATGTACTCGTTATCAACAACAGTTGGCGTGAATATACCTGTGATCATAAATTTAATTGTTTGTACATTTAGCACTGCTTCGTTGTAAGGATTGTAATTGTTTCTAAACAATTTGTCTGTTTTTTTTTGTTGTCAAATAATCTGATCTCTAAAAGAACGCTCATTAAAAAAAAAAAATATCTACTGCTTGGCAATGAACCACATGCCGTGCCTTATTAATTTTAAAACAATGTAAACTTATCCGATATGGTTTTCGTTGCGCTGCAGTAAATAACAAGCAATCCAACAGCACACGGATATTTCCACTGACTGAACTCTCTAGAATCCAATAATTCCTTCCAAGACATTACACATGCTGATGCCAGGGTAATTAGCGCATCACTCGCAACATAATTAGCAGATAGCGTGCGACCGCGCAATTAAAGTCCACAGAAATCCTCAGCAGAGTGCAATGTGCATCTCTACAAGGTGCAAGAGCGGAGCACTAAGCTCTGATTCCAAATCATACCGAAAAGCAATCGCCACTTAGCGAAACGGTCAGGCATGACCTGAGTTCACCAAGGTTACTGGCAAATTAAAATTGTTTAAAAAAAAAAAAAAAAAAAATGCATCCATTGTAGCACGATTGTTGCCGCTGCGCCAGCTCATGTAGTGTAGCTCCAATTTCGCGAAAAATCATCAACCTGGAAAATTTTTAATTATTATGCGCGCGAGTTTGTTGCACTCATGAGCAGCACGCTATTAAACGACCGTTTTTAGTGCACGGAAAAGAATTGCTTTTGCAAATTTTGAAAGCGGAACTTTAAGTAGACAACTTTGACCTTAGAGCTTGTTACCCTGTTGAATATCATGCTGAGGAAAGTGCTAATTTTGCTTTTGTCTTTTGAACTGATTTATAATTAGAGCAATCGTGATCTGCTTATCATATTCGTGCATACTATACGTGCCAGGGAGGTTAACACGCACCCGAATCAATCTGATGAATGGGCTATTTACCCAAATTTCATATATAAAAGCCATTGCGAATCGTATTAATCCTCATACGTAGAAATACTATATATCAATCCTCCGATCGAGTTGATAGAGGCACTGAAGAGTCAGCGGATTAGATAACATCTGCATGTGCAACATTTCGTATTTAAACTGTAAAGAAACAAAAATAGCTAGTCAAAATAATGGGGGAACTACTGTAGTGAACCATTCTTCCAATAAATCTTCTTATCTAATTCTAGCAGGATAAATGGATACCAAAGGTGAATTGTCCCTAGAAAACTAGAAAACTTACCAATAAAGCCAAAAGTCGGACGTCAAAACCAGAAGTGAGGACATCGTTAGAAATTGAATCGGAAAACATAGCCTCCACGGATTGGCAGCCTAGGGCTTCCAATAGCAGGGATCCCATAAATCCATATCTACATATGTATATACCTACCATGGTACCACGAATCAGTGCGCCACGTACTATCTTTTACTACTATGGGGCAAGAACTCGCAAAGAGTTTCTGCAAATTCTGTCTGACTGTCTGTCTAAACGTCCGGATGGATTTAATTCAAGCTTCATACTTAGGGTCTGCCTGTACGTAAGACTACATAGCAGGACTAGTCCCAGTCCATGCCATTTTCCTCGAAAGCAAACCAATGAGGAATTCTTTAAGGTCCTCCTAAAATTTAAGCTTAGTTACATAATTAATAACAATCATTTAAGGGTGCATAGTATGATACGATTTAGAGGCTACTAAGTTATATGAGTACTACTAACCCATTTGAATTTGCTTCAAGTACATTATATGCTTTGAAGAACGGTAAAGAAGTTGATGTTATGGCTACCGATTTCAGCAAAGCTTTAAAATATCTCAGCAAATCATTTTCCTCAGACTAACAGCGCTTGGTTTTCAACCGCTTCCTACTTGGAAGCTCATCAGCACATATTTCTTTAAAATCAGACTTATCAAACTTAATTAGTGCAGACCTATGGGGAACCACAGGGCACCCATCTAGGGCCTGTGATCTTTATTCTAACTATATATGGTAAATGATATTGGATCAGACAATATGTGAATATCTTGACACATTGCGTCTTTTGCCGACTACTTTTCTACGTTCATTGTGAAAATAATCTGTTGAAGCTACCCCAATCACCGAAATAATATTTCATAAGCAATGACGCCTGTTGCTACTGCAACCTTAATTCGTTACACAGTTTTCATTCTCATATTAATTCCATTTAAAAATAGGCCCAAATCTGCTTCTATCCATTGAATAAAGGAATTCTCAAATCGATACGTTACCAAATGCTTCTGTATGAAATTTGTTAGACCTTTCCTAAATATACTTGCCAAGTTCGTCAAAGAGGGACCGATAATTTAAATTGAATCATCTTGAAAAGTACTTTTGTCTCTGAGTTGGATTTATCGCTACATACCAACACCTAACAACTGACATAATATTTTGATATTCCCAAATCTAGTTTTAAGTTAGACATTTTCAATAAAATTATCGACTTCTTTTGGCTACTCTGGCCCCCAAAGATCATAATACGCCTCTGCCTCCAGAACACCACCTCTAAAAACGTATTCGAATTCATCGACTTTGAATCGGGGCAAAATATATTGTAGTAGTATTGCCAGGGCCTTTGCCGATCGGGTGTCCTTCCAAATCTTAAGAAATCTTCAAGCAGCAACAGCAAGCCATCATCAATGCCACAACCGACGTGTTTCACTTCACCACCTGCACGACAAAATACCTATTTTAATGCAGAACATAGATAGGCAAACGTTGAATAATCTTAAATCTACAAAGGAGCGTTGCAGAAAAGGATAAGAAGTGCTCGTCAGTTCTCCGAGCAGCGAAGGAGCTACAAAAAACACGCACTCAGAAGAAAAAAGAGAAGCATGGACAAAGTGAGATCATGGAAATAAGGACATAGTACAGGAGAGAGGTCCCGAACTTTAACAAACGGAAGCCTGCAAGCACAAAGAAAAGTGGTCGTTGCAGAAAATATTTAGAGACTTCTTCTGTCGGCTATCAAGCAGTTTATACCTGAAGGATCAACAATTGTTTCATCCATCCGTTAAGACCGAAATGGAAGTACTCGTATGCTTCCAACGATCAGCAATTTTTTCCCAGTCTGCAAGGGTGATCGCCTCAACTGCACCAACAGTAGAGATATTAGTTTGCTAAACGTCGTCTATAAGATCCTATCTGACATTTTTTAATGTGAAGGTGACTGCTCTAAAGAACAGAAGTTGCATTTATTTGGAAGCCGTTGACTTTTTGTTTTCAGAGGTTAATAAGTCTCAAATTTCATACATGTGAATGAATGCCTGATGACTATTCGTGTCAAGGACAAAGTTTCTGATGTAGGAGTTTTTCTTCAACTGGTTTCTTTTTTTTATAATTTGCGAGCGCCAAAAGGGATATAAATACCCTTATATTATTGTAGGGTACGGACACTTGTAGATGGACAGAGAGAGAGAGAAAGAAAGAAAGAAAGAAAGATTGGTGTAGAGGTTTGAAACTTAGGTGATATTAAGTTTCTGTAAACTCCAAGGGTTATTGTCATTGCTTATGATTCACAGTAATTTTTTTTCATCCTTCTGATGTCATCATCACGATCAATTTGAATTTTCAACCATATTCCCACCCTACTGATAGTGTTATGCTTTCGCAGCAAAGTTGACTTAGATTTCACAATTGATCGACTTTTACTTTTATTTCATGCGCAATAGATAGATAATTCTTGACATCAGGATTTGAAGCGTGAACCCACAGCGTGAAAAAAGATGATGTTACCACCTTAGTTTGATTAGGAGTTTCGGTATGTGCATGAAGTAAAATCAGAAGCATGTTACCATAAAGCAGGGCTATAGAGAAAGCTGAGAGCTGATTCCAAGCTCTACGAGCAGCAAGAAAGTTAGGAACATCAACTTCTCCGGCAGAAAATGATAAGTTTGGAAAGAACGCTATCGAAATATAGAGTAGCAGTTGCTAAATAGTTGAATGCATAGTTGAATGAAATCTGTTAGCAGAGTCATACGTAGTCGATGCTGAGAATTCGGAAAAATAACTTACTCCTCTGTCAGACAGAACTCCTCTGTCTTGTCAATGAGAATCAACATTTCCATCCACTACTTAAACACAGGGTATAAAATACTTGTGTCCAAATACTTGAAAAGTATTGGTATTTGTATTATTTTAAGTACCAGTATAATGGTACCTTCTAGAGTACCAATACCAGTAGCAGAAGTACGATATTTAAGAAGTCTATGCAACTACTCGCAAACGACGATGACTTTGACTTAACTGAACTTATCACCCCCTGACCAATTATGTAGGTCTGTTTCTTTACTTCTCGTGCTCAAAAAGTTCGTGCAAATACATACTTATTCGTATGGTGAGGGAAATATCCTGCAAATAATGAAAAAAGTAAATGAACTATTTCGGGATACTTCGAGCAAAAGAAAATGAAAAGGAAGTTGTGAATTTGGCATATTTTGTTTAAATTTTCGTTTTGTGACAATCAAAGAAACAGAAATTGTGCTAGGTCGTGTGATTTCGTGGACACGAGCGATTTGAATTCCCAGTAAAGAAATACACCTTATATACTTTATAAACCTCATATACAAGAAATTGCACATAGAAAATACATATCTCCTTCTTAAATGGTTTTCACTAGATGACAGTTCCGATATATCCTATCTCTGTCAGTCTATCCATGCGTCACCACTTTGTGGGCCTTCAATTTTGAACTAGGAAGATGGAATTTGGTGTATAAGCATTTTAGCACCTGAAGCAGTACGAGTGTAAACATTTGTAAAGTCCGCTCACTTTAAAAAAAATTTTCCCTTTTCAATATTTTTACAATAAATTGAAAAATATCGCCTTAACAAAATATATAGACTTTTATATTCTCTACAATGCGCCTATACATTGTATAATACCACGCCTATTTTTTGGGGACGTTTCTTTAAAAAAAAAACTGATATTTCTTTTTTAAGGCTACTTACGGTAACGGACAAGCCCTATTTTCAAGACCTCATCAGAATCCATGAACTTTGGTAACAAATAGTTATAGCCACGCCCACTTCCTTATAAGAAGAAGCCATAAAATTAGTTTTTCTGATTTTTTAAAGTTGCGGTAGTACATATGTTCTGATTAGAAAAATACGCATTTCATTGAATTTAAATAGAAAACTTCACAACGCAAGGCTCACTTTATTAAGAAATGGGTTAGAAGATGATGGATAGAGTCATACGATCCGTTCTAGATGGATTGTAACTTTATTGTGTGTTTGCTTACTCTTTTCGAATTCGCACAAAGTTTTTACTTCCAATTTTCTATTAATTTTCCTTGTAAAACAGTGGTGAATTTAGTGGTAAAACTCGAACGTAGTCCGTTGTATTTACATATATAGGCTGACCATTTGCCCGTGATTGAACGGGATAGTGTTTTCTTGGCGTTTCGATCGGTTTTTGATTTGTATTGGTTTTTAAGAATGAAATTGATGTCGGACTACCTCGCGGACTATGTTCAAATGTGATAAGATCGCCATCAAGAAATGCATCCACTTGGAGAGCAAATAAGCAAACAACACGAACGCGGCTGTGCAGAGTGATATGAATTCAATTTTTCAATTAAAAAATTCAGCGAACGACTGAAGAGAGCTACACTCTTCAACTAAGCTTACTACGTGCGCAACTGAAAATAAAGGCTCAGAAATCAAAAATTGGGATAAACAAATTCAGTTGGATCGAAAAATAAAGCGGAAATCGTCCGGTTCTTTTTGTCGCACTAGGGGAAATGTTGGCATTAGTAGCACCAGTTTCCTCCAAACCTTCATCTATCAAGCATCCTAGATGATGACTTTGCGGTCAACGCTATACGCATGTCCTTCGTACTTCCTTATTGCACTTAAGTTTAGATATAACAAATATTATACATGGATTAACGTCGAAGAAATTGGAAGAAACTACCATAGTTCAGTAATTTGTTTCTACAAATCCACCTGAACTTCAAAACTAAGAGCTTTGTTGCTAGAAACCATGCTAAAACAACGACACCGATTATATAGTTTTATTTAAGGATGTGAATGAATTTACTATACTCGTATGCTTGGGTACTGCAGTCAATTAGGCTAACGAGGGTGGCCGTGGTGTAGTGGTAACATCATCGCTTGTCACGCTGTTGATTAACGGTTCGAATCCTGATGTCAAGAATCATCTATTTATTTCGCATTAAATAAAGAAAAAGTCGATCACTTGCGAAAGCTAAGACAACTCTACTGTGAAGGCATAACACTGGCAGTAGGGTGGTCATATGGCCAAAATGCAACTTGATCGTGATGATGACATCAGGAGGACGGAAAGAAATACAGTGAATCATAAGCAATGACAATAATAGCGAAAAAAAAGCAAAATACTTCCCAGTTATCTGGACAGCCACCCTTGGAGTTTACAGAAACTTAATACCACCTGAGTTTCAAACCACTCCACTCTGTCTTTCTCTCTGTCTCTTCCTTTCCACAAAAACGCACGTGTTCTAAAAATTAGTATAAGGGTATTCATATCCCCTTTAACACGTGCAAATTATAAAAAAAAAGACATTAGACTAAGAATATAACAGACGTTAAGCGTGCACGTACCATTTTTTTCTGTCGGGGCAGGCACACCCTACTGGAGCACTCAAACTCAAAACAGGTTCATTGTGCTACCAGGCAGAGAACCCCATTTTAATGTGTTTTTTTCGTACTTTATAAAAATACGAGCAGGCGCTTCAGTGATGAAGAGCTTAGGTCATCAGCACTCAACACATCAGCACCGAAGATTCGCAACCTGGTCCGAGCAAAGGCAGAACAATCACATAGGAGTGTCATCACATTCCGCAGTGTCATCGCCCTCTCCACAGTCTTTTCTGCTAAGAGATAGCAAGAATGCCGCGGATTTCTTACAGACGACGTGGATTATAGTCTGCTTGCAACCTGGAGAGTCATGCCACAATTGTGTTCATTGAAAACCCAATCGTCAGTGGAAGCCCTAACCGAGGACGCTAGCAGAACCAACGTGGTTCAGATCCTGTGAATTTCTCTTCTGAACCTTGTCTAGCAAGCTCGTCAGAGATCTCATTTCCTGTTACCCTGTTGTGTCCTGGGACCCAAACAAGATTCAATGAGTTCAGCCTTCCGACAGAATTCAAGAATATTTTGCATTCTCGAGCTATTTTGGAAGTGGTTAAGGATTGAGCATGGCCTTAAGCACAGCCTGCTACAGACATAGAAACTTCGCCCCTTCCATCTAACAAAAGTTCGCTTTGTTGGTGTCAATTTAGTATTTTTTGAAAAAAAGAAAGATGCATTTCTTTAGCTTATAATCTAGCAATATTTATTTTCAAATTTCAGAACAATAGGTAAAAATGGAGACGAGAAGGAGAAAAATTAGTGACGTAAGCTCGGTTGAAGTTCCACCGCCAACACAGGAAGAAATTCATTTTGCCATTCTCTTCGGATTTCGACGTCAACTCACGCCAGTCAAAATTCTGCACGAATGCCAAAATGTTGTTACTATTTCAAAGTGGTTTCGAAGATTCCTGAAGGTCGGCCAAAATCCTCGACCGACGATACAAATGTGGCCCTGGTGAAGGCTAAAATTGACGAAGATGCCAGGATGACACGGAGATGATACTGGGCTTGAATGCCATGGCTGTGTCATGAATTTTAAATTATCACCTGAAATATTCGATGAAGTCAGCTCGATGGGTTAAAGAGATCGTGTTCGTTTTGCTCAATATTTCCTGGATAAGTTTGAAAATGGAGAGTCAAGCTGCTTCAATAAGATCGTTACAGATGATGAATCTTGGTATTAAAAGTACGACCCAGAAACTAAACAGCAGTCCATGGTATGGAGCCCAGAAGGTGCAAATCCTTCAGTAAAGGCCAAGCAACAAAAGTCAGCGACAGAAGTTACGATGTCGATGTAAATCACCAGGGCGAAAATGGTCACCGTCATCCCGCTTAAAACTGGTCAGACAGTCACTGCTACGAGTAATTGGTATAATGAAACTTGGTTATTTTCTAAAATTTACTACGACATCGACAAAAAGAGGAACTGCGCCGACAATGCGCCTGCGCACACTGCTGAAAAAACCAACAACTTTCTTGCGCTCTCGGGCATCAATGAAATTCGCCCAGCACCTTATTCTTCAGATCTAGCGCCGTGTGACTTTTGGCTGTTTCCGAAAATAAAAAAAGATTTGAAGGGAGATTATTAATGCAGTCAATGTCGAAATCGAAAATCTCCAAAAAGAGGATTTTGAAAGCTGTTTTGAAAGATGAATCTATCGGCTGAAGAAATGTATTGAAATGAATGGGAATTATGTGGAGAAATTAAAAAATATCTAAAGTTAAAATTATTTTTGTGTTTTATTATTCAATCAACTAAGCGAACTTTTGTTAGTCCCTACGTATATAGTATTTCTGTCTGGAAGACAGATGTATGTTTCCCCAATGAGAAGTGAGGCACATACCTTGGTGGCTATAAAGTTTAGAGTACAGGACGGCAGAATATACTCATGTCCAGCAGTCGCCCAAAAAGAGAAAAAGAAGAGACCAATTGCTGGAAGATTTGCTGAAGTTTCTTTGAAATGGGGCGAGGCGCTAAGAATCACGGCAGTTAGAAATTTACTAAAGTTCCAAGGGACTTGCAGAAAGTGTCAATTAAAAATGCAAGTTAGCTTCGCTGGTTCTGATTTTTTTGAAACTTCCTTTATTTAAAAAAATCTACTATAATTCAAAAGAAAATAAAGCTTTCCCTTTACTTACTCCTTTCTTTATGGTGAGTTGAAAACTTGTTGGTGCATATCGAGACAGTTGTAAGGGATTTCTTATAACGACATCTATTCCAAAGCTCCTGGTTATGACTTGATCACCGGAAAAATTCTCAAAGCTTTACCTAGAAAAGCATTGATTAAGCTTCTTCATATTGTAAATGTTGCGCTCAGATTAAAACACGTGCCTAACCAATGGAAAGCCGCCAAATGAGATAAAATCTTATAGACCAATTTCGCTACTTCCAGTTATATCCAAAATTTTCGAGGGGATATTACTAAGGCGTCTCCAACCGGTTATAGAAGGAAATAATCTTATCCCTGACCACCAGTTTGGGTTCAGAAGTAAGCATTCGACGATTGACCAGGTACATAGAATTACTGACGTAATCGAGAAAGTACTTGAAGAGAAAAAGATATGCTCAAGCGTATTTCTTGACGTCTCGCAAGCCTTTGATAAGGTGTGGCATGATGGCTTGAATTGCAAATTGCGACAAGTTCTCCCTGTATGCCTATACGACATTCTAGAATCATATCTCGGGAATAGACTCTTCCCGTGTTAGACATGGAAATGAATACTCGGAGCTAAAAGAAATTTCGGCCGGTGTACCGCAAGGAAGCATTCTTGGGCCACTTCTCTATCTGTTACATACTCGAAATATACCGAAAGAAGATGGCACTATCCTGGCTACGTTTGCCGATGACACCGCTATCCTAGCCGTAAGTAAAACAATCGAAGAAACGACTGCAAAACTGCAAAACGCACTGAATAAAGTAAATGAATGGACGAGGGACTGGCGGATCGCCCTCAACGAATCTAAATCTGTCCACGTGAATTTCACTTATAAGAAACTAATGTCTTGCCAATTTTCCTAAGCCGGTGTGGACTTACGGTATACAACTTTGGGGCTGTACCAAGAAAACAAACGCCAATATTTTACAAACTTTTCAAAATAAAGTGCTAAGAGAAATTGTCCACGCACCGTGGTATACTAGAAACGATGATATCCACAGGGATGTCGGAATTCCGACAATCGAAGCTGAAATTAGAAACTTCGCGAGAAAGCATAGAAACCGACTAATCGAACATGTCAACAAAACAATCCTACAAATTCTGGATGAAAGCAATTAATTGCGCCGACTATAAAGGACAAATCCTTTCGACTTGGGGAGATAGGAATCAACCGCTCCTAGATTGCGGAACATGCAGGATCTTTCAGTGGAAAGTAAGCTGCCAAACGAGTTTTTCTTCATGATAGAAAAATTGCTTGATAAGGTCCTTCTTAGTTGCAATATAAAGGGTGGTTAAATTTTAAGGGCCGATGTTGAATGTGAACCACACCTAAACGTCAAGTTTTTTTCTGCATTTCATTTGACATTTTTCAATTTCAGACTAACTCAATTTGAACCATGGAAAGATACACAATCGAGCAACGCGTTAAAGTTATTCAGGCTTATTATGAAAATGGGCGTTCAAATCAAAATGCGTATCGTGCATTTCGTGATTCTTTCGGTCAATTTAATCGTCCAAATGTGCGTACAATCGGAAAAATCGTGCAAAAATTTGTGCAAACCGGGTCTGTAGGAGATGTGAAACACCAGTGCATGCTCGTACAGCTCGTACTGCAGAAAATATTGCTGCTGTTCCCGATAGTGTGGCTGAAGAGCCGTCCACCTCAACTCGTCGTCGTGCCCAACAATTGCACCTCTCACGCTCGTCGTTGATGAACATTATGCACATTTGATGAGGCACATTTTCACCTCAGTGGATTCGTCAATAAGCAGAATTGTCGCATTTGGGCGAATGATAATCCAAGAGTGATTGTCGAAAAACCAATGCACCCACAAAGAGTGACTGTTTGGTGCGGTTTATGGGCTGGCGGCATCATCGGGCCGTATTTTTTCCAAAATGAGGCCGGTCAGGCAGTTACTGTGAATGGTGTTCGCTATCGTGAGATGATAACGAACTTTTTATGGCCCGAATTGGAAGATATGGATGTGGACGATATGTGGTTTCAACAGGATGGTGCCACTTGCCACACAGCTAACGAAACAATGGCTCTTTTGCGCGACAAATTCAATGGCTGTGTTATCTCACGTGGTGGCGATGTCAATTGGCCGTCAAGATCATGTGATTTGACACCGTTGGACTTCTTTCTTTGGGGTTATTTGAAAGAAAAGGTGTACGCCGATAAGCCAGCAACAATTCAAGAGCTAAAGGATGAGATAATTCGGCACATTAACGGCATAGAACCTCAATTATGCCTCAGCGTCATCGAAAATTTGGACCATCGGATGGAAGTGTGCCGCCGAGGTCGCGGCGGCCATTTGGCCGATATTTTGTTCCATACATAATTGAACCATACCAAAGTTATCATAATAAAAAGAAATGACTTTAATTTCCTAAATAATTTGTGTTTTATTCAAAATCAACATCGGCCCTTAAAACTTAACCACCCTTTATAACAAATTAAATTGCAGGGTGGTGTTTTTTTAGTCAGTAAGAATCTGACACTACTATGAGCACGCGCTTGCTATCCTCATAGTGTCTATGGAAGATTTTTCACCAACCCTCGGGGAAAAAAAAAAAACTTTTCCATTGACGCAAGTTTTAGCTAAGAGGATACATAGCGTTCTGGTCCTGTAACTACAATATCATGAGATGTAAAAATTAGAATACCAGCATTCAAGTTTTTATTACTTTGTTTATTATTTTCATTGTACAAATGCATATATTATAAAATACACACATAGACGATTTATTGTAAATATAGAATTTTTCAGTTTTCGATATTGTGTCTCTATCTATAAATACTGTTGAAATTATAATAGAGTAAATTATTGTATTAGTTTCTTTATAAAATTCTTCATTTATCCAAGGGATATTAAACTATTTGTATATGAAAAACAACAGATTTGAATATTTTATTGAAGAGTTTATTTTATTCGGACTTTTATATTTGCTTGGGACTTAGAAAATCTTTAAAAATAATTATGATAATTCATAATTTATGTTATTATTTACATTTTTCCTAATTTTCTATGTTTTTTTGTTTAGTCTTTTTTTTTTATAAAATGTTTAACTAACTATTGAAACAAAATAATAATAATAAAACAATTCAATTTTAAATTGAAAACAATAAACAAAAGAAATAAAATTGCATTTTACATAGCCTGATTTTAATTTATTTAACAGTTCATGTACAAAACGTATATTCATTTAATAAAAAAAAAATATTTTTATTTGCTTTTATGCAAAAGAATATTACTGACTAGTTTACAAAAAAAAAAAAAAAAAAATTAATATATAAAGTTATTTTTTAAGAATTATTCAAATATTTTATTAATATACAAAATTAATGTTTTTTTTGTTTGTTTTTTAATATTTAAGTACTTAACATTTGAGTACAAAGGTTTTACGTTGCATTCGTTTATTTTTTTTTTTTATATTACAATATACAGGGGATTTTTTTATTTTGATGAATCACAAGTGCACCCAAACATCGTGAGTTTTGAAAAGGAAATGTTAGAGAAGGAGTCAAGAGAAGCTTCAAGTCTTAATTGATAATAACATTTGAGTAATTAAATTTTTTTTAAATCTCAGCAGAAATGCCGATGTAAATGATTTGGTAAGGCTAAAAGTGCCCACTCACACACCGATTTTCAGAAACCAATTTGTAAGGTATTAGAGTAGCGGAAATACGAGTAATGTGCTACTCTCCACATGTTCCAATTTGTGCAGGTGATTTTTCTCTTTTCCAACATTTAATATCATAATGTGTCACCTTTTTTTTGACTGCCCTCAATGACAGAGATGAGGTATATTGAGATGGTCAACTTCGAGGAGTTCTCTCTTTCGGCCTTCAAACTTAAGAAACTCATGAGTTTGACAGTACATAGGTGCCTGCAGAAAGTAATGGAGAACACATATATAGACAGTAACTTATGAATTCGACGGCCATCTTGAAAAACGAGCTTTTATATAAAAATTAAGTTTAAAGAAAATTGAGAGAGAAATGCTGTCGATTTGAGTTTTTCGTGCACGGGGGCAGAAAATTGCAAGTTGACCATCTCATTATACTTAATATTTGACCGGATGGCAACTGACCTAAATCGTCGTCAGTTGAGTGGTCTGAAAAAGAATCCTAAGGTAGAATCGTCTCATCCGTGAACGTAGCGGCGTTCATACCACTGAAAATTATGTGATATGTCGTATGAACGAACACATTTGCTCTAAAGTGAGGATTGTACTAGATGAAACGTGTACTAGATGTAGCTTGGCAGTGAGCAAAAGAATAGAAAAATTATCTATTTAAAAGGATGAACATGATTTTATCTGTTTTTTTTTTTAACTAATTTTAATTTAAGACAGATTTAAAAATAGTAGGACGACGCAACGTGATAAATGAAATCAATTTTCATTGACAAAAGTATTTTGCTACAAATGTTCCGAACAGCCAAATGTTCGTAGGTGCCCAATTTGTTGGCGGATTTGAAGTTCTTGTTTGAGTGATTTAAACTGTTTTAATTTATATTGATAAATATTTCTGATACAGAAGAAACCTCCTAAATTATGATTCAAATTTGTTCTACTGCACTCATTGGCTTTAACATTTCAAGGACTATAACTTCTGAGTGTCAGAAAGCACATTTGTATAATTTGTACAGTAATTAAGAGTTAATAAAATACCTTTCCACAATATAAGGAGCATTCAAATCAATTTCACCATTTTAGCGCAATACAAATTAAAAGTATGCATACGATTGCTACTAACTAATCGAATGACATTTCGAAGGAACCTTACGTGCAAGTGGTCGTTCATGGAAGACAAAATACGTTACTGGCTCATTAACCACGGATTATATGATAATTAATTATTACGGAGTTTCAAGCCTATAGAATTCGAAATGGCTGAAACTATCACGACCGTCGCTGTTTCTTAAACTGATTTTTTTGAGCAACAGCAAAACGAGGTCAGGTTCATCTGCTAGTTTTAGTACATTTTCGTGCACTTTTGTTATTAGGACAGCTTTGGAGGAAGCCCGTAGAAATAACAATATGGTTACTATAGGGAACAAGACCAGACTCATTACTTTAATCACTTAAATCGACAAGATGGTAGTTCTTCATATTTTGCGTATAAATTCTACAAAGTGGATGATACTAAGAGAAGTTTGTAGTTGCTGTCAATAGATGTAACGATACGTCGGTACCTATTAGAATTTTAACTTTTTCGTCTTAGATTTGGAGGTAGTTGGATAATCAGTTTTGACAAACGGAGTGTGGAGGTAAGAAATTTAGGCTTTTGTGCAATCCTGTACACTTTAGCATTCGATGAACCTTTACATTCCAAATTTTGTGCCCGTTTACTCGCTCGACATGCGCTCATTGATCTTATTTATCTCGGCGAAATATAAATTTATCGAGCTTATGTACTTATACCGTTTACATTGGATTAAGATCCAATTCAGATAACCTCCTTAGAAGTGAATGTATCGAAATGCTTAAAAAGATAAAACTGAGTGTTGAAGATCTCGGGGGCGTTAGTATGTTATTCGCACTGACTTTCAAATTTACAATTGTTCACCTAGGTTAGATGCTTAAAGAAGTCCTGGTTAATAGCGCAAGACTACGTATTACATTGCATCGTTTTGTCGAAAATAAGGAGTATTAAAAACACAGGCTATTACGACAGTTCAGTAAGGTTACAATACTACACAAGAACCAAATTAACTGCGGGTATGCCTTGAAAATGGTGAAACACTTCTCACTGTTCATTTTTAAAGTGCCCATACCTTGCCCATCGGGTCACCGAGCTTCTTGGGCGTGTCGTGCAATTGATATGTGATCATTCTGTTGAAAAAAGGTTCTATGTGTTAGTCATTTTGACAGTTGGTTGTGATAAAGTCTGTCTGTGATCCCTATAGTTCCTTGTCCATTTGCGAACAGTTTTAACCTTACAGATAGGTCTGGTTAAAATGAAGGAGGTCCGTGGCCATTTGTAAAAAAAACATAAAATGGCCACTCTCAAATCATAACGTGATTTGAATTCCTGCTTCAATATTCGCAACTGAAATAAGGCAATCGTCCTGTACCAACTTTGCGGCAGTTTAAAATGCAGCTTTTTAAAATCTAGCAAAACGCTTGTCCCAACAGAATCAAATCAATATTTTCAAGAGGAAGTGACTACAGACGCGTTTTTGATTGAGTGAATGTTTGCTGTCGTTTAAAGAACCACGCTTTGAACTCTCTTGAAGTACGGGGCTAAAGAAGAAGCTTGGAAGACATTCTACATTTTACGATAAAGAATCAATCTGTTATATGGTAGGAGCAGGTAACATAGTTCCCCTAATCTAACGAAATTAAAGGTTCTATTATATTATACTGATTTAGAGCACACTTTAGGTTCGTTCGGGTCCTCATATAAAAACGTATGCTAACATCTGAAAATATCAGCAAACCATTTGTTTACTGAAAAACTTAACGAAATTGAGAGAGATATGATTTTTTCTTCGTTAATTTTTTTGTAATTTCCTTCCGTCAAACTGTCAAATGATTAACAGATTGACGGTAAAAAAAAACTTGAAATGAAAAGACTCAAATATGTGGAATAAATATTGAGTTAAAAAAGTCTTAATAAAGTTTATTTGTGTTTCGACAAATAAATATTTTTCACTGGTATTTTGAAAACCAGCTTGAAATGACGTGTCTTAAGATTTCATACGAAAGGCGTACGGCTCTTAAATTTGAGATGTTTCTGTTCCAATTCCTAAAATCTCAAATTTATCGTTTTTAATTTTTCTTTCAAAATAGTACCCGCACAGACCTTTTAAAAAGTAGAAAGTTTCGTTAATTTAGTAGAAAAAGTTAAAATGGCGGCCAAGAAACTTTGTCTATGATTACACTGGGTTTATGATATTTTATACTGTGGGTCTGGGATAAATTAATCTACTCACGAAGACTTCAACACACTGCAAGTGTCCTCGATATGGTTTAAATTAAGAGTTCTGTCATATTTTGAACTCATTTTGACGATAAGGATGCACCATATTCCATTCAATTCAAAATCATTTATTTATTGTCAACGCTGCAACTTCATGGAAGCCCTAGACTTGTTCAAATCCAAATATATACACTCCAAAATATTTATCCAATATTAAAGTTCCTTATAGGTTCTAAGTTTTGGGACAAAAGTCAAAAATACGATTAACCTAACTTACTTCGAAATTCATTAAATAAAAAAAAAAAAAAATAATAATAATAATAATTAACCACAAATTATATACACATCGACTATTTTCCTAAAATTTAACTTCAACTAACTTCCAGAGTCAGCACTACCTGGCCTTGGAATGCTACCGCTACTGCCATGAACCATCGTTTGACTACTGCTGCTGTTGCAAGAGGCAGGATTTCTAGCACTAAACTGTTGCGGCTGCTGTTGATGTTGTTGAGGATGCAGTTGATTGTTACCGATCCCACTGGGTGGTGATGATGCCGCTGATGTGGAGGATGTTGCTACCGTTACTGCTGCAGCTTGCGCTGCTGCCAATAGTTGTGCCTGCGACGAACATGATACACACGGACATGGTCCGCCCAATTTCTTAGCCAACATCGATTTGAGCTTGAGTGCAGGTCCCAGTTTCATACCCAATGAGTTCATAAGGTGATCTTCGGTGAGTAGTGGCAGGCCAGATCCATCGATACATTGATCTCGGAAGTTCTAAAAGAAAGAAAAAAAAGTGGTAAAAATTGCTAACCAATATACAATAATAATAGATACAGGAGATAGATGCCAGAGAGTATAAAACATAATGATGATTGCCCGCTGCTGCCTGCTATGGCATGTGCCACAGTGGTAACCAGTTTAAAGGTATACTTGCATGCTGCTACTAGCAACATTGAGTAAATCTGTGGAAATTATCGATAATAAGTCGATTGAAAATAACGCATAAGCAACACACGGACGAGGACTTCTGGAAGGAATGAGGTATAGACTGCAGTAGTATGAGGATATAGCCGGGATCTTCACATGGGCGTTCAATCTTTGTGTAGAAAACCAGTACACAAGAGTTGTTGTAATGGCTGTTTGCAAGTGGGCACGCGCCCTCGGGTAGCAATACCATGATGTTATCGTTGCAACCATTAAACTGCGCGCCTCAATCATGTGAGGTTGAAAGATTTTGTTGTGGTGTTGAATATGTTATTTTTGTTATGTTTTGTAATATTGATAATGAAGAAAGCAATTTTTTAAAGAAATAAGTCGGTGGCCTTAAATTAACAATGCATTCAGTAAAAGTAGCTTGACAAGTCTTTAGAGCTGTTGAGAAGTCGCAATCAAAGTTTTGAGCTCACTTCAGCAGTTACCGCAAACACACTGTGGCGCATGTAATTAATTTGAGGGTACTACACTTCACATGGCCATCTAATCGCGACCAGAAATTAATTAAAAACTAAACAGCAGAACGGGCCCCTAGATCTAGAGACAAAGATAGAGGGATTTCAAATTTAATCCTACAGAGGAAGATGCAGTGCGAAGACTGGCAGCGGATGAATGTTAAGATGGACATAATCGTCGTGATTGTGTAGCAGGATTGCCCGCCTGAAAAAAGCCATGCAGCATGAACTAAAAAAATATCTTTTCAGCATGTTTGAGGGATTCCCCGCAGGCTTTTTTCGGACGGATATCATTTTTAAAAATTACTACCTCTATGGCTGCTTGCTACATCTTATCCATTAAGTGTATTAGCATATCCTATGATTGAAGAAACTGGACGAATTGTGACTAACTGTATAGAGCTCAGTCATATCTTGTTTTGGTATTCGGAAGCAGGATGCAGTGAGATTTCCATCAAAACTTTCAAAGCAATGAGCTCGGCCGCATATTAAAGATGCACGCACTATACACATAGCACGTATGCCACAAATGTGTTTAATGCTCCCATTATGTTCGTATTTCGGAGGCGATAGGTTCACTTAATAAATATTTGCGCCGATTCGTTGTGTGCGGCGACAAGGCAGAGTATTCGGAAGATTCAACGCGTTAATTTTGTTGCTGCTCGATGTACATACTCGTACACAGTTTTACTCTTAAATTTGTTTCCAATGCTATGCGTCGGTGTATGGCCGGGCTAAAATCACGCCAATTCGTCTAAAATCTTTTTGACATAAAGGGTCGCATTTTAGAAGTATATTAGGTCATTACAGACATTGATTGAGTTGTTACATAATGGGGCTACTGGTATAGGTATATATAGTATACCGCCGCGCCGGTCAGTGACATCGTAACATTCCTAAAATTAACGATTCCTTCTTCGTCAATCTCCTAATCTAGTTTAGTTTTATCAATATTTTCAATCACTGCTTTTATAATACATAAATATTTTCTTTTTTTAGACATTGTCCTTAACTTATAAAAAAAAAAAATTGGGTGATGTTATTTCCTTGACCGATACTGTATAATCGAGATATTTTCTCAATTCGTTATATTTTGGGATGAATTGTTGAATTCGGTGGCCATTTTGGGGGTGAATTAACGAATTTACGCACACTTTTCAAAATGTGAGAGCATTGGGCAATTTAGTTATTTTTATTTGAAAGGATTAGCTGCCCCTGGAAGGTCACGTAAAAAGTTTAATATTTCATTAATTATTGATTTCTGGTTTAAGTGAGTCTCTTCTGTTGCTAATAAAAATGTAAAAATAATAATGAAAAAAAAAAAAATGCCATGAATTCTGGTGCACGTAATTTTTGACGCCAAATCATGCCAATAAAAACAGGAAAATGCTAAATCTGGCCGTGGTGGAGTGCCGAACTCAACAATTTCACTTCAGAACTTCAACATATGTAGTTAAATGAACAAATGTGGTCTACAAGGCTAGCGTGATACTCTTTAGAAAAGTCCGGTGTATGCAGATCGGGTTGGAGTCACAATCCCGAAAACAGAAATCCCGACAAATTTGGTTGGGTACAATTGTAAATGCTTGTTGTCTGGCAGGCGTCTGTATCTTAACAGTACTTGGGTGGGCCACTTCGCGGGATAAAAGGATTTCACATTATGGGATATCTCTTCGACTCATACATCGGACGGCCTTCGGCCTCAAATGCAGGTGCTCAGGGCGCCACTACATGGCGTGTAACCAGCGACATACTCGTATTATTTCATTTTTCCTACAACAAAATTTCCAGTTTCACTTTCGGGATTTTGGATTTTCGTCATATTGGATTTACGGGATTTTGGGTTTACGAGATTTCGGATTTTCGGGATTTTGGACTTTCGGGATTTTGGGCTTTCGGGATTCTGGCCGACTCCCATGTAGATCTTGATGGACTGCAGTTTCTCTCAGAGTATTGGCAAAACAACACAATTCTCCAGACCATGAAAAGTTATCTCCAAAACATCAATAAAATAAAGCTTCATAATGAACCCAAATGGTTCCTGGAATTCAAATATAATTCGTTGAATTTGCTAATAGACATTCACTTGGCTGTACTCCTGTCCCCGATGAATGTCTTTTACCAGAGTATATTGTATGTACACAGACTTATTCTGACTGAATCAGTGATGAGAAGTTGAAAAGGTCGGCCAATACAGATGTCTGTTGGAAAATTAAGGCGGAACTTGTCTTGCATTATGAAGGGCTGCCTGACTATAGTGAAGGTAGTTTTTATACGTAAGGCAGGCAAAATATCACACGCACTCTTCAAGGATCTGGGGATGATTAGTTTGACTTCTTTTCTAAATATATACAAATGTCCTGGCATTCGCCATCAGAAAAAGTCACCTAGACCAATGGCTGTTGTCTCAGTGCTAACCCGGTAAGACTGAAGAAGTTATGTTAAGTAGCTGAACTTGCCACAAAATCCCTTGTTGAAACACCAGGCCCACAGCCAAACAAAATGCACTGGTGGTAGCCGTCGGTAGTCAATGTCAGACCGATATTAGTATGGTCCTAGGCCCTAGAGAGGAATATTAAAGTATAGGTACATGCTATACCTCATCCCAGTTGACACTGTCTACCTACAATTGGCTGCCAATTGAGCTTTAAGACGAACAGGTTCTCGACAATGGAACAATGCATTGAAAATGCTAGAACATTATCGATGTACCATCATTTACCTAGTCTCGCTGACCTCTGGTTCACCGTCCACCGAAATAGATTTTAATTTGAGTTGCAAAAACTGAAAAAGGCATCCAGCACTTACGAGTATATAACCGTACCTAGGTCATTGTGAAATTCCGTGAAATTGTGAAGCTGAAGAGTTTTCTAGATAAAGCCCTTCCGTTTCATTACGAAAAGCATAGGTATAACCAAAATCGAGGTGCCGTTGTTGTTCGTCAAGTATCTCAAAGAAGGTCATACGTTAGACAGGGCAGACTACTAGATCACAAAAGGCCATAACCGGGCATTGTACTAAGGGGAGGTATGCTCAAAAACTGGTTGTTGCCTAAAATGGTTTCTGCAGGAGCTGCAGAGCAGAGACGAAGAGGAAGAGGAGACCATAGCTCACTTCCTATCCATCTGGTGAATATCTCTTCAACGAACTTATTGATCTCAGAAACTACTTTATTGCTAAAAAATGTGATCTATGCCATCTCTACCCAGTGGCAGCATAATTGACCTATTTTTGCTATAAGTGTACCTCATCGAGGGCCACTCTAAACAAACTGACCACCAACCCAGTATCTCAGAAGTTATTTATAACCTACGAGTGAGAGAGATAGAAGTTTGAAATGGGCGACATTCCCTTAAAATCAGAAGCGTCAATATTTCTAGTTGGACATGCCCCAAAGTTGAACGAAATAATCACATATCTCATGTGCCAGACATTTGCCTCCACCGATTGTGAATCCGTTCACAGAGCTCCCCGAAGCTTTAATAAGCACCTATATTTAATCGACCCAACAAAACAACGTATCTGATAACCAAAGGAAAAGTAGAAGCATACGAAGAAGTATAGACGAAGTGGAGGAAGAAAAATAAAAATAAAAGTGCGCGCGCGCTTCGATTGTGTTTTGCCGATCAATTTAGTTGTTCAGTTTTTGACCTGGTTAACCTTTTGTAGAATGGTAGGTAGATAGGTATTCTTAACGTGGGCATTACGATGATCATACCCCACAGTACAACCATCGACCGACAGATCAGCCAACCGGATGATTCTTGCTGCAACAACCGACCGCGAGACAGAGGCAAAGTTAGCAAAGTATATTCCTTTAAAGAAGCAAAGGAAGCCAACCGATTTTTTTTTTTTTTTATTTAAAGGTAAACTGCCCCCGGGGCACGCTGAAGAGATACAATTGAGAGAAAACTCACCGTCAGAAGGAGGTAGAAAGAGGTAGAGGTACCGCTGCCGCTGTCACACTGAATATGCTAACTTGGACGACGGGCGCGGTCGACGAGACAGTGCAACGAAGAGTTCGAAAGTTGATAGCACAGTTGGCCGCAACCGGCTCAAGAAGACAATTTCAAATGATTCAGACCATAACCAAACAAGAATGGGCAGTCGACGCAGAAGATGACTACGACAACAATATAGCAGAGCGCTGGAGGAGCAAGAACAGCAGCAGCAGCAGCTACAATGACGGTGCTAGACGACAGGGGACACGATGCAATCAGACTATGCGAGCAAGCAACTATACCATCGCTCTCCAGCAGCAGCACCACTACCTCATCAATGGCATCATTATCATCAGCATGATCATCAGGTTGCTGGGGATGGGGAGGGCGTGCGCGTCTTTTTGCCAGCAACCTTTGATATAACCCTGGAGCGGAAAATACTTTGGTTATGGGGTCGTTCGGTCGAATGGTCGGTCGGTTTGGCGTCTTCCGTTGTAATTATTGCCTTAGCTACCTACCTGCAGCACATATAAGATGTACGAGTACATAAGTGAACTCATCTTTTTTCACTTTTTTTTTTTTTTTTTTTTTTCGTTAAATGAGCAAAGATTGGTTTCGCTTTTGAAGGGCAAAAAAATGCAAACAAAAGCGAGTGTGGGCCTCTGGAGATCACAATTGAGATGTATGTGTTTGACCCTTAAATACAATAGGCGCATATTTTAGTTAACCATAATATGTACTTAAAATAATTATATGTACCTATATGTACGAGTATGTGTTTCCAACTTAGGGGAACTGTAGTTTATAGGTACTAGTCTATTATTAGCTCGAATTAGATTACGCGGCCTTAGGGATTGATTTTCTTGAATTATGAGCTTTTAAATAAATTTAATGAACCTTTATTTGGTTTTGTGTGTGCAGAACCATTCATAAGCTTAGTGAAGAAAAACATTTAAAGTATTTGACGCATTTTCATTTGATGGTTAAGTTGGCGCTTCAGAAAATGCGCGTTAGTTGTTCGTCATGAATGATAACTTAAACGGGACGAGGTAGTTCTGCTTAAAAAATCATAGTAGCTTGTATCTATCTCACTACACTGCGCATCCATGCGGTGGCCTCCTCCCTGGATAAGCTGAAATCGAACTAACGACAAGAGTTGGGCTCATAAGACGCACCAGCTGAGAAATTACGGACGTTATCCTGACATCCCGACAGATGTTAATCCCGGCAGACGTTACCCCGACAGTCATATAGAGTACAACGATTTATACGTGGAGTGTTCGTATCCCGTGTAGTCGATCAACTGGTTGAGATCCTGAACATGCCATCCAGGATGTGCGATGGCAGCGAGCGAGTATTCAGAAATCAGGAACTGGTGATATCTTATTGGAAACTACTACTGTTAGCAACAACGACGATGCGGTTTCGCTATTAGAGGCGGACTTAGACGTTTTGAGCTTCCACCATGTAACATAGCGAATGATGATAATGTTTCGTAAGACTCAGATTGGTTGACGCCGGGATGAAGCACAGTAGTCGGCAGGAGAAGGTTTCCGCATTTCAACATTAATAAGGCAATATGGCAGTCACTGCCAGCAAGCAACGAAACGTGCTGTAACTGATGTGCTTGGTTTAACTCGTCCATTTTATTAAAAGTCCTGGTTCGATATCGATTGTGCCCAGGCAAACGCCAAACAAATGAAAGCCAACAAAGTGGCAATACAAGAAAGGAAGGCTGATAGAAAAGGAGAAAAAGGAGCAGGATGAAGAAAGGGAGATATGCTACACATGGAAAGTGCGTAAGCTCTCCTGAAGGGTAACGATAATAATTTGAAGTATATCGCTATTCAAACAGGAGCCTACGAGAGAGCTAAAAGTGTAGTAGATTAATTTCTGCGAACTGTTAAACCGCTGACAGGCAGTCTGAACGTCTCATTTTGAATGATGAACTTCATTTCGAATCACCTGATCGAAACAAAGTCAAAGCAACAAAGTTGCTGGTTCAGATGGAATAAAAGCCGAATTATTTAAGACTGTATGAGATAATCTGTTAGGGAGCATGCACCAGCTCACACCAACTACCGAAGTATGTACAAGGCGCGCAAAAGCAATGCCATAATGTGAATGTGCTATAATTTTTGCAAATGGCGTCAAATGTCATTGTGCTTTGACAATTATGTTGTAGAGAGATAGAGAATTATTGATAACAAGCAATGGAGCAGTACACACCTGAAGAACGCGGAATTATTGTTACTGCTTATTTAACCAATTTACAGTCTGTTGTTTTAACGCAGCGTGAATTTCGTCGTCGTTTTCCTCGTCGTCCTGCACCATGTGCGCGAACTATTAAGCGTTTGGCTGAGCGTCTCGTCCAAATTGGGTCCATTAGAGATGTCGCAAGAAGTGCTCGTTCGGCCGAGAATATCACAGCTGTGGCCGAGGACTTCCGAGGGAGTCCACAAACAACGATGCACACAATTTGGCATCAGTAGACGTTCGTTGCGTCGAAATTTGGTGAAAGAGATGAAAATGTTCCCTTATAAAGTGCAAACTGTTCACCAATTGTTGCCTGCTAAAATTCAAGTGAGGTTAACTTACTCTCATGCTCTGTTAAACCTGGTGCAAGAAGAGGATGATTTCATATCCAAAATCATAATGCATTTCCAGTGAAAAAGTGATTGGCTCTTATTTTTTGGAGAACGCTGACGGCACCACCGTAAGCATAACTGGTGAGCGCTACAGACGGATATTAAAAGAGTTTTTTTTGCCGCAAGTTGCTGAATTGGATCTCGAGCATTGTTGATTCCAGCAGGACAGAGCAACCGCTCACACAGCTCGGGTAACGATGGAGATTTTGAATCACCAATTTCCGGGCCGTGTGATCTCCCACTTTGGCGATTTGGCCGGCCAGATCGCCAGATCTGATGGCGCCAGACTTCTTCCTTTGGGGCTTTTTGAAATCTCGCGTTTACCATAACAAATAACAAACCTTGCAAGTTTTGAAAGTCAACATTGAAAAAGAAATCACCAATTTGGAGCCAAATGTTTTGCGAGCAACAATTCAACAAAATAGCTTTCAAGTAGATACGAGTAACTCGAGGTAGTCCAGAAATTTGTCTACATATCCTCAGCAATTTATTCTAGCAATCGAATCAGCGGAGAATTATTATTACCAACCTCTGCCTCGGCGGGCTAAGAAGGCACGGGGAGACCTGTATATAACAGTCATTATCCCAGTCCTAATATGTGGTGCAGAAGCGTGAACTTTATCGAAGTCGGATTAAAATGTCCTTGAACTCTTCGAAAGAAAAATTATTTTTACGATCTGAAGATAAATATATAGAGTGGGCCTGTAGGTTTTCGTTTTAAAATTGCTATAAAAAAAACTATTTAATATTTTTCAAAGTTGTTGTTGAAGAGAGTACACTTTTCGATTATATGTGAAAAATAATTCCATTTAAATAGCTGCAGCGGGAGGCTTGCAGCAGTCCATCCTGTCAAACCAATTTTGCAGTATATTTTCGATGGTTCGGGGCTACATTTCACGAATAGCTCAATCAATATTGTGCTTAAGTGCTTGAATCCTTTCTGGATTGTCATCATAAGATTGATCTTTAATGGCACCCCATACAACAAATGTCCAACTTTGTCAAATTGCAGCTCCGTGGTGGCCAAGCAAACTTATTGCGGAAAGATCGATTGTTGGAAGGCTTGTATGGCATGTGTCGCCATTTAGTTGGAACCAAAGATCTTTAAGTGAAAGAAGAGATCCGACTAAAAAATTGTATTTCTCAATATAATCTTCCTCGACTGAAATGCATTTCTCACATCGGGCAGTGGCTCAAGCTTCCTTCCCACTTTTTCAATCCACTGCATAGATTCTTGTTTAGACTCCGGATCATATTGGCGAACCTAAGTCTCATCTACAGTTACGATTCGGTTGCAAATTTCGTCGAGATTGTCCCCGGCTAACTCCAACAAATTTTTGCAGCACTCGAGTCGTCGTTGCTTGTGGAACGCCGTGACCATTTTCGGTATCCAGCGCATTTTTTCATTTTTAAATGCTCGTTTAAAATTTCTCCAATCCATTCTTTGAGGATATGCAACTCGTCCGCTATCTGCCTCATTTTTAGTCTTCGGTCGGCCAGAATTCATTTTTCAACTTTCTGACGTTTTCTTCAATGACACAGGACGCTCTGGGCGGGGGTCGTCTTCCAGCACACTCGCCCTTGTTGGAATAAGCCAGCCCGTTTTTTGACCAGAATCCTGAAGAGTCGATGACATGTCTTCGAAAATTTCTTTAGGCGATTTTCCTTTTTTCACGAGGTACTTTATCACGGCGCGGTGCTTAAAATTGCAAGAATTTCTGATTTCGGCTGACATGGTGATGTTTATCCTACCACGGAAAATAACGAAATGAGATTATTATTGAAACGCAGTGATATTTATACTACTAAAGGGTGTCGCAGTTAGTGCTATTAGTAATGAGAAGATGACTCATTGCTGAGTATCTCAGGCCGCGAACTTACCAGCCGCCACTTCTTCATATGTATCAGGTTGGCAACTAAGTAATTCCGATTTCACATATAGATGACGTTTAATAGCTTCTCTCAATGACATATTTTTTTCCTTTTGACATTTGTTAGTTGTCAGTCTTACTTTGCTTTAGAAGCAAATTGCGCGTTTTTTTGTGAAAAGGTATTAGTTTGGCGTCAGTTTAAATGTGTCACATACAGCGATTGAGAAACATTTAAAACGTATGAAACTCGTTAAAAAGCTTGATATTTGGGTTCCACATGATTTTAAAGAAATTAATTTAACGGACAGCATCAACGCTTGCGATTTGCATCTTAGACGCAATGAATCCGACCCTTTTTGTGAAATGAATCATCACTGGCGATGAAAAATGGGTTGTTTACAGTAACGTCAATTGAAAACGATATTGGTCCAGGCTTGATGAGCCCCACAATTCACCTCGAAAGCTGATATCCACCAACACCAAAAGAAGATTTTGCTCTCAATTTGGTGGGATTGGAAAGGTGTGGTGCATTTTGAGCTGCTTCCAAGGATTCAAACGATCAATTTGGATATGTACTGTCAACAACTGGACAGATTAAATACAGCGATCAACGAAAAACGGCCAGAGTTGGTCCATCGAAAGGGTGTCATTTTTCACCATTACAACACTAGGCCACATACATTTTTGGTCACTCGCCAAAAATTATTGGAGCTTGGTTGGGAATTGATGTTACATCCACCATATAGCCCTGATCTTGCTTCATCAGATTACCATTCATTTGGACGGTAAAACTTTCAATGATGATGACGCTGTGAAATCGCACTTGATTCAGTTTTTTGCCGATAAAGATGAGAAATTCTACGAACGTGGAATTATGAAGTTGCCATAAAGATGGCAAAAGGTCATCGAACAAAATGAAAAATATATCATTGATTAAAGTTTATTCGTTGTATTTAAAAAAATGTGTTTTATTTATCTGAAATCGGCAATCACTTAATTGTCAATCTGATAAATGTAATATACAACAAATTAGTGTAGTAATTATTTATTTATTTCATCTACAGAGTATAATTTCTTACAGATACCAGAAACAATATACACTGGCGATCACTAGGATGAGGCCATACATTTTGTAATCGAATTTCACTCTTTATACCTGTTGGAAATGTTGTACCCGGAAACTTTTACTACCTGTGAACAAGTACATATTTTCCCAACAGAAAGTCATAAAATTAAAGGTTAAATAAGAAACTACCGTTGGAAAAAAGATGCGCCACTAGGATGAGGCCATTGCGAATATTTCGTTGCAGGAGTTCACATCAGCGATTTTTTTCAAAGTTTTGTTAAGAATATTTAAAAAAGCGTTAAAAAGAACTGTTTTTATTTAGTTTAAAAAAAATGGGTTCCGGAAAGACTTTGACAGCGACAGAAATAGGAAAAATAGATGCTTTCAAGGAGTTAGGACTCTCAGGCCGAGAAATTGCAAGGAGGCTTAATAGAAGTAAGACTGTTGTAAACAGTTATCTTGCGAATCCACAACATTATGGGAAAAATCAAAAAGAACGCACGGCAGAAGCAGCAACATTGCGAGAAAAGCGGTTAATTCTACGGCTTGCCTCAAATTCTACTCCACCAGCGACTAAAATAAGGGCTAACAGCGGAGTATCAGCCAGCATAGCAACAGTCCGAAGGATAATACGAAAAAGTGGTACTATACAGAGAAGAAAACTTAAAAAGAAACCTGTTTTGAGGCAAGTACACAAGGAGCATCGAATGAATTTTGTAGGAGAACATGTCGCTTGGAGCAGTGAATGGAAACGCGTTGTCTTTTCGGATGAAAAAAAGTTTAATCTTGACGGGCCCGATGGTTACAACTTTTATTTCCATGACCTAAGAAAGGAGGAGCTTATTTTGGCAAGACATCACAGCCGTACAACAGGTGTAATGGTGTGGGGAGCTATTACCTACTATGGCATAATCGAGTTGGAGTTTTTGTCCACAACAATGAACGGAAACAACTACAAATGTTTGCTGGAACGGTCATTTCCAAAAGCCAAAAACATTTTCGGACCCCTGCCTTGGATATTCCAACAAGACAATGCCCCCATCCACACTTCCAGGGTTGTTAGAAGTTGGATTCAATCAGAAGACGTGTAGAGGTTATATCGAAAAATGGCGGGCATACTCATTATTAATGTAGAAAATCGTAGTAAATAAATGTTTTAAAACCATAAAATGTAAACATTTTATTCATTTTTTTCCTTTCTTTCGAAGATTTTGCATTTGTTATGTATGCGATCATTGAGCGGGACATTCAAAGTTCGAATCTCAGAGAACACAAAAAAAAAAAAAAAATGTTTTTCATGACTCCACCTATTGCAAACGTCTGACTAACATTCGAGACCAAAATTATCATGAGAAGCCTCTATCAATCGAAAAAAAAAAAACTGTAGGTCCCAAATATTCGTGCAAAGCATAGCACGTGTGGCTGCGAGAACCTAGGCCTGGCCCTGTGTGGGCTGTTGGCGCCATAATATATTTTTTTTTTTTATTGCCAAAGTATTAATTTATACATTTATGGTTATAGCATAAACAAAAAGTTGAAACCTTTAAACTCGTTTTGTTGACTTTCAAATGGAATAAGGAATCGATCCCCGTAAGGTTGACCTTTTCACGTGAGACAAACTACTCGTATATTAAAATTACTTACTTTAAAACTGTTGCCTACACTTTACTCGTTTGTATCTATTTCTCTGCTAGACACTAGACTATCTGAAGTTGCTCACAAATAAAACTGAATGCAATCCTTATATTATTATCAAAATGTTAGTCAATCTATTTTGCGTAATCAGACAAATACAAATTTTCGTTACTATTTATGTCGATCACGTGCACATGAAACTAAGAAATTTAGCAACCAACTGGTTTCTTGAATTTCTGATGACCTCCAGACTGATCTTAGTCGCAGAAAATATACATATCAACAAAAAAAAAAAAAAAAAACAATAATTTCCATGCGCGATTTTAAAAGCTTTCAGACGAATTATTTAGCATAAAAAAGGAGTCCTATTAATTAATATTAGAACAACAAATATTCAATTTGAAGTTATAAAATTTCCGTCCATTTTTTATTCATGAGTGTAGTAGGTGTGGTATATTTTGTTGACCCCCAAACTGGTATCTAGATACATCAAAAATGAATGAATGTAAATAATCAATAATATGGCAAAATTCAATCTAGCATAAGGCACACAGTTTTACATAAAATTAACATAATCTATTCATTTATCATAAAATTCCCACATTTAATGTTATTCAATTTATTTATATTTTATTCAGAAAACAGTCACAAAACGTTTAGTGGAGATAATTTCCACTGAAGTGCCTATCGGATTTATCATGAAAGTTATTAATTAGTCATAGAACGATAAATCGTACAATAGCTTCCAGTTAGCTAGCATGTGCTACGGAGTTGATCTTTTTGTCTTTCGTTAAATGTATCTGATCTGGAATGCTCAGTTAAGTTGTAGATTGTTTATAAATATTCAGAAGGAATCAGTCTCTTCTCGGCTGAGAATACGCCAAAATTTATGCAAATTTTTGCTTTGGTATTTTTAAGAATTTACTATCTGCAATTATTGGTATTCATGAGATGTTATACCTACATATATATGAAAATGATTTGGCTAAAATGATGAACCTGTCTTGTGACGTAAATTCAAATTCGAACTAATCGGATTAAGATGACTGGTAGGAGAATTCTGTAAGCTAAGAATTCAGAAATGAATGTAGCGTTGGATGGTACATATGTACTCGTACATACTAATAAATTTAGATACATGTAACAAAAATCTTTACCCTGCTTGATGGGTAGGTTTCTACAAGAATTAGAGAAGAGAAGCTACCAACTAACTAAAGTAATCTGAATGCAACTTGAAAGATTTGTAAGTAGTTTACACTCTAAATCCTAGATTGTAGGGGGTTGGGTGGGCAGTCTGAAGATAGGTCACAAAACCAGAGTCAATACTACTAAAGCACAAAGACCAGGCGAAATTGGACCGCTAGCGGTCTCTCCTTTTGTAGGTAAGTTGAGTAAACTCTTATCACCGTGCTCCTAAAAAAAAAAAAAAAAAAAATGGAATGGTAATGGACGGACGACTCATGTGCCATGACTTCAGAAACATCAGCACATACTTCCAGGATGTCTCATAGTGAAACACATACCGAGGAAAGAGTCCGAAATACAATTTTTTTTTTTTTTTTTTTGGTTGCGCCTGGAGGTGCAGGAATCTTCAAAAGATACCAATGGCCCGTACCATTGGTTATGCCCGATTCATATATCTGGCCTGATGATTCATAAGTGTCGGCCAGTATATACCTACGGGCTAAACCTCACCCCCCAGAGAGGCGCTATGAGAACCGGCCGCTCGTGCTCATAGTAGTAGGAAATTCGTTCCTCTCATTTTTTCGTTTTGTGGTGACTACGACTAAGTCACTTTAACAAGTAGTTTACGCTTCTGTAGTGTTAATCGCGTTATGTAGGTAGCTTTCCAGCGAAGGCACCTACTAGTACCGTCATTACATGCGGTTTTCCCTTACTGCGCCAGATCGTACTGTCTTGTTCTTTGTAGTCGGCGCTCGAGGTTTGTCACGTCCAGAGTAAGGATTATTTCATTATTGCAACGATCATGAAGGCGAGTACGAAGTTTGTGAGCAAAGTTTGTTACTTCATCCCTCACGGTAGCAATTCCTAGATCTCTGTGAATATCACTAATACCATGGAGCATTCACAATTGCTCTTAGTGTTTTGTTTTGGAATGTTTGCAGAACAACCCCAAAGTTGTATACCGTATGTCCAAGATGGTTTTAGCACTTGCTAACTTCGAGTGTCTCCCGAGTAGCCAGTACATTTCTCTAAGTCTGATTTCGAGCTCGTCGCGCTTCTTTTTAACATGTGGCTTCCACTTAAGTTTTGCGTCTAGTGTCATTCCTAGATATTTTGCCTCGTTTGCGTATGGTATTTGTACCGAGTTAATGGAAATAGGTAAGTTGTTTATCCTTTTGTACGTAAAATTGACATGCGTTGATTTGGTCTCGTTAAAGACGATTCTCCAGGTCTTTGTCCACTCGCATACTTTGTTTAAAGCTCGTTGGAGTTTTCCAGTTGATGATTCGACTGACTCATCTGTTGCGAGGATAGCCGTGTCGTCTGCGAACGTTGCTACGACAGTCCCTTCATCTTGTGGTATATCTCTTGTGTAGAGCAGGAACAGGATTGGGCCGAGAACGCTTCCTTGCGGAACACCGGCATGGATTTCTTTGAATTCCGAATATTCTGCCCCATGTTTAACACGAAAGAGTCTGTTATTAAGGTAAGATTCCAATATTCTGTAAAATTTATCTGGTAAGATTACCCTTAGCTTATATCTCAGGCCTTCGTGTCATACCTTGTCGAACGCTTATGATACGTCGAGAAAAGCGGTAGATCATATCTTTTTCCCTTCTAGAGCTTTTTCAATTTCATTTGTAATTCGATACACCTGATCGATTGTGGAATGTTTAACCCGGAACCCGATTTAATGATCCGGGATCAATCGCCTTTCTTCAATTACTGGGTGCAATCTTTTTAGCAGAAGTTTCTCAAAGATCTTAGATATTATCGGCAGAAGCGAAATGGGTCTATATGATTTCTTGTCGTTTGCACATTTCCCCGGTTTCGGAACCATTATTGCATCGGCGACTTTCAATTGCCTTGGAACATATAGAAGTCTCACTGAAGCATTTATAATGTAGAGTAACTTAACTAACGCTTTTTTCGGTAGCTCCTTCAAAACTTCGCCAGTGATTAAATCATATCCTGGAGCCTTGTTATTTTTCAGTTTTCTTATTGTCATTCGAAGTTCGGACAGGGACACAGTTTTTAATTTAAAGTTGTCGGGTGCCGTATTTGCATTCGGATCTTCGATCAATGGTTGTCCATCGAATGGCTTGAACGTTTCCTCTAAATGTTCGGCAAATAATTCCGCTTTCTCTTTGTCTCCTTTTGCCCATTCGCCGTTAGCTTTCCTTATTGGTGGCGAGTGCATTACGGGTTTCCTTATGGACTTCAAGGCTTTCCATAGAGAGTAGTTTGAACACTTATCAGCGGTCAAGCTCTTGAGTTAAGTAGAAGTCTCGCGATTTCTTAAGTCCTGCAGCACATTTTTCAGCTTGTTGCAAAGGTGGTTAAGATAAGTTTTATGCGGTGACGCGCGGGATTGTTGACATCTCTTGCGCGCTCTTTTTTCTCGTATGAGGTCTTCGATATCAGACTGGTATTTATACTTTACTGTTCCGTGTTGCTGTTTTTCGAAAAGGGGTATTTTTCCATGCTGCGCACTGAATGGCTTCCATGAGCTTGTCAATTTCGTCTTCTATTTCAAGTGGTGTCTTTAGCGGCACATTTAGAGTAATATTTTCTTTGCAGTCTTTTCTGAAAACGTCCCAGTTTGTTTTGTTACTAGATAACACAATTAATGAAACACAAAAAATAGCGTACTAAATTGCGGATGAAAAGAAAGTGCCATCAACCATTGACTCATTCTCCTTGTACAAACCGAAAGGATCTGACGAGTATACTCGTACCGTCCTGTGGCTTGTACAGATCTTTAGGGGGTGTCTCGACTGCGTATATGTACCGCTTGTATGGAAAGAAGTAAGGGTCATTATCGTACCCAAAGCAGAAAAGTTTAACCACTAAACCCCGACGGAATTCGGAGCATTAAGTCTTCAACCATTCCTTCTGAAAACACTAGAAAGAGAAATATGAATTTACATATGCTCGTAAGTAAATTCAAGTGGCCTCTCACCCGCCCAACGTGCCCGGTAAGTGGGAGCAAAGTCTGAAAAAACACTCCACTACAAGGAATTCAGGAATGTCTTCACAATGTATTTGACTCTTTGAACATAGATCCATCGCTCTCCTAGTGCGAGGAATGCATGCTCAGAACAAGAAGGACCACCTCAGAACTGGGAAGATGCTCAGCTCAGGGATGGATACTGTTGCCATTATTCTGGACCTTCGTCGCAAATAAAATCTTACTAAAACTGGGACGTTCTACCTTAGGGCCGTCGAGGTCTGTGGCTTATTCGTATAGACCTGTGAATATAAAAAACCTCAAAGAAAGAAGTCTGGAACGGTCAAAACGGACGATATTGCGGTCCAGTGCAAATCACCAAAACGAGAAATTAAGCAACCGGGAAATGCTTTCTAGGGCTTGGCTGTAATTTACACGTGATTGGCGGTACACGTGATGGTCAGACCAGGAACGTTAATCATAGATCAGATATTCATATTGGGGCAGATATTGGAAAAAACTCCAAATCGATACTCACCACCCTCTCATCAATTTTAAAGTCGCCTATGATAGCATCTGTAGAGAAGAGCTATACAAAGCCATGTCTAGTTTTGGCACCCCTACCAAACTCATCCGCCTGTGCAGGATGACGATAGAGAATGCACGATGCTTCAGTAAGGTCGGTAACAATATCACCGAGGCATTTGTGTTAGAAAAGGACTACGACAAGGTGACGCGCTGTCATGTAATTTCTTTAACATCATACTCAAGCTTTCATGAGTATTGAAACAGAAGCGGTGAAAATGGGTTTAGCGTTTAATGAGGGCAAAACAAAATATATGCTGTCATCAAAAAAGGAAAGTCAACATCGGCGACCTGGACAGAAGGTCACAATAGACAGCTACAATTTCGAGGTAGTTAAAGACTTTGTCTACCAAAATTATGATGTAAGTTCAAACAATGACACTAGCGTAGAGATCAAGAGATGAATCAATCGTGCCAACCGCTGAAAGAAAATCCTTCGAGTGATTTTTAGTCCCCTTTTTATCGACGGGGAATGGAGGAGAAGATACATAAACGAAATATACCGGCTATACAGCGACATGGACTTGGTTAGAAGAGTTCGAATTCACCGCCTGAGATGCGAATACATATCAACGCTCCGGGCAGGAAAGTGGCGCACACAAATGGAAAGAGACCTCAACCAACTTTGTATGTAAAACTGGAGGCGACTAGCACAAGATCGAGCTATCTGGAGACGTTTGTTGGTTGACTATACTGTAGCGCCATCTCAAGTAAGTAAGCGTACCTACAGTTTTCGAAAATTTTGAAAAAATTCAACAAAATTCAAAACCTAAAATTTGGCTCGAAATAATTTTATTTGCACTCAAAAATGATTTCCATAATTAATTTTGGGTTAAAGTCGGGAGATTGCGTACCTACTCAGCACATTTAGCAAACTATCGAATAAAATTGACTGAATCAGGAAAAAGAAGTAGTTATGGACGACAATTCGAATGAACGAAAATATTCGATGGACGAAAATAGTACTGAACGAATTTGAATAATTATCGAATGAATGAATATTTAGATACTATCGAATTAGTCGATAGTTTTCATTCGATAACCGAAATATGCAGCATTAGATTAGAAGCTCCGAGAGAGGATGAGTTAGATATCCTTCAAGAAAATGCTAACACTGACACCCTGAATCAAGATCAATAAAGAACACTAAGGATATCTAGTAAGATGAATCCTGCAAGAGAAACGAAAATGGCCTCAAATAAATAAGTTCTCCAGCCAATTTAATCCGTAGTTGTGAACAAGAATTTTCCCTTGGAAACTTCCAAATTATCGTTCTATCTACGTCTTAACCTGTCAGTTAAGTTATCAGCAATTATTTTAAGGACAAACCATTCAGATTATAACGTCATACATAACAATTGCAATCTGTAACACACAACACATCGTTAGAGTCAAAAATACCTTTACTTCCGAAGTTACCGCACTTAAGCTCGCCCATTGTTATCCTTGGGGAATATAATTTCTAAGCCCGATAGAACTCGACAGAAAATTCTATTATTATTAAGATTATAAGAATACCAAATGATTCAACCAATTTATAGCAAAATTGTATAGTAGCATCGGCTGTACAGCAGGACTATCGCCACCGCAAGCAAATACTGATTCAATCGATTCTATTGTGTCCGAAGAATGCAAAAATATCTCTTCCGACGACAAAAAATGAGAACAATTGTGTAGTCACGTAATGGTGGGTGCTGGTAGTAACCGCATGCTCTAAATTGTTTGCCAATAATTGACAGAAAAATAACAAATTTAATCTGCGATGCATATGAGGAAGTGTTTACGGAATGGTTTGTCCATGGAAAAATAGGAGATACTCGTAACTGTAACTAAATTTATAGGAAAAAAACTTGGGAACTTGACATGGAGTTTTTGAAAGTAATTTAGTTTAACGGCTCAAATTTTTCGCTCAGTAGATACAACAAATCCAGTAGTTCCGGTGGTGGATTTTTCATCCTTAGGCACACTAGACCTACTCGTATGGCTTTATTTATAATAGAATGGCCATTCATTTATATGCAAATATTCTTACAAAAATCCTGTTTACCACCAAACAAAAACTTCCAACCAATCAAAGTGGCTGTCTTTTCAAAATCCAACCACTTACGAGATTGCCATCAAATCCACATCCAAATAAAGAGCAATTCACTATTCTAGAGCAATTGACGAGGACATTTGTGCTCCACAAACATGGCGTATACATCTTAATTGAAACCCATAGCTGCAGTAATCTCTATATTGTGGCAGGTAACCAGTTTTGAAAGAATTCCTTACAGTCCCTCCTCACCTTTGTCCGGACAGCTTTGACTCGCCTAAGGCAAAGTGATTAAATGACAGGACATAACCCAAATAAGCTAAAAGGAAAAGAAAAACAAAACACAACAGCATAATATTCCTTGAGACATAATTTTTACTGAACGTGAAATATATGCAAATTACACCACCCTGAGTGTGCGAGCGCGCGATGCATTATTGAAATAACCACAGCGAAATGACAAAATCCAGCACACTATTAATGCATCATGAGACCAATCGAAGTCGCCATATAGAAGAAAGAGTACTCACTCGTACAGTGTGTTGGACAGGTTTAGGGCATTTTTTTTTTTTTTAATTATAACCCAAAATTCTACCTGGACTAGCTCCGATTTTGAGGATTTTTAAGCGGAACAGAAAACTATCACAATAAGCACAACTAGAGACAGCTACAAAGTGTACTCAAGTGCACCCGACAATATAGTTATTATGCAAAGATGTTCAAAGAAACATTGACTCGAGATAAATTCTACAAAAACTACGGTGGTACCTTTCACCAGATCAAGCTAAATCGGATTAAAATTGGCCCGCAACAGCACGTCAAGTATCTGGGTATAGCACTAGATAGTGAACTCTTTGAAAGAAACGTGAAAAATCATTTGTAGTAGCCAAAGCCACTCAGGAAATAGTGGTGTGCAGACAAATTTCGGGAAAAATCTGAAGGTTCAAGCCACTGATATGGATGTAAATCGTGATGGTTAGACAATCCATATTCTGGATTGGTCCAGAAATTATATAATCAAAAGCGATTAGAGCAACGAATCCGATAAAGATGGATCCAAAACATTCACAGGAAATAGGGTGGGTATATAAGGCCCCAGAACGAAATACTTGAAATCTCTGGGAGCTTCTGCAAAATTTTTTTACGTAGAGGTTTATGTGGTCAAAAAATGTGCTTAGTTCAACCTTGACATAGTGTGGCCTCTAGAATAATATGTCAGGAATAGACTCTTCCGTGTTAGACATGGAAATGAATAGATACTCGGAGCTCAAAGAAATTTCGGCCGGTGTACCGCAAGGAAGCGTTCTTGGGCCACTTCTCTATCTGTTATATACTCGAGATATACCGAAAGAAGATAGCACTATCCTAGCTACGTTTTCCGATGACACCGCTATCCTAGCCGTAGGTAAAACAATCGAAGAAACGACTGCAAAACTGCAGAACGCACTGAATAAAGTAAATGAATGGACGAGGGACTGGCGGATCGCCCTCAACGAATCTAAATCTGTTCACGTGAATTTCACTTATAAGAAAACTAATGTCTTGCCAATTTTCCTAAACTTGGCCCGAATACCTTTTGCAAACGAGGCCAAATACCTTGGAATGACACTCGACGCAAAACTGAAATGGAATTCGCATGTGAAAATGAAACGTAAAGAACTCGAAATCAAATATAGAGAAATTTGCTCGGAAAACACTCCCAGAATAAAGTGCTAAGAGAAATTGTCTACGCACCGTGGTATACTAGAAACGATGATATCCACAGGGATCTCGGAATTCCGACAATTGAAGCTGAAATTAGAAGCTAGGAGAAGAAGTAAGAATCTGACACTACTATGAGCACGCGCTTGCTATACTCATAGTGTCTATGGAAGATTTTTCACCAACCCTCGGGGAAAAAAAAAAAATTGTGTGGCCGCTTTCAAGGCACTGAGTTACAACGAAATCAAAACTTAACTGGTGTGTGAATACCACTGGGTAACAGGCCATGTAGGAGGAGAGGGAAGAAGAAGCTTTAGGAGGAACTGCTGAGACAAGCCAATGAACTAGACGTCAAGTCAAACTTGACAGGAAAACAGTTGAAATGGCAAACCTTTCGGGGGGCCCAATATTGCATCTACAAATGTAGGACAATTTGAAGACTTAAAACCGGTCAAGTAAAAGTATAAATTTTAAAATCGAAAAACCAAAAATTGGTAAGCTTTTAGAAATGAAATTTAGAAAAGTTAAAATTACAGTATCTATGAAATACTAACAGCGGCGATGGTCCGACTAGCGCTTGAGATCTCGTCCCATTCCGGATTTTTTTTTTATTTATAATACAGGTTTTCGGTGTCTCATCCAACCTAGATTTGGTCAAGTGGGCACTGTTGTTCGTGCGTGACCATCAACCGGGAGACACAGGCTCGAGTGCCATTAAACACCAATACATTTTTTCGCTGTCCCATCTTCTCAATCGAAAAATGTGTCCTTCGGAAAGGGCATAAAATTGCAGGTCTTTTCCATTCATGTCACACACACAGGGGCCTATGCCCTTGTCTCTCGGTGAGATTATGAGTTACGTTTTGGAACTTGGCAGATTGTCCGGTACTATATACATGCATCCTGGATCACATCGGTTGCGGTACAGGTTTTAAACAGCAGTTATTCTAAAGTACAAACTATTAACTTCAAAGTTGTTTCGTTAAACATAAAATATTTTTTTTTTAAGAGAGAACAACAGCTGGTTGAAAAAATAATTTAGGTACCAGTTGGCAACATATCTGGTAAAAAAAGTTAATGTACCAAGTTTCGTCTCTATAGGAGCAGTCAAATTAATGGGATGCGTCAGGCTCTGACCACTTCCTGAAATAATAACCTTATAATAGAATACACGAGTATTTATTGCCACCGTGAAATAAGTTCTTCGAGTTTCAGATCTCAAAGAGCTATAGAATAGAAAATAAAATAAAATAAAATAGAGAAGCTTATGTTTATGCGCAATCTTCCCATTTGAATTCTCTGCTTGTTTGTTGGTATAAACTAAATAAACTCGAAAACTACGGAGCATAAGGCCGACCTATAAAAAAAATATCTGGTGCAAACAGCCCACGAAGAGCCTAGGGCCTAGCTTCTCGCAGTCAGCGTTTCTGCGCGGCACACGAATGGAAGGGACCTACAGTTTCATGACGTATACGAAGGGAGTAATTGAAAATTTAATCTCGCAGATTTATCGGACATTCGCGAGTGGTGGGACAGTTAAGAAAATTTTTTTTTAAAGATTCTAAACTTGAACATTTCGCTTAGTAGTCAACGTACTAATTACTGAGCCATAGCGCCCAAAATGTACACCTACGAGTATAGATATCATTACTAATTCAAATCCATTTTTGGAATCTAAGTTCTAGTTCAACCAATTATCTTCATAACATCAACAATTTTTTTTTAAATCTAAGTTCAAAAAAACAGGATAACAGATACTTTCTTTCAACTCATACTGTAGCTATATGGTGCACTCGCCTGCAGTGAACTTTGTACCAACGATACCACTGAAACTGATACATTTTGTTTTCTCCTTTTTTTTTCTCCACCTGGTCAATGGCTCAGTTTTAATGTGACAACTATCGCCTTCCCCATGTCTACGCGGCAGAGTGTGGTGCAAGAAGGCCAAAGACTTGTCACCATCGCGAAACATGAAATATTTATTACAATACCTCGCGTATGAGGTCTTTCGTTCGAAAATGCGTCGCGCTTCTGCGTCTTTGACTTTGGTCATCTTACTTGTCTTGCTGCTGCAGCTATCGTGGTTGTCGTCGTCAATGGCACCATCATCGCTATCGTCATCATCATTGTTGTCTTGTGTGCATATTCTCGTACACCGGCTATAGGCCTGGCAATGATGGAGTTAATGGTCGTCGCTGGAATGCCTCCGTTCTCGTGTATTCTGTCCGTTCGTTTGGCTAGTTGGCGTGCTTCTTTTAGGGTTTTGGGTCGCTCCGGTTGGCGTTGAGGAGACCATCATAAAACCGTAATTTAAGTCATGACTTGAATGGGAAAATTACAGGTTGGATATTATGTTATTTGTGCGCCAAAGTATCTGTAGGTACACTGACGGTCAGTTCGGTGTGAATTCCTAAGGAACTATAGAGCACTGATCAAAGAGTGGAAGATGATTTTTTAATGCTTGACGATGACAACAGCCCAGTTGGCTGGTCCGTGGGCAATGCGCACAAAAAGTCGATTTATCGGTTATGGTTAAGGAGCAGAAAGCAGTAGAATTCGCTAAAGCCACAGGAGCTGGCAAGCAAACGTCATAAAAGTAAAACACTACCATCGCCCTAATGAGTTAATTAATTTATTGTAATGCTTTCGATGGGCAATAAGTTTTGTTGATAATGGGATTCGAGGATCTCTGGTAAATTGTTTTGATTAGAAAAAATAGAAATAAAAACAGGAACTGCAAGACCTGAATGTGGCTACGTGTGTATCACTGCTTGTTAACGCGAAATAGCCATAAATTAGCCATAAAAACATGGTTGACTTCAGAGATTTAAGTGATATGAGTATACAATATCCTTCTGTCTTCGTTATTCGACAGGTTTTGAAAATTAATTCGTCAAGCTTACACAAGGTTTTTTTTAAAAAAAAAAATTTAATAGCATTCCAAGTCTACTGAGAGTTTTCGTTGTAAAGCGAAGAATGTAGAATGAATTTAGAGAGACAGCTTTCTCTATTGTAATTCATTATCCCACAGCTCCTTATAATATAATCCGGAGTCTTTGAATACCCCTTTGTTTTCTAAGTTTAGCTTCCGGAGATGTTCTCTGAGCTTACAGTGTCCTGAAAGGTAGCCCGTTAGTAGCCCATTTTTGATTAAGCTTTTGCTCAGATCTATTCGGGTTAAAATTTCCTGGTTTGCCTGATCTATTCGTACCACTCTCGGATTATTTGTCCCCCCATCCCGCTGAAGGGATCTGGCAATAAAACAGGGTTAGAAGGGACTATAAACTATATGTTTGATATGTGTATGTACAAATTCTTAAGTTTGGTGAGGGAAAACAGTAAAAACAGTATAATCAAAAGAGTAATTATATTAGCATGACTACAGTGCAGGTTCGAGTCCCAGCGGGAAACAATAAACAACAGCATGAAGGAGAAATGAATAAAATCTATGTTTCTCCAATCATTACACATAAAAAAGGGGTTTCTACCTGGCATATTTTGTTTTTAGATTATGTTAGGTGGCTAATATCAATAAAATGGTAAGCCGAGCAGTGCGAAAGATCACCGAGGTCGAAATTCTAAGCTTTGGAATTTTCTATAATTTTGGTGTAGCATTTTTCAAAATTTCCGAAAACTGTAAGGAGTCTTTCGAAATGTTCAACGTTATTCTGAAATTATTAGAAATCGTTTCTGAGTGCTAATATTTCGAAAACGATGTGTCCTGCAACTGATAGTACAGCGCATCATCGTGCCTGTTTTTGGAACCTCATCTCCAAATCTTATATGCACTCTATTTGGCCAGACCAATATTAGAAACTAATACATCAGATTTTAATGGACCTTATATGGAACATACAATATTATCAAAATCCCTGCAATAGTTCTCAAGTCATGCATTTGACGGGAATGATTTTAAATTTTCTTGCACCACAATATCTGAGTTTGATGATATTTAAATGGGAACGTTTACGCAGAAGACTAAAGAAGGGACCATCTGCTTGCAAAATCAAACTAAGAAGCCAGATATTATCAAAATTCATTCAGTGGTTCTTGCGATAGGCGTGTCAGAAAGAATTAATTGACAATAACATGATCTTTAGCACTTAAGGGTGGCCGTGGTGTAGTGGTAACATCATCGCTTGTCACGCTGTTGGCACACAGTTCAAATCCTAATGTCAAGAATCATCTATTTATTTCGCCTGAAATAAATAAAAAAGTCGATCAATTACTAAAGCTAAGTCAACTCTACTGCGAAGGCATAATATTGGTCATATGGCTGAAAATGCAGCTTGATCGTGATGATGACATCAGGAGGACGGAAAAAAATACTGTGAATCATGAACAATGACAAAAAGCGATTTGGCGCGCAAATTATAACAAAAAAAAAACTTAATGCCCCACAATAGGACCGTCCTCATGCTAACTAGATCTTGCAACCAAATGTGATTGAAATCCATTTTGTGGTTCTTGAATTATGATTGCGAGAAGGACGAAAGGGACAGACAGACCGACAAAAAAGCAGATAGATACTCGTACGGAACTAAAAATATTTGCGAAGACGCAAAATTATTACAAACAAACATTCAGGTTTTGAAATTCACTAAACAATACTTTTTAAACAGTTTTTTTGTTCTCTTAAAAAATATCGACATGATTCCAGTATTTCTGATTTTTGGGATGCGTCTTGCTGAGATCATGGGAAACTCACTTGAAATTGGCCCAAGGTCAAAACAAAAGGCAGCAAGTACTGGTCTCCTGAACATTTTCGATCTCCAAATATTTATCAATCTTGGTATTACTACAAAAGAGAAGCTCAAAAACGTGATTCACGGAATTATGTCGGTCTGTATGTAAGTATTGTAGCATAATAATAACTACGCTCCTACGACTATGCAACCCATTTCGAAGTGTCTTTTCATTCTGGCAGAATTTTGGTCCGAAGTGTCCTTTCATTCGAGGTTCGTGTCTGCGGTTTCCACAGTTCATGTCTACGAAAGAGACGGATAATATCACGGCTGAGAGGGAATTATAACTGCAAGAATGATTGTCATCTTGGAATTATTACATTAGAATTTTTCTTGTTCCAGTGGTCGAAGAATTTGCTAGAAGTATCTGGCTATCAGAAACTTCTGCTATATAAGGACAGATGGCGATCGAGAGGAGGCAGCAGTTTTAAAACCGTGGCGAAGAGATTAGAAAAGTGATAATGGGCGAAGTTGTAATTTTGTGATAAATTGAAAGTTGAGAGTTAACAAGAAGAAGTAATTAGTTTGGATTTGTGAATTAAGTAATTGAAAGGAGATAAAGTGATTTGAGAGGACAGAGACCTTGTAAGAAAAGAATTGCAAAGAATAGTATAGTGTGAACCTGAATTGTTCTATAGACTAGAAAATAAAGAAATAAATTTCACAGAATATCGTTTTATCTACTCGAGCCGTAGCTCGTATATTACAGTATATAACCGAGTTTAGTATAACTGGACGGATTTTCTTCAAACTTCATATCTGATATCTGTGGGACCACATTTCGAGGCGAAAACGGATTTCCATTCTACTCGTAACTCCAAAATTAACGGTACTTTCACAATGACCCAAAAATGGCGCTAACTATTTTGTACAAATCTGATTGGATTACGTGCTTTCAAAAAATTCATAGAACGGTATACAACTCATTAGGCAGTTTTTGAGTACTAATTACTTCTCGACTCAATGAAATGAAATGATCATTATCGTGGTGGTATGCTTTCTACCGAAAACCTGCGGTCATATTTGACGGGTATGAAAGTTATATGCGTGTTATAATCGGTAAAACGCAATGTCGTGTTAGCTAAATGAAACGTGATCTCAAACTTTTGATCATAAATATTGTAAGATATATCACAACGCTCGAGTTTATCGACAGTTCACAGCTGACAGTTTCTTAGGTGTGTTCGAATTGAGTTTACTTTTTGCTTCACAACTTTTTAAGATTATTTATTTTTCTGCTTTAATTTATTTTTTTGTCTCATTTTGTGCGGAGGCGAAGTTTTTTATGTTTAATTATTTTGGTTGTTTTACTAAAATAAGGTTTGTATGAAAGACAATTTTTAGAAAATCCACCGGAAAAGTCGAACATTTTGAATGGTATTTTTATATGAAAATCTCAATAAAAAAAATGTGACGTTCAGTTTGACAGTTCTGCTGTCACATGTGTTCATAACAACAATAATTTTCGCATTGAATATTGAAAGCGATATTTCAGTGTGTTATCGGTGGTGATCATATCTTTGGTGCATTCAAAACCGAAAAATTCATCAATTTGGTGTGTCGTGGTTTATTTCTTTGGAAAAAATGCCACCAGTAAGGCGTAGAGATATCGGTCGGCGTACGCGCAACGCAAGTCAACTACATAATCGTCGAGTCAATGAGACTGACAAAGAGCGTAGAGAGCGTTTGGAGGCAAATCGAATACGAGTTTCTCAAGTGCGATCCATTATGACTCCGGAACAAGGGATACAGTTGAGTTCGACTCGCTCTGTTGGAGCTTACGCACAAAATAATTTGGAAAGTCGACAAAACAGACAGTCAAACGTAACAATTCGAAATGAAATAACGAACACTTTCGTTTTAGCGAACGCCCTGTCCACTGTACTCGTATATACAAATCAATGTCTACATTCTGGTCGTTATAGGCTCCTATACCGTTCATTCGATTGCTATGGAACTCTGGCAAGTTGTTGTCTACATGCTGACGATGATTTTTATAGTAGTACAGTTAATGTACGATAGGTGGCGCGCGAAACCAGATATAAGTTACACAATTGTCTTAATTGCTAAGGGCAGGTGAAGCAAGGCCAGCATATGTCACCTAGTTTTCAATAAAATTTAAACATCCTGATAATTCTTCCATCATCTTAGGAGAATTTTATTCGAAAACTATATTTTGCCTTTAGGATATCTTTACAATAAATTTCTCTGAAATCGTAAAAAAAATTTCTTAACAGAAAATAGAGATGTTAGTGCGATCTTCAAAAATTTCAAAAACCACAGTAACGGTGGTCGTAATGGATTTTCTTTTAATCTGTGAAATTGGCGAATATTTAAACTTTAATTGGTCTAAATTTTAGTGTTCTTACGGAACAGAATGGTATAAACGGAACACTAATGGATTCAACACAGTGTCCATGTGTCTGTCACACGCTGGTAACGTTTGAACCCTTCGAACTGACATTTTGCACAAATATAGGAAAAATTGTGCAACATATTTTTGTGAGGGTGCTTTTAGGGGAATATTGTACCCCAATAAAAAAAAAAAAAGATTTGTATACCCCACCTGCGATATATCAAATTAAAGCTGAATAAAAAAAATATTTTTGTTCGATAAAGTTTCTTGAACAAAAAAAAAACTCAAAACTAGGGCATTGGCGATGTCCCCATCCTCTATCTCCGAAACTATTAATGCGAACAAATTAAAAAAAAAATGGGCATGTATAATACATTTTTGAGGTTCTTGAAAAATATTGGAATACGTAGGGTATTCCGATTTCAATGATTTTCATATACTTTCAGACGTATCCGTTGGGTGGTTCTTGAGTTGGGTGGTCAAGTTCGGTTACGAGTTCTAGTAGTGGTACTACTTTCTCACCTAGTTTTATCATTGATCATAGGGCGCTTAATAATAGTCTACGTTATAAATGCTGGGTAAATGTACTATGTGAAAATGATCCTTCTTTAGCTTACAGTAAGTTCATTATTACCTTAAATAAGCATGTCTCACGATGTTCGAAAAAAGTAAAGAATATCGGGAATAAATTGAAAAGATTAAAGCCTTGGATCAATACTGACTTAATTATCAAAATAAATAAAAAGAAAAAAATTATACAAGAAAAAAACGAAATATCCGAATAGTATCAATATTTTAAGTGCTTATAAACAACTATGTAAAGATATTTCCAAAGATGTTATTCTGTGTAAAAACAATTATTATTCTAACAGGTTTCGTGAGGTTAGTGGTGATTCTAGAAAAGAATGGCAACTTGTTAAAGAAATTCAGAATAAATCTTCGGTCAGCCCACTAGTTCATAGTATTAAATGCAAGGATGTCACCATTAATGACCCCAAAGATTTGGCTGAAAAATTTAACGAGTATTTCGCTTCGATTGGCACTAAGGTAGTATCGGATAGCTGTTCTGAATTCTCTAACTGCAACTGCACAGGTGTAGGTAAAACAGTCGCTCATAGTTTCTTTGCCGAACCGATAACGTCCTTTGAACTGTTTAGAATTATTAACTCACTAAAAAAACTCGAACTCTTCAACAACTAACTGTTTTTCAAACAATTTCGTTAAAAAAATAGCTCTAAACATTTGCGATATTCTTTGTTATATTTTTAACAAAAGCATCTCCTGTGGAATTTTTCCAGACGGTCTTAAGCAAGCCGAAGTTATACCTTTATATAAGAAAGGTGAAAAGCTGCTATCAATAATTATAGGCCTATTTCTTTACTTCCAGTGTTTACGAAGATTTTTGAGAAAGCTATAAAGAATAGAATGATCAAATTCTTAGATAAAAATAATTGCTTTAGCAAGTACCAATTTGATTTTCGGTCAGGTTTTTCAACTGGAGGAGCCCTGTTAAATTTCTGCACAAATATTTATGATAGTTTTAACTGCAGAAATCTGACTGCGGCTCTTTTCATTGATATTACGAAAGCTTTTGATACTGTCGATCATAATATTCTTTTAGTAAAATTATACAATTGTGGTTTTAGGGGTAATGTACATAATTGGTTCAGGTCGTATTTATCAAACAGGAAACAGAGGGTAAAAATTAATGGGCAAATGAGTTCTTTTAGAAACATCTCCATAGGAGTTCCTCAAGGCTCTGTGCTGGGACCGATACTTTTCTTAATCTTTATTAACTCACTATTTTCTCAGAACTTTCGTAGTAAGATTAATGCGTTTGCTGATGACATGGCATGTGCTTTTCAATGTAACTCTCCTTTAAACTTAATTGCTGACATGAATCATGACCTGGAAGTTCTGGGTCATTGGTTCCAACAGCATAATCTGGTGATTAGTGATAAAACGAAATTGATGTTTTTTAATCTATGTGGAAGGGAGTTGGACTTTGGTACGTTTTATTTCCACTGTGCAAAATGCAGGAAATTTTTACATAGTAAAAATATTTGTAAATCAGGAACAACCGCACAAACATATTTTGAATCCCTTACATGTTCTGAGAATTGCTTTTTTTATAGAAAATGTTACATCGTACAAGTATCTAGGTGTTACACTTGACTGGAGGATGAGTTGGTCCGAGCATACGAGTATACTTTTTAAAATCATTCTGTTCCCGAGATCTTCTTAAGTGCATCTATTATGGGTTAGTCCATTCTAGGCTCGAATATGGTTTAGTTTCATGGGGTGGAACTCATTTCAACAAAATTAACCCACTTCTAATTTCTCAAAAACACATTATTCGCACATATTTATATTACTTACGTATCAGTCTGAGTCTTCGTGCCAAATTTCATCGAAATCCGTTCAAGAGTTTTCGAGTTAGATGACTAACAAAAAAAAAAAAAGAATCCCCGTCTCCCACATTTTACTCACACTTGGGCTGATTTTGAGATTTCTTTGACGAAATAGTGGTTCTCAAACTAGACGTGTGATGTCAAAGATGGCAGACATGAAACAAAAAGTGTTTGCTTGGCCTGATCCTTTCCATTACGACCACAGCTGTCTCATTTTCTGCAAATTAACGAGAAAGAAAAATAAAGATACAATACAGAACCCTAACTAGGTACGTGAGGCCCGACTTGCTCTTGAAGAATTTTGTTTGTTTAAATCAATATTCAAGAAGGATAAGGTATCACGTAATCTATTAGGGACGGACTGTACCCATCTCATGTGTTTTTTGAGAACAACAGCCAATTCGGATTATGATTTTATTGAAGCTGAGCAAGATTCGGTGTGCCTGGGGCTTATGAAACAGAATCTAATAAATTTTTAAATTTGAATTTTATTGCGGTACAACTCTATTATAGTTTTTAATTATGTGATCATTTTATAGCACTTTATGACACTAAACCAACTTTTTGATGAAGTAGCTCACATAAAACAGTTGTAATTTATGTACATATATTTTGAGTGATATATGTTGAAGATATATTTTTACTATAGAAATTACCACCCTAGTTTCATACAGAACTTACGGATGCAGTCAAGTTGTGAAGAAGGCCAAACCTTATGTTGACAACATTGCCAAATTGAGTTTGATAAATTGTCCTATTATCATAGTTTAAGTTACCCAATTCGAATTAACTTATCTGCTAATTTGATTATTCAAATTTTTCAAAAGAATATTTTAATTTCTCGTAAATGTGTAACTCCGAAAACAAGTTTCTTTAAAAATGAACCCAAGCAGTGAATTCCTTTAAAACTACTCACGCCCACTTGAAAAAGAACCCAATGCCGATAAAAAAAAAACTCCGCATAGTATTGTATAAATCTGGAAGATATACTCTAAGAATAAAATTATATAATTGAATGCTAATTGTATCTGAATCTTTTATATCAAAATACACACAGTCGACCGGTTTGATTTAATTTGATTTTCAATGAACTTAAGGACAAAAGCTTGGGTTAATTAAAAATAATAATAAAAACACAAAAAACAAGAGCTCATCACCCATAAAGTAAGCAGCTGAAAAATTTCCAAAAAGAAGAACAGAATTGAGAGAAAAAAAAAACGCGATTATTATGCAATACAGTCCAAATAATCGTAACTTTGTCAAAAACCGAAATCTCAATACCACACATTCTGGGTCAAAGACCGATTTAACTTGTAAATTGGTCATAAAGTGCTAACATGAAGAAATTGAACCAATCGGATTCAACCATTGGGTCATAACGTATATCTCTTTATAGATTTATAGATACATTTCTCTATTTCTTGTTTTCGGACAAACTGACTCGTGAAAAGATAAAAATTATTAACGATTTATTGCCGAATAGTGATAGTCTGGTCTAACCGTGATCGGCATTTAGTGCGATTCTGCTAACAAAAAACAAAATAAAAGGTCAGAACGCTAACTGAGAATCGCACCCAAGTCCATCACACAGATATGGATAGCTGGAGCACTGCTGTTGACTAGTTAACAAGTCATGCTAATTTCAGTTGTCAATACAAATGCAAATGACCTTGATTGGCTAATAAAATATTAGAATAGGCGAAACAAAATCAAAAAGAAAGGTCAAATGAGATATATTCTTTGGCATTTAGTGCTTTAGATACAAAAAAAAAAAAAAAGAAGAAAAGAATAAATAAGTTGTTTAGCTAATATATTCGGCCCTAATTTTAATGGGTGCTCTGTCCAGATAAGTCTCTATTTCATCTTTTGGGCCCCCGGGTCTAACTACCATTTAAGTCAATTAATTATGATAATATTCGTCGAGTTCATCGATTAATGGAATTTATTTTATTACTGCCTCGGTTGTAAGTTGGTATTCGGATGAAATATTGGGTGAAGTTAACGATTAATTTCTATAGAATACCTGGGGGCTATTTATTTAGATTTTGTTTTCATTCAGGAATATTCAGGCGCAGAAAGCGTGAATGAAATTTGTTTGCCAAAGGCCATCATATATCAGGCGGTTAGTTAAGATCCGCTTTGGCTTAAAAATTCAAAAACATAGGGCTTAGAGAGGAAGCGCTAGTTTAGATTAACCTATCTTGTTGACATGTCTACGAGTATAATGAATTTCGACTTAATGAGTTGTGTTACGAATTTAAAAGTCCTATTTCGTGTAGTAGCTGCTTGGTTGACTTTTTGGCAATGCAACAATTGGGGCATGTGTCAGCAAAGATACGAATATAATATAAATTAGACCATTATTTTAAGTGTTTATTAAATGAGTACCTGAGTGCACCCTAGTCAATTGAAAGGAATCCGAAATTAAGTAAAACAAAAGGTGTGCTGCGAAAGACGAAAAGTCAAGAAATACAAGTCTTGTTTACACAAACTATCCTAGATATGATCCATTCTAGGTTCACTAAGAAGAAAGCTTTTTGAAAGAACACAAAAATCAATCTAACAAAATGGCTCCACAGAGGTCACTCTACTCTAGAAAAGCTTTGGAAATTTTAATGTACTCACTTTCAGCTATTCATCGGAAACTAAACAAATAATTGTTGAGCAGGACTCCGACTTCGACCTGATGCTGCCCAAGGATAATGACCAATTTCACCATGGAATCCATTTTCGCTTGTTTTGCGGCGGGACTCGTAATTCAAAACTACGAATATAGTATAGTCAGATCTTTTTTGTAGAAAATTTTATAAAGGTCTTAACATTTGTACCCATATTAACTTTGATTTCATAAACTCCCAAAAGTACATTGTACATATATAATTGTGATCAGTAACGAGAGTTGTGTCAAACTAGCCATGTTTGTCCGCCTATCTGTCCGTATGTCATAAATATTGAGCTAGAAGGATGAAATCTCATACATAAGTATTTTTAAAAGCCGCCCACAGACACGCCCACTTTCTAAATTTTCTGCTAGAAACTGTTCATATCCCGCAATTCTACACGTCTCCATCCAACAAAGTCCAACGCCTATTTTTATTAAGGCAGAAGGCCTTTTACCAACAGTCCAGAAACATTCGCTGGCTATCTCGTAGAATATTTATTAGATATTTGGGACTAAGTCTAGTGAAGTTATTTACGGAATGATTGTACGTGGGTGGGTCAATAAGTCCCTGAAAAATTAATTAAGGAACACTCTTTTCGGTATAAAAACATTTTATTTTTCAACATAGTCTCCTTTTAGCTCCATACACTTCATCCAACGTTTCTCCAATTTTTGGATGCCCTCCAAATAATACAATTTCTCAAGCCCCTCAAAATAAGCATTTGTTTCAGCGATGACCTCTTCATTCGACCCAAATCTCTTACCTCCGAACCATTTCTTCATGTTTGGAAACAAGAAATAGTCGCAGGGGGCTAAATCTGGGGAATATGCTGGATGAGGGAGGAGTTCGTAGCCTAACTCATGCAATTTTGCCATTGCGACTGCGGACTTGTGCGCCGGTGCGTTGTCCTGCTGAAAAAGAACTTTTTTCTTCGCCAAATCCGGCCGTTTTTGCTCAACGAATGCGTTTGTTGTCGATTGTGAGCAAACGCGGTACCCATCTTGCGGAAAGGTTTTTCATGTCCAAATATTTATGTAAAATCGAAATCACTGAGCCATGTGATAAGCCTGTGGCCTCTTCAAGCTCGCGCACTTTCACTCGCCGATCGCCCATTATCAAACCATGGATTTTGTCGACCATTTCTGGTGTGGTGACCTCAATTGGTCGACCAGAACGTTCGGCGTCACTTGTGCTTGAACGACCGCACCCAAATTGAGTAAACCAGTGGTGAATGGTTCCAATCGATGGTGAGGAGTCCCCATAATATTTATCAAGCTTTTGTTTGATTTGCGGGATAGTTTTTTCTCGCAAAAAATAGTGTTTAATGAGCACTCGAAATTCACTTTTTTCCATTTTAACGAAAATGCTAGTAGCTATATAAAATGGCTGCCACAACAAAATTATTTGACAGATCTGTCTGAAAATTTGGGTGCGTTCTTTCGAAAGATGATTCTTGACAAACAAAATAAAATTTAAGGTGACCACACAATTTGTGTTAATTTTCAGGGACTTATTGACCCACCCTCGTATGCTGATCGAGAGCACAGTTTCTCAAATACAAACAAAGTAAATCTACCACCTTGCGTGCTTTTTTTTACGAAGATTATCTTAACTTTAATGTGGATGGAGGGGCGTTAATGGTTAGATAATTTTTATGTTCATAAGAAGGCTATCGGTTCAAGCACCAATAGGAGACAACAACTGTTGCTTTGAATAAAAAGTTCTTAGTTTTGACCAAACTGATATCCGCGGAGTATAAAGAGGACTAAAACTAAAGTTTCCCTAACCGATACACCAAAATATTTTCCTGTACTCGTATAGACGAAAACTTGAATATTTTGTTCAGTGTTCCGTACCGGAATGGTATAAACGGAATAATAGTGGACTCTGTCTGTCAGGCGCTTGTAACTTTTCAACCGTTTGACTCAGAGAACTGAAATTTTGCACTAAAATAGTTCAAGGCAATCGGGGAAAAAGTTGGAAACAAATATTTTTGTGAGGGGCTTTTAGGGGTAAAATGTAAACCAAGAAAACAAATTTTTCCACTCCATCGCTCTCACGCTGTCTTTTTTTTTTTTTGTTGGCAACACTTTACTGCACAAATGGCGCAAAATTATTATTAATGCGAAAAATTGGAAACTAAATTTAGAGTATATTTTATAAAGAGACAAGGGTAAAATTATAATAAAATCTTCTGGCACAAGCAGTTCTTGGAAAACATTGTAATATGTGGGGTGTTTTGATGATTTTCAAAAAAATAAAGTATTTACATACATGCTAGACAAAACTCAAGCCCCAAATTTCAACAAAACTCGTTTGAGTGGTTCTCAAGTTAGGCGTATGAGAAAGTTGATTCGGAAATGTATTAAACCTCTCCTCATATCTCACTCCAAGTCAATTCGATTCCGTTCAATTTCAAGTGGAACTGACTTAGACGGCTAACAAAGATGATTAAGAAAATTTTTTTTAAACCCCGCCCCCACATTACACTCATACTTGATTTGATTTCGACTGTTGTTAAACGAAATGACATGCATACCTATCAGGATACATACAAATTAAATTTCATCAAAATGTCGTTAGTGGTTTTTGGGCACCAACCACGCGAGGCCCGACTCATACTTGAATAATTTTTTGTTTTTTGCAAATATAAGGAATTTGGTCCAATTGAACCAAAGTGTAAACTCTGTGTTCGACTATAAATAAATTCTTTATAAAGCACCGCCTAATTAATACTTACATATGTAAATATGTAATAGGCCCTCTACTCATCGTAGATATCTACCTGAGAATCGAGAGTCTCCAAGCATCTAGTCTCTTTAATGTTATAACTAATTTTTTTTTTATTTTATAAGTTAGTTACCCCGACTCACAAAAGTCTGAATCTCTTTACCATCTTCGAAAAGAGGTTGTAGACTAGAGTTCAAAATATGTTGCTACCTAGCCCATCTGGACAATTTTTGCGTTCTTGACTGAAATAAAATAAGAGTGCTATATTTTCAAAAAACCTGTCTACAACAACCTTATTGGTCCTAAAAATCGTATCATTTGAAACGGTTACTATTACACCATCGAATGACAGGAGTTTGATACCATATTTGCAAGGCAACGATCACAATCTCCTTTTGCCGAAGCTAGCCAGCTAAGTTTACAATTTAATAACGCGGGACAAACAAGAGAAATGCTCAGTTTGGAAAATAAATGGACTACTTCAAGCCAAGAAATAAATAAATTGCTACAAAATAAAAAAATAAAAATAAATAACGAAGACTGAAGACCTAATTATTGCACATTATTCCGTCTTTAACCAGCAGATGAATGTCGATTTTAATATAAACATTAAGGAACTGCGGAGCTCATTTTGTACAAAAGTATCGCCATATTTCACCCTAACCACAACAAGAAGAAGTGCGAATTTTATTAGTAGCCTGGGCCTGAAAAAAACATGATAACTCACATTTTCTACATATCATGTTTTAGCCGTTCCATGAACACATAAAAGATCTACCAAAGCCAGTCTGTAGAGCCCGTATACCACATGAATTATCTAAACTTATCAAAAGCCGTCAAAAACTTCCACATAAAGAGTAAAAGCCAGTGACAAATTCTCACGCATACCACCGGAAAGGTGGTGCACCACTAAGTATTTACAGTTCGACAGATCAGATGACTCTGTAAAAGTCTCTCCATATCCCAGGCCTCTCTACTTTAGACGGGCATTAAATCTATTAGTACTAGAGCTGAATTAACAAGCTTCAACATATTCATGGCAAGTATTCACAGTCCGTCAGATCCATGATAGATGCAATAAACGAGGTAATAACGAGAGCCCTAACCACTACAGAAGGCAGGTGTCAGAAAGGCGGTATAAAAAAAAAAAACGCGTGAAAAACGCGTTTAACTCAGTCAATTAGGAACGCATTATGAGCTAACTTTATCGGATACAAATACCGGATTATCTCTGCAAAATAATTTAGTTATATTGCAAACAGAGTCCTCCTCCATGATTCTGACGAGGGAATTAAGACATACAAAGTAACTGGCGGGGTCCCACAAGGTTTGGTCCTTGGGCCGGTGCTGTGGAACGCTATGTATGATGACGACATCGCGGTGGTGGTTGTAGTAAAAACTCTAGAAGAAGTTGAACTCCACTAATGCTGGTTTGCAGCTTGCTGACCATAAAACCGAGGCGGTGCTTATTATAAGTAGAAAAGTTCGCGAAACGATATCGTCGGACGGCACGAAGTGGTTTCTCAAGTTTCAAACACCACCTAGAGTATGCATACGAACAATCTTCGCACTTTCAAGGCTAATGGGTAATATCGGAGGCCCAAAACAGAATAAAAGACTTCTACTTGCAGGAGCGGCCAGTTCTATATATATGCACGCAGCAGAAATATGATCAAATGCCGCGAAAGTTAAGTCGTACGTGCGTGGAGTTAAACCCGTTCACCGTCTTAGCGCACTAAGGGTAGCCGAACTGTCTCGAACGATGCTGAAGAAAAGATAAGACTAAAAAGCGAACGAGTTCGGGTAGACAACCCGCAGTATTGCTACCTGCCAACAACAGTGGAACATATCCGTAAAGGGGAAATGGACGCATCGCTTTATACCAGCGATCGATGTATGGATAAAACGAAAACATGGCGAAACGAACTTTTATTAGTTTTTGACGGGCCATGACTGTTTCACAGAATACCTCTTCAAAAGCGTACATGAAACTATCCCAAACGCGGGAAACACGTGTTTTTTCATTGTCCACGGTATGAAACCGAGAGGATGGTCCTTCGGGACCAATTTGTGGAATCGAGAATGACGAAAACTGGACCATCGTAAGGGGGGGTTTCGCATACTCAGCGACCTTAGGCGCATAGAGTGCCAATGTAACGCGAATAATCCTAACAGTGGAGGGCCGATCACCTAAGAACACAATAGGCGTAGAAGAGAAAGTAGCCTAAAAGGCTAACCAGCCCGCGAAGTAACACCTAACGGCAGTCCCACGGGGAGAGAGGTTCGAAGTGTGCAGGGTGTGGTTAGTACGTAGGCGTATTCCTGGCCTCGATCATTCAGGTTTGCGAATCTCACACTTTGGCGCAACCATACAAAAAAAAAAAAAAAAAAACAGTCCGTCAGATCAGATAAGAGTAACTCTGTAAAAGCCTCTCATTATCGCAGTCCTGCTCTACTTTAGACAGTCATTAAATCTATCAACTTACATCTTAATCCCACCAGCACTTAACTGTTTGCTTAGTATTCAAAATCGTGTAGTACGTACATATGTATAGGTATTGTGTATCTATTCGTGATCCCTAAAGATTTTATTGGAAACCAACAAAGCATTCAGCCTACCAACTAAAAATTATTATTATCAACAACAGAAGCTTGCTTTTAAAATATAAATACAGCTCAATGCTTAACCTTAACACAAAGGATTACTCACAATTGATTCAGAAAAAATAATTAAAAAACAAACCATTTATTTCTGATGCAACTCTGCGGTCAACCCAAAAGGCACGACTTTTCAATACGTGTGTACCTTTGTCGCTCTTTCGGTCGTCTTGACCTCTGGCATATCGTATTTAAAATTAAAATTCATTCCCATTACATTTCGAATTTCGCGTTTATAATCATAAATGGCCGAAACTGCGCGCACATTCTATTGTGTGTTCCAATTGAATCCGAATCGACCTTGCCAGTCCCGTTTGTGACGCCTGCCACTAACCGGCAAAATGCATATCGCAGTTGTCATCTAATAAATTATTAATTTTATTGTCTCAATTATAATTTTTTTGTTTTCTCTCTTTTCTGCCCGTGTCCCATCGATGACTTCCGCATCTCGGTGCCACCTACACGCCAAACGGTGTTAGCGCTGCTGTAATCTTCATCATGAGATACTTTCCAGCCAAGTTGAGGTCTACTTTGTGTGCTCGCGCGCCATATTCTTGAGTTCAAACCGAACCAATGAACTTATTTTTGAACGTTTTTTTTTTTCTTATTTTGTGGTAAGAGGTGGGAGTGCTGCAGGGAGTGGTGAGTGGAACGACAAGGCTGGTTTGGTAGTAGAAGAGATGACTGCGTGCAGATGATGCAAAGGGAATTAACACATTCATTACGGCCATAAATGTGGCTTTTAGAGATTTAGCTTATTATGAGATTTGTTTTTTGCAATTGATTCACCCAAGCACAGTGGGGTACAGAAGTTTTGGTACTGAAATGTTATTAATTTAATTAAATTAAAGTAAGGTAGACAGGGACCAGCCACCCTATTGTCCGGTAGGATACCACCACATAATGTGTGTATAGGTAAGGTACATTATTCTGAAGCTGAATATGTACGAGTATAATAAATTATATTTCTTTATAAAACCATGTTTAGCAACTTTCAATCAGCGGATATTATCGCCAACAGCGGTGCAACAGTGGATGGGTTGGTGCAGTTTTTTGTGCTGACAGTTAAACTTTTTATTGTTATTATAATTTAGTTAAATAGATATGACGGGAATGGGCGAAGAAAATTTGTGAGTACACATGCTTTTTGGCTTGAGTATTGGGTGTATGATTGTGCACCGATTTTCATGAACTGAACAAAAAGTTAGGCGCAGCTTTACACAACCATTATGTTGCGCATGTTTTATTTTTCCCACGAATAGAAGGAACTTGCAGTTTTACGATCAAATCCAAACGCCGTTTTTTTTTTTTTTTCGAATTACACACGCCAGTTTTTCGGCGTTACCTACCCCAGTAAAAACCGTGAGTTAGGCTCGGCTGGAGCACAGTCCATGTTCTGTGCCCTTACAAAAGTGTAACGGAGGTGAAAAATCTCGAAAGAAATTTGGTAGTTCACGGTTACCAAGTAGTGTGGGATTCTAACGCCACTAAAAAGAAAAAAAGAAAAAAAAAAAACCTCCTTAATCAGGACCGCGATCTATGTAAGATCGACAAATGATTTTTCTTTCTTATATTTAAAATCACGTTGAGGAAAGTTTAAAATTATAAGTACTTTCCATAGCTTTTAGACCATTAGCTCGTGAGGCTTGGTTCTTCTCAATCTCCGGATATTGTCTCGTACATTTAAGATGGTTTCAACCTCGGAGTTGATGTGATTTTGCAGTCACTGATTATGGGACACAGCGTGCTTTCTAACCACTTCCGTCACCATGTCTACTTGTAGGTCACGGTGCAAATCGCTATTTCTTATATACCAAGGGGCATTTATTATTCCACGAAGGACTTTGTTTTGGAATGTCTGTATAGTTTGAATATTTGTTTTCTTTGTGCAGCCCAATAATTGGATGCCGTACGTCCATATAGGCTTCAATACTTGCTTATATAGCAAGATTTTGTTCTGGGTAGTCATATCTGAGTTTCTTCCTTGTAACCAGTACATTTTTCTATATTTAAAGTTAAGTTCTTCTCTTTACTTTTTAATGTGCTCTTTCCATTTTAGCTTTACGTCCAAAGTCACTCCAAGGTACTTTGCTGTATTGGCATAGGGTACAATTTTATTGTTAATCGGAAGATTATTTATCTTTTTATTTGTGAAGTTTATGTGAGTTGACTTTGTCTGATTAAGTTTGATACGCCATTATTGCGTCCAATCACTTACTCTATTGACTGCGTTCTGCAGTTTCCCCACCGCCTTCACAGTGCATTTATCACGTGCTAATATTGCAGTGTCATCTGCAAAAGTAGCCATCATTGCATTATTGGTCACAGGAATATCCCTGGTATACAACAGATATAGGGTTGGTCCTAAGACACTTCCCTGTGGAACACCTGCTTCAATTTTCTTTAGTTCCGAATATTCTTGTTCGTATCGGACTCGGAAGAGTCGATCTGAAATATAGGATTTCAGTATTTCGTAATACTGTCTAGGTAAATCCCTATGCAGTTTATACTCAAGGCCCTCATGCCAAACCTTGTCAAAGGCTTGAGCAACATCTAAAAATAGTGCCGAACAGACTTGTCTTTCTTCCAGTGCTATCCGTAATTCGGTCTACTTGGTCTAACGTGGAATGTTTATTTCTAAATCCAAACTGATGAACGCCGAATTGAGAAGATTTTCATGACTCTCGAACGTTTGTCAAATATTCATGAGAAGTGTTGCCGAAAAAAAACTTGTTGGGATTCAAACTAGCGTCAGGACTGAGGAAAAATATATATTGAAAGTAATGAAAAAAACATGTGAAAATATACAAATCGTTAGACGGAAATAAATTATCTCCACTTATAAGAGACGTCCGTTTTTCATTTATCAGGTCTGTGAAACATTTCCAAAAATGATGGTTTTCTCTGGTTTATTACCTCATTTGCTAGCTGTCTCTTCTCTGGATATGAGAATATGCTAAATTTGTTGGGGTTAGCAAGTAAGTTTAGTTTGTTTTGACACACTCCCACCAAAATTTATTATGATACTGGGTTGGTTACGTTCATAGTCATAGTACATGACTGAGCACGTGAACTCCCTAAATCGAATGAAAAAAAAAAAAAAAAAAACAAGTCTGTCCGGTGCTCGATCTTTAAAATTGAATGAAATGAGCTGTATGTGAGGTGTGGTCGAAATCTTTATTGTGGATTAAAGTAAATTCAATGGAATTAAGTTTGAAATATAATATTATTCAAATGGACTCCACGGCTCCGTTTGCAGGTAGCGACCGAAGGGACCCAATTTGGGATGACTCTCCACATAAATAAAGATGAATTTGGGCAATTGTTGCTGGTTTATTTGCATATGCGAGAGACTTAATGTAGCCTTAAAGAAAAAAAAGTCTGAGAGCAGTTGACATCACTTCTTCTTGAAATTACGCCACCTGGGCACGCTGTGCGGGACGTAGCACTTTACTGTGTTGCTGGAATAACATGTTGTCTATATCCATATCATCCAATTCGGGTCAACAAAAATCGGTTATCATGTCTCGATACATTTCGCCGTTAACAGTTTCCGCTTCTCCTCTCTCATTTTGAAAGACTCATTTTCCGATGATGTCGCCAGAACAGAATCAATGGAAGCAATGGAAGCTCCTGGAACTGATTTGATTATTTAGAAAGTCATTTAACCAAAACTAAGCTTCGTCACAAAGATGACTTTTTTGCTGAAGATTTGTAATAAATTTTCACAATCTCAACACGTTGTTGAAGCTTGCAGTTTACCATGATTAAATGGCGGCTATGACAGAACACAATCCTCACAGAATGACAGCGCTGTCATTTCAAACAGAACCATAATCGGCTGTCAACATTCAGGCGTGGCTATTGAAAAACCCGTTAAATATTTAATTTGTAGTTTTTAAATAATTTTAAAACACTTTTCCATATATTGCTTTCGTTTGCATAATGTTGAAAAACATGGTTGCATAATAGATATTGCAAGGGAATGAAGAAAATCTCGAAACATCCTTCAAAATTTCCAACTGACCAAATTTTCACACTTCGGCAAATCCTGGAAAAAGATCAACGAGTTCTAAGTCAATACCCACCATCTCTTCTTCGACTTCAAAGCCACTTACAGGATTCATCGAACTATATAATGCATGGCCGATTTCGGGATCCCGAAAAAATTGATCCGGTTGTGTCACACCACGCGCGGAAAAAAAGCGATGCACCATGCAACGTGGAAGTGGAACCTCCGAATTTTTCCAAACACGCACTGGATTTCGACAAGGAGACGCGCCGTCATATGACTTCTTCAATCTCGTGTTAGAATCTATGTATATAATTCGACAGGCAGGTGTTAACACGGTATGCCAGTTATTGGGGTATGCTGACTACGAGTATGTAGAGATGTATGAGTGTTATCGCGGGCTCCCAACGTGCCGTTATTGAAGCATTTACGAAGATTGAAGAAGAGGCTAGACGAGTTGGTCTTAAGATCAATCAGAATAAAATGAAGTATATGCTGTCGACCAGAAACAACTACGTCGCATACCGCATTGGACAAAATGTCACCATCGACAACCATAATTTTGAGGTAGTAAAGGAGTTTACCTACCTCCGGGCAAACAGTGCAGGATAACCCTAGGCAACCGTTGCAAATTCGGACTGTCTAAACATCTAGGGTCCAAACCCGAAGGACCAAAATCAGGCTCTACAGAACATTGATCTTGCCAGTCATGCTTTACGAAGGTCGAAAACTGGACGATAAGCAGAACGGCAGAGCAGATCTTGGGCTCCTTTGAAAGAAAAATCCTAGGCTATCCTATCTGCGAGGAGGGCGAATGTAGGAAAAGAAATAACCGCGAACTCTATAAGCTGTGCAAAGATGTGGATGTAGTCCGGAAGGCAAAAATCCGTCGACTATACTGGCTCGGCCTCATCGAGCGAATGGACGACAACGCGGACACAAGAAATCTTGGTCTTGTCAACTGGAAGCGGCGAGCCCGGGACCGTGAAGGATGGAAGGCAGCAGTTCAGGCTCTTACCCTCCAAGGGTCGCATGCCTTTTAAGTAAGTAAGTAAGCATTTTTGTTTGAAAACCAAAATTGTAGATAAGCAACCTTCTAAAATGTCCGACTTCATCTATACACCGGACTGTTTTGACCTATTATTAGTCAGAGTCTGACATCCGCCTCCTTTGTGTGGGGAAATAGACTCTTTGAGGAACTAGACGGCCTTGCGCAAGTTTCGAATTCGAGTTTAGGATCAAGAGTTTGAAAAAAGACCGGCTGATGGAAAATGTAGTTAGGATTAGTACCACAAATAAATGGGGAACACAATGGACCAAATGGTAAGAACTTCCAAACCTAACCAAGCCTAACAAGAAAAATACTCGTAAATATATTCAAATCGAATATAGGCGACATCGTTTCGAGGTTGTGCGTGTGATCAAATCGTCTCAGAGTATTGAAGATCGATGTCACTCTCTACATTTCGTGTTACAAGCCGGTGTGCTCCATCGTTTTTGCCGCGAATTCAGCTTGTAAATCTCATGTCAAAGACCAACGCCCAAATCAGATAGTTGGTTACTTCTCTGAAGCTCATACTCCCTTTTAATAGCATCCAACTGAATTTTGGGCAGTCTTAAAAGATGGCACTTCTTCTTAAGAGCTTTCACCACACCGTTGAATTATATCTACAATAGTCTTACAACCGCGGTATCAAACCATCATCGATTCTAACTAGGATCTAAAATTACAGCCAGATATTTTGCAATCCTCAAAATATCGTAGTCAACCCCATCGATTCATAGAGCTTTGAATATCGGTATAGATGTTTCCTAGTGAAGAGCACAACATTGATCTTATTATTTAGCTACGAATCGAGGTGCGTAATTAAGTTTTTCGTTTAGGGAGGGGAAAAATCTATCTTTTTTTTTTTTATAATTTGCACGTGTTAAAGGGGATATGTATTATACTACTTTTTTAGAATACGTGCGTTTTGTGGAAAGGGGAAGAGATAGAGAGAAAGACAGAGTGGTGTAGTTTGAAACTCAGGTGGTATTAAGTTTCTGTAAACTCCAAGGGTGGCTGTCCAGATAACTGGGGAGTATTTTGATTGTTTTCGCTATTATTATCATTGCTTATGATTCACAGTATTTTTTTCCGTCCTCCTGATGTCATCATCACGATCAAGTTGCATTTTAGCCATATGATACAAAAATCCATACGAGCGATCTAGACTCTGAGGTGTGTCTTCTTTGACCTCTCTACTACTCAAGATTCCCTGGGTGGAGTTAGTCGTGACCGAATAGAGTTATCTCTTCCTTTCTCTTGATTCTTATCAGTTTATTAATTTTCTAGCCGAAACTAGGCTGGACAATGTACTTTATTCCGAGAACAGCCTTGGCTAACACCAGAAAGGAGTAAAAGATATTTTAGGTTGCAGAAAGTCTGTCCTCAGTTATTCACCCCAAAAATAAAACCAAATCGTGTGGTATTTTATTCTGTTTTTCACTTTGTAACGCTGAACCAATTTCCATGAGTTTTATATTACTGCTAAAATAGTATACTAGGGAAGGTTTAAAGCTAAGACCTAGAAGAAATAACCATCATGCTCAATTCTGTAGAAATCTTGGACAAACAGTTCTTTTCTTTGTATAGAAACGTCCTGATACTCGTACAGTAAATGGATATTTAAAGCTATATATTAGGTGCGCAACTAAGTTCTAAATAGATGGCTCCAGCAGTAAGTTCTGGTCGATTTTGACATATCCAAACGTCATGAACCGAGCTTAGTCATATGGTAAACAAACTGTTTTGACACATTAGTGATTTTGTTTTGGCGTCATATACTCGTATCTACTTTTGGTTGTGTGAAAGTGTCTGATTTTGTGCCAAATAATCGTCATTTGCGGGAAGTGTTGATTTTCTTCTTTCATTCGAAGAAAACGGCGGCTGAAGCGCATCGAGAGCTCCAAGAAGTTTACGGAGATGCTGCTCTAAGTGAAGCAACGTGCCGTGATTGGTTCCGAGGCTTCAAAGACAGTGATTTCGATGTTGACGACCGTCCGCATGAAGGAAGGCCAAAATCCTTCGAAGACGCTGAATTGAAGGCATTGCTCGATGAGGATCCGTGCCAAACGCAAGAACAGCTTACTTCAGCATTAGGAATTACCCATCAAGCCATTTCCAAGCGATTGCATGCGTTTGGAATGATTCAAAAACAAGGAACTTGGGTTCCTTATGATTTGAAGCCAAGGAACGTTGAGCGTCGTTTTTTCGCCTGTGAACAACTGCTCCAGTGGCAAAAAAGGAAGGGTTTTCTTCATCGCATCGTGACGGGTGATGAAAAATGGATTCATTACAGCAGCCCAAAGAAAGTCATGGGGACTGCCCGGTCATGCTTCTGCGTCGTCGGCTCGACCAAATATTCACGCTGCGAAGATTATGTTGTGTATTTAGTGGGACCAGGTCGGTGTCATTTACTATAAACTGTTGAAACCCAACGAAACCATCACTGGGGAACGGTATCGAGTTCAATTGATGCGATTGAGCCGAGCACTGCGCGAAAAACGGCCACAATACGAGCAGAGGCACGAAAAAGTGATTCTACAGCATGCCAACGCTCGGCCTCATGTTGCCAAACCCGTTAAAACCTACCTGGAATCCCCAGATATTGCGCCATCCGGTTATTACTTGTTCCATTCGATGGGACATGGTCTGGCTGATCAGCAGTTGCGCTCATATGAAGGCATCAAAAAATGGCTTGATTCGTGGATAGCCTCAAAAGATGAACATTTTTACCATAACGGCATTCGAGCTCTGCCAGAAAGATGAGAAAAAGTTGTAGCTAGCGATGGGCAATACATTGAATGCATTTTCATCAGCGAGAACTTAGTTGCGTAATAGAAATGTACAACCTGTGCATGGGGATTATGTACCACGCGAAGCCGTACGCTCAACTATAACCCCATTGAACTTGTAAAGACGGGTGTGGATTTATCATCTGATGATTTCTGTAGTGCATCGTAGCCACATTTGGAATCTGTATTCACTGGTTAGCTGGTTACAATTTCCGCAAGCAACGAATGGATACTGTAAGATCTTAAAACGACTTCGATCGCTATCTACTCGTAAATTTTATTTGTAACCAAATAGTTTTCAATATCCTTCCGGTGTGGCAACTGGCAAGACGCAACCACCTACTCTACGTGATGGGTGACTAATTTTTCATCGTCACTGTGCGTGACGGCCTTAATAATAACGTGTTACAATTTTTTTTATTATTTCCCGATTTGCGCGACAAACGAGTGTAATAAAATAATATCTCTGAACGACAGCCAATCACAACGGAGTCATTCAAAAGAAGAAACACAAGGAAGAGGAAGCCAAAGAAGAAATCTAATGCAAACACAACCACACACAGATACTATCTGTATCTGTAAATACCCAAAGTAAACATAAAATAATTCCTTAAGGAAAAAAAAGATAAAAATAATAATTATATTGTTTTTATTTGTTTATTTATTTATATCACTTCATCGTCATAGCAGAGCACTAAACACTGCGATGCGATGTGTGCTCTGCTGCCCTGGCCTGGATGGCATTTGCTCTCTCTCATGCTCATATTTATAGTTTAGATCGTTTTTTTTTTTTATTTGGTTATTGGATAGGTTGAACTTGCCGTACATATAGAATATCTGGTCGAGCTGGTTTAAAGCGAAAATGTCGTGCTCTGGTGTTTTGCATTTGACACGGCATTATGTAGGCGTCGTCCGTCGTTCTTCGTATATTTGAACCCCAAGAGCAGCGCCCCGCTCCGGTTTTCAGTTTTTTTTTTTGCTTCTCTTAGTCAACAATTTCTGCGGATAAATGTCAGAGCAAATACGAGCACACAGACTATGATATCGAACATCATGAGTGCTGCTGCGCTACCACTGCTATAGCAGTGCGCAGCCGCAAAGCCTTTGCAAGCAGCCATGAGCCAGCGCAAAAGGCATCAACTTTAGCCTCAGCGAGTGAGATAAGTTTGAAGTTTTTTTGTTTTTTTTTCCCTGTCTGGGTTTGTGCTTCTACCGCTTTATTTTGTGTTCATCTTTAGCAGTCTAGTTTTGTGTGTGCTTATTTCAGTTCGCAAAAGGTTATGTTGCATGGGGTAGAGAGGGAAGTTTAGCAGTTACCAACCTACCTACCTACCTACTTGAGGAATGTTATAGTTTGCTGTCGTATCGTTGTGGCGGTTTGCTCTTTACACTTTTGCCCAAGATATTCGACATTTGAGCCGGCCTTTGGGGTCTGATTATCAGCGTGGTGTTATTTATTTTCATTATGAATTTTATTTTTCTTCGACTAATAGATATACAGATACATGCGACGAGTATGACGGTGCGGCAGCAGCGGTGCATAGATAATGTAGGTGAAGTCTGAAGTCGTATGAAGTCAAATGATCTGCTATCGTATCATTAATTTTTTTTTTTTTTTTTTTTTTTTTTTTTTATTCTTTTACCTGTTTTGTCCGCGTTTGCATAACAAACAAATATTCTACGGCTAAGAGGAGAAAAATCAGAGCAGATCAACAATTGTTAGGTAAATTGTATCGTATTCGCGTTGCAGTGATAAGTTCACTTGACAGCCAGCGCCGTCGCCAACGAGGTGATGGTAGGTAAGGTGAGCTTTGATTTGTGATCTGCTATGGATTGCGCTGCAGTTGGCGTCAAGGACGAACGTATCATAACCACTGAGTGACAAAGTGCCTACTCGGAGTGGACATAAAGATAGAATTGACAGTTTTATAGAAGGAATGTGGTGTGCAAACGTACCGGAAATGTAGGCGCAACATGCATGAAATGTTTATTTTTAAATAGAGCTGCTCGGTGGACGTAATACAAATTGACGTTAGGGGTGGGAAAGTGACCAGCGGCTATGGTATATTAGAAAAAATGTGAGAAGAATGGAAATTTAATGGCAAATTAGGGCGCACAACATGGAATAGGACGTGGATCTTAAGATGGTTAGATGCGCGAGGTTAAGTAATTCTATCCTGTTCTAGAAAACCATAAGTGGGAGCGAATCTGCTGCCAACATCAATGCACGCAGAGACCTAATTTTCCACCAATCAAACGGTAATAACATTTTAGAGACCAGATTCCAGACTAAAGTAAGACCCGTCACGATTCCTCGTCAGAGGATAAAAAGGACAATTTTTAAAATCAGTTATATTCCGCACACACAACGAGACGCCAAATGTACATTTTTAAGGGATAGTTCACGTGAAGGTCTCAAGCATGTTCGTGAAGTTTTATGGAATTCTAAAACACCAGCTCAAGCTCAAGCAGTGCCACAACATGCATAACAACATCCAACCAAAGCAATCATTTGACGATCAGTGGACGTTCCAGAATTTTTTTCCTGTATGACCTAAATAAACAGAGAAATTGCAGAAAGTAGTGTCGATAGATAATGAAGGTACGAATAGCACGTGTCTTCTAGTACCACCTTCTGCAGCACCAATAGTATCCCGCTTAATAGATAGATGGCAGCACTCTGTTTTTGATACGTTGAACACAACTCGGGTTTTCGCACCCCAATTGATGATTACATCGATGTCAGAGTTGAGTTCGGTAGACATTCGCTGCTGCCGATACTCGACGATTTAGGGCCCTTGCCATGGCCCCAAGGCGAAGTCGAGAAAGCTGACATTCGCGAAGGATTGAATCGGATTACAAACAAGTAACAGGAAGGAGGTCATTGATGTAAATCAGAAAAGGTTCAGAGAGAGTATTAAGCCCTGGGGAATACCGGTATTTGTCGAGATACTCGAGATCCATTTCACAAAATGTCAAATGTCACCAACACCATGAGCTTCAGGCATGTTAACGAGGGAGGCATTCCACACCTTGGAAATATCAAGGCAACAACCATGAAGATGTATGCAGTGGTTCCATTTTTCTGACACATCCCTTAAGTTCCTTGTGGAACGCTGTTGCCCGAAACCATATACTACTGTTATTAAGGAAGTAGTTAACAAAGCTTTCTATGACGTTGGATAGTATTGACGTTAAAGCTATTTGGCGGTTCTCATCTATCCGGAAAAAAAAGGCCAGTGAAATACAATAAGAGGGAGAGCTTACACAGAGGTTTGTCTAGAGTTGTAGATCAACTTTTTAAGACAAGGGGAGAAATTCCATCTGGCCCTGATTATTATCGAGATCTTTAGGACGAAGAAATATAGTTGGAGAGAAAGAACAATCTTTTAGCTAGCGGATTAGTTTTTTTTTTGGACAAGACCGACGGACAAGAACAAGGACACTGCACAATTTGTTGCCTCACTTGTCATTTGTAATCCACTTACTAGAGACTTTGGTTTTCATCGGAAGGTGTTTAACGCCAGAAAGCAAAAGCATCTTCTTTCTTCCGAATAGCAGTTGCACAATTCAATTTAGACTACATGTCTTGTTTTAGTTTAAGGACAACTGAATTACTTGGAATAGTGGAGCGCATATCAAGTAAAATTAAGTCTGTACTCATGTGGGCGAAGCCATTTACTTCCCTGTCTAGGAAGCATGTTAAAACTTTGTATTATAGAACGAATTGAGACCACTAAACTCGGACTCCTAGGACATTTTTTTGTACTGAATATAATTTCATCTAATTTTTCTCAAGATTTTTAACTTTAACGGCGATTTCTAGCCTACCGAATGGTGCTCTTTTTCTTTGCAAGAATTTACCATAAATATGAGTGTATTTTTGAATACCATTAACTCCTTGTTTTTATGGCTGAATAAAATGCCTTTCAGACTGCTAACTCACGTTGATGTCTTGAAAGATAATTTGCTAAAATAAATACAAAGTTGCGAAAACACCCGACCTTTGAGTCCGAGGGGAATTACCACATTTCTAAGCCCCTCCTAAAGGACCTACGAACCCGTTGGTTCAAAAGATTTATCCATACCTAAGGCCCTTCTCTGATTCATCGATGCAGTATCTGTACTCTGTACTTACTGCAGTTACCGAGAACTGATACCACGTACATTCCCTCACTACTCGGAGAAAGCATGTCGTCACAAGCGTCACAGCCATCAGCCGTGATTCTTTGTAACTATATACAAAGTTCAGATAAGTTCCACAACAAATCAATATTGTATTTTGTAATTTTGCACTACTGTTATTGATTCAGTAGCGGATTGGAGTGCAAAAAAAATTAGTGCTTTTGCAAACATTTCGGAACAAAACACCTTATTGGGGCATCTGTTGCACAGTAGTCGAAATGTGCTATACTCAGTTAGTCATAACTGTGGATAATATCGAAAGTTACTGAAACTGTATACCCATCGTCATGCAAACTTTTTCTGAACTGGGGATGATTTTCACAAAGAAACACGGCTATTATGTGGTATACCCTGATCCAAGACTGATCATTTTACCGAGCGGCTGCAAACAGAAAACTTACCAGTCCAGTCTAGTCAGAGAGTGCTCATTGCAATATGTGCGCTGGGTATTCCTTCCATACCGATCTTAAGAGTTGCATTGAATGAATGTTCAACTTTATTACGATTCTGTTTTCGGAGGACACTATGAAGTGATCAGTGACTATGCCTGAACTGCACTCGGACTCAGATTGTTAACTTATTTTTGATGCAGATGCCACTAGAGAAGTCGTAAAAGTACTGACAAAACGTCCTGATAGTGGATACTCTATACTGTTCCAATTGTGAAAAGTTGTATCTATGTAAAGCAAACACCTATACAGCATGATCTAATTCAAGAACTATTTAAATTCTTGCCAATTTACGTACAACCAGAACAGCAATAGTGCCCCACCATCTAATTTCGAAATGATTAATGTCTGTTCTTGGCTATTTTTACTATTAACACAAAAGCTATTAGCTAGTTGTTTCCAAAAATATGTGTTATTCAGTTGATGATGAAAACTCATTGAGAATACTATCAGGGACACCGAACTCTCTGCGCGACCAGTTCACAAGATAAATATCCCTAGAGTCATATCTCGTCCAAAGAAAAAAAAAAAAAAAAAACCCAAGCGAACTATAACTGGCCAAGAGTCCCACCTTTTCGCCACACCATACAAAGACCAAAGAGGTTAACGATCACATAATTAATGATCTGACATAGGAATTGCTGCGTTGGTACCTTATTTACCAGCGCAGATATCAGTTCACCCTACGGAACTGTAACAAGTCGTCATTTCTTACCGCGACTTCTTCGTTTAAACTTTTTTTTCGCTCATTTTTCCTCTGTTTTCCTGTCTTGTTTTGTTGATTTTCACTGTGCCCGGCCGTTGTCGCCGTCGCCCGGTCTCATATCATCTTGAGTTTCCAATCCGGTCTAGCGCTTGGATTCTCTTAATTTCTCTCCTTTGACATGCGAATGTGAAACAAGTTCATGACTGAAGTGCATATAAATTGAATATTATACCAACAGGTCCGAGATCAAGCTAGGCGACGTATCCGTGGCTCGCATGTATCGGTGTATCTGTGTGATACTTAAGATATCTGGTGCATTTACGCACAACTTATATGGATTGAATTGGTCTGGGGCTGGCCCGGGACAAGGTATCCTGATCTCTTGGATGGCCTCAGGTTGAGTTTGGAAAATGAATCTCGAATCAGTTTTTTTTTTTTTTCATTTCATCGTATAAGATACACAACTTCAACTTTGCTAATTTATGAATTACTCGTTTGATGGGGTAGCGGGGGAATGACGACGTTAAGATGCCTGGCATGTTATGGAAAATCGAACTAGATTACGACTATTTGGTACGATTGGCGGTCTTCATGGACTGGTTTTTCTATCTTCATCGTCAGGCGGCAGTCTTGTAGGCCTCCTTTTTTTTCTATTAAGGCATTTGCAATTATTATTGATGTCCACACATGTCGGGCGTAATCGTATTTCTTATATTAGAGCTTAGGAACGTTACATATAGGTATGTAGAGCTGGAAAATCGTTTCAATCGATTTCACATTTTACGACTTTGGCAATAGGTCTCGAATCAATCGAACTAACGTTTCGTTGAGGTACGTTTAACTCAATTTTTTTTCTCAGCTCTCCAGAGACTGAGACGAGATTTGTATATTTCTATACGGCTTGTGCTGCATTTGGTACCATAAATTTAGATTGTAGCAACATTTATAGCTTCGTTAATGATTTTGTTGAAGGCAGGAATGAAATGTTTACGATACGAGAGTAGGCATTGAGTTGAAGTGTTAGAAGTGGAAGTTGAGTTGCAGTTAATTATACTCTCAGCAGAAATCACTGTGAACTAGAAGGGCGTTATATTAGCTCCGAGTCTTTGACCTCTAAAGTGTTTTATAGGAGGCAATGCAATGATAGAAACTGGGTGTGTTATTCAGTAGAGTTGTTAAAATGTATTTGGTTTACATGCAAGTTATAACAAATTATCAATGACTCTGGTTTTGTTTCAGAATGAACAAAAACGTTTCGAGCTTCATTTATGACCATGTACCAACTGAAACTAGGATGGCCCAGAAAAGAGTAGAATCAAACAGAATGAGACTGTGATGCAAAATATAATCATAAAGTTCGGGTAGTTTCAACATTAAATGTCTCATGGGTCAACTTGGCACAAAGAGCTCACATCTATTTATTTGATTCTGTATCAGCGGGAGACGTAATGTGAAAAACGTGGTCAAAATTAGACGATATCGAAATGTAAACATTGTTGAACTCAAGATAAGAGTACGAACACCACCAGATCGAGACTAAACATTGTGAACCTATAACGTAAACTGTTGACAGTTTTGACCGCCCACATCATTCTTAAAATAAGTGTCACATCACAGCAACAACGGATTAGCTAACATTTAAGTCACGTGCAGATAAGAATGAGGCCTAGTAGAGATTGGTAGCTATATCCTGACATGAAAAGAATGTGTTCACTTAAAAGAATAAAGCTGACAAGTAGATGATCATGGGAGTGATGTTAGCGTGCTCGATTCGAGTGTTAGATTGCTGGCTCATTTCGCAACCATGACCATGAAACAATTTTTACATCCATCCAACTTAAGTTAGAGATAGAGTAAATAAAACTTTCAATTTAAACACTTCTTAAATAGGCCAGGCGTTAAGTAAAACTACTACAATCTTTCCAAAACAAACTGCTAGGAGCAATCGTGAATGCACCGTGGTATATTAGGAACAATGATATCCATAGAGATTTAGGAATGCTACCGTCGTATATGAAATAACAAAGTTTGCTCACAAACTCCGTATTCGACTTCATGGTCATTGCAATCACGTCATACTCGAAATTCTGGACGTGAAAAACTTTGTGCGCTGACCAGAAAGAACGAAACCGTTCTAACTAGCGCAATAAGGAGTAGCTGTACGTGATGGCGGTATCAGCGGGTGCTTTTGCTGGAAAGCTACCTGCTCAACGCGAATATTTTTGAAACTTATACTACTGTCTTTTTAGTGAGTAAAAATCTCATATTACTATGAGCACGTGCTGCCGGTCCTCATAGTGTCTATGAGGATTTTCATCCACTCTTCTTTGTAAGTTAATGAAGTAAATCAAATGATATTGTTAGCCGATATTTTTAGAGGACTTTGAATACGAATCCAAAGTCAGAATTTCAAAATGGCGCAAACTGTATTTACAATGACGTTCAAAAGACTGCGCGGAGGTGCGGAGAACAGTTTCACTAACATTATACTTTCATTAGTTTAGGAGTATATTTAATTTTTTTTTTATAATGTTTGGCTTTTTTGCTCCATTTTGTATTTTCAAACTCTGACTCCGAGTTCAGATGCAACGACTCAGAAAAATCGTTTGCTCTATTAATATCTATTCATTTGCTTTAATTGTCAACGAAAAAATTGAAATTGTTTATATTTTTCAGTTAAATTGCAATAAACAAGTTCTAAAGGGTTTTTGTTTGTTTTGTACTTCAAACTGGCAATACTTTTTCCAGCGACAGCCAATTTGACAGCTGACAGCTGATTTGTGCTCAGTTTGGTTTATCATTTCGCCATGAATAGACTTACGCCAGAACAATACTTGTAAATTGTGCAAATTTATTTCAAAAATCGGGGTTCAGTTAGCGAAACTTTCCGTGCTACATCCATTTTACGGTCGACATAATCGTCCATCCGAGCAAGTAATTCGAATAACCATAGATCATTTTCGCAACACGCATACTCTAATTGATAACGACGTCGTACAGTGTGCACCGAAGAAGCTGTTGCTGCTGTGGGGTGTAGTATTGAGGAGGACCCGAATGAGTCGTTTCGCCACCGTGCACAGCAATTGGAGCTGTGTTCATCCACTTTATGGAAGATTTTGCGGAAAGATCTTGGTTTACGAGCTTACAAGATCCAGTTCGTGCAAGAATTGAAGCCGCTTTACCATCATGTGCGTCATACGTTCGATGAATGGGACGAAAACGAGATTGCTCCTGATTCTCATTTTCACCACAAAATTTAGTTCACCGATTAGCCTCATTTTTGGTTGAATGGCTGCGTTCTTTATGAACAATATACGGCCCCAGTTGCCCGAAAAAGTGGTCGAAAATTGGACTTCCATATCCCGAAATCATATTATATTTAAACACTAATGGTATAAATCTATCTTTCCAATAAAGCCAATAATTTTTTAGGTGTTTTATTTCATTTTAAAGTTCTATACCTCTAAAAAAAAAAACACCAGTTGTTTGCTAAAATTTTGAGCTACTTTTCGGAATCAGGAGAAATGCAATAGAATCATCCATTCACTGCCTTTTGCGTAACGCATTAGAATAAAGGTCGATTTTGAAAAAAAAGAGATCAGAATTCAATTGGTTTCAACCGACTTATTACATACGACTATATTAAGTTGGGCGTGTGCGTTGGGCGCCGAAGACTCAGAATAACATGCTCTCTAACCCTTATAGAGTCATAGCTGCGAAAATTTTAAAGTTTAACTTCCCAGGAACTTCAATACGTAAAAAAATATTTTTTTGTTACAGTTTCTTGAATAGAAAAACTTCAAAAACCGTGGCAAAGGCGAACACCTATAACTGCGAGTACACATTTATCCACGCGAAACACTTTGACGAACTTCTTGAAGGCTGCCACCAAGAACATATTTTCTGTCGAAAAACAGCGTAGTGATGTCGAACAGCGTAGTAAAACTCAAATTGTCTATAAAAACATATTTTTTAATATACAGGGTGTTTCATAAAGCTTAGGCTAGCTTCTTTTCGTCAAGACAAACGAAAAGTCACTAGTTCGCTGCACTCGTTCAGGCCTACTTGGCTAGTCTTCCTAAACACTCCTACCTGACATGTCGACGAAATGCTCTTTTTTGCACACAAACCACATGCTCCGGTTGATCTGTCAGTTTTCCGCCGATCAATAGTATCATGCACATGTTATGAAGTAATAGGTCTGTTCCCGTACTTGCGAATTTCTACGAAATTTGACTCAAATTGACCAATTTTCGTCAAATTTCGTAAAAATTCGCAGTTCGGTCAAGTACGGGAATAGATCTAATAATAAACAAATTTGCACTAGCTACCATTCAATTGATCTGTCAGGTAAAACAGCTCACGTTCAGGCAGGCCTATCAGGGTCAAGAAATACAGCTTCGTCAAAAACTCCATCACAAAACTAAGTACTAAGACAGAGTCAACCAATGAATCCAGCAAGTATCGGAACTTCACTCTCAAAGCTGACCCCATAGAATGGTATACGAGTGGATAGAGGACAATTGAGAAGACTAGGACAAGAGTGTTAGGGCCATGAACCCAATGGGCTCTACTTTCCAGTGTCTTTCAGGCGAAAATTCACCCCATCAGAAATGTGCCCAATTTAACTTCGTCAAAAACTATTACACATCCCCGTTCGTCATGTATAGTTTTGATATTTTAGAATGGAACGACATTTTAGCGTCAGACACGGACGAGTCTAAACTAACACCACTATTATAAAAGGTATCAGTATCTAGTTGTAGATATGACGCTGTGATTAATACGAATTAAAGTCTAAGATTCTAACTGGCATCTGTGGAAAAGACACTGTCTTGGTCGAAGAATCTAAAGTTTTTGTGCGACTTTGTGCATGGACTCTAAGATTCCTACTATAAACTCGTCTATATAAGTCAGGTTCAAGGAAGACCAAGATCTTGTATCTTTGCAAAAAAAAACCCTAATTACAGTTATCGAAATATCGTCGCAGCGAAGCGACTGTAAATATTTCGAATGTGGTCATAGTCTAGCTTCTAGCAGTTATACGTTATAGACCGTTTCTGAAAGTAAATTTTTTCGACTATGAGAAGCTTATCATGACAATTTTACTTTTAAGTGTTTTGGCCTACAGAACACGATTTTTCAGCTTAGACTCGAACTCCTTGGAACATACAAAGAAAAACTGAGAAAAGTCTAACGCAAATCCTGGAAAAAGTTCGGATGGGTCATGGACCTTCTTCAATTCAATTGGTCTAATAATAGATACTTCTAAAGCTAAAACGAGGTCAATACAAAGTAACGGATGGGCCATCTGCTGGTTTATTTTTAAATTACATGTTATTTTGACACTGACAGCTCTTTCGCGCTCAAAAAATTTACAGAAATAGAGTATCATATCTCTGTCATACGAAATGAATCGATTTACTCTTCAACAACGTTGGGAAATATTGCAAAGTGAGTGCTGTGTTGCCGAAACAGTGCGAAATTTAAAAATAAATTTCGGTAGAAGTAATGCACCAAGCGTGCCTGCTGTACGGAAGTTTGTGAAAAAAGTTCGTGAGATTGATATGCCCATCGTCTTGTGCCGAAAGTGTAACTGGGTGTTGTTTGTTGTGGAACGGCGACATTTTTCTTCGAAGATGAAGATTTCAACAAAGTTACGGCCAACGGAGAGCACTACAGAGGCATGATAATCGAACTTGAATGTTATCTACTTCCACCAAGACAAGGCGTCCAACAATCGATCTTTTACGAACTAAGTTCAATATTCATGTAATCAGCCGTTTTGATGATGTTGCTTGGCCTTCACCGAGCTGCGTAGACTTTTTTTTGTAAGATGTCTTTAAACTTTAAAGTTTGATGTCATGGTAACAATCCAGAAACGATTCAGGCACTTAAGCACAATATTGATCGAGCTATTCGTGAAATAGGGCCCCAAACCATCGAAAATACGAGTATACGGCAAAATTTGGTTGACAGGATGGGCTACTGTCAAATAATCTGCGGCAGCCATTTAAATTAAGTAATTTTCCATAAATATTCGGAAAGTGTGCTGCCTTCAATAAAGCAAACAACTTTCTTTATTAGCAGCTTTAAAAATGAGCCAACAGATGGCCCACCCTTTACAACCTGTAGCGTCACCAACAGTAGTCAACGCATAGCTGTCAACCGAAAGGTATGCGGTGGTACTAAAAAGACATCTACAGTAGTCAACGCTCGGCTGTCAACTAAAAGAAAATGGCTGCCACCAATCCAAGATGGCCGAAAAGTGAGACAACACTCTGACTCCAGACAGCAGCTCGTACGCAGACTTTTCTTCAGCTTAAATATATATAATACGCAATAAAGAGAAATACAGAAACGCAAAAACCTTGTCGCCATTTTTCCTCGATAGTATAGTGGGTACAAGTTCCCACAAACCAGATCATCTTCAAGTCACTAAAACAGTGTGGAAAACGAAACTTGAAAGCGCAATATGTAGCTTTAAACCATCAACGTCAGCAGATATAACCTAGATTAGCTCTTTTTTTTCTGGCATCGGGTTTTTTCAAAACAATTATGTATATACTCGTAGTATGATTTCACTTACCTGAACATATTCAGCGCAAATGTCTATGCTCCCAACGAACGTGCAGACATCGCCGACACTCCAGGCATTCACTTCATCGCTTTGGGCTTGACACTGCCTTAATGGTACAACTGGTGCTGTCGTTGACGCTGCAGCTATAGATGATTCACTTTTAGCAGGTGCTATTGTTGCGCTGACTTTTGGTGATTTGGCTGGTGTTTGAACAGTTCCACTGATCCCTGGGATATTCTCCCGCGCCGGACTTCTCTCTGAACCCCCACTGGATGTGGACTCAGCCTTAAAGCGTTTCGCTGGCGGTGCAGAACTTAGGTCTAATGGTGATGCAGTCATATTTTTCTCTCCAGAGCTGTTCGCAGACGTATCTTGAATTGGACTAGATTGCCGGGTTTGTGATTGTTGCTGTTGTTGCTGTTGCAACTGTGCTGAATAGAGTAATGCAGGCGATGCGAATTGTGCGGCTTGTTGTAAGGCAGCTGTGAGATTTGGCCCAGGAGACTGTGATGTACTGTTGTTGGACAGTGATGATCTCTTCTGTGCCGACATTAGGATGTTTTTGATTTCAGCCTCTTTTGCCGCTCGAGCCTAAATGAAGAAAAAAGTTCACAATAACTTATTCGTCCTACAGTCTACAAATATGTGAGAAAATCTTACCAGAGTAACTAAAGCCTGCGTGCTACTCATGTCAATCAGAGGAGGGAACACTCCCGGGGAAAATGGAAGACTCGATAGAAATGTTTGTACAAATGGCGGCACACTTGGCGTATTCGCTGTCAAATTTTGCACATTTTGCGATGACTTTGCCGCCTCCGAAGGTGAAGGTTGATCCTTGATGCTGCTGGTATTGTTGGCGCTATTACTCGCGGCAGACTTATTGGGTTGACTAATTTTGCTATTTTCAAAAAATGTACTCCGTCGTGACGTGCCAGAGCTGTAAAATGTAAGAAATACCAGGCATAACACTTACCCCCCTTTAGCTTATAATGTAACTTACTCATTTGGATTGCTATTGTTGTACTTGGCCGCTAAACTACGCATAAAATCTGAATAGTTTCTCGTGGAGAAGTCTGAACTTCGACTTTGAATTTGCGACAACAAATTCGTTGAAAGATTGTGCAGTTGAATGTCGTTGTTTGTGTGAGTCGCCTGAGGCGGTGTTCCCCGAAATGATGATGGTGTCGCACTTCGCGATCTGCAATTAGAAAGGAATTGAAATGGAATCAGAACCTTGAAGCTATAAAGCGATTTGAATGAAATATTTGTTGCCAGTTGGCACTTAGTGAAGGCTATTTGGAAACGGTTTGATGTAATGAGAGATGTTACTTCCGCAGAGAACTTTTCGTTCAGTGAATGTTACCAAGGCTGAAGCACAATCATTTTGTTAAAACTAATACAAAACAATTCGAACTTTCACATATTAGAGAGCTTGGGTTGAATTCTGTGTAAGTAAGTGTATACATTGACAACATGCGGTGGTGCAAAGTGTTAGCATTTCATTGTACTCATATGAACGGCTGATCTGTTAAATTTTCGCGGAGTGATCACAAAGAATTGGTTTAACTGCTTCAGATGCGAAAAGATCATGAACCGAGCTCAGGATATGTACAACCATCCATTGACTTTAATTTTGTCCACTTCATGATTATTTGTATGGAATGCCTGTATCAACTATCAACGAAAACGAATTCAGCTACAATTGATGTATGCACATACTCGTACCTGACATACATATTTCTCCAGAAATTGTACAAACGAGGACACGAATTCACGAAGGATTTAAGACCAGGTTAGACTAAACTAATTCGTGAGCATATTTTAGACATCTATTCTAAAAGGATCTCCGTTATTTAAGTCCCAGTTCGCATAGATCTTCTAAAGATCCACATTGACAACTCTTCAAGAGCAATGCAATCTAGCTACGTTTCCATATAGAGACGGGGATTTATAATAGAGTGCACCTTGAAGCTTGGGAAGCGAAGGTCTACCGAACTCAACCCCCTCATTGATGCAAATATCAATTGGGGTGCGAAAAACGGAGATGTGTTCAACGCGTCAAACGCAGTCTTGTCTCCTGTATATAAACTGGAATACTAACGTAGTTAAACTCAGAGCGTGTATAGTTGATGTTGGGGAATCTAATGGCATGTCAATGCTTTTATTTTGGTGTCGGGGTAGGAACAACTTTACTGGAGCACTTAGACTCAATGCCGGCCCATTGTGCTACCAGAAAGCAACCCCTGAGTAAGAGCTTCATTGATGAAGAGCGTATAAGCACTGACCACCACGGTTCCGAAGAACTGCTATCTGTCAGAGCAAATGTTGCGCAATATCATCGCCCAATCCACAGGGATCGCTTAATTGTAGCACATTAAGATGTATGACAAAAGTGAAATGGCCCTTAAGTACGCCAGTAAGTTGTCTACAGTCTTTTCTACTGAGGAACAACAAGAAAGCTGTCAATTTCTTATAGATGTTGAGGAGCATTCGTTTAGTCTCTTTCCTCCTGAAGAGTCAGGCCGCCTACGGTTATGTTCATACTACACCCAACCGTCAATGGAAGCCCTAACCGAGGACGCAGGAAGACCCAACGCAGGTTCAGGTCATGAGAAGTTCTCCTCCGAACCACGTCTAGCAAGTTAATCGGAGAGCTCATTTCCAGTAATAAGATTATGACCTGGAAGCTAAACCAGTGAGTTCAGCCTGCGACCGAATTTAGAGAGTTCTCGCATTCTCGAACTATCGATTAAAAAGCTGAGCAAAGTTTTAAGCGCCGTCTGGTATACTCCATCTCCTCATCGTTACCTATTCCTTAAAATATAGTTCATAGACAACAGAACTGCATAAGTCTCCGCTTGAAAGACAGATGTATGTCTGTCTAACGAGAAATGAAGAATATTGTTGTCGTCCTCCATGAAGATACGAGCACCAAAACCTTGATTGGAACCATCCGTGAAAATTCGACTAAAATTCCTTCCTGGCTCAGATTCTGGAAAAATCCAGTCGGGAGCGTGACGTCATATCTGTAAGACAAGAGTCGATAGATAAGTGTCGCACAAGGTCATCGAAGTTGCAGTGCGGGTTATCTTGAGCATAGCCAGGCGTGCTAGATAAAACCCCCGTGCAGCCAAAACAGACAGATTTTTGGAGTTCAGTGAGAGAAGCAAAGCAGTATGCTAAGAAACGTCTTACCATTGCCGTGTAGATCCATAGGACCATTTTTGGGATAAGCTTCATTTCAGATCTCCTATTCTATTTGTGGCTTGTAGTAGACAGTCTCTAGGCATGATCCGACAGAAAGTACGGCAACATCATCTACTTATACGTATGCCTGAGCGTAGACGTTAGAGCTGTTGCATGCAAAATAACAGTGAAGAAATATCTACCATAACATTTCCTGCTCCGGTTACAAGTGCATTTTTACTATTCGTATAGAGCAAGTACACGAACAAGTGTGTCTGTTCGTCAGTCTGTAGAAGTAGCGCATTTAACGAAAAAAAAAACATTTTTCGAATCGATTTCGCCTAAATTTCGCAAATTTCCGAATGAATAGCACAATTAAGTGCGACCCAGTTATGCCCTTTATTTTTACCCAGTGCTCCTCTATATTCTGTGGCTTTTGATCCTTGAGCATGATAGTCTGTTGACACTTCCCTTAAATCTGTATGTACCTGACTCCTCGAAGTGGTCTTTTTGTTTGTTTAGACAACTGCAGTACAAAGGCAGATATAAGATACTTTACTAGGCTAAAGCCGTGAAAATTTTTATTCTCTCATAAGAACCGAATGTTCCTTTCATAGGACGGATGAACATTAACGCTTGGCTCACTGAGGTTCAAAATGTTAACTCTACATGGCTAAGTGGAAAGTGCAGAACAATGGTTTGTATGATGCTCAACAAATTGAATCTGAAGGCAATTAATCCAGTCTACTCGTATATGATTGGAAATGTCAAGTTTTGCCCATTAAGACACCAAGCCACCCCCACAAAGCTCGTTTCACAATTTTATATTTCTTCGAGTGGCATAGCTACGACAAGCGATTCCGAAATAATATTCGTCGTTATTATAAAACACTTAGCGTATGTGTCACACTTTAGATTCAACAAACAACACTCAGCCATTCTGTAGTCACTATTCATTTTAAGTTTCATAACTTGATAGTTAGTAGTGTTGCAGCAAATTGCATGTATCACGACTTTTCTCCTTGCCGCCATTCTGTAACTCCTGTTTGGAAATCTGTACTCTGTCTCAGTCGTTGCTCCTCATACATCCGGTCGACTATGTATCTGCTACAGATATCATTTTCTTACAAAGAGTTTAAGCATCCTCTGACTAGGAATTCCCGCATTAAAGTCGCATAAAAATCAACAATACTAGTACCAGTTTAGTGAATGTACTTACGGCTTAGACTTAGGATGAAAAAAAAAAAAAAAAACAAAAAGAATCCTTCGCGTGATTCCATTAATCCGAACACCAACTTACAGACGTGACACGAGATACTTTTTGTTTTTTTTTTCTCTACTCACTCTCAGAAGAGCTTGCACATCACATCCATTTGGAGCATATCCGACCATACGGTGGGGTTTAGATACTCTCAGATACATGTTGAATTTCGTAATAATATATCCGAACTTCTGTGGGTCGTTGCTGTCTGTTTGTCGTTATTGTTGTTGCTGGTAGTTTTTTTTTTTTTTTTTTTTTCTCACTAAAGCACTTCGTGTCTGCGGAGTTATCGTGATTTTTTTTATTGTTTATTATTGCAAATTGGTGCTGCTGAATTGAAACGAACCGATAGCATCTCTGTGTAGAGATGTAAAAAACTATCTGTTTTGTTAAAATGTAAAAATTTAATTGGAATGTGGAGGTGGTAGTAGTGATGGTTGGTATGGTTTGCCATGCGATATTACGAGTAAGGCAGGGTAAAGTGACAGAGCGAGTAGCGATTATCGAAGCGATATTGTGCGGGTTTATTGTGAAATATATACATATAGGTATATGTATATTTTTTTTATGATTTATGAATGGATCTGTGAAGTAATGTTGACAATTGGCAACACGATTAAATTAATGGGTTCCTATATAAATAAGTAATTGAAAGGCTACAGTAGAGAATTAATTATATGTTGAAATTAAAAGTTGAATTTGAATACGAATAGATACAGGGAATGAGGTTTACAAACGATGAGAGAAGATCGAGTGGATAGTTTAACTACAGTGCCAATAGAAACATTGTTATTTCGACTTTAATTCACGAAAGGACTCAGAACAAATTGTTCTATAAAAAATATGTCAGATCTGCCAAGAATGAAGGCAAACGACTAACAAAGGCCTCATAGAAGTAGCATCTCCCGATAGCAAATACTTCGCAAAATGACTATGAGCCACTATAGAAGAACATTTGTCTCTTAGTAAGTCTTACTCCCACATCTACGTTGCGGATAAGGCGAATGGCGAGTTCCCTGCGCCAAATGACATAATATCCTGTAAAAAAACAACAAACAATATCCCAGAAATGGGAGGATACTTCAGCATCGACCATCGAAGTGCCTGATTCATGTAGTATAAAACCAACATCCTAACCCAATAAGATGGTATGATGGGGCCGAATTACCGCATCAGTGAACGGACGAACCGGCACGTGATTCACATTGTTTCGTTGCTAGATCCATCAACAGCAAAATATCAAGCAGACCATACTCGTATAGAGACCGCAACTTGCTGGCAGATTTCAGAGCAGAACATGAAAAATGTTGGATATTTTATAGTGGGTACCTACTACGTAGTGTATGTGCTTGTGAACGAAACTGGTTCGAGCACCAGTGTGGGACAGCAACCAAAAGCCACACAAGAATAGGAGTGAAGCAAATAAAATCAAAGTTTCTTCAATCACTACATCAAGAAAGGGTTTCTGCCAACTGGAAACCGCCCTTAAATCAGCACGTAATGGCGGCATCCAATTTGTGGTAAGAGATTTATGGATTTCTGCAATGTGAATTACCTTACCATTGGAGGCATCTACCTTGTTTGAGCATGATGCCCGAAAAAAGATTAATTGGTCTCAATCGATATACAAGGAACAACCAGATAGATTGACCACTTCGCTATTAGCTAGCGCATTAGAAGTTACCTGATAGACATTCAAAGCAAGCGACATTGGAATTGCGCGCGATCACGAACTTATGATGACTGTTATACACCTTCGTACTGTATTCGTTCGGATTTATTGATACAATACCGACAGGCGTCGAGATCCTATAATCCAACATAAATTTAGGGACAATCTCGCCGTAAGAATCGAATAATCATAAGTTCTCGAGATGAACACTGGAGAGCTGTAAAAACCGTTTTTGCAACTGATACACAAAATTTTGTCGGATTAAGGCACATGGATATCTGTGGAATAAATTAAATTATTTCATTCAAGGCTCGAATTACAGCTGTAGAGATAGTCCAGCTTGGAGTCAAGTATCGCGTGAAGATGAAAAAACGTACAGCGATTGCAGTGGAAGACGTAACAAATGTGATCGCAACAAAGCCTTGCTACACAAGCTGAGAAAGGAACAAATAGGCGTGACAGTAGTTAACAGATGGTCAGAACTCAGAACAATCACTCTGTGAAGAGTCTAGGTAGTTCTTTGCTGATATCATAAGAAAAAAGTCTAAAGCCTCACGGGCATTTTAACCGCGATCAGAGCACTCACCAGGAATAAAACAGAGGGGCTTTATGATATAGGTACTTTCCGAGACTACATGGAAAAGGAAAGCTTTCCAGAAGATTTGCGGAACGGGATAATTTATCAAACTCAAAAAAAGAAGATACTGATACATATGCATACGTATGTGCGCTATGTATGGGATCAAAAAATATCATTATTCTTCAACAACTTACGGATCGAGTATAGGTCTTCGATTCATCTCCTCTTTATCAACTTCCAGAAAGTTGAAAGTGTTTGAAAGACTTTACTGGCACCACTGTTATTCTTCATCGTTATAAGAATTGTTTTGTTATCTCGAACGAACACATTGATGAGAAAATGGGTCAACATTACAATTCTACGAAGCAAATGGCAATGGAAATACCATTTCAAAATATGGAAACGCCTAAATTTCTTTTCTTTTTTGGTATTTATTTTCGATGTCGATTAAGAATCTGAAGGAGTTATTTGGCAATCGCGACACGTTATTAAAGTTTGTTTAAAACGCCTTAAAACGCGACGCAACTTAAGCATAATCCATCATTTTCGGAGTGAATGGGCTATCTTTGCTCGGAGCAACGGTTTTTAAACTCTGTGGTATGCCATTTTCGGGTAATGTAATGCAAATTACGGATTACTCGTGCATTTTAAGTTGTTTAATGAACTAAACTTTAAAACGCGTTGCAGTAAATAATTATTTTCAATCCAAAACTTGTGAGAGACTGCTGATCGAGCGTCCCTTAATCTCTCGAAAAACCAAATGCCACCGCCAACATCAATATAATAATTCAACATGACAAATGCTTATGCCATCGAGTCAATACTCGTAAAGAGGTGCTATGTTCGAAAGTTTTACCAAGAATTTTGCAAGTCTTCTTATCTTCTTACGACAATTTTGCTCTCGGATGTTTGCCAGACCTTTGCGATGTTGGCGATGAAGACCTTAACTACTGAGCCTCAGCGAAATTAAATCCAACTAGCTATTATCTCCTCAGACAAAATATTCATGGACAAATTCTCCAACGAAACAAACTTTGTTGTCAAAATCTCCACGATATCCCCAGTGTCCATGTACATGCACATCATGTGACATATGCTTGTAGTTTTCAGCAAAAATCTCACGAAAGTCTTTTTAGTATTGTGATAACAATTAACAGTTTCATGAATAAATAAAAAATTAGGGTTTGCTTAGAACACCTGCTTGTGAGACCGAAGGCCGTCCGGTGTACTAGTCGAAGAGATGTCCCATATTGTGAAATGCTTTAATCCCGCGAAGTATGCCACCCAAGTACTGTTAAGATACAGGCGCCTGCCAGACAACAAGAAAGCAGTCAATCGTATCCAACCCAATTTTTCGAGATTTTGGATTTTCGGGATTTTGAATTTATTGTATAGGGGATTTTTTTCTATTTGGAGATTTTCCTACTGGAGATTTCAGTTTTTCGGATTATCAGTATGGGGATTTTGTCTCGCGGATAATGTCCTTGAGAAAACGTCACCAACCCTAAAGTACCCTACCACACAATGCTCAATATATTATGCGCATAGAATCGTGTGAAACTATGTGGGGTGCTTGGTCACTGTTAAATAGCAGGCAGCGTTGAATAGTAGACAATGCATAGCAGGTGGGTACGTAGGTTTGTATTCACAAATCAAGGAAAGTATCACGGTCTTAGGGCTTGCTATAGAAACCAACAGGTTAGGGATTACAGATTCAGACGAATGCAGATACTGTGAAGATATGTGAGCATCACAGAATAGCTTGCACTATAATGCAACACAACAGTAGTCTAGGATAGGTAGATAACATAGTCTACACTGCAGGGAAATTAAATGCTTTGAAAAAATAATTAGGTACTCAATGTGGTTGCCTAGTGTCTTATGAAAACACTGCTTCTCAGCCCTGTATAGCTTAACCTAACCTAGTCGAACAGTTGAACAATTGAAGAGTGTTGAAAGAAATACAAAAGTCAAAATGATGACGAGAAGGCGTTGTTGCCATCCTATGCCCCAGACGATAGGTACATAAGTACCTACTGTTTTTTTTTTTTACGAAAACCACCAAAAGCTTATTTTGTTAGAAGCAGCCGTTTCTATATATAAAAAAAAAAAATGTTTACATCTAATATTTATTTATTTCCGATACGTTCAGCACGTCAGCAATTAATTAATTTAATCTAAAACATCACATCTTCGGAATATCAAAATAAATCACTATATGTTACAACACACTAATCCGCCAGCCAGCCAGAGCCAAAGCAACAACTTGTTCACTCATTCAGGAATCGGTTAATAAAAACTTTATCACATGCGCGCGTGTCTTACTCTTCATCGAGTTCAGAGAAGAAGAGGCCGGGCCGAAACGAAGACGCAAAGAAAGATACACAAAAACAAAATCAATGAGAATATTTATGGCATTTAATATATGTAGTACACATTTGAATAAGAACAAGATTCCACCAGAATTCCAGCTATCTACATAACACACGCTTAAGCACAAGTTGTGCGGCCACTGAGCGCACAGTCCAGGTTACCCCTCGAAATGTGATAACTAATTGCTGTTAATTTATTTATTTGAGTTTCAATATTTCGGCACCTTGTTTTGGACGTTGTAACTTAATAAATAAAAAGATACGCGCCACAGATATGTAGATACTCAAACTCAACAACACATCATTCTCGCTTTTGAATATCTTAATTATTTTGAAAGCAATCCGTCATTTTATCATTTTCATCCAACCATGCTTAGTAGGATGAATGGGTGAGTGGCGAAAAAAAAAAAAGTGTACGTTTGGAGGAAAACATACGTATCTGCATCCATTATTGGTGGAGATTTGTATCTCTTGCGATTACGAAATCGCTGACTAAAACAAAAACAAGAAATGCTTATGAATTAATCTTGAGAACTCATTCAGGAGGAAAACGATATGGAGAATTGAATTTTTTTTTTTTTTTTTTTGTACGGGGAAGTGGGTTGTTGTTTGGCAGGAATGTTGATGAGTTTTTTTTAAACTGTTCCCATGATGTGTGGGTTGTGACTGTGAGACTTTTAATTTAACAAATCCCTAATCACTTGAAAATCTTTCCAAGAATTTTTTAATCAAAAAAGGATGTTGGTTGAGACACGAAATTCAAATCGTTAAATATGTTTGAAATTAAAGAGATCTAAATATCGTATACGCAAAAAGAAATTTCAAATAAAACTAAGGTGATGCCTATATATAGACGTTGAACATAAATACAGCTGTGTGCAAAATAATAGCACCACATCCATTAATAATCGAAATTCTTAAATATACATACGAAATTCTTAAATGGTTTTCCATTTTTTGCGCTAATTACCTTTAAGGGATTCGCCGAATTATATTTTATTGCTTCCGGGTTAGGCAATGCACATTTTGGAATGTGTCGGAATTCATTCTGGCAGTATTTAACAGTGCGTGCAGTTGTATTTCTTAAATAAAAGTGAAAAGAATATATCGCGATGTCTAAAAGGGTACAATTGAGTAAAGAAAATAAGGCAGTTATCGTCGCCTTATCCACAGTCATTTCGTGAAATTGCTCGACAAATTGGATGCAATGAGAGTTCTGGAAGAAGATTCTGTAACAAATATCGTCGGGATCATAATCTGGACAGAAAAATTGGCACAGGATTGAAGAGATGTACCACTGTTCGGGAGGACCGGGAACTGAAGAGGCTAAGCTTGAGAAACAGGTTTAAAAATGCATCGGAGTTAAGAGCTGACCTGCGAGAAGCTACTGGGGCTGAAGTTAGCGTCAGAACTATCCAGAATCGTCTCAACGAGATGGGTTTGCTGCAAGGAGACCAGCGAAAAAGCCACTTCTGACCAGCAAAATGAAGAAAACGTGCCTTAGCTGGGCTAAGGAAGGGCAAAACTGGAGTGTTCAAGATTGGTCAAATGTGGTGTTCTCTGATGAGTCCAAGTTTAACCTAATCGGACCGGATGGGAAGCAGATAGTTCGTCGTAGAAAAGGGGAACGCTACAGCGACGAATGCATAGCTCACACCGTAAAACATTCTCCTTATGTTATGGTGTGGGGATGCATCACCGCAATCGGAGTTGGATCTCTAATTATGCTCGAGGGCACTGTTAATGCCATGCAGTACAAACAAATTATCTTAGATGGTGTTGTACCGAGTATGGAAATGATAACAGCAGAAACATCAAAACCAATTTTTCAAGATGATTCAGCACCTTGCCACCGAGCAAAATCTGTGAGTAATTCGAGGTTTTTTTTTTCATATTTATGGGTGTTTTGAAAATCTTATGATTTTAATTTTTAAATTTCCTCCACAGATTAAAACTTTGAAAGAAGAATTAGGAATAGAATCCCTAATTTGGCAGGGAAACAGTCCAGATCTCAACCCCATCGAAAATGTGTGGGCTCTTATGGGAAAGAAGATCCAAGATAAAAAACCAAAAACCATACAGCATCTAAAGAGCATCATTGAAGAAGTGTGGTTCAATGAAATTAATAACAATTACCTCGGTAATCTCTATGCCTCCATGCCAAAAAGAGTTCATGACGTTGTTAGGGCGAAGAGTGGTGCTACGAAATACTAGAATCATTTTTTAGTATTATGAAAGTCTTAAATTATTTAAAAAGGATTCTTAAGAAAGAAATTTGCTTTTCAAATTGTTGCTCTTTTTTTAATTTATGTACATATATTGATAGTACTTGGGTAATATCTGATATTTTGTAGTCTGATCTTCACGATCATTACTTTTTTTTTAATTAGGCTACGAAATGTATTGTCAAATTGGGGAATGTGTTAACTTAAATGTTAAACATCAAAAATACAAAGTGACTATGCAGTGATTAGTCATCATTTATTAGATTTCTTCCATTTTGTTAAAAATTACCATGTGCGGCTTTTTTTGTTGCGCGGGGTGTAGTTATTAAGTATAGTAAGCAACCGCCATCTACATGTAAACATGCACAGCTATTTTGGGCACTGAATGCACTCATTGATTAACTTTTTGTGTGCAGAAAACAAAAAAAAAATAATGGTAACGGTACTTCGCGTCACTTTTAAAGTGTGCAAAATAATAGCAGCGCTGCAGGAATTTCCCTATTTTGTGATGTGTTTTAGTTTTGAAATCTTTTTCTTGCATAAATGAGGTAAAACAGGCAAGTTAAATTTCCTAAATTGCCATTAAATATTAGTTTTATTTCAAATACAACTAAAATGAAAGAACGAGCTCTCATAATCAAATTAGTGTCGGAAGGCAAATCTTATCGGCAAATACAACAATTGCTTAATTGTTCAAGATTCCGGATTACTTTGGCGATCATTTGCCAATGCAAGGAAGTGACAAAGTAATCCGGAATCAATTGGACACCAGAACTGTGAGAAAGATTAAGGGAATCACTGATCAAAATCCTTTTATAACGTCAAAAAAAAAAATTAAACAAGATCTTCAACTTGATGTTAACACCTCCACCATTAGAAAATGTCTTAAGAATGTAAGGTTCGCCAGGAAAAAACCCAAGAAGAAAGCAACTGCAACCAAGATATATTGAAAGCCGACTAAAATTTGCAATGGATCACTTGGATGGCCAACGAGTAAATGGCGTAATATTTTATGGTCAGATGAGTCAAAAATAGTGCTATTCAGATGCAGTGGTCGCCGATAATAAAGGGTTTTTCAATAAGGATATAACAATTTTGGCTGAAATTGATTCCAGATATAGTACACAAGATAGATTTAAGTATGGAATTCATATGACCACCACTTTGAAGCCAATTTTTCACCACTCTTCCACACATATCGGCCGGAACGTTCGAATCGCTTTCGGTATTGTTCCTGAGCTCCTCTAAAACTGTTGGCTTGTTGGCATAAACCAACGACTTAACGTAACCCCCATAAAAAGAAAGCCATTCAACTGGACCATTTCTTGAGATTACACGATTACCGAACTTCCCCTTGAATAGATCAATTGTTTGACCAGCTGTTTGGCATGAGGCACCATCTTCTTGGAACCGCATATCACTGATGTCAAGTCCATACAATTCTTGCAAAAAATGGTCTTCCAACATGGAACGATAGCGAACTCCATTGATCAAGGCCAAGATCTTTACGCAAAACTCACCACAATGTCAACTGAGAGATTCCCAATTCCTGTGAAAGGCGTGGAATCGACTGATTTGGCTCATTTTGAACTGAAGCACTTACGGCTGCAATATTTTCGGTACGACCTTTCCGTTGTCTCAATGGCACAGGAACATTCAATAGTGAATATATTGACTCGAATTTATCCACTGTAGCACACAGAGCATATCTGGTGGGACGATTATTATAACCGCAAAGCGCTCTTAAAGTTGCGACCACCGACTGAGAATTTCGGTAGTAATTTTTAATAATTTTCAAACGTTGCTCATTCGTGAACTTCACCATAATAAAAACGTAAACCTTGACTAACGTTTTGACATTGACAGATCATAAAAAAAGTTTAATGGTGCTTTTGTATTAAAATACGAAATTGTAATGTCACTATTGAAAAACCCTTTATATAAAGTTCACACTAAAAACGGTTAAGCATGGAAGAAGGTGAAATTATGATTTGGGACTGCTTTTCTTTTGATGGTCCTGGCCCAATATATCGCATAAACGGTAAAATATGAGAGCGAGGTGAAAAGTTCTCGGCCTGACACAAAGATGGCGTTCCAATCAGCAAAAATTTATGTTTCCTGCCTGGGTGCACTTCTCATTAGTTCGTATGACAAGTTTCAACTTGTTCCCTCAAGTAGTTTCTTTACACGAAAAAACACGCGTCTACTGCAGTCTTGCGTATTTTTCGTTGAAATGGATAAACTTGAATATCGATAAAATTCTTCGTTTTGGATGGGTTAACCCCTAAGGAAATTCATCCAAAGTTGACAAAAGTTTACGGGGACTCTGCTCCTTCCATGTCAACCGTTAAAAAGTGGACAGCTGAATTTAAACGTGGTCGCACGTCCCTCGAAGATGACCCACGTGAAGGACGGCCAAAAACCGCAATCACACCCGAAACCATCGAAAAAGTCCATGATATCGTGTTGGACAATAGGCGAGTGAAGGTGAGTGAGATACATGTGGCTGTGTGTATATCGGAAGAGAGAGTGCGAAACATCTTGCACAAAAACTTAGGGATGCGAATGCTTTGCGCAAGATGGGTGCCATATTTGCTGAATGCCGATCAAAAGCAAATGCGCAAACGATTTTCGCGGCAATCTTTGAACCGATTCAATAGGGATCCGACCGATTTTGTGCGGCGATTTGTCACCATGGATGGGACATGGGTTCACCACTACACGCCATAAAAAAACAGCAGTCGAAGCAGTGGGTGGAAGCCGGTGGTTCAAAGCCAAAGAAAGCGAAGTCGATCGCATCTGCCGGAAAGGTCATGGCCAGTGTGTTTTGGGATGCGAAAGGGATCCTGTTAATTGATTACCTTGATAAAGGCAGAATAATTACAGGCGAATATTACTCCAACCTTCTTGACCAGCTGGATTCCAAAATTCGCCAGAAGAGGCCTGGCTTGAAGAAGAAAAAAATCATCTTTCACCAGGACAATGCACCTGTACACAAGTGTGCGTTGGCGATGGGAAAACTGCGGGATTTGGGGTACGATTTGCTCGGCCATCCCCCCTATTCACCAGATTTAGTACCCTCAGACTTCCATCTGTTCCCAAACTTGAAGAAATTTGTTTCTGGGAAGCGCTTCGCATCCAATGCAGAAGTTGAGAGGGCTGTAGATGAATATTTTCACAGCCTTCCAGACGCTCACTTCCGAGAGGGAATACTGATTTGGAGAAACGCTGGACCAAGTGTGTTGAAGTCAAGGGAGATTATGTAGAAAAATAAAATCATTTTTTAACTGAAAATCGCAGTCTTTCATTGTCGGGAGGAGAACTTTTCACCTTGCCCTCGTAGATACGAATGCTTATGTTAAAATTTTATACACGGTTATATTGCCTTATGCTGATGAAGATATGCCAATCAGATCAATATTTATGCAAAACAACGATCCCAAACACACCAACAGGTGCGCAAAAAATTGGTTTAGTTTGAACAACGTCAATGTTATGCACTGGCCAGCTCAAAGTCCGGACCTCAACCCAATCGAGAACTTATGGGGACGACTGAAAGAGGCTGTATTCAATTAAAAGCCCAAAAATGAAAACAAACTTAGGCGTGTGGTGAAAACGGCATGGGATTCAATACACATTAAAAGGTGTCAATCAGTCTTCTTCTTCTTATGGCGAAGTTATGATCCGGAGTAGAAGGATCATAACCCTCCCACTTTAAAGCATCCCTACTGGTCCGCCTGTGGGGTTTGCCGGTGTCATCGGTAAAAGGTGTCAATCAGTAGTTGACTTTATGCCACGTTGATGACGAGCAGTGGCACATTATCTTTTATTATCAGGTTTTTAAACTTTTCGTGTAAAAATCTTTACCGCTGCTATTTATTTGCACAGTTAAAAATTAATTTTTTCAATAATATTGTCTTTCTTTTCTTGAAAAAGAAAGAACAAACTGCGTATTCTATTAAAAATGAAGTTTCCTTATTTGTTATGATAACTGAACTGATTATTGAATCGGTTATAGGTGCTGCTATTCTTTTGCACACAGCTGTACATGCCAACTACTACGTCACATTGACCTTTGTGCGAGGTCTTAACTTTCAATGACTACGTTTACCAAAACAAAAATTCTCTCTGGGCAGAGCCTAGGACAGTTTATAGCCAATTGGGTGTGCATTTTAAGGAAACCAACTAGATTCTGAAATCAACCCGGTAGAGGGAAGCTTTGACATCCCAGACCGAAGTTTTCCTATACATTCGTGGAACCAGTGTTGGTAAACAAGTAGTTCGTTCATTTACATATAGTTCAGCTCATTTGTTACCAATTAATGTAACTGACTACTAACAACCAGAAATAACTGCCAGAGATGAGAGAGTACCAACCAGTCACATCACGGTGGAGTACAAACCACAAATGAATGACTATCAGATACGAAAGACTACTAAAAAATAATCATGACTAAGCACCAACCGTGAATGGCTTGCAGCGATGTCAGAATACTGAGATAAACTAAAAACCGTTCACGGATGTAGTATACCAACCTTAATGAGAATATCTATCTGTCGGCGGGAGACTAGCGAGCAATAATGTAAAGATCAAATAACGTCGACTATTTAGCTTCCTCATCAGCTGAAAATTGTACTATTTGAGGGGTACACGTATTAGATAAAAAGAAAACTGTATCATCCTTTCTACGTGGAAAACACATAACAATCAAAATTAATAAAAAAAAAATACAGAGCATGATCTCCGTGGTACAGATCTAAACGCGTACTAGAGGAGCATCCCACATGGAACAGCACAAGGCCCTATCAAGCATGTGGAGAGGATAAGAAGCTACATACACAGTGCTCGTATCAGTTGTCTATAAACAGAAAACTCGGCATAGGAAACTGTGAGATCTGCAACAGGGTATAGAACCGGAAGAAGCGAGGAAGAAGACGCTAGACAGGAATGCAGAGCCAAATAGTACCCTGCAGGATAAAAGAAGAAACAAATGAGTATCGCTTCCTGAGGAAGCAGAGGTGAAAAAAGCTCATTATTATTATCTCCACTCTTGTATCTCAAAGCCTGCTTACGGGCGCACGGTGAAATCCAGAAGTTTCTTTTTTCTTCATTCAATACAAATGTCCTCCTCAATATTTCTACGAATCTATAATTTACAAATTTGAAAACCGTCACTTCTCCCTCTTTCCTTGCTTGTCCCGCCTTCAACACTTCCCTATACTCTTTACTTTAACTCCATTACTGGGTTTTATACTTTTAAGGGACACAGTTCTAAATAAAACATAACAAAAATTGGCCATTTACTTGCTGCTCTAGGCCACAAGTATCGATTGCCTTAAAGTAACACCCAAGCCATGGATAGTATGGGATTAACGGCATACATGGTAGACGCCATCCAGGAAGCACACATCATCGTCATATGCCGCCTAAGACCATAGGAACTCTGTGTCACCGACAGGGGTACAGAGCAAAGGCTTAACACCCGATACGAGTACTGGAAGTTCCTCAGCTACAGAGAGGAGCGTAAAAGTTCGTTGCTAACGAAGGATGGAGTGAACCATAGGTAGTTTTTTTTTTTTTTTTTTATAAAAGCACCATCCACTAGAATCGAGGAGAAGATAGTGGTCGGACTGAGGAAGAAGCTCAATGGATACACCCTTTTATAGTAAAGGAGTTGCATAGTTTTCTCGAAAGCAAAAGGAAGAGAAGGAACTGCTGACGGGTGATAAAAGGAAGTACATAGAAGGATAAACATCAAAATAGCCCACGTGAACATTTACCATGACAAGGCAGCATCTTTTGCCACAGAATGGATGCCCATCAAGAAATAACTACGGCTTGCGCTGATCCGATAACCCTGGACCTAGACGAGGCAGACTAAAAGTCTGTCAATCAGGACGCAAAAGTACTTTGGAGCACGAGACAAAACTTTACTGGAGCCTACATTTTGATTAAGAGCGGCTTTAGCTTACTGTGCCATTGTTATCACATCGATCTGCTGAGCCTTCACCAAGGTTCAAAGAGTAATAAATTACCTCGAAATGCGTAAACTGTAGCTGCTTCTTGAGCATGATATCAACCCAACATCAACGACACCAATCTGGGGTAGCAAAGCAAAACAATGAAAGGCGTTAGCTATTTTTACAATTCGAACTTAAATTGAACCTAGATATTTAAAACCTGGAGGATATACCCACGATTATTAGTGGGACAACTGGAGACAATTGCAAATGTGTACGAATCTAGTTGGTCTATCAGATCTACGTATAAATAGGGCAAGGGACGACCCATGGTGGAGTAAAAAGTTAGCTAAACTGAAGTCCAAAATCGGAAAGCTATACAGATTCAGAAAATCAGGATAACTATAGATACTCGCATCTTTAGAAAAATTAAAGAAAGTATTGCATTAAGCTATAGCTAAAACGAGGGTTACATCTGACAGCTTATGTATCACATTCTCTGCTTAACTCCAACATGTGGAGTTAAGCATGCAGTGTGAATTGAAGGATAGCTGCGATTATCTGTTTAGAACAAAGGCCGGATTGGACTATAAATTCCCTCAAATAACCGTGTTGAGTACAAAAAGCAAAAAAGGACATCATACTGCTCCCAATAACAAAAACTGGAAATAACATGCCACTTGAGTGCAGACTGAGTCACAGGAAAAGGGTAATATTCGCCCTCGTTATTTCAAAAGTTATTCAGTCTAACATGTGTCCAGGGGAAAACTTCGCCTTTGAGATCATAAGAGTTACAATCGATCATAAACGGAAAGCCAAAGTCAGATAACTAGTTGTGATCCTAGGCAAAAGTCAATCGAGATCTAATGGCTTAGCGGGAAAACCTCTCCTCGGACTTATAATAACCTCTTAATTACAGTAGAAAAAAGCCTTGGGAAAGAACAAACACTGGCTTCTAAGAGTAGATGCAATGACATTAGCAATGAGATCATGTCCTGATAGCTAATATAAGTGGGACAGGGGTATTCCAGTCAAGAGTTATATACTCGATGGCACTGGGTAGGTTCTTCAGCATCTTGCAAGCGAAGATTCGTAAGATCGAAAGGCGGGCTCAAATAAACCTCCATAAGAACTTTTGCAAGCTGTTATAAAAGCGTTAAGCTCTTGAATTGGTTGCTCAAAGATACTTTGGAAGTTCCTACTTAACGAATACCCGAGGCAAGATCATTAGTGTCCCTTTCTGTTATTAATTATGTGCAAGCCTATGTTAAAATGGAGGAGACCAAAAAGTTGGCGAAGAAGGCGGTCAGTGGCGTAAGACATTCGTCATCCGAGAAGAGATACAGAGAGAGAATAAATTCAAAACAGAGGCAGGCCAACATACTCAGCATCTACGGTTCTACATCGGCTTGAGTCAACATTTGTTAGGGCTCCTAATGAACCAAAGCCTAGAAAGCATCCACAGATACTTCGGATCACATTCCAGAAAACATCGGACAAATGTAGGAGTGAGACTCAATTTCAAGGAAACTAGAGGAGGTTAAAACAATTTCACCTACGATGCGGGACAAAATATATTCTTAATCTCCTATTCATTCATTCGTTCATCCAATATTTGGATTGATATGTGTCACAGGAGGGGTTACCCTTTTAAAGAGTTTAAGAATAAGATACCCTCTTGTAGTGGACATAATGATAAGTTTAATAGAAGCTTAAAACCAATCTTACCTTGAAAACTGTGCTTCACCATTCGTGCCCGGACTAAGTCTTTCCCTCTTGACGCTATTATTGCTGGTGTTTGAGTTGCTATTACTATTGTTATTACTGATTATGTTGCTGGTGTTATTGGTGTTACTGTTACCACTAGGATTGTTACTACTTAAACTACTAATATTATTATTATTGTTGATGTTGTTATTATTATTGCTACTACTGTTCACATTGTTATTATTTGCCGATTCACTGTCCTTCAAGGACTCCATTTGAGTTTCATTCTTCACTTTCTCCAGAAACAAATAAGTGGACGAACTATCACAGAGTTTTTTACTACTTTCGATTGCGTTATATCCGCTCAGCAGCATTCGATCGCTAAGCATCTTCTCGGCATATAATGCGGTGGCTGCCGTTGACTTGGTCTGCTGATGAGCCTGATGCAGTTGTTGCGCTTGTTGCTGTTGACTAGGGACCAGTGGTGGCGATAAACGTTTCGATTCCTTCTGCGTTTCTACAATCCGATGATTGTGTCCAATGTTGTTGTCATCGACACTCTCTGTGGGTAATTGCTTTGTCGTGAAGTGGTTTTTCCGTTTGGTTCGCAATTTATTGGCCACGCCGACAGCGCTACCGGAATCAATAGTTGGTAGTGCTGCAGAAAAGGCTAATGTTGGATTACACGACGACGTGGCTGGCGATGCTATATCCGATGAAGACGACGACGATGAAGACGGAGATGAAGATGACGATGTTGTTACACCTCGAGGCGATTGTTTGAGTACGTCAGTAGGGATATTACCTGAAATGGAAAAAAAAAGAACGTAAATTCTATTAAATTTCATTTATTGGAATGACGACTTATTTATAAAAGGAATACGAGTATGTACGAGTATGTGCAGTCGAAGGAAAAGAGCGAATTGTTAAATGGAAGGTTTGCTCATTGAATTGTGACTGTAATTGAGATTGAATTTTATTTATATTAAATACGTACACGTGTACATAGATACTCTACTTCACATATTCTTTACACCAATTAGATACCTTTTGAATTAATTACGGACACACCGGCAGACTAATATATGTTCGAGATACTTATAGGAATGATAATTTGAAAAATGTAACAATCAGTGCAGGGTGTTTCTCGGCCAAAAGAAATACTCGTATGGCTGAATCGACGGTATATTCAGTTATATTAGGTGCGCAACTAAGTTCTAAGTTTTTTTTTGATAAAAATGCAACTTTATTGTGAAAAAATGGTTACAAATGAATCATTCAAAGTATTGCCCATCGCCAGCTACAACTTTTTCTCATCTTTCTGGCAGAGCTCGAATACCGTTACGGTAAAAGTGTTCATCTTTTGAGGCTATCCACGAATCAAGCCATTTTTTGATGTCTTCATATGAGCGGAACTGCTGATCAACCAGACCATGTGCGATCGTCAGCCAGATGGCGCAATATCTGGGGAATATGGCGGTTGGGGTAGGACTTCCCATTTGAGCGTTTCCAGGTAGGTTTTAACGGGTTTGCCAACGTGAGGCCGAGCGTTGTCATGCTGTAGAATCACTTTTTCGTGCCTTTGCTCGTGCTACGCCCAATCGCATCAATTGAAGTCGATACCGTTCCCAAGTTATGGTTTCGTTGGGTTTCAACAGTTTATAATAAATGACACCGACCTGGTCCCACCAAATACACAGCATAATCTTCGGCCGAGCCGACGACGTAGAAGCATGACTGGGCAGTCCCCATGACTTTCTTTTCTTTGGGTTGCTGTAATGAATCCATGTTTCATCACCCGTCACGATGCGATGAAGAAAACCCTTCCTTTTTTTGCCGCTGGAGCAGTTGTTCACAGGCAAAAAAAACGAGGCTCAACGTCCCTTGGCTTCAAATCATAATCAACCCTAATAATCAATTCCTAATGCTGAAGCAAGCTGTTCTTGCATTTGGCACGGATCCTCATCGAGCAATGCCTCCAATTTAGCGTCTTTGAAGGATTTTGGCCTTCCTTCACGCGGACGGTCGTCAACATCGAAATCACCGTCTTTGAAGCCTCGGAAACAATCACGGCACGTTGCTTCACTTAGAGCAGCATCTTCGTAAACTTTTTGGAGCTCTCGATGCGCTTCAGCCGCCGTTTTCTTCGAATGAAAGAAGAAAATCAACACTTCCCGCAAATGAAAATCAGACATTTCCACACAACCAAAAGTATATGACGCCAAAACAAAATCACTAATGTGTCAAAAAAGTTTGTTTACCATATGTCTAAGCTCGGTTCATGACGTTTTGGATATGTCAAAATCGACCAGCACTTACTGCTGGAGCCATCTATTGACAAACAGCGAGAACTTAATTGCGCACCTAATATTTGGACTCCCTGTAACATCGTTGTACAACTACTCGCTTACGCCGACGACATTGACATAGTCGGAAGAACTCAGCGGGCCGTCAGTTGGGCGTTTGTGAGTATTGAGACCGAAGCAGCAAAGATGGGTTTAGCGGTCAATGAAGGCAAAACAAAATATATGCTGTCTACAAAAAAGGACACCCAACATCGGCGTCTTAGACAGAACGCCACAATAGACAGATATGGTTTTGAGGTGGTAAAGGAATTTGTCTACCTAGGCTCTATGGTGAGCTCCACAAATGACACCAGTGGGGAGATCAAACGAAGAATTACTCTTGCCAATCGTTTTTTTTATAGGCTAAGAAGGCAACTTTACTCAGTTAGCCCTATCTCGAACTACTAAGGTAACTCTTTATAAGACGCTAATCATCCCAGTCCTGCTGTATGGCGCAGAGGCATGGACTTTGTCAAAATCGGATGAGGATGCCCTTGGATACTTTGAGAGAAAAGTTCTTCGAGTGATCTTTGGTCCCGTCTGCATAGACGGCGATTGAAGGAGAAGGGTCTGGGGCTGGCTGGTCCACCCCGGACTGTAGTGCCACCTAAGTAAGTAAGTAAGTAACAACGCCCAATTTGATTTAGCTATAACTTTTTTTCTAAATCAAAAAAGGATGATTTAATTTGTTATTATTTTTATCTGGACCTTGAATTTTGTTCCATTAAGTCTGAAGATTACATCCTCCAGCGTTTATGTACAGCCGTGCCAAAAAAAACCCGCATTATGAAAATTTTACAATTTTATAAGTTCCGGGTGCGTTCCTTTGATATTTGTAACATATAGGTATGCGAGCATTCTTATGCTCTATTTGATGGCACTCCAACTCTAGGCTGTGTAATAGTGGTAAGCCACAAAATCTAACAGCAGTCTTCACATCTTCGTGCGAATGCTTTATTTGCTGACTGGAAGGGTAAATACTTCACCACAACGATGACGATCCGGCAAATGTATAAAGTGTACCGATTTATGGATCTACAAGCGGAGATGAAATGACATTGACGACTTTTGGCTCCCGTACATTAACATTGGTTTGTTCAATGTGAGTATTTAGGTGATTGAGATATCCGAGGTACTAATTGCCCGAATAAGCTCCACAAGCCCAACTGCCGGAAAACGTGATCATAACCGCGATTAAGGCAAATAGACGGAGAACATGAGGGCATTGCATCGGAGCCTTTTGTAAGTGACGCAACAACATTGACAGATTTTTTGGCAGTCAATCATAAGGATAACTTGGGACGCCGAGAGCTATTCCGAAAGTTGGAAAAGGAAATGACAACCAAGCTCCCTAAAAATGAAAACTTATAATAATAGTAAAGCGAATAGAGGAACACCTTGAAAATGCACTGCAATTATGTTAAGAAGCGCCAGTAAGTTTTCGACAAATAAAATGTCAGTTTTTGCATACCGTCAGAAGCACGTCAGCTAATACTTTTGTTGGTGGTTAGTGATGTGTTTTAGGCTGCTTTGTAGGCTGGTAAAGAAGAAGTTCTATAAAAATCCTTCTTGAAGCACCTATACAACATCTATGACGTCTGGTTACTCTCACAGATGATTCTGGATTTCCACCAAATGACCTCAACTGTAAAAGAAGGAGTCGATCGCTGTGGCAACCGGTTAATAGAGTGGAGATAGAGAGTTTGCAATATCGAATGAAGTATTATGATGGAAAATCTAAATCGAAAACATGGCCTGGACAAAGGGAATGAAAATGCAGAAAAGTTAAGGATTTCTGCAACATCAATTGCATTGTTAAAGACAGAACCATATTTGCGCATAAAATTTGCGATAAGCTCAGGTTGATTTTGATTGATCGGCAGTGAATATCCAACCAAAGTGATCAGTGACGAGCCAAAACACAAAAAACCACGACACAGTCGATCCAAAATCAAGGCTTTGTTGATCGTTTTCTTTGATTGTCGTGGTGTGGTCCATTCTGAATTTCTTCCGCCAGGCCAGATAGCAAATAAGGAGTATTACGTTTGAGGGGAAAAGTTTCATCGCAAGAGGCCAGAATTGTGGAGGAACAACTCGTGGTTTCTTCACCACGACAACGCACCGGCTCATACATCTCATCTTGTGCGCGACTATTTGATCAAAAACAACGTTCATACCGTTCCGCAAGCTTCGTATTCACCTGACATGGCTCCTGGTGACTTTTTGCTATTTTTCAAATAGACAAATCGCAAACGTTGTGGAATGCCACGAAAGCACTGTGAGATGGCTTTTGAAGAAATTAAGCTTGACGGGCAGTACGGAGAGCCAACCCGGGAGCGAAAGACAAAAAAAAAAAACGACAACACGGCAAGATAGGCTTTTAGAGTGCATGTCTCTGAAAAATCGGTCCGTAACTGCCAAGGAATTGAGAAAAGACTTGAAGGGGAGATGTTCTATTAATATCAGCTTGCGGAGTGTTCAACACCCGCTAAATGAAGTGGGTCTTCAAACCCGTAGACCTGCAAAAAAGCCGCTTCTCCCTGCAGTGAAGAAAAAAGATTGATGTGGGCCAAACACCACTGCCAACGATTGGAAAAGGGTTATATTTTCTGACGAATCTAAATTTAATTTGATTGGACCCAATGAAAAGCAAACAGTGCGAAGGAGAGCTAAGGAGCGATATTTAGACGAATGTTTGCTTCCTACGGTTAAGCATTCACCATATGTTATGGTTTGGGGATGCAAATTGGGGTCTTGACCGTATTTTGCTTTTGGATGGTTCTGTAAATGCAGCAAAATACAAGGAAATCATTGCCGATGGTGTTTTTCACATAATAGAAGAGTTATGCTGCTACATCCCAAACTCCATATTTCAGGATGATTACGCTCATTTCGTAAGTAAAATCAAATTTTGACCTAAAATTTAAACTCAAAGCCACTTCTAAATATTGTTTTCTTTCAACAGAAAACCCAATGCAAGGAATATATTGGCCTTGAATCCCTAAATTGGCCAAAAAATAGCTCTGGCATTAATATAATAGAGAACTTGTGGTCAATTATGGGTCGGAAAGTACGCAACAAGGCACGTAAAAACAATTGAAGAGCTCAAAACAGAGAAAGTGTGGACTAAAGATATAACAACAGGTCCAAGCCGTCATAAAGGCTTTTTTTTTGTTATTGAAGTATGGTATCATATAAATTCCTATTTTATATCCTTTTCTGCTAGTGTCTACCTGTTCTTGCACTTTTGTCGCATTTTTTGGAAATTTGGCCACATATAGGTAGTTAGTGTTACCAAGGACAGTGCCTCATAAAAAAAATTATAGATATATTCAAATTTCAGTGAAGTACAATAAGTTTTAGAAAAGAAGCGGGCATTTTTTTTTGTCACTGAGTGTACATTTATGCCCTTTCAATGGTATTTTTCATAATTTTTCTCAATAATTCCGCCAGTATGTTCCCTATTTCTTATCTAATGTTGTCTTTCAGGGCTGCGAGAGTCTGTAACTTGTTCACACAGAACAATCACTTCAAATAACCCCAAAGAAATGGAATGGTCAGATCGGGTGATCTTGCGGGTCAATGCAAGTCACCCAAACGGGGGATTAAATGGCATGGAAAAGCGTCCTTCACTAAGTCCGCTGTATGTGCACTGGTCTTGTTGAGACCACATGTGCAGTGGTCTTGTGAAAACCACATGTGCTCCAATCCCAATTCATTCAATTCGGGTATTAAAAGTAGAGCCCACCAGTACACGCACCATACAGGCAACAAATTGTTTGTATTCATATCGTGACATATCGTTGAAAAGAGCAGAATCCAAACAAATTTCTTTCGAATGAATCATTTTAAATTTAAGCTCACATTGGAGGAATGCCTAAGAAAAATGTACGCGACACCCAATGCCTTTAATAAAATCGTGATACGATCTATCTCCCTTATCTTCAATCTGTGGTCTGCCATGATCAGATCACAAATGTTTTCCAAGTTTTGTTCTATAGTTGATAGTCTTCCACAGCGTGGATTGTCTTCAACGATCACTCGTCCACGTTTGAATTCGGCTAACCACTTGCCAGCATATCTTTATGGATCTGCTTCGAAGTAAACATTTTTTTAAACAGGTACTTTATAACAGCACGATGTTTGATTTTCCCAATTTTTTTTTTAAAAATTACCGCGAATTTTTCAATCCACAGTCGTAGTAGAGCATTTTCAGATCTATAACAACAAATGAATCTGAGATATCACATTTCTTGTGTAACTAAAGGATTATTTGTTTCATATCGCTGCTCCATGCGTTTTCAAGGAGCACCCGACGCTTTAGAAGAAAGTGTTCTAAGCAGCAAAACAAATTTCACCAAATTCGGTTCAATATTCAGAAGTTATACGAGTATAAGAAAACGATCCACAAAATGCCATGCCTGCTTTTCGTAATGAATAATATTGTAGTTACAATTTTTAAACATTTTCATTAACGGAACACTCTATGGACGAACGGAGATTACAGGTGTTTTGATGCAGTTTTGTTGCAAATACATCTCTATTCCTTTGGTGAGGACACTAAAATCGTTATAACGGATGGGCCATCTGCTGGATTTTTTTAAAATTAAATATTATTTTGACACTAATAGCTCTTTCGTGCTCAAAAAATTTACAGAATCAGGTTTTTGTTTTTTTTTCTTCTAATTTGCACGTGTTGAAGGGGGATATGAATACCCTTATACTAATTTTTAGAACACGTGCGTTTTTGTGGAAAGAGGAAGAGACAGAGAGAAAGAAAGATTGGTGTGGTGGGTTTGAAACTTAGGTGGTATTAAGTTTCTGTAAACTCCAAGGGTGGCTGTCCAGATAACTAGGGAGTATTTTGTTTGATTTCGCTATTATTGTCGTTGCTTATGATTCACAGTATATTTTCCGTCCTCCTGATGTCATCATTACGATCAAGTTGCATTTTAGCCATATGACCACCCTACTGCCAGTGTTATGCCATCACAGTAGAGTTGACTTAGCTTTCGCAAGTGATCGACTTTTTTATTTATTTCATGCGAAATAAATAGATGATTCTTGACATCAGGATTCGAACCGTGAATCAACAGCGTGACAAGCGATGATGTTACCACTACACCACGCATACCCTTAAGAGAGTCTGTAGTACGTACGAAATAAATCGGTTTACGATTGAACAACGTTGCGAAATATTAAAAAACTTATTTCCAGAGTGAGTGATGTGTTGCCGAAGAAACAGTGCGAATTTTGAAAATAAATTTCGGTCAAAATAATGCACCAACCGTGATCCTAGTATTCGTCCTGTGCTCTCAGCGAGTGGCTGTTTGGTGTGGTTTGTGGAATGGTAGTATTATTTGCCCATTTTTCTTTGCAGATGAACGTTACGGTCAACGGAGAGCGCTGCAGAGGCACTTGGACGATCTCTGGTTCCGGCAAGATGGCGCTAGGTGTCATGCAAGCCATCCAACAATTGATGGCCTCCGCGGAGCTGCGATTTGACACCACTGAAGATCGGTGACATGCTGACAATCCAGAAACGATTTAGGCACTTAACCACTTAGAGCCCCGAACCATTGCAAATATACTGAGAAATCGGGTTGACAGGATGGGCTACTGACAAACCAGTCGCGGCAACTATTTAAATGAAATTATTTTCCATAAATAATCGGAAAGTTTTTTCTCTTCAATAAAACAAAACAATTTGACAAATTTAAACGAATATTTTTTTATAGCTATTTTAAAAAGAAACCAACAGATGGCCCACACTTTAGTTCTGTATCTGAGAGGCCAATTTTACGTACGTAACCCGTTTTTTGTCCCAAACTTAATCATGGTGTAACACCAGTGAATGAATATTTTCCAATTTTAAATTAACGCCAGTAGGACTAACAGTTGAAACTAGTACAAAAGTTATAGATACCTATTCAACCACCATCATAATGATAGTACGGAAAAAAAAACCACTAATCTCAGATCAAACCAATTTGCACCCAGTGCACATCGATTGTAAAATAATTGTGTATTTTATTACTTTGCGCTACTTACGAGGTATTAGGGCATGAACTCATGTAACTCATGTATCTCAGTAACGACAACAATAAGTGTTGGTAGTTAAAACACACTGTGCGTCTGTTGGTAGTTATTATCGTCGTTCAACATTAACACTCATTCCGTTCCATCATTCAATGGCCCTCGCCAGTCAGCCTATACAAAAGAGCGTGGTGAATAAATAAACTTGTCACATAAATAATCCGTCCTAATCGCAATTAGAAAATCGGCTAGCGATAAATCGATTCTATGACCATTGTGTGCATGAGTGAGTGTGTGTACTGAGTTCAAAGCAGAAGCAGAGCACAAAGTACCTAGCACCAGAATCCGATGATGATAGGCACACTTTCCTCGCTTCGCCCCACACTCTTACTCATTGACGCGCAGCATAACAAAAGCTCAGCCAGAGGTCAACGCTTTGAAAGGCTTTCGCGCTTCAATTGCTACAAAGTTGGATCTTAATCGGTTCGGCCGCGGCCACTATAATACAGGTGAGTGTATGTAGTTTAACAAAATAAAAATAAAAAAAATATGATTTTTTTTTTTTTTTCTGTTGCCCCGGACGTTATGTACTATTTTCCACGGGCAGTACTTTGCTCGTGTGACTTATTGAATTCCACTTTTGCACCAGCACTAATACGCATACAACATATAAATAGCCTTGTACAGTTTTAGGAGAGATAATTAGCTTAAAAGTTCAGTTGCAGGTCGCGTCGCCTGTGCCCTGTGCGCAAATCATCAATATTTACGACACCACACTAATGCAACAGCTAATGAAATTATATTTAATGTATCCGGGTGAAATGCTTTGATTTTGTGCTTCAAATAAGTAGATGTGGCCACAAAAAAAAATGCATCTTGAGGTCTGACGTTAAAAATATGCAACAAGGCTGCATAAAGGCTACCATTCTACTTTCACCCATCTTAAGATGGGTTCGTGAGCGTTATACAATTTTGTTATACTCGTGTTGTTGGATGAGTGTACTGATGCAAATTTACACGGAAAGTTAAAAAGTGGAATAACTTAAGGTTCCCATAATTTTTGGGCATTCAAAAATTAGCAAACGGATAACAAGGCAAATTAGGTACGTGTAAACCCTCCTACATCGATACATGTAAAGGGTTATTCATTTCCAAGTTGGGATTTCACATCCCTGCCATATGACATCTGTCAAATACATCTGTCATTCATAGTGACAGGTAGTTAGTTCTCTCCTTGCCATTTTTCAATATGGGTAGCATAAGAATTGTTGCATCTTACTACAAAAATAACAGTTCGGTAATATCTGTGTATCTGTGAGTTGACGTCGATTTTTCGAACAAAAATGATGATGAGGCCCATTTCTCGCTCGGTTGCTATGTAAACAAATAAATTGGCGTTCTGAAAATTCAAATGTGATCGTTGGGAGGCCATTGCATCCACCACGGCTACGTGCCACACAACACAGGTAAATTAGGCATATTGTGCATCAATTGGCCACCAAGATCGTGTGATCTGAACCCATTGGATCGCTATGCTAAAGATCGTGTCCCCAAACTTTGGAGTACTTAAAAACTAACATTCTTGATGCTGTGTCCGCAATACTGCTAGAAATATGCCGAAAAGTCATCCAAAATTACCTCACAAGAATCAAAGTTTGTAAAAACTCTGATGGCGGTCATTAAACCAACTCTACTGCGAAGGCATAACGCTGGCATTAGGATGGTTATATGGCTGAAAATGCAACTTGATCGTGATGATGACATCAGGAGGACGGAAAAAAAATACTGTGAATCATAAGCAACGACAATAATAGCGAAAACCAACAAAATACTCCTCAGTTATCTGGACAGCCACCCTTGGAGTTTACAGAAACTTAATACCACCTGAGTTTCAAACCACTACACCAAATCTTTCTTTCTCTCTCTCTGTCTATCTATACAATGCCCGTGCCCTGTAATAGTATAACGGTATTCATATCCCCTTTGGCGCATAGACATTATAAGAAAAAAATATTTAAATTTAAAATACCAAAGCCAGAATGAATAACCCTGTATATTCTGGGTCGCGGAACATGACGAACTCTGCGATAGCCGAGCTGCAGGCTACCGAATGGGTCCACGGGTCGTGGATGGTGGAACGGCCTTTAGATAAACGGTTTTTCAATAGGGACATAACAATTTTGTATTTTAATACAAACGCACCCTTAAAGTTTTTTATGATCTGTCAACGTCAAAACGTCAGTCACAGTTTACATTTTTATCGTCACAATCGTCCCACCACACAAGATGTGTCAACATATCCACTATTGAATGTTTCTGCGCCCATGAGACGCACCTTTCGAAGTACCGAAAATATTGCAACCGTAAATGCTTCAATTCAAAATGAGCCAAATCAGTCGTTCCACGCCGTTCACAGGAGTTAGGAATCTCTCAGTCCACATTGTGGCGAATTTTGCTTAAAGAACTTGGCCTACACCCTTACATGATCAAGTTAACTCAAGAACTGAAGCCTCTTGATCATTTTAAGCGCCGAAACTTCTCCGATTGGGCTCTGCAAAAATTTGAAGAAAATCCTGAATTCCTTCGAAAAATCATCTTCAACGATGAAGCTCATTTTTGTTAATAAGCAAAATGTGCATTATTGGACACCAACAAATCCACATGTGCTTCAAGAGACTCCATTGCATCCATAAAAAGTGACCGTGTGGTGGGGATTTCATCCCGGAGGTAAAACAACGATTGGACCGTATTTTTTCGTCGATGAAAAATGATCGCTGTGCTACGATCAATGGAGTTCGCTATCGTGTCATGTTGGAAGACTATTTTTGGCCAAAATTGGATGGACTTAACATCAGTGATATGTGGTTCCAACACATGCCACAAAGCTGGTCAAACAATTTATCTATTGAAGGGGAAGTTCGATAATCTTGTAATCTCGAGTAATCGTGTAATCTCCGGCCAATGGATTTTTTCTATGGGGGTATGTTAAGTCGTTGGTTTACGCCAACAAGCCAACAACGTTAGATGAACTCAGGAGCAATATTGAATGCGAAAATGTCAACGTTCCGGCCGATATGTGTGGAAGAGTGGTGTAATATTGGCTCCAAAGAATCGATCGCTGCAAATGTGATCGCGGTGATCATATGAACGAGATCGAATTCCATGCATAGATCTAATATTTGTACTATACCTGGAAAAAATTTCAGCTCGGTATCTTAATTATTCTGTGTTTTATTTAAATACAAAATTGTTATGTCCTTATTGAAAAACCCTGTATAAAGGTAAGCTGTGAATAAGAATAGAAGTTATCTCAGAAAACATTGAATGGATTCTATTGGGTTTTTGCCATTTTGTAGCTTGTTTTCGATGAAGGTATAGGGACGTATCTGTTACCATAAACGCACAGAAAGTCGGAAAATAATTGCTAATTATACGATCATCAAGCTTCCCAAAAAGGGAAATCCGTGGAATCTGGAAATGCATATGCGTTCTCCCTGCCGCAGCCAAAATAATAACTAAAACCACATTAGAACGGATTAAAGAACACTTGGATTCAACTCTTGATGTCGAACAGACAGGTTTTCGCGCTGGTCGACCACAGCCACAGATGCCTCCTACATCGACACCTTTCGTAGGTCTCTGCTACATCTACTGTTTATCGACATCGAGAAGGCTTTCGACAGCTTGAATTGAGATGCTATCTGGTTGACCTTACGCTGGAAAGGCATTTCAGAAAATTTAATAGCTAGTGTCAAGGCTAGTAAGTGTCACGTCTTAAAGGTGACCACGGTGTATTGGGTAGTGTGTTTGCTTGTGACCTGAATTGTGTAGGTTCGAGCACAGACGGGGAACAGCAACCACAGCCACACGAGCATGAAAGAGAAACGACTACACCAAACCACTATACCAAAATGAGTTCTACCTAGTAGTACAATAGACCGAAAATTTAGTCCTTTTTTTAAAAAAAAAAAAAAAAGTGTCACGTCTTACACAATGGTAAGATATCGGATGATTTTGAAGTCCAAAGTGGAGTACATCAGGGGTGCATACTGTTACCGCTGTTGTTCTTGGCGGTTGTCAGCGATGAACTCCGTGCAGCATTGACGGAAGGTAACATTGGAATACGATGGGCTATGACATCTTGTCTTAGAAGAACACCCCTCGACCACGCTGACGACGTTTGCCTACTTTCACATGGGATATTGGACCATCTAGAAGCCAAGGCAAACAAAGTGGGGCTTAAAAGAAACACAGTCAAAACAGAAGCCCTGAACACTTCTAACACCCGCGTTCAACTCAATATTGCCGGATAGGAAGTCGATAAAGTAGACAACTTTCTATACCTAGAAAGTGTGATCTCGGCTACCCACGGTAGCACTGGACTGGATGTGTACAGCAGAATCGGGAAGGCAAAAGCTACGTTCGGAATGCTATCCATAGTCTGGAGAAGCAATATTCTCAGCACAAGAACCAAGCTGCGACTGTTCCGTTACAACGTAGAATCAGTACTGCTATGTAGATGGGTGAAGTACTTGAAAAGTGGGCACCACTAATACACAAGCAAGCTGCAGACCTTCATGAATAGATGTCTAAAGATCATCTTGAGGATTTATTGGCCTAATCTTCATCGAACAACTTTATCAGATAACGGGCCAAGAATCTATAGACATTACTACACGAAGAAGAAAGTGTCAGTGGATTGGACACGCCCTTTGGTGCGAAGACAACTCCATTGCGAAACATGCTATGCATTGGAATCCGCTCATCCAGGCAGACAAAACTGTGGGACGCCCTAGGCAAACGTGGTGCAAAACAGTTGAGGAGCGATCAAGCTCTTTGGGAATAAGTACGTTGCAGTACTCCGAGCAAAATGACGCCCTATGCCCCTTTAGGGGTGAAAGGATTTAAGTATGGAAGTAAAAAATTACTTTTTGCTGATTGGAAAATGATTTTTTCGTAGAGGGAGGTTCGAGGTTCGAATTCCGCCTCTCGCGAACGTCTGACAAACATACAAGAGTCAAATTGTCATGCGAAGCTTCTCTCAGTCGAACAAATGCCCTTCGGAAATGGCATAAAATTGTAGGTCCCAACAATTGTTGCACTGTTGGCGCCAAAATGAAGAAGAATTTCCTGGACCTTAACTATTTGGAACTGGTTAAAGGTGCAGATACTCCTCCTATTCCACCTGTTTATGCAGACTTTGTTAGTGCATACCTGCACAATGGAGAAGTATGACATAAGAAATATGTTTAAAAACTTAAGTCACTTTCTTAGCGATGGAATAAAACTTGTTACCATTAGTTGGTATCTTTCAATCCAACTCATTTGAACTTTACCACGTTTGTGTGCATATATCCTTTATTTTTGGGACCACATACAAATGCACGTCGTATTATTACAACAATGCCTTTATATTTCAGTCAATACAATTCAATAAGTCAATTCAGCGACCAAACCTAGACGGCGCTATAGCAACTAATCCAACTTTGCAATTCAATGCCACAATCCAAAATGAGGCTTTATGACATCCTGTCTGTCTTTCACGGACAAATTGCCATCGCAACTGATAACTTTACAATAATGTCAATTTGTTCCGATGCGAATAAACAAAGCTACTACCTTTCAGCATCATGTACTCGTATAGTCAGGAAAATTCTATCCTCCCGTCCAGGCTCCTAAGTCAAAGAAATAAATTTCTAACAAATCAGCAACAAATTTACTCGCATTGTCACATAAACAATCCAAACGTAACTTCCTGCCTCCCTGCGCATTCCATGTCTCCCATGTCGTCTCGCAGGCCTTGTGTAATAACCTTCGGCCATGAATATGTCCTTCACCGTCCTCTCATGCACAGAGTCTGCTGGTGGTATGCATATGAAGGTAGCCATAGCCAGCAATGGGTGACTTTTGTTGCTGCTGTTGCGGCTGCGCAAGGTCCAAACAGCAAAACTACTCAATAAATTTTTATCTCTTCCTTTGGAAGACTTCTATCGAAGCTAACAATCTGTTGCGCACAGGGACAGCTATGCCCGAGGAGTGTTTAGTGTTCACAGAGTGTACTTTTAGCCATCGCGCGCCATGCGACTGGTAATTCTCAGTCGAGTATAACATGATCGTGGAATGGTGTGATCTTGTGCCAAAGTGACTGCTGTATGCAGCGCAACTGTTGCAGCATCATTGTGTTTGGCTCGTGCATCAATCTGTCTATCTGGCCAATTCATTTCCACCTCTAATATCTCAGCACTGTGATGCGCGGCATATGGACGGGTGCGCTCGTGCAATGGAGTGATCTTCTCTGGCCAAGAAGATGTCTTATTTATTATGACAGGCGGCATACAATTTTAGCATATTATTCAAATGAAGGAATTATCGAGCGCATACAGCGGTCCCGGTGACAAATGATTGTACCTACAACGATGTACGGGCCTGCGAGTATACACGATCTGCGCATTGTGCAATGGTTCGGATTTGCAAGAGTTATTACCTCGGATCAATACGTTAAATCAGTCAGCTCACAAAGAAATCATAAATTCTGTCCAAAGGCAAATTGTTGAGGTGGGTACACCTACCTAGTGTGGTCGTACGAGTAAGTATCTGGATATCTTTTTCTTTTTTTTTGTTTGGTAGTATGACATTGTGAGTGAAGGTTCTACGTTCATTATGCTAATTTTCTTCGTGAGGAAATGATTTTTTCTTTATTTTTTTTTGCATTGCGAAGGTAAAGACGATGAGAATAATATGAGATTTGGGGTTTGTCGAAGAATTTGTGCATGACGTGTGTAGATTAGCATTGAGACATAACACTGAAATCTATATCAAAGATATTTCCGGAAGACATATCTTATTTAAAAAAAAAAACGATCCAGAGCACATGTCTCTGCAATGATTGGCATTACTCTCTCAAGCACAAAGATAAGTAAATGCCTGCAGCCCAACATGCGTCAAGTGCTTTTCTAAATAAGTCAGAGTTTATCAGTTGGGGTTGAAAGATAGCGACTAATTCCGCATATACATAGGTAATCTTATCGCTAAAAATGTATAAAAAAAAAACGACAGAATACATCATGGCGTGATAGAGGTATTGGCGTTAACACTGACGGTCAGGATGCACTGAGGGCACTCGATGTTCCCACAAATGTTTGTTTATAGCTGCAGCATTTTCTCCCTTTTTCCACTCTTACTATACACCACTTTTCCTTAAATATACTAGCGTGCAATGAAATTACTCCTATTTGGCGTATTTTAGTTGTACGATCTGAATCAGCCAGTGACTAAAGGCGATACTTGCCGAATCTCAAATGAAGCTAAGTAGTTAGGAGTGACCCGAACAGTGAATTTCTTTCTCAGTTATCTGGCAGTGTAAGGGTGCTTTCGGAAAGACGTGGGGCGTATCAATACTCTATGGATATACCCGGCAATGATAAGACCTTTTTTAGCATATGCGTCGGTTGTTTGGTGAAGAATTCTTTTGCGAAAATATGTCACTGCTTCTTTAACTAAACTCTAATGAACCGTTTGTCTTTGCAGAACGGGATCTATGGCATACCTGACTCTACTCTAGATGCATCGCTGAACCTCCCTGCTCTTAATATTTATATCATAGGCAACACAATAAAAGCTATCTCCCGTCTTGAACTAGGTGACTTTTCGTATAACCCGCACTGGAGCTTCTATGACCTTGCGCGATTATTTTTTTTCGACTCTTGTCTGAAGGAACGACACAAGAACTCCAACTGCTTTGTAAATTTAAACTCACGCCCAAGACTGAATTTTTCCGGAATTCTAGCCAGGAAGGAATTGTGGCCGAATTTTCATGGATGGTTCCAAAACCAATGAAGGGTCCGGTGGTAGAGTCTTCGTGGAGGATGATAACATTAGACTTCATTTCTTGTTAGATAAACATGCGTCTGTCTTTCAAGCGGTGACTTATGCAATCCTAATACCTACGAACTATATTTTATTGAATAGGTGGTGAGAACGGAGTACCTGCGTCTATAGCGATAGCTAGGCTGCGCTTAAAGCCTTGCTCAGCCCTTTAATCACATGCAAAAAAGTTTGAGAATGCAAAAACTTTCTGAATTCGGTCCCAAGGCTGGACTCAGTGAGTCCTGTTTGGTTCACAGATCACCATGTGATTACTGAAAATGAACATATGCAGTGGAAATACCGGTACATAGGTCCAACATTCCGGCGGTTTTCGACAGAAGGAATTTCTCTACATATAGACTGATCACCTATCAAACATGCAAGTTATATTCAAGTGACGGCCAAGTCGGCAGGAATGAAAAATCGTTTACAACTTTTAAGGAATCTTAGGCATCTAGCACCAGTAGCTTGCTATTTCCATCGAGGGTCTGCACTAAAACGTATGCCAAGCATGGACAAGCCATTAAATTCGTAGAGATTAACTTCACTCATTCTGAGTTTGGCCACCGCTCGTATCCAGCTTCATAGACATTAGACAACTCTGGGTTTCTGACACCTTGAACACAACTTGGTTGTTTTCACCCCGATTGATGATCGCATGAAGGTTGGTTGGTTGGTTTTAGAGGCCTCCATTGGGCCCGTTGTATTTCCCTCATGTGTCGAACTGTAAGAGTAGTGCTGTAATGTGGGAATTATGTGTTGAGAAGGTATGCAGGTATTGGCTGTGTCATATAATGATCGGGAAATCGTCTTGTTCGTCTAGCGATCTCTAATATATCACCGATTTCTTTCTTACTGAGGTGTGTTAGATTCAGTACCCTTGAAGATCCCAGTATCTTTTGCCTTAACCTCGCTGTTGCAGGGCAGTGGCAGAGGATGAATAAATCGGAGGTCATTGATGTAAATCAGAAAAAAGGAGTATTAAGCTCTGAGGAATACTGCCATTAGTCGTGAATGATGTAGAAGTACATACAACCTGCAATGATCGATCATTTAAAAAACTCACGGACCACTTCACGAAAATGTTACCGACGCCATGAACCTCAACCTTGTTAACGAGGGCACTATGGCTGGCTCTATTGAAAACCTTCGAGATATCAAGGCCAAAAACCATGGTCATGAATGCCTTGGTTCCATTTGTCGGACAGGTATATATGTCATTAGTTCCCTGTGAAACGCGGTATCCGGAAACAATACTAGCGGTCTTTTATTAAGGAGATGATTTCATTCAAGATTACTCAAAAGCTGGTGATTAGCAATATTCCCCATGACTGTGGACAGCACTGACGTCAAATCTATTGGTTGGTAGTTCTAAGAGAAGGTTTTATCCATTTTTCCATCTAATCGGAAAAATACCTGTGGTCACATCCTTATTCGGTAGCTTAAGTGAAAAGATTTACATTTACCCAACCCACTATAGATACAAATCGAAAATCAAATTCGTTGGATTGAAAAAAAGGCTTCTTCCACAGCGTTTGACTTGACTTTCTTCACAGCCAATCGATATGAATATAACTATTTGAACTGTCCAACTTCCCTCATTTTAAAAAGTTGCCTTCCTTTCAAGTTTCGAATCCAAAGTAATAATTAACCTTTTTAGGTGTATCTTCGATATTCTATTCGAATATCAGACAGAGTAGTATATAGATGTTGCAAAGGTCTCGCGAAGAAGAAATGCGCCCAATTTTAAGCAAAAAGTATGGAAGGCCTCTATCGGCAGTTGGAGGAAATATCGTCTTCGGCGTCTGATAGGAACGAGACTACCCAGGAGCTTCGACAAAACAACTTGAATAAGGGAAGAACTGTCTTCAAAATACCCGTCCAGAGAAGAAGAAATGCTCAGGAGATTCGTTCCCCAAAATTCATTAACAAAGCTCAAGGCCAGCTTCTTGTGAAAGACGACAAAATTCTCCACAGATGGCGACAGTATTGTGAAAGACTTCTGAACGAACATTTTCCCCGTGTATACTTCCAAAAGCCGCTCCTAACCATGACGAAGTATCTGGCATTACTATCGAAGAAATTAGGAATGCAGTCAAATACTCAAAAAAAAAAGAAAAAGAAAAGCGGTTGGGCCAGGCGAGATACCCTCTGAGTTCTGGAAAAAGATGTTAGACATCGGGTCCAGATGGCTCATGATTCCTATCTCAAAACTTATGAGCGGTGATCCAATGCCTAATCAGTGGAGGGAAAGTTATCTTCTTCCTTTGCACAAAGAAAAGGGCGATACGCTGATGTCACACACCATGAAGATCGTTGAGCGGGTATTAGATGGCCGACTGCGGAAAATAATACGGCTATCTTATGACCAGTGTAGGTTTGTCTGGGGTAAATCAACTACATATGCAATCCAAAGTATAAGGATTATCATGGAAAAACATCGTGATTCCTTAAAGGACTTGCATATGGTGTTGGTTGATTTAGAGAAATCAAAAGATCTCTTATGGGTGGCGCTAAGACAACTAGGAGTTCCAGAAACCTACGTGCGCATAATCATGGACATGTATGAGGGAGCAAGGGCAAGAGTAAGATTTCCCGCAGGAGTCAACGACGAGTTCCCAATCGAAGTCGGTGTACACCAGGGAAGCGTCTTCAGTCCTTTGTTATTTATTGCAGTCCTACGGACCCCAAAGTGCATTAGTTATTCTTTGCTGTCGATGGAGCTATCATAAGTGAAGATCAAGCATCCCTGCAACGAGCACTTGATGTATGATGGGTGGAAATGGGTACCGTATTAGTTCAAAAAAGACAGAGTATCTGTGCTGCCCGTTCTCTGATCCACACCGGCCTATTCCAGACATTTACTTGAATGAAAAAGTGCTTCCCAAGTGTGAAAAGTTCAAATATCTGGGATCTATGATCAATAGCGAAGCAACTTGTGATAATGACATCAATCATTGCGAAAGTGTAGGGTGGATGAAGTGGCGGGAAAACTCCGCAATCTTCTGTGCCTAAGCTGAAAGGAAGGCTCTACACCACAGTTGTACGTCCGGCGCTCACATACGCTTCACAATGCTGGACAATGTACAAAAGGTATGAGGGAAAATTAACGCCAGCTGAGATTAAGATGCTTCGCATGACAGCAGGAGTAACAAAGTGATCTGGACTGGATCGCACAAATGCAAAAACACCAGCATTTGATTGGCCTCAGTGACGAAGTGATCTGAAACCGGGAAGTCAGCCGGTACTTCCTGAGGTCAAACCTGCAAACCCCGCCAGTAGGGACCAGTAGGGGTGCAGTAAAGTGGGAGGGTAGCAGTAATAGGGTAGCCGTCTATTGGATCCCTGGCCACACTGGAATAAGGGGCAACAAAGAAGCAGACTCTTTGGCAAGAAAAGGAGCAGCGGAATCATTTATTGGACCTGAACAATTCTGTGGAATAGGAAGCCACACTATACGTGAAGAATTTTGGAAGATGGAGAAAGAAAACAGGTTGAGAACCTTGGTCAATACTCCAGGTCAGGGGTAAGCTACAAAACTTCTGAAACACTACAACTGAAAGAAATTCAAAGCGTGCATCTGCCTTAACAAAAACAACCTACGTATCCCAACAGACTTTCTAACGGGGCATTGTAAACTTGGGGAGCATTTAAGGAAACTAGGTATAACAAAAGAAGGCCTTTGCAGATTCTGCAATGAGTCCAGTGAGACATGTGGAGCATTGACCCACAAAATACTGAAATGCGTGGGCAAGTATCAACTATCAGATGAGGATATACCAACCATAGATCCGCTTCTCATACTTAGATTCCTAAGAGAAACTGGATTAGAGAGGGTACTCTAGGGTGAACTATCCTTGCTAAGGCAAAGAAAGAGTGTTTGACCCTCGATAACAATTCTGAAGGAATTACATTCTGAGGGAATCTCTAATGAGGGAATAACCCTCTCCCAGGTATTAGCAGGGGGCACAATAGACCATTAGGTCGCAGTGCAAGGTAACCCTACACAAATAATAATAACAATAATAATAAAGTGGGAGGGTTGTAATCCTTCTACTCCGGATCATAACTTCGCCATAAGGAAAATAAGAAGAAGAAGAAGTATATCAGACAGAGTAACTGGGTTCACTTATATACTTCTGTTTGTGTGCCCATAAAGTCTATATATTATTCCTTTTCGATTACAAAACCCTGTAGTCTTATTAATTAGTTTATTTCCTTCAATTTCTAGATCGAAACCCTTCCCTCCGCCTTTTTACTTATAACCGTCACTATCCACGTCATCCAGACTGTGCTCTGTCTATTACATTCACCTGTTCTTACGAACCATAAATTTAATGCAATTAAGCCACAATCTCTCTCCGATCGCATGCAAATGCAAACACCATGGTTTATCATGCAAATCGGACCCCATTTCTCTAATTTATGGTGCCATAAGGAAAAGATTGTCACCAATCTTATCGCGTCAAACTCTCATCTAAAAACGAGTTGCTTTTAAAAACCAGTACATTCTATTTGCCACGCATCGATTATATTGGTGGCGAGCTTCAAAAAAGCATCATAAATTTAGCCACAAGAATTTTTCAAACCACAAAATTATCCCGCCCTATAGAGAAGCCTGTATAAGTAGTCAGTGGCAGGAAGAGGGAAATAAAAAAAAAAAATTAAATATAATGACAGACCCTGTCCTATATCTGCACTACACCGTAGCGATGTGCAGCAGAATACCGCTGGAGTTAAAAAAAAAAAAAAAAAAAAATCAAATCAACTGCCGATCTCACTGATCACTCTGCATTACCAAGTCACATGCCACTTAGAGACGCGCGCGCGCGCGTTAGTGCAACGCCACCATTAGAGTGCAATTAGAAAAGTGCCAATGGAATCAATTATTTCGTGGCCGCTTCGCCTCGATGGTTGACGTTGCTGACGCGAACAGCTCGCAGATAATCTTAGCATGACAGCGATATCAATCTTTTTACTTAATACAGCCCCGTCTTTTTTTTTTTTTTTTTTTCGTTGGTTCTTGGATCCAAAGACAGCACCTTGCGGCATCCATTCGACGAGCACTGTTTAATTGTTCGAGCGCATCTTGTGGCGTCGTCAGTACAGTGGAAAGTTATGTGGTACAGTTAAGAGGAATCCGGATTCAGTGGAGTTCCAGTTTGCGTGAAGCACTAACTGTTGATGAGGAGAGTTTGGCGTCGTCGCTTCTTTTGCATGCCACCACCATCAACACTTTTTTGTCGTTCTTTTCAGTTTCAATCTAGGCTTAATTATCGAATTTAATTAATCTCTATGGCACGATTCGATAACGTGGCAAATTGAATGAGTAAAAGGAATGGTTGCGGTGCGGTATCTATTCGAGAGCCAACCGAATCTAATTGCAGGCTCAACGCCACAGAGTGCAGCCGAAGATCAAAACAATTGGGTTGCTACTTCTTGCCACAGTCATCAACGGTGATGGTGATGGTGATGATGATGGTACAGCAAGTTGTTATAACTTGAACACCGAGACTGGTGAATGACCAGAGATTGCTAATGAACGTACTAATGAAATTCGTTGCTGCCGCCTCAGCAGCAGCAGTAACATGCACCTGTGTAAATCCCCGGTAAACAAAAGATAATGACCTCAGATTAATGTGATGACGACGCGGGTATACGAGGGGTCTTGAGGTCGCTTTTCTAATGAATGTAATCGGTTTTTTGTCACCTCACGGGGATGGTTGATGTCAAGATCGATTAAAAGGTTTCAATTGGTTTATTTTCTCTCTGACAGGTAGATGGATTATTATGATGAAGTTTTTCTATAGTTCACTGTAAAAGGTGTTAATACTTGTCTACGCCACGATCCAGTTCTAATTGAGAATTTCATTTCAGTCGAAACATGTACAACTGGTGCGATACAATTTTTAACTCACGTTTTGTGTTGGCGATGCATGTCGAATGATGCAGTTGACCTAAATGCAATTCTAAACGGCTGTGTGTTGTGGTTGCTGTTGGTTGGGAATGGGTTCATATGGTAATTTGTAATTAAATTGTTAATTGTTTCAGAGGAATAGTGTCGCTTTACAATTTAAACAGTTTTTAAAGTATCGCACACCCTATTCGATGTAAATAGAAAGCAATATCATCTTATGACAGAGCTTAAAATAAGATCTTAACAGATACTATACTATGGGGGAAATACCAATTTAAGCTAGGTATAGTATAACTTCTAGGGAACTCGAACCGTTGAAGGGGTAATAAATATTAAAATCTGAACACGAACACGAACACTTATGTCCCCTTACTGCATGATTTTTACTTGCAAGAGACAGGCTTGATACCTATCGGAGGCAAATGGCAGCTAAAGCAGCATTAAGGCTTATCACAGTCAGCTAACGCTAATTAGGGCCACTTCAGCATCCTGAACGGCAATAAAATGTATTTCCAGCAAGACGGACCATATTGCTCCTCACATCGACTTTAATGTGAAGTTCAATGCTAGAATTCTGAGCAGAAGCATTTAGGAATATGGGGGAGTTTTCAACGATTCTGTGATAGAGATATTCAGAAACGAATCTAATTAGCGTATGGTATGGGGGCAGGAGTTTTTTTTTTCAATACACCTGACGACTGGAGGATCACTGTAGTATACTTCAGGAGGAAATTATAAAAGTTATAAAAGTCTTGAAATGACCGAAAGTACGATCCAAGTTGGTAAAGTAATGCCACAAGTCTCTGATGCAACGCTAACAGATGTACTTTGTTTCAGAACACAGGGACGTTCCGGGCAACTGCAAAGCGGGCGAGCTGGCAAAGGAAGATACGGGTCAGAACTTCTCTGAAAATAGGAAGGAACCGTCTGCTGCTATAGAATCAATAAAGTTTTGTCTTGATTCTGAAGACAGAAGAATGACAAACAGCAGGTAGAACAATTTCAGCACATGTCTTTCGTCAAAGCAGATCTTTTTTTTTGCGTTGGAAGGTGGGAATCTTTCAAAGACGAAACTGAGCCCTTACTTAGTAACAGTGTGGGATTTCCACCCATTAAACCCACCTCGCCCCCTACCCCTGGTCCTCGCGGCACTGCCGTCAAGCATTTTATTGCGAGGGAGGCTTCAGCCTTACATACTCGGCTCGTTCGTATTGGCAGCCGTCTGCGCGACGTTTCGCTATCGCTCCTGTCTTCGTTGTTCTTTCGCTTACTGTTTTCCAAGCTTCTTGCGTGCTCATCATCTGTCTGGTGGTGTTCTCTGGTTTTAAGTCCACACCCAGTCTATTCGCCAGTAAGTTACGTTCTTCGTGATATCGTGCACAGTGGGATATGATGTGTTCTGCATCCTCGATTGCTTCCGTATCCAAATCTGTGGAGGTAGGCTTTGAAACATCCATGACCAGTAAGTATTTGCGTCAGATTGAAGTTCAGCTGTCTACACTTCCTATTGATCCAAGGGTCTATATTGGGAATCAATCTCTGCGTCCATCTGCCTTTGTCAGAAAAGTTCCATCTCTTTTGCCATTCTTCGAGGCTTGTTCTTGGCGGTACTTCGGTGTCACTTCGACTCGTCGCTGTTGACCCCATTGTCCTGTTGGCTTCTTTAACGAGGATTTCTATTGGCACCATTCCGTAGGAGGTTGTTCGAAAGGCTCTGCATACTCTCAAGACATTGGTTCTGCAGACCGCTTCCGTCTTCCTTCTGCACGATTTCGTCTTCATGTCACTTGCCCATATATGGGAGCCGAAAAGCATCATCTACGTCGCAACTCTTGCTAAGAGTAGTCTCTTCTTTTGTTTAGATCCTCCAATATTTGACATGATCCTTTCCAGGGCAGTCGTTGTTCTTGCTGCCTTCTCAGCTGCGTATTGCAGGTGTTGCTTAAAAGTCAACCTTGCATCTATAGTAACGCCAAGGTACTTCAGCTCTGGTTTGGAAACTACAACGTGATCGCCCACGGTTGCTCTTATAGTCTCCATAACTCATTTGCTGCTGATGAGCACTATTCCGGTCTTTTCCTCTGCTAGTTTTAGGTCCATGCGTACTAGCCAGTTCTGTACCATCGCGACAGCTTCATTACAGTCGTGCTCCGACTCTTCAAGAAATTTGGTCACTCAACGAACGCTATGTCGTCGGCGAAGCCAATTATCTTCGAGGACCTCGATTCCACAGTAATGGCCCTAGTATGTAGCCTTGGGGGACACTGCCTCATTCCGTCGTCGCTGTAATAGTACAGTATTCTATTTCTTAAATAGACCGCCATTATTTTCTGCAAGTAGTCCGGTACTCTCTTGGCGGTAAGTGCTCGCAGAATGTTACTCCAGTTTGCGGCGTCTTTCGTCAAAGCAGATCTGACCTAACCTGGATGCGAAGAGCACGAAAAGACTTCTGTCCATAAATTGGAAATGCCTAAGCTCTGGAATAGGAGCCCTGCTTGATAGGTAGGCATGCTATTGCGTTGGGTGTCCCTTCAACGATTTCTGTAGAAGCTTCAGAGACAAGGAGAAGGAAGAAACTCAGCCAGGCTCAATATTTACAAAATAAAGAGCTTTGTCTCCGGATATAAGAGGTTCTGCATATAAATGCGGAACAGGATGGGTTAACACTGCTATGGTAACCGCAATTAACTTAATTAGGGGAAAACATATCATACAAGGTTCCTAGTACTGGCAGTCCGGTACTCTTAGTAGTATCACAATGGAAGCACTTTTCCTACCATTCCCGCATCTGCAAACAGCGTATTATTTATCCCCTGACGAGGCATTGGCCATCCAAGGCTCAGCGCAGCAGATGAAATTAGGAGTTAATATACAGGGGCTTAGGCACATGGGCGCCCGGTTTTGGAGTTTCTACCCTGGCACAAACGAAACAAATGAAATACAGACCAACATTTTTAAATTCGTCACTTAATTGTTTTTTTTTTTTTTTTGTTAAATTAAAATGTTTTTGAAAAGTAGGTTCTGTGCGTAGTTTCCGTTTTCTAATACTACGGTGTTCGAGTAAAACAAAAGCTTCAAAAATCCAAGTAAAATGTACAGATTTCTGCATAGATTCGTTCGGATCTTCTTAAAAAATCGATTATTCGTCGATGGATGGTTTCACGGTCGCAGGAAAATTGATCGAGTTATATCGTATGTACGAGTATGATGCCGGAAAAAGGTGTACTCTACAATTTGGAAACAATTCCTTTGAACTATTCCGAACGTTCAATAGAAGTAGATGCGAAACCATCTAATTTCATCAATCTCGTTGCTGAAGCAGAGAATGTGCAAGACAGGTGCTAACCACGGACTCCGTTAAGCTGCTGGGCTACGCAGACGATAGTTTCAAGCGAGAGGTGTTTTAATGTCTATTGAAGTCTAGAAGAACAGTCTGTCCACCACCTGGGACATGATGTCACAGTTCACAGCTCTTACTTTACAGTTTTAAAGAGTGTATCTACCTCGGAGTAAACAAAACAAGCAGCATAATTAAAGACTATTGAAGTAAACATTCGCACATATTCGAATCCATTGGAGTTTCCTGACTGTATTAAGGTTTATCTTGCTTGCGTCAACTGATTCGGCGAAATATATAAGACGTATGTACGTACGTAGGTAGAATTTATTTAGACTAAGACGTGTACCTAATACATTTACTACCAGAATTGATCATTTTACATCTGTACAGCTTACCATTACGAATTGCTTATGCTTGTTCTCCTCTAATTTTTTAAAGTGAAACGGACATTGAAAGAAGCACGTATTTCATTCGTAGCCATCTTTGACCTCTCCTACCATAAGATTTACTGTCAGTCATGCACACGCATACACAAATTTTACCATATGACGTAGAGCAAAGCAATGTTATCAGAAAAAAATATTCTTGTCATTCCCAGCACTTTTTTTTTTTCCCCATCACGTAGAAATAAATTTAGCGAAAACAAAAAACGTTCCATTCTGACCTTTAAGATAAAGAATATCGTCTAGATTAGGCCGCAAGCGATTATGAAGAAAAAAAGTTCGCTTTTACATAAAACTTTACTACAAGGTTAGAAATATTTTTCGAAATACACTCGTAAAACAACCAGCAGCAACAACATTCCATCCGAAATCAATCATGAGTTCAAAAGTTCGGATCAAAAGCCTAGTGGAGCCGTATAAGACCTTATCGCAGTCGCCACTCATAATACTGTGTTCCACACACACACAAATGTACTTCTGAGCAAATATTTATTGTGCTCATTTCATCAATCTGCCTCCCTCTCGCTGTGATAAGACGTCACACTTTCACGGGTCATTAGAATGAGTTGAACTTTTTATTTTTTTTTCATTTTTCTGTTCCATCCCCACCTCCTCTCCAGTCAGGCAGCGAACGACAGTAAGGCGCTTTTACTAAGTGGTAGCAAATCAAAATACTTATACACTTGAGGATTGATATCAAACGCTTCCAACCTTATCATCGCGCACCTATCGGGCAGTTAAGTGTGCACGATAAGCACACGCTATCATTCGAATTCGAAATGATGAAACTGGGGAGGAGGAATGGATGTATCTTTTAGTTTGTTTGTAGATACAAAGTGGTTCTTTATCAGTTCAGGCGAGGCATATGCATATGAGGTTTTCTTCCATCGTAAGGCCGCCGCCGCCGCCGCCGCCGCCGCCGATGGGAAGACAGAGGAGAGTACGTATACCAGTAAATACTTAGGTGTAGAGCTTACTGGCTGGAGTTGTAGAATACTAAATAACATGGCGACGACGACGATAGAACGAAGCGAATGCCCCGTACGCATTTATAATCGAGGTCAACCCTCGATAGCTTTTATTGCGTACTAAACGAAAGGGTTGGACGGAATTTACAATTTTTTCGTATGCAATTTATCGGAGGCACAGAGAGACTCGATGGGAGAGATGTGATGAATGCTGATGATTTTTGGTGCTGCAAAGCGGGAAGAAGTGAAATCTCATTGCTTGCCACGAGGAATTTAGAATTTAGGCTAAAAAATGGAACTGGACTACTAATAGGATTGCTGTTACCTTGGAATTTGTTGAGTTATATAAGTGTTCTGATTGCAAAATTTTATACAAAAGGTGAATAGGTACTCGTATGTGAAATAAAAACAATTTACTGAGTACTAGCAGACTTTTTACAAAATGTTTGCAAAGCTTTACATAGAGTAGGACGATTAAGAAGCGTAGTTTGCAAATACCTATGTACGAGTAGTTTCTATGTTACAAAATAAATCAAAAACGATTTTTAGATTAACAAATTTAGAAAAGGCTTACAGATACTTTATCATCCATTGATACTCGTAGCGTACCAAAATTGCATTGTATCCTCAATGGTTCCGAATATTTCAACAAGTTTTTTCACAGTCCCACCTCCCGCTAAAGTCTGACAAAACATACGAGAGTAAAACATGAGCGATATTTATATCTTTGATCACAAAATATAATTTGCTAAGGAATTGCCTACGAAATTCTGTCTTTCCGAGGCTCCTAGGAGTGGGACGCACCTGGAATTCACTGCATAGGTGCGTATCTCAACTTAAAGAAAAACGACAAGTAGCGTCGAAATTGAAGCTTTCATTGCCTGTCATCGACAGGCTTATCCACTAGTTTCAGAATAATGGTAGGTGGGTAGATAGAGCTGACGGTTCAAAACAGAACTCAATTAGAGCTGATTTGCGCCATTTTGGTACTACAAACTCATGCAACCTGTTTGTACTCGTATGACTAAGTTTACAATTGAGATGTGCGAGATACTTAACCCAGCCTGTCGAGTGTAAGGGTCGAATTGCCGCATCAGTGAACGAATTTGCACGTAATTTGCATTGTGTTGTTGCTAGATCTACCAATAACACAATACAAATTACGTGACCAGCAACACGTTCACGTATGCCGTACTTCGAGCCCAGATAGAGGATAAGGGCCCCAATGCTTTTATCAGATATCTCTCTCAGGTCATCGATGAAGGGTTTACCTAGAGTACGTTGCTTGGTTCTTGCTAGAGCCGGACATCTGCAAGAAAAATGAAGAAGAGATTCTTTCTCGTTGGTATCTCTGCAGCTACGGCAGAAGGTGTTATGGGGGATGCCAAGCTTGGCTGCATATTCTGCTATTGGCAAATGGCCTGTACTTATTGCTACAATTCTAGCAATATCTGGTCTTGATCTGCCGGTAGTTCATTTTATTTAGGTTTATTATAGCCAGGCTATGTCTTTCTTGATATAGCGCAGCTAGAAAGCCAGATTTAAGAAGTTATTATGAATGTTGCCCTTAATGACTCATAGCGGATCATTGATTTAAAATAATACGTCGGGGGATAATTCAGGAAAGGTACAATGCATCCGGTTCGGGTCGTTTCATATTCTCTTGGGATGATTTTCTCAATTTTTCAGAAATGTTATGAAAAAAAAACTACTGTTGCGAACATTTTCTATTTTTTTTACAAAAAGTGGAAGCAGCTCTAGCCGTTCATAAGCCAAGTTCATTGATTCTGATTCGGAATAACTTTCCAATAATGCTGTAAATAGTTTTTAAAAATTAAAATTGGGTTTTGTGAAAAAAAAAACCTTCGAAAAGTAGGCAAAGGAATGAATGAATCGTAGAGCTTTTTCTGTTTGCAACAAATAAACTTAATTCTAAATCGTCGCCTCGTAATAAAGTGGATGTGTTTATGAACTGATTTTGAGAATTTTCTCACGTGTTCTGCTTTGGGTTAGAAAAAGCTAACAGCCCATACAAAATGCTAGCAATTTTGAGAGGATTAAAGGAATTTCTCGCAAAATAACAGCCCAGGAGCTGCAAAAAGTTTATAGAAGCTATCCCTGAAGATTACAAGAATGCACTATACTAATCCAAATGAGGGCCATTTTTAATATCGACTGTATATAGAAAGGCAATGGGTAGAGGGCATGCGACAAAACGTAAGTTTGGTCACCAATAAATTTGTCTTTATGCTCCCTACAATTTATCTGATAAACATTTTTCTCCTATCTCTAACCGCTTTCGTGAAAAATTAGTAAAACGATTCGGTTTTCCCGAAGACGCCTCCAACTATTTAAATTCAATACTTGGATTGAGTTGGACATATGTCACTGGTTGACGTACCAAGTTTTTGGAAAAAAGTTCTTGTTTTCTACATGCAAGTGATCAAAATTTGCTTAACGAAGCCTACGAGTAAACCGCTGAGCCATATCAAACGATTCCGCTTATTGTCAGGAGTGAGAATAAGTAAATAGGCGCTATTATGTTTATATTTCATGTTTTCGAACGTTTTTCGAAAACTGATCAATGAGCCAAAATTCAAATAGTTTTCTGGTAATTTTTGAGAGGTAAGACATGAATTTTTCAAAAAGTTTTCGTTTGGTAGTTTTAGAGTATCTGCGTGTTAGCAAAACTTATCCGTTTTTCAAATTTCATTTTCTACACGAAACCGTTTAAAAGTTATGAGGCTGTGAGAGATAAATGGATAAACGAAAAAACGACTGGCCCTTGTTACTATTACAACCCTAAAAAGATAAGTTCTGTGCATATGCTTAAAATCAAAGGCATTCAAGTCCACCAAACAAGACTTAAAATTTTGCTCTCAAGTATGTTACGTTCTCTGTGTAATAAACTAAGAGTCAAAATTATTATGTCCTTGTACACTACCACCTTATTTACGAGAAACAACTTTGAGCATCAACTCTGTTGGGCGCCTAACTCGAAAACGTCTGAACAAATTTTGATGAAATTTGGTTCGCAAGCTAAGACTGTGGCTGTTGTTGTTTCTGCTGAAAATGGGGAACAGTTTTAAAAATCCTCAAGTCATCTTTCTTAAACATCTAACTCAAGAAAGACTTAACGGATTTAGATGAAATTTAGGCTGCGAGTTAAGCTATCATCATCATATGATTTTTAACCCAACGTCTGCCACGAGACCGTTTATATTTTTGTGTAATCTTCCCATGACTTTAAAAAATCGCATTTTTTTCACAAGGAGGCAACGCATTTACTTTGGTTTTTAAGATTTTTCGTTCAACAAACTTTAGAAAAAAAAAAAAAATTGTTTAGAGATTTTAATTCCTTAGAACTCTCGCTTTGATTTGATATGTCGCATGAAATATATGTATATTTTTTTTGGGAGTACAGTATGTTCCGCAAGTGGCCTCAAAAAATCATTTTTTTGCAATTTTGGCATATGCTAATCATCGTGCTATATCATCCTGCATGTTATGTGGTATCAGCATTGGTGGATTGCATAACCTTTTATTTAATCTCAATTGAGCATATAAGTTATTAGTAAAAAACTTTCGATACAAGAGACAATTTGTAACGAAGTTATTTTCGTAGTAAAAATGGCTTAAAAGCCTGAAGTCTTTACTTACGATAACATATCGATGGTCTGTTTTTGTTACTCAATTATTGCAGTAGGTTTCGCAAAAAAGCATTAATTACACACCAAAAACTTTAACATAAAAAACGGTAAAAGTTCTCTACGATAAAAATCTTGTATTCAAACAAGTTTTGTACTGAAAAATAAATCGTGTTAAATCTATTCTTGAAAATGTTGCACTCAAAAATAAAAGAGTGCACAGTCATACGCACAGTCAACATAATGTGAATGCAGAACAGAATCAAAGAGAGAGCAGAATCTTAATCCAAAAAGCAAAATACTAAGTGAAGTACTAGACTTGCCGTGTTACCCAGTGAACATTTTAACTACACTGAAAAATGTGGCTATAAAACATACGCGTCACAGTTAAAAATATGACTGTATCTGTGGTTAATAAAGGACACGTAACTATTTACATACTACAAAATATTAAGCATAACTGAGCATCACACAAAAATGCTGGTGTTACGCAAATTTTTATAGCATAAACAACGCAAGAAAATACGAATTAAGAACTGCAAATACTGCCATTTGTATTTGATATGAATACTGGTTATTTTCATTGTTAATTCTCATATATAGCGACTTACACAGTTTGTTGCAATTTAGAAATAATAATATCTATTTTTTATAGCAAATTTAACTATTTCCACTTCACATGAATAGCAATAATGGCTATTTTTCATAGCTAATTTTGCTATTTACACTATAACAGCTGTTTTAAAATATAACAGTATAACATTTGAGCATAGCAATTACAATTATGTATTATAGATACGTATGCAGTATTTCCATATATTTGGGGTTATGATCTGATTTGTTTATTGTTTTACATGCATAGTGGTGCCATGACTCAATGGTCAGTGCTTTGGTCTACTAAGCGGGAGGTTCAAATTTAGAAAACGCAGAAAACTTCAAAACGTTTTTCACCTCTCGCAAATGTCTGACAAACCTCCGAGACAAAAATTATTATTATGCAGCTCTCAATCCCGAATAAAAATCGTAGACACACTTGGAAAATATAACGAGTATGACTTGTAACTTAAGGCATTGCGTCAACACTACTATGATCGTAAGTTCGACTCCTCACGAGGCAATGATTCTTTTTTTTGGTATTAATTTGTTACAACAACAGGCTAAACAGCTATTTAAGAATAGCAATAATAACATTTTTTATTAGCTAATTTACTCATTTACATTACAAAGGAATAGCAATGTTGGCTATTTTTCATAGCTACGAGTAATTCTATTGTAGGGCGATAGTTTACTCTACAGTTCATGCTGCTATGCCATTTTGTTGCCACTATAAAAATATACATCTGTAGCATAAATTATTGCAGTTCTTACCATATGTTTGCAATACAGTAATACAGTTATAATATTCCACTACTTGCATTTTAGCTATTTTTACAGCGCATATTTAGAAGAGAAAAAGCTGGTGATTAAAATTTGTTCAGTGTAGTTTAAAGAGTACAAAATTAAATATTCTGAAAAAGAGTACGAAATCAGTATTACATTTTGAGAAAAAGAAGAGAGTACAAAAAACGGTCCCCAACAAGAGTAGATGTACTCTAAAGAGAGTACACATTGTAACTCCAGATATAGAGAAATAGCTTCTTGATGTCGATTTTTCGATATTTAGTCAATTTACTCGTAGACAGCAAAAATTATCTTTTTTCGAAAAATGTTGTCGGAAATTACCACTTCTAGATAAATTTACCTCAATATGTCCAGAGTGCAATAAAGTGAACAAGATTGTGTTTCTTTCAAGAGAACAAGACTGACAGAAAGTGCGCAATACTTCTTGAAATGGTAAAACTACCGTCAGCCAACTCAGTAGTTTTGAAGTAAAGGGTGTCCCGAAATTCATGCAAGATTTGAATTTTGCGCGGTAAAGTGTTGCCAACGAAAAAAAAAAAGTTCAGTTATTAAATATGGAGTGCTACACGAAAGAACAACGCGTTTTCATTATTGAGCAATATGTTAAAAATAATGAAGTTTTGGCAGCTACAGTTCGCAATTTTCGTGAAGAGATTAATTCAAAAATTCAGGGAGACTGTTTCAATTAGTGATCTTAGACACTCTGACCGTCCTTCAATAAGTCGTTCAGCTAAAAACATCGAAGCAGTTCGTGAGAGTGTTGTTGAGAGTCCAGGAACATCAATTCAGCACCGTAGTAAAGAATTGGACATTTCGAGAATCTCTCTCGTGAAAGATTTGCGTCTTCATGCATATAAAGTGTAATTGACGCAAGAACTAACGCCTACTGACCATGAACATAGAAGAGAGTTCGTTGAATGGATTATGGAACAACAACAAGTGGATGCTGATTTTTCAAACATAATCATCTTACAATGAGGGTCCATTTCATCCTGATGACTTTTGTTAATCGTCAAAATTGTCGATTTTGGGGTGCAAAAAATCCACGAGTGATTGTTGAGAAACAAATGCATCTGCAACGTGTCACTGTTTGGTGCGGATTTTGGGCTGGAGGCATCATCGGACCATTCATCTTTGAAAATGCGGATGGTAAGGCAAATAACAATTAATGGTGCTCTGTATCGCGACATGATAATCCAGTTTTTTTGTGCCTAAATTGCAAGTTATGGATGTGGACGGCATGTGGTTTCAACAAGATGGTGCCGAGAAACAATTCAGTAACTGCATGCGTCATTTTCTGGTCCTGTAATTTCCGTTTTGGTGATCAGAATTGACCGCCGAGATCATGCGATTTAAAGCCGTTGGACTTTTTTCTTTGGGGTTTTTAGATTTATGCCAACAAGCCCACGATCACTTACACCTTGAAGAAGCAAATTGAGTGCTGTATCAACGAAATTCAGCCATATTTATGCAAAACGGTTATGGAAAATTTCGACAAAAGAGTGCGTATGTGCCAGCAAAACCGTGGAGGCCATTTACCCGATACATACATAAAACATTTAGAATTTTCAATTAAAAACCTGTGTTTGGTATCGAAATTATTTCTTGCGTCAATTTTGGGACACCCTTTACATTTACTCTAAAATTTGAAATACAATGACAAGGCAACCAACAAATATTCTAAATTTGTTCTTTGCTCTCCTCAAATTCAAGCGTCACTTGATTCTTGAAATGGACTTCTTTCAGTACTGTTTTTTTTTTGCCCTAAAATAGAACATTATTATCATCTAATTATTATGCTTTGAAGGTCTAATATTCACTATCAGTTCATAGTATAAAAAAAAAAAAAAAAAAAAATATCTCCCAATTAACGTCACATTTACTACATGACCCCACTTTCTACGAATCAATGCGCCAAATTGCACCACAAAATAATATTTTTTGTCTCCACCTTCAAAGAATTATTTTTAAACTATTCTGTTATTGCTTTTAAATCATAATTGTTGCTGTCGTCACACATTGATTATAAACTTGAAATATATTTCTGTGTACGAGTATCTTGAAAGATCCAATACAATCCAAAAAAAAAAAAAAAAAACATGATAACCCCCATCTACACGCGGAAATTAGGCGGGCTATCGAAATGCCATGAACCTCTGACTTTTCTAAAAGGTCAGCAAAGCGTGAACCAAACTGCGCTGTTAGATAACGTTCCCTCCCTATTGAGAGTGTAGATGCTTCAATAACAAAATTCGTTTGTTAGACCCCGAATCAAATATTCGTATCTTCCATTCGGACAGCCGTTTGTTGTTTTCTTGTTTTAGTGAATGCGTCACAAGTTCACTATAAAAGCTATCTGCAAAAACCAGTTCCTGGCTAATTGTCACCAAATAACTATTGAACGCTAACACATTAGACAAATTGCACCTGAAAGGAATATCGGTCTGGCCAATTGCTATTATTAACAAATCACCCGTTAAAAACGTTTAAACGCGGCGCTCAGATACTTATGTATGTGCAAACGTTTATCTCGAACGGACAAATGCAAACGGCCAAGCGTGGAATGATAATAATAATAAAAAAAAAAAAAAACCTCTATACCGGTCATTTTGTCCAAGAGAGCATGCTATTTACTAGACTTGGACACGACCAAAAGCAAATTGGCGGATTGGTGGTAAATCGTATTTGCCGTAATCGTAAAATGTTAATTTTATTATGTTCTTATGATTTTTACATCGTAAAATTCGCCTGCCACTCAGATAGGAAAGAACTGCAGCTATTACTGGGGATTGCGAATCTATGCGAATGATGATACTTGCTGGCGCGTCTGTCTAATTGAGACATTGGGGCAACATTATAAAGTCCTTAAATTATTATGTGGTTTAGTTGGCGAGACTCGGGTATGTAGCGTGCCGGTTTCGTGTGTTATCCCTGTATGAGGTGCGGAATTACAGCCGTAACACAAGTAGGTGGGGGCTGCGTGTATGATGTCGTAAACGAATGTCAAATTTAAGGTATCTGGCTACTTCAATTTCAAAGGTTAATTGGTTAATTGCCGGCGAGTAATTGCTGGATAGCCACGAGGCAATGGGTACGTGCTCTCGAGGTGGGAGAAGAAAGCGTAAACTACACACTTGGGGATAATGAGCTATTAAATTACTTTGTTTTGGCTGCAGACAAAATATGGCTGGTAATTGGCTTTGGGTAAGGTTCTGCAGAAATACATTTAGTAGCAAATCGAGTTGCTACATTATGGCCTTAAAAAAAGGGGAGACTTTGTAGAGGTTGTGAGATACTTTTAGAATCAAAGATACGAGAGGTGCTACTGCTCACACGTCCCGTATTAACAATGAAAAGTTCTTCTGCAGATGTGTTTCCTTCTGTTATTTGATAAGTTCAGAGTGTTTGAAGAAGACAATATTAATGTATCCATAGCCAAGGCTGCCATTTAGTGTTATATTATTGAGTGTAATTCAAATTGTTTGGGGAACATTTTGTGCACGAGGGGACTAAATAAAAAAAACAAACAAATGAATCTACTTTTGATTTCATTCACTGTATCAATTTAGTCCAGGCTCATTAGCATTTGTCGGCAAACAAAAAATTAATAACCAATTTTGGCAACATAACTTGTAACCAATTTTTACTTCTTGAATATTTTACTAACGAATCCGACCTGCGTGCGATCCAGTCGTACCGTTAATTTTTTGTAGGCCTTTGTAAATAGCATATTGAAAGTCTTGACCAATCCGACTTGTGCTCGGCCATCTTGGAAAAATAATGAAACCAGTGGTACATTTCTCCAGTTTTTCAAAATTATCTTGAAAAATGTTGGTCCGAGACCGCTAATAAGCAAAGTACCAAAGTACCATTTCTATGAAAAATTGAGTATGCAAACTCCTAACCATTAACTCATCGAAGACTGATGGCGGACCTATGCCTATACTATAGATACTATCATGGCAGATATTCCGAAAACCTCAATAGAATGATCTTTAGAAATGCGATATTTGAACGTTCTACAAGGTGAGGCGAAAGTAATGCCATAATGTGAATTGGCTGCCATTTTGTTAGAAATGAAAAAAATTGGGCTCTGTTTTCACGAAAAGTTTATTTGAAGGTTTCAAATTGAGTACATTACAAAAAAACGCGAATTTTGTTTATTCACATAACCACTTAAGTGGAAATGGAGATGACGACGAAATTCCCGCTGCGTTAAAACAACAGACTGAAAATTGGTCAAATAAGCAGTAACAATAATTCCGCGTTCTTCAGGTATGTATAGCTTCATTGCTTGTTGTCAACTAATTCTCTATCTGTCTACAACATAAATGTCAAAGCACAATGACATTTGACGCCATTTGCAAATATTGTGGCACATTCACATTATGACATTACTTTTGTCCCATCTTGCATCCTGTGTTCACGTAGCAACGATGCGGATATTCAATTACAAAAACTTCTTCTACTACAGGACAGGTAAACTTTGGAATTTACTCCCAGGAGACATGTATTTTCAGAAACATTTAATCTCCAACAATTCAAGAGCAAAATTAACAGGCATTTACAAACATCTTGGGGTGCTGGTTTAGCGTTATAGGTTCCCCTCTAGTTAGAGAAGATTATAAAAAAAATCATTGAATTTCGTTTTCGAGAAAATTGGAATTGTTCAAAATTGGCCCGTAGTAAAATATAATACCATTAATTTTTAGGTTAGAACGAAAAGTCGGACCTAAATCCGCTAAGGCGTTTAGGCCGCAGTTCAACGTGCAGATTGACTGACCGGCAATTGGAAGAACAGGGTTTTAAAACCTACTTCTTTAAGTTATTAGGCTTGTGGAGTTCACCAACGAACTAGTTCAAAAGAGCACGAAGTCAAGTGAACTAGTTTGAAAGCGCTCTCTGAGTTCGTAAGTTCATTTAGTTCTCTTAGTCAATTTGTTTGCTTTGCTCCTACAGGGTTATTCATTTTGTGTTTTAGGATTTTAATTTAAAATAAAATAAAAGGTACTAAAGATTTCAATACAATTTTATTAGTGTTTTAAATTTTGGACTATACAGCATCGGTTCAAAGGCCGTCACGGGAGTTCTTGCTATTCTTGTGAGATAATTTTCGATGGCTTTTCGGCACAGTTCTGGGTGTATTGCAGCGATAACTTCACGGATGTTGGTATTCAAATGCTCCAAAGTTTGGGGATTATCCGCATAGCCCCTCAAAAACAAAAGCAACACAGGATCAGACCATACGATTTTGGTGCCCAATTCACTTTTCGTGGCAACCTTGTGTAGGAGGTAGCCCCGTCTGGTTGGAACCACATGTCGTCCACATCAATGTCTTCAATCTCAGGCCAAACAAAAAAGTTGATTATCATTAGACCATATAGGGGATTCAAATCCAAACGCAAAATACATCAAACAGAGATGTAGGAAATGTCCGGGTTTCCGGCCACTGAGGCACTCACAGCGGCTATGTTTTCAGTTGATCGAGCATTACGATAATGCACAGACCTTACGACATCACAAATACTATAGATTTGTTCGAACTTGGTGATTCTGTTCGAATTGTTTGCTAACTATGGATGACAGATTATATTTGACAGGTGCCATATGGCAGGGATGTAAAATACCAACTTCGAAATGAATAACCCTTCACTTTTAACGGAATCTAACTAAAGGTATTTGCCCTTTTTTAGCCGCCTGTTGAGTATATGATAAATAGAGTATAGTGTGGTATGTTTTAGTATTTGGGGATTGTGTGCAAGATTAGGGTGTTTGGTAGTAAATAGTGGATCCGTCCGCTTAATAGAAAAATTCGTACGAGATCATCAAAAAATTCCAAAAGAGAGAGGCAGCGAGAGAGTAAAACATCAATGGGATAACTTGCGAATTTTCGCCCAACATACGAGTATGTTTGTGGGTAAACTGTCAAACCCTTGTCAAACCCCTGTCAAATCACTCACATGCACATTTCAAATTGCTAATTAAGTGATTTTTGTGTTTATTTGTTATTTAATCTGAGAAAAAGAAAACAATTAGAAAAAATGCTAAATTAATGGATCCTCACGTATCTTCCTGTTTCGTAAATTTAATTTTCTCTGGGATTACCCCCCTTCCCCTTTAAATTTGTAATTTTATGAATTTTAGTGCAGAAAGTAAAGGGACCGTTAGGTTATCTTAATAAAGTGGTAAATACGAGTAAATGTGATTGCGTGGGATTGTAAACGAGGCTTGTGAGTTATGAATTCGTGCGCACTTTACACCAAATATCTTCAAACATCACATAAGCGCCTTATAACCTGATGCACACTAACACTTATATGCAACATATCATACTAAATACATATACCCCGCATATTTAACACCAAATACTCTATCAAATAAAATCGTAAAGACGCGTAGCATGATATTTGATAATTGGTACGAAACCCTTTACGCAAGGACCACATTCAGGCTCGACCCACCGACTTTATTCGACTTTAATTTGTTTTGTTATTAAAAGTATATTTTCAGCAGTTATAATCCCTAGTTTGATTAGTTCACGATCTAGAGCTGCTGCTTTGTTTTCTGAGCCCTGATGTATATTAAAATGGATGAGCCAATGAATGAACCAGTTCAGTAAATTACGCTGAACTAAATTGAGCGCTCTTTATCGTACACAAGCCCAGATGGTACGCTAAACGGTTGAATGGATGTTCTTCAAACTTCATATCTGGGATCTGTGGAATCACAATTCAAAGCCCAAAGTTAATAGTACGTACATATGCCTGATATTGAAAACAAAAAAAAAAGTTTTTTTCCAAAACGATCATGTTTAAATTTAATATTATTTGAATTGGGTTAGATATACACATGTCACTAGATGGCGTACCAAGTATTTGACAAAACACGGTGGTTACATACTACAATTGTGTTGTTGTGTTGTTGGTTGAGTACCTACAACAAAATAAAATTTTTACATAAATGGAAATTCGACTAGGTGTATAATTTGTCTTTGGGGAATATAAATAGTACTACGACAGGTGAAATAGGAGTAAAATACTCTGATTGTAGTAGATGGCGCAAAAGTCATCACCCCAACGGAAGATGCTCTCATTTTTGCAAATGGCGTCTTATTCATTGCGAATTTGACATTTGTGAAGTAAACAGAAGCAGAATACACGTAAAAAGGAATAATAATGGATTGCTATACTCTTCAAGAACGCAGAATAATTGTGTCAATGTTTTTGACAAATAATCGGCCGATAGTTTTGGGTCAACGTGAATTTCGTCGTCGATTCCCTGATCTTGTGGCACCAACTGGGCAAATACTGCAGCGATTAGCTACTCGGATCTAGGAGACTGGTTCAACACGGGACAGTGCCAGACCTAGCACTTTCGGCAGCACTGCCCGTATCTCAAGTGGTTAATTCGTGAAGAACTTGCTCGGTCTAACCTAAATATTTGAAATAACAAAATGAAGATCTGTTCGAGATGCTTTCTAAGAAATTTTTGCAGGCAAACTTCAAGAGAAATGTTCGATATATCTTCTCACAAATCATTAAAGTTAAGTTACACGCTTTTGAATAGCTAGCCGATAATGTTTTATTTGGTCCACTTATTCCAGTATTTTATGTACCTACTATGTACATATGTCCTACTTATAAAATGCTCAAATTACTAAAAAAAAAAAATATATAGATATAGGTACAGTGGGTGACCATATTTTAGATCCACTCTAAGGAAAAATATTTTTTGACGATTTTAAGTCAAATTATAGTTTTATTAAAAATTTCTCACTTCATTTGTACATTTTTTTATGTACATAGTTACACATAAATATTAAAGAAAATATAAACAAAATTATGTATGTTAGGTCCATCTTTGCTGAATTTAATTTCTCCATGCTTTTGAGTATAATTTTCCGCATTCCTGTGATAAACATATGTCAAACCGTTGATAAACTGTGACCTGTTTGTGATTAGTTCCACGAAAAATTCCCCGGTTCATCGGGTCTCAGGATTTTCAACAGGGCTGATGACCGTGGAAGCCCAGTCAAAAGCTTGGGTCTTCTGCTCTTTAGAAACTCTCTGCCCTATTTTGCCTTATAACATTAAGTAGACTCATGCAGTAAGATAAATTTACTCCTAGGGAACCACTCCCGCACTGCTACCAGCGAATTTGTCTCCGACCTTGAAGGCAGGCTTTCGAAAACAATCAGATGCTTACGAGTAAATGTAAAATCGAGTATTTATTCACGTGATCACCCACTATATATCTCGGTTTGTAGTTTGACTAAATAATATCTATTTCACCAAATAAATCATGATCATGAGTAGCATTAAAATTTTCATCGATGTCACTACAACACCCATCAACCTTTTGACGTACTCTGGTAGATAGGCTACGCCAACATCAATCTTTTAGAAGAAGCTGATCTGGTCAGATACGAGTATCACCACCGCAAATTAGTCGTGAATACGTTTCGGAGTTTGGCAGATGGTCAGGTACTATAGGCACGATGCGCTATCACAGTTTTGTAGGTTTGCCTTTCCTGAGAGAAATTTGTTCTAAATTTATTCTAAGATTAACTCTAAGCTTTACACCTAGTTACATCCGTGGCCCACTCTCTTTTGGAAGTGCATGGTTTCATGGCTCTTAGCGCGATGCGACTATTTAAGTCACTAGCGATATCCTTATTAGATTGCGATTTAATTTCCGGTAACATAATTAAAATTCTGCATTGATTGAGATGGATCAAAACTAATTTTGAACAAAGTGGCCGCCACTTTTTATAGAGACTAGAGACTTAAAGCTTAATGTCTTCCTCGCTTTGATTGATGGACTCAAAGGACTTTTCTTCACAAATCACAACCATTAGTTGGAGTGAGAAAGAGGCACTTAGTTCCAAATAAACAATTAAATTCGAAATTAAAAAAAAAAATGTATTTGTACTGAGTTTTTAAATTCGCCTCAAACTTCAGTTGGGGTCTTGAATACTAATTCGAATGTGGCCACCTTATACGGAATGCACATCACAAAAGTGTTTCCCCTTAATCTTCGCCTCCATCATCATCGGTTCGGTGTGTCTTGATAATGTGCGTTTTTTTTTCCAAATACAAAATTTTCGTTAAGTACCTACTTCAGTACGAAGTTTACTTTGTTCGAATATACGAATGTACCGGAGAAGGTAAGGCACTCTCGGTTAGGCACAGGGGACTATGGCTATCCCCAGTTGTCGTCGTCGGTCGGTCGATGTTGTTTTCAACGTCGATTGTCGTTGTCGTTGTCGTTGTCGTCGTCGTTGTGGCTTATTCGCGTTTCGCGCGGTTCGTCATTGACCATGCACATTCCACAAGGTAGATAGATAGATGTTTTTTTTTTTTTTTTTTTTTGAATTAAATTTAAAAAAGCATTGATCACTGACTGATGATATTGACAAAATGTCGCCGCGTGAACGAAATACTAAGCAGGATTCTTTCCATAAAGTAAATTGATTTGATTTTAAGTAGTTATTTGACCTCAGCAAGTCGTTCCGTGAATTAATTTGTGAGATGAGATTTTTTTTTTTTTTTTTTTTGTAGGTGCGGCCGTTGTGGCATGGAGTGTACTACTTCGGGGAGCTACTCACTTAAAAGTGTTATCGTTCGGTTTGGTCTTTGCTAATGACAGAGGTGAACTAATAAATTTGTTGAGGGAAGTGTCGGTGGGTTGTCGGTAAGGTGCTTCGATTTGGCAGTAAATTAATTATTTTATTGTAGGATTATCTTAATGGGCTGCAAGGTGATGTATAAAAAGGATAATGAAGTGATTGCATGGACTGGATATTAAGTTGCACATTTTATGAAAATGGGTGCGATTGTGATCTTGCAGTACGTACCTACTACCTCATGTATGTTTTCTGATGATCGTTATGACAAAAGAAAAAGACCTGCACCCTCTTTTGTCATGTACCTATACACAGCGAATCCAAGACTTTAAGGTTTTGTTAAAAAATAAAAAATATTTATGTAACACAATCAGGAAATTTGTATGAATGGCATTGCTGAACATCACTTGTAGCAAGTTCCAAAAATCTCCTTAGTTCAAGCAGCGCAACAAGATGAAAATATTGAAAAATAACAGTGGACAAGATCCTTATTAAACTGACTAATATTGGTCCGTTAAGGCATCCTCTTCTCCTTCAATGGGCTCTCATCGTTCCACAACTTTTTCTAAGGAAAGTGGGCAAATTTGCATGGCACTTGGGCCTTGAACCGCCACGGATGAAACTAGGTAGAATGTTTACAGGGCATCTTAGAATTCTTCTATGCAAAGGCTAAGATCATAGTTGTAAAGCTCAGAGGCGAAAGCTGAACAAATTTCCTTGGTTTTAAGCAGGGTTGTAACTGATCGCAATCAAAATAAGCGATCAGAACACAATCAATTGATCGGTGCGATCACAACCAAATTTTTGATCAAAACAATATGTGAACGAAAATGTAAGTCCGATCTACCGATCAACAAGTTAAGTTAGTTAGTTATTTACTCGTTAATTTTTGAGTTCGATCTGGATCAAATAAATCTTCCGATCAATTTATAAAAAAAATTATTGAACCAAAAAATGTATGTGAATGTAAGAATATAAAACAAACAGTTTGAATTCAGCAGAAAAAAATAAATATTTGTATTGAAACTTTTATTTTCCAATTGAAAATATATACAGGGTGTTTCATAGATTGGGTACACATACAGGGTGAGTTTGTTTAATATTATTGTTGTAGGGTTAACTTGCACTGCGACTTAATGGTCTTAAAAATGTGCCTTCTGCTAATACCTAGGTGAGGTTTATTCCCTCATTAGAGTTTCCCTCAGAATGTAATTCCTTCAGAACTGTTACCGAGGGTCAAACACTCTTCTTTGCCACCCTAGAGCACCATCTCTAATCCAGTTTCTCTTAGGAATCTGAGAATGATAAGTGGATCTATGGTTGGTATATTCTGATCTAATAGTAGGTACTTGCCCATTTAAATTTTTTGTGGGTCAGTGCCCCACATGACTCCAGAAGATGTTCTGGAATCATTGCAGAATCTGCAAAGACCTTCGTTTGTTATGCCTAGTTTGCTTAAATACTCCCCGAGTTTACAGTGCCCCGTTAGAAAGCCTGTTAGGATACGTAGCTTATTCTTGTTAAGGCAGATGCACGCTTCGAATCTTTGTAGATTGTAGTATCCCAGAAGTTTCTTAGCTTACGTCAGACCTGAAGTATTGACCCAGGTTCTCCCCGTTTTATTTCTCCATCTTCTTGAATTCTTCGAATATAGTGTGGTTTTCTATTCCACAGAATGGTTCAGGTCCCATAAAGGCTTCTGCTGCTCCTTGTCTTGCCAATGAGTGTGTTTCTTGGTTGCCCTCTATTCCTCTTTTGTTACTTAACTTCGTACGGAATTTTTTATCAAAGTTAAATTTCCTGATACGAGTACTCTCGTCCCTAGGAATTGCTAGAAGGTGGAATTTCTTGAGAAGTACATCATATTCTTTTGAATTGAGTTGATTTTCTCACTCTCGAAGCCCTCTGTTGCCATCCTTAGGATCGTCCACTTTGCGTATTGCTCAACTACAATATGAAGCGGAGTTAGTTCCAGGAATAGTTCCATGGCAGCAGCTGGACATGATCTCATGGCCTCAGTAATACAGAGGTAAGCCAGTCTTTGCACTTTAGTGAGTGTATTCCTCGTTTCGCTTGGCCCACGCTGTCGTATGTGATCATTGGTCTCATAATGGCTATATACAGCACCACATCCATCTTAGAATGCTCAGGTTAAGTCCCCAAGACTTAGCCGCTAGGCTACTACATAACATGAGAGCACGGGTGACCTTTTGGATATTTCTTCTGTGTGCTTTTACCACATGAGTTTACTAACTAGGTGTAATCCTAGATATTTCACTTTTTTACTGGTGTCAGTTCCGTACCCGATAGCCGAATTGGCTTCAGTTCAAGCTTTCTTTTCCTTGTGTAGTTTTTCCCGGGTTTATGTTGAGCCCAGCCGTGCAGCACCATTCTTTAGTTGCTTTTACATAGACCTCTTTGAGTTTGTTTAAGTTCACCGCGTTCTTTTCGGAAACTTTAAGAGATTAATGAAAGGTTTGTGTCCTTTTCACTCTCTCCAGAAGCCCCTATATGGCCTACATACTTGAAACTTTGCGCATTTATATTATAGACTTGCAACATTTTTTTTCAAAATACAGGGTGTTGCAAAAAATATTTAGCTTCTCACTTACCAATGACGTGGTCTTAATGTTGCGGAATGGATCTGTGAAAATTCTACAATATATTGCTTAACATCAGAAATACTCCGGAAAAGAAAAAGCAAGAACAAGAAACCCCCTGTTTGCTGTCTATTATACGTGCGCGCACGCTAAAAAACGGGGCGCTGAGAAAAACAAAATGGAGTCATCATCAGATTTACTAATAGAAAATGAGGGACGAAAAACTGTTGCTCAGGATAAATAAAAATGAGTTTCAGTTCCGAAATTTTAATAGAATACACCATCGAAACCTCTGATTCCACCAGAGGTTTAAGGCAAGCCATCTTGCAGTCATAGAGTTTCTTTAGTATTTATTTGGAAGATCCTGAGTGACAAATAGAGATTGGGCGAAAGTCACCGATGCAACTACTTAAGAAATAAATTTTAACAAATGCTAAGAATGGTTCACAGCACAGTCAATATGTCACTTCAGCTACTAAGCCTCTAGCTAGCTTTCTATCACTGTATTCTGCGACATCCAAGTTGTTTGAGGTTACCATTCACTCTTACGGTATTAAAAGAGAAGTGATCGATAACTACAGCAAAATGTCGAATAGCAAAAGAATTAAACTTTTCAGTTTGTATGCTCTCTAAGGAGGAGTGGGGAAATCGTCAACTTATCACTTTAAAACCTTTTCTGCTACAAGAACTACGGCTGTTGTTCTGATCTCCAAACTGTTGTTGTCGTATTCAGCTTCAAAATTATGTCACCTTCTTGGTAGAATCATGTTACATGAAATAATCCTCCATTCAATTTGAAAACTAAACTTTGTCTTATACCCTTTTTCCGTCATCTAACGAAATATGTCAATACAATATTTTCTTTATGGAATATATTTATCTTATCCCAACCAAATCCAAATGTTGTCAGTAGAGATTTCGTCCAGGTTTTACAAAACAAAAAAGATACAAAGTTATAACTTGTCGATCAATTCTCTGTTTGACATTTTTAATTAAAATTATGTCACTTATTCTGTTAAGGCTAAAATATGTGACTTATTATGTCAGCACAATCTGATTTTAAAACTATGTATGTCACCATCGCAATAATTATGTCACCAGAGACATAAATTTTGTCACGATGACAACACTGCTTATGACACCCTTTGACTTTCTCTAATAACTTTCAATTGATCCTAGAAGCTGCCTTACTCTTCTCTTACATCTCTTATAACATCTTTCCGTAAACTCGTTGTCGAATTAGTAGTCGAGTTCTTGGCCGCCAAAATTTGTATACTGTAATTTTCTCACATCCAGTTTTCGTTAGTTAGTCGAGACCCAACGACCCCCAACGGCCTTCCTTCAGTCAGAGCTTATGCCACAAACTGGCACAAAGGAACTGGATTTAAAATCACTGTGACTTCGTTAGAGTTAAAAGACGTGACTTGCTAACTAAAGCTGGTGTATTAACCCCCTTCATCGTTCCTTAATTTGCAGTAAAAATTACTACAAGAGATATGGTAAAAACGTGTGAACTGAAATTCAATGAAGTATAGGATTACGAATTTATTTGTCACACAAAATGAATCTGTGCAGCTACAGAAAGTGGACATTGGTCAACGAGTTCATCTATGTTACAAAATTGTCTTGCATTAATTGGGAAAAGATTCTTTACTTCCTAGCAGCCTATGTAGTAAAATATACATTCAGAACTTTCTAACTAGAACACAGTACAATGGATTTCTCAACGAAACCGTTTTGCCAGTACCCGAGCTGCTTAAATTTTCGATGCGCCGTCGGTCCACAGCGCGCACCAAACTGTCATCCATGGTGTATGCAATGGCTTCTCCACGATCACATTTAGATTCTCAGAACTGTACGATATCACTATCGATTTGTTCGAATTCAGTTTTCAATTGTTTGCTGAGCCATTATGATAACCATAATCTGTCCTTAAATCTCGATACACAGATATATAGTAAGATGCAACAATTTCGATGCGTTGAGCGGTTGTTAAACGATCCATATTGTAAAATGTCAAGGCAAGAACTAATTACCTGTCACTACTCGTATGGATGACAGATGCCATATGACAGGGATGTGAAATTCCAACCTCGAAATGAATAAAGCTTTATGTACTACCTACGACAATCAGAGAATCCTTTAGCGGACCAAAGATATTCCAATAGCATCCGTGGAGGGATTTAAGCTACTTTTTTTTATAATAATTTTACCTTAGTACCTTAAAAACCGAAATGTACCCAAAAAGGTTTCATTTGAAAAAATACGTTCGAAAACCGGGGAAACGTGTCAAGTGGAAGACATAAACTCCTTTTCGACTTACACAATGAGATATACTACATGCTTTTGTTTGCAAATATCTTTTAAAGACCTTTTTTTTCTCTGTACATGTATATATTCTATTTCCCCCAGAGAGACGAAAGGTCTCATAAATTTTAGTACGAACCTTTTCAAACCGATCATACCCACATATGGTTTGCTGAGTGAGTATCAATTAATTCACTACTATGCTACAGACTACTCGTACAAATTAAAATTCATAATCCTTAATACATTAACTTTGACTTAATTCAATTTCTGTTTCTTCACCTGTTCTCTGAAAAGCCATAAAAATAAAACACAGCCCTAAAACAAGTGCAATACTGCAACAAGTACCTAAAAGGCAACCAGAATCATGTCCAGCTGGTTTTACACGAGTTCCCATCTCGTATCATCGGCCGTCAGTGCATGTGCAACTTTCCACTACTAAGCCAGAGTGGACCCAAGTTATCCGGCTAATAATCTGGACGCCCTGAAAAGGAATTCTTCTCTTGTCGCATGTCTTGCTTTCTTTTTTCTGCACTTTTTCCATGCATCTTCTCCTCCTCGCACTTGTACACGGTTTTCCGTATTCGGTCGCGAAAAGAAGGGAAAAACGTAACGAATTTCTAAAACCGATCTGCGCGCAGCCGCAAACGAATTAACTTCTTTGCTTTTGGAATATAATTAAGCGAGCCACTCGGACTTCGGTAGTCGATGGTTTAAAGTGAGGCGAGGCTAGACACATAAACGGGCGTCCAATGGTCAGAAAGTCATGGTGACTCGCTTCTTCGCACCGCAAACCTTCCTGCCCCATAGTAGGTGATCGAAGGTGATCTGAATGGGAAACATGTAGCACTAGGCGTTTCTGATTCACGTGTGCCACTTGCCCCCGACCAAAGAAGACGCACACGGATACAATACAATGAAAAAAGATGAACAATCGTTTTCCTTTTCTGAAAGGAAAGAAGAAAAAAAAAATATTCGGCGGCCAAAGTTCGTGACTGGAATATTTTTAAAGGTCATCCATGAATACAACGGGCGGAGGCTACAAGCCAGACATGGGAATGGTATTTGGCTATTTACGCGCTGAGATTTATTTTTAAGCATTCTTTGAGTTATACTACTTAACACGTGTCGTATGCATGTTGATTTTCGAAATTGTAAATTGTAATTATTGGAAGCTTTTGAATTTGGTTTTGAAAGGCTTTAAGTGTTTACATCTCGGTCAGTTGAGAGCAAGTGGTGTCATTCAACTTGTGTGTGTGACGTTAAAGGTCCTTTACAGTCCATTTAAGGTGTTGTATGTGGGTTGCATACTAAGTGGTGAGTTCAAAACGAAAGCCAACCAATGATTCTGCGAATTAATGAGACTGATGTCTGAGTCTTCGAGAAAATGTAAGAAGAACATTCTTGAGCAACGAATTCGAAACAGAAGTGTGCAGAGACGAAAACTTGGTAGTAGAGTCACAATTCTGCAGACTGTTAAACAGCAAAAATGTTAGTCGTTAATTTTAACTAACCATTCAAGCATAGATTAGATGACAGCTAATGCTATATGCCCTATTAAGCGGGCTTCTAAGACGTTTAAAGCAGAAACAAATGATTTGATGCAGAGCATACACAAAAGCATCTGAAGTAAAATCTAAGTGAACCTGATTCATAGAATAAGCTAACTAGATTAGAGATTTATTTAGCGTAATGTGAGAACAACTGCTAACTTTCATTAACAATCCTCACCATTGTGGATTTCGTTCAGGGAAATACCACGACAGATGTATCAGGAGATGGGCCATTCCAAAAACTGCGAGTCGTAGAGCTAAGTTAGTTATTTAGACATGTAGCGCGATGTCGTCGAATGTGAGAGTAACCTCTGAATCTTCTAATTAACCATAATAGGCACTCGTCTATATCTCAGGTCGATCACCTGAGGGATTGGAGGTGATCTCTTATGCAAACAGCGTTTGGAAAGCACTTTAGTACCTTAAAAGAGCTCCTACAAAACGCTATAAATAATCTATCTAGATTCGCAGCTCGCTGTGGTTTAGGTGTGAATCCCTACAAAACTGAACTAGGAAATAAAGAATTTCAGTCTTTGATCCTCCGTTTCTTAATGGAATAAGCTTAACTTTCCCTAACGAAACAAAGAAAAAGCGTCTTATTTTGGATAGGAAACTAAGCAGGAGGCCTAACATGCAAGACCACGGTAGCACAAAAAAGCTTTTGGTACAAATGGGGTTTACAACTCAGAATACCTCACTGGCTCTACATCTCAGTCAATAAACCGATGCTCACGTACGTGGTGGTTGTCTGGTGGACTGCCTTAGATAAGGCCACAAACCATAAAAAACTAAGCGAAGTTCAACAATCAGCTTCTTGTGCACAAGCGGGGCATTTCGTACGACATTCTTTGCAGCACTGGACACTCTGTATCATCAGACACCCCTTGACATCTTTGGTAGGCAAATGGCAGTTAGTGCAGCTATTCGCCTTAAAACAACTTCACAGTGGTCCAGTATTTTGAATAACTTCAAAATCTTTCCTGAAAGCACTGACTACACCATACCCAGATTAAATTTTGACAAAAACTTTCAAGTCACCAACCCTTTTGGGTGTATCTGGGAGGAAGATCTATTTCTAGAAGACAAGTCAACACATTTCTACACCGACGGTTCAAAAACCGTCATGTCTTCTCTGACATGCTTAATATTAACTTTTCCTTCCGTCTCCCAAATCATTGAAGCGTGTTCCAGGCGGACATAATGGCAATAAAAGAACTCTTACCCTGCCTAAAGAAAAACTTGATATCAGTAGTAGATATCCGCATCTTTTTAGACACCCAAGCAGTCCTTGAAAGACTTGGCGTATATTCAAACGATTTCTGTAGAAGCTGTATGGATGAAGAAGAGAAAGAAACTAACTTTTACCTTCTTTCTACCTGCCCATATTTCTCCCAAAGAAAAAAGCTTCACTTAGGAGCCTTTTGCTTTAGCGACCTATACGATCTGATAAATGCAGACACTAGAAACCTCCTACGCTTTTCAGAAACTCTAATTGGTTCAAAGAGTAGGTAATAAAAACGTTTCCCCCAAGATCCAAGTGGTATCAAAATGGTCCTAACATTGGTTTAAGTGTGTCAGCCTCTTAGCTGGCAGCCATTACAACCTAACCTAACCTACGAGTAGTAGGATATTGTTTATTAAACTTGCCATTATATCAGACAGGTAAAATATTTTTAAAGGAAAATATGGTTGTTATCAAATACAACTCAGCCAGGAACAATTGTAAAATAATTGGCTGAGGAAGATCAGTTGTCATGTCACCCTAAAAAGTAGAAGTAGGAATCTCTTGGGCTATAAAAGAAGATACTACAGAGAGCGGTTTGCATTTGCATATCAGGGGCACTGAGGTTGTATCAAACAGCGACTTTGGAAGTAATCTACGATCTTACACCTCTGCATCTAGTAATTGAGAGAGCAGTAGAAGGCTCAATAATGGAGATCGCTAGGGGACAGAGACCTAGTCTTCCTTCCAAAGTAGCTGTATTCTATTTGGAAGGTGTACCTAAATTGACTTTGAGCACTCAAGTCATATAGTCAAACTGCTATCCAAGTGTTGAGCTCTAGTGAAATCAGCTACAAAATTGTAGGGGAATGAATAAACAAATTCAACAACCAAGAGTGGATGGTGAAAAGGGGGGCGGCAGCAGTATCCCACTTTTAGGACCAGAATCATTCTGCGGGATGGGCGAACACCACATCCAAGAAATGCGGCTAACAGAGGACGACACCAAAAGAGACAAACTCATTAGGACTCCCGAAACTAAGGCAATCAAAAATATTACAATACTTAATTTTTGAATTTATTTTAAGTCAAAGACGATGAAGTAGATTAGACTCCGGATCATATTATCTGTTGTCTGAGATGCTACCTGTCATAAAGTAATTTGTTAAAGTTAACGTTAGCATGACTTCTGACAAATGAATACACTCGACGAACACAGTTTATTTTGACGTTTATCTGTCAGGCCTGACAACCTGCCAAAACCAATTCGATTTCCGCCTTTTTTGTCGGCTTTGTGCATTTTTCTTTCATTGTCGTCAGCCATTAAGTAAAGTCGCCTGCCAGGGTTTACCAATAAGTAAGAAATATTACCATTGTAACTATAATAACTTAATTAATTGTTAGTTTCTAGAGAATAAACCTCACCAAGTATTTCCTTGTTACGTATGCCTATCGTTTTATTGGACACACTTGTTCTATTTTTTTTGGTGTGGTGACGCCAGGTAAACGAACGAGTAAACGAACGAGTCCATACATTTCTAGATTAGAGCCAGGCTGATTGCGTCCGCGTAGTGGCCTATCGAAATCTATTCACCATCATTCCTAGCAATTGAACCTTTCCTACAGCTCCACGCAGCACATTTTAACAAAAGATCTGCATCTGCATGCTTACAAGATCCAATTGGCTCAGGAACACCTTAAACAGCGTCTTGACTGTGTGACCATATTGATGACGATTTTTCGAACAGCGATCAGGCTCACTTTCAACTGAATGGATACGTAAACAAATAAAATTCTCGCATTTGAAAATCCACGGGCGATTCACGAGCATTAACAAAGTCACTATTTGGTGCGGATTTTGGGACGGTTGCCTTAATTGGCCATTGACTCTAACAGTCGATAGTGAACGGTACCGGAACATAACACCAGTTGGACGATATTGATTTTGAAGTCATGTGATTTCAACCAAACGGTGCTTGCCACACAGCGCGAGAAACAATGCAGTTATTGCACACAAAGTTTCCCGGCGCGTCATCTTTCATTTTCGGCAACCAAAATTGGCCACCAAGATTGTGCGATATCACACCGTTGGATTTTTTTCCTTGGGGTTATGTGAAGCAGAAAGTATATGCTAATGACCACCAAACGATGGGATTCGACGCGTCATTTATGAAATACCACAGGATTTATGCCGAAAAGTAATGGGGAATTTCATCGAAAGGGCATGGCGCCCATTTGGCCGATATCATTCTTCATATTGACATAAAAATATCCGCAGTGGCTACAAGAAGCCTGGCAAAGCCCTGTATGGGTTGTAGACGTCTTGCCGCCAAATCTATCGCCATAAAACAAGACGCCGATGACAAGAGAAGATGGCATAAAAAAAGAACAAGATAAAATGTTGATCGTATGTTCATCTAGAGAACAGCTTACACTTTCTAACAATCTCTGCAGTATAACTTCCGCACTGCCCAGGTCAAGTTCTCAGAACCTGTTGTAAGAGCAGGAACATCCGCTATTGGGAAATATGTGAAGCCTAAACCATGACGTTCAGTGATAAAAGTTAAGACATGTTCGAATTCATTTGCTTTTAATTTTACTTCGACGGTAACGAAACCACTCCACAATGTCTTCAAAATGGACAGTTTTTCACCACGAGAAAGCTGATACATATTTAAGGACGAGCTTGTCTTATTAGAAAATAATGCTGATATATGTCGGGATAACAAGCTCTGCAAGCAATTCTCCCCTTTGGCTGTATAATCTAAACTAAAGTTTAAATATTTCGATCAGAGTATGAATTATCAACCCAGATCTAGATTGCTGGAACTTTTTAGTAGGTCAGACATCGCTAATAGGAAACGAAAAAGTCCAGTAGCAACATCTGCAGCAAGCCATAGTTTTGACGAAAAAAGTTCGACGAATATTTCAAGACTAAAATCTGAGGTTTCAGACCAAGAAAGCCGAGCTCTAAATCAATACCAATAGTCTCTTTGCCGAATCTAAGCCTTTTATGATAATCTTAATATATCAAGAATCTCATCTACAGTGCAGTCCTACCGCGCACTGCAACTCATTAGCAACTCTAAAGTGGGCGGAAGCCAACTGGCGTTTACATATGCATACAAATTGATCAAAATACATTGAGGCACTTATAAACTGTGATGGAACAAACATTCAGATACAAAAGATTTCCCCGGATTGCAAATAGTTGCTAGAAGGAATTCTATTTCAATTTTTCAATTAAAAATTATGTGGGACAGTGAGAGCGGTGGGAACTAAGTGGAGATTTAGGTTTTAAACTTTGGGGCGAGAGTAAAAAAGTTTAAAAACCACTGCCTTTAATGCTTTGTACAAGTTAGCTTTGCTAACCCATATTTCATGCTCTGAAATAGAGCCATCACACTTGATGCAGCATCATCTCAGGCATGGAAGAACACAGTCACAATGTGAATTTAACTTGCTCGTGTCGGGTTATGCAATTTTTTCTGCTTAACATATTGCAAAGATCCATCCCATTTGCTTGCATTTTAGGAAATATATAAAATTTAAACCATTTAACCGAAGGGTTGTCGAAAGTTAATGTTAAGTAGTCAACTAGTCTTATACAAGGGTTTTCAATAAGGACATAACAATTTTGCATTTAAATAAAACACAGAATAATTGAGATATCGGGCTGAAATTTATTCCAAGTGTAGCACATATCTTAAATTTAAGTAAGGAATTCGATCTCGTTCATATGATCACCGCGAGCACGTTTGCAGCGATCGATTCTTTGGAGACAATTTTCCACCACTCTTCCATACATATCGGCCGGAACGTTGGCAATTTCGCGTTCGATATTGTTCCTGAGCTCCTTTAACGTTTTTGGCTTATTGGCATACACCAATGACTTAACGTAACTCCATAAAAATAAATCTATCGGCGTTAAATCGCATGAGCGAGCTGGTCATTTGACCAGACAATTTCTACAGATTACACGATTACCGAACTTCTCCTTCGATAGATCAATTGTTTGACCAGGTGTGTGGCATGAGGCACCATCTTTTTGAAACCACATATCACTGATGTCAAGTGCATTTAATTCTGGCCAAAAATAGTCTTCCAACATGGCACGATAGCGAACTCCATTGACCGTAACATGGCGATCATTTTCATCGACGAAAAACACGGTCCAATCACACCTCCGGCATGAAATCCACACCACACGATTTCGATGGAATTCAGGATTTTCTTCAAACTTTTGCAGAGACCAATTGGAGAAGTTTCAGAGCTTCAAATGATCAAGAGGCTTCAGTTCTTGAATTAATTGGATCTTGTAAGGGTGTAGGCCAAGATCTTTACGCAAATTTCGACACAATGTGGCTGACTGTGGCTGACTGAGAGATTCCCAATTCCTGTGAATGGCGTGGTATCCACTGGTTTGGTTCATTTTGAACTGAAGCACTTACGGCTGGATATTTTCGGTACTTCGACTGGCACAGGAACATTCAATAGTAAATATGTTGATTCGAATTTATACACTATAGCCTGTCTGGTGGAACGATTATTATGACCGAAAATTGAAGTAAGTTGCGAAAATTGAAGTAAGTTACGACAAATAATTTCCAAACGTTGCTCGTTCATAAACTTCCTCCTGATAAAAACGTAAACCTTGGCTGACGTTTTGACATTGACAGATCATAAAAAGGGTTTGAGGGTGCGTTTGTATTAAAATACAAAATTGTTATGTCCTTATTGAAATACCCTTTACATTAGCCATTTCCAACTAGTATCTACAGCTCTATAGATAGAGCTTTAAAGCAGTTGAAAGGCATGATACCTTTGGTAACATCCACGCTAATAGAGTCACAGACAGACATATAGTCTGAGGCAAAGGTATATACCTTAGGATTGAATTGATTGAAGTCGACTGTGGTACCGCTTACGTCAGTGGGTAATTGTATTAAATTCCAAATTCAAAAAATTAAAATTAACACTGATGACCGGTTTCCCAGCTTCTATGCATTTTTAGCAAAAAAAAAAAATAAATATCTCAATAATCCCCTGATGAATCTCCAATAATAGCCACCTCACAATATGCAATCATAGCACAACAAGAAAAACCCGACACTCAATCTTCATTAATCCATCTTAAATGATGTCAGTCTATTTGACCATCTTAATACCGATTTCAATGTGGCAAAAACACGAACTCAATGAGTTCATTAGCTAGGTTAACACAGAAGCAAAGAAAACAATAAATTCAATTTAACCGTCCCCTTTCAACGCCTCCCACAGTAGAATTTGGCCAAAAAATGATTGAACCGCCAATGTCCCAACAGCAACCAGTTCCAACGGAAAATATCCGTCAGCGTGACTTTGAAATTTTTGGAAATACTCTTTAAGCTCCTGTGAACACCTAAAAAAAAAAAAAAAAAAAGATTAAATTAAATATCCAGTAAGTACCTTGCGGTCTTATGTATCCTACACACGTTGTGAATACTCAAAAGCTTGACTATATAGGGTGGCAACATCGTCGTCGTCGTCGTCGCCGTCGGTGGAAAGGTGATTCGATCGATGACATCCGAGACGGATACCACAGAAATATATCTAAGGTCACAACACGCTTCCAGTATAGGTACGAGTACGAGTATGTGTGTTGGATAGGAAATAATAATTTAATATTGCAATTGGATTCGAATTGCGGATTACGACGACGACTTGTTTACTTAAGAAAACAGAAGCAATTAGTTGTGTGATTGTTGCTGGTTATCACTTCTTTTTCTCTTTACAATAAAGCTCTGCCATACGGAATTATAATTAAGTACATGTTTCGATTGGAAACACATAATAGTATTGGGCAGCTTCCTACGCTCAGGGACACCTGTTTTTGGCAAACAGCGTAATTAAGTATTCAAAACATAGGCGATAGAGTGAAGAGGATACCTCAATGCCTACATAATTTTAAGAATCTTTGGAGTGCTGCTGTTGTTATTCTGACTGCGGCAATTGCGTGTAAAATAGTTGTATATCCACATAAGATGTTTACTTTATTGAGGTTAGAGTCGTTAGTGTACAGAATAGAGAATATCTGAATGTTTTGGGAAAAAACATAAATTACCCAATCCACTGCAAACTATTAAAACTAAGATGTAAGATTCCCATAAGTGCACAATGAAAGTAAACAGTTGAATATGCTTCGTAAAAATCTGTTGGTTTTCTGTGAAATGGAATTAGATACATCTAATCATAGGGTACCTACGCAACCCAAACGTACGCAATTGTACTCCGCGCTTACCAGCGCTAACGGTAGAGACGTAAAAAAGATAGAAATCAGCGCCAATTTACTGAACACATTTCGTGGTGAAAGCTGTATTCTTCGAGTGAGGATAAACTGTTTTTGCTAGAAACTATCTATAGGTCTAAAAATGGAACGTAGAAGAGACTAATAATCCATGAAGAGCGACAGAGATTCGGGAAGTACCATCAACATTAGTGGGGATCTGTTCGGCAAGTGGTGTTCACAACACACTGCTTGCTTCATGATGGTCCCCGCTAACTAGATGTGCTTTGATTGGGGATGGGCGATTAAATCGATTTCGGAACATCGATATTTTCGTATAAAATAGAATCGATTTTATTCTCGATTCAAAAACATCGAAACAAAACAATATGCTAAATGTATGTGACATCAGCTAACAAAGAAATTGTCAAGAAAACAGTGCAACCAAATGATAATTTAAATGAGGTCATCACAATACCTGCAAAGTTTAAAGTAATATTTGAAAGCAAGTACTGCAGATTTGACAGCTCTCAAGTGTACACGCTCTTACATCTGGAACTGACGAAAATAGCCGAAAAAAATCTTAGACAGAGATGTCTCTTTACATAGAGATGTGATATCGATAGCATTGGAAAGACATTTCTCCAAAGCAAGTACTATATTAGATGGATCAATATTCCGATTGTTGTTCCTCCTTAATTCATTAGATATTGGTGACTGGTGTATACATTCAATTAAAAAAAAAAATCAAACAACACGTATTTTATTTTTGATTTTTGTATCAATGTTCAAAACATCGATGTTTTTCTATTCGATGATCGATTCTTTGCCTTCGATATTTTATCGATACACAATATCTACTTTTTTGATAACATTGTATCTGGGCATAGACTGGTTTCTGGAATGTGAGGGTGATGACCCTTATCACGTCTGGCAGAAAGTTTTCACTCCAGATACAAAATGCCTTAAATAGTGCAATCTTTTCAGCAATCAGATTTGGCGACCAAATTTAGGACCAAAGTAAGGTAGGTTACCAATATTGACTGTAACGCTCTCACAGAAACAGCTTCTAAGGAAGAAAAAGACGAACATAGTAGCATCATGTATGAGCACTAGTCCTATCATAGAACTAGTTTAGTGTCGACTGATCTGCAGAGAAATTGTCATAATTGCCCATGCTTAGGAATTGTCTCTTACCCGAAATAGACGGATAACAACAGAGTGGAACGACTACATTATGCTAGCTTATATCAGCCTCCGAACAAGGAAAAACACCCCGCTTCAAGAAGCCAGATATGACACTATTACGCGTCAAAAGATTAGGGACTTTGACTATCTACACCCACTTATAGAAAGGGTTTGGGTGAACGAGATCTCCACTGATGAATGAGGGGACGAAATTATCTCCAAATTTCCAACGAAAAGCAACCTGCATGCTCACACAGTGTGCAAAAATAGCAAAAATAACTCTCGAACTTGAGTTAATTGCCTCCAGTTTTGTACACGAAGTTGGTCGAGGCCCTTTTTTCTTTGTGTACGCCACATTAGGTGAGATCTTCCTTTACAGCGTCGTCGGGATGAATTCGAGGATTTTCCGGGCCGGGACGTTGAATGATGTCGCTGTACAACCGGTAAAGCTCGTTCTGGTATCTTCTCCTCCGTAACCCGTTGATACATAACGTTGCCAACAAAGAACTAGTAGCTGCCAAGAGTGATACTTCGCATGATCTCTGCGCCGGTGTCATTATTCCATTTTACAGTGGAGTCTAGATAGGCAAAGTCCTTAACTAACTCAAAATTACAGCTGTCTATTGTGACGTTCTATCCAAGTGGACAATGTTGAGTGACCTTTTTATGACGACAGCATAAACTTTGTGTTGCTTTTGCTACCCGCTAAATCCATTTTCGTCGCTTTCGTTTCAGTACAGTACAGTGATGTTGGCTTGAGAATTTTGTACAATCCTTTGAAGTATGACGTCAAAGAAAATACATTACAGCAAGTCGCCTTGTCGCAGTCCTTTTTTGACGTCAAAGGCATTGGTGGTATTACAACCGATCTTGACAGAGTATGGTGCAGTCTACATCGTCATCTTGCACAGACGGACGAGTTTGGCAGGGTTATCTGTATAGCTCGTCTCTATAACCGCTACTATAGGCGACTTTAAAGTCGATGAACAAGTAGTGAGAACCGATTTGGAGCTCCTGATCTATAGTGGACTTTCCTGGCCTAAAGCCGCACTTACATGGACCTATCAGATTATTATCCAAAGGTTTAAGGGGTTCACATAATATGGCAGATATGATATTATAAGCGATGCTGAGGAGGATAATTCCTCTGTAATTGGAGAATTTCAGACGGTCTCCATTCGTCGGGCATACTTTCATCCGACCATATCTTACGAGTACATGAGTAGATGTATGTTCCATACCAAATCATCCCCAGCTGCTTTAAACAGCCTGGCAGTTAGATCATCGGCTTCAGCAGCCTTATTGGATTTAAACTTAGATATTATTATCTTCACGTCATCGTCCGGGTTGAGTCGAGCATTCTGCTTGATATCGATGTTCTAGTCGTTACCGCTGATTAACAGTCTGGAGAAGTGATTTCTCCAAGAAGTCATCTCTCTTCTTTACCTTTCGGTAAAACTTTTCAACATTATTTCTGCTACATATAAGCCATCTCGCGCTTTTCATATTTCTTCTTGTTCCAAAGAAATTGGTGTTCTTCCCTTCCTCTTCTGCAGCGTCGCTTTATAAGCTTCTTGTTTTGCTACATTAAGGGCGGCATTCTATACAGCTTGTAAAGGTATTGCTCAAACCTGAAACTTGGAAGTGGTTGGCAAAGACGAAGTGGTCCGTAAGAACGCCAGTAAGTCGTCTGCAGTCTTTTCTGCTAAGAGATAGCAAGAAACCCGCAGATAGTGTTTAGGGATACTCGATCAGCAAAGGGTCTTGAAGTCCATTGCGATTGTAGCCGTTGGATGCTAAATTGTCTCACAGTACTTCTTTGGCGTTGTGGTGTTTCCGTGACAAAGTTGTCTGATCAGAAGGAGTGCCTTGTATCAATCCAACTGATCAGTAATAGCCAGATCCCCTTATGAATATTAACGGTGCGGAAATCGTGTGCTAGCTACAGTGATGTTTCGCGTCGCCGCAAAGTCGATTAACCTAAGTTCGTATCTGAAGGTGTTACCGTGCAAGCTGTGTTTTCTGGCAGTGCTTCCAAAGTTGCCCACCTTTCAAAATTTTGCTTTACAATCGCCGAGAACGATTTCAGCATCATACCGTGGACATTGGTCTTTAGTACTGTAAGAGCTCGTAAAAGCTATCTTTGGTCACGTCGTCCTTATCCGCTTTAGGGGCGTGAGCGCATATTAGGCTGATGTTTTTGAATTTTGCCTTAACGTGGATTGACATCAGGCGTTATGATAACAAACCCTGCTCTACTCTGTGATGTCTGCTTCTAAGCAGTCTAGAGCCTTCACTTATTGTTCGGGTGCACGTTGCCTATTAAGGGTTTAAACATTTTACGTGCAGATTCGGAAGTCGTTATGCTTATTTCATTCGCGTGGTTCGTCAACAATAAAACCGTCCTTATCCAAGGCTTGTTGGAGGTTCGCAACCAGCTTTTTTTCCGATGTTCTTTAGTAATTCGCCTCTTAGCTTCTCTTAATCAGCCCTGTCAATTTACTTCGAATTCAGACGATGCACTTCACTACTGTGCTTTCGGATAGCTATCACATAATTTAGAATAGGCACCTGAAGCTGTCCTACAATAAGTAAGTGATAAGCTGGCTATCACAAGTGATTTAATAGAATTCAAAAATATTTACCTACTTCAAGCCCTGGCAACTATGATGCTTTCTTCACCACAGGGTTCATTGACAACCAACACGTGCATGTGTCACTGATTTTTAAAAATGCAGTGATTTGCTTCGGCTTTGCAGATATTCGTTCTTCCTTTTTTCCCCCAGTGTTCCACTCCACACAATGCTTCAGACTCCGAAAAAAAAAGATCTCCCAATTAACAATCAATGATATCATTCAACAACAACAATAATCGTCATCATTCAATGATCTCTAACGTCAATGGTTTTCGGTCTATATTGCCATTCAATTCAAAGAATCGCATTTAATAACATTTCCCTAGTACCTACTTCAATAATATTATTTCCAACACTGATTAGAGCCTATTACGCACAGGCGCGGATAAAAAAAAGGTTCACAATTCACAGAAAACCATGAAACAAGGCTGAAGAAAACAACCGCGAATGAAGAATGGAAAAAAAAAGAAAAAAGTATCTCAAGCACACACTCACCTGAATAACACCATGCGGGCCATACAACTGGAGCTTCAGTATCAATTTCCTTCATTGTCCACCATTGGCATACACTAAGTAGCACATTTTCTTTTTTTTTTATCTCTTCCCGCTCTGCCTCTTGTTAGTTATCTTTTATTTACTTTGTTATAGATACTTTACACTTAATAATAATTTTCTTTTCTATCTCTTTCACTTCTATTGAATCGAAGCAGGTGATATGAATTTTATTGGCCCAATTTAGATTTACAATCAAATTTTAGATGAATAACTACAAAAAAAAAAAAAAAAACGCACTTTTTTCTGTTTAGATTTGAATGGGTCACACAGCAGATTCCGTGAGATAGATTCACAGACTTAACGAATGTCGTTCCGTTTCGAACCGTTCGAAATGTATAAAACGCTAAGAGAACCGACGCGAACCGATCGATCTAAGGCAACATTTTGTCACATGTGTGTAGAGAATTAAATACTTCACGAACGACCGTAGCCCGTAGAATGGTGACTTGTGGAACCTTAATCGACTGATAGTTCCAACTATACAGTGCACACAATTCTACACACACACAAATGAAGTGGGAAAAAAAAAAACCACAACGCTTCAGAAATAAGCACACCACAACAAAATATTTCATTTACATTGACATTAAAATGCACTAAAGAAAAAGGGTTCAGCCCGGGTCATCGGTCAGAGTTCAAGATTTTTTCCCTCAACGTTTCAGATACTCTTTCGTTTTGGCTGTGTGTGCTCTGAGCATATGTACAGCGGCGGCTATAACCACGACGGCGACGACTATTCGGACGACCGACGGACGGCGACGATTCTTATGTGAGTGTATCGGATCGGACGCACAGAGCCAGTGTCAGTCACTTAGTCAGACCAACTAATGGCGGCGGGGGTGGTGGGACTACACTGTTCGGTGAGGGTACACACACTGTAGATACACGGTGCACACCAGACGATACAACTCGTTGGCGATTTACTTTTTAATTCTACACTTCTCCTATGATTCTTTCGTTTTTCTGTTTTGTTTATTTTATTTGTTGTTGTTGTGTTGTTTTATTTTTGGCAAATTGTCATTTTGTTCGACCTACCAACGATTGGGGCTCCCCGTTGTTGTTGTAGTTGTTGTTGTTGTTGTTGTTGCTAGCTGCTGCTGGTGGTGGTAGTACCGGCTGAAAGTGGCCTTTACACTGGCCAAAAGGTGACACTGATAATAATCACCGAACCTGTAAGAATAGCCAAGAAAAGGAAAGAGACACGTTAAAATATGTGTAAGTATTTTCAAGTTTTATATGTTGTTAAAAGATGGTGATGAGAGGCTACATATGTATGTCGATACACCTCTAGCTGGTGGGTAGAAGGTTACGGTGCGTGTGGGTTTAGTTCAGCTGCAGATAGTGAGATAAATCATCTCGCATGATTGCCTAACCAGAACAGTATGCTGTTGATGACTAAAGCTTTGGAGTGTCGAGGTAGGTGCTGTATGGATGTACACATATACATATATGACAACGGGACTAACAAGTTCAAATGCAAATTAGAGGGGAAGATTCAAAATTCAAGGCTGAGACATTAGGAAAAGGAAGGTGTGCCAGTACAGTGATATTCGCAGTTTAGAAATAAATTACAGGACGGTATCAAAAGTTTGTAGTTTCTATGGAACTTTACCGAACCGACTTGACGTGTTTCAAGTTGGACTGTTTAGACCAGTCACTTAGAATTTCTACACATATTCTTCCTAGCCTTGAGGGTGACCGTGGTGTAGTGCTAACATCATCGCTTGTCACGCTGCAGGTTCACGGTTCAAATCATGATTTCAAAAATCATCTTCGCATGAAATAAATAAAAAAAAGTCGATCAATTGCGAAAGCTAAGTCAACTCTACTGCGAAGGCATAACACAGGCAGTAGGGTGGTCATATGGCCGAAAATGCAACTTGATCGTGATGATGACATCACGAGGACGGAAAAAAATACTGTGAATCATGAGCAACGACAAAAGCAAAAATAATAAAATCTCCCCAGTTATCTGGACGCTGTCCTTGAAGTTTACAGAAACTTAATACCACCTGAGTTTCAAACCACTACACCAAATCTTTCTTTCTTTCTCTCTCTCTCTCTCTGTCTATCTACACAACGCCCTCGCCTTGTAATAGTATAAGGGTATTCATATCCCCTTTGGCGCGCGCAAATTAAAAAAAAAGCCTTGTCATTGAAATTTTAGCCGCCATATTGGAAATTGGAGACAAAAATATGTTTTTTTCATTCTCGAACCCTGGGGGCACAAACTTGAATCAAATTTTATGGATAGCCTCACAAACTTCGTCATTTTGCAGGTGTTTTGCTTCCTGAATCCCCCGGAAGTAAACCTAAAAAGCTAACACTTTACACACTTACTGGACACACTACGGTGGAAAAGTTGTGCTCAAGCCGCCATCTTGGAAAATGGCGGTCAAAATGTGGTTTTTGGCCATTTTCTCGAAAACCACGCTCCTTTTGAAAAAGTTTTCCAGGCAAAAATTATTTACAATTAACAAAATATATATTTTTTTTTTTTTGATTTATCGCACCCTGGAGGCACAAACTTGAATAAAATTTTGAGGATAGCCTCACAAACTTCGTCATTTTGCTTCCTGAATTCTCCGGAAACAAACCTAAAAAGCTAACACTTTACACACTTACTGGACAGACCATGGTGCAGAATATAATAATTGAGCTGATTATCTGATTTTCGAAATACATTGTATTTTAGGCAGTAATTTTCGAATTTTTAATACGATTTCCCAGAGTGAAAATGCATGTGCATATTTTTACACCTTACAGAAGTCTTAGATTACTTAGTAAGATACAACTCTGCAAACATATCGTGCAGACAATATAATCCAGTTAGATTTTCCGATTTTCGAAATGCAGTGTGTTGGTGTGCCATTCCACACTTTCAAGACCGCTCGAATAACTTAGGTCAATGAAATTTTGCACTCTTATAGAATGGACTACGAGTATTAGAATGAACATAACGTTGACAGATTTTCGTTAAAGGTAACATTTTCGTATCTTTTTAATAAAATTTTCAAAATTTGTGTCTCTTTCCACAATTCCCAGGACCTTCCAGATTACTTAGAAAAATAAAACTTCATGGGCTTACATTAGGGATTATGGGGTGGAGTTTAGCGGAGAGGAGTTCCCCATCTTCAAAGCACAGGGTTCACCATAAAATATTTTTAACTTTTATTGAGTAAAATTCCCCAATGGGTGTCTATCCAGGACACCACTAATTTCGTACAAATATATAAAATTTGTCACGCTTATAGCACAGACTACTCGTATGTTGTAGAATTACGTAGTCCAATTTGTGATTTTCAAAAGACATCCTGTTACAAGGGACATTTTCTAGGATTTTCTAAAAACCTCAATATGTGTGCATGACTTTCCACTACATTTAGTACCTTCCTTCGGACTACCTACAACAATTAGACCTTGTACATTTATACACCGCGGGGCAATACAAAACTTAGAAGGGTTTTCAAATTTCAAAATACTGCAAAGTACATTTTTGAAGAAACTATCTTCGGAAAACTAGATGAGAACATTGCAGTAAAAAACATCAAATATGGAAAATTGATTTTTGAATCATTTAACGTATGTGATGCATAACGTTAAATTAAAAAATTTAAATCTTTTCAAACACATTTTCCATTGTACCGTTGAAAAATAAAAGAGTATATGTCAAAAGCTTAAATCAAAACAAATCCTAGCCCACAGCTTGGAACTGCAGGGAGACGGACCCCTCCTATCAAACATTTTTGTTCTTCTTTTGGCATGACTCTCTTCCGAGGTTTGATCATTTTAAATGGAATCACTCTGTATTATAACTCTAACATGATTATTTGATAAGTAGCTAGTATTTAATAAATTAATGCTTGCAGGGATTTTGTTTTGTTAATAGGAAACCTTCAATGTCGATACTCACACACTTTTACATGGAAATATTAGTAAAAGTTCAGTCATTTCGTTCCTACAGGGCGAGACTAATCAAAAAAGAATGGACGCCAAAAATTGGACACAGTTCTATGCTAAACTTCTTGGTTAGACTTTTTTTTTTGTAAAGTGAATGGTTTCGGAGAAAATTTATAATACAAAAGTCATTTTTTTCATTTTCCAAAATTGCGGCTGAAGTTGGATAATTTTGTTCTTCTTGTGGAAACTATAAAATTTCAATGACAAGGCTAGGCAGATTATATGTACTCGTATGTGTACAAATTTTCGTGCTTGTACGAATTATTTAAAAAAAAACCCTTGAAATTCGGAAGACTTGTCAAAACAAAAGTGTACGTTTGAATGGACGTTTATAAGGTTTCCGTCATTTTTACTGTCAGAAATTTAGCAGGAAATCCACTCTCTGGCTCAGACGCTTAGTACCTTTAAAGCTCCTTCAAATAGGTTATTAATAGTGGGGGTGTTGGCACGTCATGCGCATAAGTTGTAATAGTATCTCGTTTACTACAATAACCAAGAACAAGTAGAAAATATATCTGACTTATGGACTATTTCTTAAAGCTAGCCTTACTCAGAAATCAATAAGTAACTCTTTAGTGTCCACCCCATTTTGCACACAATGTTGTTCCATTTTCATAGTCAGGTGGAGTGTGACAGGGATCTATACTGTCACCAATTCTATTTTCTCTCCATATCAACGACCTCATTGAGTCAACAAAAAGTTAGTTTTGCCGATCACAGAATCCCAATATTATCTTGTGCGAGCAGCAAGTATATGAATGCAAATACATCACATCGTCAGAGATGCAACCAAATTTGCTCATTAAACGAAGATCTGCAGAAAATCTTGCACTGGGACAAGCCTACTCTACCACAGCTTTAAGTGAACAATAAAATTATCCAACTCAATGAAACCATGCAATTTTCTTCTTTTCACAGTCAAGTCTGGTGTAACATGATACGACCACATTTCCAACATCGCAAAATCGGCGTCCATGAATTTGAGCTACCAGTTAACGTTTCGAGTTCAGTTCTAATATCAAACCGTTGGTTCATCGAAACCTGGTAAGAGTTATACTAAAGATACGTAGACCTTAGTGAAATGATCCCTAGAAATGGGTCATTTTAGAATCCTACTAAGCAAACCGCTAGGACCCATCACTTCTAAATATCCACCTGGTAAACTTGCATCTCAGGGCGCTGTCCCGGCGTTATGGGTTCGAATTTCCTGAAAAAAAAGGACATGAAACTTGAATTGCATTTCAAGTGGTAGACTAAAGACGCGGGTTTTCCTTTCGCAGAGGATCCCGTCAGAAAGAAGATAATTAAGAATTCGAACTACTCTCCCATATGAACAGCAGTCACGACGTTCCGACGATTGTTTTCTTATACACATAACTTCTAAACTATCGAACCGATTTTAGTTGTTGATTAGAGGACTTTCTTGGGAACTCTTCAGATAGATTTTCTTCTCGGTATCCTAGTCAGGACATGTAGGGAATTAAATAAGCCATCCGTGGCTTACATGCTATATCTTGTAAATTAATTGTTGTACTCGTAAAATGCTCTATTACCGTGATTTTTGTCCTCTCATGATATCTACAAGACTCCAGGTATGAAACTAGCATTGCGAATTGTGGGACCTACTTTTTGAGCCCATCTATAAAAATAATAGGAGCAAGTAAAAATACTAATATCATTTAGAAAACTCTTCAAATTTCACTGACAGCTTTTACAGACGTTTCTCCAGCAAGGATATAGAAGCTTCTGATAGTAAATAACACATACAATTTAGGCTATCAAACCAAGTATAATAGAGGTGAAGTAATATGATCAGATCAGTGCCAATGAGATCCTGTTTAAAAGACCTACTGCGAATTTTACGAATATATCGGGACTCAATTTTAAATATTTTTTATCGACGTGACAGTCACAGTCCGATTCTTAGAGACCAATCAACGATTGTTGTTACGGAATGTTTGAATAAATTCTAACTCAGAGTCAGTAGTTTGTAACAAGAACTAAGTTTTGTAAACAAGGCTAGTCCCAGATTGATCAGACGACCTCGACGTAGACAATTATATTTTGTTTTAAATTTTTAAAGTATTTTTCACAGTGAGCCATTCAGAACGAGCTCCTCTCGAATTGTGTATTCAATTGAACGCGCATTCGTACCTTGGGGCTTTTCGAAGTCATTTCGTACCTCTAGGGTCCGAGAAATTCTTTCTATGCTAAACCTTTTTTTTTTTGTAAAATGAAGTTTATGAGAAATGGACAAAAGTAATATTTTCCAAAGAGCCATTCAGAACGAGCTCTCGAATTTCCTATTCATCTGAATACCCATCAACACCTTTCGGAACGTCTTGGAGTTATGAGCGCATATACATTTTATCTCCGTCGTTATCATCTACCCTTGTCGATTTTTAAAATAATTGTAAACTCGAAAATAGGAACAAAAAGAAAGTATAACGACTTCGTTCCTGTGCAGTGGTCTCCTAAACAAATTACGTTTTAACGTAAGTACCGAGTTTAAATCTAGTTTGATTATTGATTTTAAATAAAAACATAGATACATACATATGTGCTTAGTAGTAACAAGTTGAAACAAACAAAAATATTGTCATCTTGGTGGTCAAAACAAAATGCAATTGTTGTCTCATTCGACTGTTTATTATTTGATGGTTGTTATTGACCATGAAGGTCGTAAGTCTATCTTTACATCTCTATCTGGACATTAATATTTCATTAGCTAACATCACTTTATTTATTTCCTCTTTTTTTAAGTACACGACTTTTACTAGATTCATTGTCAGGCAATACATTCATATCGACAGTTTTCGGTATTAAGAATAGGGGTCTAGTCGTCAAACCTACTTGATTTCTGGAAGATTAACCACACTACCCAGACCCTGGAAAAGAGACATCAATTTTAAGTTGACACACATGAAACATTAACTACTCGTACGTGTTATTAATACGAAAGTGCAGAAAGTGTAAGAAAAGAAAGAAGCTGGTCTGTTTACTTTTATAAGCTCGGAGTTATGGTAGACTTATGGACTTTTCCTTGTACAGAATTGTTCACTTTTCTAGATACTCGTAAATCACAGTATGTATAGGTTTCGTAAAAATTGTAGATCTCGAGATTAGGATAAATTTGGCATAATTGTAACACAGAATCTATAAAAAAAAAGGTCTTTCAATTCTGTCTACAAGTATGGGCGACATTAGTCTAAACGACAGGACGAATTTTTTTCAAACATCATTTGCTACAGGAGAACTCGCGAAATACTGATACACATATTGGCATGTAAAAGCTTCTCAAACGGTTATAAATAGTAAATTTTTTCCCATAAATTTCTCTCAGGAAAGGCGAACTTATAACGCCTATAGCAAGATGTGGTGATATGTATCTCACCGGGCGATAAGAAGGTGGGTTCTTGTCTACCACCTGCAGGTTCCTTCCATTTGTGTGGAAAAACTATAACATAACACGAGTCATTGTGAGAAGCTAGGTCAGATCTAATACTACATTTTCACTAGAACCAAATGAGATGATTACGGCATATAATCGCAAATGAGGTGCTAAATTATCTTGTTTCCCACACATTTTCTCATTTGCCAAATAACCTCATTACCAACAAATGAAATGACAAATGAGAACAAAAGAAAGTTCATTAACCTTTTATTGAGTTGAATTGCATGAAAAACTGTCAAAAAAGAAATAATAACATTTGGAGATCATTCCATGTTGAAGCCCGGAAACAACGGCATCTGCAGTGTCATTTCTGACGTCTCTTGGGTAGAAATTAAAAATTGCAATCAGCGTTAGAAATTGGTGCTTCAAAAGTACTGAGCACGGAGGATAGCTTATGCCTTACACACCTAACTTTGTTCTCGTTCTTCAACCTAGAACGCCCTCTTTTTATGCGAACTGTGAAACCAAATGAGCTAAATGCAGTGAATAAATCTCGAAATGAGTAATTTGAAATCATCTCATTCAGCTCTAGAGAAAACGTACAATTCTAATAATTAACGTTGCCTACTTTTCTTCGGTCCGATTTTTGAAAATTCGTTTTTCTCGAAAACTACTCTAACGATTCTAATAAAATTTCATATTTGAGTTAGATTTCATACTCGTACGTGCTATGAGATAGTATGCCAGGCTTTTGACAAACATAATATAACAAACATAACGGTACTTTAGTTTATTAACGGATTTTTGGAAATTGGCCACTTCTCGATTAACTAGTGTTTAGGTGACGTTATCAGCGATATTTAAGCAGGGTTTGTAGCGTTTATAAAAAAAAAATATTTTTTAATGATTTTGATTTTTGTACGATTTAAGATTAATAAGTGGTGCCGTGGCTGAGTGGTTAAGTGCGCGATCACTAAGCGAGAGGTTCAAGGTTCGAATCCAAGAAAACACAAAAAATAAAATAAATTTTCTCATGGTTTCACTTCTCGCGAACGTGGAACAATCATCCGAGAGTAAAACTGTCATGAGAAGCTTCTCTCAATCGAACAAATTTTCCTTCGAAAATGGCATAAAACTGTAGGTCCCAACCATTAGCACATAAGAGGAAGTAAGTATGATTATGTTTTTTGCACCACCCATGTCCCTTCTGGTCGTTGACTGGGAAAAATCAACTCTATCTATACAAAATATTTAAATAGCCCAAGTATATGCTAAAGAAAAGAAATGTTTCTCATAAAATTATCGTCCCATAGCGATGTTGTCTATGCTATCCAAAGTAAGCCATCAATGACGAAATAATCACATTTCTGGAGGGACACGAGCTAATAAGCGATCGGCAATGTGATTTTTGCAACCGCCTTTCAATATGGACCTCAGCCATTGGACACCACGCCGAACCAAGAGCTGTTGCCTTGGACATCTCAAAAGCGTTCAGGTTGTAGTCGATGGTGAACCTTCCGACACTTTTGCAATAAATGTTGCTGGAGTGCCACAGGGATCTATACTTTCACCAACTCTGTTTCTACTTCATATAAACGACTTACTAGAGTCAAAAAAACTACAAGATCTTTAGTTTTACTGATGGCAGCACCCTAATATCATTTTGCTTGAACAATACGCCGGTAAATATAATTACATCACATCATCAAAGATGCGACCTGTAGACAATTTTGCAGTGGAGAAAAGCTAACTTAGTAAACGTTAATGCGAGTAAAACTCAATTCACTAGCTTTGCAAAAGAATACATCTACTATAAAACGGCTTCAAATGAACGAACAAACCATTCAACCCATGGAAATAATGCATCTTCTTGGCGTTACAGTCAACTCTAGTGTAACATGGCATTACCACAAATCGGCGTCCATGAAGTTGAGCTATCTGTTTAGAGCGAAAAGATACTTCACAGCAAAACAGGTCCTTCTTCTGCATCCAATCTCCAACTGTTGGCTCATCAAAGACTGGTAGCAGACTACTACGGCAGATGTTCCGAAATATGATACCTAGAAGTGCGACATTTGAGCGTTCTACTAAGCAAACCACCCTACATGTCCAACTGGCAACGAATATCTTTATATTAAAATTCCCTCTGCTACAGAATAAGCAATCTTTGGAATCCACTTTCAGGAGACATATGTCCAGAAGCTTTTAATCCCCTGCTATTCAAGAGCAGAACCAACAGCACTAGAGGCATATTCCTGAGAAAAGATTATATAAAGATCCAAGAGAAGGTTCGCTACTTTGGCATAATAAAGAGGCATGCAACAGAACTCTCTAAAGCGTTCTTTTACGCAAAGAAATAGCAAAAACATCGGGTTTTGTGATGAATGAAATCGGGACAAAGCAAGGCCGTGGTGTAGTGTAGGGTGGCCGTGGTGTAGTGGTAACATCATCGCTTGTCACGCTGTTGATTCACGGTTCGAATCCTGATATCAACAATAATCTATTTATTTCGCATGAAACTCTACTGTGAAGGCATAACACTGGCAGTAGGGTGGTCATATGGCTAAAACGCAACTTGATCATGATGATGGCATCCGGAGGATGGAAAAAAATACTGTGAATCATAAGCAACGACAACAATAGCAAAAAAAAAAAACAAACAAAATACTCCCCAGTTATCTGGACAGCCACCCTTGGAGTTTACAGAAACTTAATACCACCTGAGTTTTAAACAACACCACTCTGTCTTTCTCTCTATCTCTTCCCTTTCCACAAAATGCACGTGTTCTAAAAATTAGTATAAGGGTATTCATACCCCTTTAACACGTGCAAATTATAAAAAAAAAAAAAAACATGCAGTCCCAATAGAGATCATCAGGGCCTTAAGTTCTGAAAATATAATTGTTCTATGTACGAGTACCTATCTTTTGGTAAATGTCGTCAACCTAATCCAGAAATGGCTTTGAAATCATGAAAAGAGCTACTACCACTAACTGAGGATTGTTTGAAGTTGAAAAGTAAAATCGTCTCGACATTGATGTAAGGCGCTGATGCTTGCACGCTGACAGCATATAAGGCCCTTTCTTGAAGATTCAAAGTGCACCAATCTACTCGTATGTACATGGATTACGACTAAATGAAAAGAGAGACAACGCCAAGAAGTCGTGGTCACAACAATAAATAAAGATGATGGCTTATGAAACTACTGTAAAATGATTTCAATATTTACTTAAGAACTATGTAATATAATATTATATCTGGTTTTCTAAGAAGTTATAAATTTCTTACAAGAGCTAATAAAAGCACGTTCAACGTCCAGCAAGTATTAAATATTTTCAAAGAAACAAACCGTATATCTGTTCAAAGACAATTTACTAAGTACTCGTAATGCCAGACCTTTAAGGAACAGCATCTAATGATTTATTTTTCAACCGAAACAATGTGTAACCCAACGAATAACAAGCGTTTCGATACTATTCGATACTGCAAAATCAATTCAAGTGAACCATCTTAGCTGTGACACATGCCGGCCGGTATTAATGAATAAAAATTCATTTATGAGCCACTGTTTATAGCGAAAAAAATTTATGAATACTAATGGGGAATATTGTTATTAGCTAAAAAGGGTGTGCTCGGCAAATAAATTAAATCGCTCCCATCCCACAAGCAATGCTCGTTTCACACTGATGGACAGATCAGAAGGGATAAACTTTCTTTCTTTTATTTACTCGTATCAGTTTACTTTGTATTCAAGATTTTGTTCAAAAATGAACAATTTTGTTTATTGTAGAGTAAAACAAAAAATTTGAGTGATTAGATACTAAATATCACAGTCATCGATCTACTTAGATAAGTGGAATATAAAATTAGAAGTACTTCAAATAAATTCAGCATTATCAGCTGCTAAATAGGAAACAGTTCTTTTAGAGAAGAAGGAAATGAGTCACCATATCTATTCACTATACCACAACAAAGCCTTGATTTTGGATCGACTCTGTCGTTATTTTTTGGGTTTTAGTTCGCCTGAGAAGCTCCGTTCCGATGATTGTTGGTTAGTTTCGATGTCATATTCATAGACCCATGTCTCGTCACCGGTAATAATGCCATCGATAACATTTTGGCCCAAAGGAAGCATTTCTTCTGTTTCTGCAACAAATCCAGCAAATTCGAAGAACACAACAAACACTGACTTGTTTACAAAGCTATCACGCACAAACTCCCGACAAATGAACAGATATTTGAGCGCCAGATGACAGATGTACCAACCTAAAAAAAAAGAAGCTTTTTGACAATATCTCAAGCGAGGTTTGTTTGAATGGGAAATTCCGGGTACGTTTTGATCAGAAGGTATACTAGGAATTATATAAATACCTGATCCGAGGATAGGTTAGTTTTTATACCTAAGGCAGCCAAAATCTCAGACTCACTTCAACTCTCTAGATAATTTTAAACTCTCTGTGGACAGTACCTTGCCATTGATTGGAGTGATATAAGGAGTGGGGTCTTAAAAATCATTATTTAACGCCTAACGAATAGTGAACGGACTTTAATGAAATGTTGGTCCCTAAGTTTGCTTTTGCCAGTAAGGGTATTTTTAAAAATGAGCACCAGAAAACGCTGTCACTTGACACATCTTTTTTTTCTCTGAATCCTGGTCATTAATACTTTTTATGCTCTTTTGTTCTCGATTTATGCGCATTTTGATACTTCTTCATCTTTCCAAGTCGAGCACAATAAATGAAACTATGAACCAGAGGCATTACAATCCCTCGAGACAAGCTGAACACTTCCATTATTCACTGGAGTGCATTTGGTGCGAAATGAATGGAAAAGTATCTATTTTTGTAATTTTTAAGTATTCTTTTACAGAATAAAACTGTTTACGTAATAAAACTGCAGATTATTTATTAGAGACACTTGTTGCACTACTTAATCGAAATTGACATTAAATTGTGTAAAGTTTTATTAATATGTTTTTTAAATACGTCCACCTCTCGTGTCTGTCAGTTTTTCCCCTAAAGTCTTATCAAAAGCTGAATGGAAAAATTATTCGCTTTATAAGTTTGACATGGCATGTAAGTTGAATATAGGTAATACAAATCGGATAGACTAAGACTAAATAGCCTCCAAAATACAGGGTGAGTCGCTGTGTCTGCCAAACTAGAAATGACAGCACGCTGAAAATTTGACAGTTGTTAATTCATTTTATTGTTAACAAGCGTGCGTTTCTTTTATTGCGTGTTTAGTTTTTGTTCTATCGACAATGAAAATCAAACGTAATAGTCTTATTGGCCTTTTTTGGCTGGAAAATCACAACCAGCTATTGTTCGTGAACTGAAACATTTGAAAGTGAACAAAATATTTGAGTATCGCACCATATCGCGTTACAACGATACCGGTTGCATTGCAAAACGCTATGGAGGTGGTCCGAAAAAGACAGCAACATCGTCAACAGTGATACGGAGTGTGAATGCCAAAATAGAACGAATCCCTCTCCGTAGCGGAATAAAAATGGCTGCTGAGCTAAACATATCCAGAGAACGCATGCAACACATCTTGAGAAATGAGCTCGGACTAAAGGCCTTAAAGTTCCAAAAAAATGCACGATCTCACACAAGGTAGCACAGAAGTAATGACCTTAAATGAATTATCTATGATTTTTGCAAATGGCACCTCCTGTCATCTTGATATTGACAGTTGTGTAGTAAAGAGATGCGAAAAACACGACGGTGAATAATCGAATGCTATACTCTTCAAGAACGTAGAATAATTGTGTCGATTTCATAAGATAAGAATACAACGTGAATTTCGTCGAAAATTTGTCCACCTTTCGGAACCGACTGGTCGCACAATTGGAAGCCAAGCTGCACGCCGCGAGGATATTGAATATCGCAAGGATGTGGACGAGTGTCCAGAAATAACAATGAGAGGATGGGTCACGCAATTGGGCATTTCCAGGCGGTCTCTGAAGCGTATTTTGAAGAAAGACGAGAAGATGTTTCCGTATAAAACTCAGATGATGCATCAGCTGTTGCCGGCAGACCACCATGACCGTTTGGAATACAGCCAGCACGTCATAAACATCAACCATGAAGAGGACGATTTTCCTTCAAAATTAATTATGAGTGACGAAGCACATTTCCAACTCTCCGCACATGACAACAAGCAGAATACTCGCTTTTGGGGCACTGAAAATGCGAGTATTATTCATTTGGGGTCTGTGCTCAAAGGGTGATTGTACCCTAGTTTTTCGAAGACGCTGTTGGCAACGTGATAAAAAAATCCTTCGCGGATTCGTGACCTTGCTTCGACACTACTCGAAAGCGTCTCCAACTCAGGGGGACGTTTTTTAGTAGTATACAGATTTTAAAAATAGCAACTAGACATGGGATCTAAGGATTGAGAGATTGACGAAAATTGCCATCAAATTAACGCCATCGGACAAGAGAAGACCAACACGTCGACCGAAGAGATGTCGCAATGTAGCAAAGTGGGACTGTGATGTGAAAGTGGGTCGAAAATAAGTGACTTTCGCGGTAATTTGAATACACACATATCTAGTTAGCTACTTAAAAATACATGAAAGGCGTCCACAAACATCATAGGCATTATTGGTAGAACGCTGCGCTGTCAGTAATAAGTTCGGGCTTTCTCTAATATTTGGACAGAAATGACTAGCGGTAGCGACAGACTTGGTCTACTACATAGAATTTTTGACTTAAGAAGACAATTGAATTACAATTAAATAACCTTTGCGAATTTCTTACAAAATCGTTCATGTCTTCAACGCTGCAGAGACATGGTTGCTATCAAAAATAGGTAAAGGCGTCAAGGGAACATTTTTCGTGAGGCTTTTGCATTGATAAATTATGGCAAAAAAATGCTTACAGATATTTTAGTCCTGTCAAACAGTTTTGAATTCTTCGCCTAAGGTTGTTTGGATATTATATACGAGTACCTATAGCTAGTGGACAAAAAAGAGAGTATTCGACAAAAGAATAACAAAGCGACAAAGGAAGATCTTTCTCAAAGTAGGTAAGGACTTTAAAAAATTGTACGAATGAACCTGGAGATAGTTAGCCAACGATTACCTTCACTGTAAAGGATACACTCTTTTGAAAAAAAAGTAATATTTTGAAAAAGTTCGGGGCAGTATGGCTTCTTTCAAACATATTTCACTCCATGTGAAAACTAGAATATTACATAAATTTTATATTCCGCTCGGCAATTCGTATGTTCTACTTTTACATTACACAAAATAAAGAAAGGATGCTCTTCCATAAATAATTGAAATTTAATTATCTAATACTGCAACGCCAACACTTATATTTAGGGTTCCGTAATCCGAACTGAACCTTTAAAATGATATACTTTTGGATTGTACAGGGTGTCTGTACATCGGTCACAGAGTTGTAACTTTTGAACCTTTCGTCCTGGAGAGCTGAAAAGTCCCAGAAATATAGAATACTGTGAACCGAAGGTAATCAAGAACAATTTGCTATTTTGTAGGCCTGCTTATTTGAATAAAAAAATTATTTTCCGCCCATGGAATTATTTTTCTGATAAAATTTGTTGCGCACGAAGAAATAAAAAAATTGTGGCTTTTTTGCGCTTTAACCACAGGCTTTCTGAAAGTGATCTGTGATTAGAAGGGTGCTCATCAATAGAATCTGCACTTTGGAAGTGATTCTATAAAAACAAGTTGATTGGACCTTAGGCCAAGGCCCGGATTTCTACACCATTCGGTCTAATATAACCCGCAAATTTCCCATTTAGCCCCCTTCTTTCGCTGATTCTAGCCCGCATTTAAACACATAAAGTCCGATCCCTTCCTTATGCGTATGGCAAGTTGGATTCAAGCTACTAATAAGGGCCTTATACATGATCAGATCGTTCTATCCGATCTTTGCATTGAGTTCGCCATTCATGATCATGAAAGTTACAGAAAAAAACACATAATCTGCCAAGTTCCTTATCACTTAATTCAAATAAGTCTTCAGTGTTGCCAGATAAAAATATGTAAAATCACAATTTTCTTGCAAAAAATTGTCATTATTAGAAATTGAAGGGATACTATCCGAAAGATGGATTATAGGAAACTTCAAACTTGTTGGGGACTCGTTTACAATTTACATAAATAAAGGGTGATTCAATTGGAGATTACAATTTAAATCTGGCACTACTGTGAGTACAAAGCATTGACATTTGTAATTATGGAGCGGTATATGTTAGAACAATGCACTTTAATTATTAAAACCCATCTCCAAAATGGGGAAAATTAAACAACACGATTCGTGCATTGCGAAATAACGTCGGTATACATAATCGTTCATCTCGTGTCGCGAATTCAATCGAACCGGGTTGGATGTTCAAAGACCAGCGCGTAGTTGTAATGACCAATTAACATATCGCCGCAGTGAGTGACAGTGTTCGTGACAATCCCTCACCATCGTTCTTAGGAATTGAACCTTTCCTACATTTCCACACATCTCATTTTACCTAAAGATCTGAAGCCGGGAGACCATGAACAGGAGACATAAGTACGAGTACTTCTTCAAAAATTCTCGTGGTGCTGCTCTAACAGTCAATGCTGAACGTTATCGGGACATGATAACAAAATATTTTTCGCAACAATTGGGCGATATTGATGTGGAAGGTATGTGATTTCAACATTACAGTGTCATCTGCCACACAGCGCGAAAATCAATGCAATTATTGCACATAAAGTTTCCCGACCGCGTCAACTTTCATTTCGGCGAACACAATTGGCCACCAACATCGTGCGATATTACGCCGCTGGATTTTATCTTTAGGGTTATCTGAAGCAGAAGATGTGTAACTCCTCTGAAACCTAAATGATTCCAGAGTGAAAGGACAAAATGGGACGTGTTATTTATGAACTAACGCAGGATTTATGCAGAAAAAAAATGGAAAATTACATCGAAAGGGCGGAAGTCTGCGCCCAATTTGGACGATATTATTTTTAATGTTTAAGTCAATGTCTCAACATTATATTGATATTAAAAAGATCAGCAATGTATCAAAAACAAGTGTGTTTTATTTCAAAAATAAATTGTAACCCCCAATTAAATACAAACAAGATGGCGGTTTTTTTTTTTTAATTTTCTTAAACTATTTTTCGTTAACTGGTGTAACTTACCCTATATAAATCGGTCTTCAATGTAAGGTCAGAATAGCTCGAAATTACTATAAAAATCATCCTAAGACGATATGACTATGTATTGAGATCTAAAATAGTAAAAATGGCGATAAAATCGTCAATCTGGCAGCGCTGGATGGATTAGTTCAACTGTTTTAAGTTGATAGATTCATAAACAAGGAAATAAAAGTTTCAGCACATACAGAGTCTAGTGTAACTTCTCGCAGTCAGTCGTGCTGTTACATATAATTTTTCATACGAATGGAAAAGATCGACAGTTTAGTTCCGCTGCCGAACGGCATAATTGAGAAGCTTATTCTCGGATGTTTCTCAGGGTTCGCGGAAAGCGAATTGGATTTGAAAAATCAGCTGTTCGAGTTCAGTTCACAGTAGAGAAAATGTGAAATGAATCACAATAACTATTCTGAACTTGACTTTAAAATTTTAAAAGCAACTAACTAGCAGCTACGTGCAACTCGCGTTGAAATTGTAAAGAGTTAAGGGAGAGATGAGAAGGATGCAAGACACTTTCATGATTAGACATGTAAGAGTATCTTATAAAAGAGGCGGATTTCTGCTAACAGAACATAATCGCTATAACACGCCATAAAAGTCGAACAAACGACTATACGGACCATTTATATGCATACCTAAATGATTTTATCTGAAGTAAAAATCTCTCCCAAACTAGCTACACATTCGAATGAATAAATTGTGTGAAATACATAGCTACAACTTGCTACAGCCATCATGATCGGAATGTGTTAATTTGGTTAACTCCCCAAAACAACAAAGGTGAAGGCACAAAATACCGATAGAATCCAATAATATTGTCGCCAAATATATACAAATTTTTAAGTGTATCTAAATACATTTAAGAAATTTAATTAACAAAATCTATTAAGTATTCTGAAGGCGTGACAGAATGCGTATATGGTTGACCACCTTACACTATCACTTGCTGCGTATATTCTTTTGAAAAAAAAAAAAAACTATTCGCACGCATGAAATACATTATAAAAAACTCATAAAGTTAATCACTGATTGATTCAATATCTCCATTAGATTGCTTCATAGTCTGCTTGAGCCATAGGTGTGGGTCGTGACATATAGAACGTATTTAGAACTTGTAATCTAATCCAGCTAAACAAGACCATATTTCCATCAAACAAAAAAAAAAAAAAAAAACTATTCCCTCTGCTGAGATGTATATACGACATCAACTGTATGACGGAAAAGAAATCCAATTCTAATAAATAAATAAAAAAAGAAAAAAAAAAAAAAAAAAACTAAAAATAAACAAAAACATAATCCAATTGATAAGATTGCGCAAAAAAAAGCCACACAATTTGAACTGGGTTCACATTCGAAAAGAATGTTTTCGAACTTGCGTCTGATAATTCCCTTCCCTTGACCGAATGAACTCTCACTTGGCGGCGCACACAGTAAAGGAGGGGTCTGACTGTGTAATATCAAGCTCTTTTCGAAAAAATTGATAAAGTAAAACAACATTCATACGTAAGCCTAAAGCAAACTATATTTCTGTACAAAAATTGTATCTCTCTGTACTTTGTATCGCGTACTTTTTTTCTTTTTTTTTTTTTTTTGCGAAAAATTGTAAAATTTTGTCGCGTCTTTCCACATGTCATGAGATGTGTGTACACTTTGGTGCATAAATATCGGCTTTTATATACCCACAGATACAAGCGAATGAAAATCCCAAATACATTTCGCTGTATAGTCAACGAACAGCCAAGATACTACAGAACAGACACGAGCTGTATGCGATGCGAGTATTTTTAGAATTTCCGACTTTTTGTTGATCTCTACGAATGTCGAAACGCTGGGGAACATAGGTCATAAGGTCTGTGCTCTCGCGCCGCCGTGCGTAGACGTGTGTAGGTAGTAGATTTCAAAAAAAAAAAAAAAAAAAATAGATCCAAAAAAACAAAAAAGATTGGAACGGCCAAAACGAATATGCGAACGACAACTGTGTGCGCGCACGAGAGGTGGGTAGTTCGAAAATATATATTTATTCGCCCGGGTTACGATAGTACTCGAAGTAAAGACGAAGACGCTGCCGCTGAGGATGAATATTCTTCTTTCTATTAAAGTCCAATCCCATAAAATGTGGTGGTTGTTCTTCTAGGACGAACACACACCGAGCAAACACAGAGAGGTGAAGAGTTCCGCGCAGGGGTGAAGCACAAGATGTCGACTTGGTGGGCTTTTTAGCGAATACGATTTATTTTTAGCCATAAACTCGGTGTAGAATGGTACAAACTCTAGTGGGTAGAAATTCTTAATTGTTATGGCACAGGCATAGTTCTGTTTAAAATGAGTGATTAATGAGAAGAATTATTATTAATTATTAGGAGGTCTCCATCAACAACACCTTATTCACAAATATTTACTCCCCCATCTTTCTCTCTCTCACTGATGTAAGATCACTTGAAATCACAATGAACTCTCTAGGGCACTCAACTGATCACGAGGCGACAAAAGACGCGACACAACAGAAAGCAAACAAATCTTTCAATCCACCCCCACAATAACTACTAATACTGTGATTTGATTCTAGTTTTTCGCAGTAACACATGAGATACTGAACTAAAAAAAAAATCGAATATTTCGAATCTGATCCTCGGTTCAGAATGCCGACGATTAAAAGCAACGACTACAACGGACGACGAATACGATAGACAGCGGCGGCGACTACAACAGAGCGCAAATGGCAACGATTGTGATTACGAGACCGAGATCTTTGATCTTTCTCTGCCTGTCAAGAGATCACTCGCAGCAATCAATATGAACAAGAGGAAGAGAATGCAAAACAAAATAAACTGTGTCGATGATCGGTAGTTATTAGTAGGGGACCAATGAATTTCCCCCCGTGGAATTCCAAAAAGGATTGTCTATAGTTCCCCTCCTAATCAAAACCGATCGCGACACAGAAAAAGATCATCGACGAATAACAAATTTGTATCTAAAGGTGAACAAAGTGTATCTATGCATCCGTAACACCCATCAAATGTGAAAAATTTATGAGAAAAATAATAATAAAGTACACACCTTTAATAAACAAACCACCGAAAACAACTATCGATCGCGCATGTCATTCCTCGTTTGACATATCATCTCTCAGAACCGTCGATCGTGTCGTACTGCTGGGTGTATGTATATGGGGAAACTTCGCGACAGCCAAACTGCGGTGCGAGATCGAGAGACGTAATGAACGACAGACAGTAAACCTTTATGAATGATTTTTTTTTTTTTCGTTTTTTCTTGAATGTTGATGTATTGAGATTTATTTATTTATTTATTTTTTTTTTTTTGTAGGCGGTTTTGAGAGGGTGTCACAATAACAATGAGCGATTTTTTTTTTTTATCTTATTTCCACCGGTATCGCATATATTAAAAATTTATAATATTTTTTTTTCTATTTCATTAGTATAATTATTTTTCGCACACCACACTAGGTATATGCACTTTTTGCACTAAAACAAAATAGAAATACAGAAACACTCCCGATCGAGTTAGACAAAAAAAAAAAGAAAAAAAAAAAAAAAAACAATGCGGCCTAGAAGGTGGTTGGTTATATGGCATTCATTTATTATAAGCTGACGGAGCATTGAAATATCATTAACATCGTGATGGTGGTGCGTCTTATCAGCATGCCGCCGGATATGTCTACTGTTGTGCGAGTGAATCAGAATTAGTCCGTCCCGCATAAAAATTAAAACGAGTTAATTCGACGAGAGATGATTATCAAAAACGATATTGCCGAATAAATAAATAAATAAAAAAAAATAACGGAGAGAACAGAAATCAAATCATTCATTGATAAGTGATTGTTTGCGCTGTTCTTTTGTTTTTTGTTCTTTTTTTTTAAGTACGAGAGATAAACACAGACACCGCCCAAAAGTTGCGGCACGATCTTAATGCAATAGCGTAACCTAACCAACTGATCGGATTGGAAGTGAAATATAAAAGCGAACTCTGTGAAAACATTGTGTACGCTCCGCGTTGCGCCGCGCGCTCCACCTTTGTGGATGTTTGGCGAGAGTGTGGCGCATTTTAAATTTGATATTGAAAAAAAGTTGCTGCTTGAAGTTGGTTAGCTAGGGAAGTTATAGCCAAACTTTGTTTCTGACAGTTGGGAAGAGTGTTTGAAGGCCTATGATACATATGTCAAAAATAACGTCCACAAGTTTTGTTTCTGTGCTCATATGATTGTCAAAGCTGTAGATTTACTTCCATGCTGTCCACCTTTTAATCGATGGGACAGTTCAAGTAAAGTCAGATACACACTTAGTTGGGCTGAGTGTGTCTCGAAAGCTAAAGGCTGAACTATAATAGTCGGAAGCTAATGTCATATATCTACGTTAAGTTTCCTTCAGTACCGTCAATTGCTCAAGTAGCAGTATGTGTTCGGAAGCAAAGCTTCTCGTCCGATCACCGAAATCAAGCACCATCGGGCGCTGTTAGTACTTAGATGGGGGACCGCTTGTCAAGTTTTCATACGTACACTTACGTAAGCAAAAGTGAACGAAACTTAACGAATCGAAGCAAAAAGCTATTATGGTCACACAATACAAATCCTGTGTATTCGCTCTGCTTCGGAAGTGGTCGTACGAAAGCATTCTACTATTATAGTTCAGCCTTAAGCCTCCAATGTTGAGTTAACTCCGGGCAAATAAGCAGGGAGGGCCCAGAGGTCACTCTAATTGAAAGCTCTGTGTAGGAGTAAGCCAGGAAAGTAATGATGCCGTTATAAAGAAGAGAAAGTGACAGTAAATTGACGACACCTGGAGGGACCTGAGACTAATGACCAAGAAACGTGCACGTGTTACGAGACGAGAGGCATGACAAACGATTTTCAGATAACGATACCCACTACTTGTTCCTAAAAACGTTTTTTTTGACGGACTTATAGAGTAAAACTTTACAATTACTTATAAACCAATGCAGTTTTGTTGCTTTGATTTTTGTTTGAGTTTTTTTTACCTTGTATGTGCCGTTTCCACTCTTTTATCAAGGTGGAAGCTTAAGTAATTGACATATGTACATATGTTCGCTGAGGAATTGGCTGATCATTAATCATTACTGCTGGGCAAGCATCCCTATTCAAAGTAAATGTTATGTGGGAACCTTTGGTTTCATTTATCTTTATTCTCCATGTTGACAACCATTTTTTGACGTTTTTGAGATGATCCCTGAGGATCCTTGTACATAGGAATGCTGTGTCATCTGCAAATGTTGAAGTCAGAGCGTTGATGCACGTTGGTTAGTCCGAAGTGTAGAGCAGGTAAAGAAATGGCCCAATGACACTTTCTTGTGGAACGCTTGTATAAATAACGATAAATTTACGATTATCTAGGTAGCTTGTTAGAATCGGAAGTAAGTTTGAAGGCAGAAGTTTTCTTATTTGTTATACGTACAAGGCTCTCATGCCAGACTTTGTCAAATGTTTGACCAACATCTAGGAATACAGTCGAGCAATATTGTTTTTCATCAAATGTCTTTCATATGTGCGAGACTAATCTGTGCACTTGTTCAGTTGTTCCATGCTTTTTCCTAAACCCAGATTGGTGTTCTCTCTATGAATGTTTGAATTTTAGCTATTAACAGCTTTTCGAATAGCTTCAACAGAATTGGAAGGAGACTAATCGGCCTGTATGAAGAGACTAAAGTTGGGTGATTTCCAGGCTTTAGTACCATTATAATTTGGGAAAGTTCTCACATATCTGGGGTAATAGCCATTAAATGTATATAATAGATGCCGAACTGCAATTTGGGCAGCTCCTTAACATTACTGGAAACTTGTCGATAAAAGTCAAAAATATGTATATCCTATTTTGAAGCGCACCTATCTTCACTTGAGAATCTTCCTTGAGAAGAGTAAGTGATGCGCCACTCGATAAAGTGCTTCTGCATTGTGGAGGATTCCATTTTCATATTAATATTTTCACTTAAGCTGCGTTTCGACGCTCTCCAATACATGTCTAACATTATGGTTTTATATCTCTTGATATACGAGTATTTACAACTTCTGCAGTGAAGAACTATGGTGGTATGATGTTTTCCATTCATGGGAAAAGTTTATAATATATGTATACGAGTAGTATGTTCAAACATATTGTATATGGTCCAGGATCTGTAAAATCAAGAAACTATCAAGAAGGCAAGGGAACTGTTAAGAGCAAAACGGGTACCGTAGGGATAGTTCAATACTCAATGATAAACTTCATCTCGGTGTTAGCCGCAAAGCAGGATTTTGTGCTCGTCTTAGGGAATGCAGTCATGGAATACTTTCTTAGAAAGAGTTTAGCAGTATTACTGCAAAATCGTTTGTGCTGTGGTGTCATAGAAAAATTAGATTCAATATTAACAGTCACATTTTCTTATTTTCCCTTCTCATCTTATCCTTAACAACTTAATACAAGTTCATGTATTGTAAAACGGTTTATAAAATTAAAATGTGCTCAGTCGCTTGCACCTAATCTATGTCAAATTTATCGTTAAATGCCTCTCATTTTCATCGTGGAAGTTGGAACTATCGTATCTTCGCAATCCAAAGCTCCCGTATACACTCTTCAGCAATATTTAACCCCACTAATACATAGCCACACACGATGGGGAACGTACTCAGAATAATAAGTGATCCAAATGTGACCCGCACAGAGAGCAAGGCGACACTGTCAGAAAGTGAGAGAGAGAGAGAGCAAGACTGCGTCGAAAGCAGAGTTGGCGGAGCAAAATGAGGGGGTGGAGGCGAAATTATCTGGGTAGGTGAAGTAGTATACGTGCCCGATCACTGCGATAGTTCTCTTGGGCGAAACAATACGATTTCAACGACGACGACTACGACTACGACTACGACGATCAAAAGCGTTCTCAGATTTTAATGAGACGATCAACCGTCGACGAACGACCATGCAAGGCAGTAGTCAGCCCACTCATTTGCTTTGCGGGTGCACTCCTTCGGTGTCCCTTTTTCACGCTCTCAATCACGATCAGCAACGGCAGACTGCTGCCACAAAGGTACTCACTGGTTACAGGGTGCTATTGGACGCGCGCGCGCACGTTCTAGCATCTGAATCCCATTTTCATTCAGTTTGGAGAGTATGACTACATCTTGGAAAGAATTGCACTCTATGGGTGCAAGAGCATGCAAGATCGGTGAATCCACATGGAAATTTGAAAGCGATTCGACGTCGACAGTGATCGTGTGGAATCACTTGATCGCGCATTATCCACTACTGTGCACTGCGAGGTGCTTAGTATACGCGACAATTAAAATAGGCACACTATGTACTGAGCGTGGCTATGTGTGCGCGCTCGGAAAGGCGTTGGCGGTGACGGTGGCGGCCGTACCTACGTTATGCGGTGGCGGATAGCAGTCATAGTTAACCAGCAAGTAGGAGGTCAAGCACCAATCAATGGAGGTCACCAGCACCGCCGCCGCTGAACGAATCGATGGGGAGTCAACTCGAATGTAGGATAGAGTTGCTTACACGGGAATGTTACCGACGAGGTTAGGTGTACGCTTTTATGTTATTCCATTGAGAGAAAAACTATTAGAAGTAATTTATGTGTTCTAGGAAACTACACCACTTCGTCGTTTCTCGTTGTTATGTGAATTTCATTGGAGATGGGACAGTGCTAAATTTTGATTGGTTGAGTGAGTGCTATACCTTTACTGACAAGACGGAGTTATTATTATTGAAAATGGAATTTTTGGCACGATTTGGTGCACAGTCTGTACAATTGTTTCATTCAACTTAAAGCAGAAGTTTCAATTCAAAGGCTGTGCCTACACGATTTGTAGTTGAAGTTCGCAGCTCCCATTGCAATTCATGTAACAGATTTTTATCTCCTTATTTTAGAGTTTCATTAGAGGCTAGTATTTGAACCGTTTGTTCGAAATAAATTTAAAACTGATTGTAGGAGGCTTATTCAAACGAAAATGCGAAGGTATAAAATAAGTCCCAGTGCCTTGATCGTGCAGTGTTGCCATTTAGTAGAAAACTTTTATTATTATTATTGTTTATTAAGCTTTACATAAATGTAACAGTATAATTCTTAAAAAATAACAGCTCTAGCTATCAGGGTTTATGGCTGAGAAAACTTTTAATTAAGAGAGGCTAGAGAAAAATAAAATAGAAAAAGTCAAACAACCTTTTTATCTACACCTTTTTTGATATAATCATTCGACAAAACTTACGAATGCTAATTACCATTATTTTGAGTCACTGTGTTGTATATAAAGGGTTTTTCAACAAGGACATAACAATTTTGTATTTAAATAAAATACGGAATAATTGAGATATTGGATTGAAATTTATTCCAAGTGTAGTACACAATATGGAATTCAATCTCGTTCATATGACTACCGTGGGCACGTTTGCAGCGATTTATCCTTTAGAGCCAATTTTACACCACTCTTCCACACATACTCTAACGTTGTTGGCTTGTTGAGCTAGCTGGCCATTCGACCGAACCATTTCTCGAGATTACACGATTACCGAACTTCCCCTTCAATAGATCAATTGTTTGACCAGCTATGTGGCATGTGGCACCATTTTGTTAGAACCACATATCAGTGATGTTAAGTCCATTCAAGTCTGGCCAAAAATAGTCTTCCAACACGGCACGATAGCGAACTCCATTGACCGTAACATGGCGATCATTTTCATCGACGAAAAGATACGGTCCAATCACACCTCTGGCATGAAATCCGGTGCACATGTGGGTTTGTTGCTGTAAATTAACCAATTAAGCCATTAAGCCATTCATCATCTTCATCGCTGAAGATGATTTTTCGATGAAATTGAGGATTTTCTTCAAACTTTTGCAGAGCCCAATCGGAGAAGTTTCGGCGCTTCAAATGATTAAATGACTTCAGTTCTTGAATAATTTTTGATCTTGTAAGGGTGTAGGCCAAGATCTTTAAGCAAAATTCGCAACAATGTGGACTGAGAGATTCCCAATTCCTGTGAACGGCGTGGAATCGACTGTTTTGGCTCATTTTAAACTGAAGAACTTACGGCTGCAATATTTTCGGTACGACCTTTGCGTTGTCTCAGTGGCACAGAAATATACAATAGTGAATACTGTATGTTGACTCGAATTAATCCACTATAGCACGCCCAGCCTATCTGGCGGAACGATTATTATGACCGAAAATTGGAGTAATGCCCGATTCACAATACAGCGTGCGAGCGAGACTAGAGAGAGGCGAGAAATCCTTGTCCTCATAAAATCGTTTCGCAGTTCACAATGAAGGCGATACTTTTGGCTGCGAGCCTGTATTGTCTATCTAAAAGCAACAACGGCAACACATCACCTTTCTCTTTCTGCCTATATAACAAAGTCGCATCAGCTATCTCGTCGCGAGAGTTTCTCAATTTTCAGAAAAGAATGAGTTGTGATAGATCGAGTCTCGCATCATTGTGTATTGTTTCATACATTTGCATAGATCGAAACTTTTTTTGACAACTCGCGCTAGACTCGTCTCGCTCTCACGCTGCATTGTGAATAGGGCATAAGCGCTCTTAAAGTTGCGACCACCGACTCGATAGTATAGTTCGTGCACTTCACCATTAAAAAATGTAAACCTTGACTGACGTTCATAGAAAAAGTTTAAGGGTGCATTTGTATTAAAATACAAAATTGTTATGTCCCTATTGAAAAAACTTATAGTACACCCATGGAGTAGGCGCTGTGTCTCAGTAGTTAAGTGCGCGATCACTGAGCGAAAGGTTCAAGGTTCGAATTCAAGATAACATGAAAAAATAAAAAAGTAAGTTTCTCACGGTCCCACCTCTCGCGATCGTCTGACAAACATCCGAGAGTAAAACTGTCATGAGAAGCTTCTCTCAATTGAAAAAAATGTTCTTCGGAAACGGTATAAAACTTTATGCTGCGAGAAGCTAGGCCAGGCCCTGCATTGGGCTGTATATATATAGTATACCCTTAGGGTGTATTAATTTTGATGCATAGTTTGCAAGATAGAGATGTAATAACGGCAAACCATCTAAAGTATATACATATACTTCGAACAGCATCGAAGTTAAGTAATCTAGTCATATCCGTCCGCCCGTCTGTCCATCTGTATGTTACCATATTTTTGATGACACTTAACCTCTTAGAACCCAACAACATTTTAAAAGCCGTAGCCCATAGACATGCCCACTTTTTTTTTTAACTAAAAAGTCTTTTCTGCAATATTTTTACTAACGTTCAGATTCTCTACAATTCGTCCATACGTTGCATCATGTCACGCCCACTTAGGGATTTAAAAAAAAAAAAACTGATATTGCTTTTTTAAAGCTACTTGCGGTGATGGATAAACCATACGAGTATTTTTAAAATATTATCCGAATCCATGAACTTAGACAACAAATAGTTACAGCCACGCCCACTTTTTTATAACAAGAAGCCTTAGAAACAGTTTTTTCTAATAAGATCACTTAGCAGTAAATTCTGAATAAAAAGATAAGCCACATAGTAACTAATGAAAAGCAATCCATTGATTTCGTTTTACTCTGACTACAAATTACCATGACGGTTTGTTTGAATCGTGTCTATACTCGTATACCCAAACTATGGACCGAGGAAGAAGTCGTCTTCATACCTAAAGCAAGTAAAAGCTCACATGTTAACCCAATCAGTCTTTCTTCTTTCCAGCTGAAAACGCTGGATAGACTGATTAATATTCACTTGCGCTGCACCATTAATCGAGCCATGTTATCGGCATTCCAGCAAAGGCAAGTCAGTTAAGACGGCCTTATATTCGCTCATGTGCACCATTGAAAGTTCACTAAGCATCAAGGAGTACACTATGGTTATTTCTCTTAACATTGAGTGAGCTTTCAACAATGTCAGATCAGAAGCAATTACGAACTCATGCAAGTCTGATCGTCTTAAGCTTCACTACGAGTACTAATCAATCAATTGCTTACAGGCAGCATTATTAACCCTCGGAGGCTTGTAAGATGCGGCACAACTCAAGCTGGCGTCTTGTTCCTTCTTCTTTAGAATTTGGTGGTTAACCACCTGCTGGTTGACCTGGAAAGAACAGGATGCAAAGTGATTGCCTATGAAGATCAAGTTGCTATTGCTGACTCCCTTGTACGCAAATACAAGAGAAGAGATCCTCTTTAACAAGCTCTTTTCCTGCTCTCCAAATAGGCCATAAGTTGTGGTTTGATAGTAAATCTAAAAAAAAAAAAAAAACCGAGCTGTTCCTTTTCCCCCGGAAATATAAAGTTCTTCTTATAAACCGCCCCTGCTATTAATGTCATTGGGTCTTATTTTGAATAGAAAACTACCTATAAACTGGAAAGCAAATTTATTAGAATGCATTAAAAAAAGCTAGTGTAGCTTTCTACTTATGTAAAAAGGTCATTGGTATTAGCGCCCGTGCCCTGCAAAAGCTGGGGTATGCAACCCCGTACCATATTATGGCTGTAGGTGTCCATTGCCAGGTCCATATTAATGTATGGCGTTATCGTATATACGAGTAGATGGCACTTGAAAATACAATAAACCTCAATCTCTTAAGGAACGTGCAAAGATCCACTCTCTCTATACATGCTTTATCTGTTGCCCCTAGACATTTTCATTAAATATTTTCGTCTAAAAACCTCCTCAATCTGCTTCAACTTCAGCTGGCCATTCCTCAATTCAAAAAAGTCAACCAAATTTTACATACTCGTACTAGAACAGCGACTACACCCCACCTAAACTGAGATTTGATAGTGACATCCGGGCATCAATTCCCGCCCGTAATGAGTGGAAAAATGTTGCCAATGTTAACGATGGTGGTTCATTTCGCTTCTGCACAGATGGTTCCAAAGCTAATAATAGATTGAGTGGAGGAGTATCCTCCGAAGAACTTCATTTAAGCATCTGCTTTCATCTCCCAGATCACTTTAGTGTATTTCAGACAAAAATAATGACGATTAAGGAAGCCCTGTTTTGGCTGAAATGTAATGTAATATCTGTTGACATCTTCACGGACTGCCAAGTAGCAATAAAGTCCCTGGTTTCGTGCTCATTTACTTCGAAGGCCGCTCAAGATAGATACTCGTCTTTCACGGAGATGACGGAGCAATTCAACATTCACCTACGCTGGGTGCCAGGCCACAGCGCCTTTTCGCCGGAAAGGCATCACCCTCAATAATCTGCCTGAAAGGCAAAATTCAGGTATACATCTCACCATAGATTGAAGACTCTTGCGACGCGTCAAGCCTCTAAACATGTATGTATGACCTTAACAAGATCAAAAACGTTCTAATAAATTGGTTTTGCTAAAATGATCGCAAATCCGCATCGTGATCGGTATCCTCACGGGACACGATCCTGTAGGTCTACCCGCTAAAAGGATAAACCTATTTTCAAACGACTTATGCAGGGACGACGAAGGGAAGAAGCCATCCTCTATTTAATTTATACCTGTCCAAAAGAAGACTGCTCCAACTCGAGGCTCTTCTCTTGACGACCTGGCGTCAGAACCATCCTCTTCTTAATAAAAAAAACTCCAGCTGGTTTAGTTAGCTGCTGATTCAATCTGCTGCACCTCGTTTTTGATGTCAAATCCTGCTAAAAAAAAAGGAGGTAAATGCTAAAGCTGGAACGACATTATGGAAAACTTAGGCTAATGCAGCCGAGATTGGTTAATCTATTGACACCGCTTCTTTTGCATGACGACATTCGACCACACGAACGACAGTGGCGAGTTCGCGAATTGGAAGTTATCCAACACCCACTATATATATTCGTCGGATCTTGTGCTCACAGATTGCGACTGCTTTTGGAATATGGGCAAGTTCGTAGTGGGAACATGATCCGAACAGGCCGTGGAACAACTTAGAAGTTGTTTCACTTCCAATCCATCGAAAAAGGCAGCTCTGTTTTTCTTCTCGACTTTTTAATAGCTGTGCCAACCTCTTCTTTAACTTTTTTTAAGCCAGATACCGTTGGTTGGATTTCTTATAGAACCTTCGGATGTTGTTTCTATCATAGGAATCTTCGATTTTATTACGCTGTAAGGCAGCGTGGATTCTCTTTTTTCTACGAAATGTTTTCTTCTCCTCTATTCTTCCGGTGTGTACTCTTCTTTTGCGCTGCAAAGCTCCCAAGTGTGCCTAATTCTAATTGATGTGTGCACTCTTCAACATACCATAAGTTCGATTTTGTTCGATGTGGTCTTTGTCTTTTGCTGTCATAAAATTCCTCCTTTTATAGGGCCTGCGGCGTCCACTGTAATTGTGTGTATATATACTTCAGTTATAAGGCTTATAGCTTATAGGTGGTATGTGGCTTACATGTGGATCACAGCTGACTTCTCATTAGGAAACCGCACTCTAACATCTGCAGACCTCTGTGGCAGCTTTACTAAAAGTCGCAGCTTGTTATTTTTCTCATTTTTGTTCCTACAATAACTAGGAATTCTGATGGCACAATACCCAACTTGGAGGGTCAATCCTTGGTTAATAACCATAGGAAAAGATCCATGTAAACCGATGCCAGGAGTCCACTTTGCGGATGTGAGAACTTGGTTCATTAAGGGTTCATTCGCCACCATCTCTTTTCAAAATCCATACGGAGTTTCATACATATACTCGTATCTATATCGAAAAGAACCTTGCGGTTACCAACGTTTTTCAAAAGGCCTGATTCGGATCGCAGAGTAAGAGTTGGTAGACACTATTGACAAACTATTGACGTCTGTGTCTTCTAAAATGCTTATATCTACCCTTTCAACGCTTTTGGATTGGCTTTAAATTAGTTTCTGCAGATATTGTGAGTTTGCGTTGGAATATAAGCCAAAACATATCCATCGGTGATCTGATAGGGTGGCTCTTCACTTATTTATGTATTGTCACGCGGATCATTTTAACGGCTTAAGTGACATTTTGATTATTGATATAGATCACTTGTCGTTGCCCACCTCTTGGGCTTGTTAATTACTCGTACCTACCTCAGATGATAAACAGCAACAATAAACTTTAAAAACCTCGTCTGAAATGTGTGAATGTACTACATTCACACTTCTACCCCTGACTGTTTTTATTCCATTATTTTGGAACTCTAAAATGCTGCTTTTCTTAAGGCCCGATATGAGTTAATCCGGCACTGTCAAGTACACCCCATCGAAGACGAAGATGAAGCACATGGATGTGTGGTAGTTGCAAAATCCAGTTCGATAGATGGATGGAATCGGTAGCAGGTCGATTTCATTTCGTACACCCCTCCGCCCACTTCATCCACCCAAAAAGAAATCTCAGCCCTCGCTCATAAGAAACTAAACACAAAACAAGTGGCAGGTTATAACCATTGATATTGCTATGCAAGTCATGCCACGTTTTACAGATACTTCATCTCTACACTGCAAAGGATGGCTGCGCTATGTGGCCGGTTGTGCTCTGATTTTTTTTTTTTTTGTTCCCGCCAATTGAATGAGTGTCCGTATCGTATATCGGTGTGCATATGTACCTGTGGAGAGTAATGTGGTGCGCTGCGAGACAAGTTCCTTTGATGAGATTCCTGAATCTGATCAAATAGTTGTTATAAACAGGAGTTTCCATGATCGTCTGGTGTCTCCAGCGTTTCTCCGGTCAGAACGCAAAATAATATTTTTTAATGACAAAACCAAACTACACAGCCGTTTAAGTGGACTGTGCTTCTGTCGATGATGATGACGATGATGATGCCAGTGTTGATGGTTGTTAGGTCGTTCTAGAGCCCTTTGGCTTCTGGACAAAAACTTAAAACACAACAAAAGTACCAACTACTAAATGCAGTGCGGTCTCCGCAAAAAAAAAAATTACTGAAGAGAAAAAAACAATTTCCACTGGACATTGGCAGTCAACAGGAGCAACAGAAAAGAGCAAGGAGAAGCATTTTTGAGCGGATTTTCCAAATACCTTAACCATATAAACTGGTGGCCGCTGCGTCGACAATAACGTCCAGAGATTGTAGCTTTTGATGGTTGGTTGTCATAATGATTTTGCGTGAACTACTATGGATACTGAGGTATGTTGTAATGTGAGCATTAACCTGCGTTAAATATTTATAAGTTCACTGAAAAGCTAATTATATCTTTTCAAGCGATTGCTGCTGCGCAAACGTTACGTGTTGAGGGTTAATCACAAATAGAAGATTTATTGAAGTCCTTCTGGCTTCGACTCTTTTTCGTTACAGAGCAATGCTATTCTTTAAGCTAAGTTTAAGCGTTTTTCATTTATAATTCGAGTGCCTGTGGGAAAAATTGAACTCCTTATCTTATGTAGATCAATACTTGCAAAGTCGTCATTTCGTCTAGCATCACTAAAAAAGAAAAGATCTTATAGAACATGTATGGAATCGTTTCCTCGTCTTCGGCTTCTGCAGCTACGACAGAAGTTGTTGTTTGGAGGCTACTGGAATACCTGATGATAATATTGTAACATAATGTAGCATAATAACTACGCTCCAAAAGTAGGCAACACATTCCGAAGTGTCTTTTCATTCGAGGTTCGTGTCCACGGTAAGAGACGGATTATGTCTAAGACAACGTCGTGGAATTAAGAGAGAATTATAACCACAAGAGATTATTGGCTGAAGCTGTCATCTTGGAATTATTACATCAGAATTTTCTTGTTCCAGTGGTCGAAGAATTTGCTAGAAGTTTCTGGGTATCAGAAATGCGACTATATAAGAACAGATGGCGATCGAGGCAGGAGCAGTTGGGTTTCGAACCACACGAAGAGATTGGAAAACTGGTAATATGCGAAGTTGTAATTTTGTGATAAATTGAAAGTTGAGAGTTAACAAGAAGATTAATTATTTGGATTTGTGAATTAAGTAATTGAAATGAGATAAAGTGATTTGAGAAGAAAGAGACCTTGTAAGGAAAGAATTTGAGAAGAACAGTATAGTGTGAACTTGAATTGTTCTATAGACTAGAAAATAAAGAAATAATCTCACAGAATAACGTTTTATCTACTCGAGCCGTAGCTCGCATATTACAATATTATATACAAAGTCCTTTTAGGACTCATATAAGGGTATATAGGTGCAATCTAGTGGTCATGATCAGGCGATTGGATTTTCTACGCTCCTATATTCGCCTGGTTTGCCTCGTTACATTATAAACGAAATTGCAACAACATTGTTTATTCCCTAGGTTGGTGCATAGATTTAGGTTACTCTGCTATGAAAGCTGGTTTAGAGCAAAAGCAAGCTCCGTTTTGTAAACCCTCTTTGGATAATTTATCAGGCTGTGTATTGCATGGTAAGCACCTTTCACTACTCTGTAATTACTTCTAGTGATTCGTGACGGCTCTTTATCAATCTTGATTTTAGAGCTGAAGCTTCAACCGCCTTGTTGCATTTAGACTGTCTGTGTAGAGCGAAATTGCATTCATCAACAACCATCTGACAGCTATCTGAATATGACCATGATACGAGTAGCTTCGGCAGTTGAAGGAAGCTGTTAATAACAGGTTGGAGTGGTATCGAAATAATATATCCGCAACAGCACCTCTCTAAGATTTGGAACCAACTACTTGTCCCAGACTTCCCTACTAGAAATCCGTAAGAGTATTTCAGTTATCTTACACAGACTGAAAGACTGAGTTTGATAGACAGAAAACGAAGAGACCAATTTTCTTGCCTTCATCGAATGGCGTAATGAGACTCCCTTGTAGGACTAGTGACCCCAGCGATTCCTCGTCAATCCCTACCACGATTAGTTGGCCTTTGCCTGCCTGGACCTTTGGGTGGTAGATTTTCCACTTTTCTGTCTTAAGGTCCTTGTTTTGCAGCTTCCTCGATTACCCCTGGGATCCAAACGGACACCCTGGTTAATCTGGAAATCTTTCCCGCCGGGGGAACCACTAGGTTGGTTCCTTCCCAACCATCGAGTCTAGATGTTAGTTTAGTTAACGACTCCGTCGAGGCATTATCCTGACAGCATATGTGGTAGCGGCTGCCTCTGAAACCTGCCCTCAGGAAATTCAGGGAAGTCGTCGGATTCTTACAAAGTGTTTGGTCCAGGGCAGCATTGAGGGCTTTCTGGAACCGTTCATGTAGCTCCTCCAGTATCTTCCCATCCTCGTCGTTTCTGTTGTAGACCACCATCTCCAGGAGGTTGGCTGCTACATCCCTATACGATCTCGTGTAACGAGATTTTATGGGTGGGGCTGCCTGTCCTCTTGAAGTTGACGGCCTTTGCGGGTTTTTGAATTTTGATTGTGCGACAGTACTTCCCTCGCTCCTCCCTGGGTGAGCGTTAGCCCGCCCTGGTGGAATAGAGGTAAGCCTAGATTGTGGATGGTCTTTTGCAACACGACTTCTTTTTTTCTGCGGTGGTTCAGCATGGGGGCGCATCCTCCTCTTGCCTCCTCTTGCGAGGAGACGACTTTTGGTGTTGAAGCTAGGCAGTCTAGGTTTGAAACCAAATTTCCTTGCTTCTCCATCTCCAGTCGTCTTCTTTCTTTGGCCCTTTTTCGTTGTTGGGCTCCAGAGATTTTGCGTCTTTTTCGGGTCGCTGACTCGTCCTCTTTACGAGCGGTCAATGTCGATGTTGTTGCACCCTCTTCGATTTTATCTGTTGCAGTGAAGAGGTGCTGCAACCCGAAGTTGTTTTTATTTTTGTTTATGTTCGTGTCGTGCTTAAGAGTAGTAGTAGCCACTGGCGACTTATCCCCTTTCGGGGCCAAGCCCTCGCCGGCAGCCGTGGCCTCTGCCGACTTTTGGTTGTATATCCCCATCCGAATTTCTTCTTTTCAGTTGTACTCTCCATGTTTTTTTTTTTTTTGTGTTTTTGCTACTTCACTGTGGGTTCTTTTTGTTTACCTTTTAGTTTCTTGACCTCCACCCTGACCTTCCCTGGATCTATTCCAGGTATAGCTCAAGAGTATCATCGGTCCTTACTCAGACCCTCCACCAAGTCAAGGTAGGCAAAAGACGGTGGGGAGGGACATTAGGGGACGGGAGGTGTTATTGTGAAATTACATATTATTTTGACACTGACAGCTCTTTCGCGCTCAAAACCGATAACCAGAACCTGAGGAAATTAACTTGGGCGATCACTGGTTCCAGTAAGATGACCAGTTGTTAAACAATCAATCTTTTACGCACTAAGTTCAGATAATATTGTAGTTAGCCGTTTCGCGATATTGCTTGGCTTCTGTGGAGCTACAATTTGACTCCGTTGGATTTTTTTTGTGGGATGACGATTCATAAGTTTTGTGTTATATACTCGTATGATATATTGTATGATCATTGAAAATGATTGCTCATCGAGGTTCTAGGGTCCTGGTGAATACGATGTTGCACTTGTTGGACTTTTTTTTGCTGTGCTTGTTGAATGCATTTTACTTTTCGAAATATCGCCGCTAGAAGCCTTCAGCTTAACACGAACCTTGTGAACAAACGATCGGTTTTGAATTAAACGTTTACTAAACGCGATCAAAATTAAAATATTTTAGGAATTTTCCAAAATTTGGTAAGGTTTGTAAATTTACTGATTTTTTTTAAAAAAACTGGTAATCGGGTAACATTTTTTCCAGTGAATCTTGTTAAAAGTATTTTTTTACTTTCGTGTTCTAAGGAAATTGAAGTACGGCGATCGTGTCAAAAAATTGTATCGGAGAAAATGCAAAATTCTAACTTTACTGTGGACATGGTCTGTATTTGTGTCTGTGTTTGTAGTGCCTTTCGCCTCTTTCGTTAACGATATCTTTCGTGGAAATGTATCAATTTAAAAGATTCTTATTGCATAGGGTTTATCTGAAAGTGTAATTAAGATTTGTCGATTTTGGTCAAAATCAGATTAATTGTTTTGCAAATGCCGTTAGTATTATGCTGTTTTTGCATGCATTTCTTTCGTTCATGATAACTTGAACAATAAAGCATGGATATCGACCATTCTTCTTGTGTGGTGTTTTCCCTTATTAAAGATTGGAGCCGTATTATTTTTGGTTTTCATCGGTTTGGAAGTTTTGAAAATGTTAATTTTGTGCCATTTTTGACATGTTTTTAGGTTCACTTTAACTTCTGCAAAACTGCCCCGATTTGAATGATGTTTTTTTTTTTAATGTCCCCTGAATTAGAACTTGTGTTAATCGGACAAATAGATCTGAAAATGAAGCCGATTTTATGCAATTTCCCCATGTATTTTGTTCACGATAATTTGGCAAAAATATATATCTTTCTACGATTCTTAATGAGGAAACTACAATAAATTCTACTAATTTTTGGTGTCAGATTATCGGTTCCGAAAATACAATTACTTTTGTGGAAATTTTGTTTGTCTACAATTTGTGTAAAAATATACCTATTTGAATGATTCTTTTTGCAAACTATTAACTTCTATAAAACTATTAGCAGTTTTTGAGAAATTAGAAAATTGGATTATATATTTTGTAGATTATAAAGCATTAAGGAGACCTTAAGCGTGCCAAATTTTGTGTCAATCGGATGAGTGATTTTAAAAATATTTATAGTTTTGTAAATAAAAAAAATAATAATCGATTTAGAATTCCCAGTAGAAAAACTAAATTTAAATAGCAACCCAGGACCGGATTAAGTTCCAGCTGTAATATTAAAAAAATAAAATCCACCTAAAATTATTTTTAACCCAGGCTTTTCCAAAATTGTTTAGAAGATTTGTTAAGGATAAACTTTTTTTCGCGGCAAAAGAAATTATTTATAATAATCTACATGGCTTTGTTCAAGGTAGGTCACGTATCACAAATTTAACCATAAAAATTTATATTTTGATGAACTCTACACAGATTTTTTTAAAAATGCTTTGCACCACATCTTTCTTTTAGCAAAGCTAAAATTGTTGGGTTTTCATACGTCAATGCAGGCAAAAATGGTGCAGTTCGATGGTTTGGCATTTCGCATAATTGAAGTAACTTCTGGCGTCCCACTGGGACCGTTGCTATTTATTTTATTTGTGAATGATGTTCACGTAATATTTCAATTTTGTAACGTTTTAACTTTCGCCGCTAAAATTATTTTGTTCATTTAAATGATATAGATTTCAGTTAGATAATAATTGTCGAAATGTTGTAATCACAACGTTTTGGAGCTTAGCATACCGTATAACAATAGCTCTTTTTTACGATTATTTCATACACGATCGTAGACTTTAGTAATTCGACGAACACAAAGATCTCGGGGTCATATCTGACAATAAGTTAAATTTCTCATTGCATTATGATTACGCTAAGTCAAACTCTATGTTAGGCTTTCCTAAACGTAAAAGCAAAGATTTTCAAGATGTATATAGCCTTAAGGCTTTATACTGTATTTAGTATATACATCCATCATTTGGGTTTCCCCATATGGTATTCATGAGCCTAGATTGTAAAGAGTTCAAAAAACAACCTTCACGAAATATGCTATTCGCGAATTAAAAATGTTTGATGAACTTCCTAATTATGACAGAAGGAGTGAATTGATTGGCTTACAAACCTTAAGTTTCAGGAGGAAAATAACTTCTGTCATGTTTATTCGCGATATAATTAATTATCATATAAATTCACCGGAATTAATTTCTTCCCCCAAAGGTCACTTCGGGTGAGAGACTTATTTCTTGTAAATAGGCATGGAACAAATTATGGTAATAATGAGCCAATCACAAGTTGTGTACGCACGTTTAATCAGATTTGCAACAAAATTGATGCTTGTTTATCTCGTGTAAAATTGTTGATTATAATATTCTTGTGTGTTTTAAGAAGTCTATAAGATAAAATCGGTAGATAATTCCTTAGTGTTTTGTAGAGTATACACTGAGAGAGCGTAGTATTCTGTATGCTCTATAATGAAAAAAAAAAAAAAAAAAAAAAAACATACAAGAAAGTTACAATCTGTCTAGAATGGATTGTACAATATTATACCCTATCCCCAATCTTTTAACTCGCCCCTAATAAAGTGAGAGTGGCTTCGCGATATTTTTAAAATAGATGCAATTATATCTTTCTACGCAGAGAATATTTTGACAATTTTGAAAAGATTTTATTACAAAACTGTAGTTACAACTTTTTCTTAGTAGAAAGTGGGCGTGGCTCCCAAAATTTGTAACCGAATTCCACGGATTCTGATGAGATATTCAATAAGACTTCACTATTACCGTAAATAGCTTTAAAAAAGCAATACACGCAAGTGGTATGACCATATATAGTGTATGGAAGAAATGTCGAGGAAGTCAACGTCTACATATTTTATCTAGACAATATTTTTCAGTTTCAAGCAAAAAGAACTAGAAAAACTATTTTTGTGTTTTAAAGTGGACGTGTCTGTGGGCATATTTTAACAATTTTTAAACTTGTACTGTTCGAAAAAAATCTGAGCCACAAATCGTGTGGTAAAATACCTTAAAAATCGAAAGAATATCCTCTGAGTGGAAAGATTTCATTGCATTTGAACCAAAAGGTTCTCAAAAGATTGTGCCAGACGGATTGGAACTTTTTTTTATGTTTTTTTCTCATAATAAAGGGTGACCAGATAACAATGATGGTTTTTCCAATTGTTATGTTTCAGCAGCTGTCAAAGCTATCAATGACATCCAGCTGTCATACATTCAGTAAGGTTTGCCATTTTATCATGCATCGCTTGACGCTTCCCAAAGGTGTGGAAATTATTAAAAAGTATTATCGAAATTCCTTAGTTGGAAATACGCATAGAAGCCGGGCGACGATAGACAATGCCGTGAGTTCACTAATTGGGCGCTGGAAATATTGGCCGGAGATCCGGATTTTGTCCTCGGTATAGAGCGATGTTAACCGACTTTTTGTGGTCAGAGCCCGATAAAATCGAGATATCCTAGCTGTGGTTCCAACAAGACGGCGCTACATGACACAACGCTCGAAGTGGTGAAGGAGAAATTTGGCGACTGGGTCATCTCACGGCGATCGTTCATTAATTGGCCGCCGCGATCATGCGACTTGACACCCCTCGATTATTTTCTCTGGGGCTACGTCAAGTCTTTAGTCTACGCTAACAAGCCAACCACTTTGGACGAGCTCAAGGCCAACATTCTAGACGCTATTGCCGGAATAACGCGGCACATATTGGACCGAGTCATCAAAAATCGGACCGACCTCTTGAAGCACTGCCAGCGAAGCCGAGGTAGCCATTTACATGATGTGCTATTCCATACATAATGGCATGAATGTAGCTTTAAAATAATGCCAGAATCAATCTGATATCCCACACCGTTGTTGTTTTATTTATTTCTTTTCCTATCGTTCTTATCTGGTCACCCTATAGAAGGAAAATCTGGATGAATCTATGAAATAGAGGAGTGGAAGAAGGGCTTCTAAATGCAGAGACATATAATGTAGTTAGAACTAGCAACAGAATGTCGGGCGAGTTTAAAACATCGGAAGGTGTCGGACAAGAACTAAGCCCACTTTTGTTCAGCTGCGCCATTGACGACGCAATCAGACAGTGTCAGGAAAGGATGGAGAGTTTTAAAGTGGGGTATAGGCGCCTAGAACCCATCCCTTTATGGGCAAACTCTAAAAATAAATTAGAGAAAAACTTAAAAGTATGGAAGGACGTCCTGGTATCTCAAAATTTGCAGCTCAGCGTCAAAAAAATCAAGTCATGGTAGTGAATAACAGAACAGGGCTGATAAAAGTGAGTGTGGACGGAGTGACTTTTGAGCAAGTAGAAAATTATAAGTATCTAGGAAGCGTCAATAACAGCAAGGGTAACTTAGAGAAGGAATTGAAGGCAAGGATTCAATCTTCGAATAGACTGTACGCGGTGTTGCAGAAAAAAATATTTAGACCATACAAAATAGCTCAAATTACAAAAACATCGATCTTCAAGTTTATGTACCTACCAGTACTGCTGCATGGAGGAGAAAACTGGATCCTTACTGAAAGACAAGAAAAGCAAATACAGGCCATGGAAATGAAATACCTTCGAAGAGTGATAGGAGTACGAATAATTGACAGAAAAAGAAATGAAGACTTCCGAAAAGAGCTAAATGTGGAATCAGGTTATAGAATATAAAAAACTTAGATGGTTTGGACATCTAGTGAGGATGGAAGACAACAGACAAGTAAAGGAAATCTGAGAAGCTAGAACTGAAGGGAAGAACAGAAGAGGAAGGCCCAGGACAACATGAAACAGAGCGCTAGAGAGAATACTGAAAGATGCAGGAGAAAGTTGGAACTCGTCGAAGGAATCAGCCAGAGACAGGAAGAAATGGGGAACATTTATTACACCGTACGGTACAAGGGAACCGGTTTATGTATATATATATACGTATAGTATAGTCTACTTTATTTTCCAAACAATTAGCATTAATACAATGTTAATGATGTATCCACCTACCGGCTTTTGTGACCCTTCCAGAATTAGCAAGATTTGCCTGTTGAAATGGTACGTTGACTCCGCATTTTTTCAATAAGAAAAAATGCGGAATGAACATGAGGGTGACGCATGTCCGTTCAGAGCTTGGACTATATATCTTCAAATGGGGGCTAGACACCGGAAAAGGCAGCTGAGTAGGAAATAGATAAATCTAATATATTAATGAATTTCTTCTCTTACTTTACAAATTTTCATGGAATACAAATACATGGTTCCTCAACTAATCACAGCCGATAGCCTTAGTGACTTGAATTTTCACATTGGATATACAATTTTTAAATAAAGTGAAAATAAAATGAATTAATGCGAAGAACAAGTATTGCTTTTGGCTTCACCAGCGATAACACCTTCGTGGTCGAGATGGCTAATGGGCTGCGCCAATCACTCGAACACATTTTTGATCGGCTGATCTGTAATCGAGTTCAGTCGCGGGAAAGGAATAGGTATTTGTAAATTTTTTATTAATTTTTTTCAATTATAAAATAAATAAATAAATATTTTCACGCTAACAGCCCAATGCAGGGCCTGGCCTAGCTTCTCACATCAACTGGTGCTGTGCGCCTCACGAATGGTGGAAATTTTTTCGATTGAGAGAAGCTTTTCATGACAATTTTACTCTCGGATGTTTGTCAGACGAGAATCCTTGTGGATTTGTCCAATTTTCATCAAAGTTCGTAGAAATTCACAACTCAGTGAAGTACGGGAACAGACCTAAGCTAAGTAGGTTGGACTGTTATGGACAGAAGTGAAGTAGGAAACGAACGTGAAAATTGCATTTAAATATGAGGTAGAGGGATAATAAGGAATTTTGTATTAGTCCGGGCATTGTGTCGGATTCGAATCAGGATCGCGAGATCCTCATGTAAACACCAAGCCACCCGATAAGTAAAAGAAAAGCCAAGAAACTACCTACATATGTACATACTATTCCGACCAATGTACATAGCTACCACTCTATAACCCGCAAGATTTAAAGCTTTTATCAAATACATCCAGCGATCAAGTCATTGCCGATATCTGACGAACACATCATTATGGCCATCATTATCATCACCATCGAGATCATCATCGACCTCGTCCTGATCGTACAAGACGGTTGCACCACAATTGTCGCTATCCATGGTAGCTGTTGCAATGGGCCAGGCCACCACAAGTCAGAAGTCAAAAAGTCGTTCGCAATCCGCAAAGGGAAACAGCATTCAAGAATGTGGTAGCCACTTGTTGAGTTCGTGTTTTACGTTCGTCTTGCGTTTTTTTCTTGTTCTCCTCCTCATCTCTCTGCTTTTATTTGTTCTACCTACCAAAAATTTTCTTTTGCTCGTCGCTTGGTTGCTTTACAAGCTACCACGTTCTTGCAACAGTTTTTTGTTCATCCGGAACGTCTGCCCGCCTGCTTAGCTCCAGGTTCACCCATCCGACAGCCCGTTGGGCCGCCGCGCCCGTCTCCTGCGGTCTTACTTACCTTTTACGAAATAACTATATACGTGTGTGAATTTGATTTTCCTTCATGTTAAATTCACTTTTTTATTGTTCTTAATTTCAAACAGTAGGTAGGCAGCCAACAGCATCAACAGCATCGGGCAATAGTTGGCATTGGCAAGCAGCAGTGGTTCATAGCGAAACCGTACCTAATACTTAATAAAGTATCTGCACCATGATGATGATAGTGATGCTGGCCGGATCTCCTTCGATGCTATATGAAATGAAAAACTGGTGCAGTCAGTGCAAAGTGGCCAAATGGGGATGGCGGTGGTGGCGGCGAGGCCAATAGCGCAGGTGATTAGAAGAAAAAACTGTAGCAAGGCGAAATGAAGATCTCGTTGTCGATTGTATGGATGTGTGTGTGTGTATCTGTGTGATCTGGTTCAACCTGCATCCAGAGAAAGAGGGCCACCTCTTTAGCTGTGAACTTTGGGGCCGCCAAGAAGAACAAGCCGAACAACTAAACTGCAGTCGACGAAGACGCTGACCGCCGCAGTGGTGGTAACCAATCAACCATACTCACCGAATGCTATGCCTCTGGGTTCCAACCTACGACTTCGTAGAGCCGAGAGTGCATCAGGGAGCAATAGAAGGAAATGCCTATGTTAAATTGAATTCGATTTTTTTCTTTGCGCGCGCCGGGGCAGAGTGCTGCTGTTGGGCGGATGTGATGCGGTCTAAGAATGTCGCCGAAGTTGGTGCGGACGGTTGGAGTGGGGTACGTGATTTAGTTGTATCGAAGCAAAGAGGTTTTGGGTTGCCATTTTTCCTTGGTATGCTGGTCTGGTTTTATAATTGCATGCAGTTCGAAATACATCATTAGGAGGAAAATAAGTTATCGTTATCTGGCTGCATATAGTTGTCTAAAGGGGTCTTGTGTTGTTGCATAGGTTTTCTATGACATGGCATGAAGCACGCGTCCTCGACCACCAGAGTTGAACTTCAGGATGCTGAACAGCTGTTCTACCTTAAGTTATCGAGATTTAAAAAAACTTTAACAGATATATTATTTTTGTAAATCTACGACTCCAAACGATTACCTACCGCTGGAGTTCTAAGAACGGTTCGGGTAGTCGCGCGGGGTAACTAAAGGTTCATTCCCAGCTGCGAATACGAACGAATGAATATTCGCAAATTTGGACATTTCATTCAAAGCAACTTTTTTCCCTAGTCGCAGCAATCTACGAGTTTCACTTGTCATTCGTTACCGCCAAGATGAAATCAAAAGAATTGTGAGGTTTGAACTCTCACGAATGTTTTGGTCACGCGAATGTGGATTGCGTTCCACATCTGTGGAATGTGGATAAAATTTGACAGTTCGCAAGAAGTATTCGCCTATTCGTGGAAAAATCAGCGAATTGTTAATTTCTTCGAAGAAACTAATTAAAATTTAACTTTTTTCCTATTAATCGAAAATTGTGCTCTGTTCTTTTGGAATAGTAAAGTTGTCAATTGTGTGCCTGAAAATGGTTTGTTCGCAGTTCGCCCATTCGCCGGTCGCTGAGCGGTGAATGGAAGTTAAAAGGTCAAATCTCGCTTATACGATGTAATACCAGAAACCTAAAGCATGTACTGCTACCTGTAAAATCTATTATGCTGGTTAACCATGAGCTAGATAGAGGACCTTGATAAACCTCAGTAGAGCTCAAGGTACCATGCTGCAAATATCTGCTGAATTCTTTAAAGTCCGCGTCAGATGGAGAAGTATTTCTTTTGTGACCGCTAGGCATTCGCAGATATTAAGAATGTGACAAACCGATACTTCTTCGAAAGAATAGGGGTTGTTCTTGGTTAACCTCTTTTCCCTTACGCTTAGTTTCTATTTCGTCCTTCGAATCACGGGATCTTTAGAATGGGGTAAGCTGAAATTAAGAAATTGACTAACTGGTGCTCCTTTGCAAAAAAGCAGGCGGTTCTTGGTCGATTTATCACTTTATTACATATCGTGTTTTCCACGCATCTTTTTTTCGAAACGTAAACTGTTCGATTTTTTACTCTCGATCTTAACATTTATCTAAGAGTCTTTTATTCAACATTTATTTTTCACCGACGATTCAAAAACTAACGACGAGGTGGGTGGTGGTGTCTTCTCTGATAGGCTTAATCTAAACCTCTCTTTTCGTATCCCAAACCGTTGTAGCGTGTTCCAGGCGGAAATAATGGCAGTAAGGGAAGTCTTGTCTTGGCTAAAGAAAAACGTAATATCAACCGTTGATATCCGCATCTTCTCAGACAGCCAGGCAGCTATCAAATCCTTGGAATCATCCTCAATAAATTCTATATCAACTCTAGACTGCCGATCGTCTCTTATAGAGTATCGGGTATGCCGATCGCTACACGCAATCTTAAATTAAAGCTGGATGCTATTGAAAGGACATATTCTAGGTGGACAAGTGGTACATGTGACAAAACAGATTTGGCCGAAGTGGATCTGAAAAGCTCTACGAATTTAATTCCTCTCAATAGATTGCATATCAGCGCTATAATTGGTGTCATAACTGGACACTGTCCAATAAGCAAGCATGCAACAAGGCTTGGCGTATTTTCAAACGATTTGTGCAGAACTGCATGAACGAGGAGGAGGAGGAGACTATTCTTCGCCTTCTTTGCACCTGCCCAGCTCTCTCCCAAAGAAGGAAACTCCACTTAGGAGCCTTCTATTTCAACGACCTAAACGATCTAAACAAAAAAAATAGACGGTAGCGACCTCCTACGTAGGCTAGAGACCGCTTTCCAAATCTACGTGTTATCACAATGGACCTATTATTGGTCTAAGTGTGTTGGCTTTTAGCTGACAGCCACCTCAATCTAACCTAACCCAATCTTTATTGTTCGGAGTAGGACAAGCCCCTCTGAAGCACTTATACTCGATACCCACCAGGCAACCAAATGTTAATGAAATTGCTTCGTCTTTCGTAGAAAGACAACTAAGAGCTTCAGTGATGAGAAGCTACAGTATCAGCACTCACCGCATTAGCTCCAAAGATCTGCCACCTGGTACGAACATAGGCAGGGCAATCGTAGAGGAAGCGTTCCACAGTAACCTCGTACAATCCACAGGAGTCGCGCAGATGGTTGTGTCGTTTAAGCCGAGCACCTCAAAATGGTTGGCAAAAGTGAAATGACTCGTAAGTTGTCTGCAATATTTTCATCTGAGGGACAACAAGAATTCCGAGGTTTTTTACAGGCGTTTGTGAGTTTAGATTGTCTACTTCCTGGAGAGTCATGCCACCCATTATGGTCATAGGAAATCCAGCCGCCAATCGGTGTTTATCGGAGATCACATTCCCAGTAGTCCCGTTGTGATCTGGGACCAAAACAATACTCAGTGAATTAAAACTTGCACATCATGTGCCATTGCGTCAGACGACATATCCATAGAACAAAAGTGGAATGATAAGTATCGGTGCAAAAACATCAATATTCCAGTGCGGGTTGTACCAAAAGACGAAAGATTGCTTTTATATTGCTGCCTATGATATAAATATCAAGAGGAGAGAAGTTGAACAATGCGTCTAGAGCAGACCCAGGCGTTCTAGAGAAGGCCCCGTGCAGCCTTTTCGCTGGAGTATAGTAAGAGAAGCAGTGATGCACTTAGTACTCGTAGTTTTGCCCTATTCCACCACAAATCTTTGTAACTTTTCATACAGCACTTTCTGAATCATTTACAAAAATGTTGTGTTCCTTCAATATTATAAAACAGTTAAGTTAACTTTTCAATGTGCAAAGTCTTTGCAAACAAAAAATTTAAAAGAATTTTCAAAAGTGCTACGTGAAAAGTTTCAAAGTTGTTTGATGGATTAGGGCCTTGATTCGTAAAATTGTCCAAACCATGGAAAGGCTTCTTTTTATAAATTTTAAAGGAAAGTCGCCAAAGCATAATTTTGCTATTAATTCGTATGTGGTTCGCTGATCTAGATAGTTGGAAAAATGCTTACAAACACGTTTTCCTGTTAAACAAAATTTTAAGAAAAATTAAAACATAAATCAAATATTTTGAATTCATAATTATTTTTATTTATTTCCAAAAAAATTGTTAATTTTGTGTACAACAAAATGTATAAATTGTTTTTGACGAAACATTTTAATTTGATTCAAAGGATAGATTTACAATATTTACGTTCATTATAAAAATTCAGTATACAATTTAGCTTTTTTTATTTTAGTAACGTAAAATTTGTTTTTAATGTTAAATGAATAATATATTCTTATTTTTTTTTTTTTAACTTGTTATAGGAGCAATTCAGCTCAGTTGATTCGAATTTTGCCACCTTAAACCATTTCCCTCGATGTTAATTTTTTATGTATCTTTAGGGATTACTTGAAAAGATAAGTATGAGGGAGTTGGCGTCGGTGTATGTACGACCTTTTTTTTATTTTTAATGTGTTTACTTCACTTTTTTTTAAACTTGTTATAGGGTCAATTCAGCTCAATAAATCCAACTTTTCTCACCTTTAGCGGTTGCTTTCAATGTTCAGTTCTCATTTTTATTTTTTTTGTTTGTATTTAACGTTGTTTAACTTGTTGTAGGTGTCGTCTGGAGCTAAATTTGGTTCTAAGACGTTTCCATGCCGTTTTCAAACTAGCTCGCAAAAGACACACTTTAGCATTCTCCACAAACGTTTACTTTTACATGTTTTTTTTGTTTTTTTGTTGCTAAGGTATGATCAACTATTTCATACCACTTGTTAGTCCTTCGGTTTTCCTTTTTTACATATCAGGGCAGTAGTAATAGGATTTTCCTCCTCGTGGTAGTTTTTCATGATCCTTTGCGGTTTTGTTTTTAGTTTTTTATATTTTTTTTTTGGGTTTTTTATATCTTGTTATGGTTTCAGTATTCGGGCAGGGTTTTTACTTTTTTTCGAAAGTAACTTCGTTTAATTTTTTGCATTGTATGCAATTTTAGGCCTAACCTTTTTTATATATATTATTTGTGATATAATCTTCTTTTTTTTATAATTTTTTTTTTTTTATTATAATGACCAGGCATGAGAGTAAAAAAGACACGATTGGGATATAATTCTCATAAATCTGAAAATGGTCTCAATCGCTCCATCTGTGAACAGCAAATCATATTGGAAAATATGGTTTTTCGCGAATATCTCATTAAACTTCAATTTTACGAACAAAAATGTAAATGTTTAGGATAAAATTTTATACACAAAAGTTCTTAAGCACATTTTTCATGAAATGGAACATTTTCGAATTAGAGCCAAGAGAATTCAATGAATTTACCAGAAATAATCGAAATTAAAAGCTTTCTTATGCAAGTTATTCCACTTCAGGTAATCAAACTTCTGAAGATAATAGGCGGAGTCATCGAGGAAAGAGTGTTTTTTTTGTAAGACCTTCTTTGAAGTACTTAAACTTATTTAATACTAAAACTGAAACATCGTCGCAAACTTTTTACACAAATTTTCAAAATTTACAGTTTTGAGAGAATCAATTTATGACTTCAGTTTTACCATTAAACTAGAACACTTAAAAAAAAACACTTTACTCAATAGCATGAAACCGGAGGGACGAAACCCTAACTTATTTTTAAAATGATGATTTCCCATGCTGGAAAATGCATCGACTTATCGCGGCTCTAAGTAGAAAATTATCCATTTTACGAAAAATATGATTAAGAACTTTTTTATAGAAAATTTTATTCTAAACAATAAAGGTTGTCACATTTTTCTACGTAAAATTAACGTTTACCGAGATATTTGTGAAGAAGCTAATTTCGGCGCATATTTGAAAATATGGGACCATACGAATGAAGTAAATGAGACAATCTCCAGATTTTTGGAATTTATTTCCGAATTTAAATCCCTGACACCATGCCTAATAACATTATTAATAGTTTTATGTATTTGGAAATGAATTATATCAACATTGTTATGTGTAGTCTCTTGGACAAGACTGTCACTATATTTCAGACCGGCGAATTTCACAAAACTTACTTGAAGTAATCCACTTGACGATTAATTATGTTTCAACACTTCAATCTGCCGAGCCATTGCTGTGTTTTCCAAGTTGTACTCGTAGTTGATGCTATTAATCAGGTTGTCATCCGCCATCGGGGGTTGGTAATTCTTCCAAATACGTTTTTTTTTTTTTTTTTTTCCATTTAAAATGTATTTTAAATTTTTTGTTTAGGGTCAATTCAGCTCAGTAAATCCAACTTTTCTCACCTTTAGCGGTTGCTTTCAATGCTTACTTCTCCTTTTTTTTTTTTTGTATTTTACGTTGTTTAACTTGTTATAGGTGTGGTTTGGAGGCTTATTTGTTTGTAAAACGTTTTCATTGCATTTTATGCCGTTTTCAAATTTGCTCTCAAAATTCTCATTCTTTTCGCATTCTCCACAAATGTTTGCCTGTTATATGTTTAATCCGTGTTTTTCTTAAACGCATTTTCACACATTGTATTCGTAGAAACGTGATTAAATCATATAAGCTAATGGGATCTGCTTTTTTTTTGTTGCTAAGGTATGATAGGCTATGTCCTTCCATTTGTTTGTGCTCCTGTTCTAGAAGTTCAATGTTGACCATACCTTCCGTAGCGTTTTGTTTTTTTTAGATTTTTTTTTGTTTTTTTAAAATTTTTTTTTGAATTTTTTTGTATAACTTGTTATAGTATTATTAAGCGGCTTCGGTTTAAATTATTTTTTTTATTCAATTTTTTTTTTTTTTTTGTTTGCTTTAATGCAATTTTACGTGTTTTTTAAATTTTTTTTTATTTTTTAATTTTTTTTATATATCTTTTATTAGTTTTTAAAAAAAAAAAAAAAAAAATGTCGGCACTTGTTGAATTTATGCCATATTTTACGACATTTTTACGTGTAGTCTCTTGCATTAAAACTGTCACTAAATTTCAGATCCGCGAGTTTTACAAAACGTATAACTAACTTGAAGAAGTACATTTTACACTGAATTGATAGTCAACACTTAGCTCTTCAAGTCCTAGACTACACTGATGCTTCTCATTTTCGTCCCGCAGTATTTATACTATCAGAGTTTGACCTGCTTGATGCAAAACTAACCTATGCATTAGTACGAGTACCTGCTTCCTTATACCTTTTCCGAAATTAGTTTATTACGGGTCCATATGGTGCATAGCTCGAGGTAGATTCCGGATAAGGCTAGACTGTTAATAACACTTTTATTGCAGTCTAAGTAATTAAAGGATTTTTAAGGGATTTTCCTGAGAGAATTTTAAAACAGCATGCATTTATAATTCTCATAGGTAGTTCCATTTTTTCCCAGCAACTTAATCGGATTAAAGTAATCCGCACTATCGTAAATGCGTTCAGGATCTTTCTGGGAATGCTTTGTCATTTACAGTTCTTGGCAATTGTTAAATACAGGCTTAGTATTAGGTGCTAGTTCGTCGAAAAAGGTCATTAGGTAAAAACTAAGCAATTTTAGCCAGACGTAGAACAAGCTATTCTTAATAATACAGATGACCTTGTCTCTAAATATTCAATTATAATGATTTTATGATGCTTCTGGTACATCGTTCAAACATATTCAAGGTAACATTGAAATTACTGTCTCATTTTCATTGGCTCTACTTACTTGCCTAAGATATTACACCCATATGTCCTTGATCACAGGAAAATTGCTTCGATTTCCTAGGGCAACGAAAGTTAGCACTTCATTTTCATCTCCAACATGGAGGCTGGGATGGAATATTCTTAGCTGATGCGCTGTTCCTCATGTACTCCATGTATCCGAGCCACTGTAGTCATGGGGTTTTTAGGCACTTTGGAGTACTACATATATATAGTCATACACAAGACGAGTATTTATTCTTTTAAATGAATAATGTTGAGCTTTTCTTTTTTATATAATCTGCGAGCCCCAAAGGAATTATGAATACCCTTATATTTTTTCAGGACACGGACGTTTAGGAAAATGGGAAAGAGGAACAGAGGAGAAGCCTGTGCACGTTGGCTTTAAATGTTTGAAGGTTGTAGTAATGGGGAAATACAGAGCCTGGCAGATCATTCCATATTCATGTCGTTCGGCTTATAAAGGAATCCCTTTCGACCGAAATTGGGCTTAAGGGTGAACTGAAGTGCATTCGAAGCATGAAGGGGAGCCTATTTCGCTGGAGCATTTTTTATAAATAAATAAATCAATGAAATATGGAGAGACATGAGACATTTCTCCGATGTTCAAGTGAATGTATGGAATTCACAATGTCTCTATCATCAATTAGTTTTAACGCGCGATTCTGTATCCTGTCTAGAATATGCAGAACGGTCTTGGGAGCACCAGACTAGATATGGGGGTTATATTCCAGCTTAAAGCGGATGAATGCCTTATAAATTGAGGCCAGATCAGACAGGGTAAAGTATTTCTTGCACCGTTTAAGGAATCCTAGACATTTTGCAGCATTTTTGGCGACCTCGAGTATATAATCGTTCCATCGAAGATGGTTATTAATACACATGCCGACAATGGCAAGTCCTTCGGTTTTAATTATGTAAGTACCATCCATGAATAATGGTTGCAGGTTTTGGTTTCGCTTGAGAGACAGAAGACAGCATTGTGTTTTTTGGAAGCATTAAATTCCACTCTGTTGGTTGAACCCCATTTAATTATGCTGTCCAGGTCAGAATTTAATGTGTTTAACATACGTTGACGTTCCCCTTCTACGGCCGAAGACCAAGGACGTGAGTTAGGGAACGAATATGAAAAACTGAAGGTACTGTCATCAGCGAAGGAAGGGATTGGATTAGAAGTTGCAGACTAGAGATCATTTATAAAAATAAAAAAAGAGAGTCGGAAACAAAACAGAGCCTTGGGGAACACCAGCATTTATTTGGTGAATTGAAGACTTGAAGCCGTCCAAGACAACTTGTATTGAATGCCCCGAAAGGTAATTTCTAATCCATTGAAGAAGAGACTCATCGACACCATATGCACGCATTTTCGACAAAAAGCCTGATGCCAAACTCTGTCAATTGCCTTTGAAATATCAAGCGCAACCATCTTAGTTTCGCCGAAGTGATGGAGAGATTGGTTCCACTTCTCGGTGAGATATGTCATCAAATCACCAGTGAAAATGTTGCTACGAAAACCATACTGCCGGTACTAAGGAGTTTTCGTGAATCTAGATATTTCATAAGAGGTAAATGCAATTGGTCGGTAATTGGGCAGGGAGAAAGACGGGATAGACAAATGCTCTGTTCCATATACTCGGAAAGATCTCTAAAATGTAGGATAGACAGAAAAGCTTATGCATAGGTTTTGCCTGAATAAGAACACCTCTTCAAAACTATGGAGAGGATTTTTGCCTTATCGACCAGAATTAGATACCGTATAACCGAACTGTGAAAATCGTTTTACTGCAGAACATTAATTTTGGTCTCCGAATTAAGAGTTTTAAGTCCAGTCGTCTCGCGGCGGATTTTAGCTGTGAAGACACTGACTTCACAGCTAATTTCGCATTACCGGACAATACTCCTTCTGCACCTAAGCTGCAATAGGTTAGGTTCGGGGTCTGTTGGGGCAAATTCAGCTATCAGCTTACATAGACTGACCTGAAAAAGAAGAATCAAAGCTATGTTTTGGAAATGTTGAATATTGTGAAGTCTACCTCGAATAGGAACCATTCTGACTTGACACAAAACTTTAGAATTACTTTAAAAGATATGTTTACTAGATTGTGTAGTTCTTCCAAAGAGGAGTTGACTGGAATATGCAAACGTCTTCTGCTTAGACTAGAGCATTAGTATAAGAAGTAAAAGGTATTTGTGTTTTTATAATAGGTTGTGTCCAATTGTCGCCTTTTGATGCTAAACCAATCGATGATCTGCTTACAAAGATTACACTTCTTGATCTGTTTCCTTTTTTTTTGGGGCTACTTGGCTTTTCCACTCTCGCCCTTTAAGCGGCTTCTGCGATGGCTAGAACTTCTGCTGGATAGACGCTGCACTTGTCTTGTAGTCGCATAGATGAGAAGGCTACCGTGTTTCTCAGGGAAGACGCCTGCACCTGTACCATTCTCCTGCTTTGGTCCATCGTTCTTTGGTCGGTCGTTTTTCAATTCTCCGTTTCTCTTTGACATACCATGCTTTTTGCAGAAGTTTCTTTGATCAGAAGATCTAGAAGTAACAGATTTATCATGCTTTCTATTCCTACCAAAAGACTTGCCACTCTCTCCACCAAACTATACACCTAGGTCAATATGGTTCCAACTATAGCTGTATATAGCCAGTACATAATCTTAGGGGATGGGCCCCATTTTGTCCACATATTCTGTTGCAGGTTTAAAATGCCGTCGAAGCTTTCATCACTCTATCGCTAATGTTTATGTTCCACTTCAGTTAGCTGTCTAGGATTAGACAGAAAGAAGATCATTACGAGGGCAAGGTGAAAAGTTCTCGGCCTGACGCAGAGATGGCATTCCAATCAGCAAAAATTTATGTTTCCTTCCTGGGTGCACTTCTCATTAGTTCGTATGGCAAGTTTCAACTTGTTCTCTCAAGTAGTTTCTTTACACGAATTTTTGCAGTAGACGTCTTGCGTGTTTTTTGTTAAAATGGATAAACTTGAATATCGTGCGGTGACAAAATTCTTCGTTTTGGATGGGTTAACCCCTAAGGAAATTCATCCAAAGTTGACAAAAGTTTTCGGGGACTCTGCTCCTTCCATGCCAACCGTTAAAAAGTGGGCAGCTGAATTTAAACGTGGTCGCACGTCCCTCGAAGATGATCCACGTGAAGGACGGCCAAAAACCGCAACCACACCCGAAACCATCGAAAAAGTGCATGACGATAGGGGAGTGAAGGTAAGTGAGATAGCTGAGGCTGTGTGTATATCGGAAGAGAGGGTGCGAAACCTCTTGCACAAAAATTTAGGGATGCGAAATCTCTGCGCAAGATGGGTGTCGCATTTGCTGAATGCCGATCAAAAGCAAACGATTTTCGCGGCAATCTTTGGACCGATTCAATAGGGATTCGACCAATTTTGTGCGGCGATTTGTCACCATGGATGAGACATGGGTCCACCACTACACACCAGAAACGAAACAGCAGTCGAAGCAGTGGGTGGAAGCCGGTGGTTCAGCGCCAAAGAAAGCGAAGTCGATCGCATCTACCGGAAAGGTCATGGCCATTTTGTTTTGGGATGCGAAAGGGATCCTGTTAATTGATTACCTTGAGAAAGGCAGAACAATTATAGGCGAATATTACTTCAACCTTCTTGACCAGCTGGATGCCAAAATTCGCGAGAAGAGGACAATGCACCTGTACACAAGTGTTCGTTGGCGATGGGAAAACTGCGGGATTTGGGATACGATTTGCTCGGCTATCCCCCTTATTCACCTGATTGACCCCCAGACTTCCATCTGTTCCCAAACTTGAAGAAATTTGTTTCTGGGAAGCGCTTCGCATCCAATGCAGAAGTTGAGAGGGCCGTAGATGAATATTTTCACAGACTTCCAGACTCTCACTTCCGAGAAGGAATACTGATGTTGGAGAAACGCTGGACCAAGTGTGTTGAAGTCAAGGGAGATTATGTAGAAAAATAAAATCATTTTTTAACTGAAAATCGGAGTCTTTCATTGTCGGGCTGAGAACTTTTCACCTTGCCCTCGTATTCCTTAGGACAAATATTCTTTAAAATACGTCAAAATCAGCTGTGATTGCAAATTAATTGTTTTGTCCTCGAAGTGAAAAGTTGTTTGTAGATTAGTTATTTTGCTTAAAATGGAAGAAATCGAAATACAATCTGATAAAAGGCAATCGGTTCTTGTCAAATGCTTAAAATTAACACAAATTGTGTCGTCACCTTAATTTTTTTTTTTTTTTTTGTCAAGAATCATCTTTCAAAAGAACGCACCCAAATTTTCAGACAGATCTGTCAAATAGTTTTCTTGTGGCAGCCATTTTATATAGACGCCTACTAGCATTTTCGTTAAAATGGAAAAAAGTGAATTTTGAGTGCTCATTAAACACTATTTTTTGCTTGACAAATATTATCGGGACTCTTCACCATCGATTGGAACCATTCACCACTGGTTTACTCAATTTCGGTGCGGTCGTTCAAGCACAAGTGACGCCGAACGTTCTAGTCACCCAATTGAGGTCACCACACCAGAAATGGTTGACAAAATCCATGGTTTGATAATGGACGATCGGCTCAATGATTTCGATTTTACATAAATATTTGGACATGAAAAAGCTTTGCGCAGGATGGATGCCGCGTTTGCTCACAATCGACAACAAACGCATTCGTTTGACAACTTCAAAGGTGTGTTTGGTGATGTTCCAGAAAAATTCGGCTGAGTTTTTGCACCGTTTCGTAACCGTGGATGAAACCTGTATTCACCACAATACACCAGAAACCACGGAACAGTCAAAACAATGAACTTCTCCTGGTGAATCGAAGCCGAAGAAGGCCAAGGCGGGTTTGTCAGCAAACAAGGTCATGGCGACAGTTTTTTGGGATGCGGCGGTGTTATTCACATCGATTACCTAGAAAAGGGTAAAACGATCACCGGCGCATATTACGCAGAGCTGCTGGATCGATTCCAAGCTGCTTTGAAGCAAAAACGGCCGCATTTGGCGAAGAAAAAAGTTCTTTTTCACCAGGACAACGCACCGGCGCACTAGTCCGCAATCGCAATGGCAAAATTGCATGAGTTAGGCTGCAAACTCCTCACAGATTTAGCCCTCTATTTCTTGTTTCCAAACATTAAGAAATGGCTCGGAGGTAAGAGATTTGGGTCGAATGGAGAGGTCATCGCTGAAACAAACGCTTATTTTGAGGGGCTTGAGAAATCGTATTATTTGGAGGGCATCAAAAAATTGGGGAAACGTTGGATGAAGTATATAGAGCTAATAGGAGACTATGTTGAAAAATAAAATATTTTTATACCGAAAGAGTGTTCCTTATTTCATTTTTCAGGGACTTATTGACCCACCCTCGTAGGTACATGATTCATGTTTATTAAAAAAAATTTTAAGCTAATTTTCATTTCCTTTAGATGAAGAATTTTGCAAGCAAGTATTTGAGCAATCTTTCAGCGGTGCATTGGAAAATGAAGATTTCGTGAGCTTCAAGTTCTTAACAGGCACAAAGAGAAGACAAATAATTTATTTGTATGTATGCATTTTAAATGCATACATTTATATTTATTTAAATTTTTATTTACAAAAGTATGTTTCACATTTATTTCTAATATTTGTTCTAATTTTCTATTTTAATTTTTAACATTTTATAAATATTTTCAAATAAAATTAACACATATAAATTACAGATAAAATTATAAACAAATAAATCAGTTAAAGATTTTTTTTTTCATTTTGTATTTTATGGTGTTTTTTTTTCCTTTTACATTGGTTTTATGTTTTTTTTTTTTGGTTTTTTCTTAATTTTTTTTGAATGTGCGATTGTCTCCTTTGTGTGGCTTTGTAGTCTACAATTTTATTGACGTGGTTTAACAGCGCCATTTGGTCCATAACCACCAGGATAAGGGCGAAGTCGTTTTGCCCTGCAATATCTATTTTGGGCTTGATATTCCTTTTCGCCAATACATTCAATGGTTTGAGCTTGAATCTCACATTCAAGACAACTTATCCATTGCCTAATGACTATCAGCCTTATCGCAAATATAAACATGAAATTTAAATAATCCATTTGTTATTTGAAAAATTGTGAAGTTCATGCAGTGAATAACAACGACAGACTAAAGTTAGTTGCACAAATCTGCTCCTTTTATACCAGCGGGGAGTGGGTAGACTTCACTAGTTACTAGACAAAATGTTGACACTTTGGTGATATTTTTCTAGCGAAGGATTAATTCCAAGTTTCAAGGATAAACTTTACAATGGTTTCGGTATCATGTTTACGAGTATAGATGGCAGATGGAATTAACAGAAGGATCAGCTATTTTATTACACTAACGTCAATGAGTGTTTCAGGTATGCAACGCATCTGTTTCAGATTAAATTTGAATTACGTTTGTCTGAGAACACTGCGATGGGAATTTAGTTAGTTTGGGTCAATATTATGATTTATGGTACTTTGTCGAATATTTAAATAGTGATTGTCTGAGAAACAGCAAGAAGTAGACGTCCTTTTGTAATCGCAGGTAGTTACAGTGTACTCGTCAAACATACGAGTATGTAGGTATGGATAAATTCTGCTACTTACTGTCCTTGCAAGTGAGTGTCCTTGAATTGCTTTATAAAATAGTGTTCGAAAATCGAAACCTTCCCATACAGAGCCATGGTAAATTATGCCTGCTGACTCTACTAAGAGACCAGTGGTGACTCATTGTTTTGACACTCTTAAACTGCAGAACTGGAACTCATGTTTTATTTCTTTCCTAATTAACTAACTTTGGAGCCAGGCCTTAGTGAACAAGGCTCTCCACCCGTTCTAAAACCAGCAGGTCTGTGGTTATTTAAAGGGTGTTTCTTCTTATAGGTTCAGAACTTTAAAATGAAATAAAATACATAAAAATCATGATAATGGCCATGGTATTGGCTTCATTAGGAAGACAATCTAGAAGACCAATTTTCCACCACTTTACAAACAGCTGGGGCCACATATCGGTAATAACGCGGCGAATATTGGCTTCCAAGTCATCCATCGTCTCTGGTTTATCGGCGTAGATGAGCAACTTCACATATCCCCACAGAAAATAATCCAAAGGTGTTAAATCACATGATCTTGGAGGCCAATTCACAGGTACATTGCGTGAAATTATTCGCTCATCGAATGTTTCCTTCAATAAATTGATTGTGGCGCAAGCTGTATGGCATGTTGCGCTGTCTTGTCGAAACCACAGCTCTTCTACATGAATACCATTCAATTGCGGAACAAAAAAAAAAGTAATCATGGATCTATAGCGCTCTCCATTGACTGTAACGTTCTGGTCGGCATCACTCTTGAAGAAATGTGGACCAATGATTCCACCAGCCTGTAGAGCACACCAAACTGTGACTTTTTGTGACAAATGCGGCAATTTTGCTTCGACCAAAAATGAGATTCATTGCTGAACAAAGTTTTGTGGTGAAAATTAGGATCAAGAGCAATCTCGTTTTCCACCCATTCACCAAACGTACGACGCACATGAAGGCCAAGCGGCTTCAATTCTTGCACGAGCTGGTTCTTGTAAAGCTTTTAAACTAAGATCTTTCCGCAAAATCTTCCATAAAGTGGATAGACAAAGCTCCAATTGCTGCGAACGATGGCGAATCAACTAATTCGGGTTCTCCTCAATACACCCCATGGTTATTCGAATTACTTCCTCGGATGGACGATTGTGTCTACCGTAAAATGGAAGTAGCGCACGGTAAGTTTCACGACCTGAACCACAATTTTCGAAATAAATTTGTACAATTTGCAAAACGATGTTCTGGCGTAAGTCTATTCATAGTGAAATGGCAAATCAAACTGAGCTCAAATCAGCTGTCGGCTGTCAGCTGTCAGCTGTCAAATTGGCTGTCGTTAGAAAAAGTATTGCCAATTCGAATAACAAACCTCTAAAAAAAACACTTTTTACTTCAAGTTGGTTGTGTATCTTTAACACCAGTCTGACATCACTATACAGCCTTCAAGCCAAATACGATTATAAGGAATTGCAACTTGATTGCATTCTTAACCCAAAGAAACACAAATAAAATAAAATAAGTATTTTGGCGGTAACAGCCCAATGCAGGGCTTGACCTAGCTCCTCGCAGCCACTCGTGCTGTGAGCCCCACCAATGGTTGGGACCTACAGTTTCATGCCGTTTTCGAAAGAAAATTTGTTCGATTGGGATGTTGTCAGACGTTTGCGAGAGGTGTGACCATGAGACAACTTTTTCCTTGGATTTGAACCTTGAACCTCTGGCTCAACGCACTTAACCACTCAGCCAAGATGCCCACCCAAAGAAACACCAATCAGCAAAAGTGATTTGATCTGGACACTGATGTTGTTGGCAGGTGTACCAACAGAAAGTATATAGATAAATGCCTTGCCAACCCCAAAATTATGTCTGCAATCAGATCCATCCTAACCGCTTCTGATTTCCTAGTGAAAAGTCTGAAAGCAAGCAGCTTCTTCTGTTAATGATGTCAGTGTCATCCACATAACCTGGTGAATATACTGAATATTTCTTGGCGACCTTCCTAGGAGTCCAGTAAACAATATTGGGTCTGGCACAAGGTGAAAATTTGGTCGATTTTCGATTTCTCTGGCCTAAACACAGTAGCGCACCTATGAATTTGTGGGCCCTTTCCGCCTGCCTGCTCAACAAAAACAATTAAAATAAATGATTTAACGCATATAGTACCTACAGTATGCGAACTAATTGAACTCCCTTAGAAGTTGCCTTTTATAATTCCCCTAATCATGTGCTGCATTACATTTTTAAATATTTAGTTCATTAAACAGGGGTATAGTTTGACTCCTTGAAAAGAGTTGAGCACTTGCAAATAAAATGAAAAACATTCTCTCTATCTTTCCGCCAGCTTGGATATACCACAGAATACTGGTAGATCTTCTCTGTGAGGTACTCGTATGTACTCGTAGTTCAGCTTTAAAAATTCTCCTCTTAGCTTTATCATCATCGATATTTCATCCAACTGTTCTCATCGCGGCCGTTAGCCAATCTGTGCTCAGATCCTGAACCTTCCTCCGCTTACCTCTTCATGCAGTTTTCATCAACTGTTGCGATTAGCTGGTAGAGTATTGTTTTCCAGTTTCAATGATCAGCTAAATTTTATCCCACAACTTTGAGCTATTTCCAACTAGTCCTCATACTATCCGATCTTACTTCGAATTGCTTGAAGGGCGTATTTTGAAAAACGGATTTTGGCCTGATCAGAAACTTCATACAGATATACTCGTAATCTGCTTGCAGCTTCATCACCAAGTAGTCATATTTGGCATATTAGGTGGAAGGTGGAAAGTTTTATTGATACAGTAGTAGTCTTTCAACGTTTTCAGACTTCTTATAACTGGATACTGTTTCAAATACTTTATGTTTGCTGCTCTGTATTATAAGCTTGCTGGTCAAACGTCTCTTCCAAGTTACATTGACTGTAGTTTTAGCCTTCGCCTGTTAAGATACGTAGGTTATTCTTGTTAAGGCAGATGTGCGCTTGGAATCTCTTCCAGTTGTAGTGTCCCAGAAATTTCTTAGCTTGCCTCGGACCTGAAGTATTACTCCAGGTTCTCGCCCTGTTTTCTTTCTCCATCTTTCTGAGTTGTTCGCGTATAGTGTGATTTCCTATTACGTAGAATGGCTCAGGTCCAATAAAGACCAAGTAGCCTGCTTCTTCATTCCTCTCTATTCCAGCGTGGCCAGGGATCCAATAGAGGGTTACCCTGTTACTGCTACCCAATTCATTAAGTTTGTATAGGCTATTCCACAAAAGTTTTGATTTAATGACATGGGAGTCAAGTGCCTTGATAACTGCTTGACTGTCTGACTATATTGCTATGTCGCATTTTTTGTATCTTCTGTCGAGATTGAATTGAACACATCTATCTTGTGATTTTGATTTTGTATCAAAGTTAAATTTCCTGATACTATCGTCCCTAGGAATTGCTGGAAGAGGGAGTTTCTTGAGAAGTACATCATATTCTTTTGAATTGATGCATTTCTCCCTCCCGGTGCCCCCTTTTGCCATCCTTATGATCGTCCGCTTTGTGTTTTGCTCAACTACAATATGAAGCGGTGTTAGTTCCATGGCTGCAATTGGACATGCTCTCATGGGCGCAGTAATACAAGTAGGTCTTTGCTCTTTAGTGAGTGTCTAGGCTGCTACATATCATGAGAGCACGGGTGGCCTTTTTGAAATCTTTCTGTGCTTTTTCCATATGAGTTTAATATCTAGGTGTAATCCTAGATATTTCAGTTCTTTTACTGGTGTCAGTTCCGTGCCCGATAGCCGAATTGGCTTCAGTTCAAGCTTCCTTTTCCTCGTAAATGGTACTATTGTAGTTTTTGCCGGGTTTATGTTGCAGCACAATTCGTGATTTACTTTTAGACCTCTTTGTATAATGTCACAAAAGTTTCCTTCAAACTTTCCTCTGACAATCAATACTATGTCATCAGCATAGGCTTAACAGTTGATCCCGAGGTTGGTTAATTTTCAAGCAGTTCATCCACAACTAAACTCCACATTAGACTAGATAGTACTCCTCCTTGTGGTCATCCTCTTGTTGTGTTGGACACCCACAATGAATCTACGCTTTGTCTGAGTTTTTGCTGACCCTGTTCTCAGAAACTCGTACATCTACTTAGATACTATTCTGCTGACTCCTTTTTTGTCCAGGGCTCGCTTAATGGCTTCGTGTGAAGTATTATCAAATGACCCCTCGATGTCTAGGAAGGCGCAGAAAACAATCACTTTCGTTTCAAGCTCCCATCAATTGGAATAGAGCCGTCTCAGTGGATCTGCCCGCTCTATATGCATGTTGACGGTAATGAAGTGGAGACGTGTTTAGTACGTCCTCTCTTATATGTGTGTCCACCTACTTATACTCCTTTACCATTTTGTTACGAGTATCAGTTGCAATACCACTCGTTTGGACGATATCTGCCTCACCTCTTCTGAATCTCAATACTTTTGATTTTCTGAGGTTGAGCATTAGACTCTATAAATCACAGTATTCATACACATGGTCTCAGGTTTATATGCCAGCATAACTACTCATGTCGTCGGCGAACAGTAGAGCATACTCTTCACCCCCTGGCAGATAATCAATCAAATCCTCGATGAAAAGTTCAAACAGACTTGGACTTAGCGTACAGCCCTGTATCAGACCTGCTTTCATCTCAAATCACCTTATATCGCCATTGCCTGCCTGCGCATACGAGTATGTGTAGAGGTTTTGAATAACCTGCCCAAACTTCCCCAATATTCCTAAGCCATACATCTTATGAATAGAGCGGTCCTATGTGCCGAAAACTGCCTTAAAATCAACAAAAAAAAAACTATAAAGCTTTTTATTTCGAGTTGCAAGCCTTTTATAAAAGTTAAATTAAGATATGCAAGTGATCAGGTACGCAAGGTGTACGTAAGGGCTTTGCATAAATTTCTTAAGAAAATGAAATTGTCAGTCAGGATATTTTACACATACCACCAGGAATATCATACTCGTAATGTACATACAAGAATGCCATCATAAATTCAAAGAGTCTGTGGATTTCTAAGACAAATCCATGCAAATTCATTTCTGGATACTTGTAAATATAAATCTCAATCTCTTCCAAGAAACAAGGTAAATTATTATCCGTAGTCAGACTTAGACCCAAATAAAATGCAATATCATTACGAACATCTCCTTTAGGTAAACAATTCGTTCATTGAACAGAATATCCGTCTGAATATCCTCTCGTATTATAAACTTACTAATCCTTATAATCCATGCGATGGATCGTAAACCGATCGCACATTTTGTCCTTGGAATCTAGGTAAAACCTACTATGTACTCGTATATAGCAAATGCAACCATATGGACGAACAAATATATGGAACTACCAAAGTATAAGTACTCTAAGGCATGCTGCACACCAAACAAACTAGTTTTATTAAACGCATTTCAAGAACCAAGTTCTTCACTCTTCTGCACAACAAAGCAACTTTTATTTGGTGTGTGCACTCACAAAAAAAGTGAAATATAAAGGATTCGAGGAGGACCGCATGGAATCTGCTCCTTTTGGGGGTAGATCCGTCCGCGACTAAGGACTGGCCCCCAGACAGACACAATTGGGGGCTTTTAAGTATATTCTAGCGGCTGGCGTTTTCAGATTTTGGATATCTTTTTATAATTCATACGCCAAAGGGGATATGAATACCTTTATATTGTTTCATGATGTGCTTCGTGCAGCTTTGTCGACGGGAAACGGAGGAATTCGATGGACTCTCACATCCCAACTTAAACATCTCGACTACGCTGACGACGTATGCTTACTCTCTCATAGAATTATGGACCTCCACCAAATGACAGCAGATGTGGAGAGGGAGGCTGGCGTCGTCGGGTTGAAAATTAATACCGCAAAAACTAAAATTATCAGTCTTGGAACGAACTCATCGGCGCTGGACAACCGGTAGAGAGAGTAGAGGATTTCCAGTATCTTGGGAGTATTGTCTCGACCGATGGTGGAACCGAACTGGATATAGCCAACAGAATCGCCAAAGCAAAGTCCGCGTTCGGGATGTTGTCCAAAATATGACGAAGCAATGCAATCAGTTTGAACACCAAGCTAAGACTGTTCCGCTCCAACGTTGAATCCGTGCTGTTATATGGATGCAGCACGTGGAGAGTGACCACCGCTATCACCAGAAAGCTGCAAACGTTCGTTAATAGGTGCTTTCCGCAACATCTTAGGGATTTTCTGGCCCAATCGTATCTCTAACGAACAACTTCACGAGAGAAAGGGTCAGGAACCAATAGGTACAACCATCCAACGACGGAAGTGGCAGTGGATTGGTCACACGCTTCGAAAGGGTGACAGTTCCATAGCGAACCATGCTATGCAATGGAACCCCCTAACTCAGGACGACAGAAGACCTGGTGGTCCAAGGAGAACATGGCGCAGAGCAGTCGAGAAGGAAGCACGACAGTTGGGGAAAAGCTGGGGAGAGCTGAGACACATTGCTCGACTAGGCGTAGTCGAGGCCCTAGGACCCAAAAGGGGATATAGGACATAAGTAAAGTAAGTAAGTTATATTGTTTCAGAGTGCGAGCGTTTGTTAAAAAGCGAAAGAGGAACAGAGAAGATGTTTGTGCACGTTGACTTTAAATGTTTGAACGTTGTAGTGATGGGTCCTCGTAGATCCACGTTCCACATTCGTGTCGTTGGGCTTAAGGGTGAACTGATATGCATTCGAAGCATGACACGTATTGGAATTTTAACTGGCTATTTCGCTGAATCATTTATTATAACAAAAAGGCGATAAAATAGGGAAAGACACGAGACATTTCTACGATGTCCGAGTGAGTTTATGGAGTTCACAATGTCTCTATCACCTAAAAGTTTTAACGCGCGATTCTGTACAATGTGTAGAATGTAAAGAACGGTCTTGGGTGGACCAGACCAGCTTAGGACGGATGAATGCCTTAAAAATTGAGGCCATTGAGAAGAAGAAGTAAAATATTTCTTGCACCATTTAAAGAATCCTAGACATTTTGCAACATTTTTGGCGACCTCGAATATGTGATCGTACCATTCCGAGAATGACAAGTCTTTCGGTTTCAGCGATGCAAGTACCATTCATGGATAATAATTAAGGGTTTTGTTTTCACTTCAGATATATAAGACGGCATTTTATTTTGAAAGCATTAAACTCTGTTGGTTGAACTCCATTTGATTATGTTGTCCAGGTCGGAATTTAATGTGTTAAGCATACATTGCCGTTCCTCTACTACGACGGAAGGACAAGAATGTGAATTAGGGAACGAATATGAAAAACTGAGGGTACTGTCATCAGCTTAGGAATGGATTGGATTAGAATTTGTAGACAGAGATCATTTAGAAGAGACAGTGAAGAAGAGACTCATCGACGCCATATGCAAGCATTTTCGACAAAAGGGCCAAACTTTGTCAAATACTCTCTTACCGCTTTCGAGATATTGAGACAATTGTTGGCTAAATATTTGTCGTATGTGTTAAAAAAAATTACCTGACAATAAATTTTACGTACTTACTTACTTTAGGTGGCGCTACAGTCCGGGGTGGACCTGGGCCTCAACCAATACGCCTCTCCAGTTAGCGCGATCTTTGGCTTACTGCCTCCAGTTGCGCACTCCAAGTTGGTTGAGGTCCTCTTCCACTTGTGCGCGCGACATAAGCCGAGGTCTTCCTCTAATGCGTTGTCCCTCCGGGTTGGAATCGAAGACTCTTCGGGCCGGAGAGTTGGTGTCCATTCGCTATACATGTCCTAGCCGTCTTAGACGACTGATGCGCACTTTTCTGACCAGGTCCATGTCTCTGTACAGCTCGTAGAATTCGCTGTTAAATCTTCTTCTCCAAAGCCCGTCAACGCAAACGGGAAACGGCAAAATCACTCGAAGAATTTTGCGTTCGAAACGACCAAGAAGATATTCATCCGCTTTTGCTTGGGTCCATGCTTCTGCGCCATAGAGCATGACAGGGATGATAAGGGTCTTATATAGAGTCTCCTTAGTGTTTCTTGACAAGGCCTTACTAATCAATTGCCGTCTTAGGCCAAATAAACAGCCGTTGGCAAGTGTAATTCTTCGCTTGATTTCTGCTGAGGTGTCATTATCAGAGCTTACCGCGGAGCCGAGGTAGACAAAGTCCTTAACTACCTCAAAATTGTAGCTGTCTATCGTGACGTTCTGTCCGATTCGTCGATGTTGTGTGTCCCTTCTTGTTGACAGCCCATTTAAACCTATTTTTGCCGCTTCTGCACTAATACTTGCAAACTCACCAGTGACAGCTCGCTGTGTTCTGACAATAATGTCAATGTCCTCAGCGTATGCAAGAAGTTGCACAGACTTTTGGAAAATTATGCCCCTGATGTTGGCTTGTGAGTTTCGCACAATTTTCTCAAGAATGATGTTGAAGAAGTCACATGACAGCGCGTCACCTTGTCTAAATCCTTTTTTGACATCAAAGGTCTCGGTGAGATTGTTTCCAACCTTTATGGAGCAGCGAGCGTTCTCCATCGTCATTCTGCACAATCTGGCTCTGTATAGCTCGTCTCTATAAATGCTGTCATATCAATGCTGTCAAACAATAAAAAGATGATGAGTATCGATCTGGACTTCTTGGGTTTTCTCCAGGATCTGCCGTAGTGTGAATATTTGGTCGGTCGTGGACTTACCGGGCCTAAAACCGCACTGATAGGGACGAATGGTTTCAGGCGTTCACACAGTACAGTAGACATGACCTTATACGCAATATTCAGGAGACTGATGCCTCCTATAGTTGGCGCAGTTTAGAGGGTCTCCTTTCTTGTGGATCGGGCAAACGATGCTGAGGTTCCATTCATCAGGCATACTTTCTTCTGACCAAATCTTGGAGACGAGTTGGTGTATGCTCTCCACCAGGTCATCTCCCGCCGCCTTAAACAGCTCGGCAGTTAAGCCGTCCGGTCCAGCAGCCTTGTTGGATTTAAGCTTAGATATTGCTATCCTCACTTAATTTTGGTCAAGTGGACGGAAATCTTCGTCCAGGTTGAATGGTTCATTCTGCCTGATAGCGGAATTTGTGTCGTCTTCGCCGTTTAGCAGTCTGCAGAAATGGTTTTTCCATGTCCTCAGCACTGACTGTGACTCTAATACAAGGTTTCCTTGTTCGTCTCTACAGGTCTCTGTTCGGGTCTTTTTGGCATGACACGTTCTTTTTACCTTTTGGTAAAACTTCCGAACATTATTCCTGGAGTAGCACCTCTCTATAAATTTTCCATAATCTTTATAAAATATTGTAATATGCGAGCTACGGGTCGAGTAGATAAAACGATATTCTGTGAAATTTATTTCTTTATATTCTAGTCTATAGAACAATTCAAGTTCACACTATACTATTCTTCGCAAATTCGTTTCTTACAAGGTCTCTTTCCTCTCAAATCACTTTATCTCCTCACAAATCCAAACTAATTACTTCTTCTTGTTAAATCTCAACTTTCATTTTATCACAAAATTACAACTTCGCCCTTAGGCATAGTCGAGGCCCTACATCACTTTTCCAATCTCTTCGCCACGGTTCTAAACCAACTGCTTGGTCTCGATCGCCATCTGTCCTTAAATAGCCGGAAACTTCTAGCAAATTCTTCGACCACTGGAATAAGAAAATTCTGATATAATAATTCCAGGATGACAGCTGCAGCCAATAATCTCTTGTTCTCTCTTATCCGTGATATTATCCGAACTGTGGAGACTAATTGCAGACACGAACCTCGAATGAAAAGACATTTCGGACCAAAATTCTGCCAGAATGAAAAGACACTTCGGAATTTGTTGCATTATGCTACATTATGTTACAATATGAAGATGTATGTACATAGGTGAACATTGTGTAAGTCACACAATTTTAGTTATCTGCTAATTTTCAGATTTTGTTTCGGATTTTGTTTGTTGCAGTCCGTCCTCCAGATTTGATTTGTCTTCGGAAATAATTTGGCCAAAAAAAAGTAGCACATAGCCCTGTGTTATGCAGACAAGGGTAAATTATCCATATGATTGCCTAATACCTGGATTGACAGTAGACCTCGCTCGTAAAGGAAGATGTATACCTAATCTAGCAAAGTTAAATACCAAATCCCATATATAAAATGATTGTGACCGTGGTTACGGATTTAAAAAACTCGAACATTGTATCAACCACTAAGAACCAAGAATTCTGTCTACCGAAATCTGTTACAAACGAATTCATCTGGCTCAATCGACTAGGCTTTTGGTTTGGAGAATTTTTTTTTTTTTTGCGCGCGCCCTTAAGTCCAGGCATATTGTTTCTCTACGAGTATGTTTCGAACTACCCAATAAAATTAATACCCTCTTGTGGGATAGGGTATGTAAAGCCACTTAGAAATATTCTCAAAAGCTTTACCAGAAAGAGCTTTAGAATAAAATTTGTTCAAAGTTCGATTAATTCTTTGCACAAACCACCTTCAACAATATGTTCATCTATTAGTCGAACGATGGCGCTTCGATGCCATCGTTACAAAAGCTAAGTAACTGAAACATTTAAATTCGGGATGCTCTTTATTTGTACATTTGCATTAATCCACAAAATAAAATAACAAAAAAATAGTATGACATTCTTTTACGTGAATATTTGTAAATATGGAATTAATATTCTGCTATTTTGATATGCACATTTATTTAGTTACCTTTTGTTATATTTTGAGAACAGAATACAAATAATGACAATGGTATTGGAATTTTGAAATTTATATTAAATACTCTGGGTGCACAGATATAATACATAGTTTAGTACACATTAACATTTTTTTTTTTTTATTTGTGCCATTTTGCTTAAATGCATATCGAACTTAATTAAACACAGAAAAGTTTTCTTTACAATAGACACTGAGATAAAAGATATTCTCTACATCTGCAGGATAATTTGAAATTATTTATTTCCTGAAACAAGAAATTGGATTGAAGTAGCACTGCCGATATCGTACTGCCTGTCGTTTGGATTCAGGTTCACGGTAGATAGTTTCCACAGCGGATCCAGGTTTGGTGTCCTGTCCTTCGAAGAGCAATCGCAATTTTTCATACTGACTGTCGGGGTACCGACTAAAACCTGGATATGGGTAAAATGGGTTATATGTTAGACCAGGTTGAGTCCGCTCAAGGTCCTAGAAGATACAAAAATGTAAACGTCAATATTTATACAAAAGAAAAGAATAAACTCTTACGTTGCCTTCATAGAATGGAGGTCTTACTTCGGCTGCAACAAGCACAAGTACTACGACTAATGTAAGACCAAATAAGTTTTGTCCCAAATACACCATCTTGAGGTTTTATATTAGCTGGAAGAAAGAATACACATAAAAATGTATTTGTATTGTAAAGGGTGTCCCAAAATTCATACAAAAAGTAATTCTGATAGAAAACACAGGTTTTAAACTAAAAATTGTAAATGTGTTATTGATTCATAAAGTATACAGTATAGGGTTCTGTATGGGATAATATATCGAGTAAATGGCCTCCACGACTTTGCTGGTACATACGCACTCTTTTGTCGAAATTTTCTATGGCCGTTTTGCATAAATGTGTGTGAATTTCATTGATACAGAGCTCAATTTGCTCCTTCAAGGCGTGGGTGTTCATGGGCATGTTGGCATAATCCTTAGACTTCAAAAAACCCCAAAGAAAAAAGACCAACGGCGTTAAATCGCATGATCTGGGCGGCCAATTCTGATAATTGAATTATTTCTCGTGCTGTATGGCTTGTGGCACCGTCTTGTTGAAATCACATGTCGTCCACATCCATATATTGCAATTTAGGCACAAAAAACTGGGTTATCATGTCGCTATAGCGGGGACCATTATCTATTAATGCCTGACCAGAGGCATTTTCAAAGAAGAATATTTCGATGATGCCTCCACCCCAAAATTCGCACCAAGCAGTGACACGTTGTGGATGCATTTGTTTCTCAACAATCACTTGTGGATTTTCTGAACCCCAAATTCGACAATTTTGACGATTAACAGAGCCATTAAAATGAAAATGAGCCTAATCGCTGAAGATGACTTTGTTTGAAAAATCAGCATCCACCTGTTGTTGTTCCATGATCCATTCAACGAACTCTCTTCGCTGTGCGTAGTAGGCTTCAGTTCTTGAGTGAATTGCACTTTGTATGAATGAAGATGCAAATCTTTCGTGAGAATACGCTGTAGAGAGCTTCTCGAAATATCGAATTCTTGACCACGGTGCCGAATTGATGTTCGTGGACTCTCAACAACATTTCAACGAACTGCTTCGATGTTTGGCCAGAGTGTCTGGGAACACTAATTGATTCAGTCTCCCTGAATTTTTGAATTAATCTCTTCAAAGTTGATGAAGTTAAATCACTAAATATTCCGACCATATTTTGTACGAAAATTGCTAAACCTTAATTATTTTTAAAATACGCGTTGTTCTTTCGTATAGCACTCGATTTTTAATAACCCTGAACTGTCAGCTGTCACACTGTCTGTTTTTTTTTTGTTGGCAACACTTTACCGCAGAAATGGCGCAAAATTCAAATCTGGCGTCAATTTTGGGACACCCTTCAGTTAACGAAATTCCTAAATGAATAATGGGAAACGTCGTATCCAGGGGGTTATCAGAGAGATCGATATCCCTGCAACCAAGCGAAACAATTCTATGAGAAACAATTTAAAATATGTACACTCGTATGTATTTTTATGGGAATGCAACCAACAAATCTTTCCAACCAGGAGGATTTCGTTCATAGTCCCTCTTAGATGTCGTTGAAAGGGACTTCTAGATCCAGACAAACTCCGGGAAGTTTAATGGTGTGGTAATTTTAACTACGTATTCTGGCATTCTGTCCGAGTAGTTAGCGTGTCGGTAATATTAATATTATTGCCGACCGTCATGCATTCTCCTGCGTGCATTCTCCACTGTCCTACTACACGTATGGAAAACAGTCAAGAAAAGTTCAAAATGCAATAAAAGATCATATTCTGACAAATCTTAGAGATTCAACATCAACAAGAAGCCGCAATCCAAATTGATACTCATTTTATTTTCATCTATTTTAAAGTTTTAAAGTCGCCAAGTCTGCACAAGTGTTGTTTTCAAATTTGGTGGCTCTATTACTAGGATTCCTTCGTCGTCCTTGCAGGCTGCTATGAAATGTTCGTAGACATGTATATTATTTCTAGTATAGCAGCTCTCTACTGACTCAATGACACGTGAACTTTTCGTGCTCTCTCAGAGTTGCTTTACTAGTATATGCCTCCTGTTTTCAGGAACCGGATTTCCAATTCTGGTAGTTGAGAGAAACCCAGCACCGAGCAACCGAAAGCTTAAGTCAAAGTACTTCTTTCATATTGTGAAGTTTTGGATGACCTTGGAAGCTACTTGGTAGTGGTCCAAGTCTAGGCTGACCTCTGCGAAAGTTTAGATATCTATATGAAGAAGTAGTGTCTTGCCCTTGGATCCATCGCATTTATTTTAACAATCTGGGTGATAAACTGTTTAGCTGCATGCCGATTGATCCCCTTACAAATATTTCGCATTCATTCGAAAACAATATTCTTTGAAGTTCACTATTTGAAGTAAGTACAGTGTCTTCGATCGACATGAAGTTGCGAGCGCATCTTCAGTAAAATTTTCGAAGGATCCCTCTACATTTTTGGGTCTTATGCAAGTCATATAAGGATGAATTATGAGACAAGCAGACATACATGGAGGTAAAGCAATGCCGCAGATGTCTTAATGAAATCGCTAACAGTTGCGATATGAATTCCTCTGTGCTACATTCTAGGACACAACTGCAGAGCGGATGAGCTGGCAAGAGAGGCTGCAGGTCAGAACTTCACTGAAAATGGAGATGAACCGTCCACTCTCTTAGAATCGATATAGTTCCTCCTTGATATTGAAGACAGAAATATGAGAAACAGCAGGTGGAACAGTATCAATACTCGTACTTGTCTTTCGTCGAAACAGATCTGGCCTAAGCTTGATCTGAAGCGAATGGAAAGACTTCTGTCCATTAATAGGAAACGCATTAGTATAATAATAGGACGGTTCTTCTGCATCTCTACACATAACAAACATTACAACACATAGCGTGATCAGACTCAGAGAGTCGGATGCTGGACTGCAAAACCCTACGGCCATAGCAATATTTTGGATTTCCTAACGAAAGAACTCGTATCGACTCCAACAGATTACATTACCCCTAAAATGATCTTTACAAAACATTTTGACGTATAATTCCCCTCAAGAAGAGAATGACAAGATGGACAGGTGGTCAAGGGTTTCGATCTAACAATCTACACAGACGGTCCAAAGATGGACTGTGGGGTGGGAGTGTTTTCCGAATCCTTGAATATCTCAAAATCATATAGACTTCCAGATACCGCCAGTGTTTTTAAGGTGGAATTACTCGCTATCTGTGAAGCCTACCGCCATATCAAACTACATATAAATATAACGCCAAGGCAAAATATCGCCACATTTATTGACAGCCAAGCAGCTCTCAAAGCTATTGCCTCTGCCACTATATCATCCCAACTAGTAAAAGAATGCCAAAGGGGGCTAGCATCACTAGATAGTCAATTCAGGATAACCCTGATTCGGGTTCCAGTGCATAGTAACGTTCATGGGAACGAACAAGCCGACGGACTGGCTACGCAAAGCTCCCCTTGACTGTTCACTCACAGAACCAGTTCACGTTCCACTGGGAGCAGTCAAGGCAAAAATCTCCTCAATCTTCCTCAGAAAAGCCAACCTCAAATGGGCTAGACTAACAAACTGTGTCTTATTTAGCAAGATGTGGCCAAACTACAACAAAGCAACGCCAGTAAATCGTCTGCAGTCTTTTCTGCTAAGAGGTAGCAAGAAAGCCGCGGATTTCTTACAGATGACGGCGACTATTCATTTAGTCTGCCTACATCCTGGAGAGTCATGCCACCTTCGATTGTGTTCATTGAAAACTCAGTCGTCAATGGAAGCCCTAACCGAGGAAGCTGGCAAACCCAACGTAGGTTCAGGTACAGAGAAATTCTCTTCTGAGCCTTGTCTAGCAAGCTCGTCAGAGATCTAATTTCCTGTTATCCCTTTGTGTTCTGGGACCCAAACAAGATTCGGTGAGTTCAGCCTTCCGACCGAATTCAGGAATGTTTTACATTCTCGAACTATTTTGGAAGTGGTTAAAGGATTGAGCAAGGCCTTAACTACAGATGCAGATACTTCGTTCGCAGCCAGGATAGCATATATTTCTGCCTGGAAGACAGATGTTTTGCCAATGGGAAATAAAATCTAATGTTGTCGCATTCCACGAATACACTAGCACCAGACCCCTGTCCAGTTTTAGAGCAGTCCGTGAAAATGCGACTACATTTCTTTCCTGGCTCAGACTCCGGCCAAAGCCAATCCTGAACATGGGGAAAGTTGACTTCAAATTTGCACCGCAGCCATAATTCAGGTGCCATTGCATCAGACATTGCAATCGTCGCGCAACGTCATCAAAACTCCAGTGCAAATCGTACCAGAAACCTGTTCTTTTTAAACGGAAGATGGCTCTGAGTGTACACCGCTTGATATAGATATCAAGGGGGGAAGGTTCATCAAGGCGTCCAGAACAGAGCCAGGTATACTGGGGAAAGTTCCCAAGCAGCCAAGACAGACCGTCCTTTGGTGTTTGGCGAAAGTAGCCGTAACGTAATTACGTGAGATCTTATTCCACCAAACAACTAGCGCATATGAGAAGAAGAGTCCTTATCATTGCAGTGTAGATCCAAAGGGTACTTTCCTTGGCGACAAGTCCCATGTCTTGCCGAAAACACGTTTGCATTTTCAAAAGACTGACAGAGCTTTGGAAGTTTTCAGCTCGACATGTTTCTTCCAAAGAAGTTTGCTATCTAAGATTACGAGTACTCCTTAATATTTGGCTTCCTTGGAAAGTTGGATAGTGACGCCTTTTAGCACTGACTGAGTCAAACCAGTCAAAAAGTGCTTTAGAACAAAGTGCAAATAAAGTGTAAGCTCGATGAGGCCCAAAGTAAAACACTGAATCTAGAAAATTGGCGCTAACAGCCTATACAGGGCCTAGTCTAACTTCTCGCAGTCACTCTTGTGTCATATATGAAGTCAGAAAATCATGAACTTTAAAACAATATTAAAGTCGAATAAGTTGCGAACAAAAAATGTTAGGTTCTACAAGGACCTGCATAATCGGAATCGGTTTTAAAGAGTCACAATCTATTATGGAACAAATAAATAAACAAATCAATACTTAACAGTTTTATTTAATATATTGTATGTATTCAAAATACCCACTATCCAGGGCTGAGCTGTAAAAGAGTATACGAGTATGTATATATTTGGAATCAGGATATCACGACCTTTACAATAGTACTCGACTCAATTGAATTGCGATTAAAAACATTTTATATTCACAACAGGGAGCTACGAGTATACACAAAAGTGGACAGAGTCCAGTATAAAGAGTGGCACTTTCTAAGTGGGAGACATCTCCACATGTGGGCAAAGATAGGTCAAAATCTATAAAAGTGTTTTAAACACTGTGCTGGGACAAACATTGAAACTGGGAAATATTCCACAGATTTTATTTAAATAGTTAATGGACACGATTTCAGGCAAACACTGAATTTTTTAAGAAAAGATTAAAATATAAGTTAGACTTTGTGGGTGCCGATGCCCAGTAGTTAAGGTCATGGACCACTGACCGGGAGACTCAGCTTTAAGTCCTGCCACAAACAACAACAAGTTTTTTCAAGGTCCCACCTCTAGCGAACGTTTGACAAACATCCGAGAGAAAAATTGTCATGAAAAAGTTTCTCTACTATGCCCCTGGAAAACAACAATAAACTGTACAAAGGCTTACAGCTAGAGTGGCTGGGCTAAACCCTAAACGGGCTATTAGCGCTATTTTTATGTTAGGGACTAACTAACAATAAGTTTAGTGCCTACACGGTCTTATTATGTTTTTAGTGTTCTGTAATGGTGTCTGTCTGTCTGTCGATTTAATTGTCATACGCTTTTAACTTTTGAACCGTTTGACCTAAAAGCTAAAATGTTCCACAGATATACTCGTAGTATGTGTTGATCCGAAAATAATCAGGAACAAAATTATGAAATATATTTTGTTGAGAGTCATTTTGGGGGCAAATCTACCACAGGAAAATTAATAATCCACCCCATCATGGGGGTTTAAAGCTAAACTGTTAAGGAATTCAAGTATTCATAGATTTATGCTTCAGTTTATATGAAAAGTTCTGAAAATTATAATAATAGAGTAGGTTAGGTTAGCAGCTTCTGCAGAAGCCAAGCTTTGTTGCATGCTTGCCTATTAGACAGTGTCCAGTAATGACACCTATAACAGCGCTCATAAGCATTCTGTTGAGAGAAATCAAATTCTTATAGAATTTCCGATCCAGCTTAGGCCAAATCTGTTTTGTTGCTAGTCACGTTCTACCACTTGTCCACCTAGAATTTGTCCTTTCAATTGCATCCAGCTTTAATTTAAGTTTGCATGTAGCGATTGGCATACCCAGTAAACTTTTGTCTGGAAGGATGGGTTCACCAGCAGTGTAAGTTCATCAGCCTTATAATTTCCTGGAATGTCCCTATGCACCGGTACCCAAATTATGTGAATATTGAACTGCTCTGCCATCTCTATAAGAGACGATCAGCAGTCTAGAGCTGTTAGAGAATTTATAGAGAATGATTCCAAGGATTTTATTGCCGCTTGGCTGTCTGAAAAGATGCGGATATCGGTTGATATCATGTTTTTCTTTAGCCAAGACAAGACTTCCCTTATTACCATTATCTCCGCCTGGAACGCGCTACAGTGGTTTGGGAGACGAAAAGTGAGGTGTAGATTTAGCCTATCAGAGAAGACACCACCACCCACCTCATCGTTAGTTTTTGTAGCGTCGGTGTAAAAATGTACCGACTTATCTTCCGTAAAACCACCTTTTTCCCAGAATGCTCTAGAAGGGACGGTAAGTTGGAAGTTCTTGTCAAAATTTAACTTGGGTATGGTGTAGCCAATGTCCTCAGGGAGATATTAAACTTGTTTAAGATGAAAGCGTGGCCATATACCTTTTTGGACCACTGTGAAGAAGCTTTAAGGCAAATAGCTGAGCCAGCTGCCATTTGTCTGCCAAAGATGTCAAGGGGTGTTAAATGAAAAAGAGTGTCTATAGCTGCGAAAGGTGTCGTTCACAGTGCTCCGCACAGACAAGCAGTACGTTGGACTTTGCTTAATAACTTCTGGTTTATCGTCTTATCCAAGGCAATCCACCAGACAACTACCCCGTCATCGGTAGTTGACATAGGTCTAATAATAGAGCAACGAAAAGCAATTTTATACTAATTTTGTATTTTTTCTTAAATAATTCGATGACTTGCACCTCAGTTCATGCAGAGCAGGGTAGCCCATAATGTTTGTTGCTGGTGGTTGGGACAAGGAAAATCTATATTATCTACTCGTACATTTTACAGAGGAGGGGTTTTCCTTCTCAACGTTGATAGGGCAGGATATTTGCAAAGAATGTTGGTTAAAGTTTCTTTCTACTCTTCGTCTCTGCAGCTCCTTCAGCAATCGTTCTAATACCATGCTTTCGTATTAATCAGGGTTCCTGTTGTAAAGCTTAGGCTTTTTTTCAAAGTTTATTCGTTTTCTTCAAGTCAAAGTTAGGTCAGATATGCCTTAACGAAGGACTCGTGCCACCTGCTGATTGCCATTCTTCTGGCTGCACCATCGAGATTTATCGATCCGATTGAAGCAGATTTTTCTTCCTTATTTTCAGAGAGGTTCCAACCTGCACCCTCTTTTGCCAGTGTGACCGCTCTGCAAGTACTTGAAACGTCCCTGTGTTCTGGAGCTTAGCAATGATCCATTAGTCATATTTTATTGTTTACATCAGGTGTACTAGAGAAACCTCCCGCTCCCGTACCATACGCTGTTTTAGATCCATTTGTATATACCAGTATTTATACATGCAAAGGGTTTTTCAATAAGGACATAACAATTTTATATTTAAATAAAACACAGAATAATTGAGATATCGGGCTGAAATTTATTTCAGGTATAGGACACATATTAAATTTACGTAAGTATAGAATTCGATCTCGTTCATATAACCACCGCGAGCACGTTTGCAACGATCGATTCTTTAGACCCAATTTTCCACCACTCTACAACACACATCGGCCGGAACGTTGGCAATTCCAGGTGTGGCATGTGGCACCATCTTGTTGGAACCACATATCACAGATGTCAAGTCCATACAATTCTGGCCAAAAATAGTCTTCCAACATGGCACGATAGCGAACTCCATTGACATTGAAAATGGCGATCATTTTCATCGACGAAAAAATACGGTCCAATCACACCTCCGGCATGAAATCCACACCACACGGTCACTTTTTGTGAATGCAATGGAGTCTCTTGAAGCACATGTGGGTTTGTTGATGGCCAATAATGCATATTTTGCTTATTGACAAAGCCATTAAGCCAAAAATGAGCTTCATCGCTGAAGATGATTTCTCAATGAAATTCAGGACTTTCTTCGTTCTTACGAGTAAAGTTGCGACCACCGACTCAGAAATTCGGTAGTAATTTTTAATAATTTCCAAACATTGCTCGTTCATGAACTTCACCATGATAAAAATGTAAACCTTGGCTAACGTTTTATCATTAACAGATCATAAAAAAAGTTTAAGCGTGCATTTGTATTAAAATACAAAATTGTTATGTCCCTATTGGAAAACCCTTTATCTGTATCGCAGATTTTCAAACGATTTTGCTAGGATTTCTGATCTTGTATTTGACATTAAAGTCAACGTCTGGGACGATAGTCTGTTTTACTGAAAATGGTATTATTGCCCTTCAGGAGTGGCCCATATTTGCATTAGCTAACTGGGAGGATTTCCTAAACTTCAATGCTTTAATTGCCACCCAAACATAACAACAGGAAGCAAGTGAAGCACAGAACAACTTCTATACCTTTTCTAAAAGAAAAATGTTACTTTTCTTCTTCAGTGCTGTCGAACAGATTTGTACTCCATCAATACATCAGAACGAGTCTCACTATTGCCGTATATACTTAGTGGACTACTATAGGCTCAAGACCCCACAGAACGGGCCTAGACTTTTTTTTATAGGAAGGACGCTCTTGTGTCATGTATATTCAGTCTTCAAGTGAGTTAATTGCCGAGAATGACTGGCATGGTCTGCGTATTAATGTACCGTGCCCTTGAGTTTTGAAGGGATAATACATGGTACCTTGTACCTTCTAATGAACAAAACCAGTTCGGGTCAATTCCGAGACCAACCTTGTTCTTCCTCTTTACATGTTTATTAAGAGCCGATTTCATTTGATTTCTCAGGATCTTATTCACTATTATGACCCACGGCAGTGGCGATAATACTACGCCGATAATATTAACCAATATTTGTCCTGCTTTGCTCAATTCAATAGCAAAATCAGCTGTCAACTTGCAGGTTGAATAGTACAGCAGATATAGCCTCTGTTTCAATATTTGTGAAGCTCGCTCAAGATCAAGGAAAGATACCATAGTGAAATCTTTGCTCTCAAAGGATCTCTTAACTGTTCCCACAATGAATATCAGTTTCCACCGGTTTTTCCTTGCTGGGAATATGGTATGCATGATTGGAAATTGAAAATTGAACGGAAGTGCTTATGGACTGTGTGATAGAGTATTCCAGGATCTGGGGGGGTTGCCAAAGTTCAGAAAACTTATAAAGGTACAGCGGTGCCAGGGATTTAATATGCCAAAGCCCTCCTGCAGTTCCATTGGGACAATTCCATCGATTTCATGTAATTCGTATGGATGGATGCTACTAGTATCCACTACCCAATGAATTTCTGAAGAGTGAAAATTATGTAGAGATACGTCACCAACTAGCACATAACTTTCATTAGGAGTCCGAGCTAGGTATTCCAGTTACAGAATAAAATTAAAGGTGGGTACTATACTATCCTGTAATTTGCTCTAAGTACCTTAGAGCACAATATTAATTAGGTACAGCAAATTAGATGCTCTCAACAATCAAAATTCATGATGTCAAATGACATTTGTGACGACAATGTTTTAAATTGTCCTAGATTCGTGTAAATAGTACTTTTCGTTACTGGTTAAGTTATCACAAAAGTGTATGAGCATCCTTATCAAACACTTAATGTACAAATATATTGCAAAGATCTTGTATTGTAAACACTCGCATACATTCTATGTGAAGTCAAGCTGGCGGCTATTTAATGTTCTTATCAAAGTCACAAATATTAAACTCAAACATTTCATTCAATTAAACATTTAACCGCCTAAGTAACTTTGTCGTTTACAATTATATATTAATTATGTTGAATATGTCCTTAATGAAGTGGATTACCATGGAAGTATATTACCATGGAAGTATATTACCAACGCACTGTGACGTATTAATTGAGAAAATGTAAAGTCTACCTACGTATGTGTTACATATTTCAGTATATTGTACCCTAAGGATATCAGGATATCACACATACGATAGAGTAGTTGTTTAAATTGGTTCCTAATTCAAATGATGCTACGGTATGTGTTCAGTAGCATCGCTTAAATGTCAACTCTGCGATGGTTTGTAGTGTGCACTTATGAAACGTATCGTCGCCCCAATTTTTAATAAGATTTGAAAATTTGTAGCAATTCTTTGATAACAAAAATTGAAAAAAAAAATGTCTAGAATCAAAGTATCTAGCACTGGCAGAACATCAGATGGAGGTGGTGCTTATTAGAGTCAAAGAAAACATAGAAGTCAAGGTGGAAAATTGCGTCATACCCTCAATAAGACATTTTAAGTACGATTGCTTCGGCGTTAAAAGTATCGGAAATGGCAATTTTTTTTTTTGTCATAATTTGCGCGCACCAAAGGGGATATGAATACCCTTTCAGAGCACGGGCGTTTGCAAATAGACAGAAAGAGAGAAAGAAAGAAAGATTGGTATAGTGGTTTGAAACTCAGGTGGTATTAAGTTGCTGTAAACCCCAAGGGTAGCGTCCAGATACCTGGGGAGCATTTTGTTTTGCTGTTATTGTCTTTACTTATGATTGTCCGTCCTCCTGATGAAATCAGTACGACAAAGTTGCATTTTCAGCCATATGACTACCCTACTGCCAGTGTTATACGTTTGCGGTAGAGTTGACATATGATTTAGCAAATTGATCGACTTTTTTACTTATTTCATGTGGAATAAATAGATGATTCTTGACATCAGGATTTGAATCGTGAACGTCTACAGTGTGACAAAAGATGATGTTACTACTACACCACGGCCACCCTCACTTTCCCAAATGTTGAGGGCGCAAGAAGCAGCAGAAGGCAACTATTAGCCAGAGTGGTTAGCTTTATTATCGTCAATATAGGTACATCGATAGCTTTGGGCATGATGACGCTCTAGAATGTCAAATATATACTCTATGCTAAGAGGTCCAGGAGCACGTTTTGTTTAACTGCCGTCAGTTCTCTGAAGAAAAACAAGGGCAAGTTCACTAAGCAATAGTCGAAAAGATTGAAGTCGAAATGTAACTAGGATGCGTTAAACTCATCACTAACCAGCACTTAAGTTGAGCCCAGACGAGCATAAAACATGAGGAAAGTGCTTAAAGTACAGACGAGGACAGTATGTACACACGGCTTGCATATCCGGTACGACACTTACTCTGTGTTTTAAATAGGAACTATAGAAACTACCTTTTTCCCATGGGTTCTAAATTATGAACCATTTGAAGAAGGTAACTTATTCTGTGCATCAAGTGGTCCAAAGTTTAGTGGGATCCAAAGCAAAGTGGGATCAAAGATGAATATGGTCAAGAAAAAAGCGACGAGACTTTCAAATTTCATTGCTCAAATGAGCATTTCCGGGCAGCAGGTTGAAAAAGTAGACTACTTTCTTTATCTAGTAAGTTGATGTGGCAGCAGAAAATGGAATGCGAAAGCTGCATTCAGTATGCTTTCAAATATCTGTATTGCTCGACTGTTTAATTTTTTTTAATCTTCTCTTAGGAGAGGTGTAGCTTTAACACTAGGACAGCAAATACTTCTATTCTTGAATTGTTGGAGATTGAAGGCTTCTGGAAATATATCCACTGGAAGCGAATTCCATAGTTTACCTGCATTACTGCGATGTACCACCGTTCTGTTGAAACCGCATATTGAGCAAGGCCAAAGTATCCAACTCAGGTGTCAACAAATGTTCAATTATATGGCGATTTCGTCCTCCAGTCACAGTCATTCTATATCCATTTTTGAAAAAGTAAGGTCCAATGACTCCCCAAGACCAAATAGCGCACCACACTGTCACTTTTTCAAAGTTGTAAATTTGCCTCATGAATAATTTGTGGATTTTCAATTTCCTTCGAATGAATCCCGAATAACAACTGTCAAAACTAGCAAATACCAAAATGGCGGCTTGTCAGAGTAGTATACATTTCCGTAGAACACCCTGTAGTTCTAGCTATAGCTAAAAGAAAGAGTCTACAGTAGTGACGAAGACGATACATAGCAGAATTGGAGAGGTGGATACCGTCGATGTGATTGTGATCAATATCGAAATAACTTGACATCTGTTTTTTAAGTAACTTACTCGTAGGACAGGAAACGAGAGTAAAGTGCTGTAATTTATATTTGAATAATAAATTTATCTATGGAACCCTGGGGTTCTGATGGTTGAAGACCACTACTATAGGACACATACATAGTTTGTAACATTGAGGACTTATAACGTATATTTCTGACCGAAGTTATATAGATTTAGCGACTAATTCTCCCTACAATTCGTCCATAAATTATGTAATGCCTATTAAGGAAAACGAATTTATCTTTTCAAAGCTATTCAATATTCTTTACAAACCAAAGATATTGTAAATAATCCAATGTCGAAACAATGGATACACTCAAATAAAGAAGAGTTAAAACTTTCAGATTTCAGATTTCAAATGCAATTCGTCTTAAGACGCAAAGTTTGAACGGTTCAGAAAAAAATGTCTTAAAGTGTTCACCCAAAACCTGTCACAATATTTTTGCTTTCCACAAATATTCCGCCTTCTCATTTTGTGTGGTACAAATATACGGTTATTCATTTAGAAGTTGGCCATATGACATCCCTGTCATATGGCATCTGTCAAATCCATCTGTCATCCATAGTGGGAGACAATTGGTTCTTGGCTCGCAATTTCATAATGTGAATCATTTAACCACCACTCAATGCAATAAAATTGTTTCAACTTACCATAGAATGTATCAAAAGGAATTCACTATGGTAGCTTTCCTGGATATTGAAGGCGCTTTAAACAACGTCTACTCATCTGCGATAACGAGATCACTGTCAAATTTGAAGGTAGATAGCTGACTTGGCGAGTTGATTAATTTACTGCTTAATAGTCGCATTATCAACTCAAAGCTGGGTGGGACATCTGTTACAAGATATGTCAGTAGGGGAAACCCACAAGGGGGGGTTGATAATCCTGGAAGGTGAGGGTTGTGAAGTTATCGCCTATGGAGACGATGTTGTTTTAGCAGTCTCCGGTAAACACCTCACTACCTCAAAAGAGCTGATACAAAACGCTTTGAATAAGCTATCTAGGTGGACAGCTCGGTGTGGTCTAGGAGTGAATCCCCACAAAACCGAACTAGTTCTCTTCTCAAGGAAATATAAAATCCCAACTATTGACCCTCCATCCCTTAATGGAACAAGCTTAACTTTCTCCAACGAAGCAAAATATCTGAGTCTTATTTTGGATAGGAAACTAAGTTGGAAACCTAATATACAAGAAAGAGTAAAAAAAACACTGTCGCATTCTTATCTTACAAAAAAGGCATTGGGAACAAATGGGGCCTACAACCCAGATTAACTCATTGGCTCCATATCTCGGTCATCAGACCGATCCTTATTTAAGGGGTAGTTGTCTGGTAAATTGCCTTGGCTAGCCAAAAGATGTAGTTATTAAGCCAAGTCCAACGTTCAGCTTGTCTGTGCATTAGCGGAGCATTGCGAACGACACTTTCTGCAGCTATGGACATTCTCTTTCATCTAACAACCCTCGACATTCTTGGTAGACAAATGGCAGCTTTCTCAGCTATTCGCCTTAAAGCTACTTCACAGTGGTCCAAAAAAGTATATGGCCAAGCCTTCATCTTAAACAAGTTTAATATCTTCCCTGAGGACATTGGCTACACCATACCCGAGTTAAATTTTGACAAAAACTTTGAAGTGTCAGAGCATTCTGAGAAGAGGGTGGATTTACGGAAGCTAAGTCGTTACATTTTTACACCGACGGTTTAAAAATTACTCGTAACGACGGGGTGGGTGGTGGTGTCTTCTCTGATAGGCTTAATCTAATCCTCTCTTTTCGTCTCCCAAATCACTGTAGCGTGTTCCAGGGGGAAATAATGGCAATAAGGTAAGCCTCGTCTTGGCTAAAGAAAAACGTAATATCAACCGCTGATATCCGCATCTTTTCAGACAGTCAAGCGGCAATCAAATCCTTGGAATCATCCTCAATAAATTCTCTAGACTGCCGATCGTCTCTTATAGAGATGACGGAGCAGTTTAATATTCACCTAGTTTGGGTGCCGGTGCATAGGAATATTCATTTGTATTGGCTGATGAACTTGCCAGACATGGAACAACAATACCTATCCTTCCAGACAATAGTTTACTGGGTATGCCGATTACAACATGCAAACTTAAATTAAAGCTGGATGCTATTGAAAGGACAAATTCTAGGTGGACAAGTGGTAGAACGTGTCTAGCGACAAAACAGATTTGGCCTAAGCTGAATTGGAAACGCTATAAGAATTTGATTTCTCTCAATTGAATGTATATCAGCGCTGTTATAGGTGTCATTACTGGACACTGTCTAATAGGCAAGCATGCAACAAGGCTTGGAGTCTTCGCAAATGATTTATGCAGAAGCTGTATGGACGAGGAGGAGGAGACTATTCTTCACCTTCTTTGCACCTGCCCAGCTCTCTCCCAAGGAAACTCCACTTAGGAGCCCTCTGTTTCAACGACCTTTAGAAAGAGACGTTAGGGTCCTTCTACGCTTCAACAGAAACTCCAAATGGTTCAATTAGTAGGGTAAAGGCTGCTCTAAGTGTGTTGGCTATCTTAGCTGAAAGTCACCTCAACCTAACCTAACCTACCATAGAATGACCATAGAATGAGCAGAACATATGCCGATTGGGTGCTGGAAAATTAACAAGTTGACGCCGATTTTTCGAACAAAATATTCTTCAGTGATGAAGTCCATTTCTCCCTTGGCGACTACGTAAACAAACAAAATGACAAAATTTCTCAGAATTGATTCTGAGAATCCTGATGTGATCTTTGAGAAGCCAATGCATCCACCACTGGTGACAGTTTGGTGCGCGCTGTGGACTTGAAAACAACCAAGGCGGCACTGTTACGGTGAATTCTCTGCACTATGGTCAAATGATAACCAACTTCTTTTGGCCTGCGATTGAGGACATTGATATGAACATGTGGTTCCAACAGGACGTGGCTACGTGCCACACAATACAGGCAAATTTGGCTCTATTGAACAAATATTTCCCCGGAAGTTAACTTTGAGATTTGAACACACGATTGGCCGCCAAGATTGTGTGATCTGACCCCTTTGGATTTCTTTGTGGGACTATGCTAAAGATCATGTCTACGCTTATCTGATCAAAAAGTACCCGGAATTTCCCATTCAAACAAACCGCGCTTGAGATATTGTCAAAAGCTTTTTTTGTTATGTTGGTACACCAGCGCGTCTGGCTCTAAAAATATCTGTTTGAGCCCCATTTGTCGGGAGTTTGTGCATAATAGCTTAAACAAGTCAGTATTTGTTGTGTTCTGAGAAATTGCTGAATTTTTTTGCAGAAACAGCATCGCATTGATGTCGCTAAAGAAATGCTTTCTTTGGGCCAAAATGTTATCGATGGCATCATTACCGGTGACGAGACATGGGTCTATAAATATGACATTAAAACTAACCAACAATCCACTATAGAGTCGATCCGAAATCAAGGTTTTTTTGACCGTTTTCTTTGATTGCCGTGGTGTGGTCCACTCCGAATTTCTTCCGCCAGGCTAGACAGTAAATAAGGAGTACTACGTGAACGTATTAAAGCCTTTGAGTGAAAATGTTCGTCGGAAGAGGCCAGAATTGTGGAGAAGCAACTCGTGGTTTCTTTGGTGACTTTTTCCTATTCCTACAACTCAAGTTACCACTTCCCGGAAAGCGTTTTGAGACGATTGAGGCGATAAAGGAGAATTCGCAGAAGGAGCTGAAGGCGATTCCAAAATCGGCCTATGAAAAGTGTTTTGAAGATTGGAGGAAGCATTAGAATATGTGTATTGCTTGTAATGGAGATCAACATCCGTAAAAGTTATGGCCGCAATACAGCCAGAAATGTGCCGAAAAGTCATCGAAAATTACTTGAAAACAATCGAAGTTTGCAAAAACCATTTAACCGATTTTGTATTCTATTCATAGTGGCATAGTCCAAAATTTAAAACAATTTCATTGGAATCTTTAAAACAAGCAAATATTTTAGACAAATTTTAGACAAATTAGAAATATCAAAAAAATCATTTTTAAACTACCAAGCCTTGAAGTTGCTTGGTTAAACCTTTTGGAAAGGATGCACTCCATGCTTTATTAAATGCGTCCAGCTTACAATGTAACCTATAAACATTATTATCCTTTGTTTTTTTCTTAATTCCTTCGACTAGTACCATTTAGTTTCCCTTTGCATTACCATCTTATCAACTTTCTCCCAACAACAAAAGCACCGAAATACACAAGTATGATTTATTTAAGTATTTCCTACAACATAGAGACCTATATTCGGTTACAGATAGCGTCCCTTTTATACTGTCCTAATACTTAAGTTGAACAAGGGAGAAACAGATTAACGTGCGCTTAAATAAATCACTCCTTCATCCACCCTCCGATATAATATGACATCTTTAAACCACATAAATTCTCCCGCCAAAGTATCTGACGCTCTCCCACAGACAACTCCTAACCAGTATTCTGTTTTCATCCTTTCCCAAGGAATAATGGATAAATTGAAAAAGATGATTTCGATTAAAAATTTTGTCTAACTCAACATCGATATTCCGCGCATGATACCACAATGCACCATCAATTGACAGGAATGCCCCGAAGCTACGTATCTAATATTCTTCTCAAGAAAAAAGTAAATAAAGTAGGTATCCTCGTGGAGAAGAAAAGAAATCAAATTCTCCTATCGCATTACATCGTTGAGAAATACGAGTATATTGATATTTGTATTTTTACGTGGATGCCTACGCATTTTCTGGAAAGGGTATTACTCGTACCTAGTGCTCCAGATCCAGATCCAGATCCGCGTGCAGCTTGCGTAAGGATAAATTATAAATTATATCCAATTTATGTTTTGGTTATTTTACGAGCTTCCTCTTCGACTCGGTAAGTGTGTGTATGTGTGTGTGTGTGTATGTTGCGGTAAAGTCTTTAAAAAACTCAATTAAACTTTTTAATACCTTTCTTCTGTTTTGAAATGCACCACAGGAAACTGCATTGAAGGAGAATGAAGGAATCTATTGGTGTCAACCATTTTAATTTGATTTTAGTCACGTTCATGGTTTGCAGGATCTACTGCAGTGTTACTGTAACCGATTGGCCTTTACATGAATTTATTCTTATGAAAAGCATTTGAGAGTTATTTTCCTTTTGTCGGAACAAAAGGTTTTTCATAAAGGCTCCATTAGTTTACTGATTGATCGAAAAATAACAAAACAGAGGTGTTGCATTGGAGCCTTTGCAAAATTTGCATTCAATGTAAGGGTGTAGATGTTTTCCTTTTTTTTTTTTTTGTTGATTGTTACATGCATACTCGTAGTCCTTTCAAGGAGAAGAAAAACCACAAATGAAGTGGTTAGAGGTTAGTTTGACTATATGTTGGACCAATGCGTTGACATTGAACAATACGTTCTATTTGTTCTATTCGTGTACACGTTGCTGGAGAGGGGTAGACAAAGAGCAATTAAGTTTGTAATGAGGAAATTAAAGTGGAGATTGTTGTGGCCACTGGTGGGTAGTTGGCACAGTCTATAAGTGGAAATGGTCTTTGCAGTAATTGAACACAAATTGAAATCGACTGGCCATTTATATCCGCTCAATGTGGAGCGGTTATTAAAATTTTCTATCACCGGTATGAGTATAAAAACGGTGATTAAATCAATTGACCCAGTGGGGAGCTTATGGATGATGACATCAGATCTCCTTAGAGGTGCTGGTTACTGTTCTTCAACTAATGATGTCTGTTATCTAATAAAAGTAAAAAATTCAATTTATAAAAGTGGGGTGGTCAAAGTTTTATCGGTAATTTTTATCGATCCAAGGACGACTTTGATCATTGAGTCTGCAGGGCAAATAATGTGAGGAAAAGTGCACGACTGTATCAAACGAGTCATATAATATGCATTAAAGGATCAAGTGAGTGACAACCCCAAAGTTTTGCAATTTGGATTGGACATAAAGTGTCAGAGAAAATAATTGCATACTTATAGTAGTTTCAATTCGTTTTGTAAGTAAACAATAGGTATCTACCCTTACTACTTTAGCTAATAATTGAATACGCCCATGTAACCAAAGATATATTTTTTTTAAGCAAATCATTGAGGCCGTTATATCCAAACTAGCCAGTAGTAAAGTACCTACCTATAGTAATTTTGAGGTTAGAAAATCAGGATTTCTGCTCGCCACATGATCTAATAGTTGGTGTGGTTCATTGGTTTTGTGTGAGACACCGATGAGACAATCAAGGAGAACCTTTTATGATCTTCTGAAAAGAGTTTAAGGAGCATGACCGACGAAAAATCGTGCTTCAGTACCAAAATTGGTAGAAAAATCATCTTTGGTGAGACAGCTGCCATGATGCGCTTATAGAGTTACAGGCTTATGACTTCATGTCAAACGCCAACCAAATAAGTCAATCATCCAATTGAACTTGCAAATTTTCAGGGAGGCATGCATTGATTTAAACCACGAAGCTACTGCCCGATTTCGAGCACAAGGGTTAAACCCGAATAAGTTGAGACCGTCTCAAAAGGAGGAATTTATCCTTGAATGCCTAAACACGTTTGGGATAGATAGAACCATCAAAGGGCGAATGAGCGAAAGACCAGTATGGACTCTTTTAGGACTCTAGGCTATTGGAATCCAGCACAGACCCATCGGGAGCTGAAGGTGATGCTTCTGCGACTAGTCTCCTCCAGCAAGAACTCCTGCAGGATGGTAGCAGCATCATCTATAGTAATTTTGAAGCAGCGGTAGTAACAAATACAACGCAGGAGACACCACGGCCGAACAAGGACAACCCAGGATCGCATAGTGACTATCGGTATCCGAGTGACCTTCCAGAACAAAAAACAGCTGGTTTCTCAGATTTAGACACAACGCGAAGTTCGTGTTATGACAAAATAAAAAATGCTCACAACGCGATCTAACAATGTAAAAACGCCTCGCAATAATTCACATTTTCCTTTACTTTTCGACTAAATTTGGGTACTTTGGGTTCGAGTATTCAACTTACTATTCAAATTTCTCCTTTAAACTATCCCGCTGTAAGTAATTCGTCATATTATTATTTATACACTTTTATAAAGATTGACATTTGCGCAATCCTGCCTACAGTCTCCTTCAAGTCAAAGATCAATTGGAGGTTCCAATTTAAATCAGGCACTACTGTGGTTCTGTCAAAGGTAAACAGCTGATATTTGACATCTGTGAATACTAAGCATTGACATTTGTAATTATGGAGCGGTATAGGTATTTTTATGATCTGTCAATGTCAAAACGTCAGTCAAAGTTTATATTATTATCGTGGTGAAGTTCACGAACGAGCAACGTTACTACCGAAATTCTGAGTCGGTGATCGTAACTTTAAGAGCGAAGAAAATCCTGAATTTCATTGAAAAATCATCTTCAGCGATGAAGCTTAATTTGACTTTGTCAATAAGTAAAATATGTATTATTGGACAGCAACAAATCCACATGTGCTTCAAGAGACTCCATTACATCCACAAAAAGTGACAGAGTGGTGTGGATTTCATGCCGGAGGTGTGATTGGACCGTATTTTTTCGTCGATGAAAATGATCGTCATGTCATGGTCAATAGAGTTCGCTATCGTGCCATGTTGGAAGACTATTTTGGCTAGAATTGGATGGACTTGACATCAGTGATATGTGGTTCCAACAAGATGGTACCACGTGCCACACAGCTGGTCAAACAATTGATCTATTGAAGGGGAAGTTCGGTGATCGTGTAATCTTGAGAAATAGTCCGGTTGAATGGCCAGCTCGCTCATGAGATTTAACGCTGATGTATTTATTTTTATGGAGTTATGTTAAGTCGATGGTTTATACCAACAAACCAACAACTTTAGAGGAGCTCAGGAGTAACATCGAATGCGAAATTGCCATCGTTCTGGCCGATTTGTGTGCAAAAGTGGCTCCAAAGAATCGATCGCTGCAAACGTAATAATATTGCCGCAGTGAGTGACAGTCAAAATCCATTCGCCATAGTTCCCATGAATTGAAACTTTTCTACAATTTCACGCAGCACATTTTAACAAAAGATTTGCATTCCTACAAGATCCAATTGACTCAGGAATTGAAGTCAGGCCACCATGAATAGTGTCGTGACTTCTTCGTTTATTGGGGTGTTAGAGTACCACCAAGTTGATTGCAATTTTTTAAACAGAATAATCTTCAACGTAAGACTCACTTTCAACTGAATGACTAGGTCGCATTTGAGGACATGAAAATCTATGGGCGAATAGCCAATGCATCTACAAAAAGTCACGGTTTGGTGCGGAATTTGGGCCGCCGGCGGCGTGATTAGGGCTTATTTTTCGAAAATTCTCGTGGTGCTGCTGTAACAGTCAATAGTGAAAGTTCCCGGGACATGATAACATGCACCAATTGGACGATTTTTATGCCGAAGACATGTGGTTTCAACAAAAAGCTCGAAAGACAATGCAGTTTTTGCACACAAAGTTTACCGGCCGCGTCATTACTTAAAATACTCGAAGAAATCTGCTCGATGGGCTCAATGAATTTTGAAGACGAGCAAAAAGACTGACACTGTATCCGTGTTCGAGAGTCGAGCTGCTGTAATAAAATCGTAACATGCGATGAATCTTGGTACTACAACTACGATCCGGAAAAAAAACAGCAGTCCATGGGATGGAGGACCGAAAATGATCAACAGCCTGAAAATAGACAATTTTTTCAGAAACAGGTACCAACTAAAGTACCGTTATATGTATTATTTCGCAAAACCGTGGTACGCCATCTGAAAGCATATATTTACAATAACTCAAATATCGATCGAAATCAATTTTTAACTAAATCGGCCATTTGTAAAATTTTGGGGTTAGAATGAAAATTCCGATTTTAATTCGAATTGTGACCAAACAAGCCGTTTAGGCTACAGTTGTGCGTGCAGACAGACAGACGGAATTGAGTGACCCACTTTATTGAGTTTCTCTATCATGATAATGTCAAGTTTGATCAAAATCTCGAGATCGAACATTCAAATCACAAAAACAATACTTGCCCTGTATTGAGTGCATATATAAATTGAGTGCAAATAAAAATAGGAACTTTGTCACTACTTTTTTCATTACTTTTTGAAGAAAACCTATAATGCGCTGTCTGCGCTCTCGGATATCAATAATTGAGTGCAAATAAAAATAGGAACTTTGTCACTACTTTTTTCATTACTTTTTGAAGAAAACCTATAACGCGCTGTCTGCGCTCTCGGATATCATCGTTTGATTTCAAAGATCAAGGGTAGTAAAGCTCAGCGAATAACGCATCTTTTAATATTAAACTTACGACTTTATTCATATCTAAATATTTTTATCATATCTCTAGCCGTTCGAGATCAATGTGTTTTATAAAGATGGGATGGAACACGGTTATTGTCCATTTACTGAACACGAATCTGGTATCAGAATATTCCTATCTCGTCAGAATTTCAAGATATTGATGTTTGAAAAATGTCTTAGTTGGGCTATTTCACTTGGAATTGGAACACGTGGAATATACTCATAATTTTGTATAGAAATGTTTTACAAATATTTAAATATTTGCACAAAAAATCAGTAATTTACAGATTTGAATATTTAATCATTTTATTCTCACGCTGAATACGTGAATATGTGTTTGCGGCATAATTCAAAGCGTTTTTATTGGTCTTTTATTCGTCTTTATTTCTATTGATGTGGATCACGGAATTATAGCTTTTAAAAAGAGCTAGGAGATGTATTTTATTCTTCAATATAGAACCAGTGTTGCCACTTCGATGAAAATCAATTCGCATAACCAAAAATCCGCTAGAAATCGCTAAAATATCAAATTATAATCCCACTATAATACTGGAATTAAGCAATCTAACACTTTGACATTTGTCACTCTTGACGGGTCGGAAAAGATCCAAAGACAGGCAGACATTAGTGTGAGTTTGTTTTTACAGACAAAATAACCTTGAAACAAATTCGCTGCATGGCTTTGCTTCTACATACGATAGCTTGAACAGTGAATTGTCGAAAATATTTTCCAGAGGCTAACTTTTCATATCATTATGAATGATATGTCCACTACTGTAGATTAACGTGCATGAGGACCTAGAAAAATCCTATCTATACTCTTACAGTTTAAGTCAACTTATAAGGATCAAATACTGTCCCATGATGAAGAGATGGAGACACCTTCCCGTATTTAAAAAGTTCTCAAAACTAACAGACGTTTTTAAAATATCATATTTCCTGGAACCAACCTACCTAGGTAGTAACTCTATTTCCACAAAATCGGTCGTCCAGTTACTGGCTCACCCAAAATTCAATTCTTCCACAGTGGTAAAACAAAGGGATAAAGGTGTCCTCAAAAACTAAAAATTTGAATGACGTAAATGCCCTTGGTCCCATGAGGAAGCAGAATAATATTTTCTTTAGATATGCATCTGAATGCGTCACTTTTTGATAATAAATTTCAATTCATCAACATATCAATCAAAATGTCCTTGCTCCTAAAAAACACACACACACACAACAGACTACCCACTGGAATAAAATATTTTACTACTGATTCAGCCTGTTGCTTTCCAAATTATCTATCCATAAATTGGGACACCCTCCTACTTAAACAAACTATAATTTCAGTTTTTATCGAATATCAATATTTTTCGGTAGACTTCCTTCGCGACTGTTGAATAAGAATCATGATAACTTTTTAGCCTCATATTCCCTCCATTTTTATGTGCAAATATTTACTACAAGTGGTTGCAAAAAAATTATAAAACTGATTTTTTTTTTTCAAAAAATATGTGAATTTGCTTTCAGCTAAAACGTCACCCAGCAATGAGACGTTTGAGTTTGATAAGAAAAAAGTAAAAAAAGCTTCAAGAATCCCACATCAAAGCTCACAAAAGAGGTCTAAAATAAACACACGAATGTCCTTCACTTAAGGCAAATTGAGGGTTGAAGTTCCGATTGAATGGGTATTGAAGTGGTCAATGAATGTCCTGCAATGAGCAGTGGCTTTATAACGTTGTTGAGGATTAAAGTAATTATTGACTTTCGCAGAAAAAGCATCTGATGGATTTTAAATATAAGATAGAATTACTTGGGTTGGTACTCTTGCAACTTAATTTCTGATAATGAATGTACTAGTAGTTCTGGGTCATTTGTAATGATTTTAGAAGACTATATCTGTGACCTTTGCGTTAGTTTAATTGAATTTACCTTTTTGCTGGCTGAATTTTATACAAGGGTCCTAATTGACTTAGGTGTACAATTTGGAAGACATACGAGTAGCGAAGGATGCGGCTAACCTTTCTAAAAGTGATTAGAGACTTGCCATCGTAAGGTCGTTCTTTGTGAGTACGAACTCGACAGTAAGTATATTTTGAAAAGATACCGAATTCATGTCAGAAGTGTGGGATTTGACATAAACCAGCTGGGACAGCGCCCCCAGATTCCTGTAGTTAATGCATGTTAGTTCCGCCCTTGAATAATTGAAGTCTGGAGGATTCTAAAATTGAGTGAATTTCAAAGTACACTTGTTCTGAAGCATAAGGAATTTTTAATAATGCGAAATACTGTAAATTCTAGGCAATTCTATTCATTTTATTAATGTGATACCGTCAATACCGTCAATTGTTGGTAGTTACTAGGCTCATTTTTTATTAACCTAACTGCCAGAAATGTCAAATTTAACATGTAAAACAAATTCAGTAGCCGCCTGGATACACCTCTTACTTTTCTTCCCAAGAAATAAACAACTGACTAGGAATTGTTATGACCTTTCACAGATAGATGGCCTAAATTTTCGGTTGTGGAGAGACTTGTTCGTTAAGTGAAGCCATTTTCCATGAATCTCCTGCAATGGGATTGATTGGCCAAAATATAGAAAGTTGCTTATCAAAGTCCTAATATTACGCATACTGGAAGTACTTTTGTTTCTCATAATAATATACGTATTAATTTGTATATACTCGTACATATACTCGTATATATCATAACAAAGACAAAAAATAAAGATTGAGAAAACGAAATTTAGGAAAAATGGTTTAAAGTAATTTTCAATTGAAAACCTGTTATGCCATCTGAAATAATTTGCTTAGTTTAGCTCAGGTTTTCAATTTCAAGAAAATTGGTGGAACCATTTTTTAAAAAACCAAGAAAAAAATCATTTTCTAAACTTATTTTGAAATGCTTTACACGACATCAAATAGCAGACGTTAAACATAATATTCGTATTAAGACAAATTGTTGACTTTTCAAAATTAAATAAGGATATTTATTCATCGTTATCTTTCCTTTTAATTTTCCTTTTCTTTTTATTCAATGACTTCTTGATTTTTGATGCTAGTATAATTGTAAAGCCCAGTACACTGTACAAGCTAAACGAACATTTTCATATAAAATTAAAAACGAATATATCCTTTTTCGGTTGAGAAATGACGTTTGCTTGTCATAAATTTATTTTAAAAATATTTTTGTAAACTATTGAACCACAGGCAATTTTATTCATAAGTCTTCAAATGCCGGCCACTAAATTTACGGTCACTATATTTCACGAACATAGCCCGCTTCTTGCGGCGAATAGTTTGGCAGTTGACAGCTGTCTTTATGACTGCAGGCAGAAGTACCAATCTTCAAATACATACAACATGTTAAAAATCCGGCTGTCTAGGAACCGTTTCAATGTAACTGTAATGTAACTATTAACTGAATAATTGCAAATATCGAAAGATTTCATTCATTCGGTAAGTTGGTAATGTAGACAAAAAATACGTGCGCAGATCAGTGACCGCCCATTGGGAGATATTCGCACTCAAGAACAACCATTAACTTTCATAGAGAATTTCAAAGCCTGAAATTTTGGTGTCATAATTATCCGAAATTTATTGTTTTTACTTTTTTCTTGACAATAGAAAGACACCAAGAAAAAGAAAAGCAATTGTCTAGGAATCAGAAAACAAATAATTTACGATAAACATTTGGTACGAGTATTCTCAAAAAATGTCGCTTTGCAATATTTTTTTCTAGAAACTAAAAAATATTGTTTTTATGGCAAATAAGTATGTAGATGTTGACTTTCTCTGCAATTTGTCTCACATTTACTTTACATTGCTCTTATTCCCGCCCACTTTTCGGGGGCGTTTCCTTAATGAAAATATATTTAACTATTTATGGCGATGGTTAAGTTTTATTGAAAATATCTAATCAAAATCGGTGAACTTCAGTTGCAAGTGGTTACAGCCACACCCACTTTCTTCTAAGAAAATTGTATGAAAACAGTTTTTTGGTTTTATAATCTATTAAAAATTGAGTAAAAAGATATCATCGCATTTGATTTAAAAATTTAAATACACCAAGCCTGCATTATAAGGGGTTGGTTATAGGACGGAATATAAGATATCATACCATCCGCTCCAGTATTTTAATACAAACGCACCTTTAAACTTTTTTTATGATCTGTCAATGGCGAAATGTCAGTCAAGGTTTACATTTTGATCATGGTGAAGTTCAAGAACAAGCAACGTTTGGAAATTATTAAAAATTACTACCGAAATTCTGAGTCGGTGGTCGCAATTTTAAGTTTAAAGAAAATCCTGATTTTCACTGAAAGAAATATGTTCAGCGATGAAGCTTATTTTTGGCTTAATGGCTTCGTCAATAAGCAAAATATGCGTTATTGAACAGCATCAAACCCATATGTGCTTCAAGAGACTCCATTGCATCCATAAAAGTGACCATGTGGTGTGGATTTCATGCCGGAGGTGTGATTAGACCGTATTTTGTTCGTCGATGAAAATGATCGCCATGTGTTTGCTATCGTGCCATGTTGGAAGACTTTTTTGGCCAGAATTGTCATATGAACGAGATTGAATTAAATGTGTAGCATGTGTACTACACTTGGAATAAATTTCAGCCCGATATCTCAATTATTCTCTGTTTTATTTAAATACAAAATTGTTATGTCCTTATTGAAAAACCCTGTACAACAGGTAATAAAGGTAAACTTAAGATGTATGCAGGTACGCCGCCGGTTCGTAAGGATTTATGCACATATGTATTTCTTAAAACAAAACAAGAAAAATACGAGTATGCCAGTCAGGATTATGTCCAACCATAAATATCACAATTTACACGAATACTATCAAAAAAAAATTTATGAGTCTGCATGTTCTTAAAACAATGTCCTTTAAATTTGTTTGTGAATATAAATCTCGATCCCTTCCGCAATCAGACCTAGACCGAAATAAAATGCTATGTTTTTGTCAGGGTCTACTTTAGACAATTATTTTTTTCTTCGAATAAATACTCGTACATGTCTGTATATCTGCTAACATTATAAACTCGCTAACCCTTGCGAAACTAATCACCAACAAACCCTACATGTACAAACGATTAACACAAGACGATCGTAAAACGATCGTACATTTTATCTTTGAAACGTAGGTAAAACCCACATAATAGATATAAACATATGGAGAACCATTACTTATTACCTATGTAACTACCTGCGCAGAGTACTCTGCTGATATAAAAGGACTTTCTTGCGCGACAAGGATCAGTTCAGAGTTGGAAGTTACTGTGAAAACACAGCATTGCGTACTTCTATAAGACAAATAAAAATTTAAATTGCGATGAAATACGAGTTTTCAATCATTGCAAGTAGTCTAAGGAGAAGCAAACTTCTACATGGCGATATCCACACTCAAAAAGGATGTCGTCCGTTCCCTGGTGGACTAGGAGCAAGTGGATCGGTGAAGCCTCGTCGGTAGCACATGCATATTTGGTCTGGACTCAGAAAAGATACACAAACGTTGCGTAACAAAAAAAAAAAGAAAAGAAAATCAGTCAAACTGAAAAAAAAACATCGAAAAATTATTTAAAATAAATAAAAAAAATAGAAAAAGAAACTGTAACTGTAACTGTAACTGTAACTGAAACGGGCGTGGAAACATAAGGTGACCACGCGAGTATACAAAAATTAACTTTACAACAAATGGGACAAATAAAACACAAATGAAAAAAAGAAGAAAAATCAAAAAAAAATTGAAAAGCAGAAAAGAAAAAAAAAAACAGAAAAAAAGAAAATAAAAAAAAAATTAATTAATTAATTTTGTTATCTTTATAAATATCTATATAAACATATGTTATTGTATATAAATAAATACAGATTTAAGCATTCAAAATGCGCCCAACTAACATCCTCGTATTTGTCATTTACTTCTTTATTTCATTATTTTTTCAGCTAGCTATTCTAATGGGTAAACTGTAAAGCGCCAAAGCTTTACAATTTAACCAACTTAGTGGCAAACCTAAAAAACAGGACATAACTCTGAGTGTTTAGTGTTTCATACTAAGGTGTTGAAACGGAACACTTATGAATTCAATACGGTGTCTGTCTATATGGCATTGTATCTTTCACATAGGTGTGATTAATAATGTACCGATACTACCGATCAGTATCGATACTTTTATTTCGATACCATTAATTTTGTATCGATTGTAATCATTCAACACTGTACTAATATCAGTATCGTATCGTATCTTAATTCGAACCAATTATTCAGAACAAATTTGGACCATTTCGATACATTATTTGTACATACTTTTGTTTCCGTAATATCGGTATCTCAAATAGTTTTGTGTAGTACAATAGATCACTATTCAAATGATGGGTCATCTCTTTTCAGTTTTTCTCCCTCGAATACTCGTACACAAACAAATTAATTTTTCAGTAAGTAATTAGGTGCAAAGTCTTCCTTCTACCTCTCTCTCATTACCACGATTATCATTACTATTTATAATGTTCATCCAGGTGCAGAATTCAGAACAAGGCTTCTGCATATTAGTTTTCTCTTCAGGGTTTTAAAGGTACCACACCGACATTACACATGAGAAGATAAGTTGAAAACAGACTATGGTTCCTTGAAAAAAAGCAGAGCAAGATCTATCAGTGAACTTAAAAAAACAGCTTACATTATTAAAACCAAATCCGTTGCAAGTTTGGGACAACGTAAAGTAGTCTCTCTCTTGTCCAAAGAGTTAATCATGGTAGCAATATGGGATTCTTCAGACCACCTATTTACGAAAGCAGAAGCCACTGAATGTGCAATGGTTACAGAAACAAACAGTTTGAGTAAACTGCTGGACAATCTCTCTTTATGAATTATTTACGTATAAAATAAGTATATTCGATTTCACTTCTTATCCTTCTATGTACTGCCTTCATTTTTCGATCGATGTTTCAAATTATCGATACTTTTCTTTTGGCACGATAGCGGTATCGATACTTTTAAAACTCAAGTATCTATAGTTTTTCAGTATCGCTGTAACTTCTAAACTTTTTGTGCTAGAAAAATGAAAAGTTAAAGAAATATACTAGTACGTGAAAGACTGAAAACATTCATGAGATGAAAATTGTATTTTTTATGATTTTGGGAGTGCATTATATTCATGCCATTAAGTGACATCATATAAATGAATCTGTTAAATATTACCCCGTAGCTGGAATGTTTATTTCAGGAAAAATTTTAAACGCTTCAATAGGTTTTGACAAATTTTTTCCTGAGTGTATGTCTGCCTTTTACTTAGAAAATTATGCTCTATATAACGGGTTACTGTTAAGTATAGTGCTCTGCCAAAAGTGTTGCCAATGGCAGCACCCTAATCCATTTTGATGCAACAATACGCCGCACCGGTGAATGCAAATACATCACATCGTCAAAGTTACGATCAAACTCATTAACCTCTTTTTGTTGGGAAAAGCAAACTTAGTAGACTCCAGTGCGAAGAAAATTTAATTCACCGCCTTTTCCAGAAGGAAAATACAAATCATTCAGCCCAAGGAAAACATACATCTTCTTAGCGTTACAGTCTAGTGTAACACGATCATACATATATCCAGAATCGAAAAATCGGCGTCCATGAATGTAAGCCACACAGTTCCTTCTCCTGTTCAAAGCACAAATTAGACCGCAGCTTAAGTATTGTTCTCATATATGGAGCTCGGTCCCAGAATATTCTCTTTTTCTGCTTGACGGCATGCACAGACTAGCAGTTTGCTTAATTGATTATCAAGCACTAACATAATATTTCCAACTATTGGCTCATCGAAGGCTACAGGCATCTCGTTGCACTGTCCCAGCGTGATCGGTGATTTTCTGATGCTTGTGTATGCTCCGTGCACTTTGTTCCTTCATTTCCTAGAGTGATTCCACTTCAGATGGGAATTTCCGGGATTTTCATACAAATTATCTTAAAATTCCATTGGGTGGCATACTCAGTTCAAATTCGTCAAAAACACATTCATGATTTGGAAATACGACCATATGACAGAAAGTTTCGGCTTTAACTGCAAATATGCAATCCACTATGTAGCGCAGTCCGACTCAGAGAATCTGGGCGCTGGACTGTTATCCCCTATGCCAGTATTAAAGTCCTGAAGCCGATACCAAATGAATTGGTTACGTCATCGACTGACTACGAAACTCTGAAATTAAACTTTAGAAAATATTTTTTCCAGAGTGAAATGGAAGAACGGGAAAGTGATTAAAGATTCAGCGATCTATACTAATGGCTCGAAGATGAACTGCAGAGTTAACGCAGACATTTTCTCAGACAAGCTGAATATATCCACATCTTTTCGCCTACCGGACTTTGCCATCGTTTTCCAGGCGGAGCAGTTTGTGATACTGCAAAATTTCCCAACACTCACCCATAACATCTTTATTGATAGCCAAGCCGTAATCAAAACAATTGTTTAGCCAAAATTATCTCAACGAACTAGGCGTTCAAATAAAAGTCACCTTTGCCTGGGTCCCAGGACACAGTAACGAGTTGCCAGGAGTGGGTCAGCCCTTAGCGGAAAGATCCAATATTCCACTGGGTGCTGTTAAGGGCAATATATGTACACTATTGCGTTGTAAAGTTGGACAATCTCGTGTGGAATATGCTTACTAACAATATCATACCAAGATAGACATGGCCCAGCTACAATCAACCGTAAACAAAAGAGCTCCTAAGCAGATCAAAACCAGATATAGCCAGAATTGTAGCTATTAGTACAAGCCATTGGTCAATAAGTGACCATGCAGCCAAGCTAACACCTTTTGTCGTAGTTGCAAGGATAGAAATTAGAAGGAATCTCTGTTTAATTTCCTCTTCAGATACCCGACCCTTGCGAGGGCAAGAAAGTTTACACTAGGAAAACCTATCTGCGACGGCCTTAAAGAGATATCTAACAAACGGATTGGAGAACTTAGTTTTGTTTTTGAATTCCATGAGTTGGGTTTAAATATTTTTTTTCACCAATCGATTAATATCCTCAAACAACCAGGTTACATAAGTTATGGTTTTAAAAGCGGCGCATTTTTCTTCTTAACTTTGAATATCTCACAAATGGTACTAGTAAGTCTTAGGAGACAAAATATTATTAAGATGCATGCCGTATTTCCAAAATGTTTGAAAATTGAAAATACACTGTCTTCCTAAATTTTCGACTTCACCGAAGTCAATGGAAATTGTTTTTGAGTGAAAATATCTCGAAAATGAAGAATTCTAAGAAAAAAATCATTTTAATCGAAATTTTAGATTTTTAAATTTTATTTTTTTTAATAAACAAATAAGACGTATTACATTTAAATATCCATTTGTGTGTTCATCCATAAAATATCGAAATGTTTCCAGAATTTTTGACTTTTCGAATGTTTTTTCTGTCAGAATCTAACTCTAAGAAAATTTATGGGAGTAACAATTCACATTTTCTTGGGAATGTGAACCCTCAGAACAAAATTCCAGAAATATTGAGATCTAAAATTTAATATAATTATTGCAGCTGTTTTTGGGGGCACCACATATAGCATACTGCATCGCAACCACTGACATCTTACTCGTACAACTGCGGCCGGACAACATTAAGACGTTTTGTATTCGTATTGCGTAGTTTTACAAACCCCACTGTTTTTTTAAATATCGAAGAAAAGAGGTTGAATACGTAAGTTCAGTTTACATGATTAAAATCAGAGATATTCAAGAACATTGAAGGTCTTTTTCACAACATTTTACATAAGTATTTTCCTCATACGTACACGCAACTTTTCGAGTTGTATGTAGAAAATTTAAGCAATTACTTGAAGTAAAACCAAAAGTTCTAAGTAAACAGTCGACTATTAAACATGCTTAGTTGATTTTGTACGCTGAAAAACAGATCAGATTCTGAGTTCAGTTACTTCATTTGTTTGACGTCCGAAATTTTGGAATACAAATTTGTGGAGCAAGGGTTTCTTATCCCATGTTTCGCAATTATCTTAGATACGTTTTAGTTTAGGTAAAGAATACTCAAGACCCAAATGAAGGAGCATCAGATTTCCTATGAGCCAGATAGTTTGATATTTGTTGATGTTTTTCGCTAGCAGAAACAAAATTCTTAAGAATATATATTTTTTCACCCGGATTATTTTATAAAAAAATTCAACTTTTTTCCAACACCAGTATCACATATTTTTTCTTACAAACCCATACACTTTTTAGAAGATGGTGAACTCACCACAAGTCGGAACAGTCAAAACTTTTACCATGTTTTTTATAATTATATTATAAATCATTATAAGGATAATTCCGCGAAAACCAAGCTGAAGGCTCCGGACAGGTCCACAAGTTGTGGATGGTGGACCGGCCTTTAGATATAAAGTTTAGCTGTGAATAAGTATAGTATAAATTTACTAATGAACAGTCCCGGGGAACAGCAACCACAGCTACCCGAGCATAAAAGAGTAGAGAATAAAATCTAAGTTTCTCCAACCACTACACTAAAAGGAGTTCTGCCTGGTAGTACACTGGACAGAAAATTGAGTCTGGGTGCTCTGGGATTTGGAAATTTACTTAAAAAAAAAAAAAAACGATCAAACAGCGGATTTTGGAGAAGTGTGAAGGAATTTGCAGTTTGGCTCTTTGATTTCCTAAGAAAAACCACATATGTATACTTGGGTTCAATACCGACAAAGCTGTAAAATACCTCCTTCACCATGTTCTTACTAAAACTAGGTTATTCCCTATCTAGCAGATTTAGCTTTAGGAAGCAAGAACTGCTACTGCCAATAACACGAAGTTACATACGCTAAATGGAACGGTTTTGTTCTATGTAGTAATCTACACACTACTAGTAAGTTTGCCTCGTCTAGAGTTTGAAGTATGATGTTGCTGCAATGACCGTAAAGATGAGTGCGTTGAGCGCGCGCACAATTTGTTATAGCACGGTAGTCATACCTAAGGCTCTGTGAATATCATCATCTAAATGTGTATATAAAGAAACATGTCCTGACTGATTCATCATCAGTATTTGCATTTTACGAAGTAGACACAACAGAATTTTTGAAATTCAACCCCTGAATGGGTAAAAGAGGGTATAGAAGTTTGTATTGGAACAAATATTTTTGGTGGGATTTACTTGAAACATACCAACACTAATAGTCAAACACGTATTTCAGCATTTCCCAAAATTCAACCCTTGAAGCGTTTATAAGCGAAAATCCAAAATCCACGCGAGTATAGCAGCTGACTTTAGCTAGTTTCTTATATACCATGGCGCATTTACAAATGTTTCTAGCATTTTACTTTGAAAAGTTTATAGAATATTTCTATTGATGGTTTTGGTACACCCTCAAAGTTGTATACCATCTATCAAGTAGCCAATGCATTTGTCTGTATTTATTTATTTTCTTTTTTATGTGCGGTTTCTATTTTAGTTTCGTGTCTAGTGACATTCTCAAATAGTATGCCTCAATTGTATGTACAAAAATAACTGCGTCAATTTAATCGCGTTAAGAACAATACGCCAAATTTTAGTCTACTCATAAATTTGATCGTTATCTCATTGGAGCTTAAAAGTTGCTAACTCAATCGAATTAGTCACTGCCATATGTCACCTTCCTGTGGAATATTTCGAGTATCTATTAGGAACAAGATCGGGCCAAAGACGCCTCCTTGTGGAACTTCATCTGCAATTTAGAATATTCTTTTCCGTGTTTGCCATGGAAGAGTCTGTCCTCTAGGTAAGAACTTAAGATCATACGATATATAATTGTTCTGGGAGTACTTGTTTTAGCTTGTACTTCAAGCCTTTATACCATATTTCACCAAAGGCTTGAGAGACATCGAAAAGAACATTTCTTTCCCACTCTAGGGCTTTCTCAATTTCATAGGTTATTCTGTAAACCTTGTCAATTGTAGAATGCTTGTTTCTGAAACCAAATTGTCGATGAGCTCTTTTTCCAAAATCGGCTGTAGACACTTTAATAGGATTTTTACTATACTATATATAGTAATACGACTTTTTGTCGTTTAGAGATTTTTCTGGCTTTAGAACCGTTATAACTTCAGCGACTTGATCTTTGCCGTGTAACGTCCAATAATCGCAGCGAAGCATTTATAAGATAATGAAGCTTGATTAATGCTATCCCTGGCAATTCTTTAAGAACCCGGCCTGTAACTAGTTCAAATCCAGGAACCTTGTCTTCTTTTAATTTTTTTATTTCTTACTGTAGATCAAATGTCGCTTGCGAACACCGTCTGTTTCTCCAGGTTAGCATCGGCTGATATTCCTCGACAGCACGCAGGGCAAGCACCGCGTTTTTAATTATAAATTAAATTCTCTCCTCTCTAAAAGCTAATTCTGTGATGCTGAATATACAAAGAAAAGAAAATTATAATGAATGACAATTATCCTAAATATTCTGTTTTTCCCTTTTTTTCTATCAATAGAAGACAAAAAGAGGAACTACAGCAGCTACAAGTATCTTAGAGGAAATTTTATGTTCTTTCTATTTGGTCTCTTTTAGTTTTTATCCAAGCTATTTTGCGCAACTCCTTTTGTTCAAAACTCCTAACTGGGAAGACGAAGTGCATGTTCTACAAAACTTTTATCCTGCCAGTCCTGCACTATGGTGTCGACGATAAGTATGAAAACAGACCAAATTTTGAATACTTTCGAGAGAAAAATTCTTCGTCGAATATTCGGTGACAAATGGAGAAGAAGATACAACCGCAATCTCTATGAACTGTACCAAGATGTGGATATAGTCCGAGAATAACACGCCGACTACACTGGCTCGGCCACATCGAGCGAATGGACAATAATGCTCCAGCTAAGAGGATCTTCCAATCCAAGCCCCCAGGTTCGAGAAGACGCAGAAGTTCGAGCCAGAGCAGTTGGTCTGGAAAACTGGAAGCAGCGTGCCAGGATCGAAGAGGATGGAAGGCTGCCGTGTTTCAGGCAGAGACCGTCACTACCGAGACAACGCGACCTTGAGCTGAAGAAACCGGAAAACAGATATTCTGAAATAGATACTCGTCTCTAGTGATTCGAAGCAATGCCATGGCTTTGCAATGGGAAAAAACTCCACCATTTTTGGAAACACCCACATTTATAAAATCAATCAATTAAATCGTACAAGACATTTTCGACATTTCGCTCTTGTACAGCGATGTAATTCCCGCTCAAAGGGCCAACGTGACAAACACCATCACTCTCTCCGATATGGAAGTTAAATATTAGGAAATGTTGATTTTCACAATCAACAAGGGCTGGCTTAAGATGAACATAGCTGGCGAACACTTTTGAGGGAATGACAAACGATCACCACTTCTGGTGCCAACCTGGTAATTAGATATTTTACGCTTTCGACTTTTTACTGAATTCAAGATGTCACCATAAGCATCTGCAATGACTTTTTGAAATACCCAAGGGTATGATTTTAGTTATTTGTCCGATACAAGAAAAACAAAAGATTGTTAAAATTAAAATGTACATGTGCAGGTATGCAGATTGGTAAGGGTTTTTCCTTTTCTTAAAACAAAACAAAAATATGTCAGTCAGGATTAAGTTCTTAACAAAACCTTATTTTACGCATCCAACAATGAATATCATAATTTGCAAGAATACTATCATAAATTAAGGAGTCTGTATGTTCCTCTTCCTCTTGAATACAGATACCGATCCCTTCCAAGAACCACATTTACTTACTATACGCAGCCTGACATAGACCCAAATACAATGTCATGGGTCGACTTTAAATAAAAAAAAAAACAAATTTGCTTCGAATACATGTAGGTATCTAAATATCCGCTCTCACTAATGCTTGCAAAACTAATACCCAATAATACCTGTACATCCAAATGTACCACGATCATAAAACGATTGTACACGTTGTCCTTGAAGCATAGGTAAAACTCATAGCAAAGACAAACATATGAGCACTACCTGCGCGGAGTATTCTGCTGATATAAAAGGACTTTCTTGCGCGACAAGCATCAGTTCAGAGTTGGGAGTTGATTTGAAAACACGGCATTGCACACTTCTAAAGGACAAATACAAGTTGAAGTTGCGATGAAATTCGAGTTTTCAAACATTGCTACTAGTCTAAGGGAGAGGCAAACTTCTGCCGGGCGATGTCCACACTCCAAAACGATGTCGTCCGTTTCCTGGTGGGCTAGGAGCAAATGGATTCGTGGAGCCTCCTTGGTAACACATATTTTGACTGAACGGAGAAAACTATAATACGCAACCATTGCGTTGCAAAAAAAAATTAAAAAATCAGTCTGCCTGAAACAAAAAAAATTGAAAAATTAAAAACAAAAAAAAATGAAACGTACCTAAGCGTAACGGGCATGGAAACACAAGGTAACCATCGCGTATAAACAAATTTGAACTACATAACTTATGGGACATACAAAACACAAATGCAAATAATAAAAACAAAAAAAACCAAAAAAAAACTGAAAAACACAAAATAAAACAAAAAAACAGTAAGACAAAAAAATTAAAAAAAAAAATTAAAAATATATAAAAAACAATTAAAAAAAAATTTTATGTTATGTTTTTTATATTCATGTTAATTTTATTTTAAAATTTATTTTAATGTTAACATTGTATATAGTGTATATATTTGTAAATAAATAATGTAAAATACAAACAACAACAAAACAAAATATTTGTTATCTGTTTTTCTCTCTGCTAGGTGTTCTCTTCTTTAGCCAAATTGTAACCTTCACAATTTCGTACCGTCATTTAAATTGTAAAGTGTCAAAGCTATGAACTTAGTGACAACCTAAGAATTAGGACACGACTTTGGGCAGTGGCTTTATTAGATCTTCCTAGGCTTCATTCACTTTCATTTGTATGCATAAATTTCTCCGAGAATTATACTCATTTTTAAAATGTAAAATATTTGTATCTCAAACGAATGTTTTTAGTGTAACGTGCGAGGGCAAGGTGAAAAGTTCTCGGCCTGACGCAGAGATGGCATTCCAATCAGCAAAAAATTATGTTTCCTGCCTGGATGCACTTGTCATTACTTCATATGACAAGTTTCAACTTGTTCTCTCAAGTATTTTCTTTTCGGGAATTGTTGCAGTAGACGTCTTGCGTGTTTTTCGTTAGAAAGGATAAACTTGAATATCGTGCGGTGATAAAATTCTTCGTTTTAGATGGGTTAATCCCTAAGGAAATTCATCCAAAGTTGACAAAAGTTTATGGGGACTCTGCTCCTTCCATGTCAACCGTTAAAAAGTGGGCAGCTGAATTTAAACGTGGTCGCACGTCCCTCGAAGATGACCCACGTGAAGGACGGCCAAAAACCGCAACCACACCCGAAACCATCGAAAAAGTGCATGATATCGTGTTGGACGATAGGCGAGTGAAGGTAAGTGAGATAGCTGAGGTTGTGTGTATATCGGGAGAGAGGGTGCGAAATATCTTGCACAACAACTTAGGGATGCGAAAGCTTTGCGCAAGATAGATGCTGCATTTGCTGAATGCCGATCAAAAGCAAACGATTTTCGAGGCAATCTTTGGACCGATTCAATAGGGATTCGATCGATTTTGTACGGCGATTTGTCACCATGGATGAGACATGGGTCCATCACTACACGCTAAAAATGAAACAGCAGTCGAAGCAGTGGGTGGAAGCCGGTGGTTCAGCGCCAAAGAAAGTGAAGTCGATCGCATCTGCCCGAAAGGTCATGGCCAGTGTGTTTTGGGATGCGAAAGGGATCCTGTTAATTGATTACTTTGTGAAAGGCAGAACAATTACTAGCGAATATTACTCCAACCTTCTTGACCAGCTGGATGCCAAAATTTGCGAGAAGAGACCTGGCTTGAAGAAGAAAAAAAATCATCTTTCACCAGGACAATGCACCTGTACACAAGTGTTCGTTGGCGATCGGAAAACTGCGGGATTTGGGGTACGATTTGCTCGGCCATCCCCCCTATTCACCAGATTTGGCACCCTCAGACTTCCATCTGTTCCCAAACTTAAAGAAATTTGTTTCCGGGAAGTGCTTCGCATCCAATACAGAAGTTGAGAGGGCCGTAGATGAATATTTTCACAGCCTTCCAGACTCTCACTTCCGAGAAGGAATACTGATGTTGAAGAAGCGCTGGACAAAGTGTGTTGAAGTCAAAGGAGATTGCGAGTATGTAGAAAAATAAAATCATTTTTTAACTGAAAATCGCAGTCTTTCATTGTCAGGCCGAGAACTTTTCACCTTTCCCTCGTACCTGGATGGTAAAACGGTCTTCCTATTTGTGTGCTTTTTACACAGTTGAAACGTTTGACCTTTTACTTGCATCTATGAGAGCAATACTTGTCTGTTTCATGAAAATGTTCGATCTCAAGATTTTGATCAAACTTCACATTACTATGATAAAGAAACTGAATGCACGTGGGTCTCTCACTTCTGTCTGTCTGTTTGTTTGTACGCACGACTGCAGCCTAAACGGCTGGACTGATTTTCTCCAAACTTCATATCTGGGGTCACAATTCGAGGCGAAATCGTTCACCATTCTAACCTCGAAATCATCTCTTTTTCTATGATCGGCTGTAGGCGATTTAATAGGATTTGTTCAAATACTACGAGTAGTAGTGATATCGGTCTTTATGACTTTTTATCGTTTGCAGATTTTTCGGGCTTTAGAACCACAATGACTTCAGCGACTTCCCATTGCCGTGTAATGTGCAATAATCTCAGCGAGGCATTTATAAGATAAAGGAGCTTTATTAATGCTGTCTCTGGTATTTTTTTAAGAACCTGGGCTTTAATTAAATCATATCCAAAATTAAACGGTACTTTACTTGGCCGATTTTGATAAAATATAGATTTTCTCAAAAACGGCTCCAACGATATTGATCAAGTTCGATATTTGAGTTGTGGTGGATATACTCGTATGCTACCAGATGGCTTACCAAATGTTTGCCAAACAAATACGTATAAAAGTACTTTACTTATTAACTGGTTCCTAAAAAATAGCTGTTTCTCGACTATGGCTCAATCGATTTTGTTCGAAATTCATACTGAAACAATATGGGATTTTCTTTTAACAGGTATGTGGCCACGCCCAAATGGCGTATAGGCACTGCGACCAAAAAGATCTCTTGTGCCAGAGGACACTTTTTAGGGCAGCAGTACTTCTACTTTCCTTATGAAAGCTATAATTACGGCCGGAGGAGTTCCTAAAGTCTAATGGAGATATTATCTCCTTAAGGAAGAAGCTTCTCATACTTCTACACTGAGCCACACACTCACATAGTACGTGTTCTACAGTTTCGTCCTCTTCTAGGCAGAGGCTTCAGGTGATATCCTCTGAAATTCTCATTTTATTTATATTTTATTATAACAATATGGCATACCAACTTTTAGAAAATTGTAAAAAAAAAATTAATTTTAACGTAATCAAATCTAAGCTTTTGAAGATAAACGTACGTTGAAGTACGTGCGATCTAGTCGTGCAATTTATTTTTCCTAGAGAAATTACGTTTTCCAGAAATGTTCTACGTAATAGACTGAATATATTCAGAGGTGAAATAGTGAAGTTTATTTAGTATTAATCTTTTTTCCAGCACAGTTTTTAAATACCTTAAACGATTTTAGCTCCGTTCGACCACTTTTGGGCATAGCGGTATCTGCTCAACCTTTCATATTTTAAGATATTCTTAAAATGTCCAGCATAGTGGATGGTTCGTCTATATGATATAGAACTGTAAAGTATCGTTTTGCCCTTGCTCCATAACAGATCTGAAATATTTTGCCCTCAACTACGTACGACGAGTTGAACATACTTAAAGGCATTATTTTCTATTTTCTACGTGATTCATCTATTATTCACTTTTTACACTTTATTATAATTTATTTTATTTTATTTTATTGGCTATGAATACCTTTATATTGTTTCAGTTCACAGGCGTTTGGAAAAAGGCGGAAGAGGAACAGAGGAGAAGCCTGAGCACTTTAGCTTTGAATGTTTGAAGGTTGTGATAGGGAAATACAGAGCCTGGCAAATCATTCCACATTGAAGGGGAGGAATGCAACAATTTTTTATATAAAAAAAGGGATAAAACATTTCTACGATGTTCAAGTGAACTTATGGAGCTGACAATGTTTCTATCACCTACGAGTATAAGTTTTATCGCGTGTTTTTGTACCCTGTATAGAATGAACAGAACGGTCTTGAGTACACCAGACCAGATATGGGCGTTATATTCCAGCTTTGGGCGGATGACTGCCTTATAAACTGAGACCAGATCAGACGGGGTAAAATATTTCTTGCATCCTAGATTTTGTATCATTTTTAGTGACCTCGAATATGTGATCGTTCCATCAAAGATGGTTATTAATACTAATGGCAAGTCTTTTAGTTTCAGCGATGTAAGTACCATTCATGGATAATGGTTGAGGGTTTTAGTTTTACTTGAGAGACAGAAGACAGCATCGTGTTTTGGCAGCATTTAATTCCCCTCTGTTGTTTGATCCCCATTTGATTACACTGTCCAGGTCGGAATTTAATGTGTTTAAAACACGATGCCGTCCCTCTTCTAGAGCAAGGATGTGGATTAGAAGTTGCAGACAAGGGATTATTTATACAAATAAGAAAGAGAGTCGGAGACAAAAAATAACCTTGGGAACACCAGCATTTATATGGTGAATTGTAGACTTGAAGCCATCCAGGACAACTTGTATTGAACACCCCGAAAGGTAATTTTTAATCCATTGAAGAGCAAACTCATCGAAGCAATATTCCATCATTTCGACAACAGAGACTGATGCCAAATTCTATCAAATGCTTTTAAAATATCAAGCGCCACCATCTTAGTTTCATCAAAGTTATGGAGAGATTGGTTCCACTTCTCGGTAAGACCATGAAATCACCAGTGGACTTTTCTAAATAGAAAAAGCTATGCGACCAAAGCCGTGGACAGCTACTAATATCAAATTAAAGCCCAATATTTAGTACTTGCTTAAAACGGATCCATTCAAATATTTTTACTTGCGCCTAACAGGACAAGTATTGGAAAATGTTCGATATCGGGATTTTGTGTATCCCTGTATTACAGTGATACTATAAAAAGTATATCTCTCACTTCTGTCTGATGGTCCAAACTTCATATCTGATATCTAACCCCAAAATTAATGGTACTTTACTAGTGGCGACTAGCGAATTTGAAAAAAAAAAATGATTTGCTCCAAAACGGCTCTTTGGGAGTCATTTTAACAGATAAACAGTTAAGTAAAACGGTTCCTTACTTGCTACCTTGTTCTAAAAAATTGGCTATTTCTACTTTTGGAAAATTAGATACAGAAAAAAAATCTTTTTTTAGCATTTTTAAATATTAGTGATTTGAAAATGAGCAACATAGAGATGCAAATACGTGCAGTTATTACTGCCATCTGTAGGGCAAATATGTATTGATTTCATGAAAATGTTTGATCTCCAGATTTTGATCAATTCTGGTATTACTAGTAAAGAGGAACTCGATCAGGTGGGTCTGTCAATTTTATCTATCTCTCAGTATATGCGCCGGACTGTAACCTGAATGGCTGCACGGATTTACTTAAAATTCCATATCTGGGTCAAAATTCAAGGCGAAATTTTTTTAATTTCCATTCTAAGCTTAAAATAAATTTTCTAAAATTTTGGAACAATTTTATTTTCTTCGAAAACGGCTCCAACGACTGTGTTAAAGTTTTAGAGTACCAAGTCATTTCGCCGACTTAAACGCTGTTGTTGAATATGTTGAATATCGACATCCAAGCAATTTTTGATATATGTATCATATGTATGCAAGAACACGGCATACCAAGTTTTGGAAAATTGAGAATAATATTTTTCTCTGCTTAAATTTTTCAATAAAAATTATATATCAACAATTCCGCTTAAAATTCATGTGTGGTTCCCGAATCCACTCATGCAAATATGTGCTGTCATATGATTTTTTTGGCGATCTATTTCGTCTTCCACCTGCTCCTCACTTATAACATAGACCCTCCCACGATTGTTCTACACTAAGCTTGTCAGAGGAAACATATAGTTTTTTCGTTTCGTATTCCATTGCATAGCTTGGCTTGATTCGCGAGTACCCATTTCCATTCCACTAGCCGTGTTTCTTTGTAACTCTATATAAAGTTCAGTTATTGTTCACAAAAAATCAAAAAGAATTTTATAATTTGGCAGCACTGATTTAGTCACGGATTGCAGTGCGAAGAGAATTAGTGTTTCTACCATAGTTCCGATTTTATTAAATTAAAGACTTACCTCTTGTCTGCCAACATTTCTGAGCAAAACACCCCATTGTGCCATTGTTCCCCGATAGTCGAAATGTGCTATACACAGTTAGCGATGATAATAATATTTTAGCGCTGACAGCCCAATACTGTGCGCCTCACGAATGGTTGGGACCTACAGTTTTATGCCGTTTTCGAAGGGCAATTTTTTCCATTGAGAGATACTTCTCATGACAGATTTACTCTCGGATGTTTATCAGACGTTCACGAGAGGTGGTACCGTGAGAAAACTTTTTTTTATTTGTTTGTGTTTTCTTGGATTCGAACCTTGAACCTCTCGCTCAGTGATATCGCACTTAACCACTTAGGCACGTCGCCCAGTTAGCGACAACTGTGGATAATATCGAAAGTTACTGAAACTGTATAGCCGTTAGTTATTGTTCTTGTTTATCATGCGATATTTTTCTGAGCTAGAGATAATTTTCATAAAGAAACACGGCTACTGTGGGTCCAATGCGACATCTAATATTCGAATCTGAAATTTTTCACCCTTTCTTGTTGTAACTATTAGCTTATAGTTTATAATTATGGTCACGTCACAGCAATTAGCCTTGTTTCTTTGTAACGTCGTATAAATTAAAGATTCACAAAAAAAGCAAACATTTTCTTTTTATTTTGGCAAATTTGGCTCTACTGAGTTAGTCGCGAATGAGCTTCAAAGAAAATAAGAGTTTCTACCATCGTAACACCTTTTCTCTGAACTGAATCCAAAATAATGAAATTAAAGTAATTATTATCAGAAATCATTTGTTGCACGGTAGTCGAAATTCGCTATACTCAATGACAGTGGACAATATCAAAAGTTACTAAAACTATGTAGAGCAAGGAAAGCTATGATAGCTCTCTACATTTGTAGCAGAATATTCGGAAAAACTTGGAGGCCCAAGCCAAAAGTCATTTTCTGGGTCTACACAGCTGTTGTGAGACCTATATTGACATACGGCAGCCTAGTGTGGTGGCCAGCCGCAAGTAAGAGCACAAACCTCAAGATACTACGAGTAATCAGAGTACAAAGAATGGCGTGCATTGGTCTCACAGAACCTATGAGAACCACACCAACTGCAGGATTAGAGACCATACTCAATCTATTACCTTTAGATCTATTTGCACAGGAATCTGCAGCTAGAAGTGCTCTAAGATTAAGCCAATTTGAAAGTTGGAGGTCAAGCTTGACGGGGCATGCGCAGATTTTACGCAAATACATTAGCACAGACTACATAGTGCCTTATTTAGACTTTCATAAGCCGTTTTCCAGTTCATTTCCGAGTCGAGAGGAATGGAAAACTAATATCTCGCTAAATGACAACTCCATCTCCATCTATGGATCCAAGATGGACGTGGGAGTAGGTGCAGGGATTTTTTCCGGAAAACTCAATTTGAACAAGTCAATTCGGACTATAGCAGTACTTTTCAAGCGGAGGTCTTGGCGGTGGCAATAGCTGCCGGGGATGCTGCAATGAAAGCTGTACCACCAGATGATATCACCTTTTTCATTGACAGCCAGGCAGCGATAAGAGCGATTTCCGCCACATAAATAAAATCGGAGCTTGTATATTGCTGTCGCGAAGAGGTATGGGTTCTTGGTACGCAACACAATGTAAAGCACTGCTGGGTACCCGGACATAATGGCGTTTCAGGAAATGAGAAGGCTGACGAGCTGGCAAGGGTGGGCTGAGCTCTAAATTCTGAACGAGCTGACCCGTCAATTAAGGCACCACCCTGCAACTTGAATCTGGAATTTAGTAATAAAGTGATCGCCATAGCAAATACCAAATGGAGATCACTAGAATCCTGTATAATTACAAGAAAACTCTGGCCGCTCTACGATACAAATCGTACCGAGCAAATTCTACACTTTGACAGATATATCTTATCTGGTTTAGAGGGGATGATAACTGGACATAACTTGTTACGTTACCACACAAAGAAATTGGGAATAAGCGAAGAAGTTATATGTAGAGGCTGCGGCAATGAGGGTGTACACGAAGATACATCTCACTTCCAGTGCCATTGTCCAGGACTCGACCACCTTAGATTCAGAATACTAGAGAAATATTTCTTCCAAGACTTAGAGAACAATCAAATGTATTTGTAAATAAGATAACCAAATTTATAAATGCATCGGGTTGGTTTAAGAACCCATAGAGTTCACGAGTTGGGAAGCTACATTCCTTGGGCATCACAATGGATCTACATTGACCTACGAGTAAGTGTGGCGTAGTAGCTCTTTCACCCTCTACGTCAACCCATCAAACCTAACCTAACCTAACCCATATAGAACTCTTTCTGAACTGGGGATAATTTTCACAAAGAAACACAGCTACAGTTTAAACATTGGATGGTGTTACTGGAATGCAATTTTGAGAGAACGCACAAGAAAGTATTTGTAATTTTCAAAACCTCTATTACCACAGGTTCGTATTTAATTTGTTGCACGTTTTTCTAATATTTTTTTTAGACATTAACCATGGTGAGATTCTATAATTATACTTGACTCTTTCTAAGAAAGATGTTCATTAATTAGAAGTTTTTGTTATTAAAGGAAACTTAATCCAATCATGGGATTTATATCTACTTGATTTCAATTTTATTCTTCATAAATGTATCGTCGATAACGCCTCTGCAAAACGGCTAACTCCAATTAAATTACTTTTTGAGAAGAACTTAAAGACTTCGTAAAAGAATAATTAAAGCGATTTTATCGAATTTCAAAAATTTCTTCATCATATAGTACTCGTAAGTTAAAAATAGAATTAAAATCTCGAATTTTGATTGAACAATTATTTAGGTATGTCGAATTTTTGAAGTTTTTTCGACTTTTTTTTTTAATATTCTGCATCCAAGTGATGGAGAGAGGGTAACGTTTAAAGGAAGAAATTGAAAATTTTACAGGAAAGGATAGATTCTGGGAAGACTTAAGATTCCAGCCACTCTTAACCTGATAAAGAGATGTTGGTCACAACCACTCATTTTGAGTCAAACGCTGCGGAGGGGATCATGGCTTGATGTTTATTTTAAGGCAGCATTATCGATATTAGATCCAGCTATATGTGGTTTTTCATAGGAAATTGCAGACCCAAACTTTATAGCCTTCCACACCTATCCAGTTTATTTATTTGTAAGTACTCGTACATACTACCATCCATAACCCATGGACCCGTCCAATAGCCTTCGTCTTTGGTTCTTTAGGGTAAATTAATCTTTTTTGGTCTAAATAGTGATCATTTTCTGCATACAATTAGGTATTTAATTTAGCTATACAATGAAGGACTGTTGTGTAAAATAGACCAGTGACTGCGGACGGTCAAACTGCTGGGCTGTTTAAAAGAGCTCTGGAGATGATTTGGAATGGAGCATACTTTAAGTCATATGCAACATATGGTCGGATAAAATATGCTCGACGAGTGGAACGTTTGCCCCTTCCTCAAAAAACGAGACCTTCTGAACTACGCAAAACTAGAGAGAGCAGTCTCCTCAGTATCAAATCAAATCAATTATTCGTTATAGCCTCATACATCGCGTATAAGATTAGTATCTACCACGTTATGTGAATATCTTAAACTTTTTTTCAACAATCTGATGTATCCATATCAGTGTGGTTTTAGGCCAAGTATCATTCATTCACATTCCGCCGGACCTTGGAAAAAAGCCAGCTTTATCATCGATTTTAAAGTCGCCTATGGTAGCGTTTATAGAGACGAGCTAAAAGAGTCCTGTCAAATTTCGACCTCCCAGCCGAACTCGCCCGGCTGTAAAGAATTCACGCTGCTCCATCAAGGTCGATAACAATATTACCGAAGCTCTCGATGTGGGAAAAGGGCTACGACAAGGCGACATATTGTTATATGATTTCTTTAACATCATAAAAGGACTGTACAAAATTCTCAAGGCAACATCAGCAACTAAACGTGTAATCTAACCACATTGACATAGGTAATTGGAAGAACGCAACTGACTATCAGTTGTGCATTCGTGAGTATTGGTACAGAAGCGGCGAAAATGGGTTTAGGAGTTAACGGGAGCAGAACAAATTATGTCTATCTTCAAAAGAGGACACTTAACATAAACAACTTGAACAGAACGTCACAATATAGATCAAGAGAAGTAACACCGACATCTAAAGAAAAACTATGGTGACTTTATATACTCGTGCGTTATCAAAGGAAGATGAAAATACCCTTTGAGTGATTTTTGGTCCCATTTGTATCAAAGGAGTATGATAAAGAACAGGTAACCGGTTGCACAGTGACACCGACCTATTCAGAAGTGTTCGAAATCATCCCCAAAGGTAGCTAGGATATGTAGAGTCTTCGAATCTACCCCGGAGAGATGACCCGCTAAAAGAAGACCTCACCTTAGGTCCCGCGCTTAAGAGGAAAGGGACCACAACCAACCTCGCTTGTTGGTTGAGGCCTAGCTCCATTTTGAAGTTGTAGTAGTAAGAAAGGAAAGGGAAATTTATTCCGGGTGTAGTACACATGTTAGATTTAAGTATGGAATTCGATCTCGTTCATATGACGCGATCACGTTTGCAGCGATTGATTCTTTGGAGCCAATTTTCCACCACTCTTCCACACACATCGGCCGAAACGTTGGCAATTTCGCATTTGATGTTGTTCCTGAGCTCCTCTAATGTTATTGGCTTGTTGGCAACAACACGATTTAACGTAATCCAATGAGAATAAATGCATCGGCATTAAATCGCATGAGCCGGCTGGCCTTCAATAGATCAATTGTTTGACCAGCTGTGTGGCATGTGGCACCATCTTGTTGGAACCAAATTTCACTGATGTTAAGTTCATCCAATTTTGGTCAAAAATAGTCTTCCAATATTGCACGATAGCGTACTCCATTGACCGTAACATGGCGATCATTTTCATCGACGAAAAAATCCACACCACACGGTCACTTTTTGTGGATGCAATAAAATCTTTGGAGTCCAACGCATATTTTGCGTCGCTGAAGATGATTTTTCGACGAAATTCAGGATTTTCTTCAAAATTTTGCAGAGCCTAATCGGAGAAGTTTCGGCGCTTCAAATGATCAAGAGGCTTTAGTTATTGAGTTAATTTGGCCTTGTAAGGAGGTAGGCCAAGATCTTTATGCAAAATTCGCTACAATGTGGACTGAGAGAGTCCCAATTCCTGTGAACGACGTGGAATCGACTGATTTGGCTCATTTTGAACTGAAGCACTTACGGCTGTGATAATTTCGGTACTTCGACTGGTGCGTTGTCTCACTGGCAAAGGAACATTCAATAGTGAATACGTTGACTCGAATTTATCCACTATAGCATGCACAGCCTGTCTGGTGGGACGATTATTACGACCGAGAATTGGAGTAAAGTTGCAACCACCGACTCATAATTTCGGTAGTAATTTTTAATAATTTCCAAACATTGCTCATGACGCAAATGTAAACTTTAACAGACGTTTTGACATTGACAGATCACCAAAAATTTAAAGGTTCGTTTGTATTAAAATATAAAATTGGGTCAATATTGAAAAACCCTTTATATACTTATGTACGAGTGTGTACATATTTTGAATAAGATAGTCCGATCTTCAAAAAAGTGAGTGGTCTTCTAATATAGTTACCTTCAATATAGTTACCACCAATTTACCTAATCATCACTAATTCTCATCATTCCCATTTTTTTTTTATGATTTAGCACATGTGTTCCATCAAAGTAATTTGATACGTACTCCTTCAATTATTACTGACATTTAAATTCTCGTTAGTACCTGTGGTAGATAATTAGACATTCGGACACATTTCAAACGTTCAATACATGAACCATTCCGCCTCTTTCGTAATTATGGGTTCTTAAGGGTACCATACCTATCTAATTACAAGAAATCAAACGATCACACTTTCATTGCATAAATGGTAAACTCCTTCCATATAATTACGCAAGTACCATCCCTACAACAACAAGTGTCGCATTTGAAAATATAAAACAGCTTATCTTACGCAATTTTAAAAGAATAATTTAAAAAGGATAAATTACTCTCTAGTTAATTAGATATTTGATCCTTAAACCACCCCTTAAATGATGTAACATAATCGGAAGATACCTAAATGCAGTCACAAGTTCTTATAACCAAAGGGAATTGCTGTGAACTAAATGCAATTTTCAGTAAGAAGAACGTCGTCCTCATAACCAAAAGTAATTATTATCCTGCAAGGATACTATGTTCCACTGTGTTGCTGCACTTGTTTCTATGGATTGATGTCATTTGTAAACGGACACCTTGTTACATGTAAGACATCCTTAATACTGGGTTATTGGTTAGAAGTTCCTTGGAATAATCTGACTTTAAGCAAAGCGCACATCATTAAGCTTACATAAGTAATTTCAGTATTATGGCTAACTGCTTTAATTTGTAGTTAGTTGTTGTACTTATTAATGAACCAGAGAGACATTGCGTAAATACGAGTAAATTCCCTTATTTGTGTTGCTATTCGAATTGATTTGAAAGTGGGAGTAGAGTCAAAGCACAGAACATTATGTATTAATCTCAGCGGGATAGATAAACATGTCATTATGACTTCTTTTGAAGCTTTGAATTGGCTTCATTACTGAATTAGTGCTGGTTAATTGCAAAACAGTATGTAATTTGTATATTAAGGAAATACGCAGACAAGTTACAATCAATCAAGAGTGAGGAGCGTACCTATACCAAATCTGAAACAATATGCTAGCGAATAACTTGTTGGCAAAACAATATGATGGTGGAACTATCTAGGACATAGAAATTGATTTTTGAATGAGAAAAACTAAAGTGACGAACAGACAGACTTAACCTTAAGTGAAAATGGAAGACCAAGCCTCAAGAAATAAATAATAATATCTAGTATGGACAATTGTACTGTTACATACATTTATTGCTATAAAACAAAGACCTGAAACGATAATTTAACCCTCTAACCGTTATGACCGTCTACAGACGGACCTTCTTAAATGAAGATATTTTGATGAAGAATTGTTCGCTTACAAGTACCGTACGTCCACACTGCTGGCGATGTGTTTTAAGTTTTGATGTGTTTTGTGAAAGTTATTGTAAGTTGAATGCCATAATCCATTGCAGTGAGTGCTTTTAATTTGTTTGTGTAAAAGGGATTTTTCGAAAATATATAAAATATTAATTAGTTATATATTTTCATCGTAAAAATTACGGTAGGTGTTAATTATTATGTACATAGAATAAATTATCAATTTTTTTTAAAATAAATAAGATAATATAATTTTGATAGCGTTTCTTGAAGACCGTCTGCAGACGGTTATAACGGTTTGCGTCAAAATTTTACTTTCTTTGATTTTTTATGTGTAATTTGATTATCAAAATGACAATAAAAATATAATCAAATCTCCGGAAGATTGGTCGTCGGAAGTCTAATCTTTCAAAAATGACTGAGGAGGAAATTGAGGAAATTATGCTTGAAATTGATGAATTGATGAGCTTATCAACGACGACACCGATAGTAATGATTCTGACTTTGACCTTGATTTTCAGGTCGAAGATCAAATTAAATGCAATGATCTTTACGTGAAATGAAAACATGTGATTCAAATTCGATATTCGTCGATGCTCTCAATTGGTCTATAAACATTAGCAATACTCCACTGGCCAGCCCAAGTTAGTACCATTTTTGTTGTTATATCTAATTTTATTATATAATTTTTTTGTTTGCTTATCAGTTTCGACCGCATCATCAATTACACCAGCTCAGTCAACATTAACACCTTTAACTTTCAGGCCATCAAAACGACCACGGTCACCATTACCAGAAGTAGAAAACGATGGTCCTCGTATAATTCCATCTGCTGGTGGTTTCGCTGGAGGAAATTTGGCGAATATTGACGTTAAATCAAAAGAATTTTCAAATATTTTGTAGATGAAAAAAATCAATGCAACTACATGTCAATGAAGATGCATTTCCAGGCAACAGTGCACTTCCAAACTCTTTACAAAGTTTAAAAAGTCCATTGCAATGTTTTCGATATCTCTTTACTTCGGATATAGTGAACATTATCGTTGAGGAAACTAATCGTGCTGCTCGATAAAAGGATATAAGCACTTTGTTTTTAGTCACGGAAAATCAAATTCACCAGTTCATAGGTTGTCTTTTATATATGTCCTTGTATAGATATCCGAATTTAGAAAGCTATTGGAGCAAAAAGGCTTTCGAACCGATACGAAGTCAGACATTTCGAAAACATCAGGCGATATTTGAGTTTTTCAGATGAGGAACAATGAATTTGAAAAAGTAGCACCGGGCTATGATCCTTTGTATCGAATAAGGAAATCTCAACTCTTTTGAATCAGAGCTTTGTTTCTGTTCCCAAAACAGCACGCCTTTGTGTAGATGAGCAGATGTGTGCAACTAAAATGAAACATCATCTTCGGCAATATATGCCTAATAAACCACACAAGTGGGGAATAAAATTGTTTGTCCTATGCGATACATATGGATATTCATATCGGTTTGAAATCTATAACGGTGCTGGAGACAATGTTATTTTACCAGGAGCACCAGATCTAGGAGCCACATCAAATGTTGTAGTTCGTCTTACTCAAACTGTTCCAGAATTCTTCAAAAATTATATAATTTACTTCGACAATTTTTACACATCTTTGCCTCTTATTGTATATCTTGGAGCTAAAGGAATTTATAGTCTAGGTACAATTCGTTCTAACCGAATTTCAAACTGTAAACTACCAACTGAGAAAGACGAAGAATTCAAAAGAGCTGAAAGTGGTTACTCTGTTGAATATACTTGTGCAGCATATGGTGTTGATATATCCACGTTCGACTGGCTTCGAGCTACGTTGGAGTATAGTAAAACCATTTTTAAAACACAATCCTTCAACCCAACCATCAAAAGCAGCACGTTACAATCGGAAAGAAAAGCAGTATATTGATGTTGACTGTCCCCAAATAATTAGAGAGTATAACAGTCATATGGGAGGTGTCGACCTTATGGACGGATTTATGGGGAGGTATCATATTCGTTTGAAGACACGCGATGCAATGACGCGTTTATTCTATCATCTTGTAGATATGACAGTAACTAATGCGTATATTTTATATCGCCATATACACCCAGGAGAACCTATAAATTTACCGCAATTTTGGGAAGAAATAGCTCTGGGTTATGCAAATATTCACCAACACATACAGTCCAGATCAATCTTCTGGAAAAGGAAAAAAGTGTTCAAGCCCATCAGACGATATCAAATATGACAATGTTGGTCATGTTCCTTGGATGTTCGACAAATCTGGCAAAAAACGTTGCAAGCACTGCAAAAGTTCAGACACCCAAATTTATTCCATAAAATGCAACCTAAATTTATGCTTGACACCACATAAAAGTTGTTTTAAAGACTTTCATCAGCTTTAATAAATAATCTATTATTACATAATTTAAAAATGTTCCATGAATTGCTTTTGTTTGAATGTTTTTGAATTGTATTATTTATAGTTTTTTTCGTTAATAAACACACCCTTATTTTGTAATGAACATAAAAGACCATTCTTGTTATTTTCCCTTAATCCGTTATGACCGTCCAGATACGGTGAATCTGTTTTAACACCTGGAGCTCAAAATATCACAGGTAACTCCAGATTTGTGTTTAGAACGTCTAAATTATTCAATTTTGAATTTTCTGTACATTTGTGTTTATTTTTAAGGAAAAACGGTTAGAGGGTTAATAACTTCGAAGATTTATTCGCATACTCGTATGCATTCTGAATATAAAAATTGAAACTTTACGAGTATTTTAAAGCACTTCTCTTGGCCTTAATGCAAGTCTTTAGTCGTTTTTGCCACTCATCAATCACAAAACGTACCTCATTAATTGGGAAATCGGCCACAGTTTCGGTCAGAGCTCCCTTTTTATAGCTCCATGTTAGGATACCTTTTGTGGCACATAATGTCATTTAAGACAGTCTAGAATTTGTGATTAAGTGAATTAAGGTCTAGGATGGTAGAAGGCTAGTCTTTGTGCCAATAAAACGGGCTACATTTCTCTGGGCAGTTTTCGCTTTATGAGCTGGCGTACGATCTTGCTGGAATGTTCCTTCCTTTTTTTTGGAATACTGTATGATTTAGAGGTTTCACAAAGTGTCCTTAAATGGTTTGCTGGTACACTTTGGCCTATGTTTCGATGCTTTTTTCACAAAAATGCAGGTTAGTGACCCGTCATAAGAGACTACCTAGCACACCATGGCTAATTCTGCGGATGTCCTCTACGGACCCTTGAGACTGGCTCGAACACTTTCTATCACTTTATTTGTTTAATTTCTTCTGCACCGTGAAGATTTTCTCATCGGTAAAGAGAATTTTTCTGTACAGAACGGCAGCGTATTCCACGAAGAGCCGCTTTGATTTTATGCCCCAATTTTTGTAAAAGCCACAGACAGCATTTTTCCAGTATGGCGTTTCAAGGCCCCCAGCCTCAAGCCTATCTTGATATGTGAATCATTGACTTTTGTGTTATATTCATCTCACGTACCAGTGTTTTCTGCTTTTAGGGACCTTTTTGTATCTCAAAGGCTTTCACGACTTGTGGCGTTCTTACCGTGCGAGGAGGACCAGATTGCAGGCGGCCTTCAATGTCGCCCGTATCATTTCATTTCATTTATATATTCATTCAAATTATAAAATCGAAGATATTATTATCTTATAATTAAGCATCTAAATTATAACTAACAATGTTAATGAATTGTATGATATTTAATTGAAATTAAATTAAGCAATTTCATTCAAGTGTATGTACAAGTATTAGCATTCAATTAGACATGTGTAAAAATAGCTAGATAGATAGATAGATAGATAGATAGATAGATAGATAGTTGATTTTATTCATTTCATACTTAAAAAAGTAACAATATTCAGGAAAGAATGAAATAGAATAATAGTAATCATTCTTTAACTAAAAAGTTAGTGGTGAATGACACATCAAAGATTTAAAAATTCAAATGATAACTGATGTGGGGTGACAATCAGTGTATTGGTTAAAATATAAAATAATTATGAAAAATCTCAAAGGCAAGAAATCTATGCACATTTAAAAAATAAAGCAAACATATATAAAAACGTAACAATTTAGAGATAAAATACACTAATGATGTTACAAAATTTATAATTATGTGCTGATGAAAAAAAAAAAAAAAAAAAAAAGAATCTAAAAAAGTATTTCAATGCAATCATAGTTTAAAGTGAACAACCAGTCTTTTACTTTTCTGATATAAGCGGAAAAACAAGTTATTTCTCTAATAGAAAAGGGTAATTTATTAAAAACCTTTGCAGCTGTATATGTATAAAAACGAGAAAAAAGTGTTCTGTGTGCAAATGGTGCAATGACTAAGCTCATATTATTTATATGTTGGTTATACATTTGGGAATTTCTGCTCGGTATATTACCACTTCGTTTAAAGAACTCTCTCAAGACTTTAAAAACATATAAATGTCTGATTGGTAGAATTTGCAACGTTCTAAATAAAGGCCAACTCTCAGCAAGTCAATTTTTGTTAAGTATAATTCGAACTAGATGTTTCTGGGCTATTAATAAAGGCTTAAAGGTATTAGCATACGAACCACCCCAGCTAGTGATGCCGTATTGTAACTTTGAGTGCGCAAGACCATAGTAAATAGTGGTTAACACTTTCTTGGAGCAAAACGGCTTTAATAGATACATTTTACGTGTGACCAACATCATATACGATTTTATCGCTTGGATATGAGTTTTCCAATTTAGATTGATATCAATTGTAACGCCTAAGTACTTAAAATGTTGTACTGATTCAATCTTGAAACAATTTTTGGAGCATTGCATATTAGTTGCAAAGTTACTTCTACCACACTTATGAACAGGTAAAGAAAACAGTTTACAGTCGCATGCGTGAAACCAGAGGTTATAATCATATAGATTATTACCAGTTGTCATGAAAGACATCAACTTTGTTTTCTCACTGATGATCAATTTGTGCGCAGTAAACCACAACCTTAATATTTCAAGATCTTCCTCGATCCTTGTGACACATTCAAATACAGTTTTGAACTCATAAGTAAACGCTATATCGTCTGCGAATGCAGTTGATATACCATTTAACTTGAGTTTGAAAAGGGAGTTTATGTATATTAGGAAAAACAAAGGGCCAAGTACAGAACCCTGAGGAACACCGTTTTTCAAAAATCGAGACTCACTCAAGACACCATTGACATTAACTCTCTGTTTCCTATATTTTAAAAACTATTGCAGCCATTTAAAAATGTTTCCTCGAAAACCAGCACTATAAAGTTTGTTTAGTAACAAATCATGGTCCACCATATCAAATGTTTTTGTCATGTCTATAAATAGACACATAGTAGATTTATTGCAGTTTAAACCACCATACAGTTGACTACATACTCTCAAAATAGCATCCTCTGTTGACATTTCTGCTCTAAACCCGAACTGGTTGCTACAAAAGAAATTAAACTTGTCGAGGAACGACAAAATACGAACTTTAAGCAGTTTTTCAAATATCTTAGAAAAGGTGGAAAGAAATGAAATAGGCCTATAATCCTAAACATTTTTTCTGTTACCTTTTTTAAAAAGAGGTACAACTTCAGCACATTTCAAATGTTCAGGAAAACAACCCCTTTCAACACTACTCAGTACATCAACAACATACAATGCAATATGTTTCAGAAGCACACTTGAAACACCATCACTCGTGCAAGAGTTTTTATTTTTTAAGGATATGATAACACTGTACATTTCTCTCGTAGTTATCGGCTCAAAAACGAAACTGTTTGGTAGTATATCTTCGTCCGGTAAACTTGAAGAAAGGGAGCAATCACAGTTCACATTTCAGAAACTTCAGTGAAATAGTCGTTGAATTTGTTACAGATGCTGCATAAGTCAGAATCAATAATTCCATCAACTTCAACACTATCAATTAAGACACGATTTCTATTCTTTCCCAAAATATTATCAACCACTCTCCATTCTTCGCGAATATTACCGTCGGCTCTTGCAAATAGATCAGTGTAGTAATTGTTACGAGTGTCTTCTATATTTGTATGAATTTTTTTTGCACATACTGTCATACTGTTTTTTTAGTTTTAAATTAAAGGGATGTTTTTTACATTTTAAACTTATCTTTTTTTTCTTTCTAATCTGATTTAGAAGATTATTACTCATCCAAGGCTTTAAACGTTTCTTGTTATTCGATTTTTGTTTTGACAAAAAAGTACAAAACTTAATGTGGCTTTGTAAAATGTTAATAAAGATATCGAAAGCAACAGAAGGATTACTTTCGGAATAAGCCGACTCCCAGAATTCATATGTTAAGCATTTTTTCAATAGTTTGAAATCCACGCACTTTTTCAATGATGTGGATAAGGGTGAGAGGCTTTCAGTGCGGTTGTAATCAATGAAATACAATTAAATTCATCACCCAACACAATTAAATTCTTTACCTTAACTGCGTTTAGAACGTTGCTAAATTCATCAATGAAAATACTTTTACTGAATTCCTGGAGTCTATATATGCACAGAATAGTGTAATAATCATTCTCATATTCAAACGACAATTTTAATAAATCGGCGCTTGTCAATTTCAAACTAAAGCAATTTAAATCTAACACACAATCATTTCTAACAAAGACAGCTACACCACCAGCAGAATATAAATTATTACAATTGCCAAAAGGAGTATAACCCGGTATATTATAGAGACTAAGTTCATTTTCGTATATCCATATCTCACTTAAAACTACAACGACAGGTAGATTAGCCATCGACTCAATATGAGCTGCGAGAACAGAAAAATTTTATCTCATGCTACGTATGTTTTGATGTAAACAAAAACAATAATCTACAAGACAAATTGGATATTTCCCGAAATATGGCTGATGAGCTTATTCTTTGCAATTCAACTGGAAGACTATTCCACAGTCGAATTGCTGATACAAAATAAGATCGCTCTGCAATAGTGTGTGGAAAACGTGGTAGAATCATTTTCAGACCTCTACGAGACTGAGCAAAATGAAGCATTTCTGTTAAGCACTCAGGACACCTATTGTGAATTATATCATGGAGTTTTAAAATATTCCTAAATTTACCGAAATCATCTATATTCATTCCCATGAAGAAGTCATGGGGCTTGAAACCGAAACAGGTCCACTGGATATACGAATGCATAATAAAACCCATCATCTTCTACTGTGTAGTTGTATGGTGGCCAGTGATGAGCAAAAAGTATGCAAGAGACTTTCTAACTAAGGTGCAGCGTATGGTCTGCCTGGGTATTACAGGAGCACAATCCTCAACACCAACCACGGCCATGGAAGCGATACTTAAAATTCTACCAGTGCACCTCGAAGCGAAGAAGATTGCCGGCATTTCAGCCTCACGCCTTAGAACTATCGGCCATTTCACCGGTGGTGCAAATACGGGACATCGAAAAATCACCGAAACGATAAGAGTAATGACACCACTCATCGATTGCCCTAGTGATGTTGTTGGGAAATCGTACACGTTCTCCAACAACTTCGAAACAATTTTTCCCGCAAGAGAATATTGGACGTATGAAAGAACGACAAGAAACTCCAATGGGATATCGGTTTATACAGATGGCTCTAACATATCAGGGGAATCAAGGGCTGGCATCTTCAGTGCTAACCCACCGCTTGAACTTGCTATTCGCCTAGAATCATTTGTATCGGTGTTCCAAGCAGAAGTCTATGCAATTATGAAGGCAACCGAAATACTCGCAGAAGTCACCAGCGAAGAAAGGCAAATTGACATCTGCTCGGACAGCAAAGCAGCAATTAGCGCGATCACAAACCCCATGTCGAAATCACGACTAGTAAGGGAGTGCAAAACAAAATTGAACTTACTTGCCAGACGCAATAGAGTCCGTCTCACATGGGTACCGGGGCACGAGGGTGTACCGGGTAACGAAAAGGCAGGCGAACTAGCAAGGAAAGGAGCAGGCAATACAGAACTGAACCCGGATAATACAATAGGGGTCCCTCTGACAACTATTAAAACAATAATCAATGAAAAGATACGACAGGAGTTCAATAACTACTGGACGAATCTAGACACGTGCAAAGTGGCTAGATCTGTAATAACCAAACCGACAAAAACAACATAACAAAAAGAGCTCTTAACTCAAGCAGAACACAATTGAGATTGATGGTAGGACTTTTAACAGGGCACATCAATCTCAACAGACATTCGTTTAGACTCTGGATAGCTGATACAGCAATCTGTGCCAACTGTGAAGAGGAGGAGGAAGATATAGAACACTTCCTCAGTCACTGCCCCGCTACAGCGAGGCTAAGGCTGAAAATTCTAGGATCTCCAAGGATTCCGGATATTACACACCTCAATAAGAAAGGAATCGGGGATATACTGGAGTTCGCTAGACGAACACTACGATTCCCCGATCACTATACGATATAGTTGATACTACCCATGATCCCTAGACCTAAGTCCTCTCAATATATAATTCCCAAAACACATCACTATTCCTTACAGTTACGCAGATGAGGGGAACACAACAGGCCCAATGGAGGCCTAAGCGAAGAGCATAAGCTCACCCTATTAAACCAACCAACCAACCATATTCAAAACACTGGCATGTCTTGGAATATTATAAATGAATCTTATGCAGTCATTAAAAGCTACGTTTATCTTACGATTGCATTCGAAATCCAGGCAAGGATATACGGTACAATTAAAAGTGAAGAATAGCATAAGCAGACTCTTTCATATTTCATTTTCCTCATTCATCCTAGCCACACAGTCCGCCATCAAACGAGAGATATAAACTAAAACATCGTCCGCATACATAAGTACATTACTACTAACAATTGTTTCCCGAAGATCATTTATGTAAATAGAGAATAACAGGGGTTCCAGTACAGAACCCTAACGGATGGGGTAGATTCACCGTGCTCCTTTTCAACTATTTGAATCCCATTCCTGAGGTACTCATGAAGTATTTTTAGCGAGGTGTTTGAAAAATTAAAAATTATTCTTCAATTTCAACAGCAAAATCGAGTGGTCAATACAACCAAACGCTTTTGAAAAGTCTAAAAGAACCATGAGACCAATCTTGTCGGAGTCCAGGGCCAAGCGCAAATCCGAAGTTACTTTAATCACAGCTGATTCCCAGCTATGCTTGTTGCGAAAACTAGACTGCCACTTCGACAGCTTATTGTTTATATTCAGATAATTTTGAATTTGTTTGGCGGCAATCTTTTCGAAAACTCTCGATAAAAATGACAGCAAACTAATTGGTCTAAAGTCGTTCTTGGTATTGGTATTATCTTTGCTGCTTTCCATTGTTCAGGAAAGTGACTTCGATAAATGCATGAGTTCACAATATGTATAAATCGAACTAAGATTGGCAAAACAAGCTTTACAAATTGTGGAGAGACACCATCAGAGCCAATTGAATTCGACTTGAATAGCATTTTGAACGTCATTAACATCAATACAATCAAATGAAAAGAACCTCCAAATTCAGAATCGGTCAATGATATCACAGGTGAGGTCGTGCCTGAAGAAGGTGGTATAAAGAACGAACTCATTTCACCGAAGAATTTTATACACCGATAAGCAAACAGTGGGCTACTACTATTACCTACCTGCAGTGTTTTGAAAATCGAACAAACGCCACACCGCACTTATGAAGCGCTACTACAGAGATGTCATTCACTTTCCAGAGCGATAGTGTAAGCAAATTTGAAATATTTTTATAAAGAAACAATTGTGACGTTAACTGCTACAAATGTTATGTCAATCTCTTGGCCGAGTATTTTTGTTCCTACTAGGTAGTTTCACAAGGCCTAGCCTAAGAGCCACTCCAAGGATACTAATAATATTTTCGACGTCGGGGCTAGATTTGGTAAATTAGGGACTTGATTTGATTGGAAATCTGTAGATTTTCTTTTTCAGGGTTCTGCAAATAAGCACGGAACACTTTTGCTCTCGCTAGTGCGTCCGTCCGTCCGTCCGTCCTTTCAGCTGTCACCGCCTTCTAGCTCCTAAACCATTCGAGTTCTACTCATGATTTTTTCAAAAGTCTTGTAAAATAATATCGCAAAAATATCGTAGGTACCATTTTTCAGAAAACCGTTATTTTAGAAGTGCTTCCAGTATAAACAAAAGTCGCAGGAAAAAAATATTTTGTGTGTATAGGCATGCGATATATCGCTGAAAAGATCTTTCTGAGTAGAATCCAAAATAGAAATAAACATTTTAAATTGCGCCCTCAGTGGAGGAATGTTTGTGAAAAATTAGTGCTACAACTTATTATTATAGAGAGTACGATTTTTCTTTGAGAACTGTTTTAAGTAAATTTTCAATCTGAGCAATTTTGCAAACGGGAAAGTATCTTTTTCTTTTGCATCGCAGAAATTCTAACCTTCACTTGAGCGTTACTTAGTGAATTCGTATCTATCATTTGATTTAATTTCGTTCAATATAAATACCAATTGTAAGGCATGTCACTTCTTTACCTATAATTTGTGTTTTCTATAAATAAGAATTCACATCGACTGGTATTAAGGGACCTGAAAGAAGTGGACGAGGTGGCCGTGGTGTAGTGGTAACATCATCGCTTGTCACGCTAAAGGTTCACGGTTCGAATCCTGATGTCAATAATCATCTATTTATTTCGCATGAAATAAATAAAAAGTCGATCAATTGCGAAAGCTTATGTCAACTCTACTGCGAAGGCATAACACTGGCAGTAGGGCGGTCATATGGCTAAAATGCAACTTGATCGTGATGATGACATCAGGAGGACGGAAAAAAATACTGTGAATCATGAGCAGCGACAAAAGCAAGAACAAACAAGCTCCTTGGAGTTCACTGAAAACTTAATATCAGCTAAGTTTCAAAACCAACTACACCAATCTGTCTTTCTCTCTGTTTCTTCCCCTTTCCCCAAAACGCCCGTGTCCTAAACTTAGTATAAGGGTATTCATAACCCCTTTCACACGTGCAAATTATAAAAAAAAAAAAAAAAAAAAAAAAATTGCGCCTTGTCATACAAATCATTATTTTCCAAAGCGGAATAGACAAACTTTCAATCACGACTGTAAAAAAAAAGCCTCAATACATTTTTGATTCTCTACATTGGTGATGATTTATATTTTATGACATTTAAAATCAACTTTAATTTAGCATTGAAAATTATAATTTCTGTTTAAAAAAAGGAAACAAAAAGATCAGGAACTTCGTCATACGAAGATTGCCAGGACCTCAGTGGTTAAGGGCGCTATTATTGAGCGCAATATTCAAGGTTCAAATCGGAAAAAAAGACACAAAACAAAAATGTTCTCAGTGTCCCACAGTTGATATATTCTTTGAAGGGCTGTTTTCCAGGCTTCCAAATAACATGTAAATTATTAGTGTACTCTTAATCGTTTATAAATTATAGTAACTTTACCATTTACTTAACCTCTCCTATATCCTAGGGGAGGGAAGATAGACTACCCCCTCCCACACAAGTTTTTGAGTGTTTCATTCCACTCTACCTACCCTGTCATTTTGATTGGAAGAACTTGAAACACCGTGTATAATGACTATTCTCCTGAGAGAAGATTATTAAAAAGAATCACTTTTAGACAAATTTTAGCCCCACCTGGGACATAGATATTTGTGATCAAGATGCTCTTGTCATTGTTTTAGTTTTTAGCATGTGGTTTTCTATTATTTCAAATTTATTTTACGTACTATTAGTATGTCTGGCAAAGGAATAGAGACGCACGTGAATTGTCTGGGATCTACACATTTGTATTCAATGCAATCTGTTCTCTTGTTTAATACTAAATTCAAGTGGTTATATAGTATAAGCGAACCAAATTTAGGACATAACACAATACTCGTATGATTAACCTTAAGAAAAATAAAATGCTGCCAGACGGCTGTATTTAATTTTATTTATCTCAAAGGTGTCTGCGGATTCTTAGACTACGAGTATTTGAGGATACTTGGTACCAGTGTCATAATAATGTACGAAACGTATGACTTTGTATGTACGAGTATCATATTAAAATCGCATCGGTATGTACAGAATTTTTGAACATTCTTAATTCTAAAATCTTGAGCACTGAATTGAAGGAGTATTGTACATAGAATACTACACACAGACCATTCATCATATTACACAAATTTTGTTTGGGCTAAATTAACTGAAATATGGCTAAATTGGCATCCCTGAGCCACTTACTGGTTTTTGATGAAATTCAGTTTGTTGGTTTGACCTAGTTTGCATCCAAATCTGATGAGAATGAAGAAGAGAGTGAGAAGCTTCACACGCTTTCATCGTTCACTGAATCGTGTGGGGTGGATGCAAAGTCTGGTAATAATATTCTAAAAGTCTTTTACAATCGTCACTATTTGCAAAAACAAAGCGAAGCGTTATGCCATCAGTTGGATAGAGTGGATGCAAGGTTTGGGAATAAGGTGCCAAAAGCTTTTTGAAATCGTCACTAAAAACAAAACTAAATTATGAGGAAGCGCTATTCCAATCTTATATGTACTCTGTCAACTATATACTATATAACTCAAGAACGTCTGAATGGATTTTGATGAAATTTAGCCTAATCTTAGACTGTAACGATGGTTGTCCCACCTCGGATGGAGTGGGATCAATTTAAAAAGTCTTCGATTCATCTTTCTCTCCTTCCGAGATGGATTAAAATGGTTTTTGAGTTAAGTCAGACGTGTACATAGATGCATTTGCATGAAAACCATAAAAATCGGATGAAATCCCTCGGCTTAGGCATACATAGTGGGGTAACTAAAGCTCCAGACTTCCAATTATTCCCAAAAGCTACTTGTAGCTTTTTCATCTTTTTTTCAACAAACTTTATCCAAAATATATGCTTTTACATACTTCTTAGTGATACTCGTATGTCATATGGTGGGCTGGAAAAATGTTGTTTTTCTTGAAGTAAACTGACTCTTAAAAACGACCCAGAAACATTATTTTTTTTTTAATATTTTTGATTCACATGCATATATTTTTGTGGACAATTGAAGCTCTCTTAGTCATACGGTTCAATAGTTAAAAGGACTGTTGACGGACAGATATAGAGTCAGACACCGTATTGAATCCATTAGCGTTCAATTTTATCATTCTGTACAGAACACTCAAAATGAGATTCCACCAAGAATCCAAACACTTTGGTTTCTCTAATCAGCCAGCTCAAACAATTTGGTATTATTAATGGCTTAAATGGCTAAGTTTACTTGTCTGTATAAAGAGACCAGTCGAACATTTAAACATTGTTTGTCTGCCGTTCCCTATGCTATTCGGGTGTTTAATCTTTGATAAAAAAAAAAAAAACAAAGCAAACTATTGACAATCATGAAGAATTGTTTTTGTTGTCTATGAGTACTCGTAATATATACCATAGCCGGCAAATTTTCGCCAACATGGTGATGTAACTTTTTATCTTATCTCCTCAACTAGAATTCATTGTTAATCTCTAAGGAGTACAACAGACATAACATTGATTTAATTTAACCGTACTGAGTCCAAATACATTATTACTTTCGTTTCATTATTTAAATATCTATAGTACGAGTACATTCTTTACACACCGTGAAAGGAATTAAAGAAATGTCCTCGAAATTTTAGCTTTGACAAAAACCGAGTGGTTTTCAATATCTCTGGATCTAATTTTTATTCTGAAAGATTCGAGATTTCATCCCGCATCTACTGATTCAAGTTAAATTTAATTAAACTTAAGGGTCTCATTAATTCATCGCTTATTATATTTATTATAAGATTGGAAAATTATGGCGAATGTTTATCTGGAAAAATCGGATAGCTTTTCAGGATGAAGTCAGTAAGAAGGTGGGAGGCTGTTAGGTAACTTGAAAAACTTGGGCGTACAGACATACAATTATTGTTTTCGTTAAAATTAGCATACTAATTTTCTACAAAATTTTCAAAATTGATCAAAATTTCGTGTTCAAAAATGTCCACGAAATCAATACAGATACTTGTCCAATAAACACATACTTGTCCTTTTAGGTGCAATTAAGAAATAAAGTACATGTGCTGTTCGTTGGTATATTTTTCATAGACAAAATTGGAATCTTCGAAAATCTGCTGGAACTGACCAAATCTCCAACTTTTTATTAAAAAAGTTGCCAAATGTGGCTATTTTACTGCTGACGATCATCTTCAACAACTGCATCAACAACAGCTATTTTCTAATTTCATGGAAAGTGGTCAAGGTTGTTCCAGTACCAAAAAAGTCGAACCGTTCGAATGTTGATGGATATCGACCAATCGCTTCTAGAATCAGTGATGTTGAGGAAGATTAATCACTTTTGCTCAGAGCGAGGAATAATTCCCAATAACTAATATGGTTTTCGAGGAAAGTACTCAACCATTCACCCTCTGCTCAAGCTATACAGCGACGTCACCCATGGCCTGAACAAAAAAGAGACTACCGTAGCCTGCTCGCTAGACATAGAGAAAGCCTTTCCATTTTGGTTTCCCCAATTATCTGGTAAGATTAATTTTCAATTTTTTAACAAACAGAATTTTTTATGTACAGGTATATCAAGCAAAGTCATCAATAAAACAAATCAACGCTGGAGTGCCCCAGGGATCAAGGCTTGGACCAATACTGTTCAACATCTTCACTGCAGATCAACCACTGAATGTAGCAAGGACCAGAACAATGCTGTATGTGGATGACTCCATCACTTACGCTGTTTCGTTTTCCCCGGAAATAGCAGCTAGGAGAGTTGAAACCCACGTCAAAAATCTTTGGAAGTATTACCTCAAGTGGGGAATCCAAATCAACAGCAGCAAGACGGAACTAATCTGCTTCAGAAATCCAGTGACAGCTACGAGGGGACGCCGAGCGTTCGCAACTCGCTGCCACAACATACGGATTTCTCTTCCAGATAACACCGAGGTGCGAACCAAGCAAACCACCAAATATCTTGGAACCCATTTCAGCGAGAGGTTTAAGTTTAATCCTCACGCTGAAATCATCCTAAGGAGGGCCAATTATGCGTTGCATTTAGTCCACCCATTACTCAGAAGGAGAAATGGGCTAGGCAAGAAGACTAAACTGCTCGTATACAAGCAGCTGATAAGACCAGTTATAGCATATGGCTGCCCCATATGGTTCACCATATCGCCCACCACCATGAAGAAGATTCAAATGTTCGAACGGAAAGTCCTTCGAATCTGTACAGCACTGTGGCGAAATCCAATTACAAGGAAATACCACCCTAAGGCTTTTCTTTACGAGAACGCCGGTGTGAGCCCAATCGACCAGTATATGATTCAACTTTCAAGTAGACTCCTGCAAAATCTTGATGACCACCCTAACGAGGAAATACAAGACTACATCCAGCTTGCAGACAATGCCTATTACCGGGGATAGTGCCCTTAATAATATATTTTCTTTATTTAACAAAAAAAAAATGTTTCCAAATATATTCTCTTATTCATGTAATAGATTAAGTAGCCATTAATAAAGGTTTTTTTTTAAAAAAAAAAAAAAACCTTAGCAAACTAGCCAGTAGATATACGTTGGGCCCCTATTGTTGAGCCAACATTAAATTTATAGTAATAAGTCTAGTTTTAAGCCAATTTGTACATAGAACGACTAAATAATGAAAATTCCTTAATCTGAATCTGGAATCTTCGAAAAATGTGTTAAAATTGACTTAAATATCAATCTTAGCCGTAACCGACATATGGCCAATTTACGGAAGTCCGCTAATAAGTAAAGTACGCTTAATCGATTTTGTTTTATGAAAAACTGAGTCGTAGTCTTATTGAAAACATCATTATTACATCAAAGATGAATTTTTACTGCAATCGTTGATGCCGTTTTCGAGAAAATTGCACTTTTTCAAAATCGCTCTTAATTAAAGTAGAAGGCGGCGCAAAAGTCCCCACTCGATTTCCAAAGGCAGTATCCTTTGTTTGTAAATAAAAAGAATTGATTCTGTTTATTGATTATAGACGTTTAAATTTGTTTTCAATAAGTCACGAAGATAATATCGGTCAAGAAGCCCCAGCCAGGGTTGATGCACAGTCGGGATTATTCCACAGCATTTTCCATGACTTTTCTCAAAAATTCTCCACTTCTTGTCGAATGTTCTCATTTAGTGCCACCAAGGCTTGTGATTTGTTCGTATAGACGCATGACTTCAAAAAACCCCAAAAAAAAGGAAGTCATTAACAATCAAATCGGGCAATCTTGCGCACCAGTGCAAATCGCCAAAACGAGAGGTTAATCTATCGGGAGGTGGGAGCAAAGTTTGGCTGCAATTTACACACGATTGGCGGTCTGTAGGCAATAGCTGATGCACTGTTTGCACTTTGTACCTGGCACTTCTTCAAGTCTTTTACTAAAATTCGCTGTAAATACCACCTATTGATGCCCAATTGCATGGTCCGTCGTCTGGTTGATATTTGAAAGTCCTCTTGGATATCTGCAGCCACAGGAGTGATATTCTCGACCGAATGGCTACTCCGGAGCCGCCACGTCTGCTAATGTCCCATGTCGCGAGCGGCTGAATACCGCAGTATTTGTCCAGTTAGTGCCACATGACCAGGGAATTGACGATGAAATTCACGCAAGGCCAAACTACCTAACACAATTATTCCACGTTCTTGAAGACTATAGCAATCCTTAATTTATTTACGTGTAGTCTACTTCTGTTTGCTTTACAAATGTCAAAGTCGCGATGACATAAGACGCCATTTGCAAAAATGAGAGCATCTTCCGTTAGGGTGATGACTTTTACGTCACCTTGTACCATTTATTTTAAGGTTAGAATAGAAATTCCGATTTAGCATCGAATTATGAAAATATGAATCTATTCAGGCTATCGTCAGTTGTACAGACAGACAGAATTGCGAGGCAAACTTTTTTGAGTTTCTCTATTATAGGATGATAACAAAAATCACACTTTTTAACACTCGACGAATGAATATCCATGAGTTAAAGTCAACTACTACTAGTCTGTGAGTGTATACTCTAAAATATGGAAACAATTTCGATTTCGTCGCGGAGACACGGTGCAAGTATCCATAAAAATAAATTTCGCAGATGGTAATCAATACATACGAAACTGTTCTTAGTCGAGTTGGATTCAATGTGAAGGTTTTTTTGTACTAAGTGTGAAAACCCTAAAACGCATTTGTGTAATCATTTCCCCAAAATTGCCTATAATGGCTAATAAATACATAAATATCTAATAGGAAAATAATCAGTCGCTTATTTACTGCACTAATTACTGTTATGGCTTTGAGAGTGCCGCAATTGTGGGTAATTTGCCGTACATATACCAAGCAACTAATTGATTTGAATTTTACCACTTTTAAAGAGGAGGTTTATATAGTATATATCCGTAGGAGGTTAGAGTAACATTAACCACAAAAAGTCACTGTACACAGCTACAAATTCGAGAACAAATATCAAGCGAAGTTCAAAGCAAAATTTGTAATTCCATAGGGTTAGACTAACAATCCTTTCAGTTTTTTGTATTATTTAGATAATTTTCAAGTGTCACAACTATCTTACAAGTCTAAACTTACGTGTAAAATTGCATCAAAACTGCTTAGATGTTCTTGTGAAGGCAGCCAAACAAAAATGATTTAATTATTTTTGAAACCCGGCCCCCATATCAAGACAAATATACAAATTAAATTTCATCAGAATTTGTTCAGTGGTTCTCGAGCGGATCGTGCGAGAGCCAACAGGAACAAAAGTGTTTGTTCTGAGCTGACCTTGATAGGAGCACAAAGCATTTTAAATATTTTTAAAACGCTCTTCCGTAATGCATTTGTTTTCATTTACATAATGTTGACATCAACGCAATGTTAGTATCGTTGTTGCGGAATAGATATTTCAAGAGAATGAAACAAATTCACAAAACATCCTCCCATTGTCTGGAATGTGCAAAATGGCACGTGCTCATCGCTGCTCAAAATTAACATGGAGTGCATGCCTGCCAGTATGCATAGCTGTTTTGTTTTTTTTTTTTTTTTATAGAAAGGAATTGTGCACAGAAAAATTGTGCCTACAGCATAATTTCTATAATACAGGTAATTTTTTTTAAACTTCGCTAGATAATTATACATTTTTTTCGCTATAGTAGCGAAATTAGTATGGCGATGACATAAAGTTTTGTGAGCTTACACTTCGGATAACTGTTAATATCTCGAAAATGATGAATGCTATGAAAAATATTATTTGGGTAGAAATTTTCGGGTTGAAATTTTCTATAAGATGTATGCATCTACTTTTCAAAATTTCTAGAAATTTTAAGCTACGTATTTTTCCAAAATGTTCGAATGCGATTGTTATGCAAACGCTGTTTCCTATGGGGAATATTATTTCAGTCGAAATAGGTGCTGAAATCTTTTCTTTTTGGTTATGGGAAAATGAAGCTACGCAATTTTCCAAAATGTCCGATTTTACCCTGAAGTTAATGGAAATCATTTTAGAGTGCGAAAAATAGTATGAAAAATAGTATTTCGGTATTATAAGTGTTGAAATTTTCTACAAGATCTATGGGGAATTTTTCATAAATGTTCGCAAATGGTTGGAATGCATTTAAAATGTCTGACTTTACCCCGAATTAGTTGGAAATCGTTATTCAGTGCGAATATTCCGAAAAGATTTTTTTATTGTAATGTTAACCCCGAGATACGAGGGTGGGTCAATAAGTCCCTGAAAAATGAAATAAGGAACACTCTTTTCGGTATAAAAACATTTTATTTTCCAACATAGTCTCCTTTATAGAGCTAATGCTCGTACACTTCATCCTTGGTTTCTGGTGTGTTGTGATGAAACCATCCACGGTTACGAAACGGCGCAAAAACTCAGCCGAATTTTTCTGGAACATCGCCAAACACACCTTTGAAGTTGTCAAACAAATGCGTTTGTTGTCGATTGTGAGCAAACGCGGCACCCATCTTGCGGAAAGTTTTTTCATGTCCAAATATTTATGTAAAATCGAAATCACTGAGCCATGTGATAAGCCTGTAGCCTCTTCAAGATCGCGCACTTTCACTCGCCGATCGTCCATTATCAAACCATGGATTTTGTTGACCATTTCTGGTGTGGTGACTTCAATTGGGCGACCAGAACGTTCGGCGTCACCTGTGCTTGAACGACCGCACCGAAATTGAGTAAACCAGTGGTGAATGGTTCCAATCGATGGTGAAGAGTCCCCATAGTATTTGTCAAGCTTTTGTTTGGTTTGCGTGATAGTTTTTTCTCGCAAAAAATAGTGTTTAATGAGCACTCGAAATTCACTTTTTTTCATTTTAACGAAAATGCTAGTAGGCGTCTATATAAAATGGCTGCCACAACAAAACTATTTAACAGACCTGTCTGGAAATTTAGGTGCGTTCTTTTGAATGATGATTCTTGACAAAAAAAAGATTAAATTAAAGGTGACGACACAATTTGTGTTAATTTTCAGGGACTTATTTTCGTATTATATTTGTCTTGATTAAGAACATTAAGAAGGAAGCAAAATTAGGATACAGTTAAAATAACGGTACCCAACTCGAACCTAATAATTTTTTATAGCATCATGTGCTGGATAAGATAGAAAACAGAGATATATTGGGATTAGTGTTGAAAAATTCAATGACACTACCCCAAATCAAAAGTCACAAACACAAAAGCCTCATGCCCAAAATCCTAAAATTGTAAAGCACCGAATTTCGCATAAAGTAATTCGAGACTGGATTAATGTCCCAGGCCTATCAGAGCAGATTTTTTGTCGCGGGTCAGAAGGCCATAATATTGACTCAATATATGGTCAAGCGCACCTCGCAAATTCTCCCAAATCTGACAAAAATATTGCAAATTGCTTTCGCTTATCCTGCAAACTTATTACAAGAATAAATCCATAGAAACGTTATACCTACTTAAAGAGACGATTTAACAACGCTACCCACTACCAAAGTAATATATTTTATTTTACAATGATCTCCCTGTTTATCTTCTGAACAAAACTTCCGTGATTTTATTCAAAATTTATTTCTTTAGCAGACAATTAAATGCATTGAGGTACTCATTTGTTGGATACAAATTTAAATAAAGGTAGGTTTTTTGGGTACTGCGCGTATGCTTTAACTCCAATTTTTCATCGTCGTGTACGCGAAACAAAAATTTATTCCATGAGAAAGTTACACATGATCCAGTTGTGCAATTTACCTCCCAGTAGATTTGTTGCCTTTATAAAGCAAATATGATTATCCTTTTTCATGCATTAAATGCCAGATATTTTAGCTTCTTTTGATTTTCTGTAGGTTTTTTAAAACAAATATTATCTTTTAAAGACTTTTAATTATTTTGTTGCCAGTAGGTGTATATCCTTCACGTTAATTTTAGTGTGATATTTTTCTTACAAAAATGGAAAAAAAAATCCAGGTTTTTACGTCAGAGTTCTATTAATACAAAGTGCTTCAAGTTTGTTTGATTTAAATAGTAGAAAGGTTTGGGGTGAGACAAAATGGGAGGAGGGAAAAAGGTAGGGGAGGTTAAGTTGAATTATTGTATCTAAACGGCAAAAATAATTTTTTAATGCTTGAGAATACAGTAATAATTTAATAGTATTTGTAAGCGAGAGAACCGGCCTTTCAACCAAGCATATATGTATGTGCATATTGTCAGGCTAATTTCAGGAAAATTTTAATTAAATAAGGGTTTTGTATAATTCTTTTCTTTTTAAGTGCTGTTTAATTTTTTGCATATTATACACCGATATAATTGGATTAACTCGAAACCAACTACATATATACTACGGAATCGCTCTGCTAACTCTTGACCGTCCATCTGTCTGTTATCATATTCTAGTTCACAAACTAAATATAAATTGTATAATCCTTCCGCATCTGGCAACCCTGTAACTTTGACATCTGTTTTCAGATCGAAGTGTCAGTCTAAGCTAATTTGTGCTGTGGAACACTACACGACACTACAACGCGTTGTTCTCGTGCAGTTTCACATTCAAAACATGTTCTCAATTGTGAAAACGCAACGTGCGTATCGTGAAAAATATCTAATGAGGGAAGCGCTTTCAGACCACACCATCAGGCGTTTACACCAAAAATTGATCGCCACCGGCAATCTGAAGAGAACATTGAGACTGTACAGGACAGTGTTGAGAGATCGCAGACAACATCGAGTCGACGCCGTTCTTTGTAGGTTATTAATCATAAGCGATGAGGATCATTTCTCTTTGAATGAAACCGTAAATAAACACAATTGTCGGTTCTACGCCAAAAAAAATCCTGAATTAATTCACGAAGAACCTCTCCACAACCAACGCGTGACTGTTTGGGCTGGAATTTATGCGGAAAGAATCATTGGACGGTTCTTCTTCAAAGACGAATCTGGAGCAGCCGTTACCGTTAATGGAGAGCGTCCCTTATAACGGATTTTTTTAATGCCAATTCTGACTGATAGCACCATGGACAACTTTTGGATGCCACAGAATGGCGCCACAGCTCATACAGCCCGAGTCACGATCGCTTTATTGTGTCCTTTGTTTCTCGGACGCCTAATTTCGAAAAATGGTAATTTTGACTGGCCTCCGCGATCACCCGACTTAATACCTCCAGACTTCTTCCAATAGGATTATTTGAAGTCCAAAATTTATGTCAAAGCGACGGACCCTAGAAGCCTTGAAACACAATATTTTTTTTTTTTTTTTTGAGGGTAGGTAAAAAATCTTCATGAAGACACTATGAGGATCGATAGCGCGTTCTCATAGTAGTGTGAGATTTTTACTCACTAAAAAAACCTCCCTTCGTGATAAATTTCTTTGATTACTACAACTAAGTTTTGACTTATCCAGCAGTTTTACTTTCACGTATTGAGATCGTTTGGCAGGTCCCTTTCCATTGAAAGTTCCTGCTTGTTCCGCAAATTAGGCGCGGTTTCTTGCTATCGCGTTAAGTCGAAAGGTTTAGTCCTTTGTAGACGACGCAGTAGAATCCTCTCATCTAGAATTCGAAGGACTTCATTGTTAACGTGTCCTTGTAATCTGACTTTATGCTTACGCGCGAAGTTTTTGATTTCATATTCGACTGTCGCAATTCCTAAATCTCTATGGATATCGCTATTTCTAATAAACCACGGTGTATTAACTATTGATCTTAGCACTTTATTTTCAAAAGTTTGTAAAATATTGACATTACTTATTTTGGTACAACCCCAAAGTTGTATTCCATATGTCCATATCGGCTTTAGCACTTGCTTGTATAAAAGCAGTTTGGTTTCTACATTAAGCTTGGAATGTTTTCCAAGTAACCAGTACATTTCTCTGTATTTGGTTTCAAGTTCTTTACGTTTTTTCTTCACGTGCGATTTCCACTTCAGCTTAGCATCAAGTGTCATTCCAAGATACTTAGCCTCGTTTGCAAACGGAATTTGAACCGAGTTTGAAAAGATGGGCAAATTATTTATTTTCTTATAAGTAAAATTGACATGAACAGATTTGTTTTCGTTTAAAGCTAGTCGCCAAATCTTTGTCCATTCATTTACTTTATTCAATGCTTCTTGCAATTTTTCAGTCGATTCTACGATCGTTTTACCCGTTGCCAGGATGGCAGTGTCGTCGGAAAATGTAGCTAATACTGTGCCTTCTTCTTGCGGTATATCGCGAGTATATAATAGGTACAAAAGCGGTCCAAGGACACTTCCCTGCGGCACCCCAGCCCTTATTTCTTTAAATTCCGAATATTCGTTTCCGTGTTTGACTCGGAAAAGTCGATTCGTCAAGTATTTTTCTAGAATATTATATAAGTGTTCCGGCAGAACTTGTCGTAATTTATATTTCAAGCCTTCATGACAGACCTTGTCAAAAGCTTGAGAAACATCAAGGAATACGCTCGAGCAAATCTTTCTTTCTTCGTAAGCTTTTTCAATTAAATCAGTTATTCTATGCACTTGGTCTATTGTTGAGTGCTTGGTTCTAAACCCAAACTGGTGATTGGGAATAAGAGATCCTTCTTGAAAGACAATATACGACAAGAAATGGCCGCCATTCAACCCGAATTACTTCGAAAAGTGATGGGAAATGCCGAAAAACGAGCACATTGCGCCATTCGCTCTGGCGGCGACCATTTAAGCGATATCATATTCAGATTGTGATCAAAACAAATTTGCAAGGTTCAAAATAAACAACCCGATGGCTTAAATGGCCCACTCTGTATATGAAAAAGTTCTACTATTATTTTTATACCATTTTTTGGTCACAGTTTTACAATTTCCCAAATGACTTAATTTTTTTTTTTTTTTTTGTAATAACTTTTTTTACATTTCATCTAAACTATTAATGAATTACAGGGAATTCTTACAATTATATGTGTTTATTGAGTATTTGACATTTTTAGACTTTGAAATACTCAATGTTCAGTTGGGTGCCTTTATAGAAAATATTGGCGAATATTTGTGAATGATACCCACATAGAATAAGGAATCGAAGAATGGATTCCATACCTATGATTGAGGTAACAATCGTAAACAGAACAATTTGTAAAAGGTTGAGAGTGAAAATATATTCTCATATTTAAAACACTGGTTGAGTTTTGATTTGGTCCTATTTCAGTTAATTTAGTCCTAAAAAAAATTGTATCCTGCCCGAAAGCCAATTTAGACCTTCTAAGTATTCTCAACGGTAATAGAGAAGAAAATGCACAATTGACCATCTCTAGCGCCTTGAGGCCCTAAACTCAGTGCAGGGCTCGTTTACGAAATTACTCAGATTGAAAATCTAAGCAAAACTCTTAATAAGAAAGCAATTTTTTTATGATTTTTCAAAAATATTCCCCTCTACATTCTTGAATATGTCAAACATTATAAATACCTATCGAGAAATTTTCGAAACCATCTGCTAACGTTAAGCGCTTCGTCGTGATAAGTTTTGAAATACTCATATGCACTGGCAGCACGAAGTGAGAAACTGAGTTGAATTGAATCTCATTCAGTTACTCTTCGACTAGGCGTGTAAAAAGTTAATTTTTAAATATTTTGAAGCCAAACCCAAAACATATGTATGTATATTATCTCATAGAATTTTGATGATTTAGAGAAAGGACCACAAATCAATTTCTTGCGAAAATTCTTTCAGTGGTTGTCAGTTTGCCGCATGAGAGAGCATCTTGTCGCTTATTTTACACCTACTCCAATCGATTTCAATGATTTTTAGATGGGACCATATACATGTTCGTACGTACGAGTATACTAAACCAAACTAAGAAAATATTATTTATCAAAATCGTTAGGGATACCTATGTAGAAATTAATGTTTATTTTAGAAAATCTACTCCTTTTGAATCGAATTTCGTTCCATTTTTACTAAAACTAGCACTGTACTGGGCTGTAATATATACGTATTTGTAAAATTTGTGTATGTTAACAGAAGGTTATTAAGTGAATGAACTCTTTCATTGAATTCAGATTTTGCTCTTCAAAAAAAGATTTTTTTGACTCATAACCTAGACAATACTTTACCATTTTAAAATATGGCCTCATGTGTTAAATTTTTTTTTACAATAAATTTCCACTATTTTTTAGTTACAACAAAATGTTTGAAATTAAAAAAAAAATTTGAATCCCATTTATGAAAAAAAGGAAACTGTACCTTTTGATCAAAAAGTACCCGGAATTTCCCATTCAAACACACCGCGCTTGAGATATTGTTAAAAGCTTTTTTTGTTAGGTTGGTACATCTGTCATCTGGCGCCATTTGTTGGGAGTTTGTGCGTGATCGCTAAAGAAATGTTTTCTTTGGGAAAATGTTATCGATTGCATCATTACCGATGACGAGTTATGGGTCTATGAATATGACATTGAAACTAACCAACAATCAAATGTGAAGAATTGGAAGCAGAAATGAATGCAGCACAAGACAAATTCATATGAGACAATCACTCTTATTGCCGATATCGGCTGTCGAAAGCGACAAGCGACTGTTTTTGCAAACATATTCTCGCAAAAGCGGTTGCTGATTAGAAAGATATTTTTACATATTTTAAGCGCAAAATTTAATTTTCCTTTTGCACCGATGATAGTTATGTTTTGTTGTCTTATCATTGGTTGATATTTTATTTACAATTTCTAATCAGATTTTCTTACTGTAGAATTGTAGACCAAAATCGCATAGAAAAAATGCAAAATATGTACATAATTTACAGTACAAAAGTACAAAATTCAATGAAAAAAAAAATTCCACAAAACAAGGTTGCATCAACGGAATTACCAAAAAAATAAAGTTCATGAATGGGTCGCATTTTTTTGACGATCAGTTAAACAAGTTTGACACTTTTCCAAAACTTGTTATGCCATGACCAATATCAAATATTGTTTATACATTAATTTCGAGCAAAATCGGTTGAGCCATAGCCGAGAAATAGCCATTTTCTAAGAAGCAGTTACTAAGTAAAGTACTGTTATATGTATGAGTACTTTTTTGGTGAAAATCTGGTACACATACTTATGTCCACGGTAACTCAAATATCGAATTTTTTAAGAACCAGCCATTTATAAAGTACCGTAAATTTGGGTTTAGAATGAAAATCCAGATTTTGCCTCCAATTGTGAACCCGGAGACCTCAGATATGAACTTTGAAGAAAATCAGTCCAGCCGTGCATACAGACTGAATTGAGAGACTAACTTTATTGAGTGTCTCTATCATAATCATAATTGTTGGTGATATTGCTTGGCCTTCGCGGAACTGCGATTTGATGCTGTTGAAGATCGATATTATGCTAACAATCCAGAAACAACTCAGGTACTTAAGCACAATATTGATCGAAAATATACTGTAAAATCGGGTTGATAGGATGGCAGTCATTTAAATGAAAACATTTTCCATAAATATTCGATAAGTGCACTCATTTCAGTAAAGCAAAAAACTTTGAAAAATATTAAATGGATTTGCTTGATAGAATTTTAAAAATAAACCAACGGATGGCCCACCCTTTAGTAATGTGAAGTTTGATAAAAATCTCAAGATCGGACATTTTCAGGAAACCAATACCTGGTTCTATAGGTGCAAGTAAAAATGTCCATGGTCAACATTTTTTTAAATTTTGATAGCTGCTTAGTCTGCAAACAGGAGACTCGCTCAAATCACTGTAGTTACGAGCATACTATCTATTGTGTATATTCTGTCTATACTTTGAAAATAGATTAGATAGATCTACAAAATATGGTGAACGAAGCAGTGAATCAGGTTTCATGTAAGTTGTATGTTTTAGTAAAATTTTATATTAGTGTGTATTGGTATTGTTGGTAAGTATTTTACCATTCCTTTATTTCATGAAACTACTTCCACGGTATTTAATGAAATTTCTGACTGGGAAAGTTATTGTGCATACAAGAAAGTTCTAGTGGAACATAACTTCCAAAAAAAAATGTTTAAAAAAAATCAAAAATAGAAAATTTCGTCGACAAAATTGCAAAAATATAATGTACACGACTATTTTGCACTTATATACTTGTCCCTATATGTCCTTATTTGCAATATAACTCTGTTTGGGATTTAAATAAAATCATTAAAACATTTTTTTTTTTGTTCCAAAATCCGTTGAAAAAAAATATTTTGAAAATTCTCCAAAATTTGGTACGTAATGGGATGTGTTTTGAACAAAATTGCCCGAGTTATATCTGCATAAATAAATAAATTATCGTTCTACTTATATTTGCTAACAAAATCCTGAGACGTCGTCCTATATCATAGGCCCACCCCAACTTAAATATTAAATTTAATAAAAATCGTTTGAGCTGTTTCCGAGAAAATCGACTTTTTCGAAATAGGCTATTAGTGAAATATTGTGGTGCTAACAGCGCAATGCAGAGCCTGGCCTAGCTTCTCACAGCCACTTATGCTGTGAGCCTCACGAATGGTTGGGACATACAGCTTTTCATGACAATTTTACTGTCGGATGTTGGTTAGACTTTCGCGAAAGGTGGGACCGTGAGAAAACTTTTATTTTTTTTTTATTTTTGTGTTTTCTTGGATTTTAAACTTGAACCTCTCTCTTAGTTATCGCGCACTTAACCGCTGAGTCACGGTACCCTTAATTTTGGGGTCTATAATGCAAATTCCGATTTCGCCTTGATTTGTGAACTCACCGATCAGTGATGTTTGAAGGACATCCATCGAATTGAGAGAAACATTTTTTTATGATTCTCTATTATAGCAATGTCAAGTTCGACCAAAATCTCTCTCAAGTAGCAATTAAAAATGTCCATGCGTAATATTTCCAAATTTTAATAATTGCACCTTTTGATAAATCTTCAAACAACTTGTAACTTCGACCTCATGGAATTCGGACAACACACTTTAGGTATTGTATCTTTTCTGTGTATTCTGCCAACACTTTGAAGATAGATCAAGTACAGAGAGATTTCTAAAATATGTAGCTTCTAACACATTTGAAATGGATGTGTGAAATTCACTAATAACAATTTTTTATAAATTTTGATTTTGGAAATTTTGTCTTGGATGTTTTTTTTATTTAAATTTTGTCTTGGGAATTTCATACCCAACCATCATGCTCTAATAAAACTAGTTATTTCATAAAATAACGAATCCCATTAAAATTTAAAATTATTCCGACCAGAGAATTTTATTTTTACAATCTGAAGGATGAAGACACAAAGTGTGACACAAAAATTAATTAGAGCGAGTGCAGCGGCACCCGAAAATGAAATGTAGTAGGTACTACGAGTATCTTGATATTTCGAACTTATAGCGACCGACGCAAATTCAAATCACTGACACTAATTGCAGTTTCAATTGATACATTGCGATCAGTCGGCAAATAGTGAAACGATGGGAAAACGTTGAAATTATAGAGACCCAATTTGGGCGGGAGTTGAAATTACAAAATACCAAATGTAAAAAAGTGGATCTTCGATTTTGGGAGGTATTCGAATTACCGACTTAGTAGTGTAATATGTGTTTGATGTCTCTGTTCTGCCATAATCTGTTTCCTCACTTGATATTCATTGCAAAATGGGATATCCGTTCCGCTTTAACTGGGCCTCATAAGTTAATGTATAGACAAGCTCGATATGTCACACAATACGAGTAACTAGTTAAAATGTGTATTAACGTATTCAATTCCACTGGCAATCCAGATAATTCATGAGTTATCAAGTTTTTTTTGTTTATAATAACTGAATTACACACATTAATAATAGTACTCGCACTCACTTGATCTTCAAAAATAAAATGTTAGCTTAAAAAATCGCACGGATAATAAACGTCAAAGTTTCAATTAAGAAATGAAGAAAAAGCAAAAAATATCTCACGGATTACATGAATGAAGACATTTTTAAAAAGACGGTCAACCATGGAAGTGTTTCATGTGCCAAGTGTTCCGGATCAATTACAATAAATATATTGCTAGATATCAAACAAATAGTGTTACAGTCATTATACTCTACACTATATATGCACATAATTTGAATAGTTCTCCATTTTTTAAACTAACTATAGCCAAGTCAAGGGAATTTGTACGTATTTCGGATTTTTATAAAAAGGATATTAAACGATTCGTCTTCTATACATATGTCTGTTTGGAAAAAATAAGATGACAAGCGATGATGGCATTTTGTTTATCTTATTCATTTGTAAAAGTTTTCGAAAACCGACATACATATATACGTACCAAAATCGAAAAAGTTTTCCTGTAATCTCACGTCTGAAAGGTGACACGTACTCAATAGTTTTTCAAAAAATTTCGATTCAGTAGTTTCAGAGATGGACATTGTAAATGCTGCGCTCAGATTAAAACACGTGCCTAACCAATGGAAAGTTGCGGAAGTTATAATGACTTTAAAACCAGGAAAGCCGTCAAATGAGGTAAAATCTTATAGACCAATTTCGCTACTTCCAGTTATATCCAAAATTTTCGAGAGGATATTACTAAGGCGTCTCCAACCGGTTATAGAAGGAAATAATTTTATCCCTGACCACCAGTTTGGGTTCAGAAGTAAGCATTCGACGATTGACCAGGTGCATAGAATTACTGATGTAATCGAGAAAGCACTTGAAGAGAAAAAGATATGCTCAAGCGTATTTCTTGACGTCTCGCAAGCCTTTGATAAGGTGTGGCATGATGGCTTGAATTGTAAATTACAACAAGTTCTCCCTGTATGCCTATACGACATTCTAGAATCATATCTCGGGAATAGACTCTTTCGTGTTAGACATGGAAATGAATACTCGGAGCTAAAATAAATTTCGGCCGGTGTACCGCAAGGAAGCGTTCTTGGGCCACTTCTCTATCTGTTATATACTCGAGATATACCGAAAGAAGAGGGCACTACCCTGGTTACGTTTGCCGATGACACCGCTATCCTAGCCGTAGGTAAAACAATCGAAGAAACGACTGTAAAACTGCAAAACGCACTGAATAAAGTGAATGAATGGACGATGGACTGGCAGATCGCCCTCAACGAATCTAAATCTGTTCACGTGAATTTCACTTATAAGAAAACTAATGTTTTGCCAATTTTCCTAAACTTTGCCCGAGTACCTTTTGCAAACGAGGCCAAATACCTTGGAATGACACTCGACGCAAAACTGAAATGGAATTCTCAAGTGAAAATGAAACGTAAAGAACTCGAAATCAAATATAGAGAAATGAACTGGTTGCTCGGAAAACACTCCCAGCTCAGTACTGAGAACAAACTGCTTTTATACAAGCGAGTGCTAAAGCCGGTGTGGACTTACGGTATACAACTTTGGGGCTGTACCAAGAAAACAAACGCCAATATTTTACAAACTTTTCAAAATAAAGTGCTAAGAGAAATTGTCCACGCACCGTGGTATACTAGAAATGATGATATCCACAGGGATCTCGGAATTCCGACAATCGAAGCTGAAATTAGAAGCTTCGCGAGAAAGCATAGAAACCGACTAATCGGACATGTCAACAATACGATCCTACAAATTCTGGATGAAAGCAATTTATTGCGCCGACTACAAAGGACATGCAGGACTGAAAGCAGTGGAAGGTAACTTGCCAAACGTGTTATTTTTTCATGATAGACAAATTGCTCGATAAGGTCGTTCTTAGTTGCAATATATAACAAATTAAATCGCAGGGTGGTTTTTTTTTAGTCAGTAAGAATCTGACACTACTATGAGCACGCGCTTGCTATCCTTATAGTGTCTATGAAAGATTTTTTCACCAATATATATATAAATAACAAAACTATACACTTTTTAAATCAGCTCATCGTCACCTTTTATTTGATACCCATTTGCATATATTTTTCAATTATACTCGAACTTCGAAAATGTTGATGTTCTTCACTTTTCCAAAATGTTATTTTAGAATTGTGTCTGGGTTTGTAAAACTCAACAGTGGTCTAAATTTTCTACTTTCTGCATTTAACGTTTCAAAGTTATGAGGATGTGGCAAACAAATTAACAGATGGACAGACGGACAGAAAACTGACTGGCTCTATAAGAGTTTCGTTCTTACTTATACTTGCCTTGTATGTAAGTATCGAAATCCTGAAAAAAAATAGGCGAGTTTTCAATCCCTGTTTGGAAGTTTCAGTCTGCATATTTCGGATTTGGAAGCAGTTTGACAGTTTCCGAGAATGAAGATTAATTTCAACTTTGTACATTAATAGGCTTAAGAGACTTTTCACCGGATATTAAATTCCTTCTTAAATCTGTGCTCATAAAACAAAATAAATGTAAAAGGATTAGGATATCGTCGACGAAACACATTTAAACTTCTTTTCTACAGAAATGTTTTTTAGTTGTGAAGTACTCAATTTTGAAAAGAATTCTGCGACTATTAATAAATTAAAGTCTAAAATATATTTAATAGAATATTATTAATGGAGTCCAACAAATTACGTAAAATTTTAAGATGTAGCTGATTTAAAATATGGACAAACGACTTAATACTTTGTATACAATTATTACCTAGCGTACCTCTGATATATGCACCGAAATACACCAATCTTTAAGTAACCGCTTTTGTGTTAAAATTTTTATTTCTACACAAATTCTTCCAATCACAGGTTGAAGAAAATTCTATTCAAAACTTTTCCTTTAACACTTCTTGCAACGAACTGATTACAACGATTTATGTATTTTTCGTAACCGCCACTTAAGAAAAAAAATTCCTCTAACTAATATGATCTTCTCAACGCGAGTTCACAGCGATTACTCGATAGCTGTCTGATTTGCCACCAGCTTTTTATACCATCTGCAACGAAACAAACCATCATCCACTTGTGGGTGCTGCTGTATACACTTGGAGGAACCAACCCCAATGTTTCAGGATGTTACAGTGTATGCGTGTGTGTGTGTGGGTGGTGGCGGGTAGGTCTCTTTGTAAGTTGTGGAACTACCGCTAAATGTAATAACCACCCCCGCCAAATGTAAAAGTGATTAGGCAACTTCCAGTATCAAGTATGCTTTTGCGCGCTATAGACAGGATAAGCTACCCTTGATAGCCAAACAGGCAAATTCACCGCCACCACCTGACTCGGATTCTTTTAAAAGATACTTCAAGTATGCAGCACCTGTTGAGCACCACTGTACCTCGGTTGTAGTCTCTTGTTGCATGCACACTCTGGGAAAACCTGTTGCTTGCGCAGGATTTTTCTCAATCAACATTTTAGCTGCATATGTTTGCTTTTGTACATACGATATGAAAATGGGGAATCATTTTATTTCGTCATAAATAACGAATTCCGATTGACTGGATGCGAATTTTCCCAGTGGGATAAGTAACGATGTACGAGTATGATGGGCGATTATCTGATAATGTATCTAGAATGTGCTTGAATATATTTTGACATCACAAGTCCTTTGATTTATAGATGATGGGTAGTTAAATTACTCATTATATAATTTGTTGCATGTCAGCGCACAGGAAGTTAAGTTCTTATGGGGCTTTATCTGACTCATTGATTGAGTGTATTAATAAAACATGCGAGCAGGAGGTGAGAAATATTCTTGTGGCATGCAAATTAGAAAAGTTTCCTGAAATAGTAAAGTTCTACTACTTTCGTGTGATACTAGTAAGTGGTATTGCTCGTACTGTTATGCTAATTTTTCAGAATTTATTTAAAGTCAAAAAAACAGTCAAGGGATGTTTCTTCCGAGTCATTGTCAGTTTCTCAGACTTTCCTACTTGTTGTCAAAGTTTAATGTCCTTTGAGAAAAAAAAAAAAGAAGTTTTAAGTGGATAATAAATAAAAAGAAATATATTTTAATATGATGTAAGGGTCGCGAAGAAAGTTAAACAATAAGGGGACACTTAATTGAGTTTATTGTTTCGGAATAAATGACATTTATAAGAATAAAAAGGTATTGACAGCCGCGGGAATTAAGTCCTTTATTATCCTTTGGCTATGGTTTACAATTAGTGCTTGTTTTCAGGTATTTTTTTTTTTTTTTCTTTGCGTGTGTAAATAAAGTAGGCAGTGTATGAGAGTATAATTAGCCCTAGAGCTCTGTAGTCAAGGACAGTGAATCTAATTTTAGAGTAGCAGTACTATTTCAGTTCCATAATGCTACTAATTTTATAGACAAAAGGTGTATACAAGTATTTATTTGATAGTAACTTTTGTATGATAGACAGTCCAATGCGATCGTAGAGGACTTAATTTGTTCTCTACTTTAGCATCCATGTTTTTCCGTATTTACAAAAGTAGAAGTAATAAAGAAAGAGCATATTGAGAGATACCCGATTGAAGATTGAAGCTTAAGAGAGCTGTTGTTAGAGGAATGATGTTGAAAAATGTTACCAGAAAATATGAGGTATATGTCAAGGGTACAACTCTTTAACCAGAAAATGAAACGTCGTAGTAAAGTTACAGTCAGTGTTGAGAAACTGAAAAGCACTACCATCGTCAAGCTAAATAAACAATCCAACTTCGACATTGACTGTAAGAGTGCTAACAATCGGAGCGAACAATTTTGCTGCAATAACACTGATATCCAAACTGCAGCAATCCATGAAGGCTACTAGAGCTCGCAATCTGGTTGGCGTACTGTGCAACGCAAAAAGAGCCAAAAAAGCTAAACAAATTTATCCTAGGGCTGACTCTCAGGTGTAGATACTCCCAGAAGATTATTCCAATTCTAGCTCAGGAAAAATATGAAAAGGGGTACAGTCGCATAAACTGCATCATAAGAACAATTTTTAATTCTTTGACTAGCTCTAAGATAGGCTCTTGTTGGTGCAAAAAATCAAGTATAAAGTACACTAGAGCCAGTATTTTGATCTTTAATATATACATAAAAAAAAAATTTAAATCAAAAAAACCAGAGTGAATTTCGCTCAGTATCCTATGGGCTGATGTGGCTGCTGGAACAGACCACAGGAAGTACAATCTTGAGGGTTTCGAATGAAATAATTTTACTTTAAACATTTTAAGAGAGGATGGAATAGTTGTATTCTCTAAGCAAAACCGTCTATCAATTGTAATAATATTGGTGTATTTTCATTCTCATGGTAAGGACTAGATTTGAATTCTTTGTGCATTATCGTGTCCAATAGATATTTCTGAAGTCACCAGCATTCGTGAGTCAAGAAATAATTTCCCAGATATCGAGGCCCATTTAGTGTAAAATAGACCAACCGTAATGGCTTTTGATGAAACTCAACTTTACAAAGGTACTGATCGCAGTGAATTTGCTCCATCACAGCTCCAGTTTGGTAGCTCGGATGACTCATTCTTTCAATTCTTTTTGGGCGATTTTACCATACAAAAGCAAACTTCCTCTATAGAACTCTGTCTGATGTCAGCCAAATTTTCTCAGTCACATCTCCATTAAGTTAACAAAAAATTCTCATGCAAAATAATTTGACAGTGCGAGACTACCAATTGGAGTGATGCTTTTAACTAGTCATTATGCTTCCTCTCACATGATTGTGGAGCTAATATTACTTACAAGTAAATCAATTCCAAGTAAATCAGTTAGTCCAACCAACGTAAGAACTGTTTTCGCGTTATAGCACCTAACGCCTTCTAAGGAAAACCAAAGTCTCTATAAACGGGCCGAATTCCTGCTTGATTATTAAGTAAAACAAAAAATGAATTGGTGTTCTAAAGGCAAGGTTATTATTTGTTTAGTCTTTCGTAAAAAGAAAAAAAGTTCTGCTTGTGTATAACGATAAGAATATCAAGGACACCAAAGAGAAAGTCTAGTTGAAGTATTTGCAACATATTCCACACTACTAGATTGCTCTCTTTCTTCAACTATGCTGAATTCGGTTCAAAATCCAATACTTGATCAATATTTGATCGATAAGAAGTCTTTAGGGCCAGATGGGACTTCTCCTCTCATCTTAAATATGTGCTCTTCCTACCTTGGCCAAATATCTCAGTAAGCCCTTCCACTTATCGTATTCCACAGGCATTTTTCTGAAGAGCTGGAAACTTGTACACGTACAGCCAATTCCGAAAAATAACGATAAAACCTCTTCTTCCAACTACCAATCAATAGCTTTAACGTCAGTGCTGTTCAAGATCATAGACAGCATTGTTAACCAAACATTATGAGTTGTCTTGAAAGAAACCATGTATGTTGACCTGCCGAGAAAAATGTTTGCTTTCCGGAATGAAAGGGTGATTCAATTAAGTTTTATAAGATAAACTGCTGATAGATATCAGCAATATAAAGTTGAGACATTGACATTAAAAAATGTGATATTAGCCAAACGGGCCCCACGGCTGGCCTTGCAGCTTCATAAAAAAACATAATTGTCGAATTTGTGACGATGGCAACCCACAAACATTTCAAAAAATAACTAACAAATAATCTTCTTGAGAAGTTTGGGCTGTCATATTGTACCCGCCATTTCGGATTCTTTATACGAGGGTGGGTCAACAAGTCCCTGAAAATTAACACAAATTGTGTCGTCACCTTAAATTTAATTTTTCTTTGTCAAGAATCATCTTTCAAAAGAACACACCCAAATTTTCAGACAGATCTGTCAAATAGTTTTGTTGTGGCAGCCATTTTATATAGACGCCTACTAGCATTTTCGTTAAAATGGAAAAAAGTGAATTTCGAGTGCTCATTAAAAACTATTTTTTGCGAGAAAAAACTATCACGCAAACCAAACAAAAGCTTGACAAATATTATAAGGACTCTTGATCATCGATTGGAACCATTCACCACTGGTTTACTCAATTTCGGTGCGGTCGTTCAAGCACAGGTGACGCCGAACGTTCTGGTCGCCTCGTATGATAGTTTGAGATTATGATAGTTTGAGATTAATCCAAAAATGCCCTTATCCGCTTTTGTCTATGACTAGTAATTTATAAATATTTCTTTTCGGAATATTTAGGCCGCCATTGTGTGCCCGCCATATTGAATTTTTCAAGGTTTTATAGTTTTTCTCTAACTGGATCAGCTCGCGCTGGAAGTAGGTAAAAGTCACTTCTCTCTACGACTTGTAGTTACACATTTCTCACGAACGAACGGACAAACAGTTGCAATTTAGTATGAATTGATAAGAGTTGACTAGTATTGAATTTGAATTGTTTGGCCACCATTTTGGCTCCGACATATGGAATTTTTGTATAATATCCTGTACTTGCTTTACAAGTAGGTGAAAACCTAAGTTCTCTGTTACTTATAGTTTGTCGGAAACAATTCAATATGTTATAATTTTGCTTTTATACAATTACGGACCGTCATATTATGCATGAAATTTTGAATTTAATTTAAGTTAAGTGCTGTGGGATGGGCCGGGCAAAAAGCTTCTGCTACAAGGAATAGAATCAGCATCTATTTGGTTGCGCATTTGTCGTCAGAATCAAACTTAGGCAAAAAGTCTTGAGCTTTAGGCATATGAGTGAAAGCTTGATGACAATCTGCATTAAGATTAAATTCAAAAATTGCAGCCTAATATTCGCCCACACCCCCACAGAGGATAAGGACGACGTAACCAAAGATAGCTTTTATGAGCTTCTCGACAGGACTTACGACTAATCCATGTTATGACGTCAAAATCGTGCTTGGCGATTTGAGTGCAAAATTTGGAATGGAAGGCATCTTCGAAAACACCGTCGGAAAATAGACCTTGCACTACACGCCTCCGGAAATAACTCAGGATAATTCACTTTGCGGCGGCGCGAAACGTCACACTATTCTCACACCTCGATATCAGTGTGTGATAAGGGCACCTGGTGATCTCCGGATCAACTAACTATCAACTAGAGTGATCGCTTCCCGATTAATGCAAAACATGTTCACACCTTCTGAGCAGCTAGCATTGACTTGGATCACTACCCTGTTGCTGCCAAGGAACGTATGCGGATATCCCAAATACTACAAGACCAAAGAAGTACTGCAAGAGACTGCCAGAGCCTTCACCGATCGAGTGTCCCTGAACCTCTCAAGAAGTCCAATGCCGAAAACGTTAAGCGCAGCTGAGGCATCATTGTCAGCGAGCTATCAAAAATGCTGCCTCAGATGAGTTAAGGTTCTCGAATCCACCACGAAGGTTTGCTTAAGCAGCAATGCAAGAAGCTTACCAGGAGGTAAACAAAAGCCTGTAGAGATGAAGAAACAAATTTATTAGTAAAGTCACAGTGGGTGCTGAGAATTTGCAAAGATCACTTCTGCAGACAGTTAAACGGCGGTGACGATCAAAACTCCGCTATCTGGCAGAATGCTGCATTCAACCTGGATGATGACGATCAACAATTCCGTCTGCCCGACCAAAGTGAAGTGAAGATAGCAATATCTAAGCTTAAATCCAACAAGGCTGCTGGAGCTGACTGTCTAACTGCCGAGCTGTTCAAAGCATCTCGGGATGATTTGGTACAGTGCATAATCATACGCATCTCTAAGATATGTTCGAATGAAAGTTTGCCCAACGAATTGAACCTCAGTATGGTTTGCCCGACCCTCAAAAGAGGAGACCCTCTAAACTGCGCCAAGCAAAGTATTGAAACAGAAACGGCTTTTAGCCATCAAAGAGGTTTAACAAAATATACTTTGTCATCAAAAGAGGGCACTCAACATTGACAACTAGAATTGAACGTCATAATAGATAACTACAGTTTTGAGGTAGTTAAGGACTTTGTCTAGATAGGCTCCGCTGTAAATTAAAACAATGATTCCAGTGCAGAAATCAAGCGAAGAATCACTCTTGTCAACCGCTGTTTCTTTAGGCTAAGAAAGCAACTGAGTAGTGAAGTCGTTATATACCTATAAGACTCACATCATCCTAGTCCTGTTATTAGGCGCAAAAGCCATTACCATAGGCGGGTGAGAACACCCCTGGTTGTTTTGGAAAAAAAAATCCTACGCATTGATTTTTGGTCCTACTTGTATCGATGGGGAATGAAGGAGAAGATTCAACAACCAACTATACCGGTAGAGTTTTCGAATCTATCCCGGGGAGAAAAGACCCGGTAAAAGAAGACCTCACTTAGGTGCACCATAAGAGGAAAGGGACCACAACCAACCTGGAATTCAAAACTGGAAGCGGCTAGCAGAAGATTGTGCTAGGTGGAGACGCTGGTTGGTTGAGGCCCAGATCCATACCGGACTGTAACGCCATCTAAAGTAATATAAGAAAATAAATACTTACAGTGACTTCAACCTAGTCAGAATGGTTCGAATTCGTCGCTTGGAATGGACATCAAAGCTCCAGGCCAGGAAATCCTCGAATCCATCCCGGAGGGGCGACGCGATGAAGGAAGACCTCATTTAAGGTGACGCACACAAATGGAAAGGGACTTCAACCAGCTTTGTGTGCTGGCTGGAGACGATTGTTTGTTAAGATCCTGGTCCACTCCGGACTGTAGCGTCATCTAAAGTGAGTAAGTAAAATGTGTTCTGCTCAGGAATGTTAGTAGTGTTATATATTCCATACCACCATCAGGGTTGCCATATAGTATTTTTAGACTTATATCGCAATTAACGGTTTAAGAGTTAGCCACAAGCCGATCCAAACTCTGAATTCATGTAGAAGCTCTCAAGCTAAAGCGTACTCCTCTAAAATTTCCAGCAACTACTCCGTTATTAATAAAAAATTCAGTAAAACCATCAAACAATCCTCCAATATATTACTTAAACTTACAGTTTATTTTCATCTTACAATATTTCCATTCCATATCAATTTTAGTTTACACAATCTCTCTCTTTATCTCACGAAATAATTACAACTTGCGTCAGTAGCTGCTACAAATAATATTTAATTTGAAATTTTATGCACCAACAATATTCACAAAAAAACGGAAGCATGTTGTGTCCTTTGATAATAAATTAAACAAATTTACATAAAAATTTAACATAGTCTACATAGTTTTTGTTTTTTTTTTTTTTTTTTTTCTTTATTTATTTTTAAAAACAGCTGACTGCATTAAAATAACAACGCCAATACATCCGTCCACTACTGCGGCCAGAAACAGAATCCTCATCGTGCGGTGCTCTTCTCTGAAAGCTCTTTGCCATTAACTGAAATTTCTTTTACTATGTCCATCAAATGCATTAAGGCTTTATTATCCAACTTACAGTTTCGCCACTGCCGCGATTTGGTGATTTGAGATCTCGTAGATTTCTCAAATCATAGTCTGGTTCTTCTTCGTCGCTATACATGTTATCATGTTCAGCTGAAAATAGGATTTGTTAGATGTGAAAACTTGTAAATCGCTTTACATTGAATGTCCTGAACTTACTTGGATCGAAGTCAGCCAGTGAACCACCTTTCAGAATAATATTTGGGGTTCTGTCTCGTCCATAGATGTCACTAATGCGTCGCCGACCACCGCGTTCCTCTTCCAATGCATGATGTAAAGCTACCATAAGTCTGTCGAGCAGAAGAGCTGCTCTCTTTGGTACTATCATCTGAAAAAAAATTGTATTAAATGTTAATGGTAGGGTTTTTGGTATTTCTTGAATGAGTCATCTCCGAATATGCTCTATCGCTTCGTATAAAAATTTTGTAATTTACCAAGAAAACATAACACTTCCTTCGAATATTGTATTTTTGAATTTCTTCAGAAACAGAGGAAAATGGTCTAAAGCGGCGTACTGTGAGAATGTTCAACGACTAATACCTGCAATCCCAAGTGATTGCAAACTTCTAAATTGTGTGTCCTTCAATCGTTCGAGGACTCCACTAGCGTCAATCACAGAAGTTCAGTGGCAGAGATGCCAGGAAGCCATCAGAAGTACCAAGTGTGACGTGTTATGTTTTACCAGGCGACAATAAATAAACCCATTCTATGACTAAGACTGCCAGCAAGTATAAAACAAGAGGCTAGCAAAACGATTCTGTAAATAAGGAAGAGAACTGCTGGTGAGGTCTATGATCAATGAAGAGATGAGTTACACGATCCAAAAAAAAAAGGATATGGCAAGCCTGTGATCGAGTCGTTACTAAGAGAATAATTTTCAAAAAACAACATGTAAAGGCTACAAGACACGAAAGGGAATCTAGTAATAGAGTCATGGTAGATGCTGAGAATTTGGAAAGAAAACTTATGCAGATGGTTAATTGGCAGTCATAGACAACAGCCCGCTGTAAAGCAGATAAAACATTCAACCTTGGCAATGAGACTCGGGAATACTCGGGAATATGTGAATGCCTAAAGGCGTTCATCCACATCTTGAGTGATTATTACTAGTGTAATTTTGGACCAGAAAGATCGACCATTGATCATTGATTACAGAAAGATCTATGCAGAGCCATATCTGGTGGGAGGTTATCCCAGTCAAACTCTTTGTAAATGCTCCATGATTTTCTTTATCATTGTGCAAAACCCACATGCTAAATCAACAGTACAATCTTTCAAAAGACCGTGCAACAACTTGCATACGCCGATAGCATCGACATATTCGAAAAAAAGTAGAGGGTCGTCACTGATCGTATTGAGATGGATGCGGAGAAAATGAGCTTAGCAGTGAATGCCACCAAGAATGGACACTCAATATCGATGACTTGGACAAAATGTCGGAGCTATAATTTTAAGGCAAAGGAAGACTTTGTCTACCGAGGATTCATTGTATTTACACCAGCATAGGAGTGAAGCGAATTGTTATTTCCTTGGGCTAAAAAGGCAACGAGGTTTTATTTATGGCGGTTAATATTTCAGCCCTGGTTTGCGGGGTAGAACCATTCACTTTATCAAAGCTAGATGAAAATCTTTTTAGCTAAAATAAAAGAAAAGTTCTTAGAGTGATTTTTGGTGCCGTGTTTGTACTAACGGAGTTTACAGAAGAAAATTCAAACATGATCTGTACTAGTTGTAAGAGCAGTGACATCGACCCATTCAAAATAGTTCGAATTCACCGCCTGAGATGGCTAAGAACTGTTAAGTGAATAGACACCAGTGCTCCAGCTCGGTAAATCTTCTAACTTACTCCAGACAGACGAAGCGGTAAAGGATGACCACACCCAAGGTGGCGTTTTAAAAAAACTCAATTAACTTAGAGTGGGAAACTAGAGGCAGCTGGCTAAGAATTAAGCCAGCTGGAAAAGAATGTTGGTTGAAGCCCTGGTCGGTAGCGCCATCTAAAATAAAATTGAAGTAACGTTTTTTTATCGTTTGGTTATTATGGTTTCTTTAATCCTTTATTGCATGGGCATCATGTAAAGAGAATGGTAGGGGAAGAAGAACACCCGCATCCAGTCAACGAAAAAACAGCCGCCCTCCAAGTACAGAAGAGGTCGGCACAGCTATCAAAAAGCTGAAGAATAACAAGGCCGCCGACTTTGATGGTCTGCCTGCAGAGCTTATCAAATACGGTGGTGGTGTTTTGGTAAGGTGCATGTTTAAGTAAAGTGCATGTTTTGGTAAGGAGTACATCAGCACGTAGCAGTGTGACTTTCGGTCCGGCAGATCGACGATAGACCAAAGACCACATTAAAACAAATCCTAGAAAAGACCAGCGAGATTTTAAGTCGAGATTCACCATCTTTTCTTTCCCGAATTCGGAATCCAGCCCAAACTAATTCAGCAGTCTCGCTTTACGCTGGAAAAACACGCGATACAACGTGCAGTTTGGAAACAGTACTTCTGAACTATTTCAAATGGGCAGGCGTCAATGCGGAAGGCACTATCTTCAACAAATCTGTCCAGCTACGCAAATGGGATCGACATCATCAGTCTCTCCCAGGGTACCGTCATAGAAGCTTTTAGGGCAATTGAAAAGCAGGCGAAATGAGCTGTCCTTGAAGTAAATGAGGACAAAACCAAGTACATGTTATCAATAAACGAAGCATCATCTGTCCACCACCTAGGACAAAACATTACTTTTGGCAACAGTAACTTCGAAGTGGTTAAGGAGTTTACCTACCTCGAAGTAAACATGAACTCCTCGAACGACACCTTAGTGGAGTTTCGACGAAGACTAACCGCTGCTATTTCGGTTTGGCGAAACAATTGGGTTCAAAACTCCTAAATCGGAAGACGAAATGCGTGCTCCACAAAACTTGGATCCTGCCAGGCCTACTCTATGGTGTCGAGTGCTGGACAATAAGCAGAAAAACAGAGATGGGACGATTTGGCCCCCTGGGTTAAAAAAGAGAAATGAGGCTGGTAGGCTAGCAATTCCTTTAAATACTCGACAAGCGTTCACTTTTCAATATTTGGCCGAGATGTAGTGGTAATATATTCGCACTGTTAAGGGGAAGGTTTCATGTTAAAGCTTCAACCATATACGTGATGCACTACCGATGAAATACAAAAAGAAATGCATTCTAGAAATCATAATCGAAGGCACAAAATTTCAATAGTTTTCCCTGGCTAATTCGAACACCAAACATAGAGAAGCAACCGAGTTACAATAGTGGAATCCCAAACCAACTGACCAACAACAACTGAGATTCAAATACAAAGTTACAAGAAAAATTAAGGTTAAAGTTTTATAAGTCATAATCAACTGTTCATTCACATTGATCCAAGTTTAGTTAGCGATTAAACAATTCACTATTATTTATTAAATAATCTAAATAGAATTCATTCACGAGTTTTACTAATCAGATTGACATGCTCAATGATTTCAGTAATACACTACGCCCAAAGAAATACGCCAATCAGTTATTCATTAGTTAAGCTTTAAATAACGAAATCTAATAAATAAATTTATTTTTTAGTTCCCAAAGTTTACAATTTAAACTTTAAGTCTCTTTTTAAACTCGCAGGTTTTAAATTTTAGATTTAAAAATCAAATAACTAAATTTTGTTGGATTGAACTAAAGGGTGTCAAAATTCACACAAAATTTGAATTTTGCGCCATTTGTGCGGTAAATTGTTGCCAACGAAACAAAAAAAAAAGAGCATGACAGTTCACGGTTATTAAAAATGGAGTGCTCACGAAAGAATAACGCGTTTTCATTGTTGAGCAATATTTTAAAAATAATAAAGGTTTCGCAATTTTCGTACAAAATATGGTCGGAATAGTGATTTAGCTTCGTTAACTGTGAAGAGATTAATTCAAAATTTCAGAGAAACTGAATCAAATAGTGATCTTAGACACTCTGGCCGTATTTCAACAAGTCGTTCAACACAAAACGTCGAAGCAATTCGTGAGAGTATTGTTGAGAGCCCAGGAACATCAATTCGGCATTGTAGTCAAGAATTGGACATTTTGAGAAGATCTCTACAGCATATTCTCACAAAAAAATTTGCATCTTCATACATACAAAGTGCAATTGACTCAAGAACTGAAGCCTTCTGACCACGCACAGCAACGAGAGTTTATTGAATGGATTATGGAACAACAACAAGTGGATGATTATTTTTCAAACAAAATCAGCTTCAGCAACGAGGCTCCATTTCATCTTGCTGGTTTTATTAATGATCGAATTTGGGGTTCAGAAAATCCACATGTTGTTTCTCAATGGTGCGGAGTTTGGGCTGGAGGCATCATCGAACCATTCTTCTTTGCAAATGCGGAAGGTAAGGCAATAACAGTTAATGGTGCTCCCTATCGCAACATGATAATCCAATTTTGTGTAGCCTAACTTGATGTGGATGTCTACGATATATGGTTTCAACAAAGCAATGCCGCATGCCATACAGCCCGAGAAACAACTCGATTACTGCATGAGTCATTTCCCGGTCGTGTAATTTCCCATTTTGGTTATCAGAATTGGCCACCCAGATCATGCGATTTAACGCCGTTGGACTTTTTTCTTTTGGGTTTTTTGAAGTCCAAGGTTTATGCCAACGAGCCCACGACCACCAACGCCTTGAAGGAGCAAATTGAACTCTATATGAACGAAATTCAGCCACATTTATGTAAAACAGTAATGGAAAATTTCGACAAAAGAGTGCATATATGCCAGCAAAACCTTGGAGGCCATTTACACTCCACGACATGCTTTCCATACATAACCCTATACTGTATACTTTATGAATCTACATTTACAATTTTTAATTAAAAACCTGTGTTTTCTATCAAAATTACTTCTTGCGTTAATTTTGGAACACCCTTTATATACAAAAAGAGTTTAAAATGAAGAGTTTTCTTTGACCAAGTATATAAGGCGAAACCACATTTGTTTCCTCGAAATTAAATTTTCTACCAGATTCCGAAACTGAGGCTCATATTTAATAAGCACCCTGTATGTTGACTCTTATTGCCATAAGCATAAGTAGCAAGTGCCTGGATGCAGGTTTATTGCCACAGGCAGTTTTAAGTCAAAAGTCTTGAGTAGTCCCCATTTATAAAAATGGCTGATGACAATCCGCATCAACTACAAACTGCATCACAACAGCAGAGCTGTGGTGTAGATATTTGTAGATATTGTTTGTTTTATATCATTTTCAAAAGACATTCGACGTAATCACTTTGTGTAGAAATTAAATAAAAACAAAGCCCAATACCTGTCTTATAATAAACAATTCTCATAGCCGTAATTCAATCTACTTTAGACAACTTCCATTCAAAACTACCTCAAACAATCTGAAATAAAAGCCTCTCTAGCTTAATAATTGAAGCACTTTGTGGTGGTGTAAGTCAGTGTACCTACAAGTTACCTACTGACTTAAGTCTATTACGCCTTATAGAAGATAAAAATATTCTAAAGAAGTTACGCAAATGCACAAGATACTAAAATTAAAATAATATTAGACCCAACAATCCATATACGCCTTGTCCTAGCTTCTTGTAGCCTTAGGTGCTATGCGTCTTTTATTTTTTACATTAATGAAAGGAACATAGAATTTTATTGCTGTATTTGAGTGGCGTATTTGAGAAGTTTCTTCATGTTAATTTTTTTCTCTGAGGTTTTTCAGACATTCGTGAAAATTGTGACCATGAACAACTTTTTGGTGGTTTTAATAGGAAACTCTGCGCCCACATATGTACACTACGTACAAGATAAGAGATAAATTTGATATTTTGGTTACATTGTAAATATTCTACAGAATTTTGATTTTCCGGAAACTACCTCGATGATGGAGCTCGCAATTTAATTAACTTTAATATGTAGATTAGAAGAACGAAGGAATTAAAAATTTAATACTCACATAGAATAGGAAAGAATGGTGCATATACACCAGTATTTCAATAATTTGTATTGGCAATAGGAACACGATTTTTTGAGTAAAATAAATACCAACTCATATTTTATATGGATACTCGCGCATATGGTACCTAAGAATCAAATATCGGCAGAGTTCTCCTCAGAAATATGTAAATAGTTTCATCACTGAGACTGAGTATCGAAAAATAACTCCTAGATAGTTTTTTCTTAATTATCTCGGACACGGTATCTACATAAGCATTTGCGGAGTGTGTGTTGCTTGCTGCTTTGTCTAAGATATGCGCCCGGGTTAAGGCAAAAAATATCGCTCTGACTACGATATTAGGACTTAAAAGAAGGGGGAATATAGTACTCAGGATATGGTTTACTTGCTTAACAGCAAATTAATTCCTTTGTGATTAGATATTGGTTCAATTAGTTATTTCTCATGCATATAAAATTCGAACTAGTTTAATTTGCCAGAAAAAAAAGGTTCCCAGTTGCACACTACCTAAGTTTGATGGGATTTCTATTGATTCCTCAAATTAATCGAAGCACATTGGCACCATGTCTCCCAATCGATAAAGCTGCCACACTACGGCTTTGTATTCCAAGCGAAAGTCTTAACTATCACCGAGGCCTCTCGGAAACTATACTCACCAGCACCTCCTCGAAAAAATATAGACATTTACATAGCTAGTCAAGCTGCAATTAAAGCTATCTCGTGCATGGTTATTAAATCAAAACAAATAAGAAGATGTCCTAGTGAGCTGAGAACTCTTAGCGCACAACATAATGTCACACTCTATTGGGTCCAGGGTCATAGGGGCATCCCTGAAAACGAGAAGACCGACGAACTGGCTAGAATAGATTCGGAACCAAACAAGGACAGATCAAACTAGGAACCATGAAATTTAGGACATACTTCCATCATGCCGTACCTTAAAAAATTAGGGACATAGCATAATAAGAATAAACAAAAGACCCCGTCACACTTAGCAAATCACACTAAAAATTAAGACTAATTGGTACATTACCTGGCCTCAATACATTATGGGGCCACCTAAAAACGATGCGCTAAAGTACCACTGAACTATGCAAAATATGCGGCAACGTGGGTGCAAGAGAGGGCACAGCCAACTTTCTCTGCGAATGCCCAAGCCTCAGCAGAACCAGAAAGGCAGCCCTCGGCGAATACTTCTAAATTTCATTTTGGACTCAAATTGGTTTAGGGAGGCGGAAAATCTTTAAAGCTACTAAATCTGCATTTCTTCCTTATTTCAGGTACACCAATCCCCTAATGGGAAAGATCTACGGAGATCCGAGTGAAGCTTGCACGATTACTGTACAGCCACCCCTACAACCTATGTCGGCACTATCTCCGACTGTTAATTATTTTGGAAACGAAATTGTTTACAGAAAAATTACAAAATTATCGAACACTTTCTATGCGTCTAAAAAGACATTTAGGAAAATATGGGGACTATAACCGTACACGATTTCTTAGATGTACACCACAATCATAAGAAATATCATTCCTTCAGGGATCTGAAATCTGCTGGGCGGTAATACACTTAAAAAGCTGCTCGTATACAGCCAAGGATTTACTCACAAAAGGATGTGAAAAAAAGATTGATAGAATCGACTTGTGAGAGCAGGCCACCTATGGGCATGCTGTAAAAGATATGGGGATGGATATACGCACATTCGTAACCGCAGAAGTCTAGGAGTATAACGAAAAAAAAAAAAACTCTGCCAAATGATAGTATAACGCTTAATCGCGATAAATTTTGAAAGAATAAACTATTCCGAAAATGTTTTGGGAGGATATCCAAAATACGTATCTCTACTCAGTCCTATTTTAAGAATTTTTAAGTCGAACTTTCTACTTCGATGCCAGAATAAACTTAAAAACTAAATATGATTAAAAATTAAGTCAGTGGTTCCTAAGTTAGGTGCTCGTGAGGGCAAGTATTTTTAAAACCTGTCGGAACTACCTAACACCCTTTGCATTCATATTAAATGATTTCAGCAGAAACTATATACATACCAGATCAAATGCACAAGTCAAATTCAGATAAGATTTTTGAAACACCGTCTCATAAACAATACGATCTTTCTCCCACTACAACCGACTTTAATGATTTTTAAAAGGGACTAATAATTAATTAATAACCTAAATTTGATCAAAAATACATTAAGTGATTTTTCAATCTATATATCTTACCATAACTTAATTAAATGCTTATAATACAGATCCATCTGCATGTAGGGTCAAACCACACAAAACTTCGTTAATATTCATTACGTAGCTCTTGAGATAGGAGTGGGAACTGCCCGATTTTAATGAACGACATTTTGAACTTTCTTAAAATTCATACTATGGTTCTAAGAAATAGAAGTGTGAGAAGACAAAAAGTATAGACAGGCAGGCGGAATACGGGAAAAATGTGAAGTTGAAAATGACAGTATTCAAATCGAAAACCAAAAATTATTCAGGTTTAAAAATGATGGCATAGCTTCCTATTATTCTCTGAATATCAAAGAGAATAAATATGATTTGTAATCAAGGTATCACGTACTTTAGTAATTGCTCAAAAATTTAATCATTTCCGAGACCAGTAGTGCTCTACTAAACCTTTTTTCATTAGAAGTAACCACCCTGTAGGCAGTCGCTTTGAAATAAAAAAAATGTAACACGGTTAAGCTAAAGGCAATGTGGAACTTCACTAATCGATAGTAGACATCAGTCAATCAAACTCTGCTAGGGTCCTAGACATAATAATATAGAAGGAATGAAAAGGCTTATCATTAAATCGGCACTGTTCTCTCGGCTATGGCCATTAGTGAAACAGGATCATTGACACTTCCATTTACCGTTGATATGGTAATCTGAAATATTATTCCACCTTTCCTTGTGCGATTGTGGTACGTTACACATTTTACTCGTATGTCATCTATCATTTATCTGTGTACTATTTAACGTTACGTCCGAAAAGGCAAGATGAGTTCAACGAAATCTGCAGAAGCTGCAGTGAAGAGGAGCAGATACTCGTAGATACGATTCAACACCTTCTATACCACAGGCTCACACTACAAGAACGACGTCTTCGTACACTATAATCTAACTCGTTTACTAACTATTGGATAGATTATTACAAATACATATTTTTTCCGGAAATTGATCTTAAGATCTCCCTATCTGAATCAAAAACTGTTTTTTTTTTCGAGTTCCATACTAAAAATTTACAAAATTTCTAGTTTCCACTTTAAAGAAAAAATGACTTACGCCTTTTGTGCGGACAAAATGTCGCAATCACGAGAAATTAGGAAGCCGTAAGACTGTATTTTTTTTAAATACTGCAACACATAGCATTATATCCTTTAAAGTTTCTTAATCTTAATTACTTTATTGGAAGACTGCCAAGGGAGTGTCTCCCCAGGGGATGTTTGCTATATTTGCTATAAGAAAGTTTCTTCTCAAATTTATTTATATTACGAAGCGTTTTCGAGTTATAGTCGCGAGAGGTGCAGGATGTTCACACAGTGCTATACAGCAGTCATCGGAACCATACTCACCTATGGATGCATCGTATGGTCGAATGCAGCGAACAAATACAAAAACTTAACAAAAATACAAAATGCAACATGTTTAATCTCAACAGGATCAATAGGATCAATCAATCAATCTCGACCGTAGAAGTAGAAAGAATTTTAAAAAATACTCCTTGTAGATCTATTTTTATTAAAGAGACAGGTGGTCTCAGCATCTAACTACTGGAAATCTACCCCACATTATCGCAATTTTCTTCATGTCGACGAAGAGACTAACTACGTAATTCCATGTGAGGATTTCTATCGGAGTTATTCGTTTTGGATACCCAGTAGAAAATAATGGGTATCCAGTACCGTCATATCTTATTCCGAAAAGCCAATCTCCATGGATGATTCAAAGATGGACAAAGGTGTCGAAGCAGGTGTCTCTCAGAAGAAATGGTATATCGAAGTCCGTAAGACTTCCGAACTCATGCAGCGTATTTCAAAACGTATTTTAACTAAGTTGTCTAGAGGATGAAAGTATTTGATATCAAGCAGCCAACAAGGCCTTGGAATTGAGTCGGCTAGGAACCCATAACGCCAAAATATTTATATCTACTCTTATTTAACCTTAAACAACCCTTCTACATCAATAACCACAAGAGAAATAACTAATTTACAGCATATCTAAATTTGTACTGACTCTGAAGCTGAGGAGGACACCGCACACTTCCTGTGTCCCTGCCTAAGTATCAGCAGACTTCGTAAGTTATTCTAGCATTTTGTAAGTCATTCGGAAAAAAAAAATTCTAAATCAAAATCAAAAAAAAGTTTTCCTGTATTTATTAAATGGTGATGAATTTTGAATAACCTGTTAGGCTGTATTTTCAGAATTCACCTTTCTACCTTATGATGTACATATTTTCCAATATTGTAAACCCAGATCAAAAATTGGGTTCGTATGGTTGGGGTAACCCACTAGCCATAGCACCCACGGGATGCTATCGATGGTTATGTCAAAAGCAATATTTGTCTCTAGTACCACGATTTCGTTCATTTATCACATCGACAAAATTAACACCACCGCCAGCTATAATACTCGTATATGGTATAAAAATAGCTCAAATTGGGATAATGAAATATTATAGCCATATGCGCTATTTATTATATTGCAAACATCTGGTAAGAACTACAATAATTTATACTAGATTTAGATTTCTAATTTTATACTAACAGCAGCAATGTAATCTCTATCAAAATGACCAGACTAGCAATATAAACCGTAGAGAAGAGTATCGCCCACAGCTGTTTTATCTTTTATTTACAGGAGAGTTAGCTATGGGAAATAGCCAATATTGCTATTCCTGCGTAATGCAAATGGAAGGATTAGCTTTGAAAAACTGTCATTATTGATATACATAAATAGCTGTTTAGCTATTTTTTTTAGTGAATTAATATTATAAAAAGGGTCATTGACTATCGAGCAATTGATGCAACCCCTTAACCATCAGGACTACGCCGACATGGTGATTCTTGGCTATGTCAGAAGTTATACTTGTATTCGTTATATTTCCCTACAGTTTTATTGTCATTTCCAAATGGGATTGACAATTTTAGTCTCGGAGACTTGTTAGTTATGAAGGTGGTGGAAAACCTGGTGAAAAACCTTGAAAAAATACTGGTTGGTGTTTTCTGGGACTCTAAAGCTGAAGCTCCTACTTAGTAGTCCAAAGTACTAACCCCAAAACCACGGCACCACTGTGGAATAGCAATAAAAATGTTCGATTATAAACGTAATTTTCACTAAGTAGCTACAAAGTTACCTAGATAGTTGCAATTGTTATGCCTAAATGACATTTTCCGTTTTTTAAAACAGCAGTTGTAATGCAAATAGCAAAATTAGCTACGAAAAATAGCTATTAGTGCTATCAAAGTGAATTATTTTTATCCCTGAATAGCTGTTTAGGCGTTTTTATTTTGAAAATTGCAACAAAAATAATTACAATTCTAATATGCTGAAATGATTTATACTGAACTTTTCTAAAATAGCAGGAGTATAATATAAATTGGAGAATTAGCAATGAAAATAACTAGTATCCTTTTTGATGATATTCTTCTATATAAAATTATTCATTGTGGTGGGCAAATGGTGGTATTTACAATTTCTACACTCTTTTTCCTATGAAAAATAACTACGTTCTTTAACACCCAGTTATATTGTTTTTAAACAAAAATAAAAGTATTCTTTTAAACTTTTACACTGCCTTTTTCTTTTTTCCAAAATTTAACTTTAAACTTTCCGCGGGTTAGCATATTTTAACTTCGATCTGAATCTAAACTTTCTACCAAAATATTTTCAAACGTCACGAGGCTAGGACATATAGACAACAGACTAAGGATTGCCTAGTTATTTGTTTGCCAAGCAAAATAACGGAACCCTAAAATAGTTCAAATGTGCACAATCGTTTGTATGACTGATTCTAATGGAGAATTTCTGTACGTACATATATCTAAAATGTCGGTTAAAATATATACTCGTACTATTTGAGCAAGGGTAGCTCGAGAAATAGTTTGCTCTTGAGTATTCACGAGTATCCATGTGGAATATGAAAAGTTTATAACTTAGTTCATTCAAAATATCTAATACGCATATAAACGTACAGATTTCTTCGACTTTAGTCCTATTTCACATACATATATCTGCCTCGGAATATACATAAACGTCAAATATTCGGCACCGGAAATGTTCCATACACTTCGAGCCGGATATCCACTGGCTTATATCCGATGGCGGATATGTGTGAAACGAGCCTTATGGTACTTAAACACTATATTATTCAAAACACAGACTATATATGTGATACATACAAGTATTTAAAATCTGAAAGCTATTAATAGCTAAAAATCAGAATGATATCTAAAGCACCCTTTCCAGAAAATTTCATAACCACCACAATCTATACCCTCAGTGTACCTAGGATTTTTGCCATACAATTAAAGGATTATTAAGATTGCACGCATTATAAAAATGGACAAATTATTGTAACAGTTGTGCTACCGAAAATAGAATTATATCTAGCAGATAAGGTAAATGCATAGTAGACTAGGAGCTTTACTAACAACACTGCACTTTTCAAAAATCATGTCCAAAAACACTTAACACAATAAATCCATCTTCATACCGGGTACTCATCATAGTCTGCTTGCAGATTAGCAGGGTTGACAAACTCCCCCGTTTCACTTTCTGTGGTGATACTCCTTTTTAGCTGCAATGGATATACTGCTTCGGGCACTGCTGCTGTATTCACATTCTGCCAAGCTCTTCCCATAACAAACATCAGCAACACACACGAACCAAATGTGATTCTATGTCCTCCTATCGTCGCCATATCCTCAGCGATAATCTAATGTTTTCTTCCTCAAAATTAATCTCTCCTCTCTCGATGATGTTAATCCCACCAGTTAACCAGATTCAATCCTTCGTATCACTTTACACTCAGTACTCCCAAAACGAATTTTCAATTTTCCGATCCGTATTGCTATTCGGCGTCCCAACTTACTGGTAACTGACTTTAAGTGCCACTTTGTAACGGCTTTTATAGTAAAATTTTTCGTTAACCGCCAGACCGCAAGAAGAAAATCTCATACGCACATTATATACATACTACATATGGCTATCAGTATATTCACCACCCCCTTATCGTAATGTAGGGCTATATGCGAAACAAACAAAAACAAAAAAACAAAAAAAAAATCAGGAACAACAAGTAAGGGTAGAAACGGGCACAGCAATAACCACCACCATCGCAAACCATAACGCATCGTAAAAGCCAAAAACAACGAGGAAAATAAGGACTCAACAAGTGTACCCACGACACTTTGACGGAGCAATCACTCTCGGACCAATGTTCTATGATGGAAATGGCCATGTTCGAACTGCGGTGTCCCTATTGAGTGAAAACATCAACTGGAAATATAAATAATACTTCTATTCATTGGGATTCAAAGTGGAATGTTCGGGAAACGCGATTCAACGGAATTTCTTATAACCCTGCCTTGAAATGGGGGCGCAATATATAAAGGATGTGAAATCATTGCGACGTAGGATTTTTAAATTACATTTCAAAACTTTTAGGCTGGAAGTGAATTTTATTTACGAGTATATGTTTGTCTTTGACTTTATTTGCCCAAAAATAAAAAAAATAAAACTAGAAAGCATGAATGCCTTTTCACATACACCTTCAGCTACAATTACCTACCTGTGTGCATTTGAAATGAATTTAAAATTGAATCTAATACAGCCTTGGGTTAACCTTTAACATAGATATTTAGAGTATAAAATAATGATTGAAAGGAAACCAGCCTTCTAGGTAATTGCATACTTTTTCCTTAATGTTAGAAATGATCGAGTTACGTAGAAACGAAATCAATGTCAGTAGCTAGCAACATGTTTTTTTAGAAATGATACCACCTACACAGAATAATAATAAGGATTACTAAAAGAACAAGATTTTATGCTCAGACTTCACTATCATCGCCTTTGCATTCACGTCCCTAACCCTGGTAACTGTAGCGTAAAATTATATACGAATTTTGGCTGGGATTCAAAGATAGATTTTAAGAAAGCACAAGTGTTAAAATTTGTTTCAAATCTACATTTTTATAGCTACCAAGTCTTACTCTCACCTCCATAATGTAAACCACGGGTATCTAGTAGCTGGATATTAAATATGCAGGGTAGCTGACATAAACTGTTACCAACTTCACGTCGCTGTGTGTTTATTAAGCGTGAACCCCAGTCAGTGTTTTTGAATTTAAAGTGATCTCGTGCTAAAAATCTTTGCCCCTGTATCTTAAAGTATTGTTTTGATGGGCAGTAAAGTGCCGAGATTACTACAGCCCTATTTTCACTGTGGTCGCTTGAATGGAGTCTTTTCCATGTTTGTCGAGTTCAGTGCATTTGATATTTTGGTTGATAATGATCGCTGAACCGCAATATGCTTTTCCGAAAAAGTAGTCGTTACTATTTTTTTTTATTTTGTAGACGCGAGAATAAAAGGAAAAATGGAACGTCTTTCTTTTTCAATAGTCCACTTTATTCTGCTCGTTTTTCTTTGTTTAAACTCAGATTCAGCACACATCGGCTGTCAAAGGAGAGTGAAGTTAGCTGAATAAACACAAGTGTACGTGAATAATACCAGTGTACCAGTGCTTCCAAAAGTAGTACCATAGTATACGACACAATAAATATTGCTACAAATGGAAGATGTATTTTGCAAAATGGAGGTAAGGCAGCAACCAGATTTATTGAATTTTACTTACATATTCTAGGAAGTCCCAAATCATTTTCGAAACTTAAACTATAGGTTTCTCTACTAAAGTTAACCAGTTTCCTTTTCTGTGGACGAATGCCTTTCTTCACATTTGTTGGCGAATTTCCTTTCGTCGAATTTTCCCACATCATAGTTGTCGACGAATTTTCTTTCGATGGGTTTCACCACATCATAGCTGTCGGCGAGTTTCCTTTTCTTACAATTCGATGAGTTTCGTTCGACGCAGATTCGTTGAAATCAGCGATCTGATGCTTGCGCATCAACAGAGGAAGGATAAATATGCCGTAACTAAAAGTTGTTCCACGAAATCCTAGCTAAGATCATGCTTGGCAATTCCAAGGGAAAAATAGGTAAAGAAAAGCACGCATTAATCTACAATCTCTTTAACTTTGGCATATCATATAAATTCATACGAATTTTACAGTTAATGTATGTGAAATGGATATTGACTTTAGGCGCCCTCTTTTTGTGTTATTTCTCGATGACATAACAACGGAGGTGGTAAGAAGCGGAACAACAATTGCTGAAAAGACTGTCAAAATACTTATGTACGCAGACAATATTGTTCTATTGGCTGTGGAACTATCTGAACTGCAAACAGTCTAACAAAAATCCAAAATTATGATTTTTAAAAAGGGCAGTGGAAGGCGGTCGAGAGGTGAGGAGTTGACGTACATGAATGAACCAACCGAAGTAGTCTCGACCTACAAATATCTCGAAATGAATATCAGCCTCAATTTAAATAAGAGGCCACATCTAATACTGAAATAACAGAATCGAAAACGGCAATCAACACTGCGGAAGACCTGCCTAGCTAACAGAAATATATGTATGGTATGTAAGTGCCAAAAGTATTTCTTGCAACGGCAAAATCAATCCTCTTGTATGGCGCGGAAGTTTGGGATATAAAGAGTATAAAGACGTCGAAAAGTTGCTTCGATATTTTCTTAAACAACTCTTTAAACTCCCTAACTGCTCACCGAATTATATACTACAAGTATCTCCATCTTCAGATGGCTCAGTTCATTGATTTAATTTTTTTTTATTTTATTTTTTTTTTTTTTTTTTGTTTAATTGTAAATTGGTTGAAGAAAATCTGAAATAAAAACAACAAACAAAAATAAACAAGTGTTATACGGCGACAAATAAACTTCGTTTTTAAATATTTTGGAAGCAAAAATAAAAATAATAATAAAGTCTCAAGAACCTAGCGTCGCAATAATCTGTGTCACAATAACCTGGCGTCCAAGTGGCTGAAGTAGTTCAGGCTAAGCGACTTTATAGCGAACAAAACATCATTGTACCATTTTCATGCCTTAATTAGTGGGACCTAGCAGTCTCTGTATTCCGATCAACAAACTGTCAACTTGATTAATCAAAATGTTGACGACGAAAGCCACTCCTCCAGTATTTTGAATGTTCGTACATTCCGAGCGGTCAACATAGATTAGGACCACTTCCTACCTCCTGGCAAAGTATATACGTATAAGGGTATCCCAGACACCACATATTAAAGAAGTACTGAAAAAAATACAACATCCAATGGCAACAATTGTAGGAAACTGCTAAAACTAATGCCTACCTCAAAAAGTCCAATACCGCCAACATAAAGCCTACAAATTAGTGTGGCATCTCATATGCTGGGTCTCACTCAACTTCCTGGTTTGATAGAAAATGTGTCCAAGTGCACATAGTCAAATTTCACTGAGAATATGAAGCTACAGGGATTATTGAAGGTACGACAAATTTAGCTTTGTACTGTGGTAAATACCGGACTATGCCTGATGGTCCTACGAGTATATGCCACATGAATGGATATTTGCTGCAGAGCTGTCGAGATGAAGACGAGCAAATACTATGATTTATCTGTGACAAGAACAAAACTTTTTACTTCTTCTTCAAAGGTGAAAACGTGTCCCAATATTTGAAGTTCAATAGATTTGTCAGTCCAAATGCCTCCACGCATAACTGAAAGATTATCTGGTAACTAAGTATCCGACTTCACTTTTACTTCTTCTTCAAAGGTGAAAATGGGTCCCAATATTCGAGATTCAATAGATTTGTCAGTTCAAATGCCTCCACGCATAACTGAAAGATTATCTGGTAACTAAGTATCCGACTTCATTATGGTGAACATGCATAGCTTCTGGCAAAACTTTTTCATTGGTATGTGAAATCTCAATAATCTTTCTAATCTGAGATTACCGGCTATGACTTCAATATTAGAAAGATGGCTTCCCATTGTGTGTCACATGTCATAGGTAGGGGAGCTTTATTACCTTCACGGCAAGATTCTAGCTGAAGGTCATTAAATACATAAATTGTGACTGATATATTCTACACCTTTCGTTGGAATAATGCTTCGTATTCCGATTAAGTTACATCAAAAGGGAGTCCGTTCATGACCATTGGAGAAACTAAAAAAGGCCAAACTTGGTTACCTTTTTCTAAATAGGATATTCTGTTTAGAATCCACCACCAAGTCGAAGTCACTTTTTAAAGTCTCACAAGTTATTAGGGAGAGCAAGAATGTTCGCTCCTTTACAAGGCATGAACCACGAAAAATTGATGATGCCAACATTTCTCGAAAAATACCATAATAAGCTTCTGATAGAAAAGGACCGTAAACTCTCAGTAATCTCACACCACACATTTTTGTTGAAATGGGATAATTCACAAGTCTGTTCTGTGATTTATATAAATTACACATTTCAAAAATGTTAGTTTATCTAAAACTACAAATAACATTTGAAAACCAATGCGACCGTCAAATATGCAACAATTCCAATGCTTAACACTTAATATAATGCCCTACCAGTAAGTATTGACATCATTGAAATATTTATGCGAGAGTTAATCCCGACCGCCGGCAAGATGGATTTGTGTATCCAACAGCGTAACAGGAATGAGCTTTCACTGAGCAATTAAAGACCACATAATTCATTCATTGATACTGCCATTCAATTGTACCATATTACTCAAAGATCTTTTCATCGACTGAGTGCTAAAGTAATCACATGAGTAATGGTGATAATAAGTACATAGCTGGTCAGCAATGATATACACATGTCAATACACACAATTTCTGTGCAATAAATAAAATAAAAAAGCACTCATTATGGTGAAGACTTAATGGCTTAAGTTACGGGGTTAATTTCAAAGGCGGGTTTGTGTGAGTAGATCACGAAGTTATTATGAAATCAGCAGACTCCTTTACTCGTGTATTTACCACTACAAGGCATTGATACATTTTTAAATAATTATTCTGATGTATTTCATGTGAAAAATGTTGCGTATACGCCTACGGTGCTCGTATATGTATGACGCTGTTGACTCTTTTGATCATAATGTTTAAACTATGTGGAACATATTCCCAAATTCAATTTGGTATTTTTATCCACAGATAACATGATATTCGTTATAAATTATCCCACTCGTTTGTGATGAAGTCTTTATGCTTGGAAAATTAACAAATGTACTGCAAAGGAAGCCTACATACATATAGGGTGTTTTTTTAAATTGAGACACCTCAATATCTCTGAAACGGTTAAAGATATAAGAAAAATACTGAAAAGCAAAGTTGTAAAAATACATCAAGTGCGATTCGAGACTCGCGAGGTTAAGTTAGATTTGATGGCTATCCTCCACAATCGGTAGAATTCACTTAGAGCAAAGGAGATTCATTGTGTTACCACATGAACTGGTTATTCCGGAATTTCAAGCCTCGTGACAAGTCCGCCTAGTACCCAATGACCTCTTAGTATCCCGACAAGGGTACCTACATGTGTTCTGCTAGTACGTAGAAGGACTATTGTTTTCCGCCAACTTAGTTGAGGCCACGTCTGTTCCACATGAGCGCCAGGGTAAATGTCCAGTGTAGAATTAGTAAGGATAGTATTCTCTGCCCATTTCTGTCGACTGAGAATACTAGTGCTATATTTGATATTGAAATCTATGTACAGACTTCAATTCGACTATTATTTAAGCTTAAAATTTGGTATGCCCTATATCGCAACGGGTTGGTGACGTTTTCCAAAAGACATTATCCCCGAGAGAAAATCCCCAAACTGAAATCTCCAGCAGCAAAATCTCCAAATAAAGAATCCCCAGGGCTAATAACCCATATGTAATAAATCCAAAATCTCGAAAATCCAAAATCCCGAAAAATTGGTTGCGCTTCGCGGGATAAAAGGAGATTTAGTGGAGATTTTGGCAAAAAAGTTTGTTTCGTTGGAGAATTTGTCCGTGAATACGAGTATTTTGTCTGAGGAGATAATAGCCAGTTGGATTTAGAGATTTTGTCCAATGGAGACTTTTTTTTTGATTTCGTACGATTCCCTATCGCAACTACTCTACTGTGATGTCACCCTCAGTCGCAATGCCAATTTCATTGCTATCTCTATCTCGTAAATATTCAAAAGAAGAATCCGGTCCGCAAAAAAATGACGTGCTCCTTGTACAGACAACTTGACCAACTTTACCAAAGCCAATTTCATGAGATCGCGAAGAGTTGAGGGGTCTTTACCACTAACTGGTGTAGATTTTCTAATGTGAGGAATATTTTGTTAATGATGAGAAGGTATAACTTTGGTGATAACACCCCTCCCTGTGGTTTACCGCACTATATTAATCTTCTTCATTTGCAAGAACAAAGTCCTGAATTGATCACCCTGCCAGCGACTTATATTTAGATTATGTAGTGCTTTTGATATAGCCTCCGGTTTTATGCTGTTGAAAGTTCCTTCTATATCTGGGTAGGCTATCGTGGCAATTTTCTTGTTGTCTACAGATTTACCTTTACTATAAGCATGCTGTGATGTCGAAAATATTTGTACTTTGATGTTATTGCGAATGTGTAGATCCACTAACTTTCCCAGACTTTTCAATAGAAAAGAGGAAAGCCTGATTGGTCCGAAGTCCTTTAGGGTAGTGTCTGAGGTTTTCCCAGCCTTCGATTTAAACACCAGTTTCACGTCCTTCCATAATTTTGGTACGTAACCGAAGTCTAGACAGGATATAAAAAATTTGATCAACAACCCAAGCACCCATAAGAGCTTGCGTTCACTTACCACTTCCCCCGAAACGTGCGGAGTTTCCAGTCTGAAAAACAAGTGATTGAAGGAGCACACCGCAATGTTTCCTATAAAATGGGTGTCCAGGAGCCAATGTAAAGATTCTCTACTAGATGTTGTAATGCTCCATCAGGTTTTTTGATAAAACCGGATTCAATAGGAGACTTTGACAGAATCTTCCTAATTTTACATAGTTTTACTTTACCGCCTCCAATTTTGCATATGAAGTTTATTGATGTCCGTTTTCACTTGTATGCGCCATCTTAGGTGAGGTCTTTCTTTGCCCCGTGGGTCGTCCCTCTCAAATCGATTAGAAGACTTTCCGGGCCGGAGAGTTGATGTCCATTCACTCCATATATCCCAGCCATCTCCATTCATCAGACGATTTGTTAAAACTCTCTCCTCACTTTCTCTTAAATTTATATGCTTTCAATTTTGTTCAATCTTTCGCATTAACATTTTTGATGCAAATTTTTTTCCGGAATTATATTTGGTCCACCACGTCGTATTTTTGTGCAGATATTCATGTGACAGACACACGAACATACACCGTGTTGAATCCATTAGTGATCCATTTATACTATTCTGTCACGAAACACTGAAAATGGAAGAGGGCGTTGTTTGGTGATCTTGAATGTCCGTAATTATAAGGATACCCATTTCTTACTGAAATAATTTGTGAACTGTTATTTTGCAAGAAATATCTTTACTAGTCATCTCAAATTGGCTTCCATGTCATCTACTGCACGAGCAATTGTAGTGGGTTTTTTTTTCCTCCAATATCTCGTAATCAGTTAGTCGATAGAAAGTGTATTAAAAAGAAGGAAATGCAAAGACTTTTATAGTCACCGTTGAAGTTGAACTATACTCTCTTCTCTCATAAGTGTTTGAATGAGGTGAACGTTTTAAAAAACTCAAATTTTATTTTTTGGATATGTAAAAACAATTATTTTTCTATATTCTTTCGATTGGCTGTAATAGAGGACATTCAAGGTCACTAAATATCGGTCCTCTATTTTCCGCAATGGAATTGTATCCCTTTGTTTGCTACTTGGTTGGTGTGTGATTAAATACTTTTCAGAGTACACCATTATTATTTACGAGTACACTGAGTAAAGAGTATGAGTACACAAAAGTAACGGATACAAAGTAACGAATGAGTACTTTTTTTACAATACTATTAAACAGGCTAAAAGAGCCATCTAGTCCCTCAGCAGGTAAAACTCCCCCTAAGATATCATTTAATTAAGCTAAACTCAAGTTCAGCAAACTGAATGCTTTCTCTGCTTGACGGAGGACGAAAACGCGGAAACGCTCTATGTTAGTGTGTGTCTTTGTATAGAACAAAAAAGCAGATCTTCTCTACAACTGTACCTGTTCTGCCGAAGATCTAAAAGACGCCTCCATGAAAGATCTCTTAGCCTTCATTAAGGGGGTAGGTATTAGATACGTATGATTCGATACATTCGTTCCATTGACTAAAGTAGTACTCACCTTAAAAAAAAAAAAATTTCAAAATGTTTAGCCATTATTTTCACTACGCAAATGTACACTCGTGTTGACATAACCATTCAGTGTCGATATTATGATATGAATCCGATCGAGAGCTAAATCTAAATCAATTTCGATGTAAATTAGTCAGTAAACTTATATGTTTATAATTTACATTTCACCTAACTTAAAGGTATTGAACTTGTGGAATAATTGAAAAAGAAGGGTGTAATATTAAAGCTTCTGACAGAGCTTCAGCGTATATTATAAACCAAAAGACACCAGCATCACAGGAGAATACTACGCTAATGTTCTAAGATGCTTAAGAGAATCTATTAAAGGAAAAAGGAGGGGAGATTAACAAAAAGCGTGCTCTTACTTCACGCCACCGCACCGGTTCACAAATCTCAAGTTGTCATGGCTGCTATAAAGTCATGCAGCTTCCATGAATTAGCTCATCCACCCTACAGTCCTGACTTGGCATCTAGTGATTATTACCTGTTCCCAAATTTGAAGATAGACTTACGTGGAAAGCATTTTGATTATGACAAATCGCTACAGCTAGCCCTTTTGAAGGTAACCTAATAAGAAGTGTATTCATGTTCAAGGAGATTATATTGAAAAATTAAATTATGAAATTGAAATATACTCATCTCTTTACGAGTATATCCCATACCTACTTACTTACTTAACGGGCTCCCGACCCGTGAAGAGTCTCTGCCTGGGACACTGTAGCCTTCCATCCTCTGCGATCTCGGGCACGTTGTTTCCAGTTATCCAGACCAAGCGCTCTGGCATCCGCTATGGCTTGGTCTTTGAAACGGAGGTTCGGTCTTCCTTGTCGTCTCGAATCTGGCGTCTGGGATTCGAAGATCCTCTTAGCTGGAGCATTATTGTCCATTCGCTCGATGTGGCCGAGCCAATGTAGTCGACGTATTTTGGCCTTTTGGACTACATCCACATCTTGGTACAGCTCATAGAGTTCGCGGTTGTATCTTCTCCTACATTCGCCCTCCTCGCACACAGGACCAAAAATTCGCCGAAGAATTTTTCTTTCGAAGGAGCCCAGTATCAGCTCTCCCTTCCTGCTTATCGTCCAGCACTCGGCGCCATAAAGCAGAACTGGCAGGACGAGGGTTCTGTAGAGCATACATTTTGTCCTTCGAGTTAGGAGTTTTGAACCCAATTGTTTTGCCAAACCGAAGTAGAAGCGGTTTCCTAGTTCGGAGGAACTACTTCCAAATTGCACGTTGCAGCGCGTGTTTTCCAGCGTCATGCTACAAAGCTGGATCAGTTTTGCCGGGATCCCGAGTTCGGCCATCACATAAAGCTCCTGACGATGAATGCTATCATATGCGGCCTTGAAGTCGATGAATAAGTGGTGAGTCTCGACTTGAAATTCATTGGTCTTTTCCAGGATTTGCCTCAGTGTGAAAATTTGGTCTATAGTCGATCTGCCGGGCCGGAAGACACACTGGTACGTGCCGATTAGTGTGTTGCAGAATGGTTTGAGACGTTCACACAGTACGTTGGATAGGATCTTGTATGCGACATTAAGCAGGGAAATGCCTCGATAATTCTTGCAAGACATAGGATCGCCTTTTTTGTAGATGGGGCATCTGGAGCTGATAGTCCAGTCATCGGGCATGCTTTCTTCCACCCATACTTTGTTGATGATTTGGTGCATTCGCCCTACCAAAACATCACCACCGTATTTGAAAAGCTCCGCTGGTAAACCATCAGAGCCGGCGGCCTTGTTGTTCTTAAGCTTTTTTATTGCTAAGCCAACTTCTTCTATACTGGGTGCTGGAACTAATTCTTCATTGACTGGACGTGGGTTCTCTTCTTGCCCTATTACTCTCTCTACATGATGCCCATTTAGCAGCTGCTGGAAGTGTTGCTTAAACCCATCTACTATTGCTTGTGCTTCGGTGACTAGATTTCCTTCGCTGTTTCGAAGAGCCTGTGTTCGGCCTTGAAGCCAGCAGCCAGTTGCTTGGCTTTCTTGTACAACTTCCGGATGTTGCTTCGATCATGAGACTCTTCGATCTCCTTGAGCTGGGAGACTGCGTAGGCCCTCTTCTTTCTACGCAGTATTTTCTTCTCCTCCCTCCTCCTGGCTCGATACTCTTCCCTCGCTGCCCTTGTTTTGCGCTGCAGCGTCTTCATATGTGCATCTTCTGTCACTTTTTTCCGGCGTACGCATTCATCATCATACCACGGGCTCTTTCTCTGGGGTGGCTGGTACCCTAAAGTGGTTTCGGCTACCTCTTTGATGATGGCGCGATACTGGGACCACTGGATGTTGGCGTCTGTGGTAGGTAGATGCACTGCGCAGAGTTTCTCACTCAGGCGCTCTCTGTAGACTCTGGCTACTCCAGGTGTGCTAAGGCATCCAACGTCGAATTTCTTCTTCTGGGCGGTTCGCAGCTTCTTCTCGTTGGATAGTCGATCGATTACCAAATGGTCGATTTGGTTGGCGGTTCGACCGTCTGGAGAGCGCCAGGTTGCTGTGTGGATCCTTAGCCTTGGAAACCTAGTGCTACTTATCACCGTATTACGAGCTGCCGCAAAGTCAGTTAGTCGGTGCCCGTTGTCTGTGGTCGATTCGTGGATTCTGTGTTTACCAACTAACCCGCCAAAGATGTTTTCCTTTCCGACTTTGGCATTCAAGGACATGCTCCGTAGGCTCCATCTAGGAGGTCATAAAACTCCTCCTTGATAGGGTCTTCAGCCTCGTCGGTAGAGGCGTGTACACATATTAGGCTTCTGTTTTGGAAAGTAGCTTTGATGCGGATCACAGCTAGGCGATCACTTATCGGCTTAAAGTCAATAACTTTTGTCCTAAGCCGGTTTCCCACGACGAATCCGCATCCTAATACACGCAATCTTTTATTGCACCTGTAATAAATATCGCAATTTTTCCTTTTCATCATACCTGATCCTATCCATCGTATCTCCTGAATCGCGGTAATATCTGCCTTGTACCGCGTGAGGACAGACTCAAGTTTTTGAGTAACACCTGGGGTGTAGAGCGTCCGCACGTTCCAGGTACATACTCTTAGATCGTTATCCGTTGACGTTCCGAGTCTGGTTGCCATTTGAGTTAAATCCTTATCCGAGGCTCCTCGTGTCTCTCTCATAACTAGTGTTTTTTTTTACATGGTCAGGAAGTTACCCCGACGGCAAAACCTCCAACCTGGAGGGCCAGGCCCTTAACCCTACGACAGCAGGCCGGTTATTCCGGTGCCAGTAACCCACTTTGGGATGTGAGCGCTGCCGTTGGCCCATTTAGTGTTCATCCGCTACCAACTCTTCTCCAACACCCTGGCTCGGTATTGGAAATCCGTATAGACCTGGTATCCGAATATGTCAGAGCAGCTCTATAGGGATTACACTAAATAGTTCGGCCTGACTGGAACTGTAGAAGCCACCATTGGTTCCATCTAGGGAACTCCTCCGCTGCTGCCTGGGACCAGAGGAGGTGCCTTAGTGAGAAAACACTCCTCCCCCCTCTCTCGACCGCTGCCACCAACGACCTTCCAAAGGAGTTGGTTACCCAATCTTCCGTCGAGGTACTAGGCACCCACCAGTCACCAACGTGGAGGTGAGAGTAGGAGTTGGTAGTGAGAGGCTAGGTGAGAACGCTTGTGTTCTCATGACATCGCATCACTACCCTTTAACCGGTGTATATCCCATACCGCGAACTTAAGAAAATGCCCTCGTACCTCTTGGTGTTGTAACACTCGGAGCAAAATATTTTTTTTTAAGGACCAACAGATTTTCTGGAAAAATCTCTTAATCTCTCAGGAGAAAGATGTCATTGCATTTGAATTGGAATGTTCATATATTTTGTTTTCTGATATGACTAGGATACTAACCCATCCCACTACAGCGAGCTTAAATTCAGCGTCTTTTCCACTGGCAAGAAGTGGGTTAATATTGCACCAGTTATCCCTCAATGAGCTGTGGACACTGCCTTTTACTATTTTGGATATGAGAATTGGATATACAATTTTATAACGCAGGATTGTGCTCCATTTTCCCTGAATTCATAATAAGATGTAAGCATTATTTTTGAACAAGAATTTGCATTCCCAGATTTGTCCTCTTTAAGGTATTGCTAAAAACATGTTTTTGTTTCTTGAAATTTAAATAAACACGCTAGTTGTATATCCTTAGAATTTTTTGTATCTAGGCAGACAGTTTTATTTTGTCTATCATCATAATCTTGGCATATATCATTTTTTTAGCCAAATAGATTTATTGCTTATTAATAAACAACAAGTGATAGTGTGTAGTTGCCAATACTTAAGTTACTGAAGTACTTATAGATATTAATTATTCATATCTTCAGTTATTTATGGCTTCCGATAATACTTTACATCCGCCTGGTATTTATACATATTTTAATAGTATCTCTAAGGGCGACATGGATTACGCGACCCAGATTATAATGTGTAATCTTTGTGGCATTAGAAGAGAATATCGTAAAAATTCCATTGTTCCGAAAGGTTGGTAGTGCTTTTATGTTCTTTTGTTCACTTTTTTTGTATATGATTACATGATCTTGTTGAAATATCAGTACAAATTTTTTAATTATTTAATTACCAGCAAAATCTGCTAATAAATTGTTTTTAATAACGGATAAGTGAACATAATTTTTTTTTTATTTTCGATCCATTCATGCCAAGCAGAAATCACTTTTTGGTGTAGTGGTTTGAGATACTTGGATTTTATTATTAATTTTTCTCTATGCAGTTGCCACAATGTTTAAATTACTTAAACAAAATTCAACGTCACAATAGAAACAAAATTTCGAACGAGCTTCTTGGGGTATACGCATACACCAACTGTGTCGGCGAAGATGTCAGGGAAACTGACACCAGCAGTAAAATCTATATGAATGATTGTCTCACTGCCAATCATTTCTAATGTTCTCAGAAACCGTTTGAATTTTGAATTTTGGGAAGAAGTTTCTAGCACAGCTGATTCCTCAATAGCCTTCGACATATTCTTAATGAAGCTAAAGTCTCACATTACGAATAGTAAACAGACACAAAGTAACATAAACATAAACTTTCATTTCTGAACAAAATTCGAAATGTCTTCGAGTTAGAAAACACCCAAATAATACTAGACTTAAACAATATTACGAAAGTTAAATAAAGTTAACATACACAAATCCGCTGGTCCAGACGGTATCCCCTCATAGTTTTGAAGAGGTGTTCTTCTACGCTGGCAAAACCTCTGCGTAAGCTTTTCTGTCAATCCTACTTTTCAGCGCTCTTTCCGAGTAGATGGAAAACAGCATTTGTTTAGCCCGTCCCTAAAAAAGGCGAATCTTCCTTCCAGTTACCGACCGATTGCACTTACGAGTACGTCCCTTCCTTCCAAGGTCATGGAAACGCTGATAAATCATCAGCTTATGAAATATCTCAATTCATGGAAACTCTTAATGACCGGCAGCATGGTTTTCGTAGGAACAGGCCCACTGATGATTTGATGGCATACCTCCTCTTTTGTCGAAAATGCGTGCATATGGCGTCGATGAGTCTCTTCTTCAATGGATTAGAAATTACCTTTCGGGCGTCTAATACAAGTTGTCTTGGACGGCTTCAAGTCTGCAATCCACCAAATAAAAGGGTGGTCGTTGTGTAGTGATAACATCATCACTTGTCATGCTATTGGTTCACGATTCAAATCCTGTTGTCAAGAATCATCTATTTATTTCGCATGAAATAAATAAAAAAGTCGATCAATTGCGAAAGCTAAGTCAACTCTACTGCGAAGGCATAACACTGGCAGTAGAGTGGTTATATGGCTGAAAATGCAACTTGATCGTGATGATGACATCAGGTGGGCCGAAAAAAATACTGTGAATCATGTGCAACGACAAAAGCAAAAACAAACAAGCTCCCCAGTTATCTGGACGCTACCCTTGGAGTTTACAGAAACTTAATACTATCTGAGTTTCAAACCACTACACTAAAATTTTTCTTTCTCTCTCTCTCTCTTTTTCACAACGCCCGTGTCCTGTAATAGCATAAGAGTATTCATATCCTCTTTGGCGCGGGCAAATTATAAAAAAAAAAATAATAATAAATTCTGGTGTCCGCCAAGGCTCTGTTTTGTCTCCGACTCTCTTTCTTATTTTTATAAACGATCTCTTGTCTGCAACTTCTAATCCAATCCATTCCTTCGCTGATGACAGTACCCTCAGTTGAAGGGGAACGGCAACGTATGTTAAACACATTAAATTCCGACCTGGACAACATAATTAAATGGGGTTCAACCAACAGAGTGGAATTTATTGCTTCCAAAACACAATGCTGTCTTCTGTCACTCAAACGAAACCAAAACCCTCAACCGTAATCCATGGATAGTACTTTCATAATTGAAACCGAAAGACTTGTCATTCTCGGAATGGAACGATCACATATTCGAGGTCGCCAAAAATGCTGCAAAATGTCTAGAATTCCTTAAACGGTGCAATAAATATTTTACTCCGTCTGATCTGGCCTCAATTTATAAGGCATTCATCCGCCCTAAGCTGGAATATAACGCTCATATCTGGTCTGGTGCACCCAAAACTGTTCTGCACATTCTTGATAGGGTACAGAATCGCGCGTTAAAACTTATAGGCGATAGAGACAACTCTATACATTCACTTAAACACCGAAGAAATGTCTCATGCCTCTCCCTGTTTCGCTCCAGCGAAATAGCCGATTGCATTCCTCCCCTTCAAAATTTCACCCGCAATACGCGTTATGCTTTGAATGCACATTAGTTCACTCTTAAGCCCAATTTTGGTCGTACTGCCAAGTATAGGGATTCGTTTATAAGCCGAACGACACGAATGTGGAATAATCTACCAGGCTCTGTATTTCCCCATCACTACAACGTTCAAACATTCAAAGCCAACGTACACAGGCTCCACCTCTGTTCCTCTTCTCCCTTTTCCTAACGCCCATGCCCTGAAACAGTTTATGGGTATTCATATTCCCTTCGGCGCGCGCAAATTATATATATAAAAAAAAAGGGCTTAAAGTGGAAGTCCCCCTTATTGCAGAGACAATTATTTTTGTAGTAAATTAACAGCAAGTCTTGACAATTCCAAAAAAGAATGGCGTGTTGTTGATGGAATTCTTAATAGAAAAGCTTCAGAGGTGGATATATGTACGTATAGTTTTGAATGTCAACAACTCAACTATCTCTGACCCTTTGGAAATTGCAAATTTATTTAACGATTTCTTTTGCAATATTAGTTCTTTTCTGAACTCACCCAACAACAATTCCAATTGCAGGAGTAATATTGATTTAGTAAATATGGAAAGTTAAACATATTGTTTTTTCTGTGAACCATTTACTCGTACTATTCTGGAGATCCATAAAATAATTTACTATTTGTTATCGGTATTTTCAAAAATATTTGAGAAGGGTATTAAATTTAGAATATTGTCAATTCTAAAAAGCGCACACTTTTTCAGTGATTGTCAATTCGGTTTTAGAAGCGGAATGTCTACCTACTGAAACTAACTGGTGAATTATATCACAGTATTAATTCATCAGAGATTCCGGCTTCTTTGTTTGTAGATATCACTAAAGCTTTTCATATTACTCAATATTATTAAGTAAACTTTTACATGTGGGTTTTAGGGGCTATACATACGATTGGTTTGTTTCATATTTAGTTTCATATTAAATCGCAGGCAAATGGTAAAGATCAAGAATATTTACAGCTCTCTGAAAAATATTTATATTGGTGTTCCACAAGGTTCAGTTTTAGGTCTTATTCTGTTCTTAATATACGTAAATTCTTTGTTTATTCTAACTTTCAAAGGAAAAATTACTGCCTTTGCTGATGATACTGCGCTTTCATACTCAAATAAAAGCTTGCTGAATGTTTTATCGAATGTAAACAGCGATAAAACGGCTTCGAAGCGATATTGTGTTTTAGGCATGAAACTCAAAGGAACGCTGTAACGTTACGCTTTTTTTTCGTCATATTAATCATTTAATTATTTTACATTAAATGTCGCCTTGTTCTGCATTTCGAGTAAAAGTGGATTCAAATCGAATTTCAATTTCCCTCAAAATGAAATTCAGTGTTCTGCATTGCGAATAAATTCGAACTTTTTTAATCCACTTCGAATTCTTATTTGAAATGTCACAATCAGCTGTAAAATCATTTTAAAATTATTTAACACTTTCAGTTGCTTAGCTTTTTCTGTGACAGTGAATTAAAAATTTAATAAAATGTTTTTTTATTGAAAATGGATGCTATTTTACTGAATATTATTGGTGAAAACAGAGAAGAAACCCGAATGGAGAGAGTTCGCAGGAAGATAACTCTAAACTTTCGGAACTTCCCGAAACAGTATAAGTATAGAAGTGCGACAACTGAAAAAAAATAATTAATATTATGATTGTTTGCAGTTTTAAAAACAGTTTTAGGGTTACATACTTAGTTGGAGGACCTTCGCTATTTAACCGTTGTACTAACTTGCTCCATACATTTTCAGTATACGCGTTGTCCCCTTTAACAAAACCCTTTGCAAAATTGTTCTCTATGTAAGTCAAGAGAATACTCTCTTGCCTCTGATTTTTATGTTTTCCCCTATAAAATAGGGGAAAAATGCTTCTTATCTTCAAAATGCTTCTTATCTTCACAGCTAACACGTAAATTCATATCACAAAGTTATGTGTATTCAATTCACAACGCAAAACTGAAACGAATTCAATTCACATGAAAACAACAATTTTTCGAATTGCAGAACATTAATTTCCATGAATTTACCGTTTTCATTTCGAGTGGAATGTAGAACACCAAAATATTCACTTTCGAAGTTAAATACCAAAAAAATTGAGTGGTATACTTTCGAAATCAAGTCAGAAAGTCCACATCGTGTTGTTGAAAGGGGACTCCACCCCTCTTGCACTAAAGAAGAGATTATGACTGACCTTCAAGACAAAAGCTTTAAAATTCTTGATGCCGTTAATATCATCAAAAAGGAGAAGCAACAAACGGAAATAGAAAGGCGTGGACTTCCGCTCTTTATGCTTACCTTCGATAAGTCTGACAATATCGACGATATCTACCGAATTAGGACCATACTAAATATCGTAGTCAAAATCAAGCCAATGCGAAGAAATATAAGAATGATTCCGCAGTGCAAACGTTGCCAAGTATTCAATCATACGCAAATGTACTGCAAAAAAAGAACCGCGATGTGTGAAATGCGCTGGAAATCACCTCTCCCAAGTTTGTGGAGTAAACAAACAAACCTCCGCAACCTGTGCTAATTGTAAGGGAAAGCACCCGGCAAATTATAGAGGCTGTGAAGTAGCCAAAGAGTTACAAAAACGAAGAGATGCGCTCCTTAAGCCCGTTAATGCAAAATCAAAACCGCAAACTAAGCCAAAGCGTAAGGTTGAGGGTGGCCGTGGTGTAGTGGTAACATCAACGCTTGTCACGCTCTTGGTTCACAGTTCAAATCCTGATCTCAACAATCATCTATTTATTTCGCCTGAAATAAATAAAAAAGTCGATCAATTGCGAAAGCTTAGTCAACTCTACTGCGAAGGCATAACAGTGGCAGTAGGCTAGTCATATGGCTTAAATGCAACTCGATCGTGATGATGACATCAGGTGGAGGGAAAAAAAATACTGTGAATCATGAGCAACGACAAAAAGCAAAACAAACAAGCTCCCCAGTTATCTGGACGCCACCCTTGGAGTTTACTGAAAACTTAGTACTACCTAAGTTTCAAACCCACTACACCATCTTTCTTTCTCTCTTTCTCTCTCAATTTCTTCAAACGCCCGTGCCCTGAAATAATTTAATGGTATTCATATCCCATTTGGAGCGCGCAAATTATAAAAAAAAAAAAAAAAAAAAAAGGTCGCGGAGGAGAAAGAATGCAAATTCAAACTACACTGTTCAGAGCGCAAAAAGGTGAGGGAAAGAATGACGAAAGAAAAGCCCTCGACCTTTGTTCCTAAAAGAAACGGTACAGAAAAGTTACCATTGGAAAAGCGACCGTGTAATGACCTTCGAACACCAGGAGTGCAGACTTACGCTCAGGCCGCGGCATCCGAAATACCAGGGAATATTGAAATTTGGAAGGACCCTATTTCCCATGTTTTTTTCAGTTATTCTAGAGAAACTTGAAGAACAAAGCAAAATAAATAAAATTATTCTCGATAGGCTGGTTAGGCTCGAAAGTAATTCAGGGAAAACGCGTATTCCAACTAGAATATGAATGAAAAACGAATGTTAAAAATATGTGCTTGGAATGCAAACGGACTTTTGCAAAAACTTGACTAATTGGAAATATTCTTGCGTGAAAAAGATATCGATATTTGCTTGATTTCTGAAACTCACGTAAAAAACGAATAGCATTTAAAAATAAAAGGCTATAATGATTACCACGCTTGTCACCCTTCGGGAAAAGCGAGAGGCGGATCATCATTGTTTATTAAAGACTGCATCGAACAATCCGAAGACCTAAAGATCGAGCTTGAAACTTTGCAACTGTGCACGATTCGAGTAAAAAATAGTCAGCGTACTCTTAAAATCTCATTTAAAAAAAAAATAAAGTGATTTTACTAACTTGTTTAAATTGCTGAAAAATAATTTCATTATTGGCGACCTCGGCGGCACACCTCCATCCGATGGTCCAAATTTTCAATGACGCTGAGGCATAATTGAGGTTCTATGCCGTTAATGTGCCGAATTATCTCATCCTTTAGCTCTTGAATTGTTGCTGGTTTATCGACGTACACCTTTTCTTTCAAATAACCCCAAAGAAAGAAGTCCAACGGTGTCAAATCACATGATCTTGGCGGCCAATTGACATCGCCACCACGTGAGATAACACAGACATTGAATTTGTCGCGCAAAAGAGCCATTGTTTCGTTAGCTGTGTGGCAAGTGGCACCATCCTGTTGAAACCACATATCGTCCACATCCATATCTTCCAATTCGGGCCATAAAAAGTTCGTTATCATCTCACGATAGCGAACACCATTCACAGTAAGTGCCTGACCGGCCTCATTTTGGAAAAAATACGGCCCGATGATGCCGCCAGCCCATAAACCGCACCAAACAGTCACTCTTTGTGGGTGCATTGGTTTTTCGACAATCACTCTTGTATTATCATTCGCCCAAATTCGGCAATTCTGCTGATTGACGAATCCACTGAAGATGATTTTCTTCGAAAATTGATCATCCACTGTTGCCATTTCTTGCCACCATTGTGACCATTGACGACGCTTGAAATGGTCACGAGGCTTTAGTTCTTGAGTCACTTTGTAAGCGCGTAAATGCAAGTCTTTATGCATAATGTTCATCAACGACGAGCGTGAGAGGTGCAATTGTTGGGCACGACGACGAGTTGAGGTGGACGGCTCTTCAGCCACACTATCGCGAACAGCAGCAATATTTTCTGCAGTACGAGCTGTACGAGCATGCACTGGTGTTTTCACATCTCCTACAGACCCGGTTTGCACAAATTTTTGCACGATTTTTCCGATTGTACGCACATTTGGACGATTAAATTGATCGAAAGAATCACGAAATGCACGATATGCATTTTGATTTGAACGCCCATTTTCATAATAAGCCTGAATAACTTTAACGCGTTGCTCGATTGTGTATCTTTCCATGGTTCAAATTGAGTTAGTCTGAAATTGAGAAATGTCAAATGAAATGCAGAAAAAAACTTGACGTTTAGGTGTGGTTCACATTCAACATCGACCCTTAAAATTTAACCACCCTTTATTTCCATGTCTTGAGTAGATGGTTTCTTATGTCTCTTTTGTTGTAGGCATAGAACGTGGTAAGAGGTTCTCTTGGAGCTGATTTGGCTAAAGTGTCCGCTATTTCATTTCCGTTAATTCCACGGTGCCCTGGGACCCAGGCAATTTTTAATTTTCCGCTGCTGGAGATGAGTTTGTCACGAATGGCTTCGATAATTTCAGTATGATTGCTTTCGTTTTTAATGGCTGTTACAGAGGACTGTCTGTGAAGATTATGGTCTTATTTTTTTTTTTTTTTTTGAATAGTCAATTGCAGTGAGAATGGCAAAAGTTTCAGCTGTAAATATTGACGTGAAAGCTGGAAGAAGACCTTTGGAGATGGTTGTTAAGTCTTCAGCGACAACAGCAAATGACGCGCCGTCTTGCGATTTTGAGGCATCTGTAAACAGAGGTTGTTTTTTGTAACTTTCTGCCATTTCGAGAAACATGGTTTTATAAACGTCGTTGTTAGTTGATTTGATGGAATATTTGCTGAGGTTGAGGATTATGGACTCTTTTGGCAAATTCCAAGGTGGGTAGAGCATTGAATTAAATTTTTGAATGACAATGGGTATGTCAAGATCTTTGGCCGATGTAAGAGCGGAGCTTAGAGTTGATTGAAGTCTTGGGTTCTTCTTCCGTTTTATGATTTTTTTGGAATCATTGTGAATGGGTGACCTTCTGGAGCAGTTTATTTTTGAATAGTGCATGCAGTAAGATAGTCGATTCTTTCGGTCAGTTGTGGTAATCCAGCGTCTGTCAAGAGGTTTCGAATTGGAGTAGTGCGAAAGGCCCTCAAACCACTTCTGATGGCTGCGTGGTATGGTGATGTGATGAGTTGGATAGATGATTTCGAACATTTACCATATATCGCTAGACTATAGTCGATTTTTGACAAAATAACTGATCTTATTACATTAACGTTACAGTAGCTGTTCTTACAAGAGAGGTATTTTACTAAGTTAACCCTAGTGGTAAGGCTCTTTTTTAAATTTGTACAGTAGTTCTTAAATGTAAATTTTGAATCGAATATAATGCCAAGAATTTTTGCAGAGTTAACATTACTTATATTAGTGTTATCTAATTGAACTAGAAGACTTTTACTACAGCTGTATTTTTTGCATATATGGAGCAGCTCACATTTCTGCATTGACATTTTTGCACCTGAGTACTTTCCCCATTCAGAAAGGCTTTGAAGAATATTTTCGAAAGTAGTAGCAAGAAACGATAAGTCTTTGCATTTGGAATAAATAATCAAGTCGTCGGCATAAAGAGTATGGCCAACTATGTTGTGCCGATCAACTATAGAACTGATTTCGTTGAATGCAATTAAAAAGAGGACAACCGATAAAGGCGACCCTTGTGGAATACCGTTTTTCAAACTATGGGTAGACGAGTAAGTGCCATTCGCCTTGATGCGAAAGTATCTATTGCTTAGGAAAGACTTAACGTAACTTAACAATTATTTATATATTTATTTATATATTATATAATCGCTGTACATATAAGAGAATACACTTAAAATGAGTACAGGTAGGAAAAGGTAAACTTATTTTATATATTGTACAAAATGAATTAGTGTGTTAAAAATACAATTATAAAGATACATTTTAAAAGAGAAATACATATTAAAGACAAGAAAAATTAAAACAAACAGTAAATAGTTGCAACCATGTAGACTAAGAAGATTAAGATAATAAATGAGAGCAACTTCAGTTTAATCTAGAGAAATATGAAAAACATGCCGATTGAAAATGTTTGTATTCGATTCCAAAGATTCACAGCATGAATGAAAAACTGTCTTCGTGAAGTCAAGCATGTATACATAGACGGTCTTAAAGTTATATAGCGACTAGATCTTGATAGGACAAGCTTACTGTATAGGTATGCAGGTTGTTTCTCTCTTAAAATCTCATCTATCTACTGCCCACCGCGTTCCGCGCTTGAAAAAAAAGAGATTTTACTAACTTGTTTAAATTGCTGAAACCTAATTTCATTATTGGCGGCGATTTTAATGCGAAACATACATTCTGGGGCTCAAGACACAGCTCGCAAAAAGGCAGAATGCTCTATGAGGCAGATATGGAGTACAGTTGTGATTTCCATTCGACGGGTAAGCCGACCTACTGGCCAACTGATACTTCGAAAATACCTGACCTGATCGACTTTTTCGTCGTGAAAGGAATTTCTACCAACCACATTAAAGTTGAAGAGAGCTTTGATTGAGCGAATAACTAGTCTATACCCTAGAGTCAGCGAGATTAACCGGTAGAACAACTAACTGAGAAGGCGAAATTGAAGATAGTGTTGAACTGAGCGTTCCACTTACGACACCCTATGAACTTGAGGTTAAAGTTGATCGCTTCGTTGAGATCGTACAGCTCGCCTCTTGGAATAATACTCCCAATCCAAGGAAAACTCCGGACAAATACGGTCTTCGATATTCTACGGAAATAAAAGAATTGGTCAAGGAAAAAAGAAAACCGCGTAAGAAATGGCAACAGAGTCGTGCTCCGCAACCTAAAGCTCACTTGAATCACATGTGCAATTCGTTGAAGAAGACTATAAAGGATTTTAAAAATCGTGCGATAGGCTCTTATCTTGAAAGTTTAACAGCGAAAAAAGATTCCAATTATTCACTTTGGAAAGCTGTAAAAGGCACCAAAAGGCCCAAGGTCCCCGCGCCGCCTATTAAATTAAATCACAATGAATTGGCAAGGGAAGATAAAGAAAAAGCGGACATTTTTGCGGCCCACCTGGAAGACACCTTTAAACCGTACGATGGTCAAGTGTCTTACGATAATATCAATAGGCCGGATTTACCATCTGACGATTTAGCACTTACAAGTCCAACGCTGAGGGAACTCAAACATGAGATCGGGAATCTAAAACCTAAGAAAGCTCCTGATTATGACTTGATCACCGGAGAAATTCTCAAAGCTTTACCTAGAAAAGCATTGATTAAGCTTCTTCATATTGCAAATGCTGCGCTCAGATTAAAACGCGTGCCTAACCAATGGAAAGTTGCGTTATAATGGTTTTAAAACCAGGAAAACCGCCAAATGAGGTAAAATCTTATAGACCAATTTCGCTACTTCCAGTTATATCCAAAATTTCGAGAGGATATTACTAAGGCGTCTCCAACCGGTTATAGAAGGAAATAATCTTATCCCTGACCACCAGTTTGAAAAGTTTCAGAAGTAAGCATTCGACGATTGACCAGGTGCATAGAATTACTGATGTAATCGAGAAAGCACTTGAAGAGAAAAAGATATGCTCAAGCGTATTTCTTGACGTCTCGCAAGCCTTTGATAAGGTGTGGCATGATGGCTTGAATTGCAAATTGCGACAAGTTCTCCCTGTATGCCTATACGAAATTCTAGAATCATATCTCGGGAATAGATTCTTCCTTGTTAGACATGGAAATGAATACTCGGAGTTCATAGAAATTTCGGCCGGTGTACCGCAAGGAAGCGTTCTCGGGCCACCTCTCTATCTGTTATATACTCGAGATATACCGAAAGAAGATGGCACTATCCTGGCTACGTTTGCCGATGACACCGCTATCCTAGCCGTAGGTAGAACAATCGAAGAAACGACTGCAAAACTGCAAAACGCACTGAATAAATTAAATAAATGGACGAGGGACTGGCGGATCGCCCTCAATGTGAATTTCACTTATAAGAAAACTAATGTGTTGCCAATTTTCCTAAACTTGGCCCGAATACCTTTTGCAAACGAGGCCGAATACCTTGGAATGACACTCGACGCAAAACTGAAATGGAATTCGCAAGTGAAAATGAAACGTAAAGAACTCGAAATCAAATTTAGAGAAATGAACTGGTTGCTCGGAAAACACTCCCAGCTCAGTATTGAGAACAAACTGCTTTTACACAAGCAAGTGCTAAAGCCGGAGTGGACTTACGGTATACAACTTTGGGGCTGTACCAAGAAAACAAACGCCAATATTTTACAAACTTTTTAAAATAAAGTGCTAAGAGAAATTGTCCACACACCGTGGTATACTAGAACGATGATATCCACAGGGATCTCGGAATTCCGACAATCGAAGCTGAAATTAGAAGCTTCGCGAGAAAGCATAGAAACCGACTAATCGGACATGTCAACAATACAATCCTACCAATTCTGGATGAAAGCAATTTATTGTGCCGACTACAAAGGACGAAACCTTTCGACTTGGCGAGATAGGAATCAGCCGCGCCTAGATTGCGGAACATGCAGGATATTTCAGTGGAAAATAACCTGCCAAACGAGTTTTTTTCATGATAGAAAAATTACTTGATAAGGTCTTTCTTAGTTGCAATATATAACAAATTAAATCGCAGGTTGTTTTTTTTTTAGTCAGTAAAAATCTGACACTACTATGAGCACGCACTTGTTATCCTCATAGTGTCTATGGAAGATTTTTTCACCAACACTCGGAAAAAAAAAAAAACGAACATACAATCCACAATTCATAATTTCAGTCGGAATGCAGAACACCTAGTTCCACTTTTGGTGGTTGAATTCACTAAAAATGGAATGCAGAACATGGGGGATACTTCGGGAATTAAGACATGTGTGTTCTAATTTCACTGTATACAGAGTTCTGCACATGTGTTTTGGGCAATAGAATGCTAAATTGAAGATACGAAATGCGCTTTTTTCTTGTCTGCCAACGTTTCGGAGTAAAACACCGTATTGCACCATCTGTTGTCCGTTAGCCGAAATGTGTTGTACTTAATTACCGGCAACTGTGGATAATAACGAATGTTACTGAGACTGTATCCCCAGTTAGTTGTTTTTGTTTGTCATGTGAATTCTGTACTAGTGATAAGTATAGGAAGGAAACGTGGCTAATCATAACTTTTTTTTACTACAAGTTGTCAGCGTCGTCAGTCTTCTGATACATATTTGGCGAGAATAAAGTCCAGTAAAAAGGAGGTGGTAGAAAAAAAACAGCACAAGTCTATAAAACTCAGATTCTAAGGTATCAATCAGCCCACGTATTTCGTAACATTCTGTACCTTTTGTTATAAATATTAAGACCTCTTCGCCTGCTCAAAGTAATTTCGAAGGGCGCGCTACATTTTGCAGACAGGCGCCACCAAGAATGTCGATGCGCCCCTGGTCCGTAATTGCAAACGTGTAGGTGTAAGTCAGAATTCACCTTTGATTTTCTTCTCACTGCTATTTCATCTCGAAATCAAGTGCAAAAGTTCGAATCTGAAATTTTTAATTCCCCCTGACTCATTCAAACACTTGCGTTGTACTTTTTGTTAATGGAAAATACGTTTATAGCACTTTATTAAATAGATCATATCAAAAGATTTTACAAAATAAATAATTTTCAACTTTATATAGATTCTTCTATTCACTTAGCAAAGATACAAAATTTTAAAATGGCTTTTACTTAGGGGAACTTTAATTTGCTCCAACATCAGTCTGCAACTCACAGTCAAAGTTCACTTTCCCTCGCGAATCTTCTTAATGCCAGAAGCGCCAAGCACCTTCAGAATCAAGAGCGATAAGTTGGGATAGAACATCGACAAATATATCAAAATGTTGACTGGGAAGCGCCCAACCCACGATACCAGCGTCTTGTTGGCCAACGCGATTGCGAATAACTCACCACAACGTTCAGCAGTCATTCTTCGTTGGTCCTGCATAGCATTTTGGCCGTACTTCTCGTTGGGTTTGTCAGTGAACGCTTCCTCGAGAAAATTCGTTGCGACAGGACCCGGACAGAATATTGTGATGTTGATAGAAGAATCTTCCGCCTTCAGCGACTTGAAATAGCCATTAAGTGCATGCTTAGCACCGGAATAACTTGCTGAATACGGAACAGTAGTCAGACCAGCTCCGCTCGATGTTACAGCCAGATGACCCTTATCGCCACCACTCTCTTTGAAGTACCGCAGAGCTTTGCGTGACAAATTGACTACAGAGAACACATTCAATTCGAACATCTCTCGGTCAACTTCGATGTCAATCGCGTCCCAACTCGCCCGTTGTGACCTACCAGCGTTGTTCACCAGAATGTCGAGCGTTCCGAAATGATCTACCACAGCTTCCAAACACTTCTCGTGAGACTTCAGGTCCAACATGTCCATCGGTAGGGCAAAGACATCATCGTTACTCAACAGTCCACCAGAAGCTGATAAGCACTCCTCGCGCACTTGCTGCAGCTCGTTTTCTCTTCGGGCGGAGATTGCCACTTTCACTCCATTTTTGGCCAAAGCCACGGCAAGGTATTTACCGATTCCACTGGAAGCACCTGTTATCCATACTACCTGACCACGAAGTGACGAAATCGGTTGTCCAAATCGCTCCTTTAAGGCCAATTCAATGTCAGAGTCCAGCACGACCCAGAAAATCAAACTGATTAGATAGTAGAGGACGACGGCGATGCCAATTAGTTCGAAAAAGCCCATTTCAATGCGGTTGTTGTGCTCTTGTGACGAACTAAAACTTTCTGAGTTCAAATAGAGATCATGAAATAGAGACCAAGCTGGAAAATGAGACGCACTTGGCGATGGACTCTGACTCTGGATTTTGCATGACGTCTACACGATGACTTTTCCGTAGATCACAACCACGAAAAAGCGAAGGCTCTCAAACTTTTGGCTCAAGTGATGCCAGAATCGGAAAACATACATTATATTAAGTAGAGAGATACATACCATAATCTGACCCTTCATCTACCCTTGACAATGTTTTACTCGTTTGTTGACGAGTTCGTGATTACAGCCGCTCCTAGGGCATAGTAAGCTGCTGAAGGAGAATGAAAAAATACATACTAAATTAATACGACGGTATTAAAAACGAAAAATTTCGTTTTTCTATTCTCTGTTCAATACTCAGTTCACGACGAAACGGTTTACTCAGTTTTCGTGCGAAGTTATTTGTTTTGGGCAATAATTCACAGAGAAATTTTAAAGATTCTTCTTTTGTTCACAGTCGCCCTTTTCGGGCCGTACGCTGCGTAGTGGATTATTGCTTGACTCTTATTTGAAGGCGACATATATTTGACTTATCGATATTGGACCCTGTATACCATATATCGGTTTTCTTAGGAAATCGCACAATCAAACTGCAAAGTTATCCACACTTATCTGAAGGTAAAAGTTGACAGTGGTAAACAAAAGTAAAAAAATTTCATCGTTTTTCTCAACGAAATTAGTAATGGAAAATTTCGTTTTCTTTTTATAAAAAGTTGAATATTTCGAAGGAAGTCATCTGGTAAGCTGATTATCGTTTGTTTTGATATATTTTCATGTTGTTGTTGCTTATGTCTTATATACAACATTTCTTTCTTTGTCAGTCGTGAGCTGATTTATCGTAACTTTTCAGCATCATAACAGCATTAACTGCTCATTTTTACTTTATCATCAACGGAAAGTGTGAGTGTGGGTATGGTGGGGCAAGGAGAAGGGAGAATATATGCCACAAAAATTTCCAAATCATTTTTTCGAGCGGTGGAAATTCCGAGGCATGGTGGTGAGGCACTACTCAGTAAACAAATATTGTGAGTGTCTGTTTTTTGCTATTGCGGTAACAAGTAGTGTGTGATTGACTTTTGGAAAATAATTGACGATGAATTAAAAGTTGAGGTGGATAACAAAAAACTGCTATTTTAGTTATCGGTACGAAAATTAATAAAATGATTCCGCACCATTTATTTCCTTTACATTACCACACTTTTACGAACACTTGTTTCTCCTTGTTCTGCACAATTTGTTTCACAATTTTTTTATACTTAAAAAACCACTGACGCATTGTAACAGTGTGGCTCTGTTATGAAATTCGTGGTGCAATATGAGGATTGCGTGTTAAAAGAAAATCAAAGGCGTGCGTCTTTACCAAAAACTAAAATTGAATTCTTTATTACGTAGTAATATGACATAGTAAAATACACAGAAACCAATGGTGCCTAATGGCAAGAAAAAAAGGAGGAAAATAATCGACAGGTAGATGTCGTTGCGCTCACACGACCCCTTCTTGTAAAATTGACTCCTGGCAATTTACCTCTCATAGTCTTGGAGCCATCTTGGTGGTTTTCGGGAGCGAACCGGTGCTGTATCCTTCCGGTCGACGATTTCCTCAAATCGTAGGACCATATGTAAATTTTTTTCACTATCGGCAAGCGCACGGCTAGCATATGCGATTACTACTTGCTGATTGTTTTGTTTTTGTAGAAGGATTGCTCCCAAGCCGGTTAATGATGCGTCAATTTGAACTTCCGTTGGACAATTATTCCTAAAATGTCCCAGTATTGGTGGAGATTTTAATTTTTGTTTTAAAATTTCGACTGCTGCTGCTGCTTCTTCTGTCCAGATGAATGGGGATGAATTATATGCGTTGCGTATTGGTAATGATAACTTTGAAAAGTCTTTGATGAACTTTCTGTGATGAGATGCAAATGCATGGAATGATTTAGCGTCTGTTTTTGTTTTGAAAATTTTGTTGTATCTGTCGATGGAGTTTGTACGGGAAGGATCTGGACGTATGCCGTGTGCTGAAATACCATAGCCCAAGAAGAATATTTCCATTTGGAAAAGCTGACTCTTTTGTAGAGAAATACGTAGTCCGCTTTTGATTATTTGTTTAAGTGCGTTTTCGAAATTTCTAATAGCTATGTCAATGTTCGGAGCTGATTGACCTACGTCGTCCATGTATGTAATAGTGTTTTCGGTGTTATCGAATGTTTGCTTCATTATACGTTCCATGGTCTTTGGCGCATTGGTCAGTCCAAATGGCATTCTCATAAATTCGTATATACCGTCTTGAGTTATAAATGCTGTTTTGTGAATGTCCTCTGGTTTGACAGCAACCGTCATAAATGCTGTTTTAATGTCCATTGTGTTGAAAATTTGTGCATCCTGTTGAACCAGTTTCTCTATGATGTCGTCGATGTGTGGAGGTGGAAAATTATCTTTATATAATTTTTTGTTAAGCTGTGTATAATCTATTGTCAATCTGCGTGGGGTACTTGGATGATGAGGCTGGTTAACTATTACAACTGGAGAGGCATATTCAGATTGCGAATCTCTTGCAATGTTTAGTTTTTTCCAATTTTCTACTGTTTCGTTTATAAACTGGCGGTCGCTCCATGAATAGCGGTAGGGCTTTCTGCGAACTGGTATATCATCTACTGTACGTAAGGAATGTTGATCTATGGTGCAGTATCCTAAAATCTCGTTGTCTGTCGAGAAGGCTTGTAAATTGTTGCTGACTATTTCTCGAAATTTTTGAATTTGTGTTGGAGATATAGATTTCGGAAATGTTGAGATTTGATGTTCGACTTCTTTTAGAATACATGGTGGTATAGTCTGGCTTTGTTTTAATATGCAGGAATTTATATTTGTGTGTGTGGTGTAGCCTGAGTTCGTATTTTGTTTTAATTGGACATCTCCGTTCGTTTCGACAGTTATGGTAATGTTATTGGCCTTTCTCCAATCGCTGCCGAGTATCAGTGGTATTGGTGCATTGTTTACCACCGCTACAGGACCAAATGTGCAACATATGTCGCCTACTGCAACGAATAGGTCAATTTGTCCTACAGGTCTACACTCATTGTCAATGGAAGTTATTGCTGAGCCTTCGTATTTTTGAACTGTATAATCAGGTGGTATAGAACGACGATCGATTACTGACTGTTCAGCACCGCTATCGATAAGAGTGGAAATAGGTTTTCCATCGAATGCATAGGCATCTACGATGGGTAAGCCTCGATCACCACCTTTTGACTTCAATGCGCAGTTTGCTTGTTTTGGAGATGGTTTATTTGGGCAGTTGCTCAGTGAATGACCAGTTCTATTGCATGTGTAACAGGGTATTGGACATTGCGAAACGGGGTGTTGACCTTTTTTACAGCGTGGGCATACATAAGTATTTATTTTTGTATTTTCTGTGTATGCTGGTTTCTTGAAATTATTGTCTGTAAAGGACTGTGGCGTTCTAGTGTTGCGATACATTGTTGTTGTGTTGTGGAACTGTTTGCTGGTGTGTTTTGTGTCATCGTCAAGTTTTTGCCCCAGTTCGAATAGTTCGGTTATGGTCGAAGGTGTGCCAATGCGTAGAATACGGCGGTCTGTATTGTCAGCAACACCCTCGAGTAAATACGCAATTTGATCTTCCGTAGGAATATTTACATTCTTTGGGGGCTTAGAAATAATATCTAACTTACTGCTGAAGTACTGGATTATAGATTCGTTCGGCCGTTGGATACGTGCATTTACTCTGTCATTCCATTCGCGTAATGTTGGTGTCTTTATGAATCGTTTCCTGAATGAATTGAGCCATATATTCCAGTCGTCCCTTGAATCGCCTTCGAAGTTCTGCCAGTTTCTTGCAATGCCTGTTAATTTGCTGGTGCAGAATACTAATTTAACCTCGTCACTCCATCCGTTTATTTTTGCGGCTTTTTCGATGGATTTTATGAATTGCTCGGTGGAGTTGCTATCTTCCCCGTTGCATTCCAAAATCGTTTGCGTCATGTCTGGGTTGATGACGACAGTCTGAATAACTGCTGGACAAGTCCCTACCGAACTAGAAGTACCTGCTGATGGTTCGATTTTCCTTGCTTTAAGGGTAGATAGGATTTTATTGTGGTTGATTATGATTTGAATTAACTCATCTTTTGTTGTTGCTGTTGTTTCCAGTCCTCTTGATTTGACTTCTGTTTGGAGTGCATCCTTCGTGAACTGGTTCAGAATTTCTGCGTCGATGGTCGTTTCTAAGAGTTGCTGGACGAGAGACATTTTGTTGTCGGGTGTTGGTTGTTTCTTTATTGTATGTAGGTTGAGATACCGGCTGCGCCATGTAACAGTGTGGCTCTGTTATGAAATTCGTGGTGCAATATGAGGATTGCGTGTTAAAAGAAAATCAAAGGCGTGCGTCTTTACCAAAAACTAAAATTGAATTCTTTATTACGTAGTAATATGACATAGTAAAATACACAGAAACCAATGGTGCCTAATGGCAAGAAAAAAAGGAGGAAAATAATCGACAGGTAGATGTCGTTGCGCTCACACGCATTTACACTAAAATGATTTATTGTGTCTGTGTTGGTAAAAAGGCATTTCGCATCAAATGAATTCGCATATTTCTTGGAGCGCAATGCTTTTCACTGGCGCAGAACATCGACAGCACATTTTCCAAGTGCTGATCCTATTGCTGTTGATGTTGATTTCATAATAAGAACAATTTATGAATCTTCGTTTATTGTGCTTTTCAGAGGTGGACACACAAAAAATGTTACGGCTTCAAATTCTACATCCAACTGCATTCTTTTCCATGTAGCAGTAAGCAGCTCGGCTATGTCGTGACACAGATGCAGATGCATATTCTAACCAGATCTTTAATCCGTTATACAATAATCTATAACATGTCGAAATGCATGTATGCACGTTTTCAAAAATTAAAAAAACAATGATCTGATTAATATGTACCCTTTACTGTAGATTATTATTGAAAGCATAATCTAAAGCTATTAATTAACTTATTTAACATACGATCATGTCAAAAGTTAACCCCCATCTCCACGAGACATATTTCATGTCAAAAATATGACATGCATTTAAAATATCTCGGGAAGACAGCAAATTTTCTCTCATGATTTATGTTTAGATACCCATGTTTGGAGTTATGTTATGTCTTCTCTACAAACATAGACTTTGATATAAATTTGACATTTACATTTTGACATTTTCTATAAATTTTAAAATACAAAATATGTCGGACGGGAGATTTCCACAAACGTATACGATAATATTAATAAATTCTCTTTATGATTATTTTACTTATTAAGTGCAACGAGTTTTTGATATTTTTATTAATTTTTTTATTATTAATAATCTTATCAACAAGTCAGCCACACCAGTCAATCTTTTTCAATGATCTTAATGTCAATGTAAAGAATGAGACATTATTGAAAATTGCATAAAGAAGAAAACATTTGATTCCAGTTCAAGGAACGATCCTGCCATAGATTATTATACCATTTTAATAGACTTAAGGCTATTTAACAGACTGCTTATATTTGTGAACATTTAAAAATGACATATTTTTGTTTCACCAGCCGCTTTCAAGTTTAAGAGCTTGTTAGACACACTGATAAACTAAAATTCCATTTTCCTCAAGCTCGTCTGTAATCTACAAACCAAAGGAAAACTATCTGATAGTTGTGATATTTCTTCAAATTAACAGTTTTGAAATTGGTTAGTACCAAGCAGGATGAATAGGTAAGATATTTGTGAAGTATCTCTCTCTCGACAACATAGTAGACAAATTTTCATATTTCATTTTATGCCAAATTCATGAAAATGAAAACGCTACTTTAGTCTCTACCGTGAATTATATTTCTTCGTTCCTCATAAAAATTCTAAAAAAAACAGAACTAATGCGAATGTCACCCGCCTGACAAAACTGCGTACATAAGAAGGACGGAGGTGTAAAAATTCTTTCTGTAGGCCATTTTGTTTTTACATTAGTTTTGTGAAAAAATTTCGCCTGAACGCATTTTTTACGTTTTACCAACGTAATTGTCGATTAATTAGTATATTCTGTTGACAAATAAAGTCCATTAAATAATCTAATAATGGGGCGTAAAAAGAAGAAGGCATCCAAACCCTGGTGCTGGTATCCTTTTCAATCTAAAAATTTGAATATTTATAATTTTTTTTTTTTTTACATAACCCAATTATCGTAAATTTATTATATTTTCCTCTGTGCAATTAAGTTATTTCCTTAACTCAATCGATTAATCAAAAAGGTACTGCAATCGTGAATTCGAAGATGAGAAAATTTTAGTTCAACACCAAAAGGCGAAGCATTTTAAATGCCACATTTGCCACAAGAAATTGTATACGGGCCCCGGGCTATCGATCCACTGTATGCAGGTTCACAAGGAGACAATCGACAAAGTACCGAACTCGCTTCCCAATCGCTCGAATATAGAGATTGAGATTTTCGGTATGGATGGGATCCCGCCAGAAGATTTGCGCGAGCACGAGAGGCAAAAGAACGGCGGAAAATCAGACTCGGATGACGACGAGCCTGTAACGAAAAAGAAAGTTGAAGGTTGGTAGTAATTTGAATGTCAAATGGAATTGGATTTGAATATTTTCCCTTTTGTTTAGTGTCACTGGCTGCTCCACCGCCTATGATGATGCAAAATATGATGGCACCACATATGATGGGGCAATTTGGTCCGATGGGTCATATGATGGCGCCAATGGGTATGCCACCGTATATCGGACCTGGAGGTATACCAATGATGCCACCGCACCACCCAATGATGGGTGCGCCACCCAGACCTCTGTTTCCAGCAGTTATTGTGTCGAGTGCAGCCGCAGCCCAAACTAAACCAACGTTTCCCGCTTATAGGTAATTTAAATTTTGGTCCTTACTTTAGGTAGCGCTAAATTCCGAAGTGGCCATCAAGCATAGCCGCCGAGAATCTTTCCCACTTGTTTGAGGTCTTTTCCGTACCATCTCTGAAATGGATTCGAAGATTCCGTGCTGGAAAGGTGATGTCCATTCGCCCTACATGTCCTAGACACCTCAGGCGAAAGACCGCATTACTAATTACTTTGACCACTGCAAAGGTGCCATGTTGAAGAAACTAATGCCTCTGTAGTTGGCGAAGTTAACTTCTTTCTTGAGGATTGGACAACGATGCCCGTTGATGAATGCTCTTTACCAAATCATCCCCAACTACTTATAATGGGGTCTTATGAAGAAAAACGAAGATTTTGCTTAAAGCAAAGCAATTACTTTACTTTAGATGGTGGACCAGTGCCTCAACCAACAAGCGCCTCCAGCCAGCTCTATCTTGTGTTAGCCGCTTGCAGTTTTGCACACAAAGTCGGTTGAGGTCCCTTTCCACTTGCGTGAGCCGACTTAGGTGAGATCATCATTTACCGCGTCGTCGCTCTGTGATGATTTCGAAAACTTTCCGAGCCGGGGCGAACTCTTCTGATCAAGGTCATATCGCTGCCGTCCATACAAACTGGACCAAAAATCACCCGGAATGATTTTCAAAAAAAAAAAAAGGATATTTTCATCCGCCTTTGGTAACGTCCATGCTTCTGCGCCATATAGCAGGACTGTGATGATGAGGGTCACCCTAGTTGTCCGTGAAAGGGCTTTGCTACTCAATTGTCTTCTTAGCCCAAAGAAACAACGGTTGGCAGGTGTGATTCTTCGCTTGATCTCTGCGCTGGTGTCATTTTGTTTTTAATTTACAGCGGAGTCTAAATAAATAAAGTCCTCCAGTACCTCTAAATTGTAACTGACTATTGTGACGTTCTGTCCCAAGTTATCGAAGTTGAGTGTTTCATTTTTGATGACAGCATATATTTTGATTTGCCGTCGTTAACTACTAAAGCCATTTTTGCTGCTTCTGTTTCAATACCCCCGAAAGCACCACTGACAACACGATGCGTTCTTTCAATTAAGTCAATGACATCAGCGTACGCGAGTAGATGTACAGACTTTTGAAAGATTGTACCCTTGATGTTGGCTTGAACATTTTGTGCTGTATGATGTTAAAGAGATCGCGTAACAGCGTGTCACCTAGTCCTCTAATGACATCAAAGGCATCTGCGATGTTGTTACCGACCTTCGTGGAGCAGTAAGCATTCTGCACAGTCGGGCATGGATACCAAAACTAGACATGGCTCTGTATAGCTCGTCTCTATAAACGCTATCATATGCGATCTGAAAATCGATGAAAAGGTGCTGAGTATCGATTTGGAGCTCCTGGATTTTTTCCAAGATTTGCCGGAATGTGAATATATGAGCTACGAGTACTGCGGACATTTCTGACCTAAAATCACACTGATATGAATCAATCAGATTATTGCCAAAAGATTTAAGGCGTTCACATAATATGGCAAATATAATCTTATATGCCATGTTGAAGAGACTGATGCCTCTGTAGTTGGCGCAGGGTCTCCTTTCTATATACTTGGGTTTTTTTTTTTTTTTTTTACTGCTGCGGCTATTGAAATGAAGTTAAATCTAATGTTACCCATGTGAAATCCATAGGAGAATTTATCAATTTAGGTACCTATTTTGCAAAGGGGGAGGCCGTGGGGTAGTGGTAACTCCATCGCTTGTCAAGCGGCTGGTTCACAGTTCACATCCTGATGTCAAGAGTTATTTATTTATTTCGTATAGAATAAATAAAAAAGTCGATCATTTGTGAAAGCTTATGTCAATTGACAGTAGGGTGGTTATATGGCTGAAAATGCAACTTGACCGTGATGAAGAGATCAGTAGGACGGGGAAATATACTGTGAATCATAAGCAACGACAGTAACAGCAAAACAAAAATGCTCATCAGTTGTCTGGGGTCGAATTCCGACATCAATTAACGAGTGAGTAAAATCCATACGCTATCGAGTGATCGAGTAACTACATTGGTCACGTATCGAGTACACTTTGAAAATTGTACTAGTACAATTCTACATCATTGAATTGAGATGGCTTTTTGTGTGAGGAAAAGTTTTGTATTTATCGTCTTCAATTAAAAATTGAATATTTACTGTATTTTTCACCTTCTGATTCAGAGGATGATCGCTGTGAGTGTATTGAACGAAGACGTTTAAGAGATAAAAGCGATCCCTTCTCTATACAAGACCCTGCGTACGTATCCAATTATAATTTTCTGAAAATATCTTTCGCAACATACGCTTTTGATTGGAGGTCTATCAAAACAGTAAGGGCAAATAAAAGTGCATTCTTATTTATAATAGAGAATATAAATTATAGAGGATGCACCTAAAATCTCCTTTGCAGAGGGTTACATTTTATTTAGGCTCAACCTGAAATTTGTTTGCCTTCAAAATGACTTTCTACGGTCGACTTGATCGGCCTCAGTCCCGGAAAAGTCGTTCCGGGCCAAGTTTGGGATGTAGGGTGGCTGGTATATCGTTGAAAACCTGTGTCTTTTAAGGCATGTCTCGAAACATGCGCTCGAGTCGTCGTTGCTTGTCGAACGGCGTGAGCATTTTCGATACCCAGTGCGCGGAATTTTTTTTCATCTCTAAATGCTCATGCCATTTTTATTCTTCGGTCGGCCAGAACTAATTTTTCAACTTTTTCGATGTTTTCTTCAGTGACCACTGACAGGACGCGCTGGGTGGAAGTCGTCTTCACAGCTCATTCGTCCTGGTTGAAATAAGCCAGCCCGTTTTTTGACTATGGTATATAAAGGCCCAGAATCCTAAAGAGTCAATGACATGTCTCCGAAAATTTCTTTAGACGATTTTCCTTTGTTCACGAGGTACTTTATCACGGTTTCGATTTCCGATTTCGGCTGACATAGTGATATTAATCCTACCACAGATAATAGCAAAATGAGATTATTATTGAAAAGTACTTGTATACGGTATTGGTTGATTTTGAAAAAGCCTTTGCTAGATAGCCAAGAGATCTCTTATGGGTGGCGCTAAGACAACGAGGAGTTCCAGAAACCTACGTGCGCATGATCATGGACATGTATAAGAGAGCAACGACAAGATTAAGATGTCCCGCAGGAGTCACCGAAGACTTCCCAATCAAAGTCGGTGTACACCAGGGAAGCGTCCTCAGTCCTTTGCTATTTATTGTAGTTCTTGATTATTTGCTTGAAGGAAAAGTGACGGACCCCAAAGTGCATCAGTTATTCTTTGCTCACGATGGAGCTATCATAAGTAAAGATCAAACGTCCCTGCAACGAGCACTTAATGTATGGGTGAATGTTTTAAAGGGAAATTGGTACCGTATTAGTTAAAAAAAGACAGAGTAACTGTGCTGCCCGTTCCCTGATCCACACCGGCCTATTCCAAACATTTACTTGAGTTCAAATATCTGGAATCTATGATCAATAGCGAAGTAACTTGTGATGACATCTATCATCACGTAAGCGTAGGGTGAATGAAGTGGCGAGAAAACTCCGCAATCCTCTGTCACCGAAAAATGTCCCCTAAGCTGAAAGGGGACATCGCATTTGTACGTCCGGCGCTCACATACGGTTCACAATGCTGGGCAATGTACAAAAAGTATGAGGGCAAATTAACGGCAGCTAAGATGAAGATGCTTCGCATGACAGCAGGAGTAACAAAGCTTGATAGAATAAGAAGTTCGAAGATTCGAGTAAGCCTTCATGTAAAAGAACCCATCACAAGCTAGATAGAGCACGACCGGCTCAGTTGGTATTGTCATGGAGAGATCATTATTGAAACGAAGGGATATTTATACTACTAAACAGTGCCGCAGTTAGTGCTATCACTAATGAGCAAATGACTCGTTGAGTATCTCAGGCCGCGAACTTATCAGCCGCCCTTAGTATTAACTGTTTTTTTTTTTTTTAATTGACTATTTCTCGGCTATGACTCAGCCGATTTTGTTCGAAATCAATATCTAGGCAATAGCCAGAAATGAACTATAAAGCGATCTTCGGGGGCCTCTCTCAATTCACCCACAATGTATGCGTGTATACATTCTAATTGTTGCTATGTGCAAATTATTTACAGCTAGGGAAATTACCCCACTGTCAAACTGATTGTCAAGAACGAAAAATTAGTTGTTCTAGGGACGAAAAAGTCGATACAATTGTACTTTCTTACTTGCACCTATAAGGGGCAAGTATTGGTTTCGTGAAAATGATCGAGCTGGAGATTTTGGGCCTCAATTCTGTTTGTGTACCTGTCTGTCTGTATGTACATATGCATGTGTGTACGCTGCCTAAACGGCTGGACGGATTTACTTCAGCCTTCATATCTGGGGTCTGTGGGGTCACAATTTTCATTCTAATCCCAATTTTCAAGTGGCTGATTTTGATGAAAGTTGTTGATTTTTTCTTGGTCCTACCAAGGGCAAGTAGCTACATACACATGTACATACTTTGATTAAGCTCAGCATTGCTATTATAGAGGAATTAAAGAAGTATGTTCCTCATTTTGGTCTGCCTGTGCGTTTGTCGTTTTTTTTGAAAACAATTTTCTTATAATTTCAATTGTATTTATGCAAATACATACATGTACAATGCCGGAAAAAAGTTTGGAAACACGTTAGAGAAATTTATACTTTTAGCTCTATCGTAAAATATACTTGGTCTTTAGCTTTGAAATTTTGTATGAAAATACACTATCATATTCTTTACTCAATCTTTAAAAAAATATTGATATATGGCAGCACTAAGAAAAATTGGTTCAATTTTATCCACTACATTTGGTAACACTCGCGGAAAAAAGTATGGAAGCATAACAGTATTCGCTGTCAAAATTTATATTGGAACCGTTTTAAATAAAGTGAAGATCTGTGCCAATTAGCTGTTGTGTAAACGTTTAATTTTAAACTGAATTAGTCTTATAAAAAACGAAAACAAAACAAAATGCCGAAGTGCAAGGTGTACTCAACGGATTTGAAGGAAAAGATAGTTTCGCTGTACAATAATGGGATAAAACAAATACAAATTTCACGTGATTTGAATATACACAGAGGGACAATTTCAAAGATAATAAAAAACTACCAAAAACGAGGGACAGTCGAGTGTGCACCCAAATCAGGCAGGCCGAGAAAAACAACAACCACCACCGATCGTATAGTTCAGAGGATATCGAAAAAAATCCAGCAAAAACGGCAACTGAAATCAATGCCGAACTGAAGAAGAGAGGTATTGCAAAAGTGACTGATCGCACAATCAGGAATAGACTGAGAGAAAGCGGCCTTTTCGGAAGATCTCCATTGAAGAAGCCACTTTTATCAAAAGTTAACATGGTAAGGAGGCTCAATTTTTCAAAGGACCATGTTTTTTGGACTCCTGGGAAATGGAATACGGTCTTGTGGAGTAATGAATGTAAATTTCAATTATTTAGAAGCGATAGAAAACATTACGTGAGGCGGCCAAAGGGTGAAAGATACAATGTGAAATATCAATTACCAACCGTAAAGCATGGTGGAGGTTCGGTCATGGCCTGGGCATGCTTTTCGCGAGTTGGGCCAATTTTTCGTATAGACGGAATAATGGATCGGTATCGTTATTTAGAAATATTGCAAAACATTATGCTTCCATATGCTGAAGAAGAATTGCCAATTAAGTGGATTTTTCAGCAAAACAACGATCCGAAGCATTGTTCTAGGTTGGTAAAAGATTGGTTCCAAAAGGAAAAGGTGAATATTTTAGAATGGCCATCTCAATCCCCGGATCTTAATCCAATAGAACACTTGTGGGAATATATAAAAAGACAACTTCGAGCCAAAAAAAATTCTAATATGAATGCGCTTTATGAAGAAATTGCATATGAATGGCAGAACATACCAGTTTCATATTGTGAAAAATTAGTGGATTCTATGGAAAGGAGATGCAGAGCAGTTCTCAAAGCAAAAGGGGGAAGCGCTAAATATTAAATAAAAAAAACTTGTTATTACTGAGAAATATACATTACTTTCATGAAAAACTGCATGTTTCCATACTTTTTTCCGCAAGCTTTACGACGAGTTGTCCGAATTCTTGGTAAATATTTTTTTCCAGTTGCCATATACCAATGTTCTTTTAAAGTTTGAAAAAAAAATATTAAAGTGTATTTTTATGCTAAGTTTCATCGGTGTAAGTATGAGAGATTTTATGTTACAACTGAAATTGTCAATCTCTAGACTATGTTTCCAAACTTTTTTCCGGAACTGTATGTATGTATGTATGCCAATGTGCATGTAGATGTGACAAATATTGCTTATATCGGTACTTTATTTATTGATCAGTTGATAACTAAAAAATTTGTCAAATGTAAACCTGGTTTCGTGACCTTAGGTACGATGAGATCTGTCAAATTGACCATCTTTGTAAGTTGGTCACCTCCGAAAATTGGCCAATATGTAAAAGCACGAAGAGTTTGGTACCAAAACTGTCATCTATATAGTATATTGTCCACCTCCACCCTTTCTATCTTAGCATATTAGCAAATTCCACAGCTCGCACATTCTTTTAAAAAAAATTTGTTTCGACAATTAGAATATCATTAAATTTTTATTATTAAAATTATTTACAGTAATGCTACAATCAGTGCACCACCCACGACAAACAATCCCAATTCTACTAATTCTACCAATAGTACAGCGGAAGGACCTCAGCAACAAAAAGCAAATATAGTCACTAGTGGTACGACTTCAAAAATTATTCATCCGCCAGAAGACTTGAGTTTAGAAGAAATTCGTGCAAGGAAACCTAAATACCAGAATAAACTTTCAACGGCAACGAATGCAAGACCTGCAAGTGCCCATTGTACTTCTCAGTCATCGTCTACTTCAACATCGACAACAACTACCACAGCAGCTGCCATTTCAAAAGCTCAAGAAGTATGATGCATTAATTTCAAAAAGTTCATGTTTTGCTAAATATAAATGTTAACTCTTACAGGCAGCAGCAATAGCAGCCGTAGCACAAGCACAAGTTGCGCATGCTCAGGCACAGGCACAAGCACAAGCACAGGCACAGGCTCAGGCGCAGGCACATGCACAAGCACAAGCACAAGCTCATGCACAGGCGCATGCGCAGGCCCAAGCACATGCGCATGCCCAAGCGCAAGCTGTTGCCCAACATCAGCATCATCATCAAAAACAATTAGAAGATCTAAATCGCGCAGTTATGCTGCAAAGACTACAAGCAGCTAGGCCAGGTGGTCCCCCTCTCGGCATGGTAAGTGTTGAAGAAAATCTTTTATGTTGATAACCTGTTCACAGAGTTTACGTTGGGTTTACCTCGTGCTGTAAGTGCGATCGATTTTTTCTTTAATAGTTTAAGAAATAAGTAGGTTAGTTTTAATGTTAATAATACCATTCACTTAAGGATTGATTTTTTACTACATACATACATATATTATTTAGATACATATTTGCACGCACAAGCCATATCAGATTTGAACTTATTTTGTGATTCTATGATTTTAAACTGTTACAATGTAGAGGTATGTACCTGAAAATGGAAATATTTTTCATTGTTGAAACGATTGATTCGCTTCTTCAGACAGTTTTTCTTAATTTTTACACATTGTCAACACATGTGCAATGCTCTTGGAAACAGCAGGGGATTTGGTCGGTCGTGTCTACTCGAACCTCAGGGAGTATCGGTGACCCTCTTCGTAATTGTTCATTCACCCGATGTATCGGAACCAATGTACTTTGTGTCGCTTCTGAATTCATAACGCAACTAGACAAGCAGACAGAAAATATTAAAGAAGAATTTTTCCTTTGGAAAGAGTTTAATATACGGATATGCGAGTATGTTTTGCTTTTCTGCATTAATTTTAGGTTATTTGCACTATATAAGAGGACTGACAAGCAATTTTATAACTATAGTTAGTAATATTGAATCTAGCTGCTTAGCCAAACTGAAATAGCAGCAGTTTTCCAGTGTTAATCATCGTCAGATATTTATGGCTGCTTGTGTCATTATTTTGTGGAGATAACCTTGTAGTAATTGACAGGCCGAGAATATATAATATCGTTTGTGCAAAACAGGAGCTGGACGTACTACTTGTTGAGGATAGTGACTTGCATTACGAACATCTGCATGAGAGCGCACTACCTTATCTTTTTTGAAGATCATAACTTCTTTATGAATACAATAACGTATGTCAAGTCATATATTGCCGTAAAGAGGTATTTGCAGTACAAACCAATAACTTCACAATTTGTTATTATTTTTCAGTGCTACGCACAATTGATTTCTGATACAATATTGTTGTGTCAGTCAACAAATGGTGCATTTTTCAAGATCTGAGAAAATCTGATGTACTGTCGATCAAGCTTCATTTGAAGTTGCGTTTGACAGCATCGTGCTGCGATTTTGTAAAATGACAACAATAAAGTAAAAGTATCATAATAAGCTTCTCAATTATTATGCCCTTCGGAAACGGTATAAAATTGTAGATCCCTTCCATTTGCGTGTCGGACACTACGAAAGGCTGCGAGAAAATAGGCTCTAAGTAAATATTTATTTTTCAATGGTGAGTCACTTGTATTACAATTTTTTCATACTTAATCTCTCCCACTTTGCACGTTGGTCATTTAAGTGCTGTTAGAAACGTTCTCCAAATATCTTACATTTTCTTCTCGCTGCATATCGGTGACTTCTCTACCACTAAATGCCAGACAAGTATGTCCTGCGACTTGATTTCGCTCCGAATTCAATTTGCTTTTGAATGTATAAAATAAACTTCTAAAAAAAACCATATTTGCAAAATTTAATACGAAGTACATATGTATGTACGTGTTTTTTTTTTCTCTGTTTTCCGTGAAGAAAAGAAAAGCTGTCGATGTTTTCTGCAGCCTTTTTTATTACAAGGTGTTGGGCTCAAAGTGCAAAAGAATAAATAGAAAATCTTTTCATTGAAATACGATATGAAGCCACGTTTTCTGTTAGTTGTTTTTTTATAATCATTGTTCCTTTGAACTGGACATATCTTTCAAACTTTTCACGAGCTAAAATTCACGGAGAACCGTTTTTCTGACCCGATTCCCACACCGTACATAGCTCGATTTTTTGAAAACCGGAGAACCTTCTTATTCTTCCATACATTTTCGAGTAAATCTGTTTTAAAGTGCACCTCGACCGTAATACATCAACCTTCCACAAAACCACTTTCACTCTGTAGCGTCAAAACAACACACTACCAGGTGGGAAGGGAAGCTTACAGTGTGCAATATATCAGGTTGGCAACTAAGTAATTTCCGATTTTTTCAGATAAATAGAACACATTTCTTTAAATACAACGAATAAACTATAATCAATGATATATTTTCCATTTTGTTCGATGACCTTTTGTCATCTCTCTGGCAACGTTCGTAGAACTCCTGATCTTTATCGGGAAAAAACTTTATCAAGTGCGATTTCACAGCGTCATCATCATTGAAAGTTTTACCATCCAAAGAGTTTTGCAGAGATCGAAATAAATGGTAATCTGATGGAGCAAGGCCAAGGCTATATGGTAGATGTAACATCAATTCCCAACCAAGCGTCAATAATTTTTGGATTGTGCTGGCTCATCAAGACTGGACCAAGATCGTTTTCGATTGATAAACAACCCATTTTTCATCGCCAGTGATGATTCGTTTCAAGAAAGGGTCGGATTCATTGCGTCTAAGATGCAAATCGCAAGCGTTGATGCGCTTCGTTAAATGAATTTCTTTCAAATCATGTGGAACCTAAATATCAAGTTTTTTAACGAGTTTCATACGTTTTAAATGTTTCTCAATCGCTGTATGTGACACATTTAACTTTTTTGCTATCTCTCGTACAGTTACATGACGATCCGAAAATAAAAAAGTAAAATATGACGAAAATGCTCGTTTTTGCACTCCATATTAAAACTGACGCCAAACTAATACCTTTTCACAAAAATACGCGCAATTTGCTTCTAAAGCAAAGTATGACTGACAGCTAACAAATGTCAAAAGGAAAAAGAATATGTCATTGACAGAAACCATTAAAAAATATGGCCAAAGACATCTGTGTGTGAAATCGGCAATTACTTAGTTGTCAACCTGATATAAACAAATGAGTGTTCATACATCGATTATTACGAAAGGGTGATGTATAAAGATGGACGATATGTAAATCAATTTTTTTGTCGGATTAGAAAAAACGCCATTGAAGACTCAGATACCGGTTCCTTGTACTAACAGGAAGCAACCCCCTGTTAATGAAATTTCTTGGTCTTTTATAGAAAGGTGAGCAGAACTTCCGTGACGAGGAGCACATAGTATCAGCACTCCCCACATTGGATTCAAAGATCTATCACCTGACACGAGCAAAGGAATCACAATCGCAGAGAAAGGGTTCCGCAGTATCGTCGGCCTCTCCACAGGCATCGAATATTGTGGTTTCCTAGCATATTAAGATGCTTGACAATGTATGTACCTATACATATATACATATGTAAATAAACAAAGTGCACGAGTGGGTCGCACGTACTTGCACCTATATATATTGTTTATCTGCAAATAACTCAGATTTAAAATTTTAACAAAATTGTTAAAACGATTTTTTTTAAATCAATTAAAAAGAAAAAAAATATATTTTGAAAATTTTCTAAAACTTGGTACGTCATAATCTTGTATATGACAAATAATTAAATTATTGTTATGCGCAATTTTTGATAAAATCATATGGTACGCCATACTCGTGTGTTGGTATATGTCTACTAGAGGTCACTACTTCAGTGTACTCTATTCATTGCAATAATTCGAACAAGTGTACAGCAAAAAAGAGTACCACACCACAAGAGACAGTTACTGTATAATACTCGGTGACCTGATAGCAAAATGAGTGCACTGTTTTCTTTTTCTCCCACACTTTGGGTTCTTGAACTGGCTTGATGTGAGCAAATAGTGTACAATGTTAACTGTAAAGAATACACTGAGTACACTGAGTGCACTGAATAAAACGATTGCAAAGACTAGTTGTTTTCTAGCATATAACAGTGTATTCAGTCTAGTGTACACTTTTTTTGTATGAATACCCAACCCGTTTTTTATGAGTACACTGCACTAAGTGTTTGGTTTAAAATGGGTGCAATACTCATATAGTTATCACTTCACATATCAGATGATTCATTCATTTTACTTTTCAAGCTGTGAGTAGAGTAATAAAGTGTACTTGAAATAAAACGAATGTCCTGGAACTGGTTTTAAGACATTCATTGCAGACCTCTAATGTCTACTGTAACTCAAATACTAAATTTGAACGAAATCGTTAGAGCCGTTTTCGGGAAAATCATTTTTTTTTTGTACCGATCATTTTGCGGTTAGAATGAAAATTCCGATTTCGTCTCGAATTGTGAACCCACAGACAATAAAATCTCGTGGTGGAATTCGTTTACAAAACCACTACTCGCCTAATAGGTGTAAAAAATTAATAAATATTATGACGCTAACAGCCGATAGAGGGCCTAGCCTAGCTTTTCGCAGCCATTCGGGCTATGCACCGCATGTATGGTTTTATGCCGTTTTTTTCAATTGAGAGAAGCTTCTCATGTCAATTTTACTCTCGCATGTTTGTCAGACGTTCGCAAAAGATGGTACCGTCAGAAATACGAGTAATATATATATATATATTTTTTTTGTATTTTCTGGGATTCGATCCTGCGCACTTAACCTCTGAGCCACGACGCCCACATACATGCATACATTTGTATATGTTTATTTTAACAGCACTTACGTAAAAAAAAACAATCGTCCTAACATCTTTAGCACGCAACTTGATCCATCCTCAATATTCTACAAAGACCGTGAGAGTGGCCTATTAAGATTTGTAACTGTTCCCTTAAGGAGTACTCACAGTTAATTTTTAGTACTTTTATACACAGAAATTGCAATTTTTATTTTTAATACAAATAAATATAAACCTGAAAAAGTTTCTTCGGAGAAATTCACAATTCGCTTATTTTTCCGTGAATTACAGAATGCTTATTGTGAACTGTCAACTTTCATTCACAATCCACAAATGTAGAACGTGTTCCACATCCTCGCGAATAAAACATTCGCTTGAGTTTAACCTCAGAATTTATTTTGTTTTGATCGGTCAGACCTCATAAAACATTTCCATACCAATTATGCAAATAGCAATCGTTTGTAATATTTGCTGACTTACACCCCCCATTGTACACATTTCTTGTTTACAAACACAAAACAAATGACAATTGAAATTCGCAAATTGCTGCGACCATGAACAAAAGGGTTTGTGAATGACATGTCAAGTTCGCAGTGCGCCAGCTGTGAACACTCTTTTATTTATAACTGCCCTAACAAATATTGCAGGCTATTCAAAAAGGCTGTATAAACTACAGATACGACGGGCGGCTGATAAGTTCGCGGCCTAAGGCATTAAATTAAAGAAGAGATCCGATTCAAACATTTTATTTCTTCATATAATCTCCCTCGAGTGAAATGCATTTCTCACATCGGGCATGCACTGTATGCAATACCACCGAAAAAATGCCTTCAAAACGACTTTCTACGGCCGTCTTGATCTCGTTCTCTATACGACCGCTTCAGGTGCCGGAGTCAATAAATTTGCGTAATATTGAACATTCATCGTTGTCCCCTTTGGCAGGTAATCAATCAGCAAAACACCTTCGCTGTCCCAAGAAAACAGTCGCCATAGGCTTCGAAGCCTACTTTTTCACCTTACATTTCTTCGGTGCCCTCTCCCCTTTTCAATCCACTGCGTAGACTCTTGTTTGGACTCCGGATCGTATTGGCGGACCCAAGTCTCATCTACAGTTACGATTCGGTTGCAAATTTCGTCGATATTGTCCCCGGGTAATTCCACAAAATCTTTGCAGCACTCCAGTCGTTGTTGCTTGTCGAACGGCATGAGCATCTTCGGTTCCCAGCGCGCACAAATTTTTTTCATGTTTAAATGCTCGTGCAAAATGTCTCCAATCCGTTCTTTGCTAATGTGTAACTCGTCCGATATCTACCATATTTTTATTCTTCGATCGGCCAGAACTAATTTTTCAACTTTTTCGATGTTTTCTTTAGGACGCACTGGGCGGGGGTCGTCTTTACAGCTCTCTCGCCCTTGTTGAAATAAGCGAGCCCATTTTTTGATCATGGTATACGAAGTCCCAGAATCTTGAAGAGTCGCTGACATGTCGTCGAAAATTTCTTTAGGCGATTTTCCTTTTTTCACGAGTTACTTTCAAAATTGCGAGAATTTCCGATTTCGGCTTACATGGTGATGTTTATCCTACCACAGATAATAACAAAATGAGATTATTATTGAAACGAGATGATATTTATACGAGTACTACTAAAGAGTGCCGCAGTTAGTGCTATCACTAATGAGAAGATGACTCGTTGTTGAGTATCTCAGGCTGCGAACTTATCAGCCGTCCCTTTTATGAATAAAACTAACTTTACTAATCCAAAAATATTAATTTTTAGTTTTTATTAAAAATTCTTCATCTTCATCGTTCACAACTATCATAGGATTCTGTGAGTTTGTGTTATAATTTTTGAAAAATAATCCTGCATTAGCAGCTCATACAAATCAATATTTTTTTTTATTTCTCAGAACATTTCTTTTTCTAGCAATCAATTGATTTAATTCAGCCGGCGTTTCAGGCTGTTTTTTTTTAATGGTGACTGTCAGTTAAGGCATTAACATTAAAAATGTTAAACTTTGTTTGGACAAATAAAATTATAATAAGCCCTGATTAACCAAGTAATAGCCCTTATGAAGCCTGTCTAGAATTACCTGCATTGCATATGTAGGCTGTATACCATTTATATAAAAAATTTAATTGACCGGTGTTTAAGGAATATCTTTTTTGACCTTAAATGCATCGCAATTTTAATCACGTATAGCAAAAAAAAAAAAAAAAAAAACGAGCTGGCACAATAATTTTAATTTATTTAGCTTTTAAATATTAAAACATTTGGTAATGCCTAGATTTTGTAACAAATTCAATTCTGTGTGGCCTATTTGTCTGAAGTTGTAAAATGCCAGCATTGAGCGTGTTACACTATTAATATATTATAACAAACAGTTATTGCCTTATTTATATTTATAAGTTATTAAAAAAAAAAAAAAAAAACCTTAGACTGTACATAAAAAAAAAAAATAGTAGCAAACAATTAAATAAATCTTACTACTGGACTGTTCGTTTATATGTATCAATCTATGCATATATACATAAATAAATCCAATAAACAATTCCAGTCATTTGGAAGATGCTAATTAATAGACGCGCGAACCACACGCCGATTAGTACAATTCACTATGTATAGAAATGTTGTGAATATTCCAAGACTTGTAAGTACTTTCAAACAATTTTCAAACCCTTTTTCTACAAAAAAAAAAAAAAAAAGATTCATAAGTAAAGTTTGTAATTAAAATTGTAAACATATGTTATTGTCTAATGTTCGATATACTTAATTATTTTTCATTAAAAAAAGAAAGAAAAAAAAAAAAAAAAAACAAATTAAGTGAAACGAAATATTAAAACACATCCTAACATATCTCACATTATCTTCTCACTTAGGTACAAATGGGTCCTGGACAAATGCAATTAGTTCAACCTCTCATGCGACCAACCATGGGAATAGGGCCACACGGAGCACTCATCGGCGGAAACATGCTACGACCCGGACCACCAGGCATGGGCGGAATGCCTGCAGGTAGGTTCAACAATTTTAATTACTATCGATAGACAAAAGACACACACTCCCACAACATTCCAAGTCCAACGACTACAACGACGTCGACATACAGATTCATTTCGCTAAAAATCTGAACATATTCTAAAGAAAAAAACATGAAAACAAATAAATTTACAAAAAAAAAAAAGAAAAGAAAAGAAAATGCATCAGCTAAAGGAAACTTTTACTATTGTGTACTTAACTTCATAAATAAAAAAAAAAAAGTAAACATTTCATTATTTGTTGAAATTATATAGACGTTATCAACATTTTTTTTTTTTTTTTTTTCGTTTTCCGTTCTCGTAAATACCCATTCAATTTATTCCAGATATCAGGTATAAATAAAATTTATCACTAGTGATTGATTTACAATTTTTAATTTTCCCTAATCGCTCCTTTTTGATATTTGATTTCTACTGATTTATTAATTGCATGATGATTTATTTGTTTTACTTTTATTTTTATTTTTATTTTTTTTAATATAAAAGAAAACATGTTATCGGTACACTAAAATATGATGATCAATAAAATTTACTAAAAATATAAAAATCTTTTTTCTGTGATGGTTTTAGAAATAGTTCATATGTGGTAGGATAATATGAAAGATAATATTGTAGGCGGCGAGCTTTATATACAGTGGTTCCAACTAATAATCGAACAGTGGTGGTTTCTTTAGAAAATCTATGAAAAAGTAGCGATAGAGATTTCGGTACCATTTTATTACTAGTTAGGATTTACTTACAAAACACATAACTGATTAACATAAAATTTAACTACTCCATTTTCTTAGGTTCAACAAATAATCGGACATATTGAGTAGCATACGAGGACAAGGTGAAAAGTTCTCGGCCTGACAATGAAAGACTGCGATTTTCAGTTAAAAAATGATTTTGTTTTTCTACATAATCTCCCTCGACTTTAACACACTTGGTCCAGCGTTTCTCCAACATCAGTATTCCTTCTCGGAAGTGAGAGTCTGCATTGGATGGGAAGCGCTTCCCAGAAACAAATTTCTTTAAGTTTGGGAACAGATGGAAGTCTGAGGGGGGTGCCAAATCTGGTGAATAGGGGGGATGGCCGAGCAAATCGTACCCCAAATCCCTCAGTTTCCCCCCATCGCCAACGCACACTTGTGTACAGGTGCATTGTCCTGGTGAAAGATGATTTTTTTTCTTCTTCAAGCCAGGTCTCTTCTTGCAAATTTTGGCATCTAGCTGGTCAAGAAGGTTGGAGTAATATTCGCCTGTTATTGTTCTGCCTTTCTCAAGGTAGTTAACAGGATCCCTTTCGCATCCCAAAACACACTGGCCATGACCTTTCCGGCTGATGCGATGGACTTCGCTTTCTTTGGCGCTGAACCACCGGCTTCCACCCAGTGCTTCGACTGCTGTTTCATTTCTGGCGTGTAGTGATGGACCCATGTCTCATCCATGGTGACAAATCGCCGCACAAAATCGGTCGGATCCATATTTAATCGGTCCAAAGATTGCCGCGATAATCGTTTGCGCGTTTGCTTTTGATCGGCGTTCAGCAAATGCGGCACCCATCTTGTGCAGAGCTTTCGCATCCCTAAGTTTTTGTGCAAGATGTTTCGCACCCTCTTTTCCGATATACACACAGTCTCAGCACTTTTCGATGGTTTCGGGTGTGGTTGCGGTTTTTGGTCGTCCTTCACGTGAGTCATCTTCGAGGGACGTGCGACCACGTTTAAATTCAGCTGCCCACTTTTTAACGGTTGAAATGGAAGGAGCAGAGTCCCCGTAAACTTTTGCCAACTTTGGATGAATTTCCTTAGGGGTTAACCTATCCAAAAAGAAGAATTTTATCACCGCACGATATTCAAGTTTATCCATTTTAACGAAAAACACGCAAGACGTCTACTGCAAAAATTCGTGTAAAGAAACTATTTGAGAAAACAAGTTGAAACTTGTCATACTAACTAATGAGAAGTGCGCTCAGACAGGAAACATAAATTTTTGCTGATTGGAACGCTATCACTGCGTCAGGCCGAGAACTTTTCACCTTGCCCTCGTAGCTTTTGGCCGTAACTACTGCTTATAATCGATTTGGCATCGATTTCACAAAATGTTCGCACACATGCGGCTTCCTGTATTTTAAAGGGGTTTTTCATTTCGAGGTTGGCATTTCACTGCCATATGTCATCTGTCATCCATACTGACAGGAAGTTAGTCCTTGCTTTGCTATAGATCGTTTAACCACCGCTCAACACACTAAAATTGTTGCATCTTACTTAAAAAATAACAGTTCTGTAATATCTGTGTATCACAATGTAAGGACAGATCGCAATTTTTCACTCGGCGGTTACGTAAATAAACAAAATTGCAGAATTTGTGGTTCTTAGAAACCAAGTATGATCGTTGAGAGGCTATTGCACATACCACGGGTGATAGTTTGGTGCGCGCTGTGGACCGGCAGGGTGATCGGACCCTATTTGTTTTTAAACCGAGGAAGCCGCCACTGTTACGGTGAATTCTCTGCGCTGTGGTCATATGATAATAATCTATTTGTTTAGCCTGAGGCAATTTTGGCTCTATTGCACGAAAAGTTCCCTGGCCGTTTAATTTCGAGATGAAGGTGGCCGTGGTGTAGTGGTAACATCAACGCTTGTCACGCTCTTGGTTCACGGTTCAAATCCTGATCTTAACAATCATTTATTTATTTCGTCTGAAATAAATAAAAAAGTCGATCAATTGTGAAAGCTTGGTCAACTCTACTGCGAAGGCATAACACTGGCAGTAGATTGGTCATATGGCTTAAATGCAACTTGATCGTGATGATGACATCAGGTGGAGGGAAAAGAATACTGTGAATCATGAGCAACGACAAAAAGCAAAACAAACAAGCTCCCCAGTTATCTGGACGCCACCCTTGGAGTTTACTGAAACTTAATACCACCTAAGTTTCAAACCCACTACACCAATCTTTCTTTCTCTCTCTCTCTCAATTTCTACAAACGCCCGTGCCCTAAAATAATTTAATGGTATTCATATCCCATTTGGCATGCGCAAATTATAAAAAAAAAAAAATTGGCTATATCAATTGGCCACCAAGATCGTATGATCTGTTTCCATTGGATTTCTTTTTGTGGGGCTATGTTAAAGATCGTGTCTAGTGATTGAGCCGGTCGCGGTGTCTGTAACAATTTAGGGCAGTTATGTATTAACCAAAACTTTGCAACCTCCGACATATGCTTCCTGATCGTTGTCTTGGTAGAACGCAAAGTTTTGTAGACTGCTCAATTTCTCTGCACTTTGTTTGGCATTGTCTTTCGAATGTTGAGGTAGGCAAATTCGTCCATTCTGCCTTCTATAAAAGTTGCCAACATCTGCACATACAGCCCCAAATCATTACAAATTCCCCATTATGCTCAACAGTAGCACTAGTGTTCTCCTTGTGAAATTCACTGTTTAGTTTCGGCCACATATACGGCCTTCCACCTGATCCATGTGGGTTGAATATGCTTTCGTCGGTGAATAGAACCTACAATGTAAAAAAAAAAAAAAACAAAGCAATGAAACATATTTATAAGTCCATCTACATCATCACAGTTTTCCAAAATTCATAATTTTTAAGCAAACTTTGTTTTTTTTTTTGAGCTTATAAAAGCTTTCTTCTCTTTTTTTCTTTATGCCTTCGTGTTTGTCCGATTATTCGTTCAGTTTTTAAAATGGTGGTGTTATGTTTTCATATTCATTAATTAATCGTTGTGTGAAAAATGTTTCTTTTTTCTTACTGAATCTTGAAAGTAGAAAGTATAAGAATGAATGTACAGTATAAAACTCCAGTATCTTTATCCGAATATTCGTTGGAACCACTGTTCATATTGTACTCGAATGATTTCCTATAACAGTTTGAATATATCCATGTAAATGTCAAAATATATATATCCCTAATCTTTTAAATGGTGGATTGGTGGTAACATTTGCTCACCCAATACATATTTTTAATCAGATATACTAGTTGACCAACCTTACCTCACTCGCCTGCCGCTTTTAAAACAATAAAGTATTTTCTTCTCCCTAAACGCTTTCCATAGATACCCATATTGCATATTTATACATGCACTGCTGCTGTATATTGCAGCTAAGCGACTGGTGTACGAGTATGCTAGTGTGTTATGTGCACTGATAGAACATCATTATCACCAGTGTTCCCACTGTCGTAGTGTTTCACTGCACTTTCTTGGTTTTCTGTCTATTTCATACGAACATTTCTAAATCACTATTCTTTTCCAAGAAAGACAAATCTATGCCAAAATCAAAAGAATTTTATAGAGTTGCACGAGTTTTGACTGTCTGCCTATTCAAAAGTCAGCAAATTCATTCATTTAGTTCTGATGTAGACGTTTTACTGTAATCCACAATGCTACTTAATGCCAAATTTCTTTATGAATAAATATGAATTTAATTTATACTTAAAAAAAGTGGGAACACTGATCATCCACTCCAGCAAGTAAAACAGAAAAATAAACTCATCCGTCAGCCAATCGGCTCTGCCCTCTAAGAGAGAGTAAAGAGACAATAAATGGAGAAAAGAAAAAATGATCACCACCATTGAGTGTTGATTTGGGACAATGTCAAAGAAAAAATTCATTAAATTCTAAAATTTGCGAAGTATAGTATTTGTTTGATATTTGTCAGCTTCTAGATAACGTACAAATATAATTTTGGGCTTAAAATATGGGTGTTTAATAGTTGTAAAAGCCGAAAATAATTTTATTAAAATCATCTGGAAGTTATTTGTGTTTCTATGTTTTATTATTTAATTTCATGGTCTCTCGAACTTAAAACCCAATAAGTAGCTCTATACAAACCTGCTCCAGGAAATTTTCTAATCAATAAAAAAAAATCATTAAAATCCGTTCAGGCCTTTTAAGTGTAGCCGGAAGTAAAGAAAATATGAACTTAACTTTATAATAGGGATTATGTACCTAGCCCTGCCACAAGTTCTGTTACAAGTGCAAAACGTTATAAAAATTAAATAACAAAACAAAAGAATATTTTCGTGGCCGTTGTCCGCGTGCCAGTGCAAAAGTCGCTTGCGTCTTTCAAGTCTAATTTACTTTAAATTAGGCGTCAGGACATCTCTTCCTGTTGACCGACGATTTCTTTGAATTCGCTCGCGTACAGGCTGTAGGTTATACAGATTTTACAACATCGCTCGTTCGAGCAACTCTAATTGAGACCGTTCAACAATGCATGATAAACAATCAGTAGCTGAAATCAAATTGGGTGATATTTATTGCATTTTGTAGTATGTGTTCTGAAAAAAGTTAACGGTACTATTCCTAATGTTATCTTCATACAGCTTGCACTGAAAGTTTTGTAACAGAATTTATAGCAGAACTAGGTACATATAATAATTTGATATATAGGCAAGTTGGCATACGTTCTGCTACCTTTCGTATTTCTGATAAAAGTAATAATAGTTATGTTTCTTTGTTAAGTTGGCACCAGTGTTGATGCAAGGGTCTGGGAAAAAGTATCACACAGAAAATGAAAAAGTATCAAAAAGTATCATGTCTTTAAAAATCTACATGTTAAGTAAAATTTCCATTGTAATCAACAACACAATTTATTTTCTTACAATCTCAGAATCTACCAGGAAATCACTGCTAGATAATACATTAATACAGGGGTTCAAATGAGAGGCTCCAATTTTGTTCATGTAAAGCGTTATATTATGTCATTGTATAATAATTGATAATACAAATATTGCGGTTAAGTATCAAATATTAAGGGTATTCACGTATCATTGTAAAAAGTATAGATTTAAATAAAATTTTACATAAAAATCGCTGTTTGTGGTTTTGCTTGCTGCCAGCGATTTTAAAAATGGATAACCGCGCGTACTATGTCAATATGTTTTTCTTACAAATGTTAATGACATTCAGGAATAATATTTCAAAACACGTCACTAATTTTGTAATCAGATTGTTGAAAAATACAAAGGAAATATTCGATTATTCGAAAACAGATTAGTACAACGATACACGACTACAACACTGAATTTACAAAGCGGTGGGATTTTACAATGTGGTGTAAAATATTACCTATTTAAACACCTAGGCATCTATGTCGTTCGGCTTCGTCCTTGTTAGAGATCGTCATGCGATATTTTTCATCAGCTACAGTTCTGATGAACGAAAAACATTGGAAAGTAATGCCAAATGAATTATATTTTCAAAACCGCTGATCCATTTTACACCAAAATTCAATAGATATTGAGTACTACTTGAGGTTAACATTTTACAAAAAGAATCATTCAGGCAGACAGACAGACAGACAGATTAACAGACATACCATCAGGCACATGCACAGCAGCAATACAGAAAATCAGTTTTCTTTACATTGTAAGTACAGCACAAAAAGAATCTGACCTTATTTCGGACACAAAGATGGTGTTCTGATTTCCTTTAAGAACCTTGATTTGTCTTAAGTAAACGTGGGACGAATGAACCTTTTTGCCTCCGTACAGTAATGTCACATGCGACAGAAATTTAGTTTGTTCAGCCAAAACAACGATGTCACAACCATAGCTCCAATTTTTGTTTCCACTTTGAAGTGGTAAATTATGTTGATGGTTAATTGGGTCCAATGCTTCGGTAATGTTTTTTTTTTTTTTTTTCCATTAATGTATTAATTAGGTTTTATTGAATAGTAAAAGAACTGCAATATTTACTATGACTTAAAATGATTTTCCCTACCACTCACATTTTTCCGAATCTGTTCCGTCCCATGTTCCAAAAGTGGCAGCTCTGCTGTCAAAATCGGCGTAGGCTTAATCCAGTTTCATTACGCGTTCATGTCGTTTGGAGCTAAGTTATACGTGACAAGCCGTCTTCCTGATCGCGATCAGTGAGTTAAGCTGGATTAACAATTTTGGTCTGTCATGGGTATTAGCCCTTCTGTTAACAGATTGCAGCTTGTTTTTTTGAAATTTATAGATCACAATAAAAAAGGACGTTAAATGAAAATAAACATTCGCACACTCATTCACTGGTGTGATATTGATTGCAATGACATGCTTGTATTTTTTTTTTTTTCTCACCAAGTAACGCACTAATCAGAAAATCGGTGCAGCCATTTTGAAGTTATATACGTGTAAAGTAGATCGCAAGCACATTAAAGGCTTTAAAAGCTAAATGAATGCTGCTTCTTCTCTTCATGACAAATCGGTAGATATATGTATAATATGTTGGGGTGGAGTTAACTTATTTACTTTCTTTAGCGGAAAACTGGATACAAGGAATATGTCGATAAAATTTATTTTGGATAAAATTTGGTGAACAGGAAACATCAAAACCATGACTAAGCAATTTTCTCTCTCCACTATCTCCGAAACTATTAATACGAAAAATCTCAGAAATAAAATCTCCTAACACGTAATTTTTGAAAAAAAAGAAAAAAACACGAAAATGTAGGTTACGAGTACTTCGTTTATTATCCCCAATCCACGCAATTTTAGTATTTAAACGAAATTACACCCCGCGCAAACAAAAAAAGCCGCACATGGTAATTTTTAACAAAATGAAAGAAATCTAATAAATGATGACTAATCACTGCGTAGTCACTTTGAATTTTTGATGTTTAACATTTAAGTTAACACATTCCCCAATTTGACAATACATTTCGTAGCCTAATTGACAAAAAGTAATGATCGTGAAGATCAGACTACAAAATATCAGATATTACCCAAGTACTATCAATATACATAAATTAAAAAAAGAGCAACAATTTGAAAAGCAAATTTCTTTCTTAAGAAACCTTTTTACATAATTTAAGACTTTCATAATACTAAAAAATGATTCTAGTATTTCGTAGCACCACCCTTCGCCCTAACAACGTCATGAACCCTGTTTGACATGGAGGCATAGAGATTACCGAGGTAATTGTTATTAATTTCATTGAACCACACTTCTTCAATGATGCTCTTTAGATGCTGTATGGTTTTTGGTTTTTTATCTTGGAACTTCTTTCCCATAAGAGCCCAGACATTTTCGATGGGGTTGAGATCTGGACTGTTTCCCGGCCAAATTAGGGATTCTATTCCTAATTCTTCTTTCAAAGTTTTAATCTGTGGAGGAAATTTAAAAATTAAAATCATAAGATTTTCAAAACACCAATAAATATGAAAAAAAAACCTCGAATTGCTCACAGACTTTGCTCGGTGGCAAGGTGCTGAATCATCTTGAAAAATTGGTTTTGATGTTTCTGCTGTTATCATTTCCATACTCGGTACAACACCATCTAAGATAATTTGTTTGTACTGCATGGCGTTAACAGTGCCCTCGAGCATAATTAGAGATCCAACTCCGATTGCGGTGATGCATCCCCACACCATAACATAAGGAGAATGTTTTACGGTGTGAGCTATGCATTCGTCGCTGTAGCGTTCTCCTTATCTACGACGAACTATCTGCTTCCCATCCGGTCCGATTAGGTTAAACTTGGACTCATCAGAGAACACCACATTTGACCAATCTTGAGCACTCCAGTTTTGCCTTTCCTTAGCCCAGCTAAGGCGCGTTTTCTTCATTTTTCTGGTCAGAAGTCGCTTTTTCGCTGGTCTCCTTGCTAGCAAACCTATCTCGTTGAGACGATTCTGGATAGTTCTGACGCTAACTTCAGCCCCAGTAGCTTCTCGCAGGTCAGCTCTTAACTCCGATGCATTTTTAAACCTGTTTCATAAGCTTAGCCTCTTCAGTTCCCGGTCCTCCCGAACAGTGGTACATCTCTTCAATCCTGTGCCAATTTTTCTGTCCAGATTGTGATCCCGACGATATTTGTTACAGAATCTTTTTACAGAACTCTCATTGCATCCAATTTGTCGAGCAATTTCACGAAATGACTGTGGATAAGGCGACGATAACTGCCTTATTTTCTTTACTCAATTGTACCCTTTTAGACATCGCGATATACTCTTTTCACTTTTATTTAAGAAATACAACTGCACGCACTGTTAAATACTGCCAGAATGAATTCCGACACATTCCAAAATATGCATTACCTAACCCGGAAGCAATAAAATATTATTCGGCGAATCCCTTAAAGGTAATTAGCGCAAAAAAATGGAAAACCCGTATGCGGCTTTTTTTTGTTGCGCGGGGTGTGTGTGCAGGTATACAGGGAGTTTCTTAAATAGGGGCCGCTATTTCTGGTAGATCCTTGAATTCCGAGAAAATATATTTTACATATATGTGATCCTATTTTTACCAAATCTGTACCAATTTGAACAATTCTACTTTTAATTGCAGGCAAAATATCCACTCCACTAGATCATTTTGAAAACATGGATAAAAGATAAATATTTTTCACTTTAACATCTTTTTTTAAGAAAAAATGCGTAATTAATGACTTTTTTTGTTCCATTGTGTGAAAGGCAATTGAGCTACAAATTTTGTAAAAGCGATTTCTATGCGAAACTCATAGGTACTTAAAAAGAAACAAAACAAACAAAATTGAAACACCGTGGTAAAATGTTGGCTCATATACTACATTATATCCCAAAGTAACGTCCTCTATTTAAGAAACACCCAGTATATCAGACCAAACCACAATTTATCAAACTGTGTTTAGTGGTTTTTGGAAGATAATCAGAATTCGCGAGGTGCGTTGGTTTTAGAGAGTGTAATAAAATTGCACTTCTTTCCTGCAGAGTGTGCGGGCGCGCATCGTGACGCAAGAAATAGCGGCAAAGGGTTTTTTTTTTTCTGATCCTTCAATAAATATTGAAAAGCTAGTGGTAAGCACTGCTGTAATTTGCATAAATATTTCCGTGGTCTGTGCACCTTCTCTTATTTTATTACGACATTCTACAAGATGAAAAGATGGAAATGGAAGAGAAAATTCAATTTCTTAAAAAACCCTAAATGGAAAATTAAAATGCAAACTTAGGGTCTTTTATGCATATCCATATAAACCAGTTTTCTTCATAGAAGGATCCTATATGAACATTTAAAAAGACTGTCATCATCACATTTGTGTTGCTTTGTTTTTACAGAAGAACGTGTACATTTTAGGCTTCATACTATGGCAACAGTCCATTGGTTATAACTATAAAACCAAACTTCATTTCCTGTTTCGATTTTATCAAGCGTAATTGAATTTTTCCAGTAAATATTGAACCAAACAAACCCGTGCTTGTTTTTGTTCCTCACTTTTGGGAATCAGGAGTCGAATTACGACATCAGTTAACGAGTGAATGAAATCCATACGCTATCGAGTAATCGAGTAACTACATTGGGATGACCACGTAAGAGTGGTCATGTATCGAGTGCACTTTGAAAATTGTACTAGTACAATTCTACTACAATGAATTGAGATGGCTGACAAATGTCAAAAGTGTTTATTTTTGTGTGAGGAATAGTTTTGTATTTATCGTCTTCAATTAAAAATTTAATATTTACTTTATTTTTGATCTTCTGACTCAGAGGATGATCGAGTGTATTGAACCAAGACGTTTAAGAGATAAAAGCGATCCCTTCTCTTTGCAAGACTCAGCGTACGTATATAAAACTATAATTTTCTGAAAATATTTTTCACAACATACACTTTTGATTGCAGTTCTATCAAAATAGTCAGAGTTATAAATAAGAGTGCATTCTTATTTATAATGAAGAAGATAAATTTTAGAGGATGCACCTAAACCGCTGTCCCAGCTCATAAAATTTGCTTTTTGCAGAGGGTCAATTTTATTTATACTCAACCTGAAATAAATTCCAAACAATAAATTTAAACAAAGGCAAAAATAACAATAAACAAAGATATTCCCACATATTTTCTCCCAAATGCACCTCAGCTCGTTAGCAGAAACCATATCGAATAAATAAATTCACGATCACTGATGACAGAATACCAAATTTCGATACTCGATCTCTTAAGAGGTCATGTCAAATCAACATTTATCAGTCACGTGTTGCTCGATAACTGATGCGGTAATTCGACCCCAGTTCTCTTTGTGTACCTTCCAGGGGTGATGATTTACAATTCACAATGGCATTTAAGGCTTACTTATCAACTACCAGTTCATGCGTAATTCGAGAATTTTCGTCAATTTGTGCCTTATCCAGAGAAGACCTTCTCGAAATCTATCCTCCACGGAATAGTGTCCAGTCTTGACACTCTGAAGGGATGGCGCATGTGATTCAAATGCATATTAGTATTCCTAAAATATTTATGCTATGGCCTATGCGAGGAGCTAGCAGCCACTCGTCATGTGCGTGTTATAATTTTCTCGCAAAAGGGGAAAAAAATTGAGAAGTTTCTCAAGATAATTTTACTCTCGGTGGTTTGTAAGACATTCCCGAGCAGTGGGAACGCGAACAATTTGTTTGTGTTTTACTGGGATTCGAACCTGATTCTAGCGCTCAGTAGTGCAAAGCATTAATAACTGAAGCATGGTACCCACAAAAAAAAAAAAATTGAAGAACAAATTCTATTGTGTCTGAACACAAAAAAAACGCAGTTCTTTCTGAAAATTGGATAATATAAAAAAATAATAAATAAAAAGCTAACTTCTGTTAAACCCTTTGAATCTATAGTTAGTGGAACTATATACCTAGTTAATTGCTGTTATTGTGTTCTATGTAAACACGATATTCAAAATAAAGAACAAAAACACAGCTGAGTTTGTGCAGAAAATAAGTAGACAAAGTCTTTCACTACTTGAAAATTCTGGTCGATAATACCTCACTCAGCAGAGTAATAAAAGTCTACAACTGCTCATGCATGGTGGGTAGTTTAAAAAGTTCGCTGCCACAGACTACTTTGTGCCAACGCCTCCGATTTTTGGAGCTTCACGTTACCCTCCAGGATAAGCAAAGTTGCATTAGGGTCGTAGGTTAACGCTACAATATGTGGAGTATCTATTTGTCGGGCGCGCCACGGTTCAGTGGTTAAGTGCACGATCACTGAGCTTGAGACTTGAATCCTGAATTAACGGTTCCACCTCTCGCGAACGTCTGACAAACATCCGAGAGTCGCACTGCATTGGTGACAAGAGAATCTGGGGTTGTTAGAGCCAAAATATTTATTTTTTTTATTTATTTATTTGAAACTTCTATGTTTTCTTCTAGTTTTGACAATATTTAGTCTATGGTGGTCACTGGCCTGAAACCATGTTGACAAGTACTAATCAGATTGTTGACGAAAGGTACAGGAGCCTTATTACGTGTTACGAGACGACTTGTAATGATTATGTGTGACGAGAGTGGTAATAAGAGAAGAAGGTAGTGAATATTCTTTGACAAAATTATGAAAATTATAAAAATTATATGAAACATTGTGATTATCTTGAATTTCATGCAGCAACTCTACCAGACATACAACTTTATTTTGGTGTCTTTGTTTTTTTTTTTTTTTTTTTGTGAAATTCAATTCTATGAAAATAAGCCTAATATATGCACAAGTTCACATATATACGTGTTTTCATTTGTTATAAAAAAAAAACAACCCTCATGATATCTCAAACGGATGTCTAAGGAGGTGTTGTACGATAAAAATCATTCTCGTTGCCATAACGATATGGGCGACCGAAATCGTAACACATAATCGCAATTTAGCATTTACGACAGCTACTCGTACATGCACTTAATGTTGAACTCTCTCTGTTTGTCTTTTTCTTCTTTTTGTATGATGATCGAGCCAAGTTACATATACGGACCTTTTTACTTCTTCTCTGTTTAGTTTCGTCCTCTCGAGTCAAAGTTTATTTTTAGTGAAATATTCATTTTGTTTTTCTAACGAGTAACGTTGATCAAAGGTGTGTTGAATTTTCTTATTCGTCAAGTTAAACTCAACTTCCCACGATGTTTAACATTATTCACGATGGCACTTAGTGTCCTCTTTAGCGTTTAACTTGCGTAACTTTTAAGTTGCCTAGATGAGGACGTTCGAAACAAGGTTTAGTATGGAATTCTTTTATTGTGTAGATTTTATTACTTTAACCGTATTATGTGTAAATTGAATTGAAGTTTCCAATCCAATTGCACCATGCATCATAATTTTGCTCAGATTATTTTATCTTTATTCATATGTATATTTTTTTTTAGTTTTTTTTTTTTTTTTTGTTCATTACCACTGAGGAATAGAAAATGTTGAGTAATTTAAGTGCACAATTCAAATTCAACAATTCACAATTATAAAGCATCAAAATGTCTGAATCGTGGAGTATCTACTTCGTCTACTATATAATAACTAGAAGTCGTGTCTAATGACAGATTTCTATAACGTTTATAGCTACATACTCGTATATTTCATTTAAATGAATTGTATGAATTGTATAAATTGTATAAGATTTTATTTTTACAATGGATCGCAATAATTGTAAAGATCCAGCACAAATTCAAATCTAATTCGTTTAATAAAAAAAAACCTATAAATGGATAAATGTTCTCTTTTCTCCTGCTTTCGTATTTTTCGTTCTATTTTTTTTTTCCTTTAACTTTTTTAAAAAAAAACTAAATGATTATTTTTTTTTTCTAAAGCCAGTAAGTAAGAAACAAAACATGTAAATCGGCGATTCTTTTGATTATTAACATTATTTTTTCACTTTTTATAGTTTCGTTTTTGTTAAAAAAATGAATTCCTGATGCATTCATAAAAAATACCGAGAAGATAAAAGTATGTTTTAAAAATTATTAATTATGTATTGTTATTATTTTTTTTTTTGGAATAGTACTCATATTAGCATCTACTATATCTGCATGACAAAAAGTTAATACTACTCTAGATTTGTTTCTTTTTTTAATTTTTTTTTTTTCTGTTGGGATTGTGTATACATACATATAGAGTTCTAAATTGTTTTTCATGTTTTTTTTCTTCGATTTTCATTAATTTCTTTTCTTTCTACTTCTATTTCAAAAAAACAAAAAAAAAACAAAAAAATATGAAAGAGATTAACATAGCTAAACATTTTTATTTTGTTGGTTAAAATTTAAACGAAAAGAAATATTAATATAAAGATTGTTTCGCTCCTTTGTGGTGAGTATTTACGTACGACACAGTGTCCGTCGCTACTAAATCAAATTATAAAACCAAAAAAAGTATTTGTGTAGTATTGGCGATTTCACTGTAGTATGGTGTGGATATTTATTTTTTGTTGTTAAGTTTGGGTTTTTGCTGCTTTTTTTCCATAATATCTATTGGGGTGCCTAACTAAAGGAGATCGAAATTGTGTATGCGAAGCTTCTTGTAAAGATGGTGTACGATATGTTTTTCATGTTTATTTTAATTTAATTTGATTACTCGTGAATAAATCCGATTTCTATTGATGACTGCCTGAAAACTTAATCAATGTCCAGATTATCATCGAAATCACAAATGAAGTGGATGTATTTATATTACAAGCCATATTGCGTTAGATTATCTGGTTAGCTTAGACTACGTACTAAATGTAACTCTTAAAGTCGGTTGACAGATCTATTGGAGGCATACTGCACCCTATGACAAAAAACGTTGTCCCATCGTCTGCAATACCAAATTAAAACTGTACTTCTAGGGAGTTCGAATATATATAAAAAAAATCAGACAAGCAAGAACAAAACAAGCTCTAAAACTTAAACTGTTACCTCGAAAAATCTAGAGTATGTGAAGTGATGATAAACGAATAATCATAACAAATCTTCTGTTGCAAACCGTTTCTGAAAAAAAGTTGAAATACGTGAAGCGAAATGTCATCCCCCCTTTTTTAACCTATCTCCATCCGATTTTAATGATTTTCCAATAGATGCGTCTACATGTCCTCCTAGTTATTGGTACTTCCCTCTATCACTAACTTTTCAGTCTAAGTCTTCAAGCCAAATTTTATCAAAAATTATTTTAAAGATTTGTGTAACCCCGTCTCCACCCACACTTGATTCGAGTTTTTAAACGAAACTATCTTTGGAACAAGACATACTCGTATCATACAGAGTGGCCCAAAAATATTAAGTGGATCTTAAATTTGAATAAATTTTTATTTGATTAACGAATTTTAACAAAACCAGAGGAATATTGAAGTTTAATCTTTGCTATTTTTTTATGTTAAGAATGGAAAATAATATCCTTTAGGTGACCGCCATTTTGGTTTTCGCAAAATCAAACTTTTGATGAAATTTTCCATTTTTTAAGTTTGTGGTGTCAAGGTCAATATATGAGACTTAATGTTCCCTTTAGGTCCTGCAAAAGACTGGGGATTATTCTCGTAATCATTTCCTTTCAGATAATCCCATGAGTAGCAGTCTGGAGCTGTTAAGTCCGAAGAACGAGCCGGTCCCAATTTTTTGAGATTTTTCGCCCTGGGAACATTTCTCGAAGAATAGACATCGTATCTCTGGCTGTATGGACGGTGGCGCTGTCTTCTTGAAATCACATACGGGCACGGGATAGGTGATCCAGCTGTGGATGTAAAAAGTTGTCGAACATTGCTCTATACTCGTCCCCATTTACCGTTACAGGATCCCCATTTGCGTCTTCAAGTAAACCATGACCTTTTCAGCCGAGATATCACACCAAACCGTGTCTTGAAGTGAATGCATCTGTCGCTCCTGAATTATTTGAGGGTTTTCCACATCCCAGAAACGCGAAATTTTGTTTATTGACAAAGCCATTGAGGTGGAAATGGGCTTTGTGTGACATAAACAATTTCTCAAAAAAATTGCGATCTTGATTTTGTTTTTCAAGCAGTGTGCGGGCCAATAATAACCGACCAGTTGCTGACTAAATTGAATTTTATATTGAAAGTAATGTAAATCCCTTCTCTGCAATATCTTCCGTGGAATGTTTAGCTGGGGCGAATGCCGCCTGGTGGTCGATGTTGAAGTGTGTTCGTCAACAGTGACTTGTACGTCCGGACGCATGTTTCCCAGTTTGTCCATGATTGAACACAGTTCCTTCTTACCGAAAACGGGCAACAAAACGCACCATGGCATCTCTAGGCGGGGCAATTCTAACATTAAAATGACTGCGAAATTCTTGTTGTGTCCTTAAAATTGAGGAGTTGTGCCGAATGTAAGATTCGACAGCGAAAATCCGTTGTGGGATCGTCTAGTGCACTATTATTCAAAACCTAAATATTTAATCTAAGAAAGAAAACAAAGTTATAAATTTTTAAAATCCACTTAATATATTTGGACCACCCTGTACATACAAATCAAATTTCAAGTCGTGTGAGAATAGACGTACAGGCAGACATGGAACAAAAAGTATACTTTTGGTCTGACCAATACAATTACGATCGTAGCTCCTTCTTTCCCTGCGGATTAACGATGAAGTAAAATTAAAATACAGTTAAAATAACGGTACGGAACACTAATAACGAAGGGCCAACTGTCAGACTTGGCGAATTTTCTTTTATTGCTTATTATTTTAGAGTTGAAGTCGGTTTAAAGCCAAACTTAATTTCAAGGGCTTTCATTTTACGAAATCACAGTGCTGCGAGGTTTAAATACTAGTCTTCAAAAAAAGTATAGTTCGAATGTACATTTGCATTAAATATTTTCGGTAAATGCTATTTCATTAGTATATTTCGAAGCCTGCTAGTGAAAACTCAACAATATCGTACGAGCATGTAAATATTACAGCAGCTGCGAACTTAGACACGAAGATAATCTTGGCTGAAGAATTGTTGTCCATTCGCTTAATGTGTTCGAGCCAACTTTGTCGGCGTGTTTTGACTTTTTGGATTACAAATGTACATCCACAAATGTTATAAAGTTTGCAATTGCAATCTTTTTCTTCTTGCACACAGGACCAAATGACTGAAGAAGAATTTTTTGTTTGAAGGAACAGTACTTGCACTGTATAACAGAACTGGTAGGAACGACGATATATAAATTGCAAATCATAAATTTAGTTAGCTTTCAATTAATTTTTAAGTAATATCTTTGGTTGGTCTCATTAAACAAAACTAGCTACCTGCTTACATCGTCGTCACTAGTGGAAACAAATACTTTATGTTCATCACTGCCGCTGAAAAACTTGTTCAGTCTTCATTGTCCTTTCCTGTGGAAGGCCATATGCGAAACCGACTTGCTCGCACGTTTAAGCAGGATGGAGAAAATCAATTTTGGACCGATTATCTTTATTTCACTCGAAAAAGAAGTATCACCCACATTATGATAGTTTTTTGGTATGATTGCCCGCGAGCAATAGAAAATCACAACTCTTATGCGACTTAACTAAATCTATTATCTCAGGATACACAGAGATAACTGGGAGCTACGTTAGTTTGTGTGGTGTAAAATTGCAAGAGTTGATATTCTAGTCATCGATCGGCGGCTAGATTGTTTTCAAGGTATTGAATAGCATCTGGGGTCTGCTACTAAAGTTCCTTTATTCGAATCTTTAGACAACAATTTTGTATGCCATCACTGTCTGCGTCCACAGAACCTCACATACTAATCGCTAGAGCTGTTTTCATGAAACCAAGAGCTTTCTTATACGGAAAGGTAAATTTGAAAGAATGAAATATTTGCAACAGAATTGCACAAACGTACTGAAAATTTGATTTATAGGGACACAAACATGTTCTTTTTAAGAGTCTGTATTTGGAAAATCTGTTTAATTTAACCTTTTTTTTCTAAGTAATCCCACCAGTCGTGAAAGTGGGAAAAGGCGCAAACCATAGTCTGTACTATAACTGTCCAAAGTTATGTTTTTTTTTTAGGTAATCCAGGGTTTTGTATTTAAGGGTTTAAAAAAGTATTCTTTGAAACGCCTTGAACTTCAAAAATCGACTACAGTTCACTATGCATTATGCACTGTGGTCTCTGCTAAAAGTGTGTAAAATTTAACACACAAATTGTAGATAATTCAATGCTAAACCATCATTAGCTAGTAGAATTTTTCCAGTCTAACAAAGGCATCCTCCGACTCTTTCCTACCCATAAATGGCAGGGAATAGAGAGTGATTTTGTTGATCTGGCACAGCTTATTTATGAAGTAAGGCACTGTCTTGTATTTCAGTATGGATGGGTATGAATGGTAATTTGGGGTACGACAATGTGGACAATGTTTGAGTGGAACTCAGACACTATTCACAATAAATTAAAAAATTCCTTAATTATGCTGAAAATTCGAAAATATCTTATTTGAAATACGCACCATCTTTATAAGTAGCAAAATAAGCATTCAAATTCTTTCAATACGAACATTTTTCAAAATATTTCAAATTTATTAGTTTTCGATCAGAAAAACAAAAGCTATACCAATCTTTTATTTGCCACCACTTTTCTCTGAAACTATTTTCTTCAACGAAACACACACCATTTGTATATCACGGTTTCTTGTGCTTCAATTTAATTTATTTTTTTTGAATGTGTGATATTCACAGCATAGCTTTGTGTTATGTTAATTTTGTTCTTCAATAGGGTATTGGTAGATTTATAATTAATATTAAAAGGTTTTTTTCTTTAATTTACTGTTGGACGCTTTTATGCCCAGGGTATTTGGTTGTCCACCCTAGCGATGTGACGACAACTAACCCTATATTTTTAACAAAAATATAATATCTTTCTACATTTCTATTCATTTTTGTGTTAATTTCTATGAAAAATTAAAATAATAAACAAATTTCAATACACATGACAAACCTTTGAATAGAATTAACTAATAAAAAAAAAAAAAAAAAAAATAATACATATTTTCAACTTTCAAAAAACCAACAAATATATATTTCTTTCGTTATTTCAGTAAACTAATCTTAATTTGAGTAATATAGCAAAATAAAAAGATGCGAGGTGATTGGATAAATATTTTTATACCTGTTGCTTTCTTTCTAATTGATAACGAGAAAAGAATAATTGTTCCTAATTATTTTATTTAATTTTGTTTATATTTTCTTATTTTGTTTGTATCTGTTTTATTTTTTTTTTTATTAAATTTTTATTTTTTTGAGAACAATGCATTAATGTAGTTCATATTTTGCGTACTATCGAATATCCTTAGTAGTTTCTGAACATTAATATCTACAATACATACTTATTGGGCGTAGCATTTTGCGATTTACAAGTTAGAGTGCATGTGGTGGCAGTAAAGTCGTCATTGTGGTGCTTTGTTACATTCATTTATTTATACTACTTTTTCTATATTGCATTTTAAGGTTTATACAACAAGTACATTTTTGTTAATCAAATTTATCGAATGCAACGCGATGACGATGCCATTCCAGTGTACTCTAAATTTGAGGTGATATAAGTTTGGAACAGAATTATCAGTTAAAGATTAAATGAAGCCGGTGAGTTTAATACGAGGGTGGGTCAATAAGTCGCTGAAAATTAACACAAATTGTGTCGTCACCTTAAATTTAATTTTTTATTTGTCAAGAATCATCTTTCAAAAGAACGCACCCAAATTTTCAGACAGATCTGTCAAATAGTTTTGTTGTGGCAGCCATTTTATATAGCATTTTCGTTAAAATGGAAAAAAGTGAATTTCGAGTGCTCATTAAACACTATTTTTTGCGAGAAAAAACTATCACGAAAACCAAAAAAAAGCTTGTCAAATATTATGGGGACTCTTCACCATCGATTCACCACAGGTTTACTCAATTTCGGTGCAGTCGTTCAAAACAATGGACTTCTCCTGGTGAATCGAAGCCGAAGAAGGCCATGGCGGGTTTGTCAGCAAACAAGGTCATGGCGAGTGTTATTCACATCGATTACCTTGAAAAGGGTAAAACGATCACCGGATTCCAAGCCGATTTGAAGCAAAAACGGCCGCATTTGGCGAAGAAAAAAGTTCTTTTTCACCAGGACAATGCACCGGCGCACAAGTCCGCAGTCGCAATGGCAAAATTGCATGAGTTAGGCTACGAACTCCTCTCTCATCCAGCTTATTCCTCAGATTTAGCCCCTGCGACAATTTCTTGTTTCCAAACATGAAGAAATGGCTCAGAGGTAAGAGATTTGGGTCGAATGAAGAGGTCATCGCTGAAACAAACGCTTATTTTGAGGGACTCGAGAAATCGTATTATGTGGAGGGCATCAACAAATTGGAGAAACGTTGGATGAAGTGTTAGGAGCTAAAAGGAGACTATATTGACAAATAAAATGTTTTTATACCGAAAAGAATGTTCCTTATTTCATTTTTCAGGAACTTATTGACCCACCCTCGTATATGCGAGTAAGTAGTCATCTAGCAGTATTATTTTTATTATTCAAGTGGTCGCAACGTATGAAGTGTTGCCTAAGGCATTAAGTGAAAGTAGAGATCCAATTAAAAAATGTTATTTATTAATATAATCTCCCTCGAGTGAAATGCATCTCTCAAATCGGACAAACAGTGCCTAAATACCACCGAAAAAATATTCTTTTTCTTTGCCTTTAAAATGACTTTCTACGGCCGCCTTGATTTCGTTCTCATCTGCAAATCTCCGGCCTCGTAACTCCTTTTTCTAATTGGGAAAAAATGAAAAAGTCGCTCGGGGCCAAGTCTGGACTGTAGGGTGGGTGGGGTCGTTGAAAAACTTGAGTCTTTTGAGGCCTGGCTCGAAACCCGCGACGTGTGAACAGGCGCGTTATCCTGCAAAAACAACATTCCGTGCCTGAGTTTCCGTACACGACAGCTTCACGTGCCTGAGTCAATAAATTTGCGCAATATTGACCATTCATCGTTGTCCCCATTGGCAGGTAATCAATCAGCAAAACACCTTCGCTGTCCCAAAACACAGTCGGCATAAGCTTCGAAGCCGACTTTTCCACCTTAAATTTCTTCGGCGACCTCTCCCCTTTTACAATCCACTGCATAGACTCTTATTTGGACTCTGGATTGTATTGGCTAACCCAAGTCTCATATACAGTTGCGATTCAGTTGTAAATTTCATCGAGATTGTCCCCGGCTAACTCCAAAAAATCTTTGCAATACTCGAGTCGTCGTTGCTTGTCGAACGGCGTGAGTATTTTCGGTACCCAGCGCGTACAAATTTTGTTCAATCCGTTCTTTGCTGATGTACAACTCGTCCGCTATCTGCCACATTTTTATTCTTCGTTCGGCCAGAACTAATTTTTTAACTTTTCCGATGTTTTCTTCAGTGAGCACTGACAGCGGGTCGTCTTCACAGCTCTCTCGCCCTTGTTGAAATAAGCGAGCCCATTTTTTGACAAAAAAAAAAGTTGACTTAGAAAAGGAATGACTGGTAAAAAAAGAAGAAAAAGCAAGTAATGTTAGTAATATTAATAGTAAGCAAAAACCAATTAGTGAAATAGGAGTAAAAGTTCATCATTAAAAGTTACTCTACTTGCAGCCAGATCAATGGAGCTAGACACATCATTGCAGTCATGAAGACACCTTGCGTTAGATTCCTTGTGACCATAAGTTGTTCTATGTCTACCAGTCATGAACAAATCTCTTTCGCAAAAGGGTCCCTTTTAGGTGCATAAAAGTTAATATTCCAGCGAGCTTGTAGTTAGGTAGTTAGGTAAATCATCAGGCCAATTTAATTTTCTTATTACAAACATGGTATTCTTCTTCTTTATTCGTTCTTCTGTATTCGCTCTTTTAACACTGTTTATATGCACCTCTTGGTTTGGGGACCAAACTATAGACGCTTCAAAAACCCCAGCAAAGAATTCGCTTTAGATATGATGATATTGAAATGCGAACTGAAAGTAAACTTGCTATCAAGTCGCATACCGAGTTCAGAGATTTAACTAACTGTTTCCAAGACGATATAATTATCTGAATAAGGATAGGTTTTATTGCTGAGAAGCCTTAAAACTATGAAAAGTTTACACTTTTCAAAATTTAGAGTTAACAATTTAATGTCACACCAGCGAGGTTTAAAGTTTTTGAAATCACGTTGAAGATACTCTATCTTTCTAAACAATTAAATGTGTTGATGAAAGAAGGGAGATCATTTGTAAATAAAACTAAAAGTAATGGTCCAAAGTGGCATCCCTGTGGTACACCAATGAACACGTTTATGGGTAAAGACGTTGACTGTTAGTTTGTTGTTAGCTAATTACGAATTTTCATTGAATTTTGAATGGATTCCCAGAGCGTTCAATTTATTCACGAGCATTTTCTGATCTATATCTTATCAAACGCTTTTGAAAAATCAGAACGGATAACATCCACTTGGTGGCCCGATTCAAAACTGCCGAGAACGTACTTAGAAAACAAAGTAGAGTAATCTGTATAAAACTTTATGTGTTTCCTCTATTTAATTGAAAACTTTATTGATGATCACTCTGCTGCATGAATAAAAATGCAACCATTTAAAATCAAAATAAACAAGAATAGTCATAGCGGGACTAGCTTACTTTATTTTGTGCAATTCTCCAAAAATAATCATTTTGAGATACACTCATTTGCGAATGGTTGGTACGGCTGTTTTGTTGCTATACTCGTAATATTGTTAGGATTCGAACCTACGACCACGAGTAATTGATCTGGCGATGTCAAAAGTCGTACTTGTCTATTCTGAAGACATGCAATAGCAAAAGTACGCAAGCTTACATTTTGTTCCCTTCTGCAGTAAATAGTTACAAATCCCTAAACAATTAGGAAGGATGCTCAAAGATATAGCTTTAATTGTGAACCACCTCTAGTCTAATATGTCTGTTTCAAACTTTATTCGCCGTAAAAAATGCAAAATAAAAATTACGCACTATTTGCCTTTTGTTTAGCGTTAAAATGTTTATTTCTTTTTATTTTATCATTATTAGCAACTGTAATTATATTTAACCAAAAATTGCTTTCAGTAAATCAAATAAAACAATTTACAATTTACAAAAATGTACTTTTTCTTAATACTCATGTTGGTTTTTCGTTTCCCTAGTTTAATTGAAAACCCTTACTATTGTACAATTTTAAATGTATCTGGTTTATTAAACAGGTATAAACCAGAATTTGTTTATTTATTTTATTTTTCTTCAAACATTTTCGTAAACCAATTTATTTGCGTTGAGTAAAAATATTCAAAACAAATAAAACAAAAAAAAGTTTCAACATTGATCATATTGTAAATTAAATTTACGTGAAACAAAACAAGTAATTTGAATTTTTGTTCTTTCTAAATTAATTAAATAACCAAGTTTATATGTTTAAGTTTAGCTTTTTGTACTTCATTGTTGTCTTTTCCCAATTACGGTTTCTTTTGGTATTTTGCAAGTGTTTACCTAAATATTTTTCTTTTTTTTTTTATTACAAAACCTACAATCATAGCAAGAAAAAAGTGTAAAGAAAATGTGATTTAATTTTTAATTTTTTTTTTTTTGAATGTTCAATTCGTATGTTGCGTTTCTTAATTTAATTTAAATATGATCAGTATACATAATTATTATTATTATTTGTTTTTTTTTTTTTTTTCTCAAATAAATCGTTTACTATATTATATATAAATATTATATATTAATGCAATGCATCTGAAAAAGAGAACCATTTTGTTTTAAGTTTTCTTATTTTAATTTTACACAAACTTTTGTTATAATAGATATTTTCTATATACTGGTTTTCTTTGTTTTTTCTATCTTTCTCTCTTTTTCGGACGATAATTAGGTTTGTTAGCACCTGTACCAGGTATGGGAGTTCCTGGAATGGGTGTTATGTTACCCGGCCATCCAATGCTTCAGATGATGCAACCGCGATTTCGGTGATCCACTCCCCAGGGGCCAATATGTTTGGCTCCCATTTTGAATTTACCAATGCCGATTATCTACCCGGATGGATGAGAAAAAGAGATGACAACCGATATGAATCAAACAACAAAAACACCATGCACTTTGTCCTCCTCGAGTGTAACAACAAATACAACTACAGCAGAAGCCGTAACAAAATAAAAGCCGAAACAACAGAAAGCAAGTGAAAAAGATTTTTTTCTTAAAAAAATTACAAATATTTATTAATAATAATAATAAAAAAAAAAAAATAATCACAGTAATGTTAAATTAAAAAAAAAAAAAAAAAAAAAAAGGAAATGAAAATAGCATAAAGACAAGCAAGCAAAACAACAAAAACACAATATTAATAACTCCTTTCTATCTTTCTTTTTTTTTTTTTGTTGTTCTCTCACTCTCTCATCCCACATTTCTCTGCAGTTTTAGAGGCATAGTTATATTTCATGCATTTTTCTAGAAGTCATCTCCATGACAACCTCTTAATTTAGAATAAAACTTAAATGTTTAGAGGAAAACTTAAAAAAAAAAAAAGCTAAGTTTGGATTTGTTAGTTTCGTGCAAAAGCAATGTAGCAATTTATTTTTAATCAAATTTAAGTAATCAGTAATTCAGCAAGCATCATCAGCTATGCGGCACTAAACAATAATACCTTCTAATTTGTTTGTAAATATTTAAAAAAAATATTGGGAAACATGCATCCAAATTTTATTTTTTATGTTTTCTGATCTTTTTTTTTTTTTCTGTTAAAGTAGAAACAAAAACAATTTTAAATAATTTTTTTTTTGCAGTTAGAACGAAAAAAAAAAAGAATTTATTAATTTTCTGATAAATACCATCGTTATACTTTTTTTTCTAATGAATTCTTAACAGGTGAATCGATAGAGAAAAATTACTTCCGCCATCACACAATGTTTAGAAAAAAAAAAAGTCGATTTTTGGGGCGTTTTTTGTTAATTTTCTCCTGCTACTACTCCTCTTCACATCACACATGCTTGACCGTACGTACTACTACTACAGCTGGTATGTCGAAAGAAACAAGTTTTTCCTCCCAATTTCTATGTTTTCTCCAAAATAGAGCGAAAATGCAAACAAATTTTTCCTAACACAAATATTCAAAATTGTCTGGTAAGGATTTCTCTTTTTTTTTTTTATTGTTTGTATTTTTATTATTATTTTGTTGTGCTGACCTTTTTCCTGTTATATTTATTATATTTTATTTTTATTTAATTTTTTTTTTTCTTGTCTCATCATTTTCACAAGTGCATATTTAACTCTCATGTATTTGTTGGCTTAAAGTTGTTAATATTCATGGAAAATGTCTCGGTATTTTTATTCCCCGCTCTTGCGTATCTTTCTTATCCTCCCCTGGGCTTATTTGTGTTTTGCACAAGTCAAATGTTGTGTCATTTATTATTTAATTTTTCAAGTAAGTTCCAATTGTTATTAAATATTTTTTTTTTTTTTTTAAATTTGAATTAAAACAGATATGGCTGAATTAACATAAAAAAAAGAAGAGATTATTTTAATACTTACATAGCGTATTTAATATTTCATTATTGTATATCTTTCGCATTTTAGTTGTCGCTTTAGTAAATGAAGTGTAGAACATACATTTAATGTTTTATTTATAAGGTGGATAGTTAAACTAGCACTAAATCATTTTGACATAAACTTGAGGAAATTTCTCGCACCGTACGATTATTAAAATCCATTACCTTGCATTAACGCATTAACATCTATGCCGCACGTTAAATTTAGAGCAAGGTCTACAAACTAAACTGTCTGGTCACATAATCGGTCCGGGGTAGAACTGGGCCTCAACTAACAAGCTTCCCCAGCAAGCACCATCTTTGAAGTCGTTTCCAGTTGCGTACGTAGGTTGAAGTCCCTTCATTGCATAGTCCATCTGGAGTGGGTTCGGAGACATGATCTAGCCACCTTACTCGTAAGCGCTGAGTACATATCTTCCTTACCTCTAATTGATGGGTCACTTCTCCAAGATCTGATGTAATGTTCAACTATCGATTTTTCAAGCTTGTCGACAAATGGTTGTAGGCGCTCACATTCATATTGGACACAATTGTGCTAAGCAGGAGCAGGTGAAGCGGTTTCGTTCTTAAGGTTGAGGTCCCGGATGTTCGGTATTATACTAAACCAATGTTTTTAGTTAACTAAATCTACAACTAAATACAAACTAGTTGTGACTAACTTCTGTGAATGGCATCCATTTTCTTATGAATAAATTAGTTTTATTTGCTATGTGCAAATTTTTATTTTACTTCGGCAAACCCCACAAGCGGACCAGTAGGGATGCAATAAAGTAGGAAGGTTGTGATCCTTCTACTCCGGATCATAACTTCGCCGTAAGAAGAAGAAGAAATTGTTATTTTACTTGAGAACAAAATATATAGTAATGGTAACTATCATTAGTTTATTCGTAGTTGATAGTTGATAGTGAATCTATTTTTACCACTGTTGTTTGTATTTAGCAATTTAAAACATTACTAAGTTAAACAAGCTCACAGCTGTGATAAAACAGGGTTAGTTACGCAATGTAAATTCAAACTGAATACTGAGCGACGCACTATAAATTATAATAATGTGAAATCATGAACTACAAATAGTTGGTAGGTGTCATTCAAAAAATAATAATCCGCCATATCAACTAAAATTAGTTGCTAGTTAATGATTGTCAACTCATCTTTAAGTTGTAGTTCAATTACTTTAGTTGTAGTTGTTATTTGTTTGTTGCAAATAATTTGTACTCAACACTGCTTACAGACGAGTCGATGCTCTCTAACGAGTCATCTCCCGCACGATGAAACAGTTCAACTTTTAAACCGTCTGAGTAAGCAGATTGTATGATATGATTTCAGCTTGGCTATAGTTGCATTGCTAATGTTTCCGTTGGGTGGTTCGAATATTGGTCTTAGATCGTTTGCGCGGGCACTATCGACAGCAAACCAGTGGTTTTGAGGAAGTGAAACTTACCACATAACTTCTAATAGTTTGCTGGTAATATTTCTACTGGTCTTCTGCGCTTGATGCTGCCTTTGGCAAATAGAACTTGCAGAAATTAGTTTGTTGTGGATGCCCTTGCTCAGTGATTAGTGCAGTGAAGCAGAAGGTTCAAGTTCGAATCCCAGTAAAACATTGTAGAGCAAGCCTATGTAGAGGCGTACAAAAAGTCTCTACAAGCTTACTTCTGAAAGTTTTTTTTATCTCAAATTTCAGACCTTGCTGCAAGATCTTACATAATTTACCTACTAGTGGAAACAGTCCTTAACGATTACAGCCCTTACTTCCTCACGGTGCTGGTTTAGCATGTTACATCGTTTAATATTGGTTCAAGTACCTTTAATGGAACCGAGTAATCGTTAGGCTAGAAGTAGGTCCATTGTGATTCCACAATGATTTTGGGATTCCACAGACCTATCAGCAGGACGAGCTGAAGTTGTATATGAAGCGTTGGAGACACCTAAAATAGCAGGTCGCCAAGGTTGTCGAAGATTAACGTCCCCAACTGAAGCTCTCTTCTAATGGGCTGGGCTGGGCAAATGCGCAGAAGATGAAAATCGACTAGTTTCGACATCGTATTTTGAAAATTATTTACATGTCGTGTACAGCATCTCATAGAACCAATCTTTGGTGTCTTTCTACTCCTTGGACATGAGCGCTTTGCCCTTAAGACAGGTTGTTGTCAATCGTTCACTTACATGATAAAACTTCAAGACTTTATTAAGTCTAATAACAAACCCGCATTCAAATAAATGCTTCGTTTGTTCATGATTACAATATCACGTAGCCTGCTGTTTTCTTAAAACCGGTCGATCCCATCGAATTTATTTATTCCTGTCAAGAGAACTCAGGTTAATGGGTCACATAAACTGAACGCTCATCGAAAATAGCCACTAATGTCGCTCCTCGTGGTGGACGAGGTCCTAAAAATTTTAGAAATGTATGGCTTCAACGTGGCGGCACACGGTGATGATGTTAAGGACTTTCGGGTCGCGAGATATCAACAATCAATACTGGGTCCCTGCATTGGATACCGGCGGATAAGGATATCCCGGACAAGTAAAGGGCTGATGAACTTGCAAAAATGCTTCGAAAAGGGATCATTTTCATGCCTATCCCTTTGTAGGCATATCATTAAGTAGTACTTATTATAAAATTGACGACACTGCCGTAAGATGGGGAAAAATGTGTTGGACCAACCCGATACTCTCGTAATAGCGAGCACTCTGGTCAGTTTTATATTTAAACTCCTTACTGTGAACTGTGCCTCGGGTTTGTCCACGATAACCTGCCCATGATAGAAGAGTGAAGACTCTTCGCAGTAGCCTCTTCAAGTAGCTGCAAGACTTACGTAACTTTGAGTTAAGGGATCCTGGGGTTCTTTCTCTTTTTGATCACAGGTCACCCATCTACATAACACAAGTAACAAATTTCAAAAACTAGTGCATACTAGTCTATGTAATGGGACTTCAGTGGAAAGTTGATTAAACTGAAACAATTAAACAGTTTTGTGTTTTCTGCTTGCCCACTTACTAGAAACGATATAGTGTACTTTGTTCTGATCTCGATTACATAGGCCTAAAATTTAAGAGAATCTAAATACAGAGCTGACTGCTCAGTGTTGCCTACATCGCAGCAGTGCTTAAGTTCACTTTATACAAAACTAGATATGGCCTGACTTTGGTCACTCAAATCCAGTGTATATTTTGAAGACTTAGGCCCGTTTGCTGATACGAGTCTTAAATATTTAAGTATCACTTATACACTTAAGTAATACTTAACGGGTTGCACGAAATAAGTCTTAAATATTAAAATTAAATATTAAATATTAAATAATTTCCCAGCAACTGGAAATAAGCTACGATGTTCTTTAGGTTTAAGTTCAACATAGCACTAAGTATTACTTAGATAAGACACAATTGTATGACTAGTATCAGTAAATGGGTCTTAGTCCTTACTATTTGCTTATCATTCGACGCCATTGCCAAGGGCGTAGACCATGAGGTGGTCTTTGTCTTTCTGACATTAAGAAGCCCTTAAAATTGCCCGATAAAATTAATTAGACACCCGAAAGTACAGACCACGTTACTTAACGTAGCTTTCACTTCATTGCGAACATCGTAACCTAGTCTTAGAAGGATTGGAGGACAACGACTGTTACTCAATTCTAATTGCATCCACATTCAATAGATAAAAAGAAGAGAACAGTCTTTAGCTTCAACTTAAATATTTAGTTCTGTAAATAAAATTTTACGGAAATTTATTAATTTTGTTTAAAGCAAGTGCATTTTTACGCCTCAACTAAAGCTACAACATTTTGGTTTGGGTACAAATAACTTACATATCATTTCTATAGTTTTCAAATGTTTTAATAAACATTTTTTATCATTTAATTTAAGTGAGTACACAAGGTAAGCTATGTAAAAAAAAAAATTAGAAAAATCTTAAATAACATTTAAATTACAAGGTTAGTTACCCCATTATAATATAAATATATTTTTATTTGTTCTCATCGTCGCATAACAAATTAGTAAGTACCACTTCAACATTATGTATTTCTTATTATCTCTAATCTCCCACTACCCCACCAATTTTCAAAAAAAAAAAGGAGAAACTTCTGCATTGTGACGAAACATTTCTGAGAAAGGCAAAACCAGCTAAGCATATATAAAACTATTTACTACTATATACTGTACATTTTAAAATTAAATGTTTACCCACGTTTTCACCAATGTTGTGTTGAACTATTAAAATGTAAAAAAAAAACATTGAATTTCAATATTTATTGCTTGGTGTTTATAAAAAAAAAAAGCAGTATCAGAATATTTAATATTTATTGTTTGTTGCAATTGCACGCTACTTAAATGTATTTATATAAAAAAAAAATAAAAGATACAGCATATAAATGGATAGGTATCCCGTACATTTTAAATTGTGTAGCTTAGAAGTAAACATTTAAGGAATGGAGTGTTTTACAAAAAACAACAATTTTTACACACTCACTACTACTATACACAAACACTTTTTTTTTATTAGAACTTTTGCTAAATACATATGCGATTAATGAGTTGGAAATCCTTTAAGAGCAAGTGCAAATACAATTTACACTAGAATTTGCTTTAACGTCGTGCTTAGTTGCAAAATTGTGTATTAATCTGAAGGATGGCGATTATCTTGTGTTTTGATGCTTTTATACGCTAGACTTGTGAATAAGACAGATACTCTTTGGAACAAATTTGGGTGAAGGAATAATTCTATCAAAAAAGAGTAGAATCTCATATTGAGTTGGGTATGTTATTTGAAATATCTACCTCGAATTGACCAACCATTTTTAAAAGAAATGTACAATTTTTTGCCTGAAATACTAGTCGAATCCATAAAAATCTGAATTTGCTGACAAAATATCATTTTTCAATAATGTGTTGCGCTATTTTTAAGCACCACTGTTCAGCCAAAAATGTTGTTTAATTTGATTGTCGGTCAACGATGTCGTTAAAGCAGCTGCATTAGATTTATCAGAAATGACCTGTACGAGTAATTAAAGGACATATTTGCCAAGTGTGACGATCTTTGGTCATAGGCAAATGTTGTTGATCCAAAGTGCGAGTTCCTCCGTGGCTTACAACCGATCGTCGTGACAGTTTTTCGATTTTCGACGATTGTCGTTTTGTTCGTAGTGCGATTTATGAATCTATTTGTGTATTTGTGGAACGACAAACTCAATAATTTGAGTGACGAGTTATTCGTTCACTGATGAGAACAATTTGACCCCAGATTGTGCCTGGAAGCGAAGAATCTTAACTGCAACTTCCTCAATCAAGAAAATGTTTCAAATTCCGGAACAAATGCAAATGGAGAAGATTAACAAAGAGTGTGAACTGTTTTTATCCACTCAGTATGACGGCGATCGTTGTCTTGATAAAATAAGACAATTCAACTCGTGATTACTAAGCTCTGCACGTTTCTGTTCTGGTGTTGAATTGAGTATTGTAGTATATTTCAGAATTCATTTGTTGTCTGGTTGTATGCCAGTAGCTCAATACAAAAGTGAAGTGCATTTCTTGGATATTATCGTGGGCTATCACATGCTTCTTAAGTCCAGTTTCCCCCCGCGGGTGCTAGAGCCTCTACAAAGCCTAAGTGCTATCGGATGCGGTTTCTAGCAATGCACTTGAACTATCTACCACTCTTCTCCAGTTGTCGTTGTTTATCTTTAACTATTCTGCGCCATGTGTCGCCTAGGTCTTCTGTTGTCCTGGGTCAGCTAGTTTCATTGCATTGAATAGAACTGGAACTATCAGCAAAGCACTCTTAAAATATTCGCAAGGTGGTAATTTCCTGCACGGATTCAACATTAAAGGAGAACAGTCGCAGCTTAGTGTTTAAGCGTATTGCTTCGCTATATGACAAACTTGTTTTGTTACACTATCAGCCGAAACAAAACTTTCTAGATATCGGAAACTACCCAATTTCTCAACCGATTGTCCAGCAATTCCTACTTGCAAGATTATTTGTGTGTTTATAGTGTTTATCCTTAGTCCCAATAACTTTCGCCTCCCTCTCCTCACTTGAGATAAAACATGGCTAATCACCAGTATGCTGAGGAGATACATCCTTGCTGTAAGAAATTCCCCTGACAGTAGTTCTCTATGCAGAACGTGGCATTTTTTTATAATTCACAATTAATCATTAAATGACCCTCAAGTTGTTGATATAGTCGACACAGGACGATCCAGAGTGGAAACCTGCTTGTTCATCATCGAGCGCTCCAACATAATAATTTCCTATTACATTTGCTACAGAGTTGTGGTCACAGTGTAGTTACTAGTTCGAGCATCAGCGGGGGACAATAACCAACAGCCACCGGAGCATAAAAGAGAACCGAATAAGATTTAGGTTTCTCCAACCGCTCCATCAAGGAGGTGTGTATGCCTGGTACTACAATAGAATGGAGCAAATTGAGTCAGAGTCCTCTGGAATTTGGTTTCCCTTTTAAATAAAGAAAACAAAAACCTTAAACCTTTCACCGGATCTTAGTTCGAGCTGTGACCACACATTAGCTCTTTAATGATACTGTAAATGGTTCTGTTGTCACATCTCGCTGCTTCTTCCTTCTGTAACCAAAAGAGGATATTCAAATTGCACGCCGACTGATCGCCAAATAATTAATTACCCCGAATTCAGTTTTTTCCGTAGCACCGTGTTATCATTTCCACCAGCGACTATAATCATTTTTACACTGTATCCAGGGTATATTAAGTCTGATACGTAGTTTGTGATATAGAGAACGATAAACCCCCAAAAGTATATATATTTATAATTAGCATCAAAAGTTATGTCAATCTAGCCATGTCCATCCATCCGTCCGTCCGTATGTCAGCACTTTTCGGGCCTTAAATTTTGAGCTAGGAACATGAAAGCAGTACAAATGTAAGAATTGTTAAAATACGCCCACTTTTCAAAAAATGTTGTTTTTCTCAATATTTTTGCTAGGAACTGAAAAATATTGTCTAAGTAAAATATGTAGGTGTTAACTGTTGCTACATTTCTTCCGTACATTATACATGGCCACGCCCACTTTTCTTTAAAAAAAAAAAACATATATTGCTTACGGTGATGGTAAAGTCTTATTGTGAATATCTCATCAGAGTTCGTGAACTTCGGTTACAAATTTTGGATGCCACGCCCACTTTCTGCTGAGAAAAACTTGTAACAACAGTTTTTTGATAAAATTTCTTAAAAGTTGCGGAAATTCAATGCGACTGTTTAAAAGATGCGGGATAGGGTATCGTACCATTCGTTTCTATTATGATGTCTATCGTATGGAAAAAATTACGAAAATCAACTCAGAAACCGTACTACGAATAAAACGACAACGGGAATCGGTGTGAACTTGACTGTCATTTTATAACTCTACGGGAGGTTTTATGCTTGAGCTTGGTGTCATCTGTAAACAAAGCTTCGTTGTTCATAGATAAACATAAAGCATTGCTTTTGGGGCGTTTGAGATTTTCTAAAATTTCAGAAGTAATATTAATGTTGAAGTTGGAATATAACCAAGTATAAAGTACATACAGTCTTATAAACTGGAGTTGAGTTAACAAATAGTTAACACAGGTTAGAAGTCCAGACAAACACAAAATTGTGAGACGCTCAACTCAATATGAGACTGTAGTTAGTAAATAACACCTTTGTTCCATCGGTAGCTCCATATATTTGTTTTAATTTAACGCATTAGAATTGTCAAATGACATTAGTCGTTAGCGTTATTGACTAATAGCTCATACTAATTTGTACTCATTTCACATCATTCATCTAGAAAACTGATACCAGCCCTACCGGATTATTGAATTTTCTTATTGAAGGTATTTGAAATGCACTTATGAGTAGATTTTATTTAGAAGACATCAATGTTTCATATCCTAACGAACGAATTTTACTTTTGACCATTGTTCTCATGAAGGATTCCCCACATCATTAATCCTTTTATATTCTACCTTACACTATCCCCCCCCCCCATAAAATAAACTACATATATCTATCCAACAAGAAAAGCACTTGTGTTCCCTCTTTTAGTTTGGGTAACGGTATCTATTTGCAGCTCAAGAAAATATCTATTATATTATATAAAAAGCACGTTAATATTTAAAAAAAAAAAAAAAAAAATCTTATACTAGCGTATAATATACATGACAAGTGATGTTCAAAATTCTTATCGATATGCGAGCAGTTAACCGAAGGAATTTTGAATATTCGCAAAATTGATGTTGGACTTTTGTCCAAAGATATTTGGATGAATGTACCTCACCGTTTTCCAGACAAATACAAACTATTATATTACGATTAAATATTTATGTGTACATACATACATCAGTTTGCCAAAGGTAAAACTACATATATTGTATCTTTCTGTTTCTCTATCTATCTCTGTTTCTTGGATGTATATGTCTCCATGTAGGCATTAAACTTGATGTAGAAAAAAAGTAAACTGCTTTTTGTTTTAATTTTTAAATAAGGTTAAGTACGCTTCATAAATTTATTTGAGTCTGGAAAAGATGGGCGACAAGCAAGTAGATGGATCGTGCTGTTCCGTTTAAAAAAAAAAAAAAAAAGTGAACAAAACGCCATTTAAAGTTTGTCACATCAGTTTTGTTGATCGGGAAATTCCTTGTGGGGGTAATTATTGGAAAGTTTTTCTTTCTTTTTATTTATTTTTTTTTTTTTTTTAAATTTTCAAATAATTTTACCCGCAAGTGAACCTAATCACAGTTTATTGGGATGCTAGGAATAATATATATATATTTTTTTTTAAGAAACTGTTGGATTTCCCGGTCCTTGTCATTGTTTATTATATATGAATCAAAAGATTACAAAATACATTTTTATTTGAAAATAAAAATCAAAATTAGATTTACAGAAACAAAAAAAAAAAAAAACATAACACTAATTGTACTATTGTAAGTTAAATAAATAAAAAAAAACGTAGGTACAATTGAACAATAAAAAAAAATAAAAAAATATATATAGTGAAAAAAACATAAATAAGTTTATAATTTATTTTTCGATTTGTTTGTTTTTGTGATCAATGTCGCATCTGCCTTTTCTCTGCTCCCACAGACAGTTTTTTTTTTTTTTTATATTTTAATAAAAACAATTTTAAAGTAAAATAAATTCTTCTGAAGATAAAATTATAGTTGTTTCGTTGCAGATTGCTACTAGTATTTATTTATAATTTTTTTTTTTTTTTTTTTTAGTTTTTTCCTTGTGTTTTATTTTTATATAAACAACTCTCAGGACGTTAAGGTCATGTATGTACATTTTGTTCTCCTAAGTTTAGTATTGATTAATGATTAATAATTTGAAGAAAAAACAAAACAAACAAATATACATATTAATTGATTGAATTTATTACTATTATTCTTATTTTTAATCTTATAATATTTGCTATTATAATTGCAAAAGAAATAATAAAAAAAAAAAAATGAATAAAAAAAACAAAAAAAAAAAAAACTTAGCTCCACTAAACAAATTGTTGTTTTATTTATTAAATTTTTGTCGATTACTACCTACATACATACGTACATATTTTTATTGCATGCATTGTTGTTTCATTGAATGATTATATTTCTTTCGTAAAAGTCGTTTCTTTTTTCGTTATAAGCATAGCATCGTAATATCTTATAGTGTATCTCTAGAACTCACTGAACGGGTCTTATTATTTATTTGAAGAAATAACCAACAACTAAATTCACGATTTCAGAATCAAGTTTGTTCAATTCTACAATTCTACATCCGAAAATAAGGTGAGAAATTTAAATTTCTATTCTGTTCGTCCATTAAAGTGACACCGTAAGCGACAATGGGAATACACACAAGAATAAGGTTAGAAAAGGTCTGCTTCCGCATTGAAAGTTTTAATGATTCTCACAAATATCCACGTAAAGTGGAAACATTTTAAAGTTAGGTGACATTTATCACTTCGACTGTGGGATTAAGGGTGTATTTGAACTACCTTCTGATCAAAAAGTACTCGGAATTTCACATTCAAACAAACCGCGCTTGAGATATTGTCAAAAGCTTTTTTTTTTAGGTTGGTACATCTGTCATCTGGCGCTCAAATATCTGTTTGAGCGCCATTTGTCGAGAGTTTGTGCGTGATAGCTTTGTAAACAAGTCAGTGTTTGTTGTGTTCTGCGAATTTCGCAATGTGAAATTTAGTCGAGGAAAGAGTTTGCCTGAAATTTTGTGTTTCTAACAAAATATCATGTGCGGAAGCTTTGAAAATGTTAACGGTAGCCTACGGAAACTCGACAATGTCGAAAACACAAGCGTACAAGTGGTACAAAGAGTTTAAAGCGAGCCGTACTGAGGTTGATGATTTGCCTCGTTCCGGTCGTCCATCACCAGTATGACTGACGAAAACATCGAAAAAGTTAAGAAAATTGTCCTCCGTGGTGTGGTCCACTCCGAATTTCTTCCGCAAGGCCAGTCAGTAAATAAGGACGTGAACGTGTTAAAGCGTTTGAGGGAAAATGTTTGTCGTGGTCTCGCCACCTTTTCCTCTCTTTTCTTTCTGGTGTGGTGGTTGAAGAAACAGTATTTACTCCTTAATTACTTAAGACCCAACAAGTGGCAGTTTGCACGTAACTTGAGGGCTTTTTATTAAAAAGACATATTGACCCTTAGTGATGAACGAATTTAAACTCCCGATTTTCTTAAATCACATCTAACTTCGAAACGGTAGTAAGAAATAAAAAAGGAAACAGTTTAGGTTTGGCTCACCCGTCTTTAAGTCGTTTTTAAATTGTTAATAGCATTTCAAGTGAAAATGGGGGATGAACAAATTGTAAAGGGTGGGCCATCTTTTGGTTTTTTCCTAAAATTGCTATAAATAAAAATTCATTGAATATTTTTCAAAATTTTTTGCTTTATTGAAGAGACTACACTTTTCGATTATTTGTAGAAAATAATTTCATTTAATTGGCTGCCCCGGCTGGCCTGTTTTCTCTCTGAATTTTGGAGTAAATTTTTGATGGTTCAGGGCCCTATATCAAGAATAGCTCGATCAATATTGTGCTTAAGTACCTGAATCGTTTCTGGATTGTCAGCATAACATCAGTCTTAAACGGCACCCCACAAAAAAAAAAAAAAAAACCGCGTCAAATCGCAGCTCCTCGGAGGCCAAGCAACATCACGAAAACCGCTGACTATATTACGAGTATTATTGAACATAGTGCGTAAAAGATCGATTGTTGGACGGCTTGAATGGCACGTGTCATCTTGCTGGAGCCAAGTCCAAGTTCATCTTCTCAGTTTCTGGCCAAAAAAAAAACTCGGTTATCATGCCTCTCTAGCGCACTCCGTTGACCGTAACGTTGGGCCAATAATGCCGCCATTCCACAAACCACACCAAACAGTTACAGGCTGAGGATGCATTCACTTCTCTACGAACTACGTGTGCGTCGTAGAACGAATATTCTGATTTCTTTTTTATATATTCTCTTGTTTCGCGACAGCCGAATCTATAAAATAGGAGGTTAAAAATAGTCCCAAATTTAAAATTTGTACGTATATGTTTGGATGTGTATGAATAATTTTTTTTCAGGAATTTTTTCAAACGGTAAGGACGATTTTAAGGGTCACAATGCTCCATCAAAAAACACTTCTCGAGACAATTCGCTTAAATGGTTTGAAAAACCAGGCTTATATCTGTTGAGATCGCAAAGTATCCTGAGATATATTATTGAAAATTAGCAAGTCTCGGTGCGAAGGAACTGATGGTGAGTGTTTAATGAAATTTAATATTTAATACATATGCATTATAAACTCTTTTCACTGAAAAAGAATAAAGCATTTATATAAATAACAGATAGTTACAGCATTGAATGTAAGAAAATGCATAAGGGTGAGACTGTGATTGCGATCGCTGCTACTCATCACTCTGTTCTTCAATGCTTTTTACTGCTTCGATCCCACTCACACGACATTAAACACACATACATCTGCTCATTGCTACTCAACATGGCGAGAATTTCATTCTTCGTCATTTGTTTGTGTAGATTTATCATTGTTTATTTTTACTTACTCCTGTAGGGCAATCTCCAGAGTTTTATCAATTTTGATATTACTATTATAGAGGAACTCGCAATTATGTCTGTCTGCCTGTCTGTCCGTACCTCGGACTGCAGCCTAAACGGATGCAAACTAACTTTATATCTAGGGTCTGTGGGATTATGTCCAGAGGCAAAACCGGAATCTTCAGTCTGGCCTAGGAATTACCGGTATTTATTAGCAGATTTGCGAAAATTGGCTATTTCTCGCATATATGACGATTTTATGCAAAATTGATATCTAAGCCTTCTTCGACGTATGTACATACTCGTATGTGATGATATCGTAATCAAATTTTTGATATGTGGTCACTATTAAATATTGCGCATTAAGAAGCAGCGAACATATGCAAAGAGCACTGAGCAGCAAGTGCGACGAGGGACTAAAGAGAACAAAGAAATCCAATGCTGTGATCTTAAGAGTGATTAAAGCACTGCTAGTCTTAACTGCTCTTTTCCTTAATTGTTCACTGCAATCACTATTCACTGAAAATAGCACTTTAGCTCATCTCTAAAAATTATCATAATGTTAGTTCCTCTATAATAAATACAGCTTCTGTTTCCACAATGCATTTTATAAATTCAGTCGCGTTTGCCTCTTGAAGTGATCAGTACATGTCATAATATGTAGATTTTCAGGTAAGCAGTGAATAAAAAAATTTGATTTATCCGTTAGTGTAAAGAAAATTTATGAGCAGTTGTAATTTCTAGTAGAATGACATGTCATTATACTCAAGCAGCTTAAAACATTTTCGTTACATCGTTTCTCGTAAGAGAACAAGTATTCGTAAGTAAATCAATTTTGTTGTGACAAATAAACCCTCCAAAACAATAGATTTTTAGAGGCGAAATTAGCAAATGAATCTCACAATCAACGTGTTTCATAAGCCCCGCTAACGCTAGCAGAAATAAAATTTGTGTAACAGGGTGACATATTAATTTTTACTGGTAAAACCAATTTAATCCAAACTACTCATCAGCCAAAGAGCAGGAGATGGAATAAAGTTAAAATAAAATGCACGACTGGGTCGGACGTACTTGCGCCTATGTACATTATGTGTTGTTATTTATATTTTAAATCCGTTAAAAAAAAGAAACAAATTCTTGACAATCGGTTAAATTTCAAAAAATAATTTTTACTATTTTCCAAAACTCGGTATGAAATATGGCATATAGCAAATATTGTTTAGATGTTAATTTCGACAAAAGTCGATTTAGTTATAGCCAAGAAATAGCCAATTTTTTAAAACCAGTTAATAAGTAAACTATCATTATACATAGTTTTTGGCGAAAACCATCTGTTAGCATCGGTGTGCGCAGGCTATTTTAGGGCAAATTTGAAAAAAATGGAAATGCTTATTACTTATCAAAAGAAATCTTTATTAGAATATGATTTGACACATAAATACGTATACGTCTGCATCGTTAAAAGCCTCACTTCATGGCCAGAAACGTAAACATGTTGGAATTAAATGGTCCTTGTTGATGTTAGCCATCACTTGGACAATGACAGCCTGTAGAGGGTGGATGGTATTGTGGGGATGTTTGTTGGTTTATTCACTCGAAGACTTTGTGGGAAAAATTTAAAGGACCATCACACTGGCAGGAAACGTGGTGTGCCTCATACGGTGAGCTTCTGAAGTCTGCACACAACCATCTGTCGTTCCTTCTATTGGTCGAAATTCAATCGTCAGAATAAAACCAAATAAACTGGCCACTTCTCATTGCATAAGACTTATATCGGAGGTTTTCATGAACCACACCGCGAAGTAGTTGCTCAGACACTTGAAGGTCCCTCGCAATTGACCTTGTCGACGTTCCAGGGTCCTAGTGAATACGCACTTGTTGAACAAGTTCCGGGCTTTTCTTTCTGTTCGAACATGTTGAATGATTTTTATGTTTTGAAGCAGACGAAACATCGCCGCCAGAAGCCTCCAACTTGACGCGAACCTGATGAACGAACGATGGGGCGACTTATAAAACATGATATTTCATGTCTTCGTTTCTTGTGTTAGGTATTTATCTGACATTGTACGCGAGAAAAACTTAAACGTCTGCTATCAACAGTACGACTATACCACTTTTAAGCAAAGCTTTTTCTAAAATCGGCCTTTGGTAAAATACCGTTCATTTTGGGATTAGAATGGAAATTCCGATTTCGCCTCGAATTGTGAACCTGAGATATAAAGATGGAAGAAAATCCGTCCAGTTCAATCTGGCAATATATACAGATAATCAGACAGAATTGAGACTCACTTTTTTGAGTATAAAGTAAAAAAGTAAAAAGACGGCCAAGGATGAAAGTGCTTCATGTGCCGAAGGCTCCGGAGCAATAACAATAAATAAAGGGTGTCCCAAAATTCACACTGGTTTTTAATTAAAAATTGTAAATCTTTTATTGATTCATAAAGTATACAGTATAGGGGCATATCGGGAATAGCATATCGGGTAAATGGCCTTCACTGCTTTGCTGGCACATACGCACTCTTTTGTCGAAATTTTCCATGACCGTTTTGCATAAATGTGGCTGAATTCCGTTGATACAGAGCTCAATTTGCTCCTTTAAGACGTGGGTGGTCATGAGTTTGTTGTCATAAACCTCAGACTTCAAAAAACCCCCAAAAAAAACTGATCATCAAAGCGGGAAATTACACGATCAGGAAATGACTCATGCAGTAATTATGTTACAATTTAGGCACAAAAAACTGGATTATCATGTCGCGATAGCGAACACCATTAACTGTTACAGCTGCATTTTCAAAGAAGAATGGTCCGATGCCCAAAACCCGCACCAAACACGTTGTCGATGCATTTGTTTCTCAACAATCACTCGTCAATTTTCTAAACCCCAAATTCGACATTTTTGACGATTAACAAAGCGATCAAGATGAAAATATTCCGACCATCTGTCACGCGGTTTTTTTTTTTTCAAATCTTGCGTGAATTTTGGAACACCCTTTATATTACTAAATATCAAACAAATAGTGTTAAACTGCATTTGTTGTAGTTGAACTGTTTTTATATGTATAAGCATATGTTATCTTCTAGTGCCTAAACGGCTTTTCCGATTTTTATAAAAAAAAGACTTCAAATCATACATCATATCATCGTGAGTGAGAGAGTGGGGCATACCTTTTTAATTTTTTTTTTTTTATTTTTCTCGAAATCTGATAAAACTCTACAATAGATCACAGCTTATAATCCAATGGATTGAGGTCTGGAATGCCTGACGGCCAATCGTCTGCTGCTATGAAGCCTGGCACATTGCTTTGTTTTTGCCTTATGAGCTGGCGCGTTCGTTCTGATGTTTATTTGAATGACCGGGCATAGACTGCTATTTTACTCATTGAACGATTCCTCAATAGTACAAATTTTTTTATCCGTGAACAACATTTTCCTGTGACCATTTTGCAGGTACCGGCAGTGTAGAGCCTTCTATCTCTCATTCCGCTTTTGCTTTAATTGGGCTGCGAGTAAATGACCAATGTGTGTCTTTTACATACGTTAAGTCTCAAATCTTATTTGATAATGCGAGTCATGGATTTCTGCGACATCTTCATTTCTCGTGGTAAGATTTCTTTCACAGCGGTTTCCGATTAATCCTGGCTATAACAGCTTTGATCGCCTGTGATGAGTTCTGACAGTGCGAGGGCGTCCGGATCTTTGACGGTCAGTTACTCCACCAGTATTCTCGAACAATTTAACAGTTCGATACACAAAATACTGGGTGATTCCAAGCAAAATCCCGAAAATATCGTACATTTCCACATTACACTTGTGAAGTCCAATTGCCACAACACGGTTTTCAATATCGCTCCAAATGTGTACCAGTATTTATGACATAACTAGTTATATATAGGTAGGTACAAACAAAAAAATTGCTATTGCTCTAACCTGGAAATTTTTTTGGTTTTTAATTTTTCTAAAACTCAACTCTGATTAAAATTTCAACTTTCTGCGTCTGACGGTTTAAATGTTATGAGTCAGTATACGGGTTCCCACTTTACTTTTTAAGTACTGGAACCCTGGAAACCATTTAACCAGAGATGGGTTTTTTTGTGTGATATCGATATGGGTCATACTTCATGCATTCTTTGGCCAGCGAGAGTCTATAAAGAATGTCAGCAGCTTCAATATTCAATGAAAAGTTAAACTCAAAAACCATAGCAAAAGCAACTTCTGATACCCAGAATTTTTCAAAAAAGAAATATTCACTTAATACAGTGCAGTGTGAACTCCTTTGTTACACATTTTCAAAGACCAATTTACAATACGCAAATGGCCGAAATTCGCAGTTGTGGATTTAGTTTATACAAACAATCAATAATGTTTTTGGTCATTTTTTTAAAAAAAATCATTATTATTTGTTGTACTTATTTGTGCTGTTAAATTAGTAGTATAAAAGCATACTATTCCGTGGTTGTTTTCCCACTGGTTCTGCGGTGAACTTTTAATTGATTTGCTAATGAAGTACGCCGCTGGAATCGTCATTTCACTTTTTTTACCTTTCGAATTGTTAGTCAGATCATTTGTCATAGGATTTTGCATGTAAGCATTTTTATTTTATTTTATTTTGTTTTTTTTTTGGGTATGAGTCACGCCGAATAAATGCGAAGGCATGATCCCATTGTTCGTGAATTACGATGGGAAATTTTGGCACATCTGCGAAAAATAAAATATTTACTAACTTTTCTGATACAATGACCTCAATGGATGTTTAATCGAATTTTCCAGTGTCCATCAATAATTAGAATTTAATTGAAGTGATAATTCCGAAAAGTTTGGACGCAAGAAGTTGTACCTACTTCTTTTTTTTTTTTTGACTGCTATGATGCCCCACTCAATGCAGGTATAGATACATAATGTGTCTGTTTAAGTTTATCGAAATCGTGACCAAACTTTAGAGAGCTTTGATGATCACTGTATTTCCGCTTTGAATACTTAATTATGGCGAATTGACGTTGGTTAAAAAATAAGTTGAATAGCTGTAGTGGTACTTAAACTTAAATTGGTTATGGGACGTAGACAACATTTCGCCTACAAAATATCGAAATGAGATTTGTTTTGTTAAAACGTTGACCTTGGACTGTATATTACATTATTTTGATGATGAATAACAAAGAAATATGGAAAAACGCAATTCCCAGCTTAAGAACTGAGTAGTCAATGTACAAAGATTAAATTCTTGGAACATCTTAGTCGTTGAGGCTTTATAAGGCTGTATTATTGTCACTATTTTGATTTAGACGCATACTTATCCATTTTGATGTTTAGTGTGATTCAGCGTTAATTATTTTGAGTGTTTTTCGCTGGAATTGTGGATAGCTGGACTTTAAAGCTTAGATCTATTAATGTTATATGAAACATTCTTAGAATTAGTTACATACCAGTATCTCAATTTTAAACTGGGAGTATAAACGCAGGTTGACATGGGCGAGTAGTAATGTGGGATATCATTTTAAAAGGAAGAGCCCGCTACGCTTATCACATAGAATATAATAAGGCTTGCATCTAATGACACATAAACCGGGAACTTGTTCGAGCTTAATATGAGATTGATACAACTCACTGAAACAGTGATTAATTACGGGGTTTACCAGGACTTCAACCAACATTTCCCTCCTATTTCGAACACTAAGTTGATTGAAGTTGAAGGTGTTTAACGTGTGGTATTTCTTTATCGCGGCGTATGATACCTCTGGAGTGAACTTAGAACTCTGATAGGCGTTGATATGGTTCCCAATCGTCCTGTATTTTGGACGAGATATTTTATCCTCCCATTCTCCATTGATGAGGAAATGTCCTCCATTTCCTGAATCTTAACTAGTAGATAAATACGAAAGTCTGCGCTGATTCATATCTGAAAGTTATATTGCAAAACGTACCAAATTTTACTGCTGAAAGTACCAATTTTTACTATTTTCCCAATTTATTTCAAACCCCGTAGCGGATTTCCATAATTTACTCATAGTTCGGGGTGGGTATAACCTTTGCGAATATAGCTATAATTTTGCAAAATGTAGTATCTGTGTGTGTCAGGATGCCTGCCCAGGAAAGATACTGATCATTTTTATTTTATTCTTTCTCAAATCTATTAAACTACTTCTTAGTCGTGTTTACCAAAAGTATTTTTCTACTGTGACTTACAACGGCTAAGTGAACTGAATGAGATTTTTGACGAGATCTTACTGTTCAGACGTCGAGCAACTTTTCCTTCGAAATGCCAGCATAACCGTACGAGATGGAATTGTAGAGCAGTTAAGTTAAGTTTTTTTTTTTGTATTACCAGGCAGAAACTCCTTTCTGGTGTAGTGTAGTTGAACAAACTTAAATTTTATTTGTTTCTCTTTTATGCTCGATTGACTGTTGTTCGGGTCATAAGCAAACACTACCCACTACCCCGCGGCCACCCCTTTTGTTTTAAGAGGAAGGTTAGTAAAAGCTCAAAAATAATCACACAACGCACGAAATCATGAACCTAAACGGGCGATTTATAATCCTTTTTAGATGGTATAAGATTTTAAATATATAAAGAGTCGTATATGGAATCATTTTATATATGAGCTAGCTGAAATGTCTCAAAAGATTTGTATTGAAACTAAAATTAAACAAACATTTGCCAAGTAATGGCACAGTACTTCCACGTGTTCGTTTTTGGAACCCCATCTCCAAATATTATCTGCACTCCAGGTCAAATTATAAGTGAGACCATCTAAGTACTCGTATGTATATGTCGAAGTAAATTTAAGAAACAAATTTAATCAAAATCCGTTCAGTATTTCTCGAGTTAGGAATTATATAAAGATTTTTGAAACCCCTTATATCATAAACCTTCTCCATCCAATTTGAAAGATTTCCATATGGAACCTGCACATCGCAGAAAATTTACAAACCAAATTTTATTAAGATCCGTACAATAGTTCTTAATTTACATGTGTATACGAATTTGATGATCTTTAGATTAGATGCGAACATATACCAGGCCAAACTAATGAACCAAATGTCATAAAAATTCATTAAGTAGTTTTTAAGTTAGCTAGGTTTAATGGGTTTTTAAGTGGAATCTAGAAATCAATTTTTATTAAAATCTGTTTGATGGTTTTTAAATTAGGAGTATACGAAGACGAAAGGGACAGTCAGACACGAAACGAAAATTGTTGACTTTGACATGTAGTCGAATCGGCTCATCAGTGAATTTATCGCCATTCATACGGATGAAAATTACGTGATACGGATGTGTCATACGAATGAACGGATTGGGATTATGATATACGAATGCTCATGGATTGTAGTTTTTTGTTTTGAAATGAGGATTGTACTAGATGAAAGATGTCCTTCGGCGGTGGTAAAAAAAATTCTGTGTCTCCTACTTAACTAAATTTAATTGAAGTATGGCTAAAATGTGTGACGAAATGTGCTAAAATGAACGCATTTTCATTGGCAAACACGTTTCGCAGTATTTCTCCGAACAGCAATTTTCTTGGATAATTTTAAGTTCTTGTTTGTTTGACTTGGTTTACCTATAGGTAATCCCGACGTTCGACGTGCGATGCTATGCTCACGTCGGTTTATACATGAATCTGTCAAAAATTGTTTGAGTTATATGAAAATACATAGAAATAGGCAAACTCAATGGCTTCACAAGGGTAATGTTGGTTCAATTCCAAGTTTTTATCGTGCTCTCAGCTGTTTATTTCTTGGTGGTAATGATGAGAAACTATTCGAAAATATATGAAAATTGCATAATAAAGCCTTCAGAGTGCATAAAAACGTGAATTTAATAGGAAACTAGTGGATACAAATTGAAAGAACATTAAGTGTCATGTCGCATGCTCAACATCGTTGACATTTTAATCCGTCTGCGTCTGCGTCACGTCTGTCGTAGCATCGAGATTGCCTCCAGCATTAGAGTCGATAAATATGTATGAACAAATATGTGGTAGAACGTGTTTCATTAAACATCCTAAGTTATGATCAAAATTTGCTACACATATTGACTTAATCAATTTCATGGCCGAATACAATGTCACAATTTGTATAGCAAATAAAGGGTAATAAACTCAATTCCACCTTTTAAGTACAATAAGAGTTCAAAGTACTCATACGATTGCTGCAGATTAATCGAATGACATTTCGAAAGTTCGTATACAGTGGTGGTCACATAATTAGCACACTATGCTTTACTCATATAAAATCCGTAATTTTTCTTTGCTGTTGCGTCAGGCAATTATGCCGTCAGCAAGCAACAATTGTCTCCTGTCGACTTTTGAGTGTAGACATATAATTAGCACACTTTTAAACATTGTTCAATTTTCTCTACTTATTTTCGACAATTTTCAGGTATTTGATTAGTAATTATTTATTTCAAAATGTAAAGACAGATTTACAGTCAGATTTATTAATCAGATATAGGAAAATGTATAAGCTGCTCCGAAGAAAAAAGGGAACTTATAATCAATCTTAAAGTAGATGGGCTGACAACAGAAATTTCAAACACATTAGGATGCTCCAGAAAAATTGTGTATAATGCTTTTAAGCATACGGAAACATATGGAACGACAAAAAAAAGCATCAAAAAACTCCAAGACCTCGCACCTTTGATAGTTAAGCTTACGAAAGTGGCTCCATTTAAAAGTTGAAGCCAAATAAAACAAAAAACGGAGTTAAACCACGGTATTTGTGTATCCTCAAAAACAATCTGGCGCCATTTGAATGAGAAAAAGTTACTTGGCTTTGATTTCACAAATGAAACCGTACGTGTCGAATAAAAATATAAAGCTAAAAATATCATTTGCTAAGAAGCATATTGAAAAGCCACGCATTTTTTGGTAAAACGTTCTTTGGAGCGATGAGTCGAAATTTTGCCGATGGGGATCAGCAGCACAATCCCAAGTACATTATCAAAACCGTGAAACATGGCGAAAGAACATCATGGTTTGGGAAGCTTTTTCATGGCGTGAGCCCGATCGTGCGAATAATATCAGAAATGGATCAACAGGTTTATAAAAATTTCTTAGTAAATAATGAGATACCATATGCCGAAGACAATTTACCCATCGTATGGCGCTTTATGCATTACAACGATCCGAAGCAGGAGGATCATAATATTGATACTTTGCGATGGCCAGCACAAAGTCCTGATTGAGAATTTGTGGAATGACATCGAACGAAGCATTGAAGGCAAACACAAAAAAAAAATTGAATGAATTGTGGGACAATACTCAGAGTGCCTGGTCGGCTATAACTCCGGAACACTGCAGAGGTTTGCCGAAGAGTTTGCCACTTAGATGCTATAAAGTCATTAAAAAAACGAAATATTAACAAAAGAAAATCAAATTTTGTAAGTAGATATCGGACTTTATGACTTTTACAGTATAGGTAGGAAATGTGCTAATTATATGTCCAAGCTAAAAATACCTTTTTTTTCTTTACAGGACAGTGTTTATTATTTCTTCTTTCTAATTTTTATACTCTTAAATATAAGATGTAAAACTACATTAATAAATTTTGATATTGATTAACAACTAAAACATTGTGCTGCGATTTTTATTCTAAGCAATGAGTGTGCTAATTATGTGATCACCGCTGTATGTGCAATTGCTCGTTCACAAAAGACAATACCAAATTATGTGCGATCACGGATGATGTGATACCAAATAACGATTTCACATAACGAGTTATCCGTCTGCGGATGAGACGTTTTAACTTCTGTTTATGAAAATTCCCAATGGAGATTTTGTAATCGGGTACCAATAGTTACACAGGTTTCAAAACTGATCACATACCTACGAGTATTTAGATAATTTCCAATTATTCTGCGAATTGCTAGGAAACAAAATGGCTAGTACTCGTAATAATAATAAATGAATGTAAAAGAACAATTTATAAAGAAAAAAAAAAAACCTACCCGATATTTTACATATCCCAACTGAATTCGATTTACTTACTCGTAACTTTCGAATAGGATCATTTTGACACTAGGTGAAGCTAACTAACCAAATTGAATCACAATTCGTTTAGTGGTTCTTTTAGGCCGCCTCCTCCGCATCCCTTCTCTTCCACTTCCACCTGGCATACTGTCATACACTATTTTAAATGAATTGATTAGAGGTGAATGACAGTACACGACGGCTGCACTGATTCACCCTCGATGACACTTTCTTATTAATATTTGTATTATTGCGTCACGAAGACAAATCACCACCTCTTTCTTGAATAATTAATGTATGTCTATAGCAAAAGTGCTAATTTAACGAATGATAAGATGAAAGTACAAAACGATAAAATTTGTCATACTCGTACTCTGCACCCATTTCACCTTTCATAAAATGTATACTTACGAGTATACCCCTTGAACTCATTTATATTTTAGAACAGAAAGGTTTTTTTTTCCAATTTATATTTCTCAGAACAGAATACATACTTGCTTTTGTGTCAGTAGAATTAACTAAAGCCTACTGAAAAAGAAAAGCTACCAATGCCTTGAGAGCCTAACAACTTTTCAGCACTCTAAACCTATATTATGACAGATGTCATTAATCTCACATGGTCGTAAACTGACCGCAGAATAATAAAGTAAATTATGTGTAATATATTTTAAAACAGAATGTATGTACATATATGTATCTATAAAACGGAAGTAGCGAAAAAAAAAAAAAAAAAACATTTTGTATCTGAGAATGTCATGAAAGATTAACCTACGCCAAAAGCTTCACTTTAATCACTCTTGCCACTAAACATGGCTTAAAAGCTAATTCTCTCTCAGGAATTTAAAAATATTCTGCAAAAGCTAAAACAATCAAAGTATCTCTTGGATACTTTCGATATTCAACAGCGCACAGTAAAGCCAGTCTTGATTTGTAGTTTGATGCAGTAAGTCAAACTTTGCTGTGTATTTTATTATTTTCCGGTTATGTTTTGTTTTTTTTTTTGGGGAAAGTATGTGAACTAATGATCAAGCGTGTATACTAAGCCGTGTTTAGATATTTTATTTGTTTGTCTATTGCTATCGCACTTCTTTGGAGTTAAAAAAAAAAAAAAAAAACATATTACGTGTGAAGCGAAAATTATTGTACGAATCTGTAAACGGAGCACGTCCAAAAATCCTTCAAAAAGCCGGCTTTAAGTGTCAGATACATTCTTTTTGAATGGAAAAATCCAGTTATCACCTGAAATATAAGTTGATCCCTAATTGACTGTGAGTTACATAACTCAAATACCAAATATCACATAACATACGAGTACCAGTTGAATATACAGATTTATGTTGCACATGTGCATCATCTAACAGTTGAAGTTGTAATAAACTCTGTGTGTTTGTTGCTGGTATAATTACAGATTGGTTGTGATTTTTTTTTTTTAGAATAAGAATTTGAAATAAAAAAAATCAGAGAAAAAAAGAAAAGTCTTGTAAACTACATATTCTGTGTAAGCTTAGCATTAAGGTGAAGAGAAACACAAAGTCATTCATTTACACGATGGCACTTCAACGAAATCGTTGGCGTTCAACAGAGCAACAACAACTTTGGCTCGGTCTTCTACTATTGGGTTTTGGATTGATGACATCAGTCGTATGCAACGATAATCTTCGTGTTGCATACGAATGGAAAGAAATCGATTTTAAGTATCCAAGCAAGGAACAGAAACAGCTGGCAATCGAAAGTTATGAATTCATACCGGAGAATGTTATACCAGTCGGTTTGGAAGTATACCGATCAAGGTTATTTGTCACACTGCCACGATGGAGGGATGGCGTACCAGCTTCTTTGGCTTACCTTGATCTTAATGGTAAGTTTAGTTTAGTAAGTTTTGTTTTTGTTTCTTTGTATGAATATGTTATTTGGATTGTTTTAGAAGACAGTAAGTAGTTCAGGTGGTTTCTGAAAGTCGTCCCAAAATTTTTATTACTGACCACGCCTAGTAACCTTTTCCATATCTTGTTTTTTTTTAATTAAAAATCTATCTCTGTCTGAATAAATTGTTTTAAAGAGCCCGCGCTCACACACAGATACATATACGCCCGCGAACTTAAAACTTTATAGAGAACTTCTTCAAGGTGTTTGCATTAATTTCCAATTAAATTCAAAAATAAATTCTTTATATGCAACTGAAATTGATTTATCTTCGTGATTATGTTGTTGCAATAATTTGTTGTGTCTTTTTCTTTCTCTCTGGGAAGTTACGCAGTTAGTCGTGCGATCTTCCGGTTTGTGAGTAATTTTTGAATAATTGCTTGTAAATTAAAATCGAACGAATACATTACTTTACCATTATTATGCTTTGTTATGCATTTTTAAATTTAAATAGGCTGTAGTTAGTTAAAACGCCGGATAATGAATATCTACTGTAATGTAATAAATGCTATATGGATTTATTTCCCTTTCAATGTAGGGCGTGGCAGCCTTTATTTGATGTTACGTAGTTTTATTACTGAAATGTTGGTATTTTGTTAGATTTAAGAGTCATTGTGTTTTTATGTTTAAACTAAAGGTGCCTTTGGTGACCTCGATTGGCACAATGTAGTCATTGTTATGCAAAATACATGATAATTTCATAACTTCGAGCGGTATTGTAGTACAGAATCTTTCATTGTGTAAAATGTTACTTTAATCTTGCTAATTAGACTACTTCAGCTTGTTGAGCTTATGCGGTAATTTAATGGCACTTTTTTTATAACTTATGTGGAACTTCAATTACAAATTTCCTTTTAAATTAATTGCTAAGAAAACAACCGTGAATTATGGCTTGCCTGCAGTTCTAATTATTACACATTTCAAGCAATAATTGGGTTTTTAAATTGTGTGGTCAAGTTACCAACCGACAAGTTTTAGTCGTTAAATAGAGTATTTCTTGATAAAAAAAAAAGAACTGCATCGACTTTGGGTCACGTTACGTTACAATTTTGAATAATTTGTGAAATTTGTTGGTTTCGCAAAACCTAGTTTTCCTCTTGAACATGTCTATATTTGAAGCCTCCACGAACGCTGCGAAATCTTTAGTTTTCCTCAAGCGATGAATAAAATACTTCACCCAATTTGATCCGGCTGCAATATACGAGTATGTGCGTATGTATTTCAATCACTTGATTATAAAGTCTTGTACACCCACTTTTCCAAACCTTGCGTAATGACTGATAAAGGACAGAACTTTAGCTCTTAAGGCACCATAAAAATTGAGTAAAGGCTAATACCGTCTGATAGTGTACTCCTGCCAGATAAACGAGACCCGGAGTCTTTTTTTCTTCGTACCATAACAAAGGCGATGCACTCGGTGTCACCGCACTAACGACGATCTTCAGGGAGATAGGTGATCGGACAGTACTCAGACCACATTTGGTGTGTGTGTGTAAGGCTTAATGTTATGTTAATATAGTGGAAGCTGATGAGGACTATTAAGAGTAAATAGCACTGGGATCTAAAAAATCGTTTGTGTATATGCAGAGCACAAACTCTTTCTGAGGCATAAGCTTAACTTGATCTTGCATGCAGTTCAGGTCATAGAACAGTAACTATACATAAGGCAATAGGTTGAGTTAATCTTGCATAAAGTTCAGGTCATGTAGCTGTAACTGGATCGAAAAAAAATAGTTTTTGTGTTTTTGATAATGCTATACATGCATTCCCTCAATAAATCATATGGGCATCCGATAGAAGCAATAACATGGTGTGAATTGTGTACCTACCCAGACCCTGTATAGGCCACGTCAATTTTTTGGGACATTTTCATAATAAAAAAGATTTTACTTTTTCTAAGCTAACTAACTCACCTTTATTTAAAAATCATTATCATATTTCGGGAACTAGAGCTACGAATAGCTACAGCCACGCCTACTTTTCTTTCAGCAAAATGTCCTGTCAATAGTATTTCCATTTAAATCACTTAAAAATCGAGTAAATAGCTGCATTGTAAGAAAATCAACTTCAATCAAACATTTCGCAACGCCAGATCTATTACTTTCTTAAGGTTGGGCTGAGGGATAGGGTAACACATGATCCGTTCCAGACGGATTGTAAGTCTATAATCCAATTGTAACATAAAGAAGTACATTATATATAGCCACGCCCACTTTTTGGGGGCATTTAGTGGGATAACATGCCCAAGTTTATACACATAAATATCTTGGTTTGATCTTTTACTTTGTAAATTAATTGATGTTCATACGCTCTACATGACTTAGCCACGTCAAAGTATGAATGCGAATTTTCTTCACCAGGTCGATGTCGCTTCTCCTCCATATACCGTTAATGCAAGTACGACCATAGACGGTACGAAGAATTTTTCACCAGAAAGGCACCAAGGGCACGGAAGTCAAAGTCGGATGAAAATCTTGACAAAGGTCACGCTTCATTCAGCGCCAAATAGATAAGGGTTTCATAAACAGTTCCCTTAGACCTTCTTGATAGAGCCTTGCTACTGAATTGCTTGCAAACAGCGGTTTGCAAGAGTGATTCTCCGTTTTATTTCCGCCCTGATATTGGCAGCGTTAACAGCAGAGCCTAGATAGACAAAATCCTTGACTACATCGAAGTTATATCTATCCACTGTGGCATTTTGCTCAATTTGCCGATGGTGAGTAGCGTAGTTTAGCATCTTATACTCATTCATGTCCAGGTCCATCTTGGCCGTTTTTCATTCTATGCTAGCGATGGCCCTAGTAATCGCTCGCCTCGTTTTACCGTATGAATGTCATCCGCATAGCCAAGTAGTTATACTGATTTAAAAAAATATAGTATCCGATAATAGTGTATGTTTCTTATTATATAGAAGATAAATTAAACAAAATACATACATACATACATACATAGTGAGCCGGTGATGTTGTTTCCGAGTTTGACGGAGCAGCAAACGTTCTCCATCGTCATCCTGCATTAACGAATAAGTTTCATCGGGATAGCGAAACTGAACATGGCGCGATATACTTAGGTAGTTCATTCCTATTTACACTGTCATACGCGGCCTTAAAATCAATAAACAGTCGATGTGTATCCACTTAGTATTCTAGGATCTTCTCCAGGATTTGGCGTAAGGTGAAGATTAGGTCGTTTGTCGATTTTCCGGGCCTAAAATCGCACTGACAGTTCGCAATCAGTTCATGAACATATGGCTTTAGGAGATCACACACTACACCAGATAGGATCTTGCAGGCGATGCTCAGGAGCAAATGAAGCGATCTCCCTTCTTATGTTCCAACCATGTGACATACTTTTATATGACCATTGATTAGAGATGAGCTGGGGCATGCTTTTTACCAGGTCATCTACTCCAGCTTTAAACAGTTCAGCTCTTAGACTGTCTGATCCAGCGGCTTTGTTGGACTTAAACCTGAATATTACTGCTTTAATTTCAGTCGGACCGGGTGGTTGAAGCTCTTGATCGTCATTTATGTTGAACTTACCGGCTGCCTGACAGTGGGATTTTGGCGTTTGTCGCCGTTTAACAGTCCGCAGAAGTAGTCTGTCCAGATTTTCAGCACCGACTGCGTCTGCATTATAGTTTTCCCATCTTTATTTTTGCAGGTTTCGGTTTGAAGCTTTTTTTATCCCGTTAAATAAATTCTGGACTTCTTTTCTGCTGCAGCATCTCCGTATCTCCTCGATCGCACATGATCTTTCTTCTCTCTTAGCAATTGCTTTTGTCCCTTTTAGTTCCTCACAGGATATATTTTAGAGCATAAATTTGTTCAAAGTAGTTTCTATCAAACCCCTGGGTATAGTTAGTGTGGTGCAGAATAGCTCAACGCATTCACACAATTTATTGGCCTAATTTACACCGCCGAATTATGTCCGGACCAGTGTTAACGTTTAGTCTAAGTCCTTTGAGTTTACTCCAAGCAGTACAATATGAAGCTTTAGTCATCTGAACAGCTTCAATTGTTTTTCGTAGCACAATGTTCGCGTCTCATCATCCGTCCAATTGCAACCTTTATATTTATTTTTGTCGACTTGTTGAGGGGGAACGTTTCGAATTCGATTTGGTATACCGGAATCCCGCTATATACCCGGGATTTAACGTAGTAGGTGAACAATATTTAAATGTTATACAAAATTCAAAATTGAAAAGTATTTCTTTATTTTAAACATTCCAGATGTTAGCAAAGCATAATTGTAATATTTAAGATAGAAAAAATATAGGTCCATTGTGATACCACTATGAAACTTGAATTACGATCCCTATTTGGTCCCGGAACCGTCTACTCTTTTTCATGAAGCCATCGATTTTTCTAGCGAAGGTTTTGTTCAGATCGTACAGATCGTAAGTATTCCTCTAAAGTAGCCCTTTTGATATAATCAAGGGAGAGAAAATTAACTATAGTCTCCGCTTTCTCCTCTTCTCTGCAGTTTCTGCAGACATCATTGCTTGCAACAGTCTCCAAGCATGTGTGCCAATGACGCAGTGCCGGATTGTGATATTTATAAGTTTGGAGATGTTACATCTTCGGTGTCTTAGCAGTACCTTTGACCTATTAAGGTCCATAGTAGTAGGCCAAATTACAATAGAATAGCAGTGTTACAGTTATTGAGATGTGTCCTCCTATGACTCACTTTTTCACAGATGACTTTAAAGCGTTGACATTCCCTGTACGCTGAGTGACCCTTGTCGAGCTAATTCATTCGCTCCAGATTTTTCTGGGATATAACAACGACCAGGATCAATGTTTAAACGCACTCATCGTGAAACTAGTACTGAACACATCCATTCTATATTGACAGGTATTCAGTAAGTGTCATATATACTAAGTTGACGTCCCAAAAGATTTGCACAAAAGTCGTTTGTAAATATGGAGTGAGGCTTTATTGAAAACCGTGGTGTTATAATTGGTCTTCACAAGTGTAATATGGAAAGAGGCGATATTTTCCGGACCTTGTGACCGCTTGGGATTTTGTGTATCTAACTGTTAAATTGTTCGATGATACTGGTGGGTTAACTGCCCGTCAAAGATCCAGACGCCTTCGCATTGTCAGAACTCCACAGGCGATCAAAGCTGTTAAAGCTAGGATTAATCGGAAACCGCTGCGAAAACCGAAAATCTTGGCACGAGAAATGAAAATATCGCAGAAATCCCCACATACTCAATTTTGTTCACAGATGTACTAATTTTTAATATTGAGGAATCGTTCAATAAGCAAAATGACAGAATCTATTCCCGGTCTTACAAAGAAGCACCAGAAAAAGTTTTCGGAAATTATTTTTAAGTGTTTTTCTACTAAGGCATCCATGGAAAATAGTGCCAAATGCTTTTCAACACCAGTATCGATATATATTTTTTACGTTACGAAACAACAGCAGACAAGAGATCATTTATAAAAATAAGAAAGAGAGTCGGAGACAAAATAGAGCCTTGGGGAACACCAGCATTTATGTGGTGAATTGCAAACTTGAAGCCGCCCAAGACAACTCGTATTGAACGCCCCGAAAGGTAATTTCTAATCCATTAAAAAAGAGTCATCGAGGCCACATACACACATTTTTGACAAAAGAGTCAAACTCTGTCAAATACGTTTGAAATATCAAGTGATGTAGAGATTGGTTCCAATTCTCGGTGAGATATGCCATCAAATCACCAGTGGGATCATACTGCCGGTCATTGAGGAGCTTTCCTGAATCAAGATATTAACTTACTATACTTATTATGCGATCAAAGATAGTCCAGCCAGTCATTGTTTTCTGAAAATGATGACCTGCTTCTTGCATCGTTCCAAAGCATAGCCTTTTATTTTGAAAAGCTCTAATGAGAGGCCACCGGAACTAGTGGATTTTCTGTACTAGGCTTTAGATTGCTTCAGTATCCTATAACTCTTTCTAAGGTCCCTAATTGAATCTCCACATGCTAGTAACGACTGTCTCGTGCTAAATTCAATAAATTCAAACAATGGACAAACGCATGCAATCGAATTGTTAAAAACAAGCACCGATCTTATTAATGAATATTGTACACACTACACACATTGCAAAGTTATAACCTTCACTCTAAATAATAAAAGCATAAAATATTGCATAATTCTCTTTCGATTCTCCCATAAAGCTTTTCAATAGTTTGTGAAGGGAATTTATTACATTTTCAATGTCAACAATAGAAAATCAAATAATGCACGACCTCTTGATTTCAATTTCTGAATTTCTATGACTGACCTAAGCTTAACATTTACGGATACCTACTCCACTAAAATTCTTTTGTTTTGCTAATGATCACATACAGTGTGAAAAGACAATTTCTTTTGAAATTGCAAATATTTTGCAATTGGTACATAATATCATAACAAACTAATTAACATCTCAATTCGAATAAAAACTAATAACAAAAAAAAAAAACCAAAAAGTAAGTTCAAAGCAGGATTTCGAACATAAACAGCACTCAATAATTTGTTTCTCCAAAAAGTTCCACTTTACTTAATTTATTTATTTATGCGATCAGTTTGGCAAACGATTCCATTGCAGATACTACTTTCATAAAATATTTATACCTATATACTTTGTATTAGGATTTGTAGTGACTCATGCCGGTTTCTGATCACACAAAATAATAGGGTGATAAAAAAAAAAAAAATGTTTTGCTTTTTTGTGTACTTTTTGCGTAACTTGTTTTATGAGTCATTGTTCATGACTTGCCTGGAGGTGAATTCCGTCAATGGTAGTGAAAAGTCAATTAAAATGCCAACCGCTCCCCTGAGTTTTACTTAATTTCATTATAACATTTCTCTAATCCTGTTTTAATACGATTTAAAATTATTTTTTTTTAAATCGCAAAAAGAGCAGGGCAAATTATTGCAAAATATTAAAGTATGGTAAATATTATGCTTCGTTTTCTTCACATTGTTTTTGAATTATTGGAACTTGAACTCGAAGCTTTTATGAAATCATTTCAAGTGCACAAGTAATTCTTTTGGTAATTCTTAATTTTACAATTGTACCTCGTGAACGTACCCCAATACTACAGTTATACTAGATTTGATGGTTTTTGATGTGCTACTCTATGAAGGGTCCAGGTTATTTGAAATGCGCATGCGCCTGCTCCTTAAAAAGTATTTTGTTTATGACAATTCAATAATGTGGAATTGAGTTCATAGCTTTAGGTTGGTTTAGGTAATCGGGAGTGGTAAGTGACTGGCCTGAAGTCTATTTTTTATTCGTTTAACTTGTTCATGTCCACTGTCTGACTGCCCGGACACAATGAGGTAGCTGTGGCGTAGCGCGTCGCGGTAGTAAGGGGTATCAAAAGTAGAAATATATACAAACTCAATACTGTGCCCACAATGAGTAGCTGTAGTACAAGTTGGTTTACTACTTTTGTAGCTCTACAAGTTTGACAGCTGGCTAAAAACAGAAGAAATGGAAGAAGGCGACGTTGAAAAATTAGTAATTGTAATCTGTAAAAAAAAGGGGAAATATTGAGGGAAAGGGAAACATGTTCTTTCATAAAAAATTCTTTCAGAAAAAATCTTTAGAACTCTTTTCCTGGTACAAAGGGCGCACCCACCATCTCCGCTTTTTCTCTTTCAGTAGTTTGTATGCAAGATAGCATACCCACCCATATTATTTTGGATATAATTTAATGTTTAATACAAGAAGAAATATTTTTTACAATATATTTCCCAAAACTAAACAACACAATTCTAATCAGCTGCGTTTCAAGTGACAATTAATTTGACATAACGCGCTGCACCATTGTGGGCGAATTTTATGAGTGCAGCGCCACACCATTTGACAGCGTGTACTAGTGCTACTACTACGCCATAGCTATTGTGCTTTGTGTTCGGGCAGTGACACTGCATTTTTGAACAGCGCGAGAGTGAGTATCTCTCCGTAGATGATGAGACGTCGTATCGTATGATCGGATGTTTCAGTCTCTTCCAGCAGAGGCGGCATTACGTCTCTGAAGACAGCTTTAGCTTACTCGCAGTATGATGATCTCATTATTTAGTGTAAGGATTTCCTTGTAGGAATACGGCTTGATTAATCTTTAGGATTGCCTGAATGCGGAACCAACAAACTTTAACTTTATTATGTCTGACAAGAGATTGCAAGGCATCAGAGCATCACTTGACCAACTTGGAATCGACTGAGTATGAACTCAGTGCTGCTTGTATTCTAGCGCCCCTAATGCTGTTTTCAAGGTTTATCCTGCCGTAAATCTCATTGGCGTGGATTTCAGCCTAGAAAACACTAGGACATATACTTAGTGGTACCAAAGAAGTGTTATTTGATCATTAAGTCAGGGACGGTGCAAAACATGCATTTTTCGGGAAGTGAGTTAAATATTTTCAGGTGTCCCTAAAGATTATCTGGTTTATACTTATGTTCGAGTGCAGTTTAATAGAACATCTGGCAGTCGTCGTCTTTATGAAAACTTTTAAGGGCGAAGCCCTTGACTTAAGGTCCCCTTTGCTCGCGCAGCAATTCCGCTCAAAATATGTAATTGCCTTGAAGTTTCGAACTACCATAGTGCTTTGATGAATTTGCAAATCTGAATCCTAGGTAGTAGATCATAGCGGACTGGACAGTGCCAGAAAAAGTGGGATACATTTTCTCGTATCTACTTTCTCATCACTGCAACCCTACAGAGGTCATCTTCACTATCTAATGGAAGCAGCTTGTGAAAATCCTCTAGTAGTCGCATTAGTGTTGTTCTTATTCTCATTACACTTGTAACACCAATGCACTCCAGTCTTTGAATCTACATGATCGACTTGCGGTTTTTGGTTTGGCTTGCCACCACACGATTGCAGTATACTTAGCACATCTACAAGATGATTTTGCGTTTAATCCCCATGTTTTCCTTTTTTTGGGTGTAGGGGTTGGAGAAACCTAGAAGAGTATGCTATTGCTTTAATCCTACTGTATCTAATATATTGGAGTACTTCATTCAGAAACAGGACCTATAGCGGAGGTGTAATAACCCCACTCTGCGGACAGCCTCTAGAGGTGTAAATCTTTAATTAAGTTCATCCATTCTCTATGATAGTAGGTCTTTCCTTTAACATGGTCAGATTCCAATTGACATTGCTCTTTCAATGCTTAAGAATGCAGCAAGGGTGGATTCCTTTTCCTTCCGCGTTTTTCTTTTCCGTTTGAGCAGACAACATTATGCAGGGCTATCTTGATACTTTTATCTTTCGTGTAAGCATGCTAAGCTGGAGATAATTCTTCGGGAATCTGCTTGCTACGAATGATACATCATTGTTATGTCCGGTAGCCTTTGAAGGTTTTAAGTCAAAGTAGGAAGACTAAATGGTGTAAAATTCTCTGCAGTGGTATAGTATGAGTATAAAGACAATCCTTACCTATCGTCATACTCTTGATATGTGTACATTCCCATATGAGGCTTCTCAGAAATAATTCTTTTAGTATAGAAATGACTGTGGGGAATTAAGTGTGTAATCAGCTCATTTTCTAATCAGCTGATTACACACTTAATTCTGCCTCTGTAATCACTTTCTCCGGTTCTGGACTCTGTTCTATTGCTGATTCCGAGAAGTAGATATCCAAAAATACTGCAAGACTCACTTTCGGAGAACCTAAAGATGTAGATTCTCCAGTGAATATTTCCTGTCACATCATTTTCACTATCGTCATATTCCATTCGCAGATCCCCTATTGCTCCGCTTTTTAAACCATAAACCGAGTTAGGTCGGGTGGCGATACTTCAACAGCGTTATAAGGCATGTAAATGGATGACATAATCAGTGGGAAAACTCCGCTCTGTTTACATATTAACATATCGCTGTAAGTAGATAGAAGAATGAGGTTAATCTACGGTTCTGATTCATAGGTTTTCAGATATTTGAAGTGAAGTTCTCGTATCTTACCTCGGACTATCAAAGTTTCTTATATAAGAACAAATAATGTCAATGTTTCTAAAGGTTAGGTTGGCCCCAGCTGCATTGCTATGATGAGGGTTAATCTATACTGCCTTAGCCTTGTTAATCGCCCCCAGTTTCCAGGTTTGCATCGACTGATTACAATCTGAATCTTTCTATTATTTCTCTGCAGTATTGGATGGATTTAAGATTGAGCAAATGTTCACCTTTTTTTGCAATCTCCTAATTTCCACCAAAGAGCTCTGGGTAAAGATGTTGACAATTTTTAAATTCTCTGTTTTGAAATAAATACACATGTATGTGGGCAAAGTACTTATATCAATATGCATTCATTTACCACCTCCTTCCTTTTGGTTAGCTGAAGGTCAAGGCTTGCCCATGAAGCGTACGTATTCCTGAAAAAATGTTGAGTCGACGCATACTATCGACTCAGAACCCTTGAAAGTAGTCAGCTGCTCAAAAAATAGGATAGACCCTTTATCTTTTAAATTTGCGTCATTCAAACTGTTAAGGATACGGAGTTATGCTTGAGTCTATTCGGCGAATAGCAGTACGCTCTCCCTCCTCGTCCCTAAATGTCTTCTGCTTATTGCACTGGTCTGTGTCATATAGTGTTCTAATCATCGTGTACGATATATTTGGAACGTGAGTTACTATCTCCATTTGCTGGAAGAATCCCAAGCCTGTTCGCGGCTGAGAATAGCAGTACCTCACAAATAGAATCCCTTTAGTACAATTCATCCCATTCTATAAAATCGGAGATATATCTCCAGTCTGTTTTGTAACATTGGTATCTGTATATAATGAACACCTGATTTTTATTTCTCTTTTAATTCGTGTTAGAACATACATATATAATCTAACTAGATAATAAAATATTACAAAACATATCTTCTCTTTTCCTTGCAGATAACACAACAAAATCACCAGCTCTTACTCCGTTCCCCAGTTGGGAGGCTCACAAGTTAACCGAAGATGAGCCGGAATTGGTATCTCCATTCAGAGTACGTGCCGATAAATGCGGTCGCCTATGGGTCTTGGACTCTAGAATTGCTAACGTACTGTCACACACAAAACTCTATGGACCAGCTCAACTTCTCGTATATGATTTGCATAACGACAACTTACTAAGGAGATACGTTTTCCCAAAGGATCAAATGAAAGAGAAATCATTCTTCGCCAATATTGCCATTGAAGATGGCGACTGTGATAATACTTTCGCTTATGCTGGCGATCTTGGAGCTCCAGGCCTAGTAGTCTATTCATGGAAGGATCAAGAATCATGGAGAATTCATCATAATTTCTTTCATCCTGATCCACTTGCCGGAAACTATAGTATCGGCGGTATCAATTTCCAATGGGATGACGGTTTATTCGGATTGGCTCTGTCAAAATCTCAACCTGATGGATATGCCATCCTGTATTTCCATCCTCTTAGTTCTACTATGGAGTTTTCAGTATCAACAATGATTCTGCGCAATAAAACACTTGCTACTTCCAATCAAGTTTACAAAGAATTCAAAATTCTCGGATCAAGGGGACCAAACGCCCAAGCTGGTGCCGCCTTCCTCGATCAACTGACTGGTGTGCTCTTCTATGCTTTGCCAAATTTAAATGCTGTTGCTTGCTGGAAGACTTCCAACAGGGCGTATACAATTAAATCACAAGGACGTGTCTACATGAGTCCTGTCGAAATGGTATTCCCCAACGATGTCAAAGTCGATGATCAGGACCGCCTGTGGGTGTTATCGGATCGATTGCATGAATATATCTACGCGGAATTATACCCCGGAGATTACAATTTCAGAATCTTAACTGCGCACGTCAAGGATGCCATCGAAAATACAGCCTGTGATATTAAGACAAAACCACTACCGGACTTAATTAACAAGTTAGGTGATATTCTTAGGCCAGTTACGAATCCAACGACGTCATCAAGCAGTACAATCCTTATTTCTTATGTTTTACTTTCTATTGGATTTTTATTACCCAAAATGCTGTAGAACCAAAATGTTTTATACTTAAGCAGGGAATGTATCTTAGCTAAGTCTTCGATACAGTGTTTAGGATTTAGGTATTTGTATGAAAATAAACAATGAAGATTGTTAACCTTCGAAAAAGGATTTAGTTAGGATCTTAAGAATACGATAGTAGATAAGACAATTTCGTTTGTAAATATATATACTATAGTTAAGAAAAAGTTTTCTTTTTTACCGGAAACATTTAAAATACATACATACATACATATATACATGTGTATAATGTTTTTGAAAATAGATGAGGTTACGTATAATATAATTATTCTTGTTTTCTCTTCAACATGTGTTGCCTTTTATAAGCAATAAGTAATGTATTATACATTAGTCATGTAAATGAATAGTTATTAAGAAAAAGAAACAAAACACAAACAAAAAAAATTAATAAAAATGAGTTGAAAGATTTTTTTAGTAATAATTTTTAGTTAGAATCTGTTTTTATCCATTGAGGAAACGTCCAGAGTCTCGTCACTGTTGTTAGACCGTCGTTCCTCTTCTTCCTTTTCTGCTTGCATTCGTTTTTCTTCTTTTAATTGTATTTTCTTGATTATACCACCGAAAATCAATAATGTGAGCTAAAATACAAAAAAAAAAAAAAAAAAAAATATTAATCACTATTCAGACTAATTCAAATCATACTGAATCCTGTATCAATATTACCAGCAGGCATACTAACTGGCTATCCTACAGAAAGTACATAAGTTCTCACCTCAAGCCTAACATTTCATTAAACAGTAGCAGAGATATTGATCATGCGGTGGAAACGTTTACAAAATTGCTAATTCAGGCTGCTAAATCGTCTACTCCAATTTTAAACAGTTGTAATAAAAGTACCCAATTACGATTCACTCACAGTGAAATTGATTCTCTCTTGAGGTCAAAAAGAAAACTAAGAAGAGAATGGCAGAATGAAAGATCACCAAACCTCAAAAGACAACTTACAGAATGCACAAAAAAGTTGCAAAAACTTCTCAAGCGCAATAATGAATGGTCTTTCAATAATCATGTGAAAAACCTTTCACCATCTATAGCTTCTGACTACTCGCTTTGGAAAGCTGCTAAAGACTTGAAACGGCCAACTATCGCTGAAGTACCAATTCGCTTGGTTAACGGTCATTGGGCTAGAAGTGACGCTGAGAAAGGAAACGCATTCGCAAAGCATTTAAAAAATCAGCCCTTAGAGGCTCATCAACTTAGTCAGATACCTAATGCTCTCCCCCCGGAACCTCTTCGTTTCAAGATAAAAGACTTAAACTCGACCATTAAAGCCGATCTAAATCCAAATAAAACACCAGGATACGACCGTATTACAGGTAGAATAGTTAAGGAGCAGTCCGGTATCTATTATATACATTTAATGGAATATTACGTTCTGGCTATTACCAAGAAACATGGAAACTTACCCAAATAATAATGGTACCCAACCCTGGCGGGGACCCAACATTAGTCTCTTCATACAGGCCGATTAATCTGATGCCAATTTTTAATAGCTAAAATCCAAGCATTCATAGAGAGTAACAATATTGTACCCGAACACCAATTTGGATTACTCGCACATATGGAAGACGTTTGAAGAAAAACAATATTGCTCGGCCGTATTCCTAGATGTTGCTCAAGCATTTGACAAAGTCTGGCATGAAGGCCTTGTATACAAAGTAAGAAAGCTTCTGCCTTCAAACTTACATCCGATTCTAACAAGCCACTTAGATAATCGTAAATTTATCGTTAGATATAAAAGTTTTATCTCCGAAAAAAATCCCATTAATGCTGGCGTTCCACAAGGAAGGGTCATTGGGCCATATCTCTACCTGCTCTACACTTCGGACTTAAGAACGTGCCTCAACGTTCTTACTTCAACATTTGCAGATGACACTGCATTCCTATGTACACGCAAGGATCCGATAACTGCATCAGTGATCTTAAGAAATCATCTCAAAAACGTCGAAAAATTGTTATCAGCATGGGGAATAAAGATAAATGAAACAAAAAGTTCTCACATAACATTTGCTTTGAATAGGGATACTTGCCCAGCAGTAATGATTAATGATCAGCCAATTCCTCAGCGAACATATGTCAATTACCATTACAGGAGCACAATCCTCAACACCATCAGCGACCATGGAAGCGATTTTAGACATCCTACCAGTGCACCTCGAAGCGAAGAAGATTGCTGATCTGCCAGCCACAAGGCTTAGAATCACCGGCCTTTCAACGAAGGCGCTAACACGGGGCACCGGAAAATCACCAAAATGATAAGAGAAGTGACACCACTCATCGATTGTTCTAGTGATGTTGTTGTTGAAAAATCTTATACGTTCACCAACAGCTTCGAAACAATTTTCCCCACAAGAGAATCTTGAACGAACGGAAAGATGACAAAAAACTCCAACGGGAGAGGCAAATAGATATCTAGAGAGGCAAATAGACATCTAGACAATTAGCGCGATCACAAACCCTGTGTCAAAATCACGACTAATAAAGGAGTGCAAAATTAAATTGAACCTGCTTGCCAGGCGTAATAGAGTCCGCCTTATATAGGTACCGGGGCACGACGGTGTACCGGGTAACGAAAAGGCAGATGAACTAGCAAGGAAAGGAGCAAGTGACACAGAACTGAATCCTGTTAAGACTATAGGGGTCCCTCTGACAACTATTAAAACGATAATCAATGAGAAGATTAGACAGGAGTTCAATAACTACTGGACGAATCTACCCACGTGTAAAGCGGCCAGATCAGTGGTAACAGAACCGAGTAACAACACCGCTTAAAGAATACTCCATGTATCATAAGGAGTACACTATGGTAGCTTTCCTAGATATTGAAGGCGATTTTAACAACGTATACTTAATTGCGATAAAGAAAGCACTGTCAAATCTGAAGATATATATCTCACTTGACAAGCTGCTTAATTTACTGCTTAATAGTCGGATTATCAACTCAAAAGCTGGGTGGAACATCTGGTAGAAGATATGTCAGCAGGGGCGTCCTATTCCCACTTTTTGGAATCTGGTTGTTAATGAACTAATGTTAATCCTGGAAGCTGACGGTTGCGAAGTTATCGCCTATGCTTACGATGTTTCTATAGCAGTATCTGGTAAACACCTCACTACCTTAAAAGAGCTCTTACAAAACACTTTGAATAAGCTATCTAGATGTACAACTCGGTGTGGTCTTGGAGTGAATCCCCACAAAACCAAACTGGTCCTCTTTTCAATGAAATATAAAATCCCACTTATTGACCCTCCATTCCTTAATGGAACAAGCTTAACTTTCTCCAACGAAGCTAAATGTCTGGGTCTTATTTTGGATAGGAAACTAAGCTGGAAATCTAATATACATGAAAGAGTTAAGAAAGCCACTGTCGCACGCTCCTCTTGCAAAAAAGCCATTGGGAACAAATGGGGCTTACAACCCAGACTAGCTCACTGGCTCTATATCTCGCTCATTAGACTCCCTGATCCTTATGTACGGGGTAGTTGTCTGGTGGATTGCCTTGGACAAGGCGATATACCAGAAGTTATTAAGCAAAGTCCAACGTTCAGCTTGTCTGTGCATTAGCGGAGCACTGCGGACGACACCTTCCGCAGCTATGGACATTCATTTATGGCACTCAAATGGCAGCTAACAGTGGTCCAAAAAAGTATATGGCCTCGCCTCCATCTTAAACAAGTTTAATATCTTCACTGATGACATTGACTACACAATACCCAAGTTAAATTTTGACAAAAACTTCCAAGTTACCATCTCTTCCAGAGCATTCTGGGAAGAAGGTGGCTTCACGTAAGATAAGTCGGTACATTTTTATACCGACGCACGGTTCAAAAACTAACGACGGGGTGGGTGGTGGTGTCTTCTCTGATAGGCTTAATTTAAATCTCTCTTTTCGTCTCCCAAACAATTGTAGCGTGTTCCAGGGGGAGATAATGGCAATAAGGGAAGTCTTGTCTTGGCTAAAGAAAAACGTGTAGCACTGCTAATGTTGGATGCCAGCTTTCACCCGCATCAGACTGCAATTTTATTTTAAAAGATGAGGAACTAATAGATTTCAATATTACTGATTTATAGTGAGCGTCAGTTTTTATAGAGAAATTCAATTCAAATCTACCGTGATAAATCTGTTTATATATGTACTTCTGATCAAAAAGTACCCGGAATTTCCCATTCAAACAAACCGCGCTTGAGATATTGTCAGAAGCTTTTTTTTTAGGTTGGTACATCTGTCATCTGACACTCAAATATCTGTTTGAGCGCCTTTTGTCAGGAGTTTGTGCGTGATAGCTTTGTGTACAAGTCAGTGTTTGTTGTGTTTTGCGAATTTGCTGAATTTGTTGCAGAAACAGCATCGCATTGATGTCGCTAAAGAAATGCTTTCTTTAGGCCAAAATGTTATCGATGGCATCATTACCGGTGACGAGACATGGGTCTATAAATATGACATCGAAACTAACCAACAATCATCGGAATGGAGCTTCTCAGACGAGCCAAAACCAAAAAAACCACGACACAGTCGGACAGGGTCGATCCAAAATCAAGGTTTTGTTGACCATTTTCTTTGATTGCCGTGGTGTGGTCCGCTCCGAATTTCTTCCGTCAGGCCAGACAGTAAATAAGAAGTATTACGTGAGCGTATTAAAACGTTTGAGGGAAAATGTTCGCCGCAAGAGGCCAGAATTGTGGAGAAACAACTTGTGGTTTCTTCACCACGACAAAGTACCAGCTCACACATCTCATCTTGTACGTGACTATTTGATCAAAAACAATATTCATACCGTTCCGTATTCACCTGACATGGCTCCTTGTGACTTTTTCCTATTCCCACGACTCAAGTTACCACGATTGAGGCGATAAAGAAAAAAAAAATCGGCCTATGAAAAGTCTTTAGAAGATTGGAGGAAACGTTGAAATATGTGTATTGCTTGGAATGGAGATTACTTTGAAGGGAATAAAATGAATATCGATGAATAATTGAACCGTTTTCGTTTTATTGAAGAATTCCTGGTACTTTTTGATCAGAAGGTATGTCTATAACTTACATGTTCCAATATTCCAATGACGCCCAGTACAGAAAGGCCAAGCAAAAAGCCCAATGTGCCTCCCATATCCGCAATAAACTGGGTTGTATCATAGCTAGGTCTGTCCTCAATCATCTAAAATTCATTTCGTTAGTAAGGCATAGATTCTTTGAAAATTTTAATAAATTTGATTACCGTTATTAACTTTGAAGTATAGTAAATCCAAACTTGTGTCCTGGGGTCTGGTTGTATAAAATCTTTTCGATTCTGTATGTATGTTTGGAATATTTTCGAATGACATGGTTCCATGCATTCACAAGAACTACAATCTTCGTCATTGTACTTCCTGAAAATAGATAGATTGAGTATGATCAAATCTAGTTTAAAATTAAGCACAATATTTTAAATTTTAAATATTGATGTTCAGATGGTGTTATTCCATTACCTTTGATATGAAACTGTGAGATTTTTCATTGAAGTATAATCACTGCAGGGCTCTCTTTTAATGCTAGGCATCCACGGTCCAGTGCAACCAGATAGGTCGGTAACTTCAGTCCAAATGCATGTTTCACCGCACTTAAATGTTATGTAAAGGGGAGTTGAAAAAAGAGAGAATAGATAGGAAACTTAGATTTTATTCTAACAGCAAGTCAGAAGTGAAAGCCATTTTTGTGAGTCCGGTTGATACTTGCACCTAGTACAATACATTGAGCGCAACAACCCACTATACCACGGATACCTGCCTTACCTTTAGATCACTATAACCATCGGTATCATCGCACAAATTGTCAATAGTAGACACAGTTGAGAAATGCTGGCTTTGTAGCTTAATTTCGATTTCTTCATTGATCTCGGCAAATACATATTCAACACGTCCAGATGCTTTCATATTGATTTCTAAATATTAGTTCTGAATTGTTTAGCATTAACACTGCGTATAGTTTCATTACCACGTATTCATACCTGTAAATTCCTCATCGGGATCATGAACATAAATATGCCATCCTGGTGGTTCTTCGCATAGAACGCATTCGTCTTTTGAAGTGTGATGCATTAACATCATGGAATATCCGGCATACTTTCCAATTCGCTTTGAAGGAAACTTCGGTCTTAACGTATAACATCGTCCCAGATTAAAATGAATGCTGCTCGTTATATCCAAATCTATTGAGAAGAAAAATTGTTTGCATAGATACTCGTAAATGTATGTGATCCAAAACTTACTAGTAGGTTCGTTGTTGTATCCGTATAATTGAAACGTTTCATTCTCTTCATAAGTCCCATTAATGAAAACATCATCTAATGAGTACTTATCATACGGAAATGTTTCCCAACATTTTGTAAGTCTTGGATGGTAGCAACCCGTGTCGTTGAATAATTCCTGAGATTTTTAAAAGTAAAATCAGATTGTTACTACGAGTATATAGACTTCGACAGAAATGCCTTATCTTAGTTTCAGTTGAAAGTGTTTTTTTGTTTTCCCCAAATTAAGCACTTGTCTACTATTTAGTATAATAATTCAGTTTTGTGCCATTGTGGCTGTCTATTTGTGGAGAAGTATGCGATCAAATTAAAAAAAAACGTCAGATGCTCTAACAGTCCTTCTGCATCTTTTACCTCTAGACATACACATAACAAACATTACAGCACATAGCGCGATCAGACTCAAAGACTCTGGGTGCTGGACTGCGAAACCCTACGGGCAGAGTAATATACTGGACTCTCTACCGTAAGAATTCGTATCGCCCTCAACAGATAACATTATCCCCAAACAATCTACACAGTCGTTTCAAAGATGGACTGCGGTGTTGATGCAGGTGTGTTTTCCGAATTCTTAAACATCTCAAAATCTTGTAGGTTTCCAGATAATGCCAGTGTTTTCCAGGCCGAACTACTAGCTATCCGCGAAGCCTGTCGCCAGATCAAATTACACGCAAATATAACGACAAGCCAAAAGATTGCCATAATCGTTGATAACCAAGCTGCTATCAAAGCCATCGCCTCGGTCACTATATCCTCTAAATTAGTATTAGAATGCCGAAATGAGTCAGCCTCGCTGGATGGACTATTCAAAGTAACCTTGATCTGGATTCCAGGGCATAGTAACGTTCATGGAAACGAACTTGCTGATGAATTGACCAGGCGAGGCACAGCCCTCCACCGCTCACTTACGGAATCAGTCCACGTTTCGCTTGCAACGGTCAAGGCAGAAATCTCTTCAATATTCCTTATAAAAGTCAACCTTAGATGGACTAGGCTAATAAACTGTGTTATATCCAGAAGGATGTGGCCAGGCTACAATAAAATTAAAACAATCGACTTCCTAAATAGAACGCGTAAACACGTCGCCAGATTAACAGTGGTCACTACGGGTCACTGGCCTATAGTCAAAATAGGTATCCCACACAACACACAGTCCCAGATCTGTATTCCATATGTCAACACTGTCTTTAGCACTTGCGTACTTAAAAACAATTTGTTTTCTTTGTTAAGCCTGGAATATTTTCCAAGTAACCAGTATATTTCTCTTTATTCCATTTCAAGTTCTTGAGTTTTTTTTTTTTTTTTTTTTTCATATGTGACTTCCATTTCAACTTTGCGTCAAGCGTCATTCCAAGATATTAAGCGTCGGTTATAAACAGAATTCGGACGGAGTTAGTAAAGATTAACAAATTCTTCACTTTCTTATAAGCGACATTTTTGAACAGCTTTAGTTTTATTGAGTGCGATTCACCAAACCTTCTTTAACTCATTTACTCTATCCAATGCTTCTTGCAGTTTTTCAGTAGTCCTTTCAATAGTTTTACCTTTTGCCAAGATGGCAGTGTCGTCGGCAAATGTTGCTAATACGGTGCATTTTTCAGGGGATATATGTATATCGAGTACATAATAGATACAAAAGCGGACTAAGAACGCTTCCTTGCGGTACCCCAGTCGTTATTTCTTTAAAATCCGGAAATTCGTTCCCGTGTTTGATGTGGAAGAGCCTATTTGTGAAGTACTATGTCTTCAAAGTTTTATATACATGTTCAGGAAGAACCTGCCGTAATTTGCACTTCAAGCTTTCGTGCTATTCCTTGTCAAAGGGTTGAAATACGTCAAGGAATACGCTTGAGCAAATCTTTTTTCTTCAAGAGCTTTCTTAATTATATCATTTATTCTATGTCGCCACCAATAATAAAATTTGAACTAAGGGAGTTAAAGATATTTGTAAATTCACTTTTTTTAATCACACAAGAGATTGACAATAAATAGACGAAATGTTGACAGAAAAATATATTTGTTTGCATGTACCGTACTTACTTCCATTGTCCGCTTCAAGGACATGTCATCGACTCTTCAGGATTCTGGGCCTTCGTATACCATGGTCAAAAAATGGGCTCGGTTAATTTAACAAGGCCGAGAGAGCTGTGAATACGACCCCCGCCCAGGGCGTCCTGTGTCAGTGGTCACTGAAGAAAACGTCGGAAAAGTTGAAAAATTAGTTCTGGCCGACCGAAGACTAAAAATGTGGCAGATAGCAGACGAGTTTGGAGAAATTATGCACGAGCATCTAAAATGCTCACGCCGTTCGACAAGCAACGACGACTCGAGTGCTGCGAAGATTTTTTGTAGTTAGCCAGGGACAATCTCGACGAAATTTGCAACCGAATAGAAACTGTATATGAGACTTGGGTTCGCCAATACGATCCGGAGTCCAAACAAGAGTCTATGCAAAGGAATTGAATAAGGGGAGGGCGACTGTTTTGGGACCTGCCAAACGGGACTACGATGAATGTCAATATTACGCAAATTCATTGACTCAGGCACGGAGTGTTGTTTTTGCAGGATAACGCACCAGTTCACACGGCGCCGCGTGTTTCGAGACAGGCCTTTAAAGACACAGGTTTTTCAACGAGAGGCCACCCACCCTACTGGCCCCGAGCGACTTTTTCCTTCTTTCCGATTTGAAAAAAGGAGTTATGACGCCGGAGATTTGTAGATTAGAACGAGATCGAGGGGACCGTAGAAAGTCATTTTGAAGGCAAAGAAAAAGAATATTTTTTCGGTGGTATTAAGGCACTGTATGCCCGATGTGAGAAATGCATTTCACTCGAGGTAGATTATATTGATTCTCTTTTTTCACTTAATGCCTTAGGTCGCGAACCCGTATGTCAGTATATTTTTCTCGTATGAATAATTCTAACTGATCAAGTCTTTGTAGAGCCCGTTAACGTTCTGCTTAAGAAGTTAAGCATTTGTTGCATATTCTAGTTGATTTGCGCGTGTTACGAAAATTATTTTCAAGCTTAACTAATTCCTCGAAAATAAGTTTATTTACTTTTGTTTGCTCTTCAAGTTTCCCAAGAATAATGAAAAAGACGTGAGATATAGGGTCCGGTGAGTTAACGCTATTCAAATTGTCTGATATGTCAGCTTGATTGTACTCGTATGTTTGTACGACAAAACCGGATGGCTTTTTCTTCTGTCACCTTTTCTTTAACACTTTTAGGCTTCTTAGAGACGTGGGATATAGGGTCTGGTGAACCACCTCTTTTACCCTTTACTGTTGTCGCAGCTTGAGCGTAAGTATGTGCACCAAAATCTGGTAGCTTTTCTTTTGCCACTTTTCCTTTAGCACTTTTAGGCTTTTCTTTACTTGCCTGTTTTGAAACTAGGTTCTGTGGCTTTGTACGTCTATCCCGCCTTTTTTGCAACTCTTTAGCTACTTCACAGCCTCGATAACTAACCGTGTGTTTACCGTTGCAGTTAATACATGCTGCAGAGGTTTGCTTGTTTACACCACAGTCTTTGGATAGATATTTTTAGTCACATTTGACACATTGCAGCTCTTTGACGTTTGCGTGTGATTGAATCCTTGGTAAAGTTTATATATGGGGATCAATCTCATATACCTACGCAATGGTTCGATTTCAACTACGATATTGAGGTTTGTTTTTATTTCATAGATTTTGTCTAATTTTTCGGTCTTATCGAAGGGTAGTATAAAAACGGGAAGCCCTCGCTTTACCATAGTTTCCTCATCATCCGATTGTAGCTTTTCCCCCTTTTAACGATAATTACAGCACTGATGATTTCTAAGCTTCTGTTTCTTAAATCACTGATAACATCTTCCTTTGAGCATAAGGCATGGAGTCCTCTAGCTACGACTCGTATCGGTCTTTCATATTTATTCTCATACTTGTAAGTGTACCATTGTATTTTCTCAGAATTAAATTTGTGAGGTACTAACTGGTAGCTGTTGGAGTCTTTGGTTTTGATTTCCACTTATTGTTGTTGAACGGTGTGACTTTAAATGCAGGAGCTCATCAAAGTTCGTCTTTAAAAGTTTTTTTTATGCCTATACCTATAGTAATAGGTGTGTCCGGAGAAGGACAGCTTATTTTGGAATACTCTGTGTTTTGAAAATCTAACATCCAGCTACGTAAAGTTCTGAACAAGTTGATAATTCAGAAAAAGGCTCGAAATGCAATCTTAAGCATGCAACAGAGGCAAACATAAGATGGAGTTCGCTACACACATATGTTATAACAAAGAAATTGTAGCCACAGTATAACAAAGCCAGAACAGACTCATACAGAAGGACAAACAATCACAAGAAATCATTGAAGTGTGGTACCACACGAAATAGGTAAAACTGAGTGACGATGATGATGCAGGAGGTTAGAACTATCCGGTCAATCTGCAGATACATTAATGCTTCAGGGTGGTTTGAAGTGCAATTGTATATTTTATTTTTTATTTCTTTGCAATACCTTCCCCTGCGCATCACAATAGCTACATTGACCTAAGTTCTTTTCGATTATCTGCGCTACAAGCGTGCAAAGTTTTAGCCTTCTAGCTTATCCGTAGGCTTCTAGAGCTGATCAAACACAAATTTTTAACATATTTCCCCTTTTTTACACATTTTACGCTGTGGCAGCGCCCCGAGATGTCCATAGTACCAGTCCACCTGCCAAGCTCACGGAGCCTTTAGCAACATGTAGTGGTATCTCACCGGGTGACAATGGGGTGGGTCCATATTTTTCTTTTTGTTTTAATGTCCTACACCACTTAGGACGATGTCCTTTAAAGTTATAAGCCCAGTGATGTAGTGAAAGGAAAGGGTATATAGGAGAATTTAGTGTTGAACAGAGAAAGAAAAAGTGAGAGGTGACGCGACGGTGCGCTTTATTTTTAAATCTTTGTAAATTATAAGTTTCTGGAAATATTAAGGAGAACAAATCATTCAAGATCTTCTGAATTTCACTGTACGGTCGAAAGCAGGCTTTGAGATATGTAGGTGTGCCGAAGACGTCGCACGGTTATTGTGATTGAATCCAATATTCTTGTGGTGTTCGAGAGAAGGAATTCGATCTGAAATATACTGATCACAAATTTATAAACTTGTCTCTGAATACTAGTGAGTAATCTCAGTAATGTGATAAGAGCTGCCGCCTACAACGTTTATGTGAAGCAGCCGTCCCTCTGAAGTTAGACGCTGACCAGTGTGCTGCACAGTGTGACAGACGCATCTGGATTTTACTTTCAGTTTCGCTTCTCAACTATGACCTTATTGCCCGGACAGCACTGCTCATAGCTTTATTAAGGTTGGTTCCTCTGGAAGAATTTTGGTCGCCTCGTACGACAGGGCTATTTTTCGACCCTGTGTGGGTGAAAATGAGCGAAGGGGTTGTAACTGAGAATCTATTTATCTGACAAAAAAGTGTTAACACAATAATTTTGTGGAATTGTCTCCTCTACAATATTCATTGCTAAGGTTTTAATCGTAGGACAAAACTCAACGCCTAGTACTCGTACGAGGATGTCCAAAACTTAGAATGTTTTTTTCAGGGGTCATATTATGTGTTACGAAACGAGAAGTTTTACCAACGATTTCCAGACAACGATAACTACGACTTGTAATAATTATGTATGACGAGAGTGGTAACACAAAATATTGCTGGAAATATGTTAATGAAAGCCAAAAATCCATATTATTTTGAAGCGCACCTATCTTCACTTCTTTTAACGTAATGTCTGAAAGTAAAGAAAATTGTGTGGAAATTGCAAGAAAATATTTGGAAATAGTGAATATTCCTTGACAAAATTAGCAATTATTATACGAAACATTGAGTTATTTTGAAATTTTCTGCGGGAACTCAAGCAGATATCCAATTTTTTTCTGTGAAATAAAATTGGTTGCTTATTACTTGCAATTTCAGGAAATTCAACTTAAATTAAACATGAGTTCATATAAGCGTTTTAGTTCGTAATAAAAAAAAACAAGTCAGCATAACTCTCAAACGATAACAAAGGAGGCGTGGTTTTAATACAAGCCATTCTCGTTGCCATAACGATATGGGCAACCGAAATCGTAACACATAATCGCAATTTTACATTTACGATAGCTAGATAACGAGAATCTTTAAACATAATAAAGAGTCATAGACCTAACTCTAACAAAAATTAAAACTAGCTACCTGGTTTGAAAAAAAAAACTACCAACTGACTGGACTATTTGGACAGCTGTTATCTTCGTATAACAACTAAAATAGGTGATACCGATAATAAATTGGAAAAAAGTGTCACCTACAACGAAAGAAGGAACACCCTAATGTAATTACCAACCCATACATCTTGATTGATAGCATTTAAAGCTGCCCCTTTCAATCTGCCACTTCACGTTCTCCCGATCTAAAACTTGAACGGACTCCTTGCGTGTGTTCCTGTACAACCCATACTAGTACAACAACCCGATATCAACGTTATATTGGAGTAAAACTAAGTCATAGATTGCTTCTACATAAAATAGCCAATTGATTGACATTATCGTGTTAATTCTGCTAATAGCCACACTTTCGTCTTATCAATTTATCATCTCATTTTTCTGGCAGTTGACAAAAATACCTCAAAAAATTTTTATGATTTATTGTTATTGATATTACGTACTAACGACGCTAGTAAAATATACTACAGGGCATTGACGAATTAATAATGTAACAACAAATATTTTTTTCTAAACTAGATTGCATACAAATAAGGTGATATGTAAACTGAATTGTTACAATATTTCTCTTATAATTTTCCAATGCTTGATATACATATGCCAGAAATTGTTAAGATATTGGTTTGGAACGAATCGACTGATTCGTAGCCGAGAAAAAGTACAGTTATACGAACTAAAATATAAATAAAAGTTTTTTCAATAGGGACATAACAATTTTGTATTTTAATACAAACGTACCCTTAAACTTTTTTATAATCTGTCAAAACGTCAGTCAAGGTTTACATTTTTATCATGGTGAAGTTCACGAGCGAGCAACGTTTGGAAATTATTAAAAATTGCTAGCAAAATTCTGAGTCTGTGGTCGCAACTTTAAGAGCTCTTACTCCAATTTTCGGTCGTAATAATCGTCCCACCAGACAGGCTGTGCATGCTATAGTGGATAAATTCGAGTCAACATATTCACAATTGAATGTTCCTTTGCCAGTGAGACCACGCACCGGTCAAAGTACCGAAAATATCGCAGTCGTAAGTGCTTCAGTTCAAAATAAGCCAAATCAGTTGATTCCACGTCGTTCGCAGGAATTGGGAATCTCTCAGTCCACATTGTGGCGAATTTTGCGTAAAGATCTTGGTCTACACCCTTACAAGATCAAATCAACTCTAGAACTGAAGCCTCTTGATCATTTGAAGCGCGGAAACTTCTCCGATTGGACTTTGCAAAAGTTTGAAGAAAATCCTGAATTTCATCGAAAAATCATCTTCAGCGATGAAGCTCATTTTTGGCTTAATGGCTTTGTCAATAAGCAAAATATGCGTTATTGGACTCGAGACTTCATTGCACCCACAAAAAGTGACCGTGTGGTGTGGATTTCATGCCGGAGGTGTGATTGGACCGTATTTTTTCGTCGATGAAAATTATCGCCATGTTACGGTCAATGGAGTTCGCTAACGTGGCATGTTGGCCAAAATTGGATGGACTGGACATCAGTGATATGTGGTTTCAACAAAATGGTACCACATGCCACACAGCTGGTCAAACAACTGATCTATTGAAGGGGAGGTTCGGTACCATCAAATATATGGAAAGCGAAATATCGTCGAGTCACAACATTTTTAGGGCTCAGATACTTATATAAAATAAAACAAGAATGGAATTCTTACGGTTGTCTGTCCTTCTGTCTATTACATACACATAGTAGAGTAATGTAATATAAAGTTGGAATTTGGACCAGAAATGGGTCTTCCTAACCCGCAGTTAGTTCCAAAGTAAAATGTTTTAAATGTGGAAAAGCAAAAATATTTTGAATTTTAGAGTACAAGTTGAACTTTTTTTCTGTAAAAGGTGATTCAATTGGATTTGAATCTGGCATTACTGTGGCTCTGCCGAAGATAAGCAGCTGGTATTTGACATTTGTGAATATTAAGAATTGACATTTGTAATCATGAAACGGTATGAGAGAGAACAACGCGTTTTAATTGTAAAACCCATCTCCGAGATGGGGAAAATTTAACCAACACAATTAGAGTATTGCGAAATAATGTCGGTATTCAAAATTGTCCATCTCCTGCCGCGGTTAGGAAATGAAACAATTCGATTGAACCGGGTCAGTACAGACACCAGTGCATAGTAGTAGCGGTCGGTGAAGGGATATAGTGTATCGCCACAATGAGTGACAGTCTTCACACAATCCCTCAAAATCCATTCGCGATCGTTCCCATCACCTGTGACCTTCGTACAGGTCCACACAGCGCATTTTAGAAAAAGATCTGCATCTGTAGATATGCCTACAAGATTCATGAACAGTGACTTCGTGGATTGGAGGTTAGAGAGCTACCAAATATCGAACAAAATCATATTTAGCGTAGTCTCACTTTCAACTGAATGTCTATCTAGACGAACAAAATTATCGCATTTGGGGTCATGGAAATCCACGGTCCCTTCACGAACAACCAATGCATCCACAATAAGTCTCTGTTTGGTGCAGATTTTGGGCCGGCGCGGCGTGATTGGGCCGTATTTCTTCGAAAATTCTCGTGGTGCTGCTGTAACAGTCAATAGTAAATGTTATCGGAGCATGATAACAAATTATTTTTAGCACCAATTGGATGATATCGAAGTGGAAGATATGTAGAAGATATTTCAACAAGACAGTGCCACCTGCCACACAGCGCGAGAAACAATGCAGTTATCGCACACAAAGTTTCCCGGTCGCGTCACTTCTAGTTTCGGTCACCAAGATCGTGTGCTATCACACCGTTAGATTTTTCCTTTGGGGTTATATGAAACAGAATGTGTATGCTGATGACCCCCAAACGATTCCCGAGCTAAAGGACAAAATTTTAAGCTTTATTTATGACGAAAAGTAAAGAAAATATTATCAAAATGGCGGAAGTCTGCAAAGCCATCCATAGTGACCATTTGGCCGAAATAATTTTTCGTGTTTAATGTTAGTGTTATACATATGTATGTATCAGCAGTTTATCAAAATTTTATTTCAATTTTAAATTGTAACCGCCAATTGAATCACCTTGAATTACGAGTAACTGGAAATGAAGAAGACTGATTGTGTACTTTTAATTCCAAACGAAAACTTTTCATAGGATTGCTTAGCTACATTGGAGCGTTCAACTACCTTAAATCGGTGCCCTATACTTTGTTAAGGAAATTTTTTTTTTTTTTTTTTTATAATTTGCACGTGTTAAAAATACCCTTATACTAAACTTTTAGAACACGTGTGTTTTGTGGAAAGGGGAAGAGACAGAGAGAAAGACAGAGTAGTGTAGTTTGAAACTCAGGTGGTATTAAGTTTCTGAAAACTCCAAAAGTGGCTGTCCAGATAACTGGGGAGTATTTTGATTATGTTCGCTATTATTGTCGTTGCTTATGATTCACAGTATTTTTTTCCGTCCTATGATTCTTGACGTCAGGATTCGAACCGTGAATCAACAGCGTGACAAACGATGATGTTACCACTACACCACGGCCACCCCTTAAATATATGTAAAAAGCGAAAGCTTGCAATTTGTATAATTTAATTTTATAATACAAAGTGGGTTGCTAGGATTTCATTTGGAATATTAAAAAAAAAAAAAAAAATTGATCACTTACTGCTAATAAATCCGCCTTATATGGTGGTTCACGACAAATGGTAACAACTGGCATTTCAATAGTATCATTTAAGTTGAAATATGAATGTGTAGATATTGGTGGTCTTCTCAATTTCGAGAAGCACTCATACAACTGCAAGTATAGCAAAAGTAATACTTCATTTCTATTAAAGTCACTTTCACATTTTAATTCTAAATACAACCATCACTTGATCACATTCACTTTTTTAATAAAATTGAAATCCATTTTAAATACCTGAACTATAACAACTATACAGCAAGCAAATAGAACTACATAACGTATTAGTTTTCCTGGATCACGAAGGACCCAATTTCGCAACTCTGTCCAATAGCCCGACATATTTCGAACTGGCATTGGAGTATTTTATTTGTCATGAAAATATCCGTTTCTGGATTTCCTTATCGCTTATCTATTCGCGGAACAATCTCGTTGCGGGGATGTGTTACGATTCCCACGGACGAAAGATTGTCGCAAAACGTAGAGATAGTACCTAGTCTCTGTTCGAACAATGAAAAAATATACTCAAGGCTCACATGTAAAACATCAAATTTTATCTTTTATGATTACCATAAAATTAAATGACACAAGTAGGTAGTTGTTTGTGTTTTTTTTTTTGTGAATAAAGTTGTAAATTGTAACATGTCAGAGGTAGAGTTCTTATGGCTCATATGACGGCTTTTCAAAGTGTCAATCGGACTAATGAACTAATATCACGATAATTTTTGAATATTTTAGCGCATATAGGCAATAATAATCGATTATATACGAGTAGTTATATGTATATCTTTGTCCTTGTGATATGCTACAAGTTGGTCCTTTGGTAAACAACCCAATTGCCACAGTATCGAATATGGATGGATCGAGTTCAAAAGAAGATCTATGGCGGTGCTGTAAACGAATCTTGGTGGGTCGCGTGAAGGCTGCAATGTAAAAATGAGAAGAAAATGTAAAAAAAAAAACATTTGCCTGGTGATGGTGAGTGACGGTACAGCGCTTCTACATGCCAAATTTTCCAAATTAGGAGGATTTAAGGTTTTGGGCACATACGAGTATCTCCAAATATGATCTACCCTTCATCCGATTTCGATAGAACCAGGTCATTAAAATTGTTATCAACAATTGTATAAAAGCTCTTAAGTTAGGCCTTAGAGCTAATTTTTAAAGTTATGAGGAGTTGTAAATAAACGTAATCGTAGTCCTAGAAGGATAGACAGACTGTCTGCTCACGTCAGCAGATTTCGAAAATACTCAGAATGGTTTGAATCTCCCCACAGAAAATTCAAAAAAAATTTTTACCACAGTTCTGTCCGTCTGTGCATAAGGGCTACAGCTACTATTAGTTTAAATTTTTTTTCAAAATCTGAATTTTAATTCAAACCTGAAAGTCATTAGTACTTCACAAGAGAACGAAAAGTTTTCATTCATTTGACGAATTCTTTAACATGAGCTATTGCTTTGTTTGTTTAAATCTGACCACATACGAATTTTCTGCCAAAAATGTGGTAGGCCATCTGATTGCTATACCCCAACTATATAATATAAAGTTTTGTCAAAGTCGTTGAGCCGTTTTCGAACAAATCGATTTTTTTCAAAATCCGGCATCAGTAAAGTACTGTTAATCTTGGGGTTAGATTGAAAATTTCGATTTCCCCTCGAATTGTGAACCCACCATTCAGAGATACAGTGGTAGACATTCGTATGAGCGCACTATATTTTTTTTTCAATAATTCTTAAAAAAAAAAATTTTAATTAATTTTAAAAAAGGGAAATCGTGTTTTTATTTTTAAATTATAGTTTACATTCTTTTGTAACAGTAATTTTTTTATTTTGCATTAAAAAATTAAAGAAAAGTTGTTTATAGCGTTAGACATTCGTATGAACGCACTTGTATTTATCAAGGAAAAAAGTTAATAAAATTGTATTTTAGAAATTGTTTCTAGATTCAATATTTTGTGTGGCCTCCTTTACTTCGAATTACAGCAAAAATTCGATTTGGCATTGAATTCACTAAATTGTTGAGGCAATTAAGGTCAATTTCGGACCAACTCTTCCGGATGGCTGCTTTTAAGTCATTTTCACTGGTGTATTGTCGTCCATTTGCATATACCTTGCCAGCAAGAATCCCCCAAAGATTGTCTATTGGATTGCAGTCCGGACTGCAAGCTGGCCAGTCAAGCAAGCATATGTTTTTGTCTGCAAACCAATCCTTCGCTTGCCTAGAAACACGGATAGACGTATTATCCTGTTGAAAAATATTATCCTCTTCGGCGCAATTATGAAGATGAGTGATCAGAATGTCATCCATTCTTGTCGTTATGAAGCAGATGGGAAGCTTTCCGTTATGTGAGAATGCACCCCATACCATAACGCTTCCGCCACCAAAATTGTGTTTTGATCTGACCACGCCGTGCTTTGTCAAATCATGCCAGTAGCAAGTGTAACAATCTGGACCATCCAAATTAAATTTTTTCTCATCAGAAAAAATTACTTTTTGCCATTGGGTTGTTTGTCCAAGACATGTATTTTCTTGCAAAGACTAGCCTCTTTTCTTTATGGGTGGCAGTTAGACGTGGTTTTCCCATTAGTTTCGTCCACTTTACGTTTGGCACAGCATTTAAAATGCGTGAAATGTGACGAGGTGTTACAGGAAGGTCCAATTTATCTTTAATTTGTCTCGAAGATAATCGATTTTGGGTTGCCTCATGTCGAATTTGGCCTTCCTGACGTAAAGACAATTTTGTGTTGCCCTTTGTTAGAGCTTTGTAAACCATATGCCTTGCCTTTTTTGAAAAAATTTCGGATGACACATTCAGACCGACCAATTCTAATTGCAATTTTTCTATTGGAGTAGCCTTCTTCCTTTAATAATTTTACAGATTGCTGCTCTGCATCGGTTAATCGTTTTCCAGAAGGCATTGCTGAAAAAACAATACTTAGAATGATATTTTAACAAAAGATTTGTTCACAAACCTTGGAAAAAAAAAACTGTTTAATTTTGTCAAAAATTAAAATTGCACAGAAACTGTAAACACAGCCGAGCTTTTGACCATGCGTTCATACGAATGTCGCAGCTAATAATTAGTTCTTTTGTCATATTTTTTTTATTTCTCCTAATTTGGTACCGTTAGATCCATCATTTTTCCCTTCGTGCATTACTCAAACATAGCAATTGCAGCCATAAGAAAAAAAAAAGTTTAAATTTAAAATTACGCAGTGCCAATACAATTTAAGATGAAACTTAAGGTGCGCGCATACGAATGTCTACCACTGTATGAAATTTGAAGAAAATCTGTCCAGTCGTTTAGTCTGCAGTCGGAAATACATACAAACAGACAGACAGAAAGACATAATTAAGATACCCACTTTTTTCGTATATCTATTATACAAGGTGCGCTGTTATTTGAGGACAAATTTTTAAAAAACCAAAATGCTCATAACTTTTGCAAATAAACGTTTGTTAGAATACAACTTGGAAAATAAAGGGTGTCCCAAAATTCAAGAAAGAAGTAATTTTGATAGAAAACACAGGTTTTTAATTAAAAATTGTAAATGTTTTATTGATTCATAAAGTATCGGGCCTCCACGGCATTGCTGGCACATACGCACTCTTTTGTCGAAATTTTCCATGAACGTTTTGCATAAATGTGGCTGAATTTCGTTGATACAGCGTTCAATTTCTCCTTCAAGGCATGGGTGGTCGTGGGCTTGTTGACATAAACCTTAGACTGCAAAAAACCCCAAAGAAAAAAGTACTTTAAATTGCATGATCTGGTCGGCCAATTCTGATCATCAAAACTGGGAATTATACGACCAGGAAATGATTATGTAGTAATTGAATTGTTTCTCGGGCTGTATGGCATGTTGAAATTATATGTCGTCCATATCCATATCTTGCAATTTAGGCACAAAAACCAGGATGTCATGATAGCGAGCACAATTAACTTTTATTGCCTGACCAGCCGCATTTTCAAAGAAGAATGGTTCGATGATGCCTCCAGCCCAAAATCAGCACCAAACAGTGACACTTTGTGGATGCATTTATTTTTCAATAATCACTTGTGGATTTTCTGAATCTCAAATTCGACGAGTCAGCCATCAAAATGAAACTCGCTGAAAATAATTTTGTTTGAAAAATCAGCATAGTTATTGTTGTTCTATAATCCATTCAACGAACTCTCTTCGCTGTGCCTGGTTAGTAGGCTTCAGTTCTTGAGTCAGTTGTACTTTGTATGCATGAAGATGGAAAATATTTCTGAGAATACGCTGTAGAGAGCTTCTCGAAATGTCCAATTCTTGACCACGGTGCCGAATTGATGTTCCTGGACTCTCAACAACACTCTCACAAACTGCTTAGATGTTTTTTGTTGAAGGACGGCCAGAGTGTATAAGATCACTAATTGATCCAGTCTCCATGAATTTTTGAACTATTCCGACCATATTTTGTACAAAAATTGTGAACTGTAGCTGCCAAACCTTCATTATTTTTAGAATATTGCTTAACACTGAAAACGCGTTGTTCTTTCGTGTAGCACTCTATTTGTAATAACTCTGAGCTATCAACTGACTTTTTTTCGTTGGCAACACTTTACAGCACAAATGGAGCAAAATTCAAATCTTGCGTGAATTTTGGGACACCCTTTTATATAAAGGGTTATTCATTTCAACGTTGGGATTCCATATCCCTGTCATATGGCATCTGTCAAATCCATCTGTCACCCATAGTGACAAGTAGTTAGTTCTTGCCTTGCCATTTTACTGTGTAAAACCGCTCAACGCATTAAAATTGTTGCATCTTATTTATAATATTTATGTACCTACCTATGTATATGTGTCGCGATTTGGTGCTAGGAAATCAACAAGTTGACACCAATTTTTGGAAGAAAATCTTCTTTAGCAATGAGGCCCATTTCTCGCTTAGCGGCCAATGCATCCACCACGGGGTGACAGTTTGATGTTCGCCTTTCACCGGCGTCGTGATCGGGTCGTATATTTTTTTTTTTTGAAAATGACGTCATTGTTACGGTAAATTATCTGCGGTATGGTTAAATGAATAACCAACTTTTTTTGGCCTCATATTGAAGACATTTATGTGACCGATATATGGTTCCAACAGGACGGGTCTACGTGGTACACAACACTGCTGGCAAATTTGGCTCTATTAATTTCGGGATTTGGCTTTGGACATCAATTGGTCACCAAGATCGTCTGATTAGACCCTGTCGGATTTATTTTTATGGGGCTATGTTAAAAATCGTATCTATGCAGACAATCCTCAAACTTTAGAGCACTTAGGAACCTATACTTGAAGTTATGGGAGCAATACAGCCAGAAATGTCCCGAAAATGCATCGAAAATTACCTCACAAGAATCGGAGTTTGCAAAAACTCCCGCGGTGGTCATTTAACCAATGTAATGGCATACTCCAAAATTTAAAACAGTAAACAAAATTTCATTGAAATCTTCAATACTTTTCATTTTATTTTAAATTAAAATTCTCTGACCACTTGGCATATTGTCTAACTTTACAAAAATGTTTCAGGTAGCGAGTTTTTAAAAGTATTACGTGCGCAACTAAGTTCTCGTTGTTTGTCAATAGATGGCTCCAGCAGTAAGTGCTGGTCGATTTTGACATATCGAAAACGTCATGAACCGAGCTTAGACATATGGTAAACAAACTGTTTAGACACATTAGTGATTTTGTTTTGGCGTCATATACTTTTGGTTGTGTGAAAATGTCTGATTTTGTGCCAAATAATCGTCATTTGCGGGAAGTGTTGATTTTCTTCTTTCATTCGAAGAAAACGGAAGCTGAAGCGCATCGAGAGCTTCAAAAATTTACGGAGATGCTGCTCTATGTGAAACAACGTGCCGATGGTTCCGTCGCTTCAAAGACGGTAATTTCGATGTTGACGACCGTCCGCGTGAAGGAAGGCCAAAATCCTTTGAAAACGCTAAATTGGAGGCATTGCTCGATGAGGATCCGTGCCAAACGCAAAAACAGCTTGCTTCAGCATTAGGAGTTACCCGTCAAGCCATTTCCAAGCGATCGCATGCGTTTGAAATAATTCAAAAGCAAGGAACTTGGATTCCTTATGATTTGAAGCCAAGGGACGTTGAGCGTCGTTTTTTCGCCTGTGAACAACTGCTCCAGCGGCAAAAAGGAAGGGTTTTCTTCATCGCATCGTGACGGGTGATGAAAAATCGATTCATTACAGCAACCCAAAGAAAAGAAAGTCATGGGGACCAACCGGTCATACTTCTACGTCATCGGCTGTATTTGGTGGGACCAGGTCGGTGTCATTTATTATGAAGTGTTGAAACTCAACGAAACCATCACTGGGGAACGGTATCGACTTCAATTGATGCGATTGAGCCGAGCACAGCGCGAAAAACGGCCACAATACGAGCAGAGGCACGAAAAAGTGATTCTGCAACATGACAACGCTCGGCCTGACGTTGTCAAACCCGTTAAAACCTACCTGGAAACGCTCAAATGGGAAGTCCTACCCCACCCGCCATATTCCCCAGATATTGCGCCATCCGATTATTACTTATATGAAGACATCAAAAAATGCCTTGATTCGTGGATAGCGTCAAAAAATTAACACTTTTACAGTAACGGTATTCGAGCTCTGCCGGAAAGATGGAAAAAAGTTGTAGCTAGCGATGGGCAATACTTTGAATGATTCATTTATAACCATTTTTCACAATAAAGTTGCATTTTCACCAAAAAAACAGCGCGAACTTAGTTGCGGACCTAATACTTATCAACAAATTACTATCTTTTGTTCAAAGATTAGGTAAAGAAAAAAATTAGATAATATTTTTTTCTAAAGAAACAGAAATCCTATTAAATAACAAAAAAAATTTCTCGAATAACAAACACATAAATCGCTCATTTTTAAAGTCATTACGTTGGCGGCTATCGATTATTATCCAAAGTATAAGAAAACATTTCGTAATGAACTGAGTATGGCGTCAGTGAAACATCGCCTCCAAAAACCAGGGGCATTGAGAAAAAGCGCAAAATTCTTGCAACTACAGTGAGAGTCTCAGGGAGGTTTCAAAATAATTTTTCCAAATAACCAAAATACTTCCATTTTTAAGCATTTTCTATCCGAAAGTCCACACAAGTGCCAAGCGCGTTTTTTTTTTCGCCCATATTATTCGCTCATTGCTGTTTAGTATAAAACTGCTGTTCTTCCAATATTTCTATGCTAGATACACTAACACTAACACTGACCAAGTACAGGGGATAGGGGGCGTTACATATCGAACGAAAAAAGTGAAATTCCTTCCTTGTGACGTAGAAATTTTACCGAAAAATTTCATGTTTGTGTAAACAAAAATCCACTAAAAATAGCTCAGTTCATATTCGATTGTATGCATACCACGAGTAAACACCTATTCCACACGCAAAAAAAAAAAAAAAATAACAATAATTATTCTTTTCAGATACAGTTCTAGGCACGAAATGAACCCGATGTATTTGTGAACTTCTAACAAACAAAAATTTCAATAAGTAAATAAAAACTCTATGTTTCCCTACATGTGTGCGTTAAAAATTGCTTTTGTTATAAATTTAGATTGGACTATATAAACGCGGATGTACGGTTGTTCTCTCCCCATTTTCAAGTTCTGAAAGTGTCGAAAGGAATGAACTTCTATTGGATGGAATATGCACCGAATTTTCAAAGAAAATTTAACTTTTTAGCAACAATTTTCGAACTAGTAACGTGGAATGATCATTTGAAGTGCAATTCTTTTGTGAAAAGTCGTTTACGATAGTTACTCGTAGTTATTACTCACGCACCAGAACAAAAACAATGAAGTACATTCTAGATTACTCATGTTTGCTAATAATACTTCGCATGAGTATGCTGAGTTAATTTTATTTTAAGCGAAATAGAAATATTCATTTAGCACGCAAACTTGAATAAGGTGCAAACGGAAAGGATGTTAACTTTGAATGGTACCTAAAATATTTTCATACACTTGGTAGATTTCAGCGATTGATCCAAGAGAAAATTGCATTTCAAATCTATTCTTCAGATGCTGCTTTCTCTTTTTTCCTAATATTTCTGTAGACCTGTATAAATTTCATGAATCTTCTTCTACTTCATTTCCCCATTTGTTGTTAGACAACGAGGTAGCATCGGGATTGTACTCGGTCCCGACTATCTCATTTCATGAATGCAATAGTCTTACTTCTCTTCAACCCCATTGCCGTGTGTTTCGACTTCAATTCGGATACCTGTTTAGACTTTCTTGACTCGTTCAATCGTTGTAGGTGACCAAACCATTTAAGGTGCCTCTCTTCGAATTCTTCTAGAATGAACTTCTTTTGACCTCTTTTTTTCCAAATCCTAGAGCACTCAGACTCACACGAAGTCCATTATACTACCAAGCAGAACTCCTTTTGGTGTAGTAGTTGGAGAAACTTCGTTTCTGTTTCATGCTCGGGTGGCTGTGGTTGCTGTTTCCCGTTCAGGCTTGAACCTGCACAATTCGGGTCACAAACGAACACACTTCCCTGTACACCATGGCCACCCTTGCCTCCATTTTCCACATATAATCTTTTGACCTACTTCCAAGCGTATTCTATCCCTTCTTATTTTTTCTGCAACTCGTCATAAATATTTCATTTTCGAGGCCTGGAATATGCTTATGTAAATGTCTATCCAATAGTGGCAAGCATTCAGTACTATATGCCATGGTGTTTACGAGTATCTCCCGCCGACACTGCTTTGTCTATTTTTCCATTACAGCTGACTATGGTACTCATGTAATACTTAGACTCTCTCCCGACCTGTCCTTCTTGGAGACCCATATCACTCTGCTCTTATTTGTGTTAACCGTCATTCCCTTAACCTTCACAGCGTTGTACCATTCCTACAATGTTTGCTATAGTCTGACTAGATTATTTGCCATGATGATGATATCGTCTGCGTATAGTAAGAATTGCAAGTAGACAGGGCTCCAATATCCAATTCTTGCATGACTTTGCTATTTAATCCATGAATACGTTGAATAGCAGAGGGCTAAGTCTTTCACCTTGTTTCAGCCCTTTGCCTATTTTGAACACTCCTGATCTCTCCCCCTCTAATCTTACTTTACCCACTGTGTTATCATATACACCTTTAATCGCTTCCATCTCAAGCATATCGTTTGCTTTTGGGGGCTCCCACACATGCTGTCTTGGCACACTGTCACATGCCGCTTTCAGATCTACGAACGACAGAAAAAGGTCCTTGCCGTTAGCAATCCATTTATCCATTATGGCGGCCTGAACGCCGCCTGCTCGTCCTCCAAGTTCTCTTCCACAATTCTTCTGAGTCACTTTTCCGAAATTTTGGTATACAGCTTATATACTCGCACCGTGATCCTTCTACTCTGGATCATAACCTCGTCGTAAGGAGAAGAAGAAGAAGCTTATATACCTTGGATGATAGATTTGTCGGCCTGTAATTATATACTCGTATGAGGATTTCTTTCCACTAATTGGGGGTCCTATTTTCTTTTCATGCCTTTTGGAATAACTTTGTTAATATTCTCCGTACCTCTTCTCCACAATATTTGATCATTTCGTGGGCTATTCCATCTGCTCCGGCTGTTTTTCCAATTTTCATCGTGTCGATGGCGTAATAGGTTCGTGGTTCGTGTTCCTCTTCAGCATACGGTCCGTATGATGCATCGTCCTCATCAGGGATCATCTCACATTTTTTGGAATTTATCTTCATAATTCTTCCGCCAAGTTTCCAATACTTCTTTCTGCGACTAGCTTGTCTCCATCTTTTATTGTATTTGTTTGTTTTCCGAATTTTCCTATTAAGCTTACTACTATTTTCCAGAAACCCTTGGTATTCCTTTCCCCCAAATTTTCAAATTACCGAAATCTTCCCAGGACTTAATTTTGGCTTCCTTAATTGCTTCTTTAACTTCATTCCTTTCCCCCCCATATAATCTTCTATCTGAAGTTGACCAGATTGGTATGTAGTTCCTCTATGTTTCCTCCTTTTTTTGAACCCTCTGTTTTAAAACATCAGTCCACTCCGTCGATGTACATTCATCTTTTATCATCTTTCCTTCATTCAGTGCTGTCTCCCGTCCATGGTTACCCATGGTTCCGTGGGCCATACTTTTATCTGGATCCAGTTCTAGCATTAAGATCCCCTGCGATAGTTCCTGCCGCTGCTTCCTTGCCCGTTGTGCTCTTCAGCTTTGCATAAAACTCTTCCTTATCCACTATTGTCCTACCCTCTATTGGCGCGTAGGATGTATAAATGATACTTTAATACCCAGATCTAGTTGCAACACTATTACCACAGGTTCCCAACCGCTTACTTTTGTCTCATGTTGTAGGCTCGTGACTACGCCTACGGTTTCTTTTGTCCCAGTCCCAGTAGATCTAATCTGTATTTCTCCATCTCCTGCACCAGCTCGACTTCTTTAGCCACAATAGTTTTTATGTTCCAGGTTCCAGATCTCATTTTCCTTTTTAAATCCTTAGAAGAGACTTCTAAGCTGTTCGATGGTCAAGTGCTTATTCATAATATCAGTGCGTCGGAAATAACACCTGACAATTACACAAAAAGAGGTGCAAACTAGTGGGACTCAAAAAAGAAATAAAGAAATTAAAACCTAAGAAAGCTCCATGTTACGACTTAGGAACCTGAAAAGCTCTAAAACTGTTGCCTAGAAAAGTATTAATTAAGCTTCTCTATATTTTAAACGACGCGCTTAGATTAGAATACGTCGCGAGTCAATGGATAACAGTACCAAAACTGTTAAAACTGCCGAGTGACAAAAAGTCATTTCGCTTCTCCCAGAACCGCAAAGAAGGATTCACAGCCCGTTTCTGTATATTCTACTCGTATATACCCGTGATATACCGCAAGAATAAAGTGAGAAACATAATCAACATTCGCCTGCATATGAACCCATGAATACTCACAATCTTATCATCCAACACATAATAAGCCCATCGTCGATTCGTTAAAGATTCGTTCACTTTTGCAAACATGAGCGAACATAAGAGAGAGCGGTCTCAGTCGCTCATTGCATATGTAAATCTGACAGTTGTCATGTTTGTTATGAACATTTTTCAAAAAAAAAAGTCGGACTACGAATTTGTGCACATATTAATAGAAAGTGTTCGTAAAAATAGGTGTATTTTCGATAAAAGAGATGCCTTTGATTTTAATAAAATGAAAAAGGAAAGGGCATGGGATGATGTTACAAAAGTAACGGACAGATTGATTTGACATATAGGTATGCAGGCAAAAGTGTTATGGTCATCGGTTGCAATTGACATTTCGTTCAATTATGACATTAGTTTATGTTTCCCAATGTTGATTATGGTTCAAAAATAAAGTCCTAAGAGAAATTGTGTATGCACCATAAGGAAGCATAAGGAACGACGAAATACATAGAGATCTAGGAATTTCAACAATCGAAAGTGACACCAAAAACTTCGCACGAAAGCACAAAATTCGATTAAACAGACATGTTAATAATACAGTCCTTAAAAATTCTGGACGAGAGAAATTTATTGCGCCATTTACATATGACCAAACCTTTCGACTTAGCACGTTAATGATTAACCGCGTCTAAATAGCAGAACAAGCAGAAACTTTCATTAGACGGACAACTGCCGAACGTTTTTATTTAGTGATAAAAAAATTGCTTGATACGAGGGTTTATACAACAAGTACATTTTTGTTAATCAAATTTATCGAATGCAACGCGATGGCGATGCCATTCCAGTGTATTCTAAATTTGAGGTGATATAAGTTTGAAACAGAATTATCAGTTAAAGATTTAATAAAGTTCCGTGAGTCACTAACAATTTTATATCGAAAGGAGACACTTTTGGTGAGTAAGAATATTACACTACTATGAGCACTCGCCAACGCTTCTCATAGTACGAGGGTGGGTCAATAAGTCCCTGAAAAATGAAATAAGGAACACTTTTTCGGTATAAAAACATTCTATTTTTCAACATAGTCTCCTTTTTAGGTCTATACACTTCATCCAACGTTTCTCCAATTTGTTGATGCCCTCCAAATAATACGATTTCTCGAGCCCCTCAAAATGAGCGTTTGTTTCAGCGATGACCTCTTCATTTGACCCAAATCTCTTACCACCGAACCATTTCTTCATGTTTGGAAACAAGAAATAGTCGCAGGGGGGTAAATCTGGGGAATATGCTGGATGAGGGAGGAGTTCGTAGCCTAACTCATGCAATTTTGACATTGCGACTGAGGACTTGTGCGCCGGTGCGTTGTCCTGGTGAAAAATAACTTTTTTCTTTGCCAAATCCGTCCGTTTTTGCTTCAAATCGGCTTGGAATCGATCCAGCAGCTCTGCGTAATATGCGCCGGTGATCGTTTTACCCTTTTCAAGGTAATCGATGTGAATAACACCGCGCGCATCCCAAAAAACTGTCGCCATGACCTTGTTTGCTGACAAACCCGCCTTGTCCTTCTTCGGCTTCGATTTACCAGGAGAAGTCAATTGTTTTGACTGTTCCTTGGTTTCTGGTGTGTTGTGGTGAATCCAGGTTTCATCCACGTTTACGAAACGGCACAAAAACTCAGCCAAATTTTCTGGAACATCGCCAAACACACCTTTGAAGTTGTCAAACTAATGCGTTTGTTGTAGATTGTGAGCAAACGCGGCACCCATCTTGCGGAAGCTTTTTCATGTCCAAATATTTATGTAAAATCGAAATCACTGAGCCATGTGATAAGCCTGTAGCCTCTTCAAGCTCGCGCACTTTCACTCGCCGTTCGTCCATTATCAAATCATGGACCTCAATTGTGGTGACCTCAATTGGGCGACCAGAACGTTCGGCGTCACTTGTGCTTGAACGACCGCACCGAAATTGAGTAAACCAGTGGTGAATGGTTCCAATCGATGGTGAAGACTCCCCATAGTATTTGTCAAGCTTTTGTTTGGTTTGCGTGATATTTTTTTCTCGCAAAAAATAGTGTTTAATGAGCACTCGAAATTCACTTTTTTCCATTTTAACGAAAATGCTATATAAAATGGCTGCCACAACAAAACTATTTGACAGATCTGTCTGAAAATTTGGGTGCGTTCTTTTGAAAGATGATTCTTGACAAAAAAAAATTAATTTAAGGTGACGACACAATTTTTGTTAATTTTCAGGGACTTATTGACCTACCCTCGTATCTATGGAAGGATTTATCTACTTTTAATTACCAAGTTTAAATTGAAAATTTTCCCATCGCCGCTTCAAAATTTTTTAACTAAGCTCAAGATTATTTGACTAGATACTCGTACCATATGGTAAGTTAGTCAAAAACACAACACAAACAAGATGAAAATGACCTAAACTGTTGACTTTGAATAACAAAACGAAACCAATTCAACCTTTAGAATATGATGTCTTTTTCATCAAACTTAAGTCTATTTAGAACTTTTATGATGTCTATTGGAGATGCTTCCAAAAATTATGGAATCTGTATTTAGTTAAACTTATCTATTTAGTGTCAATGGCCTCCTATTGCCTTTCTAAATTTGTAAATGTTTGACAATGATGTTTCAGAGAGGTCTTCAATGGTTTGGAAGTAGTATATTCCTAAGACGTGTATCTTAAATGCCGGAACTCGCAGGTTTTACCGATTTACTATGCATATGTAGTACATATTATGTACTAATGTACATTCCGCATATAAGCTGTCCTTCATGGCTTGGGATTTCCTCTCTAACATACTCTTTCTTTGCCAATTAGATGCTTCATTGCTTGCCGTGTTCGTAACTCAACTTTTTTATTTTTTATTTTTTATTTTTTTGTAACGAAGTGATAATCTCGAAGGACACACTGGTTCTCGGACCAACTAGACACACTGGTTCTCCAACGTCGCTAAAAACATCTCCTTAATCAGGACAAATGTATGAAAGATCGGCAAATGATTTTTATTTATTATATTTATAATAAAATCGCGTTAAGAAAAGTTTAAAGTTTTAAGTAATATAGTCGGGAGTTGATGTGGTTTTGCAGCCGTTTATTTTGTGTCACAGCATGCATTCTAACCACTTCTGTCACCATGTCTTTTTGTAGTTCACGATGCAAATTGCTATTTCTTATATACCAATGGGCATTTATTATTTTATGAAGAACTTTGTTTTAAAATTGTACTCGTATATTTTTGATATTTGCTTTCTTTGCACAACCCCATAATTGGATGTCGTACGTCCAAACAGGCTTCAATATTTGCTTATATAGCATGGTTTTGTTCAGGGTAGTCATATCTTAATTTCCTCTCAGTAACTAGTACATTTTTCTGTATTTCAAGTTTGGTTTTTCTCGTTTTGATTGTTTTTTCCATTTTAACTTCGCCTAAATAGTAATTTCAAGGTACTTGGCTATATTGGCATATGGTATAAATATCGGAAGATTGTTTATCTTTTTCTTTGCGAAGTTAATGTGATCTGATTGAGTTTGATACGTCATTGTTGGGTCCATTCTCTTACTCTGTTGACTGAATGCATTTATCGTCTACTAATATCACAGAGTCATCTGCAAAAGTAGCCATCGAGGCGAGTGGCATTGTTATCCACCGGTATATCCCTGGTACACAACAGATACAGGGTTGGTCCTAGAAAACTTCCTTGTCGAACACCTGCTTTAATTTTCCTTAGTTTCGAATATTCTTCTTTATTGAACTCGGAAGAATCGATTTGAAATATTTAGATTTCAGTATTTCGTAATACTGTCCCTATGCAGTTTGTACTCAAGGCCCTTATGTCAAACCTTGTCAGAGGCGCAACATCTAAAAATATTGCCGAACAGACTTGTTTTTCTTCCAATACTTTTTCCACAACATCCGCAATTCGATGCTCTATCGCGGAATGTTTATTTCTAAATCCGAACTGATGATTCGGGATTTAACTTCTTTCTTCTTGATTCTCTTATTTTGCTAAGCCTTTTTAGGGACAATTATTCGAAAACCTTTGCCATAATTGGTGTAAGCGATATTGGTCTATAAGATATCACCTTCTTTTACAACCTTGACAGTTATTAGATCGTACTTTTTTATTTGATAACTTGTATGCTTCTTACTTCTCTGAACATAAGTTGACGTGGTAATAATTACAAAATAATTGAAGTGAAATTGAAAAACATGGTGCGACAACATAACTTCCTTTTTTCAAAATACAATAAAACCCAAGTGGTCATAAAGTTTTTATGAATCAGACATTTTTAAATTTTATTTTTATAATATAGGTATATATCTAAAGTTTTGTTTTACACAGTTTTGAAAATCATATCAGATAGGTGACGCCCCCCATTGCCTATACACTGGATAAACCGATTTCGGGCGTTTGTCATGATTCTCACCAGCATATCAGCGGGTATGTTGGCAATTTCTGTCCAGATGTTGGCCTTCAGGTGTTGTAAGGTCCTTGGACGGTTGATATAAACCCCACAAAAAAAAAATCGCACGGGGTCAAATCGGTGGGGATCGCAAGATTGAAGTTCTCACTGCTACATTGAAGTGATTTCGAAAGGCGCTGGGTTGCGATCACATAACTTCCGTTAGAAAAGTAGGCCTCGACGGCAAACGCACGCTCCACACGGTTCCAACGCATGATGGCCACTGACCGGGAGAGGGAACAAACTTTAGAACCACGCATGCCTGATAAGACCACTCCCACTCCGCTACGAAATTATGTTGCCGCACCCTGTATGAACACAAGATCAACGATGGACAAAAGTTACTACTAAGTGGAGTAGATCTGGGGTAGATCCCCCATTGTGCTCTAATTATCCTAATAGGGATAATTACAGCCGATATTTTCTACGGAGGTAAATAATCCTCAAGTTCATAACCAAAACTTATTTAACGAAAAGATTGCCTAATAGCAATAAATTCCTAGCTCTTAGGCAATATTCTATTATGTGATTTCTTGGCGCGAAGAAAAATTCTCCGACCAATTTTAAAAATTCGCTTAAAAAATTTCAAGAATAAAATCATTTTATTCAAATGCTTAACTCGGAAGAAACCTATATGCAAATAAAATTATCAAATAGCAACAGTCCAGCGCCAACAAAACAATATAAAGCTCTGACTTATTTAAGAGACTAAAACCCATAAATTCGCAAAGAAAAGTCTCATAATTTTAATGTCGTTCTTTGTTCTTGAAAAAAGAATTTCGGATTTAAGAAATACATACATATTTGTTGTTCTGTATAATATTCTATTAAACCACCATTAATGACATCTCCTTCGTCGTGTCATAAATTTTAACGAAATCGGTTTTTCGCAAAAAAGATATTCAATAAATTCTAGAATTTCGTCAACGATATGCAATACTTTGTACATATGTTCCCCGCCTTTATACATGAATATTTGTCTTTTGTATGGGTGTAGCCATTCTAGAACGTTCAACATAAAAATATACATTTGCCACTAACAATGGACAAGGTGCTTGCGAATAACAAATTGATAGTTCGAGCGTTAATGACTGCAGGTATAAATAGCTGCTGTTCATAGAATTTTCGTTCATTATTATAATCAAATACGATAGGGTAAATTAAATTGATTTCTAATGTATTGAGAGTATTCAAACCGATTTGTTCGGTGAATTTTTGGACTTCAAATTTGATCCTTGAATAAAATAGAAATAAAATTTCGGTTATACGAGTATAAAACATTCATCATTTCGAAGCTGGAATTTTACATCCCTGCCATATTGCAACTGTCAAATCCATCTGTCAGACCAACCAGTCGTCCATACTGATAGGTAGTTATGAGTAGTTCTTGCCTTGTCATTTTACAATATGGATCGTTTAACCACCGCTCAACGCATTAAAATTGTTGCATCATACTACAAAAATAACAGTTCTGTAATATCTGCGTATCACGATTTAAGGACAGATTATGGTCGTTATAATCGCCCAACTGAGCAAACAATTCGAAACTCAATCACCAAATTGAAGACACGACAAAGTCAAATTTGGTTCTTTTGCTCGAAAACTTCCCCGGTTTTCAATTTCTAGATTTGGACACCAAGACCGTGTGTTCTGACCCCGTGTATTTTTACTTTAGAGCACTTAGAAAGCAATACTTGAAGTTATGCCAGTAAAACAACCAGAAATGTACCGAAAAGTCATCGAAAATTACCTCACAAGAGTCGGAGTTTGCAAAAACTGTCATAGTCCCAACTGTCATAGTCCAAACTGTCATAGTCCGAACTGTCATAGTCCAAAATTTAAACCAGTAAGAAAATGCCTAAAGCACAAAATGAATAACCCTGTATATGTTTTCATGAACTATTTGCAAGCTTTTTAGATTCACTTAGTTTTCTCTACTAGTTGAGGGATAAGATCCAGGTAGCCAAAATACCAGTTTTCTTCCCTCGTATATCTGCCAACATTGCTTCTAAATACCATTACTTTGACTTCGACGTATTAACCTCCAAATTCGAGATTCCGCAGTACTATAGCATATTAGGTGTTTCTGTCAAGATTACGTAGTCATCCCGCATATAAAAAAGCTTTGATTGTAGTATTGCCAAGCATGATTTCCCCAGGCAGACATGAATCCAAATTATCCAAAAAGAGAGCGAAGCAAAGAGGACTTAACTAACAAGCCTTTTTTTTACCCCGGTGGTAGTACGGAACTATTGGGGTATAGATGTCCCACCCCAGACCCCCGTTTTGTTATTTCGGTAAGGTTTTGCACTATCTCAAGCATTTATGATTATGAAGAACAATGCTCTTCTGACACATAATGCATACAACCTCTTCCCCTATTTAGATATATGTATTTTTGCAAGTTGGTTAGCACGAAAATATTGTCAGCAGTTTAATATCTAGCCCTGAATCCCGAATGGAGTTCACTCAACAGATAGTACTTTCCACCCACAGAGCAAGACATTGAAGCAAAACATTTGTGAAAAATTTGAGTAGCAGAAGTTAAAGAAAAGATATATCCCTGTAGTTACTTGTATCATTAGCATCTCCTTTCTTGATAAATGGAAAAATAATACTTCTATTATAACTTTCAGGTACATTAGTCATGTTCAATATATTATTGAATCCTTCGATTATGATACTCGTACAAATGATTAAAATCGATGCTCGATATCCTATCTTCTCCAGGTGCTTTGTTCTTTTTACATTTTGCAATCGCGTTTTGTACCTCTTCCTGTGAAATTTCTCGATCAAGGCATTCTACTGTTAAATGCGAAAGGGCGCTGTGAAACACTGAAGAATGACAACTTGCATTGAGCATAGTTTTAAAATGGCTTGCAAGAGTGTTAGCTTCAATTTGAGATCCACTCCACTGCCACTTCTTCTATCGAATTGTGATGTCAATAGATTGCTAACCCGTTTGTTCGAGATGCGGTTAGACTATAAAATCCTAAGGATGATACGTAGACATCTATTAACGAAAGATTGCAGCTTTCGAATGACAGTGTTGGTAATCTTCCAGTTACTACACGCATATAATAGTACTGACTCAACATTGGTGCGGAACAGTCGCAGATTGGTTTTAGTCCTGTAAACCTTACTCTTCCAGATTTTGGAAAGAACTCCGAAAGCAGCCTTGGCCTTCCCGATTCTGCAACCCACATCAAGTTTGGTATCACCATCGGCCGAGACAATACTTCGTAAGTACGAGAAAAGAAAGTTGTCAGCTTCTTCAACCTGCTATCCAGAAATGTTTAAATGAACAGTGGAGTTGGGATCAGTTTTCCCACCTTTTGTCTTGGCAATATTAATCCTCAGGTCCACACTATTTGCTACGGCTTCCAGAATGTGCCCCATTTGATGCAAGTTAATTAATTTATGTGGAAGCAAACAGAACGTAGTCCAGATGTTTAAGGTAAGATATGATTGTCCATTGTATACCTCTGTTATATACCGTCAGGACTGTGCGAAGAACATAACAGATTACCAAGAGAAATAACTATGGTTAGAGTATGCAGCCTTGACACACCTCACTTTGGACTTAAAAATCATCATACACCTTACCACTGTGCAAAACGTGAAACTTAGCACCCCCATAGGTAGCCATTAACTAATATGTATGTTCCACATTTTTAAAGAACAGAAAATACCAAGAACTTGTTTCAAGGTCTCACCTCTCGCGAATAGCTTCTCTCAATCGAAAAAAATGTACTTTGGAAAACGGCATAAAACTGTACAATTTGGCTATCGCACGACACGGTTGGCTGAGTAAAGCCTTGCACGGTCTGATAACTGATGATGTTTATTTACATATCTCGAAGCATAACTATCAGCTTTGCAAATAAATTATGTTCTGTCGGAAGAATTATTTATTTTCAGAATTCGGTGCCTCAGTGGAATACTGAGCGGGACGTTCAGGCTCCAAATTAATCTATTAGCTATTGATGAGGCAGAAACTACAAAAATCCCTTGCATTTCAGCTTTTATCTACAAATTTGAACCAGCGTTGCCATAATGATGCAATAGCATCAAAAGCTATACTTTTTTTTCTGTGTCTAACAATTTGATACTAATGTCCTTTTTTTTATTTTTTGCTCACCTAGATACTTTTCTATCTTTTGTAGAGAAAGATATTTTCGCGATTTTTAAGAAATTTGATCACAAAACTATTTTACAACTTTTTTTTAGCTGAAAGTGGGTGTAGCTTACAAAATTTGTAATCGAAGTTCATGAATTCTGATGAGCTTTGAAAAAGCAATGTATGTTTTTTTTTTTTTTGAGAAAATGCCCATAAAAAGTGGGCGTGGCTATGCATTATGTATGGACGAAATACACGAAAAGTTAACGTCTACATATTTTACTTAGACAATATTTTTCAGTTTCTAGCGAAAAATTGCGAGGAAAATTACATTGTTTTGAAAAGTGGGCGTTTCTGTAGGGGGATTTAAAAAATGTTTACACTTGTGCAGCTTCGGATTCCCAGCTCAAAATTTAAGGCACAAAATGTGGTGCGGGTCTACCGTTATTATTTTTCCACTTTACAAACTATGTATCAAAATTAATATACCCTAGATAGGGAATATTATGTGGGTGCTGTGGAGTGTACAGCAATTTCACAATATATGGCAGTGTGTGCATATTTCTGATTCTTACCACACGAGGGAACTTTAGGGTACGTGTACTGTCCAGTGGCATTTTATCAAAACTCTATAAGTCCTTGACTGCAGCTAGTGTCACAATTCAGAGGAAACAGAAAAAAAATACATCCTTTGGCAAAAGAATGCAAAAAATATGAAATATAGATGTTATTAAACAGTTTTGGGGTTACGTAGGTTCATGCGAATAGGAAACCTTTAAATAAAGGTTTAAAGTTTATTTATTCAGCTTAATAAAAGCAATATGCAATCATACTTGGTAGAGTTCGTATTCAAAATGCTAAGTTTGCAGCATAATTCAACTTAAGGCTAGATGTTTTCAAAACGAGTAGAAAATGAATATTCTTAAATATAGGGTGTGTTTTTATATTCCAGGCCGGTGTCTTTTTTTTTTTTGACTAACTGAAATAAAACACAATTTTTCATTTTATTTTTTTTTGTTGACCGATTATTTGACTTATAACAAATATGTTTAGAATATTATATAGGCCAAGTGGGTGCATCTGGCTGTGGTGCAGATGCGTGCACTTTCATTTCGAGTGTTATTTCACCAATGTCTTGAATAATGTTGTCCTTTAGCATCGGGATTTAACATATGGCTTGTTACCATAGGCCTTTCCCTTCAAGTATCAATCGATATCACCTCTACTTGACATTATACGGCCGGGAAAAAACGCCAATGCAAAAAAATCCCATCGTATCGTTAGCACCGTCTTGTTGGAACTACATGTGTTATAGGCCCAATCGTTCCAATTCGGGGACCAACAACTTTTGCAACATGTCACGTTATCGATTATCAGTAATTGTTAGAGCATTGCCTCTTGCGTCTTCAAAAAAATGTGGTTCAATGATGCCGCCGGCCCAAATGGCGCACCATAAAGTAACTACGATAATGTAAAAGACGTTGGTGTATCAATTGAGAATTTTCAGTGCATCAATAGTGGATATTTTGTTTATTAACAATGCTAGATAACTCGAAATGGGCTTTGTCACTCATGATGATTTTTTCCCAAAAATTGGGGTCGTCAATACAGAACTGCAAAATCTTTACACTCCACTCTCACCTGCGTATATAGTCAATCTGCATTAGTTGTTGAATCAATAGAATTTTATACGGGTACACATTTAAATCTTTTTTGATTATTTTAAACAAACTTGCCGGAGATATTCTAAATTCTTGTGCACGGTGTCTAAGGGAGGTGCCCAGACTTTCATGAATATTGCCTGTCATTGCAGCAATATTTTTTGCCGTAAGAACGCTACTAACTCTGCCGGACTTCACTTTACCTGCCAGTCTATACTGAATTTTAAAGTTACACATGTTTAAAACAAAAATGTTAAGCAAATTTCTTCTTGTTTTCATAATTGAACGATTATTTAGTTAAAATGTTCTAATAACTTCAACACGTTGTTAAGGCGTTAGATAATCCAAAATATATTGTTATCGACTGCTCTTCACGACCGTCAAATGCGAACTGACAAGTGCCAACCAAACCATCATAAAAAGCACCCTGAACCATTTTTAAAGACTGCGTAAAATTAACAAGCTTTTGTGCAACCTTGAAACATGATAATGTGATTAAAAAGGAATTTTCAAACTACAACACCGCATACTTCGTGAGCTAAACGCCAAATACTGCATTTATACGAAGCCTGTATTAAGTTTGAGTTGATCTTCTTTTTTTTATAAATGTCACTTACAAAAAACAATTTCAATAATCAATTACAAATGACAGAGAATATACTTAGTAATGGAAAATTAACACAAAAAGTGGGTGTAAAGCCTAAAAGACATTTGATTGTCACACATTGGGTGGGAGTAATAGATTCATATTTTTAACTACAAATTGGTGTATTTAAGACACAAACCTTTTTTTAAGGACATTTTTTTTTGTTTACAAATCACGATAACCAAGCTTGAAAAGAGGCTTAGTAAAAACTTAAACGATGTGTAACTAAACAAGCTCGTGGAGGCATTTTAAGTACATAATTCTAATAGATAAGGCTCATAGTTTCAAGCTGAATGTCTTAACTTTTAGAGACCACAAAGTGTTGAACTTTGTCGAAAGAAATGACACATGTAGTTGTGATAAAACTGCACAATTTATATATTTTTTCAAAATTGATTTGTTGTTTTTTTAAGAGCCGTTTTCGAGAAAATCGATTTTTTACAAAATCGGGCATTTGTAAAGTGCCTTTAATTTTGGAGTTAGAATGAAAATTCTGATTTCGCCTCGAATTGTGAACCCACAGATCCTAGATATGAAGTTAGAAAAAATCCGTCCTGCAGTTTAGGCTGCAATCCAGCGCATGTCCATACATATAGACAGACTGACCGACAGACAGACAAAGATGCGAGACCCATTTTTTTAAGATTCTCCATTAAATAATATCAAGGTTGATCAAAATCTCGAAGTCGTATTTTTTTACGAAACCACTTGCCCAAAATTTCAGATATCAGTGATTAGCAAATGAACCCAGTTGTCCATTTAATTGTTTTTACTTTCAGCACATTGAAATATTGGTACTTTTGATCCGATAAAAAAATGCCTACGGCAACGCTGTGGTACGTTGATTACGGTGTCTTCCTACCAATGACATTCAAAGCGTCTGTTTCTAGACGCTGTGGATTAGGCCTACAATTAGCGGAATAGATCTACAGTCAAAGTGGAATTGCTGACATGAGTGAGTTAAAAGAAAATCCTGCTTCGTTGAGATTTTATGCTATTCCTACACTGTTCGATGTCCTTTGAAAATTTACATTCTCCTCGTTGTCATCTCATTCCATCGCTTTGGCTTTGGGCGCAATATCTGCTCCTGTTCTTGTACTTACGGATAGAGTTTTCATTTAAGTCTTATCTTACTGAGATTTCAAAATTCTCATATAACTTCGAATATTAATTCCAAACTCTTTTGAACTCTCTGATCTACATGAAGGACATGCTCGCCAGAGCTTCGTTCAAGTAGTTCAGTTATGATAATTTAAGTTCAAGTTAATAATTTCGCAAACATACCCTTACTCTCCACCTTCACTTCGATAGGGTATGGTATAATTTGTTCTAATGAATTATAATCTTCTCGCACTTTTTTCTAAAAAAAATTTTTATCTAACTTACGAGTAGTTTAATTTTAGATAGCCATTGCTCTTTATTCGTTTCTTTGGAAGTGTTGAGCAAGGTGCTGAGTAGTAAAAACTAAATAAACTATCGCATAGATGAAAGCGTGCAAAACGAGGCAATGTCGATGTGAGAATAGTGCGGATTATAGTGTGGAATATGTCACCGGCATGCCGCACCGTGAGTTGGAATCCCATACATAAGCGATTTTGTACCCGACTAAAAGTATGTATCTGAACGCTTGGCTGTTCGCCTGGCATTTGTTCATCGAAATTGCATCAGACGACAGCAGCGTATTGGCAACTGAATCTGAAATGATATCTTAATCAGAGAGAGATGCAATTCAAGTTACATTAATTAGCAACTCAAATTGATATATATGAAAAAAATAAAATAAAAAAAACCATCATGTGGACTCATCTATGGCATCAAACGCGCTCATCTATGGCGTGAAACAACAGCGGCAACTACAAATCATACGTGTAGGTGTGATTAGTTTGTCATTTACAGAAAGTTAAGGCTTTCATGTTTGCGGATGCTATTCGACGCTCGATTAGTATGGATTTAAAATGCATTCATTAATTGACAGATGTAAAAATTGAATGCATTGGCTGAGAGGATTTTAGATATGTAGACTTGTGAGTGCAGCTATTAATCAAAATATGTGACACCTTTCTTGCAAATACAGATAATTTACATGATGACACTAGTAGATTAAACTGTAAAATGCTTTTCAGTAATGTGTCTGATAATTGCGACATGAGAGTGATATTGGTACGTACCATTGTATTTTATTTGAAGCTTGGAAATTAGTTTGAGAAATACTTTACTGTGTAAGAGAACAGAGGACTTACTTAACCCACTCTTGCGACAGGATTATACATATAATATTTCTGTATACTTTGTACATCTGGATATTGATCTTGAATAATATATGAGGTGGCGCAAAAGTCATCACCCTATCGAAAGATGCTCTCATTTTTGCAAATGGCGTCTTATGTCATCGCGACTTTGACATTTGTAAAGTAACAAATACACGTAAACAAACCATGAATTGTTATACTTTTCAAGAGCGCGGAATAATTTTCAATGTTTTTGACAAATAATCGGTCAGTGGTTTTGGCACAACGTGTATATCGTCGTCGTGTGACACCAACTGCACAAATACTGCGGCGTTAAGCCGCTCGCCTCGAGGTATCTAACTCAACACGCGACAATAAAAGACGTGACCGACCCCGGCAACCGTTCCGTCGAGAATATCGCTGCTGTATCTGCAGATGTCCAAGAGGACCCTAAAACATCAACCAGACGACGGGCCACGCAATTGGACAATCAAAATTGGGTAAATCACTTGCAGATGTGCCCGTACAAAGTGAAAACAATGCATCAGCTATTGTCTGCAGACCGTCAATCGCATGTAAATTACTACACTGACCCGCAAGATAGCCCGATTTGATCATACCAGACTTATTCCTTTGGAGATTTTTGAAGTCACGGGTCTATACGAACAAGCTACAGACTTCGGCTAAAGCAAAATATCCGACAATAAATGGAGATTTTATGGCCAGACGTTTTGAGAAATGTCGTGGAAAATGCTGTGAAACTAGCATTGGTGGAGGTCACTGGACCAATATTATTTTCGCGACTTAATGACAAAAATCTAAACGTCTAAATAAACATAATCAATAAACAGAGCGAGTTATTTTTATTTACAAACAGAGTTACTGCCTTAAATCGATTGAGGGCTTTTGAGTCACCTTATACACAAATATTATACTTTGTGAAGAGAATATTGCAACTAATCTTGCTACATTTTCTTCAAGAAAGGAGTCCGTCTGAACTACGGAGTTATTAGTCTCCTCAACATCGCGTGTAAGATCCTATCTGCCATATTATTTGAATGCCTGAAACCAGATCAACAATCTGATTAGTCCGTATCAGTGTGATTTTAGGCCAGGAAAGACCATCATGGATCAGATATTCACATTGCGACAGATCTTGGAAAAATCTAGGAAGTCCAAATCGATACTCACCACCTTTTCATCGAATTTAAAGCCTCATATGATAGCGTCTATATAGGTGAGCTACACAGAGCCATGTCCAGTTTTGGCATACTTTTCAAACTCGTCCGTCTCTACATAATAACGATGGAGAATGCACACTGCTCCATCAAGGTCGGTAACAACATCGCCGAGGCTTTTAATGTCAGAAATGGATAAAAGAATATGTACAAAATTATCAAGCTAACATAGTTAGTGTTTTCGGGAACTTTGGAATAGAAGCGCCGAAAATAAGTAAGGCGGTTAACGAGGGCAAAACTACTATACTGTCATAAAAAAGAATAGTCAATATCGGCGACTTTGACAGAATGTCACAGTAGACAGCTCCAATTTTGAGGTAATGAAGACTTTGTCTGTCTTTTCAAAATATGACACCAGTACTGAAATCAAACGAAGTATCACTCTGTTTATTTGGGCTAAGAAACACTTCCACGGATAACTAAGGTAACTTTATATAGGTATATAGGTAAGATCCCCATCATCTCAGTCTTGCTACATGGTGCAGAAGCATTGGCGTTATCAAAGGCAGATGAAAACACCTTTGGTTGTTTTAAAAAAAAAAATTCTTCGAGTGATTTTTGGTCCCGTTTTGTATTAACGGAATGGGCCTAGTCAGAAGAGATCAAATTCATCGCTTGGTATGGCTGTGTTATGTACAGTACAGTGAATGGACATCAACATTCAGGCCCGGAAATTCTTAAAATCCATCGGTGAGGGACGATGCGGTAATAATATGGATGTGGAAGACCTCACATAAGTGAAAAGGAACCGCAGCTGACTTCGTGTGCAAAATTGAAGGTGCCTAGCACAAGATCGAGCTGGCTTCAAACAGTTGTTCGTTGAAGCTCAGATCCATCCCAGACTGTAGCGCCCTATAAAGTAAGTAAGTACAGGAATAACTAGCCAAAAAATAGGGACTTATTTCATCCATTGATTTGGGGATTTATTTCGCATCATCTTTTGTGGAGTTATTTCATTGGGGAACTATTTCCTGGAATTTTATTTTTAACGTTTAATTCAAATCTTCTCTTTGGTTTAGTGGCTTTTCTTAGCCAATTATTATTTGCGTATTATTTTATTCATCGTATTTCCTTTCACACCTTATGGAGCATAAGGCGGAAACAAATCTCTTCCACATTTTCTCCTCGGTCACTGCTTTTGGCCATGATTGTTGATTTTCACGTTGTTCTTGCCATCCATTCGAAGGATTGCTTGGCGATGTTGTCATTTGGCTTTCTCAGTGTGTGACCAACCCAGCCCTATTTTTTCTGCCTTATCTCGACATCTAATAGCTTCTGACTCGTTTTACGCCACAATTCATGGTTGGATATAATTTCCGGCCAATGAATCTTCAGGATGTATCACGGACAGCGATTAACGAAAGCCTGTTAATTTTTCGTGATGTTTGCCAAGACTTTTCAGGTTTCATAGGCATACGACAGCACAGATTTAACGTTGGATAAGCAAATTAGTGTGCAAGGAAACTTGACCGGATTTACAAAATGGAGACATGATACCAAAGGTAGCGCGAGCTTTTTTTATTCTGCTTTTAACGTGTACGTCCGTTCCGCCATCAGATGACACAAAACTTCCCAGATAATTTAACTATTCGACTTTCTCAATTGGCGTCTGCTTCAGAATAATACGCTGATGTATGGAGCGACCTGTGGGCATTATTTGTGTCTTTTTTGCGGTTGATCCTTGAACTACCGATTCTCCATTCACGACATAGTCCAAATGGCTTAGCCGCAAATGGTCTCCATTGGATGCCATGTCTCTCAGAAACACCCACGGTGACCGTCAGTTAATCATCTATCGCAAGCAGAAAGAGGATTGTCAACAGAATATCACCTTGTCTCACTCCCTGTTGCACTTCGAAATAGACGGAGAGCTGTCCATTGTGCAGAATGAAACACCTCGTGTTATTGTAGGACTCCTTAATAATAGCAACTATTTTTATGGCGATTCCTCTCCTAAGAACATATATCCGTATGCATTCGCAATTTACCGAACATGAGATAGAGCTGTGACTTGAACTCGACTGATTGCTCGAGAATGTTAATGTGATCGACGCACGATCAACCACTGCAAAGCCCTCTTGATGCCTTTTAAGTGTAGTCTCGATTCTAAACTTTATCCGATCGAGAATAATAGTTGCCATTAGTTTCGAAAAAATTGACAGAACGATAATATCACATTTTTACATTTCAAAAAGTGGACATTATTTCACTTTCAAATGTGCAATAACGTCCAAAACGCAATTTTGGACGAGCACTTGCCACCCAGTCGTGTGCTTTATTTATTTCGTTTTTCTTAATTTTATCGCAATTGTCACTTTCAACTTTTTCAATTTAATCGTTACTTCTTATGTAAATTCCACATCACCATGAGTTTTTAGCTTATAACTCTAATTACTAGCAGATAAATAGCATCAAAAGAATACTTGCTGGCAGTGTTTGCATAGAATTCGACAAAGACACTGGATACACTTCCGTGAAGATCTCAATCTACATGTGTCAGGCCTCTATTTCAGGTGATTTGGCCTATTTTTGGGTCGTGTAAATGATGACTAATGCTTTTATGGCTTTCGTTGGCATTCGCTTTGACTTTAATACATGTTTGCATGCAGGCATAATAAAATATAAATTATAGTGGTTATGTCAGACTAAATCCTTTTATCTGCTAGCTATGGCAACAATTCAAATACTTACTGGCATCTACGAGTATCATTTCAGCTAGTTTTCGCAGTGAACTTCTGACCACAAAAAAATATATTACTCATGCACCAGAACTTAGTTTTTTTGTTATTGCATTATCATGTCACCAACGAAATGGGATCACTTCTCATTTCGTTCAAGATTACGAGTACTCAATTATACACGTATTAACCTTAAGCAGACTTAATTACGAGTACCTCAATCTTTTCTGTTGACTATTACATAAAAATGCATTTAATTCAGGAAATGAGATGAATTCGAAAGCATTCTCGGGTAGGTATTTCTAAATATAGTACAACGCAATGTATATCTGCATATGTGGCGAAGTAAAAATAGCATTCTTTTATGGTCGGTAAATAACAAAAGTGCCAAAAAATTGTAAACGTGCTAAGGTACTGAAATCGAATCCGACATAGATTTTAATTTACTTGAGTGTTAGTTTCATTAGAAGGTTACATTTTGTATTGATATGCAGGTGTACGTTTTTTAGACCATTATTAGAAGTTACCGCTGATATCTATGTATTTCCAAACAAACAATATTTCATGAAAGAGGATTTTGTGGCATCTACATAGTACATAGCTATTTCAGTCGAATTTATTTTTCTATTTACTTCATACTCAAAAGTCACCAATTAACATTCCAATCAAATCTGTACATTCCGGCATCGATCGAATTCGATTTGGCTATAACTTTTTTTTTTTAATTAAAAAACGATGATTTTATTTTTTATTATTTTTGTTTGACCCTTGAATTGTGATCCATTAAATCCTGAAAATATTTCTTCTTCTTTCCCTTACGGCGAGGTTATGATCCGGAGTAGAAGGATCACAACCCTCCCACTTACTGCATCCCTACTGGTCCGCCTGTGGGGTTTGCCGGTTTAACCTCAGGCTTCCCGGTTTCGGATCACTTCATCACTGAGGCTCATCAAATGCTGTCATGCGAAGCATCTTCATTTCAGCTGCCGTTAATTCGCCATCATCCCTTTTGTACATTGTCCAGCATTGTGAACCTTATGTGAGCGCCGGACGTACAACTGCGGTGTAGAGCCTTCCTTTCAGATTAGGGGACATTTTTCGGGCACAGAAGATTGCGGAGTTTTCCCGCCACTTCATCCACCCTACGCTTACGCGATGATTGATATCATCATCACAAGTTGCTCGCTATTGATCATAGATCCCAGATATTTGAACTTTTTGCACTTGGGAAGCACTTTCCATTCAAGTAAATGTCTGGAGTAGGTAGGTGTGGATCAGAGAACGGGCAGCACAGATACTCTGTCTTTTTTGAACTAATACGGTACCCATTTCCCTCCAAAACATCCACCCATACATCAAGTGCTCGTTGCAGGGACGTTTGATCTTCGCTTGTGATAGCTCCGTCGTGAGCAAAGAATAACTGATACACTTTGGGGTCCGTCACTTTTTCTTCAAGCAGATAATCAAGGACTGCAATAAATAGCAAACGACTGTTGACGCTCCTGCGGGACATCTTACTCTTGTCTTTGCTCCCTCATACATGTTCATGATCATGCGCACGTAGGTTCCTGGAACTCATCGTTATCTTAGAGCCACCAATAAGAGATCTGCTGGTTGTCTATCAAAGGCTTTTTCAAAATCAACCAACACCATATGCAAGTCCTTTAAGGAATCACGATGTTTTTCCATTATGATCCTTATACTTTCGATTGCATCTGTTGTTTATTTACCCGAGACAAACCCGCATTGGTCACCAGATAGCCATATTATTTTCCGCAGTCGGCCATCATGGTGTGTGACATCAGCTTGACAGAACGGTAGTTATCGCAGTTTCGCGTATCGCCCTTTCCTTTGGAGGAAGATAACTTCCCTCCGCTGATTAGGCATTGGATCACCGATCATAAGTTTGGAGATAAGAATCATGAGCCATCTGGACCCGATGTCTCCCATCATTTTTTGCAGAACTCAGAGGGTATCTCGTCTGGCCCAACCGCTTTTTTTTTTTTTTTTTGAGTATTTGACCACATTCCTAACTTCTTCGACAGTAATGTCGGATACTTCGTCATGGTTAGGAGCGACTCTTGGAAGTATATCTACCCGGGGAAAATGTTCGTTCAGAAGTCTTTCACTATACTGTCGCTATCTGTGGAGAATTTTGTCGCCTTCCACAAGAAGCTGGTCTTGAGCAGTGTTAATGAGGACGCTTTCATACTTTTTGCTTGAAATTGACAGCACTTCTTCTTCGCGAGACCTTTGCAACATCTATATATCACTTCAAAGCGAGCTTTTTCATCTCTATTAGTAGAAGAGTACTTTGACCAAGCCTTGAAAGCCGTTTTCTTTTCCCGTAGAACTCCTGAAGATAATATCGTTCAAATATTAACCTCCAGCATTTGTTCAAATTTGAGCAATTTTTATGACATTTCCCATCACTTGTCTCAATACTTCAGCCGGTATGTTCTCTATTTTTTTTAGACCTGCGTAAAGTTGTGGCATATTCACATAGACCAATGACTTCAAATAAAACGAGAGATAGCACGGCCTGGAAAAGTATCCTTCACTAAGTCCATTGTGTCGCTCGCTGTATGCGCAGTGGGTCTAGTTAAAACCACATGTGCTTCAAACCCAATTCATCTAATTCGGGTATCAACAAGTCACGTAACATGGGGGCTGGTGCTCGCCAGTGACAGTTAACATGTTGCCAGCAGTGTCTCCGAAAAAGTAGGGCCCAATTACCCTAGTAGCACAGACGCCGCACCATACAGTAACTCTCGGTGGATGTAAAGACGATTCTTGAATAATAGGTGGGTTTATTAACATGTCCGGAGAGATGGAAATATGATTCGTTACTAATGATTAATTTTGAAGAAAAATCGGCCTCTTCATGGTTGAGATGGTCTTGGTGGACAGCAGCTGGAAGTACCCAATTGTGTTTCCCGTCGCCTTGTTGATGATTCTGGACACTCTTCCACATCCTCGCGGATAGCATCAATATTCTCAACCAAGAGGCATGTTCTAGGTATGTCAACTCTTGCCTTATCTCATGTTGAAACAGTCAGTGCGGCTTGGCGTTGAATTGTGCGATGACCAGTCCGTGCCGAACAATGGGGAAATCTTCGACGAAATTCGCGTTGTATTCTTATCACTGATGAATTATACCGCAAAAAAAAAATCGACACAATTATTTCACGTTCTTGAGGAGTATAGCGTTTTTCGGATCTGTTTACTACAGAACTGTCAATGTCACGATGACAGGAGACGCCATTTGCAAAAATTATAGACAATTCATATAGGGTCATTACTTTTGTAAGAATGAAAGTTGTTTTTAGCGTCCCTCAACACATACGAGTACATAGTACATATATACACATGTTAAATGTATATACATATAAGCTTCTCTTGTCCTTTGGAAGCTTTGTGCTGCCTTTCTTACTACGGAAATGGGAGTTTTTCAAGATATCCGTGCCCTAATAGTAAAGATGCGTGAAGGAGATAATTCGTTACGCAAAATAGTAAAAATTGTGCATAAATCTCATGCAGCTGTGCAGTATATCATTAATTGCTATATTCAAACGAATAGTTTAGACAATAGCCATTGTTAGGGATGTCCAAGAAAATTGAACAGAAAGTATCGCAAGCATTTTTTGAAGGAATTCAGAGATAACCAATGACCAGTGCACCTAAACTAACAGGTATGATCTCAGAACTCAATTGAATTAATGTTGTACCTGAAACAGTGCGAAATGTGTTAAGATCAGAGGGTTACAACGGCTGAGTGCCAAGGAAAAGCAATTGATAAGCAAGGCAAATCAAAAGTAAGGAATCCAAATTTAAAATTTCCGCTTCGGATTGAAGAAGGATTTATATTTTGATCACTTAAAATCGAAGAATTTGATTAAAACTAAGCCAGTGCCGGTCCCATGCCCGGGTAAAGCAGGAGTTTTTGAGGAAATGGAATTGTCCTATCATCAGTAAAATACACCTAAGATCTGGAGGTATAACCAGATTCCCATTGGGTTAAGTGTTAGGCTACGACCTGCCTTTAAAAAACTATTGTTACGAATACTGAATAGCCCCGGATAAACAATTTGATTAACGAATTACGAAACTGGCAAGGAAGGTGGACTAGAATCAAAGCCAACTTTAACCTCTTATATTTATAGCGATCTCTCTGATCGTAGGAGAATGTTGGAATAGGCTTCATGGTGCCCAACAAGTTAAAACCCTCAATTTTAGGCTTCACCCCGAACAGTCGCAATTCGCATGTACATTTTCACAGCAGTGAGTACTCCCACAGAAGAATGTCCACAGGGAACCTGAAATAAACCAGATCGACCATGTTTTAATCAAGGAGAAGAATGCCATCCATAATTAATGTCCACACTTGTCATAGCGCAAACATTGACAGCGATCACTACCGAGTGGAGATAAAACTAAGACAGAAAATATTCACTTCACCAAATAGTAAGGAGAAAAAACAGACAAAGTGGGATACAAACAAGCTAAAAGACCCTAGAATATCTGACGTCTATCAAAACAAATTTCTTGAGAAACTCCAAACTCAACGAGCGAACAGATCTCTTCATGAAGAGTGGAAATACACAGAACAAGCAATCACCCATAGCCGCTCATGTATGTGTTGGTGTGGAAAAGAGAACTGGAAATAAAGAATGGTTTAACCAAGAATGCGCTTACGCAATAGAAAATAAGAATAAGGCAGCGAAAGAAAATATGCTGCAACGTGAAACCAGAGTCAATGGAGACGCATACAAACACGGAAGAAAAATTGCAACAAAAACATGAAAAAGGTAAAAGAAGGAAGCCCTAAATATCCAAATTGAGAAATTAAATAGCGATTTCCACAGCTATGGGTGGACCACCTGCTAGTTTCTTTTTAAATTACATGTTATTTTGACATTGACAGCTTTTTCGCGTTCAAAAAATTGACAGAAACACAATATCATATCTCCGCTGATCATAATATCTGAACGTTGGGATATACTGGAAACTTATGTCCAAAGTGAGTGCTCAGTTGCCGAAACAGTGCAAATTTTGTGAAAAAAAACATGACGGTCGAAAACATGCCCTAAATGTGCCTGCTGTACGCAATGTAAACAAGCTCGGCGGCTATGCAAAGCTGCCGTGTTTGGGCGCGGAAAACCACACGTAGTTATAGAGAAGCGGATGTAACCACAGCATGTGACTGTTTGCTGTTGTTTGTGGAATGGTAGCATTATTGGCCCAATTTTCTACGAAAATGAAGATGACAAAACGCGTTACGGTCAACGGAGAATGCTACAGAGGCATCATAGCCGATTTTTTTTGACCAGAAATTGAGAAAATGAGTTTGGACCATTTCTGGTCTATCGGAGCTGCGATTTGACGTCGTTGGACTTTTTTTGTGGGGTGCCGTTAAAGATTGATGGTATGGTGACAACCCAGAAACGATTCAGGCACTTAAGCACAATATTGATCGAGCTGTTTGTGATATAGGGCTACTGCCAAGTCAGCCTTGCAGCCATTTAAATGATATTATTTTCCATAAATAATCGGAAAGTGTACTCTCTTTAATAAAATAAAACACTTTGGAAAATATTAAATGGGTTTTTTTTTATAGCAATTTCAAAAAGAAACCAGCAGATGGCCCCTTTATAAGGCAGAAAAAAACCATGCTAAAGCATTGGGCAATATCCTACTCGAATAGAATACAATATTTGCAAGATTGCTCGAACATTTTCAAGAGCTGTATGTACAATTTACAGGAATAACCAACTGGACAATAGGTGGAAAAAGAAGAATAATTTGTATATGAAGAAACCGTGAAGGTGAACATCGACCCAACAATGGAGGAAATACTAGATGTAATATACGTATGTAGAATTAGTCCAAAAACTAGTCGTTAATGGAATAGCGTTAATACATCATCTTATCCTGCGAATATGGCATGAAGAACAGTTACTAAAATCCACAAAAACGGCGATAAATTACAGTGCCAAAATTTCAGAGGTACTACCCTCCTTAATGTCTGCTATAATGTAGCATCAAGCATATTGGAGAACTGCTTTAGGACGACAGCTTCACACCTTATAGGTCCACAATTGACCAGGATTCCCTCTTAAAACAAAATCTAGGAAAGTCTTACAACCACAACATCGATCTCCACTTGCTGTTTATTGATTTCAAGCATTTGATAGTATCGACATGAGAAAGACATCAAAAGCCCTTATAGAACTAGGCATAAATTCAAAATTAGTAAGGCTGGTGATGCTAACTCTGACAGAAGCAAAAGGCAAAGTGGAGTTAATATCAAACGATAACAACATGGACTACTGCATAAAAGACCGAATCCTGACAGCAAACAAGGCATACTATGCTCACCTTAAACTCTGTAAGTCGGTGTTGATCTCTAGGAATTGCAAGTTTTGCATCTATAAGACGATCGTGAGACCTGTGCTGAATGAGGCTCTGAGTTGTGAGTCCATGACACCTACGGATTTCCGAAAGGAAAATTCTACGAAAAATACTTGATCCCAAACTGGATGATAATGGCTAGTATGGCATGAGCTATAACCAAGAGATACTTCAGCGGTGCGAAGGAGAAGACGTTGTAAAATTTATCAAGGCGCCACTCTCCGAATGAAAGCCAGCCGACTGCAAAAACTTTAATGTAGGACACGCCACTTTCCAACAGGCGTCACGAATGACCAAGAACTCGATGGATTAAATAACGATGCTAGGAAGCTTGCGGATAGGAAATTACACCATATGCGAAGAATTCAGCAAGATGGAGAAAGAAAACAGGGTGAGAACCTGAGTCAATACTTCAAGTCTGAGGCAAGCTAAGAATCTTCTGGGACGATTCGAGGCGTGCATCTGCCTTAACAAGAATAACCTACATATCCTAACAGCCTTCCTAATGGAGCACTGTAAACTCGGCGGCAATAGAGGAAACTAAGTATAATAGACGAAGGCCTTTGCAGATTCTTCAATGAGTCCAGTGAGACACTGACCCACAAAAGATTTAAATGTTTGGGCAAGTACCAACTATCAGAGAGGATATGCCAACCGTAGACTCACTACTCAGATTCCTAAGAGAAACCAGATTAGAGAGGGTGAACTACCCTTGCCAAGGCGAAGAAGGAGTGTTTGACCCTCGATAACAATTCTGAAGGAATTATACTCTGAGGGAAACTCTAATGAGGGAATAAACCTCTCCTAGGTATTAGCAGGGGGCACAATAGACCATTAGGTCCCAGTGCAAGAGAACCCTACACAAATAATTATTATACATAGCACGACTCATTATAGTCAGAATGTTTTTGGCTATAATCAGGCTTACCCTGCCATTGAAAACACGTTTAATGTACAATTTTTCAATAAATATTCAACACGATATGTAAGTTCAATATGGCTTAGGCAGTTGTGAATGACATTGACTTACTGTTTGGGGGATTCTTAAGTTAAACTTAGTTAACGAAGGTTTTTTTTCATTGCCAACATATTTCTCCCTTAGAAATATCATCACTCTCAAACGACTGCCCCGAAACTCCATTTTCTGAAAGTTTCAAAACGTTGTTCTCGAAATTCAGTTCTCACTCGACTTTTTGAACTCGTTCTACAATATAACTACAAGCTTTCAAAAATTTGCCATTTCATTACGTTTTGCCGCACTTTAATTATAAAAAGAGAAATTCCGAATGTGCCATTTCAAATTTTGAGAATCATTTTGAAATCCCTACACAATTTACTGCCGCTCCTCATAATTAGATGCAGACAATGCATGAGCAAGAATGAGAGGGCATGAGTTAGTAACATGACATTCTGTTTACAGCATGTATTTTTAAAATATCTACTTGGAGTCCATCCAATGCATTAGACAACTAATCAGGGGCGGTCAGCGTTTGAAAACAGCAACAACACTAGCCGTAGCAATAAAAACAACGCCACTATAAATAGAAGGATTCATACGTTTATTGCAAACTGCATACTGCCAATAATTCTTGATTCACTCTGTTCACTGGGCATACTTTGTTCGGCGTATCGGTCGACACTCTGTAGAGGCTCTTTCAAATGACCACAAAGCACTTTTCTGTGTTTCAAATGGTTGACGTCCTTTCGAAATTACTCCATTTCCTTTTATGATATTTTCATTTAATGTACACATTAAAATGAGATAATGATGCTTACTTTATGTCAACAGCAATTTGCGTCATTTAAAATTTTTCATGATCGCTCTAAAAAAAAAGCTCTAATCTCTTCGACTGTAATGAAATATTCGTTTATTTTTTTAAAAAAAATACTGCAATAGTTGTCGTCAACTGTAGAAGAGGTACAACGTCATTTGGTTGTTAGTCTTTTGTGTTATACATGAGATTTTTCTCTAAGTGCCTATACCTATCTTTGGATATTCAAGAATATACATCCAAACGTATTATTTAATTATTATAATGGAAATAGAAAAGCAAAACGCAAAGAATTTGGGGTACTTCCAAAATGTTTTTTTTTTTTTTTGTTTTCTTTTTTTTTAATTATCGAAAAAAAATAAACCAATTTTAATATTTTCTTGAGTTTGAATTGATTAAGCATGTGGAACACTGACATTTGGGTTTTTTCCGAAGCAATTTTATTTTAATATTTTGCAACAAAGTTGTGTGAATTTTTCAAAAATGTTCCACCAGATATCCTATTTAGATGAACCCCAGTCATTTAAGGATTGTCTTTCCGATCTTTAGAAAATGAACAACAAGTACAGAGGCATCTCTTTCATGAACTCAATTGCGAAAATCTCCTCAACCATTTATCTATGTATGTATGTTGCATTCATGGATTACTAGAAACCTTTCCTTTAACCCCGGGTGGGACATAGGGCAGCAACATATCTCTTCCATCTTTCTCGGTCTGCAGCTAGATATTTCAGCTATGGCCACATTTTCCACTTGGTCGCTGCTTCTGCCAAGACTGTTGATCTCCACGTTGTTCTTGGTCTTCCAAACCGCCGTACACCCTTTGGATTTCATTCGAAGGACTGCTTTGCGATGTTGTCATTTGGCTTCCTCAATGACCAATCCAACTCCATTTTCGCTGCCTTGTCGACATCCAACAGCTTCTCGCGACATTTTCTGGCTGGATATAATTTGCAGTCAGCGAATCTTTAAGATGTATCGCAGACAGCGATAAACGAAAGAGATACTTTCCAGGTTTCACAGACATACGATAGCACGGATTTAATGTTGGATTCGAAGAGTCTCAACTTAGTGCGTAAGGAGATTTGACTGGGTTTTCAAAATGTAGACAGGATACCTTGCTTTATTTATTCTACTTTTATCGTCTTGGTTTGTTCTGCCATAAGATGATACAAAACTTTCCAGGTAGTTAAACTGTTCGACCTCCTCAATTGGTGTCTGCTTCAGAATAATGCGCTGTTGTGTGGAGCGGTCTGTGGGCATTATTTTTATCTTTTTGCCGTTGATCCTTTGACCGACCGACTTTCCATTTACCTGCAGTGATTGACCCCATCTCGTCTAGTTCGCTGATGGTACTTGCCAGGAAACAGATATCATCGGCATAGTCCAAATGACTTTGCCTTTCAAACTAACTTAGAGAATACCAATCAGGCTTTCGTAAAGGATGCTCAGTACTTTTTAAGACAGAACAGGAAACTTTACATATTTTTTGTGGGTTTTAGAGTTGCATTCGATTCAATAGATTATAGCGCATTGTTCTTCAAGTTATCGCAAAATAGAGAGTCAACAAAAGTACTGCAAATCCTTAAAAGTAGTTGAGGATGGCAATAATACATCAGAATAGTTTGAGACAAGATCAGGGGTAAAACAAAATTATCTTTTAAGCGCAACACTTTTCACAGATTATTGATATGAATATTACACAGATGACAACTGGCATACATTCGCATTACAGCAGCACTAGAAGCTCTATTCTTTCTGAATCAGCGATGCTTGTTACAGACTTCATGCCCCTAGAAATTTTGTTTAAATTTTAAATCTGAGCGATTTGCAGATAAACAACGTATACGTACAAGTATGTGCGACGCAGTCACGCACTTTGTTTCCATGGTAGGGAAGTTACCTCGACGCACAATCCCCAATCTGGTGGGCCAGATCCTTAGTTAAAAACTTTAGGACAAGGAGCTAGATATTTCGATGCTAGTAACCCACTACAGGTGAGCACTGCTGTTGGTCCATTAAGGTTTCATCCGTCACCATCTCGTTTTGAACACCTTGACTCAGTCTTGAAAAATATTGACCTAAGCTTCGAATATGTCGAAGTAGTCCAAATAAGATGGGCACTAAATAGTTCGTCCTAACTTGACGCCACTGTTCCGTTGTAAGGGGAACTCCTCAGGGTGGGGTTATCTCTCCTCTTGTTTGGCTTATAGTAATCAACAAAATTCTGTGAAGGCTTGACCGAGACGGAGTCAAGGTTGTCGCGTATGCCGATGATGTGGTAGTGTTGGTATCGGGGATGTTTCCTTCTGTGATCAGTGAGATTATGGAAGGTGCCTTGGATAAGTGAAGTGAGTTTACTGAAACTTAATACCACCTAAGTTTCAAACTCACCACACCAATCTTTCTTTCTCTCTCTCTCTCTCAATTTCTACAAACGCCCGTGCCCTGAAATAATTTAATGGTATTCATATCCCATTTGGCGGGCGCAAATTATAAAAAAAAAAACCCATGGGCCACTGGATGTGGACTTAGCGTCAATCCTAGCAAAACTTAACTGATGCTCTTTACCACAAAAACAAAAATACTGGCTTTCACGCCTCCACGGCTTAATAACCAATCACTCTCGTTATCATCTAGTGCTAAGTACCTAGGTATAGTACTCGACCCTAAATTAAGCTGGAAGCTTAACATTGAACATCGAGTAAAGAAAGCCTGTGTGGCTTTTTATGCTTGTAGTAAAACATTCGGTAAGAAATGGGGACTCCGTCTGAAAATGGTCATTTGGATGTATACTGCGGTGGTGCGCCCTATACTTTCCTATGGATCGCTAGTTTGGTGGCCGGCGGTTAAGAAAGCATACATTACGAAACTCATCAACAAAGTATAAAGGACTGCGGCTCTAGGTGCTATAGGGGCGATGAGAGCATGCCCAACTGAAGCCTTGAACGTAATCCTTCACCTTATACCACTCGACCTTCATATAAAATACTTATTAGCATGTAGTGCGGTTAGATTAAGAGAAACAGGTAGCTGGTGCGATAGTCTCTACGGCCACAACAGCATCCTTAATCTGCTACCTCGGGAGTTGGCGGCAAATCCGACCGACTACATAACTCCCAAGGTGAACTTTCGCAATGATGTCACTGTGAGACACTGGGCGGAATGGAAATGTGGCACGGTGACAAACGAGTTCAAAACAACAATTTTCACTGACGGGTCGAAAATGGACTGCGGAGTAGGGGCGGGAATCTTTTCTGATCCCTCAATATTTCTAGTTCATTCCGTCTACCCAATTCATGCAGCGTATTCCAGGCGGAAGTTCTTGCTGTACGAGAGGCGTGCCGTCTCCTCAAACATACATCGATACAACTTAACACCATAGCCATTTTCATTGATAGCCAGGCCGCTATTAAAGCCATCGTATCTGCGGCTTCCTCCTCCAAACTTGTTGAACAATGCAAGGAGGAGCTTGCCGCACTCGGTCATAGGTCTAGGATCAGCCTCATATGGGTGCCTGGTCATAGTAACATTGACGGAAACGAAAGGGCTGATGAATTGGCTAGGTCACTTGAGTTGTGGTATTAAAACGGCGCCTCTGCGCTAATTATGTTTCAGCATAGCATGCTGTCACAACCACACCTACCTATCTACCTACCTACCTACCTGACGCCACTGTTGGCTCCATCTTGAGAATTCTTCCGCTGCCGCCTGGAAAAGAGCCTTAGTGGCACTCGGGGTTCACACCTTGGAGGTGAGAGTAGGAGTTAGTAGACAGAGGTTGGTTTGAGGAAACCTATAGATGTTTTCGTCTTCTTAAATGAAATGAACGTATCATTTGAACACCTACAAAATTAATATTTTATATTAATTTTTATCTCCATCACATTTAGTTAATTATGAGATAAAATTTTTTTAACCATTTTCAAATAATGGGTTCCAATCATTTTCTTAATAAAATAAATTTTACAAAACTTGGTATGCCATAATCTTGTTCATGTCAAATATTGTACAAATATTCATTTCGAACAAAATCAATTCATAGTCATAGCTGAGTTAATAAGTAAAGTACCGTTATGTGCATTTTTTAGCAAAATCCTGGTACGCCATCCATTAGCATATGCTTATTGTAGCTCAAACATTAAATTTGAATAGAATCGTTATAGCCGTTTTCGTGGAAATCGATTTTTTTTTATAAAATCGGTCTTTCGTTCCCGTTAATTTTGGGGTTAGAATGAAAATTCCGATTTTGCCTCGAATTGTGAACCCACCCCAAAATATGAAGTTTAAAAAAATCTGTCCAGCAGTTTAGGCTTCAGTCGGACATATGTACATACAGTCAGACAGAATTGAGAGATCTACGTTTTTTTAGTTTCTTTATATATTTTTTTTTTTTTTTTTTTTTTAATCCTGGAGCACTCAGACTCGATTTTCGGTCCATTCTACCATTCAGAACTCATTTTGGTGTTGGTTGCTGTTACACGGTCGGGCTCAAACCTGCGCAGTTCGGATCACAAGCTAACACACTACGCACTACACTGTAGCCACCCCATCATAGTCACGTCAGGTTTGATCAAAATCTTGAGATCTACAATTTTCGGGAAAATTTATGTGATATTTGAACGAAATCCGTTAGCGCAAGGAGTCCCTATTTTTCTTTAAATTTGAGAATTTTTTTTTTCCTTTAATAAATAATGACCTCTAGGTAAATTTCGATAATTCAGAGGTAATAATTTTGTATCAGGCGTTTGTAGAGAATTGCTTGGAAATAAGAATTCCATCAATTACTTCGGTACTTACTTAATAGGCCTGGGACCCTTGGAGGGTCAGAGCCTGAACTGCTGCCTTTCATCCTTCACTGTTCCGGGTTCGCTGCTTCCATTTGGCAAGACCAAGATTTCTTACGTCCGCGAGCACTTGTTCCTTAACCCCGAGTTTAGGTCTCCCATGTCGTGGGCTGTCAGTGGACTGGGATTCGAAGACTCTCTTAGCTGGAGCGTTATCGCACGATTTGGCCGAGCCAGTGTAGTCGACGGATTTTTGCCTTCCGGACTACATGCACATTTTTTTTTTTGTACAGCTCATAGAGTTCGCGGTTATGTCTTCTCCTTCATTCGCCCTCCTCTCAGATCCGAATATCCGGCGTAGGATTTTTCTTTCGAAGGAGCCCAAGATCTACTCTGCCGTCCAGCTTATCGTCCAGCTTTCTGTTCGGTAAAGTACGACTGGCAATATCAATATTCTGTAGAGCTTGATTTCGGTCCTTCGGGTTCGGAGTTTCGACCCTAGCGGTCTGAAGTTTACGTTTGCCCAGAGATAGGTAAACTCCTTTACTACCTCAAAATTGTGGCTGTCGATGGGGACATTTTGTCCAATGCGCTGTGCGACGGAGTTGTTTCTGATCGACAGCATATACTTCGTTTTACTCTCATTGATCTTAAGACCAACTCGTCTAGCCTCTTCTTCAATCGCCGTAAATGCTTGGGAGCCCACAACAATGTCTACATCGTCAGCATACCCCAACAGCTGCACGGATTTGAAAAATATAGTTTCTTTCGCGTTAACACCTGGCCGCCGCACTATACGTTCTAACACGAGATTGAAGATGGCAGCGCGTCTCCTTGCCAAAATCCCGTGCCTGTTTGGAAAAATTCAGAGTTGCACGGTGCTTCGCTTGTTTTCGAGCGTGGTGTGACACAACCGGATCAGTTTTTTCGGGATCGGCCATAGCATTGTATAGCTCAGTGCGATGAATGCTGTTCTAAGTGGCTTTGAAGTCGATGAAGAGATGGTGGGTATAGACTTGGAACTCGTTGGTCTTTTCCAGGATTTGCCGAAGTGTGGAAATTTGATCTGTTGTCGATTTAGCGGGCCGGAGGCCACACTGATATCGGCCAATTTGTGTGGTGCAAAATGCCTTTAGACATTCACACAATACACTGGATAGAATCTTGTAAGCGAGATTATATGCCCCGGTAGTTGTTACCAGACATAGGATCGCCTTTTTTGTGGATGGGGCAGATAAAGCTGATATTCCAGTCGTCGGGCATGGTTTCGTCCTCTCATTCTTTGCAGACGATTTGGTGCATACTCCTTACCAAAACATCGCCACCTCCTTTGAAGAGCTCTGACAGCAAACCGTCAGACCCCGCGGCTTTATTGCTCTCCAGCCTTCTCAAAGCTGTGCCGACTTCTTGTAAACTGAATGAAAGGACTATTTCATCGGCTGAAGCTGGGTTTCCCTCATACTCTATCACTCTCTCTTGGTCATGCTCATTGAGCAGCTGCTGGGAATGCTTCTTAAACACATCCACAATTCCTTGCGGGTCGGTGATAAGATTTCCCGCACAATTTCGAAGAGCCTGAATGCCCGGTCTATAACCAGTAGCAAGGTTCTTGATTTCTGTTTCTGGACTCTTCGATATCCTTGAGCTGGGAGACTGCAAAGGCTCTTTTATTTTTACGCAGTAGTTATCCCTCCTCCCTTCTCCTGGCTGTGTACTCGTTCCGCGCAGCCCTGGTTTTTCCTTCTGATATGCCTCATCAGGTTGCCTTCTTCTGCACACACTCATTATCATACCACGGGTGGTTGGTGACCCAGAGTAGTTTCGTCTACTTCCTTGATAGCAGGACATATTGTTGGCGTTTGTGATTTGTGTTTGCGTTTGGTACCGATTCCATCATTGATACCAAAAAAAAAAAAAATTATATGACAACTTTTTGAGATAATCAAGTTTGAATTTTTTTTTAATTCGAGCCGCTCTAGCTTCCAAACGGTTTGTCAAATAGCAGAGATGTTAACGACATGACATTTACCTATTAAGTTGAACTTCGTATCGTAGTCGTTTAAGAGTTATGACTTGACAAGCGGTTGCACTTTTAAGTCCCATTTGTTCAATTACTCGTACAACTAACGCTACTGACTTAGGGGGTGAAATTTATGAAATTGAAAGTAGTTTCAAACCAAATTATTTCGACGGATCTAGTTTTCAAGAAACGCGGTGTCGGTTAAATGATGCACATGAGCTACAATGGAATTGCGCACACAGATTGTGACCGCATCCTCTCTTTTGTTGCGTTGTACTACTCATATTCCGCTGGCACGTACCCTGAATTGATTGCAATCTTTTCTACATACAATGATATATTTATTTATTTTCAGTCATATGGTATCTTTCACACTATTCTTAAAAATGCAGTAACAACTTCCACCATGCATCCCAAATGCATTGTTATTAATAATTTTTATGATAATTTCGAAAAATATTTCACATGTTTTGCGAGCGTGAAATCATTCAATTAAGCCAAAAATTGCTTCCAAATGTTTGCGGTAAACAGTGGGTAAAATGCACATTCTATGTGTATAATAATGAAATTTTTAATTTTTGAAACTGCCTCTCTATGTTTAGATATATATTTATAATATAAAAATAAATAAAATGAGAAAAGAAACAAGAGTTGTTTTTCTTTAAGAAAAAATGCAATTAACTAATTTATAGCTATGTTTTTGAAAATTAGAACTGCAAAAATAAAATAGAAAAGAAATTAATAACGAAAAACATTAAATGACATTTTTCTTTGTATATTGTATAAAATTATTATAATGTATAGGTTAGGGTTATTCATTTCGAGGTTGGGATTTCACAGGTCACTAATTGACCCAGTCTCCCTGAATTTTTTAATTAATCTCTTCACATTTGATGAAGTTAAAACACTATTCCGACCATATTTTTTAAGAAAATTGCGAACTGTAGCTGCCAAACCTTCATTATTCTCAAAATATTGCTCAACAATAAGAACGCGTTGTTCTTTCATGTAGCACTCCATTTTTAATAACCCTGAACTGTCAGCTGTCACGCTATTTTTTTTTTTTTTTTCGTTGGCAACACTTATCGCACAAATGTCACAAAATTCAAATATTGGATGAATTTTGGGACACCATTTATATACATTAGACAGGTCCAAAAAGTTATGTAATTTTTCGAGCATGGATTTCTTGGGTGCGCGAAAAAAACTGAGACGACACCTTTAAAATTTTAAGAAAAAATGCTTTTATTTAGAGGTCGCTATACGAGCTTAGAATGCAGTTTACTGCGTTTTAACAAATTTAACAGCTGATGTCGCTGTCAATTTACCATTAACAATGATTTTTAGAAATTTAAAAAGCAGATTGAGCGAAAGATCTTCAGGAAGCTTAATAATGTAAAAATAGTTAACAACTTATCAATCATGGAATTTTATATATCATCAAGTGCTTTACTACATTTGCCGTTTAAAATGATATCATATACACAACGTTTTATTGAATCTTTAATTGTATAAACTTAATTTAAATCTTATTTAAATATGTTGAATATTCATTGCAATATGGGAGGTATTTCCATTGAAAAGTTTATTGTAATTTTGTTCATAACTATCCACATAGAATATAAATCTGTATTATAAAGGTTAATTCATTTCAAGGTTGGGATTTCACATACCTACCATATGGCATCTGTCAAATCCATCTGTCATACATAGTGACAGATAATTAGTTCTTGCCTTGTCATTTTTTAATATGTATCGTCTAACCACCGCCCAAGGCATTAAAATTGTTGCTTCTTACTACAAAAATAACATTTCTGCAATATCTGTGTATCATGATTTAAGAATATATTATGGTAGTCATAATCGCCCAACTGTCATAAAATTTGTGTTTGTGAGGTCGTAAGGTCTGTGCATCATCGTAATGCTCGGTCAACTGAAAACATCGCTGCTGTGTGACGGAGACCCGGAATTATCAATTCCACGCCGCGCTCAGCAATTTGGCATTCCTACAGCTCCGTTTAGCGTATTTTGAAGTGAATTTGTAGCTTCATCCCTATAAGGTCCAGCTTACACAACAACTAAAACCTGCTGACCATCGAATGCGCATAACATACGCCGAGTGCTGGAAAATCAAGTACTACTAGAATTGCAGTAATAATTAGCAATTATTAGAGAACATTTTTAAAAACCACAAAGTAATGTCCAAAAGAGGCTATTTTTCTATACCATTGTAGTAGATTATTGCAAACAAAATTTTCGAGATTTTACCGCTCAGAAGTAATATTCTTCCCACTTTGTGGTGCGCTCTGAAATGACAGCATCCGTGTTAGCCCAACACATCTGACAGATACACAAGTTTATCTATGTAGTAAAGGTGATAATGTAATGGAGATATGTGTTGTATAGCTCTCCACATATTGGTGAATATGTGAACGTAAAAATTTGGACAATCTGCCAAAAATTTATCCGCCATAACAGCGAACAATAATTTGTATCTGATTTAGGAGATTATTCTTCTTCAAAAATTCGAATACGGCCGGCGAGGTGGCGGCTAACATTGTATCCGTGTGTGTGAGAGCCAAATCATCATTGTCATGTGTGCCAAGAGTATTATTTTAAAGAGAAATCAGTATGAAACAAATAAATTTAATAAAATAAAAAAAAAAAAATCTTAGGTAAATAAAAATGCTGAAATACAATATTCACAAATTGTCGACGCTTCAGGAATTTGTTTTTGAATTTTTGTTTAAAAATGCTCTCACCACATATTTATATGTATGTACAATACATATTTATTTTTGAAAACCAAACGATATAAAATTTATGTAGATTTTCTCTAAATCTGTTATTTTGCTAAAACAATGCATGGATTATTGATGAAAGGTGTCAAGTTGCGAATAATATATGGAATTGTATGTCCATAGAAATCTAGTCTGAGTATAAATTACTCGTAGATCGGAAAACTCATACCTAGTTTACACATACAGATTACACGTTTTCTATTGAAACTTGAAAGGATTCAATCAAGAAGTGTTACATTTTCTGGCGTAGTTTGTTCATAGTAAATGTGAATATGTAGTACAAAGTTATTGTATGTTGTTTTCGCAAACTTTGATTCTTATGTGATCATTTGGCTTTTTGGCACATTTTTGGGTGAATTGCGGCGATAACTACACGGATGTTGGTTTTTAAGTGCTCTAAAGTTTGTGGATTGTCTGCATAGACATGATCTTTAGCATAGCCCCACAAAAATCCAACGGGATCAGATCACATGATCTTGGTGGCCAATTGATGTCGCTATATCTCAAAATTAAACGGCAGAGGACTTTTAGTGCAATAGAGCCACGTTTGGCTGTGCTGTATGGCACGTAGCCCCGTCCTGTTGGAACCACATATTGCTCACATTAATATCTTCAATCTCATAAAATACGGCCGATCACGTTACCGATCCAGAGCGCGCACCAAACCGTGGTTAATGCAATGGCACCTTAACGATCACATTTGCATTCTTGGAACCCCAAATTCTGCAATTTTATTTTTTTTTTTATTTTTTTTTTTAATTTGCACGTGTTAAAGGGGATATGAATACCCTTATACTAACTTTTAGAACACGTGCGTTTTGTGGAAAGGGGAAGAGACAGAGAGAAAGACAGAGTGGTGTAGTTTGGAACTCAGGTGGTATTAAGTTTCTGTAAACTCCAAGGGTGGCTGTCCAGATAACTGGGGAGGATTTTTGTTTGTTTTCGCTATTATTGTCGTTGCTTACGATTCACAGTATTTTTTTCCGTCCTCCTGATGTCATCATCACGATCAAATTGCATTTTAGCCATAGCGAGAAATGGGCCTCATCGCTGAAGAAAATTTTGTTCGAAAATCCGCGTCAACTTGTTGATTTTGCAGCACTCAATAGACATATGTATGTTCTGCGCATTCAGCAGGCTTTAGTCGTTGTGTAAACTGGACCTTATGGGGCTTGTAATTGAAAATTCCGGTTTATGCGTTGGGCGGTGGTTAAACGATCTGTATTGTGGATGACAGATGCCATATGCCCTGGGATACGAAATACTCGAATAACCTCTTATATTCTTTCTTATGCAAGACGTCTCAGAAAAAACATTGAACAAACAATTTTTGTATTCACCTGACCATTCCAAAAACGATCATATCTCCTTTTGTTCTCCTGATAACGAATAAGTAAAATAAAAAAAGACAAAATTACAGTACGGACAACAAAATTTCGCAAAAGTTCGGCCAGGATTTATTTGTTTATTAGTGCAATTATTTTTATCTCCAGCTATTCAAGAGCAGAATCAACAAGCACTTAGGGGCGTATTGTAGGTTAGCCTTTTCTGAGAGACGATTGTAAATAAAAATATTAAATCTGGGTCACTAAACCTAAAATCATATCGGATTACGAGGATATAAGTACCTGAAAATTAACACAAATTGTGTCGTCACCTTAAATTTAATTTTTTTTGTCAAGAATCATCTTTCAAAAGAACGCACCCAAATTTTCAGACAGATCTGTCAAATAGTTTAGGTAGGTAGGTAGGTGTGGTTGTGACAGCATGCTATGCTGAAAAATAATTAGCGCAGAGGCGCCGTTTTAGTACCACAACTCAAGTGCCCTAAATTGTTGTAGAAACTGACGTTAGTCAAATAGTTTTGTTGTGGCAGCCATTTTATATAGACGCCTACTACCATTTTCGTTAAAATTGAAAAAAGTGAATTTCGAGTGCTCATTAATAAACACTATTTTTTGCTTGACAAATATTATGGGGACTCTTCACCATCGATTGGAACCATCACCACTGGTTTACTCAATTTCGGTGCGGTCGTTCAAGCACAAGTGACGCCGAACGTTCTGGTCACCCAATTGATATATTCCCCAGATTTAGCCCCCTGCGACTATCTCTTGTTTCCAAACATGAAGAAATGGCTCAGAGGTAAGAGATTTGGGTCGAATGAAAAGGTCATCGCTGAAACAAACGCTTATTTTGAGGGGCTCGAGAAATCGTATTATTTGGAGGGCATCAAAAAATTGGAGAAACGTTGGATGATGTGTATAGAGCTAAAAGGAGACTGTGTTGAAAAATAAAATGTTTTATACCGAAAAGAGTGTTCCTTATTTAATTTTTCAAGCACTTATTGACCCCACCTCGTAAAATGGCGGACATAACCCAAATACATATATATGTAGGTAGGTATATAAGAAATAAAATAAATCAAATGACAGTAATTAAACAAAACAGTTCTCGTGGTCGTTGAGTTCAAATCTGTAATCAAAACTTCAAAATGGCCGATTCAAAATAAAATTCTGGCTCCAATTTCAGATTTAGCGGCTCAGAAAAGGCTTTTGTCTTATTAAGTCTTATCCTTGCAGACTTTGACCAAAATTTCTGTCTACGGAAGGTAAGGTAGGCAGGCATAGGTGCCATCACAAAGGTGCCAATACATCTTCCCACTCGCACTATCACGAGGGTCGGTGTACTCAGATGCAGTAGCATAGCTGCCTGTAAATCATGCCTCACCAGAACACAACTTTCTCTAAAATCGCATATAATGAAAAGTACTCACGCCCTCTAACAGTACCCTGTATTTACTCCAACAAATCGAAAACTTCTGCCCTACTGCGGTGAAAATTCAATTAACACACCCTAGGGCTAATTTGATGCTATGCAGCCTCCGCCAGTGATGTCAGACCATAAATTCGAAAATAAATCCCAAAATTGAGTATGAAAAGTCAATTTATCCCATTCACTATACTAAAAATCCATCGATGAAATCCCATAAAAAATTGCAAATAAAAGTTACTTAACTATAAACCGAATAATTAATGTTGCATCGCTCACTTGTAAAGTTTGGAAATAACGACCATTTTTATAAAAAAAAAAATTGGAACACATTAACCTATATTTACGATCCTGTTTTTACTAATACCATCTATAGGTAAGTACAAAAAGAATGAAGATCGGAGACCAAAACAGCTTTTAGAAATTATTACATAGCTTCCTACTATTCTCCGAATAACGAATAAACAAAAAAGTAAAAGTCAATTTGAAGACGGGCCTAGGCCTCGGGACTTCTGCACCGCCATTCTAACTTTTTCCTAATTTTGCTTTCTCACTTATCTGGAAAATTTACCTGAAAATGGAGCCAAATAGGCTCCAAGGCACACAGTTAATTGCCAATCGTCAATTGCCAAATATAAATTTTAATTGTAAACCCCACTCATTAAAATTAGCATAAATAATAGATCAAATCACTAAATAAATTAGCAATTTTGGAGAAATGAAAATCCTATCAATATCCCTCGCGTCCATTTATGAGCAAATACTCCCAGAATATGAGCGAAATTCAATGATCTGACCTAACTGGCATTACATTGTCTGTCATCGCTACCCTCTGAATTCCATTAGCATCGTGAAGTTAGTCGATGTTGTTTCATTGCTTTCCAGCAAATGCGCCACTTCTCAAAGCCCTCTTTCATGCCATCGGTAGATAGCTTACAAAAATGTATAATATATTAATTTTTCCAGGATAATTTCTTAATTATAGAACCCCTACTGAATATCTCTTTTCTTGTGGTTGATGGTTACAATTTAAATATGGCGCTAGAGTGGTTCCGTCAAAGATAAACAGCTGACATTTGACACCTGTGAATACTAAGCATTTGACATTTGTGAGCATTGGCATTTGTAATTATGGAGCAGTATACGAGCGGACAGAGCATTTTAATTGTTAAAACCTACCGCCGAAGCTAGGAAAATTTAACCAACACGATTCGCGCATTGTGATATAATATCGGTATACATAACCATCCATCTCGTGCCACGGTTAAGAAATTAATGGAAAAATTCGATCGAACCGGGTAAGTGTTGGATGTGCAAAGACTAGTGCGTCCTCGTTGTGGCCCGTCACGCGAAAATATCGCCACAGTGAATGACAGTGTTCATGACAAATCGTTAAAATCCATTCGCCATCGTTCCCAGCAAATTGAACCTTTCCTACAGTTCCACGCTGCTCATTTTAACTGCATGCTTACAAGATCCAGTCGACTCAGAAATTGAAGATAGCATACGAATAGCGCCGTCAATTCGTTGATTGGGAGTTAGAGAACCACCAAGTTGATAGCGATTTTACGAACAAAAAATAGCTACGAATAGCAGTTTACAAAAAACAAATCTCTTTTACTTCAAATGTTAATTGTAACCTCCAATTGAATCACTGTTACTGAACTCCAAAAATGGCACTTTCCCTTAAGCACTATTTTCTCAAAGTGTGGTTTGCTACATTTCGTGGTTCGTGAGGAAAGAAGTCGTTTAAAAAAATCTTAACGCAATCACAGCTACAGCTGATTATTAAAAAGTGTACGTTCTTCTTTTTAAAATTTAAGGAAATTTGAGGGTGTAACACAAATATGGGAAATTTTTCATTGAGGGAACTGATGCATGAAGTTTTTACGGATAAGAGCATTTCAAGTCTGTCGGAATCCAACGGTATTGAAATTACTGAAGAATACTAATTCACCGTTGAAAATAGATCGAGTGGGAGCAATTCAAATGTCACTCTGCAATTAAATGACAAATTCTGACAAAATTGCTGAAAAATTTCTCAATATATGTAATGAACTCTCCTCTAATGCATAGTGATGAAATGAAACTCATGCAGCAGAAAATAAACTTTCTGAATATTTAATAATTTTGCATTGCAAATGGAAATTCAGCGAAACAAAATCAACCAAGAGATTCAGTTTGTTCATTTTTGTGTGACTCAGATGTCGAAAGCGTCATTTTGTCTGAGTAATTTTGATGAGGAAGGTCTTTAGTAATTCGTTGTAGACCTTGACAAATACGAGTATGTATCTTGATATACCGAATTTTGTTATATATATACGAGTACATATGTGTATAAATGGTTATCTATTTTTATTCTTGTGTTTAATAATGGACAAACGTTGAAACTATCTCTCGCTGAATCACAGAATGTTCGTATGTAACAAATTCAATTAAGTCTATATATTCTTACAGAAATGGCATACTTAATGTTTTAGTTAAAATCTAAAATTTATATTTTTGAGTAGTTTGCTGTCAGTTTAATAATAATGAATATCCCCGAATGCGAAGAAAATGTATTGTTGACAACCGATTTATTTTAACGCCGCATTTAAAAATATTGTGCGTTATACTTTTGTGTAGGTACATCAAACTTATGCTGCTCCTATAGGGCAAGTATTGTTTTCATGAACATTTTCAACAGCGCTCGCAGCATAGAAAAAAGTAAAAAAAAAAATCGACATTTCTAAAATCTGGTTTTATTCAATTGTTTTAGGCCTGATCACATGACACTGTGTGATTTGTATTGAAATTTGAAAGGCTAAGACATGAGCCTTTCAAATTTCAATACAAATCACACAGTGTCATGTGATGAGGCCTAAAACAAAAGGCTTGTCTATACTAAAGAAACATTTTTATAAAAACTTTTAAGAAATATTTTCCGTAATGATTCTTTGGTGTGGATAAGCTTTAAGCTATAAAGTTATCATCTGGACATGCGAGAATATTTTTTCCTGGACATGCGCAGCCGTACCACGCCGTACTGTGGATACGGGGCTGATTTTCAATCTCAAAATTTTGGATGTACTATAATCTAGGAACAAAAAAAAGTGCGTCTGGCAATTCTGTCTGTCACTCGGGCTACAGCCTAAACGGCTGAACGGATTTGCTTTAAACTTCATATCCGCTATCTACAGGGTAATACTCTGGGGCAAAATTTTAATTTACATTCTAGCCTTCAAAATTAACGGTACTTTCACTTAGCAGCTTTAACGATTCCGATAAAAATTAATTTCTATTATATGTAAGGGCCATGTCCTTACATATAATAGAAATTAAATTCACATTTTTGACATAACTTCTTTTTTTAGCTTTTAGAATTGAAAAGTGAAGTACGTGCGACCAAGTCGTACCCTTTATTTTTTTTATGAATCAACTCTCAGCTACACGCTCAATATTTAAACAACACATTTGTTATTTTACATTATTGCATAGTTATGCTTAAGTGGTGTCATTTTTAGTGTGGCGTACCAGAATGGTTTACTACTCGTACCTTGCATCAAATTTTGTGTTAAAAACGGATTCAACCGACTTTAGAAATGTTGGAGAAATATTTCGGCCACGATACTCTATTGAAAGCAAACATTTATGCGTGGCACAAACGCTTTAAAAGAGTCCGTCGAAGATGTGACGAACGCAGCGATAGGCCGTCGACATCGAAAACCGACGAAAGCATCAATAAAATCAAAGAAATGTTGGCCGAAAACCGCAAATTGACCATCACAGAACTGGCAGAGGACTTGAACATTGCTTATGGATCCGTTCAAGACATTTTGGTTAAAGATTTGGGCTTCAGACGCGTTGCTGCAAAGCCGGTGCCGAAAGACCTGAATTTCATGCAAAAAAGGGACCAAATTGACATCGCTTTTAGCGGCTGAATCCGACCCAATATTTGTCAAACGCATAATTATTGGAGACGAGACGTGGGTTTATGAGTACGAAACGGAAGGCGATTGAATGGCGCACACCGAATGAGCCAAGACCAAAAAAACAACGTCGTTTTCAGTCGAAAAAGAATGCGATGCTCACGGTTTTCATGAACTACAACGGTATTGTACATCATGAATTCTTGCCACAAGATCAGACAGTGAGCAAGGTTTATTATTTGGGCATTATGAGACGTTTGCGTGAAGCAATTCGCAAACAAGTCATGGGTTTTGCACCACGATAACGCTTATTCGTGAGTTTTTGGCCAAGAACAGTACGAATACAATCCAACAGCCACCGAATTCACCTGAATTCAAGAAACCGCTCCGGGGAAGGCGCTTTAGCAGTCGAGAGGATATAGTAGAAAAATCGAAGACGGTTCTGATGGCTATACGAGTACCAAAATCTGATTAAAAAAAATATTTCGAGGATTGGATCAAGTGCTGGCATAAGTGCGTTTCAGTCAATGGAGCGTACGAGTACTTTGAAGGGGACAATATCGATTATCAAGAATAAACTTGTATTTTTAATTTTCTGAATAAATTCCTCAAACTTTTTGATCAAGGTAATCCGTCAGTACATCACGCGATTATAACTTTTGAACTGTTACACTTAAATGTGCTGACATTTTGAAGAAATATAGTATGAGTATGTGCTGGCCTGAAGAATTTTTGAACAAATTTTATTGGGTTCCCTTTTAGGGGAGCATAAGGAAAAAAAAAATGTTTCCATGCTATCATATCAAATGAAAGCTAGAGTTTTAAGAAATATAAATACGGAAAAAAAAAATGTTTTTAAACCACGAAAACCAAGGCAAAGGCTATGTTCACCTTCCTCTACTTCCGAAAATATTTAAGAGATAAATTTTTTAAAAAAAAAATTATAAAGTCAAAGAAGGATACTCGAAAGTTATAAAAGATCTTCTGGCATAATGCATTTTGATACAAATTGGAAGACTTGGAATTAAAAATCACCCCATCATATCTCAACCTGTTTCATCAGCTTTCAACAATTTTCAACAATGTTCGGGAAAATGCATCTACATATACTCGTATGTGTAAGAAGGCTGAATCGAAGATTTTTAAAACTCTTCCTGTTTTAATTTACAAGCCGAACATTTTTGAGTAAAACGGCCAATAAAGATGAAAGATGTTTAGACAATTCTTTGACGAAACTTGCCTTTATAAATATCAAGTAAAACATACGAAGGGTGTTTCCAAAATTCTAGGAATTCATTTATAAAATCTTTATTTTACTCATTTTCTTCGATATTACATTTTAGTTTTTCAATATAATTTACATTCAACTGAATACATTTTTCCCAGCGTTGCACAAGCTTCAAAGAATGTTTGGGAAATGTCTTTTATCCACTGGTTTATGCTGGCTTTCACCTCATTTAAGTCCTCAAAACGAACGCCAAGTAAAGGTTTCTTAAATTCTGGAAACAGGTGATAGTCACTCGGCGCTAGATCAGGCGAATAGGGTGGATGTGACAGCAATTCCCACATCCACGCTTTGTTTTGCGAGCAGTGTGGGGTCTTGCTCTGTCTTGTTGCAGCAATAATCGCTCGTGCAGCTTTTCCGGTCGTTTTTTAATCAAAGCTTGGCGTAATGGACCTTTTAAAAGATTGGAATAATATTCTGCATTTATTGTTGCACCTTTTATCAGGTAGTCTATCAATATTATGCCTTCACAGTCCCAAAAAATCGTTATCATAACCTTACCGACCGACAGAACTGCACGCGCCTTAACTGGTAGCCCTTCTACGGGCTTTCGCGACCAGGTTTCATCCGTTGTTATTAACCGATGCCAAAAAGAGTCCCTATAAACGGTCAATAACTCCTGTAGGTGACGACAAGTTTCGACTCGGTTCAGTTTTTGTTCTGGGCCTAACAGACGGGGCACCCAACGTGTTGAAACCTTATTCACTCCCAAATGATTGCGCACAATTTCAAGAACTTGACGCCAAGTTTAGCACTAATCTCTCGAATGGTTATTCGTCTGTCTTCCATCAACAGAGCTGATGGGCCGCTGCTACGGGGATCGTGTTGGAGCGATGTCCTTCCAGCCTTAAAACGATCAACCTAACGGTAAACTGTACTTTTCGATTCTGCGAAATCACCAAATACTCCTTGCAAACGCATTACAATATCGGATGATTTTACTCCCTCTTTCCATAAGGAAAAAATTATAGCTCTTTGCGATTTACGGCTCCAAAAAAAAATTATTTTGCCAGCAGAAAACAGGAAAGACACAGCTATTGAAAGACTTGCAGAAGCTTGGTGTTCGAAATTGAAGTCAAATAGCGCAGGATCAGGGGAAAGTAGTGAAGAAGGCCAGGACTTGCAGAAGGTTATTGTGCCAACGAAGAACCAAGAAATTGCTTTGCTAATTTTTCTTTCTTATGGTAAGTGGATACAGAAATTTCAAAAATAAAAGTTCCAATAGTAGGTGATCACGATAACTTTCAAAAAAAAATTACGGAAACATGCCCACAAGATTTCAACAAAATTGAACAACAAAATGGAGATTACTGCTAACTTCGCAGCCAAGAGGGGTCTTGGCTTAGTTGCTTAAAATAAAAAACAATTTAAGCTTCATCACTTTTTAATTTCAATACATTTGCTAATTCGGTTGAGCCACCTTTCGAAACATTCCTCGATCTCAATGATCTCCTCATTGGAACTGAAGACTTCCCTTCAAATTTTTAATTTTATTTTTAAGAACAGCCAGAAATCAGAGGCGGTAGTTACATACATCTGGAATCTTTGAAACTATTTGAAATCGGAAGTAGCCACAATAAAACTTATGCTTCTATTTGATGCCTGTTTTAACCTTAGACATGTACCTCATCACTGGAAGATCATTGAAGTAATCGTAATACCGAAACAAGTAAAGCCATCTACAGAAGTTACAAACATTTTTGAAAAACTACTCCTTAAAAACCTAAACAAAATTATTATTGAAAGACGATTCTTCCCGAACCATCACTTTTGGTTTAGGGATAATCATTCGACAATAGGGCCGTTTTCGAAAAAGTCATCTGCATCAAATTGCTTGTTCTTAAACGCAAGCTGCATAAGTCGTTTATTCGAAAACACCATTATAAATCGCACTGCATTTGCGGCATGTTCGATAATGCAGTGTTTGCAGGGTAGATGTTCATAAACGTCATCTGCTCTGCAAAAAAGCATCCAGACAGCTGCGCTGCCGAATGAAATCGATTATTTTATTTCTTTTAACTAAATATTATGTTTATAGAACTCCATCACCTACTCCTACCCAAGTATGGATCGAGTCATTGGAATATTGCAAATTTTCTCAATAAATTTTGTTAAGGGCTCCATTTTGCTGTTTGAAAACGTCAAATGCGATTACAAAAAAAAAATCATGGAGGCGACACAGATCAATGGTAGCAAAAAACGTTTGCAGTTTGACGTTCGCAAACCTTAAGTGCTGCAATGACGATCAAATTGATGATCGAAATAACGATCAAATGACGTTTTGGAAAATGGCCTAGATCGAGTGCACCGTATTACCGTCGTGATAAAGAAAGCACTCAAATTAAACAGGTATGCTCTGCATTATTCCTGAACGTAGCGCAAGCCTTATTATTTAACAAGGTGTTGACAAGGTGTAGCATGAAGGCTTGGAGTTCCAACTGCACACGGACCTACCTAGACAATACTAGGAGATACTGAAAACTTAAGTAGCAGACAGATTTTTTCGATAGGGTACGGTGAAGTGTACTCAGAATTGAAGGAAATAACTGCAGGTGTACCACAAGGCAGTGTTCTCGGACCAACTCTGTATTCATTATGCACAAGGGATATACCACTAGACAACAACGTCATGGTAGCTACTTTTGCAGATGACACCGCAATACTTGCAGTTTAGAAATACGCAGACAAAGCTACTGTTAAGCCAATGATAGATTGGACGCAACAATGGCGCATTATACTTAATGAGACAAAGTCTACCCACATTAACTTTATAAACAAGAAAATAAACTTTCTGTCCGTTCTTATCAACAACCAAATAGTTCCTTATGCTAAATTAGTTCCTTATGCCAAATTAAAGTGGAATGAACACGCTAAAAAGAAAACAGAAGAATTGTACATGAAGTATAGAAAACAATACTGGCTAATAGGATGTAATTCAGAGCTTCTATTCAGAACAAAACTATGCGATATCTGAAAATACTTAAGTGGGTAACCACGGTGTAGTGGTTAATGTGTTTTCTTGTGACCCGAACTGTGCAGGTTCGAGCCCGAACGGGGAACAATAACCACAGACACTCGAACATAAAAAAGAAACGAATAAAGTCTAAGTTTCTCCAACCACTACACCAAAAGGAGTTCTGCCTGATACAATGGACACAGAAAATTGAGTCTGAGTGCTCCGGGATTTGGAAATTTCCTTTGGTAAAAAAAAAAAAAAAAATACTTAAGCCCGTCTGGACGTATTTTTTATAAAAAAAAACAAATATTAAAAAAATACAAGCATTTAAAAAAGCCCTTCGTGGAATAGTCAACGCCCCATAGTACGTAAGAAACAACTACATTTATCGTGACTTACATATCGATCCGATGACAGACGTCATGAAAAAGAATGCAATATGACACAATCAAAGATTGCAGATACACATCAACTCTAAGATAGAAGTCGTTGTAGATGTACACAATAACTTTCGCAGATTGCGAAGAACTAAGCCTAACTTATAATTTAACTGTGAAGATAAATTATTAAAAAACGTAATATTTTCTCTAAAGCGATTGCAGACAAAAAAGAAATAAAAAACATTTGCCGATCGATCTACTTTAGATTGGTCATGATCGAAGGCGGTTTTAGTGTAGTCAGAATCCCTCAGTTTCTTTTGAGATTTTCACCATCTTTTCTTGAAAAAAATTGTTTTTCATCTCTTCTCCATTCTTTCTGAATATAAGAAAGAGACAACCAACTACTTAATGAACTTTTGTTAGACTCTTCATACGTTCAACTTAGCTTCGAGCCCTGTCAAAAAAGAAGGGAAAGATGTCGAGGATCTACTTTTGGGCGCCAATTACGTTTGGCTACTGTCTGTTGTACAACTAAATTTTGATATTTCTTTTCTTACCAAAGAAAGTAAGTTACTGTCGTAACATTCGTTTAGTTTACATATTTTATTTTTATTCACAACTCGAAATAATAACCGAGCGATGCCCATTTGTACGAATATGCACGAAATTCCTAGGGCAATGACCCTGATTATAAATTCTAACTCATCAAATTCGGTGAGGCGCCCCTATAATTGTTCTATAAAATTTGTCTGACCTTAAATAAAAAAGAAAAACTTACGGGTAAGAATGCACGTATTTATAGGTAGACCAACAAACATACATAGATACCTACCATCGGAAAAACACATCAACATTAATGTTCCAAAGCAACAATTTTGATTCAAAACATTTATTTCACTTATTCATAGTTCTATTAAAAGACCACAAGAATAGCATTATGTTGTACTCACATCTAATCAAATAACTCGAAAATAGAATATATACATAAAGAGAATGAAAATACATACATAATATACCTGCCGTCTGAAATTAGTCTAAAAACAAATTCATAATCAAACAATTCATCGCCAGCGAAATATGTTATTAATTAATTTGCAAAATTGCAGCCAATATTATTGTCCCAGCCAAAAAACTCAAAAATCTACAAAAGCCCATTTCCGACATTCCGAATAAATTGTAGCATTGAAAATGGGATATTTTTGAAGGACAGATACACATCAATACAAAAATGCTTCTGTACTTACAGAAAAGATGCTCCCTTCTTCTTTTTTTTTTTTTTAAAAAAAGTACTTCTAAGTTATTGTTTTTTTTTTATTAATTTAATTTTGCAGTGTTCTATTTATTTATGTTGTATATGTGTATTAAATAAAAGAGAAGGTGGATAGAGGTTTTTATTTTTTCATTTATTCTAGGAGAATGTTTATTTTAAATATATCCTCTTGTTTCTTTACCAAGAAATAAAAAGAAAAAAAAAACATAAAAACCACACACCTACAAAATCTAAATATATATTGTTCTAAATTTTTATGTGGGAAGAAGAAAAAAAATGTATATATCACAAAAAGAAACAGTTTTTCTATTCTCTATAGAAACCACTTCAGTTGTTCACTGAACATACGGAGAGTATCTTTTTTTTTTTTAAAATGAATGTTGCACGTTATATCCATTTAGTTAAAGATTCTTTTTATGAAGGCTTAAGTTTATGCAATTATACAGCTGATTCCAGATAATGGGAAGAATATATGACCGATTCTGTAACAAAATCCGACATAATGACATAAGATACTTTTGGGTAGAAGTTTTTAAAATAAATTTTGAATACCACGATGAGTTTTCCAGACAAAAAAATTGTATCGATGTGGAATTGACATTTTTCGCAAAAACTCTATTTTCAGAGGGTGTGAAACGTCTATGTATTTTATTTAGTTACACCTGTAGATATTTAATTCTTAAAAAAAAACTTTTAACTTTAAAATGTCCCTTTAAACAGGTAACATAAAAAAAATATCTATCTGTAACCCCATAAATTTTCGTCGATAAATCTCAAATGCCAATGATGACCACCCCAAGACGATGTTTCAAAATGATTTTGATGGCCGGCGACAGCAACTGTGGCAACCTCGAACATCAGAGAGCGAGATGATATCCGTTCAGTGTTGCCAAAATGACAAATCGTAAAATGATCATTCTACCACCTTGCTACCAAAGAGATTCTGTATCATCTTTAGGGGTGACTAGACCATCTCACGCAAAATTTATTTCAAACAAATACTTATACACAAGAAAAGAAATGCCTTTGTACACTCAGAATGAAATTTTTTTTTTTTTTTTTTTTTAAACTTATTTCAAGCTCTCGGGAAAAATCCGAATCTTTAACCGAAGTTCGAAACCATACACATCCAAAGGGAACCTCACACGATCGGTGTTGAAGATTCTATGCGATGTGTTCTACGCTCTCACAATCAGATGTGTGGAGAGTATCTTTTGCATTCGCAAGTTTTTTTTTGTATTTTACACAATTTTCTAGTGTGAATTCAAAGTATTAGTGCGCGCGGCCACATACATTTCGAATTTTCATTGTGTGTACCAAAAAGGGAGCCAAACCCGGGAACGGGTGTCTGTCGATACGATTTTCGATGCCAATTTCGTACAACTGAATGTGGTATCAAATTGCCTCATATAAAAAGGAACATTACCGGCTGTATTGGTCAGAACGGCTTTCGAACGCGTAAGTGCAACATTGATTCTAGGATATTTTTTTTCTTCATCCATTCATATTTTTTTTTTTTCTTTGTACTACTGCTGCTACCACCCAAATTTTAATCATTCTTATCTATATCCTTGTAATTTTTAACTACCATAATTCTACACCAAAATCGCAAATAATTAAAAAAGAAATATGTGGCGTTCCTGAAAAATAGCAGAGATACATTATGTGGATTATTACATATCACAATTTGGATTATATCTTCACATGACAAGAAAAAAGGATTAAACCTCACCAGTTATCTGAAGGAGTTAAAAAAAAATAAAAATAAAAACAATTTGAAAAGTGAAAAAAAATTGAAAGTGACATTTTCAAAAATTTAAAACTATTACACAAAGTGACAAAACTAACCTTAGAAAGTGAAAAAAAAAATGTTGACAGTTGTGAAGTAATACTTGTGTAATAGGCCAATCTTTTTTGAATAGACCATCCATAGTAAGCCAACAAGTGGATTAAAAAAAATAATTAATAGCATTCAAGTGATTTTAATTAGTGAAATAAAAATTGAATGTGCATTTATTTAAAAAAAAATATATATATATATATAAATGAAGTTAATACAAAATTCTTTAATGTTACGCAAATAGCTTAATAATCATTCTCCTGATCCACATGAAAATAGAACAAAATCTCAGAGATGGATCATCGAATATCTCAACCAATGGATAGACAAAAAACAGTATCCACTGTATTATTATTATTATATTTTTTTTTTTTTTCTTAAATAGATAAGGGCTAATAGTCAAGAGATTACCGGAGCTAAAAGAGAGCGAAGGAGACATTTTTACACACATAGATACACATCAAATTACGTCTACACGTATATACCTGTTTGTTCGAAAAATCGCGATCGCGATCAAAATAGAAAGAGGAAAAATATACTAATAGTTTTTTTCTCTTACTTTTTATTTTTTTCTTGTATGAGAAAATTTAAAAATAAACGCGTTTTTGTTGATCCGAATAGATGAACAAATATTTTTTTGTGTCGTGAAAAAAAGCTTCGGTTAAATTCATTGCGATCTCGCAACTCGGTCGTTTTAGATCACAGTTCTCTTTTATTTTATTCAAAACGAATTAGAATTTATTTTTCGCTCTGTCGGTCTTCGAATAATTTTTTTTGTTATTGATTATATATTTTTTTGAAAAAGGATCTCGGGAAATCCTTTTTAAACGATTTTCGATTGAATTAAAAAAAAATAATAATAACTGTGTCTCAATTTGAAGTAAGTTGAAGTGGTTTTCGGATATTTTTTTTTTTTTAATTTTTTGGAATTTTTTTTTTTTTATTTGTGCATTTTTTAAAAAAAATAATAAATACCGCAATTAAGGACATTTAGTGAACTTTGCATTGTACTTCGAAAACAGGAATTATTTGCGTAATACTAGTGAAGATTTGTATATGCATTCACATATGCATTTTGAAATAATGAAAATAATTTGCACATAGTTTTAAATTTTTTTTTTAATAATTTTATTAAATTTTAAATTTTATTTTATGTATAGAAAAGGAGATACTCGTATTGCATCGGTTATCAAATTTTTTCTTGTGAAGTTTTCTGGTGTTGAAATAATTAATTAAAATTTTATTTTTAAGAATAATAATTATTCAGTTAATTATTTAGAAACAGCTTTAAAAAAAAAACTACGCCTATATAAAGGCATATTAATTTTTTTTTTTTGTTTTTTTTTTTATTATTCATCGCTGTGAATTTATTTTTAAAATTTCTTCAGATACACTTGTTGGCAAAAGGATTTTTCGCGTCACTTACGTAATAGTCTTTTAATATATACACCTATAAATAATATACATACATAGATGAGAGTATATACATATATTCTATAACACACTTGTTTGAAAAATGCAATTCGAAAATTCAAATAAAAAAGCAGAGCAGTATCTCACGCAAGCGTATTACCTCATAGATGCTATACGATATATGTGTTGAAATAATTCTAAAACCGTACATTTTCGGAGAGATACTATCGGATTACAAGTGAAGCGTACACATATTTGGAAGTGAATAGATTTCCTTTTAAATATATGTATATATTTTTTTAGTCAATGTTTATTTTATGCTAATGATGATTTTTTTAAATGCGTAGGATAGATGTTTTTTTTTTTTCTTAAATTTGAAATTATGCACAGGATAGCAAATCCAATAACGAACCAAATTTTTTAAGATTATCTAGACCTTGTTCTAATTCATAAGACTCGCGTTTCGGATCATGCATAAGTTTACAATTTTATGCAAGAGATTCTTTTAATTAGGCGATAAAAGCACTCAGATAATTAAAGGAAAGAAAATGTTTGCTATAGTTGAAAGGAAAGCAGCCAATCGTAAATCAAATCATAATTGCAATTACCGGCAGCTGCAAGTGGGGCATGACTCGAAGGGGACGAAAGAATGATAATTAAAATCTAAGTTCGCAAAAAGCCTTAAAACATTTTATTTGTTGAGATACAATAAATAAATGAATTCTATTTCGGATTGTAACTCAAAGAAGCAGTCGTTTTCGATGATGAAATAAGGAAAGTGAGCAAAAAGGACTGAATGCCGTTTAAAGTAGAGCATGCAGATAGTCAGTATTCCTAAAAAATTCCAAAAACTGCTTAGCAATAATGAGAAGGATTTCAACTGAAATAGTGTTTTAAACAATGAAGCCCCCTGCTTGCTCATTTATATTTAAGTCCACAACGTGTTATATACTTCAATATTTGTCAAATCATGATAATTACTAAACTTTACTGCTGAAGATACAGCTTTCAATGAGAGTTCAATAAGAAACTTCTCTTAAAAATATTTTTCAATTAGATTTCGTCTTTCGGTATTAGTCGACGGCTTATAATCACCTATAAGACAGCTCGAACTCAAGAGAACTACGAGTATTAAAACTTCCAGGATATGAGCAATAGACAAGCACTGAGCTATTAAGACTTCCTGAGAATGGAAATTATTTAAAAATATATAAGTAATCTAATCATTGCTCAGAGGGAGTACCTAGCAAACAAAAAGTAATAAAAAATAGAAAAAAAACGCTTAACTTCAAAATTCCTAAACAAATCTTGACCCTTTTTTCCGCTAGAGCTCCGCTTCATTCCGTTTGTGAAGCTCATTCCGAATTCTGAACTGCCGGCAATATAATATTCAGGATTTTTGCTTCAGCTATCTCTAGTATTTTTTATTAATTTCTGTTTTCTAATAAAATCAGACAGTAGTCTGTGGAATATTGTTGTTTCCTGGCGATGTAACCAGCATTATAGAGACAATTCCATGTGAGGATGGTCTCTCATTTTCTGTATCAACGTTGTGTCCCTTTAAAGACAAAACAAAAATGCAAATTTAGTAGATCTTTTGGCGATCAGGACAATTCTTAAGTAAATTTTTTCATTAATTCAAATTGAGATTCACATCTAGTATTTTATTGTTAAATTCAGATTAATAAATCTGTCGAATGAACTTTATCTAAAGCAATTCGATCAATTCAAAGCAAGTAGAGCATTCACCCATAGGGGTTGTAAATTATAATATTGTTGGCTGGTAAGTGGAAGATTACTAGTTCAACTTCCAACCATTGATGGTGAAATAATAGATTCGTTCGGGTACTCATAAGCAAACGTAATATTACGTTTAAAATGATCAGCAAATGCTTCACGTACTGAGAGACTTAACGAAATTGAAAGAAATATGATATTTTCTTCGTTCACTTTTCTAACGAAATGAAAACTGTCAAATGAGTTACAGCTGATAGAACTTAAAATCAAAAGAAACACAATTGTAGAATTTGAAACTACGGTTTATTTTTTGACAAAATAAACTTTTTCAGTGATATATATTTCAAAACCAAATTTCTCCAGATTATTTCTTGAATTTGAGGGAACTCTCACTCGATTTCTGAAATTTGGCGATTTTGATTTTTCTTTCAAAAAACCACCCGCACAAATCTTTTGAAAAGTTAACAGATATTCCAACTATATTTATATATAAGTTGGAGAAAATGTATTACAAATCAGAGCCAAGAAAACACAGTAACTCTCTCCGATTAGTTGGGACGCCACCCATGAAATATACATACGAACTCCTGGGTTTCAAATCAAATAAAACTCACTTTATATTCCACGACTGCCTATATGTTTGTGAATTGAAAATCAAAGATACGGCATAAAATATGAATTCTTAAACGTGACTCAGGTTGGGCGCCATTTTCTGGCCATTATTTTCTTATTTAATTAATAACTTCCTTGAGTAGTGACATTTTCCAGACACCAAATTTGTAAATGCAAATGCAAAAATAAGGCACGAAAAGATTTGGGTGCAAATGTATATGCATTGTCTTTTTAATTATATAAAATAACTTGCCATTGAGTAGAAAAATCATTCAAGCAACAAATTTATGTTTTGAAATTCATTGATACAGCATAAAACATGATTTTTTAATCGGAAAGACTCATATCAGGAATTTGTTTTGAGTGGTAATAGTATGCGCAAAATAAATTTGTAAATTTAAATGCAAAAATAAATGTAAATTCGATTGTTAAGGAAATTCGTTGGGCGCCATTTATTTCAAGTTAATATACAAGGATACAGAGAAAGAAAAAGAAGTCATAATTACATAAAAATTTGTTATTCCTTACGATTTCATTATTTTTATACGTATATTTTTCTTTTTTAATTACAGGGAAGCATTTGGGCTGAGAACAAAAAATACTTGACTTACTTCCAAATCATACGCGCAAACTCTAGCCCCAAACTCTCTCAAGTGTTTTTGATCGTTTTCTTGAAGTAAAAAAAAAACTAAAAGAAAAAATGCCGAAACCAGTAGCAAGCCAGGAAGATGAGGATCCAACCCCATACTTGTTCGTATCGTTGGAACAACGACGTATCGATCAATCGAAACCTTATGACTCGAAGAAGAATTGCTGGGTACCCGACGAGAAGGAGGGTTACCTTTTGGGAGAGATTAAGGCTACCAAGGGTGATATTGTCACCGTTGGTTTGCCCGGTGGAGAGGTATATAATCAATTTCCATTGTTTTTTATTCTTTTTTTGTTCACCAAAAAAACACTCAAAAACAAAATCATCTCATACTTTTCATTTTCATCTTTTAACATTTTTTACACAATTAAATACAAATTTATTAAACAAAATGAACACAGACAAAAGAACTTAAAGCTGATAAAATTGATAAACCAAATCCACCAAAATACGAACGAGTCGAAGATATGGCAGACATGACTGTCCTAAATACACCATGTGTGTTACACAATCTACGACAACGATACTATATAAAACTTATTTACGTAAGTGTCTGAAAAACAAACACTAATTAAGGTTTTTTTTTATCTTATGACAGAGCAAAGATTTTAAGAAAGATCAGCTCCAACAAGTGAATCCACCAAAATACGAAAAAGCCGAAGATATGTCAAATTTGACATACCTTAACGATGCCTCTGTCTTGCATAACTTGAGGCAGAGATACTACCATAAGCTGATTTACGTAAGTATGCTTTCGGTGTTGTGTACGCTCGTGCTTTATTGTTTATTCAAAATTGAAAAAAAAAAAAACAATTGGCAATAATGCTTGCAAGTTCTAATATTTGAAAAAAAAAAAAATCCACTCCTATCATAACTGTCAAAACCTTTAACTCAAAAAACAGAGAAATCGCTTTTTATTGGCTCATTGTGCAGCTCTTGAATAGTAGTTAACAAAATAAATGAAATAAAAACTTTCACAAAAAAAAAATGTTTGCACTAATTGGCTTTCTGTTCATGCAGACACATGCCTAGAATGGTAGAACCAACATTATTGAATGGAACCCAAATAAATCGGTCAAATTATACCGACCAAATGGATTCACATCGCCCTCAAGAGCTGAAAACTTTCAAAATGTATTGTAGTTTTTAAGGGTTTTGTTATCTTTGCGTGTTATAAACTTGCCCAGAAAATTCCCTAAAAAAACACACATAACAATGTGATAAAGGGAATTTTCGTATTTAAACTTGAAAACACAGAACACAGCTTAAAGATATGTGAGAAAAATATCCAGGCGTGTTTTTTTTTTTCTAGTATCCTCTTTTTTGTTAAATTTTTGTATCTTTCCTGTATGGAAAAAAAGAAATTAATCACACTTTAAATTTCCCCCCCACTGAAAACACCAATAGACTTACTCCGGTCTTTTCTGCGTTGCCATCAATCCTTACAAGCGTTACCCCGTATATACCAACCGTTGTGCCAAGATGTACCGTGGCAAGCGTCGTAATGAAGTGCCACCACATATTTTCGCTATTTCTGATGGTGCCTACGTCGACATGTTAACCAACCACGTTAATCAATCTATGTTGATTACTGGAGAGTCTGGTGCCGGAAAGACTGAAAACACGAAGAAGGTAATTGCCTACTTCGCCACTGTCGGCGCCTCAACCAAGAAGGATGAGAGCCAAAAGTCTAAGGGTTCCCTAGAAGATCAGGTCGTCCAAACTAATCCTGTGCTTGAAGCCTTTGGTAACGCTAAGACCGTCCGTAATGATAACTCTTCTCGTTTCGTAAGTATTTTCTTTTTTTTCTATTAATGATCAGTGATCGTGTAAACTAACAAAAAAAAAATTTTTGTATTTCTCTTTGACACTGTTTAGGGTAAATTCATCCGTATTCACTTCGGCCCAACTGGTAAACTTGCTGGTGCTGATATTGAGACTTGTAAGTTTTATCAATGATCCTCAATATTGATCATAGATAAACATAAACTTTTTTTGTTTTATTTTCTCTGAAGATCTATTGGAAAAGGCTCGTGTCATCTCTCAACAATCTTTGGAACGTTCTTACCATATCTTCTACCAGATCATGTCTGGTGCCGTTGCTGGCGTGAAAGGTATACAACACATTTCAAACACTCATTTCATTCATTACTTTATTTTTCACTATTCACTACATACATATTTCAATTTTTATTTTAGTTTTCGAAACTTTCAGTTTAGGGTAGAAGAATTTTTTTTTTTTTTTTTGCAAAGATACTAAAGTATCTTTTCTTGCAAACAAATGAGGAAATGACCAACGAGAAACAGAATTTCTTTTGTATCTTTTCTTTCGATATTAATTGTAAATTTTATTATTTAAACCCAATTCCATAGACTCTTGTCTCCTGTCAAATAACGTTTACGATTATCATATCATATCGCAAGGAAAAATTTCTGTCGCCAGTATTGATGATAACGAAGAAATGCAACTTACCGATGTAATTTTACCATTTAATCTACTTCTTAAAAAGTTATTATTTTTTTGATTGTTATAGTAACGCAGATCATATAACAGCAATAGGAAACACTACACTATTTTTTTTTTTATTTAAATTGTAGTTAGTTGACTTGTTTACATTTTGTTACATACGTATTTCTTTGCTCATTGTGAATTGAATGATCACAGAACAAAGAATTAGCCAATCCCTGGAAATGGACTTGGAGTGAAAAACAAAGAACCCGTGCTAACAAAACAAAATTTATTTTCCAAAAATCATACATGTATCCCTGAAGTTGACAGAGGGATATGTTATGCAAGGATAGTAACTAACAAAAATTAAAGTAGCCCTGTAGACAAAATGCGGCGATATGGATTTCTCCCCTCAAGTGTGAACAATCTCATACATAAACGATTGGTTTTAAGTACATATCTAATGGAGAAGAACATACTTGTGATCGATTGAGAAGATCGATAAAATCAGTAAAATCTTGGATCGTAGTCGATCATCATTGAGTATGGCTCACAACAACAAATATTGATCCCTCTAATCAACATTTTATTTGATTAGTTCATTGACAATACAATTTTTTTTTTTCTGAACCCAGATCAGTGATCTTTAAGATTATTGTCAAAGAATGAACTTTATTGACCATACCAGTGTGGTTACACAAAAACTTACAAATCGATCTGAATACATGACCAGCTATGCTCAAACGATCATGGAGGATGTGTACATATATTCTTCAGTATATGCTTCATTAAATACGTTCTTAAAACTATTACCATTTTCCTTAAAACCTTATGTTTCAGTTAATATTGAAAAAATGTATAAGTAAAAATGTTTAAATCTGATTTTTAGTTATGACAAAAAAAAAGAGAACCAAAAAAAAAAACATTTTTATTTAAAATTTTTGTTTGTTTTGTACTATAATACAACCTTCCCCACATTTAACAAAACGTAGATGCTTGTTTGCTGTCCAACAACGTCTACGATTATCATATCGTATCCCAAGGAAAAGTTTCCGTCGCCAGTATCGATGATAACGAAGAAATGATACTTACCGATGTAATTTTACCTTTTATTCTTTTTTTGATGAGTTATTATTTTGTTGATTGTTATAACAGCGCAGATATTGTAATAGCGTATGGAAGTAAAACTTTTTTTTTTAACTGTAGTTAGTTGAATTGTTTATATTTGGATTTAAACGTTTGTATTTTTCTGCTCATTCTTACACTGAACCGAAAGATATCCAATCCCATGAAACGGATTTGGAGCGAACAATCAAAGAACCTGGTACTATATTCGTACTAACAAAACTCCATTTTTTCAAAATTATATATCCCTTGAGTTGACAGAGGATAGTTACTAACAATCATTGAACATACATTTTTCATAAATCAGAAAATGGTTTTAAGTATTTAGTGGATTATAAAAAATGTCTGAACAACATTACATGATCGATTATTCAGAAGATTCGATCCAGCTTTCAATATTTTGAACGATAACATGAAATGTCGTTGACACATGAGTAATATCCTCTAAAAATATTTCATAATATCGATCGTCACTGATCATGATAAACATTAACAAAATCTTTTACTTCTTTCCACTGTTAGTGCATTATTTTGGTGTCATTTTTTGACAAGATCACTTTGTTTGATCACCTCAGTGATCTTTCTGAAAATGTTCATTTTTTCACTAATCAGTGATTTTTTTAAAAACCGTCATATATATATAAAAATATACTTCATTATATACTTAAAACTATTACCATCTTTAAAACAATTACATAAATATTTCTACTAATATTGAAATGAGTAAAAATGTTAAAAACAAAATTTTCGACATGAAAAACATTTTTATTTTATTTTTTATATTGTTTTTGTTTGCACTATAATTCCTCATTCCCCACATTAAAAAAAAAAATCGTAGATTATTGTTTGCTGTCCAACAACGTCTACGATTATCATATCGTATCGCAAGGAAAAGTTTCCGTAGCTAGTATCGATGACAATGAAGAAGCGCATATCACCGATGTAAGATTCGGATAAAAACTACCATACTCGTATAATATGTCGCTGCTTTATTGCAAAAAAAATAAAATAATGTGAAAAAAAGTTATAAATATATAATTTTTTTTCCACAAACGTAAGGGAGTTTAAAAATGTTTCGACTGGTGAAGATATCTACTAATTTAGACCCCTCGTGGGGATTAAGGCGCCTGACGACCAGCACATTTGTAAAATTAAAATGTATTTCTGAAAATGATTTTACAAGGTACTGTTTTTTTGTACGTCGTACTTATTACAAAATTTCAACTTTGTCATTAATAAAACCTATGCAGTTTCAATTGAAAGTATACAATATAAATTCGATGAATAAGAATAAGTTTTCGGTGAAAAGTTTTGCAAATTTTGAGTTAGAAATCGGGATTAAATTTAACAAATTTTGATTTCTTAGAACCACGTCTATAAACTTTTCATTCTTCCTTACGAATATACGAGTACGTATAGCAACTCCTTGTTTGCTTTAAATGTTTATCTTTAAATTGACTAGTCATCAATTATATACCCATAGACCATAAGAAATACTTAAATGCTTTTTTTTGCAAAACAATGCTTACACGCAAAACAAAACAAAACAAAGAACTAATGCCACTTACAAACATTTTATATATATTTATGCAGGACGGGGGTTTTTATACAAAAGAAAAAAAATACATAATCACAAGAATGTCCTTAAAACTGAGGAAACAAAAAAACAAATTATAAAAATTAAGTTAAATTGTTTAGCTTAAAAAAATAATATCTTATATTATTATTATTATTACAAAAATTAGAAATGATTTTTCTATCGCCTCGAATCGGTGATTATCCTGGAATATGTCAGGGTAAAACAAGGATTCCCGGTGTCAACGATGGTGATGAATTTGAATTAACTGATGTAAGTCGGTAAAAATCCAAAAGAAATAAAAAAAATCAAAAAATCAAAAACTGAAAATTGTACAAACAAATTATTTTGTTTTACTCTCTTTATCCTCCTCTTCTCCCGAACTATGATATGTATTTCTCTTTCTTTTCATTCATCTATCTCTTCTTCTTATCAAAATATCATTGTATATAGGTAATATCTTCTTCTGATATTCCGGAATTTATCTATTGTATAAAAGAAAACATTTATTTCTATTCGGTAGATCTATCAAAATAGATTTTTTTTTTTTTTTTTTTTGTAGAAAAAAATAATAAATGTAAATATGATACACTTTTTGTAAGCAAAAGTTTGTTTTGAAATTACAAACTTAGCTAGGAGCAGGTCTCCACATATTAAAAGAAAACAAATTGGCAATCACACCGACACTGGGATAATTAAAAAATAAAAGAAAATATTTTTGTTTCCTCAATATGGTTATAAGGATTTTAAAAGTAAATTAATTTAAATGTGTATTAAAGCCCGCTCCTGGCTTAGGTAAAAAAACAAAAATATTTATTTAAACTTTGTATATACACACAGGAATGGCTTTTAAGTGCACACAATGTATATTTTTTTTGTATATACATATATATACAATATTCCTTTTTTTTTAATTTTAGATTTTAAAAAAAATTTTAGTTTATATTAGATATATTTTTTTTCAAACATCGAACACTTTGCTCTTATAGCCAATGGCAAATTTCATGTTTCGTCTTCTTTATATACATATATATTATGTATGAGAACTAAGCATTATACATACTTTCAATCCTCGTCGTAAATGTTATTGATGAGGTTTCCGTACAATTTTGGATGAAATTGATGCCCGACATATGTTACATAGGTTGCTGAAGTAAGAAGAAAAAATTATATTTATATAAAAATCAGTACATAAATAGTAACATAAAGTCAATATCTCATATTAGAAAAAAAAACACATATCATTGTTTTAAACGGGCGCCCAACGAAGGATCCTCCATGTATTCACTCGTAAAAAGATTTCGTCATTAATTATTCATATAAAATTACTCTCAATATGCAATTTCAAATTTGTTCTAAATTAAATCAAAATTATAATCAAAAAATCGATAAATTTTCCAATTGGTCTAAAATTGCATACACAAGAGTCGGTTCGCAGCAAACCAAATCGATAATTTAAAACAATCGTTGACTTCGTTGTTTTATTGATATAACATCCAATTGCAATCTTCTATAGACCTGTGCTTCCTGTCAGACAATATTTATGATTACGTAAATGTATCACAAGGCAAAATCACTGTACCCAATATGGATGACGGTGAAGAATTCTCTTTGACAGATGTAAGTTTATCATAAAAAAACAAAAAAAAAAAATGCCTGCATAGATACACAATTGATGTGTATTTGTTATGTGTTACACACCGAAAGAACCGGAAAGTTTTTTCAATTCCAAATGTATCCACATCGCACTTTCCTACGTTTATAATGTTATGTTATGATTTATTTATTTTTTTTATTCTTAGTTTAATTTTTGTTACATGTTTTTATTGTATTCTGATGAATGTTTGGAGCGGAAAAGAGCAGGAACAAATTGATTCCAAACAATCTTCGAAGGAATGTTATTTATTATGCACTTTTTATACCCTTAATGATGTCAGTTTTATAAATAAGACTGACCAACGACTATAATGAAAGATAGTCGGTACAAAATTTGAAGACCCGTATTGGAAACAAATCCCATGAATGTTAAGTCAGCATCCTTTTTTGTATTTATATTTTTAATATGAATTCTATACGAATGCGTTTTTGAAATCTATTTCTCTTTGAATCTTTGAATTCCGGAATATGTCAAGTTAAAACAAAAAACAATACGTAAGAATTTTCAATTTCTATTAGTTTAGAATTTTCTATACTCTCTATCTGGAGAGTATTGTGTGTATCTGTTATTAGTTATAGAAAAAAAAAGCACCAAAAATCTTGAAAACAGATTTTTTTTAAAAGATTTTCTATAGAAATGTTTATATGCACTTTAAAATTTAAGAGAACAAAATCCAAAACAATGGAATAATGCACCATTTTATACTTATTATTATCGAAATTAGAAAATTAGACCATTTAAAAAATTGCAAAAAACTGCTTGCTCTGCAAAATTTAAATTTCGCTTCAAAAAAAAAAAACAAAAACAAATTTTTAAGCAATTTTTACCTGTGTGTTTTTGTAATTTGTATTTTGTAAAAAAGAAAAAAAAACTGTATTCTTTGTACGAGTGTTTTTTGTCTTGTTATTAGCATGAATATTTTACGCTTTAAAACCTCTTTCTTTGCATATCTACGTTTTAAATACAAAACATTTGAAAATTCACATTCGCAAAACTAATCTTCTTTTGTTTTTTAAACCACTATTCAACTTATAGCAAGCCTTCGATATCTTGGGCTTCACTAAACAAGAAAAGGAAGATGTCTATAAAATCACCGCCGCTGTCATGCATATGGGTGGTATGAAATTCAAGCAAAGGGGTCGCGAAGAACAAGCTGAACAAGATGGTGAAGAAGAGGGTGGACGTGTTGCTAAACTCTTTGGTTGTGAAGTACAAGATTTGTACAAGAACTTGTTGAAGCCCCGCATTAAGGTCGGTAACGAATTCGTCACCCAAGGTCGTAACGTACAACAAGTCAGCAACTCTGTTGGTGCCCTTTGCAAGGGTGTTTTCGATCGTTTGTTCAAATGGTTGGTTAAGAAGTGTAATGAAACTTTGGATACAAAACAAAAACGCCAGCACTTTATTGGTGTACTGGATATTGCTGGTTTCGAAATTTTCGACGTAAGTATTTTTTTTTATTACCCTCTGACAGAGGATACACTTGAGAGGTTTTGAAAAAGAACATTTTCAATTGCTGCAATTGGAAATGAATTTTTTTTAGAACATCTTAGTAATTGATGGATTATTGTTTGAAAATAAAAAAACAAAGTTCATCAATTTCAAGTCAACGAAAACAATTATACACAAAATCTACATGAAAGGGATAAAGAATTATAGTCATTTTAATTGGTTTTAAATGTTAGCAGGTAGACACTTAAGGTGACAGTCACTGATCAAAGGGAAGAAAGAGTGTTTTTTTTTAAAGAATATGGCGCCCAACGTCGCGTCGGCAAGAGAATGCATTTTAATTTTATACAAAATAAATAAGTACACTCGACTTTTTAGATTGCTACTTGATTCCTAAATCAGCTCAGTAATATATTGACTTTAAATAAAGTTACCTTATAGTTTTATCTATATATTTTCGTTGAAAGAAAAATAAAAAAAAATGTACTAACTGGCGCCCAATAGAAGATTTTTAGATTGGCTGACATTTCCTTAATGAGCTTTAATGGGTGCAAAACTTAAATTTCAAACCAATTTCAAGCGATGCTAGTTTAAAAAATACTCAACCTACTTATACAATATATTAGTTACGATTCACCATAGTACCTCACTAAAATGGTAAACAGTACTCAAAACTATTATCTGATAAATAAATAAAAAAAAAATCGCCCAATTAAAACCTTCAATCGAGCGCTAATATTCGGACTACATTCGCAAAATAGTCCAGTCTACTGAAGTATAGCTAGGCAAATCTTCAATCAAGTTCTTTCATTCTTAAACTACTCGAAATTTTGTTAAAAACTATTAGAGTAGCTTGCTAACCCACTATACTCGTATGCTTAGTTGACCCAAACAAGTATTTCGAAGTAACACAAAAGTATGTTAATTGGCGCCCAACTTGGCACCCAACAAATGCTTTTTTATTTAGGAATTGAATTTCAAGAATTTTTTCCCTACACAAATTAAAAATCAGACAGGAAGAGACAAAACAAATAACACTATTCCCCTCAAAGTTTCCCCAATTTTTATTTTTTTTAAACGAAATGCTGATATTTATTTATTACCACCCGGAAATACTAAAAAAAAAAAAACAAACCTCAATAGTACAACGGTTTCGAACAATTGTGTATCAATTTCACCAATGAAAAATTACAACAATTCTTCAACCATCACATGTTCGTCCTGGAACAAGAAGAATACAAGAAAGAAGGTATCAATTGGGATTTTATCGATTTCGGTATGGATTTGCTGGCCTGTATTGATCTCATTGAAAAGGTGTATATCCATAAAAATCAAACTTCAAGTATTAACCAATATTTGTTAGTAATTTGTCTTATTTTATTTGAGAAATAAGAAAACAGCTCTCTATCCTTAAAGGAACTCCTATCGAAAAAGTAAGATACATGTTATCTATGTTGCACCGTCACAGTATATACGTTTGCATGTTATATCCACCCACAATTTTACTACAGCAAAATTCCCTATACGAGTACTATTTGAAAAAATGTATAAATTTACTTAGCATTTATTTTAAGCACACATTTTTTTTTTTTAGAATTTAGAAAATGCACCATAATTTGTTTTTGATTTTCAACACCATTTTATGTTTAGTACAACGGTTTCGAACAATTGTGTATTAATTTCACCAACGAAAAACTACAACAATTCTTCAACCATCACATGTTCGTTCTTGAACAAGAAGAATACAAGAAGGAAGGTATCGATTGGGCCTTCATTGATTTCGGCATGGATCTTCTCGCCTGTATCGATTTGATTGAGAAGGTATTAGAAAAAAGAATCTCGAAAAAATAGGCGCGAATAAAACTACTAATGCTGAGAATCCTCAAGGAAAAAATGTCTTGTACAACATTGAGGGTTTCTTCTTTTTTTTTTTTTGTTTCTCTCTCATTTTGTCCGTAAACTGGATTTAGGAAAACAAAACAAACTACTCCAAAATTTGTTTGTTCGTGACGTTATGTATGACTTTGTGTAGTCCTCTATCAACAACTTTTCTTACCCACTATTATCCAATCTACACAATCTTAAAATAAGATATATTATCTATGACAATTATATCTTTCATTAACCACGCTAATTTTCTCTTCTATCCAACCAAAAAAAAAAAAAAAAAACACACAATTGTTTCATTCTAATAGTACAACGGATTCGAACAATTGTGTATTAATTTCACCAACGAAAAATTGCAACAATTCTTTAACCATCACATGTTTGTTCTTGAACAAGAAGAATACAAGAGGGAAGGTATCGATTGGGCCTTTATTGATTTCGGCATGGATCTTCTCGCCTGTATCGATTTGATTGAGAAGGTATTAGAGCAAAATTTCAAAAAAAAAAAAAAAAAAAAAATAGGCCCGAATGAAAATACTAATGCTGAGAATCCTCAAGAAAAAATGTCTTGAACATCATTGAGGGATTCTGTGACTTATGGTTTTGGTTTTATTTTTTCATTCTTCTAAATTTACTTCAAAATTTGTTTGTTTTTGACTTTATGTATGATTTTGTGTAATCCTCTATCAAAAACTCCCCTTACCCACTATTATCCAATCCACACAAACTGAAAATAAGATATATTATCTATGACAATTATATCTTACTTTAACCAACTCTAAATGTTTTCTTCTATCCAAAAAAAAAAAAAAACACACAAATTTGATTCGTTCTAATAGTTCAATGGTTTCGAACAATTGTGTATCAATTTCACTAACGAAAAATTACAACAATTCTTCAACCATCACATGTTTGTGCTTGAACAAGAAGAATATCAACGCGAAGGTATTGAATGGACCTTCATTGATTTTGGAATGGATCTACAAACTTGTATTGAGTTGATTGAAAAGGTACAAAAACCCTTAAAAATCAGGGTACCGTCCTTATAAAATTCTAACAACTAACCTTCTCCAGAAAGAAAAAAAAAAAAGAAAAAAAACTAACCAGGAAAGCTTGCTCAAACTCAAAAATAATCAGCTCAAAAACGCAGTGTTTTAAATGTTTTAAAACTTTTCTAAAACTTAGGGCTTAAAACACAAAGGTAAGAATATGTTGTTTGCCTAACAAAGTACTGAAAAAAAAGGCTTTGAAAAATATATATATGCCAGTAACTAGCTCAAAAGTTTTCAATATAAACCCATTCTAATGATAATTTGTTTTTTATTTTACAAAAATCTAGCCTATGGGTATCCTGTCCATCCTTGAAGAAGAATCTATGTTCCCCAAGGCCACCGATCAAACATTCGCCGAAAAATTGACCAACACTCATTTAGGTAAATCGGCACCATTCCAGAAGCCAAAACCACCAAAGCCCGGTCAACAAGCCGCTCACTTTGCTATTGGCCATTATGCTGGTGTTGTAGCCTACAACATCACCGGTTGGTTGGAGAAGAACAAGGATCCTTTGAACGATACCGTTGTTGATCAATTCAAGAAATCAAACAACAAATTGTTGGTTGAAATTTTCGCCGATCATCCTGGACAATCTGGTACTGCTGAACAAGCTAAGGGTGGTCGTGGTAAGAAGGGTGGTGGCTTCGCTACTGTCTCTTCAGCCTACAAAGAACAATTGAACAGCTTGATGACAACATTGCGTTCGACACAACCTCACTTTGTGCGTTGTATCATTCCTAATGAATTGAAACAACCTGGATTAGTAGATGCTCACTTGGTTATGCATCAATTGACATGTAACGGTGTACTTGAAGGTATCCGTATTTGCCGTAAAGGTTTTCCAAACAGGATGGTGTACCCTGATTTCAAGATGCGGTAAGTTTAAAAAAAAAAACCTATAAATTTTTTTTTTTCAAAAGAATTTTAGGTTTTAGGACTTTTTTGATTAGGGATTTTAATTGTTTTCTTAAGTAGATTTTATAATGAAATTTGTTTAATTAAAACTTGATAGCTACATGATTTTGGCACCAGCACTAATGGCTGCTGAAAAGCAACCAAAGAATGCCGCCGCTAAGTGCTTGGAAAGCATCGGATTGGATCCCGATATGTACCGTATTGGTCACACTAAGGCAGGCGAAAAATTACAACATTTTCTTGTTGATTTTAATCCGATCCTACCTAGTGGAGTTGAACTTTTTCTAATTTCATGTCGAGGCAGTTGTGTTTTTGAATACTCGTATATTTGTTTCTGTTTTAATTATGCAACTGCCTCTATATTGTTTGCAAGATTAGTAGTTTTGAAACCTATTGTATTGAATTGAATTCCAGTTTTGTGTTAGTTCCTTGATTTTATTTTATTAAGTTTGGAACCCTTTTTTTGATTTTTTTTTAGAATCATCACAAACAGTCGAAGCATTGGTTTTTTGTTAAGCTTGCCTGTTTGCACTTTCTGTCTTAAGAACATTTATATATTCTTCTTTCTACTCCAATATCATACAAACACAAATTTCTTTAAGAAGAATCCTTCGCTTGGGTTTTTTTATACACCCCACTCCATATTTGTTTTCCTATTCTCAATTCAATGGTTGAACCAAATGCGATTGTTAGGACAGTTTATGAAGTCCTTGCATTCAACCATCACATATCATTTATATTTGTTCGTCTTTGGTTATCTACAGACAAGAGATTATCACGATCAAACATATACATCCTTGATCCATTTTGTTTTTTTTTTTTTTCCTGCACTATTTTTTTTTTTTTTTTTTGTGATTCTTTTATTTAGTCAAGAAAATCCTTGCACTTTTTTGTTATCCTTCATTCATTTTCAATTTATTTTCTTTTTTTTTTATTATTATTATTTTCTGTTCATTGTTTCTGTTTCTCCTCTCACTTTACAGGTACCAAATCCTTTGTCCCAAACTTATTAAAGACATACCCGATCCAAAGAAAGCCTCTAAAGTCGTTATTGAGTCAACAGAACTCAATGACGATTTATACCGTCTTGGACACACTAAGGCACGATTCCATTTTACACAAAAAATATTCTGTTTTCTTCTTTTTTTTTCTGTTGAAAATGCACGTGCAAAAACTGTTCCTAATTATTTACATACTTTTTTCATCTATCCAAGAATTGCCGAGCGACTTTAATGTGACAAAACCAAAATACTTTATACCAGTCACAGGAAAGTTTAACGGTCTTGGATAGTCATTCCACAAAAGTTGCAAAAATACTTCCAAGTGACTGACTCAAATCATTATCTTTGTTGTTTCAAAATTGCATGTAAATTTTGGAACTTAACCACAGTTTGAGTCAAATGAAAACCTTTTAAAAGGATATTTGATTTTAAATAACACAAAACTCATTACAATCATAAGAAATACTATACACTTCCCCACCCAGATTTGGATTTAAGTTAAATGAAAACCCTTTGAAAGGATAATTAATTTGCACAAAAAACACACAAAACTCATTATAATCATGAGAAATACATTTCCCATCCTTAAGTAGAACTCATCGTTTGATTTGTTAGAATTGAACACCTGGTAGTGCTATAAAGACAAACCCTTGTTAAAGGATCCACTATCAGGGAGGATTTATTTTTTTTAGTAGATAATATCCCAGTTTTAATATATTTTATTAATGTTTTATACTAATCACATTATAATCATCATTAGTTACAAAATCATGTGTCCCAAACTACTTGTGGGCGTAGAAAAGGATAAGAAAGCTACTGAAATCATCATTAAATTCATTGACTTGCCCGATGATCAATACCGCTTGGGTCATACTAAGGTATACACAAAGTGCGCTACAAAATACACACAAAAAAAAAAACACCCATTATCATACTTAACTCATAGTCATTTATCGATACTAATTTAGTAGTTGTTTTACTATCCCGTAGATACGTCCCTTTTACCCCATTCTTTCCCAGCTGAATTGCCGAACAAAAAATGTAGTCGCTAATGCTTATAGTAGACCCCACTGTGTTTTCTATCTCCATTAACCGTGCTATAAAAAGAAAATGGTGTGTTAGCCCTGACAATAAAATGTTACATGGGCCAACATACTATGACGCCATCTAGCGATAAAATCTAATACGCGAACAAAAAAAAAAATTCCAAAAAACAATAGGTATTCTTCCGCGCTGGTGTCCTGGGTCAGATGGAAGAGTTCCGTGATGAACGTCTTGGCAAAATCATGTCCTGGATGCAAGGTTGGGCCCGTGGTTACTTGGCTCGTAAGGGCTTCAAGAAACTCCAAGAACAACGCGTTGCCCTTAAGGTTGTACAACGTAACTTGCGCAAATACTTGCAATTGCGCACATGGCCATGGTACAAATTGTGGCAGAAAGTCAAGCCCCTCCTTAACGTCAGCCGTATTGAGGATGAAATTGCCGTAAGTATTTTTGTTTTCTTTTTTTTTATTTTAATGGTGGTGTAGAAAGCTTTTGACGAATCACTTATCTGCAACGTAGTAGGCTACAAATAGATTGGAGGTAAAAAAAAAAAAATTGATTTTCAAATTGTTTATTTTAAAAATGAACAGAAAAGTATTAGAATCAATGGGGGCATTTAAAATTTATCTGTGCTTAGTTCCTGTTTCCTTTGGATTGGATAAGAATTAGAATGCATTCTAACGCAGAAGACTCATTTTTTTTGGAATTGGGAATGATATGACGTGATAGTTTGAAACTTAAGTGTCGTTTCGTTTTTGCAACTCCATGGGCGTTGTCCCAAATAATCGAGGAGAATGGTTGCAATTTTGTTTTCATTCGGTTATGATTTCAGGTTTTTATTTCTATTTCGTAACTAGATACCATTCCATGATTATGCTTAGAACCTGATACATTAGGACTACATCGTTTAAATTTATTTAGTAGAAGCTCTTAGTAGCTTTTAGTTAGTAGAAACTTTTAACGAATTAATTTCGTCTCAAATATAATTTTTGCAGAAACAATTCAGGTTGGATAGTCTACGAACTTTAAGCTAATTATATATTAAGATATCCTAATACTAAATATACTGCTCCACTTTTTAAAATATTAAAGAATGCCTTAGTAAGGAAACTTTTTTCAATAAATGATCGCTTATCTTAACCTACACCTAAAAGTTCTATCTATCTTTTGGTCCAACATAAACAGAAAATCAATCACTTAATAAAATAAAAAAACAAAAAATTAATGATCAGCTTCGATATACTCAAGTTAGCTACACATTTACAACTGACACCGATCTGCATAGCATCAAATCTTAGGTGCAATATTAGTGAATCAAAACAGATGATTCGTATCTACATATCTATCAGTTTACATACCAATGATCATTAAAATAGAACTACACTAACATAGAAAAGTACGAGTATCTGCTAACAAGAACTGGGTTACTACTGATCAACACCACTTAGATAAAATTTAATTAAATGAATTCTAATTCGAAAATATTTGTCTGCAAATCATGCATACCAAAAAATAAATATTTTCATACGCAAATGCTTTTTTTTTTAAAAAAAAACACCTCACTTGAAACATATCCAACTTATGTCGAAAACATTCTCTTTCACACTTATCTATTCTACCCAATTATACAGGCAATACGAAAATATGATCTCAGATTTTAAATTTTTAAGTGGAAAACAATTTCCACCTGTCCAATTAGTCAGATGACAAAACTATAAAAATTCGCATGACACATTCCAAAGAGTTTTGAAGTGAAAACAAATTCATAATGCAATCGTATTGGATTTATTTTTAGATACCTCTAGATCTGTATCTGTAACCAAGTGAAAAAAAAAAAGAAGAAACACTCCAACTTATAATAATGACTGGGTTAAGAAAGATATTTATACTTACGCTTCTATAAACATAGATTTTCAATCTAATCCACGAATGGAAACATTTTGCTTCCTCATTAAAAAAAAACAACAAAAAATCAGTCTAAAATAGAAAACTGTTCTGCAAGTAGGAAATCTTCTTAGTTGGGAAGGTGTTCAATAGTACTCTACAAAACTAATTAATTATTTGAAAAACTATTTTTAGAAAACGATTCGTAAAAATCCTCCAGATCTTTCGATATTATAAATTACTTCTTCTATGTATTTATAAAATTTGTTGCAGCATCTGTTGCTAAATATTTCTGCACAAAGAAACAACAACAAATTAAACCCAACACTAAACATGTGTTGGAATTCAATTTCAAGCACCTTTAATCTGAATGGTATAAAAATATCTGGAATGGTATAAAGTGAATAGAATGAACTATAAAACCAGGATATATGTACATTTCTATATTTCTCTTTCTGGTTCTGCGATCTTCAAATTAAATTTAGAAAGATGAAAAAAACGATTTACTGCCCTAACCATCCATACATATGTGTAGATGCAGAGATACTACATATGTTTTTCAGTAAAAGAAAATTCCTACGCACCTTTTTTTTGAACTCTCTCTATCTTTTTCTCTATCTTTACTGTTTTTTTTTTTTGTAACGCCAATAAAATTAGTTTAATTTATGATTCTCTTTGATTTGATGCTCAAAAAACTCGTGAGCAGTGCAATAAAACAATTTTCAAAAAAAGCCTTGCATCCTATTGGCCATCAAGTGATGATTAAGTTCCGAAATGAATGATCCGAATATGATGTAGAATGAAGAGAATTATGATTGCGAGGTTGCCATTTTTGCCATCCCCACCATAATCACTTAATTAGAATTATGACTACTACACAGATATTATATTTTCTTCAAATCTTTCTTCCTAGAGCAGTCATATTCAATAAATATGAAATTAATGTGCTTTTTTTGCACTGGGGTGGGGATGAAATTTATTAGATACACTCACAAGATTTATATGTAGATACACTATTCGCCTTACACACACACACACGACGATGAGTAATTTGCAATATTTTTGGTAAGCAAAAAAAAAGAAAGAAGAAGTTCAACCTACCTGAAGCACTCCGTGAGAGTGTTAATCAGTCTTAGCCCCACGTACAGGACGCACATCGAAGTGAAATCGACAAAGCAGCAACATTCCAGTTGTTGACCAGCTAGCTAATCGGACCTAGTTAACTGAGGATAATTAATTTTAGTATTTTCTTATTCAAACGAAACCAACAACAAAGTATTAATAATCAATAAGTGCGAAATTAAATGAAAAGAAAATTACTATACTATATACGGTCCAACGATATAAGAAAAATAAATCGAACGGGTGGAAAAATTGTATAACAACGAGGGTTAGCTTTAAAAGTTCGCTATTTTTTCAAAAAAAAAAAAAAAAAGAATATTTAGAGAATAGCCCTCAAGTGAATTTTTAAAAATTTTATATTTATACAATCTGATTAATTAAAAAAAATAATAATGGAAGGTGGAGCAGAAAGTGAAACGTCTTCAGCTGCGCTAGATACGCAACCACCAGATGAAGCTATCAAATCATCTCCAACAAACACTAATGAATCAAATATTGAAAAAAATTTACAGAGGCTTGAGGAGAAGGCAAAGAAGGCTGAGGAAGCTCATGCCGCTGAAGTTAAGGTCCGCAAGGAATTGGAAGCCCTCAACGCTAAGTTGTTGGCTGAAAAGACCGCCCTGTTGGATTCCTTGTCCGGTGAAAAGGGTGCCCTCCAAGACTTCCAGGAGAGGTGTGCCAAGCTCACTGCCCAAAAGAACGACCTCGAAAATCAATTGCGCGTAAGTATTTTAAATCGCAAAAAATAGACAGAAAAATATCCTAAGCACTCAAAACTCTCGGAATTTTTAAAATTCACTCTGTATATCGAAATCGATTAATCAAATATAAATTTAGTGGCGACAACTGCTAAATGCTTGTGTGTCGAGAAATTATTTTTAACAAATATTCAAATTATATTTTTAATATGATTAAAATGTGTATAAATCACTTTTTCAATTTTAAATCGATTAATAAAAACCATTTGAGTGTCTGTGAGATTTTTCTGTACGAAATCTATTTTTAAAAGAACAAACTACACACCCCAATTGGATTATCAATCATGTAGTGAAAAAAACAAAAAAAAAAAAGATCGCAAATTCAATCGGCATGCATCTAAATATAGAAATGTACAAAAGCATTTTTTTTTTTTTTTTAATTTTTTTAGGACATCCAAGATCGTCTATCCCAAGAGGAAGATGCCCGCAACCAACTTTTCCAACAAAAGAAAAAATCCGATCAAGAGATCTCCGGCTTGAAGAAGGATATTGAAGATTTGGAATTATCCGTCCAAAAGGGCGAACAAGATAAGGCCACCAAGGATCATCAAATCCGCAATTTGAATGATGAGATCGCCCATCAAGATGAACTCATCAATAAATTGAACAAGGAAAAGAAAATGCAAGGAGAATCCAACCAAAAGACTGGTGAAGAGCTCCAAGCCGCCGAAGATAAGATCAACCACTTGAACAAAGTTAAGGCTAAGTTGGAACAAACCTTGGACGAATTGGAAGACTCATTGGAACGTGAGAAGAAACTCCGTGGTGATGTTGAGAAATCCAAGCGTAAGGTTGAGGGTGATTTGAAATTGACCCAAGAGGCTGTATCCGATTTGGAACGCAACAAAAAGGAATTGGAACAGACCATCCAACGCAAGGACAAGGAAATCTCATCATTGTCTGCCAAATTGGAAGATGAACAATCGGTTGTTGGTAAATTGCAGAAACAAATCAAGGAATTGCAGGCCAGGATTGAAGAATTGGAAGAAGAAGTTGAGGCTGAACGTCAAGCTCGTGCCAAGGCTGAGAAACAACGTGCTGATTTGGCTCGCGAATTGGAGGAATTGGGCGAACGTCTTGAGGAAGCCGGTGGTGCTACATCAGCTCAAATTGAATTGAACAAGAAACGTGAAGCTGAATTGAGCAAATTGCGTCGTGACTTGGAAGAGGCTAACATTCAACATGAATCGACTTTGGCTAACTTGCGCAAGAAGCACAATGACTCTGTTGCTGAAATGGCTGAACAAGTTGATCAATTGAACAAACTGAAGGCTAAGTAAGTATGGTTTCTTGGAACATATTTCCTTTTTTTTTTTTTCTTCTTTTAGGTATTAGTGTTGTATTCGTAATTGTGTTGGTCAAAGAAAGAAGATACTGTGTCAAAAATTAGTACAATTTTGACTATGAACGATTTTTTCGAACTTAAAAGTTCCGAACAAACATAATGCCCTCGACATTCCGTACTAAGTTCATCTCTGATCGAAGTCGGGGTGAAGCGGATGTACACAATTTTGGTCAAAATTTTGAATGTTCTTAATAGTGCAGGTTGACATAATCCCAACTTAATTTCGAACAAATTTTGGGACGATACCTCGAATTCATTTTGAATCGGAATCGGAAATTTATTTTCGGTTATTTAAATTCTAAAGAAATTTTGAACAGATACGCCAAGTAAGCTTCTAATATTAATCAGAAATATACGCAGCAGATACATATATGTACTTGGTTAGGAATGTTCATTAATCAAAAATTCATGGAATTTGAATCAAATTTTGATCAGAAATTTAATTTGACGAAGATGAAAATGTTGTGCAATGAAAACCAGTCTCGGTCAGAATTTTGACTGACTGAACACAGTTTTCTGTCACGTCTTTTGAATCTAAGCGCTTGATTCTGAGAAACAGCGTCCTCCGTTTCTCGTACTAAATTGTTCGTACCGTCAGAATGTTAATTGTCCGACAAAATTTAATTACACCATTCATAATAATTCTAATTTTATTTTCAAAATTCTAAATAAAATAACTAGGGCTGAACACGATCGTCAGACATGCCACAACGAATTGAATCAAACTCGTGGCGCTTGTGATCAACTTGCTCGCGAAAAGGTAAACCTAAATAAAAAGATAGCATTACATTTCAATTGTGTTCTCTATCGGATATCACATAAAATATTTTGCATTCAAATATGTCGCATGAGTCCGTCTTGTGCTCAACAAAAAATCACATTATATGTATCCCCTTAAAATTAAAATTAAAGAAAAAAGAATCCCCATAAATATGAAAATCCTCCTTTTCTGACACAAGAGGATCAAAAACCACCAACACATAAAATATCTATCTTATCGATCTTCAGCAAAATAAAAATGGACACAAACCCCAACGAGCATCGAAATGAGTATTTAACACTATTAAAAAAAGAAAATCTAAATAATTTCTATAAGCATTGTGTTTTTTTGTGTTTAACACTTTTTAACCTAAACAACAAACATTTACTTGTTATTTCCTTAGGGCTGAAAAGGAGAAGGCCCAATATTTCGGTGAATTGAATGACCTCCGCGCCGGTGTTGATCACCTTTCAAACGAGAAGGTATTGCAAAAAAATAAAAAATAAATTCGAATTAAAATTCGCTGCAAATTATCTGCAATATATTTGCTGTAAATATTTCGCTAAAAAAAAAATCGCTGTAATAATTCGCCTAGTTTCTTGCCAAAACCAAAAAAAAAAAAAATCTAGAAAGTATCTCCTTAGAGACTACTACATCTAGAATGATAGCTCCAGCACTTCAGCTCTAAATGCTATAAGATTCCCACCTAAAACCCACGTCCCCATATGTACAATACTTTGAAATCCTCCCACAATTTTAACATCACAACTAATCAATCCCACAACTTACCACTGAGAATGACTTGATTTGCTTGCTTGCTCATTTAGTTAAAACCACCCAAAACTTTTGCTAGGGACAATACTAACCTTTCATTTGTATAATATAGGCTGCCCAAGAAAAGATCGCCAAACAATTGCAACACACTTTGAACGAAGTACAATCGAAATTGGACGAGACCAACAGGACCCTCAACGATTTCGATGCCTCAAAGAAGAAGCTCTCAATCGAAAATTCCGATCTCTTGCGCCAACTGGAAGAAGCCGAATCTCAAGTATCACAACTGTCCAAGATCAAGATCTCCCTGACCACACAACTCGAGGATACTAAGCGCCTTGCCGATGAAGAGGGACGCGAACGTGCCACCCTTCTTGGCAAATTCCGTAACTTGGAACACGACCTCGATAACCTCCGCGAACAAGTTGAAGAAGAAGCTGAAGGCAAGGCTGACTTGCAACGTCAACTCAGCAAGGCTAACGCTGAAGCTCAAATATGGCGCAGCAAATACGATACTGATGGTGTTGCCCGCTCTGAGGAATTGGAAGAAGCCAAGAGGAAGCTCCAAGCTCGCTTGGCAGAAGCCGAAGAGACCATCGAATCTCTCAACCAAAAATGCATTGCCCTCGAGAAGACCAAACAACGCCTGTCGACCGAAGTCGAAGATTTGCAATTGGAAGTCGATCGTGCCAATGCTATTGCCAACGCTGCCGAGAAGAAACAGAAGGCATTCGACAAGATCATTGGAGAATGGAAACTCAAGGTCGACGATTTGGCCGCCGAATTGGATGCCTCCCAGAAGGAATGCCGCAACTACTCCACCGAGCTGTTCCGTCTCAAGGGTGCCTACGAAGAAGGCCAGGAACAACTTGAAGCCGTCCGTCGTGAGAACAAAAATCTCGCCGATGAAGTTAAGGATCTGCTCGACCAAATTGGTGAGGGTGGCCGCAACATCCATGAAATTGAAAAGGCACGCAAACGTCTTGAAGCTGAAAAGGATGAACTCCAAGCTGCTCTTGAAGAAGCTGAAGCCGCTTTGGAACAAGAAGAAAACAAGGTTCTCCGTGCTCAACTTGAATTGTCTCAAGTTCGTCAAGAAATCGATCGTCGTATCCAAGAGAAGGAGGAAGAATTCGAAAACACCCGTAAGAATCACCAACGTGCACTTGACTCCATGCAAGCCTCTTTGGAAGCCGAAGCCAAGGGTAAGGCTGAGGCCCTACGCATGAAGAAGAAGTTGGAAGCTGACATCAATGAACTCGAAATTGCTTTGGATCATGCCAACAAGGTGAGTTGTATAGGCTCTCCAAAAGTGTTACAGTCCTCATATATCTTGTTTTTTTTTTTCCACCTAATTTAGGCTAATGCCGAGGCCCAAAAGAATATCAAACGCTACCAACAACAACTCAAGGACATCCAAACCGCCCTCGAGGAAGAACAACGTGCCCGTGACGATGCCCGTGAACAACTTGGCATTTCTGAACGTCGTGCCAATGCCCTCCAGAACGAACTTGAAGAATCCCGTACTCTTCTTGAACAAGCCGACCGCGGTCGCAGACAAGCCGAACAAGAATTGGCCGATGCCCATGAACAACTTAACGAAATTTCAGCCCAAAACGCTTCGATTTCCGCCGCCAAGAGGAAATTGGAATCCGAACTTCAGACACTCCACTCTGACTTGGATGAACTGTTGAACGAAGCCAAGAACTCCGAGGAGAAGGCCAAGAAGGCTATGGTTGATGCTGCCCGCCTTGCCGATGAGCTCCGCGCCGAACAAGATCATGCCCAAACACAAGAGAAACTCAGGAAGGCCCTTGAACAACAAATCAAGGAATTGCAAGTCCGATTGGATGAGGCTGAAGCTAATGCCCTTAAGGGAGGCAAGAAGGCCATCCAAAAATTGGAACAACGTGTCCGCGAATTGGAGAACGAATTGGACGGTGAACAGAGGAGACACGCCGATGCCCAAAAGAATCTCCGCAAATCAGAGCGTCGCATTAAGGAATTGTCCTTCCAATCCGAAGAGGATCGCAAGAATCACGAACGCATGCAAGACTTGGTAGATAAGTTGCAACAGAAGATTAAGACATACAAGAGGCAGATTGAAGAAGCCGAGGAGATCGCTGCCTTGAACTTGGCCAAATTCCGTAAGGCCCAACAAGAATTGGAAGAAGCCGAAGAGCGTGCCGATTTAGCCGAACAAGCAATTAGCAAATTCCGTGCTAAGGGACGTGCTGGTTCAGTCGGTCGTGGTGGAAGCCCAGCGGTAAGTCTCCTTAAAGCTTAGCTTTTTTATTTTTTATTTTATTTCTAAAATGCTTACTAAATTGATGACAATCAACAAATTTATAGGCACAACAATCGGCAATGAAATTAAAAATTGAGAATTTATTGCAAAGAGAATTGTAGACCTAACCTACCATCTACCATCTAGCACCAAATATTCTACTAGTTCTACAACAACTACTACTACTACTTCCACCAATCCAAAATCCAATTCAGAATCAAAAAAAAAAAAAAATCATCATTCAAATAGCTGTACAAAAATTCTTTAAATATAAAAAAAAAAAATTCTCTACTTTCTTATCTCAGCAAACAATGCCAAAGAGTGGCCGCAAGAGTGCGCTGGAAATATAAATAACTCACTCTCTCTCACACAACACGCACTCTCTCTCTCTCTCTCTCTTTCATTACATTTGTAAGTGCGATTTTAGCGGGCCGCTACTGTTGGTTGATTACCGTGTTGTGTGATAGATGTTCAAGTGGCGTCTCATTGATTTTGTTTTGTTTATTTGTTGAAAATCTTCACATTTTATACATTTTGTGAATGTTTATGAATTCATTATTATTTTTCTCTTACATCGCTCATTAAAAGAAGTCTGTATTGGCAAACACGGCCGTAGACCGTTCTCGAGCACTTCATTGACAAAAACACAAACACACACCTTAGTGTATGATCATTTTGTTTTATTGATACATTTTGAATTCCTCTGTTCTTATTGTTGGAAGCACCACATAACGTGTAATATCATACACCAAACCGCATTTAAAATATTTATCCCTCTAGTACACTCGCGTTCATAAAAAATTGTTCACTTCGTTTTTTTTTTTTATTTTTTACCGATTTGTTTGCATGTTTTACATGGTTTTTTTCTGGCTTTCTTGTAAACTTATTCCTATAAAAGTTCTCATATTTACAGCCCCGAGCGTCCGTACGGCCCCAACTCGACGGATTGGCTTTCCCACCCAGATTCGACCTTGCTCCAGAAAACGAATTCTAAATGCCATTTAATTTATTTATAATTAATTATGTTAATTTAAAAAAAAAAAATATTTTTATGTTTTTTTTATTATTTATTTAATTTTTTCACTATTTTCTTTTGAATAAAATAAAAAAATTACTTCGAACGACGGGAGAATCAAAAAAAAATACTTAACACAATTTAAATGCACTTAGACGCAAGGTAAAATAATTAAAAAAAAAAATATTAAATTTACATTTTGTTTAACGACATGAGCCATTCGAACGACAATTTTTAACTTTTTCCTTGCGAAAAAGGTTATTTTACCTACCTATGTATTTAATTTTTTTTTTTTTTTTTTATATACACTAACCAAAGAAAAGCCCCGTCATCTAAAAACAAAAAAAAAAAAAAAACTAGGAATTGTCGCCGTCGATGGAAGAGCACACATCAACATCAAAAAAAAAAAAAAACATATATTTTTTATTTCGTAATTTTTATTTAAATGTAAAAAAAAAAAAAAACACTATGGAGCTTATGTTATGTTATTTTTTTTAATTTATCGAAAATACTTTATTTAATTTATAAAATAAAAAAAAATATACAAAAAAGGAACAAAATAAATGTAAATCAATAAAAAAAAGTACTTCAGTGTTTTTATTTAAAAGTTCAAAGGTGTCTTGTCGTATCTCTTGATTCAGCTTCTTCTTTGCCACTTTTTAGTCGTCTTTTCCTTCAGTTAGCGCTTTGCAAAATTTAGAATTGGATTGATGACTAGAGCCCTCTGTACACTCGGAAGATGGACCTTTCATAGAATACTTACTTGCATAGACAAACTGAACGATGGACAGAGTGTAGTGAGTTTGCTTGTGACCCGAACGGTGCAGGTTCAAACCTCATCGGGGAACAGCAACAACGAATAAGATCCAAATTTCTCGAACCACTCCAAAAAAAATTGCTCTATTGTTTGGTTTCCTCTTTTTAGGAAAAAACACGAAAGATACAAGCAGTTTAATAAAGAAGAAACTTTTTTACGAAGTCAAATTTCAAATTATCACAGCCAGCTGAAATGTAAAGGAGTTCTGGAATGCAATCCGATATATAAAAGGCTCTAAGCCCAGAATTGGAATAAATGGCCTCAAAAACCATTCCGAACCGCTTCTGAATGTTGAAAGGATAGTATCGCCCTTCCAGCACTGTGAACCATAGAGCTAAGTTCAGAGCTCGACTATCCAACGAAAAAAAGCTGCGAACCGCCCAGAAGAAGAAATTCGACGTTGGTCGCCTTAGCACACCTGGAGTAGCCAGAGTCTACAGAGAGCGCCTGAGTGAGAAACTCTCCGCAGTGCATCCACCTACCATAGACGCCAACATCCAGTGGTCCCAGTATCGCGACATCATCCCAGAGAAAGAGCCCGTGGTATGATGATGAATGCGTACGACGGAAAAAGGTGACAGAAGATGCACATACATATGAAGACGCTGCAGCGCAAAACAAGGGCAGCGAGGGAAGAGTATCGAGCCAGGAGGGGGGAGGAGAAGAAAATACTGCGTAGAAAGAAGAAAGCCTACGCAGTCTCCCAGCTCAAGGAGATCGAAGAGTCTCATGAAACTTCCAGCAGCTGCTAAATGGGCATCATGTAGAGAGAGTGATAGGGCAAGAAGAGAACCCACGTCCAGTCAATGAAGAATCAGTTCCAGCACCCAGTATAGAAGAAGTTGGCTTAGAAATAAAAAAGCTTAAGAACAACAAGGCCTATGTCTTGCAAGAATTATCGAGGCATATCCCTGCTTAATGTCGCATACAAGATCCTATCCAACGTACTGTGTGAACGTCTCAAACCATTCTGCAACACACTAATCGGCACGTACCAGTGTGGCTTCCGTCCCTGCAGATCGACTATAGACCAAATTTTCACACTGAGGCAAGTCCTGGTAAAGACCAATGAATTTCAAGTCGAGACTCACCACCTATTCATCGACTTCAAGGCCGCATATGATAGCATTCATCGTCAGGAGCTTTATGTGGCGATGGCCGAATTCGGGATCCCGGCAAAACTGATCCAGCTTTGTAGCATGTCGCTGGAAAGCACGCGCTGCAACGTGCAATTTGGAAGTAGTTCCTCCGAACTATTCCAAACATGCACCGGATTTCGGCAAGGAGACGCACTATCATGTGACTTCTTTAATCTCGTGTTAGAGCAAATAGTGCGCAGGGCAGGTGTCAACACAGAAGGCATTATCTTCAACAGATCCGTCCAGCTACTGGAGTATGTAGACGATATCGACATCATCGGTCGCTCCCAGCGTGCCGTGATAGAGGCTTTTACGGCGATTGAAGAACAGGCAAGATTTGTTGGCGTTGTAGTAAATGAGGATAAGACAAGTTCAAGCTATCAACAAACAAACAAGCATCTGTCCACCACCAAGGACAGAACATCACTATTGATAGCAACAATTTCGAGGTAGTTAAGGAGTTTATCTACCTCGAAGTAAACATGAACTCCACAAATGACATCCTAGTGGAGATCCGGCGAAGAATTACCCTAGGAAACCGCTGCTACTTCGGTTTGGCAAAACAATTGGGTTCAAAACTCCTAACTCGAAGGACAAAATGTATGCTCTACAGAACCCTTATCCTGTCAGTTCTGCTTTATAGCGCCGAGTGCTGGACGATAAGCAGGAAGGGACAGCTGATACTGGGCTCCTTCGGAAGAAAAATTCTTCGGCGGATTTTTGGTCCTGTGTGCGAGGAGAGCGAATGGAGGAGAAGATACAACCGCGAACTCTATGAGCTGTACCAAGATGTGGATGTAGTCCAAAAGGCCAAAATACGTCGACTACATTGGCTCGGCCACATCGAGCGAATGGACAATAATGCTCAAGCTAAGAGGATCTTCGAATCCCAGCCACCAGGTTCGAGACGACAAGGAAGACCGAACCTCCGTTTCAAAGACCAAGCCATCGCGGATGGCAGAGCGCTTGGTCTGGATAACTGGAAGCAATGTGCCCGAGATCGCAGAGGATGGAAGGCTACAGTGTCTCAGGCAGAGACCCTTCACGGGTCGGGAGCCCGTTAAGTAAGTAAAGTAGAACCATATATTGAAAATCATCAACTATCATAGATAGACCTTTTACACAGCTGGAGTTACAAACAGTTCTACAGAACATGAAGGAAAGATCGAATCCCAACCAATTCTATAAATACTGCAGCCATGAATTCCCGAACACCTTACTTCAACTGTTTAACAGCTTATATGGATTGGAAACCTTGCCTGCATGCTTCGAAACAGCTGTGATTTTTCCAATATATAAAAAGGGGGGCAGAAACAGCCCAGAAAATTATAGAGGCATATCTTTTCTTAACTTGTGGGTATCGTGGCGTAGTGGTTAGTGTGTCGGATCACTACGCAAGAGGTTCCAAGTTCGAATCCCAGAAAATACCAAAAAAGTTTTTTTCACGATCCCACCTCTCACGAACGTCTGACAAACATCCGAGAGTATTATTGTCACGAGAAAGCTTCTCAAAACAAATTGTTGTTCGGATAGGATACTAAACTCTAGGTCCCTTCCATTCGTGTGAAAAATATAACGCACACAACACGAGTGGTTGCGAGAAGCTAGGCCCTGGCACTTAAAGAGCTGTTGCGCCAAATATTTTTTTAATTTTTTTTTATCTTTTCTTAACTCCATAAAAAAAAATCTTTGGATCCGCCTTACGGACTGGATTACCACAAATGACATCCTGAGTGAGTGCCAAGCAGGATTCCGGAAAAGATACTCAACCGTCGATCATATATTTACACTCAACACTATTGTTGATATCCGCAGGGTAGAAGGCAAAAACACCTACATGTACTTATTTTGTCGATATTAAATCAGCATTTGATAGTATAAAGAGGGTTCTACTGTTGTTCAAATTGTCAACCATGAACATTTCTACTAAAATGTTGACAATTTTAAAGGCTATTTATCGTCATTGCGTCGCCGCTGTGTGGAATGGGTGGAGATGTCCGAGAGCGATGAGAACATGCCCAACTGAAGCCTTGAACGTAATCCTTCACCTTATACCACTCGACCTTCATATAAAGTACATATCAGCATGTAGTGCGGTTAGATTAAGAGAAACAGGTAGCTGGTGCGATAGTCTCTACGACCACAACAGCATCCTTAATCTGCTACCTCGGGAGTTGGCGGCAAATCCGACCGTCTACATAATTCCCAGGGTGAACTTTCGAAATGAGGTCACTGTGAGATTCCCTTCCAGGGCGGAATGGAAATGTGGCACTGTGACTAACGAGTTTAATACAACCATTTTCACTGACGGGTCGAAAATGGACTGCGGAGTAGGGGCGGGCCGTCTTCCCAATTCATGCAGCGTATTCCAGGCGGAAGTTCTTGCTGTACGAGAGGCGTGCCGTCTCCTCAAACATACATCGATACAACTTAACACCATAGCCATTTTCATTGATAGCCAGGCCGCTATTAAAGCCATCGTATCTGCGGCTTCCTCCTCCAAACTTGTTGAACAATGCAAGGAGGAGCTTGCCGCACTCGGTCATAGGTCTAGGATCAGCCTCATCTGGGTGCCTGGTCATAGTAACATTGACGGAAACGAAAGGGCTGATGAATTGGCGAGGCAGGGATCTGCCCTTGATTGCCCTTTGTCTTTGCTCGTTTCCTTGCAGATGCTGGTTATAGATGGCGAGGGTTGCAGAGCTGTGTCATATCCAGGCAGATGTGGCCCAAGTATAACTGGCGCAGAACACAAGAGCTATTAAACAGAAACCGGGCAGATATTGCTAGAATTCTGGCAATTAGCACTGGCCATTGCCCCATAGGGGTCCACGCAGCCAGACTGGGCAATACTTTTTGTCGTAGCTGCAACATGACCAACGAGCCTGAAACAATCCTTCACTTCCTTTGTAAGTGTCCGGCTCTTAGTAGGGCCAGACATCGTATACTTGGCAGACACATTTTTGATAATATTAGTGAGTTAGCGGAGACAAGCATCGAGGACATCATCAGTTTCCTCAATGCCACGCTGTGGCTTTAAATAATCTTTCCTCTCCTTTCCCACAAGTCCAACGTCAGTTTCTACAACAAATTAGGTCACTTGTGTTGTGGTATTAAAACGGCGCCTCTGCGCTAATTATGTTTCAGCATAGCATGCTGTCACAACCACACCTACCTACCTACCATGGAAATTGCTATTTAATCTAAAATTAAATAGAAAATATATCAATTAAATAATAAACATTGAGTAGCAAAGCGCTCCCACAGACATATAAGATGTCTTCATATAAAACCCTCATCATCCCAGTTCTGCTATATGGCACAGAATGTAGGCGGATGTAAACACCCTTGGTTGTTTTGAAAGAAAAATTCTTTCAGTGATTTTTGCTCCTGTTTGTATCGACAGGGAATGGAGAAGATACAACAACGAATTATACCGGTTGTGCAGCGATATCGAAGTCAGGATTCGAATTCATAGTCTAAGATGGGTATGACATGTAGAGCGAATGGACGTCAACGCTCCGGACCAGAAAATATTCGAATTCATCGCGGACAGACGACACAGTATAGGAGTGGAAAGGAATCTCAATCAACTTCCAACAACCAATCAACCAACAACTGGAGGCGGCGGGTACAAGATCAAGGTAGCTGGAGCTGTAGCGCCATCAAAATTAAAGTAAGTAAAGTGTTGATTCGATTTTAATTCTTTGGCATTCCTTCATTTAGCTTTATTTTATTATGCATTACATTATTTTGCTTTTTTCTAAGTCTCTTGACTTGCTTCCTAAACCATCTTAGCTCTTTGCTTAATTCTAACTAAAAAAAAAAAAAAAAAACATTTACAACAATGTCTTCTGGTAAAGTGTCACTTCCCCAATCCTGGTGGTATTTTATTTGGTGTAATTCTCAACAATTGCTTATGCTGACCAATGATATGTTGAATATGATTCAATTCCCTCAGGTGTCCTTTAAATTCGTCCAATGTTTGATAAAAAATCGGATAAAGTTGCGGCAGAATGCCATGATCCAGGGTTGGGAACAAATGATGAAGAGCATGATCACCAAAATGTGTCAAAGTCAAAAATTGTGATCCCTTTAGATCGCCACGATCGGTGATTGTGTCAACTTGAAAAAGTCCCCAATCTCTATCCTCCCGGTTAGCATCACCATCATGGAAAATTTCTGGTTCATGATGAGCAGCATTCAACCCAATCACTCCAAAACTAAAACTGGATAATAAGTTAATAAAAAGCCACTTCTTTATCACCATGAAAAGGGTAAGGTCGGAGAAAATAAACATGGTTAAGGGAATGCTTAGACCGATTGCATCATGCCAGTACATAACGTTATGTCGCTTCAACGAAAAAATTATTCTAAAAGTAAAAGTTAGCATTTAGGAATCATTTTTAAAAAAAACTTATTTATGAACCTTACCTAAGAACTATTTGCCCCACAAACGCCAACATATAAACAACAGGACCAATCACAAGCGAAAAATATCTCTGGAAGTTGGTTTTCAAATGTTTGTTGGGTAACCAACATAGCATCGGCTCGAACATTGACAATTCAAGATCAAGCAAAGAATTGGGGTAAATGTGATGCGAAAGTGCATGTGATACCCGCCAGGCGCTAAAGTTCATAAGAGACAAGTTAAAGGTATACATTCGCCAATTGTCCCTGCGATGGAAGTAATTATGAGCGGCTATTGTGGTCCAACAGAGAGCAGTGCTCGCTAGAACTCCTAGGAATAAACTTTGGAAATATGCACTACCTATCGCGAAGGCAAATGTTGCAACCATAAGTCCTGTATGAATGAGCTAAAACGAAACATGAAATACATCAGTTGATCAAAATTTCAAGGTTATGGGGATAAACTCACATCAGAGCGTTTAGCGGGCTTATAGTCGATTTCTTTCAGCTTGTCACGAACACGTGACTTTAGGGTTTTATAGAAACCTCCATCGTTAATAGTTAAATTGTAAATTCTAGGCGTCTTTGCTTCACGAACTTTGTACTTGGGAATCAACTTTTCCGGACCCAATGAGATGTGATGAGCCTCAAATGCTTCTGTTATGTCAGTGCCCTAAAATGAAAATGCAATTTTATTTTACGTTTTAGGAAAATATTACATTGGATGGAAGTACCTGGGATTCACTGATCCAAAACGAACCTCCAGGATGGCGTTCAATAAATTCAGTGAAATCGTAAAGTGTGTCATGGATGCGCCAAAGACCTTCAGCGCCATCGTCTTCTTGCTTGCCTAATATCCAACTGAAATAAAAGAGACAGAAATTTATTGCTACTACTACTCGTATCTACATTAGATAAGTATGAGTATTGTAGAAGAGGGTCGAAATGCATCACTCTGTAAATAGGAGACTGTGCAGAGAAGCGCACTGAAGAACCGGCTACGGATATTTGTCGCACTGGCGGTCCAAAAATTCAACTAAAGCCGAACGTCAGGCATACGAACAGAAGAGGAAGTGCTCTCAAGAGAAAAAAAAAGTAGTTCAACGATGAACCAATAAATTAGAAAGTTAGATAAATCGGGCAACCCTGGATTTCAATTCCTAAACCGTGACAGATATTGGCGGGAATATCATCGAAGAAACGCAGGCAGTGTTGAAAGTCTGAAGGAATCATTTCTGCGTTATGTTAGACGATGACCAAAGATAGATAAAATCCCGCTATCACGCACTCTGACCGTCTTAGTCTCATTGACAACATATTTCCCAACTACCCGACTGCACCGACCACAAAAAAGTCAAGGCTAAATCAAATACATCTTCTAAATCAGTCTAAATTTGTTTTTTTTTATAATTTGCGCGCGCCAAATGGGATATGAATACCATTAAATTATTTCAGGGCACGGGCGTTTGTAGAAATTGAGAGAGAGAGAGAGAAAGAAAGATTGGTGTGGTGGGTTTGAAACTTAGGTGGTATTAAGTTTCAGTAAACTCCAAGGGTGGCGTCCAGATAACTTGGGAGCTTGTTTGTTTTGTTTTTTTATCGTTGCTCATGATTCACAGTATTTTGTTCCCTCCACCCGATGTCATCATCACGATCAAGTTGCATTTAAGCCATATGACCACCCTACTGCCAGTGTTATGCCTTCGCAGTAGAGTTGACTAAGCTTTCGCAATTGATCGACTTTTTTATTTATTTCAGACGAAATAAATAGATGATTGTTGAGATCAGGATTTGAACCGTGAACCAAGAGCGTGACAAGCGTTGATGCTACCACTACACCACAGCCACGAATACGAATTCTTAAATGCATTTCTGTACAAACAATATGTATTGAATTCTGAGTCTTATTTAAAAAATAACTCAAAACATTTCTGGCAGTTTGTGAATATAAAAAGGAAAACGAATGCTTTTCTTGTAAATATAGAATTAAATGACTTTACCGCCAATGATTCACAAGGAATATGTAATCTGTTTGCGGAATTTTTCCAAACTGTTTATAGAAGACCTGATAATTGTTCTAAATACATTGAACATTCCCTAGGTGAATCCTCCATAAACATTGGATTTTTACAGCTTTCTGAACTTGATGTCCAAAATGGCCTTAATAAACTAAAGGCAGACACTAGTTCTGGTCCACGTGTGAAAGGGGTTATGAATACCCTTATACTAATTTTAGGACACGGGCGTTTTGAGGAAAGGGAAGAGACAGAGAGAAAGACAGATTGGTGTAGTTGGTTTGAAACTCTACTGGTATTAAGTTTCAGTGAACTCCAAGGGTGGCTGTCCAGATAACTGGGGAGCTTGTTTGTTTTTGCTTTTGTCGTTGCTCATGATTCACAGTATTTTTTTCCGTCCTCATTTTTATTTTTATTTTTTTCTATCATCATCACGATCAAGTTGCATTTTAGCCATATGATCGCCCTACTGCCAGTGTTATGCCTTCGCAGTAGAGTTGACTAAGCTTTCTCAATCGATCGACTTTTTTATTTATTTCAGACGAAATAAATAGATGATTGTTGATATCAGGATTTGAACCGTGAACCAAGAGCGTGACAAGCGTTGATGTTACCACTACACCACGGCCACCCTTAAATGTCTCATCTGTGCCAACTTAGGTTAGGTCACCTTTAAAAAAGTGCGTCACTCGGATATGAATAAAATGTAAAATACTCGTACAATATCTCAAACGAAAAGACGGTAGGCATTGTACTAGTTATATATGAGAGCTTTTATGTAGAATTGTTGTTAGTTGTTTGCCCACACAGTTGAAGAAGTATTCTCCGAGGACTACCTTTCTGATTCAACTGCGACATTCGCAGAGAAGTGGTCCGTGCTCTCTTCTGCATCCACATCTCCGCAACCTTCATACATAGGTCTATTGTTCTTAAGAGCATTGTTTATCTGTTATTATAACTGTATCCATATATTCCTTGTGGTGCGGCATGAAGAGAGTGTGCTTCATCTCTCATCAATGCTAAATTTTAGAAGCTCCATAGGGATCATAAGGACTGATTCTTCTTCTACAGGGTGACCAGATAAGAACGATAGGAAAAGAAATTTAAATAAAACAACTACAGATATCAAATTGATTCTGACTTTATTTTGAAGCCACATTCCTGCCATTTTGTATAAAATAGCGCATCATTTAAATGGCCACCACGGCTTCGCTGGCAGTGCTTCAAGCGGTCGGTCCAATTTTTGTTGATTTGGTCCAATATGAGCGGCGTTATTCCGGCAATAGCGTGTCGAATGTTGGCCTCAACCTCGTCCAAAGTGGTTGCCTTGTTAGCGTAGACTAAGGACTTGACGTAGCCTCAGAGCGCCATTTTGTTGGAACCATAGCTCGGATATATCGATGTTGTCGAGCTCTGTCTACAGAAAGTCGGTTAACATCGCTCTATACCGAGGACCATTGACGGTAACGGTTTCTCCTTCCTCATTTCGAAAGAAATAAGGTCCGATAATGCCGCCGTGCCATAAACCGCACCAAACAGTCAATCTTTGTGGATGCATTGATGCTTGGTTGAACACTTGTGGATTGTGGTCGTTCCAATAATGGCAGTTTTGCTTGTTAATATAGCCGCTGAGCCAAAAATGGGCCTCGTCCGAGAAGATGATTTTTTGGCCAAAATCCGGATCTCCGGCCAACATTTCCTTCGCCCAATTAGCGAACTCACGGCATTGTCTATGGTCGCCCGGCTTCAATTCTTGCGTCAGCACTATATTATACGGATGTAGGCCCGAATCCAACCGCAAAATAAGCCTGGTTGACTCTCTGACGATGCCCAATTCACCTGATCGGCGCCGAATCGACATTTCTGAGTCTTCTTCTATACTGGCCGCTATGGCGGCTATGTTTTCTTCACTTCGCACCTATCTCTGTCTCGTTGGTGGCTTAAGGTCCAATAGAATGTACTCACGCTCAAACTTTTCCACGGTGCGACGAATTGCCTGCGCACTAAGGCCATGATGACGACCGACCTCACGACGAAATTCACGTTGCGTATTTACAACTGATCCGGAATTTCGATAAAATTTTTTAATAATTTCCACACGTTCGGGAAAGGATGCGTGGTGAAATTGCAAACCTTACTGAATACTTTGACAGATGGTTGTCATTGGTAGCTTTGACAGCTACTGAAACATAACAATTGGAAAACTATCATTGCTATCTGGTCACCCCTTATATTTTGTTACCCCTTTCCTCATTATACAAACTTATGCATAACGATTATGGGGTTGGCTATTGTTGTGGACTCTAGATGGTTTTCTAGGTTTTGTTCTTTTATCATTTGTTCGATCTCAGAGTTATTATTCTTGCCTCTTATTTTAATATTCGTAGAGACTTCAACTGATAATGCCTTTATTACCGGATTTGCCTGTGATCGCCTTTGGACGTGGCAATATCAACTGATGGTGTCTGCTTGGAGTTTTTCAATGATAGCCTTTTAACGTGAAGACTTCCTCAAATACGACATTCTTAAGGTTTTCATCCCCGCCGCCGTAATTTTAATTTTATATGCCTCCTATATTGTCCAATATTGCAAATCAGGCAGACCGGGAAACTGTATTGTAAATATTCCCTTTTTTTATGCCACAAAGAATTCCCGAGTTTTTTAGCCATTTCATCCATCGTCACTCTATGCCTCTTACGTAGTCGTCACAGTTTGCTTTTTGGTTGACTGCGGAGAGCTTTTCGCCCCAGAAGAATATCCTTAGTGGGTCGAAGAAAACAAGTTAAGAGTTCTGTTTTTGAACAACTAACTCTGAATCCGTTTTCTTTCAGAGCAACCTTCCATTTATTAAGCGCATTTTGTTACGCCTACTAAACTCATTCAGCCATACAGAATGAGAATGGAAATCTCTCGAATGTGATATCGTTTTTGACCCCTTACAAGCAACCGTTTCAGGCTACTCAACTCGCTATCATACGAGTAGTCACTGTTTTTCATAAATCTAAACAGCTATTCAGCTATACGAATGACATCCAGTTACTGCAGCATTTGCTGGTATCAAAAAGAATAGATAAAGATGGGTCTTATCGCGCGGGTAAGAAGAAGTATGTATGTGCTGTCAACAAACAATTAGTCCCTCCACAAATCCCTTGGTAATTTTGACATACGAGTAGTCAAGGATTTTGTTTACCTATGACCTGTTGTTTACATTTAATCACTCTGCAAATCACTCCCGACTGCAAAATGAGTAGCAAAGCCCTATCGAGAAGCAAAGATACGAGTATTCTATAGAACAACACTTATCAACTCAGTTCTGTTGTTTGATGTTTAGGCGTGAACTTTATCAAAGTCAGATGAAAGTACGAGAGAAATGCGTATCTGCGATGACTTACATACAAATTCGCTAAATTTGTAATTGTAAACATATTTTTCTAATTGTAAAGAGCAAGTATTGTGTTTGTAACTTGGTTTTTGTCAAAATTTGAACGTTTTTTTAAGAAAAACATGTACAATAGTATTATTCAAAGTATTGCCCATCTGAAGCTATGACTTTTTCCCATCTTTCTGGCAACTTGTGGATCCCATCCCAAAAGAACTGCGCCGACTTGGCAGCCAAGAATGAATCAAGCCAATTTTTGATATTCTGCTCTGATGTGAACCGTATTTCAGTGAGGGCGTTCTGCATCGACCGGAACAAATGGTAGTCAGAAGGGGCAAGGTCTGGGCTATAAGGCGGGTGGGGTAAAACTTCCCATCCACTGTTTTCCAAATAGTTCTTAACCGGAATAGCAACGTGGGGCCGAGCGTTGTCATGATGGAAAATTATTGCCTCGTGTCTGGTAGCATATTCCGGGCGTTTTTCGGCTACTGCTCTCTTCAAACGGATTAATTGTGTTCGGTAGCGTTGTCCATTGATGGTTTCACCCGGTTTTAGCAGCTCATAATACAGCACACCCTTCTGATCCCACCAAATACAGAGCATTACCTTCGCGCCATGGATATTCGGCTTTGCCGTTGATTTGGCTGGTTGGCCGGGTTTCACATAAGATTGTAATGGATCCATTTTTCATCACCAGTAACAATCCGATGCAAAAATGACTTCCTTTTGTGGCGTTCCAGCAGCATTTCGGACATGCAAAACCGCCTTTCGACGTCTCTCGGCTTGAGTTCATGTGGAACCCAATTTCCTTGCTTTTGAATATATCCAGCTGCTTTTAAACGTTTTGGAATGGCTGCTTGAGTGACACCCAAAGATTCTGCGAGGTCTTCTTGTGTTTGGCAACAATTTTCATAGAGTAATGCTTCCAGTTCTTCATCTTCAAACTTTGTTGGCTGCCCAGGACGTTCATCGTCTTCCAAGCCAAAATCACCACTTTTAAATCGTGCAAACCACTTTTGGCACGTTCGCTCAGCTAGCGAATGTTCACCATAAACTTCCACTAAAATACGATGAATTTCGGCAGCAGTTTTCTTCATATTAAAGTAATGAAGAAGAACTCCCCGCAAAAACACTTTTTCAGGCACAAAGTTCGACATATTTGAGTGAAAAAAAATTATTGTTGTTTACCCTTCAAATGAATGACATATACTGAAATGACGTACAATGACAGTTGCTTTCAAACGCATGTTCCAATGGAATAATAACAATGGAATAATACAAGTTACGCCATCTCTTAGCAAACCGCACGAATTAAGTTATTGACCCAATGAAAAAAATCGATCTCAAGATTTTGAACTGTCTTCTCCGTCTGTCCGTCTGTAGTACGGCTAGTTTGTGGGCTCACAAATTGGGACGAAATTCAAATTTTAATTCTAACTTTTGGTAGAATTTTAAAAAAGTGGAATTTTCTCGAACACATGTCTAATAACGGTACTTTTCCGAATAGCAGGCTTCCGTTAATTGGCCATATCTCGATTACAGCTTAGACGATTTTACTTGAAATTGATATCCTAGCCATTTTAAACTTGCGTGAGTACATGCCATTCAAATTGTGGACATTATGTTTAAATCAAAACAATATTTGAATGTATAGCACATAATGGAGTAAGTATGGGCGATCCAGTCGCACACTTTATTTAGTTTTTAAAGATCCTATAACTGCATACCGTCTTAATTGTACTTAAAAACCTATGTAAGTCCATAATTATTATTATTATAGACCGAGGTACTTAGAAGATAAGATAATGAGTAATAAGTAAACGAGTGACCATAAGCCGAATACTACAATTAGATACTTAAAAGGAAAAACATTTATAATGTATCATACTTTTACCGTACAATTAAATTAATTGGTATAATTAATGTGCTATAAACATAATAACGTTTGGTTTAGCTTTCTTCTTACGGCGAAGTTATGATCCTGAGTAGAAGGATTACAACCCTCCCACTTTACTGTTCCGCCTGTGGGGTTTGCTATAACGCTTGGTTTAGTTAAATATAAAAAAATATACAGAGAAATTACAATCTGTCTGAAACAAGTCGAATACCCAAGATGTTCTCAATAAAACTTAACCATCACTGTAGCAAGCTTTGAGAAAGCAAAAATGCTGTTTTTTGAAGAAAATGCCGCCAAAAACTAGTCGCTGTTATATGCAATGCTCGTATATGGTGGCATTTTTCCATTTTCGTCCCAGTAGTAGACTGTATGTAAGGAGGTATCTATGGATAATTAACCTATCACGTATCTTGCGTCGTGAGTGGATGTGAATGATATCATCAGCAAATTAATGACCACTAAATATTGTGGGCAATAATGTCAATTGCTCCATTATAGGCACTTGAAATGGTGATGTTGCAGGAGTCAGAGGAAGTTGTTATCCGGTGCTCTAAATAAATTTGAACATGATAGGGCTAGAACTAAAGATTCCCAGAATTTGTATAACATTTTCTTTCCAAAAGAGTCTAAAACTTCATAGACATGTCAAGAGCGATTCAATTGGAAGCTACAATTTAAATTACAATTTAAATAAAACACATTAGTTTTTAATGCTGCTGATATTCTTATATATATATCGGGCAAATGGGCGCTATGGCTCGCCTTGCATACTGCCGCCCTTTTGATGAAATGTTTCTTTAATTTTCGACATTCTTGAAATCCGACAAACGGCGTATTTTTCTTTTCTATCTTTAAAATAATTCAAAAATGAATTGCTGATTAGTCGAACGACTAGGTGCAATTCCATTCGGGATGACGAAAGTCAGTCCCTCAGGGAGGTTTTTTAGATTGGGTTAAAGTCTCTCACTATTGCAGAAGCATCCCTCGTGCACTAGCTCTGCAATGACTTTCGATGATTTGTCCTTCCAGCGAACCGCCCAACGAAAAACTTTTCGCCATAAATCCTGTGGTAGTTCAAAAATAACGCGTCGAATCTCATCCTTTAGTTCTAGAATCGTTTAGAAGTCATTGGAATACACCTTCTGTTTCACATAAACCCAAAGAAAAAAATGCAACGGCATGATATACTCGTAACACGATCTTGGTGACCGTGAAACTTTGTGTGCAATAACTGCATTGTTTCTCGCGCTGTGTGGCATATGACAACGTCTGGTTGAAAGCACATGTATTCCAATATCTTCCAACTGGTACCAAAAATAGTTTGTTATCATGTCCTATTAACGTTCAGCATTAATTGTTACAGTAGCACCACTAGAATTTTCGAAGAAGTCTCAAACCGTGACTTTTTGTGGATGCATTGATTCTTCGTGGATTTCTATGACCCGTAGCCATTCAGTTGAAAGTGAGCCTCATCGCTGAAAATGTTGGAAAAATCGCCATCTACTTGGTGGTTCTCTAACACCCAATCAATAAAGTCGCGACGCTGTTTATAGTCGGCTGTCTTCAATTCCTAAATCGATTGGATCCTGTAGGCATGCAGATGGCAGACTTTTTGTTAAAATGCACTGCGTGCAGCTGTAGCAAATCATTTATTTCTTAACCGCGGCACGAGATATACATATACCGACACTATTTCGCAATGTAATTTTCAGAGATTTGTTTTAACAATTGAGGTGCCCTCTTATACCGCTTCATAATTGCGAATGTCAATGCTGATTCACAGATGTCAAATATCAGCTGTTTATCTTTGACAGAACCACAGTTATCTTTATTTACGTATGTCACAGAAGTGATTGGAGGCAAATACATAACTGCATCACAACCTGCCTACGTGAAAGATAGATTATACTGCTTTACTCTTAAGTAGGTGGCTACATCATAAGTACTCGTAATTCCCATAGTATCAGACAAATTTAACCCAGTACGCACTTTTGCTTGTAAATTATTACGGCACCGGCTTTAGGTGTCCACAACACTTCAAAACCAAGATCATGTCGTTCCCTAGAATTATTTCCACTATACAATTCTCTTTTCAAATTTTGAAGGCAGAGTGGTATATTTCGTTGACCCTCATAAATAGTGGCATACCTACGACGTCACGTTGAACCTGTACGAGGGTGGCCGTGGTGTAGTGGTAACATCATCGCTTGTCGCGCTGTTGGTTCACGGTTCAAATCCTGATGTCAATCATTTAATTATTTCGCATGAAATAAATAAAAAAGTAGATCAATTGCGAAAGCTAAATCAACTCTACTGCGAAGGCATAACACTGGCAGTGGAATGGTCATATGGCTGAAAATGCAACTTGACCGTGACGATAACATCAGGAGGACGGAAAAAAATACTGTGAATCATGAGCAACGACAAAAGCAAAACAAAACAAGCTCCCCAGTAGCGTCCAGATACACTTGGAGTTTACAGAAACTTAATACCATCTGAGTTTTACACCACTACACTAAATCGTCGTTCTCTCTCTTCTTCACAATGCCCGTGTCCTATAATAGTATAAGGGTTTTCATATCCTCTTTGGGGCGCGCAAATTATAAAAAAAAAAAAAAAAAAAAAAATGCAATGATTGTTGTTTGAGTTGTACACAATCTATTTAAAAATGTAAATTGAAAATATATAAAGCAATCATTTTAGAATTCCTTTATAAACTAGAGATTTGCATGATCTTCGTATTTTTTCCAACTCATTTTCATCCACATAAATCATGATATTAAGATTTTAAGTCTATTAGTAATTCGGTACTAAATAGGTAGGCACCTAAATAGGTAGGCACGTATGTACATATACAATTTGCATGAACCTAGAATCGCTCACTTCTTAATTTGTTCGCTGTGGTGGTTGCTGAGTTATGGAAAATAGTGTACCGATACCATTCTCTATTATTTGTGCTAGATTTTGAGAAAAGTCGAGGTAAACAAATCCATAAATTTACTTAAAGTAAACAGCAAAGTAGCGAATGGGTATTTTTTGAAAATGTAGCAAATTTCCTACAATCGAAGCAAAGTGGCAGCGCTGCCCACTAGTTCTCATCAGCATTTATTAAATAGTATCATACTCATACCTATTGCTATTTTATCGAACCACACATCAAGCCAATCAATAAAAATATGACGAAGTATCTTGTTAAATCCGCATATGCGATATTTATCTTTGGATATGCAATGCTCTTGACCTGCAATTTGGTTTTGTATGAATCAAAGTATAGTGATAATATATGCAATCGTATTTATGTTAAGTTGGTTCATAATTCTTCCGGCAGTATAACACCAGTAAAATTTAATTTTTTACCAGAAAAATGTGAGAACCTCGAAATTCAATGAGAAATAGCTGTTAATTTGTGTGAAGAGATATATTACTGAAATTCCCCACTCGTAGGAACATGCCATAACTTCATACTAAAGCCCCGCTAAATTTAAAAAAGAAACACGATTGCGTCGCACGTACTTGAACCTATATGCGAATCACTCAAATGTAAAATTTAAGCAAAATCGTTAAAAAAAATTGTTTTTCAAAATCCGTCAAAAGTAAAAATAAAAATTTTCCAAAACTTGTTACGCCATAATCTTGTATATGGAAAATATTGTTTAAATATTGATTTCGAACAAAATCCACTGAGTCATAAAGTTAATAAATAGCAATTTTCAAAAACCCAATAATAAGTAATAAGTTTTGCTAAAACCTGGTACGCCATCTGTTGGCATGTATCTGCTGTAATACAAATATTAAATTTGAACAAAAATCTACCATTTAGTAAAATAGGAAACATTTTGGGGTTAGAATGTAAATTCCAATTTCACCTCGAATTGTGAACGCACTGAACCGAGATGTAAAGGTTTAAGAACATCCGTCAAGTCGTTTAGGTTGCAGTCGACCATACATACAAACATACAAACAGACATAAACGGACAGAAAAACTCGACCGGATTTATTTGCTGAAATGTTTAACATATGCCTTAACGAAGGCGTTTTCCCTGAGCCTTGGAAGCGCCAACGACTAGTCCTAATGCCGAAGGAAAGGGGAGTCCAAAAGAACCTTCGTCCATAGTCGTCTTTGGTAGCTCGACAAGGTCGGAAAAATCCTTGAGCGGATAATTTACAATAGACTTTTACCATCAATTAAAACAGCAGGAGGTCTCTCGGAACATCAATACGGTTTCCGTAAGGCAAGCTCGACGATAGATGCAATAAACCTGGTAATAACGAGAGCCTGAGCAGCTATAGAAGGCAGGCGCTGTAAAGGCGGCACCAAAAAATACTGCGCCATTATAACCTTAAGCTGTCTTTATCGGATACAAATACCGGATTATCTCTGCAAAATAATAACGAACAGGGTCCTCCTCTACGATTCTGACGAGGGAATTAAGACATACAAAGTAACTGGCGGGGTCCCACAAGGTTAGGTCCTTGGGCCCCTGCTGTGGAACGCTATGTATTATGAAATCGTATGCATATCGATTCATCGACTTTGCGAACGACATCGCAATGGTGACTGTAGCAAAAACTTTAGAAGAAGTTGAACAAGACAATCACAACGATACGCCATTGGATAGCTAACGCTGGTTTGCAGCTTGCTGACCATAAAACCGAGGCGGTGCTTGTTACAAGTAGAAAAGTTCGCGAAATGATATCGTTTAGGGTCGGATGACACGAAGTGGTTTCTCAATCTTTTGTTAAGTACCTTGGAGTGATTATTAATGCTCGTTTAAGTTTCAAACATCACCTTGAGTATGCATAGAAAAAATCTTCAAAAGCTATTAGCGCACTTTCAAGGCTAACGAGTAATATCGAAGGCACAAAACAGAATAAAAGACTTTTACTTGCAGGAGCTGCCAGCAGAAATATGGTCAAGTGCGCGAAAATTAAGCCGTATGTGGGTGGAGTTAAATCCGTCCACCGTCTTAGCGCATTAAAGGTCACCAGTGCGTTTCAAACTGTCTCGAACGATGCTATACTCGTCATATCTTCAATGCTACCCATCGACTTACTCGCTGAAGAGAAGGCAATTTTAAAAAGCGAACGACTTCGAAATGGCCGGATAGACAACAAAAGAAGCAAATACGAAAGAATTCGCAGTATTGCAACATGGCAATAACAGTGGAACGTATCAGTAAAGGGGAGATGGACGCATCGCCTTGTGTATGGATGAAACAGAAACACGGCGAAACCAACTTTTATCTGATTCAGTTTCTGTGGGACATGGCTGTTTCAGAGAATACCTCTTCAATCGCTGACGTGAAACTATCCCAAACTGTCCACATTGTGAAAATGTTCTGAAAAACCAGGAATAGGAATGAAACCGAGAGGATCGTCCTTCGGGACCAATTTGGGGAGTGGCCCACTCCCGAGTATGTCGTAAATTACTTGTTCCAGAATGACGAAAACTGGACCATCGTAAGTAACGTGGCGGTACATATACTTAGCGACCTTAAGCGCAAAGATCGCCAACGTAACGCGAAAACAGTGGAGTACCAATTACCTAAGAACACAAAAGGCGTATAAGGGGCAGCGAAGTAATACTTAATGGCAGTCCCTGGGGGAAAGTGGTTCGAAATGTGCAGGGTGTGGTTTAGTTTAGTACGAAGGCGTATTCCTTGCCTCAATCATTCAGGTGTGTGAATCGTGCATGCCAGTACCCCGGGCTACTGGTATCTATGAAGATTACACACCGTTTGGCGTAACAATAAAAAAAGAAAAAAGAAACAGACGGACAGACACAAAAAATTGCGGGACCCACTTTTTGTGATTCTTAATTAAGTAATACGAATATTGATCAAAATCTCGACGTCGAATTTTTTAAGAAACCAATACTTGCCTAGGTTACTATTTAAATCTGGCACCACTGTGGTTCTGTCAAAGAAAAACAGCTGATTTTTGACACCTGTAAATAATAAGCATTGACATTTGCAATTATGAAGAGGTATACCAGAGAGAAACGTATTTTAATTGTCAAAACTCATCTTCGAAATGGCTGTAAGGACGGCCGTTTGACCCATTTGGCCGATATCATTTTTCGTGTTTAACGTCAACACCTCAACATTACATTTTTTCCAAATCCAAATTTAAATTGTAACCTCCAATTGAATTACCCCATAGATAAAAGTACAAATAGGTATACATATTAATATATTTATTTCAAGGGCGTGGCAAGTTCTCCCCTCCACTACCACTCTACTTGCCTACGCCCATGGCCACATTTGTAACGATTGATACACCCGGTTAACAAACGCCGCACACATTAATTAGACTATGGCAACGGGCAGACAGATCATTTATAGAATTACAACTAACTAAATTCCTAACACATCTTCTTTTTATTGTTTAGTGTTATTGTATCTTAAAAAAATTTAGATCATAAATTTATAGTGAACTTCTACGCGTCGTCTTACTATGACCACATAGTCACGTTACAGTCGACATTAATAGTTCGCGTAAAGAATATTAAAGTGTTCATTTCTTTTCGATGCTCTAACATTTGTATATCAATTTCATTGAATGCACACTTTATTGGTATAGGCAGGGTAATTTAGTTGTTTTCTTTTCCAGCACATTGTTTATCACAGCAGAAAACAACAAATGACTATTTTAATTTCATGACATTTTCATAATTTTACGATGAATCGTAATCAGGGTTTATACTCCTAATGCACAGGCATAAGGAAATCAAAGATCCAGGAACATTACTCATCCTCTTACCGCTGTTATCCTTATCTTTCACCCTACAGAGTGAGTTTTGCTTAAAATCAAGTACCCACTCAAACTCATAAATAGAATTTTCAAAGATTATTAACGCAAAAGTTGTTCAACTTCACAAGCACTCGTAGTCTCCGATAAGAAGAGTTATTTATAACCAACTGATTTTTTTTTTTCATCTTGTAGGGTAGACGCGCGTGCGATTTTCGACTGCAGAGATTGAAATTAATAGTCGATGTACATAGATATATGCAGGTTGGGAGTAATCAGTAATATAACATAGAGGAGAACCTCCTAGTCGAATGCACTAATATAATGGTGGTAACTGGTAACTAGGTTAGGTTTGGTTGAAGTGGCTGCCAGCTAAGAGACCGACATACTTACGAATAGACCAATGATATGTCCATTGTGATACCACATGGATCTTGGGGGGAAAATTTCCCTTAACTACTCGTTGAACCAATTGAAGCTTCTGATGAAGCGTAAGAGGCTTCTAATGTTTGCATTTATTAAATCACTTAGCTCGCTAAAGCAGAAGACTCTTAAATAAAGTTTCCTTCTTTTGGAGGCAGCTGGGCAGGTAAAAAGAAGGTGAAGAATAGTTTCCTCCTCTTCGTCCTACATAAAGCTTCTACAGAATTGAATATACGCCAAGACTTGTTGCATGTTGGAGTATAAGACAGTGTCCAGTTATGTTACCAATTATAGCACTACTATGCAATTTTTTGAGAGAAATCAAATTCTTAAAGCGATTTAGATCCAGCTTAGGCCAAATTTCCAACTCTAATTCAATCCAACTAATCCAACTTTAATTTAAGTTCACATATGGCTATCGGTATACCTTTATCTGGTAGAATGGATATCGTTGTTTCATGTCTGGCAAGTTCATCGGCCTTACAGTTCCCTGGAATGTCCCTATGGGGCATAGGCACCCAACAAAGGTCAATTTTGGACTGCTCCGCCATCTCTTTAAGAGACGACCGGCAATCTAGAGCTGTTGAGTTTAGAGAAATCGATTCCAAAAGATTAATTGATGCTTGGAAAGATGCAGATATCTAATATTAATATCACCTATTTCTTTAGCCAATATAAAACTATTTGTATTGCCATTATTCCCGTCTAACTGGTAACTAACTCAATCTCCAATTTGTCAGTATCTGAAAATGATAGTTTGTATGAAGACAGATTAATGTGAAGAGAGCTCGACTTTTTAAACATTTTCAAAATTCGAGGAAAAAGAACCGATTGATCGTCCAGCGAATCTATGGAGCTCCCAAGAGAGACAAATATCTTTTAACTTATCTATTCAAAAGAATAGGAACTGTTTCAAATAATTCATAAGTAAAAAGGCAAAGAGATGAGCTTGAAGTGAATTGTGTGGCGAAGCACAGAATACAAATAAATCAGCACGACTGCGCAACCTTTGGAAAAGAACCATCAATCCCCTATTTCTAAAAATCTTAACGGCACGGGGTGAAGCTTCAACTTTACTACAGAAACTAGTATCAAATATCTCCATAATTTTTCAATTGTTTTATTTATTCATTTTGCAAAATAAGTGGTTGTATAAAAACATTTAAAAATATAGAGGATTAACGTCTCGGGTTAAGTGGTGCAATTGTATCACGAACCGAAGTCTCTAATCTTGGTCCAAAGAACGTTTGTGAGAAGAACAAGTTGCGTTAGTCCTGGTGGACTATAAGCCAAAATGTGGAAACCAAATAATTTCGCCTTAGTGGACACAGCAATTACAAACTACGCACTATCAGACCTGCACGGCTATGCCGTACCAAAAAGCCAAGCGGCACTCTCCCGTCGCCTTTCTGTTTACTTATTACATCCTGTTTCTAATCTTTTTATCTATTGTTTCAAAGGAAGAAACAAATTAACATAAACACGTACAAACTCATCCACTGGTGCGCTTTTGATTGCAAAGACACGCAATTGTTTGTGTTTTCAAAAAAAAAAAAGTACACTTGTGCTTACTATTCTAATAGCGGGAACCACACATTAATGATTAGTATGTCAAATTCTTCACCAATTAAATTGTATTCAAATCAGTGCAGCCATTTTGTAGTTAGATATGTGTAAAGTAAATCGAAATGCGTTTTAAAGCAAATAAAAAAGGATACTGGGTCCTAAATTTACTTCTGTTAGCTTCTTCTCGTCATGATAAATCTATTAATGTATAATATGTGGGGTGACATTAACCTATTTACTTTCTATAGCGGACAACCACAAAATATGCTTTCTAAAATATAGATATATCTAGAAGAATAGGAAGATGTATCCCTACATAGTTTTGCTTAACTTGCAATTGTTTTTGTTCTGACAACCTATACTTTTCGAATGTATAATTTAAACTACAGGGTGGCTGACATGAACTGTTGCCAACTTCACGTCGCTGTGTCTGCCAAACTAGGAATGACAGCGCGTTGAAAATTTGACTGTTGTTAATTCATTTCATTGTTGACAAGCATGTGTAAGGTTTTTTTTTTATCGCGTGTTTAGTTTTTGTTCTATCGGCAATGGAATTCAAACGTAATAGTGTTATTGCCGTTTTTTGGCTGGAAAATCACTACCAGCTATTGCTCGTGAGCTGAACCATTTGAAAGTGAACAAAATGTTTGTGTATCGCACCATATCGCGTTACAACGAAACCGGCAGCTTTGCCTAACGCTATGGAGATTTTTTTTTATAATTTGCACTTGTCAGGGGATATGAATACTATTTTTAGGGCACGGGCGTTTTTGTGGAAAGGGGAAGAGACAGAAAGAAGATCAGATTGGTGGTTTGAAACTCAGGCGGTATTAAGATTCAGTGAACTCCAAAGGTGGCGTCCAGATAACTGGGGAGTGTTTTTATTTTTCTGTTATTGCCGTTGCTTATGATTCACAGTATTTTTTTCCGTCCTCCTAATGTCATCATCACGATCAAGTAGCATTTTAGCCATATGACCACCCTACTGCCAGTGTTATGCCTTCGCAGTAGAGTTGACATACTCGTAGGCTTTCGCAATTAATCGACTTTTTTATTTATTTCAGGAGAAATAAATAGATGATTCTTGACATCAGGATTCGAACCGTGAACCTGCAGCGTGACAAGCGATGATGTTACCACTACACCATGACCACGCGACTGCACCATGTGGTCCGAAAAAGACAGCATTATCGTCAACAGTGATTCGGAGTGTGAAAGCCAGAATCGAACGAAATCCTCAGCGTAGCGGAAGAAAAATGGCTTCTGAGCTAAACATATCCAGAGAACGGATGCAACACATTTTGAAAAATGATCTCACATATTGAACATATTAATTAAATCTTTGAATTTGAATAAGTTTCCAACATTTTTTTCTTTGGATTCAATAAAAAATATTCACAATTAAAAAAAAACACAGCTATTTGAATTAGTAACAGTTCACACCCTGTAGATAGTGCTACTTGTTCGTAACAAAATCAGTAATGGTGGCTCCGTGCACACAAAAAATGGTGAACAACTTCCTTACTTAACACCTTCCGTTGTTAGCCTCAAGGTCACCGTTCTACTTTATAAAACTGATCCCCGCTAAAAGCACCACAATTTTATTTAATAAACCACTGTACTGCGGTAATAAAAAACACATTTTAGTCAGACGCAGGGTCTGAATTAATGAAGGCGGAGGACACCTAAAACAAATTCTTTTCAGAAACTAATTTCTATGCTAAAATTGTAATGAATCGGGTAAATTAAACAGAAAAAAAATTTGGTTTGGGGATACTGGACCTAACTCAGAGAACACAATTACTCTTCAAATCGATGATCCTTCCTGTTCACTACATAGATTGGATACATCGATTGAATGGAAAACAGTGCTCCAGCCAAGAGGATCTTCGAATTCCAGCCTTCAGTTTCGAGAAGACCAAGTAGACCGAGTCTCTGACCAAGCAATCGCAGATGTCAAGCATGTTGGTTAAGAAAACTGGATGAAATGTACACGGGACCGACGATTGTGGGAGGCTACGGTGTCCCAGGTGGAGACTTCTTATAGGTCGGGTGCCCGTTAAGCAACTAATTTGATTTAGTCTGCCATCATACTTGTAGGCAACGTAAGACACATCTTTAATTTGATGTACCAGATCAAAATATTTGTATTTAAAATACGGCTGCAACTGTAAACAATATCGAAAGGTTTCACTGTGTGTTCTGAAAACCTTTTGAAAAACAAATCTTGCTTTAATTTATGCTATTCTTCTGTGTGCTATGTTTATGAAGTATAATGGCTTTATTAGAGCTTGGTCAGAAGGTCTTTAAAGGTCAACTGTCTGAAAATGACATGCTTTCTTGAATTATGTTACAAAGAAAGAGTTCGAGTGTTTATTTTCGATAATTCCGTCCAGAAAAAAACTAGAATGCCTGTTTATTTTAAATGGAAACTTTTTATCGGTTTTAAGATTGCCTCAGGGAATGTTTACAAACGAACAAAAAAAAAAATGCCAACAAATGGCAAACAAGAACAACAATTAACTGCGTATACAGCTTCGATAACTTTCGATATTATCCACAGTTACGATAACTAAGTATAGCACGACTAATTCAGTTGTGCCAAATTTCAAAATACAAAATACAAAATTATTTGTGCGAAAGTTAACAAAACTTTATATACAGTTCCAAAGAAACACAGCTATTGACTATTTTCCACCGTCAGTGCTACCTTTCTACCATACTTTTACTTCAAATTATAGTACAAAATTCCATGACTACTGCAATGTTCTATTCTTCGAAGTATCATAACTTGTTAAGCCCAACAATATCAAACAATTTTTTAAACTGCTTAATTTGACCTTTACAAACCAGCAGTACCATAAAACAAATAGCTATTCCATAGAACTGTATTACGTGTATCTAGCATCTCGGCAGTAAAAACCAACAAAACAGTACATACACCATTCAAAGATTAAAGATTAATCTAAAGGTACTTCCAATTAGTTTGTTTATTCTGTTCAACGTTTAATTTAAACCACAACCAAAAATGATTAATCAATTAAGTATCGGTTATTACCGTAAAACGTCTGTGTTGTCACCGTTCATACCTGTATGTAGAAATAAACTTGGAGTTGCGATAAGTTGGAAATTTGCTGGCTATGCCGGTCACCTTCCACGATTCGGAATCGGATTTACTCATCTTCGGTTGTCACAAGGGAGTCTGAGTTTTTTTTTCTCTTTTTTCAACTTCCACTCACACTGCACTAAATCAGCAGCAGTGTTGTCTTTTAATTAATTCAATTTTGAACCGGCTAAGGTCGCCAATTCAGGTTTATTAATGATACGATACGATACTAATTGTTTCTTTCTAATTCAGTAATAAAGCGACTAAACAAGCGCCACGATTCTTCCGAGCTGGCCTTTGGGCTAGCGTTTTAATCCGACAACGACGATCTGAATTGAAGCCAATTCGAATGGAAACTGAGCAGAAAATAAATTGTTAGCTCGCTTTTGGTGTCGATTTAATCTTTGCATGTTATCAAAGAGGGATTTGTTTTGATTACGAGGCTGGAAAGTCGAAGCAAAAACAAAACGCAATTGACTTCTTATCAACGGTGGTGATTATGAGATTCAAGCGAAGTTCATCTATACAGGTTAGATTGCTTAGATGCATGCATTAAGCACGCGTAGGGCAGCGACATACATCCATATTTGTTGACGGCATTAATAATATGAATTTAAATTTATTTCATTAAAACTATCTACGTAAAAAATAAGATCATGTGAAAAATAAATGAATGCAAGCGCCCTTCGTTGAAGTTAGAGGAAATTCTGTTTACTAAATGTTCTACTTATGAGATAAGAGCAGCGGAATAGAACTTTGGTATCAGTATCAGGCATATTTTGTATGTACATAGATATCAATACTGAATGACCGGCAATTTTGATTAATTTGTTTGTGATTAAACGTGAATTGCAAATTCTTAGCACTAGCCTATCTTTAAGATTTTTTAACAGATAGTGTTAATAGTTAGAAAAATATTATCTGGTGGTTTAAATGTTAGCATTTCCCATATAAATGCAGCGTATTTCAGAAGGAAATAATTGCAATCGAAGATGCCTTGTCGTGGTTTAAATCTGGCACTACTGTGGTTCTGTAAAATATAAACAGCTGATTTTTGACACCTGACATTGATATTTGTAATTATGCGAGAGAACAACGCATTTTAATTGTTAATACCCATCTCCGAAATGGAGAAAATTTGTATATACATATGTACATATAGCCGTCCATTTAGTGCCGGGATTAAGAAATGAATGGAAAAATTCGATCGAACCGGGTCAGTGTTGGATGTGCAAAGACTATCTGCACCTGCATGCCTTCAAAATCAATTGGCTTACGAATTGAAGCAAGGAAGGCATGAACAATGTCGTAACTTCGTTGATTTAGTGTTAGAGAACCACCAAGTACATAGATGGCGATTTTTCGAACGAAATCATCTTTAGCGATGAGGCTCACTTTCAACTGAATGGCTACGTAACCAAAAAAAATGGTCCATTTGGGGTAATGAAAATCTACGGGACATTCACGAACAACTAAAGACTGGACTGCGAGGGTGGGTCAATAAGTCTCTGAAAATTAACACAAATTGTGTCGTCACCTTAAATTTAATTTTTTTTTGTCAAGAATTATCTTTCAAAAGAACGCACCCAAATTTTCAGACAGATCTGTCAAATAGTTTTTTTGTGGCAGCCATTTTATATAGACGCCTACTAGCATTTTCGTTAAAATGGAAAAAAGTGAATTTCGAGTGCTCATTAAACACTATTTTTTGCGAGAAAAAACTATCACGCAAACCAAACAAAAGCTTGACAAATATTATGGAGACTCTTCACCATCGATTGGAACCATTTACCACTGGTTTACTCAATTTGGGTGCGGTTGTTCAAGCACAATTGAGGCCGAACGTTCTGGTCACCCAATTGAGGTCACCACACCAGAAAAGGGCGACAAAATCCATGGTTTGATGATGGACGATCGGCGAGCGAAAGTACGCGAGCTTGAAGAGGCCGCAGGCTTATCATATGGCTCAGTGATTTCGATTTTACATAAATATTTGGACATGAAAAAGCCTTCCGCAAGATGTGTGCCGCGTTTGTTCACAATCGACAACAAACGCATTCGTTTGACAACTTCAAAAGTATGTTTGGCGATGTTCCAGAAAAATTCGGCTGAGTTTTTGAGCCGTTTCGTAACCGTGGATGAAACCTGGATTCACCACAACACACCAGAAACCAAGGAACAGTCAAAACAATGGATTTCTCCTAGTGAATCGAAGCCGAAGAAGGTCAAGGCGTGTTTGTCAGCAAACAAGGTCATGGCGACAGTTTTTTGGGATACGCGAGGTGTTATTCACATCGATTACCTTGAAAAGGGTAAAACGATCACCGGCGCATATTACGCAGAGCTGCTGGATCGATTCCAATCGATTTGAAGCAAAAACGGCCGCATTTGGCGAAGAAAAGTGTCCTTTTTCACCAGGACAACGCACCGGCGCACAAGTCTGCAGTCGCAATGGCAAAATTGCATGAGTTAGGCTACGAACTCCTCCCTCATCCAGCATATTCCTCAGATTTAGCCCCCTGCGACTATTTCTTGTTTCCAAACATGAAAAAATGGTTCGGTGGTAAGAGATTTGGGTCGAATGAAGAGGTCATCGCTGAAACAAACGCTTATTTTGAGGGGCTCGAGAAATCGTATTATTTGGAGGGCATCAAAAAATTGGAGAAACGTTGGATGATGTGTATAGAGCTAAAAGGAGACTATGTTGATAAATAAAATGTTTTTATACCGAAAAGAGTGTTCCTTATTTCATTTTTCAGGGACTTATTGACCCACCCTCGTATAATAGTCGGAAGCAATCGGAAGCTATTGTCATAATTCTACGCAAGTTTCCTTCAATACTGTCAATTGCTCAAGTAGCCCATAATAGGGGTATGTGTTCGGAAGCAACTGTCAAATTGCTTAGTCAAATTTTCATACGAAAGAGCGAATAAATTCGCTCTTTCGTAAGTGAGCAAAAGTGAACGAAAACTTAACGAATCGAAGCAAAAATAATATTATATATTATTGTCACACAATACAAATCCTTTATATTCGCACTGTTGCGGAAGTGGTCGTACGAAACCATTCTTCTATTATACAATAGTTCGGCCTTAATGCGTGCACAAAAAGTCACTATTTGGTAAGGATTTTGGGCCGAGGGCGTGATTGGGCCATACTTCTTCGATAATGTTCGTGGTGCTGCTGTAATGGTGAACGTTATCGGGACATGATTGCAAATTTTTGCCACCAATTCGACAATATTGATGTGGAAGACATGTGCTTTCAACAAGTCTGTGCCACCTGTCACACAGTGCTAGAAACAATGCAGTTGTTGCACACAATGCTTCCCGGCCGCGTCATCTCTCATTTCGACGACCAAAATTGGCCACAAACTATCATGCGATATCACGCTTTTTGTTTTTTTTTTTTTGGTGAAACAGAAAGTGTACGCCGATGACCCCCAAACGTTTTCAGAGCTAAAGGACGACATTCGATTCGTTATTTATGAAATACCGCAGGATTTATGCTGAAAAGTAAAGGAAAATTTAAACAAAATCGTGGAAGTCTGCAAGGCCATCCGTTACGTCCATTTGGCCGATATTTTGTTCCATGTTTCATGTCAATGTCTCAACATTATATTAACATAAAAATATCAACAGTTTAAAACCAATGTGGTTTATTTAAAATTTAAATTGCAACCTCCATAAGAATCACCCTTTACATACGAGTATATTACTATTTCCAATGTTAGCCAAGTTGGGAATACTAACTCTCTGGAATTTGTATTCTTCAATTTTAAGTCCTTAATGAGATGGCTAAGCAATTTAACCTACACCTAATCTGGAAGCCTGGTCATATTTATATTCCAAAGGTCTATATAAATCGTTTCTCAAGCTGGATGTGACCAATGAAACGACCCGCAGATGGTCAAATCACGGGACAGATTTGGCCTGAGTTATATGAAAAAACAAGACGGTCAAGTATGAAAGAGCATCATGTGCCGAGGCTTCCGGAGCAATTACAGTAAATATATACTAGATATTAAAGAGGAATGTAGTACCTACTGGTATTTATAATTTTCCCTTCCCTGAAAATGTTCGATCTCGATATTTTGATCAAACTTGACATTACTATGTACAATAGAGAAACTCAAAAAATGGGTCTCTCAGTTCTGTCTGCCTGTATAAATAGGCCCACTGCGGCCGAAAAGGTTGGACAAAATATAAGTGTAACCGTTACACTTATACACTTATACACTTCACTTACACTCCGTCTCACTTGATTACGAACAGGCAGTTTTTTGTTTTAATTTTACGATATTTTTCAAACCCTTCGCTAATCTGGGAAAAACCAATTGCACAAAGAATGAAGGATATGAAAGATATTGTCTTCCTCCTTCGTAGACTTTTCTTGAAAGCCAACCCCACACGTTTTCCATGATGTTCAGGTCGGGTGAATATGGCGGCCATGCAAGTAGGTTTACATTTTGGTTCTGAATCCAGGCTTTTCTTGTCCGTGCGGTATGTAAGAGTATCGGTACATTGTCTTGTTGGAAAATCCATCGCTGTCCACCAAATATCTCCGAAAACTGCGGAAAAGCTCTTTCCAGTATCGATTTGTAAGTGATTGCCGTCATTTTGGAGCTTTGGAAATCCAGCTCCACGGTTCCGTAATAGCTTATTGCTCCCCATACTGTTACACCACTTCCTTTGCTGTGCCGCCTTTGAAGATGTATTTCTGCTTTTCTCAAATTATGGAAATAACAGCTGCATCCATCAGGTCCATCCAAATTATTTTTTTTTTTTCATCAGAAAAGACGACGGTATGCCACTCTCGATTCCACCTGATGTGACTTGTTGCAAAATCAAGCCTTCTGTATCACGCGATGAACAGTCGATCTGCTACTGTAACTCTAGTTTCTGCCTTAATTTTACTTACGAAGAGCCTTGAATTTGAAGCAGCTCTCAGTTTCGCCCGCCTTTCTTGACATGTTGTTGCTTTGCTGACTCTTCCTTTGCGGTTTTTTCCATACTTCTCCGGTGCTTAATAAAGCTGTGTACAATAGTGGCGCCTCTTCCAATCTTGCTGGCTATGAAATGGATGGATTTTCCTTGTTCCCGGTGAGCTCGAATTTGGCCTGTATCCTCCTTGAAAAGCGTCATTAAAGTTGCATTTATCAACTTAATCCCACTTTTTTTACTATATAAACATAATACTAGATGGGGTGAAAAGTAACCTCCTTGACCGCCAGAATGCGCTGCTACTGCAAAAAAGGTTAAGGTGCCTTGAGGTCCATTCATATTTAGGCAGACATGCCAAATTTCAGTGCGATACTGTCTTTAGTTTTGTTTTGACAGCTGATTGTTGTTGACGTGTTTGGCATCATGTTGAGTATGGACAAAAACGATTTTCGTTCTCTCATAAAACATTATTTTTTGAGAGGCAAAACGGCGAAGGAAACTAAAGAAAAGTTGGATAAATATTATGGGGCTAATGCTCCATCAGATCACACCGTCAAATATTGGTTTCCTGACCAAAAACACGAACGCGAGAGCACTTCGAAAGAGTGTTTGGAATCGGGCGGACTTTTGGCGTCGATTGGTAACTGTTTATGAAACCTGGATCCACTATTACACACCAGAGAACAGAATGAGTGCCCGGCAATGGACTGAAGCCGGCACGAGTGCTCCGAAGCGGCCGAGGGAGGCTCAATGGGTCGGAAAGGTTATGGCGTCGATTTTCTGGGATTGTCATGGCATACTCTTCGTGGACTACCTCGAAAAAGGAAAAACCATCAACAGCGAGTATTACTGTGCATTACTGGAGCGATTGAAGGCCGAAATCGCTGCAAAACGGCCTCACATGAAGCGAAAAAACAAATCGTTTTTGTAAGACAATGCGCCGGCGCACAAGAGCATCGCAACCACGGCTAAAATCAATGACTTACGGCTCCAATTGCTGTCGCATCCACCGTATTCGGTGCTCAAAAGATGGCTCATCAATAAAAAAATTCAGGTCACGCGAGGAAATCATTGACGCCACGGAGGAGTATTTTGCAGACCTTCCGGAAAATTACTTTTCGGACGGGATCAAGAAGTTGGAAAATCGCTGGAATAAGTGTATCAAGCTAAAAGGGGATATTGAATAAAATAAAAAAACATTTAAAAAAAAATTTTTTTTTCATTCCCAAGGAGGTTACTTTTCACCCCACCTAGTATATCCTTCATTCCTTGTGCAATTGGTTTTTCCCAGATTAGCGAAGGGTTTGAAAAATATCATAAAATTAAAACAAAAAACTGCCTGTTCGTAATCAAGTGAGACGGAGTGTATTAACTTCTTGAAAATTTACTATTTCTCGGCTACTCGAAATTAATGTTTAAACAAGGTCATGGAGTACCAAGTATCGGCAAAATGTCAAAATAAGTTTTCCGAATTTTTTAACCGATTTTTTTTAAAAAGAAGTAATATTTTTTTTTTTATTTCAAATCTGAGTTTTTGTAGATAAACAACATGCGACCCAGGCGTGCATTTTATTTATGTTTGGTGCTTGGTGTTTTATACTCTTGGGGCAGAAGCTTTAAGGATGTGTAATTGCTGCCCACCCCGAAGGTTGCCTGAGTGAATTATGAGGACGTTGTCTCTATCTAAAAGCAGCTTTCAGGTCTACAGATCTATCTGAGGTACAATTGTTTCAAGATTTGCATCTTTCAGCATAAGGTGATGGTAGTTTAACAATTGGGATCGTATGAATATGGTTAGATTTATTATCTGCTTACATATGTCAGTATTAGGTCAGCTAACCACTTCAATGGAATACGTGAAACTTGGTACAAATACATATTTAGGTGCTGATGGGTCTAATTTATTCCAGAGCCAAGCTTAGATTTTAGGAAGTTTCAAACGCAATACTTCAATTGTTTGCTTAATTCTTTTTTTAAAAATAAAATAACATTGCTTATATTAATCTACTATAATCTATTGTACAATTATGGATGCACAATTGTGGTTGAATTTAATTTCCTTACATCGGTAAAGCTTTTAACTATTTTTAACAATATTTGCTTCAAGCCATCGACGCGTAGCTATTCGTTATTAATTGTTTACGAAGTTCACTTTTTCCACTCCTGCTTCTAGAGTAATAGCGCAAAACGATTTGACTATTGACTGAAATATTCCCGTGTACGTAGGTCCAATAAACGTGAAAAATTGTTTGCTGTTTTACTGGAATTTAATTCAAACCTGATCCTTCCGCTCAGTAGTGGAGGAGGTGTGCCGAATTCGTGCTAACATCTTGTACTCATTCCGTATGTAAACAATTATGGAAAGGCCAAAATGCACCGCAAATCTATTCTAAAAAAAAACTACGGGGAAATTACAATCTGTTCAGAATGGATTGTATAATATCCTATACCATATCTTCTAACTCACCTCTAATAAAGTGAACGTGTCTTTGCAAAATTTTTAAAACAGATGCAAACATCTTTCTATGCAGAGGATATTTCCGGATTTTTTAAGAAAATTTTTCAAAAACTGTTATTACAACATTTTCTTAGCAGAAAGTGGGCGTGGCTCCCAAAATTTGTAACCGTAGTTCATGGATTCTGGTGAGGTATTCACAATAAGATTTAACCATCACCGTAAATGGGTTTGAAAAAGAAATATGTATTTTTTTTTTAAGTAAACGTCCCGTAAAAGTGGGCGTGGCCATGTATAATGTATGAACGAAATTTTGAGAAAGTCAACGTCTATATATTTTATCTAGACAATATTTTCCAGTTTCTGGAATAAATAATGAGAAAAACAAAATTCTTTTAAAAGTACGTGTGTCTGTCGGTGGATCTAATAAAATTTACACTTGTACTGCTTCAGATTCTAGAAAGCTTATATATGTATGTACACCCCGCGCAACAAAAAAAGCCGCACATGGTAATTTTTAACAAAATGGAAGAATTTTAATAAATGATGACTAATCACTGCGTAGTCACTTTGTATTTTTGATGTTTAGTAGTAATGATCGCGAAGGTCAGACTACAAAATATCAGATATTACCCAAGTACCCACCACCATCTAAGATAATTTGTTTGTACTGCATGGCGTTAACAGTGCCCTCGAGCATAATTAGAGATCCAACTCCGATTGCGGTGATGCATCCCTACACCATAACATAAGGAGAATGTTTTACGGTGTGAGCTATGCATTCGTCGCTGTAGCGTTCTCCTTTTCTACGACGAACTATCTGCTTCCCATCCGGTCCGATTAGGTTAAACTTGGACTCATCAGAGAACACCACATTTGACCAATCTTGAGCACTCCAGTTTTGCCTTTCCTTAGCCCAGCTAAGGCGCGTTTTCTTCATTTTTCTGGTCAGAAGTCGCTTTTTCGCTGGTCTCCTTGCTAGCAAACCTATCTCGTTGAGACGATTCTGGATAGTTCTGACGCTAACTTCAGCCCCAGTAGCTTCTCGCAGGTCAGCTCTTAACTCCGATGCATTTTTAAACCTGTTTCATAAGCTTAGCCTCTTCAGTTCCCGGTCCTCCCGAACAGTGGTACATCTCTTCAGATTGTGATCCCGACGATATTTGTTACAGAAACTTCTTACAGAACTCTCATTGCATCCAATTTGTCGAGCAATTTCACGAAATGACTGATTCTGTTTGGATAAGGCGACGATAACTGCCTTATTTTCTTTACTCAATTGTACCCTTTTAGACATCGCGATATACTCTTTTCACTTTTACTTAAGAAATACAACTGCACGCACTGTTAAATCCTGCCAGAATGAATTCCGACACATTCCAAAATGTGCATTACCTAACCCGGAAGCAATAAAATATAATTCGGCAAATCCCTTAAAGGTAATTAGCGCAAAAAAATGGTAATATGCGGCTTTTTTTGTTGCGCGGGGTGTATATACCAGATTTCATGTTCCTAGCTCAAAATTTAAGGCCAACAAGTGATTGCATATGAACAGACGGATGGACGGACATGGCTAGAACAACATAACTTTTGATGCTGATCACAAATATATGTATATACTTTTATTTATCTGTGTTACAAACTGTGTATCAAAATGAATATACCCTGTATGGGGTATCAAAAATAAATGCCCGACTGGGTCGCACGTGCTTGCCTCTATGTGTTGTTTATCTGCAAAAAAAAGACTTCAAATGAAAAGAAATCCGTTAAAATTTGAAAAAAAAAATTATATTGACAATTGCCCAAAATTTAGTGTGCCATGACCTTGCCTACCAATATCAAATATTGTTTTATTTAATATATAAATAGTATGAAGTTTAAGGTATGTATGTAAATCCATCCAGCCGTTTAGGCTGCAGTCGTGCGTACAGACAGACGGACAGAATTGAGAAGTTAAATCAAGTTAAATCTAAATTTCGAAACCGAACATTTTCAGGAAGCCAATGCGTGCCCTTATACAAATCTACAAGTACAAACAAAATTATGATTGCATTTAATTAACTAGGTCGACGGAATTGTAAACAGAAACACACTTGCATTTTGCTAGCTTCAGCAATCAAATAACATGACCGCGCCATCTATAGTTGCGCACAAGCATTATGCAAGACAGTTCTGTGGATTGGTATAATTGTATGGTAGCCAGTGCATCAACCCGTTGTAATAAAACGGAAGTAATATCCTTAAATGGCTTCTTCCTGTAGAATATTTCCTGGCTACATCTTTACGTGGAAGTAAATATTGGCTGTGCCTCCGATATGTAAAGTAGTTACCAGTGCCACAACCTGAACAGATAAATCGGTAGCTATTTTTCGATGGAATTCCTGCTTATAGATCGATTGCGATATTTTTCTTCTTTATTTTTTCTAAAACATTTTTCTTAGTAATTATTGCCAATAAAGAATTAAATGAAATAAATAAATAGTTAAGTTTGGCTACATTAAAAGACATAGTTTAAGTATTAGGTTTAGCTTAGAGCGCCCGCATGGGGCCAGTAAGTTAGAGTAACATAGATAGGTATGACATAAAAGCAAGTTAATCTAGTTTTACGTATTATTCTGTCTAGCATGTTAGAAATACTGAATTTAATTATAAAAATACTGTAACATAATAATAACTACGCTCCCTAAAAGTATAATGCAACAAATTCCGAAGTGTCTTTTCATTCTGGCAGAATTTTTGTCCGAAGTGTCCTTTCATTCGAGGTTCGTGTCTGCGGTTAGTCTCCACAGTTCATGTCTACGAAAGAGACGGATAATATCTCGGATAAGAGAGAATTATAACTGCAAGAAATGATTGTCATCTTGGAATTATTACATCAGAATTTTTCAGAAGTTGTAATTTTGTGATAAATTGAAAGTTGAGAATTAACAAAAAGAAGTAATTAGTTTGGATTTGTGAATTAAGTAATTGAAAGGAGATAAAGTGATTTGAGAAGAAAGAGGTCTTGTAAGGAAGGAGTTTGCGAAGAATAGTATAGTGTGAACTTGAATTGTTCTATAGACTAGAAAATAAAGAAATAAATTTCAGAGAATATCGTTTTATCTACTCGAGCCGTAGCTCGCATATTACAATACATTCACCACAGGACTTATATAGTAGTGGAAGCACCAAAAATAAAACGGATATTAGAACTAGAAGTTCAATGGGGTCTACATACACCTAAAAGTTCATTTACAATGCCACTAGAAGAGAATGAAGTGATTCCTTTCGAAGCATACAATTAATATACAATTGTATATTAAACAACAAGTAATATTTAAGGCAAAAATATTAGTGTAATATGACCCAATGAGTTGGTCGTGTGTTCAAGTATACAATTTCCACTGATCGCGTGGCCTTAGATTGGTTGTATACCCATAATAGTAAGAACTATTTCAACTTTTTTTCAACTATTTAAACAACTTGAAACTACAGATTGTTACTCCTATCATAGTTGAGCATATACACACATATATGTATTTCAACGTTTTTGCATTTGATAATTAACGTGCTCGGCTGTAAAACTCGGAGGCCACACAATCAATTTCATTTGTAGCGCTTGGATACAGGACTTGGATTATTGTGAAGAATAAAGGTGACTCTTCGACAAGGATTGTATACATTTTCTATTTTTTTAATAGCCAACTCGAAGGCCTTGCGATTTTCGAGGAATTCAGTGGCCGGAATAGCAATTGCAATACTAATCGTGTGGGGAATATAATTGCAAGACTGATCGTGTGAGAACTTTATGTTGACTATGTTCTTTGTAACTAAATTCTCACACAATCAACACTAACTGACGGTTTTACAACGAACGGACAAAGGAATACTTAAAAGTTTTAACTTTGATTCTGTTTGTCATTTGCATTCTAACAGTCTTAAATACTTAAAAATAGTTTTCTTTTCAATCTTTTCTTCAAACGAATATAATCAAATGCAGTGAACAGAAAAAATATTGTAATATGCGAGCTAAGGCTCGAGTAGATAAAAAGTTACTCTGTGAGATTATTTCTTTATTTTCTAGTCAATAGAACAATTCAAGTTCACACTATACTATTCTTCGCAAATTCTTTCGTTACAATGTCTCTTTCTTCTCAAATCACTTTATCTCATTTCAATTACTTAATTCACAAATCCAAACCAATTACTTCTTCTTGTCAACTCTTAACTTTCAATTTATCACAAAATTACAACTTCGCTTATTATCACTTTTCCAATCTCTTCGTGCGGTTCGAAAACCAACCGCCTTGCCTCGATCGCCATCTGTCCTTATATAGTCGCATTTCTAATAGCCAGAAACTTCTAGCAAATTCTTCGACCACTGGAACAAGAAAATTCTGATGTAATAATTCCAAGATGACAGCTGCAGCCAATAATCTCTTGCGGTTATAATTCTCTCTTAATTCTGCGACGTCGTATCCGTCTCTTACTGTGGACACGAACCTCGAATGGAAAGACACTTCGGAATGTGTTGCCTGTTTGAGGGCGTAGTTATTATGCTACATTATGTTACAATATCAATCTGAATTTCTAATACGCTTTGTCCACTAGAAAGTAAATTCTGCTATTTGTTGTTGAAGATCTGGCAGCATTCTCCAGTCAGCTTACTGCGAGATCTTGCACGAAAACATGCAGAACTTGCTTGCTAGTGGACAAAAGTGCTTAACGCACACTAATTAACGCGCTGTTCACATTGCATACTTTTAAAAGTTTAAACAATAATTTACAAACCCTGCTTGAATGTCGTCAATCACAATTTCTATTCTCCGCTCGTGAAAGGGGTTCAATAATTTAGAAAGAGAGCTAGAAGATAAAATCAGCTTATATTTAATGTATTAACATGGGTATATGACTGTTTTACCTTTCTAAATGCTAAATAATATCATTAGTAATGTAAAAATACATGAAACATAAGGAAAGTTATTTTCCATTGTTGGAAAATTGACAGCGCGTGAGCAACGAAAAGTGCTGTGATCCTAAAAGTATGTCTGACTTTTTAGTTATATCCATTGAAATCTATACATAAAGTATTTACTTGAAAGAAGCCATTGTATGAATGCTTAAAAATGTAATACTGGAATTTTAGATTCTGTCCGCGAGCCGCCCACACCAAACTCGAGCTTCGACCACTAATTAGTTTCATATGTATATAGAGGGTTATTCATTTAGAGATTGGAATTTCACATCCCTGCCATATGGCATCTGTCATCCATAGTGACAGGTAGTTAGTTCTTGCCATATCATTTTAAAATATTGTTCATATACAAATGTTTATGTATTTCATACATAATGGCATAATTCAAAATTTAAAACAAAAGCCAAATTTCACTGAAATCTTTAATACTTTTTATTTTATTTCATTTTATAATCTTAAAGCACAAAATTAATATTTATTAGATTGCAGTGAGTGTCATAACGGCGATGCATACTTTTAGGATCACGACACATTTGCGCTACTGACAAACTGACAATTTTGCACAATTGCTGTATATTTACACTTGTTTATTTATAAATTAAATGAAGGAAAAACAGAAAAACATTTACTCATGTTAACACTTTCAAAATAACTCAAATGAAAATAGTTAAAATTATTAGAAAAAAAAAAACGCTGCCCAACATAGTCTGTCTCAAGTGAAGCATCATCCTTAAAATGCACTCCAACACTTACGCACAGATGGCGTCACACGGAAAACAACTTTTAGCTTTGTTTACGCCGTGGTGTTGCCTTACCTGCATTCTTGTCAAAATTTTAAAAAATTGCTTCATTCCAAGCGTTATTTTCCAATTTATCCCGGAAAATTGCATTTTTCTGCAAAAAATACGTGAAGTTACTTAATAAAAGCACCTTACACATTATCAGCATATATGGCTTAATCAATTAAAATCACAATTCTATAAAACCCATTTATTTTTAACAATAAATAGACTAATATTGACAATGGCAAACAAGCGAAAATCTCTGCAACTACAAGTAAAATCCTCTGCGGAAAGCTCGAACAGTGGACAGAAAAGGACGCCAGCAAATTCATATCAACAGCAGCAAGCCGAATCTGATCCCGATGATCACGTATTGGACTCGGCAAATCTATCGGATGATGAAGAGGGTGGAACGCGCATTGGTGATATCTATATCCCGCCACCAATTAAGCCTTACTGCTCCACAGAGAGTAAAGGACCGCGCCTAATAATCAAAAAGATTGAAAATGTCAATTTCAAGAGTTACGCCGGCAAAGTAGTCCTGGGACCATTCCATCACGTAAGTTGTATCATCGATTTTTGTTGGAAACCCCCGAGTTGAAATTTTTATTTTCCCGCCTAGTGCTTTACGGCTATTATCGGACCCAATGGCAGTGGTAAAAGTAATGTTATTGATTCTATGTTATTCGTATTTGGTTATCGTGCACAAAAGATTCGTTGCAAGAAACTTTCAGTGCTGCTACACAACTCGGCACGCTTTCCCAACATGCAAAAGTGCTCGGTCGCGGTTCACTTCCGTCAGATTGTTGACAAAGAAGATGGAACCTGCGAGGAGATTGCTGACAGTGAGATTATTGTAGAGCGCACAGCGTTCCGGGATAACACGTCGTATTACATGATTAATGGTCGGCGAGTGCAGTTCAAGGAAGTGGCGAAACTGCTGAAGCAACACAACATCGATTTGGACCACAATCGATTCCTCATATTGCAGGTACTTAGGTTCGCTTCTAAATAGATTGCAATATCATTTATTTTTTTTTATTTTTTTTAGGGAGAAGTGGAGTCTATCTCAATGATGAAGCCAAAAGGTCTGACCGAAAATGAATGCGGCATGCTCGAGTACTTAGAAGACATTGTTGGGACAACACGCTACAAGGAACCTCTGGTGAAAGTCAACAGTCGGGTCGAACAACTCACCGAAGAACGTACAGAGAAGCATAATCGCTGCAAATTGGCCGAGCGTGAAATGAAAGATCTCGAGCAACCATACAACGAGGCAATTGAGTATCTCAAACTAGAGAACACCCTTACCCGGACGACGAATTTACAAATTCAGAAATATTTAAGTGAAAAGAATAAGAAATTAGAAGAATACTCAAAAGAGCATGATGACATTGCAACTGAACTGAATCAGCACGACAATGAAGCGGATGCCTTGAAAAAAGAACGACTGGAGAAGGAAGCACAAATGAGTGAGGAGTTGGCGTAAGTAATATTGTTTGCTTTCTATTCATAGGTCTATGAACTGTCTAGGTTATGTAACTATCGTTTTATCTATGCGTAAACATTCACACATGCCAATTTTCCCCGCCCGCCCGCTTTTTTTTTTTTTTTTTTTTGGTAAACGTCAAATAAAGTTCTTCTATTACTAGTCTATTGCTGTGCTGTGCTGTGAACGTGATGATGTTTTCTTTTATTTATTCATACTACTGTTTGAGCGAGATCACCAAATGACCTTGGACATATTAGGGTAGTGCAAGTGTATTGTCTAACTCCTACGATTTCTCTAATCAAAACAATATGATATAGCCTTTAATTTTTCAAATAATTTCCTACGTGATATCACTCTGATCATCCGGATACATATATATATTTTTCTTCATCTTTGAATGTCGGTTATCTTTGAAATATGAACAAGAAAACCAAGTTTCTTTTCTTATCGTACAATTTGACTAAATTAACAAAATGTAAAACAAAACGAAAGAAATAAAACTATAAAAAAAACTTGGGCGTATCATTCATCAGCAGCAGCACAAAAAAAAAATTAAGTGATAACCAACAAAATCATCATCAATTTGGCACTACAAATGATGTTGATAGTCCCTCGCCAGATACATGAATATGTTGGCCTTGAATTAGCCGGTGGTAATTGAAAATATTGAACCATATTAAGTTCTCTGTTAAGTTATTACCATGTCGAAGGCAAGGGTAACCTTAAGTACGTTGACGGATTTAGTTAGGAAATTAATTTTTATTTGTGGACCCATCCGAAGAGCCTTCATCCATAATGAAAGCAATTGGACCGACGGGTGATGGGACAGCTACAGATTCATCACAACTTTATTAGTATTTCAAATACTTTATAAATTGCATACAACAATAGCGATAATAATAATAATAATAATTTACATTAAAATGATAATAATAACACACTAATAATTATAATAACAATACAAGAACAAAGTTAATGTCCTTTTAACGACATGCTTTAAAGAAATCGCGAACGCGAACGCCCGCGCGAACAACTAACCGTTCGCCAACAAAATACAACTCCATCGATTAAATATTTTATTTTGATCAGGAACTTTCACAGATATTAAGTTCGAACCGTCACCAATATGGCTTACGACTAACTTACAATCTAAATAACTTCTGGCAGACCATCGGTTCCATCCTCCAATTCGCTGTATGAATCTGACGCAGTCCGACTGCAGCGTACTGTGAGAACATGTTCGCACCTGAATAAGTTGACTTAGCGAATCCAGAATGATTCGCTATCACGCGTTCATCCCGTGGCCCATATGTACTGTGTTAAGTCCAGAACCGCTGGCACACCATCTGATCCAGACTGCTTAGTTTCAACTTGGGCGGTAGAGACTCGTCGCTTCTCATTGATAATGGTCCTCGATGAAAAAATTTGAGAAGTGCTCTTCCCACCTGCTCTTACTTTGTCCTTACAGATTGGGGTTTATGTCACATATTCATGGAACATGCGAATAGTAACAGCATATTCTACCGCCTCAGTCTCATCATATAAAGCTGAAAATACCAAATTTTACATTTTCCCAATATTTTTCAACCTTAACGAATATAGTTATAGCTTTGCAAAATACCATTTGAAATAAATACAAATTGAACTGTTGCTGTTTGAAAAATTGTTCCTCTATTATGTAAAATCACCTCTTAGACGTGTTAAGCGAAAGTTTTATTAAGCTGCGACTTACAATGGCGAAGAAAACAACAACACCGCCTGCACAAAACATCATGCACGAAAATCAATTCTCCAAACGTTGGTGAATCGAAATCTAGTAGCAGATCTATGCCTAGACTATAGATGATACTACTATGACAAATGTTCTGAAGGTCTCGACAAAATGACCCCTATTATATAAGCCTGGAAACCGCGCGAACATATCTCTATAGAAACTCCTTTTGTTGCAGAACTACTAAACTTTGGAATTCACTCTCAAGGAGACATTTTTCCAGAAGCTTCTATCTTCAGTTATTCAAAAATAGAATCCAAAAGGAAGATTATAAAACGAAGCACAAATAAACTACACAATGCTACACAAACTGCTTTTTTATTCTTCCTAAGCACGCGTTTCTTTTCCCTGCGCTATCTAACAAAGCGCCTTGAGCAGCTGAATACTTCCTTGCATAATTTTCCTGTAAGCGTAGTTTTTTACTGCATATACCCTATCATAACGTAGACTTATTCCCCATTCATTTTTAATTTACAGCGGAGCTTAGGTAGACGAAAGTGTTTAACTACCTGAAATATTGTAATTGTCTGTAGTTTGTTCGAGTCGTAGGTACTAAATGCACTTTTTTGATGATGGCAAATATTTTGTTGTGCTCTCGTTTACCTAAACCCTATGCAGACTTTTAAACGATTGTACCACTGATGTCGGCTTGATAATTGTGTACAATCCTTTCATAATATTAAAGAAATCAAATTACAGCACATAGCATTTTCATAATGAAATGCGTGATGTTATTACCGATCCTGAGAGAGTTGGGTGCATTCTCCATTGTTATCATGCAGAGATCGACGATGCATATGGAACCTAGACATGACAATGAGATTTGTATACATTCATACGACTAATTGTCCCGATCGAACGCTTCTCATGCTCGTTTTTCTTTCAGTGAAATTGGTGATCTCCCTGCACTTCTTTCATGATGTTTAAATCTGGATATTCGCATATGTACACTTAGCGAAATGCTTATAAAAACATCTGCATTATGCAGCTGCATTAAGCATGTTAGCCCCTAATTCCGTTACTTTCCGTTAAAATATTTCCATTTTTTGTTCTAAATGAACCATCATCGCTTATGTGAAACGACCGTTATGCAATTTGCATGGTAAATCCCAAATGCAGGGCGATGCAACGAGTTATTTCGAAGTGGTTTCGCAAATAGGGCAGATCGTGCGCGAAGTTCTTGTAAAAACAATCAAGTAATTCGTGTAATTGGATTTGTAACTTCATATTTTCTGAAGAAATACGGTAAAAAATAAACATAAGACGATCAATGTAAAATGTTTAATACGTTTTGCCTTTGCAAATTTCCAATTTTTAGGAAAATATTCAGAAATGTCACGGGAAAAGGTTTTAACCGATAAGAAAAAGCGCCAAATAATTGCGTATAGGGAATCTGCGAGAAATTGCAGAAAAAATTAATTGGTCGCATACAGTTGTTAGAAATTATCTGAATTTGGGTGTCAAATATGGGACTATACGTCGATATGATTTTAATACGAAACTAACCGCCCGCCAAAAATCCCTAATATTTCGCAAAATTCGAAGAGATCCAGCAACAAACAGACCTTCAGCTTCACAAATTGTGAGAAAATATGATCTCCCGATTGGAAAACGTCGGATTCAACAAATACTCAGATCTGATAAGAATGTTGTCTATAAGAAACCTGCGAAAAAGCCTCAACTTTCTACAAGACACAAATTGGCAAGATTGGATTTCGCAAAAAAATACATGTCATGGACTGAACAACGGAAAAATGTTTTGTTTAGTGAAATTCAATCTGGATGGACCCGATGGTTTTTCAATGTATTGCCATGATCAACGAATGAAAAGGAGGTGGTAAAGTTAAGCCGAAATTTCGGGGGCGGTAGTGTCATGATTTGGGCTGGTTTTTGTGCTGCTGGTAAGACACAGATTGGTTTCGTGCCAACCAAAATGAACTCGCAGAAATACATTGAGCTTCTAGAGGACTTAATGGTGGAAAAAGCTGAAGAGTTATGTGGTGTTAACTTTGTGTTTCAGCAAGATAATGCTGCCCTTCACTCCGCAAAAATAGTTAAAGAGTGGTTTTCTATTAAAAATATTGGGGTTTTGGATTGGCCGGCAAGAAGTCCCGATCCCAATCCAATAGAAAACTTGTGGGGAACATTATCTCGCCTGGTATACGCAAATGGACGACACTACAACACCGTTGGAAAACTCAAAGAAGCCATTAAATTGCCTTGGAACTCAATATCAAATACTACCCTCCAAAATTTTATCAATACCATGCCAAATAGAATATTTGAGACAATAACGAAGAAGGGAGGATCTACCCATTATTGAAGTTATTGATTTTGTGCATGTGGTTTTCTACAATCCATTGTAAGGCATTCAGGGACAGGTGTATTTATAAGGATTTCGCTGTTATTTTGCTTAATTTTCGGTATCAAAATGTAGAACTGAATTGTTTTTTTTACTTTTGCGAGGAATTTTTGGGTCAATAATGTAAGACAATTAATTTTATAGAAATAGAAAATAATAAGAAAAAAGACTTTTTCCAATTGATAGAAAAAAATAAAAGTTGGAGAAAAAATATGGTAAAAACTTGTAGTGTTTTTATAAGAATTTCGCTAAATGTATGTAACTTAATAGCAGTGGTCCGAGTCTGTAGTGGCCCCTCGGAAAGTTTGGAACATCTAAATACTGCATGAGTGCCTTGCGCCGCTTACAATGTTATCTATCTGGTTGATCGATTTTTTTGTTCCGATTATTCCTTCATCAATATTGACGTGTATGAAACGTGACTTTACGTCGACTTTTCGCCCGAAAAAAAAAAAACTAATAAATGTGGAACTACTGATCCGAATTTTATAATTTCAATAGCGAGCTACTGTGCGGAGCAATGTTTATTACTCTGTATCCGTTTATGGGGTATCATGCATGTTGCACTTCCGCACTGTGCTACCATAGATACCATCATAGCATGTGTGATTCTTAAAAGTATAATACATAACTGAAATATGAAGCATTTTATTTGTTTTGGTCAGTCTGTATTGGGATCTCCTTCAGAAAGAAAATGTTTAAATAAATGTCTTTTTTTTTTTAAAGAGTAGTGTGGTGGCTCGCTCATGTACTCATATTCAAAGCTTCCGCTGTAGTTTCGAAGGCTAAAATCGTAATTTATATACATTTTAAGTAAATATATAGTAATAATAAAATTTTGAATTTAATCTATCGTAGACAATTTGAGAAGCTTCGCAAAAACAAAGACGATCTCCAGCAAAAGCACGAAAAGGCTATTAGCGATGTCACCGAAGTACAAACAACAATGCAAGCAACAAACAAGCGGCGAAAACAAAATAAAACTCAATTGGAAAAACTGGAAACCGAATTGGTTGATCTGCGAAAAGTGCCGGAAAAAAATCAAAAAGAAATCAATGAATGTGAAAAAAAAGTCGAAAGGCTTTCCAAGCAAAAAGCTGAAATGGAAGAACAACTTCAGAAGAACTATGCCGTGTTGGAGGAGCAAACCAAACCGTTAATAGAGCGGCGTGAAGTTCTAGAAACAGAACTGATAGACCTAAAGAAAAACGTGGACGAGGCTAAGGCCGAATTAGCACTATCCGAACAAGAGCTTAAAATTCTAAAGCATGACGAAACCCAAGAGAAGCGTAAATATGAATCATTAAAAACTTCATTTGAAGAATCACAGGTCAGCTACAAGGAAAAGCAGGAGAGGTTGGATGAGTTACGAAAAGCAGTTCCCGAACTTAGTCAGAAAATTTCTGAAAAGACAGTGGAATTACAGAAAAATCGTAAAGAAGAGAATGCGCTTCAAAACCGTCTGATGACATTAAAAGCTGAGGTTCGAAATTTTATGGTTGCGTAGTTTTGATTTTTTTTTATAGTGGAATTATTTTCGTTTCAGATAACTGAGAAAGCGAATAGTTTTCAAACAACGCGATCAAATAACCGTGTTTTGGATTTTCTGATGAAACAAAAGAACGATGGAAATATTCCGGGAATATTGGGAAGACTAGTGAGTAAAAGTTATCATTTTGAAAGGGAACAATTTGCAGATAAATTAGTTTTCTAGGGTGACTTGGGCGCTATCGATGCGAAGTATGATGTGGCAATATCGACAGCATGTGGACGATTGGACAATATAATTGTGGATTCTGTGAATACCGCGCAATCGTGTATCGAGTATTTGAAACGGTACGATGTAGGAAGAGCCTCATTTATTGCACTGGAAAAAGTGAATCATCTACAGAATCAAATGCAAAGAATAAACACGTAAGTAGAGCAATAAATTATTCCAAACGACAGTCAATTAGACAAAATTAGTAAGTAATCACGCAAGAAAATTCAATGTAAAAAAATATTCCTGATTTTGCTGCCGCAAAAAAGGGATATGTATGAACGGTCATATTTAAAAGAATGTGTTATACTCTGCATCCCACAAAAACACATAGTATTTTCCCAGTCTGTGGGCGCCATGGCTCAGGGGTTAACTGCGCGAGCAGGAGATTCAACGTCCAAATCCCAGAAAACTCAATCTCACGGTCCCAACTCTCCCAAACGTCCGACAAACACCCTAGAGTAAAATAGTCATGAGAAGCTTCCCTCAATTGAAAAAATTGTCCTTCGGAAACGGAATAAAACTGTAGGTCTCAACCATACATGGGGCGTACAACACGAGTGGATGCGAGTAGCTAGGCGAGGTTCAAAATTTGTATTTATTTATTTTTATAGTCCCAGACTAAGCCTTTCATATTTACTCTCTATCATAACCCCACCCAAGACCTACATAAGTATCTAGCTTAGGGAACCGTACCGAAAGGCTTTACACTTTACCTCCAACGTAGCTCTCTGGAATCATTTTCGTTGCTTGTATACAGGCATTTTGTTTGTAGAATGACAACAAGCCCGTGTCCCTATTGTTCAGTTGCACTTTGGTTATGAAACGCGGGACGTCAGCGAGATCCAGGGGAAAGCCATTCCCTTACATATTAAATAGTGCACACAAGCTCACCTCAAATATGTACTCGTTTTTAAGACCAATAGTCTTCAGATGCTCGTATTAAGGAGTCAAGACCGAAACTAGCCCCAAAATGAATATCAATCAATTCTTCTCAGGTTTAATAGATATCGTTCTCTACGTGGCAACCAACATTTTTGCCTGTCGGCATGTGTTAGGTCGATGCCAGTGGTCGAAGTGTTGCAGTCGCCATCCCATAAAAGGCAAACTGCAACCTATTGCTGTCTGAGGTACACAGGTCATGAATAGACTTTCTATAGTCGCTTAGCTACCAGCAGTTGTAAATAGATTTTTTTTAGTGCCAGTGGCCACGGTGAAGTGGGTAGTGTGTTTTCTCGTGACCTGAACTGTGCAGGATCAAAAATGGAATCTGAGTGTTCTGAGGTTTAGAAATTTCCTTTAAAAAGAAAAAATAGGAAAAAAAAATATGCTGTGCTTACTATAACATATACTTCTGCTTGAAAGCTAGTTGTTGAAAGAAATATACTGTTCCACTCATTTTCTAAATGGATCCCGTCTGCAGAGCGCTCCTCCATTGCTTCTTGGTAAAACACCAGCGCAGTAACTGCTGCTCCATTCTAAGTTATTCTGAATGAAATACCGCAGTCTACGCTTAAATCTAAATTTTGAACACACAGCATCAAGTCACATCCAGTAGGTGTGTCTGACTTCCCTCTCTATGAAGACATTTAAAGGGGGTATAGAAGAATCTCCAAGGTAGCGTGTACTCGCAAATATTAAATATTAGAGCCGATTGAATTCTGCCAAAGGTAAAGTCATTAATGGCTCTCTCAATGTGAAAAAAGTCGGTAAGTACAATATATTGCTTGTTAGACTTAGACATATTGCTTATTAGACCTGTCAGCTTAACTAATGCCGCCTCCGTCGACTTGCCTTTTTGATAGGCTTGGTAGCTTTCCTTGTCCAGCACTCTCCGTATCACCTGCATGTCCAATATTCTCAAGCCCTTTAATATTAATGCTAAAAGTCCTAAAACTAATAAGTCATCTTTCCCAGCTTAAAGCAACTTTATCTCTATGTGAGAAGTATGAGTATTATGTAGATGATTTGTCTTCTTTTTCCGATTGTGAAGTAGGCTCCTCATCATGATTCAGTTTTCCGAATTGGGAAACTGAACTTTGTTTTGTCCCTCACATAGTGTTGCTTCTTGTTGTTTACTTTTATTATTTTCTTATTAACACATATTTCATTCACAATACCACGATATATTTTCAATGTGTGCCAATTTACAATTTTTCTTTAATAAAACAATTCTTTACAGGCCTGAAAACGCGCCGCGTCTCTTTGACTTGGTCCGTGTAGAAGATGAACGCGTCCTACCCGCCTTTTATTTCGCTTTGCGGAACACCCTCGTAGCAGCAGATTTAGAACAAGGTACAAGAATCGCCTATGGAGCTCGTCGATATCGTGTTGTAACACTAAACGGCGATGTAATTGAGACTTCTGGTACAATGTCTGGTGGTGGTCGCACACAAATTCGTGGCAAAATGGGTCAAAAAGTTACCACCATAACCAAACCATCAGACAATACATCTCTAATATCTCAGAAAGCCCTCGAGGACTTACAAATCCAGGCTGAGGATATTCAATCGAGAATTAATTTTTGCCAGGAAGAACAAGGTCGCCTTGAACGTGAATTAAATCAATTAAACGCTAACAAACAAAAATTGGAAGCAGAATTTAACAAACTCAACATCACAATCAACAGCTTAAGAGAGCAGCTGCCACGAATCAAAGTCCAATTGGACGAACAAAAGATTCGAATGGAAAAAACAACTTCCGATGCAGCAAAGGTCAGTCAAATTGAGACTGAGATCGAAGTAAAACGCAAGTCGTTCGAACAATCGGAAAAAGCCGCCAATAAAATCTCCACTAAAATCAACGAAATCAAGAAAAATATCGAGGAAATTCACGGTGAAAAGGTGAAGACCGTACAAAATAAAATTAACAACTTGACCAAGCAAATAAAGACACTAAATGGTAATGTATCCAAACTAAAGGTGGAGATTACTACATCCGAGAGAAATTGCGAAAAAACTGAAACAAAAATCGAGAATCTCAAGACCGAGATCAAAAAGGCCGAAGAAGAAATTCGTTCGCTTAGCGTTCAGCGGGATAAACTCAACGAGCTGGTCAACGAGCTGTCGGAGAAGTTTGAAAAGGCCAAAACTGAAATCGAGAATGCCAGCAGTGATGCGTCGAGTGTGAAGAAAGAAATCAGTGCCATTCAGCAAAAAGAAAGTGACTACAAACTGAAACGAGTGGAAATTGAACAGAAACTACAAACGGTGGATAAGAAAATTGCCGATGTTAAGAGTCAATTGCCGCATTGGCGTAACAAGCTAAAACCTTTGAAGCTGCATAAAATACCTGGTGAAACTGAACCCATAGAACCTTTGAAAACTTACACGGAGGAAGAACTTGCTACTCACAAACTGCAGGACATCCAATACCTTTACTCAGTGCAAGAACAAAAGTTGGAATCAAAGAAACCAAATCTCTCCTGCATTCAAGAATATATTAACAAGCGCGAAGTCTACTTGGAGAGGGTAAAAATTCTCGAAGACATCACGACGAAGCGTAATGAGATGAGACAGCTATACGATGACGTTCGGAAAAAGCGTTACAATGAATTCATGCAGGGCTTCCATATTATCACAAGAAAGCTTAAGGAAATGTACCAAATGATCACTCAAGGTGGTGATGCCGAGTTAGAATTGGTCGATTCAATGGATCCGTTTACTGAAGGCGTGTCGTTCAGCGTTCGACCGCCAAAGAAAACTTGGAAGAATATTTCGAATCTTTCTGGTGGTGAGAAGACACTGTCATCGTTGGCGCTGGTATTCGCATTGCATTACTATAAACCGTCGCCGCTGTATTTCATGGATGAGATTGATGCGGCGTTGGATTTTAAAAATATCTCCATTGTGGCGCACTACATTAAGGTGAGTAAAGTTGTAATATAGAAGTAGTATGTTATATATAGTACTATATAACATCAGACAAGTGAAATAGATCATAATCATTTGACAGGGAAACTTATTTTCGTATTAAAACCGGTAGAATGTCATAAAAATCCTATGCTTCCTCGTACTATAAGCTTACGCTTATGCTTTATCCATCGACTATCGCAGATATTGTATACAATGATAATAATATCACGGAAAACAAACCTACTAGCCGCAATAATAGAAAATTCTAGATGAGAAATCTCATCTTGTTATTAAGAGGTGCTCTTCCACATTGAGACTTGCCTATGTCCTGCCAATTTCATTAGAGAGAAATAAAACCTCTTATTCTATCTTTTGACTCATAGCATTAACTACTGTGCTTTTCAAGGACATGGAGAGCATTGTCAATTCACATCTTATGGGATATCGCGTAATAAACCGCCTCTTTAATGACCATCAGTATGGTTTTCGGCAACAGCGTTTCACATGGTACTGTATAGGTCCCGTCTGAAAAATGGATCAAATGAAACCAATATGATGAACTATAGTGTGGCACAGCCTACCTGTAAACGAGCTTCAATCGTATTGTATCAAGCTGATGTACCTCATGAACTACAGGCCAGAGTTCTCTCTCCGACCCTTTCTCAACTACTCTCTATTTTACTCTGAATTCACTCTATTCCACTAAGAGGTCCCCGACTCCGATGTTGATGTAATCATATTGGGGTGTGTTAAACCTACTTGAGTGGTCCTCGTGAACTAATATTCTCGTCAGTGCCGCCTCCTGTGTTGGCGAGTTCGTAATTTCACACTGCAGATGGAATCATGGCTTGATGATTATTTGAAGACGACATATGCCTGCCTTGTCGATATTGGACCCATGCCCATTCAATATCCAATATATACGTGTATTACGATTTAACAGATGAACGGGTGGCCGTGGTGTAGTGGTAACGTCATCGCTTGTCACGCTGTTGGTTCACGGTTCAAATCCTGATGTCGAGAATCATCTATTTATTTCGCATGAAATAGATAAAAAAGCCGATCAATTGCGAAAGCTAAGTCAACTCTACTGCGTAGGCAAAACTCTTGATCGTGATGATGACATCAGGTGGACGCAAAAAAATTCTGTGAATCATGAGCAACGACAAAAAGCAAAGCAAACAAGCTCCTCAGTTATCTGGACGCTACCCTTGGAGTTTACAGAAACTTAATACTATCTGAGTTTCAAACCACTACACTAAATCTTTCTCTCTCTCTCTCTCTCTCTTCTTCACAACGCACGTGTCATGTAATAGTATAAAATAGGAAATACACGATACAATCGTTGTACAGCCGTTGTAGCGACCTAGGTTGGTACAATATCGGTACAGCCGTTGTATGTAGCACGCACATTATACAATATGCATGCAATTTCCATACAACCAGAATACTTTATACAATTTCCATACAATGTATCGCATGCAACACACGTTGTATGCTCAAGAGCATGCGACCGTACAATATCGGTACAGCCGTCGGTTGGGTGAACACACACTATACAATGGTCGCATACAACCGCAACTTGGGCCCAACGGCTGTACAACGATTGTATCGTGTATTTTCTACTTAAGAGTATTCATATCCTCTTTGGCGCGCGCAAATTGTAAAAAAAAAAAAACGGGACGTATTTCTTCCGAACATTTTGGGGTGAAAATACGGGCGCTATAATATTCTGAAGGTGTCCGGACGAAGGAATTTGACTTCATATAAACTAATCATTGATCAAGCTACAAGCTTTTCGGTGATCACGGTCAAGTAAACTCAATCATATTACATACGCTTCCGTTGTGACTCCTCGTTTGGGACACTTGTAGTAGAGTCAAAAAGGTGAAGAAGCAGAGTAGAAAAGGTAGAAAGTCATTAATGTAAATCAGATGGAGGAAGTACTCAGGGAACACCAGCATTAGTCAAGAATAGTGTAGAAATACGTTCATCTAATACAATCTACAACCTAATTTATTATGGAATTTGCGTAGAAAAATAATCAACTCACCTGCCGCGTTCGACAGACGATAACGTCAGTAGGGAGATTGTTCGGATGGCGCTTGTCCGTCTATTGTCCCTCATCTGAAATAAATAAGCGACCCTCTAAGCGTTTCAACAGATGTTGGTTCGAGCTTTGACCACTTATCAGCTCTGATTATTATGTAAAAAGTCCATTTGTCACAAAAACTCACTGCCTACTTATTTGAGACCCTGTTTTACTTATGCGCAGCACCTTCGCTGAGAACTTCCCTTACCGAATTGTGTGAATTATAAGCCTCTTTCCATGCACAAGTTTTAATGTATCGAATTGTACCTTTATGCTTAGGTTAGGTTAGGTATGAGTGCCTGTCTGCACACTTAGACCAAAAGAGGTCCATTGTGATACCACAGGAGAACTATCGCTATTCTAACTACGGGAGCTTCTTATGAAGCAGAAGAGCCCCGAGATGGAGCAGTCTTCTTTTGAACAGTTCTGGAGAGGTGCAAAGGGAATGGAGGGTCGTTTCTTCCTCGTCTTCGTCCCTGCAGCTCCTGAAAGAAGTCGTTTGAAAAGAGGCCTAATGTTTTAGCGTGAAGACCAATAAGACAGTTTCCCCTGTGGGACAACACCTATAAGGGTGTTGATCTGCGATCGTTTTAGCAAAACCAAAAAGGTTTGTTTTACTAAGTTTGATTAAAAAAAAAAAAACAGATTCCTTTATTAAAATTTTATTTATGGGTAAGATCTCTGTGCGATCCTTACTCTATTGGTTTGTTTTTGTATATTGTTTGCCTGAAAAACGATTTTGATAGATAGTTCATGTTTTTATTCTTCAGGAAAACTGGCAATCATTATCTTCATAGAACTCTTCTTTTTATGATTTCATTATTTTATACGCCTACAATACCATCTCGATAACTTAAAAACGGTTGCCTTTAAATATATTATTACATTTCTTTTCACAGGAACGAACGAAGAACGCACAATTTATCATTATCTCGCTGCGCTCCAACATGTTTGAGCTATCCGATTATATTGTTGGTATATTTAAAGTACGGGATTGTACCGACTCTGTGACTATTCGAAACGGTGTTCCACCTACTGCCCTCAGAGTGACGCAGAACACAACAACAGCTGAAGATACCTTCACACCACCGTCAGAAAGTACTGCTCTTTCTCAGGTTATCAATCCGCATGACAATACAACCGCCCCGACAGATGAAACAAGTGTCTCCCAAACATCATCAATTGAAATAAGTACAACCAGCAGTATTAGTGATTCATTCTTCAAGAAACCCCAACCACCGCCACCGCCGACGTCTTTATAAGTGGGATATGCGACGTCACAGAACCTATACATACATATATATAAATACGATAGCATAGCATCTAGAATCTAGTTCTTATTTGTTTTTCCTTGTCTTTGTTTCCCCTTTTCACCAATTCCAATGCTCCAATTATGTATAACAAAGCATTTTCTGTTCTTTTGTTCTTTATTGGCAAACGTGTTTATAGAACTTTTTGTTGTTATTCCGACGAAATAAAAAAAAAAAAAACCCTAAAATTGTAAACAAACATTTTTTTATTTTATACGTATTTAACAAATTACAAACTTTCGACAATAGAACTGCAGATCTTTTTCAGTGCCTCAATTGTTGGTCCTGTAAGATTGGTGAGGTCTTCACCACCGTCACAAGCTTTAGCAATTGCCGGATCCAATGGTAGAGAGCCCAAAAACTTGACAGACATCTCTTCGCACATTGCAACAGCACCGCCCGTTTTAGCTGGGAAAATCTCAGATGAATTACCACAATGACCGCAAACAAATGAACTCATATTCTCGATAACACCAATGATGGGAATATTCTGCTTCTTGCAGAAGGAAATTTCTTTGCGTACATCTAGGAGGGACACTTCTTGAGGTGTGGTGATTATCAATGCCTTCAGTGTGGGTGATTTGTCGTCTTTCAAGTAGCTGACAACCGATAGATGTTCATCGGAAGTGCCTGGTGGGGTGTCTAACAGCAGTAAATCTAGTGCTCCCCAATCAACCTCACTGAGAAACTGCCGAATCATTCCGTTTTTCTTTGGTCCACGCCATATGATAGCATCATCTGGTGATGCCAAAAGGAATCCAATAGACATGAGACAAATGTTATCTTCTACACTAACCGGTGACCATCCAGAGCCCGATTGATGAACATTTTCGTTTTCTACACCCAGAATACGTGGTTGCGATGGTCCACAGATGTCGATGTCAAGTACTCCGAAGTTTTGATTGGGGTATGCTTTGCCAAGGAATCGGGATAATAGCATAACGACTGTGCTCTTGCCAACACCTCCCTTGCCCGAAAGTATCAGCAGTTTATTCTTTACATCTTGTAGACGTTCGGCGACGAGAGCTTTGCCAGGATCCTCCGTCTTTTTGTTTGGATCACTGCAAATACTTTGATTAGGGCAGCCTTGGCAGGCATTGCCGAATCCAGCGTTTACACTTTCAACACCGGGACAGTTTTCAGGTTCTTCAACCATTTTAATGAAATTTCACAATAAACTTATAGTAGGAGGAATTAGACGTTTAAATAAAAATATTCGTACTTTCCAACAGACACGGAGCAAAATGACATTGACATTTTAAGCTTGAAACAGAATGAGCCAAACGACAGGGAGAGAATCACCACCACGCTATTACTCGTATGTAGGGTGTGTGGTTCGCGATATTTTTTAACTTTATGATCCCCAGTGTTGATGTATGTTCCCTTAACACACGATGCCAATTAATCTTAATAACCGAACAAAATGCTTTCGATCCCTTCCGATATTTCCGGAAATTTGATCATTTGACAGCTCACATATTTGTGAGTAGAATTGCAATAAATAAATTCGGGGGGCTGAGGTTTCCATTTTACGCACTAAGCAATTTTTTTTTTTGTTTAAATTGACTTATTCTAAGAATTTTTCTGCGGAAACTTTTTTTCTATTTTTTTTACTTTTAAAGTTTTAATTTTCACAGAAAAGTGCATGAAAATGTTATATGTATTGCCATATGTCCCAAAGTTAAAATAAATTAAAGCTAATTTTGCCTTTTTTGATATTTTTTTTTTTTTTATTGACTGAAAATATTATACTGCTAAATACCCCAGAGTAAATATAATTAAACTTTAGCTCCAGTCAGCTGCCTGACAGATGTTAACATACCATTAGCGGAGCGACGAATTCGCGTGAGCGGCTAAACCCTGCGGAAAAAAGGCTTAAAATCCTGTTAGCGGGCGAAGCGAGCCACACACCCCATACTTTAAATACACCAGACTTTCTTACAGGCGCCTGCCTGACAGTTTTTGGTATACACTTATTCAACTATGTAACATCGATTAAAGCGCCAGGTGATTTTCACTTAAACTGGCAACACTGTTCTCAACTGTAAACAAATGAAAAACATGCGAAAAAAATGTTTCATTTCCTCAAGAAAAAAATATTATATTTATGTTTTTAGGCCATTTTAAGCCAGAAAAAAAAATTTTTGGCTGAGGTTTCCAATATAGGAAATCGATTTTTACTTGTAATGGCTTATTCTAAGATATATTATATAAAAATTTGGGAGTGTAAATTTGTTGTTGTATTTTTTAATTTTTTTTAAAGTTTTCCTCATCCACTGTTGGCGGGCACAAAACTGTTCTCTAATAAACTTAGCCCCAGGCACCTGCCTGACAGTTGTTGACATACCGTTAGCGGAGCGACGAAATCGCGTGAGCGTCTAAACCACTCCGGAAAGTGGAATTGAATAAATTAATCGCGCGAAGTGCGCCACTTACCCACTGTTGGATATAAGTTAGCTTTTCGAAATAATTACCAAAAATCATCCAAATTTAATTTGGAATAATTTAATTTTTTTTTTTTGTTTGTTTATCACATTACAGTTATTTGATCTTGTTTTTGATTTATTTTTAGCTATTAAGTAAGAGTTCAAGGTACAATTTCGAAGAAAAAGAATTTTTGTTTATAGTATTAACTTCCTCTAAAAAAAATTTTTTTTTATGCTATTTAAAAAAAAAAAAATATAGCGAATTTCCTATATTGGAAACCCGCCCCAAATTTACTTTTATTAAACCAATTTAGTCACACTATCAATTTATACTGTGATGTAGGCCTCTCATGAAAATTAATTTTTCGCTTTTCACTTTTTCCTTCAGAAAATGAAACAAACCCAGTTGCTAGTACATTTTTTCATCTCTAGGTTGCGCCACTATAAGTTTTACAGTTGTCAAAAAATTATTTGAAAGTACCTTCAAAATATCTTTAAAAATTTGATTTATTCTATTTAACGTAATTTATTAGAAAGATGCATATAGTTTCAACAGGTCGATCAACAATTTTATCAGAGTTTCCTGATCTAGAAACCAAATTCACATATCAACATGCGAACAATGAAAAAACAGATTTTCAGTTCTTTAGTCAAAAGCGGCTGCTACTGGAAGTGAATGAGAAATCTGGCCTGGAGTTTCTAAGAATTAAGGATTCAGCTAATCAGAGTAAAGTCAGGGAACGACACGGGAATTTATGGCGAAACTATATTCTTGATTATTACTTTCAGAACTTGATATTTCTCGAATCCGAAAGATAAAGATAGATAATCTAGTTTGCATAGCTTGTCCGAAGCAAGGCAATGAAGAGATTGCTCTTGGACTATCAAATGGACAGATAAAGTTATTGAACTATAAAGACACGCAGTTTGTTCATAAATTCCCTGCAGGTAATTACAGTAGAATTATGTTTGTCTCAAGTACCAAGTACACCCCGTTTCAAAGGTGTGCAAAATAATAGATGTGAAGTATTTTTATTAAACATATTTCAATTTCCTCAGTGGAATATATTCAGAAATGCTTTTTAAAAAGTTAGGGTACTCTATCATGCAAGCTCTTCATTTTACAGTACGATTTATAAATATTTGTAGTAAATTTTGGTGTGCTTCAGGAAAATGACTTTAGTTAGTTTTTTTGTGCAAAAGTGCTGAAGATTTCCAAAGCTCTGTCAGTCTTCTCACTATGCAAAGGTGTTTTCGGCAAGATATGGGGCTTGTCGCCAAGGAAAGTCCTTTGGATCTACACGGGAATGATAAGACCTTTCCCCTCATATGCGTCAGTTGTTTGGTGGAATAAGCTCTCACGTAAATACATTACTGCTGCTTTCGCCAAACTCCAAAGAACGGTCTGTCTCGGCTGCTTGGAAGCTTTCCCCAGTACGTCTGGCTCTGCTCTGGACCTGAACCCACCTTAGGTTTGCCAGCGTCCTCGGTTAGGGTTTCCATTGACGATTGGGTTTTTAATGAACACAATCGAATAAACACAAACTTAGCTACGATCTATAAAGCTTACATTCATCATTACATGGGCGGGAGCTCCCACCACATGCTAGAGTTTACTCCATCGTATTCAAGGACAAGCATGTAGGTAGATCGGTGGTCAGTCTATTTGCAATCAAATTCCCTCGCCGGAATGTTGGATGCCTAGCGTTCCTGTATCGGTGCTTCCATCAATACACGTGCGGCGTCTTCCGCACACCCTTATGTCTTAAGCGCTGCTTTCAGGCGCACCGCGAAACTTAGAAGATTGTTGTTTAACCGTATAATTTGACTTCTTCAATATTTCCTGCTACTTATATAATCTGTAAGGATTAAAAATTAAAGTGCATCGTCACCTAATTCTCTATCCTTTCCTTTCCAATTTTTGATTCTCTATACAGGACATAGTCCTATTTTTTCTATGATACACTATAATATGTGTGTTATTATTCGATCAGTAGATGCAATCAACGGACAAGACAAGCAATTTAATGAAAATCGGCGAAACTTGAAGTTTCCCGATAGTATTTCTTGTCCAAGAAGAGGCTTCCTATTTTCGATTTCTTCTGTAATGTTGACCTAATAAGAGAAGAAACGTAACTTACTTTAGATGGTGCTACAGTCCGGAGTGTACTTAGGATTCAACCAACAAATCTTTCTGGCCAGCTCGACCTTGAGCTAACCCCCCCAGTTTTGCACACGAAGTTGGTTCATGTTCCTATCCATTTGGGTTCGGCACCTTAGTTGATATATTTCTATACAGCTTCATTCCTCCTGAATGGATTCGAAGACTTTTCGGATCGAAGAATTGATATACTTTAGCTCTATATGTCCTAACCAACTTAGGGGACGAATTAATGACGTTCTAAGTGGTTCGATGTCTCAGGGATTTTAAGTTTTCACCTCGGACAAAATAGGGTAAAGAAGGAAATTTATAAATATGCCTTAGTTAGCTGTACCGAGCAATGTTCTAAAAGTTCCCAGACTATAGTAGGTCGATAAAATAGAGTTGGTGAAAATGTAGATCACACCATCGACCACAACTTGAATTGATCTATTATTAAGCAAATGTCCAGTTGAATAGCGGTGGCGAAAAAATATACTGCCGGCCGCTTATTAATGCATTAGATGGCGAACAACGAAAGCACAATTGACCTTTTTTTTTATATAAACTATCTCGAACGTAAGTATTGCAAATCTTTGTCTCTTTTAGATAATGGCCGCAACAGTGTCATCTGCTTGGATTACAACGCATCTGATGAATATATTTCTTCTGTTTACGAAAATGGTCAAATCAACGTCTACGGAACAAAAACTAGGACTAAATTACAAACCATTAATTTGGATAACAAGTAAGATTGTCTTGCTAATTAACCTCTATACATTCTTTCAACTCGCATCTCTCCTTTCAGTTCTACTCTTGGTCGCTTCCATCCCACTAAAAGATTCCATCTTTCAATTGCATCATACAAGGGATCTGTATACATTTACGATATTCAATCAAAGAGAAAGATCTTCAATTCTCTGGATTGTCATGAGGCTCCATGTAAGGACCTTTGTATGTCACCAGCACTGCCTGATGTACTCCTCAGCGTCGGCTACGACTGCATCATTAACCTCTTCGACACGCGCAAAAAGACGCAACCGCAACAAATACGTTATTGCCATCCTCTATCTACTGTTGCACTCTCCGAATGTGGGAATTATTTCTGTGTTGGGAATTTGAAAGGTGAACTGATCTCGTACGATATGCGTAACACCAAGAATTATATAGCGGCAAAGAAGGTACATGACTGCGCCGTGACTAGAATTGCTTTTCTTCCGTCTGAGGGCGAAAATTGTGCCAGTTTCACAAGTACGGGAAATCAAACGCACGCTGACACACATTATGATACTCGAAAATCTCTTGCGAATGCAGATTTTATGAATAAAGGTCGCCGGGATTCTTTTTGTGATTTTCTAGACTTCCAGGCATACCGAGGTAATGAGAAAGTGTCAAGCCGCTTTACAACACGTCGGGATAGCTTCGATTGGGATGCTCTCAATAAGAAGACCATACACGAGGATTTTCGTGCCAGTTTAGTACCAAACTTGAATCAACCGAATTGTACTAGTTTGTCGCAGAGCCCAAACCCAAGTAGCAGCATTGAAAATTCGTCGTCCTCTGGCAAGGAAAACTTACCAAGTCCTTCACGAATAGAAGGTCTTCCGGTATCAATGTTTCACCGCAGAGGAGACGACATTAGCGCATTGCGAGATCGCAGCAACACAGATCAAAAACTTAACAAAATTCAAGAAGAGAATGAATTGGAGATCGTTTCACCAGATGATATCGCTGCTGAAAAGGATACCGAAATATTGAATATCTCTCAAAAGGATCTCGATGGAGGATGTTTCCTCAAGCTTCCAGCCGATCAAAAGAGTACTCCGAATAACTTTAAAAGAGTCTCTGCTGAAGGCTGCAACAAGCTAATACATACTAAGCCTCCGAACTTGGATGTTCTGCAGGAGCTTAAGAATCTACGTATTGAGATGGATGAACGCTTTACGCGATTGGAGTCAGAGATAAAGTTCAATGCGGAGTGCAATAAGTGGCATATCTTTACACAAAACTCGAGCTTGTGGAACAAACAGATGAATTGTACCGAAGAGATAAGGACTTCCATGGGTATTCTATTGCAAACGGATCCATTTGTCAATGAGTACCTACGTATGAAAGAGGAGAATGATATGCTGAGAAGTAAATTGCTACAATTAGGTCAACAGATGTAAATAAAGAGAAGAATGGGGACCTCGAACTTTGTGTGATTCAAAAATGTCTTTTACACTTAAATAAAATTGAATTTTCTATTAAAATAAAAGTGCATACGGATGAACATACATATTTATTTACATTTTATTAATCAAAGTGTAATTGCATTCTGTTCTGCGCTCTGAATTGAGGGATACTTTTACCGCATTGCCAATTTGGTTCCGATTGGTTGGTTTTCTATGCGCCCTATATATGTATATGATATAGTGACCAATGAATTGGAACTTTTCTAAGGATCTACTCCAAGCAACTTTGATACTGAAACGTAAACTCGCATCCATTTATCTGAAGGTTTTGATTCAATTTAAAGCGTATTCAGTATACGCAGGAATCAAATCGAATTTCATAAAGCATTTCAAAGGTGGGTTCACTTAAAATCAGAGCTTAAATTTACGCAGATACGAGTTCATAAGTTTACTCCTTCAAGTTAATACCCTTATTTTTTGAATGAAGTAGGTATGTTTTGTCTATAACGACCCCTATTGTCGATATAAGTGGGTGTGTATGATTGATAGATACTAAAACAGTCTCTTTTAACTTTTAGTACACTTAAACCATTCTAAACAATCCGAACGCGCACTTTTACTGTGGATGGTGTGTGGGGAAATCAATCCTTTCATTCATAGATTTCGATAGATGTTCTAAGGAAACATATTTAGTTTTGATAAAGTTTATTGAACGAAATAATCTCAAAAATCATGACAAAGCGAATGTTATAGTTTTACAAAACATGTAGGTATAAAGAGATAAATTATAGACAGACAAAAGACCTGCAATGCCCTGCCCCGAAAACCACCATACAATTTCAGACAGCTCTCTCTTTGGCTCGTATCCGTGAATACATATGAACCCCTCCGAAAGTCATCATCAACGATTTGGAAAGCACTACATCCCTTCCAAAAAGTAAACAAAAATGATCACCGATTCTAATTACAACTTGAAATCGGTTTTTACATTTCCTTTATATAATATTTTAGAATGAAACACGCTACACTTTTTTTTTATTTTAAATTCTAACGGGTATTGAGCAACATATAATTTTTTACCTCGCAAATCCCCAAAAACAAACATGTTTTTGATTAAACTATAATTTATAAGATTTTTGAATCGATATTCTATTTTATAAATAATATAATTCATTTCAATAATTTCGTCCCGTATGCTAACATATCATAGAATGAAAACTTAATGGAAGTTAAGAATTGTACTTAAGTATTTTTTAAATTACAGTTGTATCGACTTTTTCATCTCTATAACAACTAATTTTCATTCTTGACAATCAGTTTGACAGAACGGTAATGTCCCTAGCTGTCATTATTTTAGACATAACAACGGTTAGAACATATGCGTGCCAGATAGATTCTCAATTCTATTCAAATAGAACCTATACATAGATGCCCTTGTTATGGCCATTTTTCCGAACAAAAAGTTGGGGGGCGAATTGAGAGAGGCCCCCGAATTTGACTATCTCATTATAAATAGTTAATTTCTGGTAGGCATATACATATTAGGTCCGTTGCCTTACTTGAAAATTCGTACGAATTTTTACGAATCCTAGCCCAACTCTTCCCTAACTCGGTCAAACAGTTTATTTTTACCCCTATATTGACATTTTTACACATTCACGCGGCTACCCTGTACCTAGACACACACAAACAATTATAAAAGCTTGGTAATGACTGTTTCATATCAAATATGATAGGAACCGTTTGGATAGACCCGAAGTGTAGATTTGAGATGAGACTTTGGTAACTAAAAACCATTCACAATTGTGGACTTTATAGTAATTTAAATGAATTTGGTGAAAAGCGCAATCGATAACGTCTTTACTAGTGTCATCATCGAAATTTGTTTTCAACGTTTTGGAAACACCCTATATACACTGCAGGCCAAAGGTTTGAGGTCTACCTAGACAACTGACTTCATTCATGCGTATAGATTGAATTTTATGAATTACATTGGGTTTTTTTTTACCTAAATTTTCTACCTGAATAATACTCAACACATTTTACACCCACGTTTTTGAACAGTGAACGTTTTGTTTACAATTATTAAATTTTATATCTTTTGGTTGTTGATTCAGTACTTGTTTGTGACTCCTTACATCAAAAGGGTTCTCAAATCCCAAAATTCGTCGACCTGGATTGCAAGGGTCTTACATAAAAGCCACACTTTGAAGTCATAAGAATTTATTTGAGATTCTTCACGTCTTGAGTAAGCAACTCGTTAAAAATGAGAAAAGTCGCGGAGACCACGATTGAAAAACGATCTGCAATCATCATCCTTATCGGTCAGCATGGCCGAGAGCTACACCAAACACGAGGATCGGCTAATAGTCACAACAAGCAATCGAAGTAGATTAAAAACAGCATCCGAAATAAGCGTCGAAATAAATGAAACAAGGTATAAACCGCTGCCCTTGACAACGGTCGATCGAATACTAAGGCATGTTGAACTATTTGGACGAGTTACTGTTCGAAAACTCCTGCTGCAACTACAAAACAAACAGAAAAGGTTAGAATGGGCCAAAAAGCATAAAGACTGGATGGAAGAAGATTTGAACAGAATTTTATGGAGCGATAAATCCAATTTCGACACAGCGCTGAACAAAAGATGCTACTAGACTGTGCAGTTCCTACCGTCAAGAATAGAGGTGTTATGGTCTGGGTATGTTTTTTTTCAAGTGGAGTGGGAAATCTGGCTCGAGTGATTGAAAAAATGAATAAGGAAGCATGCAAAACAATATTGGAAGAGGCCGCTATGACCTCTGGACAACGACGCTAAACACACGTCAAGACTTTGTCAAGACTACCTGAAATAGAGGGAAGATGAAGAAATCTTACAAATCATGATATGACTACCGCAACCACCAGATTTAGACCCTATAGAGCTGTTTTGGGAGGAACTGGATAGAAGGGTCCGGGATCAATGCCCATCACCAAAATGTGCGTTGTAGAATATACTATTGGATTGTTGAAGCAATGTACCACAGGCACTAATTCTAAAACTGATAGCTAGAATGGTAAAAATTATAACAAAAAAAGTAATCGAATGTAAAGGTGGCTTTTTGGAGGTAAAATAGGTTTAAGTAATTTTTTCTTCCTTTTAATAAATTCCTTTATGTTAAGAACAAAATTAAAATAATTTTCTTCTTATTTTGGTTTAATACGAGTATATGTTCGCCTTTCATTTTATATTATTATTATTTTACTAAACGGTTTTTTTCGATGTTAGATTTTATTTTTCCTTCGAACACTTAGGGCGGCCGCAAACTTTTGGCCTGCAGTGTACACATATCGACACCCCAGTATTTAAGTGATACGCATGTAGAGGATATACTTAAATACTAAGATGACGGTATGTACTTGGGCTCCCACACCGAGATATTTTCTTCAAATCTGCATATGAGCAACTATGTGTTCGTGCTTTCACCAATAATATGAAACTTCAAAATGAGTAATAAAGAGAAATAACTTTCATGACGGAAGTCAGGTAGGTTTACTGAACATGTAAATGCTGGTTGATGACGAATTTGATGATAAACATCAAGTTACTGAATTAAGAAATTTGTTAGCAGAAAAAATCATGATGCAAACATATTCCAGACGTTATGTGGAATCAAAAGCGACGAGCATGTTTGTACATATATTGATCGGTGATCTGTCTAAATACAGACTAATTCCTTCCTTTAAACATAACCGGAATGGTGGATGTTCTTTTAGCACTCCGGTACCAGTATTTCCACCATGTAAGGCGTTTTTTGCACATCCATATACTCTAGTGCCTGCTAAGTATCACCCGCAGTGATATTTTTTATGGTCCATCCAAATTATGCCCGAAAATAACGCTTATAGAAAAAAAGTATGGACCTAAGGTTAAAATGTATATTAAAAATTCTGACCCGTTTATCCATGACGTAAGTCTCGAATGAAGAATACCTTGCCTTCTTCAAAATTTCCGAGGAATTATTACTTGCAGATATTCAAAATTAATGCACACCGTCACCTCAGTCTTCTCTCTGGTCTATGCAATTCTTAAGTCTTTCCTGTACTTTTTCACTTTGAAGGACTTGTTCCTAAGTGGTAAAGGATATTCAAAAAATCCTACAAGCATGTTGAGACACTTTTAGTATGTTTTCGGGACACTTGATAATTACGCTTTATCAAGTTAGCTAGTTTTCAGCATTTCAAAAGTATAATTTTGGTTAATGCTGATCATTTCATTCTTAACGTTTTTTAAAACGTCCTTATTAGCATCGGGCTATACATAACTGATAACAAATTACTAAGCTATTCAACATACACAACTAAACTAGTAATTTATTCATTAATTTCATCTGCTCAAGGCGTGATATGAATTTCGACTGAAATAGCCCAAACGCGATTAATCTAGAAATTTAATTTAATTGACTAGACGGTCTATGCTTTGACGATTTACGAGCCTCCATTCTAAGTCACATGTTTACTAGATACCCTTCCATCCCCAGATAATCCACTCTAAAGTTCGATGGTTCAACTCAAACTGAGATAATCTGTGGAATAAATAGATGGAACAATGTCATTCCATTGTCATTTTCTTTTTCTCCTCGACAAGCATGTCCAAAACAAACAATTTATTTTTGGATACACACCCCCTTCACGTATTCTACCAACCATATACTTACATACATTTGAATTTGTAGGTATACCTCGAAGCTTTCACTTTCATCTAAAATTATATAATCAAAACAAAAATCATTCCTTATCACTGTGACTTTGACCTTGACAGGAATATGCCCCTTACAATATGTAGGAATACACACATTGCGCAGGACTGTCGACCATAATACCCGACAAGTATGTACATACTTTTGCTTTTCAATTAGATTAGGGAGGGTAATGTGCCGATGTACATATTACTTACAAACACTCTAATGTAGGAAGCTAGTCACCAATATTTCGAAAAGAAATAACAATTTTTTTAAGTTTTGTTTAGATTTTATTTGTGGATTCAAAGGCTTAAGTCTAACAGCAACAACGATAAACTATATTTATTTCCAAAGCAAATGTTTCCTGCATGCTGCTTGTTTTTTTTTTGTAACATTGAAATGTGGTGCATGCACCAATAATTGATGGAATTACAATACAAATATATGCGTATAATAGTTTAACATACGTGTATTAATAAAATAATAAAACTTAAAGAAAGAGATGCGTTGTGTTGGTGATTTCGCCCTTACTGTGGCTTGCGGAAAGATGCGCCAGCGTATTTGGCACCAGCGCCAAGCTCCTCTTCGATACGAAGAATTTGGTTGTATTTAGCCAAACGTTCGGAACGGCATGGAGCTCCAGTCTTGATTTGTCCAGTGCTCAGACCGACGACCAAGTCAGCAATGAATGTGTCCTCAGTTTCGCCGGACCTGTGCGACACCATGGTGCCCCAGCCGTTGCTCTTGGCAAGCAAATGGGCTTTAATGGACTCGGTGACGGTACCAATCTGGTTGACTTTCAAGAGCAAGCAATTGCAGGCCTTCTTCTCGACAGCGGTGGCAATACGCTTGGGGTTAGTTACAGTCAAATCGTCACCGACAATCTGGATGGGTGTATTGGCAGTCATGTTGCTCCATGCATCCCAATGATCCTGATCGAAGGGATCTTCAATGCTCACAATGGGGAATTCCTTGACGAACTCCAGATACAAGTTGGTCAACTTCTCGGGCGACAACCACAATGACTTGTCGCTGTTGGGGTTCTTGAAGTCCAAATCGTAGACTCCATCTTTATGGAATTCGGAGGCGGCTACGTCCATACCGATTTCAACCTTGCCGGTGTATCCACCCTTGGCGATGGCATCTTGGATCAGAATCAAAGCTTCCTTGTTGTTCTGGATATTGGGAGCGAAACCACCCTCATCACCAACAGCGGTGGCATCCAAACCGAACTTATCCTTGATGACCTTCTTCAAGTGATGGTACACTTCAGAGCCAATTTTCATGGCTTCAGTGAATGAAGTTGCTCCAGTTGGCAGAATCATGAACTCCTGCATGGCCAACTTGTTGCCAGCGTGGCTGCCACCGTTGATCACGTTGAAAGCGGGAACTGGCAGGATAATGTTCTTGTTTCCGGCCAAATCAGCGATGTGTTTGTATAATGGGATACCCTTTTTGGCTGCACCAGCCTTGGCAACAGCAAGGGAAATACCCAAAATGGCATTGGCGCCGAACTTTGACTTGTTCTCGGTACCGTCGAGCTTGATCATGAAATTATCGATCTCCTCTTGCTGGGTAACTTCCAATCCAGCCTTCAATACTGCTGGTGCCAGAGAATTGTTAATATTCTCGACGGCCTTCCTCACACCCTTGCCATGGTAGTTGGCCTTCTCCTCATCACGGAGCTCAAGGGCCTCATGAACACCAGTGGATGCTCCAGATGGTACAGCAGCACGGAAAAGTCCCAATTCGGTGGTTAGGTCAACTTCGACGGTGGGGTTGCCACGGGAGTCAAAGATTTGACGAGCTAAAATCGACTTGATTGGCATTTTTCTGTAAAAGAAAACAAACATTTATTCACGATTATCGTCTCTCCACAAAATCCAATAAGAAAATCTACAAAATCCATCAGGAAAAACTGTATCTCCGTTTGACCTCTAAGCAGTGAGTAAAGGTCAAACAGAGAGAAGATTAACCGGGGGTGATTTCCGTTAAAAAATTAAGCAGATACACTTTATTAGTTCATCTTTGCGTAGCGGTTCAATGCCAATGGGCAACAAATTAACAAAATACACACAAATTTATTGCACAATAAGTAACTAAAATTGCCAAGTGCATTGCACGAGAAAAAACGAAAATGGATTCCAATTGCAAAAAATAGCGGAAATTGCAAAGTAACTGAAAGCACAGTAATTTAAAATTTCAACTTACATTAAACGATTAATTATATTGTTTTAATGGAAGAAGATATCAAATTAATTTTTCCAAAAGATTGTCTTTTTTTTCCCAACCGGAATTCTCGACTACCAACGGCGAACGACTGTCTCCGTTTTCAAAGATTTTTACAGCAAATATTCCATTTTTGCCGTCACTTGCACGAACAGATGCGATGACCTTCCACAAGGTGACAACCGGTAGACGCTTTACCATCCACACACGTCCCACAGGCGAATTTGTAAGGTTTTGGTAGTGCTTCCTTAAGGGGGAGACGCAATGCTTCCGATGAAGGGGAAGTTTTGCTACCCCCGTCACAATTATTCAGTTGCGCAAAAATTAAGAGGAATCCTTCACAGGTTGTTGTGATCGGTTACCATTTCGTAGAAATATGCAGAAAATAAAAAAAACTAAATCATCTGAAAATGTGAATAAGTCGGTTTCCTTACTTTCTGCACTGAAATTAGTAAAATCACAAATTTCATGAAGAAAAATTAGGGAACGACAAATGCAAAAATGCATGAGGAAACATCAGGCACGTACGAGTAAGCGAGAGAGGAACTCCCAATTTGCATACACTGGAATGTCTTCAGAGAACATTTTATACTGACTTTGTATCTATTTTTCCATTTATCTTCTTTTACCCACTTATTATTTACCTTGTTTCAATTTACTGCACACCAAATAAAGAAAATAAATAAACTTGAGAGGGATTTGTCAGTTTACCTATAGAAATATGTTAGACAAAAATTCGTAAGTTCATTGAGAGGATGTTTTACTCTCTCATTTTATGAATTTGTTGAGTTAGGGAACGGAGTTGAACTACTACTCTGTTAAGAGTAGAAAAAGTTGAATATCAGCAAATATGTTATGGTAAAAATGTTAAGATTCATATGCAAAAAGAAAACGAAAATAAAGGAACAGTAGGGTTATTCATGTCATGTATCAGTTTATTCATATTCTTCACAGTTTTGTTGTCTTAATAGTTCTTTGTAGTTTATTTTCATATATTCGCGAAATTACAATGCTCCCTCTTAACTATGGAATTAAAACACTTCTGAAGTTCAGGGTTCTTAGTTTTGTACTTTCATACTATTAGCTAATTTAAAAAAGTTGTGATTTGATAAGAAAGTGATTAAAGTGAATTTTTTCGAAAATGTAATTAACATGTCTACGTTCATCTTAATCGAATTATGAAACCATGCACAACTGAAAAGTGACATCCATCCCTTAATTATTCAAATTTCAGTCACTGCAATTTTTTACTATTATTTTTTTAAATTTTGCAGTATGCCAAGTTTTTTCCGAGCAACTGTTTCTTTCTTTATTATTTTGTTTATTCTGGTATATTTAAAACATCATATTTAAAACAAAAAAATAAAGCTGAAGTACGAACTGAATAATGTGTAGTGCAAGACGTCCACATTGGTATAGCTTTGATAAAATAAAAGGTTGGGAGGAAGTAAACTATAGTCTCCACTTCTCCTCCAGCTTCTGAAGAAATCTTTGCTTTCAATGCCCAGTCTTTGAGCATGTCTACAGATTTTGTTTTTTTTTTTTGTAACGAAAATCATTTCCTTGTAGGTAAAGGTAAAGGGTTGAGAATATTATTATTAGTATTGCAGTCTTTAAGATGTGTCCACCTATAGTTCGCTTTTTCCACTGCATCAAAGTGAGTCAAAGTATTTAATAGATGATACTGAAGCGATGACATTCGCTACACGCCTGCTTACCGAGTGAACCATGTAGATATCGCACTGCCCAGGTACCCAGTAGACATGATGCTCTCATTATGTATTGTTACAACTATAATTATATATAAAATAATTGTTTTGAATTGTAGTAATATAGAAATGAAACTGATTAAAAATTATGTAAAACTGCTAAGGCTTTTGCACAAAATAGTACCGTATAGTTTTCAATCCAGTATCGATAGATTTTGAAACAGCCCAAGTATGTAACACAAAGCGGCAGTAACTTTCTTTACGGCAAAATTAGTTCATGCTCATCACTTTTTACACTAAAACAGTGGCCGCATTCCAAGCTCACACTTTTCGCTAGTCACTTAACAGTTGACTTGTTGGCCTTACAACAGCTGATAGCTAGGAACTTGCTTGATTTAATAGAGGTGGGTAAATATTCGTAGTCGTCACTTCGACAATTTTCGAAATCATTCGATTGTTTTAATTTAACCTTTTAATAAAATCTGGTGAAACTAACAAAAAATGGTCTTAGACAGTATGAAATTTTATTTAAACTTTAACTAGATAATAAAATGTATACCAAGACCTAATCTACTGAACTCAAAATCGATTAGAAATGCAGTCAACTTCATAAATGTTACCAAAAATTCATAATAGCCATTTGTTTTAATTAATTTAATTATGGAATGATTCGATCGATAACACTTTCCGACCATCGATTGGAATGCCAAAGAGAAGTAGTAGAGTAAATAGAATTTAATCAAATTCTATTGATGTGCAATGGAAAGCTTATTAACTTGTAGACTAATCCTAGATAATTTTAATTGACAAATAAATAATTTCGAGCATTTTCTGCATGTATTCATAATTATCGATAGTAAACGATAATGTTTTTTTTAATATCGATTGTTTTCTTCTTTTATTCGAAGACCCCATCACTAATGAATTGTTTTGACAGATGTCGTTTTTCTCTTGTTCTTGCCAAAAATTTCTTTGCTTATCACTTCCACATTTCCCCTCTAGCTCGAGTAGCGGAGTTTTGACCGCCTTGTCATCCTGGTTCAAAAGATCATTTTGCTAGATTCTAGCAGAGTGCTTGGAACGCAACGAGTATTGACCCGTACTACGCCGTAGTGCGCCCATCAAACAAACCTATCATCATAGTTGAACACACCCTAACTGACAGCACTGACATTTTAACAAAATTGTTTTGTTTTGATTTTTCACGTGTAAGGGATATTTCGTTTTGTAAATTTGAATATTGAATTTACTTATTATTCTTCAAAATGACTTTAATTGTAATGCCTGGTGATCGGGTTACTGAAGCCGAAGAATTGGCTAAAACAAAAAAAGTCGTCCTTGGACCAGGACTTCGGCGTGTAGACGAAAAAGTAGTAGCCTGTAAAGCTGGAACTCTTGTGAAGAAGGATACAAATATGTTCTGGGTTGATAGCTACCAAAGGCGATATGTTCCAGTACGTGGCGAAGCCGTAATTGGTGTCGTTACCTCGAAAGCAGGTGATATATTCCGCGTGGATATTGGTGCTCACGAACAAGCTTCACTTTCCTATTTGGCCTTTGAATCTGCGACCAAGAAGAACCGCCCAGACGTTAATCCTGGGGATCTTCTATATGCTCGTCTTATTGTTGCGAGCAAGGATTTGGAACCCGAATTAGTGTGCGTGAATTCAGTTGGAAAGAAAGTAAAGTTGGGTGTCCTTTCGGAGGGATTCGTTTTCAATTGCAGTCTAAACTTGGCACGCACGATTTTGCGAGAGGACTGTCCACTGTTGCGTGCTCTCACAAAAGAAATGCCCTTTGAAATTGCCGTCGGTCTAAATGGTCGTATCTGGATTAAGGCGAAAACTACGAAAGAGACTATAGCATTAGGAAATGCAATACTAGCAGCAGAGCACTCCACCAACGAAGATATTGCGAAAATTTGTGAAAATATTGGAAATATCCTCTTTACGTAGCATTAATCTTTTAAGAATTATAATGATTTAACCGTTAAATGTTTTAAGCTTTATTAAAAGAAAATGATTTGATTCAAGAGATCTTTTCTCTGTCTACCTTCCCTGTCTATCTCCCACGGTTATGGGACTTGGCTATTCCCGGTAACGACAGAACGGATAGATGCAAAGAAGGGATTAAATATGAATTTATATTAAGGCGTATTTTTCCCAATTCTTCTACTCAGCGACTTCACTAAAAGAATTGAGGAAAAAGTAATAAGTAAGTGGAACATTCGAAAACACAGGTCGGACAAAATCCTTGTCTGCCTGAAAGTTTTCATCTATCCGGTGATAGTATTATAATAGTTGTTTGTTGACAGCATTTTTTTGTCTTACTCTCGCATTCAACCAGATCGATCTAAGTCGCTTGTACTAGCGTACGCACCAATAACTACTCGCTTCGTTCTGCAGATGTTGTTAATGTCGTCCGCATAGACAAGTAGTTAGCGATTGATGCGTTGGCCTGGGAGTTTCCCACTCTCTTTTCTAGAACAATATTAAAGAAACTGTGTACTGGCAAGTTACCTTGCCAGAAATCGCTGGTTGTATTGAAGGTCTCAGCGAGCGAATGTGTTTAGCATGGCGCGATATAGCTTGTCTCTATCACGCTGTCATTTACGATTTTAATACCAATAAACAGATGGTAGGTATCAAGTTCGTATACTAGGGTCTTTTTTCTGGCGATTTGGTCAATTGTCGAGTTTTTCAGTTCGTCGTCAAATGGACCAGATTAGGTGGTTTCCTTTTTTATGAATTGTGAAAACGATGCTGAAGTTTCAATAATCGGGAATACTTCATCTAATTCTGTCTAACAGATGAGTCGGTGCAAGAATCCAAATCATCTCAGCCTGAAACAAATGGTCTTTTAGCAGTTAATTATTAATTGATTTTATTAGTTTAAAAGAAACTTTTATAGATAAGTATATATAAAGTTATTACAAATATTTGCAAAGAATAATTTTTAAAAAAGAAAATCAGTCTAGATTTAAATGAAGTTGAAGTTTTGCAAATTTTAGTTTTTAACATGCATATGTATTAAACAGTTGAAGACCTATATAGAGTATGTTGTTCTATATCAAGATAGTCGCCATCATTACGAAGTTGATATCTATCGTTCGTTATGTACTCGACATTGTTTTGTAAGTAAAGTATGCAGAATAGAAGTTGTGTTTTATTTTAAATACCATAATTAAAGCGCTAAATAACATTGGGATTGCTGTTGATCGCTCGTATTTTAAAATTACCTGTAGAAGTTGAAGCTTGCCTAGGTCCTCTTGGTTACCTATACATAAGATTGAGCAATAAATGTGGGAAAATGATGGTATTGTATACAGTCAAGACGCAATTCATTGATAGATTTCGTCGAATTCTACTAAAAAATCCAATCTTTTTAGAAATTCTGAGCACAATTTGCTGTGTAATGTGTATATTAAATTGCAGTTTATTGTCAATGAATAGACTTAAGTATTTATTTTCGTTGACACTACTGTTTCACCGTTTATTTCTATTTTCGTGTCTACCTCCCCATAATTTATTAATGTACACTGCAGGCCAAAAGTTTGAGGCCTACTTAGACAACTGACTTCATTCACAATTACATTGGTTTTTTTACCTAAATTTTCTACGTGAATAATACACACATTTTACATCAATGTTTTTGAATAGTGGGGGTTTTATTTACAAATGTGGGAAAATCGCTTTTGTGATTTATTGAGAAGTGTTTCAGTTTTTCATAATTACTAAATTTTATGGCTTTTGGTTGTTGATTCAGCACTTGTTTATGACTCCTTACTCAAAAGTGCTCTCAAATCCCAAAATTTGTCAACCTGGATTGCAAGGCCACACTTTGAAGTCATAAGAATTTGTTTGAGATTCTTCGTGTCTTGAGTAAACAACTCGTTAAAAATGTGAAAAGTCGCGAAAACCACAGTCGAGAAACGATCTGCACTTCTTAAAGAAGGCAAATCGCAGCGGAAGTTGCTTTGCGGTTGAAGGTATCAAGGTGCTGCGTTCAATGTAGCATTAAACCACGGTCAGGACGACCTAGAGCTACAACTTAACACGAGGATCGGCTAAAAGTCACAATAGGCAACAAAGTAGACGAAAAACAGCACCCGAAAGACGCGCCGAAATAAATGAAACACGGAATAAACCGCTGTCCTCGTCAACGGTCAAACGAAGATTTAGACATGCTGGACTATTTGGGCGAGTTGCTGTTCGAAAATCCCTGATGCGACCGCAAAACAAGAAGAAACGATTAAAACGGGCCATAAAGCATAAAGACTGGACGAAAGAAAATTTCAACAGGGTTTTATGGAGGGATGAATCTAAGTTCGAGGTATTCGGCACAAAATTGAGTTTCCGTTTGAGAATGTCTCTCTTCAAGTGGAGTGGAAGATCTGGTTGAGTGATTGGAAAAATGAATAAAGAGGTATACAAAACAATATTGGAAGAAAACGCTGTGACTTCTGGACTAAGATTAATTGGCGAAGCGTTTGTATTTCAACAGGATAATGACCCTAAATACACGTCAAGACTACCTGAAATAGAGGGAAGATGAAGAAATCTTAAAAATTATGATGTGGGAGGAACTGGATAGAAGGGTTCGGGATCAATGCCAAATAATCAGAATCTGCGTTGTGGAATATACTATTGGATTGCTGGAGCAATATATCACAGGCAACAATCAAAATCTGTTAGCTAGAATGCCAATAATTGTAAAAAAAAAAAATGTAATCCAATGTAAAGGTGGCTTTTTCGTCGAAAATCGGTTTAAGTAATTTTTCTTCATTTTAATAAATTCCTTTATGTTAAGAAAGAAAGGCAATTTGTTTCTTCTTATTTTGGTTTCATATATGTTCCCCGTTCATTTTACATGATTATTATTCTACTAAAGAGTTTTTTTCAATGTTAGATTTTGTTTTTCCTTTGAGCACCGAGGACAGCATCAAACTTTTGGCCTGCAGTGTACATTTAGTCTTTTTTAGCTCAATCTTTAGTTTCTTTTTGCACAGCCAATCAAACATTCTCTTCAGTTCCCGCTGTAGAAGAGATTCATAGATATTCATATTTTGTCCGTTATTAAAAATCAGTCTCATCCGCGAAAAGAAACATTTTTGAAATTTGTAAGGAATGTCCACAATGATATAATAAAAGTAAAACACCCAAAATTGAACCTTGGGGCACATTGATCGATATTTGCCGAGTGCTTAAATATGTACATACATATTACTCACTTTTCCTCTTTGTGTTCTATTAGACAGATAGCTATTAAACCAATTTAGTTTTCTTTCACGAATACCATATTTCTAAAGTTTTTTAGCCAAGATGCTTCCATCGATAGTTTCGAAAGCTCGCTTGAGATCCAACAAAACTGCGACCGTAACATTTCTTCTTTCCATTATTTTTTTGTTCATTATTTTTAACACATGCAATCAATGTCTCACAAGAGTGTCGTCTACCCCTGAATCCCGATTGTTCTTGACATAGAAGTTTACTTGCTTCAACAAAATTTTTTAGCTGCTGACACACAATAGATTCTAGGATTTTCTCATACTTTGGTAACATATTTATAGGTCTCCACAACTCTGGACTCCTTGTATGCGTTCTTCCAACTCTGCGGAAACACTCCACGTCCAAGCGATGAGTTAAATTATTTCTAGTAGGGGAGGGCAAATTGTATCTTTACAGTTCAATATTATTTTTGAATTTAAACGAAGTAGTCGTTTTGATTTTGTTTGTCTGACCCAGCTGCTTGACTTTGTCTTTACAAGCTTCGGTTTCGGAAGTGAAGACCAGTATTTATCTGATGGCTTGCAGTATTGTTGTTGATTTTACGCAATAGTTGGTGCTGTTGCACTTTTAGGGAGTTTTAGGGACAATCGGCAAATACTTAGGCTCTCCTCACTGTGATGGTTCTGGGCATTATGTCTTTAGATATAAGCACAAATACCTTTGCAGTAAATGATCCGTTGTCACATCGGAATTTTGGGACATAGGCTGGATGTGAGCCAGGTCAGTAGACTGTTATATTGCTTTATGGATGTTGACATTCATGGTTTTGGGAGTTATGTCTAGATATAAGTACAAATACCTTTGCTGTAAATAGGTAATGATTCGTTTCTATGTTATCAAATCGGGATTTTGGGACTATGGTAGGCTGGAAGTCAGTTGATCTGGAGACTGCTATGTTTCCTTTTATGATACAATTTTTGCGTCGAAATCGTTAATGACGACTTCAACTGTGTGGGTCGCGAGTGCAAAAGAGAATTTTCTATTAAAACTGGCTGCCTATGAGTATGAGACCCAAACAGCTTCTGTTTCTGAGTAGGAGGTTAAATGCTTCTGCAAATATGTATGTCTTCTGGGAGTGAATTTCAAAATTTGCGAAAAAATGTTGATAGAGATGTTCGCGCTATTGCCAGGCGTACATAACGGTTATGGTCGATAGCGGTTCGCCTAGTCATTCCATTGGGGTCTTTGGAACATCCGCCGTGAAAGTATTTATAGAGTAGGCATATGTTTGCTCCCAGCCTTCGATGAGCCAACGATTGTAGATTGAACGTTATCGCGTGATCATATACGTGCGCGAGAACAATGCTCAAACTGCGATCTAACTTGTGTTTTGTATAGAAGAAGAAAATGTGTCGCTGAAAAGAGCATTTTTGTTCTAAACAGGTAGCTCAACTTCATGGGCGCAGATTTAACAACGTTGGAAATGTGATCGTGCAACATTACACCAGACTGGACTTTAATGTCAAGAAGGTGCATAGTTTCGTTAGGTTAGGTAATTTAATCTTCCATTTGAAGCTCTGGTCTAGGAGACGTGTTATTTCTGGGGAAGGTGGTAAATTTGGTTTTCTTTGCAATGAAGCTCTTGATTCCCCGTGTTGCTCAATAGCTGAGGTCCATAGGTGGGTTACATAACTCAGTAGGTCTCCTGTTGAACGGTGGCTGCGGAAACGGTAATCTAGGTAGTTTATTAGCTCATGTCCTTCCAGACATTTTTTTTTTGTTTTCCAGCATGAAACAAAACCGCGCGTACAAAAAAGAAAAAAGCCTACTAATAATAGATTCTAGTTCTGGTGCACCGTTCTTAAGCACTATGGCTGTTTTTTTTTTTTTTTCATTATTATAACCCTTCAGGGTAGATGAACTAATAACATTGACAGCGTCTTGAGATGCTTAGAATAGCATACTCACGGAGCTCATAGCAAGATGTGGTGGTATCTCACCGGGTAACAAGGACTCAATATTTGGGAGTGGAGTAGAATAAGTCATCGCCTCTAAAATGGAGCACAGCTAATAATCCAAAGGATCGGGGTCTAGACTACCTGGCGGCCAAACGTATGTTGTTATGAAGTCCGGCACATCATTTTGGAGTCACCCTTGTGTTTTTTCTGTCTTATGAGCTGACGCGTTCGACTCGCTGAATGAGTTCTGATGCTTCTTTGGATGACCGGGAATAGAATGTTATTTTGCTTATTAAACGGTTCCTCAAAAGTAAAAATGTTGCCATCCGTAAAAAAAATTTGCCTGTGACCGAATTGCGCGTACCGGCGGCGTAGAGCTTTCAATCTTTCATTTCGTTTTTGCTTTAACTAAGCTGTAAGTGACCGTTTGTCTTTTACACATATGCGTCGCATCCCACATTTTGTTTGATAATACGAGAGAAGAAAACAAGATTAATCCTGCCTTTAACAGCTTTGATCGCCTATGGAGTTCTGTGTGAGGACGTCTGGATCTTTGACGGTCAATTACTCCACCAATACCGTTAAACAATTCAACAATTCGATACATAAAATTCCAAGCGGTCGCAAGGTTCGGACAATATTGCATATTTCCATATTACACATGTGAAGGCCAATTACCACAATACGGTTTTCAATATCGCTCACCCCACATTCACAAATGACTTTTGTTTAATTCCTTTTGCGCGTTAACTTAGTATAAATGTTACTCATTGAATACCTGTCAATATAAAATGGATGTGCTTAATATAAGTTTCACCATGAGCTCGTTTAAACGTCTACCAGTATTTATGACATGCTATGGTGGCAACTATAAAAAAAAAACAAAGGGCACCGATGACCATTGTTGTGTTTTACGATATTTATAGCTGTTTCGTTGTGATTGCTTACCTCCCTTTAAATTTTATTTTCTCTAGAGTGCGGAGGCATACAATCGCACTGTTTTTCTCATAAACAAAACTTCTTCCATGATAATGGCTGACATTTGAACCATCAAGACTTAATAACCGAACACGCTACCATACTGCAGTCCACAAAGTTCTCGTTATCTTTTTATGTATACGACAGACGTTTTCTTTTATTTTTTCCGATAAATTTGTTTACAAACTTATTTGAAAACAGAAAAAAATACTATTTAAAACAAAATATAGGGCTATAAGGCGCTTCAATACATAAATTATTGTGCTCATCCTCTAAGTGCAAGCTGTGCTCTCAACTTTCACAGTATCAGTCATCACCTAGAAACATGTTTCCTTCTCTCCAATAAACCAACGAAGACAATAAAGAAACAAAAATACATATGACATTATGCAGCCGTTAAATAATTTTTTTATTAGTTATTATTGATCTTTTCAACTGAGTAATTTGCCTCATCTTCTTCCAACTACATACACAACTTACAGAATATCACAATCTTAAGAAAGTTTACTTTCGCCGCTGACCACCACCGCCTGCCAAAATCGTTGCAATTCGAATAAATATGTTTAGGGTATCCATATATATTGACAACGACCTATATATAGTATGTAATCAGCAACAATAGAGAATAAAAAATAAAAAATACAAACTTACTCATTTACGGGGTCGAATGGTCGTTCGGTAAACATTGCCGGATATATTTCAGCTTTGCGTACAATCCTTTGTGTGTCATATAACAGAAATCCACTGAATAGTACCAATCCACCATAGAGTGAAAATGAAGCCAGACCTGCGAGGATACGATGTTGATATCAGTGAATAAGGATTACCTTCTATGTACGTACCAGCTCCAAGCATTGTTGTTGGTGGAAGCCACATTGATGCCAAAGATGAAGCAAAAACGAATCCTAAACCAATTGCCAGTGGGCCACCCATGTACAAAAATTTATCACTTGGTGCGCAGACTGCCACAGTCGAAAGCCCACCAACAATGCCAGCCGTATACAATGCTGCCCTAGTCAATATTGGTCCTCCCAAAAAGCAAAGCGGCGCAACAACTCCACCGATAATAGCACAATGCGCAGCCCATGCTAATTGTTTTGCTCCAATACCGGGTGAGTATGGAATTGCTTGGGTTAACACACCAGAACCAATCATTACGGCAAAGGTGCCCAGCATTGACTTTTATGTAAACGGAGGAACATATTAAAATGGATACCTAATTAGGAACCTGTACATTTTACGTTACCATCCATCCATTTCGAGTAACCAAGTGGAGGAGTCTAGGTGTTCGAAAGACTGCTACTGCGCTTGCGGCTGTCAAGGCCACCGATGCACCAAAATATCCGTATGTGCTATGAATTCTTTCTCTTACGTACTCCGGCCACAACCTTAAAAACAAATGTAGTAATCGGACAAAAAAATTAGCTTAAATCTTACATAGAATTGTGCTGGATAGTTGTGGATTTGCTTAGACCGAGGCCGTAGTAGCAGAGTGCACCCATACCAATAGCTGCGGCTCCAGCAGCAGCACCTTTTCCCATAGCAAAAGCTGAAAACCACAGATTCCTAATAATCACAACAACGCAGACTATTTCCAACTTACCATTCTCGCTCGGGGGTCCCATCAATTTCTCTTTAATCGATGGTGTGTCTCGTAGTTTACTTCTGCTAACGCCTGGACGAGAATCTTTATTAAATTCTCGTACAAATTGCTTTTTAACAAAGTCCACATTTTTAAATGCAGACTTTACTTGAAGTGTTGGCCTCAGAGGCACGCTTAGCGCCAGTCTCAGCATCGTAAGTTATCGAATGGATTTTCTACAATGAAAAGATCTAAAATTACATATCGGTGATGAAATAATCTTGTGGTTGTCAAAATTTGTAAAGGCCACTGCTGTTATTTAATTCTCAAAATACAATGTACAAGTAAAGTAGGTAGGTAATGTCTACAAACCTATACGAGATGAAATTATGTATCGTCGTTTAATAATATTTTTTTTTCAAATTTCGAGAATTTAGTCACGGTCTATGTCACGGTCGAAAGAATTACCGAAAATGCTAGAAGACGGAGTATGTCAAAGTTGACATTTATTGAAAAATACACTCAGGGTTGCCAAACGCAAGACAAATTAGGTCTGTTCAGTGAACTTAGCTCTGAAGAAAAGTTGTGTATGGGTGGCATAGTTTATTGGGCCATCCCACATTATTATTTTCGAAGGAGTTAAAAAGTGTTCACAGCTGGAGAACTGCGTACGAGCGAATAGTCGCCAAATTGTATTTGCAGAGAATGAAAGTTCACAATGGGAGCAAGTCAACAAATATTAAACAAAAAACGATAAATTCAACCAGAATACAGAAAATATTTTATGGGACCTGACCGATGATTTTTAAAACAAATTAACAAATTAAGTTAAACCCGAAATAAACTTACATGGAAACACCAGATTGAACAAAAGCCTAATCATATATAGGTAAAATTCAGACAACTCTATTGGCTTCTATGTAAACATTTCAATCTATAGACAAGCAACAAACCATTACTCAACAAGGTAATAATTAAACCTATATGAACCTACAGGTTACAAATGTGGGGCATCGCTAAAAGAACAAACATTAACATAATCCAAAAACAACAATCTAATATCCTATAGACGATCTGAGTGGTACGTTTGTAATAACGCCGACTTAAGAGGAGACGACCGAGTGACCTCATTAGCTAAATTTTAAACCTTTTAAAAAGTAGATATCATACTAATATTGTAATATTCATTATTAGTACAATATCATTAGAAATCATCAATTATATATCAAACATTAACATTATATATTATTACAGCATACATATCTAATTTCATAATGTTATAATATGCGCTTACATTTAACAAAATGACTTTGATGACAATGATCTACAATATTCCGTTACAAATTGTTATAAATATAATGTATTGTACTTAGTGTCGTAAGACAGATATGTATATAAAAAAAATCCGTGCGAGTGTTTTGTACGCGAGAATGTATTATACATTTGCTACATTTGTGGATTGTGAATAAAGGTTTACAAGAAGCATTCGCTTATTCACTGAAAAATAAGTGAATTATTAATTTCTTCAAAGAATTTTTTTTAAATTTAAAAAATTGTCAAAATGAATAAATTGAACTCAGTTCTTTCGGAATTTAGAATTAGCAATTTTGTGTACAAAAATAAATGAACAAATGTTTTGCCAACGCACGAATGGCTGGCTGCCATGCCGTTTCTGAGGTGCAATTTTCTTGATTGCGGCTTTATTTTTTGCGTAATTTCGTCTACCTTTGCGTATTGGTGCTTCGAACGCACTTACAAATATACAAAGGTAGCTCACCTATGATGGGAGCAATAAGTGGTCGTCCCAAGATTTGCATCTAACATGTTGTCGTACTTGAGCCTGGAGCGACATTTTGTTGTGTCAATTGTAGAACCAAATGAGTTGAATGTGGTGAAAATACCTCAAGACAAGTCATTTAAAAGCGTCTCATTTGGATCTAGTGAAAACGTAGTATCACTTCTGTAAACTTTTCGTAATAACAACCAGGGTTGTAGACATATGAAATGTGGATAATTCATGTATAAAAGTGTCTATTATACATTAACTTACGTAAAACTTGACTGCTGTATAAAAGTGTCTTTAAATATAAAACTATGCCAAAAGCATGGAAACCGTAATTTGAATAAAAGAAAAATTAAAAGAAATGTGACAATCGCTCGAAAACGACAAATTGATAAATGAGTAGGAAATTTAGCCACCAGAATATAATACTTTGCTTTCCCGTGATACTATATTTCAATAGAGCCAAATCAGGTGATTTCAAAAACTCACTTCGAGGTGCTTTTACTATGTGCAGTTCATTTATATCAACAGTTGACATAAGAGGAGGGCATTCCAGGTTCAAGCACGTGAACATGTTAGATGTACATCTTGGGATGACCAGTCGTTACTATCCTTGTCTATATGAAAGTACAATCGAATCGCCAATTCACAAAGCTGATTTCCAGGTCTTATGTGTATGTACGCGGTAATAATCAAACAATTGCTTAACTATTACATCATAACCGTCAGAAATGACACTACATACAAAGCCCACCTTGAAATGTCATATTTATTCTTTTGACGATCTCATTTGCTGGTAATGAGTTATTTAGAAAATTCCTAAATTTATTATACCAAATTTTGTACTACTTTTCCGATTTTTTGTCAAGAAGGAACGTTCTGAGCTTATTTTGGTAGTCAATTAGTGAAATAAAATTCGAAACGTTCCCTCTCAACAAGGAGGAAGCAAATGAAGCCACTGGTGAATGAATAAAGAAATACGAAAGTTTCGCAAGCTTTTCATCTTCGAGCACTACTTAAAAGCACAGAAAAGCTTTAAATCATTTCACGAACATACCCAGCGATTACTCTCACCTGTCACGTTCTAATAAAAAAAAAATGCGCAAAATAAAACGTCAAAAAAATAGAAATACTTTCCTAATGATTTCCTGACCATTATTTTGCAGTTGAATTCCTCGCTTCTGGAAAGTCATTTCTTGGAGTATGGTGTTCCGTTGATCAACTAAATCGTACTCAGTTGATTTAACAATAATTAAATATTTTCTTTCCACTGAGACCTGTGTCAAAATAAATGAATTAATCATGTCTAGCAACAAGAACATAGAAAGTTGCCAAGAAAGTAAGAAAGTAATAATTTTTTAATTGTGTCAAGTTCAACAGCCGCTCGCGTGTGCATTTCTTCCGCAATATATCTCACCGTGACGTAATGGGTTTTTATTTACGTTTACATCTTATTTACAGACGGCTACGGTCCAAGGAACGAGTTCTCCTGGGAGGAAGTCAGCGTTGAGGTGCCTTGGGGACTTGTACAGGGTAAGTTCAACGTCTATTTTATAGTTTTGCTTAAGTTATGCACCACGCCAAAGTGTGTGGGCTAAATGTCACCATACGCGAATAAGTTGGTGGCCTCTATAACCTTTTGCATAGTAAGTGTGGTGCGATTGTATAGAAATCATTTGCTTATCTGATAAGAAGTTTCATAGGGTGACAAATGAATGTAAATTGTTAATTATTTCGTTTGTTAGGAAAATGGTGGGGTTCCCGCGACAAACAGCCCATACTGGCACTTCATGGGTGGCAGGATAATGCAGGAAGTTTTGATCGGTTGTGCCCCTTACTAGATCCGTCATATTCAGTATTTTGCATCGATCTGCCTGGACATGGAAAGTCGTCGCAATACCCTAAGGGGATGCAATATTATCTCTTTTGGGATGGAATAACGCTGATTCGGAGAATTGTCAAACATTTCGGTTGGAGTAAGATGATACTGATGGGACATTCCTTGGGTGGCGCTCTAACATTCATGTATGCTTCTGCGTTTCCCGATGATGTGAGTAAATTGATAAATATTGACATCGCTGGACCACCAGTTCGCGACATTCAAAAGCAGGCAGACAAAACTGGCTGGGCCATTGACAAATTTCTCGAGTACGAAGTGTTGCCCGAGACGAAAATGCCTTGCTATAACTACAGCGAAATGATAAAACTTGTATTGGACGCCTACGATGGCTCCGTTGATGAGCAGGCGGTAAAGATCCTCATGAAGCGCGGGATGTCACCAGCTCCACTGCATCTTCATAAGAATGGGTATCATTTTGCAAGAGATCTTCGACTCAAAATCAGCCTTCTGGCCATGTTTAATGCCGAACAAGTATTAGCTTACGCATCGCGTATCAAATGCAAAGTGTTGAACATCCGTGCTGATCCTGGCATGACCTTCGAAAACCCCCAGATGTACGAACGAGTGATAGAGGCGATACGTGCAAACGCCCAACTGGTGATATTCCGAAAAGTACCTGGAACACATCATTTACACTTGGTTACACCGCAAGCGGTGTCTGGTGATATAAATGATTTTCTAAAACTATAACTTATTGTTAGGCGGATATTTGTCTATTCTATGTTGTATGTTATGTAGCACACTAGATAAGTAGAAGAAATTAAGATGTACGGGGCTGGCTCTGCAGAATTTAATTTTGTACAGAAGGTAAATTTAAACGCGAGTGTTATTGTATTATATTTTGGGGATAAAATAAAAAAAGGCACAAACAAACCAATTTCTTTTGTTTTACTTTAACGGTTTCGTAGCAACGCCGAAATCGGCAGTAGCTTAATTATTATGGTCGAGTGCAAAGTCCGTTTTCTATTTTACTTTTGATTTGCGGTCTAGACTCTCGCGAAATCAGCAATCAACGAATTTCATTATCAGCTTGGCTACTATTAAGTTGTCATTTCAAATCGTGTTTCTCTTTTCATAATTTCCGCGTACCCACCTCAAGTGTGGTTGGTCGTGACTAATTAAAATGCCAAACAGTGACGTGAATAAAGTTGACTGTGTCAAGGAAATTCTGATGAAGTACTCAGCAGCTGAGGAGCAGTTAGATAGAAAATTAGAAAAACTGTGAGTTCATTTCATTTCGAATGTATCGATTTATTTTTGCAGCTAATTCGCGGGAAGTGGATGACGATGAATGTGAAATAGGTTGCGTCATTGTTTAATTATGCGCAAACACTGCGCCTAATGTTATGATATAAAAACCAAAAAAATGTGCTAACAGTTTGAGCCAACAAATATGTTAAGGAAAAAGGTGAACATTTTGTGTGACTGAAGCGCCAGAGGACATGTATTGTTATTGATTTTTCTTTGGTTTTAGGAGTACACAGTCCTTTTCAAACTTTTATAAGAGCAGTTTACAAGTACCCGTCAGCGCAAAATTATACTTTTTTTCTGTTATTAATCTTTTATCACTATGTATGTATGTATATAAAGCGGAAAATATCAAATTTTAAATTTCTCCCAATATCTTTCAAACTCTGTGAAGAGGCAAGTACATACCTTGACTATTTAAAAAAAAAAATATTTCAAATGAAAAGGTGTGCTGTCTGAGTGTCCGGATGTCCCTTCCTTAAAAGTTTTTAAAATACTGATCCTGTTAAAATAAATTGTGTCTCTAATTTATTAAACAACTTCTTAGGCGTGTACAGTGAAAGTTTCTTTAAGCTGCGTTACATCAAGTAGTACAGCAGTAAAATCTATAGCAAAGTTGTGGTCCACTTTTTCACAATACTCACAATACTTGCCTCACGTTATGTCGTATAGAACCATACCAAGTGTGTCATTTAAATCGAGACACCTAAATATCTCAGAAACGGTTAGAGAAGAATACTTAAGAATAAAGTTTTAGAGAATGGATGAGGTGCTGCTTGATGATGTTGAATGCTCTTGATTGAATGGGGACAAAACTTACCTTTTGTTTGGGAATGAGTACATTTGAAAGAATGAACGTAAATAATTACATTTTACATTATTCACAGCGTAAAATGTCCTTCTTTTGAAACCGCGGCTTGAGTATTATTCACATATATCGAGCTCAGTCTCTAAACAATCTTTTCACATATTTGACAGCATACAAAGACGAACAGTTCACTTAATTGATGACCCCGCCCTAACTAATATCCAATCTCCAACCGTTGGCTCATCGAAGAGTGGTGTCAGCAGACCTATGACTGTTCTATAGATACTACTACAATAGATGTTCTGAAGACCTCAGTGGAATGATACCTAGAAATGTGACATTTGACCCGCCAGTGTACATCACCTATATGTATACCCGGCAATGGCGCGAATATCTATACATTAAAATTCTTTCTGCAACAGGGCAAGTAAACTTTGGAATTCACTCACAGGAGTCATATTTCTAGAAGCCTTTAATCTCCAGCTATCCAAGAGCATCTAATTAAATCAGCGTTATAGGTTCGCCTCTCCCGAGAGAAGATTATAAACAAAGACTTCTGAGCAAAATTGGATGGAGTATAAGAACGAGTTTAATGGCTTGAATATCCTTTTTAAGAATATAAACCAAACTTGCATCTGTCTGTATTGAGTTTAAAATTATAAGAAAAACATCAGGCGGTTCAGATAGATTTCTATAAAGCCCGGTATAAATAATGAAATGCGAAACCTTAACTCTTTCACCTTAGCTAATGGCCTTTTTGCAGCTCCGGGCCAGATTTAGCAACTATTAGAAAAGTTCCAGTGTACACGAAATGAAAAACTCAGAGTGAGTTCAATTCGCATTTTCATTTACCAAGCGATTCCGCAACTATTATCTGGGTTTTGAATGGAGAAAATTGCAGCAACAATTTCTTATTTAATTTTTTAATAATTTGCAATTTAACGTAATTGGTTAAGTCCGTCGTAAAATTGATAAATGCAGCAGTTTTCGCCAATTCGAAGTTTTATTCAAAATATATTTTAGAAACTCACTGAGAAAATTGCTGTGAATTTTTTCTTTCATTGTGAATTTTATTTGTCAGAGCAAACTCATTTTCACGGTTAAATCCTAGAGGACTGTGACCCACAGTTTGAGAGCCCCACAAAGACCGTAACGTGCACGTATGTAATGTTACTTTATATGTGCAATTCTTTGGCAGTTCAGGTGACTAAAAAGTAAATTCGAATCTTTGGCACAAACTACTAGCCATTATTGCTGCGGGGTGGTGCTTTCAGTGGCGATGTAAGGAGGTATAGTGGTTCGCAGCACAAGATGAAATCATGTGCGGTTTTATTATGCTATCGTGTGTAATTCACCTAGTAATAGAAGGTCAAACAGTTATAAAACTCGCTTAAAAAACATTTTTAGTTAAATTTATTATCAAAAACAATAAATTTAAATAGTGAACCGGGAAGGACTTGTATGCCTTCGGTTTCAAGGACCAAATAATTTGTTTTGTACAGAAAGGGGTAGAACTACGAAAAACATGCATAGGTACATATAAAAGGTCATTGTTTTTCTTACTTCTACACACCGCCATTTCCAAAAGTAGCCTTTTCTGTACAAAATAAATTTAAGTTTGATTCATATTCAAGTTCAGTATCTAATTTCTTTTTAAATTTCCTATAAATTTATTTTCCTGTCTAATCGTTTCTGAATAAAGCGAGTTGAGTTTATTAAAAAACACCCTGTATGAATTTAAGATTGATTGTGTATTCCAAACTTTATTAATTAAAGTGTGGGAGCCACTGGCAATCGTTGACATTTGGTGATATATTTTCAGGTGCCAGTGGAAGACTAGCAACAAGCGGTATGCAATAGTAATTTCAGCTTTTTATTGACCAAATCTATGCATTTAATGACATATTTTCAGGTGCCAATTTTAGCCTATCACCAATGAGTATGCAAAGACGATTTCAACATTTTCTGTTGAGCCTATGACACTTGATGACACGGGTGCTAGGAAACTATACTAAAGCGTGGAACAGATTGCACCAGCCACCATCACATTGCTATTAGGACTGTTTCACACTCAAAGTTTGGGTTGTACGGGGAATTCTTAACTGGTGCTGATGTTAATGTGTTTTGTACAATTTTTATGTAATGTCTCTAAACGACTGGCTGTCGTTGTTGCCGTTGCAAGTACACCAGTGCTGGTACAATCTGTTTCCGCCACCATTTGACGTGGACCAGTGCATGCAGGGTACACAATGGCCATGGCGATAGAGTTTTTTCAATATAGTCTCCACTTTAAAAAGTGTATTTTTCCAGCCATGCTCTATAATCCGTCCAAATAGTAGTTGGTGTCTTGCTCTGCAAAATAGGAGTCTACGTATGCGATGAAAATCCTTGCCTTTCGAGCCAAACTTTGAGCTTAGGAAATAGACAAAAGTCGATTGGAGCTTGATCCAGTCAATACGGTGGGTGTCCTATCAATTCAAATCATTACGAATACTGACCATGTTTAGCCAAAGTGACCAATACGCAGACAGCTTCTCAGTGGTGGTCGCAGTTTTTGACCTTTAAACCACCTTTAAATTCAGTTGTCCATCATTTCACGATAGCAAATGATAGTTCCCCAGGTGTATTGGCTTTTAAACGCAAAAATGTAATTAGGGCATGACAAACGACTTTCTCCATTGCACTGTCAAACAACAACTGAGCGTCCAAAATGGCTCTGAGGTTTCTTTTAAAGCATGTACAATTGTTCAGGTCGAGCTCAGAATTTTCCAAACTACCTGTGTATACCGGACCTGACTGGCTTCATCTGTCCTGTACAAGTGCACATTCTCGATGCCTGTAAACCTTCCATAAAAAATGTGCTAAACAACGAAATAAACAGGATGCAAATCGGTTCATGGGTACTCGAGTTTCAGCATTAACATAAATTTACCTATAACGCGCAAAAATTACCACTTTTTCCGGAAATTTACCACTTCCGGTATACACATAGTAGGATCTAAGTTTAAAGCTTTTCATTTCTCCCATCCAGCAAGCACGATGATCTTAAGTCAAAAATCGCCGAGGAAAACAGCACAAGTTCTTCATCGGAACCTTGTAAGCTACTCAACTTGGAAGAAGCCAAAATGCGGAACTCAAATTTATTGAAGGTAATTGAAACTGTGGAACCATTTTAAAATACTATCGTTTTGACGAATTCCATTTCTTACAGTCCCTCGAAATATCAAAGGCACGTTTACGCTCCAGATCGACTTTCTCACCAGTCGAACAAATTCTTCAACAGGCAATCGACAATTACCGGAAAAAACCTGCACTCGTCCCACAGACCCAGTCAGCAAGCCAGGCGGCGCACTGCACAAGCAATTCGAGTCTTATCAGACCTTAACTGATGGAACATTATCTTGATCTAGTGCTACGTTCGATTGATTTTTTAATTTAAATTAACTTTTCTGACTTCCTCGAGATACTGAGTTTGCCCACATGTCTGAAGTATGTTTTATGTTTGTTGAATGCCAATAAATTACCACATGCGAATGTGTGTTTGCCTTTGCTCCAATTTTCAAAGCAAACTTATTTACTGTCTTATTTTATAATGATGTATCCAATTTTTACCTTTTTTCCTTTTAAACAATACTATCTGTCTTATATAACAGTGACAGCATACCTACACACATATATACATTTGTTTGCGACGTACGAAGTTGTATTTGCTTTTTAGATACGTGAGTGTACCGATGTAGGATGTAGGCAAACATCATTGTAATATAACATATTGACAAATAATGACATCAATAATACTTTACGATTTGAAAGAAATTTTGAATCTAAAACATATGTTAGACATTTTTTCACGATCGACATTACTACAACTAAAATCGAGTAAACATTGTATACTCGATATTCGCTCGAAATAGTATACCTACGTCAATGTGTTAATAACATTTTGTTTATTAGTTAAAATATTTAGTCATTTATCACTACTTAGCAACAAATATGCAAATGGGAAAAAATTATGAAAATTGGATTAATAATTCAGGGGAAACAGAGACCTGACCGATTCAATCTCTGGGAGAAGAGAAAAATCACGGGAAGTCTTAATTGGTTTTTAGAAACTATTTCGTAGACGGTTGATGTTATACATAAAGTGTTATTCATTTTGAGGCTGAGATTTCACATCTCTGCCATATGACATCTGTCAAATTCTTGAATGAAGAACAAATTCTTGTCCCATTTAATGTCACGACGGACATAGAGACTGAAGTTGACGACTCTCTAGCAGCCGACTCTCTAGCAGTTTATGTAATTTTTGAATTTTATGAATTTAGTTCTGAATGCTTAACTGAAAATTATTTTAACTTTAACTTCATGAAGGCCGACTTCATAGCTTTAAACAATTTCTTTATTTCAATTGATTGGGAACATAGATTTCGCAATAAACCTCTGAGTGACATGTATACCACTTTTAAAATGACATGTATACCACTTTTAAAATTTGTCTCCGTTTTTAACAAACGATCTTCTTTTAAGCTCCCATGGTTTAATAAAAGATTAAAAAATTTAGAAAACGTGAAAAATAAGGCATTGAAAAAATCGAAAAAATCAGGCAAATCGTTTTCTTCAACTCCGGAGAGAATTTGATTTTTTAAACAAATTTCTTTATCATCAGCACATAAGTCTTGCCGAAAGAAATATTAAAAAGAACAGCAAATCTTTGTGGGTGTTCCTAAATTCTAAACGACAAAGTTCTTTTCTTCCAATTGCAATGGAACTCGACGTTGAAAAATCGAATGACATCAAATCGTCCTGCAATCTCTTTGCAAAGCACTTTCAATCGAATTATAACAGAGATGTTATTTCTAATATAAACGATTGGTATTCAAACATAGTCCCCAATATAGATTTTAATTTAAATTGCTTTTCGGACCAAGATGTTTATGAGGATCTAATCGAACTCGACTCAACTAAAAAGGCTGTAGTGGATAAAATTCCACCGCTCTTACTTTCGAAGTCTGCCTCGTCACTTTGTAGCGCATTAAAAATCATTTTAAATAAATCTTTATTAACTGGTGATTTTATCGATGATTGGAAAATATCATTTGTGAATCCAATTTATAAAAGTGGTCTAAAGCACCTAGTCAAAAATTACAGACCAATATCGAAACTCTCTGCAGTACCAAAGCTATTTGAAAAATTAGTAACTCAGAGACTATATTTCTCAGTCAAAAAATCCATAACCCCAAAACAATATGGATTTGTTAGCGGCCGTTCAACTGCCACAAATTTGTGCCTCTTTTCACATTTCTGCTTAAATTCTATAGAAAACATGGCCTCTTATTACAAAAACTTCATAAGTTAGGACTTAATTTAAATTTTTTGGAATGGTTGAGGTCTTACTTATCTAACCGGAAACAAATTGTTCAGATTGATGGTTTTCAATCTTTTTTCATTGAGGTGGAGTCAGGTCTCCCACAAGGTAGTCACTTGGGACCACTTTTATTCATATTGTTCGTGAATGATATTCCTGACGTTTTAAAATTTTCGGATTATCTGATGTTCGCGGACGATGTTAAATTATTTAGCTCAATATCTTCATACAGCGACTGTCTCAAATTTGTGTGAATACAACCATCTCGAACTAAACGTTTCGAAATGTAAAATCTTCAGTGCCTACAGAACGTTGTCGCCCGTGGCTTTTGTTTATAGGTTTGGAAATCTTCCACTTTCTAAAGTGAGTGAGGTTAAGGATTTAGGGGTTATATTTGACATAAAACTAACTTTTTCGGCGCATATCGATTTTATTATATCGAAAGCAAATTCTTTGTTAGGTTTCCTTAAACGAACTTCAGGGGTTTTTAAGGACGTGTATACATTAAAGAAAATCTTTCTGTCCTTGGTGCTACCTATCCTAGAATATTGCTGTGTCATTTGGTCTCCATTTTATGAAAATTCTAATATCAGATTTGAAAAAATACAAAAAAGATTCACGCGTTTCGCATTAAGACATCTGAGATGGTCTGACGAAATGCTTGATTATTTTTCAAGATGTGCGCTAATAGATTTAAAAACTCTAGAAAGTCGCAGACAAGCCCAATGCGTTATTTTTATAAAAGATATTTTAAATAATAATATCAAATCTAAAGAGCTACTCGCGCTAGTTTCTTTTTACGTTCCCGAAAGAAATCTTAGAAATATAAATGATATTTTCTATGTTCCCACTCATAGCACTAATTATGGTCTTAATAATCCATTAACTCGTTCTTTATCGTTGTATAATTCTATTTGTAGTGAAGTCGGCCTTTCAATGAGAAGGGATACCTTTAAAAACATTGTACAAAATTTATTTAATTCTTAAGTTGAGCAAGCTATAGCCATCTTAAGTAAGAATTTTTCTTTTTGCAATCAACAGATTTAATCCATTGATGATAAATAAATAAATAAAAAAAAAAAAAAAAAATTCATTTGTCATGATGACAGGTAGTTAGTTCTTGCCTTGCCATTTTACAATATGGATCGTTTAATCACTGCTCAATGTATTAAAATTTTTGCATCTCACTATAAAAATAACAGTTCTGTAATATCTATGTATCGCGATTTAAGGACAGATTATGGTCGTCATAATCACCCAACTGATGAAACAATTCGAAACATAATTACTAAATTCAAACAAATCGGTAGTGTTTGTGAAGTCGTAAGACCTGTGCATCATCATAATGCTCGATCAGCTGAAAATATAGCGGCTGTGAGTGCCTCAATAGTCGAAAACCCGAAATTGTCATGTCCACACCGCTCTCAGCAATTGGGCATTTCCTACAGCTTCGTTGGGCGTATTTTGCGCTTCGATTTGCATCTTCGTCCTTATAAGGCCCAGCTTACACAACATTTAAATAGTGCTGACCATAGAATGCACAGAACCGGTTGGGTGCTAGAAAATCAACAAGTTGACTCCTATTGCATGAAAAGTTCCCCGGCCGTTTAATATTGAGATTTCCTTTGGTGTCGCTATGCTAAAGATCGAATCTATGCAGACAATCCCCAAACTTTGGAGTACTTAAAAACCAACATCCGTAAAGTTGTGGCCGCAATACAACCAGAAATGTGCTGAAAATCCATCGAATTGCATTCTGTGGAAGGGAATTCCAGGACCTGTGCTTAGTTCATTATTTGCCCATTCACCTTAAACGAGATGAGCAGGCATATTAAAATTTAATAGTTTCTTACTTCAATCGAGAGGGCTGTAAAATGGGGGAATATAGATTTACACAATATATGGACGTTTTATCTTTGACAATATCATGCAATGCTCGAAACGCTCCATTTTTTTTTAGTAAAGCATAGTTCGCGGTGTCATATCTTCATATTTATGTCGCATTTAGATAATTTACTCCAATAAGTAGGCTGCTGTTGATCCTTGCCTGAATATTCATCAGATCGGTCATTTGCCTCTACATATGTCACTATTACCTTGGGGAAACAACCTTAACCTTTACTTATGTCCTGTATCCCCTTGTGGGTCCTAGGGCCTCTACAACGCCTACGCGCCATCGTGTGCGATTTCTGGAAATGTGCCTCAGCTCTCCCCAACTCTTTCCCAGTTGCCGTGCTTCCTTCTCAACTGTTCTGCGCCACGTACTCCTAGGACCGCCGTGTATCCTGCCATCCTGGGTTGATAGCGGCCTGACTACCAACGAATAGTCAAGGTCGTACTTGAATATCCCACAAGCCCTGCTCATTAGCAGTAGTTCCGACTAGAAGACAGTGACATACTCCTGCAGGAAATAATTTTCATCATCCTAAGTTTAGTTCAGTTTAGAGCTGAGTTGGAGACTTAGCCAGTTCTCTTTATTCTCCTAATCATGTTACCTGAAAAATAAGGTGACAACTAAAAAATTTGTATTCACTTAATCGATTCAGGTGACACATAAAAATGAGCCGCAAGTGTTGTTCCCGCATTGAAAGTTCGCATAATATTGCGAACTTTCAATGCTTACGGAAACAGACCTAAAGTAAAATGATATGGCAATAAGTCACTACGAGAATAAGGGTGGATACGTAGAACAGGAGGTATAGGGTGACCAGATAAGAACGATAGGAAAAGAAATTGAGTGGTGTCACGATTTCGAGCGTTGCGTCGCTTGTATGGCATGTAGCGACGTCTTGTTGGAACCACAGTTCAGATATATCGACGTTGTCGAGCTCTGGCCACAGAAAGTCGGTTAACATCGCTATATACCGAGGACTATTGATGGTAACGTCCGATAATGCCGCCGTGCCATAAACCGTACCAAATAGTCAATCTTTGTGGATGCATTGGTGCTTGGTCGAACATTTGTGGATTGTGCTCGCTCCAATAATGGCAATTTTGCTTGTTGACATAGCCGCTGTGCCAAAAATGGGCCTCGTATGAGAAGATGATTTTTTGGCCAAAATCCGAATCTCCGGCCAATATTTTCAGCGCACAGTTAGCGAACTCACGGCGTTGTCTATGGTCGTCCGGCTTCAATTCTTGCGTCAGCATGAATGTAGGCCCAAATCCAACCGCAAAATAAGCCTGGCTGACTCTCTGGCGATGCCCAATTCAGCTGATTGGCGCCGAATCGACATTTTTGGGTTTTCTTCGATGTTTTCTTCACTTCGCACCGATCTCTGTCTGGTTGGTGGCTTAAGGTCCAAAAGAGTGTACTCACGCTCAAACACTGAAGCCATGATGACGACAGACCTCACGACGAAATTCACGTTGCGTATTTACAACTGAAAATAATATTTTTTAATAATTTCCACACGTTGTCAGGAAGCGTCAAATGATGCACGATGAAATGGCAAACCTTACTAAATATTTTGACAGCTGGATGTCATTAGTAACTTTGACAGTTGATAAAACTTAACAATTGGAAAAACTATCATTGGTATCTGCTCATTTTCCATTTCAGCCTGCACATGCTCTCTGAACCCATTGTTTTTTATTTAGTTTTCATTTAAAATTTTATCCAGAATAATGTCCAAATAGGAAGCTCTGGGCGATTACGAGAGTGGTTGTCCATTCAACCGGGGAGGTCATCCCTCCCCAGCCAGGTTTTTTTGGTTTGATAAGTGAAGAACATAAGTTTTCATTTTTCTCGATTAACACCACAACCTGTAGCACAATAATTATTTTATAATTTATTACTTATTTTATTGACATATCATCGGCTGTGAATTTAATTTAAATTCTCTTAGGAGAGGCTAACCAATAACCAGTATACATATGTATGGCATCTATCATCTACAGTGACAGGTAGTTTATTCTTCCTTTGCCATTTTACAATATGGATCGTTTAACCACCACTCAATGCATTCAAATTCTTGCATCTTACTACAAAAATAACAGTTCTGTAATAATTGTGAATCTGTAAGTTGATGCCAATTTTTGGAACGAAATCTTCTTCACGATGAAGCCTATTTCTCGCTTGGCGGAAGATTCAAATTAGAAACTTTAAATTTGGTACAATTTTTAATATGGCTCATCCCAACATGGTGTACAATTTGTATACTCCGACCTTTATTGCGAACCAATTTATAAAAGTTCGTGTAAATGAGGTGGTAGTGCGCAAGTTGTCAGAGAACTTAGGCAATCTTCTCAGTACAACTTCTCTCTGCTCGCTATTATGGGTTTCTGTGTTTTTTTTTTATATATATATATAATTTGTACGTGTTAAAGGGGATATGAATACCCATACTAATTTTTAGAACACGTGCGTCTTTGTGGAAAGGAAGAGACAGACAGAAAGACAGAGTGGTGTGGTTTGAAATTCAGGTGGTATTAAGTTTCTGTAAACTCCAAGGGTGGCTGTCCAGATAACTGGGGAGTATTTTGTTTTGTTTTCGCTATTATTGTCCTTGCTTATGATTCACAGTATTTTTTTTCCGTCCTCCTGATGTCATCTTCACGATCAAGTTGCATTCACAGTAGAGTTGACTTAGCTTTCGCAAGTGATCGACTTTTTTATTTATTTCATGTGAAATAAATGGATGATTCTTGACAACAGGATTCGAACCGTGAAACAAGAGCGTGACAAGCGATGATGTTACCACTACACCACGGCCACCATTTTGAGTGAAAAATTCTTTAACTAATCTTTGTTTCGACTTACGAAAATGATGTTCGGAGGCGAGAACGGACTGTACGATATCTGCAGAGAACAAACATGTGAACAGTATTAGAGTTCTTGAGAGCAGAACAAAATTTAGAATAAGCTCAAAATAGTTTGCATGATCTATACAAAAATTTAAATTATCATACAGGACATATTATGCTCGTGCATTACTTTAATGATGAGTGTAGGAAATGACAAATTCCATGGACTTTTAAAGCTAGAGTGAGATTAATCGAACTTAGTGTTAATACACTGGTGGACAAATTTAGAAGAGCGGAAGTAAAAAGGCAATTTCGGATAAAAGTATCTACTTACGGTACCATTTTTAAACCATTTTCGACTACCGGAAATGATTTTAAGGCATTCATTATATTTTCGACTGTCCGCGTGTGTAAGTTAACTTTTATTCAGAAGAATTGTTGTTGGAGTATTGTTTATTTCTTAGGTAAACAATTTAATTGATAATTACTTACTTATGTCCTCTGACCCATCGTGGGGCATAGGGCGTCAACAACACCGGCGCGCCATCATGTTCGGAGTTCTGCAACTCATTTGAGCTCCCTCCAAGTCATCCCCAATATTCGTAATCTGAATTTCGCCGCCAGTGTCCTTTTCCATGTCTGCCTAGGGCGGCCCAATCGTCTGCCTGATTGGGTAAGTAGATTCCATTGCATGGCGTACTTGCCGTCTCCGCGTCCGACCAATCCACTGCCACTTTCTCCTCCATATTTTGATGTTTATTGGCTCCTGGCTCGTTATCGCGTGTAGTTGGTCATTCGATGTACGATTCAGCCAGAAGATCCTTAGGATATTGCAAAGACATTCTTGTGACGGTGTTGGTCACTTTCCAAGTACTACACCCATAAAGTAGCACTGTTTCCACGTTTGATCGGAACAGTCTCAGCTTGGTTTTTGTACTGAAAACATTGCTTTTCCAGATTTTATACAGCATACCGAACGCAGTCTTACTTTACGAATTCTGCTGTCCACATCCAGTTCGGTACCACCATCTACTGAGACCATACTTCCTAAATATGTTGAGTTGAGCGGCGCTGGTGTTTTGTATTTATTTAGAGCCCTACTTTGTTTGCCTCTGACTCCAAATTATGGGCCATCTGATATGGGCCATTATCCCGTGTGAGAGCAGGCAACGTCATAGTCAAGGTGTTTGAGATATGATGTCATAGTTCATCTCAGCCCCAAGTTTCTTCCAGACAGAGCTGCCTGGATCACATCACTGATTACTACAAGGAATAACAGTGGCAAAAAAATGCATCCTTGTAGTACTCCGCTGCGGAATTTAATTGATAATGCCTGAGCTTAATGAAGTTGAAGCTGCTAGGGCGTGACACAAAATTTGTTATTTTTCGGAACGTAAAACGTTATCTTGAAACGAAAGGTGATAAAGATGTCGTAGATAAGGTACACAAAGAGTTACAAGACATAGAGATGGCAGATTTATGAGGAACAGATCTGCAATAGAAACTGAGGTAAGAATTAGGCTTCAGCAAGTGCGACAAGTGTCCGTAAGTGACAAAACAGTAAAAGAAAGCCTGAAATGAGGTCATACCCACACGCGAAGGCTTTTCTGCTTACCATAGGTCATAGAGTAGTTCGTACAGCTATCAAGATTAGTCTGAGAAGAACCGAGTGCTCTTTAGAGATGAGTTCAGATTTTGTCTCCAGCCTGATGATAGAAGAGGAAGTATTTGAAGACGATCGGGTGAACAATATGAATAGTGTCACATCATTCCAAGAATGGCTTATAGCGGAGGGGCAGTCATGGTGTGGGGTGCCATTTGTTTGGGTGCACTCGCCGTGCTTCACATAGTTGAAGGTTCTTTAATAGCAGAGTTATAAGTAAGGACCATTTATAAGAAGAGTATAAAGTTCCTCAAGAGGTAAATTCAATTTCTCATAGAACTCCCTTCTAAGAGTGCTTCTAGCGCAATATGCAGTCGCTTAATTCCTACACAGGCAAGTCTTTGTACATTTTGGATGGCAGATCGGGAGTAAGTTTGTTCAACTTTTTCCCACCACACAATTGAGGCGGAAGTAATAATTGGGGTGACAATTGTGAGATATCCTTTTAGGCTCTAGTCCCCATTTCTTACCAAAAAGCCTGGAACAGGCCCAAAAGGCTTTAGTTGCATTTTCTGAGACAATTTAAAGATGGGGTTTCCACTCCAGTTTATGATCTAGGGTTACCCTAACATATTTTACTTCTTTTGATAAATTAATGTGAACGCTGGTTAGAATTAGCGTTTGGAGGTTAATGTTTTTCCGTCTAGTGAACGTGATTATGATTGTTTTCATTATTATTATTACTGTCTGTGTAGGTTAACTTGCACTGCGAACTAATGGTCTATTGTGCCCCTTCTAATACAATACTTAGGAGAGGTTTATTCCCTTCAGAATTGTTATCGAGGGTCAAACACTATTTCTTTGACTTGGCAAGGATAGTTCACCCTAGAGCAACCTCTCTAATCCAGTTTCTCTTAGGAATCTGAGAATGAGAAGTGGATCTATGGTTGGTATATCCTCATCTGATAGTTGGTACTTGCCCAAGCATTTCAATCTTTTGTGGGTCAGTGCCCCACATGACTCCAGAAGGTGTTCTGCAGAATCTGCAAAGGCCTTCGTTTGTTATACCTAGTTTCTTTAAATGCTCCCCGAGTTTAAAGTGCCCCGTTAGAAAGCCTGTTAGGATGCGTAGGTTATTTTCGTTGGATTAACTTCTAAGCCTTCTAGTTGGCACCAGTCGTTGATTTTGTTTAAAGCACTTTGCATTCGTCTAGTAAAGACGGATTCTTATTTACCTTTTATTATCTACATAACCTTTGGTAAAGAATCCAGAGTTACTGAAGAAATTTAAAAGTTGGTCAACCACATCAGACCATAATAGGGGCGATAGGACACCACCTTGCGGGCAAACATTGGTAGATTTGATGGTAATTTTGAGTATACCGAGCTTGGCAGATATTATAATGCTTCGCAGATGAAACAAATCCATTTGATGGTTTGCACATCATACCTTTGAAAAGAGGTGTTGTCTAGCAAGACATTGAGGATCATTCCTTTGTGCAACAAAGACCTTTCAGTCCTGTCAGCAAGGTGGTGTAGAGCTGTTATTAATGAATTGCCAGAATGATAAGCAAATTGGAGTTTGTTGAGTGGGGGTGTTCTACGAGTATTAAGGCGGTATTGCGTATGTGGATGTCAATGATTTTCTCCATTTTAGACTGAGGTGAGACCGATTGGTCTAAAGGATTTTGGGTCGAAAGGTGATGTGTAGCCAGCTTTAGGAATGAATATTAAAATGAGACATCTTAGTAGAGGAAATAACTTATACATAGATGAATTAAACCATTAAATATAAATGTAGTTACGCCTTTTATATAAATATTTGTAAATGAAAATCTTCCCACCAACTGCCGGCAAATTTCTTCAAATTAATAAACATTCTATGATATCTATCTATCTGTCTATATAATGGATCTACAAGAGTTTCGAATTTAAAATTTGAAGCTTTATAATGCGAAACTTTACGTTTTCAAAATCACCAAACCGAATCAGAGCGAAGCAGAGTACTACGTACACTCCGTCTCACTTGATTACGAACAGGCAGTTTTTTGTTTTAATTTTACGATATTTTTCAAACCCTTCGCTAATCTGGGAAAAACCAATTGCACAAGGAATGAAGGATATATTATGTTTACTATATATTGTAAAAAAAAATGGGATTAAGTTGATAAATGCAACTTTTATGACGCTTTTTCCAAAAAGGTCATAAAATTTACATTCTTTTTTTGTCTCACTTGATTACGAACAGTAGCTAAATCTACCTTTTAGAAGCTTAAAAGGTAAAAAAAACAATACAACATTTGTTTATATAAATAAATGTTGGTTTTATTCAAAGAGTAGCAATAGTTTTTAGTAATGGGTACTACCTCCTGATCGCTGAATCACTTCAAGTAGCCTGCTGTGTAGAGATTCATAGAGTGCTGTCAAATAATCTAGCGAAATTTCGGACCAGGCTCGTTTTATGGCTTCAATAATATCTCCCGTTTCATCATATTGCCTTCCTCCTTCGTAGACTTTTCTTGAAAGCCGTGATTATGGCGGCCATGCAAGTAGGTTTACATTTTGGTTCTGAATCCAGGCTTTTTTTGTCCGTGCGGTATGTAAGAGTATCGGTACATTGTCTTGTTGGAAAATCCATCGCTGTCCACCAAATATCTCCGAAAACTGCGGAAAAGCTCTTTCCAGTATCGATTTGTAAGTGATTGCCGTCATTTTGGAGCTTTGGAAATCCAGCTCCACAGTTCCGTAATAGCTTATTGCTCCCCAAACTGTTGCACCACCTCCTTTACTGTACCGCCTTTCAAGATGTATTTCTTCTTTTTTCAAATCATGGAAATAACAGCTGTATCCATCAGGTCCGTCCAAATTAAATTTTTTTTCATCAGAAAAGACGACGGGCATACCGTCCGTACTCTCGATTCCACCTGATGTGACTTGTTGCAAAATCAAGCCGCTGGATTTTACGTACCGCATTCAATGGTGGTTTCCTCTTCATTTTTTCATGGCGAATATGGCTGGCCTTCTGTATCACGCGATGAACAGTCGATCTGCTAGCTGTAACTCCAGTTTCTGCCATAAGAAACTGGAGAGCCTTGAATTTGAAGCAACTCTCAGTATGGCCCGCCTTTCCAAACATGTTGTTGCTTTGCTGACTCTTCCTTTGCCGTTTTTTCCATACTTCTCCGGGTCCTTAATAAAGCTGTATACAACAGTGGCGCCTTTTCTAATCTTGCTGGCTATGAAACGGATGGATTTTCCTTGTTCCCGGTAAGCTCGAATTTGGCATATTTCCTCCTTGGTTAATGTCTTTCCTTTACCCATAGTTGTGGATTGTATGAAGTTATTTCTTGAACTAAGCTCCCTAATACTCTAAGTTTGATTTGATTTAAAACATGGTAACAGGTAGATTTAGCTACTGTTCGTAATCAAGTGAGACAAAAAAACATGTAAATTTTATGACCTTTTTAGAAAAAGCGTCATAAAAGTTGCATTTATCAACTTAATCCCATTTTTTTTACAATATAAACATAATATATCCTTCATTCCTTGTGCAATTGGTTTTTCCCAGATTAGCGAAGGGTTTGAAAAATATCGTAAATTTAAAACAAAAAACTGCCTGTTCGTAAACAAGTGAGACGGAGTGTATGTTCGCTGCTTTATTTAGTATGCAAGTAAGTAAATATGCATGTTACTCCTACTGGTGTATAAGATTGAAGGAGATCAATTGCGGCGAGTACCATTACCAATCTTCGTGATTGAAAAACCTTGTCGTGCAATCGTTGTATCTTTTCTCTTGTCAAATGATAAACTTATTTATCTTGCTGTGACCCATATATGTGTATATTTCTCTTTTATCGAAATTATACAACACCTTTGAAGTTCGTATCTTGACATTCTTGCGCACACATTTATACAAAGTATCTGACAGTATTTTGCTGCTGATAAAGAAACAAATCAAATTCAAACCCATTCGACGACTTTTATGTTGATCATAAATAGTCAATTTAAGTTATCTTTTACAGCGAACTGCCGTTTCCTGCAATTTGTAGAATTTTTTTTTTTTTTTTCTAGGAAAAGTGTTTTTTCCGCCCAACCCCATGTACGAGTATGCCCCTGCGGTAAATATAGTGTAGTGGAGCAAACCCTATTAAAATCCATTCTAAGTGAAATACATGTTTATTATCAGTTGATGATATCCCCCAACCACAACGATGAAAGAACAATCAAATCAGGTGAAAAAATATTGAAAGACTGGAAATTGGAAAAAAAAAAAAAAAAAAAACACCGAAGCATGTCAGTGCCGTCGACGTGTACACTTGCTGTTTGGAGACATACGTCATCTCAAGGCATGTACAATGAGACTTAGTACGTACACCACCTACATGTGCATACGAGTATTCCTGTGCCCACCATACTACCATATGCATAGGTATTATGTATCTACCTGCCTCTTGATAGAGAGGTTCTGATAACAAACATTTGAATGTCTCCGAAGTTTTAATTTTTTGTTTTCATAACTTTTTAAACTCAACTGAATATTAGTTCGATTCAGTTCTATTTTAATACGCGAAGGGTGAATATTGAATTCAGTCGGGTTCGGCTCCATTTTTGTTTTGTCAATCGGAAGCCTATAGGCCTTCCAGCATACGAGTGGTGTTAAAAGATAAGAACAACGCTGTATCATTAAGTGGCAAATTCCTTGAGCCAGGTGAATAGAAACTGTCCCTTGAGAAATGCATTGATAAGAGTTTGTTCGTTTGGCTTAAGTTATTTTCACACTTAATTGTCTACAATCGAACTAAAAATTAAAGATAAATTTAAAGTTATTCTGTGACCTTCTTATATTGAGGTGTGTGGCACATTCGCCAGATGCAGTCTAATGTCATAAAACAAGAGATAACGTGTTATCTCTATTTTAATAATGTGTATGACTTAGCCGAAGCTTAGAGGAAAGTCCAACTTGTTGGCCAAAAGTGTTTATTATTTTTTTTTTTTTTTTTTTTGTAAGTACTTATTCAAGTGTCAATGTGTCATCATTTTGTGTTCAAATTGATTGAAAAGGATTCAAAATCAAATGCATCTCGATCAATCACAGTAGTAGAGCCATTAGAACAATGAAAGAATATTTTTTTATTTCAATAAGTGAGAGGCTACTGTAAATGATATCAAAATTAATTTTATTGAGGTTTATAAGATTTCTTTAATTGATTATTCATCAGCGTTTGTGCGTCGGCGATAAGATTGGTGTAGTAAAAAAAAAGAAGGGAAAATCGATTTAAAGATAGTCTGGAGTACAATTTCTTTTTAGAAATGATATCTGTAGACGTGTCTTCTGACTCAGACTTGGTTGAGAGTGAGCTTTTGCAAATATGTAGTAATAAACTCAAAAAGAATGTGGTCATGTCACTCGAGAACCAATTTAGTGATGTGGCAGAGAGTGCGTTCGATGATATTTTAACACATCACCATGACTTTAGCGAGCGAATGTGCCATGTAACTATTATTGCTTGCGCAATTTCCGTTTGTGGATAAGTGGAGTGATATTAAATTAAATTGATTTTGTTGATTATTTGTTGCGAATCTGAAATTTCTTTTTAATAAGCTTTGGCGCCGATATTACCTATGTGTACTTTATAAAAGGTGTCCTAAAATTCTCGCAAGAAGTAATTTTGATAGAAAACACAGGTTTTTAATTAAAAATTGTAAATGTTTTATTGATTCATAAGATAGGGTTATGTATGGAATAGCATATCGGGTAAATGGCTTCCACGATTGTGCTGGCACATACGCACTGTTTTGACGAAATTTTCCAGGACCGTTTTGCATAAATGTGGTTGAATTTTGTTGATACAACATTCAATTTGGTCCTTCAAGGCTTGGGTGGTTGTGGGCTTGTTGGCATAAACCTTAGACTTCAAATAACCCCAAGCAATCGCAGTTAAATCGCATGATCTGGGCGGTCAATTCTGATCACCAAAACGGGAAATTATACGACCAGGAAATAACTCATGCATGGCACGTGGCACCGTTTTGTTGAAACCACATGTAGTCCACATTTAGGCGCAATAAACTGGATTATCATGTCGCGATAGCGAGCACCATTAACTGTTATTGCCTGACTAGCCGCATTTTAAAAGAAGAATGGTCCGATGATGCCTCCAGCTCAAAATATACACCAAATAGTGACACGTTGTGGATGCATTTATTTTTCAACAATCACTCGTGGATTTTCTGAATTCCAAATTCGACAATTTTGACGATTAACAAAGCCATCAAGATGAAAATGAGCCTCATCGCTGAAAATGATTTCGTTTGAAAAATCAGCATCTACTTGTTATTGTTCCATAATCCATTCAACGAACTCTCTTCGCTGTACGTAGTCAGTAGACTTCAGTTCTTGAGTCAATTGCACTTTGAAGATGCAAATCTTTCTTCAGAACACGCTATAAAGAACTTCTCGAAATGTTCAATTCTTGACCACGGTGCCGAATTGATGTTCCTGGACTCTCAGCAACACTCTCACGAACTGCTTCCGTGTTTTGTGTTGAACGACTTGTTGAAGGACGGCCAGAGCATCTAAGACCACTAATTGATCCAGTCTCCCTGAATTTTTGAATTAATCTATTCACAGTTGATGAAGTTAAATCACTATTCCGACCATATTTTGTACGAACATTGTGAACTGTGCTGCCAAACCTTCATTATTTTTAAAATATTGCTCAACAATGAAAACGCGCTGTTCTTTCGTGTAGCGCTCCATTTATAATAACCCTGAACTGTCAGTTGTCACGCTGTCTTTTATTTTCGTTGTGAATACTTTACCCTTTATGAAAAATGGTGATTCAATTGGAGGTTATAATTTAAATCTGACATTACTGTGGTTCTGTTAAAGATAAACAACTCATAATTGACATCTGTGATAACTAAGCATTGACATTTGTAATACGAGAGAAAAACGCATTTTAATCGTTAAAACCCATCTCCTATATGGAGGAAATTTAACCAACACAATTCGCGATTAAGAAATGAATGGAAAAATTGAGCCAGGTAAGTGGTGGATGTGCAAAGACCAGTGCGTCCTCGTAGTGGCCGGTCCCGGGAAAATATCGCCACAGAAACTGACAGTGACAGCGTGACAATCCGTCAAAATCCATTTGCGATCGTTCTCAGCAATTGAACCTTTCCTACAGCTCCACGCAGCGCATTTTAACAAAGAATCTGCAACTGCACGCCTACAAGTTCGAATTGATTCAGAAATTGAAGACAGCAGACAATAAACATCGTCGCGACTTCATTGATTTCTTGTTAGAGAACTACCAAATTGATGGCTACGTAAAGAAACAAAAATATCGCATTTGGGGCCATGAAAATCAACGGCTACAAAAAGTTCTCTAGGTCTCTGTTTGGTGCAGATTTTGAACCTGCGACATGATTGTCCCGTCCAGCTTCAAAAATTCTCGTGATGCTGCTGTAACAGTCAATGGTGAACGTTATCGGGGTATGATGAACAAAATTTACTTTTAGCATCAATTGGACGATATTGATGTGGAAGACATGTGGTTTCAACAAGACAGTGGCACCTGTCACACAACTCGAGAAACAATGCAGTTATTTTTCCCAAAGTTGGCCGCTAAGATCGTGCAATATTACGACATTGAATTTTTTTCTTTGGAACCATGTGAAGCAGAAGGTGTATGGCAATAACCCCCAAACGATTATAGAGCTAAAGGACGAGATTCGCAGCGTTATTTATGAACTACCTCAGGATTTCTTTCAATGGTACAGAGTTGGCAGTGCATAAGTGATTTGGCTTTTTATAGCTCCCCACACTCTATGCGACTGAACTGTGAAGAGTTGATCCTGGCTCATTCGACAGCTTGTTCTTTTACCGACTTGACTATCGTTTCGCTAGAGCGTTAGGCCGTGCTTGAATGTCCTACAAGCAAAGCAGTTTACTAGTAGTTTCAGCTGAAAGACACTGACAGAATCCTGCGGGAAATGACACTTTGATGTATAATACATACATGTCGTCGCCCTCGTTCGAATACGTTGGTGAATCTGTATTTTTCATCGCGCACCACTTTTCCATTCCGTTCTGATGGGGAATTCCCGAAGTTGAGTATAGGGATGAGGTAGTCAGTAGCAGACATAACCAGTTCTCGGAACGTGGCTGTGACTGCGCGACTTGCAATATTACATATTTTCATATCCACCTCGACTTGAGCACTACGAGTATTGTGCCGAAATCGTTGAAGATTTGTAAAGTAAATTCACACATTCTGACATGACCGCAGGACACCCATGGTGCCTATCCCTGCTGCTTTTTAACCGTTCATTAATTTTGTAAACTTCATTCAGAGCGCTCCACCAGACTTATGACCCGTCTATAAGAATAGAACGTACTGCGGCTGTGTACATTAATAGATTCATCTTAGGTTGAACAACCCCTTTTTTACAGAACTGTTTCATTACATGCAGTACTGCCACTTTGCTCCGATTGTAGTAAATTGGCTACTTTAAAAAAAAAACGCCAACCCATTTGTTACTTTTTACCCACTTTCACTAAATTCAAGGATTTTTCTACGTCCTTTTCACAACATCTAGCTCTGATAAACACATTGTTAGACAATTTTCCATAACTCAGTAACCACCACCGAAATAAATTAACCTTTTTATGTATACATGAGTGTACGAGTAATACAACACCTGATCAATATGAGCACACCGATATCCCATATAGTTACATAATTTCTATGGAAGCTATGCGTGCAAAGAACGTAAGTGAAGACGCAGGTGAACAGATTTTGTATGAAAAATGTCAGTTTACTCGTAAGTGTAAGATGTAACTTATAAAAATTGCTTCCCAATTATGGCATTTCGTCAAAATTTTACTTTTGAAACATGTAGATTCTTTATCACTTACAAATTGAGTGTGATTGACTATCAGCATCATATCGATTTTTTTATTTGAAAATTGAAGTACACACTCAGGTGTATCATATCGACACAAAGTTTAAAATGTGACAGACTCGAATACCACGAATTCGTGGAGGATTGAATGATTTAATGAAATTGGGATGAATTGAATGAATTCCAATACTGAATTGAAATTGCGTCGAAATTTGATCGACTTGGCACGTAAGACTTTTTTCTCTTCATTAAATCTGTGAAAAATAGTTCATGTTCTTTTAATTTCGAAGGATTTAAAAATGCATTACGAAATGCATCGCCTGAGGGTGGTCGTGGTGTAGTGGTAACATCATCGCTTGTCACGCTACAAGTTCACGGTTCGAATCCTGATGTCAATAATCATCTATTTATTTCGCATGAAATAAATAAAAAGTCGATCAATTGCGAAAGCTTATGTCAACTCTACTGCGAAGGCATAACACTGGCAGTAGGGCGGTCATATGGCTAAAATGCAACTTGATCGTGATGATGACATCAGGAGGACTGAAAAAAATACTGTGAATCATGAGCAACGACAAAAGCAAAAACAAACAAGCTCCCCAGTTATCTGGACAGCCACCTTTGGAGTTCACTGAAACTTAATACCAGCTAAGTTTCAAACCAACTACACCAATCTATCTTTCTCTTTGTCTCTTCCCCTTTCCTCAAAACGCCCGTGTCCTAAAAATTAGTATAAGGGTATTCATAACCGCTTTCACACGTGCAAATTATAAAAAAAAAAAAAAATTAGAGGCAAATCAAAATTATAACTAGGAGACTCATTATTTCGTCTGCCAAATTTCAATCTTCTAATCCGCGTTCGTATGAATAATTTTGATCCAATCAGAGAAAATTTTCTGCTAGAATAGAGTTAATTTGGTTTTAATTAAATACACATGTACATAAGGTTCAAGTACTCTTCTATGCTACTTAAATCCCCCTGAATACGTAGTATAATTATGGGCATTCGTAAAGTCTGTGTCCATGAAAAAAGCGAAAAAACAAATGAAAACGAAACTATAGAATTCGTGTTAGTCTCTGGTTTACCAAGGAACCTTAAATTTAAAGCTTTCGAAATATACAAGATTCTTAAGTAGCTACTGGACAATTTGTATCCAATTGAAGGATTAAAAAGAACACGACTGGGTCGCACGTACTTGCTCCATATGTCCTGTTCGTTCGGGAAGTTGTTCAGATTAAATATTTAGGCCAAATCGATAAGGAGCGACAAAAAATATGATTTTCTACGTTGCTTACACTTATGTTAAGGAGACAATTCACTCTATCCGCTAGCTCCTTCCACTTTTCAAAACAGGCTGCTTCTTTGATGATTGCTTGCTTCGCTACAATTTTTCGTAGGCGAGTGTCTTCCATATTTAGGACCTTTACCATGTAGTCGAAGTGTATATTGTTAGATACAATGGTGGGAAGCCCGTCTCTATGTACAGCATGTAGTTTGGCGTGGTCATCGGCAGGCGCAACATTCATTTAAGAAAAAAGCGTAGAAGTTGCTCAACTAGTTTGTGTCGCGTGTGACCCCACACTTGTGATGCATACAACATGGTATTTTGCAGCGAAGCTGATGTTTTTGTTTAGCATAACTATATACTATATTCTTAAATAAAACCTTGTGTTTTGAGACATCCTTTACATGTATGTACATCCATTAAGTCCGCATTTCCTTAAAACTTTTTTGTGTTTTTTTTTCCACATTAGTTCTGCCCCTAAAAATGTTGTCCAACGATATACACATGCACACGTTATTTTTTGTTTTAATGAACAAATGTATATAAGATCCTTGGCCTCAGACGTTTAAAGTTTGTAAAGCCTATGGTATGGCTGGTCTCAAGTAAAAATTGCCCTTAAAATAATACAAAATTACCAGAAAACATAAATTGTATCTCCAATTAGTTGTTAAAAAGATTGACCATGAAGTTGTACATACACATGTTTTCAAAGCCAAATTTCATACTAAATGCGTTTTCTAAGTTTTGTTTCAAAAGGATTGACTTCATATTAAGAATATCATAATAACAAAACTCAATTAAATATTATTTTTGTCTGTAAATATGTTGTCCATTGAAGTAGCCTTTCAATATGGAAACATGGCTTATGTTTTGTGGATTTACTTGAAGTGACAGACATCAAAGGGATTCGAAAATGATCATATTTTCGTATAATGAATGTTATAAATTCAGTATAAAGACGATTATTAATCTCCTGGCAAGCAGACATTTGTTTTTCATACGAGAAGTCATACTCGTACGTTCTTATGGGTATGCAGAATAAACCCCCAGGATACTAAATCCCACATTTATTCAATCATTCTGCTTTCTTACATTCAAATGGAAGTTCATTTATTTTAAGGATCTCTTTATGTAGGACATTTTGTTAGTATTGTTTTGTTGATTTCCTATGTAACTTCTTCTGATGATGGTTTCGGTGTGCAGCTATAAATCATAGAGTTATGGCGTAATGAATTTTGTCTGAATTCAACTTGAAATGTAAAAAGCAATGAAGGATATTCAGGTTTCGAACCTATAGCATAAGGGAGACAAATGCTGACTCTGAGATGCATGTAAGCAATGACTGCGAGATATTTATATTGAAAATTAAATAATTAATTGAAAACATTTTGTATTTGAAAGTTCTGTCGAATAAATTCCACTATTCTCTTGGATGTGCTGTCGAATTGCTGTGACTATAAACTTTGTGTAAGTAGTACTATAAGCATTAAAGGTAGGTTGATCTTAGTTTATCATAACTACTGTGAAAGTACATTATCTGCGTTTAATATACTCGATACGCACTAATTTTAATTTGCTACAGGTTAAAAGGTGCCGATGATCCTGTGAGAAATCATTTCGTGCATTTACTTGACTTCGACACCGACGTACTGGAGATCACATATCAGGATCCATCCTTAGTTCTAGGTTAAGTATGTTTTATTACCTAATTTGGAGGATAAAAAAATGTAACTGCAAAAAAGCTTTGCAAAATTTTCCAGTAAAAGAATAACTTTACACATATGTATATGTATATAAATACACTTATGTACATACATACAGGGTGCGCTATATTTTATGTCGGTATGTAAACATTGAATAACTTTGACATTTATCAACCGATTGACCTGAGTAGATATGTTTTTGAAACGTCAATTCAGTACAATTTTAACCATGAATCGCTTCACACCGAAACATCGCGCCGAAATAGTGACGCTTTACATATAAAATAGTCGTTCAGTTGTGTTAACTCAACGTGCATATCGTCGAAAATATCGTGGCCAACAAGTTGGCACGTCTGACAACGTTGAGTACGAGACAGTAGGAGATCGTCGACATGCCGTTCATCAATGCCCAAGACGTTCCAATGAACTGGTTGAAGCGGTAAGAGATAGTGTTGCCGATAACCCACATGTATCGTATCGTCACCGCGCTCAGCATTTTGGCGTCAGTGGTACCAACTTGCGGCGCATTTTGAGGGATGATTTGCATTTGTTTCCGTATAAAGTGCAATTGACTCAAAGAATATTGCCGACAGACCGTCCACGTCGCTTGTTTGGTTCAGTGGCCAAACAGTCGTTCGAATGGTTGACACTGAACCTGATTTTTGGAAGCAAATTTTGATGACCGACGAGGCCCATTTCGCACTCTCTGGCGCCGTTAACAAGCAAAATTGCCGTATTTGGAGAACGGAGAATCTACACGAGATCCATGAAACACCATTGCATGGCCAAAAAGTGACTGTTTGGGCCGGTGTTTGCGCCAAAGCCATCATTGGGCCATTTTCCTTCAGAGAAGGCGAAACAGTCGATGGGAATCGATATCGGTGGATGTTGGCTCATTATGTCTGCCCACAAATGTGTGAAAAAGGTCAGACGGTGCGCCATGCCATACTGCAAATCAAACAATGCAATTTCTGCAACGAGAAGCCCCTGAACGTGTGCTGTCAAAAAATGGAGACATTGACTGGGCACCCAAATCTCCAGATTTGACCCCTCCGGACTTCTTTTTGTGGGGTTAATTGAAAAGCAAGTGTATACCAGCAAGCCTCAGACCATTGACAAGCTCAAGGCAAACATTCGTGGCGAAATCATCGCTATACCGCACGAGATGCTCGAAAAAGTGATGGAAAACGCAGCAAAAAGGGCACATTTTGCTTTGGTCAAAAGAGGCGGCAACTTGATTGAGGTTGTTTATTTTTAAAGTTATTCAATATTCACATACTGACATAACAGATGGCGCACCCTGTAGGTATATAAATTAAATATGAAAAAAATTGGTGAGAATTATATGGTAAAGTTTTTTCGTAAACATAACTATTCCAGAGATACCTATTCAAGGAAGAATGTTTGAGCAAAATTTTTAAATAAACAAAAAACTCTTTTTGGATATCTGTCTCCAAAACGGTTATATTTATGGAAAAAACACCTTCATGCACTTTCGATTGATTATATCAAAAGTACTCACTTACGCTTTAAAAAAAGAGGTAAGTTTGGTTCGTATTCTTTAGATTAATGACATTCAAGGACATACAAGGCCAAACAAGGTCTCCCTTCATTCTTTACAACTTCGCTCATAAGTATTTTTCTTTTATCTCTAGTCGTTTCCGAATAAGACCAAACAAACTTTTTAAAAACTCATCCAGTGTATTGGTTGGATGTAGCCTACCTATCACTTGACATATAGCTAAATTTGCGACAGGTTTTATATTGAGGTATTGTATCACCTATGATAAGGCAATTTACGTTGAAGAAACTACGAATTTTCTAGCCGCCTGAGAAGTATTTCCTAAAATCTTGCTTAAACACTTCGTTGTCGTAGTTGCTTGCCCAGGGATTGAGGTCCCTCATCTAGAGATGCGAAAGATGACTCTTTTGAATGAGTCGACTCAGTTCGATTTACTCACTTCACGGTGTCTATTTAAAAGAGTTCTTCTTCGACTCTTCGATTTTTTTTTTTCATGTTATCGACAATTGACATCGACAGTTTGTTACTACCCTTACCTATATCGGAATCCATAACTACTTATATCGTAACAAATTACTACCAGGTCCCAAAATCCCATCCAGGTACGACACAATAACAGCGCAGCCAAATCCTGTAAATCACCAGGCAAATTTTAACAAGAAATACGGAGAAATAAACCTGCACAGTTCAGGTGACCAGCCAATACACTACCCACTACACCCCTTACATACATAAATAAAATAAATATGTTGGTGCTAAAAGCTCAATACAGGGCCTGGACTAGCTTCTCGCAGTCACCCGTGCTGTGCGCCGCACAAATGGTTGGGACTTAGAGTTCTATGCCGTTTCCGAAGGGCAATTTTTTGGATTGAGAGAAGTCTTTCTATGACAGTTTTACTCTCGGATGTTTATCAGACTTTCGAGAGATGGGACCGTGGGAAAACTTTTTTATTTTTTTTCATGTTTTCTTGGATTCGAAGCTTGAACCTCTCGCATAGTGATCGCGCACTTAACCACTGTGCCAAGGCGCTCACGTTTGTAAATTTATCAAATTCCAAAATTATGGTCCAGTTGATGATGACATTTAAAACTCTACCTGGACTTTAGAATTTCTTCCAGATGGCTGTATTTTGGTGTTCACGATCCTTTATTAGTCCTCAATGAAATTTAAAAAGTGCCGCTTTGGAAGATATACATACATATGCAAGGGCGGATCCAGGATTTATTTTTGGGAGGGGCACAAAGGCCAGATAGGTAAAGAGTGTTCCCCATAGTATTCTAATTGCTAGTGTTTTTTCGACTGGCCTGTTTTATCTGAATCGTGTCTGAGGGGGCCCGTGCCCCTGTACCACCTCCCTGGATCCGCCCTTGTACATATGTACAGATTAGGGTGCGCCATATTTGATCCAAACAAATTTTTTGTTGAATTTTGACCGTCCCAACTGCCATTTTGTTCTTTCTCCTGAAAAAAAAAAAATTCTCTGACAATTTTGTACAAATCGGATAATATTTAGGAGTCGCTACCGCCAACCAAACTTTGCAGGGTGCTCCAGTAAATAATGGATTAATGGATATAATTATAAAAAATTACAATTAAAATTTGGTTTATAAATTAGATTTTATTTAATGAAAAAAACATAAATACAAGTCAAAAATTAATGGATAAATATAAATTAAGATGGTTACTTCACTTTAGCAATGTTGATTTCTTCCTGTCAGGATACTTCTTTCTACAGCCTTTAACTGCCAATAATAGAAACTGCTTCTGTTCTTCATTATTAGTGTGTAGCTTGTTGTACTCAGTTGTACACTCTTCGCTCAGCTATGTCATTGACTGCTCTCATGTTGCGTACTCCATATTTCACTTCATTGTATACCTTGTCCTTGGGCCACTCATCCACATCCTTAGTCAATAACTCTGATGAAAATCCTGTGATATTGAAGAATCGGCGGGTATTTGAACTCACGAAATCCTCCAAACCTTTTGATTGAATATTGGTGATGTCAACAGTTATTTTAAGGGGTTCTCTACTCCCTCAATTTCGAGGGCGCAAACCATCTTCTTTTTTGTTTCATTGGACACTCTATCATCAAAAAACCCAAAAGCCACAAGTTCTTCCGACAAGTACCAGAGGTGTCCAAAGAACTTTTGAAGAGCAATTCTTGAAACAACATAATTTACTTTTTTATAGTTGTCAAGGTTTTGGATCAGCTCAAGATCATTTCGGGGGACTTGACGCAGAATCCATGTTCTTCTCTCTTTGTTAGCTTGAACTGACTACGGAACATCCATATCTTAAGGGAGTAGATAGCTTTGGACATCCATCTAGCACGGTGTAGTCCAGCCGGAGCTTTAAATGATACTCCTTTCAGAGGAACTCCTCCTAAGAATATTATTGTCAGTTCCAGAAGTTCTTTGTAGTCATCTCGAAGTTGGAACTGAGATTTTGAAAAGGCAATCATTTCTTCCGAGACTTTAATAACTGCGGCTGTGGCAACTTCATTGGACAAGACTGTTTCGTAGTTTTTCCGATCGATGTTGGACCAGAATTTCTTGAAACGTTTAGAAATAAGAATGTCTGGACCTGTTGATGCCCCTATACAACAATTAAATCATATTATGTTTTAAACCAGTTCGTTGTTGCATTGAAGCTTTATTTTATGTCACCGGAAATAATAAATTTAAAAAAAAAACTTTTTCTTGAATTTTAAAAAAAACAGCTTTTGACTGATTTTGTGTATTTTCAAAGCCCGGTAGCGACCCCTAAATACTATCCGATTTGGATAATTTTTTTTGTGAATTTTTTTCCCATGAGTAAGAACCTATTAACGGGTTGAGAGAAGGTAATTTCAAAAGTTTCAAAATAAGGCGCACCCTGTACACATGCATATGTATTTACCTACCATGAAGTAGTGAAAAGTGGTAAATCGCGAGTATATTTATACTCTTATGAAAATTTTAATATTTGACCAAAGATGTGGCACTTACATATATCAAATTGAAGCACTTTTGATTCGTTTACTGATAATTGACTTATACTTTAATTTGTCTTTATTTATGCTCAGGCTCACTTTTCATTCGCGGTTTCTTGAAACTTTTTTTTTTTAACCATTTTTAAGCTTTTTACGGTCACGAATAGCCCTTGACTAATATGTGATGACAAACTAAATCTTGTTTTTCCGAATTAAAGTCTGAATAAATTGACGAAATTGAAGCTAAGCAAGATATTTCTTTATTTGAACCAACCATTTCATAATTTCGTAATAATTAAAATAAAAAAGACAAAAGTCAAAATGAAGTAATTTTTCGTTTATTTTGAACCTTGCAAAATTTGTCACTTTTTGAACATGGCATCGCGTAAATGGTCGCAAATTGCGGAGTTGGAGGAGTTTGTCCAAACGTACTCCTACAATTATAGTAGGACGCGTTGGACTCGCTTCTCCAGAGTTTTGACAAGAGCACTCTCCTCGAACTCGCTCTACCCACCGTCCAATAGGAATATGTCAAACGAGGAGATTGACTGGTACCTAAAACAAATGGACGAGACAATTAAACGATACCTCTGTATCAACATACTGACAACGCAGACATATTCCGCAATGCAACAATTGATGCACTACACCAACACAAAAGTAGACTGCTGTCGAGACTAAAAACCTTGTACAGACAATTTACTGACAGGCAAAACTCGGAGGTTAGGACGCTGAAGTTGTTGATTAAAAACCTCCAGAAATAGGAAAACTACAGACCTTCTGTAAATTTGCATTGGAACAACAAAATTCGGGCTGTAAAATCCAACAACCCGAGTATGTTGGAATAATCAAAACGACCCCCCGAACGACGAACAATGCACGAATACTGATAACAGCAGGTATAGATCCAGATAACGCAGTAGGGGATGACAACTTCTTTGTGATCGAAGATCCGCAGGAGAAGGTAGAAGCTATAGGAGTGATTTTTCAGGAAGAGTACAAGGTGAATCATACCATCTGCCCGAATCGCGAATTGAAAAATCGCGTCTTTGTGCATAACTTCTGCCTTCGAAATGATATAGAGCACTGGTGATCCGAGAACATAGGTTTTACCGAGTTCAATGACGATATTATGGCAAACAATGTCATCGCCGATAAAAGGGTACATCCCCCGTACATATCGAAGGTGGAGCTCCAAGTGATCTTTGAATCATTGAGAAGAAAGAAATCTCTGGGAATCGACGGAGTGTCGAACATTGTGCTTCGACATCTCCCTCTAGAAGCGGTGGACATTTACACCACTCTGTTTAACAATGCGCTGAATAATGCACATTATCCAACGCATTGAAAAACAGCAGTGATACAACCCATCCCCAAACGGGGTAAGGACACTTCCAATCCGGCAAATCTCCGGTCGATAAGTCTCCTTCCGAACATCAGCAAGGTATTCGAAAAAGTGATCAATAGAGCCCTGCTTAAGTGGACTGAGAACAATAATATAATTCCGGATAACCAATTCAATTTTAAGGCGGGGCATGATATGATACAATACATGCCGCGTCTAAACTGGTATCGGATATCCAATAAAACAAAAGCAAGAACCAATGCACGGGTGCATGCCTGATTGACTTGGAGAAGGCCTTCGACACCGTATGGTTAGAGGTACTTTTCTACAAGCTGAGCAGGCTGGGCATAAGGAAACCACTGCTGTAGATACTTCATAATATGCTCACCAGTAGAGAGTTCATTGTCAAAAATGGCAATGTGACTTCTTCTGGAACATTTCTAATTAAAAACGATCTGCAACAAGGTGCGGTTAATTCGCCGATCCTCTTCAACATTTACACTAGCGACCATGCCATAGCGTACGCAGACGACTTGATTGCGTACAGATCAGGAACAAAAATCGAGGTCATTGCATTCCTCTTGCAACGTGACTTAGATAAGATTCAGCGATATTGCGATGACTGGAAGTTGAAGATCAACTTCCAGAAATCGGAAACCATTCTTTTTAGGACGCCGTTGTTTGGGGCCCTCTAGGGATACCAGAAAGAATTGGTGAAAGTTCTCAATCGTTGGACCGCACGGACAGCCACTTGCGAGTCGAAGTGTAGTCAGACATATATATATATAAATACAAAAAGAAAAACACACAACGCAGCACTTGGATCTATTAAAAAAAAAAAAAATACGTATATAATTACGTAGTTAGAGTAAGTAGATTAAGGTAGAATAAGGTAGGTTAAGATTTATTTTAAGATAGTCTATAAATTTTATATGTAAAGGGTGGTTAAGTTTTAAGGGCCGATGTTGATTTTGAATAAAACACAAATTATTTAGGAAATTACTGTCATTTATTTTTATTATGATAATATTGGTATGGTTCAATTATGTATGGAACAAAATATCGGCCAAATGGCCGCCGCGACCTCGGCGGCACACCTCCATCCGATGGTCCAAATTTTCGATGACGCTGAGGCATAATTGAGGTTCTATGCCGTTAATGTGCCGAATTATCTCATCCTTTAGCTCTTGAATTGTTGCTGGCTTATCGACGTACACCTTTTCTTTTAAATAACCCCAAAGAAAGAAGTCCAACGGTTTCAAATCACATGATCTTGGAGGCCAATTTTTTTTAGTATTTTTTTTTAGTATTTATTATTGATTAAGTAACATCATTTATAATAGACTTTACATCATCTTTAAGCTATAAATGAGATATGTATATATAGGTAATACTAATATTCAAAAATTCATACAATTCAGTGATAAATGAAAATGAAAAATGTATAAGTAGAAAATTTTTGTAGTATACAATATGTAGAAACAAAATTTAACTTTTACTCGTAATTGTGAAAATGCAAATAAACTAAAATGTGCTTGTTTTACCCTGCCAAGTGCCGAAAGAGAGTTTCCCCAAAACCATTCGCATCATAAAGTCTCCTAACGCTGAGAGGAAGTGCATTCCAAAGATGAATAGCATGAACGAAAAATTGACGCTCTGAGTTTTGATAGTGAACACGCGGTTGGATTAAACTTAAAGATCGGCTCGACCGTGAAAGTTTAAGTTTTTCGAATAAATATGGAGGCTGTTTGCTGGTAATAATTTTTTGTAGGTACTTGATTGTGCATAACTCGAGATATTTATTAAGAGTGCATCCTAATATGTTCTTAGCATATTGTGAAATATGGTCAAAACGTCTCAATCCATAAACATAGCGAGTTATATTGTTAAACGCAACGTTGAGCTTACGTCGAATGAGAGCACTGCTGCAACAAAAAATTTCACATCCGTATGTAAATATTGGAATTAGCAAAGCCCTTACTAGCATTAACCTTGTTTGCAAAGGAGTGAAACACTGCGACATAGATAGATTCCTAAGAGAACCATAGATTTTGCCTATAATAGTGGAGGTATGATCATCCCAACTTAACGTTTTGTTAAACCATACCCCAAGATTTTTAGCTTTGTCAACGAACTCAATTGGTTCATTTTGGAGGAATATATTAGGAACATCACAGCCATTCACGCCATTTCTGCTAATAACGAGACATTTAGATTTGGCTGGGTTAAGCTTCAACGAATTATCTTCAGACCAATCTAGAACTTTTCGTAGATCCTCATTAAGCTTACAAGCTGCTTCCTTAATAAGGTCTAATTTGCAACTTATGTAAAGCTGTACATCGTCTGCGTACATGTGTAGGAATGAATTTTTGATTATGGTTGGAAGATCATTGATAAATATTGTGAATAACAAAGGTCCCAATATGGACCCTTGAGGTACACCCGCCGAGGTTGCAATAAAATCAGACATCACATTATTAACAGCAACGGATTGTTTTCTTCCACCAAGATATGTTTTGATGAGTTTGATAGCAGATGATGAAAAGCCAAACAACCTCTTGAGTTTTAAGAGAAGCTGCATATGATCCACTGTGTCAAAGGCCTTGGAAAAGTCCAGCAGAGTCACAAAAGTTATTAGGTCTTTATCCATCGCCACTCGGATATCATCAGTTACTTTAATTAGAGCAGACGTACAGCTATGATATGGCCAGAAGCCAGATTGATTTGCGCAAAGTAGTTTATTGCGCTGGATAAAGACAGACATTTGCTTATGCATTATCTTTTCCATGACCTTGGACAAGAATGGAAGGATGGCAATGGGTCTATACTCAGCCGGCGAATTGGATGACGCTTTCTTTTTCAGGGCTGGAACAATTTTTGCAGTTTTCCACTCAGTCGGAAAAGTAGATGTAGTTATTATATTGTTGAAAATTTGGGTTATGGCTGGAAGAATGTGAGGTAGTATGATTTTAATAAAAATCGGATGAATTCCGTCGATACCAACAGCTTTAGACTTAATTTTAAGGATAGCATTGACAACATCAACCTGTTCAATACGAGTGAATTCAAAGCCACTGAACGTTGCATCCAATGGATCAGCACTTGTTCTGGATGTCATTTGCACTTTCGTGAATTCTCTATTGAGCTGGTTGGGATCGATTTCATTCATTTCAGTATTCTTTTTCCGTCCAACACCAAGCTCGCGTAAATTTTGCCAGAGAGTTTTTGAAGGTAACTCATGGTCAAATTGTCTAGCGTAGAACACTCTTTTGGCTTGTTTAATCTTGGAATTGACCAAATTCCTTAGTTAGCGAAAGCTGTTATAAAATTTTTAGGGCAATAATTTCTGGTGTAAACCATGACTTATGGGGATACGTAGTAATTTTAGTTCTGAGCGGCACGTGCGTATTGAACAATTCCAGTACAATTTGTTGAAGGTGATCAACTTGGGTATCAATGGATGTTTCATGATAAATTGGATACCAATTTATTCTTTGAATATCTTGTTCCAGAGCATCAGAATTGAGATATCTAAAGTCTCGGAATGTGTATTTGGATTGAAGTTTATCTCGTGGAAAGTTAAAAATAGCAAAAATTAGGTCATGTTTGGAGAACGCAGGTGCTGAAACCTGACTATAAAAAACATCGGCACAGTCGTTAGAGAGGAATAAATCCAAAAGTGTGCTAGCTTGAAATGTGTTGGCACAGTAGTGTTTAAAATGTCCAAGCCAAGAGTTTCCATAGATTGAACGAATGACTCAGAGCCCTCATTATCCAATATGTTACAATTGAAATCACCACATACTATGGTTTTCCAATAATTTGGGGAGTAATTTTCTAATAAGTGAAATATGGGAGTTAAATCAAAATAGCTATTTGGTCTATATATATAATTGAGAGGCAAAGAAAGTTAAAAAATGAATAATCTGGAACCGCCGCTTACGAGTGAACAGATAGTACTTCATCATGGTTGGTATCGGTAGCAGCAGCAATAGCATCCAAGTGGTGAATGGAATCGATCAAAACAGCTTTAGCATTCAGTGTCTGCCGCACATAAACAAGACCAGTGCGGGTGAAAACGGAAAAAAGCTTCTGCTGTTTTTTTAATTGGAAAGCTCTTCGATAAAGCTCAAGACTGCGTGCAGTTAGGCTTTCATTGAGGTAAATTCGTCTGTCAGATTGCAAACCAAGATTTTGTAAACAAATAGGTTTACGTGTTTTTTTATATGATTGGTTTGCTAGTCTGAGCATGGTGACCTTATCCGCCGCTGATTTAAATTTTATTACTATGGCTGAGTTCTCCATAGTCCCTTTAGGTTTCGTACGAAAGATGTCTTTAGGAACCAGAGGAGGAACACAGTCGATGGAGGTGCAGAGTGAATCAAACATTTCCCGTAGATTTTCCTTAGCTGTCGATGGAACACCATGGAGTATGGCATCAGCGGAAAGTTTGTCGCGCTCTATGGAATCCACTTTGTCAAGTAGATTGGATATTTCATTTCATCGAGTTGTGTGCATCGGATTGATTCGGAGGTTTGTTCGAGCACCTCAATTCGCACTGTTAATGCAGACATGGATCTATGTACGTCATCGAGGCGGCTACTAAAATCGGCAACAATCTTTTCCAGTTTCTCCATTAGGGTGTTGTGGTTGTCCATTATGAGGGATTTCAGTTCTTTTTTGTCGTCTTCTAATTGTTTAGAAAGACGTAGTTCAAACTTACTGGAGAATTTATCTTCTTTGTTGTTGGCTATTGCTGGCGATTGATGTTGAGGCTTACTGTTTTTAGACCCAAATCTTGTTTTAGCTGGCGTTGGTGGTCCCGACATTTTTGCACTTTTCAACGGATTGAATGTTGACAGGTCCGAAGTTCACCCACTGTCTTACTTTGTTCTTTGTCCAGATTTGACTCGCACTCAATTATGAAAAACACCTTTAAAAGAGGTTTAATCCTTTAAACTCTTACAAGAAGCACTATTAGTCTGCTTAACTTCACTTTTACTACGATCTTATTTTAATATGTCTTTGCTTAATCTTTGTATGCCAATTGACATCGCCACCACGTGAGATAACACGGCCATTGAATTTGTCGCGCAAAAGAGCCATTGTTTCGTTAGCTGTGTGGCAAGTGGCACCATCCTATTGAAACCATATATCGTCCACATCCATATCTTCCAATTCGGGCCATAAAAAGTTCGTTATCATCTCACGATAGTGAACACCATTCACAGTAACTGCCTGACCGGCCTCATTTTGGAAAAAATACGGCCCGATGATGCCGCCAGCCCATAAACCATAACCGCACCAAACAGTCACTCTTTGTGGGTGCATTGGTTTTTCGACAATCACTCTTGGATTATCATTCGCCCAAATGCGACAATTCTGCTTATTGACGAATCCACTGAGGTGAAAATGTGCCTCATCACTGAAGATGATTTTCTTCGAAAATTGATCATCCACTGTTGCCATTTCTTGCCACCATTGTGACCATTGACAACGCTTGAAATGGTCAAGAGGCTTTAGTTCTAGAGTCAATTGCACCTTGTAAGCGCGTAAATGCAAGTCTTTATGCATAATGTTCATTAACGACGAGCGTGAGAGGTGCAATTGTTGGGCACGACGATGAGTTGAGGTGGACGGCTCTTCAGCCACACTATCGCGAACATCAGCAATATTTTCTGCAGTACGAGCTGTACGAGCATGCACTGGTGTTTTCACATCTCCTACAGACCCGGTTTGCACAAATTTTTGCACGATTTTTCCGATTGTACGGACATTTGGACGATTAAATTGACCGAAAGAATCACGAAATGCGCGATATGCATTTTGATTTGAACGCCCATTTTCATAATAAGCCTGAATAACTTTAACGCGTTGCTCGATTGTGTATCTTTCCACGGTTCAAATTGAGTTAGTCTGAAATTGAGAAATGTCAAATGAAATGCAGAAAAAAACTTAAAATTTAACCACCCGTTATAAATAAAAAAAAACACACAACACAGCACTTGGATCTATTAAGAAAAAAAAAAAAATAAAATAACGTAGTTAGAGTAAGTAGATTAAGGTAGAATAAGGTAGGTTAAGATTTATTTTAAGATAGTCTATAAATTTTATATGTATAAGAAACAAACAAAAAGTTAATTTACTAAGTTTTTTCATCTAAATAAAACTTTTCTTAGTAATTATTAGTAAAAAAAAACGAAATAAATACAAATTTAAGTTAGGTTACGTCGAAAGACATATTTTTAACTATTAGGTTTAGCTTAGAGCGCCCGCATACGGCCAGTAAGTTAGAATAACAGAGATAAGTTAGTTCGGCTAGTTTTAAGCGTTTTTTTGTTTAGCAAGTAAGTTATAATGAATTAATAATTAATAAAAATGCAAAAAAAAAAGGTCGCCGCCAGGGTGAATTGCTTGCGCTATGTGCTCATTTGTCGGCATTTCACATCACTTTTCGAAGTGTTTCGGGCTCAATAGAGGCCATTTCCTGTCGTATTTCTGTCAAGGCTTCTAGGGTCCGTTGGGTTGTTGACTAAAACTTTGTACTTTAAATAATCCCACAGGAAGAAGTCTGGAGGCGTTAAGTCGGGTGATCGCGAAGACCAGTCAAAATCACAATTTTTCGGAATTAGGCGTCCGAGGAACAAAGGACTCAGTAAAGCGATTGTGGGGCTGTATGAGCTGTGGCGCCGTCTGTTATCAGGGCCCGATAACGCTCTCCACTTCTCCAGCATCGTCTTCGAAGAAGAACGGTCCAATGATTCTTTCCGCCCAAACAGTCACGTATTGCTTGTGGAGAGGTTCCTCGTGAATTATTTGAGGGTTTTCATTAGCGTAGAACCGACAATTTTCTTTATTTACGATCCATTTCACAATTGAGAACATGTTTTGAATGTAAAACTGCACGATAACAGCGCTTTGTGGTGACGTGTACTGTCCCATTGCATAAATTCGCTTGGACTGACATAAGCCGATATGAAAACAGATGTCAAAGTTATAGGGTTGCCAGATGCCGAAGGTTTAAATGGCCCACTCTGTACATACTTTACACCTTTGAACAATTGGTAAGCCTATATACATATGTACATGTGCTTACAGAGAACCGTCATGAGGAAGCATTTCCTAACGAATTTGGTCAAAATTATGTTTAGAAATGTCAGTACTTACCCAATAAAACGCCACCAAGGCTCAGACTGTAATTAAGTCTTATTTCTAAGATCGTATGAGATCCATTTTCGAACCAATTTTGCTACTTTATTCAAGACAGATACATACTCGTATGTAGTTGAGTAGACCACGCATTTCAGAAAACATAATGTAAAACAATTTTCTTGGGTAACATTCAATCGTTGTCGGCTCATACTACGGTCTGTGCATCGCTCCAGTCCGTAATAAACTAAATTATTAAATTTCAAATTTAATTATGAGCATAATAGGCAAAATAGAAGCCTTTCCAATTCCTCTCAAAGGACTCCCATTAGCCACTAATCCCTTTCGCATTCATCCATAACGTAATTATTATTTGCTATTTATTACAAGGTAGAGGTAGACAGTGCCACACGAAAACACAATCTAGGCGAGTGAGTAAATTTAACTTTGCAAAAGGGTTGCACTATTTGAATGAAATCGAAAAATAATCCTTTCACATCCTCAGTCAGTATTTTGGACAAACCCAAGGCATTATCAGCAGCAACAGAGTCAGACAGTCCATGGCTTCGTGATGATGGGGAGTTATTCGTACTCGTACAAGCGGCCAGTGTCCCTTTGAGATAAACATGACAGCAAAGATTCCGGTTTGCATTCAATTTGTACAGTGTGTCATGTTGCAGCGATGCTCTATTTTATGCTGCGAAGTGAATGGTATGTAGCTTTTGTATAAGCACTAACAAGTATAAAATTGAGTCCTATAATTTTGTATGGCTTTTTGAGATACCACTTGTTACCCATGAAGTACACAGATTTCTTTCACAAACTATGGCGACTAGGCACCCTCAATGGTCTTAGCTTTTCTATTCAAAAATCAGTTATAATTATGGTGTGGAAAACTATTTAGAATAGAACAACTGAGTAATAGTAGCAGCAATGAAGTTGCGTAGATACAACAGAGTAAAATTTTGATTCATCGTACGAGTATATATCTTCAAGGTCATACCACGTTGTTTTCATTAATAAAACTTTCAGTATAAATGCGAGATGTGTACTAAAGCAACAAACTTTATCCTATTTGCTTTTCTTTTATTGTAGTACAATACAAAAGCTATTAGTATTTGTAAATGTGATTCAAAAGCTATTTCATGAAGAAAAATAAGTCCTTTATGAGGAATGATTCCGAGATATTTATGGAAGTATGTTGAACTACTACTAACTTTGTCTAAAGAGTAGAATGTTATTGCTTCACAAAGGAGACTTGTTTTGTAAGTCAAATAGACTCATGCATAATGAATTAGATTGAAATTGAATTCTATTAATATAGAGCTTCTGATTGTTTACCACTGTTGAACATGAAACTCATTTTATTGGGACTTTATATCTGAATAGAATTGCCTATTTAGGTAAAATGAAATAAAATCCATTGAGCTTATTTTAGGCTCATTCGTCTTATTCGGAGCAGTTTCAAATTATTATATAAATTTTTTAAATTCAAATTCAAACATGGGGTTTATACAGTGGAGCATCGTCTTTGGTAGCCACTGCAACCACTGATACCAATGTCTGACTTTTACATTCCAATTCAACGCCGAGCTGAGTACAAAAAAGGAAGGTTCCCTGTAAATGCATTGTTCTGAACCAACTTATGAAGAGTTTTGTTATAATGCTTCCATTCCGATGACGGGTGAGCTTTGTCCGACCACCTGAACAACTTCATATTTCGTGAGATATTCGAAGTGAAAAGAGATTGGTAAAGCCTATCATATCAGAGAGTTTGACTACCTGAAGTGGAATAAAAAGATAACTTTCTATTTCGTGCGGTTCTGAGAAAATCTTCAACTTCTCGTGGTTCTAATTCCAAAATAAACCATTCTACAAAAAATATGATTAAGAACTATTTTGTAGGAAAATATAGTTTGAATGATTATTCGTCGAGAGTCCAGTTTCAATTGACCTTCGAGTTCATTCCAAAGTGACCGTGACTTTCGAGTTCATTCCAAGGCGACTCTGACCTTCAAGGTCATTTCATGGTAACCTTGACTTTCAAGGCCACTTCAGGTTGACCTTGACTTACAATATCATTTCAGGGAGACCTTGACTTTCAAGTTGTTGAAGATAACCTTGACCTTCAAAGTAATTTCGAGGTGCCCTTGACTTTCAAAGTCATTATAAGGTCATTTCAGGGTGACCTTGATTTTCAAAGGGATATCGCATCTCGGATATCGCATCGATATCGGATTTTTTGTTCAACAAGCTTTATATTAAAAAAATAAAATGTTTTCTGCATCACGCCACTGACATCACGCTGCGTTCTTCCGATTATGTCAATATCATCGGCGTATGCGTCGCTTTGTCTGGATTATTTTTTGACATCGAAGATCTCGGAGAGGTCTTTACCGACCTTGATGGAACAGCGTGCATTGTCCATCGTCATCCTGCCCAAACGGACGAGTTTGGCAGGGATGACAAAACTAGAATTAGTCTATATAGTTCATTTCTATAAATGCTGTCATACGCGGCCTTAAAATCGATGGTGGGTTTTGATTTGAAGCTCCTGAGTTTTTCCAAGATCTGCCGTAGTGCGAATATTTGGTCGATGGTGGACTTTACTGGCTTAAAGTCACACTGATATGGACCGATCAAGTTGTTGACGAACGGCTTCAGGCGTTCACAAAACATGGCAGCATCTTATAAGCAATGTTAAGGAGACTGATGCCTCTGTAGTTGCCGCACTTCAGAGGGTCTCCTTTCTTGAAGATCGGGCAAACAATACTGAGGTTCCAACTTTCGTCCGACCGTATTTTACAGGCGAGTTGGTGTATGCTCCTTACCAAGTCATTGCCGGCCACTTTGAATAGTTCGGCAGCTAGGCCGTAAGATCCAGCAGCTTTCTTGTACTAAAGTTTAGATATGGCTATCTTCACTTCGTCTAGATCGGGTGGTTGGAATTGTTGATCTACATCGTCCAGGTTGAATGGTTCATTCTGCCTGACAGCACTATTCGATTCGTCGTCGCCGTTATACAGTCTGCAGAAATGGTTTTTCTATATCCTCAGCATCGACTGCGTTTCTACTACGATGTTCCCTTGATTGTCCTTGCAGGACTCGATCGCGTGCTTCTCATGCTCTTTTTTCTGCTCGTAGAGCTCGCGAGCAGCTCTAGTCCTTCTATGCAGCGCCTCTTTGTATGCCTTTTGTTTAGCTGCATTTGTTTGCCGGCACTCGTCGTCAAATCAGCGGTTTCTTTGTGGTGTTGGAGTGAAATCCAGCACATCAGAGGCGGCATCTCTGATGGCTTTTTAGCAATGTTGCCACTGGTCTTCTCGATGCCGGCGGCATAGGACCTCTTAAGAGATTAAGGGAGGTGGTGTCTATGCTTTGTGACTGTACCCTCTCTTTGTGTTAAAATCACTTACGACAATTTTAATGTCATAGCTAGGACACTGCCCGTATGTTTTGTCCAAGAGCTCGTAGAACCTGTCTTTGGTGTCGTCGTCTTTCTCCACTGTGGGGCATGCGTGCATATTAGGCTTGTGTTAGTGAATTTAGCCTTGATGCGAATTGTCTGCCTCAAACTATGAATCCACATACAAATAGGCTCTGCTTTTGTTGTCGGTAACAATCGCCGTAATAGATATCGCAGTTTTTCATCCTCTTTTTGCCCGGTCCATCCCATCGCACTTCTTGTATGGCGGTGATATCTGCTTTGCACCAGTTCCACGTACAGATCCGAAGTTTGTTATCCTTGTTTTGTTTGCATGGTTCGTCATCAGTAAATCCGTCCGTTTCCGAGGCTTGTTGTTGCTTCGTAACAAGTTGTCGGGCAGTTACCCCGGCGGCACAACCCCAGACCTGGAGGACCAGTTCGCCATGAACTTGCATATGTAAAATATTACGTAAGTATCGATTTGGAATAGAATCGTACGAGTCCAAAAACGTGGTACACCATCAGATAACATATGTATATCCACCTTAAATAGGCTTGTTTTAAAGTTGGCCATTAGTAAAGTGCCGTTAATTTTGGGGTTAGAATGAAAATTCCGATTTCACGATGGGAACCCATTGACTCCAGATAAGTTTGAAGAAAATCCATCCACCACTGCAATCGGCCATAAATACAGACAGACAGAATTGAATGACAGACTTTTTCAGGCTTCTCAATGTCAAGTTTGATGAAAATCTCGAGACTGACAATTTTTAGAAAACCAATAGTTGCCCCTATAGATGCAAGTAAAAAAAAAAAACAGATGAATTGGTCAGAATGCGATCCGATTGATGTGTATCACTAGCCTGCACAAGAGTCCATGCACCAATCTCACACATCAAGGCATTAATACCGGACAATTTTCCTTGGAAAAAAAAGAGGTTAGCAAACATTCAAAGCCAAAAATACATGGAAATTTCTAGGTCACAACCTCTTAGGAAAACAATCAGGGCGAATGAGAATCACAAATGTAGATCATGTCTACAGAGGCTACGGAAACCCTGAGATGCTGTGGAGGATACATACCTTCCACTTAATCCTCCTTTGGAAAACTAAACGAGCTAGCAACTACGAGTATATCGTCCAGGCAACCTTACTCCCCCTTTTTCTTTTAATTCGGTTTCTCCTCTTTTAAGGTAAAACTTAAGGGTAACGCTAGGTTCTTGTAGGCCTATGTAGTCATTCCACGCATATGGAGCAATGGAAATTCGTCTCTGTATGGGAATAACAACCACAAGGCAAGAGTTTTTCTATATCTGTAAGATATACTTGCTTAATTCATTTCTAATTGAGAAAGGTTATGCTCCCTATTACTATAATTTATTAGAGCCCATTCGTAATAAAAGCATAATTTTCCACGTTATTGAGTTCTTCCTCTAAGAAACGAAAAGGATAAGTTATTCCCACAAATTCGATTCTACTTATAATAATTACTTTCATGGTCCTTCCCTTTCCACTAATAAATTTATTCATATCGCATTACGTTCGTAACCTTTTATTGGAAAATCAGAACAGCGAAGCCATATCTTCCTCCCGACCGTAAGAGGCTAAAGACAGAAAGACGAATGGGCTTCACCGAAGAAATTCCTTGCAACTTTTTTTCATTTCCATTTCTATTTATGGCTGTTACCCTTTTTTTTTCTGTCGTTAGCTCAACTCTGGCACCGCCAGATCCGGACTTTCGAATCCAAAACATGCAACATCAAAATGAAAAACCTCTAGACATCAAATCAATTTTTGTTTTGTATCCTGAGAGACACGCAAGCAAAGGATGTCGTATGCAACAACAACGAGAGTATATAAAATGCAGGCAGTAAAACTCCTTCAACTCCACACTACTCCTGATGGGAAACTACCATGTTCTAGTTTCTACCTTAATTGTAGAAGTTGTTGTTTCTGACTGGAGTGGTTTACGAAATCAATGCTCAGTTTCAGTTGCATTGAGAAAATCACAAAATGAACATCTGGAAGGGAAAAGTTCTCTCGGAAGTACCCTTTGGACATGTCCTGGTCCTTGCTGGTAAAATCAAACCGAATCCAAATAAGTATGTCATTAGAGAGGAGGAACTTTTTAATTCATCTTCATTTTGGTTTGTTTCCGTTTTCTCTTAATTTTTGGGATACACAAATAAAAGGATTTGCCTGGACCTTACGGATAACATTAAGGATTCGAATGAAAGTGAAACAATTTTCTTGAAAATAGAAGCAAACTTCAAAGAGAACCAAATAATTCGCAGTATGTTCCATCCAGGCGAGGGATGGCAACAAGAGGAGATCTCGAAGAATTGGAAGAGTGAGAGTCCAAAGAATCCATTAGTTCCAGGTTAGTAGTTGACTTAGTTTATTTAATTTCCGGTGATAGAGATTATTCAAGCGGATTTATTCTGCGAATCCGTCTTGTTTCGTGATCGACAGGAAATGGAAATGGGAGCAAATCTTGTACGGAAGTTAAAGGATTCTTATTGTTTGCGAGTGTTAATTCTGATTGTTTTGTGTATTTGCTCGTTGAATTGGACTTGTTAGGAGTTTGTTTGAATGGATTAAGAAGTTTTAAAGCATTTCATAGATTTCAACCTAAAACAAATCAATCGAATAAAGATTGTACTCTATTGGAATTCATCATGAAGAGAGCTCCTCAGCAGCACCAATTATAAACATAATAATCTCTACATCATGTACATCTGATTGGTCCCTATTGCTATTAACAACAGTTAGGTAATCATTACCAATTTCTAAGAAGATTCTAATCACCATAAATCCTTTTTTTCCCTTAATTTTCATAGAATTTGCAATTTGTCCCCAATTACCCGCGACAAGTAGTTGAAACAGGGTACAAGTTAGGTTAGGTAGATGGGTGCCTTGTGACAAATAGAGTCGCTGCTCACAAAGACCAACAAATTCGGGTCCATTGTGCCCAATCGTTTAACCCTGGAAACGTTAAAAAGTCCGCTGTTAGAACCACCCAGATAATGATATAAATCTCAGGAGGTCCGTAAGCTCTATATTACCTAACTCCTCCAAATTCGAGAAGAAGTAACTTCCGAGAGTCCTCATTCTTGTGACGGATAGGGCAGGACAATCACACATCAGGTGACGAACTGATTCAATTTCTTCTTCGTCCCTGCAGCTTTTACAGTAGTCGTTATGCAGGGTATAAATACTTTGGAACTCCAGTTGCGGATTCCATTCGCAGTGTGAGTTGTGAGTCAGTTTTAGTGATTTGATTTAAAAGAAAGTATTTAAATCCGTTTTAGAAGTAAAAAAGTTGAAAATGGGGTCTGGAAAGGCGCAAAACCAAAAGCAGAGCAAGAGGGATATTCTGTCAACAAAATTGCAAAAGTTTTGAACCGCCGTCGTAGAGTCGTTTCAAACTACGGGAAAAGATACGTACTCTTACTTGGACGAATATATAACTTGACACCAGCAGAACGGCGGTCCCTCTTAAGAGAAGCGTCAAATTCTACAGCAACAACGAGGGAAATCGGCAGGGATTTCGAATGTGGACAGAAAACTAAGGACTTGCCAGAGTGTTAGCTGAAGCGGAACATCTTCAAAGAAAGCGTTTGAAAAGAAAACCCGCTCTACTACAACGTCATCGAAACGCCCACTTGACCTTTGCCAGAAATCATTTAAGATGGAAAAAGCGTTGGAGAACTGTCATCTTGATAGATGAGAAACGCTTTTGCCTTGATAGACCTGACAGATTTCGTCATTATTTCCACGATTTGAGAAAGGACGAGCTGTTTTTAAGACGACGACAACAAGGCGGAGGTGGAGTCATGATTTGGCCAGGAATATCATACCAAAATAAGACCAATATCCACTTCATAAACGGCTGGATAAAAAGTGATGACTACCCTCGTAAGATCTTAGATGATGAAGAGATCGTGCATCATAAACCAAGACAAATTCGGCGAAAATTTCATCAATCAGGGGGGTGTCTCAACTAGTTGTCGAGGAGTGTAGGCGAAACGAGGAGCAAAAGTTTGAGTAATAAAAGTTGGGTCGTCTGTTGGTTTTTTCAAATTTATTGAAGAGTGTACACTTTTCTACTAAACTACGGAAATTAACTTAATTTAAATAGCTGCCGCGACTCGCTTGGCAGTAGCCTACCCTGTCAACCAAATTTTTCAGTATATTTTCGATCAATATTGTGCTTAACATCGATCTTTAACGACACCGCACAAAAAAATATCGAACAAAGCTGTCAAATCGCAGCTCCGCGGAGGCCAAGCAATATCACCAAAATGGCTGATTACATGATTATTGAACTTAGTGCGCAAAAGATCGATTGTTGAACGGCTTGTATGGCATGCAGCGCCGTCTTGCTGGAACCACAGATCGTCCAAGTTTATTTCCCTAGTTTCTGGCTATCATGTCTCTGTAGCGCTCTCCGTTGAGTGTAACGTTCTTGCCATCTTTTTCTTCGAATAAAAATTGACCAATAATGTCGGCATTTTAGGCGCACATTTTTAACAACAACAGCAGAAAGATTCTCGACTGAGCACACAGGATGAGCACGAGGATGACTTATGTTATTAATTTGTACGCCTATCTCACGAACTTTCTTCACAAACTTGAGTACGTCAGAAACGGTTGATGTATTATTTCGACCGAAATTTCTTTTCAAAATTCGCACTCACTTTCGAAATAAGTTTTTAGTATTTCTCAACGTTGTTCAAACGTAAAATAATTAATTTAATACTCGTACCGCGGAAGTATGATATTGTCTTTCAGATAATTTTTTGAGCGCGAAAGAGCTGTCACTGTCAAAATAATATATAAATTAAAAATAAACCAGCAGATGGCGCACCTGGGATGCTTGCAATAGCTGCATAGTGGTTCTGCTACTGAATAATTGCATATTAAAAGCTTCTGCAAATACATATGACTTGCAGAAGGAATTTTGATATAAGGCTGTTTACATTGTTGCCAGGTGGACATATATATATATATATTTTTAAGAAGATGGAAATCTTGAAGATACTGTGGGGATCTCAACAAATAGTAGTTTGTGATTCTAACCGCACTAAAAATACCTTCGATCATGGCCAGTGTAAGGAAGATCGAGAAATGGTTTTTATTTCTTTTATGTATGTAATCGTTTTAGAGAAAGTACTCGTATTATGCTTTTGAATAATTTCTCTTCACAGTTAAATGATAAGCTCGTGTGGCTTAGTTCTTGACAATCTGCGAACGTTATCGTGTACATCTAGGATGACTTCTATCTCCGGGTTAATGTGTATCTGCAATCTTCGATTGTGTCGTATTGCATTATTTTTAATGACATCTGTCACCGAATCGATATGTAAGTCATGATATAAGTCGTTGTTTCTTACGTACCATGGGACGTTGACTATTCCACGAAAGATTTTTTGACATTTTAATATGTTTCCTTTACTATACAGCCCCATATTTGAATGCCATATGTCCAGACGGGGTTAAATATTTGATGATATACTATAGCATAATTTTGTTCTGAATAGACAGCTCTGAATTACGTCTTATTAACAAGTACAGCTTTCAATATTTTATATTTAATTTTTCTGCTTTCTTTTAAAGTGTTCCTTCCACTTTAATTTGGCACCTAAGATCATTCTTAGGTACTTTGTTATGTTAGCATAAAGGACTATTTGGTTGTCGATGAGAACGGAGAGAGCTTATTGTTTTGTTTGTAAAGTTAACTTGGGTAGACTTTGTCTCATTGTTGCGTCAATTATTTTTTTGACTGCATTGTGCAGCTTAACAGTAGCTTTATCCGCGCACTTTCGACTGCAAGTATTGCGGTGCCATCTGCAAAAGTGGCTACCATGACGTTGTTGTCCTGTGGTATGTATGAGGAGGTATGATATTGTAATATGCGAGCTACGGCTCGAGTAGATAAAACAATATTCTGTAATATTATTTCTTTATTTTCTAGTCTATAGAACAATTCAGGTTCACACTATACTATTCTTCGCAATTCTTTTCTTACAAGGTCTCTGTCCTCTCAAATCACTTTATCTCCTTTCAATTACTTAATTCACACATCCAAACTAATTACTTCTTCTTGTTAAATCTCAACTTTCAATTTATCACAAAATTACAACTTCGCCCATTATCACTTTTCTAATCTCTTCGCCACAGTTTAAAAACTACTGCCCCCTTTTGATCGCCATCTGTCCTTATATAGCAGAAGTTTCTGATAGCCAGAAACTTCTAGGAAATTCTTCGACCACTGGAACAAGAGAAATTCCAAGATGACAATCATTCTTGCAGTTATAATTCCCTCTCATCCGTGATATTATCCGTCTCTTTCGTAGACATGAACTGTGGAAACCGCAGACACAAACCTCGAATGAAAGGACAGTTCGAACCAAAATTCTGCCAGAATGAAAAGTCACTTCGGAATTTGTTGCATCATACTTTTAGGGAGCGTAGTTATTATTATGCTACAATATAATAAGTACAGACTTGGTCCGAGAAAACTGCCTTGTGGGATTACCTACCGTTATTACCTTCAACTCTGAGTTCTCTTCACCATACCGTACTCGAAAAATTTGTCTGCTACATAAGATTTCAGTATCTCATAGTACTGTCTAGATAGGTCTTTATGCAGTTTGAATGCAAATTATTGAAATTAAATTCTAGCCCTTTTGAATCCAATTTAGCTGCCATTTTTGCTAGATCTAGTATAAATGTGAAATATATTATTGGCATCACTGTAAGCAGCTCATTTCTGTTCGATACTGGAGTGGCTGAGTCATTGATTGCCCGAATATGATTTATTGAAGTCTTTAATAAGCCGAAAGAAGCGAATCCACCTATACCAACTTTTCACTGGTGTGACGAAAATGCTTGCATACTTTTAGGCATATTTGAAATCCCCTTGTATGGGAACTTGGGGGAGATTGTATCTCCAAAAATAGACGAGTGCGACCATTACATATATTTATATTAAGATGTTTAGAAGGAACCCTTCTACAACATAAGTATGTATGATTCATACATACTCGTATATGGAAATCATCAAAATAGGAGGTGGGACCCTTTTCGTAAATAACTACCAGTGTCTTTCTTGCCTATCTTCATCTAGATGCTCATCATGTGCGGAATGATATAATGTTTCACTCCTTGAAGGCATCTGGACGACATTACCTCCGAAGACGGACATGCTGATCAGACTTGTAGCGCCTTCCAGATCTTAGTATCCACAAGGTGTTTCGTTCTGCACAATGATTAACTCTCCGACTCTTTCGTAGTGCATAAGGGGGTGTTGCCAATCCTCTCTCTACTGGTGATAGACGATGTACTGACTGCCAACGTAGGTGCATCTGAGAGATATGTCATCCAATAGAAACCGTTTAAAAGGTTAAATGATTTGGACTATGCCGATTTTATCTGTTCTCTGGTAAGTACCATCAGCGAGCTAGACGAAATATGTCAATCACAATCAGGTAGGTTTAAAGATCAACAACAAAAATAATGCCCACAAGTCGCTCTACATATCAGCGTATGAATCTGAAGCAGACTCCAACTGAGGACGTCGAAGAGTTTAACTACCTGGGAAGTATGGTGTCATCTGATGGCGCTCCCGCGATTTAGATGTTAATTGCAGAATAAATAAAGCTTGCGCTGCCTTTGGAATCCTGTCTCCAGTTTGGAAATCCAGTTAAATCTCCCTACGCGCACTAATTTGAGACTTTTCGAATACAACTTTAAATCCGTGCTATTGTATGCCTGTGAAGCATGGGAAGTGCCTCTTTTTCGTTAATGGCTGACTGCTATACATCCTAAAGATTCGCTCTCCGCAAATTACGAGTATATCCAACCAGGAATTGTGACGTAAAAAGAGTCAGAAGCTGTTTTATGCCGCGATAAAGCAGCGAAAATGGCACTGGATTGGTCACACACTGAGGAAACCAAATTTAATCCTCTGGGTGCACGGCGGGTTGAAAGATCAAGAACAACGTTGCGATCAAAAGTCTTGGCAGAGCAGCTACCCAGAGGGAAACGTCTCCACAACTCAAATATCTAGCTGCAGACAGAGAAAAATGAAAGAGATTTTTTGCCGCCCTATGCCCCACCCGCGATTAAAGGTATTATGATGATGGTTTTGCCCTTTTACCCTTTCTTCGCTGTTAAACCAGCACCTTTAATTTTGTGGAGCTCCGTATAAATTATTTAATCATTTTCAAATCCTAAAGATTCATCTATATTCCACTTAAATCAATAAATTAACTAAATTTATTTTATTATAGGACAAACGTTTAACTTTCGTGTGGCAGTCCTGCAGAAATGTTTTGAAATTTACGTCAATGACAACCTCTATGGGACATTCGAATATTTGCAGTGCCCGAAGAAAATAAACTATGTAATGGTTTACGGTGATTTTGAAAAAATAACACAATTCCATCACCGGATGTTGTTCCCGCTGGTATTTCCTAGGAATCTGTTGTCATGTGAAAAACTCGCCTTTCATAGTGACGTTCCCAAGAAATATGAAACAGGTACCAACGACTATGATGTTAGAAGAGCCACCTCAAGGATGTATCTTAATAAAATTACAGGTACTGTGGTAGCCATGGAGTGCATCGCTCGCGGACCTCGATCTACCGAGTTTTCCATCTGCTTCCAATGTAATGAAACCAGTCGAGTTGTTTTGAAGTTTCATGCTAACTTTGAGAGGAAGACTGTAGTAAGATCTTTTCAGAGGGAGGACAATAGGTAACTTGACATTATATAATCAGTTTTACAAAAAAAAAATGTTCTAATACTTTTTATTTTAAGTTTCAATTCAGCGGATGAGGAAACTGATGGCGAGTTTCCATTTGTCAGGGGCAAAGCCTTCAAAATCGCATTTGGACAGGGCGATAAGGCGTTCATCATCGCCGTGAATGGAAACTACTACACTTATTTCAATTTTCCTTTTAGAAATTTCAGTATCTCGACTGTGAAATGCTTATGCAGTTATCCAGGAGATTTTGCCGTCAATAAATTGGAATATCATTCAGATTCACCGCTGTTAAAGAGAGTTGAAAAATTGTCTGTTATGTAAGAATGTGAATTGAATTTTTGATAATTTCTTTTTCGAATGCCACATTGCTCAAGTGTTCCTCTGTTTATTCCTTAAACTTCCAAATAATATTTTAAGAACACTATTTTATCACAATTACCTTTTAAGTGTTAATAAAATACAATGAATTTGTTTTGATTGTTGAAGATTCCGCTAAAGAATTTGTTATCTATTACTCTGGGATTTATGTACTATTTCAGTGGACCCAACCGATTTGCACGAAAAGTTTGAACTTTTTGTTTTATTAATTTAGATTTGGATTATTTTTTACAAGTAAATTGTAATTGGTACGAAAATATTGTAACATAATAATAACTACGCTCCTACAACTATGCAACCCATTCCGAAGTGTCTTTTCATTCGAGCATAATTTCGAAGTGTCTTTTCATTCGAGGTTCGTGTCCACAGTTCGTGTCCACAGTTCGTGTCCACGATAAGAGACGGATAATATCTAAGACAACGTCACGGAATTAAGAGAGAATTATAACCGCAAGAAATTATGGTCAACTACTCGGAATCAAAAAGACACGGACAACCCCGCTTCATCCACAGTCAGACGGTATGGTGGAGCGTTTCAATAGGACTTTGGACGAACATCTCTCGAAGGTCGTAAGTGACTACCAACGGGATTGGGACCGGCAGATTCCCTTGTTTTTGATGGCCTATAGAAGTGCCGTGCATAGCACTACTCGACATACGCAGTTCGAAATTTTATTTAGCTCGTTTACCCAGTGAGGTGAAATTTGGATCTCCTACCAATGAGCCCAGAAATGAAGAAGAGTTAGTGGCGGACCTTAGGGAAAGGCTTAGGGACATACACCAAAGGACCAGAAGCCAGATTAAGATAACGAGCAACCGCATGAAGACCAGGTATGATGCCAAGGCAACAACGGATTCCAGGAAGGAGATCTAGTGTGGCTGCATAATCCCCATCGACAAAAGGGGAAATCACCTAAGTTGCAGCAGAACTGAGAGGGTCCCTACAGAGTAGTAACCCGCATCAACGATGTTGTCTACCGCATCCAGCGAGGACCAAGGGCCAAAATGAAAGTGGTTCATGTGGACCGACTGAGTCGATACAATGGCCGAAATGAGGATGCACTTGTTCGGGACGAACAAGTCTAAGAGGGGGGCAGTGTAACATAATAATAACTACGCTCCTACAGCTATGCAACCCATTCCGAAGTGTCTTTTCATTGTTGTGCCAGGTGTGGCCCTCGCTGGATGCGGTAGACAACATCGTTGATGCGGGTTACTATTCTGTAGAGACCATCCCACTTCTGACACCAATGTAAAACTTCTTCTTGTTAACTCTCAACTTTCAATTTATCATAATATTTTCTTTCAAAGAGAATGCATGAGTGTACTTTAACTAATATTTTTTATTTTATTTAAAAAACTTTCTTGAGTTTGGCACCTCGCCCGGCAGTGTTTTGATAAGAGCTCTGGCTATTACTCCCATCTAATTGTTACCAAATGTTTGAAAAAGCAACCCCTCAAGAGGGCGTCCTATCTCCACTTCTTTGGAATTTGGTGGTTAATGAACTATTGAAAATCCTGTAAGCTGAGGGTTGCGAAGTTAACGCCTATGCGGACGATGTTGCTATAGCAGTCTCTGGTAAACACCTCATTACCTTAAAAGAGCTCCTACAAAACGCTTTGAATAAGCTATCTAGATGGACAGCTCGGTGTGGTCTAGGAGTGATTCCCCACAAAAACGAATTAGTCCTCTTCTCAAGGAAATATAAAATCCCACCTATTGACCCTCCATCCCTTAATGGAACAAGCTTAACTTTCTCCAACGAAGCAAAATATCTGGGTCTTAATTTGGATGGGAAACTAAGCTGGAAATATAACACACAAGAAAGAGTTAAGAAAGCCACTGTCGCATTCTTCTCTCGCAAAAAAAGCGATTGGGAAGAAATGGGGCTTACAAAACAGATTAACTCATTGTCTCTACATCTCTGTCATTAGACCGATTCTTATGTTCGGGGTAGTTGTCTGGTGGATTGACTTGGATAAGGCGATAAACCAGAAGTTATTAAGCAAAGTCCAACATTCAGCTTGTCTGCGCATTATCGGAGCACTGCGGACGACACCTTTTCTGCGGACGATTCTTTTTCATTTAACACCCCTCGACATATATGGCAGGCAAATGGCAGCTAACTCAGCTATTCGCCTTAAAGCTACTTCATAGTCATCTAAAAAAGTATATGGCCACGCCTCCATCTTAAACAAATTTAATATCTTCCCTAAAAACATTGACTACACCATACCCAAGTTAAATTTTGACAAAAACTTCCAAGTTACCATCCCCTTCAGAGCATTCTGGGAAGAAGGTGGTTTTACGGAAGATAAGTCGGTACATTTCTATACCGACGGTTCAAAAACTAACGACGGGGTGGGTGGTGGCGTCTACTCCGATAGGCTTAATTTAAACCTTTCCTTTCATCTCATAGCGTGTTTTAGGCGGAGATAATGTCAATAAGGGAAGTCTTGTCTTGGCTAAAGGAGTCATATCTCACCGAGAAGTGGAACCAATCTATCCATCACTTCGGCGAAACTAATATGGTTGCGCTTGATATTTCAAAGGCATTTAACAGAGTTTGGCATCAGGCTCTTTTGTCGAAAATGCGTGCATATGGCGTCGATTAGTCTCTTCTTCAATGGATTAGAAATTACCTTTCATACAATACAATACAAGTTGTTTTGGACGGCTTCAAGTCTGCAATTCACCAAATAAATGCTGGTGTTCCCCAAGGCTCTGTTTTGTCTCCTTATTGTCTTTCTTATTTTTATAAATGATCTCGTGTCTGCAACTTCTAATCCAATCCATTCCTTCGCTGATGACAGTACCCTCAGTTTTTCATATTCGTTCCCTAACTCACGTCCCTGCTCTTCGGCCGTAGAAGGGGAACGGCAACGTATGTTAAACACATTAAATTCCGACCTGAACAGCATAATTAAAAGGGGTTCAACCAACAGAGTGGAATTTAATGCTTCCAAAACACAATGCTGTCTTCTGTCTCTCAAGCGAAACCAAAACCCTCAACCATTATCCATGGATTACCATTCATCATCATTGAAACCGAAAGACTTGCCATTCTCGGTATGTGTATTAATAGCCATCTTCGATGGAATGATCACATATTCGATAGCATATATAATGATCACAAAAATGCTTTCCTTAAACGGTGCAAGATATATTTTAGCCCGTCTGATCTGGCCTCAATTTATAACGCATTCGTCCGCCCAAAGCTGGAATATAACGCCCATATCTGGTCTGGTGCACCCAAGACCGTTCTGCACATTCTTGTTAGGGTACAGAATCGCGCGTTAAAATTTATAGGCGATAGAGACATTGTGAATTCTATTCATTCACTAGAACATCGGAGAAATGTCTCCTGTCTCTCCCTGTTTTATCGTTATTTTCATAAAAAATGCTCCAGCTAAATAGACAGTTGCATTCCTCCTGCCTCGAATGCACATCAGTTTACCCCTAAAGCCAAACCTCAGTCGTACTGTCAAATATAGGGATTCATTTATAAGCCGAACAACACGAATGTGAAATAATCTACCAGGCTCTGTATTGCCCCATCACTACAACCTTCAAACATTCTAAGCCAACGGGCATAGGCTCCTCCTCTGTTCCTCTTCCCCCTTTCCCTGACGCCCATGCCCTGAAACAGTTTAAGGGTATTCATATCCCCTTCAGCGCGCGCAGATTTTTTTTTTTAAAAAAAAAAGGAAAACGTGATATAGTCCATTGCTATTTTTTTTTTTTTTTTTTTTATAATTTGCACGTGTTAAAGGGAATATGAATACCCTTATACTAATTTTTTTTTAGAACACGTGCGTTTTTGTGGAAAGGAAGAGACAGAGAGAAAGACAGAGTGGTGTGGTTTGAAACTCAGCTGGTATTAAGTTTCTGTAAACTCCAAGGGTGGCTGTCCAGATAACTGGGGAGTATTTTGTTTTGTTTTCGCTATTATTGCCGTTGCTTGTGATTCACAGTATTTTTTTCCGACCTCCTGATGTTATCATCACGATCAAGTTGCATTTTGGCCATATGACCACCCTACTGCCAGTGTTATGCTTTCACAGTAGAGTTGTCTTAGCTTTCGCAAGTGATCGACAACCAAGCAGCAATGAAATCCTTGGAATCATCCTAAATAAATTACGAGTATTTAGCACCTCTAGACTGCCGATCGTCTCTTATAGAGATGGCAGAGCAGTTCAGTATTCACCTAATTTGGGTGCCGAGGCATAGAGACATTCCAGGAAATTGTAAGGCTGACGAATTTGCCAGACATGGAACAACAATACCCATCCTTCCAGACAAAAGTTCACTTGGTATGCCGATCGCTACATGCAAACTTAAATTAATGCTAGATGCTATTGAAAGGACAAATTCTAGACGGACAAGTGGTACAACATGTCTAGCGACTAAACAGATTTGGCCTAAGCTGGATCTGAAACGCTTTAAGAATTTGATTTCTCTGAATAAATTGCATTTCAGCGCTGTAATTGGTGTCATCACTGGACACTGTCTAATAGGCAAGCATGCATAAGGCTTTGCGTATTCTCAAATGATTTCTGCAGTATCTGTATGAGCGAGGAGGAGGAAGGGACTATTCTGCACCTTCTTTGTACCTGCTCAGCTCTCTCCCAAAGAAAGGAACTCCATTTAGGAGCCTTCTGTTTCAACGACCTAAAAAAATAAATAAATACTTGGCGCAACAGCTCTTTAAGTGCGAGGGCGCTTCTCGCAATCACTCGTGTTGTGTGCGTTATATTTTTCACACGAATGGAAGGGACCTACAGTTTAGTGCCGTATCCGAACGGCAATTTGTTTTGAGAAGCTTTCTCGTGACAACAATACTCTTGGATGTTTGTCACACGTTCGCGAGAGGTGGGATAGTGAAAAAACTTTTTGGCGTTTTCTGGGATTCAAACTTGGAACCTCTTGCGTAGTGATCCGACACACTAACCACTACGCCACGACGCCCACAACGACCTAAATGATCTAAAAAAATAGACGCTAGGGACCTCCTAGGCTTCATCAGAATCTCCAAATGGTTCAATGAGTTGGCTAGAGACCGCTTTACAAACCCACGTAGTATCACAATGGACCTATTATTGGTTTAAGTGTGTTGGCTTTTAGCTGACAGCCATATCTACCTAACCTAACCTAACTACTAATTTGAATTTTAATGTCTCGAAATTGTTGAAGATATGAGAGAAATAATTATAAAAAATTGGTTCTGATGTTGTGCCAAATACACTGCATACTCTTATGGCGCAGAGTCGCGATATGTCTTACTACTTCTAAACCAATCGATTCAAGCCAGCGTTGAATAATCCCGATTGTGTTGTTGACTTCATCAAGTATCCACAGCTATAGCAATATCGTCCGCAAAGCCTATGATCTTAGCTTCCTCTGGTATAGGTAGATTGAGGCTATCCAAGATCTGCTTCCAGTTCGCGGAGTTGAATGCGTTTCAGACATCTAAAGTGATTACAACACAATACCGTTTAGCATCACCCTTCCATCATCTGCCTTCTACGGCTTTTTTCGCTGTGTCAATCACCACTGGGACTTTTCAATGGCTGCTTCTAAATGCAATCTAAATCGGATGAAGTGGAGGGACGTGTTTTAAAAATATTCGAATCATCATCATAAAAAAAGTATCGGATGAAGTAGGTGTAAGAAATAATAAAGTTATAAAGTAAGATTCCCTTTACTTTAATAGATTCCCTTTAGCGCCTTAGAACAATAGTGTAGCATTCTTCTGTAATGCAGGTGCCTTTTAGTTTGACAATCAATTAACAGAATTACTTATGAGTCGCAAAACACTGTTGCCATGATCTTCCCAGCCGATGGTACGACCTTAAATTTCTTGGGGGTTGGATCACCCCTTTTCCACCACAGCATGGGGTCCTACTTTAATCCAGGTTTGTTGATAACTTCGCCAAATAGCTCCGAAAACTACTTACAACATTCCACAGGTCGCATACTGGGGCAGAATGGCCTAATTGTTGGCAATAAATCATCAAAAAGTATTAAGGTTACAACAAATTTTAATTTTCGATATGAAGCCCTTAAGTTTTGGTATGCGTAAAACTATTTAAGATTTTTTTTTGGTGAGACAGTGGTACTATTTTTATAAAACAGTAATAATGACCAAAACCCTTTATAATGCCTATTTTTTGATTTTCGTGCACATGTTGGTCGGCAAAGTTGTGTTCCAAAGCCGTCCAAAGCTTAAAACTATTTTTGTTGGTAGCTCGTTTTATCGTTTTTGAAGAACTGGTAAAGAAATTTTCGAATTTTTTTGTATTTTTTTTTCAGACAAAAAAAAGCGGTAAATTTTGATGGTAAACTTTTTGAAGCTATTGTAACCTTTAGGAACAAGTTCAAATGTAATGTTTATGACCCAAAGGAAGCTTGTTAATATCATGCGGTCAGCAAAAAGCAATAATTTAGAAAAACAGCTTGATTTCCTAGCAGAGGAGTTAAAAAAACGAACTTGAAACTACGACAATAAAGGCTTGAATAAAGCATTGTCGTATTTTAAGTCACAGTACTTTAAGTCTCTGTGGAAAAAGGCTTACAGAAAACTCGATTACAAACATTTATTGGCTTGAGACATCTGATTCTTTTGTCTGTTGCTCTGGACAAAAGCGTGGTCGACCAAGTATTTCTTTTGATGAAAGTACTGAACGAACAAAAAGAATGAGTTTCCATGTTGAGTTATGCGACTCGAATGAGCTTGAGAGTAGTAGGGCAAGTAAATGTCTCTGAAGCCTTAAAAGAGATAACGACAACAGCCCCTGAAATGTCAGGTCAAGAAGCACTAGAGGTTACAGTTGAAGGGCAACAGAAAAATTTCCTGCATATAAGCACGTACAAGCTGAAAAAAAAGAATTCTAATAAATTAAAGTTACCCAAACTTCAGTAAAGGTTACCTTTCAGGCACTGCTGGATCTCGCAACAAAGCGTTTTTTTGCTGCTCTGTTTTTATTGAAAAATTTTCAGGTTCGTAGCTATGTTGGATGATTTATTGCCACCAATTAGGCTATTCTGTCCCAGTGTGCGTCATAAGCATTCTGGGAACTAACATTGAGCTGATCTCATCATCTTCTAATAACCTTGTTTAAATAAGCCCGACGAACCATGCTTTTACCAGGACAAGAAGTTCCGTAAACTATTTTCATTCTTTTGAGTATATTTTCCACACTTTTTCCTTGTTTTGTGAGGATTTTTAATTTATTCTTTTGCCTACTGCAGGGGAAATAATTCGTAAATTTAGGTATTTAAAGGATTAAGTGATAATAAAAAAAAAATAATTCTGACTCCACCCCTATTCCGCGAACTTAAAAAATCTCCTGCGTAAATTTTTTTTTTCTCTTACTCTATCCTTCAAATCTTTTCGAAAATGTTGCTTTAAAACTTTCTATGTCAAACGGTTAAAAATCTATGAAGCAGTGACAGAGAGACGGACTGGCAGATAAACATACAGACGACTTAATCTCATTAAAAGGGATTTCTGTACTTACAAGGTAACAAACAAGTGAGAAAGGAATCCTTATAGTGCGTTCCCAGCAAATGAGCTTATTTGTCAGGGTGTACAACCTAGAACAGCCAGTTGCCATTCCTCTCAAAGGTGTATACTTTTTCTTTATGTAAAGGGTTTTTCAATAAGGACATAACAATTTTGTGTTTAAATAAAACACAGAATAATTGAGATATCAGGCTGAAATTTATTCCAGATATAGTACACATGTTATTATATTATCACCGCGAGCACGTTTGCAGCGATAGATTCTTTGGAGCCAATTTTCTACCACTCTTTCACATATATCGGCCGGAACTTTGGCAATTTCGCGTTCGATATTGTTCCTGAGCTCCTCTAAAGTTGTTGGCTTGTTAGCATAAACCAACGACTTAACGTAGCCCCATAAAAAAAAATCTATTGGCGTTAAATCGCATGAGCGAGCTGTCCATTCGACCGGATCATTTCTCGAGATTACACGATTACCGAAATTACCCCCTCAATAGATCAATTGTTTGACCAGCTGTATGGCATGTGGCACCATTTTGTTGGAACCACATATCACTGATGTCAAGTCCATCTAATTCTGGCCAAAAATAGTCTTCCAACATGGCACGATAGCGAACTCCATTGACCTTAACATGGCAATCATTTTCATCGACGAAAAAATACGATCCAATCACACCTCCGGCATAAAATCCACACCACATGGTCACTTTTTGTGGATGCAATGGAGTCTCTTGAAGCCACATGTGCAAGTATTAAGACAAAAATGAGCTTCATCGCTGAGGATGATTTTTCGATGAAACTTCAAACTTCAAACTTTTGCAGAGCCCAATCGGAGAAGTTTCGGCGCTTCAAATCATCACGAGGCTTCAGTTCTTGAGTTAATTTGATTTTGTAAGGATGTAGGTCAAGATCTTTACGCAAAATTCGTCACAATATGGACTGAGAGATTACCAATTCCTGTGAACGGTGTGGAATCGACTGATTTGGCTCATTTTGAACTGAAGCACTTACGCCTGCGATATTTTCGGTACTTTGACCGGTGTGTTCTACCACTGGCACAGGAACGTTCAATAGTGAATATATTGACTCGAATTTATCCCCTAGCACGCATAGCCGTCTGGTGGGACGATTATTACAACCGAAATTTGGAGTAAGCACTTATCACTCCGACTCAGAACGTTGCTCGTTCATAAACTTCACTATGATAAGAACGTAAACTTTGACAGACGTTTTGACATTGACAGATCATAAAATCAGTTTAACGGTGTGTTCGTATTAAAATACAAAATTGATATATCCTTTATAAGTGAATTTAAAAACCAACGCATTGCTTCTTTGCATCCAGATGAAACGCACAATAGCCCTGTTTCTTTGTAACTCTATAGGTACGAGTATATAAAGTTTAAGTTTCACAAAAAAAAAAACGATTTTCTATTTATTTCGGCAAATTTGGCACTACTGGTTTGGTGTTCAAAGAAAATTAGTGTTTCTACCATCGTATCACTTCGCCCCCTTGTTTAATTTCACATTGAACAGAACCTAAAATTAGTAAAATTAAAATAATTATTAGCAGAAATCTGTTTGCGCCATCTATTACCCGATAGTCAGGCAACGGTAACTGGGGATAATATCGAATGTTACTGAAACTGCATACCTAGTTAGTTGTTATTCTTGTTTGCCAGGAATGACATTCACAAACAAACACGGCTAATGTCAAATAAATCATTTGAAGCTCAGTGAAAACACTTTGAGGGTAGTTTTAATTTAATTTGGGTTTTATTTCCGGTGGAAATGGCATTACAAACTTCTAATACACTCCATTACATTTTTTTTTTAAATAAAACCCTTGCTATATTTATATTCTTGTTATATTTACAAAACAAAATCGAAAATGGATTATAAAATAAAGCGGTTCGATAATTTAATCCACACTATTATTATCGACTTGCGGAGAGATCTGCACAACATTTTGTGATTCCCTCTTTGGAGTTTTTGGTGAAAATTGTGAAAAGTTGAAATTGATTTTTGCTGTCGCACGTATTTGAACCGGTTGCCTAAGTTTGACTTGTGAATTACTTATGTTTGCACTGGACACCTTTTTCCTTTCGCTCTTTTTCTCATCATGTGGCTTAGAGAATGTCTCCTTTTTCACACCGACCATCATCGCCTGTTTGCATGCGTCACCTTCAAAGGATTTCACACGCTCCCTTATATCAGTCTCTCTACGTATTTCCTTATCAATCTCCGCACGTCGTTTCTGATCATATCTCTCAATAGCCTGTTTATCCTTTTCTTTATTCCTTTCGATGATGAGGTCCGATATTTCGAGTCGCTTGCGAGATAGTTCCTCTTTTGTTAATTTTTGAAAAATCTCCGGCCATAGTCCTTTGGTCTTTTTGATCAGCACAATACGAGCTTCGTTTTTGAAGATTCTGCAAAAACTGGCAGCCTCATCGATTTCATCCGTCAGATGACGCTCGAAGAAAATCGGTGGATTATTGAATTTTAAATAATTCGGAAGGAGAACAATGTCCGGTCGTCGACTTAGCAAACGATTTAATTCGATTACGATTTTTACTTCGTCCTCTGTCTGGGTTACACGAACCATTTTTGAGACGTTACTATTCACTGATGACAGCGGTTTACTTCTGTATTCGATTTGATTATTGATCAAACGGTTGCCGGCGTTTGACGTAGATTCGGTTGTTTGTTTTCTTGTTATTCTAACGATTGCGATTAGTGCAGCTGGGAGGATATGCCAGGAAAGAGATTCCACTAAAATCTCATTTCGGCTGCTAATTAAGTCAACTTAGACGTTTTTCTTTTATTTTGACCCATTTCGATTCAATGGAAAATTGTTTTTTCTGTGACATTAGATTTGTGTTCGTGTGGTTAATTAAATCGATTGGAGGCAAACTTTATGCATACTTTTATTTCAGGTACTAGTTGAAGGGCTATCCTGGCGGTAGTTGCCGTGGTTTCTAATGACAGGTGGCTTAGTAAGAAGGATTTAAGTGTAAACTGACTTTTAACAAAGTTATTTTGTTTGCAGTGGATGACCTGGGAGGGAGGACGGGTTTTTGCATTCTAAGCCATCACCTATCCTGCAAATATTTTTTTTATTCTTCCCTCAAGATAAGCGAACTTGTAACGCGGGGCAGCTTCCCACGATCCGTGTAGATGTTGGAGATTAAGAACTCCGGAAAAAATCACTTTGGAGTGGACTTGTTCTGTACCAGAAAGAATTTTGATATATTGACAGAAGTCTTGTCAATGATACCAAGAGTGCAGTTCTTCTCCTCCATTTCGTTCTCGATGTTGAAGAAACGATTTACGAGGGCAAGGTGAAAAGTTCTCGGCCTGACAATAAAAGACCGCGATTTTCAGTTCAGGACGTCATCATCAGGGCCGGTTTATTTATAGTTTTCAAAAGATGAAAATGTAAAGCTAATCCTCCCATTGGTCACTATTCGAGAGGGTAATTTGCAACTGAGTTCTGTGGTCATAGAGCTCGAGGGTACAGTCAAAACGTTTCGCTCAAGAGACACAATTTTGTAGCATGGATGGTGCCTCGCGAACAGAAAATCATTGGCCCTTAGTAATAGAAATACTAAAAGCTATTGCTAAAGTCTCTGCTAATAACACGAACAGAAGTCAAATTCAGAATAGTTATTGTGATTCATTTTCATATTTTCGCTACTGTGAACGTGTAAAACTGACTTTTGACAGAACAGATATTAAATTCAGATTTCGGACTAAAAATTCTGCCTTAGTGTAGTATTTTAATGCATTCAATAGCTCCTTTATAATTTGTCCGTTCATTATGATTCTTTTTATGGCGGATAATATAAGGTGTTCATCCTCATTTTCAGTTCAAATGATCTTGACTGTCAGTTTAAAACCGACTTAGAGGCGGCAGTGCCACACTTAAACTGTTTTCTATTGTAAGAGTGACATTCGTGTTTACTACTATCGATTTGGGGTTAGAGGTTACTTTAAGAAAAACAAGAGTTTAAATTCGGTCCTTAGTTATAATAAGGACCAATGACTGAGAAGACATAACTGCCTTCAAGAAATCATATCTAAACACTAAGTACTGTTTACATACCCACGGTTTCTATAATAAAGATTACTTAAGCGAAATTACATAACTCAGAGTCTTGAGTAAAGACGATGTCAATCACTATTTTGTTAACAGATTGTCAATTTCAGCAGTGCAAACGTTTTGGTTCTGAATGAACAGTCCGCCATACAATCAACAGAAGGATTTCCAGTAATACGGTTATGCCGTGGACAGTCTATTCCTATTGGATGTGTTTGGAACTCATGTTTTTTATTACTACATTGGGCTGATTTTTAGATACTTAGGCGGATAATTCGAACATTTCTGACCAGCACTACGTCGCTATGCACCATACAGTTTTTTGTTCTAAATAATCGTCTTTCCTTTAAACATAGGTCTTAGCAATTCAATTACCAATATACATAGTGGCTCTATCGATAACCACATCAAGTTATCAAACAATTAACATTTTCTGATAAAAAAAAGTAACTAGTCAGCAAAAAACCATAAATATTATTAGCGATCAGCTAAATAATCAAAAGACCAGCTTTGCTGTTGCTTTTAGCACCAGCAAATCATTTTCCAATCAGCAAAAAGATTTTTTTTGGCCCACAGAAAATAATGTGTTATTTGTAGAAAATAAAACAAATTAACAGAAACAGTAAATAATTAGCAAAAGTGAGTTCTTTGATCAGCAAAAAGAAACAATTTTAGAGAAAAAGAATTACATATTAAAATTGTTGTAATAGTAGGGTTATTCATTTTGTACTGTAGGATTTTGTTTTAAAATAAAATAAAAAATATTAAAGATTTCACTAAAATTTTTCTTCTGTTTTAAATTTTGGGCAATGCCATTATGTATGGAATACAACTTCGGTTAAATGGGGAATTTTTGCAAACTTCGATTCTTGTAAGGTAATTTTCGATGACTTTCGGCACATTTTTAGCTGTATTACGGCCATAACTCCACGGATGCTGACTTTTAAATGCTTCAAAGTTTGAGGATTGTCTGCATAGCCCCATAAAAAGGAAACCAACGGGGTCAGATCACAGGATCTTGGTGGCCAATTGATGTCGCCAAATCTCGAAATTAAATGGCCGGAGAAGTTTTCGTGCAATAGAGCCAAATTTGCCTGTTTTTACCTAACCCCGTCCTGTTGGTATCACATGTTGCTCACATCAATGACTTCATTGACAATCTCAGGCAAACAAAAGTTATCATTTGACTATAGCGTTGTAAAAGTGGCGCCTTCGTCGTTCTTAAAAAAAAAAATGATCTGATTACTCCGTCGGCCCACGGCGCGCATCAAAATGTCACGGTGGATGCAATGGCCTCTCAGTGATCACATTTGGATTCTCAGAACCCCAAAATCTGCAATTTTGTATGTATGTATATTTAGCCGTTGGCCTCATCACCGAAGAAGATTTTGTTCCAAAAATTCGGCGTCAACTTACAGATACACAGATATTACAGAACTGTTATTTTTGTAGTAAGATACAACATTTTCAATGCGTTGAGCGATAGTTCATTTCATATTGAAAAATAGCAAAGCAAAAACTGACTACCTGTCACTATGGGTGTCAGATGGATTTGACAGATGTCATATGGCAGGGATGTGAAATCTCAACCTCGAAGTGAATAACCCTTTAAGAATATTTACACGAATTACTATATTTACTATTATATTCTGAAATTCGCAATTGTTAAACCTTTTTTCCCGAATAACTGTTTCATTTCGTTTTCATTTTGTATCTTAATACTTTTGCAAATTAAATTTTACTTTCCTTTAATTTCCCGCTAGTTAATAAGAAATTACTGAGCAAAAAAAAAATCGCATATTCACTGATTTTTTTTTACTTTTTCTGCTCATTACCAAATTGGCTTCTGCTCATCAAAAGATTATATTCTGCTGATCAAATAATTAATATTTTGCTAGTCATTCATCTTTTCTGTTGGGTTTGTTTTTTTATTTTCTGCAGATCAAAACAATATTTTCTGCAGATCAAAAAACTATTGAATTGCTAATCAAATAATTTAATTTTGTTGATTAAAAACCCTTTACGGCTGAACGATTAAATGGTAGAAAACCCTTAAAGCTGACTCTAATTGTGTACTTATGCTTAAACTTCCTGATTAATCAGCAAATTCAAACTGTGCCAGTCTCTTAAGTCTCCCATTTGCAAAGAATATGAAAGGTTTTTTCATACTAAAACAACCATGACTAGTCCCTTAATCCACTTATTTTCTTTTACTTTTCCAAGAAACAAAGTTCCACAAAGAACAATTTTAATCCATTGGATGAACTCTCTCTTGGGTTGATATAAGTTTTGTCCATGCAAAGTGGTTTCGAATGTCACTAATTTTTTTGCCCAGAGAGTAGTCCTTCAATAACTTAACATTGAAAAAACGATTTATGTTCGTTTGTTATAACACATTGTGCGCCCTGTGGTCAATCTTAAGCATAATATGGACCTGCCAACTTAGTCATTCAGGGAAACATAATTAAGTATTAACAAACCCACGAGGCCACGAATTCTCAAAGTTTCTTGCATGTATCTATCATGGGTGTTAAGAGTGTCATTACCATGCAGTCTTGATATGAAAATATTGTCATAAATACATACTCGTATATATGATGAATACATATCGTACATAGATCCTTTCGATTCCCTCTGACAGTAAAAGTTCTGCACTTTCCAATAACCACTTTGTTTTGCATGTAAATGTACTTTCACTAATATTAAAGATTGCTTTATCGAGTGTAGTTAGAGGAGCTATTTTATGGAATTTAGAAAACCTGAGTGCATATAAATTTTGATTGTTCTACATAAAGAAGTTTAAATAGTACTCATTCTTATGCAAACAAATGTAAAGGACAAGAACTCTCAAATGCACACTCTACAAAACACAGTTTCCAACGAACATGAATGACAACTATCAGCCTTCGAACGAAAAACACTCCAACATATGTATCTATGTATACGGTGCTGTACAGATTGAGCAAGGCGTTTAGAAAATCGAATTGAAACCGCTGTACAATGAATTGCTAAGTTCATTAAGATTGGACGACAGCGCTGCACAGGACATGATATAAGGATTGGTAAAGACGCCCACCGAAAGAGATTGCTAGAAGGTGTAACCTGAGATATTCGCGCTCGGTGGAGAACAACCGAACGAGATGGAGACAGAATTTGGACGACTGTAGGACATTTAAGGACTTTTAAGAATAAGACTTCTTACCATTAAAATTGACCTTACATTGCCTTTAATTTTGCTTATAATCGTTTTACTCCTATCTTCAACCATTTCAGAGAAAAATGAGATGAACTTTTTAAAGAACTCAAACTTTCTTCCTTCGATATTTCCGTAATGATTAGTTTCATGGAAAAAAAGAGTTTTCTCATGGTCCCAACTCTCTCGAACATCTGACAAACATCCGAGATTAAAATTTTTTTTTCCGAGACACTTCATGAAGACACTATGAGGATCGATAGCGCGTGCTCATAGTAGTGTGAGATTTTTACTCACTAAAAAAAACCTCCCTTCGTGATAAATTTCTTTGATTACATACTACAACTAAGTTTTGACTTATCCAGCAGTTTTTCTTTCACGTATTGAGATCGTTTGGCAGGTCCCTTTCCATTGAAAGTTCCTGCTTGTTCCGCAAATTAGGCGCGGTTTCTTGCTATCGCGTTAAGTCGAAAGGTTTAGTCCTTTGTAGACGACGCAGTAGATTCCTCTCATCTAGAATTCGAAGGACTTCATTGTTAACGTGTCCTTGTAATCTGTCTTTATGCTTACGCGCGAAGTTTTTGATTTCATATTCGACTGTAGCAATTCCTAAATCTCTATGGATATCGCTATTTCTAATAAACCACGGTGAAAAGTTTATTTTCAAAAGTTTGTAAAATATTGACATTACTTATTTTGGTACAACCCCAAAGTTGTATTCCATATGTCCATATCGGCTTTAGCACTTGCTTGTATAAGAGCAGTTTGTTCTCTATATTAAGCTTGGAATGTTTTCCAAGTAACCAGTACATTTCTCTGTATTTGGTTTCGAGTTCTTTACGTTTTTTTTTCACGTGCGATTTACACTTCACCTTAGCATCAAGTGTCATTCGAAGATACTTAGCCTCGTTTGCAAAAGGAATTTGAATCGATTGGCAAATCATTTATTTTCTTATAAGTAAAATTGACATGAGCAGATTTGTTTTCGTTTAAAGCTAATCGCCAAATCTTTGTCCATTCATTTACTTTATTCAATGCTTCTTGCAATTTTTCAGTCGTTTCTTCAATCGTTTTACCCGTTGCCAGGATGGCAGTGTCGTCGGCAAATATAGCTAATACGGTGCCTTCTTCTTGCGGTATGTCGCGAGTATATAATAGGTACAAAAGCGGTCCAAGGACACTTCCCTGCGGCACCTCAGCCCTTATTTCTTTAAATTCCGAATATTCGTTTCCGTGTTTGACTCGGAAAAGTCGATTCGTCAAGTATTTTTCCTGAATATTATATAAGTTTTCCGGCAGAACTTGTCGTAATTTATATTTCAATCCTTCATGCCAGACCTTGTCAAAAGCTTGAGAAACATCAAGGAATACGCTCGAGCAAATCTTTTTTTCTTCGTAAGCTTTCTCAATTAAATCAGTTATTCTATGCACTTGGTCTATTGTTGAGTGCTTGGTTCTAAACCCAAACTGGTGATTGGAAATAAGAGATCCTTCTTCTATAACCGGCTGTAATCGCTTAAGTACTATTCTTTTGAAAACTTTAGACATAATCGGCAGCAGCGAAATAGGTCTATACGATTTTTTATCATTCGGTGGTTTTCCTGGCTTCAGAATCATTATTACTTCCGCGACTTTCCATTGACTCGGAACATATTCTAATCTTATCGCTGCGTTTATAATGTAAAGGAACTTAACTAACGCTTTTCTAGGTAACGATTTAAGAAGCTCTCCTGTGATTAGGTCGTATCCAGGAGCTTTATTCGGTTTCAGTTTCTTTATTTCTTGTTGAAGTTCGGTCAGCCTTGCATTTCTTACTGTGTAATTGTGAAATGCTATATCCGACGCATTATCATTTTCAGCAAGCGCTTGCCCATCAAATGGTTTAAATGTTTCTTCTAAATGGGCGGCAAAGACTTCTGCTTTGTCTTTATCATTCTTGGCCCATTCGTTGTCATTTTTATTGATTGGGGCCGCTTGTATTTTCGGTTTTTTAATGCCTTTTATAGCTTTCCAGAGCGAATAATTGGAATCTTTGTCCGCTGTTAAGCTTTCAATGCTGGTTTGTATTGTCCGGTTTTTAAAATCAATAATGGCCTTTTTTAGCAAGTTACACAAGCGATTCAAATGCGATTTCTGTTGCGGAGCACGAGTTTGTTGCCATTTTTTACGCGCTTTTCTCTTCTCCCTTACCATTTCTTTTATTTCCGGTGGATATTTTTGGACATGATTGATTGGCGTTTTCCTTTGATAGGGAGTATTTTTCCACGCGGCGCGCTGCAAAACTTCAACAAAACGATCAATTTCGATTTCGAGTTCAGAAGACGTCCTAAGTGATACTCTCAGTACGATATGTTCTTCAACGTCTTTTTTAAAGCCTTCCCAATCAGTTTTTCTACTAGTTAGTCTAGCAGGTACATCTTTTTTAATTAGGCGTTCGGTCATCTTTAGAATGATAGGGGAATGATCGGAAGAGAGATCAAAACTTTCATCAATTTTAATACATTTGTCTGGTATTCCTTTTACAACAAAGAAATCGATCAGATCGGGTATTTTATTTCTATCATTCGGCCAATATGTTGGTTTACCAGTCGAGTGAAAGTCGCATCTGTGTTGCATGCAAGTGCGTTGTAAAGTGCTCTGCCTTTTTGTGAGACACATCTTGAACCCCAGAAGGTGTGTTTTGCATTAAAATCACCGCCAATAATAAAATTCGGTCCAAGAGAGTTGAAAATATTTGTAAAATCATTTTTTTCAAGCCTGCAACGCAGTGGACAATAAATAAACGAGACATTGAAAGAGTAATGTCCATTTGTCACGCGTACAGTGCTCACTTGCATTGTTTCAAGCTCTATCATAATCTCTTCAGAGTGTTCGATGCAATCTTTTATGATTAAAGACGATCCGCCTCTGGCTCTTTCCGACGGGTGATAAGCGTGATAGGTACTATATCCAGTAATGTTTACACGCGATAGTTTCGTCAGGTGAGTTTCACAGATCAAACATATGTCAATGTCATTTTCCCGTAGAAATATTTCTAGCTCTTCTAGTCTTTGTATGAGACCGTTGGCGTTCCATGCAACAATTTTAAGAAGTTTCGTCATGTTCGTTTTGAAATGCTCCTATTGTTAAGCTTATATTCAAGCTTTTCCAACCTTTCGACAATTAGCATGTTTGTTTTTGTTTGCTCCTCAAGCCTCGCAAGGATAATGGAAAAGACGTGAGCACGCGTCTGCATGTCAGAATCTGATGGCTTTTCTTTAGGCGCTTTTACCTTAACCCGGTGTGGAATTTGATCGGTGTTTGATGTCGCAGCTTGAGCGTACGTAAGCGCGCCAGGGTCGGCTCGGTTGTCTCTAGTCACCTTTCTTGCAGCAGTTTTTGACTTTTCCTTATTTACCGGTTTTGAGGGTGGGTTTTCCGGCTTCATAAGTCGATCTCTTCTTTTTTGTAATTCTTTGGCTACTTCACAGCCTCTGTAATTAGCCGGATGCTTACCATTGCAGTTAATACACGCTGCATGGGTTTTTTTGTTTACACCACACTCTTGACTAAGATGTTTACCCGCGCATTTGACACATCGCGGTTCGGCAATATGTTTGCGTATGGTGGAATCCTTGGCATCGCTTGCACTGAGGTATCAACCTTGTATTCTTGCGCATGGGTTCGATTTTGACTACGACATTCAGAATTGTTCTTATTTCGTAAATCTTTTAGCATAAAAAGAGGAAGCTCGCGCTTAACCATCGTTTCCTCGCCTTCCAATTTTGGTTTTCCCGTTTAATTAAGTTTACCGCATCGACGATTTTAAAGTTTTTGTTCTTCAAATCGTGAACAACGTCTTCCTTTCGGCATGAGGCATGAAGTCCTCTAGCTACGACTCGTATCGGTCTTTCAGATTTATTTTCATACGTATACTACTGGATTTTTTCAGTATTCAGTTTATTAGATACTGAGCGGTAACTGTCTGAGTCCTTTGCGTTTACTTTCCATTTGTTGTTGTTGAGCGATGTTACTTCAAAATCGGATAGCAACAAAGGTTTGAGAAAAGAATGCAGTTTATTATAGTCTGCAATTCCGATCACGTATATTGGTGGCGGTGGTCGTACCTTATTTCGTGGATTTTCTTCGGCACGCGTGTTTATTTTGTCAGGCTGTTCTTTACCTTCTCGTTTATTTTGCGTGTTTTCTTGCCTCGTTAACATTTCGGGCGAAGAGCCAGCTTTTCGTTTTTTGACTGGCCGTTTTTTTAGAATCCAATTGGTTTCCCGACTTAATTCTTCATCATCCGTTTTATAATCCGTGTTATCGGGGACGATTGAACTCGCAGCAGACTCATTACGAGGTTTCGATGTATCATTAAATGCTTTATTTTCTGCTTTAAGTACATTTAATTCCATATTTTCGTCCGTTAGGCTTTGAATTTTCGCTGAAGTCCGTTGTTCGTGCGCCGACACTATCGATGTCGCCGGACTTCTAGTTCTGCACGTTTTCATGGTAGATCTTGATGTTGGAGATCTAACTACCCAAGAACCTTTTTAAAAGGGTCAGATGAACGTAATAAATGGCTCTCCCCAGAATCCGAGAGTAAAATTGTCATGAGAAGGTTCTCTCAATCGAAAAAAACTGCCCGGCATAAAACTGTAGGTTCCAACCATTCGTGAGGCATACAGCACAAGTGGCTGCACGAAGCCAGGCCTGGCCAAAATATTTATTTATTTTATCTCCAAAGCACGCACTCCCATTTAAAAATACAAAGGGAAGCTACAATCTAGAACAGTTCGTATGATACCCTATCCCCCATCTTTTAACTCATCCTGTGGCATTGGGAAATTTTTAAAACAGATGCAATGATATCTTCCTTTATAGAGGATATATCTGCGATTTTTAAAAAAAAATGATCACGAAACTGTTGTTACAACTTTTTCTTGGCAGAATAACAATAAGACTTAGTAGTCCCCATATAATCAAAGCTACACTAGGTTATAGCAGTACAACTAAGATCGTAAATAGAGGAACACCACAAGGTGGTGTTATATCACCCTTGCTATGGATAATGGCAATCGACAAAATCTTGGTGCGATTTGATATGGAGGGGGTTAAGGTGGTTGCGTACGCGGATGGAAAATGCTCTGGATAAGATACACTCTAGGGCTACGAGATATGGCCTGGGAGTAAATCCAGACAAGACCGAAATGATGCTATTCACCACAAAAACCAAGCTACAGGAATTCACTCCCCCCAAGCTAAACGGTCAACCACTCTCACTAGGTTCCAGTGCAAAATACTTAGACACGATTCTAGATCCGAAACTTAGTTGGAAACTTAACATAGAGCAGCAGGTTAAGAAAGCAAGTGTGGCTTTCTATGCCTGCAGCAGAACATTTGGCAAAAAATGGGGTCTCCAGCCAAAGATGACCCTATGGATGTACACAGCCGTTGTGCGTCCAATTCTTACCTATGGCGCCATAGTATGGTGGCCCGCCTTACTTAAAAAATATAACATCAACAGAATCAAAAAAGTACAAAGATCGGCGTGTATAGGCATCACAGGAGCATTGAGATCTTGCCCAACAGATGCTCTAAGCGTGATCCTGCATCTGATCCCCCTTGAACTCCATATTAAATTTTCAGCTATATGCAGTGCTGTCCTGCTCAGGGAAACTGGGTGCTGTACAGTAAGGCCATATGGCTACTGTAAGGTCCTGGACACGATACAAAGTGAACTGGTGACATCTTCGACCGATTACAGGACTCCCACGCTCGACTTCATCAAACCCTTTTCAGTAAAGTTCCCTACTAGAGCAGAATGGAAGAACGGAATGGTAATCAATAACTTTGATATCTGTTTATATACGGATGGTTCGAAAATGGATTGCGGAGTTGGCGCAGGTATTTTCTCGGACCAACTGAATATATCGAAATCCTTCTGTCTCCCAGACTCTGCTAGTGTCTTTCAAGCGGAGCTTCTTGCGATTCGGGAAGCATGCCGCATTTTAAAAAAATTTCCCAACATCCAACCTTAATATAGGTATCTTTTCAGATAGCCAAGCCGCAATCAAAGCCATTGATTCGGTTACCATATCCTCAAAACTGGTAGAGCAATGCCTGTTTGAAATAAACAAAGTATCCTTTCTGAAATTACCCTCATCTGGGTCCCAGGACACAGCAATTATGAGGGAAATGAGCGAGCAGACGAGCTAGCCAGGCGAGGGTCAGCCCATAATGTCTCGCTAGCGGAAAGAGTCAATATTCCGATAGGAGTCGTTAAGGGCAATTTACAACGCCACTTCCTCCAGCTCGCCAATCTCGGGTAGAACAACCTTACCAGTTGTGCCATATCAAGGAAGATATTGCCCAGTTTCAACAAACCTAAATCAAATGAGCTACTAGGCAGATCAAGGCCTGATATTGCCAGAATTGTAGCCATTACTACAGGCCACTGGCCTATAGGGGACCATGCAGCTTGGCATTCCTCACAACGCTTTCTGTCGCAGCTGCAAAGACATTAACGAGAGGGAAACTCTTTTCCACTTTCTTTGCAGTTGTCCTGCCCTAGCAAGGACTAGACAACGCACGCTAGGTAAACCCTTCTTTGACGATTTCAGAGAGATAGCCTTTAAACGGATTGGAGAACTAATTCTGTTTCTGAACTCCACGGGTTGGATCTAATTATATTTTCTATCGTCAATAACACACGTTAACAAACAGGGTACGCGGGTTATTGTGGTATTAAAAGGGCGCACTTAGCGCTAATTGGGTTCCTCTGAACCACCACTTTACCAACCTACCTAGTAGTCCCCATAAATAGCTTTTGAAGTGGAATATTGTATTTTTTTTATTTTTAATAAAACGCCCCCAAAAAGTGGGCGTGACTATATGTAATGTATTGACGAAATGTAGGGAAAGTCAACGCCTACATATCTTACTTAGACTAGCACAAATATTCAGACAAACCGAATTTTTTTTTTAAAGTGGGCGTGTCTGTGGACGGATTTTCACAATTTTTTCATTTGTACTGCTTAGGATTCTAGAAACTTTATATATTTCATATATTTCATGTTCCTAGCTCAAAATTTAAGGTCCAAAAGTGGTGACGTACGGACGGACGGACGGACATAGCTTTTGATGCCGATCACAAATATATATACTTTTGTGGGTCTATCGTTATTATTTCTCTATGTTACAAACTATCCATCAAACTTTGGGTATACAAAGTTACGATTGATTTCTGTGCTTAAAATTAAGGATATTTAAGCACATTTAAGGTCACCATGTGCATAACCGCGATTTGGTGTTAACCGTTTGTGCCAACTCTGCACAATTTTAGAGTTGAACTAGATAACAGAAAACCGTAATATGGTTATGATTATAGTATAATCTGCTCGTATATTGTTTTCATAACACAATTTTGTAAAAACCTCCGCCATAAAACTCTCCCGTTCCCGTCTGCCGACGGATTTTTTTGTCCCTTCGACGTCAATTTCGAGCTGTTCTAATGCCAACACAGAAAAGCGATAACAAAGCGGCTGGTCATTTTGCTCCAATTCCTGAGTCAGTTACACCTTGTAAGGGAGTTATCCGAGGTCTTTATGTATAATTCTCCTCAGGCTAGTGCGACTAATGTTCAGGTGGTGAGATCTGTGGCGAGTTTAGTCGCACATTTTCGGCAACAGCAGCAATATTCTCTGCTGAGCGCATAAGAGGATAACTTCTGTTATCAATTAGCATGCCAACTTCACGAACTTTCATCACAAACTTACGTACAGGAACCCTTGGTGCATCATTTCGACCAAAATTTTAAAATTAGCACAATATTTCCCAACGTAGTTGAAGCGTAAATCGATTGATTTCGTACCGCGGAGATATGATACTGTGTTTTTGTCAATTTTTTAAACGCGAAAGAGCTGTCTGTGTTAAAATACTCGTAACACATAATTTAATATCTGCTATTTGAACAACTCTGCACAAACCTCTCTTGTCTCTGTGGACATGATCTCATCAATGGTTGCTAATAATATTAACCAACTGAAGGATGAGTACTCCCCTGGTCCTGACGGTGTCCCTGTCTAAAAAAAAATGTGCGAATCATCTGACAGAGCCCCTCACTAACCTATTTCGACTTTCATTATCACAAGGAAATTTTCCTCTATTATGTAAGGATGCTTACATTACCCCTATCCACAAAAAAATGATACAAGAGCGAAGTTTCTAATTACAAGCTCTCATGGATTTTTTTTTTTGTCGGTGCGGGGAGCACTCAGACTCAAAAACAGGTCCATTGTACAACCAGGCAGAGAACCCCATATTAATGTGTTTTTTGAGTAGACGCTTCAGTGATGAAGAGCTTAGGTCATCAGCACTCACCACATCAGCACCGAAAATCTGCCACCTGATCCGAGCAAAGGCAGAACAATCACATAGGAAGTGTTCCGCAGTATCATCGCCCTCTACAGAGGAGTCGCAGACAGGGGTAGCGCTCAAACCTAGCACATGGAGGTGCTTGGCAAAGGCGAAGTGGCCCGTAAGAGCGCCAGTAAGTTGTCTGCAGTCTTTTCTGCTAAGAGATAGCAAGAAAGCTGCGGATTTCTTACGGACGACGGGGACCATTCGTTTAGTCTGCCTGCATCCTGGAGAGTCATGCCACCTTCGATTGTGTTCACTGAAAACACAGTCGTCAATGGAAGCCCTAACCGAGGACGTTGGCAAACCCAACGTGGGTTCAGGTCCAGAGAAATTCTCTTCTTATTCTTGTCTAGCAAGCTCGTCAGAGATCTCATTTCCTGTTATCCCTTTGTGTCCTGGGACCCAAACAAGATTCGGTGAGTTCAGCCTTCCGACTGAATTCAAGGGTGTTTTGCATTCTCGAACTATTTTGGAAGTGGTTAAAGGATTGAGCAAAGCCTTAAGCGCAGCCTGACTGTCACTACAGACGCATATACTACACCCCTCCACCTGATCTTACCAATATAGTCCGCTGCTATTAGGATAGCATATATTTCTGCCTGGAAGACAGATGTGTATTTTCCAAATGAAAAGTGAAGCTCTCATGCATACTTAAGCTCTTCGAGAGCATCGTGTACGATGTAATGTCTTTCCACTGCAAGCCAAACTTCTCTACAAAGCAAGACGGATTCCTTAAAGGGAGGTTCAACAACCACTAACATAACCATATTCGTGTCTAGTACTCTGAACGCTTTGGAAGATGGCAATGAAGTTGATGTCGTAGCCACAGATTTTATTAAGGCTTTTGACAAAATTTCTCACAAAATTATTCTTTTCAAGCCAAAAGCCCTTGGATTTCAACCGCAGTTCATCTCATGGATCAAATCATACCTAGTGGACCGTCAACACAAAATTCGTTTCAGATCAACAGTACCGCAACATAGGGCGTTCCTCAAGGCAGCCATCTTGGACCACTAATCTTTATCCTTACAATAAATGATGCTGACCGTCTCATCCGGAACTCTGATCTTCTGGTCTACGCCGATGATATGGAAATCTTTAAACGCATATCATCTGCCACTGATTGATGATCTAGATAGTTTCTCCATCTGGTGTATAAAAAATGGCTTAGAATGCCACTCCATCACCTACTCCCGCAAGCGTCTGCCACCACCACCTACGATCTACTTCATTCGTGATGAGCCTGTACCCTCAGTCATGTCAGCACGCGATTTGCGCGTCATCTGCTGTAGTGAGCTCAACTTTCGATCACATATTGACAATGTTATAAGTAGAGCCAACTAAGCACTTGGATTTGTTAGAAAATCCTTGACCCGTAAGAAAATCCCTCCAAGACCCCTCCTCCAGTATGCCAGCCAAGTATGGTTTCGGTATTACTCTGTCCATACCATGAGAATTGAGGCTGTCCAGCGCAGCTTCATTAGCTTCGCCTTACGCGGTCTGTCTTGGGCTGATAACTTCAACCTGCCGCCCTATGTGAATCGTCTTAGGATGATTAATTTCCAGTCAATGGAAAAACGTCGCGATGTTGCCGACATACTTTTATTCATCAGGTGTTATCTGCCCTTGCTTCAAGCGATTTGTCTAAATATCAATCCCCGCAACCTCAGGTCTGTTCGCACTAACTATGGTTACAACGAACCATTATGAAGAATGCTGCGCAAATTAAATAATGCGGCACACATTTTTGATTTTAACGAATAAATGCGTACTCTGCTCTCCCTTTTCTCCCTAGCTTTTAAGTCTCTGTCCTTTCTAGTTTTAAGTTTAAGTAAATGCCGGTAGAGCCGTCGCCAAATTACATAAAAAAGAAACCAATAGACCGGGTAACGAAAAGGCAGACGAACTAGCAAGGAAAGGAGCAGGCAATACAAAACTGAACCCGGATAATACAATAGGGGTCCCTCTGACAACTATTAAAACAATAATCTATGAAAAGATACGACAAGAGTTCAATAACTACTTGACGAATCTAGACACGTGCAAAGTGGCTAGATCTGTAATAACCAAACCGAGTAACAACACAGCAAAAAGAGCTCTTAACTCAAGCAGAACACAATTGAGATTGATGGTGGGACTTTTAACAGGGCACATCAATCTCAACAAACATTCGTTCAGACTCGGTATAGCTGATACAGCAATCTGTGCCAACTGTGAAGAGGAGGAGGAAGATATAGAACACTTCCTCTGTCACTGCCCTGCTACAGCGAGGCTAAGGCTGAAAATTCTGGGATCTCCAAGGATTCCGGATATTACACACCTCATTAAGAAAGGAATCGGGGATATACGGAGTTCGCCAGACGAACACTACGATTCCCCGATCACTATTCGATATAGTTGATACTACCCATGATCCCTAGACCTAAATCCTCTCAATACATAATTCCCAAAACACATCACTATTCCTTACAGTTACGCAGATGAGGGGAACACAACGGGCCCAATGGAGGCCTAAGTGAAGAGCATAAGCTCACCCTCTTAAACCAACCAACCAACCAACCACCCGTTAGTACAGATTCTGCCCGCGGTATGTCCTGGAAGTGTGCATGTGCATATGTACTGGAAGAGTGTGTACTTCCTTGGTAGTCTGAAGGAATTAGTCACCAATGGATGTGTCTAGGAAAACTGTACTTGAATTCGTTCTAACTCAAAAACCGTCAAAAGCGTGAAATGTGTCGTTCCTGAAACAACCGATTCAATTTTAATGATGGCACTGCGGCATTCATTCCTCAGTAGAACTATAATAGAAAACAAAAATTGCATTAAAACACTCCTTAGGGTTTGAAGGTATGATATTTATTTTGCACTTTGAGGAAACTTTATCTTTCTTTCTAAATGCTCCAATAACTCTTCTAGTGGTTCGAAAATTGCATTCTTATAAGTTGGTTCCACATCCATTACTCTATCAAACATTTCCTCGCGGTCCTTATTCATGTAGTTATCAAAACATACAGGTTCCTCTGCTCTCAGTTTATTTGCCAACCCTTCCGGCATATGCACCAATGGCGCACAGATTGCTTTCCAAATAAGTGAAACCAGAACTAGTTCATTGCAGCTATCCAAAAATTCTGATTTAGAAATGACTTCTTTCGATAAACCCATAGCATGCAATGTCCGAATAAAAGCGTTGTAGTAGAAGTTCAAACATTTATCGTATATGAAGTCCCTTTGCTTTCTATCTGTGGTCATGTACAGAAAGATCAAAACATCAATGGCCGGCGGGCAGTACTTTGTACATTGAAAATCTACTACGAGACAGCCAACTGGTCTGTCATTAACATCACATTCAAAGAAAATATTATTACTCCATGTGTCACGGTGACACAACACATTGCGATATTTTGTCGAAACATTGGTCAACTTCGTTGCCAAACAGAGAGAATTGTGAAGTTCTTCAGCGATGAAGTGTTCCATTGGAGTTCCTTTGTATTTGGGAATGCGCTTTGCCAGTGAAACAATACCCTATAGTTAGGGATTTTAGAAATTTATTGATTACACCTGAATTTCGATGGAAACACACCTTAATTCCTGTAACGTACCAAGGATTATTTGTGGTCATTTGTAAATCGAAAAGTATGTCTTTGAATTTCTCGCCAATAATGGTACCAGTCTGGTATTCATACGCAATACTTCCGGCATGAAGATGAGCTAAAAGTGTGAGAACTACCTCGAAGTAATCGAAGGGAATATCTTTGGTTTCAGTGATGTGCCGCAGAGGTTGTGTAGAAAGATCCTCGAGAACTATAATATCAGGTCTTGTGTAGTAACATTCAGGATAGAGCTTCATGGATACTATAAGACAGAAAGGAGCATGTTTAGCTAAACACTAATAATGAAGACGCAAGCAAGCTATTGGACGCTTACGAGCTTCTCCACCGAATGCATACTGAAATCAGTTATGTACTTGCTTACCAATTTTTTGTATATCTCCCAAAAGATCTGTGTACAGTCTGGATTCTTTTTCAAAATATCTTTTATCCAAACATTCCTTTCGGTGAACTTCATTGATAATTGGCACAGATTTTATAAAGTAGCTAAATTTTCGCTATAAGTAGATATAGATACGAGTACAGAGTGAAATCATGAAAGTGCCTCAACCATGAAGGTAAAAACAATAAAGGCGTACCTTATCTTTTAATTCCACAAGCAATTTATAATATTCTCCCATGAATCCGACAAGATCACTGGATGCGCGATCAATAGAAAAACTTGAAATATCTTCATAATAGAGTTTTTCTATCTTAAGTGATTTTCTAAGAATTTTCACACACTCAGAGTTTGAGATTATGTTAAACATATTGTACAGTCAACTACTGGCAAGGTGAAGTTCTAGTAGACTACTAAATTTAGCTGAGCCCATAATAATTATTTTAAAACAAATGCTAATATTAAACAAGATAGATGACTTGCGTTTAATTTGTATAGATAAGCGTTCATTGGGCTTGGAAGAAAGTTTTGATAAGAATTCTTATTAGGGGGCTAATGTATTCTTGATAATGAAGTCTTTTTTATGCAGTGTTGCCACTTACAAGTTTAATATAAATTTTCAAAAAAAATACATATATTTTTTAATCCTCTAGCACAGGATTTTTCAAAGTATGGGTCGTAAGCAGTTAAGAGAAAATTAGAAACAAGTTCGAACGAGCCAAGAATGGCTGAATGGAGCAAAAATAATGACCCTACGAGGGTGGGTCAACAAGTCCCTGAAAATTAATACAAATTGTGTCGCCACCTTAAATTTAATTTTTATTGTCAAGAATCATCTTTCAAAAGAACGCACCCAAATTTTCAGACAGATCTGTCAAATAGTTTTGTTGTGGCAGCCATTTTATATAGACGCCTAGCATTTTAGTTAAAATGGAAAAAAGTGAATTTCGAGTGCTCATTAAACACTATTTTTTGCCAGAAAAAAACTATCACGCAATCCAAACAAAAGCTTGACAAATATTATGGGGACTCTTCACCATCGATTGGAACCATTCACCACTGGTTTACTCAATTTCGGTGCGGTCGTTCAAGCACAAGTGACAGTGAACGTTCCTGTCGCCCAATTAAGGTCACCACACCAGAAATGGTCGAAGAGGCAACAGGCTTATCACAAGGCTCAGTGATTTCGATTTTACATAAATATTTGGACATGAAAAAACTTTCCGCAAGATGGGTGCCGCGTTTGCTCACAATCGACAACAAACGCATTCGTTTGACAACTTCAAAGGTGTGTTTGGCGGTGTTCCAGAAAAATTCGGTTGAGTTTTTGCGCCGTTTTGTAACCGGGGATGAAACCTAGATTCACCACAACACACCAGAAACCAAGGAACAGTCAAAACAATGGACTTCTCCTGGTGAATCGAAGCCGAAGAAGGCCAAGGCGGGTCATGGCGACAGTTTTTTGGGATGCGCGCGGTGTTATTCACATCGATTACCTTGAAAAGGGTAAAACGATCACCGGCGCATATTACGCAGAGCTTCTGGATCGATTCCAAGTCGATTTGAAGCAAAAACGGCCGCATTTGGCGAAGAAAAAAGTTCGTTTTCACCAGGACAACGCACCGGCACACAAGTCCGCAGTCGCAATGGCAAAATTGCATGAGTTAGGCTACAAACTCCTTCCTTATCGAGCATATTCCCCAGACTTACTCCCTGCGACTATCTCTTGTTTCCAAACATGAAGAAATGGCTCGGAGGTAAGAGATTTGAAGAGGCATATCATGCGGTTAATAGCCTCATCTCGTTGATGTTTCTAGACACTCTTCCACATCCTCGAGCACAACATCAATATAATCAACCGAACGACCTGTTCTCGGTCCGCCAGCCTCTGCCCTATCCCGTGTTAAGCCAGTCTCTTCGAGGGGTGCGGCTTGTTATCGAATTGTGCAACCACTCGCTGCCGAACAGTGAAGAAATCTTCCCCGAAATTCACGTTGTTTTCTTGTCAGTAATGAATTATTCCGCAACAAAATCTACACAATTATATCAGGTTCTATGGAGTATAGAGTTCCATTGTTCATGGTCATACTTTTCGCATTTGTTTACTACACGACTGTCAATATCATGATGACAGAACACGTCATTTTCAAAAATCATAGACAATTCATATACGAGGGTGGGTCAATAAGTCCCTGAAAAATGAAATAAGGAACACTCTTTTCGGTATAAATACATTTTATTTTTCAACATAGTCTCCTTTTAGCTCTATATACTTCATCCAACGTTTCTCCAATTTTTTGATGCCCTCCAAATAATACGATTTCTCGAGCCCTTCAAAATAAGCGTTTGTTTCAGCGATGACCTCTTAATTCGACCCAAATCTCTTACCTCCGAGCCATTTCTTCATTTTTGGAAACAAGAAATAGTCGCAGGGGGCTAAGTCTGGGGAATTTGCTGGATGAGGGAGGAGTTCGTAGCCTAACTCATGCAATTTTGCCATTGCGACTGCGGACCTGTGCCCCGGTGAGTTGTCCTGGTTAAAAAGAACATTTTTCTTCGCCACATGCGGCCATTTTTGTTTCAAATCAGCTTGGAATCGATCCAGCAGCTCTGCGTAATATGCGCCGGTGATCGTTTTACCCTTTTCAAGGTAATCGATGTGAATAATACCGCGCGCATTCCAAAAAAAACTGTCGCCATGACCTTGTTTGCTGACAAACCCGCCTTGGCCTTCTTCGGCTTCGATTCACCAGGAGAAGTCCATTGTTTTGACTGTTCCTTGGTTTCTGGTGAGTTGTCGTGAAGCCAGGTTTCAACCACGTTTACGAAACGGCGCAAAAACTCAGCCGAATTTTTCTGGAACATTGCCAAACACACCTTTGAAGTTGCAAACGCGGCAACTATCTTGCGGAAAGCTTTTTCATGTCCAAATATTTAAGTAAAATTGAAATCACTGAGCCATGTGATAAGCCTGTGGCCTCTTCAAGCTCGCGCACTTTCACTCGCCGATCGTCCATTATCAAACCATGGATTTTGTTGACCATTTCTGGTGTGGTGACCTCAATTCAGCGACCAGAACGTTCGGCGTCACTTGTGCTTGAACGACAGCACCAGTGGTGAATGGTTCCAATCGATGGTGAAGAGTCCCCATAATATTTGCCAAGCTTTTGTTTGGTTTGCGTGGTAGTTTTTTTCTCGCAAAAAATAGTGTTTAATGAGCACTCGAAATTCACTTTTTTCCATTTTAACGAAAATGCTGGTAGGCGTCTATATAAAATGGCTGCCACAACAAAACTATTTGACAGATCTGTCTGAAAATTTGGGTGCGTTCTTTTGAAAGATGATTATTGACAAAAAAAAATGTAATTTAAGGTGACGACACAATTTGTGTTAATTTTCAGGGACTTATACATAATGTGAAATTTCCTGTTTGGAGACATTATGATGTTCTTGATGAAAGAAGTTACTCACTTCTCTTTTGATTTTAGAATAATGGAATTTATTTTTCTATAGAAATGTCCTCCGTTCACATTCATGTCTTAAACAAAATCGCAGTTATCAAATGCAACCACTCAAGTTTGCCATGAACAAATCACTTACAGTTCAAGGATACAAAAAATAAAAAAATAGTTACAAAACACGTGCAAAAAGTTATATTAATATCATTTCTCGCTTTTACGATGTTATCCTTTCGTAAATAAAAAGAAAACGAAAAAAATCATGTTATTCGCTGGGATAACAGCGAAAGTTTAGAAAGAAAATATCACTGCCGTATCCCAATGGAATGCAAATATTGCCCCACATAAATCCTTTTGCTCACCATCCCAAGCAAGAATAAAGTAGAAAAGTTTTGCGAGGCGCGTTCACTTTGTGCACACTTCGTTTTTGCGGAATGTTCCGATATCAGAAAAAAATATGCAAATGACAATACATAGAATAGAAAAATTCGAAAAAGTTCATCTTTGATCAAAGCAGATATCTTAGACTCTTCGCGTGGGGAAATGCAAAATTTTAAGCAATGGAAAAGTTTTATAGGACTCGCGTTATCGGAACAAAATGCTAAAACTTTGATAAAAATTGTTTTGTAAACGGAACATTTGTTTACTCAACAGACAAAGAGACAGTTTATAGCGCATAGTGATTTCGGTCTCCTTGAGCTTGAAGTGTTTTTTTTTTTTTGACCAAGTTTTGCAAAACTAATAACAATTGAATTATGACGTTATATAAGTGTGTATCCGTTCAACGTTTAAATGAAAAAACATTTTAGAAATATACATATTTCTTATCAAAAAAGGGCATCCAATTTTACAGAGCTCTCCTGCTAAAAGTATACCATGCAAAAGGACGCAAGGGGGTTGAATCTTCATTCACTCCAAATTCGAAATGACAGTGTTTCAACTACAGTCTGATCACGTTGTGATTATCTTAGATCACAGCATCCATATATGAAGCCGTCCAAGGGGACAGTGTACTGAACATATCACAGGAGGATAGCCAAAGACAACTAAATTAGTGGGACTTTGTCGGGCAGAGCTTTAATTTCAAAGTAAGTAGAACAACATATAATAGATGATAACAAGATAGCCTGGGCAATGAAATCATTTGCTCCAGGAATGGATAACATTCGACCTGTGATGCTTCAAGAGTCAGTGGATATTGCTATTCTATGGCTCAAGCGCATTTTCACAGGATGCCTTAAGCTGGCTTATATTCTCTTAAAGCATGGCGGGAGGTGCGTGTCGTATTTATTCCCAAAGCGGGGAAAGCGAGCCACACAAACGCAAAAGACCTGAGACCTATCAGTCTGTCGTCCTTTATGCTAAAAATACTGGAACGTTTAATAGATGTATACATAAGAAACGTGATTGGCGATAATTACCTATCTAAATTAAAGATCGGTAGATACTGCGCTACACAGGGTCGTATCAATTATAGAAAGATCCCTCCACTTTAAAGAGTTCATTCTCGGGGCGTTCCTAGACATTGAAGGGGCTTTTAACAACGTAAACACTGACACGATCCTGGACAGCCTACACAGAGCTCATTTAAACATGAGTCTCTGCAATTGGATTGCACAGATGCTTCAATCGAGGGTTATATTTTCAATGCTACGAGATGTAACCATCCGGAGAAGCGTCTGCAGAGGAACCCCTTAAGGCGGAGTGTTCTATCTCCCTTATTATGGCTCTTCGTAGTGGATGAGATCTTGGTGATACTGAAGGAAAACGGCTTCAACGCGACGGCCTATGCCGACGATGTGGTCATCCTGGTTTCGGGAAAATTCCCTCCAGTCCTAACCGAAAGACTAAATTTTGTACTACAACTAGTGAATAATTGGGTCAGCAGCAAAGGACTGGGAGTGAACCCCTCAAAGACGTAGGTAGTTCTTTTCACTAAGAAGAGATCAATTCCTACCTTCAGACCCCCAAACATCGGTGTATTGAACTAAGTATCTCAAGTTCAGCTCGATACCTGGGCGTAATTTTAGATTCCAAACTGAACTGGAAGGATAACACTGCCGAACGCATCAAAAAAGCTAGCGTAGCTTTCTATTCTTGCAAAAAGGCATTCAGCAACACGTGGGGCTATAATCCAGCTGTGGGTACTGGATATACACAGCGGTCGTAAGACCCATTCTCACATATGGTTCACTAGTTTGGTGGATGGTTCTTGAGAAGCAATATCAACCTTCAAACCTCACCAAAATCCAGAGGGCAGCGTGTATCGGAGTCATGGGATCAATAAACAACACCTACAGCGGCAATGGAAACCATACCATGTAGCAGTCTGGCGGCTAAAACCGTTGTAAAACTGAGTGAGAGAAGGCCGATTGTGATCATCGAGCCTTTACGGCCATGCCTCCATTTTATACCGATGGGGAACTACCACCAGATCGGCGGAAACTGATTTCATGACCCCTATGCTAGCATTTGAAAGGAGATTCAACATAAGAATTCCTGACAGAAAGCACTGGAGGAACCTGAGAACCATGAAGAAAAAGGAACTGGCGTTCTATACCGACGGTTCTAAGATGGACATTGGCACTGGAGCCGGAGTTTATTGTTAGGCCCTAGGAATAAACAACTCCTTTAGAATAAGCGACGATTGCAGCGTCTTTCAGGCCGAAATCACAGCCATCATACAGGCTGCGGAAATTATACGCGAGGAGTAATATCATTGGTAAAACGATAACTGTCTATGTAGACAGCTAGGCAGCCATTAAGGCTCTGGACTCTGCTGTAATTAGATCAAGGCTTGTGAGAACCTGCAAATCGGTCTTAAATGGAATATCCAGAGCCAATGCGGTGACCCTCTGCCGGGTTCCAGGGCATATGGATATCGAAGGAAATGAAAGCTGACAAGCATGCTAGGAAAGGATCGGCGCTGCACTTATCGCGGGCCCTCCCTTTTGTAGTAGCCCCAAACAGTTCTCGGAAGTTACTTCTTCTCGGAATTGGAGGACTTAGGTAACATCATCTTCGAAGAAATGCCGCCATTTCACAAACAATACCAAACAGTCACACTTTTTCGGCAGCACAGCACTCACTTTGTAAATAAGTTTTCCATATTTCCCAACGTTATTCAAGTGCAAATCGATTCATTACGTACCGCAGAGGTACGAGTATGATACTGTGTTTCTGTCAATTATTGGAGCGCGAAGAGGTCTGTCTGTCCGTGTGTCTGTCACATGTTTGTAACTTTTGAACCATTTGATTTAGAGAGCTTAAATTTTGCACAACATTAGATCCTGGTGGACCAAAAAGAATCGAGAAAAAAATTGTAAATAATATTTGTGGGGGCATAATGTATTATAAGAAAAAAATACAATAAATATTTTTAGACCCCATCATTCGACATATAAAATTAAAGCTGATCTTTCAAGGATGATAAAGTTTCCTTGACCCTCACCCCTCTACCTCCGAAACTATTAACGGTTTTATAACTAACTATCTTATCCGGTTTTCATCTGACTTTGATGATTTTCATCGAAATCCGTTGGGTGGTTCTTAAGTTAGGCGTGTGAAAAAGAATATTTGAAAATGCTTTAAACCCCTTCCCATATATTAAGCCCACTCTATTTGATTTAATTTGAAGTGAAACTACTAACGTATCAGCCTAAGTCTATGTGACAAATTTCGTCGAAATCTGTTTATTACTTTTTGTGTTAGTTGGCTAATAAGGACGATTTAAAGATTTTTGAAAACCCATCCACCAAATTCCAGGACTAGGGCTGGGCCCTGCCATATGATTTTCAATTCGTCGTTACCAAGGCCCAGTGAATGATAATGGTATCCATTCAACCATTTAACCGGCAGGCACATTCAGGGCCCAGTCCTACTTATGTCTAACCTAAACGTTAGTCTCAAGCCAGTCGAGTCACCAGTATTTTTGCCGATTCAACCTGTCGACGTTAGCTATATCTCTTTCAGATATGCTTATGCAGTATCTTAAGTCAGCATTTCCATCTCCCGAGTCAATCGGCTTATATGTAGAGGATACGTTTATCTCCCTAGCAAGATGGTCGTCGAGTTTGATAGATAACTCGACGATCTTGCTTGATGAGCCAGCACAATTTACCTCGAAAGCTGATATCCACCAAAAGAAGATTTTGCTCTCAATTTGATGGGATTGGAAAGGTGTTCCAAGGAATCAAACGATCAATTCGGATGTGTACTCGTACAGTCAACAACTGGACAGATTAAATACAGCGATCAACGAAAAACGGACAGAATTGGTCCATCGTAAAGGTGTCATTTTTCACAAGGACAACGCTAGGCCACATACATCTTTGGTCACTCGCCAAAAATGATTGGAGCTTGGTTGGGAATTGATGTTACATCCACCATATAGCCCTGACCTTGCTCCATCAGATTACCATTTATTTCGACCTTTCCAAAACTCTTTGGATGGTAAAACTTTCAATGATGATAACGCTGTGAAATCGCCCTTGATTCAGTTTTTTTGCCGATAAAGATCAGAAGTTCTACGAACGTGGAATTATGAAGTTGCCAGAAAGATGGCAAAAGGTAATCGAACAAAATGGAAAATATACCGTTGATTAAAGTTTATTCGTTGTATTTAAATAAAGTCTTTTATTTATCTGAAAAAATCGGGAATTACTTAGTTGCCAACCTGATACATTCAGATACAAGAATGCACTGTCCAAAGTGTTTCTGAAATACTTAGGGTTAACCAATCTCGACACAAATTCGTTCTCCGTAACGTAAGCTGACGACGCGAAAAGATTCCTAACAAGATCCAGAATAACATTGCCTATTCTGGATCCACCGGAAGCATCCATCCATCCATGGTCTCTTATTAAATATCTTTTAAATATCCGAATATTCTTCATATACGACTTACTTACTTATGTCCTATATCCCCTTGTGGGTCCTAGGGCCTCGACTATGCCTACGCGCCATCGTGTACGGTTTCTGGCAATGTGTCTCAGCTCTCCCCAGCTTTTCCCCAACTGCCGTGCTTCCTTCTCGACTGCTCTGCGCCATGTTCTCCTTGGACCACCAGGTCTTCTGCAGTCCTGAGTTAAGGGGTTCCATTGCATAGCATGGTTCGCTATGGAGCTGTCACCCTTTCGGAGCGTATGACCAATCCACAGCCACTTCCGTCGTTGGATGGTTGTGCCTATTGGTTCCCCACCCGTTCTCTCGTAAAGATGTTCGTTAGAGATACGATTGGGCAAGAAAATCCTTAAGATGTTGCGCAGGCACCTATTAACGAACGTTTGCAGCTTTCTGGTGATAACGTTGGTCACTCTCCACGTGTTGCATCCATATAACAGCACGGATTCAACGTTGGAGCGGAACAGGTGTTCAAACTGATTGCATTGCTTCACCATATTTTGGACAACATCCCGAAAGCGGACTTTGCTTTGGCGATTCTGTTGGCTATATCTAGTTCGGTTCCACCATGGGTCGAGACAATACTCCCAAGATACTGGAAATCCTCTACTCTCTCTACCGGTTGTCCCGCAATGCAAATTTGAGCCGATGGGTTCGTCCAAGACTGATAATTTTAGTTTTTGCGGTATTAATTTTCAGCCCGACGACGCCAGCCTCCCTCTCCACATCTGCTGTCATTTGGAGGTCCATAATTCTCTGAGAGAGTAAGCATACGTCATCAGCGTAGTCGAGATGTTTAAGTTGGGATGTGAGAGTCCATAGAATTCCTCCGTTTCCCGTCGACAAAGCTGCACGAAGCACATCGCTAATCACCAATAGGAATAGTATTGGTGAAAGAATGCAGCCCTGTTTTACCCCACTTTGGATCTCAAATTCCTCAGACAACCTTCCCCTGTTGGACCCTTCGTAAGTACCTGTGACAATAGCAATTAATTTATCAGGAATACCTCTCCTGCGTAAGGCACGCCAAATAAACTCCCTGTTAACACTATCGAACGCCTTCTCAAAATCGATGAACAGCAGGTGAAGTGGCGATCGATATTCAATACACTGTTCGATGATAATCCGCAGGGTGTTGATGTGGTCGACCCTGGAGGATCCAGAGCGGAAACCTGCTTGTTCGGCATCGAGTGTGTCTTCGAGATGTTGTTTGATTCGCTCCAGGATGATTTTAGCTATTATCTTAGCTACAGCAGGCAGCACGCGGATACCTCTCCAGTTTCCGCACTCCATTAAACTACCTTTCTTAGGAAGCTTGACGATCATTCCCTTTTTCCACTCGTCAGGAAAGTTCTCGGCTTCCCAAGCTCTCTCTATAAGTGGAAGCAGAAGCTCAGCCGATGTTGTTGGCGCTGCTCGTAAGAGCTCTGCGGGAATACCGTCAAGTCCGACCGACTTGTTGGTTTTAAGTGCTTTGATCGCGGTAGTGATCTCATCCTTACTGGGAGGCGCGGTGCGTATTCGGGCATTTCTTACCTCGGACACTTCATTCTGATTTGGGAACATATCGCTAGCGAATACACGGTTTAAAATCGTAGCAAAATGCTCTTTCCATCTCTTAAGCTGGTCCTCATCCGAAATAAGCAAGAAACCGTCTAGGCTTTTCACTGGGTGTTGGCTGGAGCTTCGACCACCTGTCAGCTCTTTAGTGATTCTGTAAACGGTCCTACTATCGCACCTTCGTGCAGCATCTTCTGCTTCTGTAGCCAGCGCGTTGATGTAGTTGCGCCTGTCACGTCGCACGCTACGCTGAACTTTTCTCATCTTCATGCGATATAGGGACTCTAGCTCATTACTCCCTGCTGCTGGAGCGGCTGCAATGCGAGCTTTCAGCTGTTTCCGTTCGTCAATCCGTCTCCAGGTATCCTTGGAAAGCCACGCCCTATGTCTTTCCTGTGATCGACCGACAATTCTTTCAGCACCAGATGTAAAAACATTTTTCACAGCACACCAATGGTCTTGGATGGTTGTGGGCAGTGAGCTGCTGATTGCTTCCACACCTTGCGAAATGTGCTCTCTTAATTGTTGGCGAACTGAGGAATCACTAAGTCTATCGATGTTGAACCTGGGCATTCTTGTATTGTCGTGAGATCTTCGAACGGCAGCAATGCGTAGTTGAAGAGTAGCTATCATAAGATGGTGATCTCGTACTATTCCCACATCTGCCCCTCGCCTGTTTCGGACGTCCAGGAGACTACTTCTAAAGCGGCGGCTGATAGCAAAATGGTCAATTTGATTGGAGGTTGCTTGCCTGTCGTTGGAAACCCAGCTGACTTTGTGGCAGGTCTTGTGGTCAAACATGGTGCCACCTATCACAAGGCGGTTGGCATTGCAGAAATCCACACACCCTTTGCTATTGTCATTGCGGTTACCTAGTCCATTCTTCCCGATTACATGTTTGAGCCCTTCATATACGAGAGGCTTATGCTCCACCATACTGGACTCACATAAGTCAGAATTGGACGAACGAAAGCTTGGTAATATATGACCTTCACGACAGATCCCAGATAGTGGGAGTAGAAAAGGCTTTTGAGAGGCATAAATGCCGCTCTTGCCTTTCGCAACTGATTATTTTTGTGCTCATTATATTTAGTATAAGAACTTCTCCAAACGAACACCTAGATACTTCACAACGGTCTTTTATTCGATGCGAAGACCATTAGAACTAGAGATTTGAATTACCGCTTCTTATTGTGGTGCGGAACAGTATGGATTCACATTTTGTATGATTAATCTGGTGCTTCCATTCTGACCAGAATTACTGGAGCTTATAAAAATTGTTTTGTAGCTCACTCTGATTGTCCTGTATTTTCGAGCCACTTGCATACAGAATAACGTCGTCAGCAAAATGCCAGCGAATTATATAAACCCACAACAGTATTTCAGAAAAAATAGTTGCAAAAGAGGAGCGGTGCTGCAACTGTGCCCTGTGGAAGACCATTGATGACGTTAGTCGTTGTATATTGTCTATCTGTTGCCTCCAATTTCTTCCCGAACACCATAGATGTAATCATCTTTACAAGATGATATGGAAATTCATATCTAAGATGTTTACATGTCGAAGGCTTTTTCTATATCCACTAGACAGGCAGCTGTCTGTTAATGTCTGAAATAAATTTTGTAACAGCATGCATGTCATTTCTTTTGAACCCGGTATAGTATCCTTTCTTTCGCACACGAACAAAATTGATTTACTAATGACTACTTCAAAAACTGCCCCGATATTGGGCAGGAAACTGATTGGCCTATAGTTACAGGGATCGGAAGGATAACCGCGCGAGGCCCGACTCTCACTTGACGAGTTTTTTATTAGCTGAATTTTGAGTGAATTTTGAAAAGTTTAATCTAATGAACATAGCGCATGCCAGCCATTATGTTCTTCACTTTAAATACTCTCCTAAAAAAACCCTAAACGAAGTACTAAAATATCTGTAAAATCACTTTCCTGGCAGAGCATTGCTGCCGTTAAAATGTAAATAAACCTTAAAGTAGTACCTCTACTCTTAAACCCAGTACTCAAAATACGTTGTCCCTTCGTTTGGTTGAAATTACTCTGTAAATAAAGTTGTCAGTGATTAAATGTGACACTAAAAAATATCCATTAATTACAACGCGTTTGCAATTTGCACTATAAGCCGTTTGCTTTACTTCTCTCAAAAACATCCCACATCACACCGAGTAATCTTATTTTACTGCTAACAATTTATATACCATAAAATTGTATTCCTTTTCGCATCTATCACCATTTAAAACATCCGTTACAGTGGATACGCTCCACATAATCTTCGTCACTTAAGTGTTTCAAGCTCGGTAAAGAATATACCCGACACAAGGAGCATCAATTCAACTTAAGGATACCAAAATGACGGACAATTAAAAAAAAAAAAGGGACTACCCACCGTTCTGGCTGCCTCCTGTTAAACTGTAATTATTGTGAAAGTAATTAGTAAGGATTAGCATTCCAAAGCAGTTTGTATCTCAAAACATCAAGCTAATTCAACTATAACCTACCTTTTCTATGGAAGAATGGAAAAGAAATTCACTGCAACTTGCTGAGTTTTTAACAATGCTTCATACACTGGGGGTAAAATTGTTATCCTGGACGCGTACTTTGTAACTCTACGAGTATGATGTGACTCCTAGCTCACAAATGAAAAATGCGAAGGACATTTTGCATGACACGTGCTGCGCTTGCACAGTTTAATCACCGTAGATATAATTTCAAAGACAGTTTCCTGGTTCTGCTACACTCTAAGAGCAAAGCAGTTTGTGCTCGAATGCGTTTGATCAAAATGAAAAGCGCTGCATATCAAGTTACGGTTAGTAATTCGTGTACGTTATCATGGGCACACTCCTAGCTGAAGTGGATGAGTGCAACTTCATGCTGCCACTTTTAATAGCACTCCACACTATACTCTACAGTCCACATGAAAGAAAGTGAAAAATTACATCACAATGCACACGGGTTTGATAAATTTTGTAACCATGTCCATTAAAGTACAACTTGCAGTGGCAGAGAAATAACTTGAGCAAACTGGCCCCCCTCCACTCCCGACTACTGATTGTGTAGAAATTCCCAAATGAATTTATAATTCAATGATGTCTGATTTGAGATTTGAAATGCACAGTACAATTCAAGATACCCATGAGAATAGGGATGGCGTCAAGTCTCGTATTCTGCTTTATTCCGCTTTCCGTGGATGATTAAAGAATTTTGGTTAAAGTTCTTCCTTAAATTTCAGTGAATTATTTTATCTTCGTAAAGTGAAAATTGGTACATATCCCGTTTTAATTTAACCCATTTTAATTTCTACTGATGGGGGCTATGGTGGCATCCAACATCATTATGAGAAACCCTTATCAGTTTGTCTGTATTTGACATGGACACTGGTGTGTAATCAGCTCTTAAATTTCCCATTTAATTTGATTTTATAATCCCTTCCTCAGCACCAACAGAATGATTGGGGTTCATAGGTCGATTGAGAAACTTTCAAGGTTGAGGTGCAAGTATCTAACACATCCTATAATGAAGTACCTCAGTATTTTTGAAGAGCTGTAGAATTTCAGTAAAGCCGTAAAATAAGCCGTTCAAGCCTCGAAAAAGTCCTTCGACAGACCACCGACCGTAACTATTTAAATAAAAATTGTCGTTTCATATTTGATAATCTTAGCCCTTCTCAACATGTTGTGTTCACTGGTGACTTTAATTTGGCAGACATTATATGGAATCTTGTACCCTTCAATGTTAACAAAGATATAGAAGTTGAAGTCATAGATTTCTTTAGTCAATATGATTTGGTCCAAGTTAATAACATTAAAAATAATTTCAATAACATTTTGGATCTTGTATTTGTCGATAAAGAATTTGTTGTTAACATTGATGAGGCTACATTACCTATTTTTAATAATACACTGTTCCACATTGCCATTGTAGTTGAATTTTCAATTTATCACTATCAGAAACCTAATATTAACTACAAATTGTGTTATGTTTATAAGAAAGCTGATTTTGACGCAATGAATAATTACTTGGAATCAGTATCGTGGGACATTGTTTTATATAATACCGATTTGCAAGATATGTATGGCATATTTTTTTCAATAATCTCTGATTTAAGGAGTCGCTTTGTTCCAAAAAAAACAAATAAAGTTAAATGCCAACCCACCCTGGTTTAATAGGAGACTTTCGAACCTTAAAAACAAAAAAACAAACAAAAACAAACGATTCAGAGATGATAAAGCAAATATGGAGTATGACACTCTCAACAAATTTTTGTATCGTTCTTACATCATTTCTACTGAACGTAAGTTAAAGTCTAATAGTATTTATTTCTGGAGTTTCATAAACTCTAAAAGAAATACAAATGGATTACCTAGTCTTATGTATTTTTTAGATTCATCATCTGATGATACTAAAACTATCTGCAACTATCTTTGCTGATTATTTTAAATCGGCACTCTGTTAGTTCATACCCGCATAGTTATCAGCCCATAATTGATCTTGGCGATTTACCTTTTGATAAGTTAGATGTTGAAAATGCTCTAAATGGGCTGAAAAGCATTCATAGTGAAGGCCCGGATGGTATTGCTCCAATATTATTAAAAAACTGTGCAAAGTCGCTATCAACTCCACTTCACCTTATTTTAAGCAAGTCGATCGAATGTGGGTTCTTTTTAGATATTTGGGAAAACATCGCACATTATTCCGATTCACAAGTCTGGATCTAAACAAAATGTTTGCAATTATCGACCTATTTGTAAAATCTCATCAATTCCTAAACTATTTGAAAAGATAATCTGCAACAAGATTTCATTTCTTGTTAAAAATATTTTATCAAATAATCAACACGGTTTTATGAAGGGAAGATCTACTTCCACTAATTTGGAAATTTTTTGTAATTCAGTTGTAAAAAATTTTGAAAAGGGTTGGCAAACGGATGTGATTTTTACTGATTTTACGAAGGCCTTTGACATAGTCAATCACAAAACACTAATCCAAAAACTATCTGATTTTGGATTTCATTCCAACTTACTAAATTGGATCGAATCCTACTTATGTGATCGGGTCCAATATGTTAAAATTAATGATTGTTTGTCAAAGTCGATAAAAGTAACGTCAGGTGTCCCGCAGGGTAGTCACCTCGGCCCCTTGCTGTTTTTGCTTTTCATCAATGATCTTCCGCTAGCCATCAAGCACTCTGAATATCTTCTGTTTGCAGATGACCTCAAGTTATTTCGTCCAATTAAATCGGAACATGATTGCAATCTTCTTCAAGATGATATCGTTGCCGTAGATGATCGAAATAACTTGATCTTAAATATCTCCAAATGCCAATGCTTTACCTTAACTAGGTCTTTTACCCCTATTTTGTATAGATATTCCATTAAATCAAAGTTCCTTGATAGAGTAACCTCGAAAAAAGACTTAGGAGTAATACTTGATCCTTGTCTCACTTTCAAAGACCATTTTGATTACATTGTTTGTAAAGCCAACTAGATGCTAGGTTTCATTAAAAGAAATTCGAAAGGCTTTACTGATCCCTATACGTTAAAAACGCTTTTTATATCCCTGGTTAGACCCCATCTAGAATATTGCTGTATCATTTGGAATCCGTCTTTTGTCTTACATTCAGATAGAACTGAAAGAATACAAAAAAGTTTCACTAGATTTATGGTTTTCCAATTGAATTGGGAAATTGAGATGCCTTCCTATAAAACCAGGTGCTCTTTAATAAATATAAATACTCTTGAATGTCGTCGTAAGTACTTTTCTATTATGTTTGTAAGAGATTTAATTCACAGTCAAATTCAATGTCCTATGTTGCTTTCCAAACTCGATTTTTACTCACCTTCGCGACATCTTCGTAGTCAATTACACTTCCGTGAACATATTCATAAAACTATTTATGCCGGAAATGAGCCAATTGTTCATTGCATCAAAGAGGTGAACTCTATTATAACACAAATTGATTTATTTATTACTTGTTCTAGGCATTGCTTCAAAAATCAACTTATTGTAATTTTAAATCAGCCTCGTGGTGCTTAATGTTAATTGTTTACATATATATATATATATATATATATATATATATATATATATATATATATATATATATATATATACTAATATTTAAATTAGTGTTAATGAATTGTTTAAATTATTGAATATTGAACCATATTATTATTATTACTTTATTAATTCTAATTAGTCTGTAAGAGATTGTGTGCTCTGTTTGATGCAATTAAATAAATAAATAAATCGCCTTTGCATGGACTTTGTCGAGTAAAGAATCTTTCTTTTTTTTTTTTTAAAAAAAAAAGTTTTCAAATTCCGGGGCACCCAGCCTGTACTTTCGATCCATCATTGTACTACCAGGCGGAAACCCATTTTTGGTGTAGTGGTTCGCGAAACTTATATTTTATTCGTTTCCATTAGACGGGCTCGGGGTCGAACCTGCATATTTCAAGTCAGCAAAAGTACACTATAAGGTATTTCACTATCTCCTCTTGTTTGAAACCAATGTTACATGGTGATCGCCTACGTACGTAATGTAGCTGTAGCTACTTATTTAGTACTCCTTTTCTCCTAACAGACTAAACAATAATGGGTTGAAAGGGTACATTTTCCTGTGTTGACCCTTCCAAATAAAATTCAACAAGCCTTGTTTTCCCAGACAATTTAAAATACTCCCTATGCTAGCTAAGTTAACGATTTAACGACGTAATTTTTCGAACTCGTTCAGGGACTTGAGTCCTAAAAGATCTTAATAGTAATGAGTCTCTAAGGACAGATGAATTTCTAACTTTGCCTTAAAGAGGTGTTCAAACCAATGCGTAATCTCTTCCACATATCATATTCAATAGACAGTTTTCCGGGCAGATAGAAACTTCCACACGTACAGCCAATTCTGATAAAGTCGATAACCACCACATTGCTAACCACCACCTTATGAGTTATATTGAGAGAAACCATCTCATTAACGACCTGGGGGCTTAATGACATATCTGCCCGAAAAATGGACTCAATGCATTCATGATCATTGTGAGCGTTGAGTTGTCGCCTTTGATATCTTCAAGCCTTTCGGGAGAGTGTTTTTTAAGTGGTCGATCATTGTAGGTTGCATTAGATGGATGTACTTTCACACCATGCGGGTGTTCCCCAGGGCTCAGTACATCAATGACCTCCTTTCTGTTACTCGTAATCCGATTCATTCCTTCGCTTTTGACAGCACTCTTAACTTTGCCTATTCGCTAACGAAAGCACGGCAATACCCCAAATCGTCGAACCTAGGCGGCAATGAATTTCTAACGTCTTCTGTCTATGAAAAGGAATACTAACTTGATCAAACTCTGAATGGATGGAGGGGATGTTGAGGAAACTAATGGTTTGAAAATGCTTGCCATCCAACATCTTCTTTTTTTCCTTAGGGCGAAGTTATGATCCGGAGTAGAAGGATCACAACCCTTCCACTTTACTGCGTCCCTACTGGTCCGCCTGTGGAGTTTGCCGGTTTGACTTCAGGAAATACCGGCAGACTTCCCGCTTTTGGATCACTTCGTCACTGAGGCCAATCAAATGCTGGTGTTTTTGCATTGTGTGTGATTCAGTTGTTTTTTGGTCTTATTTTTTGCGCCATTGTGTAGGAACGTTGATTAATATTGCCTTTTTGACGGAGTTCGAGGGATCTCTCCTTTGAACATGATAATACCAACTGAGCCTGCCATCCAGCATATTACTGCTAAATGCTTAGTATGTCCGTAACTTGAATGTAACTCACTTGTTTAGGCTGGAGCTCTCGTCACATGCTTGAGATTACTTGATCGTGTTCACCGTCAGGCTTGTAGACTTTTCGGTAAGCAGTCTATATGCAGCCAACTACCTTCGGTCGAACACCGCCTGAATGCTGAACGCCTAGCGTCCCTCTCCGTTTGTATAATATTTGCAATACGTGTGTAGCTAATTCAGCACATACATACGAGTACATATATGCCTGTTTAGCCATTTAACACGAAAGTGGAGTAGATTGCCTTCCTCAAAAAATATTTTTCTCCATACAAAAGTGACCGATCCGAACCATTTATTTAAAATCCAGTCTGTAGATAAGAGGTGCTCTCAAGACTAATAGATTCTATAGGAGAAGAGGATTCTAATCCTATACATCAAAGTCGAATCTCACTATACATGTATAAAAATAACTTAAGCTAGATGCAATCACCATTGAAATTCTGTGGCATGACTTCGAAAATAAAAGTGTTTACGATTCTAAGCTATAATGAGGTTTTTTTCTCAAGATTTTGAATTTCCAGGTGTCATCTCTGAATTTCTGTAAGAATATTGTCTCAACTTTGGATGTCATCAGCAACTACACAATTATTATAGATACTCCCTACACCTATAGATGTTTGGATTATTCAAACATTAAGATATTTCCAAGAAAACGAGTGCCATTGCTTTTAGTAGAAGTTATGACAAGAAGTCTGCACGAACTAGTTTTTGACTTTGCCGTCATTATAAAGTTTTTTTTCTCTTAGCTGTTAAATGACCCGAAACTAATTGCGAAGACTTAAAGAACTTGTTGGCAACATGAAATTAAGTGTGAGATTTTTATTGATTGATGACGCTGGCTGCTGTTTCAACTGCTTCTGCTATTGTGCACTGTCACAATCACAAACTACACGAAGGAAAAAAGTTTTGAATGTAGACAGATACAAAAAAAAAGAACTGAACACGAAATTGTTTTCATTCATTAGGAAGAACAAGTTTCATGAGTGTGACAGCACAAATGGTTACAACTGCTTGTTTGACTTTGTTAATTAGTTTCCGCGTTTCTAAGGGGTTTCACCCACGAAAGCATTCAAATATCATCAATCACATCTTAAAGAGTTTAACTACAACTTTAACTTTATTTAAAATCAATTTCGAAATATATTTTGTTGGCATTATTATTATTTTTAATTTAAAATCATAAACAATACGCGTACATATCTAAAAGGTCTTGGGATCGAATCAGAGTAGGGGCTGTTGTCATTTTAGCAGTTGAACTCCGAAATTATATCTTTACACTCACTAAAACCATCTCACTTTTTATTTACGAATGATTTAAAACTCTTATGTGCGCTGGCAGTTGTCTATTATCAACCCACTGACAATTGGTAAAATTTATCAATCAGTTGAAATTTTTGTATTGTGTAACTCAATTGGTAAAGCTTTTGATCATTGTGAATGAAATTCACAGCTGTGAATTGAACACACTTTTTTGACATTTCCGTTTAGAAATTGTTAAAGGTGCTTTTGATATTTCGTTTAAAAGAAAATATTGCATTTGTGGAATTGTATTTTGACGACGATGAGGAAGAGGATACGTTTTTGGAAATAGCAAAAAGAAAAAAAAAAAAAAACAGCTGTGAGATTCTCCAAATCATCTTTTTCTTACATTTTATCGGAAATAGAAGCTAAGATTAAAACGTCCAAAAGATGCACATCGGTCCCTAATGTTTTAAAACTGTGCACAGCATTACGTTTCTTTGGACATGGGGCGTACCAATTAAGCGTTGGGAGAGCTTCTCGAAATATCAAATTCTGATATGCCAAATTGATATTCCTGAACTCTCAACAACACACTCACGAACTGCTTCGATGTTTTGTGTTGAACGACTTGTTGAAGGACGGCAAGAGTGTCTAAGATCACTAATTGATCCAGTCTCCCTGAATTTCTGAATTAATTTCTTCACAGTTGATAAAGTTAAATCACTATTCCGACCATACTTTGTACGAAAATTGTGAACTGTAGCTGCCAAACCTTCATTATTTTTCGAATATTGCTGAACAATGAAAACGCCTTTAATGACAATGAGCTGTCAGCTGTCACGCTGTCTTTTTTTTTTTCATTGGCAACACTTTACCACACAAATGGCGCAAAATTTAAATCTTCCGTGAATTTTGGGTTTATAGTTTGAATGCTATGATACTAAGTTATTGAAATAAATAAAAAAAACATTTTTAGTTGTCAAATATTTCGATTTCGGGTATGCGATGATACTACGAAAATAAGATTTTTCAATACAAAACATCCAGACTCTTCACATGACTCCAATGTTTGGAATATTTCGAATTTAAAGCTGATGATGTTGGAAATATAATTTCAAAGTGGACAAACAAATACTTGGTTATTAGATATTATGAATAAAGAAATTTGAATTCTTTTCACACTCATTGGTTTCCATTATATTTTAGGTGACGCCGGGTATGCTATGCAGCCCTATTTGATGACACTATACCAGACACAGGGATCATTAGAGAGCCTTTTCAACGAAAAGCACGCTAAAGCCAGAAATATTGTCGAACGTACAATAGGTGTTTTAAAGAACCGATTTAGATGTTTGCTTAGAATTCGAGAATTGCACTACACCCCTCGAAAGAAATTTGCCCCCAACGCTGAAAAAAAGGCCCAAATATGGCAACACAGGGCCGATATTCTCTAAAATAAAACAGAAAATTAAATTTCGAAACTATTTTCCAGATGAAGAGTTTCTTAAGACTTTCTTGCACAAAAGAAAATGAGATAATAAGAAAAAAGTGTTATGTCAGACGCGACTTATTTATTCGTAAGTCCGGTAAATAAAAAACCACGATCTCTCCGGAAACACTAAAAAAAAATATATTTTACGTCGACTCTTCAGAGTGACGACCGAACTTTAATTTATTTATCTTGTGTCGACTCTTCAGAGTGACGACTGAACTTGACTTAAAAACTAATATTACAATTTCTCAATTCAGTTTTAGTTTGATATCTGAGTTAGCGTCTGGAGCATTTCCGTTTCAAACTGGGATATCAGCGTTTAGCCGTGAAACAGTGTGGGAATTGATTAATAACGTAACTCGCGTGCTATGTCCCATATTTTACGTTTTAGCTATTAGATTTGGAAATATCACGAGTGTTACTACTGTCCCTTCTTACTTTTGCCCCCGTCTACCCTACTAATTTAACTACGTACTTGTTGAAAATATTGTTTGCTTACTTATTACTTATTACTGTTAAATGAATTCTTGTTTTATAAATGAATATATGAACCAAAATATAGACTTTTATTTGTCAATGTATTTAGTGGCGGAATATTTATAGCGATCTACTGCTTCGTTTTTAAAGGGTCTTTCATTAAGCGCTTCCTATCTTTAAATTTAAATAAAATTAAGTGTGTGTGAGATATTATCGAAATTTTTCATTCGTTTGAAAGGCACGTTAATGCCATTATGTATGGAATATAACATTGTTCAAATGTCCGCCGCGGCTTCTCTGGGTGGCGCGCATCCGAAATGTTCAATTTTCCATGGCTCTGGCGCATAAATCAGGCTGAATTTGACCGATGGCATGGGTTATATTGGCTTTGAGGGACGCTGTGGTTTGTGGCTTATTCGCATAGACCTGAGATTTCAGAAAACTCCACTCTAACCGGGTCAAATCGCACGATCTCGGTGGCCAGTTCACATCACCTCCACGTGAGATGACCATGCCTGGCCAACGTCGTTCTAAAAGAAATATGGACCGATGACGCCGCCAGCCCACAGTGACTTTTTCGGGATGCATTGGACGCTCTTGGATCTCATGTGGATTGGTATCGTCTTAAACTCGACAATGTTGTTTGTTGACGTACCCATTTCTCCAGAAATGGGCCTCATAGTTGAAGATGATTTTTCGATGAATATTAGGGTCAGTTTCCAACTGCTCCAGAGCCCATTCAGCGAACACACTTCGTTGTCTATGGTCGTTTACCTTCAGCTCCTGGGTCAGTTGAATTTTCTACGGGTGCAGGCCCAAGTCACGACGCAAAATTCGCCACGTTGTGGTCTGCGAAAGGCCGAGTTCTTGTGAGCGACGCGAAATCGACTACCTCGGATTCTCCTGCACACTCTCACGGACGGTGACGCTGTTTTCAGCAGATCTTACGTTTCGTCGACGTACGGGTGTTGGTTGATCATTTATTGAACCAGTGGACTCAAATTTATCTACCACATTGCTAAGAGTCCTCTCAGAAGGACGATTATGGCGACCGTAAAGAACACCCATTTTGATAAAACATTTTTATTATTTGCACGTGTTGTTGAACGCTATATCCGTCCATGGTGATTTGGCAAAACAGACTGAATAAATCACAGACAATTTGACAGATGTACCTTCAACAATATGGCCGCTATCAACTGTCAGAGTTCGGAAGTCCCTATTTTAAGACCCTGTACAATCCCTCTTGGGATGGTAACGCTATTAACCAGCAGAAAACTAAGTCATGTACAAGAAAATCATTTCAGCAAAAAAATAGTTCTTTGACCAGCAGAAAATTATTTCTTGATCTACGGAAAAAAAACGAATCACCAGAAAAGCAAATAGAAAAATATTTTCTCAGCTAAAATTATTTATTTGATCAGCAGAGAGAAAATAAAAACGAACAGCAAGAAACAGTTATTCAAGAAAAAACTTAAGCAATTGCAAATTTCAGAAAATAAAAGTAAAAATTTCGGGAAGTTTTTTCTTGAAGAACTTAACACAATTTTGCAAATTACTTATTTTTTGATGAAATTTTATTTTCTGCTTGTCAAAAAAATATATTCTGCTGATCAAAATAATTTTTTTTCTGAAAATACATTTTTTTAGATAATTTACTAAAAAAAGTTGTGGCTTTTAAGTTTTACTTAAATATTTGCCATTTCTTAGGCGGAATTTTCGAGAGTCGATAATAAATAAGACTTCATTATACATCACACATCTGTCGTACAACATCAGGAATTGGCAGAGGGGTGGATAAATTTGAATCACATCATACGTTACGCTAATTTCATTTCCAACAGTTACCGCAAATCTGCGAAATTCGAACCAAGTTTTTAGTCAAATTACCCGCTAATATTATTATATAGTATTTGAACTTGAGAGTGGAAAAATACTCTCCGCAGACAGGCTTGACTATACTCGTAGCATAAGTCCAATTTGAGCATTTATTCAGACCCTTTTAAATTAAATATGCACATGCAACCATCTACGCATATTCTTCTGGATGAACCCTTCACAATGTAAACAATTGGTTCACAAAGTTAAAATTAATTTACTAACAGTTGCCAGTTCATATGCAAAGCGCAAACTGCACACGTTTCCAGCACAACACACCACCCCTATCCAAAAGTACTTCTTTATAAATGTTTCTATTCAAATACAAGTCCTTTTGCAGACGATGTCACAGTGTCCTGTTCCTTTCTTCAAAACTACCGCGATATACATTATGTATGTATGTATTACTGAAAGGATAAAGAACAACACTCTGAGAAGGGATAGGATTTGTATGTGTGTACAGCGAATTAAGAGGATACGCCATATGGGTTTTCTTAAATGTCATTAATCACACTTTTTACTTGAAAACATGAAAATCTCATTTAAAACCAAAATTAAAAGTGGGTCTAATAAAGATTGTCGTAGGGTGAAAATACACATGCAGATACAATTGTCAAAGGGGCACTTCAAATGCATTTAAGACCTTTGTACTTCTTGATGGTTACGAGTACGAGTATGCTGCTTCAATAAATACTCTGAAGATTTACTCAATCTCGGAGTTGGTCGTCCGCATGGGTCATTTCACGATTCAGCGAACACTTCACAATACACGGTTATAAAGTAGCCACACACACGAACATGTCCGGGGAGTGCACACTGAGGACGCGAAAAAACTGGCTTCGGACAGAATTGTCTGCCGCAGACAAATATGTCTCAAGACAACAAGTTTGCAGAAATGCTTATGTTGTCTTTCATCAGTCTCGTCTATGCCTAAGCGTGTGCTTTGCCTAATTAAAAACTTTGCATGATTTAGTGTTACATTTTAAAAAGATCAGAAAGAACAAAACAATACTTTGGAAATGCAAGTATACTCGTACTTCGTTGACGAAGGTTGACTACTGACATACAACAAAAATATCGCTGTGCGACCTCTGTCTTCCTCTATTCTAGTAACACAAGGGGCCGAATTATAGCAATCGATAAAGAGTGAGTGAGTAGGACTGGTGATCGATTAACCTCATTGGAATGATGGCACTCGAAAGCTCACGTGTCGAATGAAAATAATATTGTACTAGAAAAATTCTACTACAACTCACAAAGTGACATTTCTCCGGTTAATATAAAAGAGAGAAAAATATTATTTGCAGTGAAATTAAAGTCAATATTTGTCCTCGGATTCCGACGATGAATATCGCGAACGCGTTGAGCGCCGGCACTTAAGGGATAGGACCAATCCTTCTTATTGCCAAATGCTGCGTACGTATAAGCATACGCGAATTAAAACGTAAAAAACATTTTTATTTTGCAGATTTAATAAAAGGTTTAGGATTAATAAAGATGCATTCAAAAAAATTAAAGCAAAAATACTCACATCTTTGTTGTTTCGCTTGACGAGTCGACAGCACAATAGTGTTCGAATGAAATGACGCACTATAACGTGTGCTGTGATATCACATTTCGATAGTGAATGCTCGATTACGAGAGCAGTAATGCCAAATCCTCACATTTCGATGACGTGTTACCCGTTATCGATTGTTGTTATTCGGCCCCAGAATTGTTCAGCATCTAGAGATCGGAAATGTTCACGCTATTTTATGTTTCCGGCCCTTAGTAAAATAGATGAAAGAGTTGACTTAAATTATCGATATTTGCACGATATTTTGAGAAAATCAAACACTATTATATCTAAGACCCAATGAACGTATGTACCAAGTTTGATTCTTCCAGTTTAAAATTTAAGACCTAGCAACATGTTAGATGAGGTAAGGTTTGGGGGAAGCATTACTTTGGGTGTCATTGCACGGGGGCCATTTGGTCCATTGTGTTCCAATTTTATTTGTGGTACACCAGTTCTAACTACATTATCCTTCGGCTGGTCTTTTATTAAAGCAGCCTGCACTCTTGATGTAACATATCATGTTTATAAGTGGAACCTGTATGAGGCCCTGCAGTTCCTCAAACAGTCTGTTTCCCATGTAGCGGAGGCGACAAGTTTGGAGATTTGGAAATTCAAAAAGCAAGTGTTTGATACTTTATACTTCTTCCGTAACCTGACAGCTCCTGCTGTCCTGTAATCAGGTGAATTGATGCCTAGACTTTGCACCTACCCCGTCAGTACACCTTTCAGGAAACTAGTTTCTCTTTTATTCATTGCCAGTAGGTTCTTGGTTGTTTTACGTTCTATTTTGGTCATAAACTGTAGATGTTATTTCGTTTACTTTAAGGTCTATCCGTCTTTTTAGAATACCGATAGGAATTGCTATGGATGTGTTTGTTTTTTGTATTCAATGCTGATCCTCTTTTAGCTAGTTTATACGCCGACTCATACGTTCTACATCACTATCTCCGTAAACTCAGCAGAGATTGGCCTTGTGGGTAGCGCATATTTCCAACTCAAGATTTGTCGGCACCTGGAAACTGCTTTAGATATAATTGTAACGCTGTCTAGTGCCCTGATTGTAGATTGACTATCTACGAAGATTATAATTCTGGAAGGATTTACTTTCTTTGTACATATACTCGTAGTCTTGTCTTTCGGGGATAAGAATGAAGAAGTTATTTTCGAAGTCTGAGCTTCAAATTGACGACCAAATTATCCATCCCAAGAAAATCATCCATCTTCTTGGCGTCATAGTCAACTCCGATGGAACAAGGCACGTTCATATATCCAATATTGCATAACAGCATCCATGAAGTTAAGCAACCTTTTTAGAGCAAAGATATATGTACATCGCAATAGCTAAGGGTGGCCGTGGTGTAGTGGTAACATCATCGCTTGTCAGGCTGCAGGTTCACGGTTCGAATCCTGATGTCAATAATCATCTAATTATTTCGCATGAAATAAATAAAAAAGTCGATCAATTGTGAAAGCTTATGTCAACTCTACTGCGAAGGCATAACACTGGCAGTAGGGTGGTCATATGGCTAAAATGCAACTTGATCGTGATGATGACATTAGGAGGACGGAAAAAAATACTGTGAATCATAAGCAACGACAATAACAGCGAAAACAAACGAAAAAAATACTCCCCAGTTATCTGGACAGCCACCCTTGGAGTTCACTGAAACTTAATACGAGTACCAGCTGAGTTTCAAACCAACTACACCAATTTGTCTTTCTCTCTGTCTCTTCGCCTTTCCATAAAAAAAAAGCCCGTGTCCTAAAATTAGTACTAATACCCCTTTCACACGTGCAAATTATAAAAAAAAAAACGCAACAGCTCCTTCTCCAGTATAAAGTACAGGTTAAATCGAAACTTGAGTACTGTTCTCACGTTTGAAGTTCGGCCCCAAAACATTATCCTTATCTCCTTGACAGCTTGACAGAGACGAGCTTCATATCTCCAACCGTTAGCTAATCTAAGACTAGTAAAAGACCTATACCTATACTACAGATACTATCATGGCAGAGGTTCCGAAGATCCCTTGAAATGTGACCAAGGTTCACCTGGAAACAGCGCGCACATTCCTTTATCAAAACTTTTTCTGCTACAGGACAAGTAAACTATGGGACTCACTTCCAAGAAGCCTTTAATTTCCAACAATTCAAGAGCAGAATCAACAGGCATTTACAAGCATCTCGGGGCGTTGTCCGAACCCGGCCTCTCCTGAGCGAAGATTATATAAAAAAATTCGTCAAGCACGACTCCGTTCGCACATCTGTAGGTCATTTTCTTGAATAACTTCTGAATTATTGAACCGATTTTATTGAATATTCTTCGAGTTCCTCTTTAATTGCAATACCAAAATTGATCAAAAGGTGTCTGGAAATTTGATGTACTCGTATTGATTAGTACTATGTAAATCGCCCGATCGTTCACAAGGTTAGCCTCGAGTTGTATTATTCTGACGGCGATGTTTCGCATGTTTCGATAAATAAAACGCATTCAACGCATTCAGACAACATGTGCAACATCGACAATGTTGGTAGGGACCAGAAGGTTAATAGAAAGAATGACAGATGGCTGTGTGCAGAGCCTTCAGATGTCCCCGGTGTGATGCATATCAAGTTTACTGCCTGTGTGATGGTCCTTGGAGTAGTGAGCAGTGAAGCTCATGTTATGCCTTCCTACTTTTCCCACAAGATCTTCGAGTGAATGCTGCCAGATGCAAGGAGGTGCTAGAGGAAATTCCTAATCCCTGGGTAGACAGTGTGAGTGAAGGAAGCAGACGTGTTCCGGCAAGATTCTTCGCTAGTGCACAAAGCCACGACGAGTCAGGAATGGACGGCGATCAATTTCCATTATCACATAATATCAAACTTTTGGCTACCTACTGACTGGAAACCAACAAACATCTCCACAATACCATCCACCGTCTAAAGTATGCTATTGTCCAAGTGTTAGCCATATCAACAAGGACGGTCACAAACCGAGGCTGTAAATCGTTGCTTAAGGTGGTTTTATTGAATGTATATGGGTTACAGACGTACATATATTTGTCTATGTTCCGAATTATATCTTAGTAAACGTTTTCTGCGTAAGTTGCATGCACACTGTATGTATGTATCCGTATGATATATCCTAGATTTTACAACAAAAAAAAAAAAAATTAAGAAATATATTCATTTACGAGTACATATGTGCAAGAAGTAACAGAAAAGAAGATGATTTCACTATGGTATGCACGGGAAGTAACTTCCTCTCTTTAGGTTAAAGAGCTAAGTAAATTTATGAAATGTTGCACAATCGCCAACATGAAGAATGTATTTGAAGAGGATTGGCTGAGATACTGTACTGACACTTTTAGAAAATGGTTATAAAAAAAAACTCAAATAAACATCCGATTTGAATTGCACTTCGGAAATAAGTGCAATCAAAGTGCATTTACAAATGCTTGAGATACGAATAAGTAGTTTGATTTTTTCTGTACTCGTAAGTCAACAAACAATTTTTCTTTTTTTTTTTACCTGATATTTCTTATTCAAACTTACTGCCAAAGTTTGTTGTTGTTTAGTACTTACGAGTAAATCATTGGTCATTGGGCATTTAAGCATTGGAACTATATGACAATTTTGTATCCTAAAAAAAATTATGCCGTATACTTATAGCATGTAAATTTGTCGAGAGGCATTTATTTATAAATAGCTAATACATTGATTGTCCAAACTGCTAGTTTAAGGGCTCGGTTTAGGATACTAAAAGGGTTATTCATTTCTAGGTTGAACATTCAAATCCCTGTCATATGACATCTGTCAAATCCATCTGTCATTCATAGTGGCAGGTAATTAGTTTTTCCCTTGACATTTTACAATATGGATCATTTAACCACCTGTCAACGCATTAAAATTGTTACATCTTACTATAAAAATAACAGTTCTGTAATATCTGTGTATCGCGATTTAAGGACAAATTATGGTCGTCATAATCGCCCAACTGACCAAACAATTTGAAAAACAATCACCAAATTCCAACAATCCGTGGTGTTTGTGATGTCGTAACATGGGGTTCCAACAGGACGAAGCAACGCTCTAAACAACATACGAAAATTTGGCTCTATTGCACGAAAAGTTCTCCGGCCGTTTAATTTAGAGATCTGACCCCGTAGGATTTTTTTTGTGTTAAAGATCGTGTCTATGCAGGCAAACCCCAAATCCTTGCAGTACTTAAAAACCAACATTCGTAAAGTTATGACCGCAATACAACCAAATAAGTGCCGAAAAGTCACTCGAAAATTACCTCACAAAACTGCTGTGACGGCCATTTAGCGATGTTGTATGCCAAACATAATGGCATACGAGGGTGGGTCAATAAGTCCCTGAAAAATGAAATAAGGAACACTCTTTTCGGTATAAAAACATTTTATTTTTTGGAAAAGAACTTTATTCTTCGCCAAATGCGGCCGTTTTTGCTTCGAGTCGTCTTGGAATCGATCCAGCAGCTCTGCGTAATATGCGCTAGTGATCGTTTTACCCTTTTCAAGGTAATCGATGTGAATAACACCGCGCGCATCCCAAAAAAACTGTCTCCATGACCTTGTTTGCTGCCGCCTTTGCCTTTTTCGGCTTCGATTCACCAGGAGAAGTCCATTGTTTTGACTGTTCCTTGGTTTCTGGTGTGTTGTGATGAATCCAGGTTTCATCCACGGTAACGAAACGGCGCAAAAACTCAGCCGAATTTTTCTGGAACATCGCCAAACACACCTTTGAAGTTGTCAAACGAATGCATTTGTTGTCGATTGTGAGCAGACGCGGGACCCATCTTGCGGAAAGCCTTTTCATGTCCAAATATTTATGTAAAATCGAAATCACTGAACCATGTGATAAGCCTGTGGCCTCTTCAAGCTCGCGCACTTTCACTCGCCGAACCATGGATTTTGTTGACCATTTCTGGTGTGGTGACCTCAATTGGGTGACCAGAACGTTCGGCGTCACTTGTACTTGAACAACCGCACCGAAATTGAGCAAACCAGTGGTGAATGGTTCCAATCGATGGTGAAGAGTCCACATAATATTTGTCAAGCTTTTCTTTGGTTTGCGTGATAGTTTTTTCTCGCAAAAAATAGTGCTTAATGAGCACTCGAAATTCACTTTTTTTCGATTTTAACGAAAATGCTAGTAGGCGTCTATATAAAATGGCTGCCACAACAAAACTATTTGACAGATCTGTCTGAAAATTTGGGTGCGTTCTTTTGAAAGATGATTCTTGACAAAAAAAAAATTAATTTAAGGTGACGACACAATTTGTGTTAATTTTCAGCGACTTATTGACCCACCCTCGTATGTACATTAGAGTGGCGGAAAAGTAGTGAGCCAATTTGATTTAGTTATTTTTTTTTTTAATTAAAAAACAATGATTTTATTTTTTATTATCTCTATTTGGATCTTGAATTTTGTTCCGTTAAGCACTGAAGCACTTTTTAAATCATTTTTCAACATGAATTTCGTCGTCGATTCCCTGATCGTGTGGCGCCTACTGGGCGTTTAGCTGATCGTCTTGATGAGACTGGCTCAACATGGGACAGTATTAGACGGGGCCGGTGCCAGAATAGCCGTTCGGTAGAGAATTGCACTGCTATGGCTGCAGATGTCCACGAGGACCCTCAGACGACGGGCCAAGCAATTGGGCATCAATAGACAGTCTTTACACCTAATTTTGATAAAAGACTTGAAGATGTACCCGTACAAAGTACAAACAGTGCATCGGCTTTTGCTGCAGACCGCCAATCGCGTGTAAATTATAGGTAAGCCCTCCTAAACCTCGACTTCGATGGGGATGGTGGCGAGCATTTCCCCTTATGTGCATAAAGAACAAAAATTATGGCTTCCTGGGCACTGAAAATCTGCGTGCAATGCACGAAGAGCCATTAGATCCTCTTAAAGTCACTGTTAGGTGCTGCCTTTACGGAGGAAAGGTGATTGGCCCATGATCAACTACTTCTTCCTGCCACAAATTGATGAATTGGGTTTCGAGAACATGCGGTTCCAGCAGGACGGTGCATCCACACACACAGTACGAGTGACAGCGTTTCCCGGTCGCTTAATCTCTCATTTTTTGACCCGCAAGATCGGCAAATTTGACCGTTCTAGACTTCTTTCTTCGGGGTTTTTTGAAGTCACTGGTCTATACGAACAAGCCACATACCTTGGCGGCCGTAAAGAAGAACATCTGATGAGAAATGGAGAATTTATCGCCAAAAGTTTTGGGAAAAGTTGTGGAAAATGCTGTGGAACAAGCCCGAATGTGCATCAAGTATGCCGACAGCCACTTGACCGACATTATCTTCCCGACTTAATGGAAACAAATTTAAACGTTTAAACAAACGTAATCAACAAATAGAACCAATTTTTTTTATTTACAAACAAAGTTACTGCCTTAGGAAATCGAGTGAGGAGTTTTGCGCCACCCTGTATAAAACATGCAGCCATCATGACTACTGCCATTGGTAATAATAATAATATTCTAGAAGAACCAATTACTTACTTCATTCCTTCTGATATGAAATTAAGGAAGGAACTGATTCTAAATCGAATAACGAAATATCTAAGAAGCGAGCGGTATGACTTTTTATTTTACCAGCATGATGCATGCAGCCTTTTTTTAGGATTGAATGACTTGACGTTATCCCATTTTGGCAATATATAACTTGATATAATTCATTGTATTTGTAATGGAGTTATGCTATGCACAACATTTTGTGGCGCATAATACGAGTAATTACACCGATGGATGGATGGATGGATGGATGTATGGATAACAGTCGAACCTAGAACAGCTTAGTGCGACTTCTATCAGATTAATGAACTAGCATTATGTTAACATAAGCTACATTTCATTTAGTTCATAAATCACACAGCCGACTAGATATTGCGAAAAGCCTCCGTTTGATTCAAATATGTGAACTCTGATCGCAATCAACATAAAAAATGTCTCTTTATATACAAATGTCGCCCTCGATTCCCATTTCCCTATCATTAACTAGAACAAGGAATGCATATCTGAAACAAACGTAGACAACACAAATTAGATCTAAATATCCACTGCCATGGTAATTAAAATACAAATTTTACGACCGATTCGAACAGATGATGTTAACTAAATTAAAAGAACATAAAAATTCTGTTCGCTATAGTAAAATAACTTAAAGACTGTGATTTGAACTGAAAGGTGTAATTATTTTTATTCAGAAGCGTGTTCAAAGCAATTTTTGAATACAAATCACATTGTAGAGATGTGTTTTATGCGTTCCGTCAGTGATAGTGGGATGCTGGTGCTTCTAATAGACAGTGACACGTAAATGGAACTTGAAAAATGTCCCCATTAATGATCCCCTTTCCCCATTCAAAAGACTTTTCCTTTTTCTCCTCGATGGAGTCAATATTTTATTGAGAAAGCTGATTGAATTTCACTACGTCGCCACAATGAACGACTATAAATGCACTCAGAAGAGCAATGCTTGGAATTTCTTCTGTTAAAAGTCATCATACGTATCAATGTATCCCATTTAGTGAATGGCGGTTGCATTGCATTCCGCTGGGTTGTAAGTTAATGTGTAAACTTAATACCTGCTTGCGCAACATTGAGACAAATATAGGACCACATATTTGTAAATATGCTTAGGCGCATATGTACCTAAGTACTCGTATGAACCAGCGTTACAAGGAGTGTCGCAAGCAACTCAAGCAACAATTTTAATCCATCAAGAAGTGTGTAGAGGATAGGTATGAACAGTATTATAGTGCCATCTATAGTATTATAGTGCGTAAAATAGTCAAGGCTAGCTTTATTCACACTTCAGCCCCATAGGCCATTTCGCACTTGAAACCTCCAAGAGAAGCACAGTTTATACCTCCGGTCACCACTGATGAAGCTCCTAGGTGCTTGAAGAAAATTTGGCGACAACAAGGTGACAGGGTCAGTGCTGGATAAACATAAGGGTTCCCGAGTGGGCCTAGATCCACACCGGCAAAGAGGGAAAAAGATATTTATTGTTACATTCGAGAGCATTTCTAAAATGGATACTAACTTCATTTTAAAATCTCAAAACAAGATGAGATTTTTAGTTAAAATCTGAGGACGTCATCACTAGTGCCTCTCCCTAGTCGCAGTTCCAGGAACAAATATAAAGCAGGAAAAGTATTACAAAATTACAAGCTGATGAATGAGGTGAAGAAGTTGAGATAGAAACCTATTTTTTTCTTAGGAACGACGAACCTATAAAGCTAAGACAGCGCTTCCGAATGCCTGTTAATTCTACTCATGAATAATTGGAGCTTCCACTTTTCTAAAAAAAAAATATGTATCCTGAGAATGAGATTCAAAGGAATCTCCATTGAAGTCTTCGGAACAGCTACTATGATATTGTAACATAATGTAGCATAATAACTACGCTCAAAAAGATGCAACACATTCCGAAGTGTCTTTTCATTCGAGGTTCGTGTCCACAGTAAGAGATGAATTATGTCTAAGACGACGTCGCAGAATTAAGAGAGAATTATAACCTCAAGAGAATTATAACTGCAAGAGATTATTGGCTGCAGCTGTCATCTTGGAATTATTACATCAGAATTTTCTTGTTCCAGTGGTCGAAGAATTTGCTAAAAGTTTCTGGATATCAGAAATGCGACTATATACGGACAGATGGCAATCGAGGCAAGGCAGTTGGGTTTTGAACCGCACGAAGAGATTGGAAAAGTGATAATAGCCGAAGTTGTAATTTTGTGATAAGTTGAAAGTTGAGAGTTAACAAGAAGAAGCAATTAGTTTGGATTTGTGAATTAAGTAATTGAAAGGAGATAAAGTGATTTGAGAAGAAAGAGACCTTGTAAGGAAAGAATTTGCGAAGAATAGTATTGTGTGAACTTGAACTGTTCTATAGACTAGAAAATACAGAAATAATTTCACAGAATATTGTTTTATCTACTCGAGCCGTACCTCGCATATTACATATTAGCTTTGGTACAGATATATAGAACAACCTCCTACGATGCGGCATGCGTAGTTGTTGGAATGGTGGCAATAGACCTCCTCGTTCAAGGAAATATCGTGCCAACAGGGCAATGGTGTCAACAGCGGCGAGTCGAAGTGACACCGAAGCCAAGAACAAGCCTCGAAGAATGGCAAGAGAGATGGAACGACCGCACCGAAATTGAGTAAACCAGTGGTGAATGGTTCCAATCGATGGTGAAGAGTCCCCATAATATTTGTCAAGCTTTTGTTTGGTTTGCGTGATAGTTTTTTCTCTTTTTCTTAATGAGCACTCGAAATTCACTTTTTTCCTTTTTAACGAAAATGCTGGTAGGCGTCTCGTATATGCGCCTGTCCGGCTCTAGCTAGGGCCAGACAACGAGCATTAGGCAAATCATTTTTCAATTCACTCGAGGAGATCTCAGGGTTGGATTTAGAGACTTCTCATCAACACACCTTTATAGCCAGGTTTACATGAGTTGTGGTATCAAAACGGCACCTATTGCTAATTGGGTTCTTCTTACAGAACCGCCACTCCTACTTACCTACCCTTCAACATTCTAGACCATTCGGGGGGTTCTGCGGGGTAGCGGAAAGTTAAACAGAAGTTCCGAAATAATATGGAAGATAAAAGTTTTTTTTTACAGCGCAGTGAAAATATTTTGAAAATTAAAAGTTTAACTCTCGCAGTATCCTTCCGTAGTTACAACTCTCTGTGTAATGTCGGGGCTTCTGCAAGATGTTAAATGCCTCCTAAATTTTGTTTTCACATTTTACTTCAAATCGAAAAATTTATGCTAATTTTAGGTTTTTTTTTTGAATATTGTGGGTTTTTTCAAAAAGTGTAGGAGACAAAACTGGAGATTATCAACCGTCGCCTAATTAGTTTATGCAATTCTTCGAATATCCATTAAAAGCCAGACCTAGAATATATCTTGGAAGAGAATAAGATTTATATCCAATTATAATTTTATTGACCATCATTTGGAGATGTTGCCTACTTTTTTTTTTTTGTTTCATTGGCATCCCTTTCTACTGCAACTGTGTGGTTGGCAATAAAAAAACAAATATGATTTTCATCGATTTTATGACTTTAATTTATTCGGCATTTGATTCCTTGGTTGGACATTTTGAGATTCATAAAATGATTGCTTATGGAATCGGAATCAATTCTTATTTACTTCAGCTTTTAGGCACATAATTTGCTGTTCTCACATAAATGCGTCTACTTATTTTGAGATTCATTCTTAAAATTAATTTCATGTTCAGCGGAATCGATTAACTAGAACGAGCAAGGATCGAAGATTTTAAACCAAAATTAAAATAACGATTTATTTATTTTATTTAAAAATATTGTAATATGCGAGCTACGGCTCGAGTAGATAAAACGCTATTCTGTGAGATTATTTCTTTATTTTCTAGTCTATAGAACAACTCAAGTTCACACAATACTGTTCTTCGTGAATTCTTTCCTTACAAGGTCCCTTTCTTTTCAAATCACTTTATCTCATTCCAATTACTTAATTCACAAATCCAAACTAATTACTTCTTCTTGTTAACTTTTAACTTTCAATTTATCACAAAATTACAACTTCGCCGATTATCACTTTTCCAATCTCTTCGTGTGGTTCGAAAACCAACTGCCTTGTTTCGATCGCCATCTGTCCTTATATAGTCGCATTTCTGATAGCCAGAAACTTCTAGCAAATTCTTCGACCACTGGAACAAGAAAATTCTGATGTAATAATTCCAAGATGACAGCTGCAGCCAATAATCTCTTGCGGTTATAATTCTCTCTTAATTCCGCGACGTCGTATCCGTCTCTTACCATGGACACGAACCTCGAATGAAAAGACACTTCGGATTGTGTTGCCTACATCTGTGCGCGTAGTTATTATGGTACATTATGTTACAATATAATATAACAATGTGTTGTCATGTTTTTCTTACAACTCCGGTTATTTAATTTACTTCACTATACTTTGGATGGTGCTACAGCCCGGGATGTAATAGAGCTTTAGCTAACAAATTTCTTTCAATAGCTGCTTCCCAATTTCGTAAGCCAAGTTGACTGAGGTCCATTTTTAATTGTGCGCTCTACCTAAAGTGGGGTCTTTTCTGCTGCGTTGTTCCATCGGGGTGTACAGTGTGGTGTTGTCCATACTTTCTACATATCCCAGCCATGTTAGGCTCCGTATTCTCATCTTTTTGACCAGGTCGATGTATCTCTAAAGACCTCATGGCTCGTCGTTGAATCTTCTCCTCTGCACACCGTCAATACAAACTGGACCGTCCATCACACGAGGAATCTTCCTTTAGAAACAACCAAGAGTACCCTCATCTGCCTTTGTTAAGGTCCATGATTCTGCGCCATATAGTAGGACTGGGAGGGCTTTACTTCTCAATTGCCTTCTTGACCCAAATAAACAACGATTGACAAGAGTAATTCGACGTCTGATCTCAGCACTGGTGTCATTTTTAGAGGGAACCACGGGGCCTAGGTAAACAAACTCTTTAACCACCCCGAAGTTATAGTTGTCTATTGTGACATTTTGTCCTATTCCCCGATGTTGCGTGTCCTTTCCTGTTAACAGGAAAGGACTTTTGTCTTCGTTCACAGCCAAACCCATCTTTGCTGCTTCTGTTTCAATACTTATAAACGCCTTACTGACAGCCCGCTGCGTTCTTCCAATACTGTCAATATCTTCAGCGTATGCAAGCAATTAAGCAGACTTTCGAAAAATTGTACCTTTGATGTTAGCTTGTGAGTTTCGTATAATCCTTTCAAGTAAGATGTTTCGAATAATTCGCAGGATGGCGCATCGCCTTGCCTTAGACCATTTGTGACATCAAACGATTCGGATAGATTTTCATCGACTTTGACGGACGAGTTTAGCAAATATTCGGAAACTAGAAATAGCTGTGTATAGCTTGTCTCTTTATACGCTATCGCAGGCGATTTTAAGATCGATAAAGAGATGGCGGATATCGATCTGAAATTCCTGGGTTTTCTCCAAAATCAGCCGTAGGGTAATGACTTTCTCGGCCTAATACCGCACTGATTAGGACCAATCAGGTTCTTGACGAACAGTTGTAGGCGTTCACACACAGCAAAGCAAACAAGATCTTGTAGGCTAAGTTTAGAAGACTGATGGCTCAGTAATTTGCGCAGTTCAGAGTAACTCCTTTTTGTGGATCGTGCATACGATGCTGAGATCCGGCTACACCAGATTGTGCAAATGAGTTTGTGCATACTCCTTACCAAATCATCTCCCGCTGCTTTAAATGCAGCTGCTCCAGAGCAGCAGAGTGACGATTTATCACGCTATACGAGACAAGGTGAAAAGTTCTCGGCCTGACAATGTATCTCGAACTTATGAATAGGGTCATCCAACAAGAGGTGTCATTTTAAATCAAACGAAAAACACAACATTTTTATGAAAAGTGGTGATGTTTTTTATTTTAATCTAAAGTACAAACTCTGCGGTTAGTAATGGCATACAATATCTGCCAAAAGTCCGCCTCGGTTTTGCCTACAAATAGTCATACTTTTGATGAAATTTTTCATCACGTTTTCGCATAATTGCGGCTGTATTTCGCGAATTACAGCTCTGATATTTTCTTTTAGTGCATGAATTGTTGATGGAGTATTGGCGTAGACTTTGTATTTAACATAGTTCCAAAGGAAAAAGTCTAATGTTGTTAAATCGAAGTCTCCATTTCGAGAAATCACACGTTCAGTAAATTTGACACGCAATGTCCGTCCTGCTGAAAATAAACGTCGTCCACGTCCAGAGTATCAATTTTAGGCAAAAAAAAAGTCAGTCAACATCGTTCGGTAAAGCAATCCATTCACTGAAACTGTCGCACTAGCATCATTTTCGAAAAAAATATGGCCCAATGACACCGCCAGCCAAAAAACCGCACTAAACTGTCACTACTCAGACAAATGGAAATGAGCCTCATCACTCAGAATAATTTTGTGTACAAAATCATTATCTTGTTCATTCATTACCAGCACCCAATCAGCGAAAGTACGGCGCTGTGCGTGGTCTGCTGGCTTCAATACTTGTGTCAACAACGGCAAAATATATATGGCGACCGGTTCGGAACAGATCCCTCTGCACCATACTCAGGTCAATATAGACCCATCGTGGGAAAAGTATGACTTGATCGCGGAGCAATCCCTAAAGCACTCTCCTATTGCCTTCGGGTTTTGAACCCCCTCGAAGCCTTGATGGACCTACAGATGTCTTTGATAGGTATGCCACTTAATTCTTCGATATCCTGGAAGAAATGTCTTTCAAGGGTTTCTTGTCTGATATGGCAGAGGCCTGGGCAGCGACATAGAAAGTGGGTTGTGTCCTCATTGACTTCCTTTCTCCGCAGCCGCTACAGAGATCATCCTCACTTAGCCTTCACTTTTCATAAGATGTCTCTTGAAAAACTTATCACTTTTCAATTGAATATTTATCACTCACTCATTTTCTTTTTGGGGCAACGTTATTCTAAAAAATTGAGCACTATTCACCACGCAGATAGGTTCTTTTCAAAATTTATTTTTGGTGAAACAGAAATTAAACTAAAATTCTGATAAGTTGCTAAGTGATAATTGATAAGTTGTTGGTGCAATAGCAGCCAGTTGGGCGATATACTCACAATCCAGCGTTCCTTAATATCTTTTCCCTGACGTATGACATTTATCGATAGTCGATGGTGAGTTTTTAATTGTGGTATTGTATCGATTGTCGATACACACGATTGACATTATTGTCGATTTGACAGCCACTTATTGTCAATAAAAATTTAAATACTGGCTTCGGTATATGAAAATCTTTAGGAAGACTGCAATAAATAAAGTTACCTAGAAAAGGAGCAAATATTTGGAACCAATACTTGTATATTTAACTCTAATTTGAGACGATTTTAATCATTTTTTAATCGAGTTATCGAACCAATTGTTACACATTTTTAAAATAAAGTAAACGAGGAAAAAATATGTCAACTGACTGTCAAAAAACGGCAAAAATTATGTTATATTCACGATAATTAATTTGTTACTCACAATAACACATCGATTGGGTTACACAATATCAAAATTAAAATTAATCGACGCAATCGACAATTATCGAGTCGATTGCTGATCGAAAATCGCAATACGACCAACAGGCAAAATATGTTTATTTTGAAACGAAACGTGTAAATTTTGAAATTGAAGACAAAAACATTTTCAGCTTTTAGAAATAAACGAACAGCTTTCATCTACTATTGACGCATTAACGAAGAGGCACTAATTGCAAATCGTCGAAATACATACATAGCTTAATGATTTAATAATAGAGCAAACTACAGTCACGATAAGATATAAGAGAAGTTCAAGAAATGCATGAAATTGTAAACAGTTTCATTCAGCTCAAGAAATTTCATTGTCAGCACCTAAAAACTGACCTAACTTAATTTACAAATTCTAATAATTGACCTAAAAAGTATTCGAGAAGTTTTTGCGAACGTATTACTTTTGACTTTTTCTTATGCAATTGTGTCTTTCAATTGCGTTTTGTTTTTATTATGATATGCGATACTGTTTACGTTTGAAGACTTGACAATTTTTTTTTCATTATAATCGCAAAATCCTGAAGTGATTTTTTTAGTCTTGTGTAAGGTATCATCAAGTTACGATCAAAAAAGTGCCAGTACCATCAATTTAAACATTTGAAAGGTTGGTTAATTGTTTTAAGTGACAAAAATAATGTAATTTATTTAGTGTGCAAAATTGGTGACATATACTGAAACAAATGTAAATGGTGTTGTAAGAAACTTAATCCTACTAAGTACATCTTCACGAAGTTTAACCGCAACTGCGCATGTGTTAAACATTTTTTTTAAATGCTTTTCAAAACCAAAAAAAAAAAAAACTGCAATCTAATATTTGCAATTTCCGATTTGCATATTACTGGCTTCAGTTATCTCTTATGGCAATGCTCATACAAATAATTGGTTAAATACTCGTACTAGTATGCATTTTCAAAATATTCATGTTTTTTTAAAACACGCTGTTATTCATCACTGCGTTCTCAAAACCTGTAGACGTCCTAGAAAAATGAAATTGGTTACTTTTAAGCTATATGTACAGGTGGTGATACAATATGACCCACTATAGAAGGGACAATACCACTTTTATCTCTCTTTACTCAAAATACGACAGAGGGGCAGGGTAGAATAGGCAGAATACTCAATTAAAAAATCGATTCTATAGTAATCAATTTATGATAGTTCAATGAGAGAGAATCTTAGAGGTAAATGGAAAATAGTAAATACCATCCTGAATAAAACAACTTCCCCTAAAATACCATCTATCATTCGTTTTAATGGCTAGCTACTTTAATGATTATTTCGCCTCAATATCTACCTTAAATACTCATTCCAGTTTACAGATCTGTAGATCCAGCTATTCGTGTTGTAACTTTGATGAGCCCTTTCTTAAGAACAGCTTCGTCTCCGAGCCTATAACTGCCCTTGAGCTCTTAAATATTATTGACACTTTAAAGAACTCTAATTCGACTGGTAACGATGATGTTTCGAATAGATTATTAAAAAATATTGCCTGTTTTGTGTTTGATGTTCTGGCCAATATTTTTAATAAAAGTGTTTTTTCTGGAATCTTTCCAAAGGCCCTTAAGTGCGAGGACATTCTACCACTTTTTAAAAAGAGAGCTGCTTACAAAATATTCAATTATAGACCCATTTCCCTTCTACCTTCGACCAGCAAGATTTTTGAAAAGCAATAAAAAATAGAGTTGTAAAATTTCTAAACATACGAGTAACTACATTTTTTATTCCCGTTCAATTCGGTTTTCAGAAAGATAAATCGACTGAAGATGCCTTACTCCATTTTTGTTTCAAAATATTTTCTAACTTGGATAGGAAACTGTTTACAGCTGGCTTGTTTGTAGACATAACTAAAGCCTTTGATAGGGTTAACCATGATATTTTGCTAGCGAAGTTGGTTAGAGCTGGTTTTCGTGGCTTTATGCTTGAATGGTTTAGGTCTTAGTAGATTGCAGAGAGTCAAGATAAATGGTAATAATTTAATAAATTTAGGAGTGCCCCAAGGGTCTGTACTGGGACCCTTACTGTTTTTAATATATATTAATTCTTTGTTCGGGTTAAATTTTAAAGGTGTTCCTACAGCATTTGCGGATGATGTTGCTTTTGTGTATGGTTCAGACAGCCCTTTAAATTTGTTTTCTGATATAAACTTTGATCTTAATTTACTTAGAATCTAGTTTGCTGGGCATAATTTGTTGATTAGTTCTAAAATTAAAATTTCAGTTTATCAGGGCAAGCTAGTTTCGAGGCTGATATTTTTTTCCAAGCGGCGGAGTGTCAGAAATTTAAAATCTCTTGTAGCTCCTGGTGTTTCCAATTCGTCTTCGTTTTGCAGAAGTATGAACAGCAGTGAAAAGTGTTTTCAAGACGAGGTAGTTGATGAATTTAAATATTTGGGGCTTATTATTGACACTAAAATATGCTTTGCTATTCACATCGATTCCCTAACTTGTTACTTTCGTTCTACGCTAAGAAATTTCTTTCATTTGCAAACTGTTTGCTCGACTAAGGTCTTAAGAACTATTTATTATGGGATTTTTCATTCCAAACTGCATTATGGTATTACCTGTTGGGGAGGGACCTATTTTAGTAAATTACAGCCTTTGCTGATATTACAAAAATTTGTTTTAAGGGGAATATGCAGTCAAAATCGCTTGCATCCTAGTTTGCCATTGTTTAGTGATTTGAAAATACTTCCAGTTTTTTGTTAGATCGGGGAATCTTAATTTTAAAATATTTGACAGTCTTGGCTTGCACTTAGTACCTGTGCCCAATTTTCGCACTACTGCATTTCGCAATTTTTATACTGTGGTTTCATGTCGCTTATTTAAGAAACTACGAGTACCTCTATCTCTCAGGACACTAGGACTTCCTAGTTCTTTAGAGAAATATCTGAAATATTGGCTTCTACAGTTTGAATTTGTAAGCTTGGAATCACTTTTACATGTTATGACTTAGAATTCTCTCTGATGTTCTGATGCGTTGATGAAATATGTAATATATTTTATTTATTTATTTACTTACGTTATGTTTTTTATTGAAGGGTCAGCCCACCCATTTTTTTAAATTTTTTTTATTTTTGTTTAATCTTTTAGATGAGGCATTTAATTCTATTTTCTTTTTAAATATCTAATGCCATTAAAAATTTTCGTTATATTGTATCTATGTTTATTGAATCTTTTTATAATGTTGAATTTTTAGAGAGAAAATAAATTCTAATCTAATAAACTCTTTCAAAACGTTCGCCAATTTTTGATCTAAAAAAAATATTTTTTCGCTTTTCCTATTCACTTGTTTATGAACGCATCCACACAAACTGTATCCAACTTCACTTCCGATAGACATCTTCACAGTTTCAAAGTGTTCTTGGTCCACTAACTGTTTTCGCCTCAATCTCTTACGATACAGAAGCGGAAAATAGATTAAATGCAAAGGAAAGTCAATAAAAGACGAAAATGTTTTTACAACAAAACTTGAGAATATGTATTTTTCTGGTTAACAAAAATTAGTAAAGGTTGTGAATACGCGAAATTCATTATGGGGAAATCAGACTCTTAAATGGAAGTCAATATGAGGCTAAGAAACTTCAAACCATTGATAGTATATATTTCTCGGTTTTAGATTTCTTCTTTAATGTTGAATAAAATATTTTTAGTCCGAGCTTAATGTCCCTTTTGTTCAAAGGTTTTGTTCCTCTTTAACACGTTTAAGCCTCCTGAACCCTAGGTAACCCTAGGTACACGACGAGATTTTGCCAAATTCTAAATACAACGGGTGGAAAATGGATTGAAACCCTTAAAAATTACCTTATACCTTTACTTCTGGCTTACCACAGGCAACTTAAATTTAAACTATTTCTAGCCTTGGCTCAGTGGTTAATGCATTGGAGCGGGGATTTCAGGTTCGAGTATCAATTTTTCACCGTTCCACCTGACCTGAATGTTTGCCAAGACTCCGGGATTACAGCTTGCGCAGTGCAGGACCAGTTACTTATTTGAAGTATTAAGTAACTTCTTTTTAAGTTTAACCCCGATTGAAAAATAATCCCAGGTCCCAAAGAGTTGCGCTATGCTGGTAGGGAAGGGGTTCTGAAACAACAAAAAGACCCAACTTTAGGTCGAGACCTTTCCAACGATGCCTAATTTGTCTAGTTAAACGACCGAGGTTAGGGCCATATGGCTGCCATAAAACTGGCCCTATTCTCTAAAATATGTACTGTAGATGTCATGAGAAGCTTCTCAAGTCAATTTCTTTGAAGTGAAAAATATAACTTGCACAAGAAGTAGCTAGGAGTACTCGTAAAATGTTTAATTTTTTTCAGTTTAATATATAAGTCGGCTTTATACGTTTACCTGAACCCGAACAGTAGAGCAATAAGTTTGATTTCTTATCAAATCATCAGTTTCCAAACAGCGGCCAACAGCATTGTAGCAGTGGATTGGTTTGTGCGGTTGTATGTGCTTAGAGGGGGGAGATTTTGCTTTAGTTAATTTCTTCCGCCAAATATTTTTCATGACGTTTTCTCATCATTACGGCTGTATTACTCAGCAGTTTTATTTCGAATATTTTCAGCATCAGTTTATTAGATTTCCATGTTTCTACAACTCTTCATTTCAGCATTTCTTGCTCCATCAAGAGAACTTCTCTCTTGGTAGAGTCTGCCGACATTCTAATAGCACCTAAGAGCAGCAAGTAGACTCACAAATTCATAGGTTGGCCGTGTAATACACACAAGGATTTTATACCCTTAGCCTCTTTCGATTCGACGATAGCGGGAGCATTATTGATTCGATTAATTTTACCAATGATGGAATGTTGACCGCATAACCATGAATTTCGTTGTACCTTTTCCAGTAAATTATTAGAAAATATGCGAGGCTGTGAATCGTCTTCACTGAAACTTCCATAGGTTCTGACTCTGATGTGACCCTGCATAGAAGAATGAGTTTAGAAAAAATACAAAAAAAGCTTTCAAATACGCATTCAAATTTGCTTAAGGTCGGACGGAATGTGAAGATTTAGTGCTACTAATACGGGCCGAGCAGCTCATCGAATATAAATTGTAAGTTTTCAAAATACATCAGACAGAATTTTGTATGCGATGTTCATAAAGTTAGTGCCTCCGTAACTAACGCAGGTTCTAATAGTCGGGCATACCTTCAACCGAACCAGTAGCTTTGTTTGACCTAGGCTTGTTTATAGTCGCTTTGATTTCATTGCGGTCAAATGATTGTCTGATTGCGAAATTTTCCAGAGTTTCAGGACCGCCTCTGTTCAGAAACCCCAAACTTCTTTCCTGCTAAAATAGTTCTCGCCATTTTTTCTAACTTCTGTTGCTCATATAATAGTCAAACTCAAAAAAGTCACTCTCTCAATTCTATCTGTCTGTCCGTTTGTGTGTATATACTGTCGACTGAACTTGGACGGATTTTCTTCATACTTCATATCTGCGATCTGTTGTATCACATTTCGGGAAGAAATCCTAATTTTCATCCTGGCCTCAAAAGTATAGATACTTACTAAGTGACGACTTTGAAAAAATCAATTTGTTCGAGAACGACATTAAAGCTTTTAATTAAATTTAATATTTAAGGGTGGCCGTGGTGTAGTGGTAACATCATCGCTTGTCACGCATTGATTCACGGTTCGAATCCTGATGTCAAGAATCATCTATTTATTTCGCATGAAATAAATAAAAAAGTCGATCAATTGCGAAAGCTAAGTCAACTCTACTGTGAAGGCATAACACTGGCAGTAGGGCGGTCATATGGCTAAAATGCAACTTGATCGTGATGATGACATCAGGAGGACGGAAAAAAAAATACTGTGAATCATAAGCAACGACAATAATAGCGAAATTAAAACAAAATACTCCCCAGTTATCTGGACAGCCACCCTTGGAGTTTACAGAAACTTAATACTACCTAAGTTTCAAACCCACTACACCAATCTTTCTTTCTCTCTGTCTCTTCCTCTTTCCACAAAAACGCACGTGTTCTAAAAAATTAGTATAAGGGTATTCATATCCCCTTTAACACTTGCAAATTATAAAAAAAAAAAAAAAAAAAAATGGTGGGCCTATGTCATTAGATGGCGTACCAGGTTTTCACATAACGTTATTTTTATTATCAGTTATACTATCTAATGGCAACACTTCTATTGCTAATGTTCTTTCATACCACACGTACGTACGATTATGTATGTATGTACTTCTGTTGCAGATGCAAACATTCCAGCAGTGTTTTGCAGTTGCATGTGAACGTTACATGTTACACTGTTACATTGTAAGATAATATTTTTTTGGTGGTCTACTGATAAAGTGGTGTGGTTCGAGCTGATTTATGGAAGTGGTGTGGAGTAGGCTTTGTCTTTTGGTGATCTGCCTAAAGACTTCAGATTTTGGCGTTGAAATCTCCGAGAATTTTAATATCGGATCTTATCCAGAAGTTCGTGGTTTTTTTTGTAATCTTTTCTCAAGGTAGGCGAACCGATAACGTTGAAACAGTTTCGCGAGATGCCTGTTGATTCTGAATAACTGGAGATTAGCGACGAGGGAATATGAACCGTTTTCTATAGCGCTTTAGCTTTTCATTTATAAATAGCAACACGCAAACCATTGCCATGAAGACGGCTCAAAATGTTCATCTAAAAACAACAATTTCCAAATGCGGTCCTCGCTCTAAAAGCCTCTGTAAATATGTATGTCTCCTGAGAGTGAATTTCAAAGTTAAGGTACTTGTGCTATAGCAAAAGATATTTAGATACAGAGACATACTCGTATGTTCCCGCCGATGCCAGGTGGATATAAAAGTGATGTACACTGGCTGCTTGACTAGTAGAACTCTCAGATGTCGTTGAAATTTATCCTTGATGCAAATTGTTATCAATGTCTGTGAGAAATAACCCGCTCCCAAATAATTGACGTGTCCGATCGCCAGCAGCTTTGTACAATTCGAAAATCTTTGCTGATTGATTGGCTGCATATGGTATGCTTAAAGTGAGAACTTTTCAGTACCAAAATCGTTGTTCTTGGGATATTTGCTGGTGTCGTCAATAGCTGGTGTTGTTATAACAAAACTTTCCAGTCGTTACGGTGATCAGTACTCAACAACGTGCTGAATGGTGGTAGGTAAGAACATATCTCATTCTGTCGCTGATTATTAAATTAGCTTATACCTTTTGTAAGCCTTGCGTTATATCCGTTCATTAAACCGCCATCTGGCCATAACATCATGCCTTATCATCTATCGATAATAAGCAGTTTCTGCTGTTTCCCAGCATTTAAATGATAGGTAATCATCGCGTCAAACGATTTTATAACTAAATACAAGAAGCCATACACGTCGTACCTATATCGGATTCGAAGTGTTCCCTCCTGAAACTATCTATAGAGAGGCACTTTTCGTAGGAATATTACTATAATCCACAAAAGCTTTGACATAAATTATACATCATCCGTAGTGTGTTATGAGCAGAACACTTTTAATTTCAACTCAGTGAGTCGGTATTGTATGTATTTAGAGAAGAACATATAATTATGACAATCTTCTAACTATACGTTTCGCCGAAGCTAAGTTTTTGCTACGTGTAGATAAAGAATAAAATTAGCATACGACTATTACCAACCGACCAGATGCTGCTTAAGACTATTTTCTATCTCTTTATCTGTGCCTTGCTTCAACTTCATCAGATCCGATAACCTTTAATTATGTGTTCGTGCAACTTGTTGAAATGCCCCCCCCATAAACCTCCCAAAAAGCGAAAAGAAAAGATGAGGAACTTATAACTTTCAACGTGAGACAGATCGGTCGTTCGCTTTCAACTATATAAAAAGACAGTGAGATACACTGCAGACTATTTGGTTGTAGACAGTGTCGCGTGTTGCATATCTTCATATTGGTGGTTTCGAATTGTTAAATTTATTTTGTTTTCCTTTAGAACGGTGACCATCTCAGATACATCGGAAATGGATTCGAAAGAGTTTCGCGAATTTGGCAAAGCAGCGGTTGATTTTATTGCTGATTATATCGATAACATTCGTCAACGGTACTAATTAAAACAAAAGATACAAATGTGTGAAAATTAAGTGATTATATATTTTTTTTTTAGTGATGTCTTACCATCGGTGACACCAGGTTATTTATTTGATCTATTGCCACAGCAGATTCCGGAGACTCCGGAGAAATGGGAGGACATATTGGCCGACATAAGTCGGACTATTATGCCGGGCATAACGCATTGGCAATCGCCCAACATGCATGCATTCTATCCAACGGCGACGTCATTTCCGTCGATTGTAGGAGAAATGATTTCAAGCGGAATTGGAGTAATTGGATTTAGCTGGGTATGTAATGAACATCTTATTTTTTCGTTGGCTACCGAAGAGAAAAACAACGTAACTCTCGGTTAAATATGGTGTTATTGTTTGTTATTGAATTTTTTTTTGTTTGTTTTGAGTGATTTCGAAAGGAAATGTATGTATTCATCGACTTTCTCTGAGGGAACTGGTTATTATTTTCATTCGGTCCGGCTATTGTGAAGCATCATATCTTGTTCATGCTCGCATGTCATTTTGCGTCATGTGTATGTTGCTCTTGAAAATCACATTCCACTTGGTTACGTGAATAAATAAATTTGAATCCGTGATTTGATAACCGATATTGTTGTAGTTGGTCGTTCGAGTGAACATAATATAATCAGAAATTTACCAATTAAAATTGTATACTCGTATGTCCACTTTTAGCAACAATGAGTGTTCTGACAATGCTTCGTGTTGAAGATTGATTAATGTTGCACACATTTCATCGTAATTTTTATATTTTTTAAGAAGGCGAGTGACTCTATTGGGGATCTCAACCCATTGTACGTATAGTGTGAGATTCTAACCGCACTAAAAACACTTTCATACTTCACAGCTTAGTTCTTTGCAATCTGTGAACATTATTATGTACATCTAGGACGACTTCTATCTTAGGGTTGATGTGTATCTGCAATCTTTGATTGAGTCGTATTGCATACTTTTTAATGATTTCTGTCATCGGGTCGATATGCAAGTCGTAAGTCTTTATTTCTTACGTACCATGGGGCGTTGAACTTTATTTTGAAATGTTTGTATTATTTTAACATTTGATTTCTTTGTGCAGCCCCATAATTGAAGGCCATACGTCCAGACGGGCTTAAGTATAGGGTGACCAGATAGCTATTACGTACGGAATAGTACATCATTTAAATGGCCGCCTTGGCTTCGCTGGCAGTGCTTCAAGCGGTCGGTCCAATTTTTGATGACTCGGTTTAATATGCGGTATTATTCCGGCAATAGCGTCTCGAATATTGGCCTCTAGCTCGTTCAACGTGGTTGGCTTGTTAGCGTAGACTGACGTAGATCCAGAGAAAATAGTCGAGGGGTGTCATGTCGCATGATCGCGGCGGCATGTCGCTTGATGAACGCTCGCCGTAAGATGACCCAGTCGCCAAATTTCTCCTTCATCATGGCATGTAGCGCCGTCTTGTTGGAACTACAGCTCGGATATATCGATGTTGTCGTGCTCTGGCTACAGACAGTCGGTTAACATCGCTCTATACCGAGGACCATTGACGGTAAGGGTGTCTCCTTTCTCATTTCGAAAGAAATGAGGTCCGATGATGGCGCCGTGCCATAAAGCGCACCAAACAGTCAATCTTTGTGGATGCGTTGATACTTGGTCGAACACTTGTGGATTGTGGTCGCTCCAATAACGGCCTCGTCAGAGAAGATGATTTTTTGGCCAAAATCCGGATCTCCGGCCAACATTTCCAGCGCTCAATTAGCGAACTCACGGCATTGTCTATGGTCGCCCGGCTTCAATTCTTGCGTCAGCACAATCTTATAGGGATGTAGGCCTGGTTGACTCTCTGGCGATGCCAGATGCCATTTCTGGGTCTTCTTCGATATTGGCCGCTATGGGGGCTATGTTATCTTCACTTCGAACCGATCTCTGTCTGGTTGGTGGCTTAAGGTCCAAAAGAGTGTACTCATGCTCAAACTTTTCCACAGTGCGACGAATTGCCTGCGCAATTTTGATAATATTTTTTAATAATTTTCCCATGTTTGGGAAACGTCAAACGATGCATATTGAAATGGCAAACTTTACTGAATATTTTGGCAGCTAAATATTGTTGGTGACTTTGACAGCTGCTGAAACATAATAATTGGAAAAACTATCATTGCTATCTGGTCACCCTTTATTGATATAGCATAATTTTGTTCTGAAGAGATAGCTCTGATATACGTCCTACCAGCCAGTAGAGCTTTCTATATTTTGTTTTTAATTCTTCTGCTTTCTTTTCCTTCCACTTTAATTTGGCATTATTTCTAGGCACTTTGTTATTCTACTATAAGGAACTATTTGGTTTTAGATAAGAACGGTCAGAGAGGTTATTTTCTTGTTTGTAGTGTCTTTGAAGACTCATTAAGTTCAATGCGCCATTGCTGCGTCCAATCTATTACTTTATTAACTGCATTCTGCAGCTTAACAGTGGCTTTGTCTGCCCATTTGTCAACTGAAAGTATTGCGGTGTCATCTGCAAAAGTAGCTACAATGACGTTGTTGTCTAGTGATAAATTCCTTTTGTATAATAAATACAGAGTTGGTCCAAGAACACTGTCTTGCGGGAGGCCGTTTTTTTTTTTTCATTTTTCAGTACTCTTCGCCGTATTGTACTCGAATAAATCTGTCTCCTACATAAGGTAGGTCCCTATGTAGTTTGAACTCCAAGGCTTTATGCCACACTTGTCAAAGGCTTACACTACGTCTAGGAATAATGCAGAGCATACCTGTTTATCTTCCTGTGTTTTCTCTATCACTATCACTATTGTCATTCCTAAACCCAAATTGATGGTTCGGGAAGAGTCGTCTTTCAATAATAATTTTGTCCAGTGATTTAAGGAGTAGTTTTTCAAAAATTGTTGATAATATCGGGAGTAAGGATATTGGTCTATATGAGGTAAAGTCTGTACCTTGTTTCGGTATTATCTTCCAGTGATAAGGTACATACGTATCTTACTTTAAAATAGGCATTAATTAGTAGCCTAAGTTTTTGTGGCTAATTGTGGCTAAGTCCGGTAGTTCTTTCGAAATTTGCGCGGTTACAAGGTCGTAACCTAGCAGTCTTTTTTTCGATATTTTAAGCCTTCACATGTTTCTCATTTCTCAAATTCTAAATTTTACTGAATTAATGTCGAAGGCTTTGTAAGGTCTTACAGTTTACTTGGCAATGTATAACGTCTTTTCATTGAAAGCTCCAAGTGAACTTCAAAATGTGTTCTTTTATACTACAGCAAAGTGGCTATGAAAAATTCCCTTGTGTTTGGAACGGGTTGGGGTCAAAATACTGAAAATCCCGAAAACGAAATCCCGAAAAATTTGGTTGGGTACAATTGTAAATGCTTGTTGTCTGCAGCCGCCTGTTTCTTAACGGTGCTTGGATGGACCGCTTCGCGGGATAAAAGGATTTCACATTATGGGTCATCTCTTCGATTCATACGAGTACACCGGACGGCCCTCGACCTCACATGTAGGTGTTCAAGACACCAAACTTGTCAATTTTTTCTACAATAAAATTTTCAGTTTCACTTTCGGGTGGGAAAGGTTTAAAAAAAACGATCAGCCTTCTGCTTGGGGTTTTGGACCCATTTTCCATCGAGTGCTTCCAATGGTGGCTCTTGTAGTTGAGGCTTTTTTAAATATTTCCTTGCTTTCCAGAGGGAACAGTCGAATTTGATCGTCATGAAACCATTTTCATTCATTTTTTTTTTGTTTTTGTTTTATTTGTCGGAGTAGGAACTGTCCCACTCAGACTCGTTTCACGTCCATTGTACTACCAGGAAGCAATACCCTGTAAAGGATATATCTTAAGAGCTTTAGTGTTAAGGAGCTTGTGGTATCAAAACTTACCACATCGGCTTCAAAAATCTGCTACCTGACATGAGCAAAGGCAGAGGAACTGTTCTGCAGTATCTTCGCACAGATGGTGGTGTCGTCCGTAAAAATGCCAGTAAGTTGTCTGGAGTCTTTTCTTATGTGGAATATCGCGGATTTTTACAGACATTCGGGAACATTCGTTTAGTCTGTATATATCCTAGAGAGTCATAAACCCACTATCATGTTCATAGGAAACTCAACTGTCAAAGGAAGTCCAACACAGGAACCTTGTATAGTAAGTTCATCGGCTATCTCAGTTCCAGTAATTCTATTGCAACCTGAGACCCAAATAAGACTCATTAGTGTGAAGGTCTGGGCAAGGCCTCAAACGCAGCCTGACTGTCGCAGGTACTCCCGCCCCTTCACCTATTCCTCAAAATATAGTTCATAGTCATTAGGGTAGCACAAGTTTCCGCTTGAAAGACAGATGCACGTTTGCCTAACGAGAAGTGAAGTCTAATGTTGTCGTCCTCCACGAAAACACCAGCACCAGACCCTTGATTGGTTTGGTTGATTATGGTTAAATCCAGTCCTGAAGGCTAGGAAAGTCGACTTTAAATTTACGAAGCGAGATAAGTGTCGCGCAAGGTCATCGATGATCTAGTGGGTGTTATATCAAAAGCTACCTCGTTTAAGACGGAAGATTGCTTTTATTGTGCTCCCTTAATATAATTATATAGAGGAGGGAGGTTCAACATTGCATCTAGAGCATAGCCAGGAGTATTAGAGAAGGCCCCCTTGCATCCGATATAAACTTTTCTTTGGAGTTTAGTGAGAGAAGCAGTTACATATTTTCGCGAAAGCTTTTTCCTTCAAAGAAAGGTCTTAACGGTGCCGTGTATAGGTAGATCTATGTGTCGGTCTTCTTGCTCTGCGACTAGATAGACGCAGCTGAAAGGCAGACACATTTCCATGATGCGAAAAAGGTCCTACCCATCCTCTCTTAGATATACAAGATTTGAAAAAACTGATTTCAAAAATGCAACTTACTTACGATTATATCTAGTCAAGTCATAACTACTGGTACACGCATTTCTGGTGACGAAATAAAAACGAACAAGTAGATTTTAGATTTCAGGCATAGGGTCATTCAGGCCATTTATCGATCGCAGTACGCGCCTCGTCTATTGGAAAATTGTCCACTGTAAGGATAAGTGCGTACTTCAAGGACTTAATATTTTGGTGTCGAGTACAGCTTATAATTCAAAGGATTTAGGTCTGGACTGTTTTATGGCCAATCGTTTGTTGCTATGAAGTCTGGCACATTGTTTTGGAGTCACCTTTGAGTTGTTTTGAGATGACGTATTCGACTTGAGGAATGAGTTCTGATGCTTCTTTGGATGACCGAGCATAGACTCTGTCATTTTGCTTATTGAAGGATTCCTCAATAGTAACAATTTGTTCATCCGTGAACCATTTTGCGTGTACTGGCGGCGTAGAGCTTTCGACCTTTCATTCAGTTTTTGCTTTAATTGGGCTGAAAGTAAATGGCCCGTGTGTCTTTTATACGCGTTGAGTCCCAAATATTGTTTGATAATGCGAGACATGGATTTCTGCGATATTTTCATGTCTCGTGACAAGATTCTCTGCTTTTGCAGCGGTTTTCGAGTAATTCTGACTTTAACAGCTTTGATCGCTGTGGAGATCTGACAGTGCGAGGGCGTCCGGATCAACAATGCCTGCGGTCCATTTTGTTCGGAATTCTGCAATGCGCTTGAGCTGCCTCCAGATTATTCCCAAAGAGCTTGATTTCTCCTCAACTGTTGTGCTCTACATTTTCCAAGGCCGCCCGCAGTTCTACCTGATTGTGTAGGCGGATTCCACTGCATGACATACATATTTCCCAATGGACTTGTTTTCGGGCCGTAGATTGTCTCCTGCCACTTTTTCCTTTATATGGTAAAGGATATATGGTTCTTGACCCGTTCACTAATTGTTCGTTGGGGATACAATTGGGCCAAAAAATCCTCAAGAAGACTCTTAGACATCTATTTACGAAGTACTGTGACTATGTATATATTTAGCAGTACTGATTCTACGTTGGGGTGGAACTATCGCAGCTTATTTCTCCTTCTCCATACTTTGGATAGAATTCTGATCTTCCCTATTCTGCTGCACACATCCAGATATAGAAAGATGTCTACTTTCTCTACTTCCGGCAATGTTGAGTTGAGTATTAGAAGTGCTCAGGGCTTTTGTTTTGGCTGTGTTTATTTTAAGCCCCACTTTGTTTGCCTCAGCTTCTAGATTTCGGGCCATCATATGAGGGAACATTATCCGATGTGAAAGTTGCAAACATCCTCAGCGTAGTCGAGGTGTTTAAGGTAAGATGTCATAGTCCGTAGAATTTCGTGGTTACCTTCCGTCAATGCGGCATATAGTACATCGCTGATCATCACCAAGAACCACAGCAGTGACAGTATGCAGCCCTGATGTATTCCACTTTGGACATCAAAAGCTTCTAATACCGTACCATTGTGTAAGACGTGACTCTTACCTCCCTCGTATGTAGCCTTGAAATAGCTATGAGTTTTTCTGGGATAGCTCCCCTGCGCAAAGCCAACAAGATAGAATCTCGATTTAAGCTATCGTAAGTAGATGTAGATGTAGCGGAGACCAGTACTGATCCGTAAGATCCAGCGTGAAAGCCTGCTTGTTCGACGTCGCGAGTTGAACCCAAATGTTCTTTAATCCGTTATACTATGATTCTAGCTAATATCTTGGCTACAGCCGGTAGAACGCATGCACCTCTTCAGTTTCCACAATCCATCAGATTTCCCCTTTTCGGAACCCTCATGATCATCTTTCTCTTCCACTCCTGCGGAAATTGCTCAGTTTCCACGCTTTTCGTATGAGCGGGTGTAGCAGTTCCTCCGATGTATTTGGCGCTGCTTGAAATAGTTCAGCAGGGACGCCATCAATACCCACCGCTTTGTTTTTCTTGACGGACTTCATCTTGGGTCTTACTGAGAGGTCCGGTCCGAATTGAAGAATTTGTTGTTTCCGACGATTCACTAGAGTTCGAGTGTGGTTAAGGATTGTAGCGAAATGTTCTCTCCATCAAGTGAGCTAATCCTCATCCAAAATCAGAAGGTTACCATCTAAACTCCTCACTGAATGTTGGTTGGCGTTTCGACTTACCTTGAGGTAAGTGAGTCAATACACTGATGTTTATCACGTCTCTACGCCGCACTTCCGTCTTTTTCAGGCGATATTCGGCGCCTAGCTCGGTTCTCTCTACGTCTGAGGCTGCTGCAATCTGAGCCTCAATTTCTGTTCGCTCATCGATCCGTCTCCGGGTGTCTGCCGATAGCCATGTGCGGTGACTTTTCTGCCTTCTACCGACGTAGGTGCGGTACTTTTTTCAGAACATTCCAGTGTATTATGCTGCTGATCTAGAAATGAACAGCACATATGGAGCGAGAACGTGCAACCCAGTCGTGCCCTTTATTTCTTATGTATTTGCCTCTTGTAGGATAGGAAACAGTAATAACTGACGTTTGGTGAAAACAGATTGAAACGTGACGTGTTGCATGTATCTATGCGTGAGATCAGCAAAAAAGCGATTATGTGACTAATGAATATGAAAGCAGAGCGGCACGTTCGCACTAATTTTTTATTGATATATTCATTTATTAGAATTGCAAAATAAAAAAAGTGAAAAACAGCGAACAAATTAGATTAAATAATTTAATGGCATTTCTCTTTTCAGATATGTAGTCCGGCATGCACAGAACTGGAGGTTGTGGTGATGGATTGGCTTGCAAAATTTTTAAACCTCCCCAGCGAATTCCTTCACTCATCTGAGGGACCCGGTGGTGGTGTCATTCAGGGATCAGCGAGCGAATCTGTTTTGGTTGCAGTTTTAGCTGCACGAGAACACACTGTTAGGCGTATTCAGAAAGAACATCCTGAGTTAACGGAAAGTGAGATTCGAGGCCGCCTGATAGCCTATTCCAGTGACCAGAGCAACAGTTGCATTGAAAAGGCTGGTGTTTTGGCTGCGCTTCCAATTCGTCTTATACCGGCCGGCGATGATTTGGTTTTCCATGGAGACACCCTGCGAAAAGCTGTGGAGGAGGACTTAGCCAAAGGACTTTTCCCCAGCATATGCATTGCCACACTGGGTACCACAGGAACATGTGCTTACGATGACATCGAGGGTTTAGGTCCGGTTTGCAAAGAATTTCAAATTTGGCTACATGTAGATGCCGCCTACGCCGGAGCAGCATTTGCACTTCCTGAGTGTGCTGAACTGCGACAGGGTTTGGAATTCGTGGACTCGTTAAATTTCAACTTGCACAAGTTTCTTTTGGTGAATTTTGATTGCGGCGCAATGTGGTTCCGGGATGCGAATCATGTCATGGAAAGCTTCAACGTAGATCGTATATACCTGAAACATAAGTACGAAGGCCAGTCACAGATACCAGACTACAGACATTGGCAGATACCACTTGGAAGACGTTTTAGGGCGCTAAAAGTGTGGATTACCTTCCGTTCGATAGGTGCTGAAGGTCTGAGAGCGCACGTTCGTAAGCATATCGAACTAGCTAAGAGATTCGAAGAGTGTGTGCTCAATGATGACCGTTTTGAAATTGTCGCCAAGCGTGCACTTGGTTTAGTTTGCTTCCGAATGCGAGGGGACAACAATTTGACTACAAGCCTACTGGATCGCCTAATGGATCGAAAACAAATTTATTTGATTCAGGCCAAATACAAAGGGACACATTTCTTGCGTTTTGTAATTTGCGGACTCAACACAGAGGAGAAGGATGTGGACTTTGCATGGAATGAAATAAAAGAACAGGCTGAGTTGGTTCTTCAAAGTGCACAAGAAGAGAAATTGAATGAAAGTGTTACCGAAACGATAGTGAAAGCAGATATGAGTCAAATTACAGAGAGTCTCACTGGCAACTTAATTTTGTCCATAGAATGTGAGAAATCGAAATGATTGCAAGGAGCTCAAATACTGTTCTTCTTTAAACAAAAGTTTAAACAAATTATGTAAATTAGAAAATTAAATAAAACCATACTTTGTAGACTTAAGTTATTATAAGAACCATAGTATAAGTATTGAGAACCCTTCAGGTCAGTTACTTTAAGCCACTGATTGTTGTAGCTCTAAGTTTATTTGAACAATAAAATGTGTAATAGCGATTCTGTTTCATTTTCCAGAATTTTGAATAGGCAGACCACCTCCGAAATACCCTTTCCGTTGCTTATGAGGGCAGCTATGCCCAGTTAAAAAAGAAGACCTGCCGGAATACTCCGACATGGAACTAGACAATGTTTTATTAGATCAAGGAATAATGTTGATGTGATTGGTGCCATGCTCTAACAAAGTATAATAGAAAACTAGGAAAATTCAAACCTGACACTAGGATGAACCATTACGAAAGCATCGAAAGTTTTCACGCGCCGGCTCGCCTTCAAAAGACTCTTGCTCAAAGTTACTCCAGCCAACTCCCTTAAGAAACAGAATGGGTAATTCACTAGCTGTCCTAGGGAAAGTTGCCGTGGTGGGGTGGCCGTGGTGTAGTGGTAACATTATCGCTTGTCACACTGCAGGTTCATGGTTCGAATCCTGAAAGCTTAGCCAACTCTACTGCGAAGGCATAACACTGGCAGTAGGGAGGTCACATGGCTTAAATGCAACTTGATCGTGATGATGACATCGGGTGGAGGAAAAAATATACTGTGAATCATGAGCAACGACAAAAAGTAAAACAAACAAGCTCCCCACCCTTGGAGTTTACTGAATACCACCTAAGTTCCAAACCCACCACACCAATCTTTCTTTCTCTCTCTCTCTCTCAATTTCTACAAACGCCCGTGCCCTGAAATAATTTAATGGTATTCACATCCCATTTGGCGCGCGCAAATTATAAAAAAAAAAAAAAATTAAATCTTATTAGTTACACATTTCTCAGGCTGCATGCCTGATATTACTAGCCGCTCAGACAAACCCTCAATCCGTTTACATGAGGCTATAGCCCATCTGGCCAAATCATCATGGGCAACCAAATAAAATCCTAAACTTTTCCCTACCTGAGCTTGAAGGAACCATAATAAATCTCTTGACGGAGGTGAAATATTTCGGAACTATTTTAGACTCCAAGCTGACATGGAGACTAAATATTGACTTAGACCTGCAAAAAAACCTTCGGAAAAATATGGAGACTATAACCATGCATCACTCATTGGATGTACACTGCAATCATCAGACCTACCACCACCTACGAGTACGTGGTCATAGTCTGGTGGACGGCTATGAAAGTGAAAAACTATTTTTTTTTTTTTTTTTTCGTGGGTAGGTGAAAAATCTTCATAGACACTATGAGCCCGGCGCTCATAGTAGTGTCACTAAACAACATCTCCCTTCTACTGGTTTACTACGACTAAGTTTCCTTATCAAGTAGTTATAGTTTCAAAAATATTCGCGTTGGGCAGGTAGCTTTCCAGCAAAAGCACCTGCTAAAACCCGCCATTAAATGCGGTTGGTCCTTATTGCGCTACGACAATGCCTTCTTCTTGCGGTATATCTCGAGTGTACAGTAAGAACAAGACCGGACCACTTCCTTGCGGTACTCCGTGTTTAACACGGACTAATCTGTTCGCAAGATAGAATTCTAAAATCTTATATTGTCCTGGAAGAACCTGTCTTAACTTAAACTTCAAGCATTCATGCCATACCTTGTCGAAGGCTTGAGAGACGTCCAGAAAAGCTCTTGAAAATATCTTTTTCTCCTGTAAGGTTTTCTCTATTTTATTTATTATTCTACAAAAAAACGCTACATTGGAAAACTCACCAGGTAGCAGCAGTTGGTATCATGGGGGCTTCCCGTTCAGCAGAACGGGAAGCCTTCAAATAAAGAGATTTTTCTTTGTGGAAGCAGACTACACATGGACACACGGTGATACTATGAGATGTTCTGAATCATCTCATATATCTGAAGGGGATATAACAAAGGAGGTCTAAACGCAACTTGGGACTAGGTTAGGTACATAATTCCCCACTATGATTTCAACTTGCATATACCGATCCTGCTTCCCAGATGAGAAGACTGGCAGTCAAATATGAGTGATTATGAGATCACGTTCTTCACTGATTAATGGATGTGGGTACAGGAGCAGGTTATTACTCAGAAGCATTCAACAAACGGGAATCCTATCGATCGCATGCAGTGTTTTCCAGGCAGAAATTCTTGAAATAGAGAATGCGGCAACATCCATATAATAGACAACAACCTCCCTGCATGGGCGATACCCATCTTAGTCAGGCTGCTCTGAAATCTATAGGAACAAATACAATCAAATCAAAGGCAGTCAGGGGACGTCAAAATATATTAAATGCCATTAGCCACCACAAAGTCAGACCATGCTGGGTTCCCGGTCATAGCAATATGTGTAGAAGTGAAAAAGCAGACGAGCTGGGGAGACTGTAGGCAGCTTTGTGCAACAGTGAAGCTGACACATCTTACTGTCACCGATTAGAGAATTGTATAGTACGATCGAGTGACTGCGCACATCTCATTCATTATGGCTGAAACTGGATATTAACTGAACAGGGGTGAGCCCAGCGGTCCAATCGATCTAACATCTACAAAAGAGCTGGGAAACTCAATATCTGGTCTTCTGAAATCTATAAGGAGCACAAACTGGTTAATGAGTTGGTAAGAGAAACGAGGATAAACTCGCGAAACATGAATGGATTTACAACGGATTCATAATCGTCTGCATGCTACTCACTCTCTATCGATTCAAATTAGTAAAGCTCTAGTTGCCCTCTCTGCCTTAAACTATATACAAGGTGCATTTGACTACACTTCCTTTGAGACTATCAAAAAGTCTGTGATTAGGAAATGGACCCTTAGTTATAGACTGGATACTGAAAAGGAATATTCGGGTTTGAGTACGGAGGCTTGCGTAAAACAATAAAAGCTACCAAAAGATGCCCGCAAGGAGGAGTACCTTTCCCCATGCTCTCAGGCTACCTAAGATTCTAAACCTTAATGCCGGAGATTTTATAGGTCATCTGAAGATTTTGGTATATAGCGACCCAATACTCAAGGTCTCATATCTAAAAAGTTCGAGGTGGTCATAGGTGACGGCCAAACTTAGAGGAAGATCTCGTAATAATACCGATTTCTCAGACAGATGGTTCTAAATTAGATAACGTCAGCACCGAAGCTGAGTTTTAGCAGGCTGCAGCACTTGGAAAGTCGCTAACAATCTTTCAAGCGGAGTGAATGCAATCGAATTATGTGTACGGGGATGCGTGCGGAGAAGAGTCAAAGGAAAAAGCATAAACATACATCTTCTCCGACAGTCAGGCAGTGCTAAAGGTCCTCAAATTATGCACGGTAGGGTCAATGCTTGTCCAGGACTAACTAAACCTCTAAGGATATCTTGCTTCGACAAACAAGATCACTGTGGCCTGGATTCCATGCCAGGAAAACTTCGAGGGAAATATACGGGCGGACTGTCTGACAAAAAATAGGAGTCTGTCAACTGCTTACTCCAAAATATCGCAATAGGAAGTAGGTGGCTTCGCTGAAAACTGGGTCAACTTTAAAGGAATTAGGCAAGCGAACAAGTTTATAGACTCTAATCAAAGTAATGCCAAAAAGCTACTCGAACTGAGCAAAGAAGACTTAAGGGTCTTAACGGGTTACCTGACTGGCCACTTACGTACCATCTGCATAAAATAGGACAACGTGTCAGATACAGATATGCGCTGGCTTTGCAACCTTCAAAATCAGACGCCAGAATATATTTTCTGCGAATGCCTGGCGTCCACGAAGGAAAGACTACATCGTCTAACTCAGGCTATAATGAGCCCAGCAGATATTTGGAAAAGAGAACCTACACAGCTCTACTGGGGTTTATCAAGAGCCTCAGACCTTACAGGTCGCAGTGAATGCCTGAGGCCTCTATATCGTATCGTATTTCAACCTCGGATACAGCAGAGTATACTTGGAGAGGAGTCGATATGATTTCGATCCTTACACAGGGCTGTGAGCTATGCAAAGCTACTTAAATACCGTCATATCATCTTAAAGTCATTTTTCTCAAAACGATAGAAATATAAGGTACCGAATCTGAACTATAAGCAAGAAAGTCGAGCAGATATTAGGACCCCAAAAGAGAACATCCTTTGTCCAATATTTGATCCTTTATGTGAGGGAGGCGAATGGATGAGAAGATAAAACCTATAACTCTCTGGGCCGTACCAAAAGGTGGATTCCAAAAGGCCAAAGCCTGGCGATTACAGAGGCTTAGCCACATCGAGCGAATGGACAAAAACGCTATATGACCAAATCTTCGCTTTAAAGACTTGCCGATTGCGGATGACAGACAGTTTGGTCTAGAGAATTGAAACCAATGTGGCAGGTATCGACAAGGATGAAAAGCTACTTTATCTCAGGCAGATACCCTTCACGGGTAGGAATCAAAATAATGACCACTGCTTGATTGCCCAGACCGCCTGACCACCTGACAGCAAATGTTGGATGCACTTAGGTCTTTGTTCCAAATCCCAAAATTAAACGGCTGGAGAACTTTTCGTGTAATAGAGACAAATTTGCCTGTGTTGTGTGGCACATACCCGTCCTCTTGGAACCACATGTCGCTCACATCAATATCTTCAATCCGGGGCCAACAAATGTTGGTTATTATTTGACCATAGCGCAGAGAATTCACCGTAACAGTGGCGCCTTGGTCGTTTCCAAAAAAATACGGCGCGAACACGCCGCGCACCGAAATGTCACCGGTGATTGATGCAATGGCCTCTCAGCGACCACATTTGGTTTCTCCGAATCCCAAATTCTGTAATTTTGTTGGTTTACGCAGCTGCTAAGCGAGAAATGGTTCAAGAAAATTTTGTTCGAAAAATCGACGTCAACTTGTTGCGTATGTTCTGCGCATTCCAGCAGGCAACAATTGTAATGTCTTGATCGGTAGTTAATCGACCAATATCGTCAAATGGCAAGGTAAGAACTAAGTACCTGTCACTATGGATGATAGATGGATTTGACAGATGCCATATGACAGAGACGTGAAATCTCAACCTTGAAATGAATAACCGTTTATCTGTGGTTTGGGTGATATCTCTTAATACAAATATTTTTAAGGAATAAATGGGTTATCCCCTCGCTCGAATTTACTGTACTGAAGTACTGAAGATACGAAATCAATTTGTGGGTTCAATTTTAGATAAAACTGTTTATTTACTGCCAAAATCCAAATGTTGGCCAATCAATTTGTTAGAGGTTTTCTGTCTCTACATCCGATAGGCAGCGGAGTGCTATGGGGGTTAATACCCTCATTTGAAATATGCCTTCGCCCGTCGCCAACTTTACATCACTGATAAGCAACAATCTGGAGACGAAGGGAATCTAGCTACTTCCTACGACTTCCGCTTTCCAACCGTTTAAGGGTGAATTGGCGTTATTTTTTTTTTTTTTTTTTTTATTGAAGTCTGTCTCGAGTTGTTGTGTTTATTTGGAATCTTGTAATTGGGCCAAAGAACGGAACAAGAAGGAAACAAGAATGATTTTATTTGGTTGGTGGATCCTTATGGGTTTGGGGTGTTTTTTTCTTCACCCAGTGAATTACCCTCTAATTCATTGATGGCTGAGATGATATCCTTTATGAAGTGATTCCAAGGAAATGAGAGTTTTTGTGGTTGTATAAGGGAGATGTTGGTTTGTGGCCTGTGAAGGCAACTGACCCCGAGCACAATGGCCTATAATGGCTGGTAATTATGGTATCTTGAGTTCGCATGTTGGCCTGTTAATCTAATATCGGCGAAGATTACCATTTAGATGTCTGAATGGAGGAACTTTTCGTAAATTTATAGCCCCGAACATGTTTTGTAGCCAAGAAAGCTTATTTTATTTTATTAATCAGAACAAAAAGTATTTCGGATAACTATTGGAGGTTCTGTTGTTATTTTGTTTGAATTAATTCGATTAAAATGGCATAATAGATAGAAAGGGGAAAGGTACACGTTGTAAGGTAAGACGTGCCGGCGAGAGTGATTAAAATTTTACTATAGTAAGAGGTTGATAGTGGTCAAACGGTAGTGCATGCGTAATATATGAAAACACAAGCGTTTTCACTCAGCTGACGCCTACCAACTCCTACTCTCAACCTCCACGAGGTGACCGCTGGGTGCCTAGTATCTTGTTCCAAGAAGCTGTAACCAACCCCGTTTGGAGGATCTTTGGCGGCAGCAGATGAGAGAGGGGGAAGAGTGCTCTCTCACTAGAGTACTTCTTCTTGTTCCAGACGGCAGCGGAGGATGGAACAAGAAGATGGTGGCGTCTACAGTTCCAGTTAGGTTGAACTTAGTGAATACTTTGCACGAGCTGTTCCGACATATTCGGATCACAGGTCGGTAAGGAATTTCCAAGGTTAGTCAGGACCTTGGGATAGAGATGGTGGCGGAGGAGCCCTTAATGGGCCAACGGCAGCGCTCATACTCCCGTAGTGGACTACTGGCACCGGTGTACCCGGCCCCACGTCCTAGGGGTTGCAAAAGGAATTGGCCCTCCAGGTTGGGGGTTGTGCCGTCGGGTTAACTTCCCTACCACGTAAAAAAACTTTCGGTTACGAAACAACCAATAGCCTCGGATACGGAGAATTCTACTGTTGAAAACCCAAGCAAACGGAAAAAGGACAACGATCTCCGAGTCTGCACGTGGAATATTAGGTCCCTCTACAAACCACGTGCAGCCGAACAACTTGCGGAGGCTCTAGACTGCTGTAAAGCAGACATTACCGCCATCCAAGAAGTGCGATGGGATGGGCCGGGCAAAAGGAGGATGAAAAACTGCGACATCTACTACGACGATTGCTACAGACAACGTCTATTCGGGTGCGGTCATTGGAGGCAGACTTAAGCAAGAAGTCTTGAGTTTTCGGCATGTGAACGAGCGCCTCATGACAATCCGCATCAAGGCTAAATTCGCCAACATTAGCCTAATATGCGCTCACGCCCCTCACGAAAAGATGGACTACGCGACGAAGGATGACTTCTACCAGCTCTTGGACAAAACGTATGAGAAATGCCCTAGCCACGACGTTAAAATTGTCCTCGGTGATTTTAACGCAAAGCTAGGAAAGGAGAACGTCTTTAGTAGCGTGGTTGGAAAGATCAGCCTACACGACATCAAATCCGACAACGGATTCAGGCTAGTCGACTTCGCAGCGGGGCAAAATGTTGTCTTAGCTAGTACGCGGTTCCCACGTCTTGATATCCACAAGGGGACATGGCTATCTTTTGATCGAAAAACCGTCAACCAAATCGATCACATTGCGATCGACGCAAGGCACTCTTCCAGTATTCTGGGTGTCCGGGCGTTCCGAGGAGCCAACGTGGACTCGGATCACTACCTAGTTGTAGCCAAGGTACAGATGCGGATATCCAGAACGGAGCGAAATCAACGAAATACTGTGAGGAAATTTGACGTCGGACGGCTACAATCGCAAGAGACCGCCAGAGCCTTTGCCGATCGAGTCTCCTTTAATCTCAATCTAAGTCCTATCCCGCCAGCAGCAAATGCGGAAGACCAGTGGCAGCGTTGCCAACAAGCCATCAGAGATGCCGCCTCTGATGTATTGGGTTTCTCTCGGCCACCACAACGAAACCCCTGGTTTGATGAAGAATGCCGGCAAGCACATGCAGCAAAACAAGAGGCGTACAAAGCGGCTCTGCATAGAAGGACTAGAGCTGCTCGCGAGCGGAGGAGAAAAGAGGAACATCGACTTCTAAGAAAGAAGAAAAAGGAGCATGAGAAGCGTTTGATCGAGGAGATTGAGGCCTTTATTGCAGGAATGATGTTCGAAAATTTTACGAAAAGGTAAAAAGAACATGCCAGGGTTTCAAAGCCAGAACAGAAGCCTGCAGGAAAGAAAATGGTAGCATAGTAGTAGAACCGCAGTCGGTGCTGAGGATAAGGCCTGGTAAGTCCACCATTGACCAAATATTCACACTACGACAGATTTTGGAAAAAACCCATGAATATAAAATCGATATGCATCACCTTTTCATCGATTTTAAAGTTGCCTATGATAGCGTGTATAGAGACGAGTTATACAGAGCCATGTCCAGTCTTGGCATCCCTGCCAAGCTCGTTCGTTTGTGCAGGATGACAATGGAGAACTGTCGCTGCTCCATTAAAGTCGGTAAAACACCACCGAACCGTTCGATGTCAGGAAAGGTCTTAGACAAGGTGACGCGCTATCATGCGATCTCTTTAACATAGTACTTGAAAGAATTGTACGAAACTTACAAGCCAACATCGGGGGTACAATCTTTTACAAGTCTGTACATCTACTCGCTTACGCCGATGACATTGACATAGTCGGAAGAACTCAGCGGGCCGTCAGTGGGGCGTTTTCGAGTATTGAGATCGAGGCAGCAAAGATGGGTTTAGCGGTCAATGAAAGCAAAACAAAATATATGCTGTCAACAAAAAAGGACACCCAACATCGGCGTCTTGGACAAAACGCCACAATAGACAGATATAATTTTGAGGTAGTAAAAGACTTTGTCTACCTAGGCTCTATGGTGAACTCCGCAAATGACACCAGTGGGGAGATCAAACGAAGAATTACTTTTGCCAATCGGTGTTTCTGTGGGCTTAGAAGGCAATTGAGTAACAAGGACCTATGTCGAACTACTAAGGTAACTCTTTATAAGACATTAGTCATCCCAGTCCTGCCCTTGGTTACTTCGAGAGAAAAGTTCTTCGAGTGATCTTTGGTCCCGTCTGCATAGACTCACCGTCTATGGAGGAGAAGATACAACGCCGAATTATACGGCATATACAATGACATCGACTTAGCCAGAAGAGTTCATATACAGCGACTAAGATGGCTGGGTCATGTAGAGCGGATGGAGTCCAAAGTTCCAGCCAAGAAAGTCTTCGAATCCACCCCGGATGGACAGCGCAGTAGAGGACGACCTCGTGGTAGGTGGCGCAATCAAGTGGAGGGAGACCACAACCAACTTGGCGTGCGCAACTGGAGACAGCTGGCTCATAACCTGGCTGGCTGGAGAGGGTTGTTGGTTAAGGTCCAGGTCCACCCCGAACTGTAGCGCCACCTAAGTAAGTAAGTAAGTAAATAAGAGGTTGATAAGGTAGATGCAGATGACTAGATCTGGATTTGATTTAAGGTTCTATTTGAAAGATACCCTTCTGAGTACTCCAAAACAAATATTAGTACCGATATACAGTGCTTTGCAAAAGTCTGCGTACAACACCATGAATCCACTTAAAAACGTTTTAAACTTATAAAAACAACAAAATAAAAGACAAATCCATTTGAAAATAAAAAGAAGATTTCATTCACAATAATAAATAATTAACATAAGTAGAGTTTCATTTCAAGTTTTTTACTAATTAAAGAATATAATAACTTAATTGTATAAAAGAGTTTGCAAAAGTCTGCGTACAGGGGCTAAATTCATAATTTCTCAATGTTCAATACTTGGTGGGGTACCCTTTTGCATCGATAATAGCTTGTAGTCTTCTCGGCATGAATGCTACAAGATTTTTTGTAAGATTCGCGCTAATTTTTTCCCATTCTTCTAGCAAAATTTGGCTGAGTACGTTTTTGTTAGTTATTTCATGTTTTCTAATCTGTTTTTCTAACTCAGCCCACAAATTTTCAATGGGGTTTATGTCAGGCGATTGTGGTGGAGTTTGAAGGAAGTGGGGAGTATTATAAGCAATCCATTGTCGAACTTGATAGGCAGTATGCTTAGGGTCATTGTCATGTTGAAAATAAAAATGACCAGCTAAGCCCAGTTTTTCAGCACTAATATGGAGACTATTTTTTAAAATATCGAGGTATAAGCTCTTATCCATAATCCCGTTTATGAAAACCAGCTTCCCAGTTCCGGCTGCCGACATACACCCCCAAACCATGACCCCACCACCGCCATGCTTCACAGTAGCATTTAAATTTTTAGGAAGCATTTCTTCACCCTTTCTTCTCCATACCAATTTTCGTCCGTCCGATCCAAAAATATTAAATTTACTCTCATCAGAGAATATTACTGTTGACCAAAAATTAAAATCCTTATTTACGTACTCTTTTGCGAATTTTAACCGCTTCTTGCGGTTAATTTCGGAAACGAATGGTTTTTTCTTCGCTACGTAGCTTTTATGGTCAGCTTTGTGAAGTGCTCTAGATACAGTTGAAGGATGTACCGAGGTATCAAATGTGGTCTCCAGTCTTGTAGCTATTTTACTTAAGCTCAAGCCAGGTTCTTTGGCAATTTGGCGCACAATAAATTTGCTTTCAGACTTACCGATTTTTTTGGGTCTACGGCATCTTTCCTTAGTTACAAGCGTTCCTCGATCCTTAAAATTTTGTATGACCCTCTGGATTGTTGAACGATGTCGGTTTGTAATTTTAGAGATCTCACCATACGATTTGCCTTCTTCATGTAACTGAACAATTATTCTTCTCTCCGAAATCTCCAATTCTTTGCCTTTAACTATCTCCATGTTTTAATATAATTTTCTATTAGTAATAGCGTCGATCTTCTACGAGGTAAGTCAACTGAATGATAAGACAAGCCAATTTTAAAGAGCAAACCAAAATTAACGGTACATTTTTTAGAAGAAACGTTGGAAAATGAGAGAAAATGTGATTGTACGCAGACTTTTGCAAAGCATTTCTTTCATATGCTGATACTCTTCATTTTACTGTTACTTTGTTTTTTTTCTTAATTGCTTAGTTTAAATTGGAAACTGTGGAGGAATATTCCGTTATCAAATAAAAATTGGGATATATTCATTTTTTGGCTGCTAAACATAAAATATATGTAAAAACAACGATCAAACCTCAGTGTACGCAGACTTATGCAAAGCACTGTATGTACATATGTGTGCATTATCCATGAAATATGTTTAAATTCCGTTTTTTATTTGTACTCCAACTGTTAAATAAATTAGTAAAACATTTTCCATTCTTTTGTGCGTACGCCTTCTATGGATATTTATTTACGTGTATGACATGTCCTTGTGGATGAAGGTAGTTACTAGCTCGTTTTGTCATCGTTTAGGTTTAAACGATAAATATTTTATTAAATGGTTATGAGATGCTTCTCCCATCTGCTTCATGTGAACACTTGATTTTATTTTTGTAGAAAAGAGATACCTGAAACCTACATGCCTACCTAAACTTCGTTTTTATAGCGAAATGGGCTGTTCTATCAATCCTACCACCAGTTATGTGAAATGAAAGTAAGCTCGCATATGTGTGCTGTTTTTCTGAGTTATTTGGCTATTAAATAAATTCATTCTTTCGCTTATGTGTTCATCATGTAACGCAAAATGAGTCGAACCCGTATTCAGGAAAAGTACATAATTATGTACTTAACTGTGGCGCTACAGTCCGGGGATGGCGCTACAGTCCGGGGTGAACCTTTGATGTTCATTCGTTTTACATGTTCTAGCCATCTTATGTGATGAATTCGATGTCGCTGTACAACCGGTATCGTTCGTTGTTGCATCTTCTCCTCCATTCCCCGTCGATACAAACGGGACCAATAATCACTCGAAGAATTTTTCTTTCAAAACAACGAAGGGTGTTTCCATCCGCCTTTGATAACGTCTATGCTTCTGTAGCGTATACCAGGATGATGAGGATCTTATATGAAGTCATCTCAGTTATCCCAATTGTGCAATGAAACAGCGGTTGACAGTTAGTTGTTCCAGGAAGGTCCTCTTATGACCTGAGCTTAGAATATGTCGAAGTTGGCGAATATGTCGAAGGTATCTACTGAACTGACTGTTGGCGCCACAGTTGATTCCATCGCGATGGCGCTGTTTGACTTCTGAGAGGCAACTTTCAGCCAATTGCCCGTATAATTATTATTTTTTTTGTTTGGTATTGTACATATCAAATAGATACTGGTACTCTAGAGGTCTACAATATTACTTCACTTCAGATGCCGCTTGAGGACATAATGGCCCTAAACAAAACAAATTTCTCTAGCCAGACGAGTTGGTTCAAGTCCCATTTCAACTAGCGCGCCACATTGAATGACGTCTTCCTTTACAGCGTCGTCCCTGTCGAAAACTCTAAGGACCATTCGCTCTACATTGCGCTTGATATCGTATATCGTTCACGGGTTGGGGTCACAAATTCTGTTTTTCTAAAATTCTGTAAATAATGCAACTAAAATCGCTTGGTAATGTAAAAAAAAGTGTGCACCTATGAGGTTGACAGGTTATCAGTAGGACTGAGCATTTTGGTTTTGACGGAGTTTAACGAACGAAGTTCGTCTGTGCGATAGGAGACGGGGAGTTTAAGGTAGGTTATAACGTTTTAGGACTCCATTATTTCACACCGACACACTTCGAAACCGTTACTGATCACTAGCGGTACAGTAGTGGCGATAATATACACCCTGTGAATTATATAGCCTATAACACCTGTTAATTAAACTCTGTGTTTACATAATCGATTGCCTTGTTGAAATCAATTAAAAATAGCCGAGATCTATACTCGATGTATGAAGATGATCTGTAGGTATGTATTGACGTGATCAACGAAAGAGGGCCCAGAACGAAAATCTGTTTGCTCATTGTCAACAGTGTCCGAATGATCCTTCGTTCGGGAGTTATTTTAACTTTTTTTTTTTAGGTGGGAGCAGTGGTTTAGTGGTTACGAGCGCGATCACTGGAGACTGTGAGACTCAAGATTCGAGTCCCAAGAAACCCTCAAAAATAAAAATACTGCGTTCCCACTTCTCGCAAACGTCTGACCAACATTCGAGAATGAAATTGTCATTAGAAGTTTCTCTCAATTGGAAAAAAAAATGCTCTTCGAAAACGGCATAAAAGTGCAGGTCAATACCATCCGTGTGCAGTATAGCATAAATGGCTGCGACGCCAGGCCCTCAAAGGGCTGTTAGTGCAAAAATATTTATTTATTACTTTTTTTTTTGATAGCTGGAGGCACAGACATACGATACTATACCTCTTCAGTTTTTTTACATTTTGCTATGTTAACTTTCTTTAGAGCTTGACAATTATTCATTTCGTTAGGGAAGGTCTCGGTCTTGCAATAATTTGCTATGCAGCCAACCAAGGCGGATCCAGGATTTATTTCTGGGAGGGGCACAAAGGCCAGATAGGTAAAGAGTGTACCCCATAGTATTCTAATTGCTAGTGTTTTTTCGACTGGCCTGTTTTATCTGAATCGTGTCTGGGGGTGGCCCGTGCCCCTGTGCCACCCCCTGGATCCGCCCTTGCAGCCGACCATTTCCGACCCATTTCCGCTTTAAATAGTACAGCAGTTAATCTATGTTCAATAAGGTGGTTTGCAACCGATCAATTTAAGGATAATGTAACTCATTATATTGATACACATACGAGTACAATCGCGTGATTACAGCAAGTTGATTTGAGTATACGAGTAGTTTAAGTCGTGAGGATGGAACAGCGCTTTGCTTGATCATGGACTTAACCGTCAGCTCAAACAGCCTGGTTGTACATTACTTACTACCTTCATTTGATGTTGCTCGGGTTAATAAAAATATTGGCTGTTATTATCCTAGTTGAATGCAGTAATCTGCTTAACAGCAAAGTATTGGTCGGTAGAAGGGTTATTTCGAAATTTTCAGGAGCACCGACTATTATTCGACAACTATGTTTCCTTCTTCGTTTCCGCAGACTTATTCCGACTACCTTGGCATTTTAACGTCTCCATGGTGACAGACTCGGGCGCGGCTCATCTAGTTGTCCACCCATCCATCTGTATCTCCGTCCGTCTGTTTGCATCACTCTAGTTTCTGGACCTTGAATTTTGAACTGAGAAGGTGACATTGTATACATAGGTGCGCCGTTCTTAATGTCGTACCAGTAAGGTTGCCATATCCACTGGTCTTCTGCACTTAATTTTAGCCTTGGGCTTTTCGAGAGATTAAGGGACACTATTGGCAAAGGCCTAGATAGTCCCTTAGTAGGTACGCATGTTGCAAAGACTATGTTGAGACATCGACAATATTAGAGGAATACCTTGTGTTAATTGCAATTTGATCGATGTGTTTGACAGTTTGTTGATCTGTTGATGATATGAATATATAGAAATCGAGTACTAGCTACCATCACGTGCTTCAAAGTTGATTAACTTGAGTTAGTGACATACTGACATATAGAAATTTGGTCTGGTGGCAAGCGATGTACAAAGCCACCAACCTTAAGACTATGACTAACATTCAAAGAATGGCCTACATCGGCATCACTGGGGCAATGAGAACCAGCCCAACAGAGGAATTGGAGGCTATACTCAATCTAAAACTCCTAGATCTCTTTGTACAAGAATCTGCTGCAAACAGTGCTCTTCGGCTAAGTCAAAGTGAAAGCTGGAAACCCAGTCTGACGTACGGATTCTAAAAAATACACGGGCAATGGTATATGTACAGACTACACCCGACTATATTTTGTAAGACCATTTCTAACTTCTTTCCCCAGTAGAGAAGAATGGCATGAAAATCAACCACCAGGTAACGAATCAATGGTACCCATCTACACGGATGGATCCAATATGGATATTGGCGTTGGCACGGGATTCTACTTCGAAGTTCTAGGACTATCCAGTTCAATCAAACTTCCTGACTACAGCTGTGTTTTCTAAGCTGAGGTCCTAACAGTGACAACAGCTGCTAAACAGGTTGCAATTGTGGTACTACCACACGCTGATATTACCTTTTTCATTGACTACCAAGCGGTAATCGAAGCTTGTAGGTCGTAAGACTCTGCTGTGTTCCCGGACACTCGAGGGTGCCGGGAAACAGAAGAGCGAATGAGCTGGTAAGAAAAGGATCATCACTTGAACTAAATCATGCAGATACCACAGTAAAGATCTCACCATGTAATCTTAGATAATATACTAAATAGTAGCAGCAAACGTGAGATGGAGAATGCTCGACTTCTGTGTTATAAATAGAAAATGTGACCACTCTACAAAAAAAAAACCGAAAGAATCTTACTTAACCGAGAGAATTAACAAGAAATCTTCGTCCTCTCTTAGGGGTGTTATCAACGGACATACAAGCATCATGCTGAGATATCATACAAATAAAATGAGACTCAGCACAAATGACGAAGATGTGCATGAGGACACTCCACACTTTCACTGCCACTGCCCAGCGCTCCGCCTAATTAGAAATAAATAAAATCCTTGGGAGATATTATTTCCAAAGACTTAGAAGAACCTTTGGCCAGTCTGTAAATGACCTGCACAATTTCGTAAACGCCTCGGGATGGCTTGAAAATTTATGGGTTTTTCACAGGTTCTACAGTATGTGAGGCATAACCCCCAGGGCATTACAATGGATCTACATTGGTCTAAGTGGGACGGATGCAAGATTATCGTCAACCCATTAACCTAACATTACTTGAGTTAGTTTCCAGAGGAAGGCGGTATCGCTTACGATGTACTGTGCCGCGAAAGATGCCCGGTTTTCCTATTTTGGTCTTAGAACCTCCCAACATGTTATGTTATGATTCATTCTTATATTAAATTAGATTTTGAGTGCAAAGAGACACATGGAGGTGCTTGCTCATAATACACGCAATTCACAGCATTTTCTCAATTAAATTTATAAGTAATAGTTCTTCATCTTCTTCTTTCTTTACGGCGAGGTTATGATATGGAGTAGGAGGATCACAGTTCTCCCACTTTACTGCATCTCTACTGGTCTGCCTGTGGGGTTTGCCGGTTTGACCTCAGGAAGTTCCGGCAGGCTTCCCGGTTTCGGATCACTTCGTCACTGCGGCCAATCAAATTATTGTGTTTTCGCATTTGTGTGATGCAGTTGTTTTTTGTTCTGCCTTTTTTGTGCGATTGTGTAAGAACGTTGATTGATTGTGCTTCTTTGACGGTGTTCGAAGAATCCCTCCTTTGAACACGACAATACCAACTGAGCCGGTTGTGCTCTATCTTGCTTGTGATGGGTTCTTTTACATGAAGGCTTCCTCTAATCTTCGAACTTCTTATTCTATCAAGCTTTGTTACTCCTGGTGTCATGCGAAGCATCTTCATCTCAGCTTCCGTTAATTTGCCCTCATACTTTTTGTACATTGTCCAGCATTGTGAACCGTATGTGAGCGCCTTCCTTTCAGCTTAGGGGACATTTTTCGGTCACAGAAGATTGCGGAGTTTTCCCGCCACTTCATCCACCCTACGCTTACGCGATGATTGATGTCATCATCACAAGTTGCTTCGCTATTGATCATAGATCCCAGATATTTGAACTTTTCTCACTTGGGAAGCATTTTTCAATTCAAGTAAATCTCTGGAATAGGCCGGTGTGGATCAGAGAATGGGCAGCACAGATACTCTGTCTTATTTGATCTAATACGGTACCCATTTCCCTCCAAAACATCCACCCATACATCAAGTGCTACTTGCGGGGACGTTTGATCTTCACTTATGATAGGTCCGTTATCAACAAAGAATAACTGATGCACTTTGGGGTCCGTCATTTTTCCTTCAAGCAGATAATCAAGGAGTGCAATAAATAGCACAGGACTGAGGACGCTTCCCTGGTGTACCCCGACTTTGATTGAGAACTCTTCGGTGACTCCTGCGGGACATCTTACTCTTGTCCTTGCTCCCTCATACATGTCCATGATCATGCGCACGAAGGTTTCTGGAACTCCTTGTTGGCTTAGTGCCACCAATAAGAGATCTTTTGGTTGTCTATCAAAGGCTTTTCAAAATCAACTAACACCATATGCAAGTCCTTTAAGGAATCACGATGTTTAGATTGCATCTGTTGTTGATTTATACGAGGCAAACCCGCACTGGTCATCAGATAGCCGTATTATTTTCCGCAGTCGGCTGTCTAATACCCGCTCAACGATCTACATGGTGTGTGACATCAGCTTTACAGAACGGTAGTTAGTTTTGTGTATCGCCTTTTCCTTTGTGCAAAGGAATAAGATAATCTTACCTCCACTGATTAGGCATTCGATCACCGCTCATAAGTTTAGAGATAAGAATCATGAGCCATCTGGACCCGATGTCTCTCATCTTTTTCCCGAACTCAGATGGTATCTCGTCTGACCCAACCGCTTTTCTTTTTTTCGAGTATTTGACGGCATTCCTAACTTCTTCGACAGTAATGACGGATACTTCGGCTCTTGGAAAGTATACCCAGGGAAACTGTTCGTTCAGAAGTTTTTCAAAATACTGTCGCCATCTGTGGAGAATTTTGTCGTCTTCCGCAAGAAGCTGGCCTTAAGCATTGTTAATGAACTCTGGGGAACGAATCTCCTGAGCATTTCCTACCACAGATAATAACTAAATGAAATTATTATTGAAACGAGGTGATATTTATAAAGAGTGCCGCAGTACTAATTAATAGTTCATCTGGGAAATTAATAATTAAATCTAAAAAAGTGAGCTGGTTTCATATGCTTGATAGTACAGTAGGTGCGCAGTGCTGCACTAGACCTTACCTTAATTACGTCATAAACTCTATTAAAAATTGTCCTCCCCCATTCGAGATCTTTATAATATTTTCAACATATGTGCATGTGCCTATATATATATTTACATCATTATTTAAATCTAGGATAGGATAACTTTAATATTCCACGTTTTTGCTGTTTTCAACGATTTTGCGTTTCCTGTTCTATTCTGCCCTGGGATTTGGTTTGGTGTAGTAGTCACGTTCGGAGATTTTTTTCAACAATTTCAACATACAGATACCTAGTTTTTCTCAGAGTAAACGGAATATGTACTTGCGAAAGAAATTTCTTTTCATTATTCTCATTCGACCTCAAAAATAATACTCGTAGCTGGTAGAGGAAGTTTGCGTACCTAGTAGGAAACGTGAGGTTAGGAAGAGAGAATTTAAAAACTACAAATATGTCCAGGTAAAAAAGCAAACAAAGTTGATATCTAATTCAACAAGGATTAAAGTCAAATTGTATTTATCGAAAGAAATTGCAAATTGACAGCTGCAATTATCGTAAATCACCTCCGCCATGTTTTTAAACAGTCTATCCAGGACGCGGAACGCATCTGTACCTCTCTCAATGTGTGCTTTGCTGTTTCAATTTTAATACTCCTATTGTGGGCCTTACTTTCATTATATGCCGGAAATTAATTTGACTCTATCGCCCTGCTCGTACTCTACAAATCGACCATTAAGTTCTCTGTAAATTCAATTATCCGACAAAATACGCTCGAACATTAATAAGGGTGCCCGTAAGGGCCACGATAAATACGAAAGCATTTAAGAAATGCTTTCAAAATATATAGATTCTTAAGTTTATTTCAAGGATATAACATCGAAATGAAAGTGATTATATTGTATTAAAAAGGTTAATAGAGACGTACGAGTATTCGATTCACTCGCCAGTGAGGGTGATCCCAGTAAACTAATAAAGTGTCGATTTATAGCGCATTTAGTTGTAAACAACCTTAAATGTTCTCTTTGATATTTATTGGTTTTTTGGTGCCATCAATTAAATGTTCGTTGAGTCATGGTTTGGTTTTAGGCGTTATGTTGATTTGATGCAGTTGTGGTTTGACGATAATGAAATTTTATTTTAATTGAGTTCACGAATGCTAGCTCATACCTTATACTTTATTTCTTTCATTTGCAATTTATCCATATGACATTAGGTGTGTTTTTTTGGTATCCTATATAAGCTAAACAAATTAGGCGAAACCCACATCCCCGTTAAAGAATATCATAACAAAAACTTGGATGTACTTGGACACTAGCAATCATCTGCTTTTGAAAACTAGAAAAGGTAAATTATTTGGGATGTAAAACGCAAAGAATGCGCAAATCACATAATTTTAACGAAGGAAAACATGTATTGCTGGAGGTATTGAATGTTTCCTCTTTGTTGTCCCCGTCTTGATTTGTAATGGCGTCCCTAAAAATGGCGGATGAAGTCAGTTGTCACATCTCCTTACAAGTTATCGATAACACGTGGAAAAAACAGTATGGACGCACTTTTTTCTATCGCAATTAGGTTATACGTAGCTGCGATATTATTCCGAATATCTTTAGAAATTATGGCCCATAAGCCAAAAGAGTGTTCTACGCTAGACAATTTGACCATGAGTTACCTTCAAAAACTCTCTGGCAAAATTTACGCGAGCTTGGTGTTGGACGGAAAAAGAATGCTGAAATGAATAAAATCGATCCCAACCAGCTCAATAGAGAATTCACGAAAGTGCAAATGACATCCAGAACAAGTGCTGATCCACTGGATGTAACGTTCAGTGGCTTTGAATTCACTCGTATTGAACAGGATGATATTGTCAATGCTGACCTTAAAATTAAGTCTAAAGCTGTTGGTATCGACGGAATTTATCCGATTTTTATTAAACTCATACTACCTTACATTCTTCCAGCCATAACCCTTATCTTCAACAATATAATAACTACATCTACTTTTCCGACTGAGTGGAAAACTGCAAAAATTGGTCCAGCTCTGAAAAAGAAAGCATCATCCAACTCGCCGGCTGAGTATAGACCCATTGCCATCCTTCCATTCTTGTCCAAGGTCATGGAAAAGATAATGCATAAGCAAATATCTGTCTTTATCCAGCGCATCATAGCTGTACGTCTGCTCTACTTAAAGTAGCTGACGATATCCGAGTGGCGATGGATAAAGATCTAATAACTTTTGTGACTCTGCTGGACTTTTCCAAGGCCTTTTACACAGTGGATCATATGCAGCTTCTCTTAAAACTCAAGAGGTTGTTTGGCTTTTCATCATCTGCTATCAAGCTCATCAAAGCATATCTTGGTGGAAGAAAACAATCCGTTGCTGTTAATAATGTGATGTCTGATTTTATTGCAACCTCAGCGGGTGTACCTCAAGGGTCCATATTGGGACCTTTGTTATTCACAATATTTATCAATGATCTTCCGACCATAATCAAAAATTCATTCCTCCACATGTACGCAGACGATGTAGAACTCTACATAAGTTGCAAATTAGACCTTATTAAGGATGCAGCTTGTAAACTTAATGAGGATCTACGAAAAGTTCTAGATTGGTCTGAAGATAATTCGTCGAAGCTTAACCTAGCCAAATCTAAATGGCTGTGATCTTTCTAATATATTCCTCCAAAATGAACCAATTGAGTTCGTTGACAAAGCTAAAAATCTTGGGGTATGGATTAGCAAAACGTTTAGTTGGGATGATCATATCTCCACTCTATGGTTCTCTTAGGAATCTATTTATGTCGCAGTGCTTCACTCCTTTGCAAACAAGGTTAATGCTAGTAAGGGCTTTACTAATTCCAATATTTACATACGGATGTGAAATTTTTTGTTGCAGCAGTGCTCTCATTCGACGTAAGCTCAACGTTGCGTTTAACAATATAACTCGCTATGTTCATGGATTGAGACGTTTTGACCATATTTCACAATATGCTAAGAACATATTAGGATGCACTCTTGATAAATATCTCGAGTATTGCACGATCAAGTATCTACACAAAATTATCAGCAAACAGCCTCCATATTTATTCGAAAAACTTAAACTTTCACGGTCGAGCCGATCTTTAAGTTTAATCCAACCGCGTGTTCACTATCAAAACTCAGAGCGTCAATTTTTCGTTCATGCTATTCATCTTTGGAATGCACTTCCTCTCAGCGTTAGGAGACTTTATGATGCGAATGGTTTTGGGGAAACTCTCTTTCGGCACTTGGCAGGGTAAAACAACGTTGAATCCGTGTTGCTATATGGATGTGGTACCTGGAGAGTGACCGTCACTATCACGAGGAAGCTGCAAACGTTTGTCAATAGGTGTCTACGTTACATCTTAAGGATATTCTGGCCAAACCGTATCTCTAACGAACAGCTTTATCAGAGAACGGGCCATGAACCTATAGGCACAACCATAAGACGACGAAAGTGGCAGTGGATCGGTCACACTCTCCGAAAGGGTGACAGGTCCATAGCTAACCAAGCGATGCAATGGAACCCGCTTACCCAGGATGGCAGGATACGCGGCGGTCCTAGGAGTACGTGGCGCAGAACAGTTGAGAAGGAAGCACGGCAACTGGGAAAGAGTTGGGGAGAGCTGAGGCACATTTCCAGAAATCGCACACGATGGCGCGTAGGCGTTGTAGAGGCCCTAGGACCCACAAGGGGATACAGGACATAAGTAAGTAGGGTAAAACAAGCACATTTTAGTTTATTTACATTTTCACAATTATGTACTTTAACTTTTTGTTTCTCATATTGTATACCATAATAACACAGATAATAAAGTTACATAGATATCGCATGCAGAGCAAAAAAAAATGACCACTTTTTCAACGACAATAAAATTCTCAAACCTAAGGGTTGTTGCATCAATTCGGTATTAAACCATTTTAAGTTGTATAGTCGTGGATATCAACCATCCTCCAGTGTGTTGTAACTGCAACCCTTTATTTTGTTTTACGTCTCAATCGATCTTGCAAACGAACATATACGATTGACTGACTGTGTCGCTGGCGTTTATCTGGATCGCTATATTGTGGTGTGTTTGTGTGGATATATTTATTGAGGAGGCACATCGTACATATCCATATGTATGTATATATTTTGAGAAGGATGTCAATGTCGCTTTTGTGCGATTTTATTTTTCAATATTTTGAAAATATTTTGTTTGTCGAAATGTTTAACAGGGACGCTGTTCCCTCCTTAAATCTAAATTGTAATTTAAATTTAGACTTAAGTTTAGAAAATCTTTCATCTTTACTACCAAAACGGAGAAGGACCTCTAGTAGTTCAAATATTTTTTGCGTTAGATGCAATAAATTATTAGAAAAATGCGCACAAGAGGAGAAAACAAATTCTGTATTGAAAAAAAATATATTAAGCTGCAGACTTAAAATTCAAAGCTTGAGAAGAAAACTTCGCTCTAGAACTAAAACGCATAAGGCTCTACGAACTAGCAAAATATCAACTAGTTTATCATCGCAAATTCAAGTACTTGATATTTCAGAGCATTCAAACATTTTTTGTGGTATATTAATGGGGCTGTCCAAGCCCAAAAAATATAATGTTGCTGAAAGAGAACTTTCCCATAACATTTTTTACAGAACGCTTATAAATTTCTTCGAGATAGACTGGGATTTAGACTTCCCCCACGTATCCACATTTTATCGTTGGACTCCTGTTAAAAGCTTACAACCTGGATTCCAAAACAATGCCCACTGTTTTCTAAAAGCAAAATTTGCATCATTAAGCCAACGTGAACGGAATGTGGTACTGATATTTGATGAAATTAGAATTCGTGTAAATCTCACGTACAATATCAAAAATGACTTAATTGAAGGATTTGAAGATCAAAGAGTGGATCGAAAAAGATTGTACGGCAACGAAATTAGTGTTTTCATGGTAAAAGGCCTCTTTGATAGCTGGAAAAGTATTTTAAATTATTTTGTTTTAGCAAACTCTGTCAAAGGGGTTAACCTGAAGTCTATTTTAGAAAATAATTTGACAATTTGCCAAGAACTTGGTCTGAAAGTGTGCGCTATAGTTTGCGACCAAGGACCTAACAACAGAAAAGCTTACCAATTATTAGGTGTTACAGAAGTAAAGCCTTTTACAATTTTCAATAATGAAAAAATATTTTGTTTTTATGATTTTCCTCATTTATTAAAATCCACGCGTAATGTTTTACTCAAATCTGATGTGCTAACTCCACATGGTAATGTTTCCTTTGATGTTTTCAAAGAAATGTTCAATTTAGAAAGAGATAATGTGGCTTAAACATGCTTGAAATTTACAATACAAATTCACACATAGCCCCAAATGCATTTGAAAAATGAGTGTTCGCTTGACAATGGAAACCTTTAGTAGGACAACGGCAGCATCAATACAATCTGCTCATCAACTTAATTGCCTAAAAAATAGTTCAAATGAAGCTCTAGCAACACAAGCGTTTACATTAAAAATGAATAATGCTTTCGACTGTATGGATAGTGGGTCTCATTGCGATAAAAATATTTTAAAGCATGGAGTTTAGGTCGGAAATCCAGCTTATAATGAGCTTGAACAATTTTTATCTTACTTAAGATCAATGCAAGAGTCTACTAATCCTCCAGGGAACTTTTGTGTAAAAGGAATGGTACAGACAATTAAAGGGGGTTTTATTTCTTAGTGAAGATATAAGTGATGGTTTATTCGGGAAGTTGAGTATTTACTTACAAAGAGAACTCATCAAGATATTTTGGAAAATTTATTTTCTATTATTCGCAGTAAAGGCGGTAATAACAAAAATCCCTCCGTGTACGAATTTAATGTTTTGATGTCAAAAATGCTGTCCTCAAATTTAATTGCTTTCTCTCCTCATAGTAATTGTGCTGATGACGATATAGAATTTTTGAATTTAGATACCTCCCAGACCATACACATCAAGAACTTTTTTATTACCTGAAACACGCGAGGAAACTGTATTTGATAATACTTTGTTCGAAAAAGTGATAAATAAAATTAAAATTACAAATGGAATTTCATTTTAAATGACTGCAATGCGTTATTTTACAGGATACCTGGCGTTTAAAATGTTTTTAAAAAAACAAGTGTGCAAATTGTTCGAAATTATTTTTAAAAAGTTATGAACAAATATCATGTCCATCAGAATTTTTCATTTTTGCTAAGAATTTTTCCCAAAATAGTGATTTTGGAAATCTCTTAGCACCAACTGATGAATTTTTCAATATTTGTAAGCTCAATTTCAAAGTATTCCATACAATTTTTAGAGATCGTCCGCATATTAGAAATATAAGGGAGAGAATGGCCTCGGAATGCATGAGATAACAAACCTTAGAGACTCGAACTGGTTTGATGAGCAAAACCAATGCTTTGAGCATCGCAAAGAAATTCTTTACTTTGCACTTCTTATTCTCTTGCAAAAACATTGTGCCTGGAAAATCAAAAAATCAAAAAATTCAAATTTCGTCAGGAAAACAAATGCAAAACAATCACGAAATTGAACAAACTACGCCAGAGTGAGAGGCACGGGGACCTCACTATAAACCAACACCCCAAGAGTACACTGATGAATCCAATCTATGACTTCCGTCTATGTATTCAAATGAAATAATTTAATAATCCACTTCTGTAGGCCAGCAAAAGCAACAAGCAATTTGTTGTTCCAACCAAATTTGAAAGAACATCATGTCTTATGCACGATTTGAACGTGTTCGATCAAACTGGGACGTAGTAGTAAATCCCATTCGCCTGAAAAAGTGACATATTTTTTTACTCTGCATGTGATATCTATGTAACTTTATTATTATCTATGATAATAATTTTCTACTTATACATTTGTCATGAATTTAGCACTGAATTGTATGAATTTTTGAATATTAGTATTACATATAAACAGGCCGACAAAATTCTTCGTACGATAGATAAATTTCCAATATATTCCACATATATTTATGAACCTATTGTTTTATTATTTTTTTATTTCCTATCACTAAAGATGTTTTTATTATCCATATCCTGTCCCTCATTCCATCTCTTTTGTTCAAGTTATTCATAAAAGCAATAGTGCAAACGATGAATTGTGCATCGTACGGCAATTGATTCCGTTAGTTTTTCTGTTTGTAATTACAGTTTTAGCAAAATGCATATCATTCTGTATTCAGCCCTTAGTGAGTTAACATCGTTTGTAAAAAAAGTGATCATGTCAGTTCAACAAAGGAGAAAAGAAACGACCCAAGATTTCCGCCAAGTGGTAGTAGATTTGTTTTCGAAAGAAGGCAAATCGCTAGCAGAAATTGCACGCACAGTGGGAAAAAGCAAATCAACTATGCAGTACATTGTAGAAACGTTCAAAAAAACAGGAAGTGTTGAGTACGCGCGAAGAACAGGCCGTCCACGCAAATTAAATGAAAGGGACGAAAGGGTCATTCTTAACTCAGTGCGGAAAAACCCAAGAACTAATTGCCCTACCATAAAACAAATAGTCGCGGATACATGCAGGACAGACGTCAGCACGCGTGCAATAGAAAGGACCCTCAACAGACATGGGTATTTTTCAAGAACACCAAGGAAGAAGCCATCCATAAGTGAAGCGAATAAGAAAAAAACGTAAAGACTTTGCCACTTTACACAAGGACGCTGATCTTTCTTTTTGGAAGAAAGTTGTGTTCACCGACGAGAGCAAATACAACATTTTTGGTCATGACGGTCCTGCAAGAGTTTGGCGAAAGAGCGGCACTGAAATGGAAGTTCAAAATGTAAGAAGAACAGTGAGCACGGTGGAGGTAGTGTTATGGTGTGGGGGAGCATGGCTTGGTCTGGCGTGGGAAAGCTGGTGTTTATTGAAGGTAACATGGACCAACACATGTACTTCGACATATTAAAAGCAAATCTACGCCCATCAGTAGAGAAATTAAGTTTGGATCCCGGCTGGATATTTCAGCAAGACAACGATCCTAAACACACCGCTGGAAAAGTGAAGGATTGCTTGTTATACTATGCTCCAAGACAGCTTAATTCTCCCCTTCAGAGCCCGTCGTGTCGTACGATGAATTATGTCGGCCTGTGTATCTACATATCTCATTTATAGCTTAAAGATGATGTAAAGTCTATTATAAATGATGTTACTTAATCAATAATAAATACTAAAATACTAAATACTAGTGAATGAGAACGAGAGTAGCAGTTAAGCGGTTCAGTAACCGTCTTTTAATATTAGACTTGTGACGTACTTTTCCCCTAAAGCTTACATTATGCTCCGATTAATTATGGGCATATAAGCCTTTTGGATAAGTCTACAATCAAATTTTGCTGTTATGTGTCACAACGGGTTTTGGAACCTGTGAAATTCTGTCTCTGCGCCATTTTCTCTTTTTCTGTGAAAAAAAATCATTTGATGAAAACTGCAATGTTCAAGTGCTCATTGACGTTTAAAAATGACACAATTGTGCGCAAATATTGTGGAAATGAAACTTGAAAGAAAACAGCATCCACATGCCAAAATAAAATATAGGCCAACAGTTGAAAAGCTATAACAAGGGAAACAAATCATTTTTTTGAAGTTTTCATATTTCGCTTTCCTTAATTGCAGTTTTGTCAGTTTCATTGTGTCCCCAATCTGTCCGTCTGCTATCATTGTCCTTCCGATGCGATGTACATATTTTTACATACGTAGTATGTATTGGTACGTACGTATGCTCCACTGGCAAACTGATTCATTTCGTACTTTGTTGTGATATATGGATGAAGTCCAGAAATGTATCTCAGTCTGTTGTGTTTTATTTATGTATAAACTTTCATCCTAGTTGACAGTTCAAAACTGTTTAATTAAAAATAACACAGGCAACTGAAGTAGGATGAATGAAACCAAGAACTGTTTCATTTGTTCTGGTCAATCTGGTTCTTCTGTCTTTAATTTAGAGAAAATGAACTGATATACATATGAGTATATAGATTTTTAGGATACGATCTATGTAACTTTGTTGTCTTTTGTAGGTAAGTATGAGATTTTCTTGCAGTACGACATGAGATAGAAACTGTTAACAAGGAGACATACAGGCATGGTGACGTATGGTAACTATATGAATTCTTTATGATTTTTGCAAATGGCTTCTCCTGTCATCGTTATATTGACAGTTGTGTAGTAAACAAATGCGAAAAACAATAAAATGAACTATGGAACGCACTCATAAGTGTGAAATAATTGTTCTAATTTTTTTGCGGAATAATTCATCAGTGATATGAACACAAAGTGAATTTCCTGGAAGATTTCCCCACCGTTCGGCACCGACTGGCCTCATAATTCGACGCCAAGCCGCACGCTTCTAAGATACTGGTTCAATACGAGATAGGGCAAGGACTGGCAGACCAAGAACAGGCCGGTCGGCCGAGAGTATTTTGGTGACAGATTTGCAAATCCGACATGTCAACCCGCGTATTATTCAAGAACCACACTGAAAGTTACTGTGTGGTGCGGCGTCTGTGTCGAAAGGGTGATTGGGTCCTACTTTTTCGAAGACGCTGCTGGCAATGCGATAACTGTGACTGGCGAGCACTACAGAACCAAATTGGATGAATTAAGGCTCGGAGCATATGTGGTTTCAACAACAACGACATAATGGACTTAGTGGAGGACACTTTTTTGCATTGGCCCGCAAGATCCCCCTATCTGACCATTCCATACTTCTTTCTTTGAAGTCATTGGTCTATGTGAATAAGCCACAGACTCTCGCAACCCAGAAAGACAGCATTAGACAAGAAATAGAGACATAAATTCGGAAGTATTGAGAAAAGTAGTTGTAGGTTAGGTTGAGGTGGATGTCAGCAAAAAAAAAAGAAAAAAGCCAACACACTTAGACCAGTAATAGGTCCATTGTGATACCACATGGGTTTGGGATGCGGTCTCTAGCCTACTTGTTGAACCATTTGGAGCTTCTTATGAAGCGTTGAAGGTCCCAAATGTCAATATTATTCAGATCATTTAGGTCGTTGAAACAGAAGGCTCCTAAGTGGAGTTTCCTTCTTTGGGATAGAGCTGGGCGGGTGCAAAGAAGGTGAAGAATAGTCTCTTCATCCTCCTCGTCCATGCAGCTTCTACAGAAATCGTTTGGGAAGACGTCAAGCCTTGATGCTTTCTATTGAGAGAAATCAAATTCTTAGAGAGTTTCAGATCCAGCTTAGGCCAAATCTGTTTTCTCGCTGGACAAGTTGTACCCCTTGTCCACCTAGAATTTGTCCGTGTAGCTTTAATTTAAGTTTGCATGTAGCGATAGGCATATCCAGTAAACTTTTGCCTGGAAGAATGGGCATTGTTGTTCCGTGTCTGACAAGTTCGTCAGCCTTACAATTCCTTGGAATATCCATATGCCCCGGCACCCAGATTAGGTGAATATTAAACTGCTCCGCTATCTCCATAAGAGACTATCGGCAGTCTAGAGCTGTTAAAGAATTTGTCGAGGAAGTTTCCAAGGATTTGATTGCGGCTTGGCTATCTGGAACACGCTACGAATCGAAAAGAAAGGTTTAAATTAAGCCTATCAGAGAAGACCCCACCACCAACCCCGTCGTTAGTTTTTGAACCGTCTGTATAGAAATGTGCCGACTTATCTTCCGTAAAACCACCTTCTTCCCAGAATGCTCTGGAAGGGATGGTAACTTGGAAGTTTTTGTCAAAATTTAACTCAGGTATGGTGTTTAAGATGGAGGCGTGGCCATATACTTTTTTGGACCACTGTGAAGTAGCTTTAAGGCGAATAGATGAGTTAGCTGCAATTCGCCTGTCATAAATGTCGAGGGGTGTTAAATGAAAAAGAATGTCCATAGCTGCGGAAGGTGTCGTTCGTAGTGCTTCACTAATGCACAGACAGGCTGAACGTTGGATAGTAACATCGATAATTTCGCAACCCTCAGCATCCAGGATTAACAGTAGTTCATTAGCCACCAGATTCCATAGAAGTGTGGATAGGGACGCCCCCTTGAGGGGTACCCCTGCTGACATATCTTCAGTAAATGAATCAGTTCGCCAAGTGAGCTATCTATCTTCAGATTTGACAGTGCTTTCATTATCGCAGATGAGTAGACGTTGTTAAAAGCGCCTTCTATATCTAAGAAAGGTACCATGGTGTACTCCTTGAATGCAATACTGATTCTATTGATTTGCGCTTACAGTATGCACTGTCACTTATATCCATTTTAATCAATTGTTCTAGTGTTTTTAGAAGAAAAGATGATAGACTAATAGGTTTGAGGTCTCTTGGACTAGCGTGTGAATATTTACCAGCTTTGGTCATATATGCAGAATATGGATCCAGACAGCTCTGAAAAATATTTGTCATTTGTTATAATGTCAGATGACACTTGTAGTTCAGCAGCTGTTATGCCATCTGGCCCAGCGGACTTGTATGGTTTGAAGCTATGTAGCGGCTCCCAAAGGAGTTTGTCCTGCGCAATCAAACTTGAGAGGTTGGTTTTTTGAGTATTTAACTTGGCAGTCAGGGAATTACTTGGGAAGTGTGTATCAATAAGTAAATGTAACGTATCTACACTAAAAGTTGTCCAAGACCCTTATGTTTTTAATAAACAGCTGGTTACTGAAGGATTTGTCAAGAGGGTTTTTCTCAGCCTAGATGCCTCACAAGATCCTTCTATTTTGCCACAAGTCTTCAAGAATTACGTTTGGCTTTCCTCAATTCTTTTTTATATGTTTTTAGGGATTCTTTGTACGAGTCCCAGTCAGATGTATCTCTTGTGCTTTTGTCTTTGTTGAAAAGATTCCTGCAAGTATTTCTGAGTGGTCCTAGATCAGAGAGGAAGACAATGCTTTATTGAGGGCCAAGGTAAAGTCCTAAACCTTGAGGATTGCTCGGGGACTTTCGAGTGTCGGAATTAACCAATTTCTTTAAAGTTTCCCTATATTTGAGCCAGGTAGTTTTACGGATATTTCTGTAAACCAATGGGTCTGGAGGATCGTCGTCAAGACTAAATTGAAGGTACCGGTGGTCAGAGAAACAGTGTTAACCAGATACCTTCCAGTTCTTTTTTTTTTGTTTTTTTTTTTTATAATTTGCACGTGTGAAGGGGGTTATGAATACCTTTATACTAATTTTAGAACACGGGCGTTTTTTTGAGAAAAGGGGAAGAGACAGAGAGAAAGACAGATTGGTGTAGTTGGTTTGAAACTCAGCTGGTATTAAGTTTCAGTGTACTCCAAGGGTGGCTGTTCAGATAACTGGGGAGCTTGTTTGTTTTGCTTTTGTCGTTGCTCATGATTCACAGTATTTTTTTCTCAAGTTGCATTTTAGCCATATGACCGCCCTACTGCCAGTGTCATGCCTTCGCAGTAGAGTTGCCATAAGCTTTCGCAATTGATCGACTTTTTATTTATTTCATGCGAAATAAATAGATTATTATTGACATCAGGATTCGAACCGTGAACCTGTAGCGTGACTAGCGATGTTGTTACCACTACACCACGGCCATCCTCAGTTCTTGATCATTTGATTAATGTTGTCGGAGACAAGGATTATATCTAGAACTTCCTGTCGGTTTCTAGTTATAAATGTAGGTTCTTTACCGATGTTACACAAAATGAGGTTAGTTTTTAGTTAGAAAATGCAATAAAACGGGCTCAAATTAGTATAAATGACCATCGAACAAAATTCAAAGTCCAAATAAAAAGTAGTGAAAAACTAAATTAATTAATTTAGAAAGAGAGTTATAACTAAATCAAATTGGGTCAAATTTCTCCAAACGACTTACTACAAGCTGGGCTACAGTTGAAGAGTTCTGAAAAGTCGCAGTAAAAAGGGCAGAACGGGTAAAGAAGGAGAAACAACATTTTATCTGTTTCAAGTCTTAAAAACACCCTTCTGTTTATAATTAATACCAATCAGCATAGAAATTGTTTATTACACACCAACTAGGGATGTAACAACAAAAGCAAATACAAGTAAAGTATCGATACTTTTGGTTCGATACCAAGAGCTATTGATATCGATACTTTTTAGGTAGTACCTTCCTACCTAAAAAGTATCGAGACTGACGGTTCTGAAGAACCCAATTACCACTAGTTGCCGTTTTGTTACCACAACTCATGTAACTTGGGTGTTATGGTGTGTTGGTGAGGAGTCTCTAGATCCAACTTGTGTTAATTAAAGAAAGTTTCTTCGATGTTCTTTGATGTTTTCTCTGAGATTTACGCTAGGGAATTCAAGAAGGGTTTTCCTAATGCTCGTTATTTGGCCCTAGCTAGTGCCGGATAGGCGCATAAATACCTTATCCACGGGTTTCTCTTTCAGTTGCGACAACTGAGACAGTGTATGTTATGTGGGATACCTAGTTTGACTGCGTGGTCTCCTATTGAAAGCTTCCGATACTTACTCGATATTGGAACATAATTAAAACTGAGTCGATTTAATTGTAGTTAAATTTCGAATCCCGTGTAAACTCCGATAGAATCGAAACAGGATTAACTCGATGCGATTAACAACACTTTTGTGATCGCGTTGAAATTTTGCGTCGGATTGAAAGATCAAGTTTGATTGACAGAGACAGGAAATGATGATATTTCTTTCACTCATCGAATGGTGTAATGAGGCTTAAGTTGCGAGTGAGGGTAAATAGCTTGTCGTATCTAGCTGCATGCACCCAGCAAGAAGTGTCAATTTCAATCCTGTTTCTGTTCGTTTTCAACTAAATTTCTGAATTCGGTTAGAGCGAAATCCTGGGTCGAGTTGCGATTTGATTTCAACTCTATTACTCAATCTTTCATGCAGGGCTCGGACTTCTAGACCTGTCAGGCAGATATAGCCCGGTTAAATTAAGAAATCTCATTTCTAGCCGTCATTTTAACGTTGTGTGAAATGCCGTAATCAGTTCTTAATTCTGATTACTCAAAGAACCTTGTGACGTCATGTTCCATGTATATTGGAAAGGTGGGCCAATAAGTCCCTGAAAATTAACACAAATTGTGTCGTCACCTTAAATTTATTTTTTTTTGTCAAGAATTATCTTTCAAAAGAACGCACCCAAATTTTCAGACAGATCTGTCAAATAGTTTTGTTGCGACAGCCATTTTATATAGACGTCTACTAGCATTTTAGTTAAAATGGAAAAAAGTGAATTTCGAGTGCTTATTAAACACAAACCAAACAAAAGCTTGACAAATATTGTGGGGACTCCACCACCATCGATTGGAACCATTCACTACTGGTTTACTCAATTTCGGTGCGGTCGTTCAAGCACAAGTGATGCCGAACGTTCTGGTCGCCCAATTGAGGTCACCGCACCAAAAATGGTCGACAAAATCCATGGTTTGATAATGGACGATCGGCGAGTGAAAGTGCGCGAGCTTGAAGAGGCCACAGGCTTATCACATGGCTCAGTGGTTTCGATTTTACATAAATATTTGGACATGAAAAAACTTTCCGCAAGATGGGTGCCGCGTTTGCTCACAATCGACAACAAATGCATTCGTTTGATAACTTCAAAGGTGTGTTTGGCGATGTTCCAGAAAAATTCGGCTGAGTTTTTGTGCCGTTTCGTTACCGTGGATGAAACCTGGATTCATCACAACACACCAGAAACCAAGGAACAGTCAAAACAATCGTGAATCGAAGCCGAAGAAGGCCAAGGCGGGTTTGTGAGCAAACAAGGTCATGGCGACAGTTTTTTGGGATGCGCTCGGTGTTATTCAAATCGATTACCTTGAAAAGGGTAAAACGATCACAGGCGCATATTACGCAGAGCTGCTGGATCGATTCCAAGCCGATTTGAAGCAAAAACGGCCGCATTTGGCGAAGAAAAAAGTTCTTTTCACCAGGACAACTCACCGGGGCACAGGTCCGCAGTCGCAATGGCAAAATTGCATGAGTTAGGCTACGAACTCCTCCCTCATCCAGCAAATTCCCCAGACTTAGCCCCCTGCGACTATTTCTTGTTTCCAAAAATAAAGAAATGGCTCGGAGGTAAGAGATTTGGGTCGAATGAAGAGGTCATCGCTGAAACAAACGCTCATTTTGAGGGGCTCGAGAAAAGGATGAAGTGTATACAGCTAAAAGGAGATTATGTTGAAAAATGAAATGTTTTCATACCGAAAGTTTTTATACCTTATTTCAGTTTTCAGGGACTTATTGACCCGCCCTGGTACCTAAATCACTATTTTTATCATATCATATCATTTGTCTAAAAAGCGCTCAAGGGTTTTGACAAGTAGTCAACCAGTTAAAAACTATTGCTATCGCAAGTTTGACACTAAGAAGTTAATAAGTGTAAAAAAAAAAACGTAATTGTGGAAATATTGCAAATGTTTTATGTGTTCATACAAGTACTTGGAAAAATATTTGAACGAAACGGAGCGCATTCCAGTTGGTGTTGGGCTTTCAATTATGTACGCATACTGTACATGCTAACACCTCATATGAGTATTCCTCGAGATATCTGAACATAATACATACTTATTGAAAGTATCTGTGAACAGAATCGACATCGATTAAATTCCAACTCAAAGCCGTCACGAAGTGAAATTCAATTTCAATTAGGTTCCGTTTTCATTGGTTGCCATAATAACAACAGCCCTGCAAATATCTCGAACGACCATCAAACCTCCAGCTCCAGGACAAAATGCTGTTAAGCTCACTGAAATTACGTGGAGGGAGCAAATCCCTACAACACGTGCTGTGTATGCAATTATATTCACCGCATTTCAGCATCCCTGTATTTGCATAGCCGGGAAATTTTTTTTTTATGCACAAGAGTATTTAATTTCCGGCTATAATTTCATTACAATTATCATTGTTTAAAATGCTGTCATTGCACAGACTGAGAATACACCAATAGTATCTATAGACGTACCTGTACATACATACATATGTATCCGGTAATCATTACCTCTACCTAGACAGAGTATCAATTTAACAAGCTACTGTCGGAAACAATGACCACATTAAATAAAAGGGAATCAATCTAGAAATACGATGATAAGAGAAGTTAATCCAAAAATAGGATTTAATATTCATATTTGGTACTAAAGGTACAATAAATAAGGTTGATAAGGTAATGTATGAAAAAAAAAAATATTAAATTAAAAACATAGAGGAAAGTTATAATCGACTGGAGCTGATTTACACCTTATTCCCCATATTCTAACTCACCCGAAAATTGCGAAATTTTTAAAACATACGAGTATGCAATTATATATTTCTAATCAGAGGATATTTCCGAGATTTTTAAGAAATTTTATCACAAAACTGTTGTGACAACATCTTCTTAGCAAAAAGTGGACGTGACTCACAAAACTTGTAACTAAAGTCACTGATTCTGATGAGATATTCACAATAATACTTAACCATTACAGTAAATAGCTTTGAAAAAGCCATATATGTTGTTTTTAATTTTTTTTAAAGAAAACGCCCCAAGAAGTGGGCGTGGCCATGTATAATGTATGGACAAAATGTAGAGAAAGCCAACGTCTACATATCCTACTTCGACAATATTTTTCAATTTCTAGCAAAAATATTTAGAAAATTAAAAGTTTTTGAAAAGTGGGCGACTGTAAGCTTTATGCAATCCAAAGCGGTACAAGTGTAAACATTTTCGAAAACCGCCCACAAACAATATTGTAATATGCGAACTACGGCTCGAGTAGATAAAACAATATTCTGTGAAATTATTTCTTTATTTTCTAGTCTATAGAACAATTCAGGTTCACACTATACTATTCTTCGCAATTCTTTTCTTACAAGGTCTCTGTCCTCTCAAATCACTTTATCTCCTTTCAATTACTTAATTCACAAATCCAAACTAATTACTTCTTCTTGTTAAATCTCAACTTTCAATTTATCACAAAATTATAACTTCGCCCATTATCACTTTTCTAATCTCTTCGCCACAGTTTAGAAACTACTGCTCCCTTTTGATCGCCATCTGTCCTTATATAGCAGAAGTTTCTGATAGCCAGAAACTTCTAGCAAATTCTTCGACCACTGGAACAAGAGAAATTCTAAGATGACAATCATTCTTGCAGTTATAATTCCCTCTCATCCGTGATATTCTCCGTCTCTTTCGTAGACATGAACGGTGGAAACCGCAGACACGAACCTCGAATGAAAGGACACTTCGAACCAAAATTCTGCCAGAATGAAAAGACACTTCGGTATTTGTTGCATCATACTTTTAGGGAGCGTAGTTATTATTATGCTACAATATTTTACTACAAACGAAAAAATATTATGTTAAGACATTTACGTTTTTTACAATTCGTCTGTATATTGTACAGGGTCTCGCCCACTTTTTGAGGGAGTTTTCTTCAAAAACCCCATTTTTTCTAAGAAAAAGTCGTAGCAACAAAATTTTCTGATAAAATCCTATGAAAATCAAGGAAATATCCTCTGAATAAAAATAAAAAAGTTAACAAAGCCACTCCCCACTTTACGAGGGATGGGTTAGAGAAAATGAGGTATCCGATCCGTTCCAGATGGATTGCAACTTTTCTAAAAAGTTTATTTCCGTCAAGTTATTCATTTTGTGCTTTAGGATTCCAAATTTAAATAAAATAAAAGGTGTTAAGGATTTAAATGAAATTTACTAACTGTTTTCAATCCTGAATAACGCCATTATTACGGAATACAACTTCGGGTAAATGGCCGCCACGGGAGTTTTTGTTAATTTCGATTCTTGTGAGGTAATTTTCGATGGCTATTCGGCACATTTCTGGTTGTAGTGCTCCAAAGTTTGGGAATTGTCTTCATAGCCTAGATCTTTAGCATAGCCCCACAAGACACGTAGTCCAACGGGGACAGATCAGTCAAATCTCGAAACTAATCGGCGGGGGAACTTTTCGTGCAATAAAGCGAAATTTGCCTGTGCTGTGTGACACATAGCTCCTTTCTGTTGGAACCACATGTCGCTCACATCAATATCTTCAATATCAGGTCAAAAAAATGTTGGTTATCATTTGACCGTAGCGCACCGTAACAGTGGCGCCTTCATCGTTTTCATCGGGCCGATCACGCCGCCACCAAACTGTCACTCGTGGTGGATGCAATGGTCTCTCAACGAACACATTTTGATTCTCAGAAACCCATATTCAGCAATTTTACGTAGCCGCCGACCGAGAAGTGGGCTTCTTCTTCATCGTTGAAGAAAATTTTGTTCGAAAAATCGGCGTCAACTTACAGATACAAAGATATTACAGAACTGTTATTTATGTGGTGAGATGCAACAATTTGAATGCATTGAGCGGTGGTTTCCCGTGCAGGGACGGGTTAAGAATATCACTGCAGCGCACCCCACAAATACATAGCGCTTGTCGTAGAAGGCGTCTAAGAGGTAAATCACATCTAGGCAATTTTTTTAAAAATATTCAGGTGAGCCTAGCGGCACATATACCATCTTCAAACTGTCCCGCAAATGTGCAAGATGACGACAGTTGCCCCGGGTATGCTTTCCAATAGCCGCTCCTAACCGTGACGAAGTATCCGACATTGCTGTCGAAGAAATTAGGAATACGGTCAAATACTCAAAAAAAAAGAAAAGCGGTTGGGCCAGACTCTGAGTTCTGGAAAAAGATGGGAGACATCGGGTCCAGATGGCTCATGATTCTTGTCTCCGAACTTATGAGCGGTGATCCAATGCCTAGTCAGAGTGAAAGTTATCTTCTTCCTTTGCACAAAGGAAAGGGCGATACGCGAAACTAACTACCGTTCTGTCAAGCTGATGTCAAAAACCATGAAGATCGTTGAGCGGGTATTAGATGGCCGACTGCGGAAAATAATACGGCTATCTGATGACCAGTGAGGGTTTGTCTCGGGTAAATCAACAACAGGGGCAACGTTCCGCGCGCTTCGCCCATTTTACGGTCGCCATAATCGTCCTTCCGAGAGGACTATTAGCAGTGTGGTGGATAAATTTGAGTCCAGTGGTTCAATAAACGATCAACCAACGACGAAATGCACGATCTGCCGAAAACATCGCCGCTGTCCGTAAGAGTGTGCAGGAGAATCCTAGGCAGTCGATTTCGCTTCGCTCACTAGAACTCGGCCTTTCGCAGACCACAATTTGGCGAATTTTGAATAGTGACTTGGGCCTGCACCCATACAAAATTCAACTGACCCAGGAGCTGAAGGTAAACGACCATAGACAACGACGTGTGTTCGCTGAATGGGCTCTGGAGCAGTTGGAAACTGACATCGAAAAATCATCTTCAGCGATGAGGCCCATTTCCGGATGCATGGGTACGTCAACAAGCAAAATTGTCAAATTTGGGACGATACCAATTCACATGAGATCCAAGAGCGTCCAATGCATCCCGAAAATGTCACTGTTTGGTGTGGATTTTGGGCTGGCGGCGTCATCGGTCCATATTTCTTTGAGAACGACGTTGGCCAGGCCATCACCGTCAACGGCGAGCGCTATAGGTCGATGATTACCAACTTCTTTTGGCCTGAATTGGATCATAGACACCAACGACATGTGGTTTCAACAGGACGGTGCTACGTGCCACACAGCTCACGCCACATTGAAAATTCTGCACGAGCGATTCGAGGGCATGGTCATCTCACGTGGAGGTGATGTGAACTGGCCACCGAGATTTCATACATAATAATTAAATTTAAAGATAGGAAGCGCTTAATGAAAGACCCTTTATAAGGATCATAATGGAAAAACATCGTGATTCCCTAAAGGACTTGCATATGGTGTTCATTGATTTTGAAAAAGCCTTTGATGGACAACCAAGAGATCTCTTATGGGTGGTGCTAAGACAAATAGGAGTTCCAAAACCTACGTTCGCATGATCATGGACATGTATGAGGGAACAGGGACAAGAGTTAGGTTTCCCTCGAGAGTCACCGAAGAGTACCCAATCAAAGTCGGTGTACACCAGGGAAGCGCCCTCAGTCCTTTGCTATTTATTGCAGTCCTTGATTATCTGCTCGAAGGAAAAATGACGGACTCCAAAGTGCATCAGTTATTCTTTGCTGACGATGGAGCTATCATAAGTGAAGATCCAACGTCCCTGCAAACGAGCACTTGATGTATGGGTGGATGTTTTGGAGGGAAATGGGTACCGAATTAGTTAAAAAATGACAGAGTATCTGTGCTACGCGTTCTCTGATCCACACCAGCCTATTCCAGACATTTACTTGAATGGAAAAGTGCTTCCCAAGTGCGAAAAGTTCAAATATCTGTGATCAAAGACCAAAAAACAACTAGATCACACAAATGCAAAAATACCAGCATTTGATTGGCCTCTGTGACGAAGTGATCCGAAACCGGGAAGACGGTACTTCCTGATGTCAAACTGGCAAACCACACAGGCGGACCAGTAGGGATGCAGTAAAGTGGGAGGGTTGTGATCCTTCTACTCCAGATCGTAATCTCGCCTTAAGAAAAGGTAGAAGAAGCAACGGTGGTCTAACAATTAATAATATTATAAAATGAGAAGGCAATAACTAATTACCTGTCACTATGGATGACAGTTGGATTTGACAGATTCCATAGGGCAGAGATGTGAAATCTCAACCTCGAAACGAATAACCCTTCGGGTTCAGAATGTTTGACAATTGGATTTCGTTATAAATTTGTTGACAAATTAACAGAAAAATAAAATACACTCCGGTTCACATACCAACAAATTGTTTTATTATACATACCTGGGCGCTGTTGGAAAACTACTTCCCAAAAAGGATCTTCACAATGATTTTACCATAATCCCAACTTTCTAGGTACTAATAAACATCAAACATCAAACATCATGCAGAGATATTTGAAAAACACACGTTGTGACGCCAAGCGGATAGTATCCAACAATATCCCAGAAAAATCAACCATCTGGCAATAGTGTTTAATGGATAGTTACCACGCTTCTTATACTGGGCCGCGGTTAGCATCATATGCTTTTTTCCCAGAACAAAATATAGCAGATTAAAAAAAAAGTATTTTAGTATCCCGAAGGAATTGTGTGGGTGGGGCACAGGACGACTAGAAACCATCTAAAAAAAACTACATATCTCAACATGGACATTATGTATGCATTTGTAAAATGTTTCAGATTTTTGATAGTTCCTAAGTTGGCCTCTTACCAACTTCTAAACCATGGTGAAAGAGTAGGTCCTGATAAGAACTTCCATTGCACGTAGGTACATACTCGTAAATACTGCTGATAAGGATACGGTTACATTCTTGGTCATTCTTTTGAGTTGAACCCCTTGAAAGCTAATCAATCTGGTAATACGTACGAGTATATTCAACGTGACAGATGAAAGACGTGGACAATTTGCATACAAAGCATAGCAGTAGTAATTTAGTAGCCCGGCCCTTAACCGCACATAACTTATTTAATTAAACTTAACCCTGGGTCAGTTAATCGATTGGGGGATAGAAATTAGGGTTGGTCATTGGTTTCATTTGTCCTTTGGAAGGGTGTTTTCTTGATTAGGCATCTACGTTACAGTTTAGAGTCAAGTATAATGAAAGCAATGAGATCACGTAATTTTCGAAAGCCATTTACATTAATTGGCTTACTAAATTTAAAGTGCTGTTTTCATAAATTTGTAAAATTAGTTGGAACAAGGGTTGCCAATTAAATGAGCTTAGCCTTTTGGTATTTCCATGACAAATAAAGGCATTGTTTTACCGAAGCTGAATAAAAGGGAAGATAGAAACTTAAGTTACGAGATATTTCATAAAATTGGTGGCGCATACATGGTACATGATCGCAAACCCTTTCACATAAGAAATGGTAATTATATACGATGGGTTATAACAAGAACTATATACCTAATGAGCGTCATGAATTTATATCGTCCCCGATATGGTTATTGTACTTTTTTTTTCCTCCGAAATGAGTAAGGAGAATTCAATTTTATGAGAAAAATTAAAAAATTCCAATGCAGATGAACTGGCAAGGAATGGATTAGCACTTCCCGAATTCACCAACACCACTTGGCAGTTCAGAAGTGGTTGTGTTTTCCTCATAGCTTATTGGCTATGGAGAAAAAGGAAGTCCGCATTTTGATAATGGTACTAACAGCACATTGCGCCATCGGCTCAACTAGGCATAAACCCCCGGACTATTGCAGGAGCTGTGGAAGAAATAGAGAGCATCAAAGAGTTGCTCTGCGAATGCACAAATCTCCAAAAACGTCGCCTTCGTTTTATTGGGAAGAGATTACTCGTATTTGTGGAACTGAACGAGGTTGATGGACTTAAAGCGATTCGTTAGAAGCACATGCTGGTTTGAGCGGGAACCAGCCAACTAGCACCGGAGTTAGACGTGGTACTACAATCCAAGGGGTTCAATAGGCTCCCGTGTAAGCATCCATCGGGGTGCGCATCCGCACAACCTAACCTAACCTAACCTAATGCAAAGAAAAGCTATAATGAAATTCAAAATAGACTTCTACTATAGGGTGACCAGATAAAAAATAAAGAAATTTAGCACATCATTGTAATGGCCGCCTCGGCTTCGCTGGCAGTGCTTCGAGCGGTCGGTCCAATTTTTGATGACTCGGTCCAATATGTGCGGCTTTATTCCGGCAATAGAGTCTCGAATGTTGGCCTCGAGCTCATCCAAAGTGGTTGGCTTGTTAGCGTAGACTAAGGACTTGACGTAGTCCCAGAGAAAATAATCGAGGGGTGTCAAGTCGCATGATCACGGCAGCCAATTGATGAACGCTCGCCGTGAGATGACCCAGTCGCCAAATTTCTCCTTAACCACTTCGAGCGTTTCGTCGCTTATATGGCATGTAGCGCCATCTTGTTGGAACCACAGCTCGGATATATAGATGTTGTCGAGCTCCGGCTACAGAAAGTCGGTTAACATCGTTCTATACCGAGGACCATTAACGGTAACGGTGTCTCCTTCCTCATTTCGAAAGAAATAAGGTCCGATGATGCCGCCGTGCCATAAACCGCACCAAACAGTCAATCTTTGTGCTTTGCATTGATGCTTGGTCGAACACTTGTGGATTGTGGTCGCTCCAATAACGGGAATTTTGCTTGTTGACATAGCCGCTGAGCCAAAAATGGGCCCCGTCCGAGAAGATGATTTTTTTTGCCAAAATCCGGATCTCCGCCCAACATTTGCAGCGCTCAATTACCGAACTCACGGCGTTGTCTATGGTCGTCCGGCTACAATTCTTGCGTTAGCACAATTTATACGGATGTAGGCCCAAATCCAACCGCAAAATAAGTCTGGTAGACTCTCTGGCGATGCCCAATTCAGCTGATCGGCACCGAAACGACATTTCTGGGTCTTCTTCGATACTGGCCGCTACGGCGGTTATGTTTTCATCATTTCGCAAAGATCTCTGTCTGGTTGATGGCTTAAGGTCGAGAAGAGTGTACTCAGGCTGAAATTTTTTCACTGTGCGATGAATTGCCTGCGCACTGAAGTCATGTTGACGACTGACCTCACGATGAAATTCACGTTGCGTATTTACAACCGAGCCGGAATTTCGATAATATTCGTTTATTTTATTATTTAGATGCTGATAAAATCGCAAATCTTAGTGAATATTTTGACAGCTGGATGTCATTAGTAGTTTTGACAGCTGCTGAAACATAACAATTGGAAAACGATCATTGCTATCTGGTAACACTTTACATACTATTGCCCTACTTCAATACAACCTATTATGGAAACAGTAACCACAATCTCGTGATGTGCTGGCAACACCGAACAAATCTATTGTTGCGCTACCAATACTTGCCCTGTATTGGTTTCCTGAAAATATTTGACCGCAAGAAAAGAACTCAAAAAAGTGGGTCTCGTAATTCTATCTATCTGTCTGTCTGCACGCAAGACTGCAGCCTAAACGCCTGAACGGATTTTCTTCAAACTTTATATCTGGGGTCTAGGTGGGACTAGAATTCGAGTTGAAAATGGAATTTCCATTCTAACCAACAAAATTACCGAAACTTTGCTAATGCCCGATTTTGAAAAAAACCGATTTTCTCGAAAACGGCTCTAATGATTTTGTCCGAATTTGATATTTGGGGTACAGTGCCCATATGCCAACAGATGGCGTAGCAGATTTCCGCCAAAAAATACGTATAACGGTACTTTTCTATTAACTGGCTTTGCTTATTCTTGAGAATGACTCAATCTATGACTAATTTTGTTCGAAATTGATATCTAAGCAATGTTTGATATATGCAAGGTCATGGCGTACCAACTTCTGGAAAATTTGTTAACAATTTTTTTTTTAAATTCTAACGGATTTAAAAAAAAGAAAATAATTTCAAATCTGAATTTTCTCAGATACACAACATATAGGTGCAAGTACGTGCGACCCAGTCGTGCACTTTATTTTCTTTAGCAACATGACATGTTCAGGGATTGGGTAAATATATGTATGTACTCCCAAATATAATGTTGACAGACATTGTACTACTGTGTGACTATCATGAAGTAAAATCAACTGGATAATATCAAATAACGTAGCAAGGACCAGTGTCAAAGAATTTTTGTATCATCCTTGGATGTTGTATGTACAGCAGCTGTAAACACTTTTTGTTTCTCACTACAGTCAATGTGGTGACTAGGTACTAATGGATGGCCGAATCTGTACGGTGACTGAATTTCAATCTAAAAGTAAATACAGACATACCAGGAGAAGTTACAATAATAAAAAAAAAGAGTACTGAATATTTCCGGTGTATGAGGTCAGCATTACAGAAAACAAAGCTTATTTCGGGAGTATTTTATCCAAACCCCTGTCCGTATTTTAGAAAAACATTATGGAGTGGGTACATTCACCCAGAGGCTTTTCTTTATTTGGATACAAACATGCAACAATATGCCGATATTTTATCACTTAGGTAAGAGGATACTTTATACACTTCCCACAGCTTTGATGATGGTCTCAACGACAATGCTAAAATATTGGTGGCTTGACTGAGGTGACACTTAGATTAGTATTGATTTTAAAAATCAGACAATACAAACCAGCATTGAAAGCTTAACTGCGGAAAAAGATTCCAATTATTCGCTCTGGAAAGCTATAAAAGGCATTAAAAAACCGAAAATACAAGCGGCCCCAATCAAGAAAAATGACAACGAATGGGCCAAGAATGATAAAGACAAAGCAGAAGTCTTTGACGCCCATTTAGAAGAAACATTTAAACCATTTGATGGGCAAGCGCTTGTTGAAAATGATCGGATATAGCACTTCACAATTACACAGTAACAAATGCAAGGCTGTCCGAACTTCAACAAGAAATAAAGAAATTGAAACCGAATACGACCTAATCACAGGAGAGCTTCTTAAATCGTTACCTAGAAAAGCGTTAGTTAAGTTCCTCTATATTATAAACGCAGCGATAAGACTAGAATTTGTTCCGAGTCAATGGAAAGTCGCGGAAGTAATAATGATTCTGAAGCCAGGAAAACCGCCGAATGATAAAAAATCGTTTAGATCGCTGATGCCGATTATGTCTAAAGTTTTCGAAAGAATAGTACTTAAGCGATTACAGCCGGTTATAGAAGAAGGATCTCTTATTCCCAATCACCAGTTTGGGTTTAGAACCAAGCACTCAACAATAGACCAAGTGCATAGAATAACTGCTTTAATTGAGAAAGCTTACGAAGAAAAAAAGATTTGCTCGAGCGTATTCCTTGATGTTTCTCAAGCTTTTGACAAGGTCTGGCATGAAGGATTGAAATATAAATTACGACAAGTTCTGCCGGAAAACTTATATAATATTCAGGAAAAATACTTGACGAATCGACTTTTCCGAGTCAAACACGGAAACGAATATTCAGAATTTAAAGAAATAAGGGCAGGGGTGCCGCAGGGAAGTGTCCTTGGACCGCTTTTGTACCTATTATATACTCGCGACATACCGCAAGAAGAAGGCACCGTATTAGCTATATTTGCCGACGACACTGCCATCCTGGCAACGGGTAAAACGATTGAAGAAACGACTGAAAAATTGCAAGAAGCATTGAATAAAGTAAATGAATGGACAAAGATTTGGCGATTAGCTTTAAACGAAAACAAATCTGCTCATGTCAATTTTACTTATAAGAAAATAAATGATTTGCCAATCGATTCAAATTCCTTTTGCAAACGAGGCTAAGTATCTTCGAATGACACTTGATGCTAAGGTGAAGTGTAAATCGCACGTGAAAAAAAAACGTAAAGAACTCGAAACCAAATACAGAGAAATGTACTGGTTACTTGGAAAACATTCCAAGCTTAATATAGAGAACAAACTGCTCTTATACAAGCAAGTGCTAAAGCCGATATGGACATATGGAATACAACTTTGGGGTTGTACCAAAATAAGTAATGTCAATATTTTACAAACTTTTGAAAATAAACTTTGCACCGTGGTTTATTAGAAATAGCGATATCCATAGAGATTTAGGAATTGCAACAGTCGAATATGAAATCAAAAACTTCGCGCGTAAGCATAAAGACAGATTACAAGGACACGTTAACAATGAAGTCCTTCGAATTCTAGATGAGAGGAATCTACTGCGTCGTCTACAAAGGACTAAACCTTTCGACTTAACGCGATAGCAAGAAACCGCGCCTAACTTGCGGAACAAGCGGGAACTTTCAATGGAAAGGGACCTGCCAAACGATCTCAATACGTGAAAGAAAAACTGCTGGATAAGTCAAAACTTAGTTGTAGTAATCAAAGAAATTTATCACGAAGGGAGGTTTTTTTTAGTGTGTAAAAATCTCACACTACTATGAGCACGCGCTATCGATCCTCATAGTGTCTTCATGAAGACTTTTTACCTACCCTCGAAAAAAAAAAACTTAGATTAGTAATAGACTGGGTGCAGTCAAAGAACTTGACGATAAGATCACAACCCTGGAAAAGCCATGGGTACGGCTTTTAAGGTTTCGTGTGCTATTAAATTCAGTAAGAAAAAATTTCCCTCATGGTGGAACGAAGATCTTTCTAATCTTTGGAGATTACCAGAGAAATCTTCAATGTCTGCTATCGACACAAGCTTTGGCAACCATATAAGAATTGCCTAAAAGAATATAAGAAATCCATTAAAAGGACCAAGTCTCTGGCTTGGATGGACTATTGTCAGTCCATTGAAACCATTAAGGACTCTGCCAGACTGAGTAAGATCCTATCCAAGGAACACTCCAGTCCGTCCTTTATCAAAAGGCCGGACGGGACTTGGACGGATTCCTCTAGCGAGCCTCTGGAGCTTTTAATGCAAACTCACTTTCCAGGGTGCAAAAATGAGATTACTCACTCAATTTGTCCTCAAGATGTGCAATCCTCATCTTGGAATGACATTAAGAGAATAATTACAGAGGTTAATACCTCTTGGGCCATTTTCAGCTTCTCTCCCTATAAATCGCCTGGACTTGACGGCATACTCCCGGTAATGCTACAAAAAACATTGGATCAGGTGGTCCCTTGGCTAGAACCACGTCCCCCTGAGTTGGAGGCGTGTTCGTGTTGTGTTTATCCCGAAAGCGGGGAAGAGGAGGCATGAATCTGCAAAGGATTTCAGACCCATCAGCTTGTCATCTTTCCTCCTTAAGTCGTTGGAACGTATATTAGATACGCACATCCCTAATACAATAGATACATCCCTTCTATCAAAATCTCAGCATGCGTACACTAAGGGGCAATCGACTAAGATGGCGCTCCATGGGGAGTTTATTAGCAAGTGGATAGTGACTATGCTAAAAACCAGAATCATTCAATCGACACTCGGTGATAGTGTTTTCACCATATCCGTTGTAAGGGGAACTCCTCAGGGTGGGGTTATCTCTCCTCTTCTTTGGCTTATGGTAATCAACAAAATTCTGTGTAGGCTTGACTGAGAAGGAGTCAAGGTTGCCGCGTATGCGGATGATGTGATAGTTTTGGTATCGGGGATGTTTCCTTCTGTGATCAGTGACATTATGGTAGGTGCCTTGGATAAGATTAGCACATGGGCCACTGGATGTGGACTTAGCGTCAATCCGAGCAAAACTGAACTGATGCTCTTTACCACAAAAACCGAAATACCGCCTTTCACGCCTCCACGGCTTAATAACCAATTACTCTCATTATTATCTAGTGCTAAGTACCTAGGTGTGGTGGTTGACCCTAAATTAAGCTGGAAGCTTAACATTGAACAGCGAGTAAAGAAAGCCTGTGTGGCTTTTTATGCTTGTAGCAAAACATTCGGTAAAAAATTATACCACTCGACCTTCATATAAAGTACATATCAGCATGTAGTGCGGTTAGATTAAGAGAAACAGGTAGCTGGTGCGATAGTCTCTACGGCCACAACAGCATCCTTAATCTGCTACCTCGGTAGTTGGCGGCAAATCCGACCGACTACATAACTCCCAGGGTGAACTTTCGCAATGATGTCACTGTGAGATTCCCTTCTAGGGCGGAATGGAAATGTGGCACGGTAACTAACGAGTTCAAAACAACCATTTTCACTGACGTTTCGAAAATGGACTGCCGAGTAGGGGCGGGAATCTTTTCTGAATCCCTCAATATCTCTAGTTCATTCCGTCTACCCAATTCATGCAGCGTATTCCAGGCGGAAGTTCTTGCTGTACGAGAGGCGTGTCGTCTCCTCAAACATACATCGATACAACTTAACACCATAGCCATTTTCATTGATAGCCAGGCCGCTATTAAAGCCATCGTATCTGCGGCTTCCTCCTCCAAACTTGTTGAACAATGCAAGGAGGAGCTTGCCGCACTCGGTCATCGGTCTAGGATCAGCCTCATCTGGGTGCCTGGTCATAGTAACATTGACGGAAACGAAAGGGCTGATGAATTGGCGAGGCAGGGATCTGCCCTTGATTGCTCCCGTGCGGAGGAGGTCAACATTCCGTTAGGGGTCCTTAAGGGTAGAATCTTTGCTCATTTCCTTGCATATGCTGGTTATAGATGGCGAGGGTTGCAGAACTGTGTGATATCCAGGCAGATGTGGCCCAAGTATAACTGGCGCAGAACACAAGAGCTATTAAACAGAAACCGGGCAGAGTTCTGGCAATTAGCACTGGCCATCGGCCCATAGGGGTCCACGCAGCCAGACTGGGCATTACTTTTAATGCACTTTGTCGTAGCTGCAACATGACCAACGAGCCTGAAACAATCCTTCACTTCCTTTGTAAGTGTCCGGCCCTTAGTAGGGTCAGACACCGTATACTTGTCAGACACATTTCTGATAATATTAGTGAGTTAGCGGAGACAAGCATAGGGGACATCATCAGTTTCCTCAATGCCACGGGGTGGATTTAAATAATCTTTTCTCTCCTTTCCCATAAGTCCAACGTCAGTTTCTACAACAATTTAGGTCACTTGAGTTGTGGTATTAAAACGACGCCTCTGCGCTAATTATGTTTCAGCATAGCATGCTGTCACAACCACACCTACCTACCTACCTAGCTTGTAGTGGATGTAAGTATATTTCTACATAAAAGAGTATAATTGGCGACTATGATTCTCTGCGTTTATTGAGCGTAGATCTGAATGCCTTAGATCGCGGTATAGTTAGATGGATAGACAATTAGAATTAACGCAAATCTGTAGGTCAAGGAAACCAATGTCACATACTCTCAAATAAAAAAAATTAAAAGGACTGAGAACGACTCAATGGGAATAAGTCTATTGGTGTCATTAACAACATAATTCAAGTGGGTGGTGGGATCAACATTTCGCACTCATTCATTCCAACTTCTGCTCTGAAACATAAAAAGTTTCTCTTCAAAATGAATTCAGAACACGAACAAGTTATTCCAAGGGTGCCCTTGTGTTGATATCGTATCCTTCTTTCTGTAATACTATATGATAAATTCAATGTAATTAAAAGGAATCAAAGAGGGGGCGACTAATAACGTGGGATGATTAAGCAAAAGGGATTACACACACAAAACACAGTAATGGCACATAGGCAAAGGACCGTTAAAGGTAGGAAAAGAAAGTCTTATGTTTCCTCCAATGAAAGCTAATGAAGATGATAAATTCGACGATGGTTCCATGAACTTAATTGTCTTTTTGGCTTGGCTTTCGAGTTACACGTAATCGGGAAAGAGAGCGATGCTGCCTTTCCTCATCGAGATTATTACGCCGGATATTAGAGGTAATTGGATTCTTAATGATTTGTTAAACGGTTTAATTCTTCTGTAACATTTATTCACCTATCACATCGTTTAATAAGGGCGCTAATTGAATCGTTTCATCGAAGTTGTTTATCCTAAAAAAATTTAGGTCTGATTCAATTAGATTTTTAGTTATTGGCGATAACATTTTTGTGCTCTCTTAGATAGGTATCAATTAGGAAAGGTATCAATTAGGAAAGTTTTCATACTTTTGAGAAAAAAAGGAAAATATAGTAATAAGGTCACAGTTGAAAGACAAAATAGAGGTGCGTCCATCACACAATGTGCGGCACACTGGAAGACAGGAACCTACCCCTTTGCCGCTATTGGCACAGCGAAGTAGTGGCAATTACGTGTCAGAGGTTGGCAGTTGGGCTGTACTACAAGCCATAGCTTTATAGGTTCGCCTTTCCTGAGAGAAGTGTTTAAAATAAAAAATCGTCAGAGAGCGATAGTGCCTTCTGATGCTCTTCTGATCTCATACATAGCTACGAGGGTGGGTCAATAAGTCCCTGAAAATTAACACAAATTGCGTCGTCACCTTAAATTTTTTTTTGTCAGGAATCATCTTTCAAAAGAACGCACCCAAATTTTCAGACAGATCTGTCAAATAGTTTTGTTGTGGTAGCCATTTTGTATAGACGCCTACTAGCATTTTCGTTAAAATGGAAAAAAGTGAATTTCGAGTGCTCATTAAACACTATTTTTTGCGAGAAAAAACTATCACGCAAACCAAACAAAAGTTTGACAAATATAATGGGGACTCTTCACCATCGATTGGAACCATTCACCAATGGTTTACTTAATTTCGGTGCTGTCGTTCAAGCACAAGTGACACCGGACGTTCTGGTCGCCCAATTGAGGTCACCACACCAGAAATGGTCGACAAAATCCATGGTTTGATAATGGACGATCGGCGAGTTTTTTTTTTAGTATACCACGGTGCGTGGACAATTTCTTTTAGCACTTTATTTCGAAAAGTTTTGTAAAATATTGACGTTTGTTTTCTTGGTACAGCCCCAAAGTTGTGTACCATAAGTCCACACCGGCTTTTTAGCACTTGCTTGTATAAAAGCAGTTTGTTCTCAGTACTGAGCTGGGAGTGTTTTCCGAGCAACCAGTTCATTTCTCTATATTTGATTTCGAGTTTTTTACGTTTCATTCTCACGTGCGAATTGCATTTCAGTTTTGCGTCGAGTGTCATTCCAAGGTATTTGGCCTCGTTTGCAAAAGGTGTTCGTGAAATTCACGTGAACAGATTTAGTTTCGTTGAGGGCGATCCGCCAGTCCCTCGTGCATGCATTTACTTTATTCAGTGCGTTTTGCAGTTCTGCAGTCGTTTCTTCGATTGTTTTATCTACGGCTAGGATAGCGGTGTCATCTGCAAACGTAGCCAGGATAGTGCCATCTTCTTTCGGTATATCTCGATTATATAACAGAGAGAGAGAAGTGGCCCAAGAACGCTTCCTTGCGGTACACCGGCCGAAATTTCTTTGAGCTCCGAGTATTCATTTCCATGTCTAACACGGAAGAGTCTATTCCCGAGATATGATTCTAGAATGTCGTATAGGCATTCAGGGAGTACATGTCGTAATTTGCAATTCAAGCCATCATGACCTTATCAAAGGCTTGCGAGACGTCAAGAAACACGCTTGAGCATATCGGCGAGTGAAACTGCGCGAGCTTGAAGAGGTCACAGGCTTATCACATGGTGATAAGTGATTCGTTTGACAACTTCAAAGGTGTGTTTGGCGATGTTCCAGAAAAATTCGGCTGAGTTCTTGCGCCGTTTCGTAACTGTGGATGAAACCTGGATTCACCATAACACACCAGAAACCAAGAAACAGTCAAAACAATGGACTTCTCCTGGTGACTCGAAGCCGAAGAAGGCTTCAGACAAGGTCATGGCGACAGTTTTTTGGGATGCGCGCGGTGTTATTCACATCGATTACCTTGATAAGGGTAAAACGATCACCGGCGCATATTACGCAGAGCTGCTGGATCGATTCCAAGCCGATTTGAAGCAAAAACGGCCGCATTTGGCGAAGAAAAAAGTTATTTTTCACCACAACAACGCACCGGCGCACAAGTCCACAGTCGCAATGGAAAAATTGCATGAATTAGTCTACGAACTCCTCCCTCACCCAGCATATTCCCCAGATTTAGCCCCCTGCGACTATTTCTTGTTTCCAAACATAAAGAAATGGCTCGGAGGTAAGAGATTTGGATCGAATGAAGAGGTCATCGCTGAAACAAACGCTTATTTTGAGGGGCTCGAGAAATCGTATTATTTGGAGGGCATCAAAAAATTGGAGAAACATTGGATGAAGTGTATAAAGGAGACTATGTTGAATAATAAAATGTTTTTATACCGAAAAGAGTGTTCCTTATTTCATTTTCCAGGGACTTATTGACCCACCCTCGTATTGGCATGAGGCGTAATTCCGTCTCATGTTTACCTCTCTTCTAACTCCGCCTCCCAATAATATTAGAAATATAAAGATGCACTGCAAACGAAACAATGCCACGCCCACTTTATTAAGGATGTGTACGAACACTAAGGATAAGCTATCATACGATCCATTCCAGACATATTTTAACTTTTCTATATATTTTTTTCAGGTCTTAAACGGCGAACATAATGCTCCCTATCCGATTCATTGTGGTCAGTGCTGCTACTTTGCTATATTCGTAGAAAATATTCAGTTTTTTTCAAAAAAATTGGATCTACCTTTTAGAGTTTTTCTTACTTTATTTCCTCTTTCTCATAATCTCTATCTACATGTTAAGAGAAACTAGCTTGATACTATGGTGAAAGTATCTGCGTGGGTCATCAAGTTGAAGTCAGCATTTTCAGAATCTCGTCCATTGCAAGAAGAAATAGATATGAGTGTATATCTCTACTGATCCATCGATCACACACGAGCTTAGCACAAATCCACTCCAATCGCAAAGAACTATATTGACCTGAACCCTGAGCAGACTACTAATAATAGTGTCATCGCTAACAATGTCAAGTGCACTCTGAATATCAAAAAATGCTGCTAAGGGTATTACTTAGTCATATACAGTGCACAAAATTCAAGAGTAAAGCCGTATGATCTACCTTTCAAGTACTGTACTGTTGAAAAGCAGTCACATCTAATAAATGACATGTATGTTCTCTATTTCCTGTTTAATGTTGTCGTTTAGGGCTGCAAGTCTGTGGCATGCTGACATAGACCTACGACTTCAAATAACCACAAAGAAAGAAGTCTGGAATGGTCAGATCGTGTGTTTTTTTGCGGGCCAGTATAGTCGCCCTCTGTGTTTGTGCAGTGGCACCGACTTATTGAAACCACATGTGCCTCAACCACAATCCATCCAATTCGGGTATCCAAAAGTCACGTAACATGGTTCTGTAGCGCCTGCCAATGGTAGTTATCGTTTTCGAAAAAGGTAGCGTTTTCGAAAAAGTAGGGCCCAATCACCCATTCAACACAGACGCCTCACCACACAGTAACTTCAGTGGATGTAAAAGCGATTCTTGAATAATACGCGGGTTTTCAGCGCCTCAAAAGCGAATATTTTGCTTGTGGACCGCCTGGTCCACAAGCAAAATCCCCATCCCCATTGCGTGGGCCTTCGTCTCTTTGATGTTTCTAGACACTCTTTCGAAATTCATGTTGTTTTCTTATCACTAATAAATTATTCCGCAAAAAATCGATACAATTATTCCATTTTCTTGAGGAGTTTTCAGTGCCTCAAAAGCGAGTATTCTGCTTGTTGACATGTCCGGAGAGATATACATATACTTCGTTACTCATGATTAATGTTAAGGGAAAATCGTCCTCTTCATGGTTGGGGCCTATGATAGGCTGGCTGTATTCCAGACGGGCTTGGTGGTCCGCGGGTAGCAGCTCATACATCATCTGCGTTTTATATGGAAACATCTTTAAATCTATCACCAAAATACGCTGTAGAGACCGCCTGGAAATGCCCAATTGCAATGCTCATCGTCTCGTTGATGTATCTAGATACTTTTCCACATCATCGCTCACAACATGAATATTCTCGGCCGAACGGTCTGTTCTTGATCTGTCAGCCCTTGTCCTATCTCGTGTTGAGACAGGCTGGTTGGCGTCGAATTGTACGACCAGTCGGTGCCGAATCGTGGAAATATCTTCAACGTAATTCACGTTGTGTTCTTATCACTGATGTATCATTCCAAAAAAAAAAAAAAACGGTACAATTATTCCACGTCCCTGAGGAGTATAGCATTCAATTGTTCATCGTCGTCTTTTCCGTATCTGTTTACTACACAACTGTTAATATCACGATAACAGGAGACGCTATTTGCAAAATCATAGACTTTTTAAAATGAGTAGTAGAAGTTCTTGTTTAAGATATGAGTTTTTGACATCTTAACCTTCCTTTGAAATACGGACTAGCAGTTTTTGAACTAGTTTTTGAAACCCTACCCAAACGTTTTCGAGGCAACGTTGGACTCGTTGTATCTTCCTCCTTAAAATTACGGGACTCTGAATTCTTTTAGCATAATTTTGGTGATACAGTTGTCTTCCTCTTCCTTAACACCGTTGAGAAAAAAATATTTTTCCTTTTTTAAAAAATAAAATTGCTCAGGAACCCGAAGTCCTATCATGTATATCGATGACCTGTTTTTGCCACTTAATTACTACAGTAGGTGTGTATCCTTGACTAATCTTTACAAAAAGTACTGGCATCTTATTAGGTGCGCAACTAAGTTCTGGCTGTTTGCCAATAGATGGCACCAGCAGTAAGTGCTAATCGATTTTGACATATCCAGAACATCATGAACCGAGCTTAGACATATGGTAAACAAAATGTTTTGACACATTAGTAATTTTGTTTTGGCGTCATATACTTTTAGTTGTGTGAAAATGTATGATTTTGTGCCAAATAATCGTCAATTGCGGGAAGTGTTGATTTTCTTTGTGAAACAACGTGCCGTGATTGGTTCCATCGCTTCAAAGACGGTGATTTCGATGTTGAATACCGTCCGCGTGAAGGAAGGCCAAAATCCTTCGAAATCGCTGAATTGGAGGCATTGCTCGATGAGGATCCGTGCCAAACGCAAGAACAGCTTGCTTCAGCATTAGGAGTTCCCGTCAAGCCATTTCCGAGCGATTACATGCGTTTGGAATGATTCAAAAATAAGGAACTTGGGTTCCTTATGATTTGAAGCCAAGGGACGTTGAGCGTCGTTTTTTCGCCTGTGAATAACTGCTCCAGCGGCAAAAAAGGAAGGGTGTTCTTCATCGGATGGTGACGGGTGATAAAAAATGGATTCATTACAGCAACCCAAAGAAAAGAAAGTCATGGGGACTGCAAGGTCATGCATCTACGTTGTCGGCTCGGCCGAATATTCACGCTGCGAAGATTATGCTGTGAATTTGGTGGGACCAGGTCGGTGTCATTTATTATGAACTGTTGAAACCCAACGAAACCATCTCTGCGGAACGGTATCGACTTCAATTGATGCGATTGAGCCGAGCACTTCCCGGCCACAATACGAGCAGAGGTACAAAAAAGTGATTCTACAGCATAACAACGCACGGCCTCTCGTTACCAAACCCGTTAAAATCTACCTGGAAACGCTCAAATGGGAAGTCCTACCCCACCCGCCATATTTCCCAGGTATTACGCCATCCGATTATTACTTGTTCCATTCGATAGCAAATGCTCTGGCTGATCAGCAGTTCTGCTCATATGAAGACATCAAAAAAGGGCTTGATTCGTGGATAGCCTCAAAAGATGAACACTTTTACCGTAACGGTATTCGAGCTCTGCCAGAAAGATGGGAAAAAGTTGTAGCTAGCGATGGGCAATACTTTGAATGACTCATTTGTAACCATTTTTTCACAATAAATTTGCATTTTCATAAAAAAAAAAAAAAAAACAGCGAGAACTTAGTTGCGCACCTAATATCAAAAGCTGTGTCATATCCAGGCAGATGTGGCCCAAGTATAACTGGCGCAGAACACAAGAGCTATTAAACAGAAACCGGGCAGTTATTGCTAGAGTTCTGGCAATTAGCACTGGCCATTGGCCAATAGGGGTCTACGCAGCCAGACTGGGCATTACTTTTAATGCACTTTGTCGTAGCTGCAACATGACCAACGAGCCTGAAACAATCCTTCACTTCCTTTGTAAGTGTCCGGCCCTTAGTAGGGTCAGACACATTTTTGATAATATTAGTGAGCTAGCGGAGACAAGCATCGGGGACATTATCAGTATCCTCAATGCCACGGGGTGGATTTAAATAATCTTTTCTCTCCTTTCCCACAAGTCCAACGTCAGTTTCTACAACAATTTAGGTCACTTGAGTTGTGGTATTAAAACGGCGCCTCTGCGCTAATTATGTTTCAGCATAGCATGCTGTCGCAACCACACCGACCTACCTACCTAATATCAAAAGCACTCACGTGCAAATTATCCAAGTTATCTAGTTTAAAATCCTGTAACTGCTCAGCCACGAAAAGGAGTGAGATCTTTGTCCCGTTTTTACGTCAATGCTTTCGATGAGATTCAATTTAAAACGAATCAAATCAACCTGCTACGGTGAAGTTTGATATAAATACAACGATCTAATATTTTACCCTTCACAAATGGCAAGGAAACAGTTTTCTCTAGCTTTAGTGTAGCCATGCTGATGAATTTTGCAACATGGATGGTAAAAATATCAATCACTCTGATGATTGATTTACAACAGTAACCTATCATTCTTATGTGCATATGCGTTAATCACCATGAAGTCCGCACTGCTAAAACTCTCTATGTCTGGCTGAATACCTTTCGTGAATAATTCCGCTCGTCGACCATATAACACTATCGTCTGGTTAAACCATGGTCAAATATTTCGTTTGAATGCATTTTTTTCTTCTCGCACTGGTTATCCTTGGAAAGGTCTGTTTTAATCCCAAGCTAACAAGCACAAAAACGGTCTGTACTGAATTGAATTTTATTTTCAAATCGAAAACCTCTATAAAATCCTAAACCCAGAACGGGCCCTATGTTCTACGAGTATGTAGGTCCTCCGTGGTATTTTCAAATATTTGAAGGGCGCAATGGAACTTCCAAACTCCCACTCATCAAATGTACCCGACTAAGCGCTGTTAATCCAAATATATTGCTGTAGTAGAAAATTCCAACTTTGTTGCTAATACGAGTAAAAAAAAGTACAAAGAAAAGGTATACCAGCTACTGGTATATAGTAACGTGTTGGGTGGGAATAGTGGGAGCTAGACATTCAAATTCAAATAACTTTAGTCATACATAGTACGAGTAGGTATGGTCGTTTTGGGTATTTTTTGCTTGGAGATTTTTCGGATGCTAAAGCGTTTTCCAAACATAAAGTGAACAACAGTAGAAACACTATTAAGTTTATGTATCACTGATGAGATTAACTGCAGCTTAGAAAAGGATTTTATTAACCTGTCCATCTGCTGATAGATGAAGTTAGTTCGTGTTGAGAATGTTTTGTTTTTATTATTTCACGCATTCGGATTATTTTGAGGTTTTACAGCTGTAATATTTTTGTCAACTATTTTTGTTTGCATTTGATAGTTAATTCATCATTCTGAATGACACAACTGAGTTGTGGTACTACGCAAAAGTCACCACCCTATCAGAAGATGGTCTAATTTTTGCAAATGACATCTTATGTCAAAGCGACTTTGATATACAGAAGCAGAATAAACTTTCACAAAGCATGGATACGTTCACATACTCTTCAAGAACGCGTAATAATTGTGTCACCGTTTTTGACAGATAATCGGTCGATGGTTTTGGCTGAATGTGAATTTTGTCGTCGGTTACCTGGTCGTGTGGCGCCAACTGGGCAAACACAGCTGTGTTTAGCCGTACGCGTCGAGGAGACACTGCTGTGGCTGCAGATGTCAGAAAACTGAAGCTCTTCATTTCGGTATTCAGAAAATTTATTATGGATTATGCTTTGAAGTTTCAAGATATTTCTGAAGTCATAGTGCTTGTCCAAAATTATTCCGAAAATAGATGCTTTAAGATGAGAAACGCTGTTATGCCTCGGAATATTGTGTATGTAGTCGTTGAAAGCAACATTTTATTTACGAGTACGCAAACCCTAATATACGAGTATCTTTCTTACAGTATCAGAAATACCATCACAACAATTTATTGTACTGTTCATGCTATAACCTAGGCACTTCACCTTTTCAATATAGGGAACAATATCACCAATTGTAACAAGAGGTGGGTAATCTCGTAGGTGCATTTCAATTCTGGAATATATCATACCAACAGATTTTAGAGGTTTAAGTTTCCGTTTATATAAGTTGGACCATTGATGTATATTTAACAGATCTTCATCTAATCTGGCTTAAAACGTAAATCAAAACACCATCCGCATACATATGCGTTTGGCTATTGACAACTTTCCACGTAGATTATTGATAAATAACATCTGCGTAAGCTTTTCTGTCTATCCTACTTTTCAGGGCTCTTTCCGAGTAGATGGAAAACAGCATTTGTCCAGCCCGTTCCCAAAAAAGGCGAATCTTCCTCCCCGTCCAATTACCGACCCATTGCACTTACGTCCCTTCTTTCCAAGGTCATGGAAACGCTGATAAATCGTCAGCTTATGAATTATCTGGATTCAAGAAAACTCATTAATGACCGGCAGTATGGTTTTCGTAGCAACAGGTCCACTGGTGATTTGATGGCATATCTCACAGAGAAGTGGAACCAATCTCTCCATCACTTCGGCGAAACCAAGATGGTTGCGCTTGATATTTCAAAGGCACTTGACAGAGTTTGGCATCAGGCTCTTTTGTCGAAAATGCGTGCATTTGGCGTCGATGAGTCTCTTCTTCAATGGATTATAAATTACCTTTCGGGGCGTTCAATACAAGTTGTTTTGGACGGCTTCAAGTCTGCCATTCACCAAATAAATGCTGGTGTTCCCCAAGGCTCTGTTTTGTCTCCGACTCTCTTTCTTATTTTTATAAATGATCTCTTGTCTGCAACTTCTAATCCAATCCATTCCTTCGCTGATGACAGTACCCTCAGTTTTTCATATTCGTTCCCTAACTCACGTCCCTGCTCTTCGGCCGTAGAAGGGAAACGGCAACGTATGTTAAACACATTAAATTCCGACCTGAACAGCATAATTAAATGGGGTTCAACCAACAGAGCGGAATTTAATGCTTCCGAAACACAATGCTGTCTTCTGTCTCTCAAGCGAAACCAAAACCCTCAACCATTGCCATGGACGGTACTTGCATCATTGAAACCGAAAGTCTTGCCATCCTCTGTATGTGTATTAATAACCATCTACGATGGAACGATCACATATTCGAGGTCGCCAAAAATGCTGCAAAATGGCTAGGACAAACGGTGCAAGAAATATTTTACTCCATCTGACCCGCTCTAAGCTGGAATATAACGCCCGTATATAGTCTGGTGCACTCAAGACCGATCTGCACATTCTTGATAGGGTACAAAATCGCGCGTTAAAACTTATAGGTGATAGATACATTGTGAATTCCATTCATTCACTAGAACATCGGAGAAATGTCTCCTGTCTCTCCCTGTTTTATCGTTTTTTTTATAAAAAATGCTCCAGCGAAATAGCCAGTTGTATTCCTCCCCTTCAAAATTCCACCCGCAATACGCGACATGCTTCGAATGCACATCAGTTTACCCTAAAGCCAAACTTCGGTCGTACTGTCAAATATAGCGATTCATTTATAAGCCGAACAACACGAATGTGGAATAATCTACCAGGCTCTGTATTTCCCCATCACTACAACCTTCAAACATTCAAAGCCAACGTTCATAGGTACCTCCTCTGTTCCTCTTCCCCGTTTCCCTGACGCCCGTGCCGTGAAACAGTTTAAGGGTATTCATATCCCCTTCGGGGGGTCGCAGATTATAACAAAAAAAATAAAGAAAAAAGAAATGGCCCTAAGACAAATCCCTGTGGTACACCAGAATGGACAATGAGGAGATTCGCGTTTCCTTTCTGCGTTTCCACGATCTGTACAAGGTTTTTCAAATAATTTACAATCAGTTTTAGCGCTGTATTAGAGAAATAAAACTCTACTCTAATAATTGCAGATTTAGAAATCATATTTTCTCCATCTAAACAATTCTGAATTTGATTGTAGATACATTTTTTAAAAATGTTTGCTAGGAAAATCAACGAACTAATTAGTCTGAGCTCCGACGGGCTTGAGGGATTCAATTTCTTCGGTATCGAAATAATTTTTGCAGCCTTTCAATACTCAGAAAACTGACTACTGCAAATACATGCAGCATTCACTATGTGCGTTATACAGTGCCGTTCGAAAAATGTTGGTCAAACTTTTTTTTCGAATTTTGTCAAATTTGTTGCAATAACTACATATTTTTTAATGAGGATTTGATTTCTTATGCGGTTTCAATCGTTTCATGATACATTTAGAGTGTTCAAATTTTTCACACGCGGTCACCGGGACAAAAAGTTGTTAGACCGAAAAATGGGTTTTTTAGATACCTGCCTCATTTTTAGGGATTAAAAAACAATGCTTTATTGGTGCAGTGTTTTTGTTTTTTCATTGCTTCTCAGAAACATTCTCTATCTAATTAGTACTTTGTTGCATCTCCTCTTGCTTTTATTACAGCTGCACATCGGCGAGACATTGACTCAGACAGGTTTTTCCATGTGGAAGCAGGTATGGTGTTCCAGGTCCGGATAAGTAAATTTTTTAGATTTTCAATTGACTCTGGACGCTTCTTGGCAACCTTAAGTTTCATTATTGACCAGATATTCTCAATTGGATTGAGATCTGGACTGTAGGAAGGCCAACTTAATACATCGACATTATTTTCTTCGAAGTACTTTTTAACCTAAGAAATAGAAAAAAAAATGCAAATATTATTTTTAGTCATAAAAGCTTGATATTAGTCTTTCATATTAAAAAAAAAAATTACTTACAATTTTAGCTATATGGCAAGGAGAATTGTCCTGTTGAAAAATGAATCTGCAAGTGTCACCAAAAAGCTACAGCTCAGAGGGCTCTAGTACATTTTTCAGAACCCGTAGGTAAACTTCTGCAGTGACTTTCGATTCTAGGATGACCATTCTACCTTTTTCATCTACAGAGAAGCATCCCCAGACCATCACACCTTCAGTTTTGGGGGCATCCGTAAGATGCATTCAGAGCTCAGTCTTTCCTTTGGTTCTCTTCGCGCAAGAATCCTGCCATCTCCAACATGCTGATTAAACTTTGATTCGTCGGAAAAGATAACATAGTTCTACATGTCTTGAGTCCAATTAAGATGCTCTTGAGCCCAGAGCAATCGTTTTTCTCTGACTCTTTTTGGCTTGAGTGCTCTAAGTCTAGCTTTCACGAGCCTTTTCCTCACTGAGCTTGACCAAATTATTTTTCCTGTAGCTCGACACAGATCGTTTTTAAGATCCACCGAAGTCTTGAACCGATGCCGACGGCTGTACAGCACCAAAAAACGGTCTTCCACTGGGGTCATCTTTTTTGGCCTCCTTGAGCCTTTCTTTCTGCTGGTAGTCCCATTTTTTTTAAATTCCATGCCACAGTTTGTTGAGCAACATTTAATCTTCCAGAAATTTCACGTGTTGTCAAATTGAGACGTGACGGACACAAAATATTAGCTTTGCACTCCAAACTGATTTTTCCCATTTTTTTTTCACTAAATTACTTCGGTTCGTTTCGGACTGCTATCACGAGCTAGGTGCACCTCTTATTCATAATAACATCGACACTATTTGAATGACATTTTGCTACCTAGTGAAACAAAAACCCCGTAGCTCTCATAAATTCCAAGAACTGCGCCCGAAAAGGGTAACAAAATGTTTGACCAACATTTTTCGAACGGCTCTGTATATGGAAGCAATATGGGCAATATTAGTTTTATTCGTACAAACTTTGATGAAAAACCGTTAAGACCAATTGCATTTGATTTAATAGAGCGTACTGCATTACGAACTTCATCCGCACTAACACCATCGAAAGAAAAGCTATCTTGGTTGTTAGAATCAGCTGAAAAAGTTTGGAAATTGGTTGGACTTGACGAAGGTGGAGCTTGAATAGCAGTCATTTGCTCAGAACTGAAGGAACACTTGGACATTTTATTGTCACCAGCCGCACTTCTGCTTCTTGTAGATTCTTCCACTACTCCTTAGAGGTTAACTTAGGATCAAGTTTTTTTTTTATTAAGTACGACTGTTTAGAGGATCGTATTGGCAGTGTAACCTTATTTCGTACGGAAATATATTGCCTTCTCTTGTACTCTGACGGTACATAATGGTCATTGAGTAAGGTATTAAATAGTAGTACTTTAGTATTGATATCTGGGGTAAAATAAATTTGGTTCCAACTAGAGTCAATTTTAAAAAAACTTTGTATGCCTTTACATTGGTTGTATAAAGTGTTGTTAAAATAATTGAAGAAATAGGCACTTTTAAGGACCAATTAATAAGTAAAGTACAGGTGCATATATCCACCATAACTCAAATGTTAAATATCATGAAAATCGTTGCAGCCATTTTCGAAAAATGTTTTTTTTTTTTTTTTAAATCGACCATTAGCAAAGTTTTTTTTTTTTTCTATTTTCCAATTTTTTTTTCTATTTTTCCTAACCGCTAGCAAGGTTAGGACTTGTATCGTGGCTAAAAAGAGTCTTAAAATTTTAATGCAGTCTCATTTCAGCTCCGGCGACTTGACAGTGTTGAACTTGAGAGGGGTGAACGGGAACTGCACGGTGGCGTCTGCGTACCTACCTTACGATGACGGCATCAACTTTCCCTAAGAAAAACTTAGTCTTGGGATGTGATGCTAACGCTCACTACACTTTGTGGGCTAGCACAGATATCAATGCCAGAGGCGAAGTTTTGTTTAATTATATTCTAGAATCCTATCTTATTATATGTAATAGAGGCAATGACCCCACCATCGTAACGTTTACTAGAAAGGTAGTCTTGGATATTACGTTTGTTTCAGAACAGAGCTCTGTTGAAGTTGTTGACTGGAGAGTCTCCGATAAGGCTTCACTATCAGATCATTGTTGGATACTCTTCAAACTACAACTATCTACTTGAACGTTTAATAGATGTATACATAAGTAACGTGGTTGGCGATAATTACCTATCTAAATCACAACACACATACATCTGCGGCAGATCGGTAGATACTGCGCTACACAGGGTCGTATCAATTATAGAAAGATCCCTCCACTTTAAAGAGTTCACTCTCGGGGCGTTCCTAGACATTGAAGGGGCTTTTAACAACGTAAACACTGACACGATCCTGGACAGCCTACACAGAGCTCATTTAAACATGAGTCCCTGCAATTGGATTGCACAGATGCTTCAATCGAGGGTTATATTTTCAATGCTACGAGATGTAACCATCCGGAGAAGCGTCTGCAGAGGAACCCCCCAAGGCGGAGTTCTATCTCCCTTATTATAGCTCCTCGTAGTGGATGAGATCTTGGTGATACTGAAAGAAAACGGCTTCAACGCGACGGCCTATGCCGATGATGTGGTCATCCTGGTTTCGGGAAAATTCCCTCCACTCCTAAGCACTACAACTAGTGAATAATTGGGTCAGCAGCAAAGGGCTGGGAGTGAACCCCTCAAAGACGGAGGTAGTTCTTTTCACTAAGAAGAGATCAATTGCTACCTTCGGACCTCCAAACATCGGTGGTGTTGAATTAAGTATCTCAAGTTCAGCTCAATACCTGGGCGTAATTTTAGATTCCAAACTGAACCGGAAGGATAATACTGCCGAACGCATCAAAAAAGCTAGCGTGGCTTTCTATTCCTGCAAAAACGCATTCAGCAACACGTGGGACTACAAACCAGCTGTGGTGTACTGGATATACACAGCGGTCGTAAGACCCATACTCACATATGGTTCACTAGTTTGGTGGATGGTTCTTGAGAAGCAATATCAACCTTCAAACCTCACCAAAATCCAGAGGGCAGCGTGTATCGGAGTCATGGGATCAATAAACAACACCTACAGCGGCAATGGAAACCATGCTCAGTTTCATTCCGCTTGATATATACTGTAGCAGTCTGGCGGCTAAAACCGTTGTAAGACTGAGAGAAGGCCGATTGTGGTCATCGAGCCTTTACGGCCATGAATCAATTTTATCCCGATGGGGAACTATCAGCAGATCGGCGGAAACTGACTTCATGACCCCTACGCTAGCATTTGAAAGGAGATTCAACATAAGAATTCCTGACAGAACGCACTGGAGGAACCTGGCGTTCTATACCGACGGTTCTAAGATGGACGTTGGCACGGGAGCCGGAGTTTATTGTGAGGCCCTAGGAATAAACAACTCCTTTAGAATAAGCGACGAATGCAGCGTCTTTCAGGCCGAAATCACTGCCATCATACAGGCTGCGGAAATTATACGCGAGAGTAATATCGTTGGTAAAACGATAACTGTCTGCATAGATAGCCAGGCAGCCATTAAGGCTTTGGACTCTGCTGTAATTAGATCAAGGCTTGTGAGAACCTGCAAATCAGTCTTAAATGGAATATCCAGAGCCAATGCGGTGACCTTCTGCTGGGTTCCAGGGCATATGGATATCGAAGGAAATGAAACGGCTGACGAGCTAGCTAGGAAAGGGTCGGCTCTGCACTTATCGCGGGCCCTCACTTTTGTAGTAAACCCAATCAGTTCCCTACGAACGAAAACCACCGATCGAGCAAATAGACGATGGTTTCATCAGGAAACATGCGCAACGGCCAGGGCGCTATGGCCGGCCTTTAGCAAGAAGAGATCAACTTCTCTGGTGAAACTTAGTCGTTATAATACACGGGTCGTTTCTGGAATAATTATTGTTCATTGTGCAATTGGAGTTTACGCGGAGCACTGTAGAAGCTGCAGGGACGTTGAAGAAATTGAGTCAGTTCGTTACCTGCTGTGCGATTGTCCTGCCCTATCTGTTACAAGAATGAGTACTCTCGGAAGTTACATCTTTTCGGAATTGAAGGACTTTGGTAATACAGAGCTTACAGACCTCTTGAGATTTATATCATTATCTGGGTGGTTCTAACAGCGGACTTTTAACGTTTCCAGGGTTAAACGATTGGGCATAATGGACGCGAATTTGTTGGTCTAAGTGAGCAGTGACTCTATTTGTCACAAGGCACCCATCTACCTAACCTAACCTAAAGTATTGTACATCTGTCTATTAATACTTTATATTTTTTGTACATTAATTGTTATTTGGAACAATTGTGGTCTAACGACTAGCGTTGTACAGTCATTTCATTGAAATATTAAACTTTTGAGTCTATAGGTAGACAATTTTACAAGTTGTTTCTGTTACAATAATTTACAGAGGTGTAGGTTAATTTTTACAATTTTACACACATTTTATGGTTAATTTCCTTCTTCCTGATATCTCTTGGACCGGTAGAGTGTTGATTTCATCGTTTCGGTATAGTAATATTTGGATATGTTGTCTTCTGCTTATTGTCGTTATTTCTTCATTGATGGTAGGGATTTTCAGGTTTCGATGTGTAGGTTAGGTTAGGCTAGGTTGAGGTGGCTGTCGGCTAAGAAAGCCAACACACTTAGATCAGTAATAGGTCGATTGTGATACCACATGGGTTTGGGAAGCAGCCTCTAGCCTACTCATTGAACCATTTGTAGTTTCTGATGAAGCGTAAAAGGTCGTTGAGGGCTCCTAAGTGGAGTTCCTTTTTTTGGGAGAGAGTTGGGCAGGTGCAAAGAAGGTGAAGAATAGTCTCCTCCTCCTCCTCGTCCATACAGCTTCTGAAGAAATCATTTGTGAAGACAAGCCAAGCCTTGTTGCATTCTTGCCTATTAGACAGTGTCCAGTAATGACACGCTGATATGCATTCTAATGAGAGAAATCAAGCCTTAGTTGTACCACTTGTCCACCTAGAATTTGTTCCTTCATAGCATCCAGCTTTAATTTAAGTTTGCATGTAGCGATAGGCATATCCAGTAAACTTTTGTCTGGAAGGATGACAATTGTTTTTCCATGTCTGGCAAGTTCGTCAGCCTTACAATTTCCTGGGATATCCCTATTCCCCGGCACCTAAAATCTCGATGTGTAAAGTCAGCATTGGTTATTTACCATTCTGCATTAACTATTGAGCGTAGGATTTTGATTGTTGGCTTTGTATTAAAGCTATATTAAAATAATTTTTATGTCCCCCTAAGCTGTAAGTCATAGGTCCGAATAGGTTTTATTATTGAAACATGAATATTTTATTGCTCGTTAATAGTCTTGAGTCTCTGCTAAGGAGCCAGTAATGTTGTCTGTATTTGCATGTTATTCGATTTCACTTTGTTTGCGTGCCTAGATATTTAACTACTTTGCCTATAGCGACAAATTTGTCGTTTATTTTTAGGGCTATATGGGATTTATTAGCTTTTGTAGTAAAAAACACTTGTGAAGTTGTGTCCTCATTCATTTTTATGCGCCAGTCATGGAACTGCTGTTTGGTCTTATATGCGTTGAATCTGCTTATTGGCTGTAAATTCATATGTGAGTACAGTCGTATGGTATCATCCCGCAATTGTTGCAATCATTGATGTACCTTCTTTTGGAAAGTAAATGTCTTCAGTATATAAGATATATAGCAATGGTCCTACGACACTTCCCTGAGGGATTCCTGCTCTTGTTTGATGTACTGCTGAAGATTCATTTTTTCACTTTACATAAAAGAAATTATCGGTTAGATAGATGTGCCCACACTTGTTCGAAAGCTTTAGCCATCAAGGTCCGTTGAGATTTAGTTTATTACCATGCTAATTTGCTGTACGACTGATGTTGAGGTATTAGATTATTTTGCTTCAATATGGGTTCCAAACGGTCGTTTAATAATTTTTAAAATGTTGTTGATTCTTTCCATATTTTGGAAAAATACTTAAGTCTTACTATTGCGTTATATATGTTTCTTAAGGATTTTGTCGGCAAACCCAATAGGCGGACCAGTAGGGATGCAGTAAAGTGGGGGGTCAGTGATCCTTCTACTCTGGATCATAACTTCGCCGTAAGGAAAAGAAGAAGATATTTCTTAAGAACTGAATTGCCTTTTTTTGGTAATTCGTCTAGCAACTTACGGGCAATTAAGTCCTATCCTGGAGCTTTACTATGTTTAATCCTGTTTTTGATGCAATAATCAATTCCTTTTGCATTGATTTTCTTAACCTGGATGTTGGGAATTATTGTGTTATTAGTAAAGTACCGTTAATTTTGGGGCTAGAATGAGAATTCAGATTTCACCTCGAATTGTGTATCCACCAACCCCAAATATGTTTGAAGAAAATCTGTCCAGCCATTTAGGCTGCAGTGGGTTGAGAGACCTACATTTTTAGGTTCTCTTTTATAGGAATATCAAGTTCGAGCAAAATTTCGATATCTAACATTTTCAGGAAACCAATACTCGCCCTTGTAAGTGTAATTGAAACGACACATGGGAAATACAGGGTGGAACATCTGTTGGTTTCATTTTAAAATTACTGTAAAAAATAAATTCATTTAATATTGTAGCATAATAATAACTACGCTCCTATGACTATGCAGCAAATTCCGAAGTGACTTTTCATTCTGGCAGAATTTTGGTTCGAACTGTCCTTTCATTCGAGGTTCGTGTCTGGGACGAAGTCTCCACAGCTCATGTCAACGAAAGAGACGAATAATATCAGCGATAAAAGGGAATTATAACTGCAAGAATTATTTCTCTTGTTCCAGTGGTCGAAGAATTTGCTAGAAGTTTCTGGCTATCAGAAACTTCTGCTATATAAGGACAGATGGCGGTCAAAAAGACACAGTTGGTTTAGAACCGTGGCGAAGAGATTGGAAAAGTGATAATGGGCGAAGTTGTAATTTGGTGATAAATTGAAACTTGAGAGTGAACAAGAAAAAGTAATTAGTTTGGATTTATGAATTAAGTAATTGAAAGGAGATAAAGTGATTTGAGAGGAAAGAGACCTTGTAAGAAAAGAATTTGCGAAGAATAGTATAGTGTGAACTTGAATTGTTCTATAGACTAGAAAATAAAGAAATAAATTTCACAGAATATCGTTTTATCTACTCGAGCCGTAGCTTGCATATTACAATATTTTTCAAAGTTTGTACTTTATTGAAGAGAGCACACTTTCCGATTATTTACGTAAAAGAATTTAATTTAAATGCCCGCACCGGCTTGCTTGGCAGTAGGCCTTCCTGTCAACCCATTTTCGATTGTTCGGGGCTCTATTTTACGGATAGCTCGATTAATATTGTGCTTAAATGCCTGAATCGTTTCTGGATTGTCAGCATAACATAGATCTTTAACGGCACCCTACAAAAAGGGCAACAGAGTCAAATCGAAGCTCCAGAGATCGTCCAAGTTCATTTCCTCAGTTTCCTCGGTTATCATGCCTCTGTAGCTTTCTCCATTGACCGTAACGTTGTTGCCATCTTTATCTTCGAAGAAAAATGGGCCAATAATGCCGCCCTTCCGTGAACCACACTAAACAGTCATACAGTGAAAATGCATTCGCTTCTCTACTACTATGTGCGGGTTTTCCGAAATCCGGCAGTTTTGCTTGTTTACATACCTCCTGAATGAACACAAGGATAACTTGTGTCATCAATTAGCAATTAGGCACGGTTGGTGCATTATTTCGACTGAAATTTCTTTTCAAAATTCGAACAGTTTCGGCAGCAGTTTTCAATATTATTCCAATGTTGTTCAAGAGTAAATCGATTCATTTCGTACCGCGGAGATATGACACTGTGTTAATGTCAATTTTTTTGAGCGCTAAAAAGCTGTCAATGTCAAAATAACATGTAATTTTAAAATAAACCAGTAGATGGCCCACCCGTTATAAATAAAGGCGTGGGAAACTAAACTATGTTGCTGTTGTGGTCACAACACCTTAAAAATGTGAATTTACGAGCATGGCATTATGCAATTAAAAGACCTTCGATCGTCCTGTGCTACGGTACTGCTTCTTTTGATTTGTACACAACTATTTTGAAAATATGTAGATCCTTGCGATGGAGTTTCGGGTCCCTTTAGTACATTGAATGCGAATATTGACATTAAAAGACCGTCATAGCTGGAAAGATATTGTTTATATAGACTGGCAGCAATATTTTTTTATGACATAAATATTTTTTTTTTTTTCAAGATTAATGCTACAACTAAGCCGACGCTTATCCAGCAGTTTTATTTTCGCTTACGAGACTCGTGATTTTTGGAAAAAGATGTTCGTATGTAATTTAAAAAGAATGTAACGCTTTAGACAGGTTAAATTCTAATGAAAGTTCCTGCTGTTTTACTATGACGCGAGGCCACAAGGTTTTGTCCTTTGCAGACGACGAATTGAATTGTTCGCCTCAAGTAGTTGAATGATGGTACTGTTACAATGGCCGTGAACACGATCTTTGTGTTTACGAGCAAAATTTGTTATCTCTTCGACGACGCTGGGAATTCCCAGGTCCTGATGAATATCTTTGTTACGTACGTACCACGGTGCGCTAACGATCTTTCTAAGAACTTTATTTTCAATAGTTTGTAGAATGTTTCTATTGCTTTTCCTCGTACAACCCCATAGTTGTAGACCATACGTCCACACTGGCTTTAGCACTTGCTTATAGATAAGCAGTTTGTTATGTAGACTCATCTTCGAATGTTTTCCGAGTAGCCAGTACATTTGTCGGTATTTGTTTTCGAGTTGTTTGTTTTCCGTTTAAGCTGATATTTTGCTTCGTTCGCGTATTATATTTTAGCCGAGTTTAAATATACGGGTAATCTGTCCACTTTTTTGTATGTAAAGTTGGTGTGAGTAGATTTACTTTCGTTCAGCACAATACGCCAAGAATTCGTCCAAGCGTGGACTTTATTAATAGCATGTTGCAGCCCGTTGTCAATATCGCCGTATCGTCCGCAAACGTGGCGACGACGCAGTTTCTTTCCTGCGGGATATCACGCATGTAGAGTATATATAGAAGTGGGCCAAGGACACTTCCTTGTGGGACTCCAGCCGCAATCTCCTTGAAATCAAAGTAATCATTTCCGTGCTTAACACGAAAAAGTCTTTCGGTGAGGTACTATCGTAAAATTAGAAAGAGTTGCCATGGCAGTAGTCGTTGCAAAATATACTCCAAACCTTCGTTCCAAACCTTATCGAAAGCTTGTGAGACGTCAAGAAATACACCACAACAAATCTTTTTTTCTTCGAGAGTTTTCTCAATAACGTCAGTTATTTTGTGGACTTGGTCGATTGTAGAATGTTTGACTCTAAATCCAAACTGATGGTCAGGAATGAGACGTCTTTCATTGATTACGGGTTGTAGTCGTTTTGAAAGTAGTTTTTCTAATATTTTAGAGGTAACCGGCAATAGGAAAATAGGCCGATATGATTTCTTCTCATTCAGAGGTTTGCCTGGTTTCGGGACCATTATAATCTCTGCGACTTTCCATTGTCTCGGAACGTAGAGCAATCTGAATGAAGCGTTAATTATAGCAGTTTGATAAGAACTTTATTCGGTAATTCCTTGACCACCTGCGCCGTTATCAAGTCGTAACCCGGTGCTTTTTTAGTCTTTAGATTTTTAATCACTTTCCTCAGTTCAATTAATGCAACTTTTTTTTACTTTAAAGTTGTCAGATGTCGTGACTGGGGAGTCGGGTGTTATCAAAGGGCCGTCGAATGGCTTAAACGTTTCTTCTAGGTGCAAAGCAAAAAGTTCTGCCTTTTCTTTGTCGCTTTTGGCCCAAGTTCTATCGTTTTTTCCGAATTGGTGGCGCTTGCATTTGAAGTTTCCGGATGCCTTTTAGCGCTTTCCAAAATGAATAATTTGATTCTCTTCCAGTGGAGAGATTTTCAAGGTAGGTCGCTATCTTATTGCTTTTAAATTCCCGAATACTATCTGTAAGGCGATTGCATAGTCGGTTGAGGATCTTTTTATGCTGCGGTGCACGAGTGATTTGCCATTTCTTTTGTGCTTTTCTTTTCTCCCTCACCAGTTCAATGATTTCTCTGGGATACTTTTCGTTGCGGTTAATCTTATAGCTTCTAGAAGGAGTGTTTCTCCATGCCGCTCTTTGGATTGCTTCCACGAAACGATCAACTTCGTCCTCTAGTTCACAAGGTGTTTTAAGTGATACACTTTAGGCGAGATTTGTTTCGCAACCATTTCTAAAGCCCTCCCAATTTGTTCTATTGCTAGTAAGTCTTGGAGGTCCTTCTTTCTTGATCAACGCTTCACTAAGTAATAAAATTACCGGAGAGTGGTCAGAAGAGAGATCAAAACTTTCTCCGACTGTAATAAATTTATCGTAAATACCTTTTGAAACGAAAAAATCGATAAGATCGGTAATTTTTTCTGAGTCGGTTGGCCAATAGGTGGGTTTTCCTGTCGAATAAAAACAACAACCGAATTCATTTGCCACTTCGTAGAGAATTTTTCCTTTAGAAGATATACATCTTGAACCCCAAAAGGTGTGCTTCGCGTTGAAATCCCCACCAATAAGGAAATTTGAACCAAGGGCATTGAAGACACGAAAGTAGTCGTCTTTTTCAAGCGAGCATCGCGGCGGACAGTAAACAGACGCTATGTTGTAGCTCAGGTGTTTATTTTTAACCCTTACCGCGCACAACTGAAGTTTTTACAGCTCCATGTTTATATCGACCGAGTGTTCGACGTTAGTTTTAATGAATAAGGACGAACCGCCCCGCACTCTATCAGAAAGATGATAGGCGTGATAACCAACATAGCCTCTTATCTTTATTTGCGATTCCCTTATTAGATGGGTTTCAGAGATCAAAGATATGTCGATATTTTCTCTCATTAGAAAGATTTCTAATTCGTTAAATTTTTGTAGGAGTCCGTTTGCATTCCATGTTATAATTTTAAGCAAAGAGTCCATATCTACTTAGATTTAGATATAAGATTAGCCCTACAGAAGCTTTCGACGTTACTGAGTCGTTCGAGAATTCTTTTGTTCGTTCCACATTGTTCCTCGAACTTAGCGTAAATGCAGTTTAGAATTTCTTTCAACGGATCAGACAGTGGCCCGTCGTTTCGTTTGGTTGCTTTGACTGAGAATACGTCGACATAAATATTGAATGATAAGTTTTTCACTCAGTTATTCTGCTAGAATATGATAATTTCTCCTCTGAATTTCGTATACAATGGAAAATACAAGTCCACTGCCAGTGATACTTATTGAAAGCAGAGTAAACAGAGGTAGGACAAATGAAAATTGTTGCAGCGAGTTTGGCTGCAACGAAGACTCTTCCGTTCAACTGGCAATGAAACTCTCGGGTTTCCTTTTTAGCGCAGTTACAAAACCTTTATTTAGAAAATTTACATATATTATTAAATATGTTACATAGTATATTAAATATGTACAAATGGTATAAGATAATAACTACTTACGTAGTCTCCTGACTATTTGGCGGTTTGTATGGCGTACTTGGCGCCTCGTGGCAATCTCTGGGCAGAAAATGAGGGTTAAAAGCCAGGAAGCGACACCAAGGAAAAAAATGGAGTTTGACAGGTCGGTTGGCTCCATCTGTTTGTCACTAGGGGTAAACTACTCTTTTTTAGGGTCCGTGAACACTTTCCGTAACAAAAATGATTTTGGGAATGCAATACTAAGTACACACTTCTAAGTAACAGAAAAATGTTTGCATTTACGCGGCCTATACGACAGCACTCCTTTGAAATCATTAACTTGATTTTTATTCGGTTATAGCAAATAAAGAGAGAGAGAGAAAAAAAAAAAATAATTTCATTAACTTGGAGTATTTCAAAAATTCCACAACCATTATCCTTCCTACAGATGCCCTTCCCTAGACGAGAATTTCTCCCCAAATTCTTAGATTACGGTTTCCGCACGGGGTGATAGAAAAGAAACGAAGACAAATGAACTAATCTCTGCGTGCTCCTTTGTACACTAGATAAACCAAGAACATATGTAATTAATGCGAAGGCTGACAATTTGGCACACGTATCCATCATCTAATATCACACAGATGTCACACATCAATCGTGTTGGGCTAATCATTCCATTTATCTTATGAGAAACTTCAGTCCTACCAAAGCCAGGTGAAATAAGCATAACCTTGTGTTCCGTTTGCTCCTTGAAACCCTCTATTCACTGGCAATGACAAAAGGAAAACGTACGGCGACACAAAATGATGGAAACAAGAACAAGGTTGTACAGGAATGGCACACAGCATCACCTCTTCCTATTCGCAATAGAAACGCCAAAGACGAAATGAATGATGATAATGAAAATGTGATTTTCATCATCACACAAAGGCGGATCAAGCTCTCAAATCTAATTAATTTACGTTCCTTCATTTTTCTGTAACAGTCAACAAAATACCAGCAAAGAGTTTCCGCCTAGTCTTCGATGCCATGTATACCACCCTCTGGGAAAGAAATGAAAATCATTCTGCCAACCCCAATACTGATTCACAGGCCAGAGGGATTCGATTTACCGGCATACTCGTACAAGACGAAAGTAAATATTGTACCTAGAATAAAATACACAAATAGTTAAATATTCAAAATTTTGAAGGAACCTTCAGTCACGTTTTTGCTTGATTTTGTTCAGCTGACTTTAGATAGAGTTTAGCTTACGAATAAGTTGAAGTATAAGTTTAAATCCAATTGTTTGCCTGGCGTCGCTGGTGGTTGAGTGCTTAAGTGCGTGACCACTGAGCGGGAGATATAGGTTCAAGTCCGAAAAAAAAAAACACAAAAATTGTTTTCACGATCCCACCTTCCGCGAACGTACGAGTATGACAAAGGAAGCCTCTTAATCGATAAATTTTCCTTTCAGAAATGGCATACGAATAAAAGTGCAGATTCCTTCCATTGTTTCAATTGGTTTGTATTTTTGCTTAGGTTGTTGCACAATTACACACCAACCTGGTAGCCTCATGTTGGTCGATCTACGAGTACCAACCAAACTGACCACATGTACTAATTGATGTAAGAAACGTAACTTAAAGGCTAGTATGGTTAAAAATGCTGGTACCCACTAACAATCTTAAAGTATTCTATAGGTATCTCAAGCGGGTTGGGGTCAAAATCCCGAAAACTGAAATCCCGAAAATCCAAAATCCTGAAAATCCAAAATCCTGAAAGGCCAAAATCCCGAAAACTAAATCCCGAAAAATTATATAAAATTAAAAATTTGTCAAATGATCAAATATATATATATTATATCCACAATGCATAAACAGTAGAATATGTATGGGGGGGGGGGGGGGGTATGCAGCCCCCCTGCAACCCCCCTGCAACCCCCCTGCTTGAGGTCACTGTAGCATTTGGAGTGGGTGCAAGGTGTTCACTTTCATTTTCGGGAATTTGGCCTTTCGGGATTGTGAATTTTCGGAATTTTGGGTTTTCGGGATTTTAGGTTTTCGGGATTATGTTTTTCGGGATTCTGTCCGACTCCCATCTCAAGCATGTATTCAAGAATGGTCAAGTGGCCTAGTATTCTCTAGTATTTAAAAAAAAATAAGAATACTCGAGTATACTTGACGAATTTTTAGCATGCTCTGTTGTTTAAATTGTTGCGGAACACGTGTAAATACTGGGGAATACTGGTAAAAAAGGTCCAAACGTAATTTTGGACTTTATTGCACTTTTGAAATTGCAATAAAGTCCTGCTTGGGGTCACTGTAGAATTGGAGTGGGTGCGAGGTTTTTTGTATTTAAAGTTCGGAACTGCACCCTTTTTTTTAACAAATTTACAATACAAAAAAAAAAAAATAATAAATTTGAAAACTAATTTATTTTTAAGGTAGCAGCAATTTACTGCCCAAACAAGCGTTCCCCAACTGAAGAAGACTATACAGAACTTCTAAATTTGCTGGGACATCACTTTCTTGTTGGTGGTGACTTCAATGCTAAACATACCCACTGGGGATCTAGGTTAACATCGACAAAAGGAAAAAGGCTTTATCAAGCAAGTCGCAAATACAACTTCGAATTTTTTTCATCTGGATCGCCTACATACTGGCCATCTGATCCCAACAAAATACCAGACCTAGTTGACTTTTTTGTAGCAAAAAGTATTAAGCGAAATCATATAAGTGTTGAAGGTAATTATGACCTATCGTCAGATCATACTCCGGTGATTTTTTCACTAAGTGAAACGGAAGTGCAAGAAAGAACGACTTGGATTGAATTCAGAGAGAAGTTAGAAAGTTTTATAAACCTAAGATCTCCTATGGAAACAAGAGAGCAAATTGATCATGAAGTGGAACAATTCATTGCTGATATACAACAGGCGGCAGAGGAAAGCACTCCAGCTAATTTGAATAGGAGGCAACCTGAAACAAAATAACCCGCCGTGATAAGGGAGCTGACATTATAAAAAAGAAGGGTTCGTAGAAAATGGCAAACCACGAGGTTCCCAGGCGATAATGTTGTGTTCAACCGTCTCAACAATGATCTTAAAAAACGAATCTATGAATTCAAAAGTGAGTCACTTAGTAGATTTCTACAAAGCTTAACGTCGAATGCGTCAACCGACTACTCCTTGTGGAAAGCAGCTAAGCGTCTAAAAATACCTCAGTTTCAAAACTCGACTTTGAAGTAATTGTAATACCAAAGCAAGGAAAACCACCAACAGAAGTAACACCAGACCGATATCCCTTATACCAATTATGGCAAAGGTTTTCGAAAAATTACTCCAGAAAATGCTTAGCAAAATCATCGAAGAAAGAAGTCTAATCCCGAACCATCAGTTTGGATTTAGATATAAACATTCCACGATAGACCAAGTACACCGAATTACGTATATAGTGGAAGAAAGACAAGTCTGTTCGGCACTATTTTCAGATGTTGCTCAAGCCTTTGACAAGGTTTGGCATGAGGGCCTTGAGTATAAACTGCATAGGGATTTACCTTGACAGTATTACGAAATACTGAAATCCTATATTTCAGATCGACTCTTCCGAGTCCAATACAAACAAGAATATTCGGAACTAAAGAAATTTGAAGCAGGTGTTCCACAGGGAAGTGACTTAGGACCAACCCTACATCTGTTGTATACCAGGGATATTCCTGTGGACAATAATGCCATGATGTCTACTTTTGCAGATGACACTGCAATATTAGCACGTGATAAATGCGCTGTAAAGGCGACAGAGAAACTGCAGAACGCAGTCAATAGATTGGACGCAACAATGGCGTATCCAAACTCAATCAGACAAAATCAACTCACATAAACTTCAGAAATAAAAAGATAAATAATCTGCCGATATTCATTAACAATAAAAATGTACCCTATGCCAATACAGCAAAGTACCTTGGAATGACTTTGGATGTAAAGCTAAAATGGAAAGAACACATTAAAAAAGAAAAGAGAAGAACTTAACTTTAAATATAGAAAAATGTACTGGTTACTAGGAAGAAACTCAGATATGTCTATCCAGAACAACATCTTGCTATATAAGCAATTATGGGGCTGCACAAAGAAAACAAATATTCAAACTATACATACATTCCAAAACAAAGTCCTTCGTGGAATAATAAACGCCCCTTGGTATATAAGACATAGCGATTTGCACCGTGACCTACAAGTAGACATGGTGACGGAAGTGGTTAGAAAGCACGCTGTGTCCCACAATCAGCGACTGCAAAATCACATCAACTCCGAGGTAGAAACCGTCTTAAATGTACGAGACAATATCCGGAGATTGAGAAGAACCAAGCCTCACGAGCTAATGGTCTAAAAGCTATGGAAAGTACTTATAATTTTAAACTTTCCTCAACGTGATTTTAAATATAAGAAAGAAAAATCATTTGTCGATCTTACATAGATCGGTCCTAATTAAGGAGGTGTTTTTTTCTGTTTAGTGGCGTTAGAGTCCCACACTACTTGGTAACCGTGAACTACCAAGTTTCTTTCGAGAATTTTCAACCTCCGTTACACTTTCGTAATGGCACAGAACATGGACTGTGCTCCAGCCGAGCCTAACTCACGGTTTTTACTAGGGTAGGAAACGCCGAACAACTGGCGTGTGTAATTCGATAAAAAACTAACAGTACTCGAAAAATGTCTGATTTCCATTTAAAATAATGGACTGACTATTTATTATAACCAGAATTATATGAAAAAAAAAAATACAAGTAAATAGGACCATTATCAGTGGAAAATATTTCTGTTTTATTCTGTGCAATAATGTCCAAGGACTTTATTGCACTTTCAAAAATGAAATAAAGTCCAAAACTCGTTTCAAAAGTGCAATAAAATCCAAAATTACGTTTTGAACCTTATTGCATACGAGTAAGAATTTATTTCATTGCACCATATTAGTTGACTAATAGGCGATGCTCCTTCTTAATGTGGCCATGTCAAGCAGATTCGTCATTGCTGGACAAACGGTTGTCTCATCCGATGGCGGAACCGAACTGGATATAGCCAGCCGAATAGGTAAAGCAAAATCTGCGTTTGGGATGCTATCCATAGTTTGACGAAGTAATGCAATTAGCTTAAACACCAAGCTACGACTGTTCCGTTCCAACGTTGAATCCGTGCTGCTATATGGATGTGGTACCTGGAGAGTGACAGTCACTATCACGAGGAAGCTGCAAACGAGTGTCAATAGGTGTCTACGTTACATCTTAAGGATATTCTGGTCAAACCGTATCTCTAACGAACAGCTTTATCAGAGAACGGGCCATGAACCTATAGGCACAACCATACGACGACGAAAGTGGCAGTGGATCGGTCACACTCTCCGAAAGGGTGACAGGTCCATAGCTAACCAAGCGATGCAATGGAACCCGCTTACCCAGGATGGAGGATACGCGGGAGACCACATGGCCCGGAAATTGGTGATTCAAAATCTTCATCGTTGCCCCAGCTGTGTGAGCGGTTGCTCCGTCCTGCTAGAACCAACAATGCTCGAGATCCAATTCAGCAACTTGCGACAAAAAAAAAAAAAAAACTCGTTTAACATCTGTCTGTAGCGCTCACCAGTTACGGTTACGGTGGTACCATCGGAGTCCTTTAAAAAATAAGGGCTTATTTTCACTTTTTCACTGCAAAGTATCACTTTTCTCCGTGCCCCAGAAATGCAAATTTTGGAAATTGGCTTCGTCGCTCATTATGATTTATACGAAATCATCCTCTTCTTGCACCAGGTTTAACAGAGCGTGGGAGTAAGTTAACCTCATTTGACGGTCAGGAGGCAGCAATTGGTAAACGGCTTGTACTTTATAGGTCATCTTCAGGTCTTTCACCAAAATTCGACGTGACGAATGTCAAGTTGTGTGCATCGTTGTCTCGTCGATGTTTGTGGACTCTCTCGAACGTCCTCGGCTACAGCAGTGATATTCTCGGCCGAACGAGCAATACGGGGCCGGCCACTTCTTGCGACATCTCTAAAATCTAGGAAAACTTAGTCACGACAAATGCGCAGAAAATAGTATAATACAGGAACAACACTCCAGCAGATACGGGGTGTTTTTTTTATGTTGCAGGCTGATGTATTTTTTTTTGACTATTTTGACAATTTTTGGAATTTTTTTTCAATTGACCGGATACTTTGTTTATTACAATTATATATGGAACATTATATCGGCCATATGCCCGCCTATTTTGAACAACATTTTTGCACATCAACAAACGAAGAAGCGAACCACAACGGAGCGTTACCAATTCCTCTTGTCACAGCAGCAGAAGTCCTACAAGTCTGCAAAAAAGGATCAAAAAGCACCTGGTGTTGATGGAATCCCAAACATTGCATTAAAAGCAGCAATTAATTGGCCCCCACACACCTCTGCAGACGTATACAATGCCTGCTTCAAGGAAGGAGTATTCCCCGATCAGTGGATCGCTCATCGTATAGGCCTCTATGCATGCTGGACACCATGGGCAAAATACTGGACCGCATAATAAGTGACAGATTGGAAAATGCGATCGATGAAGCCAGTATGGCTTCCATAAGGCACATTCTACGATAGATGCCATCGACGAAGTCGTACATCGAAGGACGACAATGGAAGGGCGGAAGCAAATAGTACTGCGCAATCATAACAAGTTACTCCACCGTAAACTGGAGTAACATTCTGCGAGCACTTACCGCCAAGAGAGTACCGGACTACCTGCAGAAAATAATGGCGGACTATTTCAGAAATAGAATACGAGTACTATACTATTGCACCGACGACGAAATGAGGCAGTATAACGTCACAGGCGGTGTCCCCAAGGCTCCGTACTAGGGGTCCACTACTGTGGAATCTAATGTACGACGACGTCCTCAAACTTCGAATCCCGAGGTCCTCAAAAATAATTAGCTTCGCCGACGACATAGCGATCTTTGTAGTGACCAAATTGCTTGAGGAGTTTTAGCATGACTGTAATGAAGCTATCGGGATGGTACAGGACTGGCTAGTAAGCATAAATCTATAACTAGTAGAGAAAAAGACCGAAGTAGTGCTCATCAGCAGCAGACGAGGGCGATCACGTGGTAGTTTCTAAACCAGAGGTGAAGTACCCTGATGTTACTATAGATGCAAGGTTGACTTTTAAGCAACACCTGCAACACGCAGCTGAGAAGGCAAGGAAAACAACGTCTACCCTGGGTGGGATCATGCCAAATATTGGAGGACCTAAACAGAGGAAGAGATTGCTTCTAACAAGAGTTGCGACGTCGATGATGCTTTTACAGAAGAAAGACGGAGGCGGTCTACAGAGCCAATGTCTTAAGAGTATGCAGCGATTTTAGAAACAAACTTCGACGACGCGGCATGCGTAGGTGCTGGCGTCGTGCCAATAGACCTCCTCGTTAAAGAAGCCAAACGGAAATATCTTGCCAACAGGACAATGGTGTCAACAACGAGGAGTCGAAGTGACACCGAAGTACCGCCAATAACAAGCCTCGAAGAATGGCATGAGAGATGGAACTTTTCTGACAAAGGCAGATTGTCGCAGTATAGCTGAATGATGTATCCCAGATAAATGAAATATGTAGATCTAGGCCCCGTATGCAAAATGTGAAATTTTGCTACAAGATCCATCTTTCATAAAATATCCACAAAAGTCTCACTAAGGCAATAAACCAAATAATTCTTCCGAAATTGCACCGGATTTCGGCAAGGCTATAACTTCTAAGCGGTTGGGGGGTTTATCTAACTCAGAGTAGACGTAAACTCAACAAACGTTACCACCACAGAGTTCCAATGCAGACTGACTGTCAGTACTGCTTTGTAAAAGACCAAAACTCTTCAGAAACAAAATATATGAGATACCGAGTTATGGGGCTTTCGAGAGCTCATTTAATATTTAGCCCTATGGGTGAACTCTAGCTCAAGGACCTAGAACAAGATGTTGATAAAAAATAATAGAGTGATAGTTTTGCACTAACTACTGGGCCTGGCCCAGCTTCTTGCAGCCCCCCGTGTAGTGCGTTTTGTATATACTAGTGAATGACGATGTTTGATGGTTTCCTCCACTGAAAAGTACGATTTCCATGCATAGCATTCATGTATGATAGTATTCCTCCTGAATTTGATACGCAGGAATCTGTTGACAGTTGGTCTTCCAACCTATATGACTTCACCATCTACTATTATGCAATTCTCAAGTACAGCGAAATGTTAGAGGTTTAAAAAAAAAAAAAAGTACTAACAACCTATACAACATTCATCAAGTGAACATTAATTACACGATTGTTAGCCACCACCGATAAAATCTAAGCAAACACGATACATGCCAAAGAACAGCGTTCATAGAAGCAATTTCCTTACATCTGTCAACATGTCACAGATAACTATAAATTGCTTCCGTTCTTTTTCAATAAAAAGAACACCTGTATGTTGTTTGGCACCATATAAAAGAGTTTTCTCACCCCAAAACGGTATCAGTGCAAGTTAAATAAAATCCTTCAACGGAAGACTAGAAACGCAAGTGAAATAGGATATAACTGAGGAAATCATGAAATGTAAGAAATGTAATTAAGATTAAAGTAGACTTAAGAAAGTGTCGCTGTTCTGGACCTTGGGCTTGTTTTGGTAAATATCCAAGAACTGTTTTCCTGTGAAGGGGTGGACGCAGAGACGATGAGGGGATCCCCACTATACTACTCTTCAGTCGGAGTGTCGCTGCACCTTAAATGGGAGTTTCAGCTCAATTTACCACGCTATCTCTATCTCGAATTTATCGGTTACACTACACACATTCCGACTTATTTTTCTTCCCCCTTACAGATATTGCAGTGACTATTCTGGTCGTGGCTATTTTCCAAATCGGCCCCACCTTGGCCGCAATTAACATTTGCAGCAATGTCACCAATGGAGTCTTCTTAGCTGATCTCTCAAATTGTAACCAGTATTTCGTGTGTTGGGAAGAGGTGGCCTACTCCAGTTCCTGCCCGCAAAATCTTTATTTCAGCGCAAAGACTCAAAGATGTGATGTCTTCTCAAAAACCGAGTGCGTTCAACAGTGTGGCACAGCATTGACTACTTTTGCCTACGATAGAACCTGCACCAAGTTTGTGCTCTGCTTCGATAGTATTCCAATTTTGCAATCGTGTTCCGATAATTTGCAATATAATGCGTTCACGGATCGTTGTGATTTACCAAAGAATGTCGATTGTCAGGCCAATTTGTGTACAGACGTCAATGATCCTGACAATATTGTCTATCTGCCCAGTCACTCAAGTTGTGGAATGTAAGACTTAACGATGCAATTCGAAGACCTTGATTTCAAAACTCTCTTTGTGTAGATATTACATTTGTTACAATGGCATCGCTGTTAAAAGGGAATGCGCAGCGGGACTAGTATTCAATTTGGACAAACAGAGCTGTGATTACAAAGAAAATTACAACTGTATTGTAAGTTCTAATAAGGAGTATAAAGTAAGTCTTTTTTATATCTCAATGTTTATTCAAGGACCCACCGAAGACCCGCTCAATGTTGCCGTATTCTAAGGCACCACCATCTCGTGCCGATATTCCATGCCCCAAGGAAGGTTCTCACTTCTATTCGCATAAATCAGATCCAAGCAGCTATTACTTCTGTTTGAATGGCAAGGGTGTCGTTCTGACTTGTTCACCTGGTTTGATTTACGATGAGACAATGGAGTCATGCCGTGATCCAATTAATGTAAAGAAATAAAATGGCAGGCGATTCTGGACAGATACTCTAAGAACGTGTTAGCAATCTAAAATAAAAGTATTTTCTGCAGCAGTAAGTTGTTTGTATTTCGAACCTACATCCTGTTTCTTCAGGTTTTCCCTGGAGCTTTGAGCTTTTAAGCTTCAGTAAGATCTCATTTATAGCTAAAGGGTGATTCAATTGGAGGTTACAATTTGAATCTATATACAGGCTGGCTGACATGAACTGTTACTAATTCAAATAGCTGTATTTTTTTTAATTGTGAATATTTTTTATTGAATCGAAAGAAAAAAATGTTGGAAATTTATTCAAATTCAAGGATTTAATTCATATTTTCGATATGGCCACCTTTGGCACGAACAATTTCCTTAAGACTGTCAATCAATTTATCGCATGATGCACGCAAGTGTGTCTGTGGAATGCAGTTGCATTCCCGACGAAGCGCTAACTTGAGCGCATCCGTTGTTTGGTAATTTTTAGTGCCAACCTTGGCCTTCAAAATGCCCAGACAGAAATGTCTAATGAATTCGCATCGGGAGAATTCGATAGCCATTGTGTCGAGGAAATGAAGTGCGAAACGTTTTGTCGCAGCCATTCTTGCTCGGGCTTTATGGGAAGCTGCAGAGTCCTGTCGGAATGTCCAGGGTTTTTGGCCGAAATGTTTGCATGGCTTCAACACAGCTTCCAAAACAGTTTCACGATAAACCATCGTGTTTAACTTAACGCCACGGGCCAAAAATACGAGCGGAGATTGACCATGGCCGAAACCATAAAAAACGGTGACGCTAGCTTCCTGGTGGCCATTCTTTGGTCGAAATTATCGTATGACCTCTCTGACAGGTAAACCCGATCATTTTGCTGGCTGACAAGTTGCTCAATTGGAAATGATGCTTAATCAGAGAAGAAGATGTTTGGCAATTGGCTCAACTCCTTTGCTCTTTCCACTCTAACTTTTTTTTGGTCATTTGTGACATCGTGCACTTTTTGGAACTTTAAGGCCTTGAGTACGAGCTCATTTTGCAAAATGTGTTGCATCCGTTCTCTGGATATGTTTAGCTCAGAAGCCCTTTTTCTTTTCGTTCGATTCTGGCCTCCACACTCCGAATCACTGTTGACGATGTTGCTGTCTTTTTCGGATATAGAACTGAATGTATCTATGTACCTATGATTGTATCTATGTTATGGACTCCGAAACCACCGAACCGATTGAGCTAAAATTTTCAGGCAATCTTTTGTATTCGCCCGAGACTGCCTGAAACTGCATTTTGAGTGAGACAAGTATTTCGCTCTATGTAAACTTCAGTGCATGTATGCATATATATTTCTTTTTGTTAGACGCAGCAACGTACACCGGGTTCCCACTAGTTTGAAATAAAACTTATTGGTTTGTGATAAACTGCTGATATTTTTATGTCAATATATTGCTGAGACATTGACAATAAACTTGAAAAATGATATTGGTCAAATGGGCGCCTTGTCTGGCCTTACAGACTTCCGCCCTTTTGATGAAATTTTCCATTACTTTTCGGCATAAATCGTGCGGTACATAGTTCAGAAATAACGCTTCAATATATAGCAATACATAAACCGAAAAAAAAACCAACTGCATGATATCGCACAATCTTGGTGGTCAATTTTGATAACCGGAACGAGAAATGACGCGGCCATCACCACCATTCATTGTTACAGCAGAACCACGAGAATTTTCGACCCAATCATGCCTCCGGCACAAAATAAGCACCAAGCAGTGACTTTTTGTGGATCCATTGGTTCTTCGTGAATGGCCTGTGGATTTTCATGACCCTAAATGCGACAATTTTGTGTGTTTACGTAGCCTGATCGCTCAAGATGATTTTGTTCGAAAAATCCGACAATCAACGAATTCGCGACAATGTTTATGGTCTGTTATCTTCAATTCCTGAGTAAATTGGACCTTGTAGGCATGCATGTGCAGATCTTTTGTTAAAATGTGCTTCGTGGAGCTGTAGGTTAAAATGCTGGAAACGATGGCGAATGGATTGTAAGAAACACTGTCACTCACTGCGTCAATATTTTCTGCTCTTCGCATATCCAATACTGACTCGGTTCGATCGAATTTTTTCATTAATTTCTTAACCGCGGTACGAAATGGTCGGTTACTCGTATGTATACCGATATCATTTCTTAATATGCGAAGCATCTACGTAGCATTCAAAATGCATTGTTCTTTCGTATACCACTCCATAATTCAAATGTCAATGTTTAGTGTTACAGATGTCAAATATCAGCTGTTTGTCTTTGACAGAAACATAGATTTAAATTGTAACCTAAAATTAAATCACCCTTTAGTAGCTAGTGGAGGGCAGTTCCACTTGCCCTCCATATTTTCTTCAAAGGTGAAGCACATTCTAATCTTGACGTAACGATGAGACTCTTTAGCATTGGTACTATCTATCCGAATACTTAACTGACAGCGTTGCCTATCGCCCACTTTTATTTCCACGCAGTTAAGAAAGTGATTATTCATCAGGATTCTGTTCATGCACAGCAAAGGTTTTTCAGAAAACCCGGTGTAATGAAAGGTCCTATTAACATTAACATCCTCAATTCCGCTGCAGAACACTTTCGAGACTTTGCTTTCGATTGTTTTTGTATTGGGCGATTCGATCACTTTCCGGTATTCTTTGAGTTCAAAAGACTCTGATTTCCTGACTAATTTCCTTTGGCTTCGGTTGCCCTTTCTTATGGGACATGTTGTGTGAAAGGAATACCCTTATACTAATTTTTTAGGACACGGACGTTTTAGTGGAAAGGGGAAGAGACAGAGAGAAAGACAGATTGGCGTAGTTGGTTTGAAACTCAGGTGGTATTAAGTTTCAGTGAACTCCAAGGGTGTTGTCCAGATAACTGGAGATTATTTTTGATTTGCTGTTATTGTCGTTGCTTATGATTCACAGTATTTTTTTTCTTTCCTCCTGATGTCATCATCACGATCAAGTTGCATTTTAGCCATATGACCTTCTCAGAAGAGTTGATATAAGCTTTCGCAATTGATCGATTTTTTTTTATTTATTTCATACTAAGAACCGTGAATCTGTAGCGTGACAAGCGATGATGTTACCACTACACGGCCACGGCCTATGAAGTGGTTGCTGCGATGAAGAAGTTCATGAGGATTTAACTCATTATATACTGATCAAACATTAGAAACGTAGGAGATAAGACCTTAGGTTTGTCAAGCTTTAATGTCCATTTGAACTCAAAATGTATCTTATCATACTCAGTGTCAGTTGATAGAACTTTGGTGGCTAAAACCATACACTTATATCGCATGATTGGTCTCTGACTTTAGATAAATTCTTTTTTCTGCAATTTTCCAACGCATTGATGACGCATTGTTCTTTGGATTGAAGTATGTTTTCTGAGCCACGAACAGACATGGCTGAATCGACATTACTTTTGATGCTGATCTCAAATATATGTAAATATGTATAGTAGGGATAACTGTTAAACTAGCTGTTAAATTTGAGAGATGGATGTGACATTTATTTTCAGTATACTTTGGCAAATAATCATGAAAAGTCTCACGCCTCAACAACGTTTACGTGTCATGGAAATTTATTTCCAAAACTCGTTTCCTGTTCGCCAATAGTACGAGTATAGAGCGCTTCATTCATTTTTTGGTGCACATAATCGTCCGTGACAAGGCTCATTTCTGGCTTAACGGGTATGTTAATAAACAGTATTGCCGCATTTGGAGTGAGCAGAATCCTGAAGAGGTTCTTAAAACTCCAATACATCTAGAAAAATACACAGTTTTGGTGAGGTTTACACGCTGGTGGCATCATCGGTTCTTATTTGTTTTTCAAAAATGAGGCTAGAGCTCGCGTTAGTCAATGGAGATCATTACCGGATGATGCTCAATGAAAATTTATTTCAAAATATGGATGACTTCAGTAGCCATTAATATAGGTTTTTTTTTTTTAAAAAAAAAAAACCTTAGCAAACTAGCCAGTAGATACGTTGGGCCCCTATTGTTGAGCCAACATTAAATTTATAGTAATAAGTCTAGTTTTAAGCCAATTTGTAAATAGAACGACTAAATAATAAAAATTCCTTAATCTAAAAAAAATCTATGGATGACTTGATCCGGACGAGATGTGCTTTCAACATCATGGCGCTACTTCCCATACAGCAACTCAAACCATCGATTTATTGAAATCACAATTTGGTGAGAAGATGATTTCGCGAAATTCCGTGGTCAAATAAAAGATTGGTTAATTTACGAAACGTAAAAAGAAAAGTGTATTCAACTTGTATTTTAAATAAAACGAGATCTAATCTTGAAATTTTTTGGAGATTCAGAAAATAATATGAGTTCTTCAATAGATTTTTATATAAACAATAGGTCTTGTCCGTTTAGCCTGCGATAAAGGGTAATGGTAAATCATATTGGAATTACATTAATTCAAGGCGAAATACATCAGGCTTGCCTAAGGTAATGGAATTTGAAAATGTAAGCTTAGCCGATTTGAAACGAACTTGTGACTTATTTGCTAAATTTTTCGAATCTGTATATAATGAGTTTCGAATCCAATCAACGATGGACCATTACTCTAATATAACTGAAGTATTGGATATTGGTGTGTTGTAACTCTGGGATGATGATTTATTAAATGCGTTACATTCAAGTTAATGTACTCTACACAGATTTTACAAAAGCTTTTGATAGAGTACATCACACTTTACTTTTAGCTAAGCTTAAATCATTGGGTTTTCATTCTTCAACGCTAAGGTGGTTTTGCAATTATTTAAGTGATAGAAGACAATTGGTAAAGGTTGATAGTTTTACATCTCGGGTAATGAAAGTAACTTCTGGCGTCCCACAAGGTAGTCATCTGGGTCCGTTGCTATTCATTTTGTTTTTAAATGATGTTCATGAAATATTCAATTTCTGTGAGGTTTTAACTTTCGCGGATTATTGCACGGATAAATAATAGAGCTGACTGCATTCGATTTCAGTGGGATATCAACAGGTTGTCGGCATGGTGTAAACACAATTATAACGCGGCTTTTTCATGATTATTTTATTAATGATACAGTCCACGACGGATATAAGAAACACTCATATAACAACACATCGCTTATAAGAAACGCATGTGGAAACACCGTGTATATTCTCTATATGTCCATATAAAAAATAGATGATATAAGAAACACCACGCTTATAAGAAACATTCGGATATAAGAAACAGACTTTCATTCACAAAATGTACTACTAAAAAGTAAATCTCACGCATATATTAAACATATATTTTTTTTTAACTAGATTTGAGTTTTATAGCAAATTTAGCTCAACTATGCATGTAAACGAATCACAGTAGACAATGCGAACGCACCTTTAAGAGAAATGAGAATGACAGCTACTTACATGCAGAATGTCAGTGTATGTCATATCGTGTTTACAAATCTTCCTAATTAATTGTTCTGCTTAAAATGTTTAAAAAACAAAGAAATACAGTGTCGTTGAAGAGCAAAATAAACATTCTCCAAGAATTGAAGTCGGGAAAAACAAGAAAAAAAGTGGCAAAAAAGTTTGAAATCTCTCGGAGCACCTTGTGCAAAATAGTTTAGCAATCAGAAGAAATAGAATGTAAGAAGTTCAGCTGCAAGAATTTAAATAAAAAAAGAGAAAGGAAACCAAAAAACGAGCTCTTGAATAGAGCCATAACTAAATGGTTTGAACAGATGTCGCAAAAGAACGCAGTACTTAGTGGCCCGATTTTGCTTGACAACGCTCAACAATTTGCAATTGATTTGAAAATAACAGATTTTAAATCTAAGGATAATGGCTCCACCGCTGGAAAAGAAGCGAAAACATAACTTTCAAAAAACATATGGACATATGGCCAAAATGCAACTTCATCGTGATGATGACATCAGGAGGACGGAAAGAAATACAGTGAATCATAAGCAACGACAATAATAGCGAAAACAAACAAAATATTCCCCAGTTATCTTGACAGCCACCCTTGGAGTTTACAGAAACTTAATACCACCTGAGTTTCAAACCACACCACTCTGTCTTTCTCTCTGTCTCTTCCTTTCCACAAAAACGCACGTGTTCTAAACAAAAAAAAAAAAACAAATTAGTATAAGGTATATCCCCTTTAACACGTTCAAATTATAAAAAAAAAAAAAAACTTCATGGAGACGCATGTTCCGCTAATGTTGAAGCAGCAGAGAGCTTCAAAGAGCTCGTCATCCCAGATTTGCTAAAAAAGATATAATTTTGAAGAAATATATAATGCAGATGAAACTGGTTTGTTGTATAAGGCCCTACCTGATGGCACATTTATCTCAGCGAATCAAAAAGTCAGTGGTAAAAAAAAGTAAAAGATAGAATAACTTTACTTTTTGTTTGCAACGCAACCGGATCGGATAAGTACGTGCTGTCAATTGGCAAGTTTAAACAGCCACGATGTTTCCGTGGGAAACAAATTCCAATACCTTATAAATGGAATTTAAAATCCTGGATGACTAGCAAACTTTGGGCTGAAATTATAAAGGAGTTGGATGATAAAATGGGAAAGAAAAAGAAAAAAATGTTGCTGTTGATTGACAAACGCTTCATGCCATAAACTAGACCTCATTCCATACAATATTCAGATTGTTTTTTTGTTTACCAGCTCATACCACAAGTCTTATACAACCACTTGACCAAGGTATGTATAATTTGTTTGGCATTATACAATCATTTAAGGCGCAATACAGGAAAAATTTGGTCAGGAAGCAAGTTCTTGCGATTGAGGGTAATTGTTTTGAAACGTTTTCAAAAGAAATGACTGTATTAAAATCGTTGCACATCGCAAAAAGATCCTGCTGGCTTGTAACACCGCAACAATACAAAATTGCTTGAAAAAAGCAGGCGTTTTTATAAATAATGTGGATGATTGCGAAGCTGATCCTATTGAAGCAGGAGAGTGAGAGACTGTCAACAACGAATATGAAAGTGTCTTAGAGAATTGGAAAATGAAGGGTGCTGGATGAAAGACAAATAATAAATGAATTTATAGAAGAGGAGGAGGAGGATGTGGATGAGGAGTTGGGGCCGTCTATTGAAACAATTGCCACGACATCTTTGCAAGCGCCAACAAGGGCAGAAGCTGTCAAGTCTTTTTTGTTTTAAAACGTTTTTTGAATAATGTTGCCGAGCAAGAATCGCGATATAATTTGTTCGCAGAAAAAAATGGAGGACTATTTTAAAAACTGCAATTTGTAAATGCGTATGAACATGCAATCATACTTGATGTCGTGGCAATTGCTTCAATACTATGCGTGTATGTACCAAGTCATTTTATAAGTCATTGGGTAAGCATTATAGATATACATTTTTTTGTGATAGGTAAATGTATTGTATGTATGTATACACTTGTTAATTACTTACCTTTTTTCTTTTCTTTATTTTTTGTTTCAAAATTAATTATACATATTCGTTCTTTTCATATAAGAAACTTTGTTTCTTATATATGTACGTGTTCGCGTATAAGAACAACTCGGATAAGAGAAACAATTTTTTGGAATTTTAGAGGTTTCTTATATCCGTCGTGGACTGTATTAAACTTCTTCGCCTTGATGAAGTCAAAGGCCATTTTCGAAAACGTCATTTGATCGTCATTTTGATCGTCATTTGACCGTCATAGCAGCACTTGACGTTTTTTGCTACCATTGATCTGTGTCGCCTTCATGATTGTTTTTTGCAATCGCATTTGACGTTTTCAAACAGCAAAATGGAACCCTTAACAAAATTCATTGCGAAAATTTCCAATATTCCAATGACTCGACCCATACTTGGGCAGGAGTAGGTGATGGAGTTCTATAAACATAATATTTAGTTAAAAGAAATAAAATATTCGATTTTATTCAACCGATTCTGTCATTTTTCTTATTGCGCAGCGCAAATGTCTGGCTGCTTTTTGCAGCGCAGATGACGTTTATGAACAACTGCCCTGCAAACACTGCATTATCGAACATGCTGCAAATGCAGTGCGATTTATAATGTTGTTTTCGAATAAACGACTTATGCAGTTTACGATTAAGAACATTATGCAGGAGCAATTTGATGCAGATGACGTCTTCGAAAATGGCCAAAGATCTCGAGGTCGTATTTGGCACAAAATTGAATTTCTCATTGCATTATGATTACACCATTGCTAAGTCTAACTCTATGTTAGGATTTCTTAAACGAAACAGCTAAAACTTCCGAGATGTTTAAAGTCTTAAATCTATCGACTGCTCTTTGGTCAGACCTTATTTAGAATATTCCTCCATCATTTGGGTATTCCTAGTATGGTGTTCAAGGTTCGAAAGAGTTCAAAAGAATTTCACGAGATACGGTATCCGAATGACGAAAGATGCAAATTTATTGGCCTGCGAACCTTAAATTTCAGCTTAAGGCAACTGCTGTCATGTGTATCCTAGATTTAATTAATTATTATCTTAATTCACCGGAATTGGTTTTTCTTATAAATAAGTATATATGCTCCCCATAGATCTCTGCGGGTACGATTTGACACCTCTCGACTATTTTCTTTGGGGCCACCTAAAGGTATTGATTTATGCGGGTAAACCAGCAACTACTGACCAATTGGAAGCCAATATTATGATTGCTGATTACGATGTACAGGCCGATTTACTCGAAAACTGATCGAAAATTGGACTGACAGGATGAGTTTGGTAACATCATCGCTTGTTACGCTGTTGGTTCACGGTTCAAATCCTGAAGTCGAGAATCATCTATTTATTTCGCATGAAATAAATAAAAAAGACTATCAATTGCGAAAGTTAAGTCAACTCTACTGCGAAGGCATAACACTGAATGGCTGAAAATGCAACTTGATCGTGATGATGACATCAGGAGGACGAAAAAAAATACTGTGAATCATGAGCAACGACAAAAGCAAAATAAACAAGCTCCCCAGTTATCTGAACGCAACCCTTGGAGTTTACAGAAACTTAATACCATCTAAGTTTCAAACCACTACACTAAATCTTTCTTTCTCTCTCTCTTTCTCTTCTTCACAACGCCCGTGTCCTGTAATAGTATAAGAATATTCATATCCTCTTTGGCGCGCGCAAATTATATAAAAAAAAAATATGAACCCAACGTTTGTCGTTAATTCGCCCTACAGCTCATCAAAGTAACGCCGCATGGGGGTGGTGATATGTCATATATAATTGTCCGCTTATATCCTTGTTACTATTTACAAGCATACCATAAATATGAGGCAAATTATGGAATGGCTTTGTTATCTTTTTACTGCGTAGATAAACACAAAAACCGTTGCAATATAGATTTAAATGCATGCATTATTTGTGGTATTGGCAGTGGCCAATTAACAAGTCCAAACAAGAGTGTATAGATTGGTAGAATTGCTGGGAAATGCATAGAGGTGGTGTTGTAGATTTGAATTCATGTATATTTGTCGTGGAATTAAAATTATCGGCCTTTGGTAATTTTATTTATGATAATTTATGTGATTCAATTTAGTACAATGTGAAAATGATACCTATTTTATGAGAGTACTTGAATATTAGTGCAGATTTTCCAAATGTAAACGAGATTTCAAATAGAGACCCAGAGTCGCCTAAATGAAAGTCGTTACAGTCAGCTTGTTACAGCGTTAACCACCATCACTTCGTCACTCATTCCATCTTTAACGAGCAGAAACATTAGAATCAAGCAGATTGTCTGGTAAGTTTATATGCACTTTTAGTGGAAATTATTTATTAAGAGATTGTATGCCACCCTCGCCCAAGCATCGTTAGCAGTACCATATTGGCACCAGTTGTTGTCGATTTTTCTTCTGGCAGCGTCGACGACACTGTCAGAGGATTTTCTTTTACTATTTGAGGACGGCATACAGTAACAACGTTGTTACCCCCGCCGGGCATCACTAGCAGATGATGCTAGACTAAAAACCGAACAAAAGAATGAAACGAAGGATATAAACTGAGTGAAATGTAAGAAAAAAAAAAAAAAAAAACTTCAGAAATAGAAACAGAAACAAGTGTGAAACAAGAAAGTGAGGAAAATAAGAAAAAATGTGCTATTGGCACTTCTCCCAGTTTTTCTATTATTTATCATATTTTGCCAAATGAACGTGTTCGGATTTGTGTGCAAAATGTTGACATATTTAGAAATGGAATTCGCCGATTGTTTGTTTGTCACTTTTGTTCGTTTTAACTTTGCGAAATATTCTTTTTGTTTTGTCCTACCTCAGTAAGTACTCATTTGGCAGGAAGTCATTGAAGTTTGCAGAGTTAACTGCGTACTGGGGTTGGATTCGAGTGGAGCAGACAGAAGGCAATTTATTTCCAAAATGTTAGAATGTTAAAGCTTTCGCAGCAAGAAATGTACGCACAGATTGGTGAAGATAGGAGAAAATAGGTACATATTAGTCTGAAGCGTTTCCCGAAAACGATTCAATCATTTTCAGGATTCCGGTAACTACAAGGTAAAAAAAAGTAATAAATTAGAACTCAGTTGTCTGTCTGCTAGACCCTAAAAACTTTTGAAAGAGTGCAGTTTTACTAACCCACAGAGCATAATTCGGAAAAAGTTTAAAAATAAAAAAAGTTTTGAAGTCAAACGGTCAAATGAAAGGTGACTTTAAAAATTGGAGTTCTGTTATTTTTACTTAATTAGATTTCGAGATAAATCCAAAAAAAAAAACTCCCAAAAAAGGTATGTCCCCCTACTCTAACCTCTGAGGCTACGGAACCGACAAATTTTGAAAAATACGTGAGAATGTGTTATCTTTTAGAAATTACAAAGAAAACTATTTTGTTTTTGACATATAAGTCGCTTTTCGCAAAACTTGTACAAATGTGAGTGATAAACAAAATGGCTCCTACCGTCCGTCATTTTGTATTTTTCCCAAAAAAATGAATTAGCGTTAAAACTGATTGACATAAGAAACTTTCTCATGTGATAGATCGTATAAAGTTTTAGAAAATTGTTAATTAAATTTTTTTTAATTTCTTAGCTATAACTTTGAATTAAAAATGGATGATTTTATTTTTTATAATTTTTATTTGGAATTTTGTTTCATTAAGTACTGGAGTACTTTTTATGTCATTTTCTATCGCTTTTTTCAATACTTCCATCGGTATTCTTTTTCTTGTCTAATGTTGTCTTTCAAGGCGTGGGTGGGCATAAACCTTAGACTTCAGAAAACCCCAAAAAAAACAGCCCAACGGCGTTAAATCGCATGATCTGGGCGGCCAATTCTGATCACCAAAACGGGAAATTACACAACCAGGAAATGACTCATGCAGTAATTGAATTGTTTCTCGGGCTGTATGGCATGTGGCACCATCTTGTTGAAACCACATGTCGTCCAATTTAGGCACAAAAAGTGGATTATCATGTCGCAATAGCAAGCGCCATTAACTGTTATTGCCTGACCAGCCGCATGTTCAAGAAGAAGTGTTGCCTCCAGTCCAAAATCCGCACCAACAATCACTCGTGGATTTTCTGAACTACAAATTCGACAATTTTGACGATTACCAAAGCCATCATGGCTGAAGATGAATTTGTTTGAAAAATCAGCATCCACTTCTTGTTGTTCTATAATCTATTCAACGAACTCTCTTCACTGTACTTGGTTAGTAGGCTTCAGTTCTTGAGTCAATTGCACTTTGTATTCATGAAGATGCAATTTTTTCCTGAGAATACGCTGTAGAGAACTTCTCGAAATGCCCAATCCTTGACCACGGTTGCCGAATTGATGTTTCTGGACTCTCAACAACACTCTCACAAACTGCTTGGATGTTTTGTATTGAACGACTTGTTGAAGGACGTCCAGAGTGTCTATGATCACTAATTGATCCAGTCTCCCTGAATTTTCGAATTAATCCCTTCACAGTTGATGAAGTTAAATCACTATTCCGCCCGAATATTGCTCAACAATGAAAAAGCGTTGTTCTTTGGTGTAGCACTCCATATTTAATAACCCTGAATTGTCAGCTGTCACGCTGTTTTTTTTTTTTTGTTGGCAACGGTTTACCGCATAAATGGCGCAAAATTCAAATCTTGCGTTTATTTTGGGACACCCTTTATATATGTATGTGGTCAACATCAAAAGTTATGTCCGCTTTTTGAAAAAATGCCCTTTTACAAATATTTTTACAAAAAACTGATAAATATGGCCTCTATATATAGTAGACGTTCACATTCTCTACAATTCGTAAACACAATATATAATGCCACGCCCACGATTTGAGGGCGTTTTGTTAACAAATATCAAAAGTTAAAGAGTCAAATTCTTTTTCAAAGCTATTTACGGTGATGATTAAGGCTTATTGTGAACATTTCATCAGAATCCGTGACCTTCGGTTATAAATGTCGACAGTCACGACCACTTTCTTCGAAGAAAAAAACGGTAAAATCTCTTCAAAATTTGGAGAATATCCTCTGAGTAGAAAGATTTCATTACATTTCAACTTTATTAGGGATGGGTTAAAAGATGAGGGATAGGGAATCATACGATTCGTTCCAGACGGATCGTAACTGTCCAGCACGTTGGTATTATTCCCCTCTACAATAGTGCTGACGCAACTTGTCATTTTTCTATAAGCTGAGTTACAGACTACAGGGGTACTTGACTATAGTGAGATTCTAGGGTCTCTCGTGCTAGTAGGGTCTCTACACCTCATGGAAATACAGAACTTAGGAGGCAATTTCTCAGCAAATTGTATATTGTGGATACTCTACATGACACTGTATTTCGAAGACCAAAAATCAGGTTCCGTGGGTTCCGTGGGGTCGTGGGTTCTGTCGGGCAACCGAGTAACTCCCTTGCCCTCAGAAAGACAGCATTTAAAATTCAATCCTATCACATTGTGCATTGTGGATATGAGGGTATGAACATGAACACTTTAGTGTTTAAGAAGTATAAAATATTTTTTTGACTTTGAAGTCATAAAGCTCGAAAATAGTTTTCCAAATTGCAAAAATTAGAGATCCTTTTTTTTCCTATTAAATTATCTTTTGCTATTGAATGAAGGAATCACCGCCCGGAGTATTTGGCTCTGGGATTATGGATCTGTCGCTGCATTTGTGATTTGTGTCATAAACTGGTGACTAAGTCCTAAAATGATGCTTCAAATAGATACCTTGGTCGTTAGACACATATTAGCATATGCAGCAGTAATCTCAGTAATTCCGCTTGACGCAAAGATTAACGAAGTCACTAAATTTGTAAAGCTGTCTGCACTCCATCTCTACTGCATCTCTCAATTTTATTCTGGGTTTACCACCAGTATAATTCCACATAGCCAGCATAGGGTTTTCCATTTAAAACAAAAAATTGGTTCCAGACATGTCCCTGATGGCCATCTCAATCTTCTCAGTTTCTTGCTCCAGAGCAACGAATTCAGCACGCCATTGAACGACACTCTCCCGAACTACTGCTTCACGCGGAATTACTCGGTAGTCATCCCCTAAAGGACGACTGGGAAAACAAATCAAACCCTTACCATCAGAACACGAAGTAGTATGGATGGCCCCAAAATGGATTTGGGTCCAGAATATTCGGCAGAACAATTTGCCATCAATCAGTGAGTAAGCTTAAACTTGCAATCTAACACCCGTGGCAAAACCACCTTCTCAGATAGCCAAGCCGCTCTTAAGGCGTTGGATTTATTCTCGATGAAATCGAAGCTAGTTCTGTAGACATTTAAAATGCTTCCAGAACTAGCAAATAGAAACTTGGTCATACTACTCGTACCTACATTGGATGCCTGTACACAAAGCTCATGTAGGAAGCAAAACGGTCGACTAATCGGTGCACTAATCGAATACACTGGTTCCGAACCATTCTATGAAGTAAGCATGGGTCCTTTCAAGAACCATACGAAGAAACAGACCCTGTTCAAATCCAATGCGATATGGATGGACACTCCAGGTTAAAAGTAATATGCACTATCTATCAAAATTTACTTAAACGACGACCTGCGTCTAATGAACTATCCTCAGATGAAGGACTCGTAAGAGTATATTCCTCACAACACTTTCATTCAACTTTAATCCCCTTAACATGTAATTGAATTCGATTTATTAAAGTTCCACATGAACATCGTAATCCACCAGTACATCATTCGGAAAATTATTATTAATCAACAAATCATCGATGAACCCCACAAACCAACGAATCATTCGTCCAAATGAATTCACATTGAATACAAAACGCAAACATTGTGGTCTGCCTGCCTTCTGTTGCCATCGCTCATCTTCTTCATTGTCCTCGCAATGGACTCCATTACACTGATGATCATTTGTGCTCATTAATGTTTTACAAGCAGATTAACATGTCATCCCGGTCCAGCAGTGCCACTTTGATATCAATAGGCAGACTCCCCAGCCTTCCAATCCGTGAACATTAAAATCGAAATTATTTTTCCGGATCATCCTTTATCCATATGGATAGTGGTTTCCATCAGTTTGATATCCTTTTGCACGTCATTGTAAATCCCCAAAAATAGGAGCACACATATCCATTATATGCTCAACAGGAAAGCCTATTGATGTCAAATTGACAACACACGCCGACGAGGGCTAGTGATTGGTTTCTTTTATTTCAGTTAAAGAGGAGCTCTCTGGTGGGTGTTGTTGTTCGACAGCCTACAAATGCCACTGCTTATGCGGCTGACACTTATGTGAAATGTCAAATTATTATTAATGAGATTTAGTAAATTTGCACCCCAATGATGTCGTTTCAGTCATGATGTGCTCCTTGAATATAATAACTTGAACTCCTGTTTGGGATGTGGAAATCAAATTTAACCCGGAATTTTGTCGATTTCGTTACAGAAGCTGGAAATACTTACTGTCACAGTTCATCCTCTTCGATTACTTACTTTGTCGTGGTGGGGATGCTCAGTAAGATCTAGTGATCCTGGAGGGCGATTGCAGCAGGGTCACCCAAGCTGTAAGGTCTCCAGAGGAATTGATCAAGCTATTTACCGGAAATACCCATACAAAAAGTAGCAGTAGCAATCAAGATGAGACCGGTCCTCCTTTAAAACCGGACGGGAGCACGGCGATTACGCTGTTTACCGGTAAAACTCCAAAGGCAGTGGATTCACATGATCCTTCTGCTGCCAAAAGCAGCACGGAGCCTTGCAAAGATATTTTGTAATCCGACGACAAGTCGCTCCCTCAAAACAGATGTATAAAGATCGTCTCTCAGCTGGCCGTATTCTTCAGATATTCGGCAAAATTCCGGAGAACAAAATGAATTTTAGGGTGAAAACCCTAGTCGATTGAGCCAAAAAGATCATCAGTACTCAACCCGGTAAGACTAACAGAGACTTCACGTCTAAAAGACAAAGATCGGTGGAAGAATCCGAGTCGGATTCAAAAGACCTAAGGTGCACAACACCAGCACCTCCTCCAGGACGTCCATCGTCACATCCAAGTCCTCAAAGACAGGTTTGTACTGGCTGTCATCAATAAGATCGACATCGATGGTACAATCACTCCAGATAAATGGAGGACGATCCCAGCCAAACTGGCGACTTGCTTCTTAGACATCATGAAGGAGAATCCCGGCCCTCCTTCCAACTGTCGTGACGGCGGTTGGCATCAAGGCCATGTCAAGCTGATCGCTTGTGCTGGTAAGAGATCCTGTGATCTCTATAACCTGGCTAGGGGAGGTTTGGCCTGGTGCTAAGCTTGAGGTTTTAGCTAGGGAGGATATCCCATGCAAACCAAGAACTCGCACCTGTATCCCAGCCGAACCCTCTAATACGGAGGATTGGAAAGTCGCTAATCTGCAGGAGCAGAGAGGCCTTTACAGATGCGCGCTTATTGTGATCAATAAGGAATTTCCTGCTCCTTTGGCGAAGACAGAAGGTGCCATTAGCTATGCGTTCGACGCCATTACCCTGAAAGTGTACAAAAGGGACGAGTTGGATGTTCAGAAACTTCCCCCCATCCTTCAGACCCTGAGACATTAATCACCTTCCCTTTCATGGAAGTTGATGACTCTCAGTCTACCATACTCGATGACAGTTCGCAGAATTCGTCTTTCAAGTGCTTGTTCCATTCGAGAATGAAGACTAGCGTTACCTTTAGATGGCCCATATGTCTTGTTAATTTCAACCTCTGCCGACCTGGGGGGATTACAAGTCTGTCAGAGGAATTTTTTAGGAAAATGTAATACAGTAGTCTTGATTAGGTTCGTATTTAGATTCACGGAGAGGCATCCCTAGTGATTTTAAGTCCTTTTATATAATATCACCGAAGAACTGAAAAATGGCCGCTATTCAGCCCTAATTCCTGTCATATATTAACTTTCAAGGCTTCTAGGGACTTTAAATAATCCTTTGGACTTTAAATAATCCCACAGGAAGAAGTCTGGAGGCGTTGAGTCGCGTGATCGCCAGTCTAAAGGCCAGTCAAAATCACAATTTATCGAGATTAGGCGTCCGAGGAACAAAGGACGCAATAAAGCGATTGTGACTCTGGATGTATGAGCTGTGACGCCATCCTGTTGGGACCAAAAGTTATCCATGGCGTTATCAGTCAGAATTGGCATCAAAGAATACGTTATCAGGGCATTCAGCATCGTCTTTAAAGAAGAACGGCCCAAAGATTCTTTCCGGACAAATTCCAGCCCAAACTGTCACGCGTTGGTTGTGGAGAGGTTCTTTTTGAATTAATTGAGGGTTTTCATTGGAGTAGAACCGACAATTCTGTTTATTTACGGTGCATTCAAAGAAAAATGAGCCTCATTGCTCATGATAATTTTTTGCCAAAAATCATCGTCGATTTGAGCCATATTCACCACAAAATTCGCATACTCCAAGCGACGTGACTTGTCGATCGGTAAAAGTCGTTGCGTTAATTGAATTTTTTACGAGAATAACTTCAAATCAGCACGAATTATGCGTCGGAGAGATGTGCGAGGGATGCCCAACTGCAAAGAACGGCAACTACTCTATGTTGTCGGTGATCTCTCAACACTGGCCTGTACAGCCTCAATGTTCTCATTAGACCGCTTCGGACGACGTCGGCCTTGATGAATGGCATTTCCAAGATTGACGGTGTTGATAAATTGTTGGTGTGGTCTGAAGGCGCTTTCCTCACTCGTTATTTTGCAGGATACGCACGTTATTTTCATTGAGAATATGTTGTGAATGTAAAACTGCACCATAAGCGGGTTGTGGTGGCATGTACTGTTCCATGACATAAAATCGCTTGGACTGAGGCTTCGAACGAGGGTTGTCATAAGCCGATCTGAAAACAGATGTCAAAGTTAAAGGGTTGCCAGATGCCGAAGGTTTAAATGGCCCACCATGTATATACACAAGTGCCAGGCTGCTTCTAGTTATTGTAATCAGGTGCTGTATAAAGTTCTTTTCTTTTTGTAGTAGGATTGGAAGGTATTCATTTGCACAGTACAGTAGTACAGATAGTTTCAGTTATTTTCCAGTCGACCTTATTAATGGTCGAAAAGATGCCTGGAAAATGTAGTTCTGCAGCAGCTAAATCCTTTGCTTTTCATCTTTCGTATAGTTGCCATTCGTTCACTTCAGTGGAAGTAGGGTTTTCACCTTTTCATTACCACACGCTTTGTGTAACCTGGCTGCTACTGGGGTGGAAGTAATGTCAGATCCCAGGCTTATCAACTTTTTGCATTACCACGGGGTTTGTCTGTTTGAAGATGGGACAACTAGATTCATAGGCATCTGTTATTTTTTCGTCAACTCTCCTACGTAGTGCTCTAGTTCTAGGTGCTGTCATGCCTTCCTACTCCATATTGCATCCCAGATTGATTTTATACAAGTTCCAATTCGACTTCTTCAATTTTTCACTGGTGGTTCTTTTCAGAGCGAACACGATGATTTTATGTTTGGGCATGACAGATGGCATGTTCTTTTGAAACTCTCTAATTCTTGACTGACCTGCTTACGCTCGGTCTGCCAAAAGTAATGTGAACTCTGGAAATCGTCTCTTGTCCTACTTACAAAGGACTTTCAAGTTATTAATATTGTCAAAAGAAAGTTCCAAAAGGAAATCCTCTCTTTGATTAATCTCTTTGCTGCTCCAGATGTCGTTGTGGGCATTAGCGTCGCACATAACGAGGTTCTGCCCACAAATATATTTGTTCCTTTACCTTTGGTGAAGAAGATCCATCTCCGGCAGAATACGCGGAAGCAATGACGATGACAATGATGATTTGAAACTCAGTTCCGCGTCATAACTTCTGAAGGACATATAATATGATTGTCATCTAATCAAGATGCATTTTCTGGGTATCCCTTAATATTTTTGCACCTTGACCCACAATAGATTCCACCTTAGGAGCTGATCCATCTGTGTATCTGTGACTAAGTCGTGAGTGAGTTTAAAAAATGTTAAATGTGTGTAAAACCGTGAGACGCAACACAGTATGAGTCTGGGGATGCGACGTGAATTGTTTTGAAATTAATTTTTACTTCTTGCAGCTCAATTTTGACGTTTACCCTCTTTCATGAGTGCAACTTGGACCATACGAAATGTTACGAAACAAAGTTTTGACTGAAGTTAGATTCAAGTCTCTTTTAAGAACTACGCCTTGCATACGGATACCAACAATTCGAACTACTGGTGGTTGGAAAAGCAACGTAAAGCGCATTGTGAGCAAAACTAAAATCTAAAATCGGCCACATATAACTAAAAGGCCTTTCATTAAGCGCCTCCTATCTTTAAATTTAAATAAAACAAAGTGTGTATGAGATATCATTGACATTTTTCATTTTTTTGAAAGACCTATCGATGCCATTATGTACGGAATATAACATCGTTCAAATGTCTGACGCGGCTTCTCTGGGTGCCGAGCATCCGAAATGTCCAACCTTCATGACTCTGGCGCATAAATCAGGCTGAATTTGACCGATGGCATGGGTTATGTTGGCTTTGAGGGCCGCTATAGTTTGTGGCTTATTCGTGTAGACCTGCGATTTCTGAAAACTCCATTCTAACGGGGTCAAATAGCACGATCTCGGTGGCCAGTTCACATCACCTCCACGTGAGATGACCATGCCCTCGAATCGCTCGTGCAGAATTTCCAATGTGGCGTGAGCTGTGTGGCACGTAGCGCCGTCCTGTTGAAACCACATGTCGTTGGTGTCCATATGATCCAATTCAGGCTAAAAGAAGTTGGTAATCATCGACCTATAGCACTCCCCGTTGACGGTGATGGCCTGGCCAACGTCGTTCTCAAAGAAATATGGACCGATGACGCCGCCAGCCCAAAATCCACACCAAACAGTGACATTTTCGGGATGCATTGGACGCTCTTTTATCTCATGTGGATTGGTATCGTCCCAAATTTGACAATTTTGTTTGTTGACGTACCCATTCATCCCGAAATGGGCCTCATCGCTGAAGATGATTTTTCGATGTCAGTTTCAAACTGCCCCAGAGCCCATTCAGCGAACACACGGCGTTGCCTATGGTCGTTTACCTTCAGCTCCTGGGTCAGTTGAATTTTGTATGGATGCAGGCCCAAGTCACGATTCAAAATTCGCCAAGTTGTGGTCTGCGAAAGGCCGAGTTCTAGTGAGCGACGCGAAATCGACTGCCTCATATTCTCCTGCACACTCTCACGGACAGCGGCGATGTTTTCGGCAGATCTTGGGTTTCGTCGACATACGGGTGTTGGTTGATCGTTTACTAAACCACTGGACTCAAATTTATCCACCACACTCTCGGAAGGACGATTATGGCGACCGTAAAATGGGCGAAGCGTGCGGAACGTTGCCCGAACAGAACACCCATTTTGATAAAACAATTTTATTATTTGCACGTGTTGTTGAACGTTATATCTATCCATGGTGATTTGGCAAAACAGGCTGAATAAATGCCAGCCAATTTGACAGATGTAGCTTCAACAAAATGGCCGCTATCAACTGTCAAATTTCGGAGGTCCCTATTGGAAGACCCTGTATAATACATAAATGACTCCACCTTGAAGATGGTTTGCATTGCAACCCACCTGTTCAACTTGGCGAAAAACCTCTTCGACAGCGTCATACTCTTTCAAGCAAAGAAAAGTGTAATGAAAACATTAAGTTCGACAAGCTCTCTAAAAAAAAATGCCTTGTAAAACCCGAAGAGCTTGACCTATCCTGTTACTCCAAGCAACTCATTCCCAAACTACCCACTCGTATCCCTCCAGTCTTAATATTTCATCACCGCAATAAAATTAAACAGGGCCCCTCGCCCCTAAAGTTATGCCATTTATTTCTCTCTAAGTGAATTATCTGGAAGCGAACGCTTCTTCCTACAGAACATCTGAGGAAAATTCACCAACTACACTCAACTCAAATGAGATTATCAGTCCCTACGGGATATTTGTTTCACTGTATAAGCCATATGTTGCGCAGAACTGTTTTAAATACAATTTGTTTGTGCGTGTACTGTGCGTGCCAACAAAAAGAAAAAAAAAAAAAAAATAATATGTACAGCATCGTATCCTGAATTTATTTGGCATGAAGGTCACAGAGGTCACCTACGAGTAGAGGTGAAGAAGAGAAGAGGTCGAGAACAAGAAACGCCAGAAGGGCTATTTGTTCATTGTTAACATTAAACAGGTCATTTGGACATTGGACCAAAAATTAAATTAAAAACGAATTTCCAAAGTTGCAGCGAAAGTATCTCAAACGGCAAATAAGGATGTCTGAGATGTATCCTTGCTGATTTTTTTTTTCTTTTTTTGTAGTCAGCTTTAATTTTGAGAAGAAAAGATTTTGCCTTGTCTTTGGAATGGGAAAATTAAATGCTGTCATGGAGGAAGACAGAAGGATGTCCTTGTAAAGACGTAGGAGGAAGCAAAAAGATTTCAGTTTTTTTTTTTTTAGGGAAAGTTACAATGATATACAGCCTTGAGGCTTTTTTGTTTTGGTAGGTCGTCAATGTCTTAACACTAGATTACACAGTGTTATCTCATACTCACATAGTTACGAGTAAATGACATGAGAAACTTGCTTTTTCATGACATAATATGTCATGGTAAGACACTTTTTTGATATGTGGGAAATAGGCAAAGTCACATATATTGAATGTCAAAATCACAAAGATAACATTCTGCGAATCTATAGCTATAGACGTGGTTTTTTCCATAGTCGTGGTTTCTATGTACCATTGACTATGCGTCGGATATTGACATGTGACAAACTTTGCATAGCCAGTGTCAAAGCAAAAATGGATTGCCTACTTAAACTTTAATGCTTATGGATGTTTGTAAAACGTCTATTATGTTTATTTAAGCCTGTAGGGCATTTTGTTTTCGTAGAAATTTTCGATCTAGAGATTTTAATCAATTCTGGCATTAATATTAAGAGGAACTCGAGAAAGGGGGTCTCGTGCTAATGCCCAGTGGCGTAAATCGGAATTTTCTTTTTAGACTCAGAATTAAAGGTACTTTACTTGGGCTAATTTAAAAAAAATTGCAATTTTCTTAAAAGAAGGCCCGAAAGATATCGATATAAATTCATATCTAAAGTAATATGGTCGTTTTCAATAAGACTGCGTACTCAGCTTTCCGTTCGAATATCACTTATTAACCCTAGTACAGAGGCAAGGTCCATTTACAAGTTTTAAAGCCTGGGGTAAAATGTTACCCCACAGGTAAACGGGAAATTAGGCCAGATGTGGCAGATTTATTCACATTAAATTAGGCGTGAGTCTTTTGCAGACCACATTATACAAAAAAATAAAAATTTTATGGACTATAAACCTATAAAACTAAACATTTGAAAATTATGTCGATGGCATATTGATCGTTGTCAGTTTGGCAACATGATCGTCCTCATATTGGCAACACAGCTTGTGCTTATTAAATAATGTGCATGACTGGGTCACACATACATGCTTTTGATTTGTAAATCACTCTGAATTGAAATTTAAGCAAAATAGGCAAAATGTTAAAGCAAAAAACTTATTTTAGAATTGTAAACATGTCCTTACATTTGCCACAACAACAAAATCGTTTGAATCATAACCAAGAAATAACCGATTGTCAAAGATACTTTATAAATTAAAGTACTGTTACACGATCTTTTTTCGAAAAACTTGGTACCTACTTCATATAATGGAGTATATTCAGTCCAACTTAAATATGAAATTTAAACAAAATCGATGGAGTCGTTTTCGAGAAAATCGATTTTTTCGAAATCGGATGCGATTTTAACTCAAATTATGACCCCATAGATCCCAGATATGAAGTTTCACGAAAATCTGTGCAAACGTTTAGCTTGCATCCTTGCGTACATACGACAGATGGACAGTCGGGTAACCAAACGTACAGACAGAATTGAGAGACCCACTTTCTTGAGTTTCTCTAGTTTAGTAATACCAAGAATGATTGCAGTCTCGAAACCGACAACTTTCACGAAACCAATACTTGCACATTAGGTACGAGTAAAAAATTATATTCTGCTGATCAAGTTATGAATTTTTTGATTTTTCTTGCTAATCATTTATTTCTTCTGATTTTGTTCTTAATTTTCTGCAAAAAAAATCAAAAAATTATTTTCTCATCAAATGATCAAATTATCTTTAGATTAACAAGGAAGGAAAATTATGAAAAACACATACGAGTACAGGAAAGTTACAAACCGTCCACGCATCTTTTAACTCACCCCTAATAAAGTTAGCGAGGGGGTGGCGAAATTTTTAAAATAAATGCCATGATATCTCTCTATATAGGGGAAATTTCCGCAATTTTTAAGAAATTTTATCACAAAACTCTTGACTTAGCAGAAAGTAGGCGTGACTCTTAAAAATTTAACCGAAGTTCATGGATTCTGATGAGCTATTCAAAATAAGGCTTAATCATCACCGTAAAGCAGTATATGTTTTTTTTCTGTTTAAAGAAAATGCCCCCAAAAAGTGGGCGTGGGCATGTATAATATATGGACAAAATTTTGAGAAAGCCTACGTGTACATTTTGTCTAGACAATATTTTTCAGTTTTTAGCTCAAATAAAAAGAAAAATGATAGTTTTTGAAAAATGGGCGTGTCTGTGGGCGGATTTTATAGCTGCTACCGATTCTACAAAGCTTATATACCACATTGAATGTTCCTAACTCAAAATTTAAGGCCCAAAAAAAGTAGTGACATACGGGCAGACGGAAAGTCATTTATGAATTTTCGTGATGCTTTTTGTTAAAATCAAAATTTGCAATAAAATGACGAAATTACTTTAACATTGTATCCACTTCTAAAAGTTGCAAAATACAATGCATAATTATAATCGCATTTTATAATTATTTTGCAGTTTATTGACGTTGGGCAACTCTGCCTATATTATTCTGCCTGTATTTTAATTTAAGCAATACGGAAAGCTACACAAAATGTACATACGTACAAAGTAAACAAATTATTCATCAGATCGTCTACTTTTACAAAAAAGATTTCAGTGCAAATACGAGTAAGGCTAAGGCCACGTTCTGAGCGGCAAAAATCTGAGCGGCCATTTATTAAGCGGCAATTCTAGAGCGATTAGTTGTGAAAATGTCGTCGTTGAGTGCTGCTCGCCGCAGTCTTTTACAAGAAAGTCGGTTTAACATATATAGAATTATTTTAAGTTTAAAAAAAAAAGATTTGGTATTCATCCAATAAACCGAAAAAAGATCAGGTTATGGCGCATTCCACCATCTGTATAACAATCTTCGACAACATGAAGACCGATTCAGGCAATATCTACGTATGTCAATACAATCATTTGATTTGCTGCTAGAAAAAGTTCGTACCAAAATTACAAAACGAAAGGAATCAATTTCTGCAGAACAGAGCCTTGTTTTAACATTAAGGTAAATTTAAAAAAAAAACACGTTTATTTTTGGATATTTATTGCTCCTTTGCTTTTAATTTTTTTAAAATCAATTTTTGAAACTCTCCTCTGAGCTCGAGTTTTTCGATTTCATTAAATTTGTCTATAAATGGTAACAAACTTTGGAAAAATTTCATGTCTGCATTGTCTTCCGTCTTTTTAATGTCTTCTTTAAATATTTGAAGACGTTCTCTCTCTATACCAAGCAATTGTTCGCCCACGTCTGCTATTTTTGGCCGTTTTCGGTTTCGATTTGGGAAGGAGCTAGCTGAATTGGTGGTTGAGCAAGGAGTGCTGGTGGCGGCCGGGCTATCGGTAAAATAAGTTTCCTCGCTTAATAAGTCGTCAATAATGTTTGAAAAGTTGACCTCTTCAGCAAATTCGTAATCCTCCGGTTGCCGTAAATTTCCTTGAGTGGGATCCGAAGCAATCGTGTCTTTTACAAATGACATCATTTCAAAAAATTGCCATTTAATATTAACACAAACTGCTTCGGCACCAGATTTGGTTGGTGGTAATCTTTGAAGGTTCTTTCTGCAGGAGTCCTTCAAATTCTTCCATTTAGCTTTCGCTGTTGATCCTGAAATTACAAATATACCAATTAAACTTTTGTTCTGTTATTTACATTTCTTTATCAATATTTGTAGGTTTCTTGCTACAGGACATTCATTTCGTGATCTAGCTTTCGCTTTTCGTATGGGCGGAAGCACAGTTAGCAATATTGTCTCAGAGACATGTGTCATCATATGGGTAGAACTTGTCGAGGAATATATGCCAAAACCAACTACCGAATACCTTAAAAAAGTTATAGACGGCTATTATAGGCGCTGGAAATTGCCCAACTGTTTTGACAGCATTGATGGAAAACACTGCCAAATAAAATGTCCCCCAAACTCCGGCTCACATTATTTTAATTACTTGCATTACTTTTCAGTACTGCAAGCGGTGGCCGATGCTGACAAAAAATTGATTACTATCGAGGTGGGCGGAAGGGGAAAGCAAAGTGATGACGGAACTTTTGCTGGCTCAACATTATTTAGACTACTGGAAGCTGATAAATTTAATGTCCCTCCTTCACGAGCATTGCCTGGATCAGATATTATTGTTCAAAATTTTTTAATTGGTGACGAAGCTTACCCACTAAAAACTTATCTGTTAAGACCATATCTGCGCAGAAGTTTAAATGCGCATACAGAAAACTTGAATACCCGACTTTCAACGGCAAGGATGTGCATTGAATGCGCATTTGGAATTTTATCCCAAAAATGGCGATTTTTGCAAAAAAATATCGAGACAAAAATAAACACTGCAATTAATTTAATTAAATGTGCCTGCATATTATACAATTTTGTACGAGAGCGAGATGGCGATAGTGATTTTGAATACATTCAGGTCACAATGCAATGACGAAACTGTAGAAACTCCAGTTAGCCATTAACCAAGTACACGTTTCAATCGAAGCAGCCAAACAGCATTAAATATCAGAGCAGAACTCACAAAATATTTATGGGATTTTGGACATTAAACCAAAATTAAATTTGCAAATTGAAAATTGTTAAAATAAATGAAATAAAACTCACCTGAACAATTGCATTTATCTCCCACTTCACTCCACAGTTTGTCAGTAATATTTTTGTTTTTAAAATCTTTCAGCCTATCCTGCCATAATGCAGGGCGGCTTTGAACTTCTGAAATTAAAGTTTCAACGTTAATCGTTCCCATGATGATTTCTTGCCGCTCAGCGCTACACTAAAATAATAGAACAGAATTGAAAGCTGAGCGACGCCGCTCTGCCACTCAGAAACATGGCCGCAATCATAGAATGTCATATGTTTTAAATTTTTTTTGCCGCTCTGCCGCTTGCCGCTCAGAACGTGGCCTTAGCCTTAGGCTTTGACATTTTCTACAGGGTGAGTCACAATTTATCACAATTTTCGAAAATCATAGAAAATTTCCAAGGATGTTCGAAGTTTGGGCGAAGGTGATGGAAATACTGCAGTTTTGGAATGCGCATAACAGCATCGAAATTTCAGGTTTTGAAATGTTCTACAACGTGCACACAATTTTCTGAATGCTGTACCAATTTACGAAAAAGTCCAACTTTTGTCCGACGTTAATGGTAATCGTTTTTGAGTGCTTACAATATACAAGGCAATATCATATAAAGATCCAACGGCTAGAACATTTAACTTCTTCAGCTTTCAGCATTATCGACTGAACACCCATTTCATCACACCTATGAGCCAAAAATTAATCTTATATCAAAACGATTTTCCAATCAATGAGTTTTCACATCGAACACGGAAATAGAAGAAAATGCTTAAATTGCTTCCAATTAACACGTCTGTCACGGACTTTGGTAAACGTAATGAATCAGCAGAAAGCTCACCTGGTCCCCAATTAAAAAAGCAATTTGTCACTTTAATATCATTATTTTGCCGTCATAACTCCAATTCATTCGCCAAAAGAAAAGGAAAAAAGAAAAAAAAAAAAACTCCAATCCGAATGTAACATATGAGCCCAAAAAATAATTTTCCCTGAATTATGCGTAGATATTTTTTTTTGCGACATTTGACCCAGTACGTGGTGTGGAAACACATTGCTTCCTTCGTTTATAAGCAATTTCCGCTTCTCGGCACGACGCCCATAAATATTGGGTATGAGAGAAAAGTTGTGCACATATCCGTACGTATGAACGGGTGTGGGTGTAGATCCCTTCTGGCATAGTCCTTCGGTGGTGGCGTTTCAATATCTCGCTCCTTGTGGGACCAATAAATCGATAGGGGAATTCGATTCAGAGGTGTAATACGATTGCATGAGACTATTTATTTTTAGTTTTTAATTTCCGTTCCCTAAGAAAGTAAAGACGAAGAAGATTTATTGTTCGATACATGCTAGAGAAAGTAAACTAATGCTATTACTTTACAGATTCGCGTATTTAAGGTAGAAAAATCCATTGGTTTTAAAATGAGGGGGGTACTTTTTATTTCATGAAATTCAAACACTCACATTAATTTTATTTATTTTTCCTTAATCCACGTCTATACAAAATACTAAGTAACTACTATATCGCTTCTACAAACTTCATGCCAGGGTATGCTCTCTGAAAACAATGGATTGTGTTGGGATGAACTATGTACGTTCATAGTTTAATTAAAAATTGAAAATTCCGAAATTGCTCAAAGGGAATATGTATTCGAACACTAAGCATCCTTCACCTCATATCCTTCAAACCCTTCCCCGCTGTCATTCAATATGGACTAAGCGATGGTAGGTATAGGTGTAACAGTTGCCTGCATGCACGATAGAAAATCTCTTGCATCACATCTTTTTTTCCTTTGGCGTGTTTTATACTCTTACTCGTACAATGTTTTTTCATGTTGATTTTTAATATGCAGCATTCCTTAAAAATTTTGTAGGCAACATGACAGAATGAAAGGAAAACAGGAACTCCTGATGCGCAGATGGGATACCTGCAGAGTAATATTTTCATTAAAGTAAATGTTTTTCATCGAGCTGTACATCAGCTTATGAGTATGTACACTGCAGGCCAAAAGTTTGAGGCCTACCTAGACAACTGACTTCATTCACGCATGGAGATTGAATCTTGTGAATTACATTGGGTTTTTTTTTACCTAAATTTCTACCTGAACAATACACAACACGTTCAGAACAATACAAAATTTCCCGCAGTTTACAGGAATTGAGAATCTCTCAGTCCACATTGTGGCGAATTTTGTGCAAAGATCTTGGCCTACACCCTTACAAGATCAAATTAGGAGGGTGGCCGTGGTGTAGTGGTAACATCATCGCTTGTCACGCTGTTGATTCACGGTTCGGATCCTGGTGTCAAGAATCATCTATTTATTTCGCATGAAATAAATAAAAAAGTTTAAATCATTTGAAAGCTAAGTCAACTCTACTGTGAAGGCATAACACTGGCATTAGGGTTGTCATATAGCTAAAATGCAACTTGATCGTGATGATGACATCAGGACGGAAAAAAATACTGTGAATCATAAGCAACGACAATAATAGACAAAATACTCCCCAGTTATCTGGACAGCCACCTTTGGAGTTTACAGAAACTTAATACCACCACAATAACACAAATTGTGTCGTCACCTTAAATTAATTTTTTTTTGTCAAGAATCATCTTTCAAAAGAACGCACCCAAATTTCCAGACAGATCTGTCAAAAAGTTTTGTTGTGGCAGCCATTTTATATAGACGCCTACTAGCATTTTCGTTAAATTGGAAAAAAAGTGAATTTCGAGTGCTCATTAAGCACTATTTTTTGCGAGAAAAAACTATCACGCAAACCAAACAAAAGCTTGACAAATATTATGGGGACTCTTCACCATCGATTGGAACCATTCACCACTGGTTTACTCGATTTCGGTGCGGTCGTTTAAGCACAAGTGACGCCGAACGTTCATGTCGCCCAATGAGGTCACCACACCAGAAATGGTCGACAAAATCCATGGTTTGATAATGGACGATCGGCGAGTGAAAGTGCGCGAGCTTGAAGAGGCCACAGGCTTATCACGTGGCTCAGTGATTTCGATTTTACATAAATATTTGGACATGAAAAAGCTTTCCGGAAGATGGGTGCTGCGTTTGCTCACAATCGACAACAAACGCATTCGTTTGACAACTTCAAAGGTATGTTTGGCGATGTTCCAGAAAAATTCGGCTGAGTTTTTACACCGTTTCGTTACCGTGGATGAAACCTGGATTCACCACAACACACCAGAAACCAAGGAACAGTCAAAACAATCGTGAATCGAAGCCGAAGAAGGTCAAGGCGGGTTTGTCAGCAAACAAGGTCACAGCGACAGTTTTTTGGGATGCGAGCGGTGTTATTCACATCGATTACCTTGAAAAGGGTAATACGATCACCGGCGCATATTACGCAGAGTTGCTGGATCGATTCCAAGCTGATTTGAAGCAAAAACGGCCGCATTTGGCGAAGAAAAAAGTTATTTTTCACCAGAACAACGCACCGGCGAGCGCACAAGTCCGCAGTCGCAATGGCAAAATTGCATGAGTTAGGCTACAAACTCCTCCCTCATCCAGCATATTCCCCAGATTTAGCCCCCTGCGACTATTTCTTGTTTGCAAACATGAAGAAATGGCTCGGAGGTAAGAGATTTGGGTCGAATGAAAAGGTCATCACTAAAACAAACGCTTATTTTGAGGGGCTCGAGACATCGTATTATTTGGAGGGCATCAACAAATTGGAGAAACGTTGGATGAAGTGTAAAAGGAGACTATGTTGAAAAATAAAATGTTTTTATACCGAAAAGAGTGTTCCTTATTTCATTTTTCAGGCACTTACTGACCCACCCTCGTAAGAGTGCCGCAGTTAGTGCTATCACTAATGAGGAGATGACTCGTTGTTGAGTATCTAAGGCCACGAACTTATCAGCCGCCCCTCGTAAAGCCAAAGTTTACTTAACACCCCCTCCTACACACAATTTTCTTGTCTTACCCTAACCTACCCATCCTGTACTTCACATGATTTTGTATCACCGTACGTCATTTTACTTCACAGCGCGTTACTATACCGTCCCGTCGTAAAGTAGGCGTAGCAGTTGACCTAATCTATCAATACTGATAAATTGTCATGGAATGTCATAGAGCTTGTTAAAATTGCTGAAAACTGGCATAAAGTAGAGGTCGTCCGACAAGGTCTCTCAAAATGTGTTACATAAGGACGACACAGAAACAAATAAATAATAACAAATGGCCTAGTTTAAACTTACAGTCTTATGCCGTTTCCGAAGGGCAATTTTATCTCTCATGACAATCTTACTTTCGAAAGATTTTCTGATGTTCGGGAAAGGTGGAACGTGAACAAATTTGCTGGTATTTTCTGGGGCTCGAACCTTGAGTCTCCCGCTCCGTGATCATGCACAATGCCCAAAACACAATACCGCGGTAGTTAGTCGGATTGTGAATTATGACTACGAGTATATAAGTTATCCTTATCATCCTCAGCTTCACTCGGGGTGTAACATTGAATGATGCAGATATTTCCTATTCTGCTATGAAATTCATGTCAGATACATGAATACTTCCAGGTGGGTGTCTTGTTAGCAAAAGTTCAAAGAAGTAGTTTTCAGTCATACAATTGAGAAGAGTCTTGAAGTTCCATAAACTATTTAAGTATTTTTTTGTTAATTTCCAAGGCATTGCTTTCCACTTTAAGACCTTATTACGGGTATCGGTTGCTGGCCCACAACTAAACCAAAACAAGTTGCAATCTAAAATCCCTTTCTTGCAGCAGCAGATGTAATCGTTTAAGCGATGAGAGCCACATCACTCTTAAAACTATTAGACAAAGGTAAGAAAATGTTAATGCAATTTTTCATATCCAAGGGATAAACTCTACAAAAAAAAAAAAAACAAAAAAATTTTGAGAAATGACAAAAGGATGATAAAGGGCACCCATTCGCCAAATGGTCTGAATGTTGGACAAAATTGTGAAATGTTTCAAAATCATCTGGAACCCTTCCTTAATAATACCAATGCAAAGTGAAGACTGGGACAGGAAAAAAAAATTCGCCCGTGGGATAGATTTATGAGGAGATAAAGCGTGTCAAATAATATGTTAGTACTCGAAAATGGATATTTAAACCCTCACCCGAAATCCACTTTTGGGGAATGGCTCTCCCACTCGTGGATTTGCGGGGGTTACACAAACGATAATTTTATTTGCATAATGTGAGAAAAAATGCTAGCGCTCACTGCTGGCTGGATAAACGATTGGGGACTGAGAATAGGGCGCATGGAAAGCTTAAAGGATATTATTGGTAAGAAATAACAATGATAAACGTTCGTCTCGTCGTGCCGTGCTACCTTTATGTAAATCCCTTTTGCTCGGGTGTTATGAGAGAATGGATTTCGATCTCAAAAAGGTTCCTTTTTTTCTTCTTGTTAATTCGAAAGTGATGAAACGGTTTTATCACCTCAGAATAACAAATGAGGTAAACTGGCTATTTTTAGGTGAGAACATAGAATAAGCAGTTTGTGGTGTCTACCTCGTGTGGTGTTGGTGCACATATCATCATCATCGTTCAAATAAAATCATAACATTGACTCATACTTCTACATTTTTAGGCAGTTTAATTTTTAACGTATTGAAAGGGGGGCATATGTCATTTTATGGCAGATTTAATAATAGAATGGTGGGAACTACACGTGGATAAATAATTTCCATATTGTCGCTCTGTTTAGCGCGACAGGTTGATATAGAAATATCTAGACAGCTGAGGCTTTGCACACCCAGAGTACGGACCCAACAAAGCCAGTACTTAATAAAGACTATCGATTTAATCGATAGTATCGAAATATTCATTCATTCATTCAATAGTTGTCACTAAAATTCATTCATTTCTAAATATTTTTCTTTCATTCTCTACTGACGTTGCTGATTGTAAAATTTACAGAAAAACACAACAAACCAAAACTAGAAGTACTCCAATATTAACTCAGGGGAAAAATCTACTTTACTTAAGTTTAGATACAATTCCTATATACATATGTATAAAGCCAGATCAGAGCTTTCATCTAAACTACAAGCTGTGCTGTCATCGTGACAAAATTTATGTCATTGGTGAAATAATTAATTCGGTGGTGACATATAGGTATACAAATAAATTTATCGATCGATAAGTTATTATTTTCGTTTTATTTTTCTCAAAACCTGGAAGAAATTTCTATTGGCAAAATTTTGGGATAAGATTAAAAATATATTTCGTTTTTTTTCTTTTTGTCGTTTGGGTTAAATTATGTAAAGGTGACATATTTTTTCCCTCGATGAAGGAAGAAAGGTATAAAATAGAGGCAGTGTCTTTTTTTGCCTTTGAATTTTGTGGAAGATTTGTGACAGATTTTTATCATGTGACATAATTCTGCCAACAAAGTGACATAATTTTATTTAATTCGATGACAACACTGACTACAACCTGCACAGAACAAAGCGGAATATGGAATGCACTAAAAAAACAAAACATTTTCCATTTCATAGGAATCTGCCTCTTTGCATTGGAACAACAAAATTCGGGCTGTAAAAGCCAACAAAATATTTCGGAGGAACAATCAAAACGATCTTCCGTGTCTTAAGATCCCCCAAACGACGAACAATAGACGAATACTGATAACAGCAGGTATAGATCCAGATAACGCAGTAGAGGATAACAACTTCTTTGTGATCGAAGATCCACAGAAGAAGGTAGAAGCTATAGGAGCGAGTTTCCAGGAAGTGTACAGGATACCATTTGCCCGAACCACGACTTGGAAAAACACGTCCTTGTGCAGAACTTCTACCTTCGAAATGATATAGAGCACTGGCGATCCAAGAACATAGGTTTTATTGAGTTCAATGACGATACCATGGCAAATAATGTCATCGCCGATGAAAGGGTACATCCCCCGTACATATCGAAGGTGGAGGTCCAAGCGATCTTCGATTCATTGAGAAGAAAGAAATCTGTGGGAATCGACGGAGTGGCGAACATTGTGCTTCGACATCTCCCTCTAGAAGCGGTGGACATTTACAGCACTCTGTTTAATAATGCCCAGAATAATGCACATTATCCAGCGCATTGGAAAACAGCAGTGATACAACCCATCCCCAAAAGGGGTAAGGACACTTCCAATCCGGCAAATCTCCGGTCGATAAGTCTACTTCCGAACATCAGCAAGGTATTCGAAAAAGTGATCAATAGAGCCCTGATTAAGTGGACTGAGGACAATAAAATAATTCCGGATAACCAATTCGGTTTTAAGACGGGGCATGATACAATACATGCTGCGTCTAAACTGGTATCGGATATCCAATGGAACAAAAGTAAGAAACAGTGCACGGGTGCCTGCCTGATCGACTTAGAGAAGGCTTTCGACACCGTATGGTTAGAAGGACTCTTCTACAAGCTGGACGGGTTGGGCATAAGCAAACCACTGCTGTACATACTTTATAACATGCTCACTAGTAGACAGTTCATTGAGAAAAATGGCAATGTGATTTCTGCTGGTACTTTTCAAATTAAAAACGGTCTGCAGCAAGGTGCGGTTAATTCACCGATCCTTTTCAACATTTACACGAGCGATCTCATAGACGCAGACGTCTTGATAGCGTACAGATCAGGACTAAAAATCGAGGTCATTGCACTGCTCTTGCAATGTGACTTCGATATGATTCAGCGATATTGTGAAGATCAACTTCCAGAAATCGGAAACCATTCTTTTTAGGACGCCGTTGTCTGGGGCCTCTAGGGATACCAGAAAGAATTGGTGAAAGTTCTCAATCGTTGAACTGCACGGACAGCCACTTGCACGTCGAAGTGTAGTTAGATACCTAGGGCTTTGGTTAGACCAATATCTATGTTTTAAGAAACATATAGATGCTGCTCTGGCCAGAGCCAAATGTGCTTTTGCCCTTACAAAGAGACTTTTTTATAGCAAGCAACTCGATGCAATGGTAAACGTAATCTGCTACACGGCTCTCATTAGGCCCATGCTCGTATATGGATGTCCCGTGTGGTTCAACGTGGGATCAAGCTTGTTGGAAAAGATTAGAATGTTTAAGAGGGCTTGCCTTCATTTATACAGAACACCAGAGTCCCAGTGCATTAAATTCTATCCCAATGAGGTCCTATACAAGGACCCTTAGCCCTGACCTAATAAGAGTGGATAATTTCGTTATCAAGCTGATTCGAAGGCACATTGCAAGAGCAATGAGCTCGATGAACAACCTGATCTTCGGGGCTCATTACCCCAATTTCGAGTATCACGAGAAAGTGCGCCTTAACGACTTTGTTCCCCCAGAGGCGTTCCTCAATCTTGATGAGAGGGGTCTGATCCAGGACAGATTGGCAGTGCCGCTAATCTTCCACGTTGCTCGGACAGCTGTGGATAGGCGACTCAACTACGACAGAGACGTTGCACACAGCAGTGAGGAGCGTCTCCGGTTTAGTAGGGCGGTATCGTATCGTGCCGCGATGTAGAGGACGTACAACGTCAGTACGAACAATTCTGGTGGCTAGCTGAGGGCTGTTTTATATCCATGGCGGACTATGTAAGTTAGGTTTAGGTATTTTAGGTTTATTGTAGATAGGTAAAAAAAAAAAATTTCATCACATCACTTTGATAGAAAAAAAAGGAAAAAAAAGAAAAGAAAAAGCACAAAGTTACTTTGCTCCTGGGGCAAAGTGAAAGCGAAATTTGTTGATTGTTTACTTTCTTTGGCGGACTATGGATTTCCCATAAATACTGGCGAATTGCGGCATATCATTAAAAACTACCTTAACCGCTGTGAGCGGACAGTGGAAATATTTGATAATAATTTTCCTGGCTCAGACTGGACAAAAGCTTTTGTTGCTAGACACTCGGAAATTTCCGTGCGTTTTGCAGAAAACATCAAACGTACTCGAGCGGCTGTGAATGGCCCTCTCAAAGAGATGAACTAACATACCCTTGGAGCGATATTATAGGGTCTATTAAACCACCAAAACAGGTTTCTAAAAGGAGCACTTTTTCCATCGAGGAGCTTAACTCCATATTTACTTAAAACTTTTTATTTTTATAATTACTATTTTGAATTCTTTTTATTTTTATTGTTTTTAAAAGTGAATTATTTGTGTTTATTTTAAACTTATTCAAGTAGAATTAATGAAGGTTTTTGTTTTTATTCTTTAATTTATAAGCATTTAATTGGATTAAAAAAAGGCTGTTTTGTTTTTTGTAAAAAAAAAGTTTGGTTTTGAATTCTTTTTTTTTCTTTTTTTTTTTTTACAGATATGACCCTTTGAATCAGTGGTATTAAAATAAAATACTAACTTTGCTCCAGCTCTTTAGATAAAGGAAATATAGTTAAAAGTTTCAGATGGAGCAAAGTAACCCCGTCCCTTGGACAATTTTGCCCCATTTTTCAGCCACAAAAAAAGTATTTTAATTATTATTTAAACAGTTTTGATATCATAAATGAATTATCTCACATCTTATTAATGAAACGGGGTGGAAAAAAAATAGATCAGAATTATTTGTCTATTTTCTAAAAATAGTGTAAAAAACGGAGCAAAGTAACCCCATGTTTCAGTACGTCGAAAGACATAGCTCTAAGTATTAGGTTTAGCTTAGAGCGCCCGCATAGGTCCAGTAAGTTAGAATAGAATAAAATAACATAGTTAAGTTAGTTAAGCTAGTTTTAAGCATTTTTTGTCTAGCATATAAGTTTAATGAATTGATAATAATAAAAATGCATTAAAAATGAAAGGAATCTGCCTCTTACTAAGTGTAATAAGAAGAGTTCACCTGGGGGAAAATATTCTACCTGTAAATGAAATTTTTAGTTTACTAATGGTCATCAAGATTGGACAACATTGACTGGTTTTCTGCTTAAAAGTATCGACAGCAAAACTAAATCTTTTCTAAATCAAATTAAATACGTAAAAATATTTAAAAAACAATTTTAAAACATTGAATTGGTGATGGCATACACTTCTGGACAAATTGAGAGGAACGCAAATAAAAGTTTTGAAACTAAAATAATATTTTGTAGATTGATTATCGTTTTGATTTATTTTGAAAAAAACGAGCTGGAAATTCTGAAATACTGAATTTTTATTAAAATCATGACTTTCATTAGGAAGTGAAATTTGGAAAACATTTCTTAAAATTCAGTAAAATTAAAATTGATCAGTAGATACTTAGTCCTCAAATTGTCCTCAAGATGCGCAATTCTCATCTTGGAATGACATTAAGACAACAATTTCAGAGATTAATACCTCTTGGGCCATTTCCAGCGTCTCTCACTATAAATCGGCTGGACTTGACGACATACTCCCGGTAATGCTGCAAAAAACACTGGATCAGGTGGTCCCTTGGCTAGTTCCGATCTATAGAAGCTGTATTCTTCTAAACCACGTCCCCCTGAGTTGGAGGCGTGTTCGTGTTGTGTTTATCCCGAAAGCGGGGAAGCGGGGGCATGAATCTGCAAAGGATTTCAGACCCATCAGCTTGTCATCTTTCCTCCTTAAGACGTTGGAACGTATATTAGATACGCACATCCGTAATACAATAGATACATCCCTTCTATCAAAATCTCAGCATGCGTACACTAAGGGGCGATCGACTGAGACGTGCGTACGATAGAAAAGACAATACACTACAAACAATTTACTCTTGCCACCTTTTTAGATGTTGAAGGTGCTAACGTTAGTACTGAATCGATTCAGGAAGCTCTGTCCCAACTGGTTGTAGGGGAGTTTATTAGCAAGTGGATAGTGACTATGCTAAAAACCAGAAGCATTCAATCGACACTCGGTAATAGTGTTTGCACCATATCCGTTGTAAGGGGAACTCCTCAGGGTGGGGTTATCTCTCCTCTTCTTTGGCTTATGGTAGTCAACAAAATTCTGTGTAGGCTTGACCGAGACGGAGCCAAGGTTGTCGCGTATGCGGATGATGTGATAGTTTTGGTATCGGGGATGTTTCCTTCTGTGATCAGTGAAATTATAGAAGGTGCCTTGGATAAGATTAGCACATGGGCCACTGGATGTGGATTTAGCGTCAATCCGAGCCAAATTGAACTGATGCTCTTTACCACAAAAACCAAAATACCGGCTTTCACCCCTCCACGGCTTAATAACCAATTACTCTCATTATTATCTAGTGCTAAGTACCTAGGTGTGGTACTTGACCCTAAATTAAGCTGGAAGCTTAACATTGAACAGCGAGTAAAGAAAGCCTGTGTGGCTTTTTATGTTTGTAGCAAAACATTCAAAGAAATGGGGACTCCGTCCAAAGATGGTCATTTGAATGTATACTGCGGTGGTGCGTCCTATTCTTTCCTATGGATCGCTAGTTTGGTGGCCGGCGGTTAAGAAAGCATACATTACAAAACTCATCAACAAAGTACCAAGGACTGTGGCTCTAGGTGCTGCATGGCGATGAGAACATGCCCAACTGAAGCCTTGAACGTAATCCTTCACCTTATACCACTCGATATAAAGTACATATCATCATGTAGTGGGGTTAGATTAAGAGAAACAGGTAGCTGGTGCGATAGTCTCTACGGCCACAACAGCATCCTTAATCTGCTACCTCGGTAGTTGGCGGCAAATTCGACCGACTACATAATTCCCAGGGTGAACTTTCGCAATGATGTCACGGTGAGATTTCCTTCCAGGGCGGAATGCAAATGTGGCACGGTGACAAACGAGTTCAAAACAACAATTTCCACTGACGGGTCGAAAATGGACTGCGAGGTAGGGGCGGAAATCTTTTCTGAATCCCTCTATATCTCTAGTTCATTCCGTCCACCCAATTCATGCAGCGTATTCCAGGCGGAAGTTCTTGCTGTACGAGAGGCGTGCCGTCTCCTCAATCGATACAACTTAACACCATAGCCATTTTCATTGATAGCCAGGCCGCTATCAAAGCCATCGTATCTGCGGCTTCCTCTTCCAAACTTGTTGAACAATGCAAGGAGGAACTTACCGCACTCGGTCATCGGTCTAGGATCAGCCTCATCTGGGTGCCTGGTCATAGTAACATTGACGGAAACGAAAGGGCTGATGAATTGGCGAGGCAGGGATCTGCCCTTGACTGCTCCCGTGCGGAGGATGTCAACATTCCGTTAGGGGCCCTTAAGGGTAGAATCTTTGCTCATTTCCTTGCAGATGCTGGTTATAGATGGCGAGGGTTGCAGAACTGTGTCATATCCAGGCAGATGTGGCCCAAGTATAACTGGCACAGAACACAAGAGCTATTAAACAGAAACCGGGCAGATATTGCTAGAGTTCTGGCAATTAGCATTGGCCATTGCCCTATAGGGGTCCACGCAGCCAGACTGGGCATTACTTTTAATGCACTTTGTTGTAGCTGCAATATGGCCAACGAGCCTGGAACAATCCTTCACTTCCTTTGTAAGTGTCCGGCCCTTAATAGGATCAGACACCGTATACTTGGCAGACACCTTTTTGATAATATTAGTAAGCTAGCGGAGACAAGCATCGGGGACATCATCAGTTTCCTCAATGCCACGGGGTGGTTTTAAATAATTTTTTCTCTCCTTTCCCACAAGTCCAACGTCAGTTTTTAAAACAATTTAGGTCACTTGAGTTGTGGTATTAAAACGGCGCCTCTGCGCTAATTATGTTTCAGCATAGCATGCTGTCACAACCACACCTACTATACCCACCTAGCTACCTAGATACTTAGTATTGCCTCATCTTGCTCTCTCCTTGGAGTATTTTTGTTTAAGTTGTCAGAAAAATACTGTGGTATTCGGTCTCGCTCTTCTAGTAAAGCAAACCTAAGCTCTTCTTATCTAAACGATGTTGGATTGCTTTATTTTATTTGCCAACCAAGTTCGTTCCAAACCTACTTTAGTCAGGGGAGCAAGCTAGTCAGTCCAGGGTGTTCAGTTGGACCTACCGTAGGTACTGAGTAACTACGATAGCATCTTTCATTCAAATCAATTTATCGGCTAAATGTCCCTTATTATCTTCTAAAAATGTCCCTTACATATCACTCTGCTGTTAAAATAATAATTTCTACGATGTGAAGCATAGTGCGTGCTTTCAAATAAATACCACCCAAAACCATGACTGACCTTTCACTATAAGTCAACCTAGAAATGATATGACACTATGCATATCTTCTACCCGGTTGTCTCCAAATATTTCCTCTTCTATCGTCAGACTTGAGGCAAACTCATTTCTCATAAAGTGCAACCATTTCCAGTTCTCCTCAGAACAATCCCTGTGGAAAGCAGGGGGCCTTCACAGGTCTATATGACATCATTTTAGACTGCTTTATTCTTCTTTTAAATTTAACCCATTTCACTGAATGAGCTAAGTGGGTAGGCAATGTTCCAAAATGTCAAACTTTACCCCGGAGCTAATTTTGAAAATAATAAGTTTACAATTCCCTAAAATATCCGACCTAACCATGAGGCTTATGGTGGAAATCGTTTTTGAGTGCTGATAGAAAACAGTCGGGCGTAGAAATGATTGCAATCGAAATTTTAGTCTTTGAAATTCTCTACAAGTTGGATGTCGAATCTCTTTAAAATTTTCAAAAATTGTTACGTAATCTTCTAAAATGTTCGACTTTACTTCGAGACTGATGGTGGGAATGGTTTTTGAGTGCGGCTATCTCAAAAACTGTGTATCGTACGGAAAAAGTTATTTCGACGGAAATTTTTTAGAATGGATGCTGAATTTTCAGTCCGTATTGGGCCTTTTTTTTACTGGTACAAGAGCTTCGTAACAGAGATCATTAAAGCGACTTATTGATATGTCAACCTCTGCTTCCTCCAGCGTGTCCTGAATGTCATCATTTTTAACCCTTGTATTTCCAAGCCTTTTTTCTTTAATATTCAGTGATTCGAACGTATTTTTTTTTCACAATCCCTACTAATGAATCGAAGTGCAAAGAAAGATGAACTTTTATTCGATGTTGGCAACAACAAAGGGTGTAGGCCAAGATTTTTAAGCAAAATTCGCCACAATGTGGCCGTGGTGTAGTGGTAACATCATCGCTTGTCACGCTACAGGTTCACAGTTCGAATCCTGATGTCAATAATCATCCATTTATTTCGCATGAAATAAATAAAAAGTCGATCAATTGCGAAAGCTTATGTCAACTCTACTGCGAAGGCATAACACTGGCAGTAGGGCGATCATATGGCTAAAATGCAACTTGATCGTGATGATGATAGAAAAAAATAAAAATAAAAATGAGGACGAAAAAAAAATACTGTGAATCATGAGCAACGACAAAAGCAAAAACAAACAAGCTCCCCAGTTATCTGAACAGCCACCCTTGGAGTTCACTGAAACTTAATACCAGCTGAGTTTCAAACCAACTACACCAATCTGTCTTTCTCTCTGTCTCTTCCCTTTCCTCAAAACGCCCGTGTCCTAAAATTAGTATAAGGGTATTCATAACCCCTTTCACACGTGCAAATTATAAAAAAAAAAAAAAATGTGGACTGAGAGATTCCCAATTCCTGTGAACGGCGTGGAATCGACTGATTTGGCTCATTTTGAACTGAAGCACTTACGGCTGCGATACTTTCGGTACTTCGACCGGTGCGTTGTCTAACTGGCACAGGAACATTCAATAGTAAATATGTATAGCACTCACAGATTGTCTGGTGGGACGATTATTAAGACCGAAAATTGGAGTAAGTGCTCTTAAAGTTGCGACCACCGACTCAGAAATACTGTAGTAATTTTTAATAATTTTTAAACGTTGTTCGTTCGTGAACTTCACCATGATAAAAAGGTAAACCTTGAGTGACGTTCTGACATTGACAGATCATAAAAAAAGTATAAGGGTGCGTTTGTATTAAAATACAAAATTGTTATGTCCCTATTGAAAAATGATTTATATTTTTTTAATTTTTTCGGGCTATATTTGCCCGATAGAGTTAAATTCCTGACCCCTGAATTGAGCTCTTTGGATACTTTTCCTTTTCTACAAGTTTATTTTGAGAAATATTTTTAATTTTACTGAATACTCGCAATAGACGTCATCTTGACCAACGTAAAAGTACATGCCAGGCAAAGCGATTATAGCAACTTTAAGGGAGACAGCGCCAAAAGTAACACGGGATAAGTTCAACAAAGGTGATTTCCTAAATTAAGTTGCTTCGACAACAAAGCCTCAAGGATAAAGAAATTTTCGGAACCCACAGTAATTAAATATAGGTCTTAACAATAACACAAGAAGCCTAGAGAAATTATGTCAACAGGACGCTGCATAGAAATTTTGTGTTCGAAATTCGAGACATTTGGGCCGAAAAATCTGGAGGAAAATCACTAATGGAGGACAGAACTTGCGAAAAAGTTTTAATGGGAACGAAGTAGAAAAATAAGTACTCGTGTGTAATCTGATTGAAATTAGTCGATAGAGTGTTATTTGCTTTTTAAAGTTCAAACAACAACTGAACAGATCTTTACGTTTTCCTAACAAATGGAATGGAACAGGGTTTGTAAAGCAAAGCAACTTCTGATCCAAAATGTGAAAACTATGTTCTAGAACCAACTTTTGTACCAATTTTGTTCCCATCGCAATAAATGCGAAGTAAATAAATGTCTCCCTATACGAGTACTACGTAATGAAGAACCTGCATTACTTGAACCATTGTTATGCCATTGAACAATTTATGTACGCATAAACATTCATGAGTCTTAACTGCAGTTATGGCCCGATTTAAATGTCCACACCTGTCACCCTTTTCGACGATTTCATAACTTTCCAAACAGAAATGCAGATATCATGTCCGTTCCCTACTAATAGTTTGCAGCCAAGCCATGTCTTATGTGTAAGTTCACCTAATGATTTCCTTTAGGGCTACGCTTCCGTTCAATACACAGAAAAAGGACCCACAGTCAACGACAAGGAGGGTAGGAACATTCGAAATACGCCATCGACAATGGAGCTAACCATTTCTGTTTCGTCATTTTGTCCCACCTAGAATCCATTAGTATGTAGAAAAAATGCCGCGAAACAAATTTTACTAAAACAACACGAACAGTCCTTGTCTAGACGAACAGGTAACGTAGGCTCATATGTCACCTCACATGGACTTTCTAAGCACTATTCATAGGACGACACTGGCTCGCCCGTTAAATGGTGGTGTGTAAATGGCGGAATCAAAGTGCAATTTCACCGGTCATAAATTTTCCGACGAATTTATCACCCTATTAGTTTTAACGGTGGTAACAATGAAGGTAAGTTGAACTGGTTGCTGTCTGTAGGGTGTGGGGTGTGTCTGTGAGTTAGGCAAAGAAATCCCAGAAGACATAAATTATTTGGTGGCTAAGTGGTGTCAACGCTTATTGATCTGGTTATTAATTGTTGCTTGAGCGAGTGGCAGCAAAGAATACTAATCTATATAAGACTTTGCGCATCAACGGGGTAGTGTCTACGGAACAATGAAGCAAATTTAGATTCAGTTGATTTAAATTACCTTTAACTGGGTTGAATTTGGATGATTCTGAATGTGCACTTTTCGAGCGGCCGTCATCGACGTGGACCACTACCAATTTTCGGTCAACGTAAGTATGCAATGTAGATACGAGTATCTCGAACATCAAAATATTAAAGGCATAATAAGGAAATTTTTAACATCGAACGTTTAAAATCACAAGAGACTGCCAGAGCCTTTGTTAATCGAGGGACCCTTAAAATCTCATTAAACCCAATGTTGTCAACATCAAAGCCCATAAGGCCGGTGGAAGTGACACCAATTTCTTTGAAAGAAAGTGATATGAGAAGCGCGGGATCGAGTCTAAAGGTGAGGCTGTGATTGCGATCACTATCTCTTTTGCCCTGCAGGACAACTATTTAGCTGGTGAATACTTTTTACTCCTTCGACCCTCATAGATACTACACACCTCTATCCCCCTCATTAAGGCGAAAAAGTGGTGTTGCGAGAAAAAGCACTGGAAAACAAACGCGACGCAATTAAATGTTAACTGTGATCTTAAGAGTGATTCAGTCACTGCTATTCGTAGCTCCTCTTTCCTTAATTGCTCTTTTCCAGCACTGCTTATTGAAAATTGTACTTAAGTTCATCTTTAGTTGAGTTAAAAGAGAGCGGAAATCAATCAATTGCTGTCGGCTCTCCTTACCTCAAGGAAATTATGTTGTGAGTCGTCGCTTTCAGTCCTCCTTTCTTTTCAGGACCTTCAGCTTTTTGCAATATGATCGTTATTTCTTCGCATAATGTGACCCACACCATCGGAACGTCTGTTCCTTTAGCTTTTCTTGTATATTGGTGTTTTTCACGCATCCTCTAATGTGATAGTTACGTTTTTTGTCCCTGAGGGTTATACCCACTGACCAACTCGGCATTCTTATTACTGTGCTGAAGATTTTGTTTTCAGGATGCGCGATATTCTGACGCCTGTAAAACCGTTCAGTTTTAGAGGCATACATTTGCCACACAACACGCAAGAGACCTTTCTTCACTTCATCACTATTGACTGAGCCAAGATACCTGCAGGACAAGGAGCTCGTTATTGGTTTTCCTCTTATTTTTACTCAATTTTTGGGACCCACTTTTCTTGGTTCACACTTATGCGTAAACCATGCTTCAAAAAGGCGGCTTAGACTTAGACTTAAGACTTAGCTGCTATTCCAATTCAGTTAAGTTGTCACCAATGAGTACAATATCGTCTGCATACAATATGATCCATGGCACTGTTATGCCCTGATACAAATTAAACAGAAGCGGACTTAGGGCAGACCCCTGGTGTACTCCAACATTGACCGGAAATCAGTATATGAGTGATATACTTTTGACTTAAGTTCTACAGCCATCCTGAGCAAGAATGATCTTCGAAAGTGTGAAACGAAGCTAATTAGAATTGTAATAGTAGTCACAGTCGGTGATGAGAATTTGGAAATATCACTTCACTTAACGGCTACCACGATCAAAACTCTGCTGACAGCAAAATGCTTCAACAATGTCGAAATACAAATACAACTAGGGTGCTAGAGTTAATGGCCAAACTTTGAAAACAAAACTATTTACTGCCAAACTATTTGATAAGTATACAGCAAATCATCTGTAAAATATGGTCGAGTGAAAGTGCGCCCGATGAATGAAAGTTCATCTGAATCTACTACCTAGGCATCAGTCTCCTCAACAATGTCTGCCATATTATGTGAACGTTTTGAACATTTTAACATCAAAATAATTGGTCCGTATGACAGAAAAGTTCTTCGTAGAACACGAGGGCGTAGGGAAACCAAGGATTCGCTATCATGATAGCTTTTATAAAAACGAGTTATACAGTGCTATATTCAGTTTTAGAATTCCTACCAAACTCGTCAACAACAGTATCAATATCAACGAGACTTTTAATGTCAGAAAAGGGCTAAGATAAGCATATCACACTTGAAAGGATTTTATAAGATTTTCAAGCCAACGTCAGAGGTACGACCCTTAAAAAGACTACTACTACTGCTTACATGAAAAATGATGGGAAGAACGGGGCTGTAAGTGGTGCGTTCGTGAGTTTTAACAAAAGAACGGTGATAATAGCTTCTTTCAAGTTCTAAGAAAAAGTATTTATTATTGCACATCATTTTCCCCTCCCTCAGACTTGGCTGCGATCCTTAAAACTTACATTAGTCTCAGCATTTAGATTGATTGGGTGATCTATTTGCAACTTGATTCTCTGGATGCTTAGCATATCTATACCTGTACTTTCATCACAATTATTCAGATGAAATCTATAGTTGCATGCGGCTAGTTCGCCTGTTCAATAGCAAAACGCGTGCTGCATCTTCCGCACACTCTTATATTTTAAGCCCTCCTTCAAGCGCACTGTGAAATTTAAGAGATCGTTTTTTAACCACTCAACACGAGTATGGAATATTCGTAGTTTGCCTTCCACAACACTTCCAGATACTTACCGCTCTATACTTTTCTCTTTAATCCTTAATTCTTTTCTATACTCTTCCTCTCTCTCCATCACTGAGTTAACAGGCTTAAGATTCACCATCGCTTCACTGAAAAATGACAAAAATCGTTTTGACACAGTTACATTCCACATAGACATAACATACAGGACAAAGGAAACAAACGAAAAAAATGGAAACTAAAAACTAAATACTGCCGCACCGTTAGTGACAGTGGTACTTTTAGATTGAATACTTATTATGATAGTATGATGACAACTAACTAGATAATTGATTTGTAGCTCAAAAGGTCCAATAATTAATAAATCAATAATTACAAAATAAAATAGACTCAAATCGGATGATGGATATTATGGGCGTTTTGACGGTATAATTCTGAAATTTTTGACCGCGGCGTAAATGCGTTAAAATTTGTCAACTTTTGAGGAGTGGAGTGTAATGCTTAGCTATCCACAAATATTCCTCAAGAGGCTTTCCAATCAACAAAGTAAACGGCATCGAAATCGCTTGAGCCGTTTTTGAGTTACACGACTACAACGCGACAAATTGAACAATATATCACTTAATTTAATATTACTCGCAATATATTTTCATACATAGTACATACATACGTACATGCGTATGTGTGAAACAGTTTGCAGCAGATTCAGTAACCTTCAGCCTTGAAGTATCAAAACATTTCAGTCATGCTTGGAAATGCCAACATTTATTTGATGACCATTGTTTGTTATGTGTCATTCGTTATGGAGTTCTGTAAAGTGCTCTTTCCTGTCGGTTCCTATCTTCTTCATTTGCAGGACCAGACTTAAGGTCCTTGACTATTTCAAATATTCTTCTCATAGTATGGTTCAGTTCCACAACATATTCTGCACCCTCATACTCATTGCGTTGTGTCCGTTTGCGTTAATAGCCTTCTGGACTATACAAGTGTAAGGAATGTAATTTCTCCTTAAAATTACAGCATTCATGTTGTTTTTGTTTAAACATTTATCTAGTAAGACGAAGATTGTGATTGCATATATGTTTTATGATATACCCGCTACCATTAGCAGATACCTGAAGTAAATTAATGGATACCACGTCCTCCTCTCCTTAAATTGCCTGTTTGCAAGGGTCCAATGTGTCCCTATCTATGTAGGAGAGCTATACGGTTCGGTATAGGTATTAAGGTAAAATACTTAGTGCTATGGAAGCTCAGTGGATATAGCCAGTAATGAGGAAAACATCTTTTGTATCTCACTACTTCCCCTGAGCGAATTTATGATATTTAAGCAAATTCAACTGAAGTAGAACATGTCTTTCAACGTACGAGTTTCTGTTTCTTAGTTGCAGAGCAGTCCAAGAGGATATGTCTCTTTTCCTCCTCACTCTCCAGGCAAATTTATGAATTCACCAATCTGTAGATTCACATTGCCGTTTGGTATTCCTTGAAGGAATTTTTGATTTTGTTTATCATAACCGGGAAGAGCAGATGACAATTGAACGATGATAATCAAGACATCTTGATATTGTACCATCACAAAATCCAAAATTCCTCAGAGCACTTCTTTGTTTGTGTGAATTCGGCATAATGGAATTCGTAATTTGGCTGTACATACAGGAAAGTTACAACCCGCCTGGAACGAATCTTATGATACCCTATCCCTCATCTTCTAACCCATCTCAATTCAATTCCGTAAATGTTCTGACGAACTATACAGATGTGTCCCGCCCCTTCTGTACATGCTTGTACTTTAGAGCTTAGTTTCGTTCGCACCGATCATAGAAGGGGAACGATATGTAGTCATTCAACACGAATGTGGAATAACTGCCTTCCTCAGTATATATATATATATTTAAAATTAACGCGCATCGTTACCTCGCTCTCTCTTCTTATCTGTCCATTCTTTAACTCTTCCCTATACCGTCTTCTTTCACTCCATCACTTGATTATATTTAAAAACATATGTGTATCTTTCTATTCAGAGTATACTTCCGCGACTATTAAGAGATTTTATCAGTACAGCTGATTTTATGGCTTCTTCTCATAATAAAGTGGGCGTGGCTGTGGGCTGATCTGCTAGTTTTTGACACTGACAGTTATTTTGACATTGACAGTTATTCTGACACCCAAACAATTGACAGGAGCACAGTATCATATATCCGCTGTACGAAATGTATCGATTTATGCTTGAGCAACGTTGGGAAGTATTGAAAACTTATTTTCAAAGTGAGTTCTGTGCTGCCGAAACAGTGCGAATTTTGAAAAGAAATGTCGGTCGAAATATTACACATATCGTGCATGCTGTACGCAAGTTTGTGAAGAAAGTTCGTGAGATTGGTATGCTAATTGGTAACATAAGTTTAGTTATCCTCGGATTCGTCCTGTGCTCTCAGCCGAGAATATTGTTGTTGTTGTTGTTGAAAGTGTGCGCCTAAAATGGTGGCTCATTTTACTTCGAAGATGAAGATTGCAATAACGTTACGGTCAACGGAGAGCACTACAGACACATGATAACCGATTTTTTTTTTTAACAAGAAACTGAGGAAATGAACTTGGACGATCTCTTGTTTCAGCAAAACGGCGCAACATGCGATACAAGTTGTCCAATAATCGATCTTTTGCGAAAAAAGTTCAATAATCGTGTAATCAACCGTTTTGGTGATGTTGCTTAACCTCCGCGGAGCTGCGATTAGACGCCGTTGGCCTTTTTTTGGGGGGGTGTCGTTAAAGATCGATGTTATGCTGACAATTCAGAAACGATTCAGGTGCTTAAGCACAATATTGATAGGGATATTCGTGAAATAGAGTCCCGAACTATCGAAAATATATTACAACATTGAGTTGACAGAAAGGGCTATTGCCATGCCAGCCGCGGCAGTCATTTAAGTGAAATCATTTTCTAATTTTTTTTTATAGCAATTAAAAAAAAAGAAGCCTGCCCTTTATTTGTTAGCCATGTTCATAAATTTGATTATAGATTGGTATGGCCGAATTGTATAGGTTGTGAGCGTCTATATATTTTGAAGATATGTTTTTGCTCCTAGTAAAAATATTGATTTTTTTTTAAAGTGGGCGTGTCTGTGGGCGGATAATGATACCAAATTAAGTGGTGACATTTGGACGGACAGAGAGACGGACGGATAGACGGAAGAATGGACATGGCTGGATCGACTAAGATTTCGATGGCGATTACATATACATATATTTACATACATATATACTTTTGAGGGTCTGTCGTAGCTACTCGCTTTGTGCATGTTATATTTTTTCACCCGAGTGTAAGTACAGTACAATTTATTGCTGTTTTCAAAGGGTATAATTGAGATCCTTTTGATGTCAGTTATACTCTCGGATGTTTGTCAGACGTCCGGCGAGTGGTGGTGAATCTAAAGTCTCTAAACTGAGCGATTGAAGGGAATTTTTGTTTTAAGCAAATTCTTGTAAATTTGTAAATTTAAAACGGATACGACGGAAAAATAATAAGAACAGGAGCCTTGTAGTGAGAGTTGGTTGTCTGCCAGTCCGTCTGTCAGTCTCAAGTCTCATAACTCTTCAACCGTTTAACGTAGAGAGCTGAAATATGGACCAGTGTTGAATTTTTCTAAAGTGACATTTTGGAACAGTGACATAACAGAAAAGTTTTGCCGGTTTGAGTGAAAGACGAAGAAATCCTTTTGTAAATACGCACTCGTATAATAATTTAAAAAAATAGTAAATAAATTAATTACGCTGTACGCTTCAGCATTTTTTCTATTTGCGTAATATCTCTTCAAGTATGCTTTTAAAAATTATTTATTATGGTATTTTTCATTCAAAATTACAATATGGTATTGCTTGCTGGGGAGGTACTTTTAACCCTCTATAGCATATTGTAGACTACAGGCAACATTCCTTTTTACCCTTCATAATTCTCCAACTATTAATTATTTTACATTTTCACGCATTGTAGAATGTCGTCTACACATCGTTCCTTCAAACAAGTACAATCAAAGTAGGCTAGCTGTCACTACGTTTTCCATATGACGCGTTGCCGTTGAAGAGTGAAAGTTGTCAAATAGTCCGCGTATGATAAAAATTATAAAATAATACAAAATAGAATTTCCGTTTGTTGGTGCTTATTTTTTTGAGAATATATAAGGTAAGTGTTCAAACTTTTTTATATTACTAATATATTTTGGATATTTTATCGGTATTTTGGTATTTAGTGTTTGTATCTTGTAGGCTACATTATACAGAAAGGGCAACTATTTTGTATGAACACTGCGAATATTTACACTAGTAATTATTTTGTTTTAGGATGAATCATCGACGCCATAACAACGATTTATATTAATTCCAAGATGATTCTGCAAGTGAAGATGGTATCGAGTTTGATGACGATAGTTGGGCAGATCCTGATTTTGACCCGGATTTAGGAGAGTTTCTTGATGAGTCTTTTGGGGACGAATTTGATATGGACACATTATTAGAAAACTTGGATGATGACATGCGCAACTCTAATCCCGAGGTAGAACCGACCCATTCTAGTTCAGGCATTCAAGATCCGTCAGGTCCCCCCGCGAAACGACGAAAGCCTGAAAAGCCAACAATACTGTGGAAAAAGAAGAACCTTGAGTTGAATGCACAGCAGCTGGCTTTTACTGGCAACGAATCACTGGGTTCTGATATCATGGATCTGGAAACTCCTATACAGTTCTTTCATTACTTGTTTCCATCAGACCTTATAAAGAAAATATCGGAAGAAACGAACCTATATTTGGTACAGAAAGATCCCAACAACACTTTTCGTGTATCTGAGATGGAAATCCGACAATTTATAGGGCTGGTATATATAATGTCACTAGTTCAGCTGCCCAGAGTTACCAACCATTGGAGTTCCGTCCTTGGTACACCTCTCATTCAACTTACAATGCCGTCCAATAAATTTGAAAAATTAGACAACACTTTCATTTCAACGACAACACTAAATGTCTTCCTAGAAGCAATCCTAACGCTGATAGGATCTTCAAAATTCGCGCCGTTGTTGAGGCCTTGAACGAAGCGTATGCCAAAGTTCCATTAGAGCCATGGCTTTGTGTAGATGAGCAAATGTGCTCTACAAAAGCCCGGAATATGCTCAAAAGGTATAATCCCAATAAACCTCATAAGTGGGGCTATAAATTATATGTTCTGAGTGGCGTTTCTGGCTTCGGTTATACGACAGAGGTTGAAACTGGAAAAGAAAATGTTGTCAGAGCAGAAGAGCCAGATCTAGGAGCCTCTTCTAACGTAGTTGTAAGATTGTCGCGTATGATTCCACGTCACCAAAATTATAGAATCTACTTCGACAATTACTTCACTTCCTTGCCTCTTTTGGAATATTTAGCCAAAGATGGTATTCTTGACCTAGGTACTATCCGAAGAAATAGAATTCCTGACTGCAAGCTGCCCAATGAAAAAGTGATAATGAAGAAGGATCGAGTATATTCGGAGGAGTATGTAGCCAACATCAACGGCATCGACGTATCGACGGTTGTATGGAAGGACAATAAACTAGTTACATTGGCCTCCACATTTACTGGTCAAAATCCCGTGTCTGAAGTCCGGAGATACGACCAAAAGAACTCCAGATATATCGAGATCCCGCGACCTGGTGTTGTGCGCGAGTACAACCGACACATGGGTGGTGTTGACCTTATAGACAGCATAATGGGTATTTATAAAATACGACTGAGGAGCAAACGATGGCAGATGCGTCTATTTTATCATTACTTGGATCTAACAATGGCTAACTCATGGCTGCTCTATAAACGGGTTTGCAAGTACAAAAACATTTCTGACAAGGCTGTCATGGCATCCGCAGATTTTGGCCTGGAAGTCACTGAAACTCTGTGCAAGATGGGCTCAAAAACCGGTTTGACCACACGCCGATCTATAGAAAGTGAGATCTTGGCAAAGAAACATAAGTCCGCCAAGATCAAGTCGGTCACTGGCCTCAATGGGCCGAAAAAAAATTAGATGCAAGTTTCCAAAATGTGTTGGATTCACTCATACGGTCTGCGAGAAGTGCGGCGTTGCTTTATGCTATACCAAAAACAAAAATTGTTTCAGAAACTTCCACCTGTCATAAATAATTAAGTTTTGAATAAAAATTTTGTTTGATATAATCTCATGCGTTTTCTTTGACCTTGTAATGAATTGTTGCCTGTAAGCTACACTCCCTCTTTTATCATATTATGCGTTATCAATAAATAATATTTTTTTTTATTCAAAAACCTATCCGATTCCACAAAAAATTTTTAATTTGAAGATTTTGAGTTATAGAGGGTTAAGACTGAAATAAATCCTCCTGTGAGACATCCGAGTTACCCTTTGTTCTGTGACTTAAAAATTCTGCCTGTTCTTCAATCTGGTAATCGAAATTTTCGATTAATCTCAAACTATAACTTAGGTGGAAACTTTTCGTACTCTGTATCTGTTCCTCCTTTCCATACTACTGCCTATCGTAATTTTTATTATATTTCGTCTCTTCATTTATTCAACAAACTTTCTCAATCGTTCAGAACAATCACTTTACCTGGAAAGTTTCTTAAACTAGTAAAAAATTGGCTTCTTAAGCTTAACTTTGTTGGCATAGAATCTGTTCTTTCTGACGGCTATGCCGTCCGTACTGATTGACTAAGCATTGACTGGTTCGAACAATAAAAACCTGACCACACAGAAAGGGTTCCGGGCAATTGAATGCAGGGTTAAATAAATTGTTTGTATTCTATGAAGCTTTACACACAGCATGCGTTCTGTCCGGGCGGGCATAGAATGCATTCTGCTAGATAAGACATAAAATTGTTTGGTCGCAAGTTCAATTGCCTGGAACGCGATACACATAATGAATCTTGTGTGGCCTGCGTATAAGCCGACATTCTTAAAAATCGGATGTGTCAAGAAAATTCATATTTTTAGAGAAATCTTGCAGAATTAAATGAAATATATGTATTTGGGTTCAAAAGTGCAACTTGTTTTAAGAAATAAAGGGTGGTTAAGTTTTAAGGGCCGATGTTGATTTTGAATAAAACACAAATTATTTAGGAAATTACTGTCATTTCTTTTTATTATGATAATATTGGTATGGTTCAATTATGTATGGAACAAAATATCGGCCAAATGGCCGCCGCGACCTCGGCGGCACACCTCCATCCGATGGTCCAAATTTTCGATGACGCTGAGGCATAATTGAGGTTCTATGCCGTTAATGTGCCGAATTATCTCATCCTTTAGCTCTTGAATTGTTGCTGGCTTATCGACGTACACCTTTTCTTTCAAATAACCCCAAAGAAAGAAGTCCAACGGTGTCAAATCACATGATCTTGGCGGCCAATTGACGTCGCCACCACGTGAGATAACACGGCCATTGAATTTGTCGCGCAAAAGAGCCATTGTTTCGTTAGCTGTGTGGCAAGTGGCACCATCCTGTTGAAACCATATATCGTCCACATCCATATCTTCCAATTCGGGCCATAAAAAGTTCGTTATCATCTCACGATAGTGAACACCATTCACAGTAACTGCCTGACCGGCCTCATTTTGGAAAAAATACGGCCCGATGATGCCGCCAGCCCATAAACCGCACCAAACAGTCACTCTTTGTGGGTGCATTGGTTTTTCGACAATCACTCTTGGATTATCATTCGCCCAAATGCGGCAATTCTGCTTATTGACGAATCCACTGAGGTGAAAATGTGCCTCATCACTGAAGATGATTTTCTTCGAAAATTGATCATCCACTGTTGCGATTTCTTGCCACCATTGTGACCATTGACGACGCTTGAAATGGTCAAGAGGCTTTAGTTCTTGAGTCAATTGCACCTTGTAAGCGCGTAAATGCAAGTCTTTATGCATAATGTTCAACAATGACGAGCGTGAGAGGTGCAATTGTTGGGCACGACGATGAGTTGAGGTGGACGGCTCTTCAGCCACACTATCGCGAACAGCAGCAATATTTTCTGCAGTACGAGCTGTACGAGCATGCACTGGTGTTTTCACATCTCCTACAGACCCGGTTTGCACATATTTATGCACGATTTTTCCGATTGTACGCACATTTGGACCATTAAATTGACCGAAAGAATCACGAAATGCACGATATGCATTTTGATTTGAACGCCCATTTTCATAATAAGCCTGAATAACTTTAACGCGTTGCTCGATTGTGTATCTTTCCACGGTTCAAATTGAGTTAGTCTGAAATTGAGAAATGTCAAATGAAATGCAGAAAAAAACTTGACGTTTAGGTGTGGTTCACATTCAACATCGGCCCTTAAAATTTAACCACCCGTTATAAAAGATCGTCGATCGATAATGATAAAACAGATGTTAAAATGTTGAGAAAAAAATGTCTTAACTTGTATAGTACTCGTATCTTATTTTTGTAGCCATTGTTGATGCACTTGTGCCCAGTCATTCAAAATCAAATCTCTTTCCACAATACTAAACAGATTTCCAATTTCAGATCTTAGCCTGCAATCCCTTCATATTGAGTGTCGAAAACATGCTATCCTTGATGTTCAAAAGTTTAATTTAAAGCCGGATATGCCTACGCAGGAGTACTGCCTAATAGTTTTATAAATTAAAAATACATGCGGAGATTTATTATTTCCAAATTTAAAAAGTTATTATTAGATTTTCAAAAGCATCATTGAAAAGTGTTAAGTTATGAGAACTTACGTTATGAGCTATTTTACTTATAACTCGACAAGGTGAATTTAGTGGTGAAATCATATTTAATGTTCCACTTTTATGTGATACTTTTTAATTAAACAAATTTTTGAAAACTGAAATTTTTGTGTTTTTTTTCTGAATGCGATAACTTCGAGATTTTATTTTTAAATCATTATCACAATGCTGAACGGTTTTGATATTTCAAATGGTGTGAGTTTATTTTTTTTTATAAAAGTAGACTCGTTTTGTTTGTAGATGGTTGACAGTAGGAGAAACGGGAAAGATACAATCCATCTAGAATGGATCATTTTTTTTTAAAAGTGTGGGCAAATTTTAACAATTTTTGCACTTGTACTGCTTCGAAATCTAGAAATTCTATATCTATATATCTATCTCTATATATATATATTTATTTTTTTTTTTATAATTTGCACTTGTGAAAGGGGTTATGAATACCCTTATACTAATTTTTTTTTTAGGACACGGGCGTTTTGAGGAAAGGGGAAGAGACAGAGAGAAAGACAGATTGGTGTAGTTGGTTTGAAACTCAGCTGGTATTAAGTTTCAGTGAACTCCAAGGGTGGCTGTAGAGATAACTGGGGAGCTTGTTTGTTTTGCTTTTGTCGTTGCTCATGATTCACAGTATTTTTTTCCATCCTCCTGATGTCATCATCACGATCAAGTTGCATTTTAGCGATATGACCGCCCTACTGCCAGTGTTATGCCTTCACAGTAGAGTTGACACAAGCTTTCGCAATTGATCGACTTTTTATTTATTTCATGCGAAATAAATAGATGATTATTGACATCAGGATTCAAACCGTGAACCTGTAGCATGACAAGCGATGATGTTACCACTACACGCCGGCCACCGTTAATATATATCTATATCCAGAAATTTGATGTTCATGACTTAAATACTCCCAATCCAAGGAAAACTCCGGACAAATACGGTCTACGATATCCTACGGAAATAAAAGAATTGGTCAAGGAAAAAAGAAAAGCGCGTAAGAAATGGCAACAGAGTCGTGCTCCGCAACATAAAGCTCACTTGAATCACCTGTGCAATTCGTTGAAGAAGACTATAAAGGATTTTAAGAATCGTGCGATAAGCTCTTCCCTTGAAAGTTTAACAGCGAAAAAAGATTCCAATTATTCACTTTGGAAAGCTGTAAAAGGCACCAGAAGGCCCAAGGTCCCCGCGCCGCCTATTAAATTAAATCACAATGAATGGGCAAGGGAAGATAAAGAAAAAGCGGACGTTTCTGCGGCCCACCTGGAAGAGACCTTTAAACCGTACCATGGTCAAGTGTCTTACGACAATATCAATAGGCCGGATTTACCATCTGACATCGGGAATCTAAAACCTAAGAAAGCTCCTGGTTATGACTTGATCACCGGAGAAATTCTCAAAGCTTTACCTAGAGAAGCATTGATTAAGGTTCTTCATATTGTAAATGCAGCGCTCAGATTAAAACACGTGCCTAACCAATGGAAAGTTGCGGAAGTTATAATGGTTTTAAAACCAGGAAAGCCGCCAAATGAGGTAAAATCTTATATCCAACCTGTTATAGAAGGAAATAATCTTATCCCTGACCACCAGTTTGGGTTCAGAAGTAAGCATTCGACGATTGACCAGGTGCATAGGATTACTGATGTAATCGAGAAAGCACTTGAAGAGAAAAAGATTTGCTCAAGCGTATTTCTTGACGTCTCGCAAGCCTTTGATAAGGTGTGGCATGATGGCTTGAATTGTAAATTACGACAAGTTCTCCCTGTATGCCTATACGATATTCTAGAATCATATCTCGGGAATAGACTCTTCCGTGTTAGACATGGAAATGAATACTCGGAGCTCAAAGAAATTTCGGCCGGTGTACCGCAAGGAAGCGTTCTTGGGCCACTTCTCTATCTATTATATACTCGAGATATACCGAAAGAAGATGGCACTATCATGGTAACGTTTGACACCGCTATGCTAGCCGTAGGTAAAACAATCGAAGAAACGACTGCAAAACTGCAAAACGCACTGAATAAAGTAAATTAATGGACGAGGGACTGGCGGATCGCCCTCAACGAATCTAAATCTGTTCATGTGAATTTCACTTATAAGAAAACTAATGTCTTGCCAATTTTCCTAAACTTGGCCCGAATACCTTTTGCAAACGAGGCCAAATACCTTGGAATGACACTCGACGCAAAACTGAAATGGAATTCGCACGTGAAAATGAAACGTAAAGAACTCGAAATCAAATATAGAGAAATGAAGTGGTTGCTCGGAAAACACTCCCAGCTCAGTACTGAGAACAAACTGCTTTTATACAAGCAAGTTCTAAAGTCGGTGTGGACTTATGGTACACAACTTTGGGGCTGTACCAAGAAAACAAACGCCAACATTTTACAAACTTTTCAAAATAAAGTGCTAATAGAAATTGTCCACGTACCGTGGTATACTAGAAACGATGATATCCACAGGGATCTCGGAATTCCGACAATCGAAGCTGAAATTAGAAGCTTCGCGAGAAAGCATAGAAACCGACTAATCGGACATGTCAACAATATAATCCTACAAATTCTGGATGAAAGCAATTTATTGCGCCGACTACAAAGGACGAAACCATTCGACTTGGCGAGATACGAATCAACCGCGCCTAGATTGCGGAACATGCAGGATCTTTCAGTGGAAAGTAACCTGCCAAACGAGTTTTTTTCATGATAGAAAAATTGCTTGATAAGGTCCTTCTTAGTTGCAATATATAGCAAATTAAATCGCAGGGTGGTTTTTTTAGTCAGTAAGAATCTGACACTACTATGAGCACGCGCTTGCTATCCTCATAGTGTCTATGGATGATTTTTTCACCAACCCTCGGGAAAAAAAAAAAAAAAAGAAATGACTTAAAATTGAAGGACCAAAAGTGGTGACATGCGGAAGGACCCATGGATGGACGGAAGTACGGACATGACAAGATGTAAATAACCTCCTATTATACTAAAACCCGTTTGGACATATGGTATCCAATTATGAGGTTGTACAAAGAAAACGAATGTACAAATAATACAAAGATTTAAAAATAAGGTCATTCGGGGAATAGTGAATCTATGGTATATTAGAAATAGTGACTTGCATCGAGATTTGCAGATTGACCTCGTAACAGATGTGATTAAAAAGTACGCAATGCGTCACAACGAGCGTTTACAGATGCATATTAATCCTGAGATAGACGACGTTTTAAATGTACGATATAATATTCGTAGGTTAAGAAGAACCAAACTCCCCACTTTTTTGACAATTATGAGAGCCCGTATTCAAATTGTAATACCTTCTCAAAACCGACTTAACGTTGAAAATAAAATCTTTTGTCGATCACCAGTTGAGTGGTCATGATCAAGGAGGTGTTTTTAGTGCGGTTAGAATCCCACACTACTTTGGGTTTCGAACCCCACTGTATCTTTCTAGATTTTCTCATTCATTAAAAAAAAATCCTTAAACTGTCCTCAAATCGTTGGTGTAATCGACTTTATAGTCAGTATACTATCTTTCCAAAACAATTGGAACAGTTTATGGTTGAGCAGTACTACGATCCCAGTGCCTGATTTTGTATACGACTACCCCTACATTTCTTTAGAGCTCCGAGTTGATATTCTGTGTTCCGCTAACACACTGAATTGCGTTGAGTTAGTTCACTACTTAGTTTATTCAGAGCTTCTTTCTTTTATTCAGTTAAGTTCAAGAGGTCACGCTTCTTGAGCGTCATATCAGTCATATTGCGTTCTTGTGTAGATTCCTAACCATGGAACTGCAGTGTTGTCGATTCCTTAACAGAATAACAACTGTCGACGTACACGGGTTGTCTGAAAAGTTTTAAGCCTCAATCTGAGGACCTGCCGTCCTTATGCCCAAAACACATGTGCAGAATTATGTATGCAGTGAAATTAGAATACACATGTTTTAATTTGGGAAGCTACATGTAATTGCTGCATGCAGTGCTGTTCTGCAAGACATCTTTATTTCTAAATCGCTGCATCGAGAGTGATGCCAAAACACAAGGTTATTGCAGAACTATGAAAATATTTTTTTGAACTTAGTTCTTTAACTATAAATGATACATTAATTACTTAAGACTAGTGCACAATAAATTGTTTAACAAGAAGTTTGTGTATGTCGCAAACCAAATTGTTTTTCTTTGGGTATTTTATTTGTGTGACAGTAGCTGTAAAATGACAGTATCCGATGCGATGCACATCAAAAAATATCTGAACATCTGTTTCACGTGCAGAGCTGTCAGCAGTACTGCAAGCAGATTTTCTGCACATGTGTTTTGGGCATTAGAGTTATTCTAGTACTGCAATCGTACACCTCTCAGAATTTCAGCCATTTTGGACTCTCAGTTGTTCTTGGACAGACGTTTGTAAAGTCAGTGTTTTTTGTAAATATAGAAAAAAATACGCCAACGCAAATTGAAGCCATCTTGCTACATCTTGTGTCACTGCGAAAAGATGTTCAGCTTAATTTAAACGTGGTTGTACCATCTTGGTTGATGATGATCGTTCTGGACAGCCGGCAACTATGACTACCACATTGAAAAAGTTTTCCAAATAATACAGAATCATCGTCAAAGAAGGCTTGTATTCATCATATTTTACCTTGAACATGAGAAAACTGTTTGCTTGCTTAATTAAGACCAAAAACACATCTCACTCACCTTATGCACTAGACTGGCCCCCTGCAATTTTTGTCTGTTTCCTGACCTTAAAGTTTGACTCGGAGGACAGAGATTTTCATCGATCGAATAGGTCATCGCATGCATAAACGCTTATTTTGCAGAGCAAGACTACAACTACTGTTTGGAAGGGTTAAAGTGGTTGGAGCATATCGCTGGGAAAAGTCTATCTACTACAAAATACTTGTTTCCCTGTAAAGGCTCAAATCTTTTTAAGCGACTTACTAGCAAACGCACATTCGTCGCGTCCTTCCCACAAAATGTATGTATTAGAATTCGACAGACTAGGTGGATGCGTGATCCTCTCACCGAGTTTTCACGATATTGCCACGCTCCGTGCTAGACCTGTACGCGACGATGCATGAACTGAGAGCTTAGAAGTTTCTCAATGGGGATTTTAAAACAGTCGGTCTTCTGCTAAATTGGCTGCGAATACTTATGTAGATGCATTTGTATAACCGACCATCGCCCTGAATATCCGTAGCTTATCACGATTATGGGTGTTTAGCGCTACCTACGCCCTCCAATGAACTAACGCTTAGCTTGTTCCAAACAGATACTAGAGATAGGCTCGCATGTTTTGAACTCTTTTTCTATCCTTTTCCGTCAGTTCGTTCCAGTTTTTATCTCCACTCTTCCCATGCAGCTCGCCATTTTTACACTTTGATTGGGCGAAGCAAGTAATGGAACAGTTGACGCTGGAATAACGCTCCATCTCAGCATTTTTCTGAAGGGATGGGTTTTCAGTATGTGGATGGGTTTTTATAAAGCACGTACGAGTAGTGCCAGATCCATCTAAATACTTCGCTGCTGACTTTGAGCCCTTGTTATTGGTATTTGCTTCGTTTATGTTATGTGCTTATGAAAAGAGAGAAGGGAGTTCCGCCTGTACTCACATTGTATACTCGTCTAAAGAGGATTTAAGAAAAAATATTGAGGTCCCCAGGTAATTAGAGCATGCACTCGCTGTCGAGGTCTTCTTAACCTAAGCCTTTTAGTTTTCCTTCCTCCCTCCATCAGTGTTATCGGAACGGGTGTCTCTATGGTAATACTCCTTGTTGTATACCAGATAAAGTAAGCGCCGCAGTTCATTGGAGACTACCATGTAAGGTGAATGATTACGGATGAGGAAATTTACCCAATATTTAGCCTATTAGGCTATCATCCCAAAGAAAAGGAAAGGGTGTTTGAATATTTCCACGAAATTCCCTTACAAATAATGAACCACCCTCGTGTACTCAAATTATCTACCTATACACATAGAAAGTGCTTTCGATGCACACTGAATAAAGTATCATCACATAACTATACTCATACATAGCACACCGTACAGACTGCGTGCAGACAGCAAAATTTTGCATCAAATTTATCTCAAAGAGACACCGACCACTCATCAGGAATACATCATCCACGCTGTGATGGATTTGGATTCAATATACATGACATAGATAGAGCTTGAGGGCCCCCCAAAACAATCACGACTGACGCCAACCGGTAGTGGAATTATTTTCTGATTGTAGACTTCTATTCAATTCAAATTCAATAACATCCTTTGTGAAGATAAACTTGCTCACTCATCTACGCATAGAATGAGAGAGAAGGATACGAGTATCTGTGACTATTATCTTTGTTGGCAAAATAATAATTCTTTTATACGGCTTATTTCCGGAAGGATTAGTGCCATAGGTGAGGTTCTTCCTTGTGAATAATGGTGCTGGTTTTTGTTCTGAAAGCCTGCTATTCATCATGATAATAATTAGATTGAGAAGGTATTAATTATGCTGATATTACAGTGAGTTAAATTATGAAGCTAATTAAAACCGCACAGGGTTTTAAATACGCTGCTGTGCGAGTAACAATAGATAACCTATGAGACTCCAGTCTGAATATTTTAATCCTTAATAGCTCCAAAAAAAGGCAACCGATTGCGAAGAGTGAGCTAGGTAATTGAGATATTAACGAGGTTCGGGTGAATAGAAAATTTAATTCATACTTGTGGATAAGTTTAACCCAAAAGGAATCAATTTAAACCAATTCTCCAACTAGAGCTGTAAAGTACAAGTACGAGTATGTAAGGACTTGAGTACCTTCAAGTACAAATACTAGTACTGTTACTGGTACTTGAATATAAGAGTACTGGAACATACTTGAATACGAGTATTTCGTGAAGAGCGAATAGTGCTATGTGTGATTAGTGTTCCCAACTGTAATTTTACCTGCATCCGAATTTAGCTTCCTCGTTAATTCATAGAAAAAGAGAAAGCCAAGATAGTAGGACCATTTAAGGTAAACACAAAAAACCTCGAACTTGGATTGTGGAGATTGCCTACTGATACCGCTGTATGCAGTTTCTCAGTGAGATTTTGACATATGCTTATTCTTTTCGATGTGGTGTAGTGGTAACATCATCGCTCGCCACGCTGTTGATTCACGGTTCGAATCCTGATGTCAGGAATCATTTATTTATTTCGCATGAAATAAATAAAAAAGTCGATCACTTGCGAAAGCTAAGTCAACTCTACTGTGAAGGCATAACAGTAGGGTGGTCATATGGCTAAAATGCAACTTGATCGTGATGGTGACATCAGGAGGACGGAAAAAAATACTGTGAATCATAAGCAACGACAATAATAGCGAAAACAAACAAAATGCTCCCCAGTTATCTGGACAGCCACACTTGGAGTTTACAGAAACCATATACCCAATACCACCTGAGTTTCAAACTACACCACTCTGTCTTTCTCTCTCTGTCTCTTCCCCTTTTCCACAAAACGCACTCATATCCCCTTTAACACGTGCAAATTATAAAAAAAAAAAAAATATATAAAGGAAAACACGCGATAAAGCAAACAGTGTAGGGCACTAGACCGCGAAAAACAGAAGCCGTTCTTATAACCAGCCGGAAAGCTGTCGAATTTGCCAACTTTCAGGTTGGTAACCAAACCATCAGGTCGAAAGAGGCAGTTAAATACTTTGGAGTAATGCTGGACAACGGGCTACGGTTTAAAACGCATGATGGTTTTGTTACCAAAAAATCATCGCAAATGCAGGGAACTCTCTCGCGTATCATGCCTAACATCGGCATGATCCGCGCTAGAAGGATTCTACTCTCTAGAGTTATCACCTCAGTTCTGTTATATGCCGCCCCAGTCTGGGCGGAGGCACTGAGGATGAAGGAGATCAAAAGAAGACTATCGTCATCATACAGACTCTGTGCGCTACGGACTATCAGCGGCTTTCGAACCATCTCTGACGAAGCTGCATTTGTCATAGCTGGAATGGTCCCCATCGATATTCTTGCAGATGAAATGCTGAGGATATATAACAGAAGAGCATTGAGTCATCACGACGCCACTGGTATCAAGGTGATAAAAATTGAAGAAAGGGCAGCGTCAGCAGCTATGTGGCAAGCTCGTTGGGCTAATACAACAAAAGGCAGATGGACATACAAACTTATACCGACAATCCAAGATTGGATAAGTCGAAAGCATGTAGACTGCAACTACCATCTAACGCAGTTCCTGTCTGGCCACGGTGGCTACCGCAAATATCTACACCGATTTGGACACGACAACTCACCATCCTGCCCGGAATGCCCAGGTGAAGATAAGGATACGGAGCAAGAAGTGTTTTACTGCACACGTTTCACGGCATGGAGAATTACTCTGCCAAGTACGTCATTACACCTCGATCATATGTTACGGTCGGAAGAGAATTGGATGTCAATATGTTCCTTCGTAACAACTCTACAAAAAGAACTGCGGAGAATAGAAAAGCTAAGAAGAGCAACTGAAGCAGCGGAAGAAGCTGACACAAGAAGCATAGCATAATATAATACCTAACGGCAGTCCCGCGGGGAGAGTGGTTGAAGTGTATAGGGTGTGTGTTTAGTACGTAGGCGTATTCCTGGCATCGTTTACTCAGGTTTGCGAATCGTGCATGCTAGTAGCACTCAGGCTATTAGTATCTATGAAGATTACACATCCCTGGCGCAATCCAAAAAAAAAAAAAAAACTAGACCGCGACAAAGTGTTTTGTGAGCAGTTAAGGAATTTTACCATGGTTTTGTGCGAAGCAGATAATGAGCGCATTCTCGCTCTTCCTGGCGAACATTTTTCATTTCAAATAGGCTAATCGCAGACGTTGTGGGATGCTACGAAAGTACTGTGTGATAGCTTTTGAAGAAATTAAGCTCGACGGGCAGTATAGAGAGGCAACCTGGGAGCGGAAGACCCAACAAAAATGGCAACACGGCAAGATTGGACTTTGGAGCGCCTGTGCCTGAAAAACCAATTCGGAACTGCGACGGAATTGAGAAAAGACATGAACGAGAGATGCTTTATTAACATCAGCACACCGAGTGGTTAACGTCAGTTAAATAAAATGGGACTTCAAGCCCGGAGACCTGCTAAAATTAAGAAAGAAATATCGATGTGGGCCAAACAGCACCGGGAATGGACCGTTAAAAGGGTCATATTTTCCGACGAATCCAAATTTAATTTGACATGACTTAACGGAAAGTAGACAGCGCGGAAGAGAGCTAAGGAACGATATATAGACGAATGTTTGCTTCGTTAAGCATGCACCATATGTTATGGTTTGGAGATGCATTACAAATTGGGGTCTTGGCCGTATTTTATTTTTGGATGAATCTGTAAATGCAGCGAAATACAAAGAAATCATTTCTGATGGTGTTGTTCATTTAATAGAGGAGTTATGCTGCTACATCCTAAATCCCATATTTCAGGATGCGCTCATTCCGTAAGTAAAAATTAATTTTGACCTAAAATTTAATCTCAAACACTTCTAAGTATTGTTTTCATTCAACAGATAACCTAATGCAAGGCAGATATTAGCCTTGAATCCCTAAATTGGACAGGAAATAGCCCTGAGCTTAATATAATAGAGAACTTGTGGTCAAAAAGTACGCAACAAGGCACCTAAAAACAATTGATGAGTTCAAAACAGTCATAGATGAAGTATGGACGTTTTTTTTGGCACGGAGTGTATATGTTGAAAATTTTGAGCTTAAATTATTTGTTCCTCTTTTGCGTGGTAAAATTGTTTAAAAATACTGGCAGCACTGCTGTTGAATGTATAGGGTGACCAGATAAGAACGATAGGAACATAAATTTAAATAAAACAACAACGGTGTAATACATCAAATTGATTCTGGCTTTATTTTAAAGGCACATTCATGCCATTATAAAAGGAATTATTCAGCGCATCATTTAAATGGCCGCCTCGGCTTCGCTCGCAGTGCTTCAAGCGGTCGGTCCAATTTTTGATGACTTGTGACAAAGTCGCTGAGCCAAAAATGTGCCTGGTCCGAGAAGATGTTTTTTTGACCAAAATCCGGATCTCCGGCCAAAATTTCCAGCGCCCAATTAGCGAACTCAAGGCGTTGTGTATGGCTTCAATTCTTGCGTCAGCACAATCTTTATATGACACCGCAATGCAAAATATGTTTCCAAGAATACTCTGTTGCTGAAGTCACACTTCTCTGTATAGTCGATGATCTCAGCATTTCACTTGATGCTGCTTATGATTCACATTTGTTCTTTACTGGAAAATGTATGAACCATCGAACCATTGCCTTCAATTTTTTGAAAGTAGCATTACCCTTCGAGGAATTTTCAAAATTGTCTGCCATAGAAAAAGATCCCTCTGTTTTTAGGATTACCTGAACCTGCTGTTGGTTTTGGTCAAAACGGTTTTTATTCAAATCCCGGAGCACTCAGACTCAAACGAAGTCTGCATAGAACTCCTTTTCGTGTAATGGTTTTATTAGAAACTTGGATTTTATTCATTTCTCTTTTATGCTCGGGTGGTTGTGGTTACTGTTCTCCGTCCGAACACACTATCCACTACACCAGGGACACATCTAGGACGTTACTAGAGAGGTTATTGGACGAAATACGATACTAAGAGCCATTTTAGAGATGGTTGCGGGAAATTGAGTATATTTCTCAGGGAACCAAGGTCGATCTGATGCAGGATGAAAATTCCCAGCTTTGTATGAACAGATAATAATTATTTAAGTGTGAAACGCTATAAGAAAAATAATATCTTTTTACTGAATTTGTTAACAAATCCTTCGAGCCAAGGGCGAACATATTTCGGACTCTGCCAAGCGATGTTGCCAATGCATAATTGAAACCATTCAGAACTCACTTTCATTTGAATATAACGTACATGTGAATGGCATATGGTGGACACTCAACTTTACATAAAATTGAATGTTTGACAATAACCCTGAGATGAGGCGCATACCAACCAACAATCTATTGTCCTTCTTTTTATGTTCAAAATGCTAGGACAACTTAACGAAACGCATAAAGTATCGCAAAGTACCCCCCCATTTTACGTGTTATGAGCCTATAAAAAGCCTATGCTCTGTCCGTATATTATTTCTCCACAAATAACAGAGAAGAAAATCGAAAAGAAATTCCATAGTAAAAATTCCTTATGTCCACTTCGTTTACCAAATATGATATGGAAATCCTGAAAACGATTCCCTGTCACCATCAATGGCTATATTGCTAACTCCGACCATCATCCGAAAACAAAAACATTTTCTCATTCTTAACTAGGATACATTGAATTTGTGTACACAAGGAAAGAATATAATAAACATCCAGCACTTGAAAATCCAAATCCCCCCAGAGCTTCCCCCCCTCACATTCAACCCTCGTTCAACCGCCCAACCATTTTCACCCTCATTCATCCACCGATAAAACCGCCATAAAGAGCTTCTTGATGTTTTCAAAACTCCATAAATGCCATATGCCACGACGGGATTTTATTTAAAAATTATGCGAAAGCCATAACGCTCGTACAGTTGACATTCGGTATTCCTTCTGATGGAGCATTCGAGTAAGGGATCGTCCCTTATTGTATTGAATATGTACTCGTATATTTAACATTCAGAACCGATGGTATTAAGGGGATGACTCGTAACGGTTGCTCTAGACCTACTGGTATGTTACACCTATCATCATTGATATTGAAATGTAGGCAATTCTCACAAACGACCGCCTCGCACCTGCCAAAGGTCCTTCTCACATGCAAAATCAAATGTGGCTTGAAGAAAGATTTACCGCCAATTGCTGCATCATGCCCCGAAACACTTAATCATTGTATAGAGCCGTCATATACCCACCGAGGTAACGACAGAAGGAACAAGAAACAATCTCCTATTATCCCTGAAGTCACGGTGTTTATATAAATCTGCCCATTTGCTTCTGCCTCACCTTGTGTAGTCAGAGGCTTTAGTCACTCATCCCCTGGGAGGACAATATTATCCCCAAGGTGGTACGAGCAAAGTTCTCGAGTGTCCCCGAACTGAAGACTGTCAGAGAAAAATTTGCTTCCATGTCGTGGAGGCGATGGAGCAGAGCGAAAAAATCCATTAGCATGAAAAATAGATTTCCTTTTCAAAATCGATTTCAGCGAAATAACAAAATAAAAATAAACTCGTGAGTGTTTGTGAGGAGAAAGGATCCGTCCTCGAAGTCAACGAAAATACTCGGGACCGCGTTCTTGTTGTGACCGATGTCAGAAAGTTTCGCTTTCTTTAAAGTATCCTTCGGTGTTGTCCTGTTTCTGTTGCCAGTGGTTGTTGGATAGGATTTATTGTGCGCACCGTTCAATTTCCATTTCGGGACCATTTCTGATTTTTTTCAAAACATCTACTATTGACGATGGCACGTTATGCTATTTATTTTTTTCGGTTAAAAAATTTCAGTTTTTTTTGTTTGAATTTCGTTGCTCATTTGATAAATTGTTGGGATAAAGTGTTTTTGTTTTGTTTGTCGAAGTGAGAAGGCTAGGTGCTGGTGAGGGTGAGAAAAGTATCCCCACGGGGAGACTTTTGATTGAATAAAGTTGTTAAGTTTACCTTTTCAATTGTATCAAGCCCCGGGGGGAGATTGAGAATAATTGCAATGCTCGCCTTTTTTGAATAAATGTCGAGGAAAGTTTTTTGACATTTGAAAAGGAGCCGAGAAAAATAATTGGAATGGGAATTGATTTCGATGCTGTGTTGTTGGGATTTTCTTTTAAAAAAAATCTGTCAATGTTATGCTTTTGCACTTAAGAGTTTTTTTTTTTTTTTGAAGTAAGTATGCAAAGTCGATCAATTACAGTCAGGATTTTTGGAACGGTGTGACATATCGCTTAATTGACTTTCGGAGACGACCTTTGCCTATTTTGTTATGTAGAAGAATGGAATTCTTTTCGAAAAGGGTTTCTATAGGGATGAGTGTCAGAGAAAGGTTTTTCAATGACAAATTAAGGACGGCCTATTCACTGATGCAGGAGAAAAAGTGTATTGTTGTTTTGTGGGTGATTCTTAAAGCCTGTTCAATCCCATTTTGGCCAATTTCCTTTGTATTGTAACTCAAAGAAATCAAATACAATGTTTGTTCTTTTTGTAATTAAGTTGGCTGTTGTTATTAAATACTGCAAGCTCTTTTCAAGTTCTATTTGATTATGAAGAAAGGAATTCATATAAAAAAATATTTCGAGCTATAGACCAATATACGAATTGTACTCGTAGCTTGCTGGTATATTTAATTACTTCCATGAGTTTGCAGATTTTCTGCTCATAGCGCTGTTATATTGATGATGTGTTCCTTCCAAGGAATTTGGAAATTCCTCGAAGGTTAATCCTAGTTCTCACTACCTCACTACCTTAAAAGAGCTCCTACAAAACGCTTTGAATAAGCTATCTAGATGGACAGCTCGGTGTGGTCTAGGAGTGAACCCCCACAAAACCGAACTAGTCCTCTTCTCAAGGAAATACAAAATCCCACCTATTGACCCTCCATCACTTAATGGAACAAGCTTAATTTTCTCCAACGAAGCAAAATACCTGGGTCTTATTTTGGATAGGAAACTAAACTGGAAATCTAATATACAGGAAACTGTTAAGAAAGCCACTGTCGCACTCTTCTCTTGCAAAAAAGCCATCGGGTGCAAATGGGACTTACAACCCAGACTAACTCACTGGCTCTATATCTCGGTCATTAGACCAATCCTTATGTACGAGGTAGTTGTCTGGTGGACTGCCTTGGATAAGACAATAAACCAGTTAAGCAAAGTCCAATGTTCAGCTTGTCTGTGCATTAGTGGAGTACTGCGGATGACACTTTCCGCAGCTATGGGCATTCTTTTTCATTTAACACACATCGACATATATGGCAGGCAAATGGCAGCTAACTCAGCTATTCGCCTTAAAGCTAATTCAGAGTAATCTAGAAAAGTGTATGGCCACGCCTCCATCTTAAATAAGTTTAATATAATAACTTCCCTGAAAACATTGACTACACCATCCGCAAGTTGAATTTTGACAAAAACTTCCAAGTTACCATCCCTTCCAGAACATTCTAGGAAGAAGGTGGCTTTACGGAAGATAAGTCGGCACATTTCTATACCGACGGTTCAAAAACTAACGACGGGGTGGGTGGTGGTGTCTTCTCTGATAGGCTTAATTTAAACCTTTCGTCTCGCAAACCATTGTAGCGTGTTCCAGGCAGAAATAATGTCAATAAGGCAAGTGTCTTATATTGGCTAAAGGAAAACGTGATATCGGCCATTGATATCCGCATCTTTCCAGACAGCCAAGCCGCAATCAAATCCTTGGAATCTTCCTCAATAAATTCTTTAAGAGCTCTAGACTGCCGATCGTCTCTTATAGCGATGGCGGAGCAGTTTAACATTCACCTAATTTGGGTGCCGTGACATAAGGATATTCCAGGGAATTGTAAGGTTGGCGAACTTGCCAGACATGGGACAACAATACCCATCCTTCCAGGGAAAAGTTTACTGGATACGCCTATCGCTACATGCAAACTTAAATTAAAGCGGGATGCTACCGTAAAGAGAAATTCTAGGTGGAGAAGGAGTACAACTTATCCAGCGACAAAACAGATTTGGCCTATGCTGGATCTGAAACGCTCTAGGAATTTGATTTCTCTCAATAAATTGCATATCAGCGCTGTTATAGGTGTCATAACTGCACACTGTCTAATAAGCAAGCATGCAACAAGGCTTGGCGTCTTCTCAAACGATTTCTGCAGAAGCTGCATGGACCTTTACCTTTTACCACCTGTCCAGCTCTCTCCAAAAGAAGGAAACTCCACTTAGGAGCCTCCTGTTTCAATGACCTAAATGATCTGAATAATATTGACGTTAGGTACATTCAACGCTTCATCAGAAGCTCGAAACGGTTCAACAAATACGCTAGAGGCCACGTCTCAAACACATGTGGTATCACAATTTCTTTGTTATATGACACTGCAACTGACTAGTCTTATTGACTATAAGACTAACAAGCAGTTTGCATATGAATAAAAATAAAAAGTAAATAAATAATTTTACTAGTTGATGCCCATCGGAGTCACTAGTTTGTCTATTGCACTACTAGGTCGTGCGGCTTCGTACGTTGGAGTCTTCTAACTTGCTCACTTTGGTTTAGGAGTTTAGATGCCTGTTCATTTGTGTGCTGCCTCAATCTGTTCGCGTGAGCTGTTGCATACCTCTGAATCTCGCTAGATACGGTCTCCATCCTCAGGTCACGATGAAGGTCTGCGTTACGAATGCGCCGCAGTACTTTGTTTTGAAGCCTTTGAATGGTTTTGATGGTACTTTCCTTAGCACACCCCCATAATTGGATGCCATAGGTCCATACTGGTTTTATTATTTGTTTGTAGAACAAGAGTTTATTGTGAATAGATAAGACTGACAGTCCATTTTGTTTAGTTTTAGGTTGTTTTCGTGTCTTTTTTTCTTGACGTGCTCTTTCCAACAAAGTTTTGCATCTAGGGTTATTCCTAGATATTTGGCGGTGTTGGCATAAGGAATTTGGGTGTTGTTGATGAATATCGAAATTTCCCTTATTCTTTTGTTTGTAAAATCAACATGCACGGACTTTGCGTCGATTTATTTTTATGAGCCATTTTTTAGTCCATAATTCAATGGCGTTCATCGCTGTCCGTAGCTTTCTCGCTGCTTCTTCTGCTGTTTCGCCGATTGCCAAAACCGCTGTATCATCAGCGAATATAGCTATTATGCTGTCTGGTGGAGTAGGTAAATCATTGGTGAACAAAAGGTAGAGTGTTGGACCCAGGATGGTGCCCTGAGGAACTCTCGCTTTTATTTCCCTTAACTCAGAGTACGCATCTTTTTGTTTAATTCTGAAGAAACGAGGTGGGAATACTGAATTGGTAGAATTTTTTTCAGTTTCTTCACTAGTCCTTCGTGCCAGACTGTGTCGAAGGCTTGAGCTTCGTCTAAAAAACACGCAGAACAAACCTTTTTCTCTGCCAGCGACTTTTCTATAATATCAGTAATTCTATGAACTTGGCCTATAGTTGAAAGCTAAACTTTTTCTAAAGCCAAACTGGTGACTTGGTACTAGTTTTTTACGCTCAATGATTGGTTTTAGGCGTTTGAGAAGCAAGCTCTCAAACAATTTTGACACGACTGGGAGTAGGGATATTGGCCTATAGGACGCTGCGTCATACGGTGATTTACCAGGTTTAGATACCATGATCACTGCAGCAACTTCTAGTGACAAGGAACGTGATAAAGTCTGATTGCAGCTTGAATTAAGTTAGTAAGCTTCACCATACCTTTGTGTGGAAGTTGTTTTAGAATTTCACCTGTAATAAGGTCATACCCTGGGGTTTTCTTCGTCTTGAGTCTAGTCTTAATTTCTTTTTTAACTTCAGACACAGAGACTGGTGGAATATCTTCGATTTCTTGGCTGCGCGTATGTGGTTGAAAAGTGGTAGTTAGATGCTCGGCGAATAAGGTAGCTTTTTCTGCATTCGTTTTCGCCTACTTTCTATCATTTTTTCTGATGGGCTGACTTAGCCCCATTGGTCTGTTTAGGTGTTTGGTGGTTTATCGTGCGTCTAAGATACTTTTTTATAGACTCATTTTTTATTTCTTTTATAACACGTCGAAGATGCTGGGAGATTCTATTGAGATTTCTTTTATGTATTGGAGCCCGAGTTTGCTGCCATTTAGCTCGAAGTTTTCGTTTTTGGCTACTAATTCTAATATTTCTTTAGGAAAGTTTTGGACAACTGCTTTCCTTTTTAGGACTGGAGTTGATTTCCAGACTGCTTGTTGAATTTGTTGGGTGAATTTTAGAACATCATCTTCAAGTTCTGCAGTAGTTTTAAGGGGGGTAGATAAGTTGATCTCTTGATCCAGAAACTATTTAAAAAAAGCCCAATCAGTTCGGTTCTTTGCCAAGATTGTGTTCTTTCTTTTAGCATGATGTCATCGCTCAGGGTTAGGATGATCGGAGAATGATCTGAACTCAGATCAAACCCTTCTTCAATGTGCATGCAATTTTTTGAAATTTTTTTGACCACGAAGAAGTCAACTAGATCTGGAATTTTATCTGGATCTGTTGGCCAGTACGTCGGCTTTCCAGTAGATAAGAACTCACATCCCATAGGAAAGTTTTGGACAACTGCTTTCCTTTTTAGGGCTGGAGTTGATTTCCAGACCGCTTGTTGAATTTGTTGGGTGAATTTTAGAACATCATCTTCAAGTTCTGCAGTAGTTTTAAGGGGGGTAGATAAGTTGATCTCTTGATCCAGAAACTATTTAAAAAAAGCCCAATCAGTTCGGTTCTTTGCCAAGATTGTGTTCTTTCTTTTAGCATGATGTCATCGCTCAGGGTTAGGATGATCGGAGAATGATCTGAACTCAGATCAAACCTTTCTTCAATGTGCATGCAATTTTTTGAAATTTTTTTGACCACGAAGAAGTCAACTAGATCTGGAATTTTATCTGGATCTGTTGGCCAGTACGTCGGCTTTCCAGTAGATAAGAACTCACATCCCATATCCGCTTTGTATAGCTCACGACCTTTTTTTGTTATTAGTCGAGATCACCAGTAGGTGTGTTTAGCGTTGAAATCTCCTCCTATAATGAAGTTTCGTTTCTGTCTTTGAATAAGATGCTTGTATTGCTCGGATGAGATGTTATGCTTAGGGGGGCTATAGAGAGCACTTTTTTGTTTTCTTTTTTAATAAGGGTGTTAGGTGTTTGTGATTGAGGTGGGTTAGTTTGTGGACCTGATAATTTATTTCGGATTTTCTGCAATTATTTAGCTACAATACAACCTCGATAGCTAGCTGGGTGTGCTTCTCCGCAGTTGCAGCACTTAGGTTTAACATCCTTCGCCTTATCACATTCTGATGTCTTGTGTTTGCCAGCACACTTGACACATTTCGCAGCCTTGACACAGAAGTTTTTTGTGTGATTAAAGGCTTGGCAGTTCTTGCATGTGGCTTCTTTTTGCTGACAGCCACTTCAACCTAATCCTACTTTCAAAAAATTGGCGTCTACATAACTATATAGAGAATACACCATTATATAGAGAATAGTGACTGCGGCGACAGGGTATTCATGGAAACATATTCTGCATTGCATATCGTATACTTCAACAGCATTTTCCAGTATTCTTATGCACATCAGGAGAATAAAACGCAGAATGTGACTGCTGGGAAAATTCGGTGAAATTTCCTATCTTTAATATATTTGATGCCAATGTATGCAAACATACAAGAAAGTTACAATCCGTCTGGAACAGATCGTATGATAACCTATTTCCCATCTTTTAACTGACCCCTAACAAAGTTTGTGAGTACAGAGGATATTTTTTAAAAAGTAGGCGTGGCTCACAAAATTTGTAACGACTTACTCATCACCGTAAAGTCCGCAATTGTAAACATACACTATTATTTAAGAAAAAAACATCCCCAAAATTGTGGGCGTGGCCATGTAAAATGAATGATCCAAATGTAGAAAATACCATTGTCTATATATTTTACCTAGACAATATTTTTCAGTTTCTGTCAAAAATATTGAGAAAAACGAAATTTTTTGAAAAGTGTCTGTTGGTGGATTTCAGAAATGTGTACACTAGTACTGTTTCGTTTTCTAGAAAGCTCATATAGCTAATTTCATATTTCTGGCCCAAAAAGTGGTGACATGCGGTCGGACGGAAGGACGGACGGATATGCCTAGTTCGACACAACTTTTGGTGCTGATCACAAAGTATATACTTCTGGGGATCTATCGTTATTATTTGTCTATCGTTAATTTTGGGGTTAGAATTAAAATTTCGATTTCGCCCCAAATTGTGAACCCACTGGCCCACTGGCCGTTTAAGCTGCAGTCTTGCGTACACACAGACAGACAGACAGATGGACAGAATTGAGAGATCCACTTTATTGAGTTTCTTTGTCATTGGAATGAAAAGTTTGATCAAAATCTCGAGATATGAACATTTTCAGGAAACCAATTTCAATTCAAGAAGAAACTAAGGCAACAGCCGTCCAAATGCCGTCGACCGGCTACTGCGTAGATATACCTAACAGACACACAGAACCGGGTGGTGTGAAAGCTTCCATTTGAATGCATGTTCCACTTCAAAGAACCGATGTGCATGAAAGGGTTATTAGTAGGGACGGTGCTAGCGTTTCTGTTCCAAGCATCTTCGAATTATGACTTCTACACCTATAATAAACACAATTGGAGTAAAAATAATTGCAAGTCTCCAAAAAGTACGGAGGCGGCAGTCTATAACACAGCGAGTGTAATAAAGCAAGCTATCCATCAAAATCGGTACCGTCGTTTTTGAGATCATCGAAAAGAAACAATCGAACAATCTCTGTCTTTTCGTAAAGTTCTCCGGATATTTCTTCCACAAGAGTGGGCACACTCTTCAATTTCTTGCAAGATTGTCGTAGGGTTTCCCTCAGTACTTCCGTTTTGCACTGCAGCACTTTATAAACTGGATACGATTGCTTGCTCATACGAGCTTTAACAACACTTTTTCATGTTTTAGTTAAATACATTAAACCTGGACAATTGACGAGGGTCTCAAATACAGTGTTAATTGAAATGCAAGCAGTACAAAGTACATCAATCTGTGGCACGTCAACATTGTCAAACAAATATTAAAATAACATAAAATCATATTCCTTTCCACAAACACGTAACATTTACATTAATAGGATTTTAATGTGTGTACATTTCTGGTGTGTATATGACATGTAATGGAAAATAAAAATGTCAACATTACTTCCTTGGGAAACACCTGTCGAGATGTAATAAAAGAAGAAAAAAAAAACTCAAAGATGTTGTCATTAAATATTCATTATGAGTTTCATTTTGGTGAGGTGTTTAGTTCCTTTGTCATTTAAATGTTTAATGTGGTTCCGAACCAAACATCGGTATTGTTCGTTTTGTATTAGACATGAAGAGGATTCGAAGCTAGACGATGAATTCTGAGCGACAACAAAGAAGAAACTACATTTATCCCCATTTACATGTAGGAACTGTATTTTGTGTACACTAGGGTGGTCCTTATGAATGGAATAGACAATCTTCTTTGCTGCTGCGGTCCAAAACACGCTCTTGACAGGCAGTAAATCTTTTCATATAACTTATGTACTTAGATGGAGTTTTACTATATATTTAGTACCTATAATACCATTATAGTTCAGAACTAAGCATTCGACGATTGACCAGGTGCATAGAATTACTAACGTAATCGAGAAAGCACTTGAAGAGAAAAAGATATGCTCAAGCGTATTTCCTGGCGTCTCGCAAGCCTTTGATAAGGTGTGGCATGATGGCTTGAATTGCAAATTACGACAAGCTCTCCCTGTATGCCTATACGACATTCTAGAATCATATCTCGAAAATAGACTCTTCCGTGTTAGACATGGAAATGAATACTCGGAGCTCAAAGAAATTTCGGCCGGTGTACCGCAAGGAAGCGTTCTTGGGCCACTTCTCTATCTGTTATATACTCGAGATATACCGAAAGAAGATGGCACTATCATGGTAACGTTTGACACCGCTATGCTAGCCGTAGGTAAAACAATCGAAGAAACGACTGCAAAACTGCAAAACGCACTGAATAAAGTAAATTAATGGACGAGGGACTGGCGGATCGCCCTCAACGAATCTAAATCTGTTCACGTGAATCTTATAACAAAAATAATGTCTTGGCAATTTTCCTAAACTTGGCCCGAATACCTTTTGCAAACGAGGCCAAATACCTTGGAATGACACTCGACGCAAAACTGAAATGGAATTCGCACGTGAAAATGAAACGTAAAGAACTCGAAATCAAATATAGAGAAATGAAGTGGTTGCTCGGAAAACACTCCCAGCTCAGTACTGAGAACAAACTGCTTTTATACAAGCAAGTGTTAAAGCCGGTGTGGTCTTACGGTATACAACTTTGGGGCTGTACCAAGAAAACAAACGCCAATATTTTACAAACTTTTCAAAATAAAGTGCTAAGAGAAATTGTCCACGCACCGTGGTATCCACGGGGATCTCGGAATTCCGACAATCGAAGCTGAAATTAGAAGCTTCGCGAGAAAGCATAGAAACCGACTAATCGGACATGTCAACAATATAATCCTACAAATTCTGGATGAAAGCAATTTATTGCGCCGACTACAAAGAACGAAACCTTTCGACTTGGCGAGATACGAATCAACCGCGCCTAGATTGCGAACATGCAGGATCTTTCAGTGGAAGGTAACCTGCCAAACGTGTTATTTTTTCATGATAGGAAAATTGCTTGATAAGTTCCTTCTTAGTTGCAATATATAACAAATTAAATCGCAGGATGGTGTTGTTTTAGTCAGTAAGAATCTGATACTACTATGAGCACGCGCTTGCTATCCTCATAGTGTCTATGGAAGATTTTTTCACCAACCATCGGGAAAAAAAAAAACAAAAAATTATAGGTACTAAGTTTTAAATTCATGTCTGCACTCGTAGTGGAATTCTGGCAATTATCTATCCACTGCACAAAAAGTGGGACTAATGCCTAAAACACATGTGCAGAAGTGCTGCTGGCAGCTCTGCATGTGAAACAGACGTACAGATATTTTTTGACGTGCATCGCTTCGGCTACTGTCATTTAACAGCTACTGTAACTTACGGGTACTGAATTGAAATCTCATTTGCTTTTGTGGAAATTATTTTCCTGTGAATTGATAAAGAAGGAATATTACAAAATGCAATAAAGGTCTGAAAGTGATATTGCTTTCATGCGATTATCAGTCATACTGGAAGTTTTTGTGCTTGTGCCAGTTAGCTAAAGAAAAGAAAAAGTCGCGTATGTACTCGATTCATTTACACAGAAGATGAAATACTCTTGCAACTCGAATGGGAATAAATGAGTTCATGCTGCTTAAGCAATTGATTGAAAAAATTGTAACGAAAAAGGATTTTATTCAACAATCCATCAGTGCAGAATACAGATTAGTAATAACATTGGTGTAACAATAAAACAATATTAAAGCAATCTATTCAATAATTAAATATTAATTTCAGGTATTTGGGGCATGGTGTTGCCCGACAAAGGTTGCCTGGTCTTTTCAAGTGGGGGTGTCGACAATCCGGCAAATTATTTTGAGATGAACTGGAAAGGATTTACTTGGCTCCTCGAAATGAAGCAGAATGGGTGAGAATTGCAGACGAGTTCTTTGAGAAGACTGGGATGCCACATGTAGTAGGACCTATAGATGGTAAAAATGTGTAAATAAAGTGTCCTCCCAAATCTGCATCACTTTATTTCAACTATAAACAGTGTTTCAGTATTGTTCTCTGTACACATTTACTCCAGAGTCAAAGTGATGGTGGTATATTCGTATTGAAGGCAAGTGGCTTTGAAAGTGCAATTTTTATAGAAATTATCAACATTCCCAAACCTAAACTGCTGCCGAATACCAATGTGGAATTTCCTTTCTACTTTGTTGGACATGCAGCTTTTCCTCTCAAAAAGAACATAATGAGACCATATCCCGGAAGATGTCTTACACCTGACAAGGAAAACTTGAAAAAGAGACTGTCAAGGGCGTGCGTTCGTACTGAAAATACATTCGGCATCCTAGGTTAGGTTAGGTTTGATGGGTTGACGTAGATTGTGAAACAAACTACGCCACACTTAGATCAGTATAGATCCATTGTAATGCCCAAGGAGTGAAGCTTCCCCACTCGTGAACTCTATGGGTTCTTAAACCAACCCGATGCATTTATAAATTTGGTAATCTTATTTACCGATACATTTGAAAGTTCTTCTAAGTCTTGGAAGACATATTTCTCTAGTACTTTGAATCTAAGGTGGTAGAGCCCTGGACAATGGCACAGGAAGTGAGGTGTATCTTCGTGTACGTCCTCATTGCCACAGCCTCTACATATTTCTAAACGTAAAAAGTTGTGTCCAGTTTTCATCCCCACTAAACTAGATAAGATATATCTGTTGCAGTGTAGGATTTGCTCTGTATGATTTTTATCAGTGTAGATGGAGATGGAGTTGTCATTTAGCGGGATATTAGTTTCCCATTCCTCTCGACTCGGAAATGAACTAGAAAACGGCTTATGAAAGTCTAAATAGGGCACCATGTAGTCTGTGCTTGAAAACTTGCCGCCCATGTATTTGCGTAAAATCTGCGCATGTCCCGTCACGCTTGACCTCCAACCTTGGCTTAATCTTAGAGCACTTCTAGCTGCAGATTCCTGCACAAATAGATCTAAGGGTAATAGTTTGAGTATGGTCTCTAATCCTGTAGTTGGTGTGGTTCTCATAGTTCCCGTGACACCAATGCACGCCATTCTTTGTACTTTGGTTAGTATCTTGAGGTTTGTGCCCTTACTTGCAGTTGGCCACCCTACTAGGCTGCCGTATGTCAATATAGGTCTCACAACTGCTGTGTAGAGCCAGAAAATGACTTTTGGTTTGGGCCCGCAAGTCTTTCTAAATATTCTGCTACAAGTATAGAGAGCTATCATAGCTTTCCTTGCTCTCACCCTTGTGGTTTAGTCCCCCGTTTAGTTTCTGGTCTAGTATTAACCCTAGATATTTAGCTCTATCAGAAATTTTAAGAGGAGTGCTTAGTAAATATTGTCAGCTCCGTTTTTAGTGGATTTATTGCGAGTCCACTTCTTTTAGTCCAGTTGCTGACTATCTTAAGAGCGCCTTCCATTTGGTCGCTTAGGGTTGGAAGGAATTTACCCGTGGCCAGTAACGCCACATCGTCTGCGTACGCTACGGCCTTAACCCCACTGAATCTAAGTTTTATTAGTACTTCATTTAGCACAATAACCCAGAGTAGAGGAGAGAGAACACCTCCTCGCGGAGTGCCCTCTACCAGCTGATACTCTTAGTCTCGCATCACCTAGTTCTGAGTTTATGTACCTATTTCTTAGCATGGAAACTATCCATCTGATTAGAGTGTCCTCAATATTCAGGTTTTTTAAGACACTGTCGACTGAATCTGCCATGACATTATTAAAGGCAACTTCAATGTCTAAGAATGCAGCCAGGGTGTACTCTTTATCATTCAATGATTTTTCAATCGTACTGACAACACTATGAAGTGTAATTTCAACACTTTTACTTTTCGTATAAGCATGCTGTGCCGGAGATATGATACTGGGGTTCGGCCTGCTGCTAATGTGTATGTCAATAAGTCTTTCAAAGGTTTTCAGAATAAAGGATGTCAAGCTTATTGGTCTAAAGTCACCAGCGCAGGTATGACTAGCTTTACCTAAGGATGAAAACAACCTTAACTTCCCGCCATTCCTTTGGTACATTACCCCATTCAATGCTACCAAGGAACAGTCTCTTTAGAAACGGCGTAATGTCTTTTTTGGCTGTTTGTAGCATCATCGGGAAAATCCCGTCCGTGCCTGGGGATTTATACGGTAAGAAGGAGCATATTGCCCACTCTATTTTTTCTTCCGTAACCAATTCAGATGGCGCTATTTCGTGTCTACTACTGCTGCTGACAGGGATGTCATCTCTAACTACTATACATCCTAGAAAATGAGCATCCAGTAGAGTTTCTAATGTCCTTTCATGAGAGTCAGTCCAATTGCCAGACGTGTCTTTTAGGGGGCCTAACGCTACCAGCTCTTTGGAAAGAACCCTTCTGAGCCTTGCTGATTCAGTGGTACTTACTATTTCGCTACAGTAGGCTTGCCAAGAATTGCGTTTAGAGCGCTGTGTCTCTGTTTTGAATTTTCTTTGACTGGGATTTATAAATTCGGCATCCCAACGAGCAGGTGGCGAGTACTAACGAACTCATTGAATTTATTTCCACGAAATGCCGAACAAATTATTAAGGCCACTATTATTTTACACAACATGACTCTAATTACTGTTCTTCCAATTACGTAGATCAAATATTGGAAGGAGGTACCTGGCGCCAGGAAGTAAGTCTTGTGCCGCAAAGCAGATTATTCACTAGATTCAACTGGTGGCCGTGGTGTAGTGGTAACATCATCGCTTGTCACGCTACAGGTTCACGGTTCGAATCCTGATGTCAATAATCATCTATTTATTTCGCATGAAATAAATAAAAAGTCGATCAATTGCGGAAGCTTATCTCAACTCTACTGCGAAGGCATAACACTGGCAGTAGGGCGGTCATATGGCTAAAAATGCAACTTGATCGTGATGATGACATCAGGAGGACGGAAAAAAATACTGTGAATCATGAGCAACGACAAAAGCAAAAACAAACAAGTTCCCAGTTATCTGGACAGCCACCCTTGGAGTTCACTGAAACTTAATACCAGCTGAGTTTCAAACCAACTACACCAATCTGTCTTTCTCTCTGTCCCTTTCCCTTTCCTCAAAACGCCCGTGTCCTAAAATTAGTATAAGGGTATTCATAACCCCTTTCACACGTGCAAATTATAAAAAAAAAAAACTCATTTGCTACGCGAGATTTTTTAAAAGACCATGTCTTTAACTGAAACTATTTTTTTTTTTAACAAATTTTATACATATTTTATTTGGTTTGAAAACATAATTTAACTGACTTCATAGTAACAAACATACAAATTAAGAAAAATTATAAAACAAAAAAACAAGTAAGAAAAGCAACCGACATCGTGACAAAACGTGTTCGTAGATACAGAAGTTGCCGGATGCTCCGACCTCCGAGTATGGGGATTTTGATGTCAAATCTATAGAACCGGAGCACGATGGGAGACTTTCGACGAAATGTTCATAGGATGAACTGCTTGTATCCGTATGGAAAAAAACCACACATTTTTTAAGAACATAAGTTGATTCATCAATTTATATTTTTTTCTTTTTTAGGGATCGCTCCACTTCTTGAGGGATATTTATTGCTTTTAAATTCTTTGTAGAATTTGTTTCTCAGAGTTCGCCAACTTAATCCTTTAATTTCCTTACTGAAACAAAAAAAAAAAAAAAAAACGAAACATGTCGGAAAAAATACACTTCTACTGACCACATTAAGTACTTGCCTGGAACTTTCATTTTTCTAGAGAGCACTATATGCTGGCTCCTAATTTTCTTTTACGAACTCTATAATTTGCTTTTCCATCTTCAACACATCCATAAATAAACAAATGAAACTTCAAAAGTCGGGGATACCAAATACCCCAAATTGTATTTTTTGTTTCTTTTGTATTGTGTCAACACTGTCGATTGCAGCGAATTTAGAAATAGAGATGCAGAACAGCACTGCATGCAGCATTTTTATGTAGCTTCCCAAATTAAAACATGTGTGTTCTAATTTCACTGCGTACAGAATTCTGCACATGTTTTGGGCATACTGCAGAGGAATATCTTTTCTGAACACCTCTGCCAAGTTGTTTTTCTGCGCTTATATTTAATAGACTTACCTGTTGCGTTAAAAATAAAAAAGTTTTGCATGAGTTTCAAGCAGCATTTCTTCAGTCTATCAAGTATTTACACTACTTAATATTGCGGGGGTAAGGTGGTAGTTGATCTTACTAGTAAGTTCAACCGTTCTTTTGGAAGGGCCTGTCCTGTGAGACGCGCCAGCAGAAGAAATCACTCACCCTGGTGTAATTCGAAAATAGCAGAGCGTCTACGCACCTCAAGACATAGTTAAAGAGAGAGCTATTGATTGGTCAACACATAAGGAAAACGCTAAGTCTCTCAAAATGGAAATAAGACTCTCTAAGAAAAATTCCTGGAGAAGCTTTTGTGACTCTATTGAATGCACCACAGAGGCGGATCGATTGAGGAAGGTTCTCACCAAAGTTCCATTATATGTGTCTTCTATCAAGAACTGTGATGGCAGCTGGACAGACTCTTACGAGAATAAGCTTGAAGCATAATGCTTACATAAAAGTAAAATTAGTGGATCTTCTCTTCACAAATTGGTCTCTACCATAGAAAACACCCTTCAAGTGATTGACATCGAAGGGGCATTTAATAATGTAACAACCAAAGCTGTAGTAAACAGCCCCCCAAAGGAGGAGTCCTTTCACCACTCTTATGGTTTCTAGTAGTGGACGAGATATTGGATGTACTTGAAAGGAATGGTTTCAACGTAGCGGCCTAACCCGACGATGTTGCCATCTTCGTATCTGGAAAGTTCCTGCCGGTACTCAGCGAGTGAGTCAATTATGCATTAAAACTGGTGAATAACTGGGTCAAGGGCAGGGGTCTGGAAATGATTCCGGCGATAACCGAGTTATTGCTATTTACGAGGAGAAGTTCGATATCAGAATACAATTATCCTCGTATGAATGGTATCGAGCTGACACGAGTACCTCAAGTAACTGCAAAATATTTCGGCGTAATATTGGATTCAAAATTAAACTGGAAAGCTAACATTGACAATCGAATTAAGAAGGCATATGTTGCACTATATGCATATAGAAGACCGTTCGGCAAATCTTGGGGTTTTATGCCTAAAGTGGTACACTGGCTTTACACTGCGGTAGTAAGACTCATTTTGACCTATGGTTCGATTATATGGTGGAAAACACTCGAGAAGAAATACCAACTTGAAAGCGTTACAAAGATTCAGCGGGCAGGCTTTCTGGGGGTGACGGAAAGCTAAACCCTACGGTCATGCCTCAATTCTAAACCGATGGAATATATTGAGACTCCGGACGGAAACGAACTACATCATCCCCATGCCAAACTGCAACCGGAAGTTCTCTATTAGAATTCCTAGCAGGGAGGTATGGGATGAGGGAAGAGTCTGTTTCGAGAATGAACTGGCCATCTTTACCGATGGATCCAAAATGATTGCCGGTACTGGTGCCGGCGTCTACTGTGAGTCTCGAAATATACATCGCTCGTTTAGACTTAAGGTTGGTTACAGTGTTTTCTCAGCCGAAATTGCTGCAATAAAACAAGCTGTGGATATGATTATTGAGGAAGATATTTCAGGGCAAATAATCAGCATCTATGTTGATAGCCAAGCGGCCATTAAGGCGTTAGAGTCAACATCACAAAGATCCAAGGTCGTAAAAATTTGTAAACAAACGACTGGATGTTATCTCAGTGGCCAACACGTAGGCCCTGTGCTGGGTACCGGGCCACATGGATATCTCCGGTAACGAAAAAGCGGACGAATTAGCCAGAGAAGGTTCGCTTATAAGCCCTTCGCGGGCCCTTTTCGAGGCTAGTGTACCGCTCAGCACCCTATACAGAGAGATAGACATAGAGTCTAATGAAAAAGCTAATGAACGCTGGTGTCGATTAGATACATGCGCTACAGCCAAATCATTATGGCCAGTCTACGGCAAAAGAGATCTACCAATCTTATAGAATTAAGTCGAAAGGATATCCGTATATCTGTTGGTGTCGTGACAGGACACTGTGTGATATGTAATTACGCAGCATGTCGAGGGTTACCTCATAACAACTACTGTAGAAACTGCAGGGACGTAGACGAAATAGAATCCGTTCGTCATCTCCTGTGTGATTGTCGAGCTCTGGCCACCAAAAGAAGCCGTGCTTTTGGCAGATACTTCTTTTCAGAGCTGGATGAGCTAGGTAGCATTGAGCTAAGAAAACTCCTGAGATTCATACATTTATCTGAGTGGGGTCGAAGATTGTGAGCTGTTGACAACCTGTCAACATAGGCACCCAGTTAATAAACTATCCGCCTTTTTTTGTAGATTTCCGATGGCTTTATCTTATCTCCACAGATTTACCTTTAAGGTAAGCGTGTTGGGTGTTACATAAGTTATTATGTAGGCGTCTCACAAAGGAGAATAAACTAATTGGTCTAGGTTTCCCTGCTTTGGGAATGAATACTACTTTCACCCCTCTCCAGCTGACTGGTATGTATGATTGTTTGTAGAGCATGTTGAAGCATAGCTGAAATAATATCGTCTGGTTCTGCAGTTTTATAGGGTTTGAATAGCCCAAGCTATTTTGTGCTCGATAATAATATCATCTGTGTAGTCATCGGATTCACCCCTAGCTACGGATGGTGTTCTGTATCAGTTAGTGTATCATGGGAATACCGGATCTTTTGAAAAAACTTTGTGTAGGTGGGCCGCGTCACTCTTATTCTCGATGGATTGACAGAAAGTGATACATGATTGTGTTTCTTATGTTTAGTTTGAATCTGTAAATAGTCCAGTTTTCCTCTGTTTTGCACAGCCTGGCTTTGTTATGCCGTTTTCCCATAAATCGTTATTTTTTCTTAAACTTGAGGAAAAACATTAGAGTGACCCTTTTTACTTGAGAACGGTAACCCTTCGGATACTATACTGCTCTTGAATTCGAGAGAATGCTCTTGGGTTTCTTTGAAAACTATAGTACCATGAAATACACATGTGGTATGTGGAGCAATATATACCATCATCCCACTGTAATTTCTCATTGATTTCACTGATTCACTCGTTAACTGATGCCGGGACTCAGGTCCCAGGTTTTTTTTTTTTATGTAGAAACGTACGATTCTAAAACCATTTAAGTTACTCTTTGAAATTGATTCTTACTTGTGTAGTTTAGAAAGCAAGTCATTTATAGCACAATCTCATCTGGAATTGTTTAGAAAACCTATAACATTCATATGCTATAATACCCTCACTGTAAAGCCCATTCCAACCACCATACATATATTTTCCACTTAAGGACCACATCGACGTTAATCCAATTTATTTTAAAAAAAAAAAACTCCATCTGATTTCTATCCTAATGCACCATTTGAATTCCTATTTCGATCGTTTTAACGTCTGTCCATGGTACCCCGTGGGACACATAAATAACTTTAATAGAGTCCCTATCCCCAAAAGCTTAAGAAGATTGAAATTCAACAAAGTAGCACGATTCAATCTCACTCACACCTCCCACGACTCGCATTTGGTACGTTCAATCTTTTCTTTCGAAATCACGTCAATGCCATTATACCAAGTTATCCTGTGACACCGAAAGGAAACAAAATTCAAATCACAAAAACGAAATTAAGTCGTGAAACCCCCCACCCAGTACTCAGGTCAGTGGAAATGCTCCAAGGAATATTCCCCGTGGGTTAGCTAATGGCATCGCCTTGAAAAACAATTAGCCATGAAATTGAAATTTTTACTGCACGCGTAAACATATTGTTCTATTCCACCGTGGTGTTCTAAACTCCTTGAATGTTATACGCGGAGTGTACCCGCAGTTTCCGTTTCATTAATATTCAAAAATAGTGGCTAAATTAAAGCGTCTTTAAGCCATGTTTACCACAAATTTATTCTCAATTTATGCATCCTGCTTATTGCCTCCTGTAGTAAGACCGTGGAAAAGCGCTCGTTGAATGCTGATTAGCATTTGATGATGGCAGTTTTCGTGGTGGTTGCTGTGCTGCTGTCAGACACCTTCGTAGGAAATGACCCACAGATGTATGACTGTGGGAGTCGGAAAGGTATTATGATCCCACTGAATGGCATTTGAATGGCTTCTTGCTATTCACAGTATGTTGTACAGAAAAGTAGTAGTATAGCAACTGAGTGCTCTGGAATATATCCGTAGAGGCGTATGTGAAAGAGTGACTGGATAGTCTACTAAATGGGATTGTCGTGGACTTAACACTTATAAGACTGGCAGAGTATTTAATATATTCGATACATTTGCATCCTGCTAACCCTGACAGATAGCCAGGTTTAATGTCTTGCAGTTTCGATCATCAAAGAAAAGTACTTCCATGCTTTTTAGTGGGTTCACATTCTATGGATGTATTCATCTATTTCATCAAAGGCCGGGTGTGTTGCTTCCACCATGAATCTGCGGGAAATGATTCGAAACCCCTTTGGTGCATTATTAATAGCTGCAATAGCTTTGACTTTTGAAGCCTTTCAAGAAGCGATAGTTAACTTAAGCAATCTTTTAAACCCTAGCTTTTCTTTTTCCATTCTCCTGACAGACAAAGGTGGCAAAATTGAACGTATCGGTAGAGACGACAGTTTTAAAGAATAACCTGCAACGTACAACCACCGGAATCGAACTTAGTCTAATTGATTTTGTATCAGGGAGAATCATCGTTATTGCAAGTATGATGTTCACATTACCTAGTTGGTATTTACAAGAGGAGTCTACCTTCTCTTGGTCAATAAATCGTCAACCAGAACGCTGTTCCGAGTATCACGGCAAAATCAGTCGGTCTGAACAGCAAAAGTCGTCATCGCAGCGAACGATGCCAAAATATAGTCAGCTATTTCCTTTTTCAATAAAGGCATGGCCAACTGGAAATCTGTCTGTCAGGTCTCAGTCGAACAGGAAGTCTGAATTCAATGGACTACCTGTCCAGTGTCAGAACACATTGTCAGCGAGTTCAAATTCATCGATATTGCAAACTCCGTGATTACAGAGGAGGCTTATAGCAGCTGTTCCGATGCTCTTGCTAGTGATTCAGTTAAACCTCTTTCGAGCTGGATAGACCACCACTTGGATACGTCTAACCACCTCCAATACAAAAAGTCTGCGGAAAGGTTTGGCGAATGATCCGCCACGTATTACCGCGCTAGGAAACTTCCAAAACACTCTCTCAACGCTTGCGTTAATGAAGCACCACTGTTGGCCAATGACCATCATGCAGTGATGACCTGTCGAATTGAACACGAAAACAAATTTCGGAAGGTGTCCAACCTTCAAGGTTTTGCTAATTGAAAATCAAGAGTTCGTCAGAGAAACCAAAAGTGACAAACTGAGGCAGGCAGCCTGTTGCTTTCAGTCGCTTCCCTCTAACTCTGGAGCTACAAATTTTTGTAAAACTCGCACCTCTAACTTCAAAGTCGGCTTCCAAGGTGGCACAGATTCTCGGTAAAGCGAGAACTTCCACAATTGTATACCATGCCAAACCTACTCTGCTTTCACAGGTCCAGAGAGCGGATATTAGACGCAATAGCAAGTTGTGGGGTCATCTACTTAAAAAATCCAGAATCTATTTTGCTCGACAGAAGAAAATTAGAAAAAGTAAGAGCTGGCTGTTGAGCTTTGTTGGTTGATGGCTAGACCCTCACAGAACTGTAACACAAACTATACGATACGCGGGAGTGGGATCGGTACAGCGGTAAATATAGATTGTCATACTGAGCAATCCAGTATGCAAAAAACCTTAGAAAGACCTCTTATTATTCCGAAACGGTTAGAGGTTATTAAGAAAAAAATTATTAAGGAAGTTTGGAAGATGGAGGTGAAGTTGTTTGGTGAACCTTTATTGACCTAGAATGTCCTTGATTTCCGCGGTATCAACTGAGCATTCATTTATTATATGTGAATGGGTACTTTTGAGATAGGTAATTGAAAGTACGTGGATATGGTTGGAGATAGGTGGAAAACACTTAGGGGGAAATTTGTAGCAGTTTAAGGAAATTTTGGATGGTGAACTTGATTGTCCTTTGCTTTTCACGATTTGAACCAAACCTAATTTTCTTTTGTGCATTGCCAGTAAGCTTTCAGGGCAAAAATCATTAGGATGAATATTGTAGAGGAGACAATTCCTCACAATCATTTTCTTGACACATTTTTCGTCAGACGAATATTTTGCGAGTTACAGTGAGCTCAAGAGAAAATTTATACAGAAAATTTTTACAAGTTGTATTACGAATCAGCTGAATAGGCTATAAATAAGGAATATTTGGTATTTACCACAGAACAAACAATCGAAAGCTGAAAATTTCCAAACAAACTTCGGCAAATAACAGTGAACAAACCGCCAAGGAACTTGTTTCGTAACCCACTTCTTTGCTAAATATTCGTATATTCGGTTGATAAAGCACAAGACTTGCTATTTCATCATCAATGCCTTTCTTTGGAAGCCTTTGTGTGCCTGTAATATACAGATCTGTCCACAGTAGGATATTTCATTCGGCACAAATAGTAGATACATAAGAAAAAAAAAAAAATTTTTTTTATTGCAACACCCTGTATTTTGGAAACCTACAATACATCTTTTCTTAGGTTTTTTCACATGGTTTGTATTATATGCAAATGCACAAAATTTAAATCTTCTAGCTAATCCGTGGTCTTCCATATATGATGAGGCATATAGCTTCAGCCCACTACAGAACCGATACAGCTGCCGGTTAACGTTTTGGCTTGGCAATACCTGCAGGGTTCCGCTACTGCACTTATATACTGCACTTTAATAATTAATCCATCATCAATTTAAGATAGTGTCAGTTATAACACAATACAAAAGCAGGCGCTTGTGATGTATTTGTTCGTCTGTTGGTTTCTTGAGCAGAAAGCTATAGGTTTGAGTACCATCCGGGGACAATTAGTTTTTTTTTTTTTATATAAAAAGGCCTTCTGGTTAGAGTGTTAAGAGGAACGAGCTAAATCTTAGTTTCTTTAACCATTATAAAAATAAGGGTTACCTGGATTGAACGTACTTGCTCATATTTTTTAATTTTAATTTTGTTTGTTTGCAAGTGGGGGTGAAAATCTCTAAAAATACTAAGAAACTTCTGATTAAATGTAGTGGGGGACTCGAACGCCACTAAAAACACCTCCGTTAGAAAATATTGCGTCTAGCCGTTAGGCTAATCAGCAATTTAATTTTGCTGAATTAAATTACTTATTACTTATGCGCTTTATTTTCTAGGTGACTAAATCGAAAGATTTAATTCTTTTCAGATTACTTACTAAATTACTGGTATTTACGAGTAAAAGCTGTAGCACTTTTTCTTTGTCGAGGTTTTGAAGCCTAAGTTTGTTCTTGATTCCAAAATCAATTGTCTCTACACCTACTCTGGGTTTCGAATTTACCGCGGAGCACTAAAAATATTTCTATGTACTTTATTCTGAAATCTTTGGATGTATTCTACTTTCTTGTAAATCCCCAAAGCTGTATCCCATAGGTACATATCGGCTTTAGGATTTGCTTATACCGAAGTATTTGTTTGGAATAGAGAGACAAAAAAACTTACCTATAAGCAAATGCATTTTATGATCCTTAAAGTTTAATCTACAATCTTCTTTTTGACATGTACTATACTTTCCATTCAAGTTTAACGTCCAGTGTCACTCCCAAGTACTTAGCCGTGTTAGAATATGGGATAATGCTGTTATTTAAAAATACTGTGTTTCCCACTATCAGTATAGTAGCCCAGCAATATGTAGTAAAGGGTTGGTCCCAGCACACTACCCTGTGGCACACCAGTTTTGATTTCTTTTAATTCCTAAAACTCATTCTTTAGCTTAATCATAAAAAAACGGTCATTTGTAAATAGTTCGGATTTAAATTTAAGCAAAATTGATAAAACTTGGCGAAGCTGTAATGTTCTTAAAATGCGTTAAAAGATTAAAAAAAGAAAGTTCGATCATATATCTAAGAGCTTAAAGTCACGTTCTCACATATGCTATGCAAGTCAAGAATGGCTTAGACCTTATCTCTAATACATATGAGTGTATAGAGTCAAGTTTTTGCCAGAGCATTCTTTAAGAATTTGTTTACGTATCGATTTGTTTATTTTTGATAAGTATTGTGTAATTTGAATGTTATATGTGTATGTACTCTGTGCCTAACATTCCGCACCATGCATCTTTTCTGAAACGTATTGTATTTCACTGAATTTTAAATATATCTATAATTTTGTTATGAGGCATTGTCCTTCCTATCACGTGATGCATCGTGCAACTTGGAAGTAGAACCTCCGAATTTCTCCAAATACGCACTGGATTTCGGCAATGAGAAGCGCTGTCATGTGACTTCTTCAATCTCTTGTTTGAACGTATAGTGCGGCGGGCAGATGTTAACACAAATCCGTGCAGCTGTTATTAAAGCATTTACGGTGATTGATGAAGAGTCTAGAAGAGTTGGTCTTGAGATCAACGAGAATAAAACGAAGTACATGATGTCGACCAGAAATAACTTCATCGCACACAACATTGAACAAAATGTAACCATCGACAGCCACAATTCTGAGGTAGTAAAGGAGTTTGCATACCTTGGGGCAAACGTAAACTCTTCAAATGAGACCTTGGTGGAGATTCGGCGTAGTATTGCTACTTCAGCTTATTTAAACAGTTAGGGTTCAAACCCCTAACCCGAAGGACCAAAATCATGCTCTACAGAACATTGATCTTGGCAGTCGTGCTTTACAGAGCCGAAAGCTGGACGATAAGCAGAACGGCAGAGCAGATCTTGGGCTCCTTTGAAAGAAAATTCCTACGCCGGATATTTAGTCCTATCTGCTAGGAGGGCGAATGGAGGAGAAGAAATAACCACGAACTCTATGAGCTGCACAAAGATGTAGATGTAGTCCGGAAGGCAAAAATCCGTTGACTACACTGGCGAATGTACGACAATGCTCCAGCTAAGAAAGTCTTTGAATCCCAGCCCACTCGTTCGACACAACAAGGGAGACCGAGCCTCCGGTTTAAGGACCAAGTGATGGCGGACGCAAAAAATCTTGGTCTTGTGAACTGAAAACAGTGAGCCCGGGACCATGAATGATGGAAGGCAGCAGGTCAGGCTCTGACCCACTAAGGGTCGCAGGCCTATTAGGACCTAACTAACCTAACTACCTATTTTACCAAATTTACCACAAATGCGACAAAAATGCAAGACCAGGTAGACGCTAGCAGAAGTTAGTGTGAAGGTAGTGTGAAGCAGAAGTTTTTATGGTACTGCACATGAAGAAAGAAAGAAAAAAAAAAAAAATTTGGGGTAGTTTTTTCTATTTTTTTTTTATTAAAAGTAATTAAGGGAACAAATGGAAAAACATCGTGATTCCTTAAAGGACTTGCATATGGTGTTGGTTGATTTTGAAAAAGCCTTTGATAGACAACTAAAAGATCTCTTATGGGTGGCGTTAAGACAAAAAGGAGTTCCAGAAACCTACGTGCGCATGATCATGGACATGTATGAGGGAGCAAGGACAAGAGTAAGATGTCCCGCAGGAGTCACGGAAGAGTTCCCAATCAAAGTCGGTGTACACCAGGGAAGCGTCCTTAGTCATTTGCTATTTATTGCAGTCCCTGATTATCTGCTTGAAGAAAAAGTGACGGACCCCAAAGTGCATCAGTTATTCTTTGCTGACGATGGAGCTATCATAAGCGAAGATCAAATGGCCTTGCAACGAGCACTTGATGTATGGGTGGATGTTTTGGAGGGAAATGGGTACCGTATTAGTTCGAAAAAGACAGAGTATCTGTGCTGCCCGTTCTCTGATCCACACTGGCCTATTCCAGATATTTGCTTGAATGTAAAAGTGCTTCCCAAGTGCGAAAAGTTCGAATATCTGGTATCTATGATCAATAGCGAAGCAACTTGTGATGATGACATCAATCATCGTGTAAGCGTAGGGTGGATAAAGTGGCGGGAAAACTCTGCTATCTTCTGTGATCGAAAAATGCCCCCTAAGCTTAAAGGAAGGCTCTACACCGCAGTTGTACGTCCGGCGCTCACATACGGTTGATGCTTTGCATGACAGCAGGAGTAACGAAGATTGATAGAATACGAAGTTCAAAGATTCGAGGAAGCCTTCATGTTAAAGAACCCATCACAAGCAAGATAGAGCACGACCGGCTCAGTTGGTATTGTCATGTTCAAAGGAGAGATCCTTCGAACCCCGTCAAAAAGGCAATATCAATCAACGTTCCTATGCAATCGCGCAAAAAAGGCAGACCAAAAAACAACTGGATCACACAAATGCAAAATCACCAGCATTCGATTGGCCTCAGTGACGAAGTGATCCGAAACCGGGAAGCCTGCCGGTACTTCCTGAGGTCAAACCGGCAAACCCCACAGGCGTACCAGTAGAGATGCAGTAAAATGGGAGGGTTGTGATCCTTCTACTCCGGATCATAAATTCGCCGTAAGAAGAAGAAGAAATTAAGGGAACATTGAATAACAATAAGTGGTCATTATTACGGGGAACCCAGTTTTTATTTGTCCTTAGTACTTTGTAGCACCGCCTTTAGCCTTCACTACCTCTTGAACCATAGTGGCAAAGAGTCATAAAGCTTTTGGATTTCCTCTGTTGTTATATTAAAGATATACTTCCACACTTCCTCTGTGACTGTTTTGAACTCTTCAACTTTTTTAGGTGCCTTGTTGCGTACTTTCTGACCCATAATTGACCACAAGTTCTCTATTATATTAAGGTCAGGGCCATTTCATGGCCAATACAGGGATTCAAGGCCAATATCTGCCTTGCATTGGGTTATCTATTGAATGAAAACTATATTTAGAAGTGATTTTGAATTTCAATTTTAGGTCAACATTTGTTTTTACTTACGGAATGAGCGCGATGACAGGGAGCAGATTCATCCTGAAATATGTAATTTGGGATGTAGCAGCATAGCTCCTCTATTGCAGGAGCGGCACCATCAGCAATGATTTCTTTTCATTTCGCTGCATTTACGGAACCGTCCAAAAGCAAAATACGACCAAGACCCCAATTTGTCATGCATCGCCAAACCATAACATATGGTGCATGCTTAACGGTGAGAAGCAAACGTCCTTAGCTCTCTTTCGCCCTATCTGCTTTCCGTCAGGTCAAGTCAAATTGAATTTAGATTCGTCAGAAAATATGACCGTTTTCCAATCGTTGGGTGTCCATTCCCGGTGCTGTTTGGCCAACATCAATATATTTTTCTTCATTACTGCAGAGAGAAGGGACTTTTTTGAAGATTTATGGGATCGGAGGCCCACTTCATTTAGCTGGCGTTGAACACTTCGCGTGCTGATGTTAATATAGGGTGACCAGATAAGAACGATAGGAAAAGAAATTCAAATAAAACAAGAATGGTGTGAGATATCAAATTGATTCTGGCTTTTGAAGCTACATTCATACCATTATGTATGGAATAGCACATCATTTAAATGGACGCCTAGGCTTCCTGGCAGTGCTTCAAGCGGTCGGTTTTTGATGACTCGGTCCAATATGTACGGTGATTAGGGATGTGATTCGATGGACTCTTACATCGAAACTTATACATCTCGACTACGCTGACGACGTATGCTTACTTTCTCATAGAATTATGGACCTCCACCAAATGACAGCAGATGTGGAGAGGGAGGCTGGCGTCGTCGGGCTGAAAATTAATACCGCAAAAACTAATATTATCAGTCTTGGACGAACCCATCGGCTCAAATATGCATTGCTGGACAACCGGTAGAGAGAGTAGAGGATTTCCAGTATCTTGGGAGTATTGTCTCGACCGATGGTGGAACCGAACTGAATATAGCCAACAGAATCGACAAAGCTAAGTCCGCGTTCGGGATGTTGTCCAAAATATGACGAAGCAATGCAATCAGTTTGAACACCAAGCTAAGACTGTTCTGCTCCAACGTTGAATCCGTGCTGTTATATGGATGCAGCACGTGGAGAGTGACCACTGCTATCACCAGAAAGCTGCAAACGTTCGTTAATAGGTGCCTGCGCAACAACTTAAGGATTTTCTGGCCCAATCGTATCTCTAACGAACATCTTTGCGAGAGAACGGGCCAGGAACCAATAGGCACAGCCATCCAACGACGGAAGTAGCAGTGGATTGGTCACACGCTCCGAAAGGGTGACAGCTCCATAGCGAACCATGCTATGCAATGGAACCCCTTAACTTAGGATGGCAGAAGACCTGGTGGTCCAAGGAGAACCTGGCGCAGAGCAGTCGAGAAGGAAGCACGGCAGTTGGGGAAAAGCTGGGGAGAGCTGAGACACATTGCCAGAAACCGTACACGATGGCGCGTAGGCGTAGTCGAGGCCCTAGGACCCACAAGGGGATATAGAACATAAGTAAGTAAAGTAATGTACGGCGTTATTCCGGTAATAGAGTCTCGAATGTTGGGCCCGAGATCGTCCAAAGTGGTTGGCTTGTTAGCGTACACTAAGAACTTGACGTAGCCCCAGAGAAAATAATAGAGGGGTGTCAAGTCGCATGATCGCGGTGGTCAATTGATGAGCGTTTCGTCGCTTGTATGGCAACTAATAAAAAAAAAATCTGACGGTTACCCTCCGTCCCTCTCTTTTGAAAACATATCCTCAACTAATCCGCAAACCATTGCCAACTTTTTTGCCACCTATTTTAAACAATCCTTCGCCGACAACTCTTTTGAACCAGATCCCTCTTACTTCAGTCACCTTCTTACCGTTGGTCCCTTTCTGTCCCTGCCTTTTGATCCTGCTGTAATTGATTCAGTGCAAGTCTCTTATCTCTCCCACCCAACACGGCTTTCTGAAAGGTAGATCAACTACCACTAACTTAGTCGAATTCGTGTCCTTCGCTATGTCTGCCTTAGAGAATGGCAAAGAAGTCGACGTTATTGCAACTGATTTTAGTAAAGATTTTGATAAGATATCTCATAACTTAATCCTCTTCAAATTGTCTGCCCTCGGTTTCGAACCCATATTGTTAAAATGGATATCTTCTTACCTGGAAAACCATTCTTACAGAGTTCGCTTCAGATCCATCTTATCGACTCCCTTCTTGGCCACCTCTGGTGTTCAAAAAGGCAGCCATCTAGGTCCTCTTCTCTTCATTCGAACCATAAACGATGTCGAGAGGGTTATTAAACACTCTTCTCTCTCTCTGTATGCTGATGATACCAAATTTTTCAAAGCTCTTCACCACATGACTACTGCCTTCTTCAACAAGACCTTGATAGTTTTTCGAACTGGTGGCTACAAAATCGCTTAGAGCTCAATATCGCCAAATGTCAATCCATTACCTTATCACGTAAGCACCACGTGTCCTCCGCCCGCCCTTTCAGCAAGTTCATGTGACCAGAATCGAGAATGTTCAACGTCGATTTCTTCGATTTGCCCTTCGAGGTCTTCCTTGGAACGATCCATTTATCTTGCCTTCCTATCAAGACCGCCTCAACCTCATCAACCTGAGTACTCTAGGGAAACGCAGAGATGTTGCAGACATTTTTTTCATTCATCGACTTCTTTCAGGCTCTGTCGATTGCGCATCTCTTTATAATTCAATTTTCTTCAATACCAATCCACGAAATTTACGATGCCCTCGTCTTTTCTATCTACCGTCCCACCGCACTTCATATGGATCTAACGAACCAATTTTCCGTATGCTGCGAAAAGTGAACTCAAACCTCACCCAGTTTGATTTTAACCTCAGCACTACCTGCCTCAAAACCGAACTCCTTCACCATTCTCCTTAGCTTTAAGTCTTAGTTTTAAGTTTTAGGTTTAAGTTTTAGCCTTAAGTTAGTTGTAGCTTGTAATAAGCCAAATAAATGGGGGCTTTCGCCCCCACCAAAATTAAAAAAATGCCATAAACCGCACCAAACAATCAATCTTTGTAGATGCATTGATGCTTGGTCGAACACTTGTGGATAGTGGTCGCTCCAATAATGGCAATTTCGCTTGTTGACATAGCCGCTGAGCCAAAAATGGGTCTCATCCGAGAAGATGATTAATTATTTCACACGTTCGGGAAGTGTCAAACGATGCATGATGAAATGGCAAACCTTACTGAATATTTTGACAGCCGGATGTTATTGATAGCTTTGACAGCTGCTGAAACATAATAATTGGAGAAACTATCATTGCTAGTTTCTCCAGTCCTTCCTTTATCAAAAGGCCGGACGGGACTTGGACGGATTCCTCTAGCGAGTCTCTGGAGCTTTTAATGCAAACTCACTTTCCAGGGTGCAAAAATGAGTTTACTCACTCAAATTGTCCTCAAGATGCGCAAATCTCATCTTGGAATGACATTAAGACAACAATTACAGAGGTTAATACCTCTTGGGCCATTTCCAGCTTCTCTCCCTATAAATCGCCTGGACTTGACGGCATACTCCCGGTAATGCTGCAAAAAACACTGGGTCAGGTGGTCCCTTGGCTAGTTCCGATCTATAGAAGCTGTATTCTTCTAAACCAAGTCCCCCTGAGTTGGAGGCGTGTTCCTGTTGTGTTTATCCCGAAAGCGGGGAAGCGGGGGGCATGAATCTGCAAAGGATTTCAGATCCATCAGTTTGTCATCTTTCCTCCTTAAGACGTTGGAACGTATATGAGATACGCACATCCGTAATACAATAGATACACCCCTTCTATCAAAATCTCAGCATGCGTACACTAAGGGGCGATCGACTGAGACGGCGCTCTATGAAGTTGTGCGTACGATAGAAAAGACAATACACTACAAACAATTTACTCTTGCCACCTTTTTAGATGTAGAAGGTGCTTTCAGTAACGTTAGTACTGAATCGATTCAGGAAGCTCTGTCCCAACTGGGTGTAGGGGAGTTTATTAGCAAGTGGACAGTGACTATGCTAAAAACCAGAATCATTCAATCGACACTCGGTAATAGTGTTTGCACCATATCCGTTGTAAGGGGAACTCCTCAGGGTGGGGCTATCTCTGCTCTTCTTTGGCTTATGGTAATCAACAAAATTCTGTGTAGGATTGGCCGAGACGGAGCCAAGGTTGTCGCGTATGCGGATGATGTGGTAGTGTCAGTATCTGGGATGTTTCCTTCTGTGATCAGTGAAATTATAGAAGGTGCCTTGGATAAGATTAGCACATGGGCCACTGGATGTGGACTTAGCGTCAATCCGAGCAAAATTGAACTGATGCTCTTTACCACAAAAACCAAAATACCGGCTTTCAGCCCTCCACGGCTTAATAACCAATTACTCTCATTATTATCTAGTGCTAAGTACCTAGGTGTGGTACTTGACCCTAAATTAAGCTGGAAGCTTAACATTGAACAGCGAGTAAAGAAAGCCTGTGTGGCTTTTTATGTTTGTAGCAAAACATTTAAAGAAATGGGGACTCCGTCCAAAGATGGTCATTTGAATGTATACTGCGGTGGTGCGTCCTATGCTTTCCTATGGATCGCTAGTTTGGTGGCCGGCGGTTAAGAAAGCATACATTACAAAACTTATCAACAAAGTACAAAGGACTGCTGCTCTAGGTGCTACAGGGGCGATGAGAACATGCCCAACTGAAGCCTTGAACGCAATCCTTCACCTTATACCACTCGATATAAAGTACATATCAGCATGTAGTGGGGCCACAACAGCATCCTTAATCTGCTACCTCGGTAGCTGGCGGCAAATTCGACCGACTACATAATTCCCAGGGTGAACTTTCGCAATGATGTCATGGTGAGATTCCCTTCCAGGGCGGAATGGAAATGTGGCACGGTGACAAACGGGTTCAAAACAACAATTTTCACTGACGGGTCGAAAATGGACTGCCGAGTAGGGGCGGGAATCTTTTCTGAATCCCTCAATATCTCTAGTTCATTCCGTTTACCCAATTTATGCAGCGTATTCCAGGCGGAAGTTCTTGCTGTACGAGAGGCCTGCCGTCTCCTCAATCGATACAACTTAACACCATAGCCATTTTCATTGATAGCCAGGCCGCTATTAAAGCCATCGTATCTGCGGCTTTCTCCTCCAAACTTGTTGAACAATGCAAGGAGGAGCTTGCCGCACTCGGTCATCGGTCTAGGATCAGCCTCACTTGGGTGCCTGGTCATAGTAACATTGACGGAAACGAAAGGGCTGATGAATTGGCGAGGCAGGGATCTGCCCTTGTTTGCTCCCGTGCGGAGGATGTCAACATTCCGTTAGGGGCCCTTAAGGGTAGAATCTTTGCTCATTTCCTCGCAGATGCTGGTTATAGATGGCGAGGGTTGCAGAACTGTGTGATATCCAGGCAGATGTGGCCCAAGTATAACTGGCGCAGAACACAAGAGCTATTAAACAGAAACGGGCAGATATTGCTAGAGTTCTGGCAATTAGCACTGGCCATCGGCCCATAGGGGTCCACGCAGCCAGACTGGGCATTACTTTTAATGCACTTTGTACATGACCAACGAGCCTGAAACAATCCTTCACTTCCTTTGTAAGTGTCCGGCCCTTAGTACGGTCAGACATCGTATACTTGGCAGACACATTTTTGATAATATTAGTGAGCTAGCGGAGACAAGCATCGGGGACAACATCAGTTTCCTCAATGCCATGGGGTGGTTTTAAATAATCTTATCTCTCCTTTCCCACAAGTCCAACGTCAGTTTCTATAACAATTTAGGTCACTTGAAAAAACGGCGCCTCTGCGCTAATTATGTTTCAGCATAGCATGCTGTCACAACCACACCTACCTACCTACCTACCTGTAATTGCTATCTGGTCACCCTTTAGAACATCTCCTGTTCAAGACTTTTCTCAATTCCTTTGGCAGTTACTTTATTAAAGTAACCTAATGCAAAAGTAACACTGTAGGTGCTTGCGCAAAACCTCTTTTACCCGTAAATTACCAATCATATGAGGTTTAAGCCTATTTGAAATTGTAGTTCAATTAAAAGTAAAACAAATTAAACATTCCAACTTTCTTCTTAAAAGTGTGTATAATGTGTGAAAAATGATTGAAATAATCGTCATGTATTCTTTCCTGTTCTATACCACTGTAATTCTGTCACACGAATTTAGTCTTAGTTATTCCTATAACGCTGAGAAAATTTGGTGACAAAATTCGGCTTAGCCTAGAACGTGATCAGAGTTTGAAACGAGTTCCCCCGCCCATAACCTTGATGGTACAACATCTGCAATCATAGGTCTCGATTGCACTTGATCACAAGAAATTATACATTTTGGTGGCTATGATGGTGGTGGCACGTTTAGCCTTAAAATATGCCGCCGCTTGCCTTATACGGAAATAACATTTTTTCTTATAGCCTCCCGCGGTGTTGACGGGGAAACCAACTAGAAAACAGGAAATTGTATTGTATTCGGGTTATGTTATGACTTTGTTCAAACGGAAGGAAGGCCTTTTGAATGGTTACAATATGCCGACAAGTACGCGCGTATTGCATCAACATTTATTTCCCCTGTTGAGTAAACCAACCCTTTTATTATTTTGCATTTAATTTCATCTCATGCCACTTTATATGCATAAATTGTGATCTCAACTCAAGCGGTATATGCATTCTCAGTCAAAACGTAGTCAGGAATGAATTTTATTGCTCTCACAAAATCAAATTAATAAAAAGGAGAGCAGTAAAGTTTTTCAACCCCTTTACTAGCCAAGTCTGTATTATACTCTCTGCATTTTACAATGAATTTTTAAAGACTTTCATTCTCTTCTGATTACAAATGAGAAAAAAAGGTATATAACTGACCAAATATTCAAGCTAATTAGGTTTTCCCATTCCCGGGCATCATACTCGTAGAGTGGTACTTCACACGTTGAAGTATCCTGCACTTGACTTTCATTCTGAAATCAAATTTCCGTAACCACTATGACCGACCAGCTAACTCAGGTTTTTGTCATTTGGAAATGGAAAATCAATTAAGCAATTTTCCAATTAATTTCTTTTCGATTGCACCTCCAAACGGTGGTGCACTTCAAAAATTGATGACTAGCAGTGGTACGATGTAGGTACTCGTACATAGTTGTTGAGTCAAAGCTGCAATCAAACAAACGGCAGGATCTGTGAATGAAACTAGAGGATGGGTAACCGACATGAGAATGCAAAACGACCATTGACTAGTAAGTGTGGTGCTAACTAATTGGCAAAATCAATGGAAAGTTTGTTTGGCTTATAGTCCTACGAGGGTGGGGGTAGAAAGAGTATCTTTGAAGGACTTAACACAATTAGAAGAATTGGACGGATTGCGGTCGACTGGTTTCTCTAATGATTGAGATGTGCTGTTTGAATCAATTAAGTGCGGTCAATTTGATAAGACTAAGGACTACATGTAGAGCATATTTTTCAACTATAGGTACCTAAGATAGAATGAGAAATGTCGGGTTGTGTATGTTTTAATTTCAAAAATATTTAAAGGACATATAAAAGGTGTCCCAAAATTCACGCAAGATTTGATTTTTGCGCCATTTGTGCGGTAAAGTGTTAAAAAAAGGCAGCGTGACAGCTGACAGTTCAGTGTTATTAAAAATGGAGTGCTATACACGAAAGAACAACGTGTTTTCATTGTTGAGCAATATTTTAAAAATAGTGAACGTTTGGCAGCTACAAGGTTAGGTTAGGTAGATGGGTGCCTTGTGACAAATAGAGTCACTGCTCACTTAGACCAACAAATTCGGGTCCATTGCGCCCAATCGTTTAACCCTGGAAACGTTAAAAGTCCGCTGTTAAAACCACCCAGATATGGATATAAATCTCAGGAGGTCCGTAAGCTCTATATTACCTAAGTCCTCCAATTCCGAGAAGAAGTAGAGGCCGGCCATAGTGCCCTGGCCCTTGCGCATGTTTCCACATGAATCCATCGTCTGTATGCTCTATCGATGGTTTCGTCTTCTATTTTCTTTCGTAGGGAACTGATTGGGGTTACTACAAAAGGGAGGGCCCGCGATAAGTGCAGCGCCCGCCCTTTCGCAGCAAGTTCGTCAGCCCTTTTATTTCCTTCGATATCCATATGCCCTGGAACCCAGCAGAGGGTCACCGCATTGGCTCTGGATATTCCATTTAAGACCGATTTGCAGGTTCAGTTTCCGCCGATCTTTTGGTAGTTCCCCATCGGGATAAAATTGATTCATGGCCGTAAAGGCTATATGACCACAATCGGCCTTCTCTCAGTCTTACAGCGGTTTTAGCCGCCAGACTGCTACAGTATATATCAAGCGGAATGAAACTGAGCATGGTTTCCATTGCCGCTGTAGGTGTTGTTCTTATTGACCCCATGACTCCGATACACGCTGCCCTCTGGATTTTAGTGAGGTTTGAAAGCTGATATTGCTTCTCACGAACCATCCACCAAACTAGTGAACCATATGTGAGAATGTGTCTTACGGCAGTTGGCTAAGAATCTTGGTGGCTGGATCAAATCGATGCAAACTGGATACCAAAAGCCTGCTTTGAGTATTGAAAACCAGAGCATACGCCTCACAAATCTACACGTGGAACGTTCGCGCCCTGAAAGTAAACATGCAGCTGGCTAATTAGGGGAGAGCCTTCTCTGGTATATAGAAGACCGGGCTTGAGAAAAATGGAGACCTGAAACTATGGAGATTGCTACTGAGAACAAACAAGTCGTCTATTTAAATGCAGATTTGTTGCCTGAGGCAGACATACTCATGCCCCACATACAAGGTTTATATTATCCTTAAAATTTCAAAGCCAAATTCGGAAATTATCGGAAAACACATCAGCTCCAGATGCTGAACCGCTATCACATTTTCGAAAGCTCTGAAGTACAAACATGGACGCGGATACTTCAAAGTTTAGATGTTAACAAAATCATTGACGACGGGATACAACTGCAAGTTTTGCTAGATAACTAGCCAATCAAGTGTCCTAAGAGCTCTCGTTCAACAGCAGCACCAGCAAACCTTAAAGAACAGTGTCAGACCAATATAGAAAGAGAGCCCTTAGCAATATCACATGAAACGTGATAGGTTTAACTCAACCCCCGAAATATTAAGCTTAGTAAAAGATGCGCTCAGATGGTCACTGAAAAAACGGAACTCGCTTGTCAGCTCTATAAGCAGAAAACATAGGGTGAAAAATATGTACTCACAAGAAATAACAATAAGCATGCGTACTCGTAATGCGAAATCGATAATTCTGAATTCCTCTAGAAGGGTTAAGATGCCAATCTAAATTTTCACAAGACGAAGGACAGAGAACGGAACACCTTAGTAAACATACAGGTGCTGTTAAAAGTCTACATCTTGGTACACCATTTCGTCATGGTGATTAAATGGTGATACTATAACTACAGTAGGTGATACTGTCAACGAATGAATAGCGGTGGGTTGGATGCACTAGGACCCAAAAGCAAATTCCATTCTCAGACGTAAGCACCTCGACTAACTCAATTTCCCTCAGAAAATTAATAACCTGGATCGGATCTTGGGAGGAAAAGCTACTGTCTTCTGTCCTTGGTGCCTCACAATTCGTTAGAGTATGGTCCAGAGCCTCCTCCGCTTCATTGTAGAATATGTATATCCCCATAGCTTTCTAGACCTAGTTCTCTGAGTTTAGAGTATCCTGTGAGAAAGCTCGTTAGTATTCACAGACTATTTTCACTTAAGCTAGTGTAGACCTTTTCTGGTTACCAGAAATTCAAACATCGCTTTAAAAACTGAAAAGAGTAGGTTCTTCAAAAAAAAAAAAATTGGGGTTATAATAACAGATAATGATATAAAATGACACCCTAGCCCTGATTGTGGTTATAAGCCTTCTTGGCTATATACGTCACTGATTGCCTCTTGGGAAATTAAGACCCATTCTAACTTTATAGCTAATCTAAGGTCTTGCAGGGCGGAAAGTCAGTCGGTGTCTAATGCATCTTTTCAGCACATCACATACATGTTCTACTGGGTTTACGTCTGGGCTTTCTAAACGTGAAATCCCAAAATCTCGAAAATACCCATTAATGGTTCGATACGTGTGGGGTCTGGCATTGGAGCAAACTCTACGTACTACGTACTGTTGAAGAATATTTTCAATGTATTTTTCACTATTCAGGGAGCAAATATTGACAATGTATAAATCTGTGCGAGCCTCTAAATGAATACCACCTCATAGCATTATTGACCATCTGAAATTTACTCTTGGATACTTTTTTCCTTCCATCAGATGAATACAGGGCGATTCTTGACTCATGACTTCATAAATAACATACGTCTCTAGTAGTCTGTGGTTAGTAGTAACCCAATCGGTGGACACCAGCAGGATATGTTAGCTTCAGCAAGCCTTCTTCTGACAGTTCGACTCGAAGTTCGAATGTTCGGTGGTTCTCTGAAAATATTTTCAGAACATGTAATGTACGTGGAATATCTGATGCTGGTGCATTTCGGTTGGCCTTGTCCTTGCCTTATTGAGAATCCCCCTCTTTCACTTAATGTCTTGGTAATTTTGACCAACAGAAGACGGATCTGGTTATAATCAACAGACGAAGTACATTTCGTCAAATAGCAACGATTTTCAATTGACGTCATGATAGTCAGATATAACTTCAAGATAGTTAAGGATTTTTTGTACCAGGGCTCTACTGGAGAAAATCAAAGGAAAACTCACGGGCTGTTTAAACTATTTAGAATCCACATCCTTTCATTGCTATTTGATGGAACATGGATGAGGAAACGCAACCACGAACTATACGCGCTTTAAATGGTTAGGAAGAAACGCATTTAGCCCTCAAGGTGGTTATGTACTTTTGAGCAAATGGGTGTCAATGCTCGAGCCCGTAGAGTCTGTATCCTAAAGGAACTATGAAGAAAAGGTAATTTCTGTTCCGATGTCATGCGAAAGTGAAAAGAGTTTTGAACCACGTTGACATATGCTATCGGAGGCAGTTGGCTAGGTTAGGTAAATGGGTGCCCTGTGTACTCATTCTTGTAACGGATAGGGCAGGACAATTGCACAGCGGGTGACGAACTGATTCATTTTCTTCTTCGTCCCTGCAGCTTCTACAGTAGTCGTTATGTAGCACACCGAGTCGTTCCGCGTTAACTCCAATGGCACAATGACCAGCAATTATTCCAGAAACGACCCGTGACTAAGTTTCACCAGAGAAGTTGATCTCTTCTTGCTAAAGGCCGACCATAGCGCCCTGGCCGTTGCGCATGTTTCCAGATGAATCCATCGGCTGTTTGCTCTATCTATGGTTTCGTCTTCTATTTTCTTTCGTAGGGAACTGATTGGGGTTACTACAAAAGGAAGGGCCCGCGATAAGTGCAGCGCCTACCCTTTCCTAGCAAACTCGTCAGCCCTTTCATTTCCTTCGATATCCATATGCCCTGGAACCCAGCAGAGGGTCACCGCATTGGCTCTGGATAGTCCATTTAAGACCGATTTGCAGGTTCTCACAAGCCTTGATCTAATTACAGCAGAGTCTAGACCCTTAATGTTTGGCAGCTATAAAAAAATCAAAATCATCAACCTTTGCATCAATTTTCAAGGTTCATGGGAATGTACATGGGAAGTAGGTTTTGATGGTCAGTCAACATTTTCTGCGCATTCCCCGTTATAGCTCGTAGTAGACTTATGTAAATATGAGAACCATCTGCAAAAACGCTCATTAACTTCTTCTGTATAAACTGAATCTTAACCAAGATATGGCTCAAGGGATATACAAAAAGGCAGTGTTGCTCCAACAAGGACGTAGAGCTCTTCCTAATAATAATAACAATAATAACAATAGTTTTCAATTCACGCAGATAGCAACTGATGTAGGATAAATCTTTGCTATAAGTTACCTCCTTAAAGCCTTTAAGTGTTGCAGCGAACTCTTTCCACAATCAGTCCAGTTAAGTTTTGTCAAATTTCCCCTAAAGCATTACTCCACTTTACAAAGTTGCCTATGAGACAAAAAATTACAAAAACCATATGTGACTTCCAAAAGTTATCCAATAATTCACAGACCCTCTGAACATTTCTCCAAAAGACTGTGAAGTCGAATGAGATGGTCAGCATATGGAGCAAACTTACAACACACATAAAACTTTCCTCCTTAAAAGGACCGTGAATTGAAGATTAAAATCCGAAAAAAGTAACAATAACAACAAAAACGACCAGCAAAGTATAAACTCTCATAAAGTCAAGCCACCCCAATCTCAGCCAAGCGAAAAAAAAAAACTTTTTCTCTAATAAAACGAAAAGTTTCTGCTGTTCTCAAAGAATTAATGCTACAACCATGGTAACAATGAACAGGCTCCTTATCCACTAATGTTCCACTACTTACCCAAGAAACAAAGCTCTAACAAGACCAGAATAGTACTAATCCACGGGATGAAGCCTCACTTGGGTAAAATGGAAAGTTTCCTTTCACCGACCTGGAATGTGGATTAAACCTCCACACGTGATGTTTATACCAATTTGGAAGTGGGTAAGTTTCGACTCACCTGTGTGAGGTATTGTTTTGTTGTTTTCATGTTTGGTTAATGCCGGTACAAACAACTAAATACACATATCGTTGAATAGTTGACCGAAATCACAACCTTATATGTATTTACCCTCCAGAGAAATCTAACATTTGATGATGGATGAAGAATTCTTCAAGTTTGTTACCGAGGCCAAGGCAAAGTTTACGAGTAATCAATCTGTCATATGTCATTTCCTGATTCTACAAGGTAAGTATTTCGCGGAAGAAGTCGTATCTGTATTCCGACATCGAGCTGTAGAGGAAGTCAAAGATAGGGGCATAACCGCTAAAGTTGATGGAATGCAAACATTTGTTCTATGTACAGTGTTGCTTAAGAGTTTTCGCACTGCGCGGTAAATGCTTAAAATTTGCATAATAAAATACAGTAGTAATCGTTTATAGCGAACCCGGTTAAAGCGAACTTTCGGTTATAACGAACCATTTCATGAAGTCCCAATCAATGCCCCATAAGAATAATAATGAATTAAAATTTCGCATATAGCGAACCCGCCTAAAGCGAACTTTCGCATATAACGAACGCATTTTGCGCGTCAAATAAAGAAAATGTCCGAATATAACGAACCAAAAATTTGTCATTCGGATTTTTCCAACTTTTCGGGACTTCCCCAAAAACTGTATAGCTGCATACGTACCAACATTCTCAAACGTCAACATTCTGTCGTTAAATATAACTTTTTCGGTACTTCCCCGAGTAACGATATGTTTACAAACGAAAGGCAGCATAAATTAGTTGAGTTACATTCTGGACAGAGAAAGGACATTTAAGTAAAATGGGAGATCTAGTATCAAATAAAAAAAGAAAATGTTTCACATTAAAAGGCAAATACTATTTAATAAAGCGTTTACAACAAGGTGTAAAGCAAAGCGATATATGCAAGGAAATGAGTCTAAGTAAATCGACTGTTGGCACAATTTGGAAGAAAAGGGAGGACCACTTCAATCAAACAAATTCAAAGATAAAAAAAGTAAGAATACCTACAAACGAGAAGGTGGATAGTGGATTGTTGAAGTGGTTTAGCCAACAAGGGGCTAACAATGTGACCGTGAGTAGTGCGATTCTACAAAAAAAAAGCCGAAGAGTTTGGTCGGAAACTTACGAATCAGGAATGCAGTCTTAGCAAGAGTTGGTTAAATAGATTTAAAAAACGGCATGATATTAGCACCGGAAAAATTGTTGGGGAAGCGGCAGCAGTTGACATGGGTATTGTCGATAACTGGTTGCAAAACAAATGGCCAAGTATTAAGGGAAACTCTAAGGATGAGGACATTTTCAACGGCGACGAGACTGGCTTATTCTATAAACTGACTCCTAATAGAACATTGCATTTTAAAGGAGAGACATGCGTTGGTAGAAAACTATCAAAAGAACGTATAACCGTATTGGTGGTGGCAAATTTGTTGGGTACAGAAAAAAGAAGACTGCTGGTCATAGGAAAACCAAAAAATCACAGGTGCTTTAAGAAAATCAAACAATTGCCGGTGAATTACAAAAATAATCAGAGGGCTTGGATGACTTCCGAAATTTTTTTAAATGAGTTAAGGCAGTGGGACAATGAATTACGTCGTAAAGATAGGAAAATTCTATTACTAGTGGATAACTGCCCGGCACATCCTGAGGTAAAGGATTTGACGTCAATTAAGTTAGTTTTCATTCCTCCTAATAAAAGCTCGAGGCTGCAACCTATGGACCAAGGCGTCATTCACAGTTTAAAGAGCAATTATCGGCATTTGCTTCTCATGAAAATGATAAATTCAATTGAAAAAAAGAAGAAAACTTTACACCAAACCTACTAGATGCAATAAATTTAATTCATATGGCATGGCAAAAAGTTACACAAAAAACCATTTATAATAGTTTTCGACATGGCGGATTCATCAGAAGTGAGGACAATTTCGATTTACAGGACGACATACCCTTAGTTGACTGGCTGAGACTTAGGTTCTCAAAACGCATTAACAACAGTTATCGAAAGCGATGCTTTTGAAGATGACAACATTATAAGTGTAGAACTTCTGGATGATGATGCAATTGTGGATTCTGTAAGCGGTAGTGCAGATGTTGACGAGAATGAAGACGTCGAAGCAAGTGAGAATGATGAATTTGTAGCACCTCCAGCACCTATGTATATCTGACGCGTTACGCTTTGCTGAGGGCCTTCGTGCTTTTTTCAATCACAAAACACTCCCCAAAGAATTTTCAATAGATTTGCAGACGTCGAATTGTTTTTAAACCAATTGAAATCTTCTCAAACAAAACAAACTAAAATTCTTGACTTTTTCAAATAAAAAATTAATAAAAATGTAATGCTCTATACTTGTAATGAAATACTTGTTTTTTATGTGTTCAAAAATTGGTTTGAACACTTTTTCTTTTCTTTTTTGATTTTCGAAACAAAAGTTGATGATTTTTTTTAGCATATCACTTATAACGAACTTCGGTTATAACGAACCAATTTGGTCGGTCCTTTCGAGTTCGTTATAAGCGGACACTACTGTATGTTGAAGTACTTGAGCTGTTTTCGAAATCCTTTGACTTTTAGCTTTGACCAAAGCCTGCCGTTTGAACTGTAAGACGTGTTCTTGTATATTAACATATTTTCTCTTAAGGCATGGACGTTGCTTACATCCACTCCGAAATCCTTCATTAGACATGTTCTAATGAGTCTGGGCAAGTAGGTACATATTAAGCGATGGCGATCCTTTTCAGCAATCGTGTCAAAGTTTGATCCGAAGTTTTGCAACTACTAAACACCGCTACAGAAGAAGTACTGTAAATGCGAAATTTCGTAAATAAGGCTTACATTATGTACGGTAGGTGTGGCGTAGTAGTAGCACTAGTACGCGCTGTCAAATTGTGTGGCGCTGCACTCATAAAATTCGCTCCTAATGGTGTAGCGCGTTATGTCAAATTAATTGTCACTTGAAACGCAGCTGATTGGAATTGTGTGGTTTAGTTTTGGAAAATATATTGTGAACAGTAAATGACGCTTATAAGAAACACGCTTATAAGAAAAGCACGTTTATAAGAAACCTGAACAAAAGCACCGTGTACGAGCACATTTACACCAATGTAAAAAACATACCTTATAAGAAACACGCCCATCTAAATGTTCCTTAAATATGAACGAACACGCCCTTAGGAAATACATGCATTTTTGAACTGTCAAAGAAAAGTCATAAAGTCATAAATGTCAGTTCAGTTGGGTTTGTATCCATTTGTGAAATTGAAATAAAAAATTAAAAAAAAAAATGTCGCGAAGTAATATTTCAATTAAAATGAAACTTATAATTTTGGAAGAATTAGCATCGGGAAAAAGCAGAAAAGAAATATGTGCCAACTTTAAAATCGCAGCAAGGACTTTATCAAAACTAATTAAAAACAAAGAAGACTTAAATAAAGAAAAATATAAAAGCAAATGCTTACAACGAAAAAGACAACGAAAAGGAAAATATGACATGGTTTGATAAAATGCTTGAAAAAAATGCAAAAATCACCGGTCCGATACTATTCGTAAAGGCTGAACAATGCCAATAGTGGCTGGCTCCAACGTTGGAAAAAGCGTTCCTAAATAGCATTTAGAAAGCTTCACGGAGAAAGTGGTTCCGCCGACACCGAGGCGTCTGGTAATTTTTATATATACAACGCGAATGAAACGGGGCTTTATTATAAAGCTCTTCCTACTGGAACAAGGAATGACCAAGAAGTTAATGCTCAAAAAATTCCAAAAGACAGAGTAACTTTGCTCTTTATGGCAATGCGTCTTGCACAGACAAGTTAGTTTTTGCTATTGGAAAATACAAGCAGCCAAGATGTTTTCGAAATAAACAAATTCCAATCGCCTACGAATACAATAAAAAGGGATGGATGACAAGCAGCCTTTGGAGTGAAATAATAAAGGAAGTGAATGATTTAATGAAAACAAAAAAAAAAAAAACAAATATTACTCCTGGTTGACAACGCTTCTTGTAACAAATTAGATTTTAAGCCGAGCAATATTGAAATCAAATTTTTGCTGGGCAATACGACGAGTCTTGTGCAACCCTTAGACCAAAGTTTGTATGTTCGTAATGTAAAAAATAAAACAATTTTTTTCACAAGTTGGCACTCTTTTTAAATCGTATTACCGCAAGTGCTTGGTAAGAAAAAAATGTTGGCCTTATAAGTAGGAAATACGAAATAAACTTACTCAACGCTCTTAAGATTGCCAAACGATCTTGGTGGCTTGTCTTACCACAAACTATACAAAACTGTTTCAAAAAAGCTGGCATTTATGAAAGAAATAATGTAAGCTTATGTTTCAGACCTCTGAGAACCTGACGATTCTGTTATTGAGATGCAAAGTAGTATCGACAAAGACTTTGAAAACGAAGAATATTTAAATTGTTTCGGAGAGTTGCAAGATTGTGATATTTTAAACAACGTTCAGGGTGGTGATGAAAACGAAATCGAAGAGGAAGAAGAATGCGATCAAACGTCAACACCAACACCGCCTACTAGGGCCGAAGCTTTGAGAGCCTTTTTTGTTCTAAAGGTTTATTTAAACAGCGATGAGGAATATGACAGCTACCTCGAAAAAATTGAAGATTTTCTCATCAAACAAAGGGAGGAAGCTCTCACTCAAACCACCATTGACCGATATTTAGAAGAAACTTAAGTTTCAATTATTTTGTAACTATTTTATTTTATTTTGTAACCTAAAATCTGCCGGAGTAACTGCAGTATACATATTTGTTTTGCAATTAAAGTGCTGTGAATTTTCTTGTTGTTTTTTTTTTCAAATAAAGTGTTGTTTAAAAATGAACGTTTTTTTTTCTGAAAGAACATTTTTTATAAGAAACTTCTGTTTCTTATATCCGTGTTTGTTTCACAAGAAACTTTTTTCTTATATCCGTGTTTAGGATATAAGAAACAGACGCTTATAAGAAACAAAAATTGTGGCATTTTGGAGTTTCTTATAAGCGTCATTTACTGTATTAAACATTAAATTATATCTAAAATAAAATGAATGAAGAAGAAGAAGCTGTATTTTTACTGACTGTGGTTCAGATGTGCTATCATCTTACATACACGCTACTGAAAGAGAAAAAGCGGAGATGGTGGGTGCGCCCTTTGCGCCAGGAAAGGAGTTCAAAAGGTTTTTTCGAGACCACTTTTACTTATATGAAAAAACATGTTTCCCCTTCCCAAAATATTTCCATTTTTTTACAGATTCAACGACACCTTATTCAATTTCTTCTATTTTTAGCGAGCTGTCAAATTTGTAGCGCTTCAAAATTCTAAAGTAAACCAACTCGTACTACCACTACAGCTACATGCTACCCTATAGCTGCTCTTTGTGGGCGCACTATTGAGTTTGTATATATTTCTACTACAGCTACCTCATTTCGTCCGGCAATTTGTAAAAACCTTATTTACATCAAAAGCCGCTGCAGATTCCGCTCGTCTCTCATGGAAATGGTGGAGCAATTCAACTTCAGGGGCACATTTCTTGTTCCCCAAAACTTATTGCAAACGGAGCTGTCCTCAATTTCATTCAAATCCGTTTAATCTTTCTTGAGTTAGACGTTGAACAAATCTATTGCTTCATGTTTCAAGATAGGTTAGGTTAGGTTATTTTTTATGAGTCGACGTAGAGGGTGAAAGACCTACTCGCCACACTTAGATCAATGTAAAGGGTCTTTCATTAAGCGCTTCCTATCTTTAAATATAAATAAAACAAAGCGTGTGTGAGGTATCATCGAAATTTTTTATTTGTTTACAAGGCCTATCAATGCCATTGCGTATGGAATATAACACCGTTCAAATGTCTGACGCGGCTTCACTAGGTGGCGCGCATCCGAAATGTCCAATTTTCCATGACTCTGCCACATAAATTAGGCTGAATTTAACCGATGGCATGGGTTATGTTGGCTTTGAGGGCCGCTGTGATTTATGACTTATTCGCGTAGACCTGGGTCAAATCGCACGATCTCGGTGGCCAGTTCACATCACCTCCACGTGAGATGACCATGCCCTCGAATCGCTCGTGCAGAATTTTCAATATGGCGTGAGCTGTGTGGTATGTAGCGCCGTTCTGTTCAAACCACATGTCGTTGGTGTCCATATGATCCAATTCAGGCCAAAAGAAGTTGGTAATCATCGACCTATAGCGCTCGCCGTTCTCAGAGAAATATGTCGTTGGTGTCCATATGATCCAATTCAGACCAAAAGAAGTTGGTAAACATCGACCTATAGCGCTCGCCGTTCTCAAAGAAATATGGATAACGCCGCCAGGCCAAAATCCACACCAAACAGTGACTTTTTCGGGATGCATTCGACGCTCTTGGATCTCATGTGGATTGGTATCGTCCCAAATTCGACAATTTTGTTTGCTGACGTACCCATTCCTCCAGAAATGGGCCTCATCGCTGAAGATGATTTTTCGATGAAAATTAGGGTCGGTTTCCAACTGCTCCAGAGCCCATTCAACGAACACACGTCGTTGTCTATGGTCGTTTACCTTCAGCTCCTGGGTCAGTTGATTTCTCTACGGGTGCAGGCCCAAGTCACGATGCAAAATTCGCCAAGTTATGGTCTGCGAAAGGCCGAGTTCTTGTGAGCGACGCGAAATCGACTGCCTAGGATTCTCCTGCACACTCTCACGGACAGCGGCGATGTTTCCGGCAAATCTTGCGTTGCGTCGACGTACGGGTGTTGGTTGATCATTTACTGAACCAGCGGACTCACATTTATCCACCACACTGCGAAGAGTCCTCTCGGGAGAACGATTATGGCGACCATAAAATGGGCGAAGCGCGCGGATAGTTGCCCGAACAGAACACCCATTTTGATAAAACAATTTTATTATTTGCAATTGGACGCTATATCCGTCCATAGTGATTTGGCAAAACAGACTGAATAAATGACAGACGTAGCTTCAACAATATGGCCGCTATCAACTGTCGAAGTTCGGAAGTACCTGTAGATCCATTATGATGCCCAAGGAGTGTAGCCTCTCCACTCGTGAACTCTATATATTCTTAAACCAACCCGATGTATTTATAAATTTGGTTATCATATTTACCGATACATTTGATAGTTCTTCTAAGTCTTGGATGAAATTGGCCAGAGTTTTCTTGTAATTACACAGGATTCTAGTGATCTCCATCTGCTATTTGCTATGGCGATCATTTTATTTCTGAATTCTAGGTTCAGGTTGCAGAGTGGTGTGTTAATTGATGAATCAGTTCGTTCAGGATTTAGAGCTGAGCCTTCCCTTGCCAGTTCGTCAGCCTTTTTCATTTCCTGAAAGAACCAGTAGCACTTTGCGACAGCAACGCACAAGCTTCGATTTTGTTTGCGTGGCGGAAATCGCTCTTATCGCTGCGTGGCGGTCAATGAAAAATGTAATATCATAGCTTTCATTGTAGCTACACAGGCAGCTGTTGCAACCCCCAAGACCTCCTCTTGAAAAACACTGCTATAGTCCGGAAGTCGAACTGACTTGTTCAAATTCAGTTTCTCAGAAAAAATCCCTGCATCTACTCCCACGTCCATCTTGAATCCATCAGTGTAGATGGAGTTGTCACTTAGCGGGATATTAGTTTCCCATTCCTCCCGACTCGGGAATAAACTGGGAATAAACTGGAAAACGGTTTATAAAAGTCTAAATAGGGCACTATCTAGTCTGTGCTAACATCTCCACCCATGTATTTGCGTAAAATCTGAGCATGCCCCGTCAGGCTTGACCTCCAACCTTCATATTGGCTTAATCTTAGAGCACTTCTAGCTGCAGATTCCTGAGCAAATAGATCTAAAGGTAATAGATTCAGTATAGTCTCTAATCCTGCAGTTGGTGTTCTCATAGCTCCTGTGACACCAATGCACGCCATTCTTTGTACTCTAGTTAGTATCCTGAGGTTTGTGTCCTTACTTGTAGCTGGCCACCCTACTAGGCTGCCGTATGTCAATATAGGTCTCACAACTGCTGTGTAGAGCCAGAAAATGACTTTTGGTTTGGGCCCGCAAGTCTTTCTAAATATTCTGCTACAAGTATAGAGAGCTATCATAGCTTTCCTTGTTCTTTCCCTTGTGGTTTAGTCCCCCGTTTAGTTTCTGGTCTAGTATTAATAGATATTTAGCCCTGTCCGAAATTTTAAAGGAGTGCCCTCAATGGATGGAAATTTGAATTCCTGTATTTTCCTCTTGTTTGTAAATAGTGTCAGGTCCGTTTTTAGTGGATTTATTGCGAGTCCAGTTGCTATGTTTCAAGATAAATAGTTTTTCAATGCGAGCTTCATAACCAAGTAGCAGAAACTTTGATCAATCCTACGACGACAGACTAAATAAAAAAAAACTACGTGTCTAAATTCTGCCTGTCAACCATACGGTTGAGTACAAATTTACAGAGGTAAAATTAAACTACTCACAAAAAGTAAAACTCAGCTTTACCGCAGTAATAGTGAATTACTTTTCAGCAGCACTGTAAATCCTTTCGTGTCCCTGGTGAAGATAAAGTGGAAAAGTTGGCATTCTCACTTTATTTCGTGGAATTGTTCAATAGCGGAAACAATATGCAAATTATTTCGAGATAACTCTTTTGTGAGCAACAAAAGCGGAAAAAGTTTATCTTTGATCGGCGGAGATATCCTTGTGACACTTCGCGTGCGAAAATCAAAAAAAAAAAACGAAAACCATGGAAACAGGTGTTAGGAATAGAAAAGTTCCATACAGCACAATTCATCGAAATAAAAAGTTCGGTGAATACATTTTGAAAAGAAAAGATATTCAAGTAGACGTACGAGTAGGTAGGTAGGTACGTAGGTAGGCAAATCTAGAGGAATTGGGTATTTGTCGTGCATTTAGGTTTCTATGTCACATGTTACTGGTATTATTTTTATTTATTCCTACAGGCAGGCTACTTTTGTATCCATTGGTTGATCAACAAGCGTTATCATTGCAACACAATTACCTGGTTTGACATGAATACCCTTTCAGCAAATCAGACGTTATTTTTTAAAATCTATATCTGCTAGAGCGCCGCTGTATAGGCTAATATTGCAAAAGCATAATCTATCTGGTACCCTACTTATTATCCTAACAAGAAATATGCCTTCGATACATCAATATGAGAACCTTTCTTGACCGTGACAGGAAAAGCCCCAAAACTCCAAATTCTTTCGAATAGAGAAAGATTGCATGCAGTGTAGGCTGGATATCTAAGGACTAAGTGAAATAAGGTTGTTAAAAAATAGTGAGTTCCAATTTTCAACGGGTAATACTACTCTATTCGTGAAAATCATTCTGAAGTGCACGTACCTCTCCAGACTGACCCAAATGCCTCATATCATAGAAGTCTTCCAGTGATTGTATAATTGCGGTTCGATTTGTGACAACAGTAAGGAAACGTAACCATTATTCACCTTAACGCTCCGATGGAACCAGCATATGAGGAAAAAAAGGACGACTTCCAACTAAATATTTTTTCATATACAATAGATATCGAACCAGTTCACATTTTGCAGAATTTCTCTCTAACTTCGATTGTCAATGCTTGAAAGATATTTGGCTATTTTTTTCTCTTTCTGATAGATCCACGCTTAACCCCAAAAAAAGTGAAGAGTAAAACAAAACCACGGAGTGAATTCTTCTGTATTCAGTGGTCAGTACACATGACAGCTATTTACTATAATTGATATTTTATACAATTTTTTTTAATATAATATAATTCACAATCATATACATAACTTCATGGAACAAATAATTACGTGGTGAGTCACAATGATGTATAATTTTATGTAGTAATACTCGTAACAATCACTACACAAACATAGCTACTATCCCCCGTGGTCTACTGAAAATGTCTACCACAAAATGTCAGATCAATGTCATCAATAAGCAACTTACCCCTTTAGCATCACAGCCAACTATGCGATCAGTCTTACCATATTGGGTCCAGGAAGGGGGTCTATGATATCATGGGCGAGATATGCCGATACTAGAAAGTAGGAGCGCTTGCTTTTTTCTAGCAACGCTACGGTTGGATCCGTAATTAGGAAGTAAAATTATCTTATATGAATGATCTAGGTTCACCTTTATCCTTGACATATAGTGTATAGTATCCGGGAGTCCTGGTCCACAAACCAGGTTGTTAACAACCCAACCCAAGGTTCTTGGATCAAAACAATATCTTCCCTATCCTTTGAGAGACGGAGAAGAAGGCCGGCCGAAGCCGTTTTGGAGTGATGGAGGTTAATCTGAACTAACTGCAGCATTGTTGCTACAATCCGGTAGAGAAACCTCCACCACAGTAATATTCAAGCCCTCCGAGTCTGAAGACAAGCCAAGAAGTTCATCCTCACTCAAAGGTGCTTTTCTGAAATGTCACCCATCTCCATGTCTGATACCGAACCTTCATCGACTAAAGATGGTTGTATGGTAGACTGAGAGTCATCATCTTCTATGGAAGGGAAGGAGATTGATGTCTCAGGGTCTCTGATACCTATAGGGAGCAAGAGATTCCTTATTGATCACAATAAGCGCGCATCTGAAAAGGCCGCTCTGCTCCTACAGCTTAGCGACTTCCAGTTGTGAGTAGCAAGCGACGGATTGCTGATTTGGAGGATCCGGATAATATCCTCCGTTCGGCTGAGATCCAGGTGCGAGATCTTGGTCTGCATGGGATGTACTCCCTAGGTACAACCTCAAACTTAGCACCAGGCCAAACCTCCCCTAGTTTGCCAATTGCTAGCTTATAGAAATCACAGGATCTCTTATCAGCACAAGCGATCAGCCTACTGCCGTCACTACAGTTAGGAGGGGGGCTGGGATTCTCCTTCATCATGTCTAAGAAGCAAGTCGCGAGTTTGGCGGGGATCATCCTCTATTTATCTGGAGTGATACCATCGATGTCGTTTTTATCAATGACAGCCAGTACAAACCTGTCTTTGAGGACTTCGCTCTCCGGAATTTTGCCGAATTTCTGGAGAATACGGCCAACTGAGCGACGATCTTTATGCGTTTGTTTTGAGGGAGCGACTGGTCGTGAACCGAAGCTACAACCCGACCCCGAAGAGTCCATATTGGATTGTAAAATGCCTTTTCTAGGCTTTTGGCAGCAGAACGACCATGTGAATCCACAATCCTTTTGCTATCCAATGCCTTTGGAGTTCTACCGGTAAACAGCTTAATCGCCGTGCTACCGTCCGGTTTTAAAGGAGCGCCGGTCTCATCATTACTACTTGTTTTTATAAGTTTTGTTCTCACGCGTAAGCCGGTATGGGAAATGTCCATCGCAAAATAGCCGGTTCTGCTGCGATAAGGCAACTTACGGCAGGCTCTTGCCAGGGCACCTGAAGGAGCTCGTTAGCGACTGATTTTACCCTCAGCCTTGCATCTTTGGGGACAGTTTACTATTTGCTCACACCGCCACTGGAATCAGGTTGATTACTCTTTAGTTTCGGACCTTCCTCTGGAGACCCTGCATTCGCCCTCCAGGATCACTAGATCCTACTGAGCATCTGCACCATGACAAGGTAAGTAATCGAAGGGGATGTATGTTCCATAAACATTTATACCATTTTAATTGGATTAATCAATTATTATTAAAAAACGTTCCATACATTCAAGATTTTGTAGTGGAAATAGGTTTGGATTACATATCTTTGTCACTAAATGATTGCGACAGATACGAGTATCTAACCAAAATTAAATCAAATTTTATTTGTAAAACCATTGGAACAAGTTGAGCTTGGTGCACTTTTATATTTTACTCCGTTTCGCGGCTGAATAGTCGCAGGATTCATACAGGAGCACTTGGCACGTTTTTTACATTCTTTTTGGTTAAACAGTTATCTACAGGATTTTAGTACAGGAGAACTTGGCCGTTGTAAAGTGGAATCCATTTAAATAAACTCTAGTTTAAGACTTAACATTAAATAGAATGGCAACCATAAAAAAAAAAAAAAAACAGAATGATACTAAAAAAACGCCATTAATTAACACAATTATGGAATTTACACAACTCTGTGCTCCTCAAAACATCGCACCTGTCCTTGAGTAATCTTCATTCACTGTAAGTCCCTTGCAAACCATAAAGCACGTCCTTTCCCCCCCTACATTCATTCAAGGCATACCGGTAACTGGAAGCACTTCACATAATCCTGTTCACTGAAGTGCTCGTCGTTGTGTTCAGCATGTACCCGACACAGGGAGTATTAATCTAAATTAAAACTGCTAAATGGCGGACATTTGAAAAAGAAGCAAAACTTAACTCCACTCTTTCGCATTGCATTTGCTTTCGGTGCAATTCTGAAACTAAAAAGGACTTAACAAGCGAAAATATTCTAAGCATTTAAAGCATACCTACCTCAGAACAAATTACAATTTCCTGTTAGTACTTATTTTTCGAAAATCAGAATTGAAACAATTACGAGAACAGCGAATGTAGTTCGTTTGAGTTCCACCCACCGAAAACCATCCACCGAACCACCATGACCGCCCACTAATGCATTATTCAGTTTTACTCGCACAGTTTGAACACTAGTCGTGAAAGTTACCAAAAATGAAGTATGAGGGAGGACAAATTGTTATCCTGGCACGGGAGGGAGTTGTACTATGTGCGAGTACAACCCCTTCTGTGATATAACTCCTCACTTTGCTTAAAATGAAAAATGTAAAGGGCATTCTGCATGACACGTGCTCTTGCACTGAATAATCGCTGTGGACAAAATTGCGTAGCCGGATTAACACTCGGTCGTTTATCCGACATGCAGTTTACCCAAGGGTTGAATAGTGTGTGTATGTCCTTATCAGAATTAGCAGCTCTGAGAATCATTAAATTTCACGTTACGGGCAATAATTCCGGATTTCCAGTCTGTGTTTAGTTATGTATGTGCATTCGCTTATCATTCGCACACTCCGCCTGCATCTTATCCGAACGCACTCCACTCCGCTCAGCAGGAAGTGAAGAATTACATCACAAGAGTTTCAAGGATGTTATAAAATTTTTACCATTAAATTTATTCGCCTGCTGGCAGGACAGTAGCTAAAAGTTCACAAAGCGAGCAGATCCTCAGGGTGGCAAGTATTCACGTCGGCAAACAAAATGACGGACTCATGAATACCGCTGACTTCTGAATTCCGGCTGCAGAAAGTCCCGAATGAATTTATAATTCTTTGATATTTGAGATAGCATTAGAAATGCACAGTGCATCTGCTGTGGACACCCCAAGGGAATAGCGATAGACTTGAAGCGTGCATAAACTTTTCACCGGAGGTAGCTACTAGATGTTATAATTTTGTTGTTTTTCCAAAGTACATTAGGGTGAGTTAGATATATTTTTTCGTGTTCTTCATTTCTGGTGAATTTAAGTCGATTTCATACAAAAAGCAGTTGACTTCATTTAAAGTGCTTACTTTGCACGTATCTGCTCTATTTGACCCATTCTATCGGGCGCTTTAATGTTCCCACGACACCATGAATAGTTCTTATCAGTTTTTCTTCTGCTTTTAACCCGCACTCGTACACTGGGGTGCCTAAGCTCCTAAATTTGCCTTTTAATGGGAATTGATAACCCTGGAGCAGTGCGCCAGCCGAGTGATTTCAATAAAATTTCTATTTTATTGAGGTGGTTGTAGGTGGGTTAGAGATAACCTTATCGCCACATGATAATGTGAAGTCATGCTTGGGTGGCATTGTTGGATTAAACTTGAGGTGTGGTTTTGGTGGATGCACCTATTAAGCGATGAAATGAATTGCTACGAGTATTAGTGGAATAAATGGATGGTTTCGAACGAATTTGGAACGAATGGTTTCGAGATACATATGTATATGCACTTACCTTGGTTTCCTACGTTGAAAAAAGTGCTCGACAGTTTCTCAGTTTTTTTGTTAATCATTAGAATGCATATATAATCCTCCATGCGAATCTCTTGATACATATTTAGTTCCTTGCGCCCAGTGCAGGCTTCTTTTTAACTTTTCTCTCTGGATAGGCGAACTTATAATGCTCTGATAGCTATAGCAGTATCTATAGAACAAAGGTTGCAGATTGGATATTAGTATGGCGTCATCAATTAAGCGCACTGCTAATTTCTGTATGAAGAATTTCGTTTAATGACTCTGCTGGTAAACAAAAAAAACAGAGTTGATGACAGTATGGATCACTGCTGTACTCCAGTGTTTATAGCAAAGGTTTTGATAGGCACACCATCGACCACAACTTGTGTCGATCTGTCCTGAAGAAAATATTCAACCCAGCCATAGGGGTGTTCCGGTCCATAAGAGGATTTAGTTTGTCTAATAGGGCTCTATGTCAAACTCGATCTAACGCTTTTGAGATGTATGTGGGCAGTTTGCCAGGATGAAGACGTTCACAAAAACTTAGGAAGAATCGACGCTGGTTCAGGTGCACAGTTTTAAAGTACCTACTATGGTTGGCATTCCGTCGGCTCGTGGTGCCTTTCTGCAATTCAAATGATTAAGGATGTGCTGTATTGCACAGATTCTGCTAGAGCATTCGCCAATCGAGTGTCCCTGAACCTCTCAAGAAGTCAAATGATACCAACGTTAAGCGCAGATGAGCAATGGCATCATTGTCAGCAAGCCATCAAGAACGCTGCCTCTGATGTGCTGGATTTCTCGTATCCACCACAAAGAAACCCTTGGCTTGATGAAGAGTGCAGCAAAGCAATAGGTTTATAAAGAAATGCTGCATAGGGTGACGTGAGGAGCTTCCGACATGTACAAGCAGAAAAGAAGTAAAGAACACCAGTTTCTAAAAAAAAGAAGACAAACAAATGTGAAAAACCCGAGTTCTAGTCAATGGAGAGGTGTTATAACAGAAATGATGTATGAAAGCTTTGTCAGAAGGTAAAATGAGCATGGCAGGGTTACAAAGCTTGAACAAAAGCCTATAGGAATGAAGAAGGAAATTTAGTAGTCGAGTCATAGTTGGTGCTGAAAATTTGTAAAGTTCACTTCTGCAGACTGTTAAACAGCTATGACTGTCAAAAATCCGCTGTCAGTCTGAAATCTCCATTCAAACCGGGCTATACTGATCAACAATTCCGTACACTCGACCATAAAACAGCACTATCTTAGCTCAAATCCAACAAGGCTACTGGGGCCGATCGTCTAACTGCCGAGCTATTTAATGATTTTGTACGGAGCGTACATGAATTCATCTGTAAGATTCATATTTTTTTTTTTTTTTTTTTTTTTTTTTTTTTCCGAGGGTAGGTAAAAAATCTTCATGAAGACACTATGAGGATCGGTAGCGCGTGCTCATAGTAGTGTGAGATTTTTACTCACTAAAAAAACCTCCCTTCGTGATAAATTTCTTTGATTACATACTACAACTAAGTTTTGACTTATCCAGCAGTTTTTCTTTCACATATTGAGATCGTTTGGCAGGTCCCTTTCCATTGAAAGTTCCTACTTGTTCCGCAAATTAGGCGCGGTTTCTTGCTATCGCGTTAAATCGAAAGGTTTAGTCCTTTGTAGACGACGCAGTAGATTCCTCTCATCTAGAATTCGAAGGACTTCATTGTTAACGTGTCCTTGTAATCTGTCTTTATGCTTACGCGCGAAGTTTTTGATTTCATATTCGACTGTCGCAATTCCTAAATCTCTATGGATATCGCTATTTCTAATAAACCACGGTGCATTAACTATTGATCTTAGCACTTTATTTTCAAAAGTTTGTAAAATATTGACATTACTTATTTTGGTACAACCCCAAAGTTGTATTCCATATGTCCATATCGGCTTTAGCACTTGCTTGTATAAAAGCAGTTTGTTCTCTACATTAAGCTTGGAATGTTTTCCAAGTAACCAGTACATTTCTCTGTATTTGGTTTCGAGTTCTTTACGTTTTTTCTTCACGTGCGATTTCCACTTCAGCTTAGCATCAAGTGTCATTCCAAGATACTTAGCCTCGTTTGCAAACGGAACTTGAACCGAGTTTGAAAAGATGGGCAAATTATTTATTTTCTTATAAGTAAAATTGACATGAACAGATTTGTTTTCGTTTAAAGCTAGTCGCCAAATCTTTGTCCATTCATTTACTTTATTCAATGCTTCTTGCAATTTTTCAGTCGATTCTTCGATCGTTTTACCCGTTGCCAGGATGGCAGTGTCGTCGGCAAATGTAGCTAAGACGGTGCCTTCTTCTTGCGGTATATCGCGAGTATATAATAGGTACAAAAGCGGTCCAAGGACACTTCCCTGCGGCACCCCAGCCCTTATTTCTTTAAATTCCGAATATTCGTTTCCGTGTTTGACTCGGAAAAGTCGATTCGTCAAGTATTTTTCTAGAATATTATATAAGTGTTCCGGCAGAACTTGTCGTAATTTATATTTCAAGCCTTCATGCCAGACCTTGTCAAAAGCTTGAGAAACATCAAGGAATATGCTCGAGCAAATCTTTTTTCTTCGTAAGCTTTTTCAATTAAATCAGTTATTCTATGCACTTGGTCTATTGTTGAGTGCTTGGTTCTAAACCCAAACTGGTGATTGGGAATAAGAGATCCTTCTTCTATAACCGGCTGTAATCGCTTAAGTACTATTCTTTCGAAAACTTTAGACATAATCGGCAGCAGCGAAATAGGTCTATACGATTTTTTATCATTCGGTGGTTTTCCTGGCTTCAGAATCATTATTACTTCCGCGACTTTCCATTGACTCGGAACATATTCTAATCTTATCGCTGCGTTTATAATGTAAAGAAACTTAACTAACGCTTTTCTAGGTAACGATTTAAGAAGCTCTCCTGTGATTAGGTCGTATCCAGGAGCTTTATTCGGTTTCAGTTTCTTTATTTCTTGTTGAAGATTTTCATAAGATTCATATGGTCGGGTGAAAGTATACCCGACGAATGTAACTTCAGAATCGTTTGCCCGAACCTCAAGAAAAATGACCCTGTGAATTGCGCCAAAAACAGAGGTATTAGTCTCCTCAACATCGCTTATAGGATAGTATACCTTAAATCTTTTGTCAACAATCTGATTAGTCCGCATCAGTATAGATTTAGGCCGGAGAAATCCACCATAGATTAGATATTCACATTACGGTAGATCTTAAAAAAAATCGATACTGAGCAACTTTTCATCGATTTTAAAGTCGCCTATAATAGCATCACTAGAGACGAGTTATACAGAGTCATGTTTAGTTTTGGCATCCCTGGCAAACTTGTTATGACGATGGTGCTGCTCCATCAAGGTCGGTAACGACATCACGGAGGCTTTTGATGTCAGAAAAGGACTATGAAAAGGTGACACACTTTCATGTGATTTTTTTAACATCATACGTGAACGGATTGTATAAAATTCTCAAACTAACATCAGGGGTACAATCTTTCAAAAGTCTGCACAACTACTCGCGTATGCCGACAATATTGGACAAGGCAAGGAAAATACCTTGGGTTGTTTTAAAGAAAAATTCTTCAGCTGGGGAAGTGAGTGTCCATTAGGAGATTCAGCGATGCTTGTTCCGATTCTGCACGGGATCCGTTGGGATTCATTAGAACACTTGTTATGGTAGGCGCTTTAGAGTGGACTTTTCGCAGTCTGGAGGACTGTGGTGTCATTAGGCTGCCCTTGTAGATCTCCTAGTCCAGAAGTAGCTTCTTTGATATGGCTCTGTTAAAGTTCTTCGTGCTCTTGCAGCGAAGGCTATGGAGTTCGGCACTCCGTCACGGCGTCCATTTGTCTACATTCCTTCTTGTTGCTTGACAGAATTCGATGAATGCTAAATTAAGGGCAGAAGTAAGAACATTTTTGAACTTGTCTAGTTCTAGCTGTGTACTCGGCGGGGTATAGCCGCGTCGGATAGCTTATCATATCATTACGTCTATTTGGAATAATCGAATTTATTTCACACCAAATATAATTACAACATTAGTGACATATATTTTGAAATTTGTTTGCTTACGGTTGATGACGTTTGCTTTTGGAAAAGCCTTTGGGATTCCAGATCTGCATACGGCATGTCTTGCGATTGCAGTCCATCAAAGTTGAAGTTCCTCACAGTGATGCCGATGTTGACACCTCGAAATATTCGGACACTTAGTACAATAGATGATAGTACTCCGTCAATCGGGAATTGAGCGTTACACCAACACAGGTTAAAGAACACCAACCAACTTAATTAGCTAGGGTTGACTAAAGTATCTGCTTGATTGCTGTTCAGATTCACTTGGACTGTAGTGCACTCCACCTAAATTTTGCAAAACACAGCACTTTGCAAATTACATTAAATGGATCTAAAGCTACTTCTTAAAGTATCAGACTTACGATACAACTTTAAAATATTTGCTCTTATCATTGTTTTCCTGACCCTATCACACATTCACAACTGATCCCATCATCCTGATAATCGCAAATTTTCCATATTGCCATCACAGTTGTGTGAATGGAGTATGAAATTTATGTTCCACTTCAGATTTTTCCACTCAACCTCATAGCACGTTTTCGGAAATCCGGGCAATTGCGGCCGTTGTATACCATTGAAACAATTGTGTTGTCCTCCCTATACAGTCGAGCGTAAATTCTCGAATCAGCTTACACACGTAAAATTGTCGTAATTCTCTCTGTGACAACGTCGAACGCCACAACCATTCTAGACAATTCCTCTCTCATAAGTGACGAAACTATATATTTGCTATTAGCACTACGTCAGGAGTATCGAATGAAATCATTACGTAGCAATTCGATAGAAATTCGATCCGGCCATTGAAAACAGCCATCTGAATAGCGTCGTCATGTGAATAGAACCAAACACCCCATCCCTTATACATTGTAAATATTTACGCACTGGATAAAATCGGGATTAATTTGCGATTTTAAACTGTGTCCCATAAAACGTCCAAGCGTCTCTGGTTCTCCCACATACAAGGATACTCCAGCGCCGGGTGCATAATCGCAATGACACAGCTCCGTTGCTGTGGCACGTGCCCGCCGAATGCAACACTAATCATAGTTTGGGTCTACCCTATGTGATTGAAGCTGGTAATTCTACAATGGGTTGCTGTCGATCGGGATACCCACCCCTTGTGTCCTGATTTTTGTCATAATTCTTTTGCACTCTTATTGGGGTGACACCGCGCACACGGTGACATTTCGGCTATACATCTCAAGTATCGTAATTATAGGTCTTCCTGTTGTTGGACCGACATAATTTTCAAAAAAAAAAAAACGAAAGATGATTGTTATCATTGTCATTATGTGCAGATGGGATTGAATGTGTCGAATTCTCCTGCCTAGGTTTGATGCCAGCAATTTTTCATTTAAAAAAAAAAAAAAATTTTTTTTTTTTTTTTTTTAATAGACTAGAACCCCTTAGGGGTGATGGGTAACTATTGGTTTTCCATTTCATTTCTCTAATCAGCCGAATAAATGTTTACATACAGTCTGTTGGACAATTAATTTCTCCATCTATTGGAGGAACTTGAAGAAACATTTAATCAATATACCTAAGAGGGTATACGTTATAACAATGTTCAAGCGATGAAATATTCTTTTTTTTACGCTGGGAGGTGGTAATCTTCAAAAGACGAAACTGAGCCCAAAGTCAATAACAGTGTAGGATTTTTACAAACTAACCCCTTCTCCCTTCTTCCCGATTTCTCTACGGTACCGCCGTCTTGGCATTTCATCGGTGTAGTGGTGACATCATCGCTTGTCACGGGTTGGGGTCAAAATCCCAATATATATATTATATATATCCACAATGCATAAACAGTAGAATATGTGTGCAACCCCCGTGCTTGGGGTCACTGTAGGATTTGGAGTGGGTGCGAGGTGTTCACTTTCATTTTCGGGAATTTGGCCTTTCGGGATTGTGGGTTTTCGGGATTCTGTCCGACTCCCGTTTGTTACGCTGCAGGTTCACGGTTCGAATCGTGATGTCAAGAATCATTTATTTATTTCGCATGAAATAAATAAAAAAGTCAATCAATTGCGAAAGCTTAATCAACTCTACTGCGAAGGCATAACACTGGCTAAAATGCAACTTGATTGTGATGATGACATCGGGAGGACGGAAAAAAATACTGTGAATCGTAAGCAACGACAATACAAAAAATACTCCCCAGTTATCTGGACGCCACCCTTGGAGTTCACTGAAACTTAATAACACCTGAGTTTCATGGCAATGTGACTTCTGCTAGGACGTTCGAAATCAAAAACGGTCTACAACAAGGTGCGGTTAATTCGCCGATCCTCTTTAACATTTACACGATTGATCTCGTAGGATCTCTTCCCCATGCTATTGCGTATGCAGACGACTTGATCGCGTATAGGTTAGGACCAAAGATCGAAGTCATTGCAATACTCTTGCAGCGTGATTTCGATAAGATCAGGATATACTGCGACGACTGGAAGCTGAAGATCAACTTCCAGAAGACAGAGACTATTCTGTTTAGAACGTCGTTATCTGGGGCCTCCAGGGATACCAGAAAGAATTGGCGAAAGTTATCAATCGTGGGACAGCACGGGCAGCCACTAGCGAGTCGAAATGTGGTTAGATACCTTGGGATCAGGCTAGATCAATATCTATATTTTAACAAAAATGTAGATGCTGATCTGGTCAGAGCCAGAGGTGCTTTTGCCCTTACAAAGAGACTGTTTTATAGCAGCCAACTCGATGCAAGGGTGAAGGTAATCTGCTGCATGGCCCTTATTCGGCCCATGCTCGTATATGGATGTCCCGTGTGGTTCAACGTGGGAGCAAGCTGGATGGAAAGGATTCGGGTGTTTGAGAGGGCTTGCCTTAGGGCTTGTCTTCAGTTGTACAGAACACCAGAGTCCCAGTACATAAAATTCTATTCTAATGAGGTCCTGTATAATAGAGTGGATAATTTCCTAATCAATATGATTCGAAGGCACACTGTAAGAGCAATGTCCTCGATGAATAACCTGATCTCCGGGGCATACTACCCCAATGATTTGTATCACGAGAGTGTGCGTCTTAACGGCTTCATCCCCCCAGAGGCGTTCCTATATTTAGATAGGGAAGGTCTGATACAGGATAGGGTAGCGGTGCCGTTAATCTACCATGTTGCCCGAAATGCTGCGGACAGGCGACTTAACTACGACCGACACGTCGCACACAGCACCACGGAGCGTCTCCGGTTTAGTAGAGCGGTATCAAGCCGTGATATGGCAGATATAGTGAGACAGCACCAGAAATTCTGGTGGCTCGGGGACGGAGAGGGAACTCCCTCGTCGTTTCCTTTTGATTCGGGGTAGCCTCCGAAGGGCAAAGTCGGTATAGGTTTTATAGCCTGGCCGGCTTACATAGTTTTAAGGTCAGTTTAAGTAGCTTTAAAAAAAAAAAAAAAAACCTTATACATGTGTATGTATGTATACTATATGTATATGGGAAGGTATACAATATATCTATGTATATGTACATATATATGTACATCGAAAAAAAAAATTGCGTCTTTAATCACGCACCTTAGAATAAGTAGTTTTTAGGTAGTTTGTAAGTTTTATATATAGATAAAAAAATTCAGTTCATATACTAAGTTTTTGCTTCTACATTTTTTCTTAGTTTCTCAATATTTGTAAGTATAGTTAAGTTAGTTAAGCTAGTTTTAGGCGTTTTTTGTGTCTAGCTGTTAAGATTCATAAATTCCAAAAATAAAAATGCATTAAAAACGAAAAAAACACCTGAGTTTCAAACCAACTACACCAATCTGTCTTCTCTCTGTCTCTTTCTCTTTCGGCAAAACGCCCGTGTCCTAAAATTAGTATAAGGGTATTCATATCCCCTCATATCACACATGCAAAATACAAAAAAAAAAAAAAAAAAATCGCAGCGCGGGGAGGAGCCAGCAGAACCAGCATGCATGTGCATGCCCATATCTAGAGCCCGTAGGTTCATACTGGTTTTAGAATTTGCTTATAAAGCATTGTAATTGGACAAATAAGAGTATTTCATTATAAGCCAATACATTTGAACGTAGCGCATGTTCAGTTCTTCTCTTTTTTTCTTTACATGCGCTTTCCAGCGCAATTTTGCATCTAGTGTCATGCCTACATATTTGGCTGTGTTTGCGTATTCTACTTCATTATCATTTATTATTACCGGGATGAGCGGAATATTTTTATTTAGGTCATTTAATTTAGTATGCCATTTTTCGTTCCATTTTGATATATTAGTCGTATTCACTGCCTTCTGTAGCTTTTTCGTCGCTACTTCGACAGTTTCTCCCACAGAAAGGATAGCAGTATCATCTGCAAATATCGCCACAGTTGTTTCATCACTAAATGGCAAGTCACTGGTAAATAAATGATATAATACAGGGCTTAGCACACTGCCTTGTGGTACACCAGCTTCTATTTTTCTCAATGTGGAGTAGTCATCCCTTGTTTGATTCTAAAAAATCGCTGTATTATATAAGACTCTAGGATTTCTGAGTAATTCTTTGGTAGATGCTTTTGCAATTTATGTATCAGTCCTTTGTGCTATACTTTATAGAAAGCTTGAGCTATCTAGAAATGTAGTAGAGAATACGAGTATCTTTTTTTCTTCAAATGCTTTTCGATTTTATAAGTTATTCTATGCACCTGATCAATCGTGGAGTCCTTATTTCTAAAACCAAATTGATGGTTTGGATTAGCGACTTTTCTTCCATTATTTTATGCAGATGTTTAATCAATATCTTTTCAAGTAGTTTGGACAACATAGACAGAATCGATATGAGGCGGAAGGAGGTGACTTCACTAGGTGGTTTCCCTGATTTTGATATCAGAGACTTTCCACATGCTAGGTACCTTATCCTGAATGCAGCATTTATAATCTGTGCTAGTTTCTTTAAGTCTTTTTTTTTTGAGTTGCTTTAGGATTTCCCCTGATATCAAGTCAAATCCTGGGGCTTTCTTAGTATTGATGTCTTCTTGTATTTCTTTGGCAATTTCTTTCGCCGTTACCGGTTGAATATGTCTTTCCTCGACGCACAATTCTTCCATTTCTTGGCAGCTGTATCTTCATGTGGTTGGAAGACGCCTTCGAGATACTCAACAAATAAATTTGCTTTTTCTTCGTTGTTTCTTGCCCAGTTACCTTCTCTGTTTTTAACTGGTGGAATGTGCGCAATTGTCCTTTTCATTTTCTTTGTTGCCTTCCAGAGTAAGTATTCGATACTAGCATCATTCGTAAGATTGGAGAGGTATTTTTTAACGACGGAAAATAATTAAAGAAAAAAATGTAAAGAAAGGTTATTCTTGGTAGTCGTTAAGACACTTCAATGAACCACTCCGAGTTTAGAATGAATTTTCTGGCTTTCATTTGGTCCAAAAAGTTGTTCTCCGGGGGCTAGCTTTCTTGGTTTTCTAAAGCAAAAAAGTCTCAAGTCCTCTTCGTTGGTTGTATTTACGAGGGGCGGGTGATAAGTTCGCGGTCCGAGGCATTAAGTGAAAGAGGAGAACCGATTAAAAAATTTTATTTCTCAATATAATCTCCCTCGAATGAAATGCATTTGTCAGTGCCTTTTTTTTAAACAGGAATGTGGCCACGCCCAAACGGCGTGTATGCAATACGACCACAAAGAACTATTGTGCCAGAGGTCACTTTTTATGGCAACAATACTTCTACTTTCCTTATGGGAGCTATAATTTCGGCTGCGGAGGAGTTCTTTAAATCCAATGGAGATATTATCTCCTTAAGGAAGAAGCTTCTCCTACTTCTACATAGAGCTACACACTCACATAGTACGTGTTCTCTTCTAAAATCCTCTGAAATTCTCATTTTATTAAGGTGGTAAAGTAATTGACAGTGACCAGGAAGCTCACAAGCCTTCTTATGTCATTTCTGCTATATTTTAGGATATGAACTACCTTTTTTGGAAGGGTTGGACAGCTTGGACAGATTTTAGCTTGCCTGAGACCTTGGGAGTTATTCCAGTAGGAAATGCACATGTTGCATTCCCATCTGTTTAGGGTCAGTTTAAAGGCAGATTCCGCAAAAGGGTTCAGGACCAATGAACAACTCAGACGAACCTTTTCTGGTTAGCAGATCTGCAGTTTCATTGCCATCAACGCCTACATGACCCGGTACCCACCACAATTTTACTTTATTGTATCGGGCAAAATTTTGTAAACCGTAGAAGCAGCTTAGAAGTGATTTTGAACTGATCAGGTAGGAGATCAGTACTATACGCGCCTCTTGGCTGTCGGTGAGTATGTGTATAGCGGCACCTTTGATGCCTCAGTGAAAGTTTATATTAGCACAGGTCTCAATAGCGTAAAGCACTAGGACTCTTTCCAAGTGATTTCGTAATCTTGTAATTGGGTCCATACATACCGGCGCCAACTCCTGAATCCATTTTTGATTCATCGGTATACCAAACGATTCCTTTTGGGTTTGGGATCTCAATCTCAAACTTTCTACCAAGTAGAGTGAAAACGTGCTGAGCATATCTAGCTCGGGGAAGCCGTTTTCCACGTCGCTTCCGTACGACCGCTTCACGTGCCTGAGTCCATAAAATTTCGTAATATTGAACATTCATCGTAGTCCCCTTTGGCAGGTAATCAATCAGCAAAACACCTTCGCTGTCCCAAAAAACAGTCGCCATAATCTTCGAAGCTAACTTTTCCACCTTGAATTTTTTCGGCGGCCTCTCTCCTTTTTCAATCCACTGCATAGACTCTTGTTTGGACTCCGGATTGTATTGGCGTGGCGAACCCAAGTCTCATCTAGAGTTACGATTCGGTTGCAAATCTCGTCGAGATTATCCTCGGCTAACTCCAAAAAATTCTTTGCAGCACTCGAGTCGCTGCTTGTCGAACGGTGTGAGCATTTTCGGTACCCAGCGTGCACAAATTTGTTTCATGTTTAAATGCTCGCGCAAAATTTCTCCAATACATTCTTTGCTGATCTGCAACTCGCCCGCTATCTGCCATATTTTTATTCTTCGATCGGCCAGAACTAATTACTAATTTGCCAACATTTTCTTCAATGACCCTGGGCGAGGGTCGTCTTCACAGTTAACGCACCCTTGTTGAAATAAGCGAGCCCATTTGTAGACCATGGTATACGAAGGCCCAGAATCCTGAAGAGTCGATGGCATGTATTCGACAATTTTTTTAGGCGATTTTCCTTTTTTCACGAGGTACTTTATAACGGAGCGGTGCTCAAAACTGTGAGAACTGTGACTGACATGGTGATGTCTATCCTACCACAAATAATAGCAATATGAGATTATTGTTGAAACGAGTTGATATTTATACTACCAAAGAGTGCCGCAGTCAGTGCTATCACTAATGAGCAGAGTATCTGAGGCCGCGAACTTATCAGCCGCCCCTCGTAAGTGCTTTCTTTTTATGAGATATGATGCCTATAATAGGTGTCAGGTTAGATTATATTAGGCTGGAGGATGGCCGCCAGGCTAACTGACAGTTTACATAGGTCTAAGGGTGTCCTTAGCGATACCCATATATATCTGTTTGGAAGGAAACGAAAAAGAATAAGGAAGTGCAAGGCTTGATGGTTTGACTTGTTTGATCTAGACTTACTACAAAACCTCACAACCGACGAGATGTGCATTTCCATGCTGAAAGGAGGGTTTTCTGGCTCTTCAAAATTAGGCCTCAGGAAAAAAAAGGGTCCACAAGAAAAAAAATTGGTCAAGTGCGAATTCACAGAAAAAGAAACAGTTATGATCATACTAGGAAGGGTCAGGTCATGTCTGCAAATATGTTTGTTTTTATACAGCACGCTCGAGAACCACTAAAGACAGTTTGATGAAATTTAGTTTGTATGCATGTATGTCCTGATACGTAGGTCATTTCATTTGTAAAAGTTTGATACAGGAGAGGTCGAGGTTTCAAAAAGCTAAGTCAAGAACTCCTGAACGGATTTCAGTGAAATTTGGCTTTGAAGACTTAGACTCATACGTTAATAGCTCCACTTGAAATTAATCGAAATCGAATAGAGTGGTGGTAACATATGGGACGGGCGTGAAACATATTCGAATCAACTTTTTCACGTACGCCTAACTCAAGAAACATTCAACGCATTTTGATAAAATTTAGGTTTTAAGTTACGTCAAAGATGTAGACATATGTTTTTTGAAAATCATTTTTTTCAAGAACTGCTAATGCCAGATGATTTGTTTTACTTTTTCTCTTACTTCGTTATAAATTTACATGTTTTCAATTTTTTCAAATTGTTTGCATAAATATTTAGTTTCGTAGACAGAGAGGGGCGGGGACATTGCCAATGGCAGAGTTTTGAGCTTTTTTGTTCAAAAAACTTTCTGTTAAATAATGCCTCACATACGAGTAATAAGAGTGAGCTCCAATCGCCAAGCTTTGCTCCTGATACTAGTTTTTATTATGTATCGGCTCCATACAGATCAGGTCGGAATTGAGTTACTGACTACTTTCTGGTACAGTTCCGAACCTCTTTTAGCTAACTAGCTCTGTCCTTAGACATCTCTAACGAGCAGTCTAATAAACTTTAGACTGCTCGTTAGAAATGTCTACGGACAGAGTGAGGCATTGTGGTTTGAGCTGAAAAGTTTTAACACGTTACATCGTTTTACTAGCTTTGATTTAATCACCATGGATGAAACGATTTTGATAGCTATCTAAATGTCGGTATCTCTCTAGCCGATAGCTATGCAAAAAGGCGGTAGAGGGAAGCAGCTCCTTGCTGTGAAGGTTTTAATGACCGTAGAATAATTCTAGTTTACGCCTTCAGCCCAAACTGTTGTCGGATATTTTTGTATTTTTTTTTTTTAGAGTTTGGGGGCGAAATAACTGTATGATGTCAAATATTTCAAAGTGATACGTGATCCTCTTCCACAAGGTGGATTTCACTTGCCAATTTTGTCGCTGTTTAGATTAAGCAGTGTTAGTGCAATGTCATTTCGTAGGATGCGTTGGTGGTGGTTCTTATACACTAGTTGTGCCTTTGCATTTGAATGACCAGCCACCCATGTTAGGCTGCGCATAATGATAGCTTCATACTTACTGTACACAATACTGAAAATCTCGCTGCGTGCAGATAAAGTGATGGTAGTCTTCTTTGGCCTTCTCTTCTTCTGTATTCTCTTTTTACAATCTGTAATCTTTGAAACAAAATTTATAGAACTACGAAACACTAATATATTAAGAACCCCTTTTGTTCGTGGACTAAATCTAAATATTGCTGACCTACAAACTTTTGTGGGCCTAATCGGATTGCTATAAGCCAAATTCTGTCACATTACTTGTCTCACATACTGTACTTTCCATTCGCATCCTTTTCATCACTTGTGTAAGCAATATAAACGCGTGAAATAGACAAGGAAATTCTTCGTGGTAGGGATGTATCTAAAGTGCGCCTTCTATCTTTGGTTTCTTTTTATGACGACATTCGCTGAAAGACGCTCTGTTGGCAACATCAAAGTGAACTCGTTTTGTTTACATATATTTACGTGTACAGTGTATCTATGTATCTCTTTACCAAAAGCATAATAAACCTTTAATTGCATCCAAATATTGAGTTTTCAACAAACGATAGGGTAAAAGAAACTAATTGAAAGGCTACTTCTCCTCTAAGATATATACGAGTATACTCGTACTATACAAGTCACAAGGCCTGAGAACGAGTGATGGAAGATGATGACTCTCAGCGGCAAGCCAATTTATTTACACTTGTTCGCTTAATGAAACATTTTAATTTGTTGGGTGGTTTTCAAAGAAAAAAAAAATCTTCATTCGAAATATGAATCCCACGAGGTTGTTTGGTGCGCGGGAGTACCAAACGGAAAGGAATGAATGGAGTGTAAACAAAAACACGGACTCATAATCACGAGAAATGATTGATCTACTTGAAATGTTTTGGATACAAAACGCTGGCGGTCTACCAGATGGATTTAAATATTATTCCTATTTGTTATTTGAATCTGTAGCGGGGTACTGTTCGGTGTCGGTCCTTTGATTGTGGCCAGGAAGCAGTTTTATTTTTTTCCTCGATATGTTTATTTGGATGTAGGTACATACATAGTTTCGACGGAAATTCGTGGTTGTCTTCTTATTGCTTAATAAATTTCAGTACATTCTAAATATGGAAATAAAATTCTTATGGGTCTCCATATGCACTGCATTTTTGGGCAATTAAACTTATTTTGAATTTTTTACTGCCTAGAAGAAATTTTTTTTTTTTTTTTTAATGTCATTCTATGTAGGACTGGATACTATCGTTAAAAAAAAACTAAACTATTGTATGTGCTTTGTGAGAATTAATTTCCGATTTTCTCATGTAAAGAGGGAAGAACCAAAAGCTTATTAGCTATGGGTAGGAATAGAAACCATCAAACCTTGGTCTGCGACTGCTTAAATTTCTAAAACCGTCGCCTCCTATTCATGGGAAACATTGTCTTTGCAGAACTGGATGACCTTGAGCAAGCTTCGCTGATGGATTTCATGCGATTCATAAGGAGCGCACGCCGATTCGAGCAAGAACTAGCTAACCATCACAATAGACCAGTAGGAGCCCGTGTAACCACCCGTCCTGTTACACATCCTCCCAACCTAACCTAACCTAACTTAACCTTCTCATATAATTGACAAAGAACTGTTCTGTAAGCACGTAGTCAGTTTAATATATTGAGTAAATTACTACACAATAAATGTATATGTAGTGTAGAAAATAAATTAAAACGAGAATCAAAATATTTTGAACATTTATAAAGCATAAAAGGACCAATAGAAGTTTTCCCAAAACAATGACCTATAAAAATGCTATTTCTTTGAAACCGTTTATTGGAATTGTAAAGCGCCAATGAGTCTCAATACGAATTCGAGGTCGAAAATTGATTTTGGTCATCTAGTTTTAGATATTAAGGATATTTAGTTGGCAGCTGGCAGTATCAAGTCAAATTCTAAACCTGGAGTGGATGGTATTACAGCAATTGTGTTAAAAAATTGTTGTGAATCATTGTGTAAACCTCTGCAAAAAATGCTTAATGTATCTCTTTCCTCTGACATTTTTCTCAATGATTGGAAAACTTCATATCTTATTCCTATATTCTCTCTGAGTCTGTCGTGGGGTGCGCATCTCAAGGAAAATTTAAATCTTTCAAAATGAATTGTTCCGTTTGTTCTCAGAAAATTGATCGCAACAGTTCTGCTAAAATAGACTGTAGTGGTTGTAAAAATTTCTTTCACTATCAATGTGTAAATATTACAGAACAAGATGTGGAATATATTAAATCAAGTGATAATCCATTCCGCTGCGATAAGTGCGGAGTTTTAAGACGCCGTTCTCTCCATTTGCCTACAGTGACCGTACCTATGCGAGACAACAACATAACACAGGCACCAACTACTGCTAAAATTGCAAAAACTCTAACAAAAGGCAACAAGCAACAACCAATGGACTCCTCCTCATCTCCGTCTACTCACATCGGCGAGATTGAATGTGAATACACTCTTCAGATGATGTCTTAACGGATGTCTTAACGGACATCTTCAATGGTTGCGTTTTCGCAGGGGTCTTTCCTGAAGCGTTCAAATGTGCTGATGTTATACCATTGTTCAAAAAAGGTTCTGCTGTAGAAATGTGCAACTACAGGCCCATTTCTCTCCTCCCTGTGTTAAGCAAGATTTTCGAAAAACTTATGAAAGATAGAATAGTAAATTTTTTACACTTTAACAATTAGTTTAGTTCTAAACAGTTTGGCTTTCGGAAAGGGAAATCTACTGAAGATGCTCTACTTCAGTTTTGTACCCAAACAATGTCTAATCTTGATGATAAAAAGTGTACAGCTGGCTTGTTCATTGATATTACCAAAGCATTTGACATGGTCAACCATAATATTTTGGTGGTGAATCTCGAAAAAGCTGGATTTCGTGGTTTTATGCTTGATTGGATCAAGTCTTACCTTAAAAATAGGTCACAGAGGGTGAAAATCGATGAGATAAGGAGCGAAAGTAAAGTTTTTAACCTGGGTGTACCCCAAGGCTCTGTCTTGGGTCCAATTTTATTTCTTATCTATATTAATTCACTTTTTGCACTTGACTTTAAAGGCTCACCAACTGCTTTCGCGGATGACATAGGTTTTTCGTATGGTCAGAATAGTCCTTTGGATCGCGTTGCTGACATAAATTGGGATTTGAATTTATTATGAAACTGGTTTGCTCCAAAACAAAAATAATGTTTTTCGGTTTGTCATCGGTACACAATTTAGAAGCGAATATTCACTTTCATGCACCCGAGTGTCAAAAATACAAATTGTTCAATTGCAATTGTACCCATAGAACTACTTCTCCCATTTTTTGTAGTACTCCTAATTGTAGTGCTAACTGTTTCCTAATCGAGAAAGTAGATGAATTCCAATATCTAGGGCTTATCATCGACTCCAATATGAGCTTTTCAAATCATACTGAATCTTTGAGGAAGTATTTCCGTTCCACTCTTAGACACTTCTTTTATTTGCGAAGCGTCTGCTCCACAATGCTTTTAAAGAAAGTTTACTATGGTATTTTTCACTCCAAGCTGCAATATGGAATTACTTGTTTGGGGAAGTTCTTATCATAACAAAATACAACATCTTTTAGTTTTACAAAAGCATATATTAAGGAATTTATGTCGTAAACCTGTCAGATGCCCTAGTTTTCCTTTGTTTTGTGACCTAAAAATTACAATATATTTTTTTTTTTTTTATTTTATTTCTTTATTTCATATCAAGAAACTTAAACATAAAGTACAATGCAATCATGTTTAAGGTTTTTGAATGAAATAGCTTTGTACAATCTATTGTCTAAAAAATGACAAGAGGCGAATGTACCTAATGGTTATATAAAAATGAAATATAAAAAAAAAACTATTGATGGGGAAAACAAAAGTCAGGAATCATTTAAAAAAGAAAAGTTACATACAGTATTTAAAAAAAAAGAAAAAGAAAAAGAAAGAAAAGAAACATCAAATTTGTTACATCAATGGTGTTAAAAAAGCATCTATTTCAGAATGGCTAAATGAGACAAGCCATTTCTTTATACTATTTAAGAATACTGTTTTCACTCTCTCACACCTAAGTTTTTCTGGCAAATTATTAAACAAACGAGGAGCAGTAACATAATAAAAGCGTGAAAAATGTGTTTTGTGGATTGTTGGAACATTTACGAAGTTTCTGGTATTGACTCGCAAGTTATGACTATCGTGAATTCTAACATCATAGTACCCGGAATTTTCAAAAAATATCTTTAAAACTTTGTAGCAGTACAGGTGCCTTAAAGGAAGAAGTTCGAGACACTTGAACAACTCAAAACTGGGTGTTCTGCGATTGACTCTACACATAATTCTTACAGCATGCTTCTGTTTAATCAGCAGTGGTTCTATAGTATTAAAATAAGTGCCACCCCAGCAGGAAATTCCATACTGCAGTTTTGATTTTAAAATACCATTATAAACCAATTTTAAAATTGGTAGTTTGCAGTACATGCTAAGGTGGAATAATTGCCTTACAACTCCATTTAAATACCGTTTCAAATATGACGTATGGTCTTTCCAACTAAACTTATGGTCCAATATAATACCTAGGTATTTAAAGCTGTTAACACGCTCAATTAAAAAGCAACCGTCACTACAGCTTACCAGACTATCAAATGATATTTGCCCATGTGAATCTCCCAAACTAAATCGACAACAGCTTGGTGAGTGATAATATAAAGGCAACTCTTCGCATACATCACCCTTGATATTAAATACCATAAATTTCGTTTTGTTGCTGATGATTAGTTTATGAGACTTGAACCAACGTCGTAGTATATCTAGGTCATAATTAACATCGGCAAACATATCAAGAAAGCTCTTATTGGAATAGGAAAGAGCAGTATCATCAGCAAATGCCGTGATTCTGCCCTTAAAAGGTTGAATAAAGAGCGAGTTAACATAAATTAAAAATAGTATCGGGCCCAAGACTGATCCCTGAGGAACGCCTATATTTAAATAATTTTGTGAGCTAAAAACATTTTTGACCTTTACCACTTGCTTACGATTTGTTAAATAAGAGGCAAACCAGTCATGAATAAATCCTCTAAAGCCTGCATTAAATAATTTATTTAATAACAGAGTATGGTTCACCATATCAAAAGCCTTTGTAATGTCAATAAATAAAGTAGAAGAAATTTGAGAAGCATTCAAACTTATATATTTCCCCAGATAATTTTAGCAAAGCACTTTCAGTTGATCTACCGCTTCTAAAACCAAACTGGGAATCATTAAAGAAATTAGTTTTGTCTAAGAATGATAATATTCTAGATTTAATTCCTTTTTCAATAATCTTAGAAAAAACGGATAAGATGGAAATTGGACGATAATTATTTAATGACATTGTATCACCTTTTTTATGCAGTGGTAACACTACAGCTGTTTTCAGAGACTCAGGAAAAACACCCTCTAGGACACAAAAGTTAAAAATAAAACATAAAACATCAGAAATATGAAACGGAATATTTTTTTAAAATGAAACTTGAAATATTATCAAAAGACGACGAATTAGATGTTTTAAGTGACATCATCATTTTATAAACTTCAATCGATGTAAACTGGTCAAAGAAAAAGCTCTCTGGTTGAATACTGCTTTGTATTAAACTGTTGTCACAGTGACTGTCACTTGAAACACTGTTACAAGAACCAACATAAGCAAAAAAATTATTAAATAAATTAGCAACTTCTATAGGCTCAGACACAGTTAAATTATTATTTGAAATACTTATATCTGTATAAGATAAATTTTTGTTAAGTATTTCATTAACAACTCGCCATTCCTCTTTCGAGTTACCAAGGTTTCTTGCCAATCTATTGCTAAAGTATGTATCTCTACATAGCGGTATTTCAATCTTGACTTCTTTACATAACTTTTCATAATAGTTCTTAAGTCTGTGATTATTCGGATGTTTTTTGATAATTAAGCAAAGTCGTTTTTTCTTTTCCACTGCTTGAGACACTTTGATTTGTCACTTCGATTACATTTGATCTCACTACAATTCGATATATGAAATTGCAGCTTATTAAGGAACAAATTGAATGCAACAGAAGGGTCTACGGCAGAGTAAACATCTTCCCAAAACTCAAAATTTAACCTTGATCTTAAAGTGGCAAAATCAATTTTTTTTATTTCAATGTAATCCAATTTTTTTAGTCGAGAAACCTTGCAATTAAGTTGAATACCAGTTAGGCTGTGGTCAGTTATTTTTAAATCATATGCAATAGTTTTATAATCAACACGAGTGTTTCTGTGAAGCCTTACAAAAATGTGATCTAAACAAGAGCTATATCGAGTAGGCTGATTCATAGCAGACTCAAAGCCAAATGAGGAAAGCGTTGTTAAAAAATTATCGACATCAGGTGTATCACACAGGATTTTTATATTAAAATCACCCAACAAGATTATATTTTTACATTTCTGGTTATCCAAAAATCCCGAAAACTCATCCAAAAAGGTTCCCACTGTGCAGTCTGTAAATACAGATAAAACAGTAGTGAACACCAGAGACTACGCAACTAAAGCTGATTAAATCAGCACTATTCAGTTTATACTTATTAATTTTACATCCTATTATGTTACTTCTATAATATACCGCGACACCACCAGCAGCATAGGTTTCATTACAAGCCGCGTCGAATTTAAAATTTGGAATTACATCATATATAGACTTCTCTTCTTCAAAGATCCAAATTTCAGAGAGAAAAATTAGATCTGGCAAATGATCCAAAGGTGCGAGGTGAGAGAAAAAAGTATTAAAATTTGTTCGCATACTGCGAATATTTTGATGTATGACAGAAAAACCAGAAAATTGCACATTGCTTTGATGGTCTATACAAAAACATTTGAGATTGTCAGTAGCTGAAGAGAAAAAACTAACATTATTACTTGAATCATTATGAGGATCTTTAGATGAATTCATATTATTCATTATACAAACAACAAGTTATAGTTATTTAGTTTACGTTAAATTTATATATATCCTCAAATGAATTAATTTTTATAACTCTATCACCTTCTCTTTTTCTAATAAGAACAGATGAGTCTCTAACCCAAACAAACTTACATCTGTTTTTGTGTTTAAGATCATTTGCCATTTTTAATAAAGACCTTGTGTAGCCAGTGAGACAATCGTTGATGTAGATGTTGCTGCTGCTGTTGTTTTTGTTGTTGCTGCTGCTGCTGCCATTGTTGTTGGTATGACAAACACTGAAAATATTGGAAGAAATTTTGCTTTTGTTCTCCCGCATTTTCTTCATTACAGCTTTTTTTCGTAAGACAGTTGAGAACTTCACACACACGATGTTAGAAGCAATTTTTGTGTTCTTTCCTTTTACACTCTTAACAAAGCATGAGTCAATGTCGCTGGAGTTCACCTCTTCACCAAGAACAGTGCCAAGTAATTTGTTGACTCTCTCTTTTACGTTAGAGTTGTTAACGTCGGGTATGCCAATAATATCAACTGCACATTGTTTCTCCCTCTGCTCCAGTACATTCAGCTTCGACTCCAAATAATCAACTCTCTTATTAAGAGAAGTATTGCACTCTTCAAGAGATTTGATTCTAGTAAGTGCCTCGGTGTTAACTTGCTTAAGCTGAATAATTTCGCTGTACAGCATTTCCAAAGTTATTGTTTGTTGACCCGTATTGATGTCATCATGGGAAGCAATATTTGGGATTACAGCTGATGAACTTTTGTTTACTGTAGACGGACTAGCAGTTTTTTTGTTTGTGGAGATACTACCACTAGTAGAGGTAAAAGAAGTAGCACTCAGAGAAGAGATAATTTTTGCAGGTGAGTTAATGGGAGCATCTCCCAATATTGACTTTCTCCGCTGAGTGACACAACTATCACACTTGTACCCTTGACTACCTTTGTCATAAAACTCTATCTCTCTTTTCTCCATTTTGGCGCACTTTCCATGATAGTATTCTTGACAAATAATGCATTGAATCTTAAGTTCATGTCTATCGATTTTTAAATAGCACAAACCGCACTTCATTTTTGCACTATTAGTTATTACAGCAGACTAATTGAATTATAGTGTTAAATAAAAAATTGAAACTACTTTTCCTTAGATTTTAAGTTAAAAAAAATACTTTTAAGTGGAGCAATTCCCAATGCGTGTGTGTCCCCATCAACACCAATTGGAATATCCTTCCTGTTCGTCATCTGTATGAAATCTGGTAATCGTAATTTTCAATTAATTTCAAATTACAATTTACGTGGAAACTTTTCGTATATGGTATCTGTTCCTTATGCTCGTACTACCACTTACCCTAATTTTTATTCTATATTGGCATTTCGCCTATTTAATAAACTACCGCAGTCGATCAGGTCAATAACAACATCTGGAATGTTTTTTTAAAAAGGGTTAAAAATTGGCTTTTCAACTTAAATTACGCTAGTTTAGAATAGATTACTTTCGACATTCTGATTTAACTCTGGTTTTTGTTTTCATTCTTTTCTTTAATTTTTTTTTTTTTTTTTGAGAATTCTTTGATTTTTATTTGTGAATCTATTTAATTTCTCTCTCATTCTTGTTTGAAATATTACTTTTTTATGAATTACCATAATTTTCTTTTTTTCTATATAGTCACCCCATTTTAAACTTTAATTTGAATTAAATAACTAATTGAAGTGACATTCAAAAATATTTTATTACATTTGTAAGTAAAATACAGAATGTCTCAACTTTTCATATAATTTACATATGTGCCTTAACTTAAAAAACTATTTTGTGAATTTAATTTGAATAGTAACTAACTAACTAAATAACTATTTTCAAATCTGGGTCTAAGAAGAATATGGAAAATTACCGGAGAATATGCAAACAATTTGCTATATTAAAGCTTTTTGAAAACATTATTAAGAATAAATTAGAATTCCATATAAAAGAGAGCACATATCTGAGTTTCAGTACGGTTTCGTCTCTGGTAATAAATGCGGTTGAAAATTATGGTTGCTCTAATAATGGCAATTTTGCTTGTTGACACAGTCGCTGTCTCGTTGTCTATGGTCGTCCGGCTTCAATCCTTGCATCAGTACAATCTTATACGGATGTAGGCAAAAATCCAACTGCAAAATAAGCCTGGTTGACTCTCTGGCGATGCCCAATTCAGCTGATTAGCACCGAATCGACATTTTTGGGTCTTCTTCGATACTGGCCGCTACGGCGGCTATGTTTTCTTCACTTCGCACCGATCTCTGTCTAGTTGGTGGGTTAAGATCCAAGAGAGTGTACTCACGCTCAAACTTTTCCATGATGCGACGAATTGCCTGCGCACTGAAGCCATGATGACGATCGAACTCACAACGAAATTCACGTTGGTTATTTACAACTGAGCCGGAATTTCGATAATATTTTTAAATAATTTTCACACGTTCTAGAAGCGTTAAGCGATGCATGATGAAATGGCAAGCCTTACTGAATATATTGGCAGCTAGATGTCATTGATAACTTTGACAGCTGCTGAAACATAACAATTGGAAAAACTATCATTGCTATCTGGTCCCCCTTTATTATAAACTATAGCAAAAATAATTTGTTTTTCTCTGTTCCTACATAATTTCCTTTCAACTTTTATAAGATTTAGCCTGGTGTATACATATGTACAAAAAAAGTATGTCAGAATCGTTCGAGTGTTTTTTTTTTTTTAATTTTTCAACATGTGCTACCATAGATACTCGTAATGTCTATTTGAGAGATAAAAACTGAGAATGCACATCGTGCTGCACATCATGTTCAATGTTTAATAGTTTCGCAGAAGCGCGGTTTGTTTAGATTTTAAATGACAATAGAGAGCATAGAATACTTTGTGCTTAGTATGTTATGACCGCTGGTGCTCATAAAAACTGATTTTGAACATGTTGATACGAATGAGGCGCCAAAGAGGGTTTTATTCCCTTCTCAACGGGGACTCCAGGACAAATTTATTGGCTTTTCATGAATCTAGGTTTAGAGGTCAAATTACTGAGTTTTATTTATGCTATGTTTTCAATGTTTTCATAATGTTTGTATTCCAATTAATATGTTTTCTACGGAAATAAAAAATAAAAAAAATATTTGTGGCGTCGTTAAAGCAACGATTTGAGTGTTGTTGTTTATCAATGAAAATACAAGTAAAAGCGCGTCGGAAAAATGTTCATATGTCCGCATGCTGGGATTTTAGGATCTAGCGATACATATGTACATCATTGTCAACCAAAGATGGACCAAGCTGGAAAGGTAGCGAAATGTTCTACCTATTTATACGGTGCAAGCCCAATAGGTATTTTGGGACTATAACCGAATTCAAATGAGGTTTTCTGAACTGTAACTAGGATCCGCTATTTTATTTTGGATTCGAATACCGGATTAACCAATTAATATCCCACTCAACACCAATAAAGAACAGAAGAAGAAGGTATCAACTTATATTTGGATGCGGACTTTTTATCAGAGGTAAATTTTGCAGTTCTATTGTAGTTCTAGCGGGAGCCTTGGCTCTGTTGTTAAGTGGGCGATCATTGAGCTAGAGGTTCAAGGTTCGAATCCAAGAAAACACAAAAATATAAAAAAAAAGTTTTCTTACGGTCCCACCTCTCGCGAACGTCTGACAAATATCCGGGAGTAAAATTGTCATGAAAAGCTTTTTTCAATCGAAAAAAATTACCCTTCGGAAAAGGAATAAAACTGTAGGTCCAACCATTCATAAGGCGCACAGCACGAGTGGCTGCGAAAAGCTAGGCCAGTATTGGGCTGTTAGCCCCGATATATTTTATTTATCATATTTCTAGTTTCAGGCGTATTGTCAGCATTAAAGTCAAATTCGCCAACATCAGTTGAATATGCGCTAATGCCACCATCGGCTAGAAAGATGCTGTTACCAAAGATTACTTCTAGGCATTCAAGGACGGAGACTAGGTACAAGGTTTGACGAAATGAACATAATCTCATCTTTTTCAACTTCAAATTTGCATTTGACAGCGTAGTTGGGAAACTATTATTCTACAAATTGTCAACCATAGGAATACCAACTAAATTAATAATATCGCTAAAAGCTACGAGTATATATCCTCACTTTGTGTGGAATGGAGTCAAAATGTCGGAGATCTTTTTAGTTACCATGGGAGTTCAGCAGGGATGTACACTCAGGACATTATTATTTATATTATTCCTAGAAGATACTGTTTCTTAGGTGGAAGAGTAACTATTGGCCAGAGTGTAGTGGATAGTGTGTTCGCTTGTGACCCGAACTGTGTAGGTTCGAGCCCACACGGGAAAAAGCAACCACAGCCACCAGAGCATAAAAGAGAAATGATGAAAGTTTCTCCAATCACTACACCAAAAGGAGTTTTGCCTTTTAGTACGATGGATTTCGGATGAGTCTGAGTGCTCCGCTGTTTGGAAATTTCAATTTTATATACTGAGAGCGTCAAAAGAAAGTGTACAGTACGCAAAAGAAAATTATAAACTTTAAATTCTTTCTAATCTTTTATTTCTATGAATGGCTTGTATCCTCTTATGAGATACTTATGTACATTTAATGATATGTTTATTCGCAAACATTTGACAAACAAAACTTAACAAAAGAACACTAGAATAATAACAAAAAAAAATTCATTTTTTACGCGTCAAAAGTAAGTGTACAGTACGCAAAAGAAAATTATAAACTTTAAATTAGTATTTTGTCTGCTTTCCTTTCGACTTCAAAACAGCTGCTAGTCTTCTTGGCATTGAGTCAACTAACTTCTTGGTGAATTCTGTTGGAATTTTCTGCCATTCTTCTAATAAAACCGCCTTTAGCGAGTCTTTGCTGGTTATCGTACGTTTTCGAATCTGCCTAACGAGATACTCCCACAAATGCTCTCTCGGGTTAAGGTCTGGGGATCGCGGAGGATGATCCAGTTGCTTAGGTGTCCGATAAAGTAACCATTCCTTTACCAATTTAGCCGTATGCTTGGGGTCGTTGTCATGTTGGAAGACCCAGGATTGATCTAACCCTAATTTTTCTACACTTGGTGGTAAATTGTCCCTTAAAATATTGAGGTAATCTGTTTTGTTCATTGTGCTGTCAATAAAAACAAGGTTTCCAACGCCCGATGCTCCCATACAGCCCCAGACCATAACCGAACCCCCACCATGCTTTACTGTTGAATTTATATTTATTTTTTCGAATTCTTTGTTTTTGGCTCTCCATACTTTGGGTGGCTTTTTTGATCCAAAAATTTCAAATTTACTTTCATCACTGAAAAGAACATTACTCCAGAATGGAAAACCCTTATTTTGATGCTTCTGGGCGTAAAGCAGTCGTCGCTTTCGGTTCTTTTCCGAAATATGAGGTTTTTTTCGCGGCACTCTCCCATGTAACCCATTACTATGGAGGGCCCGGCGAACAGTACTTCAGATGAAAGGCTTACGTCTTTTTCAATTTTCACTTCACTTGCCACTGGATTTTTTCGTACTTCCCTGACAATAGATCTTATTTCACTTTCGGATAATTTTTTTGGTCTGCCGGTACGAGGTCGATCTTTCACGTCTTTGAACCTCGCAAATTTGTCAATAATTTTTTTCACTGTGTTATGATGTCTACCAACTATTTCAGCTATATCCCGTAATGATTTCCCTTCCTGATTAAATTTTAAGACAAGTTTTCGAGTTTCAATTGAACTTTGTTTTCCCATTTTAAGAATGATCTACTTTAAACACGAAATCACTTACTTTCTTAATGAATAAACAAAACACAATAAGATATCCTTTTAACTTAGCCAAAGTGCAACCTAAAAGCGAAGAAAACAATATAACGGGTGTTTATCCCGTTAGCAGAATCTGTTACAGTACGTTGTACACTTTTTTTTTGACGCGAAAAAAATTAAGTGTTTTTGTTGCTGTCATTTTGTTATTACTCTTTTTGCTCACTTTTGTTTGTCGAATGTTTGCAAATAAACTTCTTATAAAATGTACATAAATATTTTATAAAAGGATTCCAAACATTCGTAGATATGAAATACTTAAAATGCAATGTGGAGGTGTACACTTTCCTTTGGTGCTCACAGTATATACATCCAATAGGGACTTCCGAACTTTGATAGTTGATAGCGGCCATATTGCTGAAGCCACATCTGTCAAATTGACTGTTATTTATTCAGTCTGTTTTGCCAAATCACCATGAATGGATATAGCGTTCAACAACACGTGCAAATAATAAAATTGTTTTTATCAAAATGGGTGTTCTGTTCGGGCAACGTTCCGCGCGCTTCGCCCATTTTACGCTCGCTATAATCGTCCTTCCGAGAGGACTATTCGCAGTGTGGTGGATAAATTTGGGTCCACTGGTTCAGTAAATGATCAACCAACACCCGTACGTCGACGAAACGCAAGATCTGCCGAAAACATCGCCGCTGTCCGTGAGAGTGTGCAGGAGAATATGAGGCAGTCGACTTCGCGTTGCTCACAAGAACTCGGCCTTTCGCAGACCACAACTTGGCGAATTTTGCATCGTGACTTGGGCCTGCACCCGTACAAAATTCAACTGACCCAGGAGCTGAAGGTAAACGACCATAGACAACGACGTGTGTTCGCTGAATGGGCTTTGTAGCAGTTGGAAACTGACCCTAATTTTTATCGAAAAATCATCTTCAGCGATGAGGCCCATTTCTGTATGAATAGGTACGTCAACAAACAAAATTGTCGAATTTCAGGCGATACTAATCCACATGAGATCCAAGAGCGTCTAATGCATCCCGAAAAAGTCACTGTTTGGTGTGGATTTTGGGCTGGTGGCGTCATCGGTCCATATTTCTTTGGGAACAACGTTGGCCAGGCCATCACCGTCAACGGCGAGCACTATAGGTCGATGATTACCAACTTCTTTTGGCCTGAATTGGATCATATGGACACCAACGACATGTAGTTTCAACAGGACAGCGCTACGTGCCACACAGCTCACGCCACATTGGAAATTCTGCACGAGCGATTCGAGGGCATGGTCATCTCACGTGGAGGTGATGTGAACTGGCCACCGAGATGGTGTGATTTGACCCCGTTAGAGTGGAGTTTTCTGAAGTCGCAGGTCTATGCGAATAAGTCACAAACCACAGCGGCCCTCAAAGCCAACATAACCCATGCCATCGGTCAAATTCAGCCTGATTTATGCGCCAGTGTCTTGGAAAATTGGACATTTCGGATGCGCGCCACTCAGAGAAGCCGCGTCAGATATTTGAACGATGTTATATTCTATGTATAATGGCATCGATAGGCCTTTCAAACAAATGAAAAATTTCGATGATACCTCCACGCATTTTGTTTTATTAAAATTTAAAGATAAGAAGTGCTTAATGAAAGACCCTTTATATTAAAAAAAACTATTGACGATGTTACAATTAAGTTCCTAATGTTTGCAAATGATATTGTCCTTTCATCGGATACAACTGAGAAGCTACAAGAATGATGACAAAACTTTAGAATAATAGAGCTAGTGCTTTTTACTAGGATAAAGGCAATACCAGCGTACAAATACCCTCGTATGAGTGGAGTTGATCTGATTCCCAAGAAAACTGCAAAATATCTCGGAGTAATATTAGATTCCAAACTAAGCAGGAAAGAAAACATTGATGGACGAACCAAGAAAGCCTATGTAGCTCTTTATGCATGTAGAAGGGCTTTCGAAAAAAACATGGGGCTTTAAACTAAAAGTGGTATACTTGTTATACACTGTGGTGGTAAGACCCATCTTAACATATGGATAAACTGTATGGTGGAAAGCGCTCGGGATGAAATGCTATCTTGTGAGTGTTACATAGATTAAACGGGTAGACTGTTTAGTGGTAACAGAATCAATGAGATCAACACCAAAGCAGCTCTGGAAATGATACTAAATCCTCTCCCACTAGACATTTATTGCCAAAGCTCGACAACCAGAACTGCGCTGAGACTCAGGGAATCTGGTCTATGGACAGCAAGTCCCTATGGTCACGCCTCAGTCCTAACTCGATGGAATGTTTCGGAAGTTCAGGTCGATATGGACTAGATCATCCCAATTTCAGAATGCAACCGGAGATTCTCTATCAGAATTCTCTGCAGGAAGGATTAGGACGAGGGAAGAATCGACATCAAAAATTAACTGGCCATCTACAATGTACGAGACGGATCCAAAGTGGATGTCGGCACGGGAACTGGGGTCTACTGTGAATCTCTAAATACTACTCGCTTTTGTAGACTGAAAGATGGCTGCAGTATTTTTGAAATGATTATAGAGGAAAATATTTCAGGAAAATTAATCAATTTCTATGTTGATACGAGTAGTCAAGCAGCCATTAAGGCGTTGCAATCAACGACGATAAGATCCAAGCTGGTAAAACTGTAGAAAATAAAACTAAATGAAGTTTCAACAATCAACACGGTGACACTATACTAGCTGTCAGGATATACAGGTGTTTCAGGAAACGAAAAAGCTAGAAACTTGTCCGGTCTAAATTCTTTACGCCGAGCTAACTTAGCACACTACATAGGAAAATAGACATACAATAACTATTGTAGAAGCTGTAGGAACGTGGAAGAAAGAGAATCTATTCGTCATCTACTGTGTTACTGTCCTTCACTGGTCAACGAAGCACAACTCTTTGTAGAAACTTCTTCTTAGGTCTGGAGGACCTACCTAATGTTGAGTCTAAAAAACTTCCCAAATTCATTCCGTGGTTTAGCTAGCGGTCTAAAACTTTGGGCACAATGGCCTCTATGTGGTCTAAGTGATCCGACGACATCTGCCAATAAGGGCATCCATTTATCTAACCTAACCTACCCCTAGGACTATCTCTGGGTCAATTTTTAAGGTTTTATGTTGACTTGAAGTGCCCTACAGGTTCTGATTTCTTCTATTATATTGCTACCCTGACCCGCCCATTGGTACTGCTTCTGTACCAAATTTCAAGATTCTATGCCTACGGGAAGCACCGTGTAGGTCAGTCCCAAGTAGGTAAAGGTGGTTCGAAAAGAAAGAGAACCCAATTAGCTCTAAGTGCGCCGTTTTGATACCACAAACAACTCATGTACCCTGTTTGTTTACGTGTGTTATTGGAGATAGAAGGATATAATCAAATCAAGCCAGTGGAGTTCAGAAACAGGAGTAGTTCTCCAATCCGTTTAGAGGCTATCTCTCTGAAATCGTCAAAGGAGGGTTTACCTAACGTGCGTTGTCTGGTCCTTGCTAGGGCAGGACAACTGCAAAGAGAGTGGAAAAGAGTTTCCCTCTCGTTACTGTCTTTGCATCTGCAACAGAAAGTGTTGTGAGGAATGCCAAGCTTGGCCGCGTGGTTCCCTATAGGCCAATGGCCTGTAATAATTGCTACAATTCTGGCAATATCAGGCCTTGATCTGCCTAGTAGCTCGTTTGATTTAGGTCTGTAGATGAACTAATAAGGTTGTTCCATCCGAAATCGGCTAGCTGGAGGAAGTGAAGGTGCAAATTGCCCTTAACGACTCCCATCGGAATATTGAGTCTTTCTGCTAGTGAGCCGTTAAGGACTGATGCTCGCCTGGCCAGCTCGTCTGCTCGCTCGTTACCCTCATAATTACTGTGTCCTCTGACCCAAATGAGGGTAATTCCAGAATGGACACTTTATTCATTTATTTGAAACGGGCATTGCTCTACCAGTTTTGAGGATATGGTAACCGAAAACTGCTTGGCTATCAGAAAAGATATCTATATTTCGGTTGGTTATTGGGAGAATCGCGAGAAGCTCCGCTTGAAAGACACTAGCAGAGTCTGGGAGACGGAAGGATTTCGATATATTCAGTTGGTCCGAACCATCCGTATATATACTTACTTACTTACTTACTTACTTAACGGGCTCCCGACCCTTGAAGAGTCTCTGCCTGAGATACTGTAGCCTTCCATTCTCTGCGATCTCGGGCACGTTGCTTCCAGTTATCCAGACCAAGCGCTCTGGCATCCACGATGGCTTGGTCTTTGAAACGGAGGTTCGGTCTTCCTTGTCGTCTCGAATCTGGCTGCTGGGATTCGAAGATCCTCTTAGCTGAAGCATTATTGTTCATTCGCTCGATGTGGCCGACGTATTTTGGCTTTTTGGACTACATCCACATCTTGGTACAGCTCATAGAGTTCGCGGTTGTATCTTCTCCTCCATTCGCTCTCCTCGCACACAGGACCAAAAATCCGCCGAAGAATTTTTCTTCCGAAGGAGCCCAGTATCAGCTCTCCCTTCCTGCTTATCGTCTAGCACTCGGCGCCATAAAGCAGAATTCACAGGATAAGGGTTCTGTAGAGCATATATTTTGTCCTTCGAGTTAGGAGTTTTGAACCCAATTGTTTTGCCAAACCGAAGTAGCAGCGGTTTCCTAGGGTAATTCTTCGCCGGATCTCCACTAGGATGTCATTTGTGGAGTTCATGTTTACTCCGAGGTAGAGAAACTCCTTAAATACCTCGAAATTGTTGCTATCAATAGTAACGTGGTGGTTGGTTTGTTGATAGCATGTACTTAGTCTTAACCTCATTTACTACAAGGCCAAGAAATTTCGCCTGTTCTTCAATCGCCGTAAAAGCCTCTATCACGGCACGCTGGGAGCGACCGATGATGTTGATATCGTCTGCATACCCCAGTAGCTGGACTGATCTGTTGAAGATAGTGCCTTCCGTGTTGACACCCGCCCTGCGCTCTATCTGCTCTAACACGAGATTAAAGAAGTCACATGATAGTGCGTCTCCTTGCCGAAATCCGGTGCATGTTTAGAAATCCAAATTGCACGTTGCGGCGCGTGTTTTCCAGCGTCACGCTACAAAGCTGGATCAGTTTTGCCGGGATCCCGAATTCGGCCATCGCCAAATAAAGCAATAAAGGTGAATGGGTGCCGTGACATTGTGCCAAGCGACATTATGCCAAAAATGAAAATTTGGCATAATGACGCTTTTGAAAGGGACATTGAGCCGAATATTAACATTTGGCATAATGTCGCTTAGCTAAAGTGTCATGAGGCCAAACTAGTTTGTGACATTAGGCCAAATTTGGCCCTATGACGCTTTGTAGAAGTGACATACAGCCAAATGGCACTAATAAGTTAGCCCGAGACTGTACACACTTTGCTTGCTAGCCAAATCTGTTTTTTTAATCATCTGTTTTTACAGTCCTAAGACTCTTAGGAATATTTGCTTAATGACATTTAATAGACTCCCACGCTTGTTATTCGTAGTGCACCGGCCGCTTCAAACGCAAACTGGTAAAATGGCGAATTCTAGTGATTTGATATATAGTTTCGAGTTTTGTGAAGGTTTGATTAGAGGAAGTAAACTTCTTTACATTCCAGAGACTAAATATTTGTATAGATTCAAAAGTAATTCTAAAATGTGTAAGCGATACGTTTGTTATAGTAAATTATGTCGCGCAAGTGCAGTTATCGATATGGAAAACACAACTTTAGCGCGAATTCCAAAATCTAGTCCCGCGCATAACCATCCAACTAACGAAGACATTCGGGAAAAATTGAAAGTAGTTAGTGAAATTAAGAACAGGTGTGAAAATGTTTCACTTAAAAGAAGTGGAATACGTGAAGTATTTGATGAAGTTTCTGCCCAGAACAAAGTAGGGGCTCAACAAGTAAGATGACCTCTTATGTACTTTGTGTATGATCGTTTTCGTCGTCGTCTTTTATGTACAGTGTGACCCAACATTTCTTGGAGCTTCCCAAGTATAAATTATTTTACATTTTTCGTTTGCGCTGTAAAAGTCTGTTAATCTAATTTGCAGGTACCATTTGGAAAAGTACGTAGACAACTTATGAGAATTCGAAACAAGGCGTTTCCAAAAGCTCCCGGTAATGCAAAAGACGTGTTGGAATTGTTTAGGAATGAGAGTGTAATGAAAACTTTTGGAATGTCCCGTTACGAAAATAGTGTGCCATTTTATAGGAGCACAATAATCGAGGATAACTTCAGTTACTCTGTATTTTTATCCCCAACTATTGCAACGGCAATACAAAATTTACCTGAGGCATCTGATAGAAAGTATCTTTTAGATGGCACTTTCAATGTTGTGCCATCTTGCGGCTACAAACAGTTGTTGATTGTTCAAATTTCTCATAACGACCATGTAAGTAAACGAATGTTTAACTACTACTTTATCTTATGCTTTCAAACTAAAGATTAGATTTAAAAATTGGATAATTGATTTTTGAGCATTACATAAAGTAATAGTGAATAATTTTTAATTTGTTTAAGCATAATATAAAGAATTATAATAGTAAGATATTCGCGTAAATTTCTAACTATTACTTTATCTTGTGAAAATATTAATACATACATAAATGTACAATGAAAAATTATTAGATTTATTTGAGTAAACAATCTGTGTATGTTTCTTTCAGATTTATCCGTTTATTTACGTTTTAACGACTCACAAATCTGAACAAATGTATCTACATTTATTTCATTACATTGAAGCAAATTTGTTTCAATTCAAATCAATTTCTTTTGTAACGGATTTTGAAAAGGCTTTAAGGAACAGCTTACATATAGTGTTTCCAAAGGCAAAATATACAACGTGTTGGTTTCACTATTGCCAAGCTGTAAGGAGAAAAGCGTCAAAAATAGAAACATTGGTTAGTTTCTTAAACAAAAACAAGGAAGCGAAGAGGCTTTTCCGAAAGTTTCTTGTACTCCCGCTCTTGAGACCTGAAGATATCAAATCAGCTTTTGAAATTTTGTATACCGAAGCAACAGGCGCACTGTATTATAAAAATGGCCAAAGTGCGTTTAAGGAATTTTTGACATACTTTAAAAATCAATGGATGGATAAGGTAAGAGTGAACACATTTGCTTTAAAAGAATATAATAAAAAGAGGAAAACTATTATAACTACAGGAAACCCCTTCAGCTTTTTCCGTTTCCAATACCCAAATGAGAACAACAAGTGCTCTTGAAGGTTACAACAGCCGACTAAGCCGCAAGCTCACAAAGCATGGCAGCTTTTTTAAGTTTCTGGATTGCTTGTTGGATGAAGATCGGATAAAATCCAGAGAGTTTACTATGTCCTTAGATGGAACGTTCGATATATTTGAACCCCCAAAAAAAAGATTTATGGACAAAAGCCGCCAAATCGAGTTAGCTCTACAAAAATTGGACAAAAAAATCATTTCACTTCATGACTTCCTTAACCAGATGACAAACGAACAAAATAATGTAGTTACTGAAGAGGCTGCAAATTTAAAAGATCTTGGGTATGAAGATGAAGAAGAAGATGAGCACCAAGACAATGGAGACATTTTTAATGCAGACGAAGTGCCAATCCTCTGTGTCATTTGTAGTGAAAATACACGGACTATTCTCCTGCAGCCGTGCAACCATTTCAAACTTTGTTTGAATTGTTATACACAGCTGGCGGAGAAATATACAGCAAACAATAATCCGATTCTGTGCCCAATTTGTAGACAAATTGTTAAAAACAGCACACGAATTTATTGTTAAAATTTATTTTACAAATTATTTTCCACATTTGTACAAATATACGTAAGTATATAATGTGTACATAATATGTAAATTTCAATAAAATGATTGAAAACATTAAATTTGTGTCAAACTTTTGTTAACTTTAAACTTTCTGATTGCCAAAAAAGCGTAAATACTATGATGGTAAGGAAAATCACAAAACCCAAAGTGACATAGTGCCGAATTGGTCATATGACGCTTTATCTAAACGACATTATGCCAAATGTTAATATTCGGCTCAATGTCCCTTTCAAAAGCGTCATTATGCCAAATTTTCATTTTTGGCATAATGTCGCTTGGCACAATGTCACGGCACCAGCTGAATGCTATCATATGCGACCTTGAAGTCGATGAATAGGTGGTGAGTCTCGACTTGAAATTCATTGGTCTTTTCCAGGATTTGCCTCAGTGTGAAAATCCGTATATATACAGATACCAAAGTCATTTATTACCATTCCGTTCTTCCATTCTGCTCTGGCAGGGAACTTTACTGAAAAGGTAAGGTTTTGTTTTTTGCCTTGCATCTCGGCAACTGCGTAAGCTAGAAGCTTTAATTTTGGTAGGGTTGCTAAGATGGCTTAATTCAACATGGTGGTCGGGTTGAAAGTGGGGTCAAAATGTTATATTTTGTTTCGTGTAAATAAGGTGGTGGTAGAGCACAAGTTGGCAGTGCATCTTGATTTCTCACACATTCTATTAAAATTAATTTTGAAGAAATCATAATTAACTCAACGTCATTTGGCATTTGGCTTCACTATTATTACCAATGTCTAAATGAAAATGTAACCATTTACAAAGTCAACTCTTCTCAAACCCTAAATTATTAGGGTAATTCTTCTGTGCGAATTGTCATCGTGTGACGTGTGTCTCTGAGTCTGGTCGCTCTCTGTGTTTTCGTTGCGTTCGAAACTCAAATATTAGCATAAACGTTCGTCTCTTCTACATCAAATACATTCCTCATACTCGTACTTGAACGACCCTCGACAATGTAAACATCGGTCTTACAAAATTGAAATTAATTTGAAAAAGTTGCCAATTCATATGCAAAGCATTGGCCATATAGGGTTGCACCGCAGCCGCCACCATGGGGGTTGATGGTTCTGAGCATTGCATAAACGGCTGCTTCAATGCCAACAAAAACTCGCCTTTTAGCTAGCGAATAGCTTCAATAGCAAAAAGCGCTGGCTGAGCAGTGGGCAATTTCCGATATTACTTCAGAATTACCGCGATACATCATTGAAATATTTAATAACAATTGCATGACTCTAACAGGGGTGAGTGCGTGCTGCTGGGCTGGCGTACATATGTATGTATGCACTGCCTACACTCGAGAGGATACGCCATATGGGCCTCGGAAATGTCGTTAATCACACTTTTTAATCGACAACAATGACGACGAGGAATGAGAAAATCTCATCTAAATCGAGATTTAAAGTGTATCTTTGTGGATCGGGGTAGAGTATCTCAAAGGGGCACTTGTGATATCCACTTAAGTGTCTTGCAACCCCCTTGATGCTGATGATTCAGCAACCGTTATGGCTGGACGGTATGGGTACTCCACTCACATATTCTCGCTCGCTGGCAGTAATACTCATATTCCTCACGACATTGCCGTAATTTCAATCGGTTGTCGTCATTTTATAGGCCGCCCGCCTCTGTTCGGCTGCCACTGGAACTCTGGAGTGTGTTTACATTACGAGTATGCAGAGTGAAATTATTTGATGCAGTCCGACGACAATATGACGCTGCTGAGGCACTCTATAATGGGAGTCATATTAAAATGTAAACAAAAAATGTATTTAACACACAAGGACCCACACAGAGAATGCTCATAAATATCTAGATCGACCGACAAGTCGGTAGCTTCTTTCGCCCACTAGTATCTAGATACATACGAGTATTTAATATTTTTCTCTTGTTGTTTGCTTCCGCATTTCTGTATGTTTTGTAAAACCTTTGAATGGAGTTCATAGACGATCAGGAATCTGAAGGACATGATTGCCATTTGAATAGAATGCTATTGCAACAAGGACATCCGAGTTTCCTACGAAGAGAGATGATGCCGATGTCTAAGAGGGGTGGTCTTTGAGACAAGAACAACGTATGAAAATATTGCTTAATGAATTATGCTCCTGCTGCTTTTTGGAATATCCTATTTGGACTTGGAGATAAGGGTGGGTGGCATGTGTACATGAAAGTCGAGTGGAGAACATATTGCCAGGACATATCCGTAGCAGAAAACTGAGTATATAAGAAGAGGCGGATAATTTACATGGGATTTCATGCTATGAAAAAGTCAACTTGTGGCCAAATTAAGCCATGCCAACTCTGTGGGCTACATTTATAAGAAAATCAGCTTCATGGAGGACGCCTTCTTTATGATACTTTGAAAAATGAGTTCCTTACTCTTTGTAATTTTTTCTTTGTCTGTACACTGGAAATATTTCATTAACAAAAGAAAATGTTTTCCATGTTCATGTGGATCTGCAGGGTCGAACACACTAATAGTTTTTTGCTTCACTTTATGTACTGGCAGGAGCTTTAAGAGTACTACCTACTGTGAAAATTTCGTTAACAAACGAAAGTCCTTTTGAGATCCATGCGGTTTTGGCTGTCAGAGCTCTGCACTTTTAATATCTTTAGAAACTACTGCTCAGACTAACAGTTGGGTCCATTATGCCCATGTTTGTTTACTCTGGGAAGGAAGAAGCACACGGATAGCGATTTCAATCCCAGAAGAGGATTGAGATCTCAGATCAAAGTTGCGTATGAAATTCTTCCAGCTAATCGAAGAAGCGTTGGTCAGTGTCGTAACTAAGGTAGTGCAGTCAAAGTCCCAAAACAAAAAAAAATTGATACAAATTTTTCGCGGAACCATCTCTGGCAAAGATCTGGAAAACATGCGATGGAATCTAACATCTCTTAAACGATCACCACGGGAGTTATTGCAAACTTCGATTCTTGTGAGGTAATTCTCGATGACTTTTCGGCACATTTCTGGCTGTATTGCCGCCATAATTTCACGGATGTTGGTTTTTAAGTGCTCCAAAGTTTGGGGATTATCTGCATAGATACGATCTCCCACATCCAATGGGGTCAGATCACACGATCTTAGTGGCCGGGGAACTTTTCTTTTTGCAATAGAGCCAAATTTGCCTTGTGTGGCACGTAGCCCCGTCTTGTTGGAACCAAATGTCGGTCACATCAATGTCTTCAATCTCAGGCCAATAAAGGTGTTGACCATAGCACAGGAAAATCATCGTAATATTGGCGCCTTCATCGCTTTTTTTAAAAAAAAAAAAACCGTCCGATCACACTGTCAGTTCACAGCGCGCACTAAACTACCACCCGCAGTGGATGCAATGGCCTCTCAACAATCACGTTTGGATTCTCAGAACCCAAAATTCTGCAATTTTGATTATTTACGTGACAAATGGGCCTAATCGCCGAATAAAATTTTGTTTGGGATTTTCCAGCACCCAATTTGTGTATGTTCTGCGCATTCTATGGTCAGTAGGCTGTAGGTGTTGTGTAAGCTGGATGAAGATGCAAATCCAAGAGCCAAACAGAGCTGTAAGAAATGTCCAATTGCTGAGCTCTAAGTGGAATTGACTATTCCGGGTTCTCGGCCACTGAGTCACTCACATCGGCTATGTTTTCAGTTGATCGAGCATTGCGATAGTACACAGGCCTTACGACATCACAAACACTACAGATTTGTTTGAATTTAATGATAGTGTTTCTCAGTTGGGCGATTATGACGACCATAATATGTTCTTAAATAGATATTACAGAATTGTTAACTTTGTAGTAAGATGCAACAATTTTAATGCGTTGAGTGGTGGTTAAGCGATCCATATTGTAATATGGCAAGGCAAGATCTAGTTAGATAGATAGATATCTGTCACTATGAATGTCAGATGGATTTGATATATGCTCTATGGCACGGATGTGAAATCTCAACCTCGAAATGAGTTACCATTTTCTTTTGCATATTAAACACGAAATTATTATTATTATTAATTTTTTTTTTTGCTACAAATACAAGAATTCATATTTGCTGATCTTCTACTTTTTTCTGCTTATCAACAATTTAGCTTCTTCAAATGAAATAATCATACCCTTTTTCTACTGACCTTCTTTTCAAACAATCTTACTCGTATTTTGCTTGCAAAAATACACTCTTTTGCTGATTTATTAAATGGTAGCCTTAAATTATAGTTTACCCGAAACCAATAACAAAAGAAAAATAACGAACAATTTTAAACTTGCACCGGGCGCAGAAAGGTTTAGTTACGGAATTGCTATTGGCACCAGGATATTCACAAAACAGATATCCAACAAATTCTATTTACATATCTCTGTCCTTGTAGCTCCTGACATAGTCATTGTGGACTACGCCACCGGACGCTCCACATGAATATCAATAGCACTGTTCTCTATAGCCAACTATACCTTTATGATCTTCACAGTTCTGGACTGTAACCCCATTACGGGGTGTGAGCGCTGCGGTTGTCCCATAAGATTTATCTTCCATCATGTAGTTCTTCAAAACAAATATGCTAATAGTCGAAAGGTTGGAGAAGCTTGAATATAAGCTTAACAACAGGAGCATTTCAAAACGAACATGACGAAACTTCTTAAAATTGTTGCATGGAACGCCAACGGTCTCATACAAAGAGTAGAAGAGCTAGAAATATTTCTACGGGAAAATGACATTGACATATGTTTGATCTGTGAAACTCACCTGACGAAACTATCGCGTGTAAACATTACTGGATATAGTACCTATCACGCTTATCACCCGTCGGAAAGAGCCAGAGGCGGATCGTCTTTAATCATAAAAGATTGCATCGAACACTCTGAAGAGATTATGATAGAGCTTGAAACAATGCAAGTGAGCACTGTACGCGTGAAAAATGGACATTACTCTTTCAATGTCTCGTTTATTTATTGTCCACTGCGTTGCAGGCTTGAAAAAAATGATTTTACAAATATTTTCAACTCTCTTGGACCGAATTTTATTATTGGCGGTGATTTTAATGCAAAACACACCTTCTGGGGTTCAAGATGTGTCTCACAAAAAGGCAGAGCACTTTACAACGCCTGCATGCAACACAGATGCGACTTTCACTCGAATGGTAAACCAACATATTGGCCGACTGATAACAACAAAATACCCGATCTGATCGATTTCTTTGTTGTAAAAGGAATACCAGACAAATGTATTAAAATTGATGAAAGTTTTGATCTCTCTTCCGATCATTCCCCTATCATTCTAACGATGAGCGAACGCCTAATTAAAAAAGATGTACCTGCTAGACTAACTAGCAGAAAAACTGATTGGGAAGGCTTTAAAAAAGACGTTGAAGAACATATCGAACTGAGAGTATCACTTAGGACGTCTTCTGAACTCGAAATCGAAATTGATCGTTTTGTTGAAGTTCTGCAGCGCGCCGCGTGGAAAAATACTCCCTATCAAAGGAAAACGCCAATCAATCATGTCCAAAAATTTCCACCGGAAATAAAAGAAATGGTAAGGGAGAAGAGAAAAGCGCGTAAAAAATGGCAACAAACTCGTGCTCCGCAACATAAATCGCATTTGAATCGCTTGTGTAACTTGCTAAAAAAGGCCATTATTGATTTTAAAAACCGGACAATACAAACCAGCATTGAAAGCTTAACAGCGGACAAAGATTCCAATTATTCGCTCTGGAAAGCTATAAAAGGCATTAAAAAACCGAAAATACAAGCGGCCCCAATCAAGAAAAATGACAACGAATGGGCCAAGAATGATAAAGACAAAGCAGAAGTCTTTGCCGCCCATTTAGAAGAAACATTTAAACCATTTGATGGGCAAGCGCTTGTTGAAAATGATCGGATATAGCACTTCACAATTACACAGTAAGAAATGCAAGGCTGACCGAACTTCAACAAAAAATAAAGAAACTGAAACCGAATAAAGCTCCTGGATACGACCTAATCACAGGAGAGCTTCTTAAATCGTTACCTAGAAAAGCGTTAGTTAAGTTCCTTTACATTATAAACGCAGCGATAAGATTAGAATATGTTCCGAGTCAATGGAAAGTCGCGGAAGTAATAATGATTCTGAAGCCAGGAAAACCACCGAATGATAAAAAATCGTATAGACCTATTTCGCTGCTGCCGATTATGTCTAAAGTTTTCGAAAGAATAGTACTTAAGCGATTACAGCCGGTTATAGAAGAAGGATCTCTTATTCCCAATCACCAGTTTGGGTGCATAGAATAACTGATTTAATTGAAAAAGCTTACGAAGAAAAAAAGATTTGCTCGAGCGTATTCCTTGATGTTTCTCAAGCTTTTGACAAGGTCTGGCATGAAGGATTGAAATATAGATTACGACAAGTTCTGCCGGAACACTTATATAATATTCTGGAAAAATACTTGACGAATCGACTTTTCCGAGTCAAACACCGAAACGAATATTCGGAATTTAAAGAAATAAGGGCTGGGGTGCCGCAGGGAAGTGTCCTTGGACCGCTTTTGTTCCTATTATATACTCGCGACATACCGCAAGACGAAGGCACCGTATTAGCTAAATTTGCCGACGACACTGCCATCCTGGCAATGGGTAAAACGATTGAAGAAACGACTGAAAAATTGCAAGAAGCATTGAATAAAGTAAATGAATGGACAAAGATTTGGCGACTAGCTTTAAACGAAAACAAATCTGTTCATGTCGATTTTACTTATAAGAAAATAAATAATATGCCCATCTTTTCAAACTCGGTTCAAATTCCGTTTGCAAACGAGGCTAAGTATCTTGGAATGACACTTGATGCTAAGCTGAAGTGGAAATCGCACGTGAAGAAAAAACGTAAAGAACTAGAAACCTAATACAGAAAATTGGAAAACATTCCAAGCTTAATATAGAGAACAAACTGCTTCTATACAGCAAGTGCTAAAGCCGATATGGACATATGGAATACAACTCTGGGGTTGTACCAAAATAAGTAATGTCAATGTTTTACAAACTTTTGAAAATAAAGTGCTAAGATCAGTAGTTAATACACCGTGGTTTATTAGAAATAGCGATATCCATAGAGATTTAGGAATTGCAACAGTCGAACATGAAATCAAAAACTTCGCGCGTAAGCATAAAGACAGATTACAAGGACACGTTAAAAATGAAGTCCTTCGAATTCTGCATGAGAGGAATCTACTGCGTCGTCTACAAAGGACTAAACCTTTCGACTTAACGCGATAGCAAGAAACCGCGTCTAATTTGCGGAACAAGCAGGAACTTTCAATGGAAAGGGACCCGCCAAACGATCCCAATACGTGAAAGAAAAACTGCTGGATAAGTCAAAACTTAGTTGTAGTAATCAAAGAAATTTATCACGAAGGGAGGTTTTTTTAGTGAGTAAAAATCTCACACTCTATGAGCACGCGCTACCGATCCTCATAGTGTCTTCATGAAGATTTTTTACCTACCCTCGGAAAAAAAAAATGTAGTTCTTCAAAAACCGTGACTCTTGAACATTTAAGTTCACTGAGTACTCGTAGTTCGAAATGTAAAATTTGAACGCGAATTCTTTCGCTGCCACCTGGATTCAAGGAGAATACCTTAGTGGTACAAGAAACCCGCAAGTACGAGTTGATACAGGAAGGATAATGTGTCAATGCCGGCGTCTTCATAGATTGCTTATCTCTAACCTTTTTAACACCCGATATACACTCCGGGGCAAAATGATAAGACACCCTGACAAATTCATAAGAAAAAAAAGTGTGCGTATCATTTGCCAAATCTCAATGAATTATTAGATAACAGGATGTACTCGTATTTAGACCGCACTGCCATAAAATAATTTCTGGAAAAAACCTTAATTTTCTTGTTTTGGGAGAAAAACCGTAAACTGGTTGAGACTTTTGTATCGATACTTCTTTCAGTAAGGATGTATTAAATCAACATTGGTGAAATGAGTTGAATTTGATTAACTTTTTTCAAAAAGAAGCTAAAGTACAAACAATTTTAAAATTTAAGAGTGAAGGCTGGAGTATTGCAAAAATATTAAAGTCAGTGAGAAGAAGTCGAACAGTAGTGACGAATTTAATAAACGACCCCGAAAATTATGACAAAATCCCTGGAAGAAATGAAAAAAAGTGTAATTTTGCGGGAAGCTTAAAATTCTTCTTTAACGGCTCGTCAAATCGCATCTAAAGCGGGAGTGAAAACCAACATAAAATATGTGAACATCTCCAAAGTCAGAATGCTCCATGAGGCAGGTATGGAGTACAGGGTGGTATGAGGGTGGCCGTGGTGTAGTGGTAACATCAACGCTTGTCACGCTCTTGGTTCACGGTTCAAGTCCTGATCTATTCATCATCTATTTATTTCGTCTGAAATAAATAAAAAAGTCGATCAATTGCGAAAGCTTAGTGAGTGGTCATATGGCTTAAATGCAACTTGATCATGATGGTGACATCAGGTGGAGGGAAGAAAATACTGTGAATCATGAGCAACGACAAAAAGCAAAACAAACAAGCTCCCCAGTTATCTGGACGCCACCCTTGGAGTTTACTGAAACTTAATACCACCTAAGTTTCAAACCCACTACACCAATCTTTCTTTCTCTCTCTCTCAATTTCTTCAAAACGCCCGTGCCCTGAAATAATTTAATGGTATTCATAACCCATTTGGTGCGCGCAAATTATAAAAAAAAAAAAAAAAGTTGTGATTTCCATTCGACGGGTAAATCGACCTACTGGCCAACTGATACTTCGAAAATACCTGACCTGATCGACTTTTACGTCGTGAAAGGAATTTCTACCAACCACATTAAAGTTGAAGAGAGCTTTGATCTGTCGTCTGACCATTCCCCAGTTATTTTGACATTGAGCGAAAAACTAGTCTATACCCTAGAGCCAGCGAGATTAACCGGTAGAACAACTAACTGGGAAGGCTTTAGGAACGAAATTGAAGATAATGTTGAACTGAGCGTTCCACTTACGACACCCTATCAACTTTAGGTTGAAGTTGATCGCTTCGTTGAGATCGTACAGCTCGCCTCTTGGAATAATACTCCCAATCCAAGGAAAACTCCGGACAAATACGGTCTACGATATCCTACGGAAATAAAAGAATTGGTCAAGGAAAAAAGAAAAGCGCGTAAGAAATGGCAACAGAGTCGTACTCCGCAACATAAAGCACACTTGAATCACCTGCGCAATTCGTTGAAGAAGACTATAAAGGATCTTAAGAATCGTGCGATAGGCTCTTACTTTGAAAGTTTAACAGCGGAAAAACATTCCAATTATTCACTTTGGAAAGCTGTAAAAGGCACCAAAAGGCCCAAGGTCCTCGCGGCGCCTATTAAATTAAATCACAATGAATGGGCAAGGGAAGATAAAGAAAAAGCGGACGTTTCTGCGGCCCACCTGGAAGAGACCTTTAAACCGTACCATGGTCAAGTGTCTTACGACAATATCAATAGGCCGGATTTACCATCTGACATCGGGAATCTAAAACCTAAGAAAGCTCCTGGTTATGACTTGATCACCGGAGAAATTCTTAAAGCTTTACCTAGAAAAGCATTGATTTAGCTTCTTCATATTGTAAATGCTGCGCTCAGTTTAAAACTCGTGCCTAACCAATGGAAAGTTGCGGAAGTTATAATGGTTTTAAAACCAGGAAAGCCGTCAAATGAGGTAAAATCTTATATCCAACCTGTTATAAAAGGAAATAATCTTATCCCTGACAACCAGTTTGGGTTCAGAAGTAAGCATTCGACGATTGACCAGGTGCATAGGATTACTGATGTAATCGAGAAAGCACTTGAAGAGAAAAAGATATGCTCAAGCGTATTTCTTGACGTCTCGCAAGCCTTTGATAAGGTGTGGCATGATGGCTTGAATGGAATTGTAAATTACGACAAGTTCTCCCTGTATGCCTATACGACATTCTAGAAACATATCTCGCGAATAGACTCTTTCGTGTTAGACATGGAAATGAATACTCGGAGCTAAAAGAAATTTCGGCCGGTGTACCGCAAGGAAGCGTTCTTGGGCCACTTCTCTATCTGTTATATACTCGAGATATACCGAAAGAAGATGGCACTATCCGTAGGTGAAACAATCAAAGAAACGACTGCAAAACTGCAAAACGCACTGAATAAAGTAAATGAATGGACGAGGGACTGATCCGCCAGTCCTCAACGAATCTAAATTTGTTCACGTGAATTTCACTTATAAGAAAACAAACGCCAATATTTTACAAACTTTTCGAAATAAAGTGCTAAGAGAAGTGCACGCACCGTGGTATACTAGAATCGATGATATCCACAGGGATCTCGGAATTCCGACAATCGAAGCTGAAATTAGAAGCTTCGCGAGAAAGCATAGAAACCGACTAATCGGACATATCAACAATACAATCCTACAAATTCTGGATGAAAGCAATTTATTGCGCCGACTACAAAGGACGAAACCTTTCGACTTGGCGAGATAGGAATCCATCGCGCCTAGATTGCGGAACATGCAGGATCTTTCAGTGGAAAGTAACCTGCCAAACGAGTTTTTTTCATGATAGAAAAATTGCTTGATAAGGTCCTTCTTAGTTGCAATATATAACAAATTAAATCGCAGGGTGGTGTTTTTTTAGTCAGTAAGAATCTGACACTACTATGAGCACGCGCTTGCTATCCTCATAGTGTCTATGGAAGATTTTTAACGAACCCTCGGGAAAAAAAAAAAAAAAAATCTCCAAAGGCGAAAACTGTTTCGGAAGCCACATTTAACCGGAGCTTACAAAACGTGCCGTTTAGATTGGAAGAAAAAGTGGAGAAAAGTCATATTCACAGATTCACAAATTGATTATGAATACCCTTGTATTTTTACAGGGCACGGGCGTTTAGGAAAATGGGATAGGGGAACAAAGGAGAAGTCTGTGCACGTTGGCTTTAAATGTTTGAAGGTTGTAGTGATTTGGAAATACAGAGCTTGGTAGATTATTCCACATTCGTGTCGTTCGGCTAGTACCACCGAACTTAGGCTTTAGGGTGAACAAAGTAAGTAAAGTAAAATGGGAAAAGGCACGAGACATTTCTCCGATGTTCAATTGAATGTATGGAGTTTACAATATTTCTATCACCTATAAGTTTTAACGCGCGATTCTGTATCCTGTCTAGAATGTACAGAACGGTCTTGGGTGCACCAGACCAGATGTGGGCGTTATATTCCAGCTTTGGGCGGATGAATGCCTTATAAATTGAGGCCAGATCAGACGGGGTAAAATATTTCTTGTATAATTTAAGGAATCCTAGTCATTTTGCAGCATTTTTGGCAATCTCGGATATGTGATCATTCCATCGAAGATGGTTATTGATACACATACGAAAAATAGCAATTAAATTCCACTCGTTTGGTTCAACCCCATTTGATTATACTGTCCAGGTCGGAATTTAATGTGTTTAACATACTTTGCCGTTCGTCTTCTACGGCCGAAAAGCAAGGATTGGATTAGAAGTTGCAGACAAGAGATCATTTATAGGTATAAAAATAAGAAAGAGAGTCAGAGACAAAACAGAGCCTTGGGGAACACCAGCATTTATTTGATGAATTACAGATTTGAAGCCGTCCAAAACAACTTGCATTGAACTCCCCGAAAGGTAATTTCTAGTCCATTGAAGAAGAGACTCATCGACACCCCATGTCCGTATTTTCGACAAAAGAGCTTGATTCCAAATTCTGTCAAATACCTTAGAAATATCAAGCGCAACCATCTTGGTTTCGCCAAAGTGATGGAGAGATTGGTTGCACTTTTCGGTGAGATAGGTAAATATATAACGCTGTGCCATCGCTCCGAGGTGGTTGTAGCACCAGCTCATCTGACAAGATCGAAAATAATCGCGATTACTTCACTGATATAGCAAGACATGATGGTGTCCCTGTCTTCCATCTGTTAAAGATACAGATGTGTCTATTACCTGGCTTAGGATATAATGTTATTAAGAGTTGTCCCAGGCTTCTAATAATATGTGTTATCGAAATGATATTCTGTCCGTTTTGCTTCCTGGTATCCGAGCACCACAGCTCCACTTTGATTTATTTACATGAATGTTCAAGCTTTTCTGACAACCAGAGGACCAGAGATAGCAACTAGTACGAGGTACCATCAACCTATCTCGTCCAATTACAAGGTTGGTAGAGCCAATTCATTCTCAAATAAATTTCAAAGTATTAGATGGATGGGCGCACGAGCTTGAGAGAGTGTGGTTACTGCAAAAGTTGTGAAATCCGCATCATGTTTTTTTGGAGAAAAATGATCATCTTTGGAGAGGCATGCAGGGCAACAGGGTTTTGTGACTGGTAACACAGCCTTCGAATAAACATTTGAACAATTTAGTTGTCTTAGCATATCGCAGGCTTGTAAAATTATACCAGAACCACAATTAACCATTGCCTATCTCCTCTAGATACTGTTACTAATACAGCTTTCTGTCTTACAGTATCTGCTCATGTGAACAACATACACAAGTACTTACAGCATTTTCAAGAAGGAAACACAACAGGACAGCCGCGCCGCCGTCAGTCTAATTGAAGTAGTTTATCTCTACCCTTAAGTGTCTCTTACTTAACTGTGACTGTTTATCAAAATTCTTTGCATTTCATTTATCCTTAGCACTTAACACTTAACCCTCGTGTAATCATTTTTTTGTTCCAAATAATGCCACCTCTGAACCAAAGAAAATATTATTAATGACGTACATTAGAGATTCTTAAGAGCGCCCGCACCTAGGAGGCTTTACATTCAAAACATTTTTTACAAATAATCACAGCTGGAAATGCAGGTTCCACAAGTATGTCACCCATGTGGGTTAATATTTTCAATCAGTTGAGGTAGGCGCAAGCAATACAAATTTCCCTTCACATCTGGATGCTGGGTGGATCCCAGTCACTGAGCCGGATGATGCGTAAAAAATGCTCTCACTGATGCCTATGGATTCACATCAAAGGCTCGTAAATCTTCCACCAAACGTATCTCTGAAGCCAACTATAATATATAGCTTCACATCATGACGTGATGTTCAACAGCATTTACTCGGTTGACTAATAAAGTGATGACATTAAGCGCAGCGCTCCGCAGCGAGAATTGCATCTTCTCCTTATCCTAATGGATGCATGATTTACTGATCATTGAAATTTTATTTTAATAACTGAATTAGAGGAGGGCGGGCAAGAGAGAAAATCACGACATGCTAAGAATATCGCCGAGACGTAGAAGGATATACGGCCGCTGCTGCAAAAGTGGCATCAACATGTGTCAGCAGCTCACACACGAAGATAATCCGATCATCATCAGATGCACGTTGTACATTTGTAAGTGCATTGGCATTCATTGGCGCTCCCGGCATCCTTAAGTGGACGACGAGGACGCCTCGGCTGCATCAGTTGTCATGTCAGCAAGACACTTGATCACACTTAAAATGGGAAAACGAGGTCACAAAGCCTCCGCGCCTCCACCATGGAAGATACGATACTGACAGCAACGATATGGCCAATCGGTATTTGGCTGATGGTCGTATTTTCGAAAATATTTTGAAAATAAAATCTCCAAAAACAAGTGAACAGTTGTGCGGTGTAAAATTTGTTTGATTGATGACCGCCTGAGTGCTGTCATGGGGAGAAAATTTATGCAGATACTAATTAACAAAGTCAACCAAGCGCTTTATGGGGTCTTGCTGTTTGTGTTGGCGTTGCTGTCGTCGCCGTAGTCATTCTCTGGTGTTTTGCTGATGAATGAAATAGATTTTTAGTTCAGGTTTGCTTAGGTTTCTCGTTCGATTCCTTTGAATGTTTCTCCCTTGGTGTAGTTTCCAACAGAGCGGGACAGCAAAGCAGTGGAAACAGCAGCCAGTGTCATCAATCAATAAAAAAAAAAAAAAAAAAAAATCTCACACTTAATTCGATGTCGATGACAGGTTTTTAAATTGTTGGCAATTTGTTGAGTGGCAAATACTGTATGCCTTGTGTTATATTTCTTGCCAAAATTATTTCATTAATTTATGGACAAATAATGGCGCTAAGAGGGAAAGTAATATTTAAGAGAACCGAAATCGTATACAAAATACGAGGTGTTAACTGATGACAATAACAATTAAGAGTATTTAATAGCTGTCGCCTGGGTAGTCTTGTCTAATGCATATGCATGTATTGACGGTTAAAATTGGAGAAATTATTGTTTACAGATGGACAATAGACAATATTGAGGTAGAACACCTGAGATTTTTCACAGACTAAAGCTATTCTTTGATCGAAGTTTCCTTTTGAAATTTTGCTACATAAAGTAGTTGGTCCATAGAGGGTAAGACTCCCTCGTCTATTTAATAACCCCTAGACCCGTGCAGGTTACTCTATTGCGAATCAATTGCCCGGCCGTAATTGCCCCATTAAACTCTTCTACAGCATGTTCCACTTGTCGGTGGTGTTGCATCTTTCCACTGGTTCTCATCCACCCTATATTACTTCGCGGATTGATGGTGTGCATGTGCCGATTTCTCATGGAGGTTGTTTCCATTTGGATTCTTTCCAAAACGTACACGATGATTTTTCGATCCGACGTATATAGAAGGCTCGCTGGATACTGTCCACTGTCCTGATTAGCCTATTGATGTTCGAGCTGCAGAACGTAAAATCGACTTTCTCTTCTGTTGTCTATATTACAAAGACGGGTTGTAAACTGCCTCAAATAGGTGTTGTCACCGCATATAAGTAGCATTTCTTAAAAAGTATGATGATTGCATCAAAAGGGCGGTGTCATTGAAATCATATCTATTGTAGGTACTTCAGTACTTCTGAGGTTATTGATATGGTGACGGTGAGACGTTCGTCTCCCAGAAAATAAATCTTTCTTCACATTTTTTGAAGCAATCAGATATGACGCTATTTCTTTAAGCAGTCAGTTATCAGGCCAGCGCAGTATATTGTAGTATTATTGGCTTATTGGCGAGAGGTTAAAGGTTCGAATGAAAACAAAAAAAAAAAAGTTTTCTCACGGTGCTGCCTCTCACGAACGTCTGACTAACATCCGAGAGTAGAACTGTCATGAGAAGCTTCTTTCAATCTTTTCTGCTACCTCAAGACGAGTGGGGAAATGATTTCTTTTTATTTATTTACGCTGGGAGGTAGTAAACTTCAAAAGACGAAACTAAGCCGGGACTCAGTAACAGTGTGAGATTTTTACCCACTAACCCCTTCTCCCTTCTTCCCGTTTTCCCTACGGTACTGCCGTCTTGGCATTTCATCTCAGGGCGGGGAGAAGCCAGCCTTCCACTTATTACACCTAGTCGTTAGACCAATCAGCAATTTGTCAGTATTTAATAGTTCTGACATTTCTGAGTTGACGTGATTGAGGAGTCTAAGTTTGTGTCTATTAGCTACTTTTTTGACTTCAACTTCAATCTTTTCAATTCCTAGATCTCAATGCAGATCAGTGTTTCTTATGTACCATGGTACGTTTACTATATTCCGTAGTACTTTATTTTGAAATGTTTTTATTTTCTGTAAATTGGTTTTGTAAGTGCATGTCCACAGCTGGAAAATTATTTTGGTATGTAAAAAATAGCTTTTATAGGAGGTGAAAAATGGTAACGGACAGTATGCTTTCGTTGTTATTTTACGGAACCCTGAAAAGACATTCTAGATAAATTTATTCTCTTTTAGTAGTCAGTGGGTATCGAAATCGAAATATTTTGAAAAATGTAGTTTTAGGCACGCCTTTACAAACAAAAAAAAAAAAAAACTTAGGACAAAGTTACAAAAAATTTAGTCCTCTTTATTTTTGCCAAAACTATTTGTATTCGTGATTTGACTGAAATTTTTAAAGATTTTGAAAACTTTTTTTACTTATTGCTTTCAGTGCAATTGATCTTCGATACAAAAATCTACGAGGGGCGGCTAATAATTTCGAAGCTTGAGATACTCAACCACGTGCTATCTCCTCATTAGTGATAGCACTAACTACGGCACTCTTTAGTAGTATAAATATCACCTCGTTTCAATAATAATCTCATATTGCTATTATCTGTGCTAGGATAAATATCACCAAGTCAGCCTAAATCGGAAAAATTGTTGAATACATGTCATCGACTCTTCAGGATTCTGGGCCTTCGTATACCATAGTCAACAAATGGGCGCGCTTATTTCAACAAGGACGCGAAAAGTAAAGACGACCCCCGCCGAGGGCATCCTGTGTCAGTGGTCATTGAAGAAAATGTCGGGAAAGTAGAAAAACTAGTTCTGGCAGATCGAAGAATAAAAATATGGCAGATAGCGGACGAGTTGCACATCAGCAAAATGGATTGGAGACATTTTTCGCGAGCATTTAAGCATGAATAAAATTTGTGCCCGCTGGGTACCGAAAATGCTCACACCGTTCGACAAGCAACGACTCGAGTGCTGCAAAGATTTTTTGGAGTTAGCCGGGGACAATCTCGACGAAATTTGCAACCGAATCGTAACTCTAGATGAGACGGACCCGGAGTCCAAACAAGAGTCTATGCAGTGGATTGGAAAAGGGGAGAGGCCGCCGAAGATATTCAAGGTGGAAAGTCGGCTTCGAAGCTTATGGCGACTGTTTCTTGGGACAACGATGGTGTTTTGCTGATTGATTACCTGCCAAAGGGGACTACGATGAATGTTCAATATTACGCAAATTTATTGACTCAGGTTCTTGGAACATTCGTACGGAAGCGACGTGGGAAACTCAGGCACGGAGTGTTGTTTTTGCAGGATAACGTGATTGTTCGCATGGCGCGGACTTCGAGACAAGCTTTAAAACACATAGGTTTTTCAACGATAGACCACCCACCCTACAGCCCAGGCTTGGCCCGAGCGACTTCTTCCATTTTTCTAATTTGAAGAAGGAGTTACGAGGCCGGAGATTTGCAGATAAGAAAGGCGGCCGTAGAAAGTCATGAAGTATTAAGTCATTTCGGTGGTATTAAGGGAGATTATGTTGAGAAATCAATTTTTTTAATCGGATCTATTCTATCACTTAATGCCTGGGCCGCGAACTTATCAGCCGCCCCTCGTATGTAGTGTAGTGTTTAGTAGTGTGATTTTATTTGTGCAAACATTTTTTTACAAATATCACAAAATATAGCACCAGCATTTGCCGTCAGCCGGATATAAGAGATTTGCAATATGTAGCAAGATATTATTGAAAATAAATTTAATAATTGGGTTTACAATTTTAGTCTCATTTAAAATAAATTGTGCTCTTCTAATCAATGAAATGATGAAGGGCTTCGAAAGCCCGTAGATTGCACAAAGAACGTTTCGCCTCCTCGTTCCGATTGGTTGCCCATAGTTTAACTCTTGAATATCATCAAGATTATATTAACGTTGTTTTGGTCTTGGAAGTCATTTTTTCTCTCCTAGATCGTATTGCAGCATTCAATAAGAGTATAGAGTTAGGCTTTGTCGAGTTTTTACTCTAAACTCGACATGAATGGGTATCTGGGGTCACTTCCCCCTCATCGAAAATGAAGTTGTATACAACCGTAAGTTTTTCTATAAATTCGTTTGTAGCGTATTTCTCCTGGGGCTTTATTTGTGGTACAACGATGCGTAACATTGTAGACTTCTTGTAATAGAATTTTCCGATCCACTCTCTGGTAAGACATCTCGTAATGCAATTGGTTTCTCGTGCAAGGCGGATTAAGCAGCTGTTCGAAATGCAGTTGAGTGTACTTGCTAATTCCCAGAATTCTTCTGTCTTTGGCTCTTGCAAGCGCCGTCGTCAGTTGCTGGGTGTACCTTTTTTGTTTTTGATTGCATAAGGTTTTGTATGTTTTGTTGGACTGCTTACAGATAGTTTTTGCTGAGTTGTTGACCGTTTCTTTTATTAAACGTAAATAGGTAAAAGCTTTTCTCCTTGCTGACTCACGTTCCCAGTCGTACTATTTTTTTTTTTTTTTTTTGTTATCTTCTGACAGGTTGCATGAGCTTAGCTGCGTTCGAGCTATACAAGCCGTAAGTATGGCAGGTCCACGAATGAAATTGATCTCAGACTCACTTACAGCACTGAGTTTCTGGTTTAACAGGGATTTGTATCTAGATGCAAAACGTTCCTTCCATTAAACTTTTAGCAATAATTGCGTCTCTGTAGTGGTTGGTTGCGAAATGGTGTTAAGACTTACTATAACAGCTAAGGTTAGGTAATCTAGGTAGCTTACCTCCTCGTCATGGAAGTCCGTAACACACTCAAGCCACTTTTCGTGTACAAAACAGTAGTCAATTGTCGAACATGCCGTACCTCTGAAGAATGTCAAGTGTCGTTTCGTATCACAATCGACTCGCACATTTCTAGTAATTTTTTGCCCTTACTATCAATTTGGTTATCTTCTGTGCACCTGATTTCAGGTGTAGAAATGGTAGAAGTCCCGGTTTCATTTCTAAAATCTGTGAATTCCCTATTCTTCCATTGAACACTCCTATTACTCGTAGTATTATATTTTCTTTTCCAGATTCTTGTAAGTAGTTTACAAGCTCCCAAAACCCTCCATCCATTTGTTGCAATTGATGTATACTCGTATTGGAATTATGTACATTCTAGAGCTTTCATTTTCGACTTCTATTAAAATCCGATCAACTTCTCTTACGTATCGGCAGCCAATATGGTCGTTGATCCGCTTCTTAATACCATACAAGCATCCTCCGCTAGCCCTAGTATGTACATACTAGTATGTATCTACCAAAAATTCCTAAAAAATTGTAAATAAGAATATTAATTTGAAAGCTAGCTTTTCGGGGTTAGGTTAGGTAGATGGGTGCCTTGTGACAAATAGAGTCACTGCTCACTTAGACCAACAAATTCGGGTCCATTGTGTCCAATCGTTTAACCCTGGAAACGTAAAAAGTCCGCTGTTAGAACCACCCAGTTAATGATATAAATCTCAGGAGGTCCGTAAGCTCCATATTACCTAAGTCCTCCAATTCCGAGAAGAAGTAACTTCCGACAGTTCTCATTCTTGTAACAGAAAGAGCAGGACAATCACACAGCAGGTGACGAACTGACTCAATTTCTTCAACGTCCCTGCAGCTTCGACAGTGCTCCGCGTGAACTCCAATGGCACAATAACCAATAATCATTTCAAAAACGACCCGTGTATTATAACGACTAAGTTTCACCAGAGAAGTTGGTTTCTTCTTGCTAAAGGCCGGCCATAGCGCCATGGCCTTTGCGCATGTTTCCAGATGAATCCATCGTCTATTTGCTCGATCGGAGGTTTCATCTTTTTTTTTTTCGTAGGGAACTGATTGGGTTTGCTACAAAAGCAAGGACCCGCGATAAGTGCAGAGCCGACCCTTTCCTAGCTAGCTCGTCAGCCGTTTCATTTCCTTCGATATCCATATGCCCTGGAACCCAGCAGAGGGTCACCGCATTGGCTCTGGATATTCCATTTAAGACCGATTTGCAGGTTCTCACAAGCCTTGATCTAATTACAGCAGAGTCCAGAGCCTTAATGGCTGCCTGGCTGTCTATATAGAGAGTTATCGTTTTACCAACGATATTACTCTCGCGTATAATTTTTGCAGCCTGTATGTTGGCTGTGATTTCGGCCTGAAAGACGCTGTAGTCGTCGCTTATTCTAAAGGAGTTGTTTATTCCTAGGGTCTCACAATAAACTCCGGCTTCCGTGCCAACGTCCATCTTAGAACCGTCGGTATAGAACGCCCAGGTTCCTCCAGTGCGTTCTGTCAGGAATTCTTATGTTGAATCTCCTTTCAAATGTCATGAAGTCAGTTTCTGCCGATCTGCTGGTAGTTCCCCATCGGGATAAAATTGAGGCATGGCCGTAAAGGCTCGATGACCACAATCGGCCTTCTCTCAGTCTTACAACGGTTTTAGCTGCCAGACTGCTACAGTATATATCAAGCGGAATGAAACTGAGCATGGTTTCCATTGCCGCTGTAGGTGTTGTTCTTATTGATCCCATGACTCCGATACACGCTGCCCTCTGGATTTTGTTGAGGTTTGAAGGTTGATATTGCTTCTCAAGAACCATCCTCCAAACTAGTGAACCATATGTGAGTATGGGTCTTACGACCGCTGTGTATATCCAGTACACCACAGCTGGTTTTAAGCCTCAAGTGTTGATGAATGCCTTTTAGCAAGAATAGAAAGCTACGCTAGCTTTTTTGATACGTTCGGCAGTATTATCCTTCCAGTTCAGTTTGGAATCTAAAATTACGTCCAGGTATCGAGCTGAACTTGAGATATTTAGTTCAATACCACCGATGTTTGGGGGTCTGAAGGTAGCGATTGATCTCTTCTTAGTGAAAAGAACTACCTCTGTCTTTGAGGGGTTCACTCCCAGCCCTTTGCTGCTGTCCCAATTGTTCACTAGATGTAGTGCAAGATTTAGTCTTTCGCTTAGGACTGGAGGGAATTTTCCCGAAACCAGGATGACCACATCGTCGGCATAGGCCGTCGCGTTGAAGCTGTTTTCCTTCAGTATCACCAAGATTTCATCCACTACGAGGAGCCATAATAAAGGAGATAGAACTCCGCTTTGGGGGTTCCTCTGCAGACGCTTCTCAGGATGGTTACATCTCGTAGTATTGAAAATATAACCTTCGATTGAAGCGTCAGTGCAATCCAATTGCAGAGACCCACGTTTAAATGAGCTGTCCAGGATCGCGTCAGTGTTTACGTTGTTAAAAGCCCATCAATGTCTAGGAACGCCACGAGAGTGAACTCTTTAAAGTGGAGGGATCTTTCTATAATTGATACGACCCTGTGTAACGCAGTATCTACCGATCTGCCGCAGATGTATGCGTGTTGTGATTTAGGTAGGTAATTATCGCCAATCACGTTTCTTATGTATATATCTATCAAACGTTCTAGTGGTTTTTGGCATAAAAGACGACAGACTGATAGGTCTCAGGTCTTTTGCGTTTGTATGGCTCGCTTTCCCCGCTTTGGGAATAAATCGCATCTTTGTAGGAAGCTATATTCCGACCAAGAGTGGAAAGCTTCCGTTCATTCAGGCAAACCAATTGATGCCATAGAAATGGTAAGACACATTACATTAGTGAGCACTAAAAAATGATTTTGCATTAAAAGCTCGTAGAGCATAGCCATATGGTCGTGACGGAGCATTACAGTGTGTTAGTCCTTACGTGTCTTTAGTCATTTCAAAGAGTGGAATAAATTTAAAGCTATGCATGTAGAAGTAACTTCTTCAGTGTTTTTTTATTTTTTTGAGTACATGTTATATATTCATATCTATTGAGGTGTAAATAATTCGTAATTAATAATCATAAATACGGAACACTAATTTATTATAAATTCATCATTAACCAACTATTATGCACTAGTAAGCGCTGATTAGAATTACTGATATTAAATCACGCAGGATGTTCGCTTTGAAAAGTATTAATTAACAAAAAAGTACACAAAAAATATTTCAATATCGATTTAAATGTACAATTTTTTTTTTCATAGTCCCTTTCGATCAATTTTCCATTCACACAAAATGCACCACAAATTTGTATTTAAATATACCCAGTCAATGCGTTCATGAATTGTTTGCAAATGCATGCATGCATGTAAACAAAAATGTATTTAAGCTTTTTTTTGACGATGCAATCTGGAATATTGAAACATTAAAAAAAAAAAAAAAAATTGTTTACGCTATGATTAATGAGTCGCCCCTACCATGCACACATCGCCAATGAAACCAATTAAGTGGAATTTGACTAAAATAAATTGATTTCGTTGGAAACCGATGATTGTGCGAATACCCGTACAGAATGTCCTGATTCGCTTTACTCTCTAATAGGGAAACAGTTCAACGAAATCCCACCAAATCTGTCCACCGCATGCGATGATTATTGCACAATTCAAACACTTTTGTGGTTCAACGAAATCTGTGGTAGGATTTTTCCCATGAGGGTTCCTCATCCCTCTGCCACTGGACACTTGGCAATCATAGTGGCCACAATGTACTCGTATCTCTTAAGCGTTGTGTAGGTTGGGCAATTTAAAATCATATTCTCACAGATATCTGAGCGCAGAGGAATCGCACTAATTGAGGCTCACTTGATTCCCATTTTGTGCGTAAGAGTGCGTATGACTGGGTATCTAAATTGGAATCCTTCTCGAGCACGACACACACAGTGACCATTCAGAGACAGATTATTATTGTTATCCCTTTGGTGATGGGATAGATTGGTTGTCCTTGGGACAATGATGACGATGATGATGTTCAGGAGGTAGTTAGGTTTGGTTGCGACGGAAATGGAAGTGGGTATAATAAATCTTTTTTTCGGGGCAACGGTTCACTGCGGACTCCTCTCAGATGTGTCACTCTTGAGGGTTATTGATGTTTTACATCTGCTGCTGCTGTGAGGGTCAGTGTACTAAATCGAAATCCCTTTTTCGTGCACAGGATCCACATATCAAAATCTCCTGATTTCCTCGATTATCCGTTTTGATTCCAAAATAATTGATGTTTTTCTACCGGCGGCAGTGGTCCCGTGGCCGTATTCTCTTCTTCTTCTTCTCTAAAGCACAAGAGAACGTTTTACGTTTTTATTTTCTTTGAAAGCTGATTAATTTTCCCTTTGTGTCTTCAATCAACCTCTCGTTTTAGTTGGGGAAAAAGGACATGTTGCGGACAGTTAATCATTGGCATTAAAAAGGATGTCGGTTGGTCATGTGATCAGATCGTATTTCAAATAGAAGCCATAGTTTCAGGTCTAATCAGTATTTTCTTTTGCCTTTTCCTAGAGTGAGTACTTACGTAACTAAGAGAACAATTTTTAATTGGGACGAAAGTAACTATTGAAATAAGCTTTAACCTTAAAGATTAAAACATCACAGGAAGCATTGGTTGGTTACAAACTAAATGTTACAACTTTGCGGTGGCATTTTAAAGGCCTTCAGTTTTTGCAGAGTGCAAGACTTTAGTTGTTTGGGAAATCTTCTTGAATCTAGGCATTAGTCGTAGTTTGATTCAATACCTATAAGCAAAATGCGAACTTTCAAACCATTTTCTTTTTGGAAATTATAATACCCAAAAGGGTAAAAGCTTCCATAACGTTACTACCAATTATATTGAACTTCCGGAAGGGCAAAGGACCTTACCGATACCTCCAGATCTGATTCTGTTTGGAGCTCCTCTACAGACTTGGGTTCATGCGTACTGAAAAATGCTTAAATAGTTCTCGATTTCTCAGCGGAAGACATATTTCTCGGGGCACGGGCTTTTAAGGAAAGGGGGAAGGTGAACAGAGGAGAAGCCTATGCACGTTGGCTTTAAATGTTTGTAGGTTGTAGTGATGGGGAAATACAGAGCTTCTAATTGGACTGGGAGGAAGATTCGCCTTTTTTTAGGGACGGGCTGGACAAATGCTGTTTTCCATCTACTCGGAAAGAGCCCTGAAAAGTAGGATAGACAGAAAAGCTTACGCAGGGATTTTGCCAGCGTAGAAGAACACCTCTTCAGAACTATGGGGGGGATACCAACTGCACCAGCGGATTTGTGTATGTTAAGACCTTTGAGTACTCCTGCAACTGTACGAGTGCGAAAGTGGACTTGTCCCATGGAAAATTTGACGCTCTCAAATACAGGTGGAGACAAAGCATTATCTGGTAGCGTGGAATTCGCTGCAAAGTGAGCAGCAAGCAGATTAGCCTTGTCTAAGAAGCTGACAGCTGGAATGTCATTGTAAATTAGCGAAGGGATGGCAGACGAGGCTGCATTTTTAATATTTTTGACGAAAGACCAAAAATTGTTACTACTTTTGGCACATTGTTGGATTTTTTGCCTCAATTTTTGGTCACGTAAGAATTTTACACGTCAAATATGGGCATTGCAGTCTTTTCTGGCTTGTTTAAACTTCTTTCGGTTTTCTTCAGATTTGTTGGCTTTATAAGACCGAAAACTTACTTCTTTCAACCTGATAGCCTTTTTACAGCTCTAGTCTGGTTTATCTGTTAGGAATAAAGTCATTCATACCTAAGAGGATAGTGTCGGTGATCATATCAGCTGCGGCATCCACGTCGCTATCGAAGAAGCATAGCGACCAGTTAAAACTCCTAAAGAAGCTATTAAGGCCGCTCCAGTTGGCTTTCTCGTATTGCCATACTTTTCTTTTAGGAGTTTTTTCTTTAACTGAGTGGTCGGAGTACGAGAATTTAGCTAATACGAAATTATGGTCAGACCGACCTAGAGGCGCTAGAACATCAATAGTGCATTTATCAGGGTGCGAAGTAAGAAATAAGTCCAAGGTGTTGGCGGAATGACTTTCAATGTCCGGTATACGTGTAGGCTTATTTACAAGCTGAGTCAAATTGTTTATCTCAGCGAAAAGTTCAAGATACCTTCCTTCGGGTGTTGTCTGGCCAGAATGTTGAAGCCAATCCGAATTGTGTATATTGAAATCGCCCTCAATGACGATTTCAGTATGAGGATACAAGGAGACAATTCGATGGATGGATGGATGATACAACGCATCAAATTCATCAAAAGTTGAGTTGCTGTTCGCACTAAGGATTCTGTAAATAAAACTGTAGTGAATTATTTGCTTACGGATGGTGAATTTTAGCCATTTGAAATTAAATTCCGGGTTGGAACAGTGGCCATACTGTGGTGGAACTTGATAAGCAATATCACTACGGACATAAATGGCGAGGCCGCGGTGGGAAAAGAATAATGACACTAAGTTATATCCAGATAGTTTCAAATCGGAAGATTCTTCCACTACCTGTGTTTCGCTTAGTGCCAGAACAGCTGGTTTATGGGAATGGGCGTGGGCGTACATATCGAAGAAATTCGTTCGAAACCCACGAATGTTAGCAAAATCAACCCTAAATTCCCTCATCAATACAACAACACAACAACGGAGAGCCTCTCTACCCTAGCCTCTCTACCCTAGCCTCTCTACCCTAGCCTCTCTACCCTAAAATCAATTCTAGTAACTCTTTTAATAGCATTGCACATACTTTTTGCAGCGTTAGCTTGTGTTACACAGACCTTCCTTTAAATATTTCTATACGCCATAACTCTTTTAATACCGAGATTTGAAAAGTGCATTGATTTTGGTCAAATTTGGAATATTAATCATTTATACTCGTATCTATTGTGTGTAAAACTCAATCTACCTATGTTTGCATGCGTGGTATGGACTCTGAAACCACCGAAGCGTTTGAGCTTAAATTTTCAGGCAATCTTCGGTATTCGCCCGAGAGTGTTTCTGTGAAGTTTGGTCAAAGCAGTTTGCCCACAACTGCGCAGCAATGCACGCCGGGTACCCGCTAGTTATTAATAAATATCAAAAAAAAAAAAGAAGATTAAGGGGGCACCTAAGTATCTCCAAAAAAGGACCCACACATATGTATGGGTTGGTATGGACGTATGACAAAAAAATATATTAATCTTTAAGATTGTATTTCGCACCTTATTCGAGTACGGCTGATACAACCTTTCAACTGGCATATTCGTGCACTTTTCAGATTATATACCGGTCAATGGTTTATATCGACAAGTCTTTTGCTAGCTCCCGGCAAAGAAGTAAATGTTGAGCTCGTTTGGGCTTCAGTTTCTTCTTCATCTTCCGCATCTTGCCGCTTTCGTTTCGAGTTAGAGATAAGTACCTCCGCAATATCGAACTTAAAATGAGGCAGATCTAAAACACGTTTTTTTGGGTAAGAGTCCATTCTGTATTCATACCAACTACTGACAACAGCTACGAATAAATCAATAAAATGGAGAGCCACTTTGCGGGCCCACTTTTTGGTTTTGATCCACGTTCGGTAGCATTCCATTACCTGGTCCACTCCTCCCATATATGACTGTTGTACTCTTTCATATACTCACCATTTTGAGACGGATTGCATCGGGTCCTTTCCAAATGCAGTAGATGCCATTGTGAAGCTTTTATCATCTTTTCATTTAACTACCACAACCATTCCGTCAGCTGGAACTCTTTGAACAGCTTCTCTTCGACTCATTAATCTGTCAATTTTCAATTCTACATTCTTGAGGCGATTTGTTGGAATAATTCCAGTTCGATATATTTTAAGGTCCTTTAATCGATCAAGGCAAGGTATGGTAGTCAAATAGCGATCAAAGAAAACAAACGAGTACTCCAGCAAAGTCCTGGTTAATCGCAAAATTACACTTAGACCTAAAGATTGGTCAGAGATCCTTGATAATCCTCGAAGTCGAAAACCATACCTGATGGAAACTTGATGAAATATTTTCATTGACTCAAACAAATTACCTGTTAATTGATGAAACAACAAAGTTTTTGAGTCATATTGTCTCAGTTGGTTCAGGCATCTTTCCAAAAATAGAATTATTTATTCCTCAATCGAGTAGTTTTGAGAGTATCTGGGAATGCTAAGGTATCTATTCCTCACTGCGTTAATAATTGGTTGCACTTTCCATAATACATTTGTTGCAGCATCACGTGGTTCAATGCTTGTGTCAACGTAATGGAGACATTTTATTTTATCTTAACGCCACGGTCCAAAAATACGAGCGGCGACCGACCATCGGCAGTCATTGCGGCCCAAACCATAAAAAACGGTGGCGCTTGCTTCCTGGTGGCCATTCTTTGGTTGAAATGATCGTATGACCTCTCTGACAGGTAAACTCGATCATTTTACTTGTTGACAAGTTGCTCAATTGGAAATGGTGCTTCATCAGAGAAGACGATGTTTGGCAATTGGCCACTTGCGTGCAAGCGGATCAACTCCTTTGCTCTTTCCACTCTAAATTTTTTTTGGTGGAGTGTGAGATCGTGAACTTTTTGCAACGTCAAGGACTTGAGTCCGAGCTCATTTTTCGAAATGTGTTGCATCAGTTCTCTGGATATGTTTAGCTCAGAAGCAATTTTTCTTCCGCTACGCCGAGGATTTCGTTCGATTCTTGCCTTCACACTCCGAATCACTGTTGACGATGTTGCTGTCTTTTTCGGACCACCTTTAGCATTTTGCAATGCTGCCGGTTTCGTTGTAATAAGATATGGTGCGATACGTAAACATTTTGTTCACTTTCAAATATTTCAGCTCACGAACAATAGCTGGTTGTGATTTTCCAGAAAAAAAGGGCAATAATACTATTACGTTTGAACTCCATTGTCGATTTCAATTTTTTCAAATTTTCAGCGCGCTGTCATTTGTAGTTTCGCAGACAAAGCGACATGAAGTTGGTAACAGTTCATGTCAGCCACCCTACTCCTCTACATTTTTATTGATCCAAAGCTGTTGCTAGGTTTATTTTACGGTATGTATAGGTATCCCCAAAGGGGATATGAATACCCTTAAATTATTTCAAGGCACGGGCGTTTGTAGAAAGTGAGAGAGAGAGGGAGAAAGAGAAAGATAGAGAGAGAGAGAGAGAGAGAGAGAGAGAGAGAGAAAAATAAAAAGTGGTGCAGTGGGTTTGAAACTCAGGTGGTATTAAGTTTTAGTGAACTCCAAGGGTGGCGTCCAGATAACTGGGGAGTATTTTTGTTTTGCTGTTATTGTCGTTGCTTATGATTCACAGTATTCTTTTCAGTCCTCCTGATGTCATCATTGTGGTCAAGTTGCATTTTGAGCCATATGACCACCAGTGTCAGTCTACGCAGTAGAGTTGACTTAGCTTTCGCAATTGATAGACTTTTTTATTTATTTCATGTGAAATAAATTCCTGACATCAGGATTTGAACCGTGAACCTGCAGAGTGACAAGGGATGATATTAGTACTGCCCCTAGTATACGATATCGTCAACTTCGCCAACAACAAATCTGCATCTGCAGCATGATTCTGTATCCAGTATGTGCTAGCTGATGGTCGCTTGCAATGTTTCCATACTTACTTGGGACATAAAATACGTGAAATGAATGCCTCTAGACTACAATTGTACTTAAAATTTGCAAAGATGTCGCGAAACGGAGCTCACTTCTATGCTATATTTTGTCTCTACTTTTACGAACATGTCGATTCATTCATGGCAAAAACTATTTTTTACACAGTGTAAGAGGTCTAATATTAATTACATTCCCACCTACCCAATATTTTTACGGTTTAAGTAGTTCTAAAACTTTGTTTGCGCGTATCTTTTCGGGAATGATTGGGATAAAGAAAGAGTACTGAGATGATTGCGAATTGAAAATCTAAAGAATAGTTATTGTGGAAACGGTGTGATTTTTTTTTTTTTAAATGCTGTCGAATACACTATCTATTAACAACTGCTCACATGTTAACCTAAATAAAGTCGACATTATTATTACAAAATATAATAAATTATCCTCACTTCATTCCAACACGCCATTGATGCTACAATCCTCGAAATGCATCCAGCTGATGTAATACCCATGAAATCAATTAGACCATTAGTCTTCCTTCAAAAAAAAAAAAAAAGAAGAAATTATACATGATACCGATAAAACAAAAACAAGTCCTAGGACAAAGGGCACCTAACACTCTCAGCACAGACGAAACATGACGCGTAATCATTATGTGGATACAAGTACATCTCTTCAATGCTCACTCACGGATCATCTTCAATCATTAATCAAAAATGTTGTTTATCATATAGGATATACGATTAATGTATATAATACTCTGCGTGCGATGATACAGTAAAACTACAAAAAAAAAAAAGCAATTCGGGATCTCGAAAAAGAATACACATACGAGCCAGGATTATATCGCCTCATGCATCCTTCGTATCTCATCACGTAAAGAAAGGGGTCAATGATTGCGCCACTTAAAATTCAGACTTAATGGAGTGTCAAGAGCTTCACAGCTCGAAGAATTGCTGTGTTTTCAAAACACATTTGGAAAAGGTCTGTCGAATAATTCAATTCCCTAGTAGTTGGAAACTGTATCTAATTATAAAATATGAAGCAACGACACAAAAGGGGATGGTAAAAGGCCCAAAGAGATTGAACAACAACCATTACAACCCCTAGAGCGGTTTGCTTCTGCGCCTAATTTACACGCAAACGAATAATAGAACATCCTGTGCAAACATATTATCCTTGGTGTAAGCGGCTGTCGAACAATACCAATGAATCACGCGCAGGATATTCAGAATTTAAAAAAAGGAACGCGCATTACTTCCATAGGGGCTGATTGTAATTGTAATCAAGAGAAAATGTACACAATCTTCTAACTCTGGCCACCACTATCGGGGTAATGATACATTTTTTGACATTTGTGCACCGACACCCAGGGATTAGTTCAACAACTGCCACCATTGTGCGTGCACCCTATACCACGTTGCATATTGCAATCAATACATCGCAAGCAACCCCTCGACAACTGTCCTTGATTAGTTTTCCTGTATAATTTGCAAATCTGAACTGATTTTCAAAAATTCATCGCAGTTGAGGAGTTGAAAACTAAAAAAAAAAGGACCCTGCTCTCCCTTGTACAGATTTGTTTTCCTTTTTTTTTTTTTTTAGAGAAATGTTATCCTTGCCTCATGCGTCGCAGTGAGGAAGGTTTTCCTTCAGGATCAAAGGGCTGACGTTATTTATGTTGTCACAAGAGATTAGCATGTTGTTGCCTTTGTTCAACAAAGAAATGAAAAGAAAACTCGGCAAACCCAAAGACCTCCATCTTTTTTGACACAGGATGCATGCCTGAGGCAAGACCCATATACGATGCTTTGAATCCGCTGGAACAAACGATTAAAAGGTTTTAATGCGTCCTATCATCACAGAGCCCATGTTTGTTTGGTCTTTCTCTCTTCCTTAACGACGACATACAAATACTATACAGAGCGAGGTGAAGAAAGGCAATTAAGGGAAATATGATAAGACAGATAAAAGTGGGAGATGTTTGATAGAATTTATGGGATGAACACCTAGGCATCATCAAAGTCACTGTGACATTTTCGACATTTTCGAAGATATGGAACATAGATAACTACCAAAGCGTTAAGTAGATTTTACTTTACCAACGAATAGGGTAGGCGCCTTCCCTGACACCAGGTTGGAATTTGATGGCATTGATGTTTTCTTTTCTATTTTTTTCCTCAACTTATCGCAGATCACCTGGTGGGGCAAGGCAGACAATTATTTAACTATTAAGTGTGTATCATGTGGATATTAAGTGACAATTTGATTAGAAATTTACAACGCCATGTAGAGTGCAGAATGATGTTTAATGGGCAATTTGTTATGTTTTATCGCAAATAGGTACATGTGGCTTTTAATTAGCCTGTCTAGATGAACGTTGATGGAATGTTGTGATCATCTAGTGAAGTATTATATGATACGAGTATGATTGTAAACAAACGCCTTCGGCAAACAGTCGTATATATGTAGCTTTAATGGGCATTCTGTTGTGGATCTAAATACATACATACTTACCTAGCTACATGGATGTATCAACGCGGGTAATATTCGTTCCGTATCTCAAGTCTATTTACACTAGTTGTCTGAAACGGAATTATGTTCCTAAAGATTGGCAGGGGATGTGCATAGTTCTCATTCCTAAAGCTAAGAAGACTGGTCGCCCTACCCGTGATTGGTCTGTCATTTGCATAATATTCGACTTAATTAACTCTAAGAGATATGAATATGGCGGCTTTCTCTCGTTGCTAATATGGCAACTTTTGGTTAACAATTCTGCTAAGATATTGGCAGGAGAGATCTGCAACCTGAAGCTGTATGCAGTAACGTAATACATAGATTCCGCTGGTCTTGGTCTTGGTCGTGGTTTTGCAAAAAGTGCAGGGACAATACTAAAACTGCAAGCCCTAAACATAATCCATTCGATCTATACAAATTGAATACTAAAAATATTATCCTTCTGTAGTATAGTTTGCAACAGAAGGGTGGGTAAAGCTACACTTAAAAGCAGGAAAGCATTAGCATCAGCATCGTACAGTCTGCCTTGGCGGTGGGAATTAAGTAAGCCGACAAAATTCGTTAAACTGACCCTGGAAGTAATCTTCGACAAGGAGTTCACGATTAGAAAGAGATTACGAAATAGAGCTAGTTATAGGTAAGGAGTAGACCCTGCTATTCTGATGAATGTTAGAGATTGCTCAATATGCTAACCCCATGTTTGCAGCTACAATTCAGTCCGCAATAATGATCAAACATGACAATAGGTATTGTTGAGAAGGTTATCACATCTAAGTCCAGTAAAGATTAGGTCAAAATCGGCTAGGAAACAAGGATTTGACTCCTTTTGAGCTTTCTCAAGTGGCACGACAGCTATTCTTCTTGACCCCATAGAAAGAGCATTTTGGAATGTATCAACCGTACCAATATTTCATTGGATAATGCTCCTGTCCGCTTATTTCTAAAAGATTGTTAATCATTTCAGCAGGGATTTAACTGGATATTCTCCAAGACTTGACGAAGCACAGCAACTAGTTTAAGTAATAAAGGTTATATTGTTTTTGTACATATTATGAACAATTTAAAATCGAGAAGTTTTTGAACAGGTGCACCAATATAAGTATCTAGAAAGTATCATCATCAACAGCAGGGTGGATTAAATCGGCAAATTGTCAATAGTATGCAGCGTTGAGAAGAAAGTTCCTATACCACAAGGGAGTAACACAAAAAACTAAGCCAACAATATTCAACTGAATTTACTTACCAATATTGCTTCATGGAAGGGAAAACTGGACGCTCACAGGAAGACAAGAAAAACAAACACAAGTTATAGGGATGAGATACTTCAATAGAGTACTAGAAGTCAGGAGAATTGACAAGAAAGGAAACGAAGAAGCAATGCAAGTAAAATCGGCTAAAATAATTCTGAAGGAGAAGAGATGGTTTGGACATTAGCATGGATGTAAACCGACAAGTGAAGAATATTTATGAAACAAAAGACGAAGACCAAGACCACATGGAACATCATCGCCAAAAAAAAATCTTAAAAAAATGGGGAAAGCTGGTATATACCCAAAAAACTAGCAAGAGGCAGGAGCAAGTGCATGAATTTCCAGAGAAAAATGAAAATGGGAAATAAGGAAGCAACGTCGCTAAATAAATGCTTTCTTTGGGCTAAAATGTTATCGATGGCATCATTACCGGTGACGAGACATGGGCTACATCGAAATTAACCAACAATCATCGGAAAAACCACGACAGAGTCGATCCAAAATTAAGGCTTTGTTGACCGTTTTCTTTGATTGCCGTAGTGTGGTTCACTCCGAATTTCTTCCGCCAGGCTAGACGCTAAATAAGGAGTATTATGTGAGCATATTAAAGCGTCTGAGGGAGAATATTCGTCGCAAGAGGCCAGAATTGTGGAGAAACAACTCGTGGTTTCTTCACCACAACAACGCACCGGCTCACACATCCCATCTTGTAGGCGAGTATTTGATCAAAAACAACGTTCATACCGTTCCGCAAGCTCCGTATTCTTGTGAATTTTTCCTATTCCCACGACTCAAGTTACCACTTCGAGGAAATCTTTTTGAGACGATTGAGACGATAAAGGAGAATTCACAGAAGGAGCTGAAGGCGATTCGAAAATCGGGTTGGAATATACTTTGAAGGGTATAAAATGAATATCGATTAGTAATTGAACCGTTTTCGTTTTATTGAAGAATTCCAGGTACTTTTTGATCAGACTTTTTGATTAGTAGCTCTCAGGCTATTCAGACTGCTCATCGACACGTGCGTCTTCTTTAAAAGCTCCTTCAATTTAGTATTGTAATAATCCATATTAAGCATCTTATTACAAAATAGAGTCCCTTCAATACTTTTTTTTTTATAATTTGCACGTGTGAAAGGGGTTATGAATTCCCTTATACTAATTTTTAGGACACGGACTTTTTTTGAGGAAAGGGGAAGAGACAGAAAGAAAGACGGATTGGTGTAGTTGGTTTGAAACTCAGGTGTTATTAAGTTTCAGTAAACCCCAAGGGTGGCTGTCCAGATAACTGGGGAGCTTGTTTTTTTTTTGCTTTTGTCGTTGCTCATGATTCACAGTATTTTTTTCCGTCCTCCTCATGTCATCATCACGATCAAGTTGCATTTTAGCCATATGGCCGCCCTGCTGCCAGTGTTATGCCTTCGCAGTAGAGTTGGCATAAGCTTTCGCAATTGATCGATTTTTTTTTATTTATTTCATGCGAAATAAATAGATGATTATTGACATCAGGATTCGAACCGTGAACCTGTAGCGTGACAAGCGATGATCTTACCACTACACCACGGCCACTTGTTAACATTTTGTGATGTAAAAGATATTTCATTGTAGAATATTGTTAAAACGTGGTTTCTTTGCGCCCATAGCTGTTCCCGTTCGTGCTATATTGTAGCTAGTAATAGTCCCAAAAATATCTACAAATATCGGTACAAACAATCTTAAATTCATACAAAAAATAATACAATAGTAATAAAGACTTTGGCAAGATCTAAGCAGCGTTGCCAGATCTGGGATATTTTGCCCATTTTGGAAAATTTTGAAAGTTGAATGGGAGAATTATACTAGAAAATGGGGAACAAATAACGGTGCAATTGGTGAAAAGAATAAAAATCAAAGAATGAAAAGCGTCTGGGACGGATCGTACATACCCTTGTTGATAACCATTTGGTTCCAATGCAGTGAAATCTTTCTAATCAGAGGATATCGGATGCCGTAAACAAAATTGCGCTCTTTTTCCTGTTGTTTTAGTTAAAATTTTCTTGTTTTAAAGTTTTAATTCGGATATTTTTAATTTTTTCATTTCTAATGCCTTTTTATTCATTCCCAATTCATTATAACTTATTTGGGATTCTATTTGACGAATAGCTCTATCAATATTGTGCTTAAGTATCTAAGGCCCATTTGCTGATACTAGTCATAAAATTGTGTCTTATTTATCTATCTATTATCTATTCTATCTATTATCGATCTCTAAAGGCACTCAAAAAACAAAAAAGTTCCAACATCACCAAAATAAATATCTGTTATCATGCCTTTGTAGCGCTCTCCGTCGACCGTCGTTATTGCCATCTTTTTCTTCGAAAAAAAAAAATGGGCCAATAATGCCGCCACATCAAACAATCACTCGCTGAGGATTCATTCGGCAATTTTTCTTGTTTACAAAGCAACCAAAATTAAAATGTGCCTAATCATCGGAAAATCGTCTTCAAATTCGAGCTGCTCTAAAGCGCAAATAGAGAAGCGATGACGAAGGGTCATTTGGGGTCATTTTGCTTCAATTCCTGAGTCAGTTTGACGTTGTAATAACCCGAATCATTTAAATAATCCGAGGTCCTAATGCATAATTTTTCTCAGGCTAGTGCGGCTAGTGTTCAATTGCTGAGATCTGTGTCGAGTTAAGGTTCTTAGTCGAGTTAAGGTGGCTTTTTATCCCTGCAGAAAAAAACATTAGGCAAGAAAGGGGTCTCCAGCCAAAGATAACCCTATGGATGTACACAGCCGTTGTGCGTCTAATTCTTACATATGGCACCATAGTATAGTGGCCCGCCTAACATAAAAAATATAACATCAACATAATCAAAAAGTACAAAGGTAGGCGTGTGTAGGCATCACAGGAGCATTGAGATCTTGACTTTGATATTTGTATACGGATGGTTCGAAAATGGACTGCGGAGTTGGCGCAGGCATTTTCTCGGACCAACTGGATATATCGAAATCCTTCCGTCTCCCAGACTCTGCTAGTGTCTTTGAAGCGGAGCTTCTCGCGATTCGGGAAGCCTGCCGCATGATAAACAGTTTCACAACGTCCAACCTGAATATAGGTATTATATCTTTTTTGATAGTCATATCCTCAGAACTGGTAGAGCCCATTCTGGAATTACCCTCATTTGGGTCCCAGAACACAGTAATCATGAGGGTAACGAGCGAACAGACGAGCTGGCCAGACAAGGATCAGTCCTTAACGGCTCGCTAGCGGAAGTCAATATTCCGATAGGATTCGTTAATGGCAATTTACACCTTCACTTCATCCAGCTAGCCAATCTTGAGTGGAATAACCTAGCCAGTTGTGTCATATCAAGAAAGACATCGCCCAGCTTCATCAGACCTAAATCAAATGAGCTACTAGGCAGATCAAGGCCTGATATTGCCAGAATTGTAGCCATTATTACAGGCCACTAGCCTATAGGGGACCACGCGACCAAGCTTGGCATTCCTCACAACACTTTCTGTCGCAGATGCAAAGACAGCAACGAGAAGGAAACTCTTTTCTACTTTCTTTGCAGTTGTCCTGCCCTAGCAAGGACCAGGCAACGCACGTTAGGTAAACCTTTCTTTGACGATTTCAGGGAGATAGCCCCTAAACGGATTAGAGAACTAATCCTATTTCTGAACTCCACGGGATGGGTTTAACTATATCCTTCTATCGCCAATAACACACGTAAACAAACAGGCTTCACGAGTTTTTGTGGTATCAAAACAGCGCACTTAGCGCTAATTGGGTTCTTTTCTGAACCACCACTTTACCTGCCTACCTAAGGTTCTCTCAGTCTCACGAACTTTCTTCACAAACTTGCGTACGAAATTTCTCTTCAAAATTCGCACTATTTCGGCAACACAGAACTCTCATTCTTTCGATTTATTTCGTATTGAATTTTGTAAAAAAATCATATAACACCTCCAGAGAGTCTCTGAACTCAGAGACTTCAGAAGTATTTTGATTTTGCCCTGCATTTACAAGATGTGGCAGTCTTACACCTTGCAGGTCTCTTTTACTTTTGAATGCAACATTTTTGAGAATAGATCAAGAGAGCAGAATTTTTTGGAGTAAAGAAAATGCCTTTGAAAAATGCATAGAAACAGACATGAGACGAAGGGGAATCGACAACCCCATTACCAGATGGGTTAGGTCTATGCTCGACAGCCGCATAATAACATCTTCGTCAGGAGCGGTCTCTGTGACTTTCTCCACGGCTAAAGGCTGCCCCCACAGGGCTGCGTCCTCCCGCCTCTCTTATGGTCGCTAGTGGTTGATGACTTATTGAAGACTTAATGCTGGCGAGGGTTTATGCTGGCGAGGGTTTATCGATTAACCCCAGCAAGGCAGTGGTTGTACCGTTTACAAGAAGAAGAACACTGAACATTGGTACAATAGCACGGTTTCTTAATTTAGGCCCAAATCACTCAACTTTGGTAGAAGGTTTGAGATTGAGATCCCAAGCCGTGATATATGGAATAATGTGCGGACAGTTTCTTGATCCAAAAGGAATCGTTTGGTATACCGATGGATCAAAAATGGATTCAGGAGTTGGCGCCGGTGTGTATGGACCCAATTATAAGGTCACGAAATCACTTCTAGTGTTTTCCAGGCCGAGCTTGACCCTATTGAGACCTGTGCAAATATAAACTTGTAATTAGAAATCAAAGGTGCCGCTAGACACATACTCATCGAAAGCACTGATCTCCCACCTGATTAGTTCAAAATCAGTTCTAAGCTGCTTCGACAGTTTACAAAATTTGGCCCGATTTTTTTTTTTTTTTATAATTTACACGTATTAAAGGGGATATGAATACCCTTATACTAATTTTTAGAACATGTGCGTTTTGGGGAAAGGGGAAGAGACAGAGAGAAAGACAGAGAGGTGTAGTTTGAAACTCAGGTGGTATTAAGTTTCTGTAAACTCCAAAGGTGGTTGTCCAGATAACTGGGGAGTATTTTGTTTGTTTCGCTATTATTGTCGTTGCTTATGATTCACAGTATTTTTTTCCATCCTCCTGATGTCATCATCACGATCAAGTTGCATTTTAGCCATATGACCACCCTACTGCCAGTGTTATGCCTTCACAGTAGAGTTGACTTAGCTTTCGCAAGTGATAGATGATTCTTGACATCAGGATTCGAACCGTGAATCAACAGCGTGACAAGCGATGATGTTACCACTACACCACGGCCACCCATAAAATAAAATAAAATTGTGGTGGATACCGGGTCATGTAGGCGTTGATGGCAATGAAACTGCAGATCGACTAGCAAGAAAAGGTTCCTTTGAGTTGTTCATTAGACCTGAACCCTTCTGCGGAATATCTGATTCTGCCTTTAAACTGACCCTAAACAGTTGGGAACGCAACATGTTCATTTCCCATTGGAACAACTCCCAAGGCATCAGACAAGCTAAAAGAGGTGTTCAATCGTTCCAAAAAAAAGGGAGCTGATATCCTAAAATACAGCAAAAATGACATAAGAAGGGTACAGGGACCACCTAAATAAGAATTTGCCGCCTCTGCCTTGAAGAGGACGAAACTGCAGACCACATACTATCTGAGTGTGTAGCTCTGTGTAGAAGTAGAAGACGTTTCTTTCTTAAGGAGAAATTATCTCCATTAGACCTAAAGAACCTCCGCAGCTGTAATTATAGCTTTCATAAGGAAAGTAGACGTACTGTTGCCCTAAAAAGTGGTCTCTGGCACAATAGATCCCTCTGATCGCAGTGCCTACACGCCATTTGGGTGCGGCCACCCCCTGTTAAAAAACCCACTTCTAAAGGAAAGTTAATATGGTAAACCGAAGTAGCAGGTATCTCAGTATATTAACTGATAAATTGAAAGAAAACATTTATTTCTATTAAGCACCTATTTTTTACAAGAAAAGTCCTAAGCTCATATGTAAGTATGTAACTCACTAAGCATTTCGAAAAATTTGGAGATGGTCATTTGGGCTGAGCACTTAGATACCTCTACCCTACTCCTCCAAGATGAATTCGTCTTTTCTTCATCGTTAATAAACATTTAACGTAACTTGCGTGAAAATGATTTATGAAATGCATTGTCGCTTTCGGCCGGTACAGGCCCAGCTGAATGTCAAAAAGAAACGTCTATATTACACAGTCATTTGCAAATACCTACCTACTTTTTGAAATTTCTTGACAAAGATATACCTACGTATGTACATCGGTATATTTATCATTGAGAAGTTGACAATGAGCTTGTAAAAAAAAAAAAATTTAAAGACGTTATGTGATTTTCAATTAACGTTCATTCTTCACTCGCAGACAGAACAAATTGCAAGTCTGAAGTTGCTGACAACACAATGACTTCCATTAAGATAAATCTCGTTCATCTCATATTTCATAAAGACTTTTGCAGTGACACCCGACCAGTTGGCGTGCATCTCAAATGTATATCCCGTCGAACGCAGCAGCAAATAGCGAAAATAACTCATGAAAAGTTAATCTTTTAAACCATTCAACAGCTCTCTGACAACCTCATTCCGCACTGAATTAATATTAATTAACCCAGAGTAAACAAAACATCTTCTGCTCCGGAAACACCAAACACACACATCCCATTCCCATGTGTCTGCATTCCAAAAAAAAAAAATATGAAATTTTCTCCGAAAACCATGTGTGGGTAGGGTGGGAAGAAGCTCATTAACATCTCCATTTCCACAGAACAAACAAAACAAGTAAAAGCGTTCATACGAGAATCACCTTTGATGTTCGAGACATCGGTCGTGTGCATGTCACTCGGGCCCAAATTCAATTCGACAGAACTGACACATCTGAGAAATATGATTTGTGCCTCCAAGTGGCCAAGTTACTTTCTATCTGTGTGAATGTACACCATTAGCCCTTGAGATACATATCCGTATGTACGAGTATGCATATAATTCGGAGAAAGCATTGGTGGACTGATTATGCCCAGAATAATGTGCGACAATCGGTATTGCTACGTGTCCCCGAAGCAGCTGTCCGCCCAGACTAATAGTCGAGATGTCGAGAAATTAGCACTTAATGCCATAATTAATTATTTCAAGTGTTCCGAAAGTTATTTCGCATTTATCTTGCCAACAGTGTGATACTGTGACTTGGGAGCGATGGGAAACATCGCATCCATTTGGTGTTGTATACACCGTCCTCCTCGCAGATGCTTTCGGGATTTCATTTTTGAAATGTATCTTTGGTTTTCCTCCTTTTCTGAATGGATTTGTCGGTTCATCGCCAAAGTCGACGCGCAGTATCTTGGCGTGGGGACGAACGCCAAGCTATCGAGGTTATTTTTGGACGCATTTACTCAAGCAGCAGGCTAATATAAAATATTTAATTGGATACTTTTGTCTGGCAATATTTTTTCCCAAGCGCATCTCCTTTAAGGTCTTCATCGAGCGAGCACCTACTACGATGTCTGGGTGCAGTGATATTAAAGTTTGACCGAACTACTTTTTTAAGTTTTATTAAAAAAAAACGGGTCAAACTGAAAGATTTTCGGATGTGTGGTCAAAGCTGATGAAAAGGCTTTAAGAAAGATTGTAATCAATATTCAAAAGGTACCAGCAATAGAACGAGTTTATCTCGAATTCAGAGATGAACAACTTCAAGTCATCATCGTTTCATTCAATCTCGTAGAAGACCTTACATAATGTACATCCTAGACCCAAGGCCGTAAGGGAAGGGACCTACGGTATATTGTCGTTTGCGCAGGTCACAATTAAGAAGCTTTTTCAAGACAGTTTTAGTCTCGGGTATTTGTCAGACATTCGCGAAGGTTTGGACCGTGAACAAACTTTTCTGGGTCTCTATCCTGTGCCCCTCCTCAATAGTCTATGCACTTAACCACTAAGCCACGACGGCGGGGACCATATCAAAAATACATAAGTTAACATACTCTAACATAATGTAGCATAATAACTACGCCCCAAAAGTGGACAACACATTCCTAAGTGTCTTTTCATTCGAGGTTCGTGTCCACGGTAAGAGACGGATTATGTTTAAGACGACGTCGCGGAATTAAGAGAGAATTATAACCACAAGAGATTATTGACTACAGCTGTCATCTTGGAATTAATACATTAGAATTTTCTCGTTCCAGTGGTCGAAGAATTTGCTAGAAGTTTCTGGCTATCAGAAATGCGACTATATAAGGACAGATGGCGATCGAGGCAGGGCAGTTGGTTTTCGAACCGCACGAAGAGATTGGAAAAGTGATAATCGGCGAAGTTGTAACTTTGTGATAAATTGAAAGTTGAGAGTTAACAAGAAGAAGTAATTAGTTTGGATTTGTGAATTAAGTAATTGGAATGAGATAAAGTGATTTGAGAAGAAAAAGACCTTGTAAGGAAAGAATTTGCGAAGAACAGTGTAGTGTGAACTTGAGTTGTTCTATAGACTAGAAAATAAAGAAATAATCTCACAGAATAAAGTTTTATCTACTCGAGCCGTAGCTCGCATATTACAATACATTGGAACCAGTAGAAAACTATTTCCCATAGCAGGAATCTGTAGTCCGGAAATTAGTTGAAGTGTTCCAGAACGAATTAGTCAGGAGACGCTCCGATACTGAAATACTTATATACAGTGCTGGAAGAAAGTATAAAAATTCATGTTTTTTGTTTTTCTAAGAAAAATGTAAACTCAAATAATAAAAAACTGTTCACTATTTTGCGTATTGATTGTAATGTTATTTCATGGAAAAGCGCTGGCTGATTCCAAATAACGATACTACAGATAATATCGCAAAACTATAAATGTGGCTGGTAAAAAATATAAAAATTTTCGCATTGAGTTGAGTTTAGTTGAGTGTGTAAGACGTGACGAAAGTCAGATCGAGATCATAATTGTGTAAGACTTTTCAGGATTATCAAGACATAATAATAATAAATAATTCATTGAAAACAATTATGCCACGAGGACTTCATCTTAGTGAAATTGAACAGCAACGCATTTTGGACCTTAAAGATGCGGGATTCTTACAAAAAGATATCGGGAAGTAATTAGGAAGATCTTCGAGTGTTATTTGTACATTTTTGAAATCTGGAATCGAAAATTATGGGAGCAAGAAAAGATCCGACCGGCCTAAAAAGATCAAAGAGGGAACTAAAAGATTGGTTCTAAGAGAAATTTCTAACACCGGAAATTCTTCCGCAAAAGCAGTTGAGCGCTTCAACTTAAATTGCAGTTCCAGACTGGTTAGAAATTGGTTAGAAAGTGCAGATCATTTGAAATACGAAAATATTAAAGTACAGCCACCCCTTAAAGCAGTACACAAAGTTGCTCGTCTCTCATTTGCTGAAAAATTCGTCCAATAGCCAGATATAGGGAATCATATAATATTTAGTGAAGAGAAAAAATTCAATTTGGATGGCCCTGATGGGTTTAATTATTACTGGCATGATCTGCGGCGCGATAAGAAAAGTCTTTCAAGGAGTTGGGGATGTCGGATCTCTAATGGTTTGGGCAGCATTAAAAGACAACATGAAGTCGGAAATCGCATTTCTAAGTGGAAGACTAAAGTCCGTTGACTACCAGAATATGCTTTAAAATTACCTTTTACCATTCATAACACTTTCTGAAGAGCAAGGCATCATCTTCCAGCAAGTTAATGCCCCGATCCATACTACAGGATCTACTATCGATTGGTTTAATGACTTTGGCATTCAATTACTCGACTGGCCTGCACTGAGCCCGGACTTTAACCCCATAGAGAACCTTTGGGCGATTCTTGCTCGAAATGTCTATGATAAGGAAAAGCCAGAAATAAGAACAGTTGCTGAATTGAAGCAGAAAATCATAGCATGTTGGGATGATATAACAACCGACACACTTAAGAGTCGTGTTGAAGTTAATGCTTCCTTCTTCAATACAAGTTAATTGATGCTTTTGGTTTCTATTGCTCAATCCCAATTGAAACATGTTCAGTGAGAGTGCGTTTCTTACAACCACTAATGAACTTCATCGTCATACACCGTAGTGCTGAAGAATATTTTAGAATAATTAATTTTCAAAACTGCACAATGGTGCCCAAGTCAAGGACGCTATGTTAATTTACTTTATTTACAAATCTGTCGCGAGTTTGGCATTTTGGTGCCCAAATTCACTGTGTATTTTCCCACCAAAGTTGAATGGAAGAATATTATCAACGAGAGTTCAAAGAAGAAATATAGGGTGATGCATATTTGAAAGACTTATTGTCCTCCGCCCGAAAATACTGGCAATTCGCAAAACTTCAGGTCGTCATTCAAGTACGACCACATATCCTACCGAAAGTTTGCTTTATTAAATGATAATCAGGCTGCTATAAAAGACATACATAGGTGATCAGCTTCAGATCGTCTGGGTTGTAGGTCATAGTGAGACAGTTGGACAATTTGACAAATTAGCCAGGCAAGGAACTATCCTTCACAGTTAATTCCCATAAAGATCAAAAGAGACAATTATTTTCGCATTAAAGACTTGCTGCGTCATAATTAGGAACATCGTAAGACCCTCTTATAGCAGGGAAAGCACAAATGAAATCCTTAGCAAAATTCGTTTGAATAACGCCTAGATTGTGGCTATGAGTAGAGGCCAGTTGAGAATCATGCAGTTAAGCTAAGTATTGTAAAGGATACAAAGCATTTGCAAGAGTAAAAATAAGAAGAACACTTTTGCTAACTTCCCTTGAAGATTTTCAGCCTAAGCTTGAACCAGACACCGGGAACAAAGTATTGCTAAAATAATGGACGTTTCTAACACTGCCAAAGATAAAACATCGAATTAGGGGCTGTCCAAATATTTCGCTAGAATATTTTCGCCTCCTTTTAAATTCAACTCGACTTTTTTTTCTGACCAATAGCCATCCTTGTTTTCAAGCGAATCATGAAAAATAGTGATCACAAAAAATTCGAAGCTGCGATCGATGCAGTCTCCTCGCACTTTAACCCTCTAATGCCTACAACCGCCTCTAGGCGGGGTAAAGCTAACAATCATTTACATGTAACGGTATGATCTTTTTTTTCAATCTGATAAGCTTTACATATAGTTTAAATATTATTTTATGCATAGCTGTTTAAATCATAGCTGTAGTGCGTTTCGTTTGCAGGCTAAGTTTGTTCAAAGTGAAAAATCCCCTTGTAAGCACAAAGTGAAATATTTTTTTGCAAACACGATTTTAATTTATAAAAAAAAAAAAATTTTCGTCAGATCAAATTGGAAAAATAACAGGTTAGTTAGAGGCGGGGTCAGGCAGTTGAGTGTAATTTTTTGTTTATTATTTCTCCATAACGGATTCAGTGCTTTGGTTAGGTAGCAATGTCAAGAAGATCTTTGAGGAACCTGTCGAAGATGACAGATGACGAAATAGCTGAATTGATGAATGCAATTTCAAGCTCTGAAGACACTGTCGGTGAAGTTGATTTCGACGATGACGACGATGTTGACGATCCAGATTTTATTTGCCCTGAAGATGAACTCTTGATTGATCATTGTTTGATGAATTCAAGTCAGATCCTGATGGATGCAGTAAACGCAAGTCTGGACATTAGCTCTTTAGACATTAGTCATCAAGAGCCGAGTTCACCCTTAGCATCAATTCCTTCAACATCCGTTGCTGCTATTGCTGCTTCGGATTCAAACGCCAGAGCTAATGCAGCATCTAGTTCCGCTAGTGTTTCTGAGCCTAATATTACCCCTTCACGTTATAGAAAACGTAAACGTTCCTTGAATGACAACGAATTACAAGAAGAAGAAGGTGGCCCAAGTTGTTCGAGCACTGGCCAATTCATTGGTACTTCGAATACAATGAAAAATGATGCTCAGGAATTCAAATCCATGTTGTGGAGAAAAAAAAAATATGCAGCTGCATGTAAACGAAGTCGTTTTTCGCGGGGTAAAAGAGCTGCCAGATGAAGTAATATCTTTGAAAACACCATTTGAATTCTTCTTGAATTTATGCAATATATGGTTGATGAAATGAATTTGTATGCGTTCCAGCAGAACATCGAAACTCGATTTATTACCAATAAACAAGAGGTTCGACAATTCATTGGAATCATGTTCTTCATGTCTGTTTACCGCTTTCCAAATGTTCGTTCCTACTGGGGAAGACATTCGCTCGAAGCAATTCGGACCACAATGACACGAATGAGATTCGAACAAATGCGCCAGTTCTTGTATTTCAATAACAACTCGACTATGATCCCGAACGGCCAGCCTGGATACGACAAGTTGCATCGAGTTCGACCACTTATAACCCACTTCAACGAACACTTTGGGTCTGTTCCGATGCTTCATCGTCTTTGTGTAGACGAACAGATGTGTGCTACAAAAATGGGTGGCAACCCTACTCGGCAATATATGACAGCCAAATAACATAAATGGGTAACCAAGCTGTTTGTTCTATGTGATCACATGGGCTTCTCATATGCATTTGAAATTTATTCTGGTGCAGGAGACAACGTGGTACCAGAAAATGCACCAGATCTCGGAGCTTCATCAAATGTCGTTGTACGTTTGTCAAACAAAATTCCAGACAACGTGAACCATATTCTATGCTATTCTGCGACTATTGTGCTTCATTCAGTTTCTCCCTATCGGGTGCTGTGTGCAAAATAAAGCCACAATCTAGCACTAGATTGACCCACTTTTGGACAATGCTCCCTTTAACTCAAAGAAAGTTAGTAGGAATCAATCTTGCCAATATTTCTTCCCCCATCGCTATAACCTTAACTACGTAGCCAAAATGCATTTGTAATGTATCTAAGAACGGAGGAGTTTCCAGATGCAACATGTACAACTCGATTTTCTAAGACAGTAACTTTGTTTGTAAATAAAAAGAATTAGTTCTACGTTAATATCGGTCAAGTTGCCGTAGCCAAAGTTGAAGCACATTAGGGCTCATTCCACAGCATTTGCGTGACTTTTCTCAAAACTTCTTGAGATAAATTTCCCGCATATTCGTATAGACCCGTGACTTCAAAAAACTCAAAAGAAAGAAGTCTGGAACGGTCAAATCGGGCGATCTTGCCAGTGCAAATTGCTAAAACGAGAGATTAAGTGGATCGTGGCGAGATCTTTAAGTCTTTCACCAATATTTGCTGTAAAGACCGTCTATTTTTGTGGCCCGTCTTCTGGTTGATGTTCAAGGGTCCTCTTGGATATCTGCAGCCACAGCAGTGATATTCTCAACCGAACAGCCTGTCTGATACTGTCCCATGTTGAGCCAGTCTCCTCGAGATGAATGGCTAAATGCCGCAGTGTTTGCTCAGTCTTTGGAACACGCTAGGGACGACGAAATTCATGTTGAGCCAAAACCACCAACCGATTATTTGTCAAAAAAAAACATTGACACAATTATTCCGCGTTCTTGAAGAGTATAGCAGTCACTTGTATTCTGCTTCTTTTTTCTACACAAATGTCAAAGTCGCGATGACATAAGGCGCCATTTGCAAAAATCAGAGCATCTTCCGATAGGGTGATGACTTTTGTGCCACCTTGTACATACAAATTCAATTTTACCAAAGTGCCTTGTGAGGCCAAGTACTCACTCACCGTGGTAGTTGGGAGTGATACTCGGCAGTTGAAAGGTACTCATGAGGAAGTATCGAATAAATTGCTTACCATTATAATATTTCCGAGACATCGCATCGCATGTAGCCATTTATTTTATAAGCCACATCTAATGTACATAAATCTTTAAAATTTCAGTTTGGGAATATAATTTTGTACAGGGAATTATTTGACTCATAGTACACTCCGTGAAAGCCCAGTAAACACCTTCTGCTGTTCTTTTCAGTGGTTTCGGTCCAATTCGCGAATATCTCCAAGTCTTCTATACGTGTGAGCGACGGAAATTTGAGATTCTCCTGGTTGCCGCATCGTTTGTGCACATAATTAGTGGGGTGAACGCCTGTTCTGTGACAGGGCTACATGTGTTTATTGTCTGCAAATGAGCGTTTTGTCGCGTAGCGCAATATCGCCGCTGCCACCGCTATCAACACCAGGATCACTGATCCCTTTTATACATTTTTGTTTATTTTAGTTTTTATTGCCTTTGCCCCTATACAGGTTGATTCGACTTTATAATTTTGAAATTAGTCACTTCGGCGGACAGTCGTCGTATCGGATGAAAAATGATTCTCATTAGTTGTATCAGTTTCGGAGAAATTTGATCTCTATATGGACGTGTGTAAATATAATGACTGCTAAATTGGCAAACTGTTTAACCTGTCACTGGACCATTAGGATCAGCAGATGAATCCAATTTATTGCTGATAATTTTTTTGTTTTCTTTTTAAGATTACTGCATGAGTCAGTCGATGGATTGGAGCTGCGATTGATTTTTAATTTGGAAATCAGGGTGAGTATGCATTTCGAAATGGAAGTAATTAATCATTATGTCAAATGGTGAACAAATAGAGAATGAATCCAGCGATAAGCGAATTCCGAGGAAATCTTCGTAAATTGGAAGATGACACCGTTGTGAGTTTCTTCGAAACAGGGAGCTGATGATATCAGTTGTCGGAGGAAATGCCTTACCTAATGATTGGTTTCAAATTTGGGGTTTCAATGTGTACGTAAATTAACATTCTCATGAATTGTATACATGTGTAAATGATTTCATTAAGATGGTCCAGAACAGACGAATCAGTTGTTGTATGTTATAATCACTTTCATATTATTAAGGTGAGGAAGGCAGATACACCGTCAATTTACGATAAAATTTCAGCAAAGAGTCACTTGTAGTGAACAGAACCAGCGATTATTTGGATGTCTAAGGCATTGGACTGCCAGGAGTATTGACTGTAGAAGACAAGTGGCCGCTATTGCCAGCAAGTCATCAGAAACACCCACTCTGAAGTGCTATGTTTCTCTGAACCAAACACAAAGTGACGCTGCTAGGAAGGGTAAGAGCAGCTCGCGAAAATTACATGCAAAGGAGGAGGGTATAACACTAAATTCTCTCATATAAAAAAAAAACTTAAAAATAGGACATGAAATCGAAGCAATGGGGTAGGAACGTTTTACCAGGCAAAAATAATACTGAGCTGGAGACTCAGATTCCAGCCCCAGAAAATAACAACACATTTTTCACTGTTTCTACCTCTCGCGAATGTCTGACGAGAGTAAAATTATCATGAGAAGCCCTTTGAAAAAGGCCTAAGACTGTAGGCCCCTTCGATTCGAGTGTCGCACTGCACAAATGACTGCGTGAGAGAACATGCCAAGGCAATAAAGCCTGAACAAAAGCCTGCAGCGATTATGATTATGAAGTCAAGGAAATAGTACAGTTACAGTGCTGAGAATTTCGAAAGATTACTTTTGCATTCTTTTAAACTGCGTTGATGATCAAAACTCAGACAGAATTCTCAATTCAACATGAACAATACAAACTTTTTCAAACATCTGACCAAAGTCAGGTTAAGATAGTTGCAGATAGGTTTATACAATCAATTCAGCTGGCCGAATGGTGAAGATTGATTTAGTATTGAACGTACAGCAACTCATTTCTAAAATGTGGTCGTATAAATGCATTACCGATAACAAATGGAATTTCAACATTGTTTCCCTAATCCTTAAGGAAATGATATACACAATTTTGTTACACATGGTGTGAGCACCGCAATCCTTCTACCAGTAGTCTAATTGGTACTTATAAGTGCACTTTAAAGCCACTAAGGTCTAGCACAGACCAAATATTCACATCGCGGCCGATCTTGGACAAAACCTAAGTACGACCAATCGATACTCACCATCCTTTTATTGATTTAAAATGCGTGTTGTATGCCCCGGTTATGAAAATCGTTCTAACATATTGATCTACGGATGGGGACTATTAAAAAGAAAGGCTAACCTGAATGTAACTTGAATAACGTGGAGGTGCCTCTAATTTCCGACCGATTGCATCTACTTGCCTAAGCAATCTAAGCCGTCTAATTTGTATTCTTTTGACGATTTCCCCAACCAACATATGGATTGGACACTTCGTAGAATTGACTTTCAGAAAAATTGTGTCTTGCACTCGACACGTTATTGCAGGCAAGATTGATCGCTTGTTAGAGCTACACTGTCCTTCTCGAGAGGACCCACAGTAGCAGTTGCTTTTTTCACCCTTAAGAGGCTTTGCAGAAATACGGCTCCAAAAACATTTGCAGCCTTACATTTGATAATATGTAGCTCTCTGGCATCATTATTGCTGGGGACTAGAGGTTAAAAGCAGAACTAAAATAAGAACCGTAAAGCTCCAAGACAGTGTTAGCGAACGGTTCGATGTATCCCATATCTGACATCCACATTCAATGTGAACTTCGTTAAGAAATATGTCGGAGACATCACATAACTCCGGCATCCGATATAAGCCGTTGTGTATCCAACTCGAAATATATAGAACTCAATAAGAGCGTTCACGTATTTTCGGCACCGGATATACGATGCAAACGTCGGATGTACGACTATTTCCGGAGAAAACTCAGTTCAATACGGCATCGGATGACGGATATCCGACCCCGGATGCATTGAAGTGTGAGTGTTCCCACGATTCATCTCTCAGCTGATGAGTTGTTCATATGTATCCGGCGCCACAAAAGTAATTTGCATTAATTCAAGAACCAACGAACAGATTTTGATTTCTGATCTTTTCAAAAACTACCCGAAACCACTCTTGATATGGTGCAGGTACTGTTAAAGGTTGGAGCAAGATATTCTTAGCTGGGTGACAAAAATCATTCTTAATACACACCTAACGATGTAAATTGAGTTGTAAGTATAAACAAAACTCTAGGAGTGTGTGTGAGTAGTGTCTTTGCTTATGACCCAAACCAAAATGGAGTTTCTGCCCGGTAGTATAATAGACCTTAGTCTGAGTACTTCGGGATTTGAAAATTTCATTACAACAGAAACCTAATGCGTAGATGATCTTTTGCAACAATCACCATTGTGGAGTAGGGGTACGATATGAGTTTAAAGTGCCAGCAATTTTTTTGTCTCCTTGACCGAAATGTGCAGATGGTCTAAAAAGAATCAAAATCGGATGTAGTCACGACTAGACATGAGGTGGGGGGGGGGGTATATTCGGTGCCAGAAATATGTGGACATTTTAAATATGTCGTTCCGACTATCCGGCTTAGTAAATGCTAACATTTGTGTATCCGAAATCTTATAACCGATGCCTGATATGCGTGAAACGGGTATGATACAAATTTTTGACTGATGTACGTATCTACATAAGAGGGTGGGTCAATAAGTCCCTGAAAAATGAAATAAGGAACACTCTTTTTGGTATAAAAACATTTTATTTCTCAACATAGTCTCCAATTTTTTGATGCCCTCCAAATAATACGATTTCCCAAGCCCCTCAAAATAAGCTTTTGTTTCAGCGATGACCTCTTCATTCGACTCAAATCTCTTACCACCGAGCCATTTCTTTATGTTTGGAAACAACAAATAGTCGCTGGGGGCTAAATCTGGGGAATATGCTGGATGAGGGAGGAGTTCGTAGCCTAACTCATGCAATTTTGCCATTGCGACTGCGGACTTATGCGCCGGTGCGTTGTCCTGGTGAAGAAGAACTTTTTTCTTCGCCAAATGCGGCCAAATCGGCCATTTTTACATGTCCAAATATTTATGTAAAATCGAAATGACTGAGCTATGAGGCCTGTGGCCTCTTCAAGCTCGCGCGCTTTCACTCGCCGGTCGTCCATTATCAAACCATGGATTTTGTCGACCAATTCTGGTGTGGTGACCTCAATTGGGCGACCAGAACGTTCGGTGTCACTTGTGCTTGAACGACCGCACCGAAATTGTCACCGAAATCGATGGTTAAAAGTCCCCATAATATTTGTCAAGCTTTTGTTTGGTTTGCGTGATAGTTTTTTCTCGCAAAAATAGTGTTTAATGAGCACTCGAAATTCACTTTTTTCCATTTTAACGAAAATGCCAGTAGGCGTCTATATGAAATGGCTGCCACAACAAAACTATTTGACAGATCTGTCTGAAAATTTGGGTGCGTTCTTTTGAAAGATGATTCTTGCCAAAAAATGAATTAAATTTAAGGTGACGACACAATTTGTGTTAATTTTCAGGGACTTATTGTCCTACCAATACAACTGCTCAGAAAAAAAGAAGAAGATTGCCAGTGAATCGCCAGTCGGATTGTTGTCTGTGTTTGGACTGTCGAAATAGTGGATAAGCTGAAAAACAAAACAGCAAGAAGAAAACCATTGAAATTTATAAACATTCTGCTCTTTTATTTGACCTACATAATTTCCATGCAGATGCTACTTGTTTCTATTATTCATTAACGTTTGAATCGAATTAGGTTCTAAATTAGATTTCAAAATCCATTCATAGACACATCTCTAATAAAAAAAAAACTGTCCACCATATATTTCAGCGAATTCCCATTCATGAGCGTATTTTTCTACGCACATTTGTACCATAAATAATAATATCCATGTAAAATTATCAAATAAATCTTCCATTTTTTAACAAAACGATTTGAAAGAAAGACCAAGTCTTTTTGTGTGCTCACTGCCAAATGGGAAATTTATCTGTAATGTCAGTTTTATGTGTCGCGCATAGTTAAACGCCAAAGGACGGGAGAGTTCTCCCCCTAAAATTAAGATTTCTCTGTGTCTGCTAACGCACATCCATAGGCATAGATACACACATGAGTGCGAACATATTTGCGAAGCGACTTTTGTGGTCGACGAGCAAAAATATTTGATATATGAGTATGCCCACAATTTATCCTACGGATTAGCGCATTTGGAAAAGTTCGCGTTCGCATTACAAAAGGAAATATTACGACCGTGCACGAACAATGAACATTACTCGTATACGAAGAATTTCAAAGAGAATATAACTTTGTTGCAATATCGGGGTGCCAGTTTCATACATAAAAGATATGAAATGAATGTCTTATCGTAAACTAAATCTGGGAATATAGATTGTTGTACCTAAGCAAGGGTATCACGTTCAGTTACAACTTTGGGTAGTCCTGTCATGTAGAATAGATAATCTGAGATAGGTCAACGTGGTGAAAGTAAGTAGTACGTACGTCTGGCATTTAGTTTTTGATATTTAATCATGCGCCTCATTCACCATCTGATTAAAACAGATCAGAATTCCAGATTTCAATATAATAGTCATAATGTTTAAGAAAGTGCGAACTGAAATGTTAAATATACTAGCATCCCTTGCCGCTTGGATCGAATGCTTGTTTTGGACCAGACGTATCAGCTCCCAACTGGAAGTCTGCCAAATGGGACTTTTGACTTTCAGGGGTAGATACCGCTCAAATGTTATTCCCACTCCTATGGATTTTTATTGCTGATGACATTTTCATTTTGAAGTGATATATACATAGATGTTGCAAAGGTCTTACAAAGAAGAAGTGCGTCCGGAGGAAATATCATCTTCGGCGTCTGATAGGAACCAGGATATCCAGGAGAAGCAGAAATGCTCAGAAGATTCGTTCCCCAAAGTTCATTAACAATGCTCAAGGCCAGCTTCTTGTGGAAGACGACAAAACTCTCCACTGATGGCGACAGTGTTGTGAAAGACCTCTGAACGAACAGCCTCCCCGGGTATACTTTCCAAGAGCCGCTCCTAACTATGACGAAATATCCGACATTACTGTCGATGAAGTTAGGAATGCGGTCTAATACTCCAAAAGAAGAAAAGCATTTGGGCCAGAAGAGATACCCTCTGAATTCTGCAAAAAAAAAAAGATGGGAGACATCGGGTCCAGATGACTCATAATTCTTATCTCCAAACTTATGAGCAGTGATCCACTGCCTAATCAGTGGAGGGAAAGTTATCTTCTTCCTTTGCACAAAAGAAAAGGCGATACGCAAAATTGCGATAACTACCGATCTGTCAAGTTGATGTCACACACAATGAAGATCGTTGAGCGGGTATTAGATGGCCGACTGCGGAAAATAATACGGCTATCTGGTGACCAGTGCGGGTTTGTCTCGGGTAAATTAACAACAGATGCAATCCAAAGTATAAGGATCATAATGGGAGAAACATCGTGATTCCTTAAAGGACTTGCATATGGTGTTGGTTGATTTTGAAAAAGCCTTTGATCTCTTACGGGTGGCGGTAAGACAAGGTTCCAGAAACCTACGTGCTCATAATCATGGACATGTATGAGGGACCACGGACAAGAGTAAGATGTCCCGCAGGAGTCACCGAAGACTTCCCAATCAAAATCGGTATACACCAGGGAAGCGTCCTGTGCTATTTATTGCAGTCCTTGATTATCTGCTTGAAGTGCATCAGTTATTCCTTGTTGACGATGGAGCTAACCTAAGTGAAGATCAAACGTCCCTGCAATGAGGACTTGACTTATGGGTGGATGTTTTGGAGGGAAATGGATACCATATTAGTTCAAAAAAGACAGAGTATCTGTGCTGCTCGTTCTCTGATCCACACCGGAAAAGTTCAAATATCTGGTATCTATGATCAATAGCGAAGCAACTTGTGATGATGACATCAATCATCGCGTAAGTGTAAGGTGGATGAAGTGGCGGGAAAACTCCGCACAATGCTGAACAATGTACAAAAAATATGAGGGCAAATTAACGGCAGCTGAGATGAAGATGCTTCGCATGACAGGGAGTAACAGAGTTTGATATAATAAGAAGTTCGAAGATTCGAAGAAGCCTTCATGTAAAATAATCCATCACAAGCAAGATAGAGAACGACCGGCTTAGCTGGTATTGTCATGTTCAAAGGAGAGATCATTCGAACCCCGTCAAAAAGGCAATACCAATCGACGTTCCTACACAATCGCGCAAAAAAAGCAGATAAAAAAACAACTACATCGCACAAATACAAAAACACCAGCATTTGATTGGCCTCAGTGGTGAAGTGATCCGAAACCGGGAAGACTGCCGGTACTTCCTGAGGTCAGACAGCTAAACCCCAAGGCGGACAAGTAGGGATGCAGTAAAGTGGGAGGGTTGTGATCCTTCTACTCCGGATCATAAGGAAAAAAAAAGAATAACATTTTCATGAAATTAGGGCACGGTGGAGTAAGGCATTACGCAATCGTTCAATAGTTTGTAGTTTAAAAGTCCACTCTTTCACGTCTCATAGTATCTGGAAGTAGGTTGAACAAACGGGGTGCGGTAGCAAAGTAAAATCGTCCAAAGTGAACTTTATGAACTGTAGGAACGGTTACACAATTTCTAGTATTTCCTCGCAAATTATAGTTTTCGATATTTCCGACTGAGTTAAAACCCACATTTTGGAAAATTTTTAAAGGACTTTATAACAGTAGAGATGCCTCAGAGGATGAGTTTCAAGGTTTCTGAACAAATTAAAACTTGCATAAGATTCAAATTGCAAGTTTTTGTTTTATTAGTAAAGGCTCAGTTTTTTTTTTTTTTTTTTTAATGCACCACCCCAACAAGAGATACCATATTCCAACTTAGATTTTAATAGACCACTACAAGTTTTAAAATTGATTGTGGACAACAAAGGCTTAGGTAATACAGTTGCCTACTTGTATGACTATACTAACTAAGCTTATTATCTAAGAAATTGTCGATACACTCAACTTTAAAACAATTACTGCAATAAGACGTTAAATTGTTAAAGGAAAAAGTATTATCTTCGTTATTAAATAAGCGAAAGCGTGTGCAACTCGGTGTGTGGTAAAATAACGAAAAAGCATCACAAATTTTACTGTTAATATTGAATATCATAAATTTCGTTTTATCGCTGATTGTGAACTTGTGTATTGGTAACCATTTTCTCAGTAAATCGAGGTGATGGTTTACATCCGTTAAAACATTCAGCAAGCTTTTATTCGAGTATGAAAGGCAGTAACTTTACCTTTGAAAGGTTGAATAAACAAAGAATTTACGTATATTAAGAACAGAATAGGACCTAAAACTGAACCTTATGGAACACCAATCAAAATATTTTCCGGAGAGCTGTAAATATTCTGGATCTTTGCCATTTACCTGCGATTTTTTAAATATGAAACAAACCAATCATATGTATAGTCCCTAAAACCCATTTATTTAATGATATAGAGTGATCCACCATATCAACAGCTTTAGTGGTATCTATAAACAAAGAAGACGGAATCTCTGATGAATTAATATTGTGATAGTTTCAGCAGTGAAGTTTTAGCATACATTCCGCTTCTAAAACCGAATTGAAAATCACTGAAAAAGTTTGTTCTTTCTAGAAATGACAATATTCTAGATTTAATACTCCTCTCAAATATTTTTGAAAATACCGATAACAAAAATACCGATAGGTATTTAAAATGGTATTGTCACCCTTTTTATGGAGTGGCATTACTATTGCCGTTTTTAAAGATTGCGGAACATTTCCGAACTGTATAATACTATTAAAAATAAAACATAAAACATCAGAGATTTGAAACGACATTTTTTTCAACTTAAAACTTGAAATTTTATCACAAGAAGTACAATTGGATGTTTTGAGAGAGTAAATTATTTTATGGATCTAAAGAGCAGCATATCTACTAAATCAATATTACTCCTGAAATTGAAATTGTTGTTGGGTGAGTTCCAAAAAGAACTAATATTGCAAAAGAAATCGTTAAATAAGTTATCAATTTCCAAAGGGTCAGAGATAGTTGAGTTGTTGACGTTCAAAACTACTCGTATATACTCGTACACCTCTGAAACTTTTCTATTAAAAATTTCATCAACGACACGACATTCTTTTTTTGGAATTCGCAAGACTTGCTGTTAATTTACTACGAAAATAATTATCTCTGCAATAAGGGACATCCACATTAAGCTCTTTATTTAACTTTTCGTAATATTGTTTAAGTCTAGTATTTTGGGTGTTTTCTAACTCGAAAACCAAGCTTGTGTTTCTTTCGAATTTTGTTCAGAAGTGAAAGAGTCATCTATGGCTTCAGACATTTATTTTTGATGTGTATGTTAATTTGTGTCTGAGACTGTAGCTTCATTAAAAATATGTCGAAGGCTATTAAGGGATCAGCTGTGCTGAAAACTTCTCCTAACCTTAATGTTGCTATGAGCAATACTGCTCGAGATCCCAGATCCTGGCAAGGTCATAGTTGAAAATCGAAACTGAAGGTAAAATCCAGTCAGATATCACTCTTGTCACCCGGTAAGATACCTACCCAAATTTTGTTATACGAGTAGGCTCCTTGACCTTGAAGTAGTCGGGATCACATTTTGGAGCTTAGCAGATGGGCCATTATTTAAGGCATCTCGGAGCACTGTCACATGGTTACAGGTTCGATTTTCCGAAAAGAAGTTTGTAGAAAAAATGTGTCAAGTGCGAGTCAGGCTTCGTGCGCTAAGCATTCCGTACTCTTATTTTAACTGTATCCTAATTTTATTGTACTTTCTCGGTAATACACAAAAAAGTGAGAGTTTAGGTTGCATTTAAGGGTTAGGTAAAACAAACACTTTTTGTTACACTTAAGACGTTTAGATGTCTAAAACTGTCAAAAACGGATAAAGTGTGAGCAGGATGTGGGGGGCTGGGTTTCAAAAATCGTTGTTGCTCGCCTAACTCAAAAACTTCGGAATGGATTGTGGCCGGTAAGCTTATACTGAAATGCATATAGTTTTGCTTGGAAATCATTGAAATGAAAGGGAGTGCGGGTAAATATGGGGAGAGGTTTAATACACATCCGAATCATTTTTCCCATAAGCCTAACTCAAAAACCTTTCAAGAGTTTGGGTTTTGAGAAGTCGATGAGTTTACGCGAAAATTATTAGAATCGGATGGATGTGGAGTCACTTTTCAGTCCACATATTCCAATTTTATGAAAAAACTGTTTGTCCCAAAAGATTTTTTGCAATTTTTGCCTTAGGTTAGGTTAGGTTGAGGTGGCTGTCAGTGAAAAAATAGATGCCAACACACTTAGACCAGTAATAAGTCCATTGTGATAGCACATGGGTTTGGGACGCGGCCTCTAGCCTACTCGTTGAACCATTTGGAGCTTCTGATGAAGCGTAAAATGTCCCTAATGTCTATATTATTCAGATCATTTAGGTCGTTGAAACAGAAGACTCCTAAGTGGAGTTTCCTTCTTTGGTAGAGAGCGCTGGGTAGATGCAAAGAAGGTGAAGAATAGTCTCTTCCTCCTCCTCGTCCATACAGCTTCTGCAGAAATCATTTGCGAACATGCCAAGCCTTGTTGCATCCTTGCCTATTAGACAGTAATGACACCAATAACAGCCCTGATATTATTAAGAGAAATCAAATTCTTAGAGCGTTTCAGATCCAACTTAGGCCAAATTTGTTTTGTCGTTAGACAAGTTGCACCTTATCTTATGAAAAGCTTTACTGAAATCGGTTGCAATAACATCGACTTCGTTGCCATTCTAAGGGGATGACAAAGGAGACGAATTCGACTAGATTTGTTATACGAGGGCAAGGTGAAAGGTTCTAGGCCTGACAATGAAAGACTGCGATTTTCAATTAAAAAATGATTTTATTTTTCTACATAATCTCCCTTGACTTTAACACACTTGGTCCAGCATTTCTCCAACATCAGTATTCCTGCTCGGAAGTGAGAGTCTGGAAGGCTGTGAAAATATTCATCTACGGCCCTCTCAACTTGTGCATTGGATGCGAAGCGCTTCCCAGAAACAAATTTCTTCAAGTTTGGGAACAGATGGAAGTCTGAAGGTGCCAAATCAGGTGAATACGGGGGATGGCCGAGCAAATCGTACCCCAAATCCCGCAGTTTTCCCATCGCCAACGCACACTTGTGAACAGGTGCATTGTCCTGGTGAAAGATGATTTTTTTCTTCTTCAAGCTAGGCCTCTTCTCGCGAATTTTGGCATCCAGCTGGTCAAGAAGGTTAAAGTAATATTCACCTGTAATTGTTCTGCCTTTCTCAAGGTAATCAATTAACAGGATCCTTTTCGCATCCCAAAACACTTTCCGGCAGATGCGAACGACTTCGCTTTCTTTGGCGCTGAACCACCGGCTTCCACCCACTGCTTCGACTGCTGTTTCGTTTCTGGCGTGTAGTGGTTGACCCATGTCTCATCCATGGTGACAAATTGCCGCACAAAACCGGTCGGATCCCTATTGATTCGGTCCAAAGATTGCCGCGTAAATCGTTTGCGCATTTGCTTTTGATCGGCATTCAGCAAATGCGGCACCCATCTTGCGCAGAGCTTTCGCATCCCTAAGTTTTTGCGCAAGATATTTCGCACCCGCTTTTCTGATATAGACAAAGCCTCAGCTATCTCACTCGCACTTTTTCAATGGTTTCGGGTGTGGTTGCGGTTTTTAGCCGTCCTTCATGTGGGTCATCTTCGAGACAGGTGCGACCACATTTAAATTCAGCTGCCCACTTTTTAACGGTTGACATGGAAGGAGCAGAGTCCCCGTAAACTTTTGTCAACTTTGGATGAATTTCCTTAGGGGTTAACCCATCCAAAACGAAGAATTTAATCACCGCACGATATTCAAGTTTATCCATTTTACCGAAAAACACGCAAGACGTCTACTGCAAAAATTCGTGTAAAGAAACTACTTGAGAGAACAAGCTGAAACTTCTTGTCATACGAACTAATGAGAAGTGCACCCAGGCAGGAAACATAAATTTTTGCTGATTGGAATGCCATCTCTGCGCCAGATCGAGAACTTTTCACCTTGCACTCGTAATTGATCTGCCTTTCACGAAGCCATGTTCACAGGGGGAGATAAGATACTTGCACTGAAAGCTTAAGTTTTCGTATACAATAGCTTCGAAGATTTTTGGTATACTCGTATGAGAAAGTTTATTAATGGAACGATAATTAGTTATTTCATTCTCTGTTCCTTTTTTGTGTATCGGGGTTATGAAAGAGGTTTTCCAAATCTGAAAAAAATCCCTTTGTGAAAGGGATAGACAAAAAAAAGATAAGAAAGGGGGAGAGAAAGGTTATAAGGACACTTTTAAATGAATATGGCGGGAAGACCATCTGGTCCGGGTACAAATTCATAATTAAGTTTTTGTAACTTATTTTCGATAAGAATAGGATGAAAAGTTTAAGAGAGAAAAGTGTAGGACATGCAATAATCATTCATAGCTTAAAATATTTTTTTATTCAATCCCGTAAGTGGAAAAATTACATTTAAAAGAGTTTAGGTACTCGTATTTCAAAGTTATACGTGTGAATCTTTTGGAGAAAATAAAAAAATATTTTCTATTAATTTAAGATTCTCAGACTTTTTTTTATAGAACTGTTCATGTTCCAAAAAATTGTCATACAACAATGTGACGGATGTATAATAGTGTAGCCGATATATTAAATGTAATTCCTCCCGAATTGTGAAACATTTCTTGAGTGTTCAGCTTCCTGATGTTGGGTAATAATCAAATCTACAATAGCTTGAATCCTATGATAGGTGGGAGAAAAATACATTGAAATCGGCTCAGCTGTTAGTTATATGGTGTCGAAAGAAAACTGAACGTTAAAATACAGAAAACATATAAATGGCTTGTTGTTAGCTATCTAGTAATCCCAGGTATGTTTATTCTATCGCCTATCTTTGTAGATCTTTTTAAACTCTAAAAGTTTCTTAAACACTGTTTTAGTATTTTGCTCACGTGTAAGTATCACACAGCGTGTTGATACTGGATGGAATTGGCATATAGCCAAAAAGTAGCTCAGAAAATGTTTCAATGCTCTGAAGAAATCCGCATCAAAATTGGTTAAGTAGCTCTTGAGTTATAAACAGTAACGTAGACATACGGAGAGAAACATAAGGCTGTATTGATATTGTAGCAAATCTTCTTTTACCAATGACTGCTGATCTGCATGGCGATTGATCAGGAAACTACTGACTGTCCAAAACATGGATTGAACTAGTAGCGCAACAATCAAGTTCGTAATGTAGTGCTTGCAACGGCGACATTGTCATTGTGATGGGGGACCTGAATACCAAGGTAGGCTGCGACAACGAAGGGCTCAAACATGTTATGGGACGGCACGGACTAGGCAATCGCAATGACAACAGCGAAAGATTTGTTGGCTTTTGCAACGCAAATCGTCTTGTCATAGGTGGCACCATGTTTGAGCACAAAGCCTGCCATAAAATCAGTTGGGTGTCAACTGACAGGAAAGCAACGTCCAACTAAATTGACCATTTTGCCATCAGTCGCCGTTTTAGATGTAGTCTCCTAGACGTCCGAAACAGGCGAGGCGCCGACATGGGGTTGGTACGAGATCACCATCTTATGATAGCTACTCTCCGATTACGCACTGCTGCCGTTCGTAGATCTAACGACACAAGAATACCTAGGTTCAACGTAGACCGACTAAGAGTTCCCTCAATGCGCCAAGAATTAAGGGACCATCTCTCACGTGCAGTGGAAACAATTAGCAGCTCACTGCCCGCCACCATCCAAGACCATTGGTGCGCTGTGAAAACTGTTTTCATATTAGGTGCTGAAAGGATTGTCGGTCGATCGCAGGGAAACCATAGGGCGTGACTTTCCGAGGATACCTGGAGAAGAATCAACGAACGAAAACAGCTAAGAGCTCGAATTGCAGCAACTCCAGCAGAAGGGAGGATCGAGCTTGAGTCCCTATATCGCATGAAGATGTGAAAAGTACAGCGTAGCGTGAGACGTGACAAGCGCAATTACATCAATGCGCTGGCTACGGAAGCAGAAGAAGCAGCATCTAGGTGCGACAGCAGAACCGTTTATAAAATCACTAAAGAGCTTATAGGTGGCCGAAGCTCTACTCAACACCCAGTGAAAGGCTTAGACGGTTCGTTGCTAATATCGGATGAGGATCAACTGAAGAGATGGAAGGACCATTTTGCTTCCAGCAATATGCACCCAAGTCAGACTGAAGTGTCCGTAGAAAGAAATTCCCGAATTCGCACCAGAACCCGCAGTAAGGAGGAGATTATTACCGCAATCAAAGTACTGAAAACTAATAAGGCGGTAGGACTTAATGGCATACCCGCGGAGCTTTTCCAAGCTGCGCCAATAGCATCGGCAGAGCTACTGTTCCCACTTGTCGGGAGAACATGGGAAGCCGAGAGTTTTCCGGATGAGTGGAAAAACGGAATGATTGTCAAGCTCCCTAAAACAGACAACCTAATGCAGTGCGAAAACTGGAGAGGTATATGCGTGCTGCCTGTTGTGGCCAAGACAATAGCTAGAATCATCCTGGAGAGAATCAAAGAACACCTTGAAGACACACTCGACGCCGAACAAGCAGGTTTCCGCTCTGGATCCTCCTGTGTCGACCACATTAACACCCTGCGGATCATCATCGAGCAATGTGTGTTGAATATCGATCACCGCTTCACCTGTTGTTCATCGATTTTGAAAAAGTGTTTGATAGTGTCAATCGGGAATTTATTTGGCGTGCCTTGCGAAGGAGAGGCATTCCTGATAAGTTAATAGCAATTATCAGGGCTACATATGATGGGTCCACATGTCGCGTTTTGTACAGAGGAACGCTGTCTGAGGAATTCGAAGTCCAAAGTGGGGTTCGGCAAGGCTGCATACTTTCACCAATATTGTTTTTATTGGTGATTAGCGATGTGCTGTATGCGGCCTTATCAACAGGAAATGGAGGAATTCGATGGTCTCTCACATCTGAACTCAAACACCTTGACTACGCCGACGATGTATGCCTACTATCTCACAGAATAATGGACCTTCACCAAATGACAGCAAATGTGGAGAGGGAAGCAGACGTCGTTGGGCTGAAAATTAACTCGGCAAAAACAAAAATGATCAGCCTAGGACCAAACTCATCAACTTATATATGCATTGCTGGACAAACGGCTGAGAGAGTACAGAGTTTCCAATACCTTGGGAGTATTGTCTCAACCGATGGCGGAACCGAACTGGATATAGCCAGCCGAATAGGTAAAGCAAAATCTGCGTTTGGGATGCTATCCATAGTTTGGCGAAGTAATGCAATTAGCTTAAACATCAAGCTACGACTGTTCTGTTCCAACGTTTAATCCGTGTTGCTATATGGATAAGTTAATAGCAATTATCAGGGCTACATATGATGGGTCCACATGTCGCGTTTTGTACAGAGGAACGCTGTCTGAGGAATTCGAAGTCCAAAGTGGGGTTCGGCAAGGCTGCATACTTTCACCAATATTGTTTTTATTGGTGATTAGCGATGTGCTGTATGCGGCCTTATCAACAGGAAATGGAGGAATTCGATGGTCTCTCACATCTGAACTCAAACACCTTGACTACGCCGACGATGTATGCCTACTATCTCACAGAATAATGGACCTTCACCAAATGACAGCAAATGTGGAGAGGGAAGCAGACGTCGTTGGGCTGAAAATTAACTCGGCAAAAACAAAAATGATCAGCCTAGGACCAAACTCATCAACTTATATATGCATTGCTGGACAAACGGCTGAGAGAGTACAGAGTTTCCAATACCTTGGGAGTATTGTCTCAACCGATGGCGGAACCGAACTGGATATAGCCAGCCGAATAGGTAAAGCAAAATCTGCGTTTGGGATGCTATCCATAGTTTGGCGAAGTAATGCAATTAGCTTAAACATCAAGCTACGACTGTTCTGTTCCAACGTTTAATCCGTGTTGCTATATGGATAAGTTAATAGCAATTATCAGGGCTACATATGATGGGTCCACATGTCGCGTTTTGTACAGAGGAACGCTGTCTGAGGAATTCGAAGTCCAAAGTGGGGTTCGGCAAGGCTGCATACTTTCACCAATATTGTTTTTATTGGTGATTAGCGATGTGCTGTATGCGGCCTTATCAACAGGAAATGGAGGAATTCGATGGTCTCTCACATCTGAACTCAAACACCTTGACTACGCCGACGATGTATGCCTACTATCTCACAGAATAATGGACCTTCACCAAATGACAGCAAATGTGGAGAGGGAAGCAGACGTCGTTGGGCTGAAAATTAACTCGGCAAAAACAAAAATGATCAGCCTAGGACCAAACTCATCAACTTATATATGCATTGCTGGACAAACGGCTGAGAGAGTACAGAGTTTCCAATACCTTGGGAGTATTGTCTCAACCGATGGCGGAACCGAACTGGATATAGCCAGCCGAATAGGTAAAGCAAAATCTGCGTTTGGGATGCTATCCATAGTTTGGCGAAGTAATGCAATTAGCTTAAACATCAAGCTACGACTGTTCTGTTCCAACGTTTAATCCGTGTTGCTATATGGATGTGGTACCTGGAGAGTGACCGTCACTATCACGAGGAAGCTGCAGACGTTTGTCAATAGGTGTCTACGTTACATCTTAAGGATATTCTGGCCAATTCGTATCTCTAACGAACAGCTTTATCAGAGAACGGGCCATGAACCTATAGGCACAACCATACGACGACGAAAGTGGCGGACCACTGCCAAGCTAACCAAGCGATGCAATGGAACCCGCTTACCCAGGATGGCAGGGTACGCGGCGGTCCTAGGAGTACGTGGCACAGAACAGTTGAGAAGGAAGCACGGCAACTGGGAACGAGTTGAGGAGAGCTGAGGCACATTTCCAGAAATCGCACACGATGGCGCGTAGGCGTTGTAGAGGCCCAAGGACCCACAAGGGGATACAGGACATAAGTAAGTAAGTAATGACTGCTTTAATAATTTGTACCTAGAACAAATAAATAACTCCAACCACAGACGTTACTCATGTCATGTATCACTTATTAATTCGTTACATTTCTATACTTAATCGAAGCACAAATTTGAATTATTAAAAGCAATACTAAACTGACACACAATGCCACTTCTCATATCGTCTGGATAAATAAATATTTTCAACAATTCTAATCGTTAGTTGTGTTATAGTTATATATATATAGTTTACCTATCCATATAAAATGATGTCATTGCTTCGAATTGAATTGAACATAAATTCGTACTTAATAGGAAGATCGAGAACGTCCTCCTTCTGTGCCATACATACTCATAGCACATGGTTTTGATTCATTACCTCACTCTTGTAATGTTCAGGTGGTGGAGTTGCTTGGCCATGGCATAAACATACAATTGTTCAGTCTTTCACTATTCAACTTGAATATCACAACAAATTTCGTATTCATTTTATACTTGAGGGTCAAACACAATAGCGGAAAATCTTGGATTTATTCATGAAGGACCGTTTCGATTGGTATACGTACGAGTATACACAGATTGAACAAAATATACTTGTGCTGGATGTTGTTGAAGGACTTTTGAGTTTACCTGCTGTTACAACTACTTCTGTTGCCTGCTGTTGTTGAACTGCAAATAAATTATGAGCACATGAATAGAAACGATAGGTAGTTTCTAATACACTGTGGGGCCCAACACAGTATGCTTTTTATGGGTACGTCTAACTTTTTTTTTTTTTACAATAAAAGTACAATTTTATAATTTAATTGAAATGCTTGGATTTAGTCCGTCAGCCAGATTGACAACTACACATAATTTTGTGCATTCCAGATCGATCCGTTTAAAATTTCTATAATATCGTTCCTAGTGAGTGTGTTTTTATTGAAGAAAGCTCTTCTATGCTTCTTAAGGCATGTTCCCATGAAGTACTCTCTCTCTGTGAAAGATTGCAGATAGAGCAGAGTACAGGCAAATCATCCCTATGGGGTGATGGCAAACGACTAACAAAGGCTTCGTAGGATCAGCATCTCCCGATAGGTGTTGGTTCGCTAAGTAACGAGAAAGAGCCATTGCAGCCGAAAACCTAGCAGCTCTGTTAGTAAGCCCTACTCCTACCTCCTCTTGGTGCAATGTGGGAATTTCTTCGGAAATTGCGAACGGGAGAGAACGAATGACGAGTCTTCTGCGCTATATAACAGGATAAGTGTCGGTTGGTCTGGGGCCCAGCGAACCTCAACCGTAAAAAGAAAAATTGCTCCGAAACGGCAACATACGCCTCGGATACGGACGGATATCAAACACGGACAACTCACTCCAAGGGCCTTACAACGCCAGATTCCTCCAAAAGGAGCGCGGATTCGTACGGTATAAAATAGACATCTTAGGGCTGAGTGATATAAGATGGTTCGATGCTGGGGAATATGTCTCGCCAACAAAAAGTACTGTCATGCTCTATTCTGGTAAACCAACTGGAAGCGCACGGAGGTCTGAAGTAGGACTGGTGCCAACTCCAGCAGCGCGTAAAAGTCTCATATTTTGGAAACCTCACAATGACCGGATATTGACTACCAGATTCCAGAGTAGAGTAAGGAAGGTCACCATCATACGCGACTGAGGATGAAAAGGACAATTTCTATAGCCAGTTAGGCGCCGTCTTCAATGGAACACCTAATGGGGACATCGTAATGGTGATGGGGGATTTCAATGCCAAGGTAGGTAGCGACAACAACATGCTTAAACGCGTGATGGGAGTACACGGCCTTGGAGACCGAAACGACAACGGTGAGCGGTTTGTTTGAGGTACGCTGTTTAAGCATAACACCTGCCATAAGATCAGTTGGGTCTCGACCGATAGGCAAAGAACATCCAACCAGATCGATCACATTGCGATTAGTCGCCGCTTTAGAAATTGTCTCCTGGATGTCCGTAACAGACGTGGAGCTGATATCGGACAAGAACGAGATCACCATCTTATGCTAGCTCATATACGCCTTCGTACTGTATCCGTCGACAACAACCGATCAAACTTGTTGAACATCACCATGTTCAATACCGATGGGCTTAAGGTCTCCCAAGTGCGCTAACAATTTAGGGACCACTTTGCCTTATAAGCGGAAGTAATCAGCAGCTCAATGCAGGAGAGTATGGATGATCACTGAAATGTTGTGAAAAATGCTTTTGCGAGCGGGGCACACACCTACATATGTCGGCAAAAGGCAGGCACACCATCGTACATGGCTTTCGGCAGACACCTGGAGACGGATCGAGGAGCGTACAACAATAAAGGCTCAGATTGCAGCGGCCTCAGCAGTAGAGAGAACCGAGTTAGAAACCCAGTACCGTACGAAGAAGAAAGAAGTGCAGCGTAGTGTGAGACGTGACAAATTAAAGAGCATTTGGATTCTACTCTCGACGTCGAACAGGCAGGCTTTCGCGCTGGATCCTCCTGCATCGACCACATAAACACCTTACGGATCATAATCGAACAATGCGTTGAGTAAAGGTCTCCGCTACATCTGTTGTTTATCGACTGCGAGAAGGCTTTCAACAGCTTAAATCGAGATGCTATTTGGCTGGTCTTGCGCAGAAGAAGCATCCCGGAAAACTTATTGCTATTATCAATTCTACATACGAGGGCGGTAAGTGCCACGTCTTAAACAACGGTAAGGTGTCCAAAGAGGAGTACGTCAAGGATGTATTCTGTTACCACTATTGTTCTTGGTGGTTATCAGCGATGTACTCCTAGACTACGCTGACGATGTTTGCCTACTTCCACATCGGATAATGGACCTTCATCTAATGGCCCATAATCTAGAAACTGAGGCAAACAAAGTGGGACTCAAAATAAACACGGCCAAAACAAAAGCCCTCAGCACTTCCAACACTAACGCTCAACTTGACATTGCCGGACAGGAAGTCGAAAAAGTTGACAACTTTCTATATTTAGGAAGTGTGGTCCTGGCTAACCGCGGTAGCACCCAACTGGACGTATGCAGTAGAATCGGGAAGGCTAAAGCTGCGTTCGGTATGCTATCCACAATCTGGAAAAGTAATGTTATCAGCTTAAGAACCAAGCTGCGACTGTTCCGCTCTAACGTAGAATCGGTACGTAGAATCCAGGTACTGCACACACGCAGGCTGCAAGTCTTCGTAAATAAATCTTTAATGTTTAATCTTGAGGATTTTTTGGCCGAACCGGATCTCTAACGAACAGCTTTATATGAGAACTGGCCAAGGACCTATAAACATTACTATACGAAGGAGAAAGTGGCAGTGAATTGGACACACCCTACGGCGCGAAGACAACTCCATTGCGAAATACGTCATGCAGTGGAATCCGCTCACCCAAGCAGGCAGAATAGCGGGATGCCCTAGGCAAACATGGCGCAGAACAGTTGAGGAGGAATCGAGCTCTATAGGAATGAGTTGGAGGCTCATGAAGAAGTACGAACAAGATGGCGCGCAGGCGTGGGTGACTCCCTATGCCCCCCCGAGGGGTTAAAGGACCTAAGTAAGTAAGTAAATATCCCTATGGGGTATGTAATTTAATTGTAGCAGCTCCCCTCTTGCTTTGAATATGGTTGATATTTGTTCTGTGCTATAATCGCTTCTGAAATAGTTTCTTTGTTGCAAATTATAATTTAGGTGGCTGTATGTTTGTCTGTGGGTTGATGCCGTAGCGCATTCCATGTATTCCTGCCGGATGCGTTCGTCTATTTTCCGCAGTAGGCCGTACAGTGGTGGTTTCCAACTTTGCACGTTATTCGCTGAGATATCGACTGTTATTCGTGCATATTCTGCAAGCTCTTCCAATTTCTCAAACCACAGGATCTTCCTCTAAAGAGCGTGTAAAGCTATGCGCTTTGGGACTCGAGTATATAGTCTATATGCAGCTTCAGCATGGTGGTTGTCCTGTCTCTAAGAGACACATGTAGTTTTGGAGTGTTATGTGATAGCCGAAAGAGTATTTTTAAGTAGAACCGTAGCAGTTTTTCCACAGTGTCGCACCTTCTCCATCCCCACACCTGCACCGCGTAGCACATGATATTTTGCGTTGTTGCTTGAAATACTTTATATTTCACATCCACTGCTATATACGGCGCATCAAAAATATTTTCCACGTCATATTTATTGCATTTTTCGAAGAAGCTAACTTTGATGTTTTTCGATATTTAAATTGCTACGAGTAATAATAAAGGAGCCCAGATACTTATATTCTTTTAAAATCTCGATAGCTTCTCCCCTGTATGTCCATCTCTCATTGCGGGCGTATCTTCCACCACCTGCTCAGATTATTTTAGATTTTTCGGTGTCAAGTTCCTGTCAAGTCAAGGTAGAACAGTAGTCGCTTAATCTATTTATCATGTAATGTTTGTGGTGATTCGGGAAGTACTATCAAATCGTTAGCGTAAATCAAAACCTTGACATCTATTCAATGTTCAATTGTTATTCCGCACCCAAGGTATTCGATTATATCATCTAAGAAGATTGCAAAAATGGATGAGCTCTAATTACAGCCCTGTTTCAACCTTATCTCTGTTGCGAACCACTCCGACAATTGTTTTCCATCCCACGCAATAGTTTTTTGTATCTTTGTATAGCTCCTCCAGTATTTGCCCTAATTGATATTCAAAACTGAATTTTAGTAAATATTTTGATAAACGTAGGCATTAACAAACAAGTCTGCTTCTTCTGGTTAGTACCTCTGCGATGGATTCGAAAACTTTCTGCGTCGGAATATTAGTATTCTTCCTTTCTATATGAGCTAAACTGGTGAAAACCTACAAATATTAATGCATTGGATAAGCATGCTAGTGACTTTGGACGTAAGAAATGTTTTCAACTCTGCCCGATGGTCCAACATGCTGGAGGCGCTAAAAGATACTTTCAAAATACCGCAATATTTTCTGCGTATGATAAAAGAGTATCTCAGGGATAGAGAACTCACCTATGACTCACCCCAGAAGGACCACGTAGGAAGCAAATAACTTCTTCTTCGATGAATACTTGGTCCTGATCTATGGAACATATCCTATGATGGCATCCTCCGTATGGAGATGCCTGAAAATACTTTCTTGGTCGGCTATGCAGACGTCATTGCAGCAGTAATTACCGCACGGGACACCGAGGACGCCTAGAGACGACTGAATCAAGTTATGAGACGCGTGTACTCCTGGATGGAAGACCATGGACTGGCAGGAGAGATGGAGCATGGAAAACAGAGGAAGATGGACCGCGAGGATCATCAAGAACGTTGCCGAATGGAAGGAACGAAAACACGGCGAAGTAAATTACTACGTCACCCAGTTTCTTACCGGACATGGATATTTCAACGCCTACCTCCACAAGATAGGAAAAACAAGGAGCTCAGCTTGCCACTACGATGACTCACAGATGGACGACGCAAACCATACGTTCTTTGAATGCAGCAGATGGGACCGAAAGGAGTGCGCTGGAATCGCAAATCTGAGTTATCATCCCGGACAACATAGCGGCAAAAATGTCAACCAGTGACCAAAACTGGAATCGAGTACACTCATTCATAGAAAAGGTACTCAAAACAAAGAAGAGAGTGGAAGACGAAAACGCACCCTCATAACACTTATGTAAAAATGATGAAAGCCACACCGGCAAGAATGAATAAACCCGCAACAGGAGATACATGAAAAAGCCGGTCCCTGGAAGGGAAAGAAAACAACCCCACTCTGAAGTAATGCGAAAGAGGTCCCGGAGTAAATGGTGTCAAGTTGAAAAAGGGGTTAAAGGTAAGAGTAAGTCCCACACTACTTGAAACAGAGCGGGACTGTTTCTCGTGAGCATTAGCGTTTTCCACTATACCCATGGCAGGAAAAAAAAACATATTTTCAATAAGACCATAATATCGTACTAACGATTTTTTTCTCGAAGAGTCCAATTGTACTTTCACGACACTTTGATAGAGTACACGCTTCTGCAGTAGGACTAAGTTGTTGAAGTCTTAATACAACATACCCTCAATATGGCGATAGATCTCCGTCCGGGCAAAACTGTACGGTAAACTTTTCACAAAGACGTATGTGGCTGAAAAGCGTCCGATTTACTGGTACAGCAGTCAGAAAATCAGTTTGATTTTAACTATCCTTCTCAGGCCTTATATGTGTTCACATGAAGGAACTGTCAGTCGTATCCACTTACAGTGGAAAATATACGTAAGTAAAGAAAGGGAATCAAATAAATATAGTGGGCTTTCTGCAAGTTCCGCTGAATTCCTACAACTGCTCTGATCCTAAGCGATCTACTTCCAATTCGAAGACGTTGGGTCTTCCAGTACCTGGTTCCCCTCTTTGCTCTTTGGCCGTCCATTGAAGATGTGATGACAATACTTGCCTACTCGCTAAACGTCTGAACCATCGAAGCCGATCAGTTTATGTTCTTTTGGCAACAGCAACTCCGCCGTATAAGTTTACCACGTGAATGAATATTTATTATATTTTCCATACGTTACAGTCAAACTTCGATAAACTGCTTCTCAAGGGAACTAGCATTTTCTTAGAGGTATCACAGTTTTACCATATCGGGGCTTCGTGTTATAGGGGCTATGAATTTAAGAACTCATCATAATATAGAGGATAAGATTACAGGACTGAAGTACTTCCGTAAATTCGAGTAACAGAGGTCGTATATACAGGGTATTTCAATTGAAGTGTAACAAACTTCAGACTGATGTATTTTTGGAACGTCAAATCGAAATGTCAAACATTCTTCAGTGTTTATTTGTCATTCAATTGTAAAACGTCAAACGCAAGTAACGTTTTGAGCTACTCAAATGAACAACACCAACCGATGCTATGGACTTGCTAGCGAAACGTGATTCAGTGATCACACTTCATCTTCGAAAGAAATCGACTTCGGCGATAGTTCGTGAGTTGCGGTAATGGCCGTCGACCGACTATAATATCAGTTGCGAACGTGAAGAAGGTGAGAAGCAATTTGGAGCGAAATCCACGTCGCAGCGGAAACGCGATGGCCAAATAGTTTGGTGTGTCTGCCGCAAGCATTTTACGAAATAAGCTGATGGTGAAGCCTTTCAAAATACAAAAGTTTTAAGACCTGTTTCTCAGAAAGTAATGCGGTTCCAAAGATCTGCTCTCGGTCACAAAGGCAAAACAACTCAGACTTGGCATCCAGAAAACGTCCCGGACTTCATTTCGACGGCAGATTAACCTTCGACTTCGCCCGACCTCAATCCGATGGACTTCACCATATGGTGCATTTTGGAGAGCAAGGTCAGCTACAAAAAATACGGAAGTGTTGAAACCTTGAAACGTACCCTAGTCTGCAAATGGAAGAAAATTCCGCAGTGTCATTCGAGACTCATGCAATGCGTTCACAGACAGATTGGACACTGTGATCCTATTTAAAGGTGGTCATATTGAAAATTGAGTGATTCTATAATACGAGTATTTTCAAAAGAATTATTTGCCGTCATTTTAAAAAGAAATTTTAATAAAAATATTCAGTATTTATTTAGTATGTTACACTTCAATTGAAATTCCATGTCCAATCGATTTACTATCTATAGGTAGGCTGAACCGGATTAGTCGGGACAGTCCCAGTTTTCAGGTGCTGTCCCGGCCGGTTTTAGATTTGTCCCGGTTTTTAAGTATTATATAGATGTCGGACGCCCAGGAAATCCGACGCCTTGAAGAGGAAATACGCAACCAAAACGAATTAGGATGTGGATAGCGGATTCATAAATGGAAAGAAACTATGGCAAAAAGACATAGCCTACTAACCCTCAGCGAACGACTATTTTCAATTCACGGTACAGCTATGTTCTTCAACTGAGCATACATTTTACGCATATTCCAATTAAAGATAAAAAATAGATTCTGCATCCGTTGCTTGAAAAATGACGTCAAAATCGTGTTTGGTGATTAAAATGCTTATTATCGGCAAAGCAAATGTATTTAGATCGATCCACTTTGTTGCGCTACGGAAAATGTTAGGAGCACCAGATTCCTGCACTCCATCATTCACTAAGCATCCTAGCTGATGACTTTGCGGTTAACAGTAGCCTCGCGTCTTTTGTATTTTCTCCCTCATTTTACACATTTTTTTCACATAGCATGTGTTTCATTATATGTAAGGTGAATCTTTTAGTTGACTTGTTTATTCATTTATTTATTTATATTGATTTTCTGAGCATGTCAATGCCTGAAACCAGAAAAATCTACGACTGACGAGAGATATTCCTTGCAAACCATAGTCATCCATTACGAACTAACATGTCGAAGGAACTAAAGACACTAGGAAGAGCATATGTATTTGGAGGCAGATAAGGCGTAAGTACTTATAAGAACTGGGAAAGACTACTCATGCCACGCAAAAGAAAATTGAAACTCAAGTCAATACTATCAGCACTTATTTTTTTTTTTTTTTTTTTTTAATTTGCACGTGTGAAAGGGGCTATGGATACCCTTATACTAATTTTTAGAACACGTGCGTTTTTGTGGAAAGAGGAAGAGACAGAGAGAAAGAAAGATTGGTGTAGTGGGTTTGAAACTTAGGTGGTATTAAGTTTCTGTAAACTCCAAGGGCTGTCCAGATAACTGGGGAGTATTTTGTTTGATTTCGCTATTATTGTCGTTGCTTATGATTCACAGTATTTTTTTCCGTCCTCCTGATGTCATCATCACGACTAAGTTGCATTTTAGCCATATGACCACCCTACTGCCAGTGTTATGCCTTCACAGTAGAGTTGACTTAGCTTTCGCAATTGATCGACTTTTTTATTTATTTCAGACGAAATAAATAGATGATGAATAGATCAGGACTTGAACCGTGAATCAACAGCGTGACAAGCGATGATGTTACCACTACACCACGGCCACCCTTATTTATGAAATTTAAGTATGTGAACGACAGTGTTTACAAAGATAAAAAGGCTTCGCTTTGTTAGAACAGAAATAGATGCAACATCATCACAAGTAAAAGATTTCGACAAGTTCATATATTACCATGCGACTTGCGCTTATCCCAAGCCTGAACTCATAAATGTTAAAATATCTTCTTAAAAGGCATTCAACTACTCATTATGTGAAGTAAAGAAGTGAACAAATAGAATCAACATTATTCACAGGCAAATTATAGTCAAAACAAATTGATTGGCTTCGATGGCCCCAAAACTTACAGCGTATGTAAGAAGCATATTCTCATCTCGAACGGTCGCCTAAAAATAAAAAGTAGAAACCAAGCGGTTTGCTGAAGCTTGGTGTTCGAAAGATCAGAGCAGTGAGAGGAAATTACTAAAGTTCTCTGGGACTTTCAGAAGATGCTAGTCATCTCTGACTTTTTTATGAAGATTTGTTTATCTAAAAAAAAAAATGAGGACCGACACCCACGCTACGGATCGAGACCCGTGCTAGCTGGAGTTATAGGGTTCCGTGGTCTATTTACTTATAGAGGAAAAGAACAATAGCCAATATGGCGGAGAAAAGCAAAATGGCAGCGTTTTTATCTTCTGTCTGGGTATGCGTGCAAGATAAGTTTAGTTAAGGAACCTAGCGGTTATGCAAATTTACGCCGATCGTTTAGTAATAGATTGGAAGCTTACGGTTTGTTTCCGTAATCTCCATCCAATTTCCTCTCTAAGCCATCACATTTTTTGGATGACGATTAAATGGTATTATATACATATGTAGATAGCAAGAGTGCTCATCATCAGTTTATTTCGTTTAAAAGTCAGGACAAATCGAAAGACCGTCGTGCCGCTGGGAGAACAAATGAACGCCTAATCTTTGTCCATCTCTGTAGTTTTGCCGGACGGATAATCCTGTTGAGAAAAAAACAAACTCTGCGACCACATTTAGTTCTTCTTGACAGAGCTTTGCTACTCATTTGCTTTCTATGAGACTATCTATCTGTTCATACAGCTCTCAGATTTTTTTTTAGGATTCAAGTATTTATTCAACACTTAATTAATATTACAATCTAGTCACCTGGATTAAGAAGCAATTTTATCCTGCCCTAATTTGCTAAATAAAACATTTATCCAAAAAGTTCATCCAATAGCGTCTCTTGATGGCTGGTACACTGCAGGTTTTCATCTACACCAGCTCAAATTGTTTAATTCGTTTGAGTCTGCATACAATGTCCGTGTTATCCAGGAGCTGTGATGCGTCAATATTTACATACAGTCTTCCTTCGTGCCTTCTAGCATTTTGTTTTACTACTTTGGTAACAAAATCCACTTTTAGGTCCCGATGGAGGTCAATATTTCTGATTTCTGATGTACCAGGGTGCATTGAGTATGCTCCTTAGTACTTTGTTTTGAAATCGTTGAATAATTTCCATGTTGTTCCTTTTGGTACAACCCCAAAGCTAGATGCCATAGGCGCATACCGGTTTTAAAATTTGCTGATATAGTCAAATCGTGTTATGCGTTGAAAGAACTGAATTTCTACCTATTAGCCAATACAACTTTCTGTATTTAATTCCTAATTCCTCTGTTTTCTTCTTGATGTGCTCTTTCCAACGAAGCTTATCATCTAGGGTCGTGTCAAGGTACTATGGTACTATTTGTCGGTTGTGTGATTAGTAAATAGTTCAAACTTTTGATATTGACGTCAACAAGGACCGACTTAATGCGCCATTGTTTTGTCCAACTATGAAATTTGTTGACAGCTAGTTGTAGGTTTTGTATTGATTCCTCATTGTCTTTACCAACTGTCAGGATCGCAGTGTCGTCAGTGAAGGAGGTACAGTGTTATTTTCTAGCGTTGGGAGATCACTGGTGTACAATAGGTATAGAACTGGTCCCAGTACACTGCCTTGTGGTACTCCCGCTATGATTTCCTTTAGTTTACAGTAGGAGTATTCGTGTTTGATTCTGAAGTATCTATCTTTAAGATCCGATTCTAGAATTTCGTCATATTGTTTCGGAATGAGAATTTTCAGCTTATAATTTAGTCCCTCATGCCAAACTTTGTTGAAAGCTTGTGCCACATCTAAGAAGATCGTGGAGCAGACTCTTGAGCTATCCTATGGATTTGATCGGTCGTCGAATGTTTGTTTCAGAACCGAATTGGTGATTATGAATCAAGTTCTTTCTTTCTATGATTGCATTTAACCTTTTAGCTAATAGTTTCTCGAAGACCTTAGGCAGTTGCGAGATTGGTCTATATGATGCTGTTTCGTTAGGTGGTTTACCTAGCTTTAGGATCATTATAACCTCTGCAACTTTCAACAAACTGGGTATATATTTTAACCTGAAAGCTGTGTTTATGAGGTTGGTGAGCTTAACTAATGCTTTAATTGGGAGATGCTTCAAAATCTCACCCGTTATACGATCGTATCCAGGGTTTTTTGGTTTTATATTTAGCTTTATTATATTCCGTACTTCAGTTGGTGTTGTAAGTCTTATTTCATCTGGTCCATGAGGTTGAAATATATTTTCGAGATGCTCTGCAAAATTATGAGCTTTATCTTCGTTGCAGTTCTTTTAATTGGGAAAATCAGCTCTCAGATGGTCGCATTCTTTTTCGTTTCTGGTCCTAAAGTTTTCAATAGTCTTCCAGAAAACTGAGAGATACAATCTTTTAGATAACGCTTTAACCCGAACCATAGTTTCAACTAACTTGTGCGATCAGTGGTAGGTAGGTTCATGTGTTCAAGATTTGTACATACAGGTACACTTGTCATCAGTTTTTATTCCACCTTCCGAAGATTACAAGTGCACTACTTGCATGGGCTGTCCTGCACCAGAGCTCAGGTACCTCCTCTAGCCGCCCTCAAAACTTAATTACGGGTGTCATTTCTGGAAGTACTTTTCGCGTTAGAGAATAGTGCTCTCTTAAACAATCAGTCGATGACATTTCAAAATTCATCTATTTCACGTCAACACTTTTTCTTTCGAATTTCAAACGACTACATAAACATTACTTTTTATTTGGCCCCACTGTGCACCATCATCGAACAACAGCCGGATCCAACCAGTGCAAGGCACAACTGAATATAGTAGCATAAATACTTCCATTTTCGGTGGCATAAGTGCGCTCCCCGGTATAAACATTAAGGAGCATTTGCTACGAAAATTCCCATTATTGCCGTCATAACTTACTAGATTTCCTCTTCATGAAATCTCTCTTCGAGTCTGGCTCTCAAAACACCCGCTCCTCTTGAACATTCAAAAGTAGTTTATGTTAGGAAGACAGATACCTTAAGCCATGCTTGCATTCACCTTAATAGCTCCTTCAGACTCTCGCTCTCTCGGCATAGCTACGTATTGCCAGGTAAGGAAAACTCAACTGGGATAATTTAATCGTTTTCCTCCGATCCGAAATGAAGAGCACTTTCACATAATAGTCCTTCAGGGTTCTAATTCCTTTCAATTGCATGTGCTCATAATATACTATCGGTATCGACATCCTGCTGCTATGCGATTTTCATTGAACCATAACGATTATCGACAACTTTGTGAGCCTGATTTCAGTCTACCTGAGACTTTTCAATTTTTGACACTTCTATTGTCACAAGAGAATTGATCCGCCTCCTCATACGACTTGGACCATAGAATCCGGGACTAATCTGGGTGACAAAGGAGTAAAATAAAAAGAAGAGAAATGAAAAAAAGGAATATATGCAAGTATCAGGGCACTTTGAGAACAGAGAATGTCATCATTCATTCATTCGATTTGTGTGGAGACTTCAAAAAAAAAAAAAAAAAGTGTCCGCCGAACGTGAACACACTCATATTTTATCCAGAGACCTTTTGTCCGACAGTGTGTCGTGTTCGGCAGGCCCATCCCTTGAGATGAATGAAAGAATCACTGCCAATAAGAATTATTTTGTGGATGCGTTTATCGGATGATGGCCTTTCACAAAAAAAAATCCGGGTATCCTCTTAGAGAGGCGTCGATAAGACCATAGTGGTAATAAATTTCCAACTTTACGGCTGTTCTCGTAGTTATCTGTCTTTTGTTAATGAGATGGTAGTCTCTTGCGACAGGTCGCATCAATTATGATAGTGGATTTCTTCGTAAGTACTATATCTGGTATTGAGTGTAGTGAGGTTGAACAGAATTGAAACAGACCAGACAGTGCAGATTGACAATATCGCCCGAATAGTGACGTAAGGAACGAAAAGATAAATATTTTTGAGTTTTATTTAATGTAGCGCGCAACAAACGGAGTCTGTCACTTCACTTTATACTGTGACCTCTTTTATCTTTTTATTGGAGAAATATATGCAAAATTATTTAAATCGTCTCAAAATATCTTTGGGTGCTTCCTGGTCCTGTCTGTACACATGATGAATATCCTTCACGTGTTTCTAAGAATATTTGTGGACGATTCGAACACAAAAAACGAGCCGTCTTTTTTCAAATTCTTTAAACTTCTGTGACGAAATGCCTTGTTAGTTTGATACAGCCAATATGCCTTGGAGTTACACACCAAAATACTCTACATCTGTTTATCGATGTCATTCATCTACAAAGGCTATAGCATCCCTGTCAAGATCGTCCTTCGACCTTACTTTAATTTCTTTCGATGTCGGTTCGGTCTTTGTTTGAGTTAGCCTGCGTCTCAACCAACAAGTTTCTCTCCAGCAATATCAGCTTTCAAACCTCACCAAAATCCAGAGGGCAGCGTGTATCGGAGTCATGGGATCAATAAAAAGAACACCTGCATGCTCAGTTTCATTCCGTTTGATATATACTGTAGCAGTCTGGCGGCTAAAACCGCTGTAAAACGAAGAAGGCCGATTGTGGTCATCGAGCCTTTACGGCCATGCCTCCATTTTATCCCAATGGGGAACTACCAGCAGATCGGCAGAAACTGACTTCATGATCCCTACGCTAGCATTTGAAAGGACATAACATAAGAATTCCTGACAGAACGCACTGGAGGAACCCGGGCGTTCTATACCGACGGTTCTAATATGGACGTTGGCACGGGAGCCGGCGTTTATTGTGAGGCCCTAGGAATAAACAACTCCTTTAGAATAAGCGACGACTGCAGGCCGAAATCACAGCCATCATACAAGCTGCGGAAAATATACGCGAGAGTAATATCGTTGGTAAAACGATAACTGTCTATATAGACAGCCAGGCAGCCATTAAGGCTCTGGACTCTGCTGTAATTAGATCAAGGCTTGTGAGAACCTGCAAATCGGTCTTAAATGGAATATCCCAGCATGACCCTCTGCTGGATTCCAGGGCATATGGATATCGAAGGAAATGAAAGGGCGGGTACACCCTACTGGAGCACTAAGACTCAAAAACTGGTCCCATGTACAACCAGGCAGAGAACCCCATTTTAATGTGTTTTTTTCGTCTTTTGTAAAAAGACGAGTAGACGCTTCAGTGATGAAGAGCTTAGGTCATCAGCACTCACCACATCAGGACCGAAAATCTGCCACCTGATCCGAGCAAAGGCAGGACAATCACATAGGAAGTGTTCCGCAGTGTCTTCGCCCTCTCCACAGGAGTTGCAGACGGGGGTAGCGCTCAAAGTAGCATATGTAGGGGCTTGGCATGAAGGCGTCTAGAGCAGAGCCAGGCGTACTGGGGAAAGCTCCCAAACAGCCGAGACAGAACGTTCTTTGCAGTTTGGCGAAAGCGGCAGTAACGTATTTACGTGAGAACTTATTCCACCAAACAACTGACGCATATGAGAGGAAAGGTCTTATCATTGCCGTGCAGATCCAAAGGACTTTCCTTGGCGACAAGCCCCATGTCTTGCCGAAAACACCTTTGCATTGCCGGAAGACTGACAGAGCTTTGGAAGTTTTCAGCTCGACATGTTTCGTCCAAAGAAGCTTGCTATCTAAGATTACTCCTAAATATTTGGCTTCCTTGGAGAATTCGATAGTGACGCCTTTTAGCACTGGCTGAGTCAGACCAGTCAATTTACTCCTTCTCGTAAAGAGAACCACTTCGGTTTTGAGATGATTAACTGAAAGCCCATTCCTAGCGCACAAATCGTCAATTGCATCTAGGGCCATCTGCACCTTAGAGCAAACAGCCGCTAGGCCCGATCCGACAGACAGAACGGCGACATCATCTGCGTATGCTTGAGGGTAGACGTTAGAACTAATGAGTGTGTTCAACAGGGAGTCAACCAGCATGCACCAAAGCAGTGGAGACAGAACACCGCCTTGTAGGCAGCCCCTATTTACACCTGCCATAACACGCCGGCCACAATCTGCATTTACAGTCAATGTTCTGTTCACCAGCATTGATTTTATCCACAACACTAGTGATTCTTCTACGCCGTGACTTCTGGCGGAGCTACACATGCTGTCAAAAGTCGCATTGTCAAAGGTACCCTCAATGTGTATGAAAACGCCTATCGCGTATTCTTTCCTGTCAAGCGCACACTCTATTCTGCTGACCAGATTTTGAAGAGCAGTCTCGCAGGATTTTCCGCGTTGATAGGCATGTTGCATCTCTGACAGAGGATGTACCCTTAAAGCAACTTTGCGCACATGTAGCCCAACCAGTCTTTCCATGCTTTTCAGCAGGAAGGACGTCAGACTAATAGGTCTGAAGCTCTGCCGAGAGAGTAGTCATCTCTGCTGATTTTCGGTATGAAAGCTACTCTAACTGTTCGCCAGGGGGTTGGTATATATGCCAGTGCCAAGCCAGCAGTGAAAATTATCTTCAGAGTTGGCAGCAACTGACTAATACCTTGTTTCAGCATAGCTGAGTATATTCCGTCAGTGCCAGGTTACTTGAAGCTGTCAAAAGATGCAACAGCATATTTGATAGCTTCATCCGTCGCCACGCCCGATGCAGTATACCTGCTGCGCCGAGTTGTTCGGCTCAGCCCGCTAACAGCTTCACTAGTTGAAACCGGTTGCGAACCGATGGTGACCTGGTGAGTCTCTAGCAGAAGACTGAAAGCATCCGCTTTCGACTCAGTGAAAGTACCATCAGGTTTCCTGAGTGATTCCGGCTTGATTGGTTTTCCATTCTTGAGAACTTTGACCAACCTACTGGTTTCACCGAGAGTTTCGATCTTACCACAAAAATCTCTATACGAGGTACTTTTCGAAGTTCGAATTAACCTCTTATATTCTCTTTGCTTTGATCGGTAAAGATTCCAGTCCACCTCCGAATTTGTCTTGAGTGACCTATTTAGAAGTTTTCTGGTTTCCCTACGAATTCGTTGCAGATCTGGGTTCCACCACGAAACTGACCTTCTGCAGGGGTTTTTTGTCAGCGGACACGTTTGTTCAAAACATCTGGTAAAGGCGGTGTTCAGGTCTTGAACGGCTTCCTCTACCTTTTGCCTCGTTCTAAGTTTATGTAGATCTTTGATAGATTTGCCTAACTCTTCCTTAAACCGTATCCAGTTGGTTTTTCTCGGATTCCTCCTCTCCTGCAAAGGTGTAGCTTCGCATTCGATTTGGAATTCAATATATCTATGATCTGAGAGGGAAATTTCTGGCGAAACTCTCCAGTTGGTAATAGGCTTGAAATACCTGTTGGACAGGGTCAAGTCAATCACTTCCTGCCTTTGCATCGCAACAAATGTTGGTTGTGAGCCAACATTGTTGATTGTAAGATCAGACGATAGTATGAAGTCCAGAAGATGATCTCCCCGTGCATTGCATTTGCTGCCGCCCCAAACAGAGTTTTGAGCATTAGCATCGCAACATATGACAAGACCTATATACCAGAGAATGCTCTCCCCTAATTGGCTAGCTGCATGCTTACTTTCAGGGCGCGAATGTTCCACGTGTAGATTTGTAAGGCGTTTGCTCTGGTTTTCAATACTCAAAGCTGGCTTTTGTTAACCAGTTTGCATCGATTTGATTTCAACAGTACGTTAGCAAGGATATTTAGCCAGATTTCAAATAAGACAACATTTCGCTGCCTTAAACTCAAGCTCAAACTCAACTTTTTTGCATGGTACCCCATGGAAAAGCTATAGAAAATGTGACACTAAGCCAGAAGCACTACGCATACTGCTCAATGTAACTCTTTCAAGGTTAGGACTTACTGAACCACTCTGGTCGAGCCATTTTCTTTTACTAAGTCACAAGCTAGTCATATTATGCCTCATGAACCTTCTTCCGCTTCCACTCCAGATGCAACATTTTGAAACATTTTCTGTTCCGTTTGATGATTTTTTTTTTATTTTCATCTCCGAATTATAAAATTTGTTTATTTCAGTCTTCTTGCTTCCTTCTACAATAGAAACTCTCGTGATATTTAGCGTTTGCCAACATTCCCATATGGTCCAGGGGTATTAAAATTCCCTCTTAAAGCACTTTGAACAGTGAACTTTCACCTACAGGCTATAAATAAAAAGTTCGAGTATCTCCGACATTTCCACTTAAAATGCTACCGAATCCCCAAAATAGAGGTGACTAAATCTCTGAGCATAAAATCACCAGAAAACAAATAAGAAGACCAAAATTAATCATCACAATCTCCAACCGATACGCATAGGCCTTAGAAGTTAGTTTTTGTTATTCAACTGCACTGCACTAATTAATCAGTCCGTACACTTAAGTGATGGTCTAATTTAAGACGAATACCCATCTAAATGACTCTCTAATACGACCGGCTCGATGCAACATTTAGTGTGTGTTGCTATTTTTGGATTTGAACAAAAAAAAAAAATTAAAAGGCAAGCACAGCCAACAAGGAAAGAATTTACAAATACACGTACCTACAATCAGTGTTCTCCATTCTTATGTATGGTAGAATCTTAACGTTAATTGCTATTACAGATCATGCATTTAGACCATGTACTCTACATGAGCAACGTGTTAATGTGCGCCTAGGATTGAAGTTCTTCCTTGATGCAGTCATGTGCATTGGATGGGATACGAGTATGCTTTTGAACATATTTTTAGTGTGCGGTGATTATTATTGGTTTAAGTAGTTAGCAGTTCATTCGGAATTGCAAATACTTTTGAAATTCGTATTTACACTTTTGGTTCGGAGGTGCTAATGAGTGCATTCATCTTTGTTGACGGAACGTATTTGTATCCCATACTAGCGTGAGAATGAATGGCGGCTTGTAAGAAGAAGTATTGCTAACTAAACAAATAAATGATTGCAGTCATACATAAAATGTTTAATAGGTATGAAAAGAAAAGCGAGCTCTACCATGAAGATTCGAATAGTACAGTGATCTTGTGACCATCGTCCGTAGATTGTTTGTTGGAAACAATTTCGATTGAAACCTTCTTCTTCTTCTTACGGCGAAGTTATGATCCGGAGTAGAAGGATCACAACCCTCCCACTTTACTGCATCTCTACTGGTCCGCCTGTGGGGTTTGCCGGTTTGACCTCAGAAAATACCGGCAGGCTTCCCGGTTTCGGATCACTTCGTCACTGAGGCCAATCGAATGCTGGTGTTTTTGCATTTGTGAGGTCTAGTTGTTTTTTGATTTGCTTTTTTTTGCGCAATTGTGTAGGAACGTTGATTGATATTGCCTTTTTGACGGGGTTCGAAGGATCCCTCCTTTGAACATGACAATAGCAGTTGAGCCGGTCGTGCTCTATCTTGCTTGTGATGGGTTCTTTTACATGAAGGCTTCCTTCGTTACTCCTGCTGTCATGCGAAGCATCGTTAATTTGACCTCATACTTTTTGTAGATTGTCCAGCATTGTGAACCGTATGTGAGCGCCGGACGTACAACTGCGGTGTAGAGCCTTCCCTTAAGCTTAGGGGCATTTTTCGATCACAGAAGATAGCGGAGTCTTCATCCACCTTACACTTACGCGATGATTAATGCCATCATCACAAGTTACTTCGCTATTGATCATAGATCCCAGATATTTGAACTTTTCGCACTTGGGGAGCACTTTTCCATTCAAATAAATGTCTGGAATAGGCCGTTGTGGATCAGAGAATGGGCGGCACAGATACTCTGTATTTTTTGAACTAATATGGTACCCATTACCCTCCAGAACATCCACCCATAGGTTAGGTTAGGTAGATGCGTGCCTTGTCGCAAATCAAGTCACTGCTCACTTAGACCAACAAATTCGAGTCCATTGTGCCCAATCGTTTAACCCTGGAAACGTTAAAAAAATGTCCGCTGTTAGAACCACCCAGATAATGATATAAATCTCAGGAGGTCCGTAAGCTTTATATTACCTAAGTCCTCCAATTCCGAAAAGAAGTAACTTCCGAGAGTCCTCATTCTTGTAACGGATAGGGCAGGACAATCACACAGCAGGTGACGAACTGATTCAATTTCTTCTTCGTCCCTGCAGCTTCTATTGTACAAAAGTCGTTATGTAGCACACAGAGTCGCTCCGCGTGAACTCCAATGGCACAATGACCAATAATTATTCCAGAAAAGACCCGTGTATTATAACGACTAAGTTTCACCAGAGAAGTTGATCTCTTCTTGCTAAAGGCCGGCCATAGCGCCCTAGCCGTTGCGCATGTTTCCAGATGAATCCATCGTCTGTTTGCTCGATCGGTGGTTTCATCTTTTTTTTTTCGTAGGGGACTGATTGGGTTTGCTACAAAAGCAAGGACCCGCGATAAGTGCAGAGCCGACCCTTTCCTAGCAAGCTTGTCAGGCCTTTCATTTCCTTCGATATCCATATGCCCTGGAACCCAGCAGAGGGTCACCGCATTGGCTCTGGATATTCCATTTAAGACTGATTTGCAGGTTCTCACAAGCCTTGATCTAATTACAGCTGCCTGGCTGTGTATATAGACAGTTATCGTTTTTACTCTCGCGTATAATTTTCGCAGCCTGTATGATGGCTGTGATTTCGGCCTGAAAGACGCTGCAGTCGTCGCTTATTCTAAAGGAGTTGTTTATTTCTAGGGCCTCACAATAAACTCCGGCACCCGTGCCAACGTCCATCTTAGAACCGTCGGTATAGAACGCCAGTTTCTTTTTCTTCATGGTTCTCAGGTTCCTCCAGTGCATTCTGTCAGGAATTCTTATGTTGAATCTCCTTTCAAATGCTAGAATAGGGGTCATGAAATCAGTTTCCGCCGATCTGCTGGTAGTTGGGGATAAAATAGAGGCATGGCCGTAAAGGCTCGATGACCACAATCGGCCTTCTCTCAGTCTTATAGCGGTTTTAGCCGCCAGACTGCTACAGTATATATCAAGCGGAATGAAACTGAGCATGGTTTCCATTGCCGCTGTAGGTGTTGTTCTTATTGACCCCATGATTTTTTTTCTTGCTATACGGCAAGACTACTACTATTCGTATGAGGCGAATCTCTAGTTTTCCGCTCAGTAATCACACACTAAAACGCGACATCATACGAGTATAAGGTCAACGCAAGGTGACACGCTGTGATCTGTTTTCTTTTTACATTATACTTGAAAGGATTCTACAAGATTTTCAAGCCCACAATAGGCATACCATATTTAGAAAGTAAACACAACTACTTGCTTAAGCCGACGACATTGACATAATTGAAAGTATTGAATCAGAAGCGTCGAAAATAAGTTCAGCGGTTAATGAGGATAGATGCAACACATATGCTGTCATCAAGAAAAAGGACACTCTAAACTTTCGAATGGTTCAGATAGAATGTCAATATAGGCAGCGGTAAATGAACACTGCACCTAAGGTGTGTACTCGTAAAACTGGAGGCGGATGGCTAGAGCTCGAGCTGGAGAGGCTGTTGGTTGAGGCCCAGGTCCACATCGGACTGTGTGGCCATCTAAATCAACTAAGTAGTAGTACTCGTACATTTTTCCAAGCAGCTCTTAGAATTTATCTTTAAGCATGCATGCGAACGATGTTGATGTGAAAATGTTTATTCATAAGTATTGTAGTATGTAGTATGATGATTGTGCGACTTAACCACCAGTCTCCAGAACCCAATCAACTATGCTTGTATCTACAATCTGTGTACCTATATTGTAGTACTATTCACCAGATAAATACACATTTTCAAAAACTACAGATCAACTAATGAGCATCGATAACCTGAATTCAGTACAGATAACCATTGAAAATCGTGGTCTTCTGGCCACCCACTAGGTAGCAAGGAAAACATTTTAATGGCTTTCTATTCAATGGAGTATGCCCAGAGCAAAATTTCCTTACTAATTCGATAATTACATCACTTTAATCCGATTACATCTCCACCGTTTCGGTTTTCGCTTAATGTTCATTCATCTAACCGATCATCAATCACTTTCGGTATCTGTGATTCAAAACGTAACAAAAATTTGCTCGATCACCCACTATTATTCCGGCCACTGACATAAGCTTTTAAAGAAGCATAATTATTGCGATCAACTTTCAAGCCTTATAATGCCTGACGTTAGCCTTATCCAAATCCACGACGCGCGGGTTAACCCATGATATCGGTCTTCGTCGAAGCACTCTTTTGGGTCCAGACTTAATGCTGCCGTCGTCTGCGTCTCTCATTCATTTAACCTCCCAAAAAAAAAAAAGTGGTTTGTATAACTCCAAAGAATTATGTCCATTTCGAGATGCGATATGATAATGTAACAAAAGACAGCCCCACAATTAATCTTAACTCATTTCGAATCTCACATTCAATGGCTCTTTATACTTACGCATACCAACGGATCGACGGCACAGACGACCGACCGACCGACCGACCGACCGACGACTACAATCAGGAATCTTAAGTGATTCTATTTTTGGTGTGAACGATAAAAAGTTTGGGACCCAATATCTCTTCTCGATGTCAAACGAACGAACGTGCTTTTATGTTTTTATCAATCTAGCGCAACATCAGATACTTTCGTTTCGTATGTTTTGTATTGTACCCGCCATCGCATCGCTACTGTTCATCTTATAATTAGACGCCAAGGTCTGTCCAGGTCTCTGTAGCAATATATCGTGCGTAACGCACTCCGTAGATAGGTAACAAGGTACGTTCCTACCAACAATGCTCTGGAATGTGACCCTCCGCCGCAATTCTTTAAATGGACCAATTTGATGGCAATCCCATTGGCAGCGAACTTTAGAAACGAGCATTCCATTGTTCGCTCGTCGGAGTGCATTCGCTTCGCGGTACATCGTGGCGGTATAATGAACTGCGCAAACACCCTCTTTCAAGGCGGTTGTTACTCGTATACGTCATTCTGGGTTTTATTGACTCCTTCCCAAAAGGGAGAGAGTGTTCGCGGTGTGTGGATTCTCTGGAATGGGGAATGGTTGATGCTATTAAGGAGGAATGTTACTGTTTGTCAAGTTTCTTTAGATGTTCAGTAGGGTAAAGGGCCGCTTTCCGATAGAATTCGTCCGTTTGTCGACGACAAATTTTAGCTACAAAGGTGCACGCAGTAATAATGTCATGTTGACAATATGAATTGAACAGGCCATTCCCCGCACTTAAAATACTGCAGTGCACCCTAAATCGCTGCCCGTAAGTGGCTAAGTATCACGGACAAGATTTCCTATTCCATTAACTTGACTAACAATGTCATTTGTTGACTGAGTCATAAAATTCAAATCTTAATTAGTGTTACAGCAGTGGATTTTTGAAGACCATTTGGCTTCTATTTGTTTATTATTTTGAAGGAGGACGAGGAGGAGGAGCTCATTAACGCTCTGGGGGATGGAAATTGGGGGGCGACACATTATATGTCAAGTGGTGTGGAATTTTAAGATACCCATTAGTTTCTTTCTTTCTTTTTTTTTTTGTTCGAGCAAAAGTGAACGATTTTTTTTGTGTTCTTTATGGTGAATGGGAGCAGAGTTCACGCATCTGAATTAAGTGGAAATATTTCGCAACTCGGTTGCGGGACGAAGCGACGGCAGCAGTAGGCTCTTTTTCCTCTCAGCGCAGTGATTTATGGATTCATTTTGTTTTTAACATATTTGTTCGGATGATGTCTTTTGAGAGAAAAAAAAAAAAAAGATTTCCTCTTAAAAGATCTCAGGATTTACGAGCATTTTCTATTTTGTTCGAGATGTCGTTTTTTTTTTTTTGTGTGTGAACTTCTACTAAATTATTGGAAGACCGTATGTTAATTTGAAATTGGGAAAAAGTCACGCGGGGAGAAATGAATTAATGTTCGAAATTTCGTGTCGGCTTGTTAGATGTACGAGTACATACTCGTACCAGTTGTTCAAGGGCTCCGAATAAAGATAGATTTGGCAACATTTGAATAGTTGAATGAAATTATTTTGTTCCATAAAATCCGTAGCCTGACCCCAAGCCTAGATCTTGACATGAACTTTTATTTTTAGTTTTACATAAAGTTGAGTCGCTTCTCGTCTAATTTAGTCAAATGTACTATCTAGAGTTGCACATCGAACTCGATTCATCGCGGCAACCCAAGCATGCGCTTAAAAGATATCTGGCTGAAGGTAACGTCGAAGCAATGAAGGTCCCACAAAAGGTTCTTACTCGTATTTAGAATGAAGGACAAAGATCCGTTCATCATAAGTGCAAAAGGTAGTGCCTTAATAAGGACGGATGAAAAGAGCGCCAAGAGCTGCGAACGAAAACACGCCGTAAGTATTCGGAACTAACTGCACGAGCATGGATCCAGGCAGCAGACAGCAATGAGCCAAAACTAGGACGCTCCTCGACACTCGGTAATAGTGTTTCCACCATATCCGTTGTAAGGGGAACTCCTCAGGGTGGGGTTATCTCTCCTCTTCTTCTTTGGCTTATGGTAATCAACAAAATTCTGTGTAGGCTTGACCGAGACGGAGTCAAGGTTGTCGCGTATGCGGATGATGTGGTAGTGTTGGTATCGGGGATGTTTCCTTCTGTGATCAGTGAGATTATGGAAGGTGCCTTGGATAAGATTAGCACATGGGCCACTGGATGTGGACTTAGCGTCAATCCGAGCAAAACTGGACTGATGCTCTTTACCACAAAAACCAAAATACCGGCTTTCACGCCTCCACGGCTTAATAACCAATTACTCTCGTTATCATCTAGTGCTAAGTACCTAGGTGTCGTACTTGACCCTAAATTAAGCTGGAAGCTTAACATTGAACAGCGAGTAAAGAAAGCCTGTGTGGCTTTTTATGCTTGTAGCAAAACATTCGGTAAGAAATGGGGACTCCGTCCGAAGATGGTCATTTGGATGTATACTGCGGTGGTGCGCCCTATTCTTTCCTATGGATCGCTAGTTTAGTGGCCGGTGGTTAATAAAGCATACATTACAAAACTCATCAACAAAGTACAAAGGACTACGGCTCTAGGTGCTACAGGGGCGATGAGAACATGCCCAACTGAAGCCTTGAAAGTAATCCTTCACCTCATACCACTCGACCTTCATATAAAGTACATATCAGCATGTAGTGCGGTTAGATTAAGAGAAACAGGTAGCTGGTGTGATAGTCTCTACGGCCACAACAGCATCCTTAATCTGCTACCTCGGGAGTTGGCGGCAAATCCGACCGACTACATAACTCCCAGGGTGAACTTTCGCAATGATGTCACTGTGAGATTCCCTTCCAGGGCGGAATGGAAATGTGGCACGGTGACTAACGAGGTCAAAACAACCATTTTCACTGACGGGTCGAAAATGGACTGCCGAGTAGAGGCGGGAATCTTTTCTGAATCCCTCAATATCTCTAGTTCATTCCGTCTTCCCAATTCATGCAGCGTATTCCAGGCGGAAGTTCTTGCTGTACGAGAGGCGTGTCGTCTCCTCAAACATACAACGATACAACTTAACACCAAGTATAACTGGCGCAGAACACAAGAGCTATTAAACAGAAACCGGGCAGATATTGCTAGAGTTCTGGCAATTAGTACTGGCCATGGGCTCACAGGGGTCTACGCAGCCAGATTGGGCATTATTTTTAATGCACATTATCGTAGCTGCAATGTGGCCAACGAGCCTGAAACAATCCTTCACTTCCTTTCTAAGTGTCCGGCCCTTAGTAGGGTCAGACACCATATACTTGGCAGACACCTTTTTGATAATATTAGTGAGTTAGCGGAGACAAGCATCGGGGACATCATCAGTTTCCTCAATGCCACGGGGTGGCTTTAAATAATCTTTTCTCTCCTTTCCCACAAGTCCAACGTCAGTTTCTACAACAATTTAGGTCACTTGAGTTGTGGTATTAAAACGGCGCCTCTGCGCTAATTATGTTTCAGCTTCGCATGCTGTCACAACCACACCTATCTACCTACCTACCTACCTAGGACGCTCCTTAATATTATCGATCTACAACGGACCAGAAAGTGTTCTTGCTGACTATGGCCAAATCAAAGCCGAACCATCGGACCTTATTTCTTTCGAAATGAGGAAGGAGACACCGTTACCGGCAATAGTCCTAGGTGTAGAGCGATGTTAACCGATTTTCTGTGGCCAGAGCTCGACAACATCGATATATCCGAGCTGTTGTTCCAACAAGACGGAGCTACATGTCATACAAGCGACGCAACGCTCAAAGTGGTGAAGAAGAAATTTGGTGACTGGGTAATCTCACGGCGAGAGTTCATAAATTAGCCGCCGCATTCATACGACTTACCACCCTTCGATTATTTTCTCTAGGGCTACGTCAAGTCCTTAGTCTATGCTAACAAGCCAACCACTTTGGACCAGCTCGAGGTCAACACTCGAGAAGCTATTGCCGGAATAACGCCGCACATATTGGATCAAAAATTGGACCGACCGCTTGAAGCACTGCCAGCGAAGTCGAGGCGGACATTTAAATGATGTGGGTATATTCCATACATAATGGCATGAATTTAGCTTCAAAATAAAGCTAGAATTAATTTGATATCTCAGTCCGTTGTTGTTTTATTTAAAAAAAATTTCCTATCGCTCTTATCTTATCTTTCTGTAGAATGGGATTATTGTTTAGCATCAAGGGTGGGCATTTTCTCAATGTAAAAGTAATGTGATTGCTTTTTGTTTCGTTGATTTTTATTCTACACAATGCAAGCCAGATCTCTATTTTTCTCAGGTGAGCATTCAGGATTTCGGTGGCTGTTATTAGGTTTTCGTGCATCCTTAGAATCGCAGTATAATCTGCGAACGTAGATACGTACTAATGTACGTTGTTACTCTAAAGTAAGTAGAGAAATGGACTAAAAACAGTTCCTTGTGGTACACCTGCTTTAATGTCGTATTGCCCGACGTAAACCTACCTTGACTATGAATGTTCTATTTAGTAGATAGCTTCCGAGAAGATCATGAGTAGTACATAGGTGGCAAGAGAGTTTTTATTTTGTAGAGCAGACCTTCGTGCCAGACTTTATTGAATGCTTGGGCAACATCCAAGAATATGGCAGAGCTGTACTTTTTTTCTTTGAACGCTTTGCTGATGTGCATCACGATCCAATGCACCTGTTCTAGCGTGCCGTGTTTAGCTCTAAAACCAAATTGGTGTTCGGGAATTAACTTTCCTCTAAGATTGACCAATTTTTTAACAAGAGGGATTTTAGAGAATATCGACAGCAGGCTTTTTGGTCTGTAGGATGTAACTTGGACGCGATCCTTGCCTAGTTTGGGAATAATTGTGACTTGAGAAATTTTCCACGCTTCTGGGAAATAACCCTTACGAAGAATAGCATTAAAGATGTGCAAAAGATGTTTTACTGATATTTCAGGTATTTTCTTGATAATTTTTGCTTTAACTTTATCATGTCCTGGAGCTCTTTTCAGGTTAATAGTTTTGCTTATTATACCATTTTTAAAACGCAAGCTATTTTGTACTGTTTCAACTTGTAATGCTGGTAACTGTACATTTATAGTGGGTTCATTTGGTGTAAATACCTGTTTCACGTGCCTTTTCTGCATCACTCCTTGCCCAAGAATCGTTTGTAAGTCGAATTGGTGCTCCTCTTTCTATCGGTCATTTTAAATTTTGTTGTTGCCTTTCACAGTGAATAGTCTGTTGATATTGTTGGAGTTAGATCGTGAGGATATTGCTTGAATTTTCTTGACCTGTTTCCTTAGAGTAGTCTCTTGGGTCAGCTGCCTTTTAAAGTTTGGAGAACTAAACTTCTGCCAATCAATTACAGTGAACACTAGGAACTTAACCTGGTTCGTTTGCACACTCTTTCGACGAGTAGGTATATGTACCTACCAGTGGCGGGGGTGAAATTTCAAGAGAAGGAAGCCAAACAAATTTTAAGTTAAATGTTTTATTCAAGACTTACCATTTTGGTGCTTATTCGAAACACAGACTTAAGATATGCAATCTAAGCCACCTTTGTTATACTTTAAGTCATTGGAATTTACGTAGACAATGAGCTCATCGCATAAAAAAAGTGGCTTCGAAAGAAGCGTTGTTAAATATAAAAAATTTAGCCGTGGTGTAGTGGTAACATCATCGCTTGTCACGCTACAGGTTCACGGTTCGAATCCTGATGTCAATAATCATCTATTTATTTCGCATGATATAAATAAAAAGTCGATTAATTGCGAAAGCTTGTGTCAACTCTACTGCGAAGGCATAACACTGGCAGTAGGGCGGTCATATGGCTAAAATGCAACTTGATCGTGATGATGACATCAGGAGGACGGAAAAAAATACTGTGAATCATAAGCAACGACAAAAGCAAAAACAAACAAGCTCCCCAGTTATCTGGACAGCCACCCTTGGAGTTCACTGAAACTTAATACCAGCTGAATTTCAAACCAACTACACCAATCTGTCTTTCTCTCTGTCTCTTCCCCTTTCCTCAAAAACGCCCGTGTCCTAAAAATTAGTATAAGGGTATTCATAACCCCTTTCACACGTGCAAATTAAAAAAAAAAAAAAAAAAAAATATACTACCTATTTGTACTCTAAAGCTATCCTACGATTCTTTTTTACGAATTCTGCAAAACTTTTGCATAAAAATTTAAGTTATTTTTAATTTCTAAAAGAAGGTGCTTTTCGATAGATAAAAGTGCCAGGTCTTTCTTCTTTGTGGGAATTTCTTAAGTGTGGACTATTTTTAAAGTCGAAAAAGATCTTTCGACAGAGGCCACAGTCAAAGGCAGGGTTAAAAAGATTTCACACAATGTTAGAGTTTGAGAAAAAGTATCTCTAAGCATTTCCGTATTAAAATGCTTATAAAGTTGAAAAACCTCAAGCTGTTTAAGTGAAGGGGTAGTGTATAAAACTTTAAGTTCATTTTTTAAAGTAGTAAAATTAAAAATTCCATGAAATCCGGCATTGAATTAGAAAAATATTCATATTTTGATTTGTTTAATAAATCAAAGAAAATATATGAACTAAATGAACTATACCTATTCTTAATCTGACTTGTAACATTATCTATAATTGCTACAAAAATTCAGCTATAATTTGTATTTGAATCAGTATTATGTAGTCAGCGTTTGCGTGGAGGTTCTGAGCAGTTACTTACGTTCTCCTACATTGAGTCAAATGAGTTTAAAAATTCAGAATGAATCCATGACTCAAAACCATCGATCTCTTGCTTCGCAAGCTCTATGTCTTCTCTGTAATTGAATAAGACGTTCACTATACGCGAATGATATTGCCATCGAGTCTCTGATACCCCGGAATGCCAGCTCATGTTTTCCTAGAAGAACTACAGTGTCTATGAAACGCTTCATTAAATCGCGATTGCGATCAACTTTTCTATTATGAGCCTCGTAAGAATTCGCTAAAGAAGTCTCTATGCGATATTCGCCAAATTCATGCAAATTCAAGCAGCAGCGTATATGCTTTTCCGTTTGAATATGATTTTTAGAATAATTAATAAAATTGTTTATATCAAAGAAACCTGTGTGACTCCAAATACTAGAAGAATTAGAAAAAAGAAGACAAGGAAAACAAAACATTCTATTTAATTTGCAACTGCCAGTCAGCCATGGATTCTTTTTGTAAAAGAGACTCATGAAAATGTTTCTGATACCCATCCTTTCGCGTATAATCAATTTTCATCGATGGTGTCGAGCAAACTAGTTCTATAACTTTTGTTTTTTTTTCAAAAAGCCCACGAGCTTCTTTTAGAAGAAAATCAGTTAAACAACACTCAAAATTAACTAGAGACATCTTGTCTAAGAATAATAAGAATGTTCAATGGGGCAAATGGTAATAAAAAAGTACTTGGTATATAGCTAATAACTATTCACTTAGCTCACTCACTATTTTATAATAATTTAATAATTTAAAACACTAACTTAACTACCAATATGTAATTGCTAAATTTTTAAAATTTTCTAATAATTAGCAGTCACAAAAATCACAAAAATTTGCATCCAAATTTTCAGTAAATCACGCACAATTGCACAACCGATTTGCAACTGTCATTTCAACTTTGCAAAAAAAAAAAAAAAATACCCAAAAAGTAAGAAAAACCTCAAATGCCGTTCGAACCACTACATCACCCAATAACTCGATTTTCGTCGGCTTATTTTATTGCGTACAATAAAAAAAAAACTCCCTCGAACTAAAACCTTTCTCCTCCACCAATGTTCACCAACAAAAGCCGAGAAATCCCGGGTTATTTTCCTCATAAGCGAATGTATGTTAGACAAAGAAATCGCAAATAAACTTCTACTAAAGGGTGGTTAAATTTTAAGGGCCGATGTTGAATGTGAACCACACCTAAACGTCAAGTTTTTTTCTGCATTTCATTTGACATTTCTCAATTTCAGACTAACTCAATTTGAACCATGGAAAGTTACACAATCGAGCAACGCGTTAAAGTTATTCAGGCTTATTATGAAAATGGGCGTTCAAATCAAAATGCATATCGTGCATTTCGTGATTCTTTCGGTCAATTTAATCGTCCAAATGTGCGTACAATCGGAAAAATAGTGCAAAAATTTGTGCAAACCGGGTCTGTAGGAGATGTGAAAACACCAGTGCATGCTCGTACAGCTCGTACTGCAGAAAATATTGCTGCTGTTCGCGATAGTATGGCTGAAGAGCCGTCCACCTCAACTCGTCGTCGTGCCCAACAATTGCACCTCTCACGCTCGTCGTTGATGAACATTATGCATAAAGACTTGCATTTACGCGCTTACAAGGTGCAATTGACTCAAGAACTAAAGCCTCTTGACCATTTCAAGCGTCGTCAATGGTCAGAATGGTGGCAAGAAATGGCAACAGTGGATGATCAATTTTCGAAGAAAATCATGAGGCACATTTTCACCTCAGTGGATTCGTCAATAAGCAGAATTGCCGCATTTGGGCGAATGATAATCCAAGAGTGATTGTCGAAAAACCAATGCACCCACAAAGAGTGACTGTTTGGTGCGGTTATGGTTTATGGGCTGGCGGCATCATCGGGCCGCATTTTTTCCAAAATGAGGCCGGTCAGGCAGTTACTGTGAATGGTGTTTACTATCGTGAGATGATAACGAACTTTTTATGGCCCGAATTGGAAGATATGGATGTGGACGATATGTGGTTTCAACAGGATGGTGCCACTTGCCACACAGCTAATGAAACAATGGCTCTTTTGCGTGACAAATTCAGTGGCCGTGTTATCTCACGTGTTGGCGATGTCAATTGGCCGCCAAGATCATGTGATTTGACACCGTCTTTCTTTGGGGTTATTTAAAAGTACGTCGATAAGCCAGCAACAATTCAAGAGCTAAAGGATGAGATAATTCGGCACATTAACTGCATAGAACCTCAATTATGCCTCAGCGTCATCGAAAATTTGGACCATCGGATGGAGGTGTGCCGCCGAGATCGCGGCGGCCATTTAGCCGATATTTTGTTCCATACATAATTGAACCATGCCAATATTATCATAATAAAAAGAAATGACAGTAATTTCCTAAATAACTTGTGTTGTATTCAAAATCAACATCGGCCCTTAAAACTTAACCACCCTTCATATGCCAGAAAGGAATAGAGTTGAAAGTTCGTACTGTGATTAAATGAATGCATTTGCCGGAAAATGAACGGCTTCTCAAATAAATTCATTGCACGCTGTGTGCGAGTTTGTGTATGAGTAAAAATGAATAAACAACCGAAGTGGTCGCAGCATTTCATCTTCGAGCGTGTATAAAAGTTATGAAAAATGGTTTGATGAACAAATAATTGAATGTGATGGTTGGCAAGTGGCAAAATAAAATTTGTTGATATTTGAAAAGGAAAGCCGGAAGGAATCGGTTTGTATGGACGCCACGCCACTGGTACGTACATATAAGACATACAATTTTACTTTTTTGTAATCCTTTTATATTCCATGTGAGCACTTTGGTCTCCAAATCCTATTGAATCGAAATTGAAAATACTCAAGAAGCAAGTTAACATCTATTCGTTTACTTATTGATGATAATTCCCTTATTGAAAGCACCTATTTCCAAGAAACCTATGGAGGACCTAAAATAAAACATGAACATCCGCTTACGTTCATATCGCTCATATCGAAAGCGTAATGAAATGACAATTTTCTAGAAGTTTGCCCACATGTCACAAAATATTTATGTATTATTCCCAAAAAAGAAAACAAGGATTCAACCTAAGCGACGGTTTTAGCTTTTAACTACCGTCACAGAGCAGTCATCCCTAACAAATATGTAATTTCGCATGAAAACTTTTTCGCTTTCGTTCATAAAATATTTAAAAAAAAAAAAAAAAATTCTCTGTCTGCGCAATATTGTTGCAGACTTAAGCCCATATGAGGAATATCTTCCTTTCGTTTATAATCGGATCAAGCATAGGTCACTGAACAATTTCTACTGTCGGACGAATGAACGGACACTGTGTACATTGAGAAAGGACACAAATCCGCCGTCATTGGTATACTGTAGCAGTAGGTTCCCTTCCATCCTAATTAATAATTAATGTTTGATTTTTGTTACGGACAAACCGCAGGAAGAACGACGAAAAAAAAAAAACCGGACAGAAACGGAGAAACCTAAGAAATTCTATGTAGGTATTTCTGCGAACCGAACAATGCGAATGTGTGCATAAAATTCTTTATTTATGGGCAAGGATATGAGTTATTGTTGAACATTTTCCTTCTTTTGTTGTAAAATCAGATTCTGCAGAAGCCACTCGAATTCTCGTGGATAATCCGAGCTCTACTTATAGGTACATCCGCACAGAGTATAACCTTTGATCATTGATTTAAAGATACTTTTCCTCCGTGGTATTTTTGACATTCGATTCAGCTTAGCGTGTCGAAATTACCCAAACATGTATTTTATTATCTCTGAAAGGATCCTTTTCTGTAATTGTATACCTACCTATATTCAATGAAAAAAAGTGTCAAAAAGAGATTCCTATACACACACACACGCTGGATCAAAAGAATGGGTAACATCTGGACGAAGGATAAAGCAATTTCAATTTGCTATTATTTTCAATGTTTCCAAACTAACAAAGAGAACCAGAATCCCAATATATGTGTATCTTAACAATTTGAGAACTCCTGCCGGTTAGTAATTTTCTCAGAGGTTGTGTAAGTCTTGTTTTTTATTGAGGTTTTGACAAGAAGACTGGTGAAACTATTGCAGATTTGTTCCAAATGGGAAAGACGGATGATGATTGTTAAGAGCCAACAACACCATCTTAATGTACTCGTATGTCTTTACAGTGCTTTTGTATTAGTTAAGAGTAAACAGTGGGGTCACGCAGAGTTTTTTTTTTTGTGTTTTCGTGGGGAAATTGGAATCTCCGAAAGACGAAATTGCGCCTGTACATAGTTAGAGTGTTGGATTCTTGCCGAATATACCCAGTCACTTTCCCAGTATCCTCACGGGATTACTATTAGGTATTTCATCACAAGATAAGGTCCAGCTTACGCTGTCTTCACCTTGCCATTTTTGTTGCCTTTGGCATTTTTTTTTTTTCTTTTTATAATTTGCACGTGTGAAACGGGTTATGAATACCTTTACACTAATTCTAGGACACGGGCGTTTTTTTTTTTTTTGAGGAAAGGGAGAGGTGGTTTGAAACTCAGCTGGTATTAAGTTTCAGTGAACTCCAAGGGTGGCTGTCCAGATAACTGGGTGGGGAGCTTGTTTGTGTTTGTTTTTGTCGTTGCTCATGATTCACAGTATTTTTTTTCCGTCCTCCTGATGTCATCATCATCACGATTAAGTTGCATTTTAGCCATACGACCACCCTACTGCCAGTGTTATGCCTTCGCAGTAGAGTTGACATAAGCTTTCGCAATTGATCGATTTTCTTTTTATTTCATGCGAAGTAAATAGATGATTATTGACATCAGGATTCGAACCGTGAACCTGTAACGTGACAAGCGATGATGTTACCACTACACCACGGCCACCCTTTTCGCCGTTCTATTATGCGGAGTACCTTCATTACTATTGCAAACATGCTTTTAACCGCATCCCAGATCTTTAGCGAAGATATTATATGCTCCACTATGTCATCTGGGGTAGAAGTCTGTCCTATTTCCGCTCTGAGTCTTTCGTTTTCTATTGAGAATCAAGGACAGTGGAAAAAGATATGTTCCGCATCGGAGATTTATCATGTCCGAACCGGTGTAGATAAGCTCAGGATCATTCATGTCTCGTTGGAATTTAGCTTAATGTGGGTGATTTAACTACCACTTTACGTTTCTTACCAGTCGATAAATCCATCTTCTTTATACTGAGAGGTTCCACCTTTGCTGCCATTCCGTTAAACTTCGTTCCCTATCTTCGATTCGACTCACTCTAAGGAGGCTTGCTTTCTTCTCTGCACTGCATTGTCGATGTATTTCATCTGCACGTATATCCACAGGTATCATGTCAGTGATGACGAATTGGTGATGGTACCTTCGGATACCGTGCATAATGCACTACACATCCAAAGCGCACTGAGCCGGTACATAGAGTTAATTTTTTCGCGCATTGGCTCAGATGCGGCATACAGCACGATGGATCCTCTACTGGCCCACTCGAGTTAATAATAGTCTTCTACTTTGCTTTCCTAGGTTGGGTGTTATTCGTTATAAGGCAGCATTCACTCGAGCTGCCTATCGCGTTTTGGAGATGCTACTTGTGTGACAACCTCATATCTATCATGATTCCCAGGTACTTGATGGCCGGTTGAGAGACAATGGCTTGACTACTGACTCTCAGTGTGGCTGGGTAAGAGTCCTTTTTTTCTTTTTTTTAATCCTTTTCATTTCACGCCACCTTTGGTAAATAGAAGAATCTTACGCCCTCCTTGCCCTTCCATTTGATTATTTTATTTTCATTAATAACTTGAAGACTTGAAATTGAAAAAAGTTGTCAACGGGATTTTGAAAAAGGTGGTAATCGCATGGTCAGGTGATTATGGAAGATGAGGCAGAATTTAATAAGCATAGGTCTGTCTGGGGTTTTTGCTTTTTCCTTAGTGCGACATATGGACTGGCATTGTCGTGATGGGAAACAATACTAGCGTATGACGAAGTTTGTGAATTTGTTTATCCAAACGTATCAGTAGGGCGAGTGCGGAAGAGTTAAGGGTGCTTTGAATAGGAGGTTGTAGTTTAAATTTGCTGATATTTTTTGTCAATATAACGTTGAGACATTGACATTAAACATGAAAGATGACATCGGGCAAATGGACGCAACGGCCTTGCAGACTTCTGCCCTTCTGATGAAAGTTTCCGTTACTTTTCGGCATAAATCCTGCGGTAGTTCATGAATACCGCGTCGAATTTCGTCCTTTAGCTCTGGAATCGTTTGGGGGTCATTGGCATACTTCTTCTGCTTTACATAACTCAAAAGAATAAAAATTCAACAGCGTGATATCGCACGATCTTGGTGTGCAGTTTTGGGCTGGATACTTTGTGTTCAATAACTACATTGTTTCTCGTGCAGTGTGGCAGGTGGTTCCATCTTGTTGAAACCACTTTTCTTCCACATCAATAAGGTCCAATTGGTGCTATAAATAATTCGTTATCTTGTCCCGATATCGCTTACCATTGACTTTTATATCAGCATGACGAGAATTTTCGAAGAAGTCGGCCCAATCACGTAACCTGCCCAAAACTCGAACTAAACAGTGAATTTTTGTGAATGCATTCATTGTGGATATTGTTCATGAATAGTTCGTTGATTTCATGACCCCAAATGGGACAATTGTGTTTGTTTACGTAGCCATTCAGTTTACTGGGTTCAATTGCTGAGTTAATTGGATATTGTCTATTACATACAGATGCAGATGCAGATCTTCTAAACTGGTATCGGATATCCAATGGAACAAAAGCAAGAACCAATGCACGGGTGCTTGCCTGATTGACTTGGAGAAGGCCTTCGATACCGTATGGTTAGAGGGACTCTTCTACAAGCTGAGCAGGCTGGGCATAAGAAAACCACTGCTGTACATACTTCATAACATGCTCACCAGTAGACAGTTCATTGTCAAAAATGGCAAAGTGACTTCTGCTGGAACATTTCTAATTAAAAACGGTCTGCAACAAGGTGCGGTTAATTCACCGATCCTTTTCAACATTTACACGAGCGATCTGATAGGATCACTTCACCATGCCATAGCGTACGCAGACGACTTGATCGCGTACAGATCAGGACCAAAAATCGAGGTCATTGCAATTCTCTTGCAACGTGACTTCGATAAGATTCAGCGATATTGCGATGACTGGAAGTTGAAGATCAACTTCCAGAAATCGGAAACCATTCTTTTTAGGACGCCGTTGTCTGGGGCCTCTAGGGATACCAGAAAGAATTGGCGAAAGTTCTCAATCGTTGGACCGCACGGACAGCCACTTGCGAGTCGAAATGTAGTCAGATACCTGGGGTTCTGGTTAGACCAATATCTATATTTTAACAAACATATAGATGCTGCTCTGGCCAGAGCCAAAGGTGCTTTTGCCCTTACAAAGAGACTTTTTTATAGTAAGCAACTCGATGCAAGGGTAAAGGTAATCTGCTACATGGCCCTCATTAGGCCCATGCTCGTATATGGATGCCCCGTGTGGTTCAACGTGGGAGCAAGCTTGTTGGAAAAGATTCGGGTGTTTGAGAGGGCTTGCCTTCGGGCTTGCCTTCATTTGTACAGAACACCAGAGTCCCAGTACATAAAATTCTATCCCAATGAGGTCCTATACAACAGGGCTAACCTAATTAGAGTGGATAATTTCGTTATCAAGCTGATTCGAAGGCACATTGCAAGAGCAATGAGCTCGACGAACAACCTGATCTCCGGGGCTTATTACCCCAATTACGAGTATCATGAGAGAGTGCGCCTTAACGACTTTGTTCCCCCAGAGGCGTTCCTCTATTTTGATGAGAAAGGTCTGATCCAGGACAGATTGGCGGTGCCGCTAATCTTCCACGTTGCTCGGACAGTTGTGGATAGCCGACTCAACTACGACAGAGACGTTGCACACGGCAGTGTGGAGCGTCTCCGGTTTAGTAGGGCGGTATCGGGTCGCGATATTGAGGACGTACAACGTCAGTACGGTCATTTCTGGTGGCTTGCCGAAAGAGAGGAAACTCCTTCGTCGTTTCCTCCTAATCCAGGGTAGCCTTTTGATGTTGAAAGTTGGCTGTTCTTGCCCATGGCCGACTTACATAGTTTAGGTTTAGGTAGTTTTTTAGGTTTCTGTAGGTGTAAGTAATAAATATAAAAAAATATAAAAAAATAAAAATTCATATCCACAGCACTTGGATCAAAAAAGTACAAAAAAAGCACAAAAACACAAAAAACATAATAAAAATATTAAAAAAACAGCACTCGATAAAAAAAAAAAAAAAAAAAATTTACGTATAGAATACGTAAGGTAGAATAAGATAGTTTTTAAGATTTATTTTAAGGTAGTTTATAAGTTTTATTTATAAGAACACAAAAAACGTTCATTCACTAAGTTTTTTCTTTAATTTTCTTAGTAGCACTTATTTAAATTTAAAAGAATGAATTAAATAAATATTTTTCACGTACGTTACGTCGAAAGACATAGTTTTAAGTATTAGGATTAGCTTAGAGCGCCCGCATAGGGCCAGTAAGTTAGAATAAGAATAGTTAAGTTAGTTAAGCTAGTTTTAAGCGTTTTGTATAGCATGTAAGTTATAATGAATTACCCAATAAAACCGCATTAAAAATGAATGAATGAAATGCAGATCTTCTATTAAAATGCGCAATATGGAACTGTAGTTTAATTTGCTGGAAACGATTGCGAATGGATTTTGACGGATTGCCACGAACACTGTCACTCACTGTTGCGACAGTTTTGTGTGACCGGTCACTACGAGGACGCACTGGTCTTTTAACCTCCAGCACTGACCAGGTTCGATCGAACTTTTCTCTCTTAACCGCGACACGAGATAGACAGTCCTGTACTCGTATACCTTCATTATTTCGAAATACGCGAATCGTGTTGGTTAAATTTTTTCCATTTCGGTGGTGGGTTTTACAAATTGAAATGCTTCGTACTCTCATATGCCGATCTATAATTACAAATGTCAATGCTTAGTGTTCACAGATTTCAAATATCAGCTGTTTATCATTGACAGAACCACAATAGTGCCTGATTTAAATTGTACGAGTAAGCTCCAATTGAATCACCCTTTATGTATTTTATAGTATTTATATACTATTTTCAATTATAAATAACATTTGATCAAAATTCATCAAGTGGTTCATGAGCTAGGGGAGTGGAAAAAGAATTGATTGAGAATCCATTACATTTGATGGGATTTTGGCTGTATATTGCCCCCACTCTGTTCGATTTTGATGAACAGTCATTGAATGTTATTGAAATACTTCCGGATATCACTGAGATCATGAAATCAAGTCTAACCTTTTGTTGTACGACTGTCTTGCCAATATAAATCGAATGGGTCAGAACAAAAAAGTTATCCTCTACTGGGTACCTAGTCAAGTGGAAGCAGAGCAAAACGAACCAGCTGATGAAACAGAAACGAAGGGATTGAACACTGTCTTCGTTAGATCAGAGCCATCTTGCTGTCTGGGACTGCATAAAATACGGGAGAGCTAGGGAAGGAAGAGGATTGCAAGAGAACTAAAGTTCTAAAGGAGGAACTCCTTAAAATGAGACAGGCCAAACAACTTATTGGGGCCTTTAACTGGAATGAAAGTAGTGTCTGCATAAAAATCAACAAAAACAGGATTCGCATTTTTACAGGCTTCTTGACGGGTTACTGTAGACTTAAGGAATATCTTGGGCAACTGGACAGAGTTACACGGAAACATGATTTGTTCTTTTTTTCAAGAATTGGAATTGAGTTCAAAAGATATGTTGGACGGAGAATAAATATTTAAATCAAATTTATTGGTACTCAAGAATGTTTGAACCGATTTTGATGAAATTCCGCTGTTGACACGGTAGTTGTCTCAATTGAAAATTTTTTTTTTTTTTTTTATAATCTGTGCGCGCCAAAGGGAGTATTAATACCCTTAAATTGTTTCAGGGCACGGGCGTCAGGGAAAGGGGGAAGAGGAACAGAGGAGGTACCCATGCACGTTGGCTTTGAATGTTTGAAGGTTGTAGTGATGGGGAAATACAAAGCCTGGTAGATCGTTCCACATTCGTGTTGATCGGCTTATAAATGAATCCCTATATTTGACAGTACGACCGAAGTTTGGCTTTAGGGTAAACTGATGTGCATTCGAAGCATGCCGCGTATTGCGGGTGAAATTTTGAAGGGGAGAAATGCAACTGGCTATTTCGCTGGAACATTTTTTGTGGAAAAAAACGATAAAACAGGGAGAGACAGGAGACATTTCTCCGATGTTCTAGTGAATGAATGGAATTCACAATGTCTCTATCACCTATAAGTTTTAACGCGCGATTTTGTACCCTATCAAGAATGTGCAAAACGGTCTTGGGTGCACCAGACCAGATATGGGCGTTATATTCCAGCTTAGGGCGGATGAATGCCTTATAAATTGAGGCCAGATCAGACGGGGTAAAATATTTCTCAATTGAAAATAATATAAATTGGATGGAAGTGGGGAGGAAGTTTTAAATATTTTCGAATCATCTTTCACAGACATCGAACTCAGGAACCTCTTAACGGATTTTGATGAAATCTACATCCGAGCTAAGTCGGTGGTTATGGAGATGTGTTTAATGAAGAACGGGAACGATATGGTGGAGTGTTTTTCAACGCCAGGTCTATAAATTATTTACAAAAATTGCTTGTGCTAGGTTCCAAGAAACTTTTTTATTTCCGGCATTAGCTTCTTATGACTTTACAAACAAATGCCAAAAGCCCCCCATCCTTTTTTTTATCGTTTATCTTTCCACTTACTCATTAAAGCAAACCTGATATTGTTCAAATAAACTCAGAACTATACAACTATTTCTTTTTATTTATCGCTTAAAGTAAATGACCTAAGTGGTAGATACTTATGCTATGATTCTTATAAGAGCTTACGTCTAGCTATTGTTTTTTATTATTTTTTTACAATAACTTCATAACACCTTATTATTTAATTTCGCATCAAGGAAAAATGTGGGAAAACGCTTTCGAAGACCTTAATATTTTTCGTTCTTAAAAGTTAACCTACTCAATAAAAATCTAAAACTAAAATAACCTACCTTCATCTATGTCCTGGGCTGGGCCCTGACATATGATTTCCAGATCGTTAATACAAACGCCCAGCAAATGGTAAAATACCATTTATTTGGCCATTTCATTGGCGGGTCGGAAATCACATGCTAGGGCCCAGACCTCCTTAAACTATTCCTTGGCTCCAGCCCAGTCAAGCCAACCTCTCGACATTAACCATGTGCATCCAGGTGCAAGAATGTCTCAGGTGGGATGTACCCACTCACCAAAGTGTTTCGTAAATACCCAGGGTTAGGGTAAAACAAGCCCGACACAAGTTCGTTTTCTGTAACGCTGGCTGACAGCGCAAAATGATTCCTCACAAGATCCAGAATGACATTGCCGATTCTGGAGCGGAAGTAACCAATAGTCTCTTATTAGAGACGTTATGACGAAAGTCGTAATGTGCAGGCTCGAAGACATTTCCTCTCAAATAAGCTTTTCCAAATAAGATGGACTTATGTTTCACCATACTGGAGTCGCATAGGTCAGAATTGGACGAAGAAAGGCTTGCTACTCGTAGCATATGATCTTCATATCGGATCTCAAATAGTTGGAGTAGGAAAGGCTTTTGAGTGACATAAATGCCGCTCTTGCCTTTTGTAACTGCGTATTTATGTGCTGATTCACTAAAACCTTCTCCAAATGAACACCTAAATGCTTCACAACAGTCTTTGACGCTATGCAAAGACCACTAGAACTCGTTATTCGTAGGTTTTTCCAGTTCCGTCTCAGATTTGAACTACCACGTTTTACTGGAGGAACAGTATAGTCTCACATTTTGCTTCGTTTATCTTGAGCTTCAACTCTGAGCAGAATATCTGGAGTTTAACAAAGTTGCTCTGGAGCTCATTCTGATTTTCTTGAATTCTCGAGCCCTTTGCATACAAAATAACGTCATCAGCAAATGCTAGCGAATTACCCATGCCCACCAGCATTTCAGAAACATAGATATTAAATAGAAGCGGTGCTGTAACTGTGCCCTGTGGGAGGCCATTAGTCATTAGTGAGCCCACACTATGTATGTATGTGCTGTTCATATGGAAATCACACAGATGTGAAATTCGGACAAAATTGTTAAAATGTTTTTTTTTTTTTTTTTTTTGAATGTACTAAAAATCGAAAAAAAAAAATATTTTCATAATTTTACCAAACTTAGTATGCAGTGCCCTTGTCAAATACTTCTTAGAAGCCGATTTTCAACAAAATCGTTTGAGTCATAGCCAGAAAATGACAAATTTTCAAAACCTTGTTAATAAGTAAAGTACCGTTATACGAATTATTTGATAAAAACCTGGTACATCATCTGTTAGCAAATACTCCCCATTACTTAAGTATTAATTTTGAACGAGATTGTTTGAGCCGTTTTCAAGAACCGTTAATTATATTGTTAGAATAAAAATTCCGATTCCGCCTCAAATTGCGAACCCACTGATCCTAGATATGACGAGTGTGAGCAGCCATTAAAGCTGCAATCGGCCATACATACACACAGACTAACAGACAGGCAGACAGAATTGAGAGACCCGCTTTTTTGAGTTTCTCGATTATAGTCCTACCATCCAAATCGATTTCCTTAAGAACTGCTTCATCAATTTTGATAAAACTTGATATTTGATTTATAAGTGGACTTGGTTATTACTTGCCTGCAGAACAGACAAGTATGAATTTTGACATTAAGGGTAGCCAATATTTCTTACCCTCGAGGTCGTAGGTTCGAATCGCCGGTATGACATACACATATTTATATTTATTTTGTATTAATTTGGAATAATTATATTACTATTTGGTGGACGAGTATCTCTTGCTTCTATACGATACAATTATAAAATAATTAAACATTTCGCCGCTAATAGCCCGTACTGGGCTAGCTTAGTGCTGTGCGACAGCCGACAATTTTTTCGACTGAGAGAAGTTTCTCATGACAATTTTACTCTCGGAGGTGAGACCTTAAACAAACTTTTTTGGTCGCACTTAACCATTCAGCCAGTGCTCTCTAGAACACCAACAATCGCAAATGAAAGAAATGACCATGGCTAAAATCATACCCATCGCAGGATTGTTGTTCTTTGCGCATTTTTTCGAAAACTGTCAACATTTTTTTTTTAGATTTCAATAGGATTTGTCAAAAAATTAATTTTAGCTGTTTTGTTCTAATGTTAGTGGATACTTCATAATATTGTTCGTCTATTTAACTCTTGTTCCCTATTAGTTACTTGCCTGTCTATCCAATTCAGTCATTTCTGTCAATAACTCTAGTAGGCCCCTGACACACCCAAGTGCATTTTTTTTTTGCGTTGGGAGGTGGGAATTTTTCAAAGATGAAACTGAGTCCGTACTCAGTAACAGCGTGAGATTTCCACCCACTAAACCCACCTCCCCTCCTACCCCTAGTCCTCGCGGCAGTTCCGTCAAGCATTTCATCGCGAGGGGGGCTTCAGCCTTACATACTCGGCTCTTTCGTGTTGCCAGCCGTCTGCGAAATGTTTCGCTGTCGCTCCTGTCTTCATTGTTCTTTCATGATGGTAGCCACAATTTCACTTTCTGCTTCCCAAGCTACTTGCTTGCTCGTCATCTGTCTGGTGGTGTTCCTCGGTGTTTTTCATCCTCGACTGCTTCCGTGCACATTGGGCAATAAAGGTTGTCTTCGTGTCCAAATCTATGGAGGTAGGCTTTGAAGCATCCACAACCAGAAAGCATTTGCGTCTGATAGAAGTTCAGCTCTCCATGCTTCCTATTGATCCAAGGGTCTACTTTGCGTCCATTTTCCTTTATCAGAAAAGTTCCATTTCTCTTGCCATTCTTCGAGGCTTGTTCTTGGCGGTACTTCGGTGTTACTTCGACTCCTCGCTGTTGACACCATTGTCCTGTTAGCATGATATTTCCTTTCGGCTTCTTTAACGAGGAGGTCTATTGGCACCATTCCATCCACTACGCATGCCGCTTCGTAGGAGGTTGTTCGAAAGGCCCTGCATACTCTCAAGACATTGGTTCTATAGACCGCCTCCGTCTTTCTTCTGTACGATTTCTTCTTCATGGCACTTGCCCATATTTGGCAGCCGAAAAGCATCATCGATGTCGCAACTCTTGCCAAGAGCAGTCTCATCTTCTGTTTAGGTCCTCCAATATGTGCCGTTGTTCTCGCTGCCTTCTCAGCTACGTGTTGCAGGTGTTGCTTAAAAGTCAACCTTACATCTGTAGTTACGCCAAGGCACTTCAGCTCTGGTTTGGAAACTGCAACGTGATCGCCCACGGTTACTCTTATAGTCTCCATAACTCGTCTGCAGCTGATGAGCACTACTTCTGTCTTTTCCTCTGCTGGTTTTAGGTCGATGCTTACTAGCCCGTCCTGTACCATCCCATTACAGTCATGCTCCAACTCCTCAAGCAATTTTGTCACTACAACGATCGCTATGTCGTCGGCGAAGCCAATTATTTTCGAGGATCTCGGGATTCGAAGTCTGAGAATGTCGTCGTACATTAGATTCCATAGTAGTGTAGTACGGAGCCTTGGGGACACCGCCCGTGACGTTATACTTCCTCATTCCGTGGTCGGTGCAGTATTCTATTTCTAAAATAGTCTGGTACTCTCTTGGCGGTAAGTGGTCACAGAATGTTACTCCAGTTTGCGGTGTTGAAGGCGTCTTTAATATCCATCGTTATGATTGCGGAGTATTGTTTACTTCCGCCCTTCAATCGTCTTCCTTCGATGGCTTTTTTCGCTGTATTTAAGACTTCGTCGATGGCATCATTCGTAGAGCGTGCCTACGGAAGCCATACTGGCTGTTTGCGAAGCCTCCCGCTTCGTCGATAACGCACTTATTATGCGCTCCAGTATTTTACAAATGGTGTCCAGCCTATACGATGCAGGATCCTGCGGCGGTTTATTACCTTTTGGTAAGACAAGTCTTTGCTTCTTCCACTGATCGGGGAATACTCCTTTCTTGAAGCAGGCGTTGTATACGTCTGCAAAGATGTGTGGGCGTCAATTAATTGCTGCTTTTAATGCAATGTTTGGGATTCCATCAACACCAGGTGCTTTTTGATCCTTGAGGTTTTTGCAGACTTGTGGGACTTTTGCTGCTGCGACGAGAGGTATTGGTATCGCCCCCGTCGTGGTTCTCCTCTCCGTGTGTTCCTCTATTCCCTGTTGTTGTGGAAAAAAACACAGAGACCACGTTTTCGAGAAACACTGGGGACGTGGGCGAGGGTTATCTGCCACCCTTCAACTTTATCATAACCACTTGGTGGGCTTTTCCCTACAGGTTTTGATTGGCTTCGTTGCACAGTTCTTCGAAGCTTCTCTTTTTACTGTTTTTAATTGAATCTTTTAAGTTTCTTCGGGTAAATATAAATCTCTCATAGAGTTCTCCGTGGCTGCTGTGTTCCCTGGAACACTGGTACAATCGATGCGCCCTGTGGTAATCTGCACGTAGTCTGGCGATCTCATCATTCCGCCAGTATACTGGGGGCCGACGCAAGTTTGCTTTTTTCTGCTGCATGGAAGCATCACAAACTCACAAGCTATTGTCCATGGAGGGATATGTCCCCCGACATCAGCTGGAGTACATCGACGTCCAGGGTGTGAGGTTTCCACCCCTTATTCTGCATCTGTCTCCTCTATTTCCTGTATGACTGGGTCGTAGATTAAACACCCAAGTGAATAAAATTGTGTCTCTGTACGGTAACCGTCTCAATATTTAAATTGGTGTTATTTTCAGAAGGTGCATTTTGTTCTCACATGTGTATATGGCCTGACACAACCGCCATATCGGTTAAGACTCCCTGTCCACAGGTTACGCCATAGGGAGGTAACTCCCTTTACGACTATCCCTTAGATTTCGGAACCGCGATCTAGTCTCGTTAGGCTTGCGAGACCCTGCCGGGAATATCCTGGAATCGTGTGCCTTACATGCGTAAGCTCCAGCACCCTGCTAATGTGTATAGTCGTCGCTGGGGTATGCCTTAATAAACGTCATGCATATACAAATATTTCATGACAAGGGGAGTTGGCACCAAATTTGCCCACTCTCCCTCTATTATGTCAATGCCTCTAGAGACTTGATACCTATCTTCGAAAGTGCACCGTACAGTAGTTATGTCCTAAATTAAGCATGCTTCGCATACCTAAATTAGGGTAACAGATCCCACCTTCACGCTTTGCCAAATAACAAAAATTCGTTACGCAATATTATTTTCTCTTTCGTTCGATACGCAGTATTCCTTCCTTTTTTCGATGTAAATGTCCCACAGTGTGCCGGTTACAGTACATAGATCACAGTTTTACAATTTTACCTGTCCTTTCATATCCTGTTCCTGTATTTTACCTGAACGAAATAAAATGAGTTTTCAATTATCAAGATGCATTCGCATCGTTAGAAATGCAAGTGCATGAAACAAACAGGAGACATTCTAGGAATTCCATTCTATTGCTCTGCTGGGTGCCTTTGTTCAATCTGTTCACTCTGACAAATCATTCTTATCTCACCAAAGTCATTGTTAAATCTTTCTATTGTTTTTGAATATGCGGTCATGTCTTAAAGGACATGTTAATTTACACATGAACCACATTTAGACTTACATAGCTCCAAATACATTTAGATACTCTTTCTTTTTCTTTTTCTTTATTTATTGGAGCCATACGTTCCATACTTACATACTCGTAAATAAAAATCCATTCAACTTATCCTGGATACCAAAATAACGATTGTGTGGTAAATCAACTCTCGCTGGTCTTGGTAGTACATTTTTCATTATCTAACTATGTACGAGTACGTATCTATTCTCATATCTCGATGTTTTCTGCACGGGTTTTTTAAGGTTACGAAAGATCCTTATTTTTTTTTTTTTTTAGAAATACACAGGATGAGGATGGTTGTGCATTCAAAACGATTGCATCAATTTGTGAAGATGTACTGGAAAGATTGGATGAATCTATGTACCATGAGCTTCCTTTCTATAAAGTTTAAGTACAAGTGAATTGTGTCTCACTATACACACTCACTGCATGTGGTACGATAGTACATCTCATCGAGTGAAGAAGCTGAACAAATAGGATATCGTGCACAATCGCTGGTACATGCAGGAATGCCTTCGAAAATAAGAAGCACTCGGGTACTGTGCCTTTTTGAAATTCATTGGAACTGTGAATTGGAAAATCGATGTGAGTGGCGCTTCTGACGTGAGTGCAATTATTTTAAAGTGTGTTTACAGATACTTGAGATAGTTTGCAGTAAGGAGGAGGGGTGGACTTATTAATTACCATTTATCATAGAATATACTCGTACCTATGTATACGTAGGTTCATATCAAAACTTCGTCTAAAGAGGTGTTGATAAGATGCTGTGAATATTAAAATACAAATGAGTGAATCTCTTTTGCAAAATATGTGTAACCAAAATTATAGCAAATAATACCTGCTCCGTATGAGTGGTTGTTGACAAAAGGATAAAACAACAGTAGTCTTGAATAATGTGCGTGTGGCAACCGCGATTGTATCAATTTGGAAGAAGGAAGACCTGCAATATTTCTTCTGGAACTCCCAAACTATAGCAAGGTTGCGGCAGTGCTTTTAGTCTTAATACTAGATCTAGGCCATTCCGTCGTATCGATTTTAATGTATCGCACCCATAATTTTGATACGTCTTCAGCGATTCTTGAGAAACAGACGTATTCTGTCTTTTATTTACATGAATTTAGGGGTCATGCATGTAGGGATGTATGCACGAATCTAGGTCCCTTTTTTTGCTGAGTGCACATGGCTTGGAATAGACTATACTTCTTTGAAAGTGTATAACCGAACAGTGAAAGACATCACGGATGCAACAGGTACTATGTTCGTCAAATCCGGGATGACGAGGCTCCAAACGCGTATGTTTATTGCACAATGATGACGCAAGTCCGTAAGGAAGGACACACAATAATTAGGTACTGACGTTTACGGTACCACTAGCTATAATCTTGTTTGGGGATGTCACGTACCGAGGAGCTCTTTTATAGTACTTCTTTGCGCTTCTTCACTGCTCGAAACACTAAATTGATGTTGGAAACAGTTTCCAATCGAAAAGAAGTGAAATAACTAACGATACTGTTTCCTTGTCAAATGTGACCGATGTGGCGATGTGACCAACAATTTGAATGTAGACCTCTGACGCAAAACCAGAAATTTCCACCAATTCTTCTAAGACTGAGATAATAATGTTCACGACAAAGAAAAAGCTGCTTAAAGTAGGCTGACCCGTATTGCTAGGCACGCAGTCAGCACCATACCATCTAACAACGTCTTTAAACCTTACCTTGTTTATGGTTCGAAAAGCAAACTACCAGGTGGGGCAAAAGTAATGTCATAATGTGAATTGGTAATGTTTTCACGAAAATTTTACTTGAAGGTGTAAAATTGATGACATTAAGTTGAAAAAATGATATCGGTCAAATGACCACCACTTGAAGAGATGCACCTTTGTGCTCTCCATCGGTGCCCGAGCTGTGTGAGCGGTTGCTCCGTCCTGCAGGAACCAACAATGCTCGAGACCCAATTCAGCGGCAAAATAAATCGTTTAACATCTGTCTGTAGCGCTCAGCAGTTACGGTTGCGGTGATGCCGTCGGCGTCTTCAAAAAATAAGGGCCAATCTCTTTTTCACTGCAACTTTGAGGAGATGCATTTCATGTGGACTCTTCGTGCCCCAGGAACGTAAATTTCGTTTATTCACGTAACCACTTAGTAGCACATGAGCGCTTCGTCGCTAGTAAGCTAACCTCAATTGACGGTTAGCAGGCAGCAGTTGTTGGACGGCTTGCACTTTATAAGGTAACATCTTCACGTCTGCTGATGCCAAATTATGTGCATCGTTGTCTCGTCGATGTTTGTGGACTTTCTCGGACGTCCTCGACCACAGCAGTAATATTCTCGGGCAAACGAGCAACACGGGGCTGGTCACTTCTTGCGACATCTCTAGTGGGTCCAGTTTGCACGAGGCGTTCAGCCAAAAGCTTAATTGTTCGCGCACATAAAACTGAACAGGAATTTAGGTTGGGTCGAAAAAGACCCAAAGGGGCCGAAGAAGGTCAACAGGTTAAGCAAGATCGTTTAAGAATAAATCGTTTCGGAAAAATATGATTAAAAGTGAAAAACTTTGGAAATTTTTCAAACGTATGCTGTGTTGGTATCTCTGGCCTTTTCGAAGTAAGCCGCAGCCGTAACAACATGAATAGACAACTTGACCTCATCTTCTCGTCCGACGCGTATAGTTCTATAGTCTCTGAAAGCAATTATCTTCTTTCGACTTTGGACCGATTTCACCCCCCGCTATTCTTAACCTTTTCATACAACGATAATTCAAACCCAGTCTCAGAGATATTTTAATTTTCGTAAAGCTGATTTCGTCAAACTCAATAGCTTACTTCTTAACATAAAACCCGCCGCTACACATTTACCCCTTGACCATGCCCTAGCGATTTTCTGCGCTGATATCTTTGCTTGTTTTGCCCAATCAGTGCCAACCCATCTAAAAGAACCACTCGTCTTCTCCACCCTGGAATAACAAGGAGTTACGCTCCCTTCGCAATAATAGAACCAAAGTATGGCAATCCTAGATCCGACTCTGACTTCCACAACTACACTTGTGTATATACCCAATTCTCTGAGCTCTGCAAAAAGCTCTATCTAGAATACTTAGACCGAATGTAATCAAACCTAATAACCGACTCCAAGAAATTTTTCAATTCATAAATGTCAAAAGAAAATCTGATCGCTAGCTATCTTCCTCGACAGAACCTAAAATAATTGCCAACCTATTTGCTAAATTTTCGGCCAGTTGTTCGCTGCCCACGTATATGAACCTGACCTTGATTATTTCTGTTAATTGAACAACTCTGCACAAACCTCCCTTCTCTCTGAGGACATAACCCCATCAATGAACGCTAATAAGATTAACCAACTGAAGGATGACTACTCCTCCTGTCCTGACGGTATCCCTGGTATAGTACTCACAAATTGTGTGAATTATCTGACGCAGCCCCTCACTATCCTTTCTCAACTTTCAATATCACAAGGAACTCTGATCTTCTGGTCTACGCTGTTGATATGAAAATCTTTAAACGTATATCATCTGCCACTGTTTCTCGCCTTCTGCAGGATGATCTAGATAGTTTCTCCATCTGGTGTATAAAAAATGGCTTAGAACTTAATGTCAATAAATGCCACTCCATCACCTACTCCCGCAAGCGTCTGCCACCACCACCTACGATCTATTTCATTCGTGATGAGCCTGTACCCTCAGTCACGTCAGCACGCGATTTGTGTGTCATCTGCGATAGTGAACTCAACTTTCGATCACATATTGACAATGTTACAAGTTGAGTCAACTCAGAACTTGGATTTGTAAAACGCTGATCAAAAGAGTTTCCTGACCCCTACGTAACAAAATCCCTCTATCTTACTTTCGTTAGACCCCTCCTCGAGTATGCCAGCCAAGGAGGGTCTCCACATTATGCTCCCCATACCATGAGAATTGAGGCTGTCCTGCACAGGTTCATTCGCTTCGCCTTACGCGGTGTATCTTGGGCTGATAACTTCAACCTGCCGCCCTATGTGGATCATCTTAGACTGATTAATATTCAGTCATTGGAAAAACGTCGTGATGTTGCCGACATACTTTTTATTCATCAGGTGTTATCTGGTAATATTGATTATCTCGCCTTATTTTAAGCTATTTCTATAAATACCAATCACTGCATCCTCAGGTCTGTTCCTCTTTTCCGTATACCTCCTCATCGCACTAACTATGGTTACAATTATTTTAACAAGAATAGATGCGCACTCCTTAATGCCCTAACCATACTCTCTCCCTTCTCTACATAGCTTTTAAGTCTTTGTTCTTTCTAGTTTTATCTTTAGATTAAGTTATGCTTGTACTAAGCTAAATAAATACCGGTAGAGCCGGCGCCAAAAATTTAGTCACTAAATATAAAATTAAGTAGTATATTGCTCAGTTTTACAGGTTGTAGCTATGTAACACAAGAACGGCTGAACCGATTTCGATGCTATTTACTTTGTTCATTAAGTAAATTCTCTAGGAATATTTATGGATAAAAGAAACACCACACACCGATCTGTAAAAGCTGAGCGATTATAACAAACTTGTGCCGCACTCAAAAATTTATAAGATCAAAATGTGCACAGAGACTATTTTGTTTCTTTTAAATTTGTCCGTCTATTTTTCCTTTGAGTTGTACTTTTCGGTCAAAACAATTTTCGTGTTTATTTGTGCAGTAAAACAGAACTGATGAATTTTGTTTAGAATATTTGAGGATTTATCTGTGCACTTGTTGTAGATATCTATAATGTGTAAATCTTCAATACTCAGCTGGGAAATAGGTACATAGACTCATTTATACGGAACGGAAGAAGTAGACAGGGAGTCAGTTATGAATTAATAAAATTAAATGAAGCACTCAGGTGAAGCCGAGCTCCCAAAATTAGTAGGTATATGTATTATGCATTTAAGAATATTTGGGCCTAGCTTCTGTTACTACTGCTTCTGACCTACTGTTTTATGCCATATCCGAATCTGATGACAATTTTACTCTAAGGGTTTTGTCAGACAGTCGCGTGTTTGGTTTTTTTTTTTATTTGTTTCTGGGATTCGAACCTTTGGCACTCTAACCAGTGAGCATATATGGCATGGTAAAATATCGTGTAGATATCGATTTTGAACTAAATTATACCCGAGAAAGAGATAGTTTTCAAAAATTAGTTAATTAAGCACGTAATGTTGCACGAATCTCTTCCCAAGAACTTGGTACGCTATCTGTTAGAATAAACATAAATACAATGTAAAATTTTAACAAAATCAAATGTTTTTTTTTTATAATTTGCACGTTTATGAATACCCTTATACTAATTTTTAAAACACGGGCTTTTTTGTGGAAAGGGGAAGACACAGAGAGAAAAACAGATTGGTGTAGTTGGTTTGAAACTCAGGTATTAGTTAAGACTGAACTCCAAGGGTGTCTGTCCAGATAACTGAGGAGTATTTTGTTTGTTTTCGCTATTATTGTCGTTGCTTATGATTCACAGTATTTTTTTCCGTCCACCTGATGTCATCATCACGAGCAAGTTGCATTTTAGCCCCTACTGCCAGTGTTATGCCTTCACAGTAGAGTTGACTTAGCTTCCGCAAGTGATCGACTTTTTTATTTATTTCATGTGAAATAAATAGATGATTCTTGACATCAGGATTCGAACCGTGAACCAACAGCGTGACAAGCTATGATGTTACCACTACACCACGGCCACCCTCAAATGAATTACAATACCGTTAAAACCAGATTTTGCCTCGTGTTATGACTCCACAGACCACAAAGATAAGTTTGAAATAAATTTGTCCAGCCATTAAGGCTGCAGTTGACTGTATTAAGGGACAGTTTGACCAAAATTTCAAGATAGGGAATTTCTCTGGAGCCAATACGAGTATTTTATAGGAGCAAGGTAAAATGGAATGACAAATCCACTTGCATCTGTTTTGATAATTAAGCTCATGATTACCTCCAGAATCGTGAACCAGGTGTGGGGTGGTGCAACTTTTAATGCTGGTCTGACATCCTGATCACGGATTCGTCCTAACGGGAGCATTGTATGACAACTTGACAATGGCCAGCGGACCATATATAGTACATTGGCGGCTGTAGTAATGAGTATATTACATGAATGTGAAATGAAAAAAAAAACTACCAATTTTTTAACATTATTGACTTATGATGCTTTTCAAAAGCAATTACTACCAAATAGCTCTTAAATGAAACTCATAAGTGTGCTCCTTTCACAGCGGCCCTCCCCTCTCACTTGCAGCAGTTAAATGCATTCTGCTGATTTCACATCGTGAACAAATCAATTTGAAAAGAGAATAAATAAACAAATAAAAATAAATCATAAATATCCACCTAAGCGCTAAGGCAAACAATTTGCCGCATTTGCTCACACCGAGTGCCTGTGTGCAATAAACCCATGCAATGGAGGTGCTTAGACGCACAAAGCAAACCAACAGTGCTTAGCCATTTCAGTTCATTTGCTCTCAATGTTTGGATTATTCGTATTTTACGTCATATTTTTCCATATAAAAAATACAAATAAAATTTTTTTTTTTTAAAAAAAAAAAGGCGCTCTCCAGCTCTGCCGGCGACCGACGACGGTATCAAATATTTACATCTGTTATTAGTTTTTTTATTTCCCAACTCATTTGAGGTAAATGAGTAAATTTGAATGAAGAAATCAAGGATTTACTTAAATCAAACAAACAAAGACGAACACACAACGAACAACGATGAGTAATAAAAATCACCAGTGCTCGTATTAGAGTCGTTCCATTCAATTATTGGTGAGAAAGCGACAATAAAATAGGAACCGCCTGATAGCTCTAAATCCACCCACATGCTATGAATGGAAACCGAATTTTAACAAGAAAAAATAAAAAAAAAAAAAAATCATAAAAAAAGTATCTTTAAGATACTTGCAGATGATAGGTGGATATTTTTAAGCTTTGAGAAATACTATATAATTTTCTTTCTTTCGACTTGCCGTCAATGCTACAAAACCAAAATGAATCTCATTAGTCAGAAGGCATTATGCCACGCGTTGACATAGTTCACCAGATCGTGTTCATTTTTAGAGATACATATTTAGGTGCATTGATGGGATGAGCCATCACATCAGATTGTGCTACCCACGAGCCCAAATATATAAACAACTCTATTTACAGTTTTTATTTCTCACCAATTATGATAAATTTACCGGATATTTTAGACCAAAAAATAATAAATTAAAATTTAATCAGTTAGTGTGGAAGTAAATATGAATTTTATGGTGAAAATAAACTTTCGATGAGGTCGGTTCGTTGTACTCTATACGAGTATACGACTGTATGTACTACATCTATCTATTAGCTGGAGGAGGAGTAGTTTGATTCATTTATAGAGAAGAATTGAATTATTAATAAGGGCGGCCGCCGGTAATTAACAATAAATAAGCAAATATTTACTTTCGCTTAAATTTCCATAAATTATATGGCGGTGGTAATACTTTTCAGTGGTGGCTAGGGATGTACATATTTTAAAATACATCTGCAATAACAAGGGCATTTACCGAAATGTATATTCAATAATGGCGATCTCTCTGCAAAAAAAAAAAAAAAACAACAACAAAGATATATGTATGTCTGACAACGCTCCTTCCAGTATGTATGTAAATTGTTCAGATTTAAAATAAGGATACTTTTTTTTTGGACAGCCATATCTGTGCTCCAAACTCAAAATTTAGCGAAATATGTAGACAGTCTTTTCAAGCTTTTAGTCTTCATCTCGAAGGCGGGCAGGTGCAGTCATGAAAACGCGAAAGTTTTCAGGCCAATCAGTTTAATCTCCTTTGTTTTGAAACGCGTCCTAGGTAACCATCTGTGAGGTGTAGTAGAAGGAACATCCCTCTCCAATTCCCAGCATGCATACCTCAAAGGAAGATCTACGGAAACAGCTCTTCACGAAGTAGTACGAACAATAGACAAATCCATACACTATAAAGAATCATCGCTTGTCACGCACAGGTTCACGGTTCGAATCCTGATGTCAATAATCATCTATTTATTTCGCATAAAATAAATAAAAAGTCGATCACTTGCGAAAGCTAAGACAACTTTACTGTGAAGGCATAACACTGTCTGTAGGGTGGTCATAGGACTAAAATGCAACTTGATCGTGATGATGACATCAGGAGGACGGAAAGAAATACTGTGAATCATAAGCAACGACAATAATAGCGAAAACAAACAAAATACTCCCCAGTTATCTGGACAGCCACCCTTGGAGTTTAGAGAAACTTAATACCACCTGAGTTTCAAACTACACCACTCTGTCTTTCTATCTGTCTCTTCCCCTTTCCACAAAAACGCACGTGTTCTAAAAATTAGTATAAGGGTATTCATATCCCCTTTAACACGTGCAAATTATAAAAAAAAAAAAAAATACACCTTGGCCACCTTTCTAGACATAGAAGGAGCCTTTAATAATGTACACATGAAGCAATTCTTGAGTCCCTCATGGAGCTAGGGATTTTTTTTTTTTTTTTAAATCGTTGAAAGACGTCGCATGCGAGCTTTGCGATAGTGTGGGACTTGACCCATCCACTAAAAACACCCGGAGGAAGCATGGTGTTACCATCTTTTCAATAATCGCATCTAATCGCTAAACTAATCAGCAATTTTTTTCTAATACTTGTAAATTCGGGCATCGTTTGCCCGATTCACAAGAAAGGAGACCCTCTAAACTGCGCCAACTATAGAGGCATCAGTCTCCTGAACATTGCGTATAAGATCATGTCTGCTGTACTGTGTGAGCGCCTGAAACCATTCGTCAATAATCTGATAGGTCCCTATCAGTGCGGTTTTAGGCCCGGTAAGTCCACGACCGATCAAATATTCACACTACGGCAGATCCTGGAGAAAACCCAAGAAGTCCAGATTGATACTCATCATCTTTTTATCGATTTTAAGGCCGCATATGACAGCATTTATAGAGACGAGCTATACAGAGCCATGTCTAGTTTTGGCATCCCTACCAAACTTGTCAGATTGTGCAGAATGACAATGGAGAACGCTCGCTTCTCCATAAAGGTTGGAAATAATCTCACCGAGACCTTTGATGTCAAAAAAGGTGACGCGCTGTCATATGACTTCTTCAACATCATTCTCGAGAAAATTGTGCGAAACTCACAAGCCAACACCAGGGGCATAATTTTCCAAAAGTCTGTACAACTTCTTGCATACGCTGATGACATTGACATTGTTGGCAGAACACAGCGAGCTGTCACTGGTGCATTTGCAAGTATTAGTGCAGAAGCGGCAAAAATGGGTTTGGTGATGAATGAGGGTAAAACAAAATATATGCTGTCAACAAGAAGGGACACACAACATCGACGAATCGGACAGAACGTCACAATAGACAGCTACAATTTTTAGGTAGTTAGGGACTTTGTCTACCTCGGCTCCGCGGTGAGCTCTGATAATGACACCTCAGCAGAAATCAAGCGAAGAATTACACTTGCCAACCACTGTTTCTTTGGCCTAAGACGGCAATTGATTAGTAAGGCCTTGTCAAAAAACACTAAGGAGACTTTATATAAGACCCTTATCATCCCTGTTCTGCTCTATGGCGCAGAAGCATGGACCCTAGCAAAAGCGAATGAATATCTTCTTGGTCGTTTCGAACGCAAAATTCTTCGAGTGATTTTTGGTCCCGTTTGCGTTGACGGGCTTTGGAGGAGAAGATTTAACAGCGAACTCTACGAGCTGTATAGCGACATCGACCTGGTCAGAAAAGTGCGCATCAGTCGTCTAAGATGGCTAGGACATGTAGAGCGAATGGACACCAACGCTCCGGCCCGAAGAGTCTTCGATTCCAACCCGGAGGGACAACGCAGTAGAGGAAGACCTCGCCTTAGGTGGCGCGCACAAGTGGAAGGGGACCTCAACCAACTTGGAGTGCGCAACTGGAAGCAGTTAGCCAAAGATCGCGCTAACTAGAGAGGCGTATTGGTTGAGGCCCAAGTCCACCCCGGACTGCAGCGCCACCTAAAGTACAGTAAGTACTTGTAAATTTATGTTGTAAGGAAATAACTTTGGTCTGTTACCTTTTGTTTTTTAACTCGCTAACACTGCTCGGGTGATTATGTTATATATTTCTTTTTATTTGTTCTCCTAGTTAACTAGTTCGAATGGTTTTATTCTTCGTAATCTTCTAACTAAATTGTTATTATTAAGTAGGTAAGGTTGCGAAGCCTACCTTCTTGTCTTCTTGCAACCTTCTTGACCTCGTCCTCTACCATTTCAATTTTTAGATCCCTATGTAGATCAGCGTTACGTATGTACCATGGCGCATTAACAATACTGCGTAGTACTTTATTTTGAAAGCATTGTATGCTTTGTAGGTTCGTCTTACTTGTGCACCCCCAAAGCTGAAGGCCATATGTCCATGTTGGCTTTAGAACTTGCTTATGGAGAAGCAGTTTATTATATATTGAGAGACATGAATACCTCCCAATTAGCCAATACATTTTTTTATATCGAATGTTTAGTTCGTCGTGTTTTTCTTGACATGAGTGTTCCAGCGCAACTTCGCGTCTAAAGTCATGCCTAAGTACTTAGCTCAGTTCGAATACAGAACTACTTTGTTATTTATGTACACAGGTATGTGTTGTACGTTTTTATTAGTGAAGTTAACATGGATTGACTTCAGTTCATTTAATTGTATTTACCATTTTTTGGTCCATTCAGATATTTCATTTACTGTCCTTTGTAGTTTTTCGGTAACTTCCTGCACGGTTTTTCCGACAGCAAGTACAGCAGTATCGTCTGCAAATGTGGCAACAGTAGTTTCGTCATTTTAGGTTTTTCGTGTATAGGACGAACAGCACTGGCCCTAACACACTACCTTGCGGTACTCCAGATCTTATACATTTTAATGCAGAGTACTCATTTTCTTGCTTAATTCTATATAATCGCTGCTTTATACATATATGACTCTAGTATTTCTGAGTATTGTTTTGGAAGATATTTTTTCAGTTTATGGACCAATCCCTTGTGCCAGACTTTATCAAAGGCCTGTGTCACATCAAGAACGATGGTAGAGCATATTTGTTTTTCTTCTAAGGCTTTTTCTATTTTATAAGTTATTCTGTGGACCTGGTCTATAGCGGAGCAACTATTTCTGAATCCACATTGATGGTTTGGTATCACTGCCTTTTCTTCTATAATCGGATGGAGTCGTTTCAGAAGAATTTTTTCGGAGAGTTTTGAAGAGTATTGGCAGCAATGAAATCGGACGATATGAGGTAACTTCACTGGGTAATTTTCCAGGCTTTGGGACAATAATAACCTCCGCGACCTTCCACATGCGTGGAACATACCTTAGTCTGAACGCTGCATTTATTATCTGTGCCATTTTTTCATACCTTTTCTAGGCAGTTTTTCAGAATTTCACCCGTGATTAGATCAAATCCCGGGGCTTTTTTCGGGTTGATCTTCTCTTTTATGTGGCTGTGGCTATTTCCTTAGAGGTTACTGCTGGGATTAACCTCTCATCTTAGCACATTTCTTCCGTTTGTTGGGTAGCATACTATCTGAGTCATTAGATTGTCTCTATGCTTAGCACTAGAATTATTTAAACAACACTAGGAAATAGCAATATAACCAAATTTGCCAGTAGGGGTGTCATTTTACCTCTACTATGGCTCATAGTCATGAATAAAATCCTTTTACAATTAGACAGAGAAAGAAACAAGGTAGTCGGGTATGCGGACAACATGGTGATACTGAACTGATGCTCTTCACCACAAAAACCAAAATACCTCACTTCACACTTCCTCGACTAAATGCCCAACCACACTCACTACCATTCAGTGCCAGGTATCAAGGAGTTATCTTAGATCCTAAACTTAACTGGAAACTAAACATAGAACAGCGGATGAGCAACACATGTATAGCTTTCTATACCTGTAACAGGACCTTCGGCAAAAGATGAGGCCTGCAACCAAAATTGACCCTATGGATCTATACACAGCCGTGGTGTGTCCTATCGTCACATATGGCTCAATAGTATAGTGGTCGGCTCCAAGAAAAGCCTACAACATATCCAAACTTAACAAGGTTCAGAGAGCAGCACGTATAGGCATCACAGGTGCCCTACGATCAACACCATCAGATGCTCTAATGGTTCTTCTGCATCTCTTACCTTTAGATCTGCACATATCAAACATTACGGCACATAGAGCGGTCAGACTCAGAGAGTTTGGATGCTAGACTGCGAAACCCTACGGCCATAGTAATATTTTGGATTCACTACCGAGAGAACTCTTATCGACTAAAATGATCTTTACAAAACGTTTTGACGTACAATCCCCCTCAAGAATAGAATGGAAAAATGGACGGGTGGTCAAAGTTTTCGATCTAACAATCTACACAGACGGTTCAAGGATGGTGGAGTAGGGGCGGGTGTGTTTTCCGAATCCTTGAACATCTGAAAATCATACAGACTTCCAAACACCGCCAGTGTTTTCCAGGTGGAATTACTAACTATCCGAGAAGCCTGCCGCCAGATCAAACTACATACAAATATACCGCCAAGGCAAAAGATCGCCTCGGCTACTATATCATCCAAACCAGTAAAAGAATGCCGAAGTGAGCTAGCCTCGCTAGATGGTCAATTCAGGATAACGCTGCTTTGGGTTCCAGGGCATAGTAACGTTTATAGAAACGAACAAGCCGACGGACTAGCTAGACAAGACTGAGCCCTTCACTGTTCGCTGGCAGAACCAGTTCGCGTTCCGCTGGGAGCAGTCAAGGCAAAAATCTCCTCAATCTTCCTTAGAAAAGCCAGCCTCAGATGGACTAGGCTAACAAACTGTGTCATATCTAGAAAGATGTGGCCAAACTACAACAAGGCAAAGACAGATGACTTCCTAAACAGAATGCGTAAAGGCATCGTAAGAATAACAGCGGTCACCACGGGACACTGGCAGATAGGAGACCACGCAGTCAGATTAGGCAACCCACATAATACGCAATGCCGCAATTGCAAGGTCGAAACCGAAAAATAAACCCTCACCAACTATATGTGTATGCGCCTAGCTAGGGCTAGACAGCGAGCATTAGGCAAACCATTTTTCAATTCACTCGAGGAGATCTCAGAGAAAAATATTAAAGAACTAATAACTTTCTTAAATTCCACAGGTTTGATTTAGAGTCTTCTCATTAACACACCTTAATAGACAGGTTTACATGAGTAGTGGAATCAAAACGGCACCTAGTGCTAATTGGGTCCTTAGAACCGCCACTCCTACCTACCCTACTCTTTTAGTTTTTCCTGCGACTGTTCTTGGGTATTTCATTTCTGCAGCTTGAAACTTACTTAAGTCCTTATCCGTTAGAGGTAAGCTCTTAAGCTCTCGGTCCAAAGATGATGATTGCAAAGATGATACTGTCATTTGAATTGCAAATAAACGGGTTGCAGTCGGTCCGTCTTCCGACTTTGCTGCTTCATAGAGGAACATATTCAACAACAATGGACTGAAACTGTACCCTTAGTTCAGTACTTTTCGATTCGAATTTAGTGTTTTAGAAAACACTCCTTAATGTCCCTAATTAAGCTACTTCAACGACGAAATTATATTTGTTCATAATTTTTTGCTTAATTGCTCTCTCTATAGGAATATCAATGAAACGCCATTCGGCCACTCTGTGAGCTTTTTGTTTAAATTAAAAAAATGGCCCAGAACATGTACAAAACATAAATGATTAGCGAAACGGCAGCAAAACTGTATTACTTTTTGGAACAGGTAGGCACATACATACATACAGGGCTGACATGAACTGTTACCAACTTCACGTCGCTGTGTCTGCCAAACTACGACTGACAGTGCTGCCGAAAATTTGACAGTTGTTAATTCATTTCATTGTTGACGGGCGTATGTGAGGTTTTTTTGTATCGCGTGTTGAAAATCACAACCAGCTATTGTTCGTGAGCTGAAACATTTGAAAGTGAACAAAATGTTTATGTATGACACCATATCATGTTACAACGAAACCGGCAGCATTGCAAAACGCTATGGAGCTGGTCCGAAAAAGACAGCAACATCGTCAACAGTGATTCGTTATGTGAAGGCCAGAATCGAAGGAAATTCTCTGTGTAGCGGAAGGAAAATGGCTTCTGAGCTAAACATATCCAGAGAACGGATGCAATACATTTTAAAAAATCAGCTCGGACTCAAGGCCTTAAAGTTCCACCTGACCAAAAGAAAGTTAGAGTGGAAAGAGCAAAGGAGTTGATCCCCTTGCCCGCAAGTTGCCAATTGCCACACATCGTCTTCTCTGATGAAGCACCATTTCCAATTGAGCAACTTGTCAACAAGCAAACTGATCGAGTTTACCTGCCAGAGAGGTCATACGATAATTTGGACCAAAAAATGGCCACCAGGAAGCAAGCGCCATCGTTTTTGATGGTTTGGGCCGCAGTGACTGCCGATAGACCGTGGCGTTAAGATAAACACGATGGTTTATCGTGGAACTGTCTTGGAAGCTGTGTCGAAGTCGAAGTCATGGGCACGTAAACATGTCGGCCAAAGACCCTGGACATTCCAACAGGATTCTGAACCTTCCCACAAAGCCCGAGCAAATCAAGAATGGCTGCGACAAAACGTTCAACACATAATTTCTTCGACACAATGGCTATCGAATTCTCCCGATGCGAATCCATTAGACTTTTCTGTTTGGGACATTTTGAAGGCCAATGTTGGCACTAAAAAATACCAAACAACGAACGCGCTCAAGTTAGCGCTTCGCCGCGAATGGAAACGCATTCCACAGACACGATAAAGGAAATTATTTGTGCTGAAGGTGGCCATATCGAAAATATTAATTAAATCCTTGAATTTGAATAAATTTCCAACATTTTTTTCTTTGGATTCAATAAAAAATATTCTCAATTAAAAAAAAATACAGTTACTATTTGAATTAGTAACCCTGTACATATGTACATATGTAGGCATTCAATCAAAAATTCACAATTCCTTCTCGAAGTAGGTATCTTGATGCAGTAAAAAAAAAAAAAAAAAAAAACAGCTGTGGAACCCCTAATTTAATCGAATATCCACGTTAGCCTTTCATAAGACACCAACAACTCCGACCAAGAAAACTTTTCGCAAATCACTCCACAATGACATTAACTGCAAATTGCTTTTCCATTTCATAAACGACCGCTCAATAAGCCCTAAAATGCCTGACAATAAACCAACAACATTGCACAATCAGGTGTCCAGAAAATTTTAGTAATAAAACTGTTAAAAGGAGTTACCGCCGCCTGACAAATGAGTGGGCATCCAAAGAATATAAAAACGAGCAACCGAAGGCTCGTAAACGTCGTCCAATAAAATGATAATAAGAAATAAATTTAATTCGACCTAATCGAACTGATATTCCCAGGCTTACGCGCCGCCGAAGAATTTCACATAAAAAAAAAAAAAAAAAGACGCGCGAATGAAATCCTTCGAAATTGTAGGCGTCTATTGTCGGCAGCAAAGTCATACAATTTTCCCACCTACGAGTACACTGAGAAACGTTTCGTGGAATTTTCGATCTTCTTATCGCACACCGGGACGATGGGATAAGGAGAAAACAAAAGGAAGTGAGTAGCAGTTGGTCAAAATGAAAATTATCCGTTTGTCCGCCTATTTCACTGCATCCTTGCCACCACCATCACGACTATTAAATCAATTACAGCTGCTTGTGATTGCATGTAGCCCCTCCAATAAGTATTTCGTTCCGGATACGAGAAACTGCAGGATACGGCATTTGCATCTTAGAAAGTGACAGAGAAACAAAGCAAAAAAAAAAGGATTCCAGGGGCGTTAATTGGAATTTTAACGCCTTCGACTGTTCTATGAAATCTGTACAACCTTCTGCGCATTTGAAATACGATACAATTCTACGGCGCGATCGGGAAAATTTAATTAGAAATTTAAACGAGAACATTGAGGTTTTATTACCGAATGGATTCTGAGAATACGATGAGTAGACTTTGTCGGATTGTTTACCTTGTGATGGGCATTTTATGGGTATTCGAGGAGCTGTAGAAAATATTGCCAAAATGGTAATAAAATTATTATATGCGGTTTATGACTGGATTTTATTTTGCCAAAAGCACCGAAACGACTTGAGTGGTTGAAATTAATAAAAAGCTACGTAAGGTAATCTTATTGAGAAGAAATCTGATTTTATAGATTTTTAATGCGATGGTATTGGGGTTGACACAAATTATATTTCGCTAAATTTTAATAAAAATTCATAAATTATGTTCGAAAGTGCTGGCAGTAACTTTAAAATGTTACACAATTCTTTGTATAAAAATTCAATTTTATTTTATGCGAAGCGAAAAAGTAAGCAAGTAAAGGGTGGTTAAATTTTAAGGGCCGATGTTGAATGTGAACCACACCTAAACGTCAAGTTTTTTTCTGCATTTCATTTGACATTTCTCAATTTCAGACTAACTCAATTTGAACCATGGAAAGATACACAATCGAGCAACGCGTTAAAGTTATTTAGGCTTATTATGAAAATGGGCGTTGATTCTTTCGGTCAATTTAATCGTCAAAATGTGCGTACAATCGGAAAAATAGTGCAAAAATTTGTGCAAACCGGGTCTGTAGGAGATGTGAAAACACCAGTGCATGCTCGTACAGCTCGTACTGCAGAAAATATTGCTGCTGTTCGCGATAGTATGGCTGAAGAGCCGTCCACCTCAACTCGTCGTCGTGCCCAACAATTGCACCTCTCACGCTCGTCGTTGATGAACATTATGCATAAAGACTCGCATTTACGCGCTTACAAGGTGCAAGCCTCTTGACCATTTCAAGCGTCGTCAATGGTCAGAATGGTGGCAAGAAATGGCAACAGTGGATGATCAATTTTTGAAGAAAATCATCTTCAGTGATGAGGCACATTTTCACCTCAGTGGATTCGTCAATAAGCAGAATTGCCGCATTTGGGCGAATGATAATCCAAGAGTGATTGTCGAAAAACCAATGCACCCACAAAGAGTGACTGTTTGGTGCGGTTTATGGGCTGGCGGCATCATCGGGCCGCATTTTTTCCAAAATGAGGCCGGTCAGGCAGTTACTGTGAATGGTGTTCGTTATCGTGAGATGATAACGAACTTTTTATGGCCCGAATTGGAAGATATGGATGTGGACGATATGTGGTTTCAACAGGATGGTGCCACTTGCCACACAGCTAATGAAACAATGGCTCTTTTGCGCGACAAATTCAGTGGCCGTGTTATCTCACGTGTTGGCGATGTCAATTGGCCGCCAAGATCATGTGATTTGACACCGTTGGACTTCTTTCTTTGGGGTTATTTAAAAGTACGTCGATAAGCCAGCAACAATTCAAGAGCTAAAGGATGAGATAATTCGGCACATTAACTGCATAGAACCTCAATTATGCCTCAGCGTCATCGAAAATTTGGACCATCGGATGGAGGTGTGCCGCCGAGGTCGCGGCGGCCATTTAGCCGATATTTTGTTCCATACATAATTGAACCATACCAATATTATCATAATAAAAAGAAATGACAGTAATTTCCTAAATAATTTGTGTTTTATTCAAAATCAACATCGGCCCTTAAAACTTAACCACCCTTTATAATGAGCAGCTCGAATAATATTGGTTACATCGAGTATTATTTGTATTTATTATAAACTTTGTATCTTTTACATTAGACTGTTACAATCTTTACATTAGTAAAAGTGTAATTAAAATTAATTTTATTACTAATGGAGTATGTAAAAAAAAACAGAGAAACAATAACTAATTTTATTTACATATAAATCAATGGTGTTCATTTTAATATATAATATAATAATGTACTTATTTATGTATTTGCAGAGAAATTCGTATAAAAAATTTCAAATGAAATTCAAGTTAATTTTATAATTTTACCTATTAGATATATAAAGCAGTAGATAGTTATCAAACTGATCAGTATTGTGCAGTCTTCTGATGCTTAGAGGCAATGCATTCCACAGGCGGACGGCATGAATGAAAAATTGACGTTCAGAAGTTAGACATGAAAAATTAGGTAGGTATTGTGGTTGTTTAGTAATAATGATTTTATGCAAATAAATTATGACTAAGTAATCCAAGTAAGCTTCCAAAGTACAGCCAAGAATTTTGTTTCGAAAGGGGGAGACGTGGTCATATCTCCTTTTCATTTCGGCGCTCGGGCTACAGAATATTTGGAACCCGTAAGTAATTAGTGGAAGAATTAAGGTCTTAACAAGCATCAGTCTTGTATTTTGTGGCGTAAAATATTGAGATTGAGATAAGTTCCTTAGACAGCCATACACCTTACCAATAATTGACTTAATGTGATTATTCCAAGTGAGAGTTCGGTTAAACCATATGCCTAAATTTTTTGCTTTGTCAATGTACTCGATTTTAGAAGTTCTCAGATATAGCTTGGGGAAATAATCCGTATCCAGTTTATTTTTAAATATTACTAAACACTTTGATTTAAGTGGATTCAACTGTAATGCATTTCTTTCTGCCCAAAGTGATTCCTGCTTGAGGTCCTCATTCAATCTATCCGCTCCATCTTCAATTAGGCCCAGCTTACAGCTTAAATAAATTTCTACGTCATCAGCATACATGTGTACAGAACTATTTTTAACCGACAGCGAAAGGTCATTAATAAAAATTGAAAACAACAAGGGACCTAGGATTGACCCTTGTGGCACTCCTGTTGATACATTTGCAAATTCGGATATTTGGTTTTTTAATGCTACTGATTGTTTCCTTTCTGCGAGATAAGAAGCTATAAGTTTCGCAGCTACGGGAGAGAAACGGTATATGCTTTCTAATTTTCATACCAACTGTAAGTGGTTTACCTTGTCGAAAGCCTTGGAAAAATCAAGTAAAGTTAAAAATGTAACTTCGTCTTTATCAATAGCAACGCGAATATCATCTGTAACTTTTAAGAGAGCAGCGATGCAACTATGCTTCTGCCGAAAACCAGATTGGTTCCTATACAGCAATTTGTTGTTTTGCAAATATGCAGACAGGGTGGCCGTGGTGTCACGCTCTTGGTTCATGATTCAAATCCTGATCTCAACAGTCATCTTATTTATTTCGTCTGAAATAAATAAAAAAGTCGATCAATTACGAAAGCTTAGTCAACTCTACTGCGAAGGCATAACACTGGCAGTAGGGTGGTCATATGGCTTAAATGCAACTTGATCATGATGATGACATCAGGTGGAGGGAAAAAAATACTGTGAATCAAGAGCAACGACAAAAAGCAAAAACAAACAAGCTCCCCAGTTATCTGAACGCCACCCTTGGAGTTTACTGAAACTTAATACCATCTAAGTTTCAAACCCACTACACCAATTTATCTCTGTCTCTCTCTCTCTCTCTCAATTTATACAAACGCCCGTGCCCTATAATAATTTAATGGTATTCATATCCCATTTGGCGCGCGCAAATTATAAAAAAAAAAAAAAATTGAACGTGAATTAATTTTTCCATGACCTTCGGCAAAAAAGGCAAAATAGATATACATAGGTCTATATTCAGGAGGAGAAATCCGCGATCCTTGTTTCTTAAGAATATCAATATATAATCTTTGATGATTTCCATAAATACGGAAAAGTGGAAGTTAGAATTATTGTATTACAAACATGTGTAAGTGCTGGGAGTAAATGAGGCAAAATAATTTTCACAAAAGTAGGATGTATTTCATCAAAGCCAACAGCTTTCAACAGTTTGTTCAACACAGGAGAATTCGAAACTATGCAATATATTTCCATTTATCTCATTATAGTTCAAGGTCGAAAACAGAGGCGGAGTGGAGTGAATTTGTAAAAAATTATTGTTTAGTTGATCTGGATCCAAGTTATCCAAATCATCTTCATTTTTCCGGCCAATACCCATTTCGCGCAAATTATTCCATAAATTTTTCGTAGGCAAACTTGTGCTGAACCTATGTGAATAGTATTTTTGAATTGACTTCATTACGTAAGGCACGAAAAGTTTCATACACGACTGGCAATTTGAAACGCTTCCACCTATTGAAGGCTAAGTCACGCCTATTTTTTTGATGTGAAATCTCTGCAGTAAACCAGGAAATATTGTGGTTTTTAATGTGTTTAGTGATTATGTTAGCAATAAATGCTTCTGCACCTACATTGCATAAAAGGTTACAATTAAAGTCCCCACAGATGATAATTTCAGAAAATGTTGATGAAACACTCTCCATCACTGAATAAAAAGGCTTAAAATCAATGCCACTATCTGGACGATAGACGACACCTATAAGACACTTACTTGTTCCACTTACCACTTCAACAAAATAGTATTCAATAGGACTATTGGGGTGAGAACTGATTATAGGCTTGCAGTTTATGCCATTCCGAATATATATGGCAGCTCCGCCACCAATACTATTATGCCTATCAGCCCGAAAGATTCTGTAGCCACTCAATTAATTGTTTTTTTTTTTTTTTAATTACTAAATATTTTGCGGGTGCTTATACGTAGAAGCTTTTAATATTTTATTTAGTAGAGCACATATCTACTTAAAAATTTGTTTTTTTATAATTTTACGGGTGCCTCGTAGCTAGGTATCTGGTTGCAAGTAATGTACCTATTTGTATTTATATCAAACTGCCGGCACTTCCTGTCCGTAACACAGACTTCACCATAGCAGGTTGATTTGATTCGTTTTAAATTTAATCTCATCGAAAGCATTAACGTAAAAACGGGACAAAGATCTCACTCCGTTTCGTGGCTGAGCAGTTACAGGATTTTAAAATAGATAACTTGGATAATTTGCAAGTGAGTGCTTTTGATATTAGGTGCGCAACTAAGTTCTAGCTGCGTTTTTTTTTTGATGAAAATGCAACTTTATTGTGAAAAAATGGTTACAAATGAATCATTCAAAGTATTGCCCATCGCTAGCTACAACTTTTTCCCATCTTTCTGGCAGAGCTCGAATACAGTTACGGTAAAAGTGTTTATCTTTTGAGGCTATCAACGAATCAAGCCAATTTTTGATGTCTTCATATGAGCAGAACTGCTGATCAGCCAGTCCATGTGCCATCGAACGGAACAAGTAATAATCGGATGACGCAATATCTGGGGAATATGGCGGGTGGGGTAGGACTTCCCATTTGTCCGTTTCCAGGTAGGTTTTAACGGTTTTCGTTGTCATGCTGTAGAATCACTTTTTCGTGCCTCTGCTCGTATTGTGGCCGTTTCTCGCGCAATGCTAGGCTCAACCGCATCTATTGAAGTCGATACCGTTCCCCAGTGATGATTTCGTTGGGTTTCAAGAGTTCATGATAAATGACACCGACCTGGTCCCACCAAATACACAGCATAATCTTCGCAGCGTGAATATTCGGCCGAGCCGACGACGTAGAAGCATGAAAGCGGGGTTCCCATGACTTTCCTTTCTTTGGGTTGCTGTAATGAATCCATTTTACATCACCCGTCACGATGCGATGAAGAAAACCCTTCCTTTTTTGCCGCTGGAGCAGTTGTTTACAGGCGAAAAAACGACGCTCAACGTCCCTTGGCTTCAAATCATAAGGAACCCAAGTTCCTTGTTTTTGAATCATTCCAAACGCATGCAATCGGAAATGGCTTGACGGGTAACTCCTAATGCTGAAGCAAGCTGTTCTTGCGTTTGGCACGGATCCTCATCGAGCAATGCCTCCAATTCAGCGTCTTCGAAGGATTTCGGCCTTCCTTCACGCGGGCGGTCGTCAACATCGAAATCAATGTCTTTGAAGCGACGGCACGTTGTTTCACTTAGAGCAGCATCTCCGTAAACTTTTTGGAGCTCTCGATGCGCTTCAGCCGCCGTTTTCTTCGAATGAAATGACGATTATTTGGTACAAAATCAGACAAACATCAGAAACAAAATCACTAATGTGTCAAAACAGTTTGTTTACCATATGTCTAAGCTCGGTTCATGACGTTTTGGATATGTCAAAATCGACCAGCACTTACTGCTGGAGCCATCTATTGACAAACAGCGAAAACTTAGTTGCGCAATAATATTTACAAAAAGTCGGAACTCGCTTTTGTTTATCCTTGCTTCTGTGCTAATTCTCTCGCCTTGGCCAAACTCTTCGATTCCAAGATATCACCTCCCCAGTGTTTTCTGATCTCGTCGTGATGGTCATTGTAGTTGGTCTTGACGGCTTCCAAGATTTTACTCAACTTAGTCACCGGTCAAGGCGAGTGTGGTGCAGGTCTTGCGACGGACCAAGAGTACCAAACGGGCCTTTACAATGTAGTATGGAACACCTATTTTGCGGCACAAGGCTGGAGGGAACAGAAAAAACTCCAAAGGATCAACGCCATGGGCGATGACGACCAGTTGGGCCTTCAACTAACTTGGTGACAATGTAGTTCTAGATCTCAAAAAAGTTGGCTTCTTCTTCGGCTGAACTTCTTTGCCCTTGGTCTTAGCCTCGGCAAATTTCTACAGACGCTGCTTTTTAGCCAGAGCTAACTCAGGCCTGTACTTCTCCAACAACTTGAACATCTTGACAGCGGTGGTTTTGTCCAAGGTTTGGGTGAACCGTTTGATTGGTGGTGTCGCCTTCAGACGGTTCTGGCGCACGGCCTTCTGATGCTGGACGCGAATGTTCTTCGGCCATCTATCGAAATGAGACAAATCATGTTTTGGGCTGAACATTGTGACTAAAGTCAAAGATTTTTGACCTCTTCTCGATGACAACTCAAAACTTTACAGATTTTGGTGATAACTAACTTTTTTTTTAATAATGAAAACTATTATGTTGAGACAGCGCCTCGATATGCGTGCAGAAGCCAACCTCTGCAAATGTGTCTCCTGGGTTTGAGTAAAAAGTTTACTTGTTCTGTAACAAAAAAGAATTTTGATAGAAATTCGAAGTTGGACATGAAGGTGATGGGCTATTGTTGTCTAAGGATATTTTCATTGAATCTTTCAGATCATCTGCCATGGTAGTATCTACATAAAGTTAAAGGCATAACTCCGATATCAGCCTTCGATTGAAGATTGGATATCAAGTTAGGTTATTGTGGCTGTCAACTAAAAGCCAACACACTTAGACCAATAATAGGTCCATTGTGATACGACGTGGGTTTGGAAAGCGGTCTCTACCCTACTCATTGAACCATTTGGAGGGAGGTCCCTAATGTCTATTTTTTCAGATCATTTAGGTCGTTGAAACAGAAGGCTCCAGAGTGGAGTTTCCTTCCTTAGAAGAGAGCTGGGCAGGTGCAAAGAAGGTGAAGAATAGCCTCGTCCTCCTCCTCGTCCATGCAGCTTCTGCAGAAATCATTTAAGAGTACGCCAAGCCTTGTTGCATGCTTGCCTATTAGACAGTGTCCAGTGATGACATCAATTATAGCACTGATATGCAATCTATTTAGAGAAATCAAATTCTTAGAGCGTTTCGGATCCAGCTTAGGCCAAATCTGTTTAGTCACTAGATACGTTGCACCACTAGTCCTTTCAATAGCATCCAGCTTTAATTTAAGTTTGCATATAGCGATCGGCATATGTCACATACATACATGTCTGGCAAGTTCGTCAGCCTTACAATTTCGTGGAATGCATGATTGGATATTAGTTCAGGATCTTCTATTAAGCAAACCACTCGTCTCTGTATGCTGTCAAGTAAATGAAGAGAATGTTTTGGATCCGAATTAGTACATTACTCAAGCCTCGGTCTAACTTGCGTTTTGTATAGGAGAAGGAGTTGAGGAAAAGAAAAGCAACTCTTGGCTGTAAACATTTAGCTTAACTTCATGGAGTGGCGCCAAGAAGATGCACGATAAAAATTTCACCACTTTAAGATTCTGCAGATCTTCAGTAAATGATATGATCTGTCCTGGAAGATATGTTTCCAGCCACAGAGCTTTTCCGTAGTCCGCAGGTCCGTGGCATTTGATATGTCCTTGATACCCTGTGTTGTTCAATGGCTGTTGTCTGTAGGTGTATTACATAGCTAAGCAGGGGTCTAGATATTAGGTTTCTTTAGCACTTCACTTTGAATAGCATGGGCAACAACGGTCTGAGGTGTTTCGCACTAGAACAGTATAAAACGAAATACTAATGTTAAGTACACGGTGTCTGTCTGTCCGCTTGTAACTTTTAAGAAGACAAAATGGAAGCAAATAATTTATTGGGCATAATGTACAACATGCGGCATATCAAAGGAAAGTCAAAATTCTACCGAATTCGAGTATGTAAAAAATATTTTTTTGATAAAGTCTATTCAATGAAAAAGTTCAGAAACCAAGGCAACACCGATGCCGAAACTTCAAACTTTTTATCGATTACTGCACGTCCGGGATAGTTCTGGAGTCGACTTGCCTGAAATAATTGTGCTTTTTTTTGGATGTTGTGGCTAGAGGTGGGAATGAAGCGTGAATGGAGTTTTTGCTTGCCACTTTTGCAATGGATCAGAAACATCGCGTTTGTGGGACATTCTACACGTGTTTCGGGGACTGACACAGCTTATTTGTTCTGTTGGCTTGGGACGTCATTGTCCTTGCACAAATGGCTTGTTCACAGTCTCTGTTGAAAAAAGTTTTGCTGGATCAGAAACTCGGTGACAGTACTTCTAAGATACATACATACGAGTACATACGTTAGTATATGAAAAAGATACGATTAAATCCCGCAGTTCCCTTCAGTTAGAAAACTTGTAATGTTGCAATTCTAAATTCAGTGTTGGCGATCCTGTTGCCCTATTGGCATTTTGGAAGAGTTCAAAATGAAAATTTCTGAAGGTTATAGTAAAAGTCAAAACGATTCTTTTTTATAAAAACAATAGAGATTAAAAGGAAAGATGAAATTGAAATTTCAAAAACGCATGTTTTGCTTCTTAACTTTTCGAGAAAAATAAAAAAAACTGCATAGATATCCCAACCCATGTCTGTTTGGTGGTAGAAATTCGAATGAGTCCCAGTTATTTCAACGGCGTTCTTTAACACGAGTATTTTAATCGAACCAAACTTTTTTAAATGTTTTTTTTTATTAACATTTTGAAGTTGTGTAAAGATTTAGAAAACTGAAAAAAAAAGAAGAACAATGTTGGTAGGTAGGTAGGTAGGTAGGTGGGTGTGGTTGTGACAGCATGCTATGCTGAAACATAATTAGCGCAGTGGCGCCGTTTTAATACCACAACTCAAGAGACCTAAATTGTTGTAGAAACTGACGTTGGAAATGAGAGAAAAGATTATTTAAAACCACCCCGTGGCATTGAGGAAACTGATAATGTCCCCGATGCTTATCTCCGCTAGCTCACTAATATTATCAAAAAGGTGTCTGGCCAAGTATACGGTGTCTGACCCTACTAAGGGCCGGACACTCACAAAGGAAGTGAAGGATTGTTTCAGGCTCGTTGGCCATATTGCAGCTACGACAATGTGAATTAAAAGTAATGCCCAGTCTGGCTGCGTGGACCCCTATGGGCCAATGGCCAGTGCTAATTGCCAGAACTCTAGCAATATCTGCCCGGTTTCTGTTTAATAGCTCTTGTGTTCTGCGCCAGTTATACTTGGGCCACATTTGCCTGGATATGACACAGTTCTGCAACCCTCGCCATCTATTACCAGCATCTGCAAGGAAATGAGCAAAGATTCTACCCTTAAGGGCCCCTAACGGAATGTTGACAACGGATATGGTGGAAACAGTATTACCGAGTGTCAATTGAATGATTCTGGTTTTTAGCATAGTCACTATCCACTTGCTAATGGATAGTGACTATGCTACCAATGTTGGTAGTTATAAACAATTTCTAGCTGTCCTGCTATTCGGACATACAAAATTGTTTGGATCAGAAATATTTAGCTAAATTTGAAGAAAAATTTAAAATAAAAAGATCGTGATACACGTAGTAGTTCATTCATAAGATAGGAAGATCAGTTTTTGAGTATCATGGGTGCAAGTCCTAAAAAGTGGTTTTGATAAAAAAAATTTCAATTCCAAACCCCTATTCTTTCATTTTGTACTCTGTGCGCCACCTATTTCGAATAACTTTGTCAATTTTAGGAATTCTGAATATATGTAGAGAACTATAAAAATATTACCAAAACTAAAGTGCACGACTGGGTCGCACATATTTGCACCTACGTATGTATATACATGGTTGTTCAGTTTTGTGCTTTAGGACTTTAATTTTAGATAAAATACAAAGTGTTAAAGACTTCATAATTTCACGGATGTTGGTTTTTAAGTGCTCCAAAGTTTGGAAATTGTCTGTATAAATACGATCTTTACCATAGCTCCACAAAAATAAATCAAACGGGTTCAGATCACACGATCTTGGTGGCCGATTGATGTCCCCAAATCTTGAAATTAAATGGCAGGAGAACTTTCCGTGCAATAGATTTTAATTATGTTGTGTGGTACGTAGCCCCGTCCTGTTGGAACCATATATCGCTCAGTCCACAGCGCGCACCAAACGGTCACCCGTGATATATGCAATGGCCTCTCAATGATTACATTTTGTTTTTTTACGTAGCCGCCGAGCGAGAGATAGGCCTCAACGCTGAAGAAGATTTTGTTCGAAAAAAAAGGCGTCAACTTGTTGACTTTGCAACCATTTTAATGCGTTGAGCGGTGGTTAAACTATCCATACTGTTAAATGGCAAGGCAGCAACTACCTGTCGCTATGGATGACAGATGAATTTGACGCATGCCATATGGCAGGGTTGTGAAATTCCAACCCTTTATGTTGTTTAAATGCAAATCACGTAGATTTAAAATTTAGTACTTCATCTGAGGGCATACAGGGCATATCTTAAATTTTCAGGAAACCAATACTTGCCCTATTTATGTCGATTAACTATGCCCGTCTCTCTGAGTGTATGACACCAGTTTTGAGGTCTTAAGTCTTGACCTAAGAAAATTAAATTGCAGTTGAATTTTGTACGGGTGCAGGCCCAAGTCACAATGCAAAATTCGCCAAGTTGTGGTCTGCGAAAGGCCGAGTTCTTGTGAGCGACGCGAAATCGACTGCCTCTGATTCTCCTGCACACTCTCACGGACAGTGGCGATGATTTCGGCAGATCTTGCGTTTCGTCGTCGTACGGGTGCTGGTTGATCATTTAGTGAACCAGTGGACTCAAATTTATCCACCACACTGCGAATAGTCCTCTCGGAAGGATGATTATGGCGACCGTAAAATGGGCGAAGCGCGCGGAACGTTGCCCGAACAGAACACCGATTTTGATAAAACAATTTTATTATTTGCACGTGTTGTTGAACGCTATATACGTCCATGGTGATTTGGAAAAATAGGCTGAATAAATGACAGCCAATTTGACAGATGTAGCTTCAACAATATGGCCGCTATCAACTGCCAAAGTTCGGAAGTCCCTATTGGAAGATCCTGTATATCTAGGAAATGAGGTCTCGGCTAACCGAGAGGACACCAGACTGGATGTGTGTAGCAGAATCCGGAAGGCAAAAGCTGAGTTCGGGATGCTATCCAGAAGCAACGTTTACAGTTATGTATTAGTAGCTTAATCACTCCTCAACTGTTCTGCGCCCCATTTGTCTTGGTCGTCTCGCAGTTATGCCTGCCTGGTATACTTCTCAATAGAGTTGTCTTCTCTCTGTAGAGTATGTCCACTGCCACTTTCTTCTTCGTATAGTAATGTATATAAAAATCAGTTAGTGGTATCCACCTTCCAAGTACGTTGGAGCGAAACAGTCGTAGTTTGGTTCTTGTGCTGAGAACATTGCTTCTCCAGACTTTGGATTCCGAACGCAGCCTTCCCGATTCTGCTGCATACATCCAGTCCGGTGCACTGATCAAATTAAGCAACTCTGACATGGCTGAAATTGAACAAATGTACTATTTTTATATTTCAGACAATTGTTTAAACATAAAGTTGAGGAATTATGTTCATAAAATAATCGTTGAGTCGACAAAGTTGTCACCACATCTTGCATAAAACAAAAATCTGTCATAAAAGACAACAGTACGTTTGAGAGTAACTCAATAACAAATGGATGGGTAAACCGACTTGACTACAGAATTACAAACAACAAAGCGCATAGGATTCAACAATCTCTTATGTAGTGCAAACACAGGATCAAGGCGCAATTTTGTATTGTAAATTTTCTTAGAATTTGCAACCAAACCATCGTCGTTCATCACAGCTTCCATAGTCTTGCGCAAGAATATTTACTGCTAAATATTTACCTTCGATTGCGGTAAGCACATAGATACACACTATTTGAGAGCCATATACTCGTACCTACCTGTATACCACCATGATTAGGTTTGGTTAGGTGCATTCTTAATATTCAATACAAACATCCAAAATAATGGAAATTGTTTGGGTCTTCTACAAAGGATACGTGTTGTATTGTCCATGGATGTAAATTGGAAGAACATTTTTAGTCCGTATTGTTTCCTGCAAAGGGCGTCAATTTCGAATAAGCTGGCAATGCATATTACAGTCCAACATTGTCATGTTTCTGTTGGGTTTTCATTTGGTCTACCTGCAACGATTTCTTATCGAAACCTTCTCACCAGCACCTGTCGATAAATATTTGCTTGGTGTAACTTTTTTTTTATTTCTTTTTTTTTTTTAAATATCTTCTACACAAAAAGGAAAGAATTCTATCAGCACATTGTTAAGAAAAAGAATCGACTTCCTTTCGGCGAAGGACGTTTTAAGTGTTCCGTTGAATTTATAGCCATACTTGTTTTTTTTTTATTGTCTGAAGAACATAGTTATTTTTTCTTTCACTAGTCCATGTAGTCTAAGTGACCTTTTACTGAATAAGCAGTTAAAATAAAAAATGGAAGAACGATATTGATCTAATTGGCAAAGTCGGTGATAGATAGAACACAAATTCATGTTTAGACTGCTATTGCAAAGTGTTCAAAGTATGCTATGTCTTCGAACTGAAAAATTAAAAATCGAAACATGGTTGTTCATGGCTACCTAAGTAAATAACTGAGTCGACATACTCACATTTTTTGCGTGACTGATTTATTGCCATTTTTTTGGTCGAATTGTGGTACAGGTTCATGCAATTTTTTCTCAGGACGTCCTATGCCCCACGAGAGGTGATAGGACTTAAGAAGCTAAGCATAAGTTTCTGACCAGTTTTCACATGTGACTACCACATTGGAGTGAAACAGTCGCAGCTTACATTTTGCGTTGAAAACGTTGATTTTCCAAGTTTTTGATAGTATACGGAACGCAGCTTTTGTCCTCCCTATTTTGTAGCCCAAATCTAGTTCGGTGCCGAAGCCTTTCGAGACACAATTTCCTAGATAAATAAAGTAGTCAACTTTCTCGACATACTTCCGGCAACGCTTACTTCACCAATAGAATTAGAAAGACAGAGCTTTTTTCTTGGCCGTATTATTAAAAATCTCATATTATCAGCTTAATTATTTAACGATCAGCAGAATATGTTAGTAAGAAATATCCCCATTCAACAAAAAAATAATTTCTTGGTGATGAGAAAATTATTTTTTGAACTGTGGAAAATAAAGAAAAAAAAAAAATCAGCAGATAAAGTAAATGATCAGCAAGAAAAATAAAAAAATTAACTGGAAAAATATTTTCTCAGCAAAAATGAATTATTTAATCAGCAGAAAGAAGCAATGCTTGAAGAAAAAAAGAAAACGAAACGGAATCCTTTGCTGCTGATCGATTAAATAGTAGCCTTATTAAAATAAAGGTTTTTACATCTGATTGCTTGGGCTAATTTGGTAGGATGGTCCCCGAATTATTGGAGCACTACGGGATCCCAAAGATGCGAATTATGTTGGTTCGATTGCTACTACGAACGGACGTAAGTCGAAGGCAGATAAGAGCTATCGTAAGATGTTGATCATGTGCCATTCGAATTTCGGGGCACACTTGTTTCAGACCACTTCAAAAGCGCTCCAACCAAGTGGTTCCCTGCAAATCAGTTACATTGCGACCCATCTAATCTTGTGGCAGGTCTTATTCTCAAATAAGGTGCTTTCAATTAGAAAGCGTTTGACATTCAAGAAATCCACCAACCATTCGACACTGTCATTTCGAGCTCTCGAGTTACATATGTGCGGCACCCAGTTGATCTGCCCGAGAACTACAGGGGTACTCGTATATCAATTTGTAATTCTTTAAGAAAAATCCTCGGACAGATTTTATATATTATAGAGTAACGAGTTGGATCGAAACTCATGACCATCTGAATACTTTCTGAGCTGGTTTATCAACCAGCCTTGAAAAGTATTGCTGGGAGAAACTCTATAATCTGCAAAATTGTCTATGATTGGTCTGTCTTTCAAGTTTATAAGTTTATATAAAAAGTTAGTTTCAAATATCTTTGCAGTGGTACTTCTTCAATAATGAAGCAGAAGTTCCCCAATGATGCGCTCTTAGTCCTATCTTCTTCGCACTTACCGGTGACGTGTCTGACAATCTGCCAGCCGGTCTAAGGTTCAGTTCTGCTTCACCCCGATGATTTTGTAGTCCTGGCCGATAGTTCACTTACTCTTCAGCTACAAACTAACAAGTTACAGCGCTACTGTGATGCACGGGACTTGAAAATCAAGACAACTAAATCTAAAATTATGATTTTCGAACCTTCCGCACGTAGAAGAAGTGTGCAGGCGAAGTGCCACTTGAGAAGTTTGCACATTGAAGTAGTAAAGAACTTTAAATATTTGAGGGTGGGCGTATTGTAGTGGTAACATCATTCTTTGTCACGCTGTTGGTTCACGGTTCAAATCCTGATGTCAAGAATCATCTACGATATTTATTTCACGTGAAATAAATAAAAAAGTCGATCAATTGCGAAAGCTAAGTAAACTCTACTGCGAAGGCATAACGCTGGCAGTAGAGTGGTCATATGGCTGAAAATGCAACTTGATCATGATGATGACATCAGGCGGATGGAAAAAAATACTGTGAATCATAAGCAACGACAAAAGCTAAACAAACAAGCACCCCAGTTATCTGGACGCTACCCTTGGAGTTTACAGAAACTTAATGCCATTTGACTTTCTCAAACCACTACACTAAATCTTTCGGATTTTCTTAAACTCATATTCAAACTTCCCACCTGCGTAATACATATAGAATCAGAGCTGCCCCAAATCTAATTAAAAAAAAAATTAAGGCAAATACATACTAAATAATAAAAGTGATACATAGAGATGATAATAATTTGCAGAACAAATTAATGAAGTTCGAGTTTCAATGCCGCTCGACGCCTTTTAAAGAATGATGTGATATCGCTAGTACACATAATTTGAGCTTTAAATTAACTGAGGGGTTGGAAAGAAAAGTTCTACCTATTATATAGTAAGAGTCAATGAGTATTCTTACTAACAATGTCTGAACAGAGCGCAAACATCATCAACCAGGCTTATCTATAAAACACATAGTCACTCCCTGAGCACAAACAATTATTTTTGCAGAGAGCTAACTAATACCAGACAGACCAATTCGATTAATTTGTAGTCTCTGCAAACGTAATGTATGTCCAATACTGCTAGAATTACGAAGATTGTATTTGAATTTCTCTAAGAACTATTTCAAACTTGAAGAAGCCAAGCAGATTTTAAAGTTGGAAACTGCTTTCTCGTGTTTGTAGTCCTGCCCTTATCTATCGTAACAGTTTTATACATACTTTGATAAATATTAGTTTTGAATGTACGAGTATATTTCAAAGACAGACGGTGAACAGTTTGGAAGAACCACTGTTTAACGGCTATGACGACCAACATTCCGCTGTCTGGCGGGATGAGCTATTCAATATTCACGATGACAGATAAGAATCCTGTCAATCCGATCAGGATGAAGTGAAGATAGGCATAGTTAAGCTTCGGGAACCGACGGTCTACCCGCCGAACTTTTCAAAGCTGGAAGCGATGACTTGGTAAGGAGCATGTACCAACTCATCTGCAAAATCTAGTTGGATAAAAGCATGCCCGATGAATGGAACCTCAGCATCGTTTGCCCGATACTGAAGAAGGGAGACCCTCTGAACTCCACCAATTACAGAGGCGCATGCAAGTTTTTGTCTGCCGTCCTATGTGAGCACTTAAAACCAATCGTCAACAACCTGATAGGTCCTTATCAGTGTAGTTTTAGGCCGGGAAAATCTACCATCGATCAAATATTCACAATAGGGCAGATCTTGGGGAAAAAAAAAACCAGGAATTCGAAATCAGAACCCATTACCTGTTTATCGATTCACCTATGATAGCGAGATATAGACGAGCTGTACAGAACCATGCATTGTTTTGGCATTCCTGTCAAACTCATCCAACTATGCAGTATGATGGTGGAGAACTCAAGCTGTTTCAGAAAAGGTCGTAGACTGGGTGACTCGCTATCATTTCTTCAACATCGTACTTCAACAAATTGTACGAAACTTAATTTATCAAAAGTCTGTGCAACTACTGTGCAACGCTGATGACATTGGAAGTACTCAGCCGGCAGTCAGTGGCGAGTATTAAGTCGGAAGCGACAAAGATGGGTTTACTGAATACAAGAAAGGACACTCAACATTAGCGCCTTGAACAGAACGAAACGATAGCCAGATATGATTTTGAGGGGGTAAAGAACTTTGTTTCTGCTGTGAGCTCTGACAATGATACCAATGCAGGGATCAAAAAGACTTTCCCTTACCAATCTCTGTTTCTACGGGCTAAGAGGGCAATTAAGCAGCAATGCTCTCTAACGAGCAACTAAGGAATCTTTGTACAAGATCCAGTCCTGCTGTATGGCTCAGAAACGTTGATAATGCCAAAAGTTGATGACAATATTCTAAGTCCTGTCTGTATCGACAGTGTGTAGAGGAGAAGGTTTAATGAAGAGATGCACGGGTTCTACAGCGATATAGACCCAGTCAAAAAGATTTAAATTCATCGGCTAAGATGGCTAGCATATGAACACCACCGGCCCGGAGAATCTCTGAATCAACTCCAGAGGGACAACGCAGCAGAGGAAGATCTTACGTAAGTTGGTGTGCGCAGTTGGAAGGGGACTTTAACCAACTCAACGTACAAAACTGGAGGCAGCTAGAAAAGATTCAAGCTCGCTGGAGAGTACTGTAAGTGACATATAAAGTAAAGTAAACGCAGTCACTCTTTAGCCTATAAAACAGAACTAACGTTTCGCTTAAACCTCCATATATGGTCACACACGTTACAAATACTTGTCACAGCCGTGACATTTTCTATCAATTTTTAAATTGAAACTGAAACCAATCTTCGTTATACAAAATGCCCATTGCATGGGAACTCCTTTGACAAAAAAAAAACATTCACAAGTTTACAGCCAGAAACTTGTAAATTACCAAATTAGAATAAAACCAAAAAAATTCCTAAGTTCACACCAGTTACATCATTTTTCCAAATATTGCGACTACGAGTATACCTAACCTATATATATTTTAGTACAGGGTTCATTTTGTGCTTTTGGATTTTAAATTTAAATTATTGAAAAAAGTGTTAAGGATTTCGATGAATTTTTGTAAATTTTGGCATGGAATACAACATCGGTTAAGTTTTTCACGGGAGTTTTTGCAAACTTCGATTTTTGTGAGACAATTTGCGATGACTTTTCGGCACATTTCTGACTTTTACGTGCTCCAAAGTTTGGAGATTTGCGACATTTCGTTCAAAAGAGCCAAATTTGCCTGTGTTGTGTGGCACTTAGCCCCGTCTTGTTGGAACCACATGTCGCTCAAATCAGTGTCTTCAATCTCAGGCCAAAAAAGTGTTGGTTATCATTTGACCATAGAGCAGATAAATTACCGTCGTTTAAACAAAAGTAGGGTCTGATCACGCCGCCAGTCCACTGCGGGTACGAAACTGTCACCCGTGGTGGATGCAATAGCCTCTCAACGATCACATTTGGATTCTCAGAACTCCGAATTCTACAATTTTGTTTGTTAACGTAGACCCCAATCGGGAAATGGGTCTCTGTTCGAAAAATAGTCGTCAGCTTGTTGATTTTCCAGCACCCAAACGGCTTATTCGTATGCGCATTCTATGATCAGCAGGTAATAATTTTAATACGTTGAGCGGTGATTAACCGATCCATATTGTCATATTGTAAAATGGCAAGGCAATAGTTACCTATTTGTCACAATGGATGATAGATACATTTCACAGATGCCATATGGGAGTGACGTGAAATCCCAACCTCGAAATGAATAACCCTGTATTTCTTAAAATTTATTGACTCAAGCATTTCGTATTTTTATATATTAATTGTTGAAATAGTTAATTACTTAATTTGGTGAATATTGTATTAATTTTGAACAAAATAAGGGTGTCATTATCATACCCGTTACGATGAAAGCACCTTAAAGTGGTCGCAGAAAAGAGCTCCCAGATTGAGGATTGTTTCAGCGTAGTTTTTTTTTTTTCTAAAAGAAATTTCCAAATCCCGGAGCACTCTGTCGATTGTACTCACAGGCAGATACCCATAAGTGTTGTGCTTGTAGAAGCTTAGATTTTATTCGTTTCTCTTTAATGCTCGGGTGACTGTGTTTGCTGTTCCCCGTCCGGGCTCGAATCAGCACAGTTCACACTACCAACTACACCGTGTCCCCTAATCAACGTGATTAGTTAAGTCGGTCATATAAATTAATTATATAAATATGTTGCATTATTTTGAAGATAAAACCGTTTATTAGCCTCGCTTTACCCTAACACCTGCTGAATAATTTGATCAATATATTCATTCCCAAAACCACTGTCCATTTCTCTGTTCACAGTTTTCTACTAGCACTTTTAAGAAATATACAGCACTACCTATGTACGAGTACATACTGACATTCTATAAATATATTAGAGCCCCCAAATTAATATACGACACTAAAATTCAAATTCTAGAGATTCATGCATCTTTCGTCATAATTATAGGATGTATTCAAATTGCAAAAAAAAAAAAACGAGTTCCTATTGAAAAGTAACCCTCATCCGCATATCGGCACAGGCCAAAAAAAAAAAAAATCTAAATAACAAATCCATTAACATAAAACATCACATTCAGCCAGAAGATCGACAAAGGCCGCCCTAGTTTTTCCACTGACATCAAAATGAGATGAATAATACGAAACCCGTCTTGTTCTTCCTTTTTTTATTTTCAATCTCCGCATATTCACAATGCTAAGAGTTCAGCCATTGTCCCAAATTCAAATTCAAATGGAAAAACTTTGCCGACATCTCTCAAACTGCATCCTTTTAAGCCTACAGTCTAGGTCAGTGCAGGAACAAATAACAGAAAAAAAAAAAGTTTTAATTAAGCAGTGCAAACATTCGGGGGTGTAGAAATGCAATTCCCATAAAAAAAACACCGACATTGATTTAATACGGAATACCAATGAAGGAATCCTGAAGAGATGGATACCTTTAAAACGAGACCTTGAATAATATAGCCCCCCACAATCGACACCAGGCCATGAACAACTAACTGTATCACAATTATTCCATGAATGGGGTTGTATTTCAATTTCAATACATTTCGCGCATGGAAATAACGTAACTGGAAATGAAACATTCCATTTCAGTGTTCCAATATATGACAGTTCCCCTTCCTTCAGTATTTTTGCATCTAAATTCCAGAATTCCCCATGCATCGCTAAGGAACGAATGGACATATGAAATACAAAACAATCCAATATCTCTGGCAATGAAATCAAATGCTTTGCTTCGTATCACGCAACACAATCCACTCCCGTGAAGATACTTGCTGCATTTTAGAATTCAGTTGGAAATTGTTTGCCGGTCGGTTCGGTTGTACTTAAACGTTGTATCTGCGGGATTGTCGTTTACGAATTTTTGGATTTTTTTATTCGCTGTTCTTTCTAAGGGAACGAGTTCGTTTGGTGCGTGTTTCAAGATACGCAATGGAAATTTCGTTTTGGGAATAGTTTCGGTCGTGGTTTTCTTTTCAATTTTTTTTTTTTTTTTGTTTTCGAAAAAGATACTTCCACTGTATTTTTTGGAATGAAAATTAGAGTGTAATGGAAGTTATAAATACTTAAAAAAAATAAATAAGAAAATATATAATTTTTTAATTAAAATTTTATTTTGTGCAATTGTGTAAATTTATTTTTAAAAATAATAATCCCTGTGACAAGTGAGACTTCATTATCTATATGAACGGATACCCTATAACTTATTTGGATTAAATTAACAGAGATATCGAACAACAGCACAATTGTAATTGTATGTAATTGTGCTGGAGCATCTCATCTCAACATGCTAGAACCAACAAAAGGATGTCTTACAATTGTGGTGATATTAATCTGCAGCCTATGCCAGCGGACTTTAGCTATACATGGTAAGTTATTGTAGGTTCCTAGGGTAAGCTGTTGTGTTATTATTACAACATCCAATTGAGGTTTACATCTTAGTACCTTGTTAGCTGAATGACATGTAAGAGGGTAGCTGCTACTCGTACATCCTCGTCATTCACATAAATTTCAAGAAACTAAAATCAGAACATACTCGTACACAATCAATGGGTTTAAAATTAGGTGCGCCAACCATAAAGTAATTTAGGAGATTAGGCGTCTCCTGTCTGTTTCGATTGACTGGTCGCGTGTGTAACTTGCACGCACCATTTTCCCCCACATCTCGGGGGAAACATTAATCGCTGCACTGTGATGACATCTCACTTTCACTGAATGTGACGTGATTTCTTGTCGCGCGGATGCAGAGTGATGGCGGTGGCAGATGCGACCAGAGCTTAGTAATTTAAAAATAGAAAATGCATCCTTGGCGAGGGGCCACCCCCCTTACCATGTTATCTCTAGTTTGTTACACATTGAAATGTTTCGTTTTAGTAGAGATGACTAATAGATGGAAGATGGGGTGGTTTTCAAGTAAAATGCATATCCTGCCTAATATGGCGATAGAATTTCCACTTCATCATTATACTCGCTCGTAGTATCCTCGACGCACGTCATATCCTTGACGAATGGGATGATGGTCGTTTGAAATCTGTTTTAACAGTGCGTATGGTTGGGAAAGTTAACGGGGTGTGCTAGAGCGTACACGTCCGTGAGTTTATTTTACCCAAGGGACAGCTTTAGCTAAGTCACTAAGGCGTTGACTTTACATAAATTTTCGTGTTTGGTGAACACACGCTAACCTCGAGGTAAATGCAAGCAAGTGGCACGAGCACAAGCTGGTTTAATTGTTTCTATTGATGTTTTATTTGTCTTAACATTAAATTTGGGTGCAAGAAGACCTTTTGTGGGATTAAGCGAAGATGATTAAGTTAGATAAAATGCACATGGGACGGGTGATTTATCTGTTCTACGAATCTTTGATATGCAAATTTTTCTAAAATTAATGGGCTACCTACAGAGTTTCTTAGGTTTTCACTGACTTTGTGATGATCATACATAGGTACCATACGCTTCATGTGTACAACTTCTCATATCCTTAAAAAATGTAAAAACTGGTTCACAATATCGTATCGTATATCCTTTACCTCAGAACAGATTAAAGCGCATAATCTGTAAAATAATGACTGATTTGGCGCCCAACGTGGGGCTCTCCAAAGCAAACCGTAAGCGTAACTACATACATTTCCGTTTCACCTGCAGTTGCCTTTGCTGTAGTTGACCACTGAATTCGGAGGTCTATGTAGGCTACTTGAACCACATACCTAAGAAGAATTTATTTTGAATAATTTAAATACTCTTGATTGGTGCAGCTGTCTGCGTAGAGTGGCTTCACCTCATTTTGGCACTTTCCATATTTAGGAAAAGCGTTCCCACTTCATATTTTAAAAGCATAATGAACCGGATTTAGAAAGCGTAGTGTTGCCTGGTCGTAGTGAAATGCGATTCTTATTTTTTAAATTTTGAATTTTTTATTTATTTTATCATTGTCTCTTGAACACGTTTCAAGATATGTTGGCATTAAGTTGCAGTACAACTTGTGCACCATGACGAAATGAGTTCTTAATATCAAAATTCGTGCTACCTTATACAGTTTTCTAGATTTTGGAATAGATTTGTCTTGGTTGACAAATTGTGGTGGTGTAAACAACACAAAGGAGACAAGGATTTTATAGTCAAAGTTGGCAAACTCTACAAGTAAGTTCGGAGGATTTAAGGCATTCTTTCGACATCTTTCGGTGTTTCAATTGCCGGTAAAATATCAAATTGCAACTGTATCTTGGTATGAATAGGGTATTTGTTGTCGATGCACTACGCAATTGGAATGAGATATATTTCCAGGACTCTTTGTTTCAGTTAGAGCTCTAAATTTATTTCTGTCTAGATTCAAGGCGAAGTTGGTTTTCCTTTGGAATACTAACTGAGTTGCTCTAATATAGTCCGGAGTGTATACCATAAATATTTCCGCAACGACACCGAATTTTATGAAAGGTGAGCCAAGTCATTTGAGAGTTTCTGGCCGTGAGTATCAGAAATGCAGTTGATCCCTCATATCAATTACTTCTACTCGGAATAAATACAAGTATCTGCCAAGGTTGTGACTGTTTTTAAGAAGCAGCTACTTATAATCGGTTGCTACGGTGCAAAATTAAATTTGATCTTTTCGTGACTGTTTCTTATGAGGAGTTTAGTGCTAAAAGTTTTTTTTTTTTTAATTTTTTGCCAAGAAACTTCATGTCATACTCTTAGCACATGCTCAGGTTGTTCTATCCAAGGCGCATCATAATCAGATGAAGTGAGAGTAGGATGTTTCGGTGGGGTTTCAAAAATCTTCTTACTCAACCACTGAACGGATTTTAGTAAAACTGGGTCCTACTTAAATGTCATCAAAATCGAAAGGAATGGGCACAACATTTGAAGATGAGATTTTATAAAACCATTACTTTTTCTTCCGATTAGTAATTTGGTCCGTCGCATGATGATTCAGTCATGTAATAGGTGCACTTATGTAATAGGTGCAGTCATAGCAGGACCGACTTAGTTAAGAGACCCAAACCCACGAGTTGAATTAATTAGCTACTATCGGTCAGCATCCGCAATATAATATAAAATCGACATTCAGGCTTGAGTAAAACTGAAATGACATCGTTCTCATTAATTTTATCCAAGTATATCCTGAACTCTCCGCTGGGATTATCTTTAGTTTTCTTCTGCCAACTCACTCATTAAACTCGTTGTTAGTTTAGGCTTAGATATCTGTGCCTCCTTCGCAACAACCAGTTCAAATCTATGAAGTTTTATGCGGTCCTTGTACACTCATATTTAGAAATTTTATTAATATATCCGAATTTCAATTTCTGTTCGCTTGTTCTCTTATAACTTCAGAACCAGCAAATCAATTGTGGTGAAACCATTTCGGTTACTTAATATATTCGTTTGGATAGGTTTATGGCTGTTTTTTTTTATAATTTGGGCGCGCCAAAGAGGATACGAATACAATTATACTATTACAGGACACGAGCGTTGTGAAGAAGAGAGAGAGAGAGAGAGAGAGAGAGAAAGAAAGATTTAGTGTAGTGGTTTGAAACTCAGATGGTATTAAGTTTCTGTAAACTCCAAGGGTAGCGTCCAGATAACTGGGGAGACTGTTTGTTTTGCTTTTGTCGTTGCTCATGATTCACAGTATTTTTTTTCCGTTCTCCTGATGGCATCATCACGATCAAATTGCATTTTTAGCCATATGACCACTCTACGTCAGTGTTCTGCCTTCGCGGTAGTGTTGACTTAGCTTTTGCAATTGATCGACTTTTTTATTTGTTCCATGCGAAATAAATAGATGACTCTTGAAATCAGGATTTGAACCGTGAACCAACAGCGTAACATGCGATGACGTTACCACTACACCAAGGCCACCCTCATGGAATTTTCTTGTCCCTGACTTTCAAATTGTATGAGAACCTGCAAATATGGTGGATTACCTATCATGCATTTTATTAGTCCCTCTGTGTCAAATTTAATTTTCGATTTCTAGGTATCAGAAGACTTAAAGTAACTTTATACACTCGGGCATGTCCGGTGGACATGAAGTTACGCCGCTCTGGACCACAAATCGAACATGCTCGCCGTTCCACTGATGCGCGTGGTGCGTACCGTGCTCGTTGTGTACAACGAACCGAGCTGCGGGCGGAGCAAACTCGCCGCTGGTGAGATACGTGGAGTTCGTAGATACCCGGACATGCTCGCCGAGATTTTCTCATATGTTCGCCGAGTATCTAACGACATGCATATATGTATGTATGGTGTAGAAGTGCGGGGCCACTTTTAGATTGAAAACATATTGGAGAGGTAATCCGATGATGCGACAAATTTCTCATGTTTTTCTGAAGTAAGCAGCTTCAGAAATGCATTATAAATCTCCCGCACCATGGCTTTGCATCTTATCTATGTTTTATGCCTTACAAATCTGACAGGCTAATGGCTCTTACCCAAATAGATACTTAGCAGTTAAATATGGCGTTGACAGAAACGTTTATGAGTTAACATTGTGTATGTATGTATCTACTACTTATTTTCGGATTGGAGTTGATGGAAAATTTTGAGTGCGAATATTTCGAAAACGGTGCGTTCTTCAAACAAGATTATTTCAGTCAAAAATTCAGGTTTTCCTACAAGGCATGCCTAATACCTCGAAATTATCGAAAATTACCGAAAAGCATTCAAAATATCCAACTTTACCCCGAAGTTAATGGAAACTGTTTTTGAGAGTGAATATCTCGAAAACGTTGCGAAATTGTTATGGTTGAAAATGGTTTTGAAATTATCGCGAAAATTTTCGAAAATTGTGAGAATACATCGTAAATATCTAACTTTACTCCGAAGTCAATGGGAATAGCTCTTCAGTGTGAATATTCTAAAATTGTTTGACTATTAATTCTATGTGACATGAGTCTCCGGTTTTCAGACACCACGACCCACTATTCCAACAGCATTGCTGCCACCTTATAAAGAGTTAGATAACACATAGCATACTTTGTTCTAATCCTTGCATCGCTTGTATGGAGCATGACTGTAGAATAATGCTTTGAATTCTAAATGCTTGTTAATTTGCTTTATGTATCTGACATCAACGTAAGTACATACATACAAAGTTGTTCTTTAACTAAGCACGTTTCATGGTGAACGTATCTAGTTCTTACCTATAAAACGAGTCATACAACACCCGCAATAGCGTGTCTCCAATAAAATCTTCAGAAAGTTATAAATTCAGAACCTTACGAATGACTGAACCACTTAACCGCTGATTGACGTGCTACGTGCAAGACTTTCCCCCCATTGCACACGAAATGATAACAAATAATTAAGTCATCATTAAGATTCTCCAATGCATCCAACCCATCCATATTCCAGTGCATTCTATTTTAGTCTCCCAAATATATATAAATTGTCCACCCTACCCACGTATCCCACATTGAGAGTTTTCCAAGAAACTACAAAACCCGGCAACAACGTGCTACATTTTATTAAATGTATCTAAAAATTCAAACAACACCTCCATCACCTCTGCATCAGTCACAAATCATTACTGTCAGAGCAATTAGTACTTACACATAGGCACGCAGTTAGATCAAGATACATATGTAGGTACGAGTATGCACCTGTATGTGGTTGTGACGTATATAGGATTAATTTTGTATTCTAAGAGCCTACACGCTCTGGGCTGATGGGTCGCACCTTGGTGCTTTGCTGTTGCTCTGACGGCATAGAAAATTAGAGAAAAGAAAATACGTTTTCTAATGCAGCATGCAGATAAATCACCTCAAAAAGGGTCTTCGTCTTTCTCTATGGTACAACGACATACCTGTGTGTATGCGTTTGCCTGTGTCATCTCAAATAACCACCTTCGAACTCTGACTCTGAAAGAAGGGAGAAGAAAATAAAAGATACGAGTAAGACCCATTTAAGCAGCCCCTTTGGTTTTTCTGCGACCAGAAATTCAATACTTGTTGGTTGTGTGTGCATTCAGAATGGTTTCCTGTCGTTTCCATCGAATTGAAATAACTTCCTCGATAAGGAATACTGTTTTTTTCTTCTTTTTCTTAAGTGTCACTTGAACCCCACACTGTTTAACCGGCACACACCGTCACCACCGGCTGACAAAGCAAACTCCAGGAGTACCTTGTTGCATGTTGTTCGAGTACGAGTATGCTGGTTGCCTACACTTAACTAATTTGCTGCCTTCTCTTGAGACAGTTTATGGCCTGGTTTTGGTCTTTCTGCGTCGCTGTGTAGTGTGTAGTACTCTGCCTTCTTGGCCCCCACTTCCTTAGACGCGTATCGAATTACACAACAACAGCAATCTACAGCGTAAATGGGCGACAGAAACGCATTCTTTTAACCTCTGGAGTTGAGATTTCTTATCTCCTCGATACTTGTTGCAATCGCGTAGGTTTGACATTCATTTCGATTTATTAGTCTTGCAAAACAAAACCGAGAGATGCTGTGCGCGAGTGAAGCCGCTTTGCGTTCATTTGTCCCGTTCATCATGCCTCCTATCATCATTGCCATCGTTGTCGTCATCATCGGCATAGAATATTGTGTGCACTGCAAGTGCTCATGTTTCTGAAATAGGAGAAGCCCCGTGTGTATTAGCGCCTTCGAAGAAAAGATAATTTTTGCCCATTGCGTTCGTAGGAAAACAGGTCGTGCGTCACACAGCAAAACGTACAACCGAGACAGTTTTCCTTGTCGAGATTGCGATACACAACATATTTTTTTTTTCTCTGCCCACTAAAACACATGAATCTCATAAATTATTATTTTTTTATTTTTTTAAAAACAAATTTTCTTACACTAATTGAAAATGACTACACAACGGGAGAAATTTTTCGTTCCGCTTGTTATCATCACACACGCAATTTAGGGGGCTAATAAAAGTTGAAGTTCTTATGGCGTTTTCGGGTGACCCGCATTCTCCGATGCAAATCCGAAAAATCAATTAATTCCCCAGCAGCTGCGCAAGCAGTCAATGGGTATTGTCCGGTTTTGAATATGAATATGATCGTGCAGCAGTAATCTTGAATTCATATCTTGGGATTAACCAGCACCACATACTCGTATGGCTATGAGAACTCATATATCAATCTTTCGAACTGATCTGCTGGAGATCGGTGATCGTTAAAAAAAAAATTTGTGGAACTCACACTAGAAGCGCGATATGTCCCGCTGTTTTTATTGACAGAAATAAAAAAGATGATCGATGCGATTCGAGCGAGGATGGCATTCGGGTATTGAGAAGAACCATTTTGGTGAAGAAAAATGTTGGTCTGATGGAATTCCATTTTTTTGAGTACCTTCAATGTGTTGCAGTCGTGTCCTACGGTCGTTGACCGTGGTAATAATATTTTCAAGCTATGGAGTTTAAAACATAAAATTAATCAGGATTAACGTAGTCCTTCTGTTATACCTATTAACAAAGGGGCAAGTCAACCGGAGAACTAATTTGCATTCCCAAGTTTTATGCATAAACACATTAACTTGTTAAAGGAAATATTGTCTTGGTAGTCTGTAAGAAGGCTTTGAATTTCTTATCAAAAGAGAGAATACTGTTTGATCTTTGTACTAGTGAGGGTTATCTCTTTAATTCTAGTGGGGCCGATGGTAAAAGTGATTTGCGTGCACTTGCACAGAGTACTATACGCAGGTTTGCCGCTTCTGTCGTGTTAATAATAAATCCTTGCAATGCGATGCTTTTTTTTCAACAAAATGTTTGCTCCGATAGACTATGTTTTAATTTTTTTTTTTACTAAAGTGTTGAGGAAATCAAATGATCATCATTTCTAGCAATTCGCATTATAATAGACCTCAATGAAGGAGCGAGTGTTCACCAACTTCAACTCTCATCATTGGTTGCCTACGAAAATGTAAGGACCTACAACAGTTCACGTCCGAATGTAATTAGAATATAATTTAGCACATAAATTCATGTGCGTTTGCAGACCATATATATTCAATCCAACGGATTAAGGTCTATCGAGTTAGGTGGCCATAAGTTTGATGTTATGTTATCATGGAAATTGATCGCCACCCATTCCTGAGTAGTGGCGGCTTTGTGTGCTGGTGCAGAATCCTCCCGGAACACGTATGGTCTTCCTTCACTCGCGCTGTCTATCCAGGGCTTAACAACTGCCTTTAGCACCTCGATGTATCCGGCAGCACTCACTCGAATACCTTGTTGGAAAAAGAAGTGAGGCATAACAAGACCTTCACTGCTCACTATTCCAAGGACAATCACACTGGTAGGAAATATGGTATGCATCGCACGGGGGCCATTTGATGGCTCTGCACACAGCCATCTGTCGCAAGTTCTATTGACCTTCTGGTTCTGGTCGAAGTTCCTTTTATCGGGGGAAAAAAAACACGAAGGCCTGATGCTTCAGTTTGTTGAGGAGCCGTCTTCCTCGCAGCACGATTTTTCGTTTCCTCCTATATAAACTTTCACTTCGCCACTTCGCATGGCATAAAACTTGTATCGGAATTTTTCATTTACCACACCGGGAATTAGTTGCTCAGACACTTGAAGGTCCCTTGCAATTGAACTCGTCGACATTCTAGGGTTCTGGTGAATACGATGTTGCACTTGTTGAACAAGTTCCGGGCTTTTTTTTGCCGTCCGAACGTGTTGAATGCTTTTTACGTTTCAAAATAGGCAAAGCATTGCCCTCAATGTTGTCAAGCGCGATATTTCGAGATCACTGTGGTCTGGCAACAATCACAGCGTTTGATTCTGGCTTTATTTTGAAGCTACATTCATGCCATTATGTATGGAATAGCACATCATTTAAATGGCCGCCTCGGCTTCGCTGGCAGTACTTCAAGCGGTCGGTCCAATTTTTGATGACTCGGTCCAATATGTGCAGCGTTATTCCGGCAATAGCGTCTCGAATGTTGGCCTCGAGTTCGTCCAAAGTGGTAGGCTTGTTAGCGTAGACTAAGGTCTTGACGTAGCCCTAGAGATAATAATCGAGGGATGTCAAGTCGCATGATCGCGACTGCCAATTGGTGAACGTTCGCCGTGAGATGATCCAGTCGCCAAATTTCTCCTTCACCACTTCGAGCGTAGCGTCGCTTGTATGGCATGATCTGTCGCAATGTGAATATCAGATCTATGGCGGATTTTCCTGGCCTAAAAGCACACTGATACGAATAATAAGATTTTTGGCCAAAGGTTTAAGGCGTTCACAAAATATGTAAAATATAATCTATAGGAGACTAATCCCTATGTAGTTAGCGCAGTTCAGAAGTTCTCCTTTCTTGAGGATCGGGCAAACGATGCTTAGACGTCTTGTTGGAACCACAGCTCGGATATATCAGTGTTCTTGAGCTCTGGCCACAGAAAGTCAGTTAACATTTCTCAAGAAATAAGGTCCGATGATGCCGCGTGCCGCGTTCAATACTTGCATCAGCACAATCTTATATGGATCCAACCGCAAAATAAGCCTGGTTGACTCTCTGGCGATGCCCAATTCAGCTGATCGGCGCCGAATCGACATTTCTGGGTCTTCTTCGATACCGGCCGCTACGGCGGCTATGTTTTCATCACTTCACAAAGATTTCTGTCTGGTTAATGGCCTAAGGTCGAAAAGAGTGTACTTAGGTTAAAACTTTTCCATGGTGCCATGATGATGACCAACCTCACGACGAAATTCACGTTGCATATTTACAACTGAGCCGGAATTTCGATAAAATTTTTAAATAATCTCTACACGTTCGGGAAATGTCAAACGTTGCATGATGAAATTTCAAACCTTACTGAATATTTTGACAGCTGAATGTCATTGGTAACTTTGACAGCTGCTGAAACATAACAATTGGAAAAACTATCATTGCTATCTGGTCACCCTATATCTTTTTCTAAAACATACACCCCGCGCAACAAAAAAAGCCGCACATGGTAATTTTTAACAAAATGGAAGAAATTTAATAAATGATGACTAATTACTGCGTAGTCACTTTGTATTTTTGATGTTTAACATTTAAGTTAACACATTCCCCAATTTAACAATACATTTGGTAGCCTAATTGAAAAAAAATAATGATCGTGAAGATCAGACTACAAAATATCAGATATTACCCAAGTACTATCAGTATAAATGAATTAAAAAAAGAGCAACAATTTGAAAAGCAAATTTCTTTTTTCATATTTTTATTAACTAAGAAACCTTTTTACATAATTTAAGACTTTCATAATACTAAAAAATGATTCTAGTATTTCGTAGCACCACCCTTCGCCCTAACAACGTCATGAACCCTGTTTGGCATGGAGGCATAGAGATTACCGAGGTAATTGTTATTAATTTCATTGAACCACACTTCTTCAATGATGCTCTTTAGATGCCGCATGGTTTTTTGTTATTTATCTTGGATCTTCTTTCCCATAAGAGCCCAGACATTTTCGATGGGGTTGAGATCTGGACTGTTTCCCGGCCAAATTAGGGATTCTATTCCTAATTCTTCTTTCAAAGTTTTAATCTGTGGAGGAAATTTAAAAATTGAAATCATAAGATTTTCAAAACACCCATAAATATGAAAAAAAAACCTTGAATTACTTACAGATTTTGCTCGGTGGCAAGGTGCTGAATCATCTTGAAAAATTGGTTTTGATGTTTCTGCTGTTATCATTTCCATACTCGGTACAACACCATCTAAGATAATTTGTTTGTACTGCATGGCGTTAACAGTGCCCTCGAGCATAATTAGAGATCCAACTCCGATTGCGGTGATGCATCCCCGCACCATAACATTAGGAGAATGTTTTACGGTGTGAGCTATGCATTCGTCGCTGTAGCGTTCCCCTTTTCTACGACGAACTATCTGCTTCCCATCCGGTCCGATTAGGTTAAACTTGGACTCATCAGAGAACACCACATTTGACCAATCTTGAACACTCTAGTTTTGCCTTTCCTTAGCCCAGCTAAGGCGCGTTTTCTTCATTTTGCTGGTCAGAAGTGGCTTTTTCGCTGGTCTCCTTGCTAGCAAACCCATCTCGTTGAGACAGTTCTGGATAGTTCTGACGCTAACTTCAGCCCCAGTAGCTTCTCGCAGGTCAGCTTTTAACTCCGATGCATTTTTCTTCAGTTCCCGGTCCTCCCGAACAGTGGTACATCTCTTCAATCCTGTGCCAATTTTTCTGTCCAGATTGTGATCCCGACGATATTTGTTACAGAATCTTCTTACAGAACTCTCATTGCATCCAATTTGTCGAGCAATTTCACGAAATGACTGATTCTGTTTGGATAAGGCGACGATAACTGCCTTATTTTCTTTACTCAATTGTACCCTTTTAGACATCGCGATATACTCTTTTCACTTTTATTTAAGAAATACAACTGCACGCACTGTTAAATACTGCCAGAATGAATTCCGACACATTCCAAAATGTGCATTACCTAACCCGGAAACAATAAAATATAATTAGGCGAATCCCTTAAAGGTAATTTGCGCAAAAAAATGGAAAACCCTTAATATTGCGTGAATGTTAAGTTAGGTTAGGTTAAGAGGCTGTCCCCTTTAGACAGAGTCGCACTTAGACTAAAATGTAGGTTCATTGTGATACGACGAAGAGTACAAGAACCAGGAAGCTTGCACGATATGTTTTCTCCTAAGGAATTTCGGTAACCGTTGCGGTGTTAACCCTTCCTGTCCCGCACTCATGTGTATCCGGAAACAAAGCTCTTTATTTTGTAAATATTTTGTTCGTTAGGCTTTCCGATCTGTAATACAATTTGTCTCTGCTATTCTTAATTTGCGTAGAGCAGCTTTGTATATGAATTGCGGTCGAAGAAAGAATTGGATCTGATTGTATTCCAGAAGGTCAATGTACTGATAACCTCAAAAACTGTATTTTACGTGACAGATTCTCTAGAATATCGCGTCTTTATCTGCAAAACACAAACCCAATTCATCTCCAGAAACAATCTTTGTGTTCAAGTTAAATTAAGATCCACACAATGAACAACAACGGATACACCTAATCCCTTTCGAGAATTTCCATTCGCACATGTGGCGGCGAATTTCTGCAGTGAAAACATTGAAAAAAAAAAAGCTAAAATTATATCTGCAGCAAATGAAGTGCATCCATAACCTAGGGATTAAAACAATATTCAAGCTCACTCGCGCTGGTCCATAGCGAATTGATTAAGTTATATATCTCCCTCTACATACAGCACCTCCTCCTTTTTCCAAAAAAGGAGGGAGGGATGTATTTGGTTTTTATTACTTTTGCCATCTTCCTCGCTGTTTTTGTCTCTATTCTTTCGTGCAATTCAATTTATAATATTTCCATTCCATTGTAAATAATTACTTAGTACTGAGATACTCTGACACCACACATCGTTTTTATCTCGTTGGTTTTTTTTTAACATAATGTGTCTATATAAAAATGTATCTTTTGTGATACATGGACCAAGGCTGCTGGTATTTGTGCTGCTCCTTTATGCTGTTCATCTCTTTGTTTCCACCTCCATTTGAATGGATGGTGGCTTGGCTGTTTGTATCTCGATGATAAATTATATTTTGGCTCGCATCCTTCTAACATCCTTCTTTGGTTGTAAGATTTTTTCTTTTTTTTTTCCCACCCTGTGTTATTATTCCTTAATGTAGACGGCCAAGAAAGAGAAATTGTTTTTATTTCCTTTTTTGTTTAAGAAGCAAAAAAGTATATCTTACGTACTTGCGGCCAGTTTTGTTGTGAACTTCTCAGTGCAAGAAGGTATTTCTTTGAGGGAAATGTGTTTGTTCAAACAATCTCTGGGTGGTCTTCAAGATGGTATGCAGGGTGAGATAAGTAGGAGAAAAATAAGGAAACGAAAACAAAGTGGGAGCAAAAAAAAAAAAGTCGAAAAAGAGAACACTGTAATGAGAACAATAATAATAACAATAAAGCACATACCTAGCAGCATTCGCTTTGTCCAGTTTTCTCTTTGCCTTCACTTTTTTTTTTGTTCATTTCTTTTAATATTCTTGTGTAAAATAAAATTATTTGAATTGTTTTCACCAAGAGAATTTTATTACACATCTCAACTGTGGTATCCGCAGCAGCTGAAACTCGAAAATTCTGAAAATGTTGCTTCTACACAAAAAAGGACGAAAAGGCAATTTACAGAGCTCAGGATGAAAAAAAAAAAAAAAAAAAAAGAATATCTAAAGGTAGTCAAGCGGGAACCAATCTAGGGATAATCGCGTAATGAAACATTGTATCTGTAACTATTCCATCCGCCTACCTCTATACAATACATTCAACGTAGTACTCCTATATATCCTACCTACATTTATTTATGTGGAAAATCCTATTGCAACGGAAGAAAGCAGAGAAAAAAAAGGAACTGTAACTGCATGAGGATTTTACCCAGGGTGCAATTTTATGTGTACTGTAAACATAAATCGTCCTTTTGTCCATTGTTAGTTGCAGTACTACACAGAAATTTTTCTTCTTTCGTGTTTTTTTGTTGTTTGCTTCCTTTTGTTTTGATATTTTATTTTTGTCGCCGTTAAAAGAACAATGGGAACGTAACTAAGTCAAAGGGGATGTTGATGATGACGACAATGTCGACAGATATCACATCATCCTACAGGAAGATATAAAGGATAAATATTGCTTTATGGTGTTTTAATCTTTTCTGCAGGCGTTACAGGATTGTTCTTTGAAAAAAATCAAAAGAAACTTTTTTTTAATTAGGTAATATAATAATATTCCTACATTACCTTTTGAATGGATGCATTACCTAGTAATCTCAGTCGCTTTTGTAGAAATGCTAATGATTATAATATTTGTACAATTTTTAGTCGTAACTGATAATCTGGTTTAAAAGTTCCAACTGTGTAAAATCTGGGGTGTCTGTCACACTTGAAGATGTTTCCTTTGAAGTTTTTTCTCGTTTCTTTCGTAATCGTTGTGGAATCGCAATATACCCAATGTACTTGTAAATTGAGGTAAGCTGAACTACGAGTATATACAGAGTATGGTACCTACTCAGTCGAGATCAGAAATGAAAATGAAATTTATTTTGAGGATAAAATTTGTTGAGGTAGGCTACCACTTGTTTACGGCATCTGCCTATTCTGCGTAGTCCTTGCAAAATTGATTCGAAAACTCTCTGGGCCGGAGCGTTGGTGATCATCCGTTCCACATAACTTAGTCACCTTAATCTTTGAATGCGTATCTTGCTCACTGCGAGTAAGTCAATGTTGCTGTACAACTCGTGCAATTTCTAATTAAATCGTCTACTCTATGTAGGTGCTGTCAACACAGATTGGACTATGGGTCGTAGATACAAAAAAATTGTCCTCTCGAGGATTCAAACGAAACTTTGATTAGAGTTTGACAAAGTCCATACTTCTGCACTACATAGTAAGACTAAGATGAAAAGGGTTTCTATGGCGTACTCTTCTTGATATAGCTCTGCTACTCAATTGAATTTTCATCTCATACAAGCAGCGGTAGGCAAGAGTGAATCTTCGTTTGATTATCGTTGAAAGTCCTTGAATACTCGTACCTTGAAGTTATAGGCTATACTCGTGACATTTTTACCAATTCGTCGGTGGTGGGTATCTTTATACTTGGGTGACCATAAGTTTAGTGTTATGAGATCATGGAATTGAACGTATGATCTTATTATTCGCACTGTCTATCCAGGCTTAACAGTTGCCTCTAGTACCTCGATATACCCGGCCGCATTTACTCGAAGACGTTGTTGGAAAAAGTAGGGAGGCATAACATTACAACTCACTACTCCAAGGACCATCACACTGGCAGCACCTGTCTTTCTTTCTATTGATCTTCAAGTCTTGGTGGAAATTTTGTTCATCAAAAAAAAAAATTAATGAAGTCCTGGGTCTTCCGGATGCTTCAGCTTGTTGAGGAGCCGTCTTTCTCTGAGCACACGCTGGTTTTTCGTTTCCTCCAAAATAAACTGGCCACTTCTCACGGCGTGAGAATTAATCGATCAGACACCTGAAGGTGGTTCACTGACGATCCAGGTTCCTGGTGAATACGATGTTGCACTTGAACAAGTTTCTAGTTTCTAGAACCTATAGAATGGTTTTTACGTTTCGAAACAGGCGAGACATCGCCGCCAGAAGCCTCTAATTCGTCGCAAATCTTGTGAACGAACGATCAGGCTTTCAAAAACCGCGATATTTCGAAATTGCTCTTGTCTGTACATATGGCAGCAATGCGCCATTTTCTTGTGTTAGGTATTTATCTGACATTGTACTCGGGAGAACTTAAACGTGTGCTATCTACGACTGAATAAAAACATGTCCTCAAATAGCCTCCGTACCCTGTAGGTCGTCGCCATTTACGCATACGAGGATTTGAAACCAATAAATGGATGGTAGGTATCAATTTGGCATTGCAGAGTCTTCTTCAGTACGTCTGGTAACGTGAAGATTTGGACAATTGTCGGTTTTCTTTGCCTAAAACCATACTAATAGTCAGTTCGTCGATATATGGTTTTAATTCTTAACTTGTTCATCATATTTTAAAGGCAATATTCTAGAGGCTTGTAGGAATGTACGATTTCCTTTCTTATAAATCTTATAAAGTCTTCGAACATACTTTCATATTACTATATTTTGTATGTAGATCAGGTCAGGTGGTTCAGTATTGACTCGTTTAGATTGCCTGACAGTATTTTGACTTTCATCCTCGTTTAACAGTTTGCAAAAATAGTGTCTGCTTTGAACACCGACTGCATGTCTACTATTGTGTTCCCGTCATTGTCCTATTTGTGTAGCGATACTATGAGTTCGTTCTCCTACAGGTATTTTTCGTCCCCCTTTTTCTGTTCTTAGAGCTGCCGAGTGGCTCTTCTTCACCCTTTTTTCTGGCACCACTTTGTATTCTTCCATTTTTATTTCAGGGTTGGCCCAGGCACAATCAGAGGTGAACCAATGAATCCTATCATTACTGAAAGTTTTGCCACTGGTCTGCCGCAATTGCTGTTGCTGGAATTGAACTTCAAGAGAGCTCTTGGGTAGGCTACCTGAACAGCAAATTCTCTTGTGGTGTTTCCAATTTTGCGCCAGGGGGGTGTGGAATCTTCTAAAGATATCATTAGCCCGTGCTAATGGCATGTACGATTCATATACCTGGTCCTGACAATGAGTTGCCAGTCGATATATGCCTACGTACTAAACCTCGCCCCCGCACACAGACTTCAACCATTCCCCCCGCGGGATTGCCGTTAGGTATTACTTCGCGGGGTTTTTTAGCAAATAAAGCTGATCATCTTGTGTCACCTGCTACTGAGGCTTCTCCTGCTTCTGTAGCTTTTCTCAGCCTTTCTAATCTCCGCAGCTCATTTTGTATATTTGTTATGCAGTCGCATATTACCGTCCAGTTCTCTTCTGACTGCAACATGTGGTCGAGGAGTAACGTCGGTCTGGGTAAAGTACTTTTCCATGCCGTGAAGCGTCTACAGTAAAACACTGCGTGTTCCGTATCTTCGTCTTCATTAGGGCATTCGGGGCAAGATGGTGGAACTGTCGTGTCCAAATCAGTGGAGATACTTGAGGTAGCCACCGTGACCAGACAGGAACTGCGTAAGGTTGTAGTTGCAGTCTCCATGTTTACGACTTATCCAGTCTTGTCGGTATTAGTTTGTGTATCCATCTGCCTTTCGTTGCATTGTCCCAGCGAGCTTACCACATTGCTGCTGATGCTGCCTTTTCTTCAGTTTTTATTATCTTGGTACCATTGGCGTCGTGTTGGTTCAAAACTCTTTTGTTATATATCCTCAACGTTTCCTTTCGGTGATGCTTAATGCGGATTGTATAGTAATCACTCGCTCGCTTACGTAGCAGAAGCTAAAGAATTTGTGCATAAGGACCGTTTCAGCAATACCCACATTCGAAACATTAAAATTTTTGGGGAGTTGGTGTAAGATATGAGTGTTTGAATGTCGGATGTTCAGAAGACCCACCATGAATTTTGATGAAATTTCTTTTTCTAATTTGGTGTAACGTTGGGATAGTCAAATTTGAAATTTACCAGATTCAGACAGACTGGTGTTAAGATATCTGTATGTTTGGTGGAGTTTCAAGAATATTGATGGTCCCTTCTGAAAATCATCAAAATCGGATGAGGTGAGGTTACGATATACGAGGGTGGGTCAATAAGTGCCTGAAAATTAACACAAAATGTGTCGTAACCTTAAATTTAATTTTTTTTTTGTCAAGAATCATCTTCCAAAAGAACGCACCCAAATTTGCAGACAGATCTGTCAAATAGTTTTGTTGTGGCAGCCATTTTATATAGACGCCTACTGGCATTTTCGTTAAAATGGAAAAAAAGTGAATTTCGAGTGCTCATTAAACACTATTTTTTGCGAGAAAAAACTATCACGCAAACCAAACAAAAGCTTGACAAATATAATGGGGACTCTTCACCATCGATTGGAACCATTCACCACTGGCTTACACAATATCGGTGCGGTCGTTCAAGTGATGCCGAACGTTCTGGTCGCCGAATTGAGGTCACCATACCAGAAATGGTCGACAAAATCCATGGACGATCGGCGAGTGAAAGTGCACGAGCTTGAAGAGGCCACAGGCTTATCACATGGCTCAGTGATTTCGATTTTCTTTCCGCAAGATGGGTGCCGCGTTTGCTCACAATCGACAACAAACGCATTCGTTTGACAACTTCGAACTTGTGTTTGGCGATGTTCTAGAAAATTTCGGCTGAGTTTTTGCGCCGTTTCGTAACCGTGGATGAAACCTGGATTCACCATAACACACCAGAAACCAAGGAACAGTCAAAACAATGGACTTCTCCTGGTGAATCGAAGCCGAAGAAGGCCAAGGCGGGTTTGTCAGCGAACAAGGTCATGGGGACTGTTTTTTTGGGATGCGCGCGGTGTTATTCACATCGATTACCTTGAAAAGGGTAAAACGATCAGCGCATATTACGCAGAGCTGCTTCATCGATTCCAAGCCGAAGCAAAAACAGCCGCATTTGGCGAAGAAAAAAGTTCTTTTTCACCAGGACAACGCACCGGCGCACAAGTCCGCAGTCGCAATGGCAAAATTGCATGAGTTAGGCTACGAACTCCTCCCTCATCCAGCATATTCCCCAGATTTAGCCCCCTGCGACTATTTCTTGTTTCCAAACATGAAGAAATGGCTCGGAGGTAAGAGATTTGGGTCGAATAAAGAGGTCATCGCTGAAACAAACGCTTATTTTGAGGGGCTCGGGAAATCGTATTATTTGGAGGGCATCAACAAATTGGAGAAACGTTGGATGAAGTGTATAGATCTATAAGGAGACTATGTTGAAAAATAAAATGTTTTTGTACCGAAAAGAGTGTTCCCTATTTCATTTTTCAGGGACTTCGAGTAGTTATGGCTGCGGAGGAGTTCCTTAATTCTAATGGAGATATGATCTCCTTAAGGAAGAAGCTTCTGTTAATTTTACACAGAACTACACTAGGCAGAGGCGACAGATGAAACAAGCCTAAGCGTGCCTCTAACAGCAAAACTAAATTAGAATAATTTTCGTTGCAGTTTTGAAAATATGCCCAGTACTTCCCATCGCACTTCCTAGATGGATATTATATGTATGTATCTGCTCTGTAGGCTGCACGCGGTCTTCATGGTATGCATGAATATTTCATGCATAGATCCTTATCCGTGGAACTTGGAATTTCCATTACTCTAATCACGTGTATACATTGCTAGCTGGCACTTCATAAGCATTTTCTTATCATAGTCAACTACATGCCTAGTGATTACAGTACATGGGTGACGATGCGTTTCCTAGAACAAGTTCTATGTTTTCTAAACTCGAAGAATAGTCTATTTGCACACTGAAAAAATACATATGAAGCTTTGGACGCCGAGTTGAGTTATTATGTTTATTTCACTGTGAAATTGGTCCTGTGTTTGAATAAAATGCTATCTAAAATAAAAATGGTTCCTGACCACTCCTTTCCATAACAACTAGTTTCTAAATTAACTGCAGGTCCTTAACCTCCCTGTTATTCGTACCCCCATTGATTCGTTTCCCGCATAGGAAAATAATTCAAAAGGTCAACTATCAAAAGCCATCAACCTTTGGTCCCTTGATACTTACTACAAATTCCTCGCCTGTGTTATACCGAAAAAAGTGATTACACAAAAGATTGAAAAAGCGAACATATCATCTCATTGTGCAGTTGATTAACAATCATCTCTAAAGGAAAGAATCATGAATGCTTCACTCAGAACGTACCAATTAATTTAACATCAGAAAGATACCCCGTTCAAACAGCAAACACAAGAAAAATGAGAAAAATGTTGGACTTAATCAAATATTGACATCTCAATAGACTTCGATTCATTAATGTTAAAAAAGAGAAAAAAAAAAATAAATAAATTGAAAGAAATATGAATATCAACCCGCGGCACTATTTATTTATTCTTAAGGCTTCTCTCACCGCAGCTTCTACTTCCTACACCTCTCCACCTACTCTCTCGTCAATCATCAAATTTTTTTTGGTTTATTGATGAACAAACGAAGACAATCACCGGCGCAGAGGTGGTCTCCGAAAGAGTCATCGTCTTTTTCTTTTCTTTCTTCGTCCGATGTAGTCGTCTATTCCTCAATACTACGTGAGGCACTTAAGAAAGATGAATCTTTTCCTAACATTTCCATCATCGGTCCCGGAACCCGAACTAGTAAACAAAAATCTAATATTCAAACTCATCTTGTTGTTGTCTGTCAGTGGAACTCTGTCGATCGAGACCATAAATTTCTATTCTAGATACATACGAAGGAACTAAACAAAAAATACATTTCCATAGATAACCACTGACCAAGGAGTGCACAGAGGTATCGCATGAAAATAAAGACCTCGAACTGTAGCATTCAGAGCGCACACATGTACGTATACGTATGAGTATCTCCTGCACTAAGATCATAATCATGTTCAAATAAATCACCTTTATTGGATAACTAAGTGCGGAGCCTGGGAGTTGCAAGTACATATGCGGATGCTGATGTTGCATAGGATCGCAATTCAATTAAGGCAAAATGATTTCAACCGATTGGCGGTTGGTCGGTCGGTCAGGTCTTCATCTTTGTGAAATCATCGGCATTGCAAATCGAAAAGTTGTGAGATGTTCATACATATGTGGTGAAGGAGAGGTCCGCGCCGGCATGTGAATCAATTGTTGTATTGCAATTTGAGCTCCTGTGGTTTGCTGTAAGAAGTGCATAGCAAAAATCTTGTTCGCTAATTTAATGAACATGTTTATGAGCAATGGGTGGTTCTAGATGGTTTGCTTAAGTAATTAATATGTAAGTCGAGATGATGTATGAACGTAGGATGGGGGATTGTCGCAGTGATTAATATTATTTCTTTGTCTTCTCAACGATTCTCAAAGATAGTGAATTGTGAGAAGATAAAAAAGAATTAAAGATGCCGTGAGCGATGAAAAAGTACAAACAAATTACTTGCACATCAGTATTAATTAGTCCCCTCGCCAAATGTCTATAAACTCTTCAGGTGCGCTTAATTCATTTTTGGATTACAAGCAAAGTATGTTTATTTGCAAATAGTAACAGCTGTTGCAGAACCTACTCAGTTCAAGAAGGACTTTTAGGGTACACACACGTTTGCACACGGAGCAACGCAAAAATTACTGAAGTAACGAACTGGTCAGTGATGTGTATTTGCTCATGTTTCGCACATGGTGCTACACAAATATTTTTTTTTTTTTTTGTCGAGAGGGTGAAAATCTTCTAAAGACACCATAAGGCCTGACCGCGCGTGCTTATGGTAGTGTGAGATTTTTACTCAATAAAAACACCACTCTTCAAGATTAATACTACAACTAAGCCGACGCTTATCCAGCAGTTTTATTTTCGCTTACGAGACTCGTGAAAAAGATGTTCGTATGTAATTTAAAGGGAATGTAGCGCTTTAGACAAGTTAAATTCCAATGAAAGTTCCTGCTGTTTTCACCGGCATATACTATGACGCGAGGTCAAAAGGTTTTGTCCTTTGCAGACGACGAATTGAATTGTTCGCGTCAAGTAGTTGAATGACGGTACGGTTACAATGACCGTGAACACGATCTTTGTTGGTGCGCTAACGATCGTTCTAAGAACTTTATTTTCAAAAGTTTGTAGGATGTTTCTATTGCTTTTCGTGGTACAACCCCATAGTTGTAGACCATACCTCCACACTGGCTTTAGCACTTGCTTATAGATAAGCAGTTTGTTATGTAGGCTCAACTTCGAATATTTTCCGAGTAGCCAGTACATTTGTCGGTATTTGTTTTCGAGCTCGTCGCGTTTCTTTTTTACGTGCGATTTCCATTTTAATATCGCCGTCAATATCGCTGTCAATATCGCCGTATCGTCCGCAAACGTGGCGACGGCGCAATTCCTTTCCTGCGGGATATCACGCGTGTAGAGTACATATAGAAGTGGGCCAAGGACACTTCCTTGTGGGACTCCAGCCGCAATCTAATTGAAATCAGAGCAATCATTTCCGTGCTTAACACGAAAAAGTCTTTCGGTGAGGTATGATCGTAAAATTAGAAAGAGTTGCCATGGCAGTAGTCGTTGCAATTTATACTCCAAGCCGTGTCGTGCCAAACCTTATCGAAAGCTTGTGAGACGTCAAGAAATACACCACAACAAATCTTTTTTTCTTCGAGAGTTTTCTCAATCACATCAGTTATTTTGTGGACTTGGTCGATTGTAGAATGTTTGACTCTAAATCCAAACTGATGGTCAGGAATGAGACGTCTTTCGTTGATTATGGGTTGTAGTCGTTTTAAAAGTATTTTTTCGAATATTTTAGAGATAACCGGCAATAGGGAAATAGGCCGATATGATTTCTTCTCATTCAAAGGTTTGCCTGGTTTCGGGACCATTTAATCTCTGCGACTTTCCATTGTCTCGGAACGTAGAGCAATCTGAACGAAGCGTTAATCAAATATAGCAGTTTGATAAGAGCTTTATTCGGTAATTCCTTGACCACCTGCGCCGTTATCAAGTCGTAATCCGGTGCTTTTTTAGTCTTTAGATTTCTAATCAGTTCCCTCAGTTCAATTTATGCAACTTTTTTTACTTTAAAGTTGTCAGATGTCGTGACTGGGAAGTCGAGCGTTATCAAAGGACCGTCGAATGGCTTAAACGTTTCTTCTAAATGCAAAGCAAAAAGTTCTACCTTTTCTTTGTCATTCTATCGTTTTTCAGAATTGGTGGCGCTTGCATTTGAGGTTTTCGGATGCCTTTTAGCGCTTTCCAAAGTGAATAATTTGATTCTCTTCCAGTGGAGAGATTTTCAAGGTAGGTCGCTATCTTATTGCTTTTAAATTCGCGAATACTACAATATCTCTAAAGCGATTGCATAGTCGGTTAAGGATCTTTTTATGCTGCGGTGCACGAGTGATTTGCCATTTCTGTCGTGCTTTTCTTTTCTCCCTCACCAGTTCAATGATTTCACTTGGATACTTTTCTTTGCGGTTAATCTTATAGTTTCTAGAAGGAGTGTTTCTCCATGCCGCTCTTTGGATTGCTTCCACGAAACGATCAACTTCATCCTCCACCAGTTCACAAGGTGTTTTAAGAGATACATTTTAGGCGATATTTGTTTCGCAATCATTTCTAAAGCCCTCCCAATTTGTTCTCTTGCTAGTAAGTCTTGGAGGTCCTTCTTTCTTGATCAACGCTTCACCAAGTAATAAAATTACCGGAGAGTGATCAGAAGAGAAATCAAAACTTTCTTCGACTGTAATAAACTTCTCGTAAATACCTTTTGAAACGAAAAAATCTATAAGATCGGGAATTTTTTCCGAGTTGGTTGGCCAATAGGTGGGTTTTCCTGTCGAATAAAAACAACAACCGAATTCATTTGCCACTTCGTAGAGAATTTTTCCTTTAGAAGATATACATCATGAACCCCAAAAGGTGTGCTTCGCGTTGAAATCTCCACCAATAAGGAAATTTGAACCAAGGGCATTGAAGACACGAAAGTAGTCGTCTTTTTCAAGCGAGCATCGCGGCGGACAGTAAACAGACGCTATGTTGTAGCTCAGGTGTTTATTTTTAACCCTTACCGCGCACAACTGAAGTTTTTCCAGCTCTATGGTTATATCGACCGAGTGTTCGGTGTTAGTTTTAATGAATAAGGACGAACCGCCCCGCACTCTATCAGAAGGATGATAGGCGTGATAACCAGCGCAGCCTCTTATCTTTATTTGCGATTCCCTTGTTAGATGGGTTTCGGAGATCAAACAAATGTCGATATTTTCTCTCATTAGACAAATTTCTAATTCGTTAGATTTTTGTAAGAGTCCATTTGCATTCCATGTTATAATTTTAAGCAAAACACAAGTATAACTTTGGTTTATATCTGGTACAAAGATTTTTCAGCACGCATACGTAAAGATCGCTTCACTGAGATGCTGATTTTGCAAATAATCGGCGACGCGCTGCTGTGGCAGCATGTTTAAAAATAGAAAACTGAAAATCCTCGGTGACCAGCATGTCTCGAGTAATTTATCACTAACGCCTCGCACATTGGTCAGTAAAATGTTGGCCCATGTGTGGATTGCTATTTAAATACATAAGCGGGAATGCAGAAGCTACAAGCTTGTGACAAGGAAAGAAAAGATTACATACTTCCATTGCTAGGGCGTAATTTGTATACTGGGTCCATTGTGGATACACATCATTTGTGTGGCGAATAAGTCTGTCTGGAAACCACGATTTTCGCGGTATACCATTTTCAAGGCAGTGGTAGAGAATGTATTATTATAATCCTTACACACGCTTACTTTTGGTAAGATTTGGCATATTGACTTTGAAACTAATTGGACAAGATTTCGTATATTTGCCGGAAACTCAAGACACTGAGTTGTGAAACATTGTCCATGTCTAAGTTTCTTCCGTATTTCCTGCCAGTTTGTTTGACCTGTTCTTCACTTGGTGTCGTAAAAACCATGCATAAGGCTTAGACTAACTTACCAGAAAGCTTGCCCCTATCTTGAACTGGCTTAGTTATTAGGACATCGGGACTATTTTAGCTTATGCTTCTACACCGTATGTGAAGTGATGTCGTCTACCTGCAGAATCAATTCGAGCTTTCTTCATCAACCAAGCCACGTTCAGAGAAAATCAATGGGTGTCTCTTCCTACTCTTCGTCCTTACATTCCTTGCTAAAACCTTGTGAGAAGAGGCCAAATCTATTTGCTTGCCTACCTATGAGGCAGTATTCAATGATAACACCATACTGCTGTAATGATGTGTTTCGCCTTAGCTATGATCATGTTTGAGTAACAATTTATATGCAGATTCCATATCTTCGGTAGAATCAGTGTCATGCCTTGCAAGTTCATTAGTCTTAGAGTTTTTTCGACCGGGTAATTCCATGAAAGTGAGTGCAGAATAGCTTTACTGGCAACACAATATATTTATTTTTAGTACTAACGCAAGCATAAATCTATATAACTTTGCGATAAATTCATGAGGTAACGTAAGTTACCGAACTCATGCTACGTGAGGTATTTTGGTTTTGAATTTTTAAAGACATTATTTTAAGCCTTACTTAGTTTTAATATTGTGAAGGTAACTCTTCTACCATCTAGTTTGCTTAGTTTGTTTCATCTAAATAGAGTTTGAAAGTTATACATTGGGATTGAGAGTACTATGTCGCCTGATGTAACATGTGTTACCAGAACCTCTTTAAGCATTAAATATGAAATGAACAAAACAACATGCTTTTGTTTCTTTTACTAAATAAGTTAGCTTACCTCTGCTATATTTTCATAATTCACATTATGGGGAAGAGATTAATTACAAGTTTCGAAGTAAAATGTAACATGAGTTACATTGCTCAGCCTTTAAGAGCGATCTTGATTGTAGTCTGGTTATCCGCGAAGATGGTAATACCCCGAGCAGGTACTTCAGCCAAAATTAGGCTTCCTTGATTGCTTTTAGGTACTTCGTGCTAGTGGTTGACATTTAGCTCATTGAACAAATTCGCTATACCTAACCCGTCATCAGTTTTTGGAATGTCGGAATAGGGTTGTACGAAAACCGTTTCCGGCTTTACGTCTCTTTCACAGTCCGAGGGGTGTGGATTACGTTTACTTCTGTTCACATCTTGGAAACATCATCTACATCCAGGCATATAACTTTCAGGCAACGGAAGGTAATATGTCACTTTTGCTGGATTGAAGTTCGTATTAGATACATGTAACATCGGATCCTGCTGACGTATATGGATAAAAGTTTTGTATTCCACAACGGAGTTTTATTCAAATTTTAGAGTTGATGCGTTTGTGAATAGTATTTTACAGTTCATTACTAGGAATGAGGAATCAATGACAGTCCACTCTGCTCGTGACGTTGGTGTAGCCTTGAAGCAAGCATGGAAATTAGTATCTACCTAAAGGGTGTTTTTTTAGAATTCTTAAATGAAATAAAATACATAAAAATCATGGTAATTGTCATGGTATTGACTTTATTGGAAAGATAATGTTATGTCATTAGTGCATATGGGCGTCGTGGCTGGCCAAAATAAAGCTCAATCTGGAAGTCCAATTTTCGACCACTTCTCCGAGCAGCTGGGGCTGTATCCCAGCAATAATGAGGCGAATGTTGCCTTCCAAGTCGTCCATCGTCTCTGGTTTATCGACGTAGAGTAGTGACTTTACATATTCCCACAGAAAATAATCCAAAGGTGTTAAATCACACGATCTTGGAGGCCAATTCACAGGTCGCGAAATTATGCGCTCGTTTCCTTTAATATATTGATTGTGGCGCTTTGTTGAAACCACAGGTCTTCCACATTAATGCCATTCAATTGGGGAACGAAAAAGTTAGCAATCATGAATCTACAGCGCTCTCCATTGACTGTAACATTCTGGCCGGCATCAAATCAAATATGTACCATAAGAACACTAAACAGTGACCTTTTGTAGATGTAACGACGTCTCAATAATGGCTTGTGGACTTTCTTCATTCAAAATGTGCCAGTTTTGATTGTTGAATGAGCCTCATCGCTGAACAACATTTTGTGGTGAAAATGACAATAAAGAGCAATTTGCACCTTCACCGAATGACACACACGATGGAACTGGATTTTATAAGCTCGTAAACCAATATCTTACCGCAAAATCTTCCATAAAGTGGACGGCCACTGCTCCAATTGCTGTGCACGATGGCGAATCGACTCATTCGGTCTCTTCAATACTACGCTCCACAGCAGCAAGAGCTTCTTTGGTGCGCACTGTATGTCGTCTAGGTGGATGAGTATTATCAATTTGAGTATGCGTGTTGCGAAAACGATCCATGCTTAATCGAATTACTTGCTCGGATGGACGTTTATGTCGACCGTAAAATGGACGGTAAGTTTCGTGAACTGAACCAGGATTTTCGAAATAAATTTGCACAACTTGCAAGCGTTGTTTTGGCCTAAGTCTATTCACGGTGAAATGGCAAACAAACTGAGAGTACAAATCAGCTGTCACCTGTCAAATTATCTGTCGCTGGAAAAAAAAAGTGTTGCCAATTCGGAAAATAAACCTCTCAAACAACACGCTTTTATAAATGAATAGCAGTTTTTTGTTAAATGCTTATTAAGATAAGCAGGTGCTAAATTTATAGCGCAACTTAAAACGCTTAAAACTCCAAGCGCAATCTATAAACAGCGTCATTTATTTTTTTTTAAAAAAAAAGCTTTTCTGATAGACTTATTTACATCTATCTTAATACTAATGAACTGCTACTATTAAGAAACACAAATTATTGCCGTGTTTATCTTTCTAAAAATAAAATATTTAATTCACTCGAAATTCCCATTTTACGATTTTCAATTTTAATGATTCATCCCCTAGGAGACGACCCGCGTACAATACACACAGCATGTATCCACTAAAATCCTCTCTAATAATGTGATGCAACTCTACCTTAGGGATTATCATCAACTTACACCAAATTACCCACATTTAATTGGTTTTTAATCTGACCAACCAAATGCTTAGGCACACACAGTTTTTATTTTATGTATCCGCACTTAATAAAAAAAAAAAAAAAAAAGAATATTTTAATCCGTCAACATTGTCATCAATGAAAAATGATAATTCAACAGATTTTCCTGTCAGAGTCAAAGTTTATCAGTAGAAACAATCCATTTAGAACTTCAAGTTATCTTTAGAGTAAAGAGTGGGGATGCAAGGGTGCATTTCATTGAGAACGGAAGGAATATTTAAAAATTCCGTAATCAAAATCTCATAAAATGGAAATTATGAATTTTACCCGGAAAATGTTCCACCATACTCGTATCAGTCGGAAGATACTTACAAAGAATATGAATTTCCAAGAAGAAGATACGAGTACACATTGAATGCCAGAGAAAAAGGTCAAGGAGTTGAAGTAGTTCATGTAGTACACTGCAACGGAATACCGAATGCCATGGCAAAGGTCAGATACTGTTATTACAAGACAGAAGAAAATATAAACAGAACGTTTATCTCTACTCTCTGTCATGATCAAATTTCAACCGTAAAGTTGTCCAAGAAGTCCTTAAAAAAACGGAACAACTAGTCATAGATACGTTCATTTTTCCTACGGGGGGGAGAAGACCTCTCTTCATTTTTTTTTTTTTTTTTTTTGGGAAAAAAAAGAAAATTTCAAATAGAATTTAAGAAGATTTTCTATATGTGTACGAGTATGTTTGTGCTCCTTCAGAACCAGTCTACTCGTACATCCGCCTTGGGGGTGGAAAATTTACTGCTGACAGTAAAAGGTACGACGCGATGGCACAAGTGGAAATGGAATTAATGAAATTTTCATCCTGTCAGTGAATTCAGATGAATCTCTTCTTCGCATCATGCACCACACTTAGGTGAGATTCTATTATACTAACGAAGCGATGTGCTCGTAGGGTGTACCCATGTAGCCACGGGGGGGGATTTGGAATTCTAAGTTAAACTAACTGAGAACAAAATAAAAAATGCAGAAACAACACAAAATCAACGGCAGCAGAAATGGGGTGGTGTCTTTTTCTTCTCCCGAAATGATGCGATTTTTGATCCAGTGAAGCGTATATACATGTGTAACGATATTATCCTTCAGTTTGTCCGAACCCCCCACATGCACATACAACTAAATGCAAGGAAGTAAGTTTTCACGTCACCCCCTATTGCAGGATGCATAGCAGGAAACTATGTTTGTCTTATTGTTCGCCTTCGGGTGCTTATCGATCCTTTTTGAGGATTAATCGTTGTATCGCATTTTGTGTTCTGAGAAAATTATGATTGCGATGATGAGGAGGGTTGCATTTCATCGTTTGTCCACGTAGCCATTGCAAAAAAGGGAATAGTACCATTTGATTCACCTACATCCACCCCATGACGTCTATATTCTTGTTGTTCTTAGTGAAAATGATTGATTTCACGCTAAAATGGATTCAATCATTTCTTTCTATGTTGTTAGTGTTGTTCATTCGTGCCCTCTGTCATCAGTTTCGTAATTTCTTGAAAGAATACACTCAAGGGGTGTCTATTCTTAAAAAGTAATAGGAAGTTTCTTTTGATCCCCTTGTTAGGATTCACCCTTCACCAAGGATAAATCATTTGCAGATATTTCGAAATATTGGTAGTACTTGAAAGTGTCGATAGTATGCGTTTAATATTCGTCACGTCAGCCTAGAAGCTATTTGGAATAATTTATGCATTTTAAGCGCTTCAGGGCTGGATGACAAAGATAAACGTTTTCCAATCCTCTTGGCATTATCTTCGATTTCAAAGTATTTGGGATCTTACTCTTCGAAGATGGATCTGAAAGCCTATGAAAGTGACAAGAGCTCTTAAGTAGTAGCTTCCTACGTCTTCTTGGCTTTGAGATATTTTTGGACACTAAATAATGAAAAAGACGAGATAGCTATGATAACGACAATCACCTTCTTCATACAAAAAGTAAACAAGGCTGCCATATTTCTATGGATCTACCCTAGAATCTGTGGAAGGTTTGCGGCCTTAAATCCGGACGAATACGAATGCAAGTAAGTGTCAAATGGGTTTACGCAATCGTCAAGTGGATTCTGAAAAATTCGTTTCCGTGATATTTCCATTCGGAAGGAAGGTCAAGGGTATACAATTCACCAGATGCTGATGCCGTGATTTAGTCGATAAAGACTGATGGTCACTAGACTCAAAATGCGGACTGGAACATACATATATAAGAATGACGGGTTGTCAGGCTACCTCCCCACCCACCCAAAGTATGATACCATTTCCAGTCTACTCAGGCAATCACAATATGACGTTGCGTGGCGACACCAATTATGTACGCAGATTTTGGATATGAAGGACCCAAGTTGTCTGCAAAGCTGGTCAATTAGCTAATTTCGTCCGTCCCGAAGAATTTTGTAGCTACAATTGACATGCGGATGGTGTAGCTATATTTCCTTAAATCTATGGAAGTTTGATTAAATTCACCCCGGTAAGTCCGCATTTAACAAGTGCAAGTCGTACAAGTCCAACTTTTTTTCTTTTTTTTTTTTTATAACTTGCACGTCTGAAAGGGGGATATGAATAGCCTTATACTAATTTTAGGACACGGGCGTTTTTTGTGGAAAGGGGAAGAGACAGAGAGAAGACAGATTGGTGTAATTGGTTTAAAACTCAGGTATTATTAAGTTTCAGAACTCCAAGGGTGGCGTCCAGATAACTGGAGAGTATTTTTGTATTGTCGTTGCTTATGATTCACAGTATTTTTTTTCCGTCCTCCTGATGTCATCATTTGTGAATGCCTCTTGAAAAAAATATCTACATCACTTGAATCCCTCATCTGATTCAATTTTCATACTTGAGAATAACGAAGCCATTCTCTGTTGGAGTACTCGTATCTGGTCCTCCAATGCTATAAAAATCGAAACTCGTGTACTTAGCAATCTTTACTGATATCCACCCAGAAACAGAAAATATACAAGGCTTCCGTAAAAGCTTTGAAAAGCAACAGAAAAACTTTGGATCTGGACCTTTATAAAAGAGGAATGTTTCAACCAACTAAACTCTCTTTGGCAGACAGAAAGTTATGGAAATCTTGAGAAAATGTATCTGAAATAAAATAACCAACTCATGGGGGATAAAGTATCGCTCTCAGAGACCCAAAAACCGACTAATAATTGCCCCAACCAGATGTTTGTGGTCAGAAGTCGAACCGCTTTAACAGATTTGTGCTATCACGTACAAAAATGATATTACTCACCTTTGATGGGTTTTATTTCAATATTGCTTTCCAAAGTACCCAGATAAATTCTCTAACAAAATTCGGTTCATACAAACGATTTTGCTAAACACAGTACGCTGTTTAGGCATCTCTAAACTTTTTCTGGCTTAGTCGTTCTACCGTTACCGCATTTCAACATATAAAACAGAGAAATAGACCGCTTAATATTATATTCTTTGGAAAAACCTATCCGACAAAATAGGTATGTCATTGTTTGTAAAAATGAAATAATGATAACAGCTATACATACTATATCTAATGTAAATGATCAGCATCAACAGTCAAGACGATTGAACTTTGAGCCATGTCCATCCATCTGTCCCTTTACTTGTATTTCGAAATTTCTAAAACCCAAGCTATAAATGTATAACACTCCACCTTCGTAAGTCATCTAGGAACTTCTGAAGGTAAGTCAGAAGAAAAATGTTCACTGCAACACCCTGCACCTCTACAATCATAACTACTATGAGTCTATGAGTCTGCAAAGTTTAAGCTTCTGTGAATCGACAATACTTAGGTTCAGTTTTTTAGGTCATCCAAAACCTTCCTTGGAGGTGTGGGACGAGGAATAGAAATAATCTTTAATTTTGTTTACATTTCAGTAATTTGGCATGGTAATGTCCAACGGCTTGATCCAAGCTATAAGGTTGTTAAGTTTCCGTTTTTTAAGACATCTCAGAACTTTGTGAGGTCTGCAGGAAAACACGCACAGATAAGAAAATACATAAATCAAACAAAAAAATGCTCTGCGTAACACTACAATGCAAATTTTAAATTTGACTTCCGTTCCATTCTACGAAATTCACTTGGAAAATTTAAAATTCGGCTACACTTTATTCTTCTCCGTGGTTCTTGCTAAAAGTCTGTAAAGTTTCAGCTTTCTAGGTCATCCAGGGCTATCTTGAGATTCCATACATAAGAGTATAAGTCTGCAGAAAAATGTCTTGTATAACCATGTATTTTGGAAAAAAAAAATAGGATCCAACAGGTTTTCTCTTGTTTTCTTTACTGTAAATATGCAAAGTTACAACTTTCTAGGTCGTCTGGAGACGCCATTGAGAGACTTCTTTCAATATCTCACCAACATTCGTCTAATGGTTCTTGTGTTAGCTGTGTGACAAGGACGAAATTTGAATTCCATTTGAATTTAACGATGACATGTACACCACACGCAATTTTTTTAAAAAAAACTTCATCAAAATTCGTTCAGCGGTTCTTGAGTTAGGAGCGTGCATCACAAGTGAAGGCTCATTTCTTCCGATAAACCTTGAAGTAATAATATTATTAATTCGACAGGGCACAATGTAGAGACTGTGGTCACGGTGTAGTGGGTAGTGTGTTCGCTTGTGACCCGAGCTGTGCAGGTTCGAGTCCGAGTGGAAACCAGAGACCATCAGTCACCGAAAGTAAAAGAGAAACAGAACAAAATCAAAGTTTATGGTTGGAGCATAAAACCAAAAAGGGGTTTTTGCCTGGTAGGTAGTACAATGGACGGCACATCGAGGGAGAGTACTCCGGTATCTGGAAATTTAATTTTTATAAAAAAAAAATAAAAAATGTAGAGACCAGAAAATGCATTACTTTGTCGAAAAATATCAAATTTCAATCCAATCTCAAGGTAATTAGAATGTAAATAATGGGAATTTAGGGGGCTTTTAGTATGTTTTTTAGTACCCTTAAATAAGGCATATTTCGACATTTTCAGCCATACGAGGGTGGGTCAATAAGTCCCTGAAAATTAACATAAATTGTGTCGTCACCTTAAATGTAATTTTTTTTTGTCAAGAATCATCTTCCAAAAGAACGCACCCAAATTTTCAGACAGATCTGTCAAATAGTTTTGTTGTGGCAGCCATTTTATATAGACGCCTACTGGCATTTTCGTTAAAATGGAAAAAAGTGAATTTCGAGTGCTCATTAAACTCTATTTTTTGCGAGAAAAAACTATCACGCAAACCAAAGAAAAGCTTGACAAATATTATGGGGACTCTTCACCATCGATTGGAATCATTCACCACTGGTTTACTCAATTTCGGTGCGGTCGTTCAACCACAAGTGACGCCGAACGTTCTGGTCGCCCAATTGAGGTCACCACACCAGAAATGGTCGACAAAATCCATGGTTTGATAATGGACGATCGGCGAGTGAAAGTGCGCGAGCTTGAAGAGGCATGGCTCAGTGATTTCGATTTTCTTTCCGCAAGATGGGCGCCGCGTTTGCTCACAATCGACAACGAACGCATTCGTTTCACAACTTCAAAGGTGTGTTTGGCGATGTTCCAGAAAAATTCGGCTGAGTTTTTGCGCCGTTTCGTAACCGTGGGATGGAACCTGGATTCACCACAACACACCAGAAACCAAGGAACAGTCAAAACAATGGACTTCTCCTGGTGAATCGAAGCCGAAGAAGGCCAAAGCGGATTTGTCAGCAAACAAGGTCATGGCGACAGTTTTTTGTTATGCGCGCGGTGTTATTCACATCTATTACCTTGAAAAGGGTAAAACGATCACCGGCGCATATTACGCAGAGCTGCTGGATCGATTCCAAGCCGATTTGAAGCAAAAACGGCCGCATTTGGCGAAGAAAAAAGTTCTTTTTCACCAGGACAACGCACCGGCGCACAAGTCCGCAGTCGCAATGTCAAAATTGCATGAGTTAGGCTACGAACTCCTCCCTCATCCAGCATATTCCCCAGATTTAGCCCCCTGCAACTATTTCTTGTTTCCAAACATGAAGAAATGGCTCGGAGGTAAGAGATGCGAGTCGAATGAAGAGGTCATCGCTGAAACAAACGCTTATTTTGAGGGGTTCGAGAAATCGTATTATTTGGAGGGCATCAAAAAATTAGAGAAACGTTGGATGAAGTATATAGAGATAGAAGGAGACTATGTTGAAAAATAAAATGATTTTATACCGAAAAAAGTCTTCATTATTTCATTTTTCAGGGACTTATTGACCCACCCTCGTATATTATTTATTCCCAGGTTTGACTCAAATTTCGCCTACAATTTCTGGTATCTAATCGATAAATGAATTATAATTGGAATCACAACCTGGTCTATACTATCGGTTAATGATATTCACACCCTTTCTATGTTAACACCCTCAATAATCTTCTTTCCACATCCAATTTGTTTATTTAATTTTCCTTTCATTTGGTTCGTTCTAAAATTACATTGCATACAAATAAATCGTCGGTAATTTATTTGATACAACACCCACCGCAACATGTTAAGAAACACTCGAGATAAAGCATAATAAAAAGGAAAATATATATCTGTTTATGATATCGGGGAATATTGCAGAAACATAAAAAAAGATAAAACAATTTATTGTGGTTTGTTTTGTTTTCTTAAATCGATAGAAACACCCATGTTTATGCACTGTAAAACCACATTTTTCAACTGAAAGGAAATTCTTTTCCAAATAAGCCCTCCTATGCTGACATACTAATGACAATCTTAGCCAATATTAGATCTACAACCACACAATGAGGATTTAGGATTTAAGAAACCATAATTACCGACCATTATAGGCTATTTGGCTCCAGGGGCAATGGTTGTCTTCACCACAAATAACAACCAGCATCATCCCAAATCTAATTCATCCACAAAAACACTAATTTCCTTCAAATCACTCCATGAAGGAAATCATTTCAGTTATCAATGAATTGGAGGGTAATTCACAAAGAGGCAAACAAAAAGATGTAGACGAACCCCAACCCAATCCTTAAGAATCTGTCAACTGAACGAGGTCTGCTTTCTTCGATGTTCTACAAGCAACAACAAAAAAAAAAAGAAAAACGAAAAGAACAAATTCAATTGATTTGTCAGATTGAGGTTGATTGAGGGATTCCAATAGTGGGGGGTACTTAGTCTCCCGCAGTATTCACAGTCCCTTATCACTGGTGAAGCATCGTTGTCGGTTGTCGATTGGCGACGAACGAAGGCATATTTCAAGTGAAACCATTAGCCCCCATCGCCGGCCGGTCGGACGCTGTGAAAAAGCCAGCAACCTAAATTGTGTTTGTCATTTTCGGTTTTGATTGGATGCTCGGAGGATTAGATAATTCGCAAAGATACCCAATTTTGTCTCCAATTTAGTCCACAAGTCGGTTGCGAGTTTCCTGTTGTGCGAGCTCCCATTCTTTATGTTTGGGTTATATTTTCATGTCTGTGTACGAGTATCTGCCTTTTTAAATTCTTGGCATACACAAATAGTCTGCCATAAACCCGACGGAGTAATAAGTTTGTGCGACTATGATGACAAGTCGCCTCCATAGCGTCTATACAATCTATTGTGCATTGGTCGTCCCAACAACACAAGTGATCTGTCATAAATTTATAGCGAAGCATGATTTTTTTTATTTCCATTTTTCTCGTTCGTCTTATGTAAGGGTGGGGGCTCAAGTCAAGTCATATGTAGCTACATATAAAAAAAAAAATGAAACGACAAAGGAAACAAAAATCAGCCATTAATCGTCCTCGACAGGACTTGGCTAAATCACTGTCGGATTAGTGCAATGTACACACACGAAGAACGAGCATAAAAGGGGCAACGCTGTCTTTCTTGCCAAGAATTGGCATGCAAGCGCCAACAATTGTCATAATTTGATAATGCAATAATGGAATTGCAGCATTCTTTTCAAGTGCCATGAAAGGACGTAGATTAAGTGGGTAAATGTTTTCGTTTGGATGGGATGGCATGGCATCGTTTAGAAAATTGTGCTGACAATTGAAGTTAACAGGGTGATAGTACTATTAGGATGATAAATATTTATGAAGAATTCTGTTTTTATCTTTTCTTCATGAGGTAGGTGGTGGTTTTATAATCGTGCAGATGCCATGCATCATTTAGAAGTGTTCTTGCTCACGTGACTTAGGAAGAATTGACAGATATCAGATCGATTAATTGAAAAGTTTGCCAACGAAGCGTTCGATTTTTGTGTCCACCAAGTGCCGACTTTGAAGCGATGTACTTGTACAATATACCAGATACCAAAGTCCTTTACTCAAGATTCAATTGCTTGACTGTTCCATTTCATCATTATTAGGTCGTAGGTACTCATATTAATTGTACAAGGGATCACTACTAATTCAACTCCATGGTAGTGGGCGCCATGGCTCAATGGTTTGTGCGTTGGACTACTTATCTGGAGGTACAAGGTTCGAATCGTAGTGGGGAAAACATACGTAAAATGCCAAAAGATTTTTGTCACTGTACTATAGGGTGACCAGATAAGAACGATAGGAAAATTTAATAAAACAACGACGGTGTGAGATATCAAATTGATTCTGGCTTTATTTTGAAGCTGAATGATGCGCTATTCCATACATAATGGCATGAATGTCCATTATGTATGGAATAGTACAGCATTTAAATGGCCGCCTCGGCTTTGCTGGCAGTGCTTCAAGCGGTCGGTCCAATTTTTGATGACTTGATCCAATATGTGCGGCGTTATTCCGGTCTCGAATGTTGGCCTCGAGCTCGTTCAAAGTGGTTGGCTTGTTAGAGTAGACAAGGACTTGACGTAGCCCCAGAGAAAATAATCGAAGGGTGTCAAGTCGCATGATCGCGGCGGCCAATTGATGAACGCTCGCCGTGAGATAACCCAGTCGGCAAATTTCTCTTGTATGGCATGTAGCGCCATCTTAGAGAACTCACGGCGTTGTCTATGGTCGACCGGCTTCAATTCTTGTGTCAGCATAATCTTATACGGATGTAGGGCCAAATCCAACTGCAAAATAAGCATGGTTGACTCTCAAGCGATGACCAATACAGTTAATCGGCGCCGAATCGACATTTCTGGGTCTTCTTCGATTCTGGCCGCTACGGCGACTATGTTTTCTTCACTTCGCACCGATCTCTGTCTGGTTGGTGGCTTAAGGTCCAAAGAGTGTACTCACGCTCAAACTTTTCCATGGTGCGACGAAGTGTCTGCGCACTGAAGCCATGATGACGACCAACCTCACGACGAAATTCACTTTGCATATTTACAACTGAGCCGGAACTTCGATAATATTTTTAAATAATTTTCACACGTTCTGGAAGCATCAAACGATGCCTGATGAAATGGCAAACCTTAGTGAATATATTGGCAGCTAGATGTCATTGATAACTTTGACAGCTGCTGAAACTTAACAATTGAAAAAACTATCATTGCTATCTGGTCACCCTTTATCTTCTACGAATGCCAACCTAACAAACCTCCGAGTATAATTGTCATGAGAGAATTCTCATTACATTTCGGACAACACGGCTGAGTGCGAGAACCAGGGCCCTATTCTTTAGACTTTACATGGGCTGTGTATGTGGTGGGTAACTAGTGCTGTAACACTTAGAGCAGTGCCGATAGATGGACGACTAAAGTTACAACTCCCAGCAGGCACGTAATCAAAGTCCAAAGTTTAACAAACAGGATACAAAACTAGCCTGCCACTGGTAGTGTTTAGTGACGACGAATTGTCTCCATAGTCTCCGTGGCGTTCAAAGAGCTGGTGAGCGAGAGTTGAAGGCAAAAAAGACCCCTGCAAACGCAAGTTTCACCTACCTACCTAGTTCTCCGATGAGTGGACAGCTCCTATCATTCCAGCTCCTTGTGGGGGACGCAGTATGATTTGCCTAATTTGATTTTTGTCGTTGCGCCTGGCATTCGATTGTGTTCGTGACGGAAAGACAGGTATGCTAGCAGCCAGCATTTTATGTGTGTAAGTCTTAATCCTACATACGGTTGAGACAGGTCTTCTTTGCATTGGACGAAGCTGCCGAAAAGGCATCGACAATCAAAGATTGGCCATCCTTCTGCAGCAGAGTCAAAATTGTAGAAAACGAGCAGTCAAAGCATAGGGAAATTGTTACCGATAAACACCTTCGGGCGACGTTATTGTATCTAACGAGTCAAACAAGTAATTTATCATCAGCTTGTGTTCATGGCTAGGAGCCTCGTGATCGTAAAACCTCTCCTCCTGGAATAATTTTTATTACTACTCCCCAATAACCAATTAATTTGATTGTGAATAGCCATTACGACAGGTCTTCAGGATATTTAGCCTATTTTATTTGTTTGCATTAAGGAATTCAATATTAATTGCAAGGAGTAGCGCTTTTTGAAACCAGGAAGCTGCCAGGCACAACAGTCTACTCTTTCCTATAACCAAATTATTCCACTGACCCAGTGCTATTCATTCTAGAGGCTTGCTACAATTGCAATTGGTACTAAAAATATTACCTATAGCTGCTTGGCTTCTGTTGGTCCAAAGTCCAGGTGTACATATCCACTACGTACAATAAAACACAAAAAGTAGCTTCGTTTTGGTCCTTCCCGAAAGGTCTTTATTTTTCATTCTCCTGGTGCGGCCAATTCGTTGGAATTCGAAACAGTCATTGCGGATTGATTCGTTGACAACACAAAGTTAAACAAAATTGTTGTCTATCTACTCATCAGTAGGTACTCGTACTATCTACTTGTCCAAACAAATATTTGCTTCGTCCTCGGTTATCGCAAAGCTTCTTCTTAAAACAGCTCCATGGAGTCTGCCCTTGTAGATCCTTAAATTTCATTAATATTCATCTAAACTGAATCAATGCATTTGTATTTTCATCATACGAGTAAATCAACTCTGTGGAAATATCAAATCAACTGCTCCTTTTTTTCTAAATTTAACCCGTTTCCCAAAAGTGACAGAGCGCAGCTACTGACAAGTTGTTGAAAGCTTATGGCATGTGCGTGCTTTTTCATATAAGTGTTGAAGTAAACATTTATGTTCTTTTGTTTTCCATGCTCCATGATATAGCATATCCTGTGTGACGACAGGGAAATTATTTATATTGTTAAAGAAGGCACCTGTTCTGTATAAAGATTATTCAGTGATAAAATTTACATCCGTTTAATATTTCCTTTAGCTGTGAACATTATAGTAAGCCTAATATTGTTGTAGTGGTTTCCAAAGTATCAATGGTAGTTGAATGGGTGGGACCTTAATGGCTTGTTAATGGAGACGGTTGTTTATTGAAAAGGCATTTCATACTGTTTCTTGCTGTCCACCATTGGAACGCAAAATCATCTCTACGGGATATTCTATTTGTCGTACCCCAGGGCTCAGTTTTGGGTCCCATTCTTTTTAATATATTCACTGACTTTCTAGCACTTTTCCTAAATACTAACTTCGTTAGCGCAGTCATATACAGCGTGCGGGGACTATTCGAGGAAATACCTGTTCAGTCGCTGTGTTTATAGGAGACGTTTAAATTTGTTCGAGCACACAACAGACAGATCTAACATAAGAAATAAATGCAGACCAGACTGACTTCGAAATATCGCGCTTTTTGAAAGTCACCCGTTCTTACGTTCACAAGGTTCGCGTCGAGTTGGAGGCTTCTGGCGGTGATGTTTCGAAACGTAAAAACCATTCAACAATTACAACATCGTATTCATCAAGACTCTGGAACGTCGATGAGGTCAATTGCAAGGGATATAATTTGTCATGAAAAATGGCCAGTTTTTGTTGGAGGAAATTAAGAAACAGCGTGTGCTCCGAGATATGCGGTTCCTCAACAAGTTGGACCATCCGGAAGATAGAGGCCTTCATTTGTTTTTTCCGATGTAAAAAATTTCCATCACGACCAGAAGGTCAATAGAAAGAACGATAGATAACTATGTGCTGAACCTTCAGATGTCCTCCGTGATGAGAAGTGAAGGTCATGTTATGACTCCAGTTCGTTCGAAAAATCTGCATCAACTGGTTCTCTAACACTCAATCAGCGAAGGCATGGTTTGTTGGCTTCAATTACTAAATGTACTGCGTGGAGCTGTAGGAAAAGTACAATTGCTGGGAATGATGGCGAATGAATTTTGTCGGATTGTCGCAAATATTGTCACTTACTGCGGCGATATTTTCGGACGCATTGATCTTTGCACATCCAACACTGACCTGGTTCGATAGAATTTTCCATTAATTCTGTTTATTTTTGACACAACCACAGTAGTACCAGATTTAAGTTGTAAACTACAATTGAATCCATGCTATGGTGAATGTAATCTTCATTAAAAAATAAGAGGGCAAGTAAAGCACTTCATTCAGTCATACAACGTTCAGTGACTAACCTTCTTATCTTTCTATCGAAAACTATGATATATGAATCCTTAATCAAGTTGGAGGGCGATCCATAAACTGGTCCATTTCTCTGTGTTCCCTAAAAAGACTTCCTAGGATCTACGAGTACAGTACAATCTGTCTTTGTGGTCTTAATATCCCGTAAATATGGGTTGTCTTCCTTTGACGTCTTTAAATTTCTGATGTTCTACATCAAACATCGTCAGACTATGTTCGTTCTATAATTCTATTAATATTACAGTCGTCAGTTTCGTCCTTCCTTCTTATTCCTCGACGTGCCACATAGTATTTTTGCATTACTTCCTAAATGAACTTAATAATGCATTTTAATAAAGGTAAAGTTTCTATCTATCTACAGCTACTTAAATCAGTTTGACGTTCTTTTGGAATTTTTAACGCAATCCTAATTAAGAAAGTATACAGCTGACAGCTTAATTCGCTGCACTTTGTACCTTTTTACCAGTTTCTTCTCAATCTTCATCAAGTTCATGCTACCCATCAGGACTGCTTTGAAAAACATAGAAGATTACTTAGAATGTGATGCAAAAAAAAAAATCCATTTTTCACAGTAAAACTCAATTTTTTGCCAAGTTTCTTTTTAAGTCCTTTAAATGATGTGAAAGCAAGGATTTAGAAGGTTTTTTTTTTTTTTGTATCTATTTTCTCTACTCGATGGAAATGAATGCAAAACCCCCTAGTGGTTTTGTTGTGCATCCATTCACGCAGTTATTCAAATATACATTTTCATTCGTTTGAGTTGAACTCATGCTGGGGGAAGGAACAAATGCCAATCTCTATCCCGCCCACAGTTGCCCTACATTTACTAAATTGGGTAAATCTCCATCATCATCATCATCGTCATCCTGCCACCACTCTAATAGTACAAAAGACGACATGCAGTAGGAACAAAAAAATAGAAGCAGATTTTCAATTTAATCCTAGCACGTACTGCATCCTTTTTTGCTGGTGGAATACCATAGAAAAGATACGAAAGAGTCGTGGCTGAGCGGTGGCGGCGAATGAGTGAGTGAGTTCGTTTGAAAGTCAAATTAACTTAGAAAAACAGCGGCGTTTAGACTCGTGAATGTATGCAGCATCCGTAGTCTATCTAACCCCACTCTTATCCCGTTTGATCGTATCTAATATGGGAAAATCCTATAAAAAACAATCTTGTTATCAAAAGAAGATTTTTCGTCCTTTTTTTTTCTGCTGCTCGCTCCTCAAAAAAGTGGGGCAAAACAAATCGGAGCAGAACATCTCATAAGCACTTAATAAAATATTTAACATTTAACAGTAAACGATGAAATAAGGAAGAGCCCACCACCATACCACCACACATGGCCTCTTGGGTATTTTACACAAGGATTTGCGATGATAATGATGTACGCACAGCTTAAGCAATGCAGTGTGCAAAGCATGAGCTGCGATAAGCTAATGGCAAACATTTTAAAGATTTATTTGAGGTAGATGGGGCCCTCTAATGTACATACGGGAAATTGAAACCAATTTCAAGGATAATATACCCCTATGATGTTTTTTTTTTTTTTTTTTTTTGTTCTTTCATTTCTCAAGGACTTACATGAAACAAATGAAGAAATATTATACTCGTATATAAACATGAATTTTTTGACGTATAAAGTGCTTTAAAATGTCATCTCTGTTTAAGAGTTGATTGCAGTCTAAGTGCTAGACCAGGTGCACACAGAAACACCTAGCTGTCGTCTGAAGTCTGTATCTCCCAAAGGACTCCGTGTTTCTCTCAATCCTCCCGGAGGTCTGATTGCTTTTAATCATGGGAATTGTGTTGAGAAAAAAAGCAGTACAACTGAATGAGAAAATGAAAAAAAAGGACTCAGGGCAAATACACGCACATTCATCCCATCGAACTGTAGGAGAAAAAAAAAAAGAAAAAAAAAAACTAGCATCCTTGGATGTTGAATCACTTTTCGTTGGTGGTGGATGTTTGCTTTTATTTATTTTTCACAGGAAGCTCCGATGCTTTTGGAGGGTCCTTTTTTTTGATTCGCATTTTCAATTTTTGATGGAGATATTTTGTTGTTTTGAATTCTTGTTTTTTTTTTTTGCTTTTGGCGTGGGATTGATAAACACTGCAGTCCACTGGTGGCGTCAGGATACCAAACATCAGCACTTCATCTGTCGCAGTCGTCGGTGCTTTTGTCGTCACATCGGTCATGCTTTGTTTATTCGCTATGGGAGAGAGGGAGTTGAAAAATATCCTAAGTGAGTTTTGAAATAGTCCATCGATCTTGGATTTTTTTTTTTTAGATGTTATTCTGAGTTCTGATGGATAAACAAACAGGTGCGCTGCATTGATGGTACATAGCTTAAGTTTGAATATTTTCCAGTCTGCAGTGCTAATGGAAATGGTTTTATTCTACTAGAGACTTTCAATTTCGCGGACTTTTTTTTGGCGTGCAGCGATGGCAATCTATAGACATGTGGATAGGAATTTTTTTGTGAACACAATTTAAGCTCAGGTTAGCACTTTGCTCCAGCACTTCTCATGTGAACTGAACCATGTAGTGAAGGTGGCTTAGGTACTGAGTTAGTAAAGTGCAGTCCCATCGAAGTGTGTGAAGGTTGAATTTCATGAATTTTTATTGGTCACCATATATCCGAGACACATTTTTCACCATCTTGCGCTAAAAACTTTACAAGCTAAAACCTTATTGCATAGCGTGACCTTTGCCAGAAGTTTGTACGGGATGCATCTCCTGTGTAAGTTGATATCAATTGTCTGTTCAGACTATTCTAAGTCTTTATGTAGAAGGATCAAGAATACAAAACTGCTTGCTCAGAGAGTTAATTTAACTGTTGCTGGAAGCACTCAAATATTACTCCATTCGACTAACGATTTCGTTCAGTCTTTCGGAAAGTTTTGAATTTACATAAAGAAAAAACTGCGTACGCTGATCAGTGGCGGCTTTTCATTAACTTCAGGGTTAAGTACCGACTTCGGAGGATTGCGTAATTACTATTTTGAAAAATTCTATATACACAGGCCGACAAAATTCTTCGTACGATAGATAAATTTCCAATATATTCCACATATATTTATGAACCTATTGCTTTATTATTTTTTTATTTTCTATCACTAAAGATGTTTTTTTACCCATATCCTGTCCCTCATTCCATCTTTTTTGTTCAAGTTATTCATAAAAGGAATAAAATGCGCTGCAGTGCAAACGACACAATTCATCGTACGGCGATTGATTCCGTTAGTTTTTCTGTTTGTAATTACAGTTTTAGCAAAATGCATATCATTCTGTGTTCAGCCCTTAGTGAGTTAACATCTTTTGCAAAAAAAGTGATCAGTTCAGTTCAACAAAGGAGAAAAGAAACGACCCAAGATTTTCGCCAAGTGGTAGTAGATTTGTTTTCGAAAGAAGGCAAATCGCTAGCAGAAATTGCACGCACAGTGGGAAAAAGCAAATCAACTGTGCAGTACATCGTAGAAACGTTCAAAAAAACAGGAAGTGTTGAGTACGCGCGAAGAACAGGCCGTCCACGCAAATTAAATGAAAGGGACGATAGGGTCATTCTGAACACAGTGCGAAAAAACCCAAGAACTAATTGCCCTACCATAAAACAAATAGTCGCGGATACATGCAGGACAGACGTCAGCACGCGTACAATAGAAAGGACCCTCAACAGACATGGGAATTTTTCAAGAACACCAAGGAAGAAGCCATCCATAAGTGAAGCGAATAAGAAAAAACGTAAAGACTTTGCCACTTTACACAAGGACGCTGCTCTTTCTTTTTGGAAAAAAGTTGTGTTCACCGACGACAGCAAATACAACATTTTTGGTCATGACGGTCCTGCAAGAGTTTGGCGAAAGAGCGGCATTGAAATGGAAGTTCAAAATATAAGAAGAACAGTGAAGCACGGTGGAGGTAGTGTTATGGTGTGGGGGAGCATGGCTTGGTCTAGCGTGGGAAAGCTGGTGTTTATTGAAGGTAACATGGACCAACACATGTACCTCGACATATTAAAAGCAAATCTACGCCCATCAGTAGAGAAATTAAGTTTGGATCCCGGCTGGATATTTCAGCAAGACAACGATCCTAAACACACCGCTCGAAAAGTGAAGGATTGGTTGTTATAATATGCTCCAAGACAGCTTAATTCTCCCCCCCAGAGCCCGGACTTACACCCAATAGAGCATTTGTGGGACTATTTGGAAAACAACTCCATAAACACCGGATTTCGTCAAAAGCTACTCTTAAGGAAGCCCTCCAACTAGAATGGGATTGTGTACCCGAAGATTTTACGAAAAACCTGTTCTCTTCTATGCCACGTCGACTACAAGTAGTCCTTAAATCTCGTGGAGGCCCAACAAATTACTGACAGCCCGATTTCTTCAAAAAAATTAAAGTCGAAACTAGTCGTACGAAGAATTTTGTCGTTTGAGCCAAATGTGTTTTTCCTTTTTGTTTATATTTTAAAAAAAATAAAAAGAATTTTAATTTAATCTAATATCTAGATAATCTTTGTTTTTTGTTCTGATTCTTAAATCCTAGTCCTTTTTTGATTGAACTGTGTAGGTACCGAACAACAGCGTTTATATGTGTCGTACGATGAATTATGTCGACCTGTGTACATATTGTAAAGAATTTCAATGCCTAAATTTTTTTTCTTGTATGACACCATTTTCAAGATATTCTCCCCCTTTACATTCGAGATAAAGTCCGACATTTTAGGTACGACACACCGTTTTTGTGATATTCGTATTTTCAGTATACGCCTCCTACTTCCTACTCAGTTCATTTAAGTAACTATCGAATGTAAAAATGAATGAAAATACTAACTAACGCAAGTAGTAGTGGAAGGAAAAAGTTCAAACCAATGAAAATATTTAATAAATGAGTATAGCAATGAACTCAAGTATGCAATGAATGAAAATAGTAATGAACGTATCTCAATAACTATCGAATGAATGAACATTTCGATTCGATAGTCGATAGTTCCTATCACTAGCAGAAATCCACAAACATTTCAATGTTGTCATTGCAGTCCCTGAGACCGTTTAAGCGCTTTATTATTATTAATCATGTTTTATTGAATAATGTATATACAGCCATCCAAAAAAAAAAAAAAAACGATTGCGGAATGTGGCTTGGGTTTCGAGGTGTTAAAAATAGAGAATAAAGTACCAGAAAGAATATCAAGGGTATAACTCCCCATCAATTTGCAGAAGTAAAATTGAATTTCTTACTGTTTAAGCGCTATATGTCCAAACATATCCGAACAATCGCTTAGAACGGTAGGTAACTACCTATTTAGCTGTTTATAAACCTCGCTCAGTCCCTTTTCTATCGGATTAAGCTAGATGCCCCTGGGTGATGGGTCTTGCTCTTGTTAGAAAATCTGGGCGCCAATAACCGTTTGCTGAAATGCTACTCCGCGTACATTCAGAATTAAGTGCAGACAGACTTTCGAATCTCGTGGCTTTCAGGCCATTTAGTTGGTGTTACATGTTGGTGATCAAAATTTATACTATTGTATTCCACCAAGTCAACTAGTACGGCACGAGGTTTTTATCAAGTTGAAGGAATCTATCATTTTGGAGACTTTTCTTGTCAGAGTTTCTTGTCAATTCTAACAGTTCAGAAGTCAGGCTTCACGGACTAGATTTTTCAAAGAATAAAACATTGGTCCAGTTGAAAGTAATCCGTGAACTATCAGGAAATACGTATTTCAGGTTTCATATGCAAAAGTATATTACACTTGATAATAGTCCGTATGGCAATCTTCCACAAATACATAGCACGCTCCATTCCGCCGAAAAACAAAGTTTAGATACGTTTCCCGATACATGTAAAAGCGAACCAGAGATGGGAGAAACTAACGACGTTTCAAGTCTCTGATCTGGACTAATCTTGATCAAAAATAGCCTAATAGATTGGAGATCATAAATCTATGGGACACTGTCCTATAGGAATACATGGAATCAAATGAATTCCGAAGGAGCTGCAGGGACGAGGAGGAGGAGTAAATAATCCTGACCATATACTTTGTACCTGTCCAGCTCTGCCCAAAAGAAGATTATTCCATCCATATAGGAAGCTCCGGATGTTTCAATTAGAACTTTAGGCAATCTCGGTAATGATCCTCCTTTGGTCTAAGGGTGTTTATCTAACCTAACCTTAACAGAAGTCAGAACTGAGTTATCGATTGTATATTGGCCCTGAGGCCCAGCAAAATGAAATGTAATATTTTATGCCGATCGACTTTAGTCAGCTGAGACAACTTCTTTGATCACAGTAGTCTGACTTTAGAAATATCCTTAAAGTTTATTTGTTGATAGTAGACTCTTCGAGTTGGAAAACACTGCCTACCCTCTAGATCCCACACTTTTGTCCATATTTTATGCATCAGTGGAAATGGGTACATTCTCTATTTTATGGCCTTAATTTTCGGTCGATTTTGAGGTATCTACACTATCAAGAGGCATTTTCTATTTCGATAAATCTGACACTTACTATATTTGATCCTTTTTCCAACCGTTGGACCGCTAGAAATACGAGGAGTATTTCTAAAGTTCTAGGAATTCATTTATAAAAGTTTTATTTTACTCATTTTCTTCTATATTACATTTTACTTTTTCAATATAATTTCCATTCGACGGTGTACAAGGTTCTTTAACCCATCTTCAAAGAATGTTTAGGAACTGTCTTTTATCCACTGGTTTATGCTGGCGTTCACATTTAAGTCCTAAAAACAAACGCCACGTAAAGGTTTCTTCAATTCTGAAAACAGTTGATAGTGACACGGCATTAGATCAGGCGAATAGGGTAGATGTGGCAGCAAATCCCATCGCAAATCGATCAGAACACCCTTTGTTTTGCGAGTAGTGTGGGGTCTTGCATTGCCTTCTTGCAGCAATGGTCCCGCGTGCAGCTTTCCCGGCCGTTTTTTAATCAAAGCTCGATGTAATGGATATTTTAAAAGATTGGAATAATATTCTGCATTTATTGTTACACCTTTTGCCAGATAGTCTATCAATATTATGCCTTCACAGTCCCAAAAAACCGTTATCATAGCCTTATCGACCGACGGAACTGCACGCGCCTTAACTGGTAGTCCTTCTACGGGCTTTCGCCACTCTTTCCCCATAGTCCCCATAAACGGCCAATAACTCCTGTAGGTGCCGCCAAGTTTCGCATCGGTTCAGTTTTTATTTTGGGCCCAACAGACGGGGCATCCAACGTTCTGTTCTGAAACCTTATTCACTCCCAAATGATTGTGCGGAATTTCATAAACTTGCCGCACAGCAACGCCAAATTTACCACTAATCTCTCGAATGGTTATTCATCTGTCCTGCGGAATCGCTAAATACTCCTTGCAAACGCATTACAATATCCGAGGATTTTACACCCTCTCTGGTGAAAAAACACCCGTAAGAGATCTCTTACTAGCTTATGTGGATAAACAAAGATGTATGAACATGTTCAAATGCTGTCCAGTTTTTTCTGGAACGATTTGTTTAAATGAGAGAACGATTCTCAGAACTTGGGAAACGCCCCTCGTATAAGGCTTTTTAACTGGTGTTGTTTCAAAATGTGGCACAAAACAAAGCATCTCACATTGGATTTCGTGCGCGCAATGAACGAAAGAAATCTTTCAAGAGATACAGTCGAAGTAGCCTTATAGCATCATACATCAGCACGTGCCATTTGCACTGTAAGTAGTTTGGTTGGTTGGTTTAAGAGGGTGAGCTTATGCTCTTCACTTAGGCCTCCATTGGGCCCGTTGTGTTCCCCTCATCTATGTAACTGTAGGGAATAGTGCTGTGCTTTGGAAATTATGTGTTGAGAGGATTAAGGTATTGGGATCATGGTTAGTATCAACGTGAAACTATATCGTATAGTGATCGGGGAATCGTAGTGTTCGTCTGGAGAACTCCAATATATCCCCGATTTCTTTCTTACTGAGGTGTGTAATATCCGGAATCCTTGCAGATCCCAGAATTTTCAGTCTTAACCTCGCTGTAGCAGGGCTGTCGCAGAGGAAGTGTTCTATATCTTCCTCCTCCTCACAGTTGGCACAGATTGTTGTATCAGCTATCCCGAGTCTGAACGAATGTTTGTTGAGTTTGATGTGCCCTGTTAAAAGTCCCACCATCAATATCAATTGTGTTCTGCTTGAGTTTAAAGCTCTTTTTGCTGTGTTGTTACTTGGTTTTGTTATTACAGATCTAGCCACTTTACACGTGTCTAGATTCTTCCAGTAGTTATTGAACTCCTGTCGTATCTTTTCATTGATTATTGTTTTAATAGTTGTCAGAGGGACCCCTATTGTATTATCCAAGCTCAGTTCTGTGTTGTCCGCTCCTTTCCTTGCTAGTTCGTCTGCCTTTTTGTTACCCGGTACACCTTCATACCCCGGTACCCATGCAAGACGGACTCTATTGCACCTGGCAAGCTCAATTTAATTTCGCACTTACTAAACGTGATTTTGACATGGGGTTTGTGATCGCGCTAATTGCTGCTTTGCTGTTCCAGCAGATGTCGATTCGCCTCCCTTCGCTGGTGCCTTCTGCGAGTATTTCAGTTGCCTTCATAATTGCAAAGACTTCTGCTTGGAACATCGTTACAAATGGTCCTAGGTGAATAGCAAGTTCAATCGGTGGGTTAGCACTAAAGATGCCAGCCCCTGATTCCCCTGATATATTAGAGCCGTCTGTATATACCGATATCCCATCGGAGTTTCTTGTCGTGCTTTCATGCGTCCAATATTTTCTTGCGGGGAAAATTTTGTCGAAATTATTGAAGAACGTATACGATTTTTCAACAACATCACTGGGGCAATCGATGAGTGGTGTCATTACTCTTATCATTTCGGTGATTTCTCGATGTCTCGTGTTTGCACCTTTGATGAAATGGCCGATAGTTCTAAGCCGTCAGGCTGAAAGACTGGCAATCTTCTTCGCTTCGAGGTGCACTGGTAAAATGTTTAGGATCGCTTCCATGGCCGCGGTTGGTGTTGAGGATTGTGCTCCTGTGATACCCAAGCAAACCATACGTTGCACCTTTGTTAGCAAGTCTCTTGCATACTTTTTACTAGCACTGGCCACCATACACCTACACCGTAGAAGGTGATAGGTTTTATTACGCATTCGTATATCCAGTGGACCTGTTACGGTTTCAAGCCCCATGACTTCCCGATGGCCCTCCTGCATATCCAATATGCTCTCTTGGCTTTGGTGACTCTTTCTTCCAGGTTCTTTCTCCATTTCAGTTTCCTGTCCAGTATAATGCCCAGATACTTGACGCTGTCGCGGAGTTGTAGTGATACTCCTCCAAGTTATGGAATGTGAAAGTCACTAGTTTTGGTTTTCTTTGTAAAGAGAACCAGTTCCGTTTTATTTGGATTTATTTCTAATCCACTCTCCTCCTCCCATTCTTTTATGATTCGAAGGGTGTTTTGCATAAGCTCTCCTATGATGTTCAGGTGCTTACCTCTTATCAGAACGGCTAGGTCATCTGCGTTCGCTACACATTTCGCACAGGTTCCATCCAGTGCTTTTAAAAGGTTGGCCATTGTGAGCACCCACAGAAAATGAGATATTATCCCCCCCTGTGGTGTTCCCGTACGGACTGTTCCCCTTCTTGTTTCGTCTCCCAGTGAAGCTGTGATAATGAGGTTTGTAAGCATGTGTTCTAGCCAATTATTTATTATTTGGTTTTTACAATATATCGAGAATGCCTCCACAATTTTTTGAGTTTTCACATTGTTAAATGCCCCTTCGATATCTAGAAAAACGCCTGCAACTGATTCCTTGGTTTCAAAAGCATCTTCTATTGTGGATACAACCTGGTGTAGTTTAAGTAGTTTACTATGGCATTCCACTGACAGTCAAGCTTGCTACTTGCGGTATCCAATAACTTCGGCGTTTGTTATTTTTGCTAAAGCTAATATCCGGACAATTTTGGAAAACCCTCCCCCTTGGAAAGTTCCCATAGGAGGTACTCTACATACTCTACAACGTTTTATAACTCTTGTCTAATCAGATTAAAAAAAAAAAAATATAATTTCCCACCAACCCACCGACGTCTATCGATTTTACATTCACGTGGGCGTTGTTCAACAGCTTCTTTACGGATTGCGTTATACAAATAACATAACTCGTGACATTCTATATCGAATGTCAACAAAGTTGTTAACTCCCTGAATATCTTAAACTTTTACCGAGTAAAGAATAAAAACAATTTTCTAAAGAAAAAGAAAAAAAAACTACCACTACCAACTTAACACATCACCATAATATAGACATAAGTTACGCTATAATAACAACTTAACTATTTTAAGCTTCTAAAAGTAAAATTCCAAAATCCGATTAGTTTACGTCCCGTTCGTATCTTATCGCCCACCAAAAGTGGCTTCTTTAAAATTCTCTGTCAACAAAGTCATCAGCTTATTAATAACTTAAACAACGTGAGCAGCGCATACACCTCTCTGGCTCTGTCACTATCTCTAGCCACTATTTAACAGGAAGTATTAAAATCCACTTAACCCCCATCCCATCTTCATTATTCTCCGTTAAATGATGATTTTCAAATTGACAGCTACTTAAGGGCTTTACCAGTCAGGCAAAACTTTAGAGACTTTTGAATACATTTTCTCAGCCCACCATTATATTTGTTTATTCTCCAGCATCTCGCTCGTATCTATAATGCTATCTTTTGCTTTTACGATGCGAATGCATCAACCTGAACTTAAAAATATACTCATGTATCTGTAGATACTTTCATGTGCATAAAAAGTAGCGACATGAAAAAGAAAACTTTTACCCACTTAAGCGCATTTTAGACACATACACACATAGTATTACTCGTACCGATGGTGGGGAGAAAATAGAAGTACTTACGGTAACTCAACTCCACATCGTACCGAAACTGGAATAAAATTAACTCAGCTGAGTAAACAGCTTTAAAGGGCTACTTTTCCGGGCCTTTCCTCCAGGACGCATACACTGTAGATTCATATGCTCGACTAGAAAAACATATGTTATCGCCGCACTTGCAGCAGATCTCAGCCGCTTTTAGTGTCCTTGCATCGTACAACCAAGAGATAGTATTGTTGGTTGGTTACTTGGCTTAAGCTGAAAGTTATTTTGCATAGTCCCATTCCCATTTTCCACCCGGATACAGTTGGGTTGGGTTGTGTGAGAAAAAACAACACACGAGACAGACGAAGAGGAAAGGATATAGTACTCGTATACAAGCAAAAAGGACCTCTTTGATTTTTGCGCTTATGAATAATTGTAGCCGTAGGGAAGGTTAAGTCTAAAGTAAATTATGCTAATATGTGTGCTCAGTAGGGAAATATAAGCACAGGCTCCTTGGTGAAGGCGTGCGGTTCCAAAGTGGTGGTTTCAGTACTCCCAAACAAGTGAGTGGGAAACGCACAAATATTTGAATGGCCCTCAGGACAAATCAAATGAAATTTCCCCAAACGAAATACGCCGCACAAACGAACCTTGTGTTTGCGTTCAGAGCCCCCGTAGGCAATTTTTCTCTGTTGTTTCTGCTCTGTGTGCTGGCGGTGATGATGGTGATGATGGTGACGACGACGCGGTGGTGATGATGGCTTATGGAAACATCTTGTAATTAAGTCAAAGTCATATGCTAGACTCTAATGAAGTTTCTCTGTTTGAATGGGTAGGGGGGGACGCGTGCGAGTCCTTCTAAACACAATATTTGCTTTGTGTAATGGGGGTGGATATTTTTATATTTTGGAGATTATTTACACCTATTTATTCGAATCAGCTGCAGGCACTGGCAATATGATGACGAAACGTGACTTTTATTCCAAAATTGTGAACCTTGTGGTGTTCCAACAGGGGACAAAGGAAATTCATATAGTCTCTCTCTCTTCTTCGACCGAGGACAACGTCATAAAGTAGGTATTCTCATTACTCGTATCTGGTGGATGCGGAAGACCACCAGCTGCGTTGTCACCACTGTCCGACGATGACTTTAGAATCCCTACTGTGGGAATGTGCACACACGTAATAAAAACCTACATATGTACATGTGTATATTTGCTTGCCACCGCTTTTCGGTTTCCTTTTATTCCCTCACCTATCTCAACTTCAATTCAACCTTAATCAACCAAACATCCTGGTAATGGAAAAAGAAAAAGTTAAATAAAACAAAAAAAAAAAAAGGACAAAATTCCACTTGACTTTCATCCCTATCGTGCATGGTGGTCGAAAGGTAAACAACACGAAGGGAACTGGTCGTAAAGTAAAGGTTTTTTTTTTTTTTTTTGCACCTGGCTAACTACGTAAACTCTTGCTCTAACAAGCTAGATAAATAAGTCCTTCGTTTTTCATCTTTAAGGATATTTACAGAAGGACCACCCTTAATACTATAGTCCCGGTGGAAAACGTCAACTAATTTCGTAGATCATTTGTGCAGAGCATCTCCTTATTCAAGTTATCATCATCATCATCATCATCATCGTAACGGTGCATAGTAGCGCTTCATGTTTAGTGCATTAGATAGATAGAACTAAGGAAGCTGAGGTGATATCTCGACGAAAGTGCAAACAACCCTGCCATGTCTTTGGTAGATATCTCCCCCTTAAAAGGAACGCTTTTGTCTCTGACATGCAAGTAGCAAACCCCTAAGCAAACGTTGTCATCTTCATCTGGCCGTGTCAGAATCCTACCATTCCTGATTTTTGTTCTTACTTTTCTTTCTTTCATGCACTCTCAGAGTATTGCGCTTATTTATTTATGCAAAGCAATATGCAAAAGTGCTAGAATAGGACACCTTCTCAGACACGTAGTAGGCGGCACACACACATATTATATACAACAATCCTAGTATTCACATTCCGATTGTTTGAGTGCTTTATTGTTGACTCTTGGACGTGTGTTTTGTTGGCGTCGCTGCTGTATCTATAAGGGGTGCAAAGACTTCGTCATCATCCACTCACATCAAGTGCTACCTTTTGTTTTTGTTTGAGGAAGAATGGAAATTGTTTTGCAACTAATAACTGGGTACACTGTATGTCTTAACATTTTACAGATTTGAGGCAACTATTCTTCTTTGGATTATGATGATCCTTGTTGTGCCATAGATAAAGTTTGGTTAAACTAAATTTCCCAGAAACAAATGAAGCCAACTTCGTTCTTTTCAATCGCAATTAGAGGTAATGATGAGCTAATGAGGACTTAAAATGAAAGAGTAGTGTTGGCACCAAACAATTATCCCCTAGCGAAGTTTTAAGTTGGAACTAATTTAACATTTTTGAAGAACGGTGGAGGAGTTTCATAATATATTGCGGAGATTGTGAGAGAGCGCCAATGGCAGTGCTTTACAAATTACGTATAATGCTGTTGTTATGGAATCTCGTATAAGGATGTCAACATTGACAAGCTACGCAAATTTAGGGAAGATGCCATATGTTAAGGTGAATTCAAAATATCTTTAGGATACACGTACTAAGACAGCGCTATCATGAAATAATTGAGAAGGGGAAATGGAACAGGTATCCTGGAGGAGCATTAGTTCGGGTGTCCAGTACAGGTGATTTCGAGCGAACCTTCTTCTCGATACTCATTGGTGCGAGGGTAATTACTAAAGCTAATCGCTAAGATCAACAACCATGAGATGCCAGTTTGCCAGATACCATAGTACTATAAATCGTTTATCTTGGTTTCTCCAGAATCTATACAGCTGGACGAAAAACCACAACTTGTGTCGGGTATAACACTTAGTGTTATACCCGACTTAGTTGACAACCCGTTCACGGCCGAAGAGCCTGCACCTTTCATGAACATATTATGGATTAACTTCCTCGAAGGGGTTGAGCGAATTGAAGCCATGAGCGCAAAAAGACTGAATAATCACCGGAAGTAAACCCGAACACGTAATTCAGAATGTACAAGACCGGAAGTATGTTAAGAAATACCCAGCGCCGACAAGAAAGACAAGAGTACACTGTTCACCGAAACCCGATTCACAATACCTGTCATCTGCCAACTTCCAGTAAAGACGGTTATCCAGGCCCCCCGGCTAAGTTCAGCATTTAGGCATGCACGTGGCTATGAAGCTTAAGTAATGAACATCGTTGCCTTAAGAGACAATAATAGTTCAAGCAACGCATTGGAATTCAAAGAGCGAACCAAGAAACTCATCATGTGCTACGATATCCCTCCTGATCATCTGATTCGTCCGTTGACGAAGATTTTTCCAAGATACGGTATAGGAATGGCTCCGAATCAATAGAAAGTGTTCCTTATAATAAATGTTCCGCCTCCGCCTCGCCTATATTAAAGAAAAAAAGTGATGAAGAAAAAATAAAGACCCAGAAAGCTAAGAATTTCTAACCGCCTTGCAGCACCTTATCTGGCATCAACGTCAAATGAACATCTTCAAGAACATCGACAGTACCTTCGACTATATTTCAAACGTAGAGATTTTGAGACTCTGGCAGAAAAGATTTACCTTGCAGATTAGTTCGATTTCATCTAGAACGAGGAGGAGAATGACTGTGCTGCTAACATACCAAATAACTAGAGCACGCACTGGTGGAACAGTAAGAAAAGACGACATCTCCAGTTAGAATGCGGGCGATTATTTTGATTATATTGTTCCAAATGTCATCAAAAACCATATTGGAACTATGCTTGTATTAACAGACAGTTCCGGGGAGTATTCGAATTTGATGTTTGTGCGTCAACAACGCACCGATCGTATTGGAAGTTCGTGACAGTAGAAACCAGCAACGAGGAAAATAAAGTATCATACCCAACTCCTAATATAAACCCCTGACAGTCTCGAAAGAGCAACTGTGTGATTTATAAATTCACTGCTATCACTGTAGCCGTCACTTTAACCGCCCTCATGAAAGATGCCAGAAACCGTAAAAGTCTTTGTGAACACCTCTGCCAGAAGCCGAATCACAGACCGTCAGCGTCAGCGTCGATACCATCATCGCCATCGCCGTCATTAGATATGCCAAAGACAAAATCGTTACTATAATAGCCCTTACGACCAGTCATGATCACATCATCTGCAGATATGGTTTTACGGCAAATAAAATCCTTCAGAGCTGCATCAGCGGTAGAGCTAATATACTAAACCCAAACAATAAGCTATCGATGGTTGAAGAATGTAGACTAATGTGATGAATGGAGTCGAAAGCATATGAGAGGATGCTCAAAGGTGCTGCGAAGGAAATCAAATAGCACACTCTGAAGGAAGAACAGTGAATATGAAGTATGAATATTTAAGGAGACTGAGATGGCAAAAGTGTTAGTACAACTGAAGCGTTCTTCACAAGGATTCGAACCAACAATCACTGGCTTTAGGTGCAATAAACATAAAATGATCTACCTGGCTCTCTCCTAAACACTACAATCTCAAACATTTAAAGCCAACGTGCACAGGCTTACCCTCTGTTCCTCTTCCCCATTTTCCTAAATGCCCGTGCCCTGAAACAATTTAAGGGTATTCATACTCTCTTCGGCGCGCGCAAATTATAAAAAAAAGCAGACACAATTATAACCAGCTATTATGGCTGCTGAAGTATTGAATGGTGCACTTTCAAATATAGTATATTGTAAGTGTTAAGTACACCATCCATTCGACTTGAACGAAGATAACTGCCTATTCAAAAACATCGAAATAACAGGGCTCCTAGATTAATCGACCTAGCGAAGCTGTTTGAGACTTCATCCACGCATGGTTAAACTACAGGAGGATCAGTCCACTCAACACTCCGATTACATTTCGTCCAGCATAATGCATATATTCGCATGAAGCAATTATACAGGACACTATCAACGTGGTTTCAAACCCGGTAGGTCATTAACAGCGGAGACTTTCTGAGAAAAGTCAGAAGGCTTAAATCGATAACCACCGCTCTTTGTTTATTTCAAAGTGTAAGCAACCGAGAATAAAATTGCGCTATATCGACATTCGGTATCGCATGCATAAATATTAACCTCCCCACGATGACCCTGGAGAAACCATCATACTCGGAATAGACATATCTATACTCTCAACAACTAGCAACATTTTAGTCAGGATAATACGCAGTCATGCGACTTCTTCAATATTGTCTTGTACGTGACTCTAATATAAATAGCTTCTGTGTAATCTTCTACGATTCAGTTCAACTTATGGACCAACGCTGATTACTACTACGACATTGGAAGAGCTACGATGTAGTTTGCCACTAACAGACCGTAAGTTCAACATGGGCTAGAACAAAGCGAAATCATTGGCGATTATAAGTTCGAAGTTGTAAGGGGATTTGCTTTCTTTGCAACTGCGAACAGCTAGAGGATGTTCTTGCCAAGAGTGCATTAAGAGTGCAATTTGAAAGCAGAGCCCTCTCAATCAAATGATCCAACAAAAAAATTAACATAGTACCAGTGCTTGTACGAATTATAATGCTGGACATTGCCAAAGTCCTACGAGTACACTCTTGACGTTTCGATTTGTGCGAATCTACCAGGTAACGTCAGAAGACGGCGGTAGTTTCAGGGGGTAAGAATCTCTGAGAGTTCAGGCCCATCATAAGACTGCCTAAGTTGATACCCTGGTTGTTTACTCGTATACCTGTTTTGGGACTCATACGATGGGGTTAGCTTATGATTAGAAGACGTAATACGTATGGACTTAGTGCCTCTACTTGATATCTATACCTAGACATGTAGGCATACTCATAAGGACATCCAATATCAGTTTGAGTTCTCGGGATAACTCATAGCGACTAATAAATTGTTCACGATCTACTATGCGAGTATCTTATTGTGGTGTTCCATAACATTGTAGTGCATGCCATTAGTAGTTTTACTCTCAGCCAGCAACCATCTTCAAAATAGCGGCCCAGAGAAGAAGAAATGCTCAGGAGATTCGTTCCCCAAAGTTCATTAACAATGCTCAAGGCCAGCTTCTTGTGGAAGACGACAAAATTCTCCACAGATGGCTACAGTATTGTGAAAGACTTCTGAACGAACAGTTTCCCCGGGTACACTTTCCAAGAGCCGCTCCTAACCATGACGAAGTATCCGACATTACTGTCGAAGAAGTTAGGAATGCCGTCAAATACTCCAAAAAAAGAAAAGCGGTTGGGCCAGACGAGATACAGTCTGAGTTCTGGATAAAGATGGGAGACATCGGGTCCAGATGGCTCATGATTCTTATCTCCAAACTTATGAGCGCTAATCCAATGCCTAATCAGTGGAGGGAAAGTTATCTTCTTCCTTAGCACAAAGGGAAGGGCGATACGCGAAACTGCGATAACTACCGTTCTGTCAAGCTGATGTCACACACCATGAAGATCGTTGAGCGGGTATTAGATGGCCGACTGCGGAAAATCAGTGCTGGTTTGTCTCGGGTAAATCAACAACAGATGCAATCCAAAGTATATGGATCATAATGGAAAAACATCGTGATTCCTTAAAGGACTTGCATATGGTGTTGGTTGATTTTGAAAAAGCCTTTGATAGACAACCAAGAGATCTCTTATGGGTGGCCCTAAGACAACGAGGAGTTCCAGAAACCTACGTGCGCATGATCATGGAGATGTATGAGGGAGCAAGGACAAGAGTAAGATGTCCCGCAGGAGTCACCGAAGAGTTTCCAATCAAAGTCGGTGTACACCAGGGAAGCGTCCTTAGTCCTTTGCTATTTATTGCAGTCTTTGATTATCTGCTTGAAGGAAAAGCGACGGACCCCAAAGTGCATCAGTTATTCTTTACTGACGATGGAGCTATCATAAGCGAAGATCAAATGGCCTTGCAACGAGCACTTGATGTATGGGTGGAGGTTTTGGAGGAAATGGAGACAGAGTATCTATGCTGCTCGTTCTCTGATCCACACCGGCCTATTCCAGACATTTACTTGAATGGAACAGTGCTTCCCAAGTGTGAAAAGTTCAAATATCTGGGATTTATGATCAATAGCGAAGCAACTTGTGATGATGACACCAATCATCGCGTAAGCGTAGGGTGGATGAAGTGGCGGGAAACTCCGCTATCTTCTGTGATCGAAAAATGCCCCCTAAGCTTAAAGGAAGACTCTACACCGCAGTTGTACGTCCGGCGCTAACATACGGTTCATAATGCTGGACAAAATACAAAAAGTATGAGGGCAAATTAAAGGCAGCTGGGAGGAAGATGCTTCGCAATGCAGCAGGAGTAACAAAGCTAAATGGAATGAGAAGTTCGAAGATTCGAGGAAGCCTTCATTTAAAAGAACCCATCACAAACAAGATAGAGCACGACCGGCTCTGTTGGTATTGTCATGTTCAAAGGAGAGATCCTTCGAACCCCGTCAAAAAGGCAATATCAATCAACGTTCCTACGCAATCGCACAAAAAAGGCAGACCAAAAAACAACTGGATCACACAAATGCAAAAACACCAGCATTCGATTGGCCTCAGTGACGAAGTGATCCGAAACCGGGAAGCATGCCGGTATTTTCTGAGGTCAAACCGGCAAACCCCACAGTAAGGATGCAGTAAAGTGGGAGGGTTGTGATCCTTCTACTCCGGATCATATCTTCGCCGTAAGAAGAAGAAGAAGAAGTTTTACTCTCAGCCAAGCAAAGATAAAGTCAGTCTCATTCAATTCCAAAACCTCCCCCCAGTTTGTCGCTTAACGAAGTGGCTGAACAACAAAAGATACATTTCAAGCCAATTCCATTCGCCAGGAATAGACCAACTGCAACAATTTGTTTGCTACATCAAGTTGAATGCGATCAGCAAAATTAATCGCGGATGGCACCACGTGTCACGTCACGTCACACCATTTATTGCAGGCTGCATATCAGCCCAACAGTTGGTATAATTAAAGGGTGATGTTTTATTTTCCGGCACCCTAAAAGGCCTATTCGCAAAAGATGTCTACAGGGTTTCCTTCAACGAGGAGGAAAACGAAACAGTTCTTCATTTTCTTTGCACAGCCCTCCCCATAAAAAAAAAACTTAATTTCAAAAGTTTTTCTACGTCAATCTTGATAACCTGGCTACCACAGATGTAAGACACTAAAGCGGCTTCAGCTTTAAACAGTTTATATGCAGCTTTAGCTTATTATGTGGGTAAGTTGCTTTCTAAGATATTTGTGGTATCAAATTGAGTCTAAGTGTGGTTGTGCTCTAAGTACAAGCAGCCACTCGAACCTAACCTAACCTAGTAGGAACTATTTTGATAAGTTGAACATTGAGCAAAGGAAAATCTGCTCTCAAACGGCTACCATTAACTTAACCCTGTCTAACCAAAGATTTGCCTCACTTTCAGTTTAAGTAACAATTCAAACTCAAAAGTCATTACTCGAGTGCACCCCAATCTAAAAAAATCCTCAATGTAATGTGTGGTGGCACATGTGACCAATGTCAGTGTCAGTCATCAAGATCTTTGTAGAATTTTCCTCAAAAGTCCCCTTCATATTTCCACCAGCTAAGAACAGCATACCTTTGGCACACTTTAACCCAAAATTAGTAACCCAAACCGGTTCGCCTGGGTCCTTTTCTTTTCCACAAAATTGCTGTTTTCTGTCCCCCATCGAAAGTGTAATGAAGGCAACCATGAATACCTTCACAATACGGAGTCCTTTTCCGGAAATTACCCGAATTATTCGAATTTTATGCAAACTTATCCTCTCACCCATTAGAGATCCCTTTTCTAGTTTTACCATTCTCCATTAGCCTTACTGAACAGAATACAATAGCATCCAATTTGAGTTTCTTTTCCCCCCCACAGCCATCCTGTTTTTACCTACATGGAGATATATTTTATAATTGCAATTCTCAGAGATTTTGCATTCCAGTTACTTTTTGTTCTGGGATTTAGTTCACTATACGAGTACTCGTATCTCTCTAGCACTCCTGCCGACAATTTCAAAATAAAATACAGAAAACAAAAACTGGAAGACATTCCGTTTGCCTCGCTTATCCTTAAAATAAGGACAAGAAAATTTGCATAACCAACAGGAGGTAAACTTAAATTTCAATAAGGCAAGTAACCACCCAACGATACACCTACATTAAAGGCACGGAGCGAAATTATCTTGGGGAATTTTAAATATTTGAAATACCGACCTACACAGGTACAGAGCAACGAAAGGACATCTAATTGAACAAGAAACTAAGGTCAGATTGAATTTATCGGAAGAAATTGCAAATTGACAACAGCAATTATCATGAATTCTCTTGGCGGATGTTGTTTTCGACCTCCTAACCAGGATTCCATTCCTTTGCTCCTTTATTCCTTTTTGTGTGCTTTAAAGGAAAGAGGACTTAATTTGACTCTACGGCTCACTCCACCTTCCACAAATCTGCCATTAATAAACTCGCTTCAAATTCAATTATGCGGCAAAAATACGCTTCTCGTCCGTTTTATTGAGAATGTCCTTAAGACGAAGAAGCGCGCACACGGTAAACAGGGCAGTACTCGTATTGTTGAAATGAAAATGCCTTTAGCGGATATTTATGAGTATTTTTGAAGGATACTAAAGGGATTACGATCAGGATGTTGAAAATGAAAGAGATTTACTCTGCCTGTGTGTGTGTGTGTGTGTGTGTGTGTGTGTGTGTAGTAAAAGATTAATAGAGACGGTTTAAAGTAAATTACTGTGAACGAATGAGAGTCCTTCTGAAACTAATAAAAGTTTGAAATTTATGTCCGTTTTGGTTATAAAAAGTCGTAAATATTCATTGTTCGTCGATTGTTCATTTGTTGGGTCCATTCATTATTGGTTCTTTGTCTTTTTTACAGTTAATGTCCTTCTGATATCATGAGGGTAAATGAAATTAATTTTATTGGGAGCATTTTCTTTTCTATTTCGTTATTTCATGATCTTTTCATTTTTACTCAACCGACTAATTGATGGTTCTTGAGTTTAATGGTAGATTGTGTGTGTTGGCATGCATCGGCTCTCTGACTGTATTTGAAAGATAAAAATCTCGAAAATTTTAAATGCTTATCATGTTATTAACGAGGAACTTTTGTTTTTTTTCAGGCGAAAATCCTCGTATCGTAGAACATCCAATGGACGTGACAGTGCCAAAAAATGATCCCCTTACGTTAAATTGCAAAGCCGAGGGTGATCCGATGCCATCGATACAATGGTATAAGGATGGGCAGGAATTAAAAGTAGACACGGGATCACATCGGATGTTATTACCAGCTGGCGGATTGTTTTTTCTAAAGGTAGGTATTTGTAATGGAAGGCTATTGTTTGGCAGAATTTATTATTTGAATTTAAATCAACTCAAGCGTATTTTAACACCTGACCATTTATTTATGTACATTCAAATTGATTTTGATTTGTTCGAGTGGAGGTTGTCGATATCAGAATCAGCTAAATCGCCAAGGATGTCGAAAAGAGAGGAAGGTGAATAGTTGTCTCGACTCATTTTCCTCCTTGCAACGACACCAATTTTTGTGATGATTTGCCATCTTTTTAGCGATACCAAAATTCAGAAGGATTCATCCACCCAAGGTTAGGTTAGGTTAGGTTGGAAGGAAGTGCACTTAAGTGCTTATCACGGGGGCCATACGTTGCATTGTGTTTCCCATCTTTTGTTGTGTGGAACTTATATTTGTCTTGTGTTCTGTTGCAAACCAGCCTGCGCTCTTTATGAAACCTATCATGTTCCTAAGTGGAACTTGTACGAGATCTCAAAAAGATTGTTTCCCATATGACGGAGGCGGTGGTTTTGAAGATTTGGGCAATCACATAACAAGTGTTTAATGGTTTCTGTCTCCTCTATATCTGGACAGCTCCTGCAGCTTCTGACAGCTCCCCTATCGGACAGTGTCCTGTTAGCACGAATTTCTTTTTTATTCATCGCCAATAGGCTTTTTGTTCTGTTTTCATCCACTGTCGGCCATAAGCTGCGAGATATGACGCAGTCGCTACTGGCGGACCATGCGGAGTTAATCAGTTCTCTTGCTATTAGGTCTACGAATATTTTCCTTTTTAGTTCACTTATTGGAGATTCTACTGATGTCCGAGTATGTTGAAAATCCGACCCCTTTTTAGATAGCTCATCTGCTGTCTCGTTTCCTTTTATATTGCTATGTCCAGGAACCCAGCAGAGAGTTAAGTCATGGGTGTTGCATATTCTGTTCAACGTATTACGACATCTGGAAACTGTTTTCGATCTGACTTCCACGCAGTCAAATGCTTTGATTGCCGCTTGACTATCCACGGAAATTGTAAGCTTTGAAGGATTTAGCTTTTTTGCTATTTATAGTCTGTGCAGCCCTATCAATGGCGAAGGCCTCAGCTTGAAAGATACTACAATCATACGAGAGTTTGTACGATCGGTTGATTTTAAGTGACTCACAAAAAAACTCCGGAGCCAGTTCCGATATCCATTTTAGACCCGTCAGTGCAGAGCTGAATGTTAACTTATGTATTCGAGTCCCACTCTTGTCTTTCGGGAATAAAAGTGGAGTAGTTCTTGTCGAAATCTATGGAGGGTATAATATAATCTGTTGTTCTGTCGAGATCGGTTATACTATACCTGTTGAGTATAGATCCGTGTCCATAGGAGTTTTGCTCCTATGCGCCGAATTGTTTGAGACGAATCGCACTTTTGGCAGCTGTGTATCGTATGTACTCATCTAGGGGAGGGATATTTAGCATCATCTCTAAACCCGCTTGTGGTGTTGATGTCTGTGCTAATCTTTGTACCTTTGTGAGTATTTTAAGGTAGCTGGTTTTGTCTGTTGCATTCCACCATACAATAATTCCGTAAGTAAGGATGGGGCTCACAGTAGCCGTGTACATCCATTTAATCATGGACCCCATTATTTCTTGCACGCATAGAATGCGCAAAGTACTATCTTCATTCTTTCTTCTGTGTTCTTTTTCCAGGTGAGCTTGGAATCAAGGATGGTTCCCAGATATTTAGCTGTTTTAGAGGAATTCCATTCGGTTTAGGTGGATCTAATTCATCTATTTTCCTTCTATTATTAAACAGAACCAGTTCGGTTTTAGTCCGATTTATACTAAGACCATTTTGTTCAGCACAGGAGGACAATTTCCACCCAAACAAATCAAAATGCATTACAACGCCAAATCACTGACAAAAGAGATGAGAAATAGACGGCATATTGCTCAGATACTGGGTGGCATCGGTTTTTAGGCATTCATCACGAATGTGGAATAACTTGTCCCTCAGTATTTCTATAAACCTTCGATTTACCACGCCTTTTCCCTACCCCACTACTGGATTTCTCGAGATTACACCATTACCGAACTTCCCCTTCAATAGATCAATATTTTGACCAGCTATGTGGCATGTGGCACCACCTTGTTGGAACCAGATATCACTGATGTCAAGTCTATCCAATTCTGTCCAAAAATAGTCTTCCAACATGGCACGACAGATATCTCCATTGACTGTAACATGAAATCAATGAAAAAATACGGTCCAATCACACCTCCGGCATGAAATCCACACCACGGGGTCAGTTTTTATGGATGCAATTGAAGCACATCTGAGTTTGCTGCAATGACAATGTGGACTGAGCTTGGAATCGACTGATTTGGCTCATTTTGAACTGAAGCACTTTTTTTTTTGTCAGGGCGGGTACACCCTACTGGCGCACTAAGACTCAAAAACAAGTCCATTGTACAATCAGGCAGAGAACACCATTTTAATGTGTTTTTTTCGTCTTTTGTAAAAAGACGAGTAGACGCATCAGTGATGAAGAGCTTAGGTCATCAGCACTCACAGCCTCAGCACCGAAAATCTGCCACCTGATCCGAGCAAAGGCAGGACAATCACATAGGAAGTGTTCCGCAGTGTCGTCGCCCTCTCCACAGGAGTTGCAGACAGTGGTAGCGCTCAAACCTAGCACATGGAGGTGCTTGACAAAGACGAAGTGTCTGCAGTCTTTTCTGTTAAGGGATAGTAGGAAAGCCGCGGATTTCTTACATACGACGGGGACCATTCGTGTAGTCTGCCTGCATCCTGGAGAGTCATGCCACCTTCGATTGTGTTCACTGAAAACCCAGTCGTCAATGGAAGCCCTAACCGAGGACACTGGCAAACCCAACGTGTGTTCAGGTCCAGAGAGATTCTCTTCTGTGCCTTGTCTAGCAAGCTCGTCAGAGATCTCATTTCCTGTTAAACCTTTGTGCCCTAGGACCCAAACAAGATTCAGTGAGTTCAGCCTTCCGACCGAATTCAAACGAATTCTCGAACTATTTTGGAAGTGGTTAAAGGATTGAGCAAGGCCTTAAGCGCAGCCTGACTGTCACTACAGACGTAGATACTTCGCCCCTTCCACCTGTTCTTACCAATATAGTCCGCTGCCATTAGGATAGCATATATTTCTGCCTGGAAGACAGATGTGTGGTTTCCCAATGAGAAGTGAAGCCTAATGTTGTCGCATTCCACACGAAAACACCAGCACCAGACCCCTGTCCAGTTTTAGAGCCGTCCGTGAAAATACGACTACATTCCTTTCCTGGCTCAGACTCCTGCCAAAGCCAATCCTGAACATGAGGAAAGTTGACTTCAAATTTGCACCGCAGCCGTAATTCAGGTGTCATTGCATCAGATGGCATATCCATGAGACAGGGGTCGTAGGATAATCGTCGCACAACGTCATCAAAACTCCAGTGCGAATCGTGCCAGCAACCACTTCTTTTTAAACGGAAGATGGCTCTGAGTGTATATCAAGGCGTCTAGAGCAGAGCCAGGCGTACTGGGGAAAGCTCCCAAGCAGCCGAGACAGACCGTTCTTTGCAGTTTGGCGAAAGCAGCAGTAACGTATTTACGTGAGAGCTTATTCCACCAAACAACTGACGCATATGAGAGGAAACTGAAGCACTTACGGCTGCGATATTATCGATACTTCGACAGGTGTTGACTCGAATTTATCCACTATAGTACGCACAGACTGTCTCGTAGGACGATTATTACGACCGAAAGTTGAAGTAAGCGCTCTTAAAGTTGCGACCGCCGACTCCGAATTTCGGTAGTAATTTTTAATAATTTCCAAACGTTGCTCGTTCATGAAATTCACCATGATAAAAACGTAAACCTTGGCTGACGTTTTGACATTGACGGATCATAAAAAAAATTTAAAGGTGCGTTTGTATTAAAATACAAAATTGTTATGTCCCTATTGAAAACCCCTTTATTTCTACCTATCATCCACAGCTTTCATATAAAATCTTATCAGAATTAAAGTCATGACAAATAAGTCTACGAGTATGTTTCCCGAAAGAGAATTAGGTATAAAATCATGAAATCAAAAGGACTCTCCTTCGTCCATCAATGTCACATAAATTTCCAAAAAACTACCTTCATCCACGCGGTTAGTTTCTAATGATACTAGAGTTCCATTAAAAAAAAAAAAAAAAATTTACAACTTCCCCGTTCTGCAGCGGTTTTATGGTTTTATTACCACCACAATCCTTTGCCAAACAGCTACACTGAGTACTTTCCACTCTTTTTCAATTGCTCACGCATTCCTCTCTGGGCATTCTTAAGTTATGCGGCCGCAATTGTCCCCTCCTTGTCATTGAGAAGAGAAGCATCTTATTTCATCTCCTCTCGTTTCTAACGAATGAATATTTATGCATTTCGCGACTGTGACCCACTTCAAAGGGTACATGAAGTGGCAGAAGTTGTGGTAGATAGAAAAAAAAAAAAAAATAAAAAAATAAAACGAAAACACTCCGAACTGTGACTTCTAATTTCATACGTGAGCAACTATAAGCAGTGTGGCAGCAGCTGGTTGAGATACTTTGAAGTGCGTTTGTCTGGATGCACTTGAAACGTAAGTCGCCAGTATGTCATCTAATTGGAGTCAAGGGACTTTTTCCGTCATCTATGCCGTTGTCGTTGTCGTTGTCGTTGTCGTCGTCGCCGTCTGCACGAATGATGATGACGCCGAGGACGATACTCACTCATTCAGAGTCAGCCACCCAACCCATCTAAGAGTAGTGAGGCTTCTTCGAGCAGTTTTCTGTGTCATGGTCTTAATTTCTTTCAGTTTCTTTAGCTGGAGTCGCCATTTTAACTTTGTCCCTCTACTCTCTGTTGCTAAATATGAATTGCACAGGACTACGAGTATGACTTTAATTTAATTTGTATCCTTTTTCTTATATCCTTCTAGGTAATCCATTCCCGGAGGGAGAGCGATGCTGGCGTCTATTGGTGTCAAGGGAAAAATGAGTTTGGTGTGGCACGAAGCCGAAATGCAACCCTTCAAGTAGCATGTAAGTGCATGATCGATTATTATTTTTAGAGCCTTTCGTCCATCGGCTAAAGTGTTGTTATATTAATTTAATTTCATTAAAAGGGGATTATACTAGAGTGTGCAGTTGTTGTTAGTATTCTTGAAATATGATACAAAGCCCAGATGTTACAGCAGTAGGGTGATGCCTGATGATGCTGTGTGTATGTGTGGGGGGTTTTTATAATTAAAAAAGAATCAAGAAACTTAGATGAGGGTGTACCTAGAAAGTACGGCCGCATGGGATGCTTTTGGGGTTTAAAGGGTATCGAGTTATTATTAATTTAACAATAATTGTTCACATGAAATCGTTGTACTTTTAATGAGTTTCTAAGAGTCAAAGAGGTAATGGTAGACATTGTTTGGAGGTGGTAATTAGTGTTTTGTATGGTATGGTTGGGTTAATGAGGAAATGAAGGAAAATAAGTTGCAGTGGTATAAATGGCAGGCAAGTTTAAATGAAATATCATCCGGGGTAAGCAGATTTCAGGTATCTTCCACTAAAGATGATTTTTCTTTTTGAACCAAACTACTTCATTTCATGTTAGTGGCGCCAATGGAGATTCTTTGTTTAGTTCTAGATACATACTCAAAAATATTATGACAACTGAGTATATATAGAAACCAACAACTTGTGATCGATGATCTGCTTATCCTAGTCATATTTTTCATATTAGAGCTCTTCCACGAAACTACAATTCATGGCTATAACTTTGGATGAGGTAGAAGGTATGTTTCCTGCCTCATGGTAGAAATTGTCTAAAATTTTCATTCGCCTGAAAAACCGCAGCCTTTCATAATCGTCAGTTCAAGGCACTTTGATTCCAATTATTCTTATCCACTATCGCTTTGTTTTTAAAAAGAAGACTATCTTCTCGAACTTGGGGTCTGGGAAACGAAATCCTCTTGGCTGAATCGTTGTTGTCTATTTGTTCATTGCGACCGAGCTAATATAGTCGCCGGGCCTTCTTTTTTTTGGATTATATCTACATCTTGGCACGATTCTATATTTTCCTCCATTCATATGTAGGGTCAAACATCCGACAAACGTTTTTTTTTCCTGCTTGTAGTCTAGAACTCGGCACTGTATAATAGACCATCATTTTGTTTTTTGAGGTAGGAGTTTTGAACCCAGTTGTTTTGTCAAACCAAAGCTGCAGGGGCTCCCTATGATGAGGGTCAGCTTTCGACGGATCTTCTCAAGGGTGTCGTATGTGGAGTTTTCGTTTACTCCGAGGTAGATGAACATCTTAAGTTCTTCAAAGTTAAAGATACCAATAGTGACGTTTTGTTATCCTTCTTTGTTGGTATTTAGTTTTGTCCTTATTAACCAACTTGTTTCACTTGGATCTCAATTGCTCTGAAAACGTCAGATTGTGTCAATATCGACAATGTATTCCAAGAGAGTGCTTTTCGTGTTAACACCAGCCCTTCTGTTCCAGCCCACAATTTAAAATATCACATGAAAGCATACTCGTATCTTCTTGTCGAAATCTTGTGCAAGTTCAGAATAAACCGCGTGCTTTCCCGTGTTACGTGCCACAGCAGGATTATTTCATCTAAATGATGAATGCTATCATATGCAGATCTGAAGACTATGAATAGATGATAAGCTTTGACTTGAAGTGATTTATTTTAGCGTGAACATTTGGTCAATTGTCCATCTGCGGGGGAAGAAACCATACTGGTATAAACCGCCCCTTGTGACGCAGAAAGCCTTAAGACGTTCACGCAGTATGTTTGATAGGATCTCTCAAGTAACATTTAACAGAGATATTTTTTTTATAATTTGTGCGCGCCAAAGAGGATATGAATACTTTTATACACGGGCGTTGTGAATAAGAGAGAGAGAGAGAGAGAGAGAGAGAGAAATAAAGATTTAGTGCAGTGGTTTGAAACTCAGATGGTATTAAGTTTCAGATACTTGGGGAGCTTGTTTGTTTTGTTTTTGTCGTTGCTCATGATTCACAGTATTTTTTTCCGTAGTGGTTTGAAACTCAGATGGTATTAAGTTTCTGTAAACTCCAAGGGTAGCGTCCAGATAACTGGCGAGCTTGCTTGTTTTGCTTTTGTCGTTGCTCATGATTCACAGTATTTTTTTCCGTCCTCCTGATGTCATCATAGCATCACCTTTTTTTTAGATGGGGGATACAGAGCTGATATCCCAGTCAATATGCTTTCGTTCATCTATATCGGATTGATGTTTAGTGTGCAAAACATCAGCTTCATGTTTCAAAAGGCGGCTTTATTGTTTCTCAGCCTGTTAATAGCCACGCTGACCTCTTCTGTAGCTTATGTCTGAAGAGATTTGGGTTTCCTTCTTGCTTTATCACTCTATCTATGTGATTAGGTTTCCTTTACTATTCTAAAGAGCCTGCATTCCTGGCCTAAAACCAGCAGGTAGTCTTGTAGAACTTCCGGATGTTGCGGTTCGACTATTCGATTTCGTAAAGCTGGAATGCAGCGTTGATCGTCTTTTTTCTACGAAGTATTTTCTTCTATCCTCTCAGGGACATTCGAGCTAAGAATTTGGCTGCAACTAAGAAATTTTTAGAGTCGATGTATGCTCCCCATAATTGATCAGCACCTTTTCGATTTAGTTTTTGATTTGACCATATGGAGATAGCAAGGTTGCTGTGTATACTTGAAGGTGAGAAAATCTAGTGGGTTAGGAAAGCCTATAACTCAGCATAGAAAGCAACAGCAAGAATATCAAGATTGCGAAAACTTGACGCAGTATAGCAAACGGTCAGTGTTTCCATTATTCCATTCACAGTGCTCTTAGAATCACTAACTTGGACTTATTTAATATCAGCATTGTGGGGCATCGCTCTATTCTCAACGAATTTCTAACTGGAAATACAATAAATACGAACGAAACCCTTTTTTGTGTTAGATATCGACACGTAATACGAAACAACGTACCTTGAAAGGGAGGACTGGCAAAGGAGTGCAATAATACAGTAAATCGAAATTGCAATGTATAGGTGCACAGATGGTTCTAAAACCTACGACGGAACAGGCTCTGATATTTACCCTGCGGAGACAGAACTGAAAGTATCTGTTAGACTTTCGGATACATGCAGTGGTAGCAGTGCATAAGACTCTATAGCCGGCGCTGGTTCACAAGATATTGTAGTTAAAAATATCTATGTATATGAACACTGTCTGGACACTACCTGTAAGGAACCATGTCAGGAGTCTACTACTCTTCAGACACGGACGTATCTAAATACTGAAATGACTTATGTGTCACAAAAGTCATCACCTATTTATTACACGAATATCAGGGTATAGCTCGAAAGTTCATGAAATACTTACGTAATTCCTTTTTCAGTTATAGAGCAAGTAGGTTTCATCAACTGTAATAACATTCTTAATGTTTGTCAGGTGAATACTTATCGACTTAAAGTCAATCACCCCTGACCACAGCCGAATTCTCACGACTGTCCTACCATATACAGTCCTTAGTGGCAGCTATTTTTTTAGCAATGCTGACCGTATCTAGCGTATCTCTTGGATCGCAGTAATATTTGCCTTATACTGCGTGAGGATAGTTTCCAGATTTTGAATAACACTTAGAATAGGTGCATACATTTCCAGTGCATACGCTGAACTCAAATTATAGCCCCAGCAAGTCATCCAATCAAATGTCCATTTTTATCTGAAACTGATGATAATTAGCTTTCGTAATGAGGTTACCCCGATGACATAACCCTTAACCTGTTCCTTAATCAAAAACCGATGCCAGTTCTTCGGGGATGTAAAAGCTTCCGCTCTTTTGTGAACTCGAGCAAAACCTTTGTCGGACCAAGGTACGAGTACTATGCAATCGGTGTTCGCTACGTGGAGGTTACAACAGGAATTGGTGGTTTGGAGAACACCCTGTTGCAATCACATGAGCTACTCTTGATATTCTTGAGTTTGGCTTATACGAGTACAGACTTCTGGTGCTACATACTTTACTTTCGGTCATTTCCATTCGGCCAGTCTGTCCATCTGTCTATATGCATGGCCGACTGAAGCATAAAGGACCACAATTCGAATGACATTTTATTATTGGAGTCAGATTATCAGATTAAGGGATCGAAATTCCTGGTCTATAGTGTGGTATCACAACGGACTACAGAACGAGAACCACTTTCTATCTATCTATGGGGTGATCCGATAAGAACGATAGGAAAAGAAATTTAAATAAATCATCAACGGTGTGAGATATCAAATTGATTCTGGCTTTATCTTGAAGCTACATTCATGCCATTATGTATGGAATAGGTCGCACGTACGGTCGGTCCAATTTTTGATGACTCGATCCAATATATGCGGCGTTATTCCGGCAATAGTGTCTCGAATGTTGGCCTCGAGCTCGCCCAAAGTGGTTGGCTTGTTAGCGTAGACTAAGGGCTTGACGTAACCCCAGAGAAAATAATCGAGTTGTGTCAAGTCGCATGATCGCGGCGGCCAATTGATGAACGCTCGCCGTGAGATGACCCAGTCGCCAAATTTCTCTTATATGACATGTAGCGCAATCTTGTTGGAACTACAGCTCGGATATATCGATGTTGTCAAGCTCTGGCCACAGAAAGTCGGTTAACATCGCTCTATACCGAGGACCATTGACGGTAACTGTGTCTCCTTCATCATTTCGAAAGAAATAAGGTCCGATGATACCGCCGTGCCATAAACAGCACCAAACAGTCAATCTTTGTGGATGCATTGATGCTTGGTCGAATACTTGTGGATTGTATTACAATTAGCGAACTCACGGCGTTGTCTTTGGTCGTCTGGCTTCTATTCTTATTTAAGCACAATCTTATACGTATGTAGGCCCAAATCCAACCGCTAAATAAGCCTGATTGACTCTCTGGCGATGCCCAATTGAGCTGATCGATATTTCTGAGTCTTCTACGATACTGGCCGCTACGGCGGTTATGTTTTCTTCACTTCGCACCGATCTCTGTCTGGTTGATGGCTTAAGTTCCAGAAGAGTATAGTCACGCTCAAACTTTTCCATGGTGCGACGAATTGCCTGCGCACTGAAGCCATGATGATGACCGACCTCACGACGAAATTCACGTTGCATATTTACAACTGAGCCGGAATTTCGATAATATTTTTAAATAATTTCCACACGTTCTGGAAGCGTTAAGTGATGCATGATGAAATGGCAAATCTTACTGAATATTTTGACAGCTGGATTTCATTGGTAACTTTGACAGTTGGAAAAATTATCATTGCTAACTGGTCACCCTTTATATCTATCTAAATTGGAGACATGCTACTTGATATTACAGCAGATTTTTGACAAGCAATAAAATCACGTCGCGGTAATTATATTGGCTATTTATCGGATTTAACATACGCAGCACGTTTTTTTGATTTTTACGATTTTTATTTGAAAGAAGTTCTTCTTCAACTATTCCGGTCCACCTGGTGAGTCATTTCAATTCGAACCAGAAGAACAAATCCATGCACCCAAGTTCTATGCTCAAAGGCACAGTTTTCTTTTATTAACCCTCTGCCAGCCACATAAAGACCCGTCTTTTATCGCCGAGGTAATTTTCCATTGATAGCTCATCGATTTCACCTTTTGAAAGTGCACGATACCGTATGCGATCCTTTTCAATTGCAAAGAAAATCTCGTCGACTTTTATACCAATACTCGTATAATAAAAAAAAGAAGTGAAATAGGAAATTACTCACACTCCAAGGACCGTAAAAAGAAAATCTTAGTCTGCAGATGAAAAGCAACAGACCTTATCAACCCACATCATCATTTGTGTGTTGCTCTCCTTCCTCTTTGAAGGATTGTGCCTGCCTTTTTAACATGCAATATAAGAGACGATGCCAAGAAGTAATTGAATTTAATTTATCTGACTTCTTGAAAAGAGCGCAAAAAGTAAAAGGTAAGATAATAGGAAGCGATCTGAATTGAATATTGCATCCGTACTTACTCGTATACACAAATACCTGTAGAACGTAAAATTCTCCTTAGGCATTGCTTTTCTTACACATTCTGCAACGAAGCAAAAAATTACGAAACCAATTTGATCGTTAATAATTCGTAAAAAGGACGATAAAACATCCCGTACTCGTATTAGTGGGGAATATCCTTGTGGCGGCATATCAAAAAGTTGCATTAAGCATACATACATATGTGTGTACGGTTTGTAGTGTCTCTTGAGCGCACCTGGCCAATTACTACGGATTTACTTTTATAATACATCCAAGGGGAGAGCATTCTGTAGGATTACTCTCCAATAAGGATAAAATAAATTGTCATCCTCGGTAATTGCTATTTAAGTGAAGCTTATCATCATCCCCTTCACGTGAAATCAATGAGAAATTAAATTGAAGTCCTTATCATGTTGCATTTTATCCGCCTCCATCCCCTGCCACCCTATCAGAACTTTATCTATAAAATACGTCGAAGTAAAGCCATCGAATGTATCTATTCCTACTTCGAGAGATACTTCTATAATTCTCCCTAACTATATGTAATATCCCGATTCTAATTTATAATGCAATTCTATTTTCTAGTCCTTCGTGAGGAGTTCCGCTTGGAACCACAAAACACCCGCGTAGCACAGGGTGATGTCGCTCTCATGGAATGCGGTGCACCGCGTGGCTCACCCGAACCCACAATCACATGGCGTAAAAACGGACAAACGCTAAATCTGAGCGCATCGAAAAGGATACGCATCGTGGACGGTGGCAATTTAGCAATTCAGGATGCGCGTCAGTCGGACGACGGACGATATCAGTGTGTGGTGAAGAATATTGTTGGTGCGCGGGAATCTGCGGTTGCATTTCTAAAAGTTCATGGTGAGTTTTTGTCATTCGAGTGTATGTATTCCTCCCATTGGGAATTCTAAAATTTTATTCTTATGTCTGTTGCAGTTAAACCTTTTCTCATCCGAGGACCACAAAATCAAACCACTGTGGTTGGCAACTCTGTGATATTTCAATGTCGCATCGGTGGTGATCCATTGCCCGATGTCCTGTGGCGGCGTACTGCATCTGGTGGCAATATGCCATTACGTAAGTATATAATACCAATGAAAGGACGAAATTGTTTGTGTTTGATAGAGACACAGAGAAAGGCGGTGAACCCTCATCAGATTGTCAATTAGCGAAGTTGGTTGGCGTGAGGTTTTGTTTTCATCGTCTTGTGTTAGTCGTCCTTGTGATTTTATTTTTCTCTTGGTTTTTTTCATTTTTTATCTTGTCTGCCTGCGTGTTGCATTTTGCATCTAATCCCGCTAATTGACAGCCGACGTTTATCCTGCAAAGCGTTTGGTAAGGATTTGATTTGTAAACAGCTTGAAAGCGGTTTATGAAGCTTTGCCCTGGAAATACAATTTTCTTGAAGAGTTTTAAATTTAATGATAAGTATTCAGTATTCAGGGAGTGCCTGAAAGAATAAATCCTTCTAGCAATTGATAACAATCCTTTCAGTTTGTAGTTTTCGCGAAAGGATTGCTTGATAATATCTGTGTGTCTGTTTTTCAAAGTCCGCAAAAGTTTAAGTAGACCCTTTTACTATCCTTGCGTTAATATGAAATGAAAAATCGATCCTTAACATGTTTGTATTTTTACACAGCCCTAGGTTAGGTTAGGTTGAAGTGGCTGTCAGCAAAAAAAGGTCCATTGTGATACCACATGTGTTTGAGACGCGGCCTCTAGCCTACTCGTTTAACCATTTAGAGCTTCTGATGAAGCGTAGAATGTACCTAACGTCAATATTATTCAGATCATCTAGGTCATTGAAACGGAAGGCTCCTAAGTGAAGTTTCCTTCTTTGGGAGAGAGCTGGGCAGGTGCCAAGAAGGTGAAGAATAGTCTCTTCCTCCTCCTCGTCCATGCAGCGACTGCAGAAATCGTTAGAGAAGACTCCAAGCCTTGTTGCATGCTTGCCTATTAGACAGTGTCCAGTAATGACACCTATAACAGCGCTAATATGCTTCCTATTTAGAGAAATCAAATTCCTAGAGCGTTTCAGATCCAGCATGGGCCAAATCTGTTTTGTCGCTGGACAAGTTATACTCCTTGTCCGCCTAGAATTTGCCTTTATGATAGCATCAGGCTTTAATTTAAGTTTGCATGTAGCGATAGGAATACCCAGTAAACTTTTGCCTGGAAGGATGGGTATTGTTGTTTTATGTCTGGCAAGTTCGTCAGCCTTCCCTATGCCCCGGCACCCAAATTAGGTGCATGTTAAACTGCTCCGCCATCTCTCTAGACAATCGGCAGTCTAGAGCTGTTAAAGAATTTATTGAGGATTTGGTTGCTAGTTGGCTGTCTGAAAAGATGCGGATATCAATGGCCGATATCACGTTTTTCTTTAGCCAAGACAAGACTTCCTTTATTGCGATTATCTCCGCCTGGGACACGCTACAATGACTTGGGAGACGGAAAGGGAGGTTTAAATAAAGCCTGTCAGAGAAGACACCACCACCCACCCCGTCGTTAGTTTTTGAACCGTCGGTATAGAAATGTACTGACTTGTTGCGGAAGGTGTCGTCCGCTAATGCACAGACAGGCTGAACGTTGCACTTTGCTTAATAATTTCTGGGTTATCGCCGTGTCCAAGGCAATCCACCAGAAAACTACCCCGTAATGACCGAGATATAGAGCCAGTGAGTTAATCTGGGTTGTAAGCCCCACTTGTTCCCAATGGCTGTTTTGCAAGTGAGAATGCGACAGTGGCTTTCTTAACTCTTTCATGTGTATTAGGTTTCCAGCTTAGTTTCCCATCCAAAGTAAGACCCAAATATTTTGCTTCGTTGGGGAAAGTTAAGCTTGTTCTTCATTAAGGGATGGAGGGTCAATAGTTGGGATTTCATATTTCCTTGAGAAGAGGACTAGTTCGGTTTTGTGGGGATTCACTCCTAGACCACACCGAGCTGTCCACCTAGATAGCTTATTCAAAGAGTTTTGTAGGAGCTCTTTTAACGTAATGAGGTGTTTACCAGAGACTGCTATAGCTCCGTCGTCCGCATAGGCAATAATATCGCAACCCTCAGCGTCCAGGATTATTAGTAGTTCATTGACCACCCAATTCCAAAGAAGTGGGGATAGGACGCACCCTGCTGACATATCTTCTAACAGATATCCCACCCAACTTTGAGTTGATAATCCCACCATCAAGCAGTAAATTAATCAGCTCGCCAAGTGAACTATCTATCTTCAGATTTGACAGTGCTTTGATTATCACAGATGAGTAGACGTTGTTAAAAGCGCCTTCAATATCAAGGAAAGCTACCATAGTGTACTCCTTATGATGCATGGAGTATTCGATTTTATTGACAAACTTATTGAATTACTTATAATCTGTTTCGACTGATTTGCCCTTACAGTTGAGCACAGCCTAAAGAGAAAAGAAATGCAATGATATCGTAGTACTTAGAGGCTATTTTCCCAATTTTTAAGAGATTTGATCAGACGGCACGGCATTACCATTTGGCATCCTAATTCTTTTGAAAAAAAAATGTCCGCATAAAGTGGGCGTGGCGTTGCATAATATACGAATGAAATGTAGAGGTGGCCAACGTCAACATATTCTATTAAGGCCTTCGTATAAATGTATCGACAAAATGGCTTCACCCTGGATTAAAATTGACATGTTTGTGGGGCCGCTTTCAAACATTCTTGGACTTCTACTGCTTTGGGTTCCAAAGTTTGATACTCTCATATTATATTTCTTAAAGAAAGCAGAATTGCAGGTTTTTTCATTATTCTCATGGCATTTTAAGTGTGAATTTTGTCTTCAGTATAGGGAGCGTTACGAAACCACCGAAGATTTAAATTCTCATTTCTAGAAATACAAAATCTTAATATCCATCTAAATGGAAAGTCCTGAAGTGACCAAATCAATAGAAAAGATAGTCTTTGACGAGAATTCTCCCTCTATCTACCCTGGCCAAACCTTTGCTAAAGCTCTTCCACTTATCGTTTTCCATAGGCATTTTTCAAGAAATGGTGATAAAGCCTCCCCTTCTAACTACTGACAAGTAGCATTAACGTCAGTGCCATCTAAGGTCATGGAGAGAGCAGTGTCTTATAAGTTATCTTGAAAGAAACCATCACTGGTTGGTTTCTATCAACAGCATTCCATAAGGAACGTAATAATCTACCGAAAAATGGAGCCTGTGCATTTATGATATCTCCAAAGCTTTTGATAGAGTATGGCATAGTACCCTCGTTAACAAGCTTGAAGCTCATGGCGTCTGTAAAATTTGAGTTAAGACGATTGTAAGTTCTTTAAGTAGCTGAATATTGAATGTTGTATTGGATGGATTTACTTTTTGTCCATTTTCGACTAATGCCGGTTTTCCCCATGGCTCAGTAGTCCCTTCTTTCCTTTTTCTGACTTCCATACCTATGTTCCCCAGGACTCAGTACTCTCTTCTTCTCTTTTCCTGATTTCCAGCAACGACCTCTTGTCTGTTACTCAATGCTCAGCATGCACATCAATGCTTGGCATATATATTAGCCCCAACCATCGGTAGGACATCAGATTGCAGATGCCGCAAAGGGGATGGTAGATGCCTAGGATTCCTCAGAAAGTGTAGTCGAGCTTTTAATTCTCTCAAAAACGGCAGTGACTTGGTCAAAAGAAGTATATATGCAGTACTAAGATGATCTCACAAGTTACCATAGTATATCTATGCCGAAGCTTTATTATTGAAGCCAGCAACACAGTTGATGCATTTGAGAGCTCATCCGTCAACATATCTTTCTTGAAAAACCCTGACTCAGTCTTGAAAAATCTCATAAGTTTGTCTCAAGTAGTGGCCACAGGATTTGTGCATCTATGCAAAAGGAACTCTGGGAATATGCCGTCAGGACCATAACCTTGCTAGCCTCAAGCTTCAAAAGCGTGGCTTCTATTTCTTCGACAACGAAAGATTTTGAAACTCTGTCAAACTCGATGATTTTTTTTAAAGTTGTTTGTTGATGGTCTTCTTTCTGCTTTTTTTATCTAAAGGTGCATTGAATAGTTTGACAATTTTACCTTGTTCGAATTGTTTGTGGGTTTTAATACGAATTGCTGTTGCCAATTCTTCGAAGTAATCTTCAGGCTTTACACTTGAGTGAGCAAAATTAGTATTTTCGACCATGTGTTGCCATTTTTCATTGCTGGCTTTGTCGACGGTATTGAGCAGCTCGCCTGCAGCTTCAAGATCGCAGTTTGTTCCAAATTCTTTGTATCCGGAGATGTATAGTTTTCCTAAGCCTATCGGTATGCGATTCTTAGAAGTAGAAAGAACTATACGGACTAGTTGTTTGTTATTTCGCGCCACCGGGTGGATCCATCTTATCCATGCATAAACATCGCTCGTGAACTTGTCTCAGTATTAAAACCCATTTTCCACTGTCTGGATTGGAAAATATGATACATTTATGTTTGGCGCTGAAGGCAGTGTTGTTGGGGTAGATTCGCATTTCCGATACCCTCGCTGCCTTGCTCTCCACAATGGTTTCAAGCTTGAATGGGCTTAGTTTCCCTTAAAAAAAAAACTCCAATTTCAGTTAATATCTTATGTAGTACCGAAGATAGTCCTGCCTTTATTACTGCAGTCTGCAGTTTCGACCTTGTTTGTCTATATCGGGATTGTTATGCCATGGACCCAGATTTTCCCCAGGAGCTCGTACTATTATCCTTTCGTTGCAGCACTATCTTCAACAATAGTTTGTCAGAATAGGAAACACCCCACCGGAACATTCAGATTCGATATCGGTGCAATGCACTACCAGTAAGCACCTTCTGTTAATGAAATTTCTTCATCGCTTCAGTGGCGCTTCGGGCGCTTTAGTGATGATGAGCTTATGATATAGCAATCACTGCATCGGCTATAAACATCTGCCACCTGATATGATAAAATGCAGGACAATCGCAGGAGGAGTGTTCCGCAGAATCATCGCCCTCTCCACAGGCATCGCGGATGATGGTATCGTTTAAGACTTTCATATTTAGATGCTTGGCAAAAGTGTGGTGACCCGTGAGAACACTACTAGAGTCTTTCGTCGCAGGCTACTCGTACTTACAGACATCCGGGAGCATTCGATTAGTCCATCTTGATCCTGAAGAGTAACGCCTCCGACGAATATTTTCATACGTAACGCAACCGCAAGTTCATTAGAGATCCCATTTTCTGTAATCCCATTGTTACCTGGGATGGGACCCAAACAAGACTCAGTGAGTTCAAACTTTCGACCGAATTCAGAGAGCTCTTACACTTTCGAACTATTTTGAAAGTGAGTGATTAAAGGGCTGAAGAAGGCCTTACCTGTAGCATGGCTTATTTCTTCAACTGATATAAAATGCCAGAATGTGTGGTCGGTCCTCCTTTGGGCATATGAAGGGGCGTCACTTTAGTAATTGTGCGATTTTTATTCGCAAGGATCTATCTTAAAGTGAATATTTACCCAAGTATTTACGCTGTCTCCAAGCAGTATCCTATTAACCTTCCTTAGACCGAGGTTTTAAAAGTTTCGTTCTGTCGTCTCACCTCTCTTCATTCCTCATCCTTTGCCCTGCTATCATGAAAGATTCATTACAGTTCGGGCTTCATCCATTTATTCAGGTACACATGGAAATATTATGCCGCTATTAGCGTTCACAGACAAAAATGGAATATATAGTCTTTAGGATCATTTGCACCTAATTGCCAGTGAGGCAAGCTCATGGCAAAATCATTTAAACTTCCAAAAGCAGGCTTTTGTTTATCAACAAGGTGCCTTTACTTTTCCACCACTTCCATCCTTTGCGATTTAATATTTAAATTGTTAAGCCTCCTGTTTGTGTGCTTCCTAAGAAAAAAAACTTCCTACAACACTCAGCATCGTGGTGTGCAATTACACACCAAACTTTTCTCATCGAGAGCCTTTTCAACTGCGCAATTATCCTCCGCCCTCCCCCACACTGATACAAACAATTTTGTTTTTGTTTTTCTTTTCTACACAGAAATCTCTAAACTTAACTTTTATTTATTTAGGACGTGTACACATCCTTGAAGATCGTAGCCTTAAATTAGACGACGTTACACTCGAAGATATGGGCGAATACAGTTGCGAAGCAGACAATGCTGTCGGTTCAATTACCGCAACTGGAACCCTTACCGTACATGGTAAGTTTGTCGAATTGTTATACCTACCACTATCAAAGCAATAAAATATTTAACTGACTGACATCCGTTTTCCATTAAGCTCCTCCAAAGTTCATTACTCGTCCGAAAAATCAACTTGTGGAAATTGGAGATGAAGTACTCTTTGAGTGTCAGGCAACCGGATACCCTAAGCCAACACTTTATTGGTCCGTCGAAGGCAATAGCTCACTGATGTTTCCCGGTTATCGAGATGGTCGATTGGAAGCCACCCTTACACCTGAAGGACGAAGTGTTTTGTCAATTATTCGATTCGCTCGAGAGGATTCCGGCAAAGTGGTTGTTTGTAATGCACTTAATGCTGTCGGTAGTGTGAGCAGTCGTACAGTAGTGACAGTGGATACACAGTTTGAGCTGCCACCGCCGATTGTCGCTCAGGGTCCGGTGAATCAAACGTTGCCAGTGAAATCGATTGTTACGTTACCCTGTCGGACAGTGGGGACACCAGCGCCAATGGTTTCTTGGTATCGAGATGGAATACCAGTCGATGAGAGTACTGATGACGATCGAAGGAATATATCTGAGGCAGGAGCACTGACCATTAGTGAATTGCAAAAGAGCGAAGATGAAGGATTGTATACTTGTGTGGCGAGCAATCGCAATGGCAAATCCTCCTGGAGTGGCTATTTGAAGTTGGAAGCTCCTACGAATCCGAATATTAAGTTTTTCCGAGCCCCAGAGCTGTCAACGTATCCGGGACCACCTGGAAAGCCGCAAGTGGTAGAGAAGACCGAAGATACTGTAACGATTTCATGGACGAGAAGTAATAAGATTGGAGCATCCGCTCTGAAGGGATATGTGGTGGAGATGTTTGGGAAAAATGAGACAGATGGGTGGATAGCAGTAGGAGCACGTATTCAGAATACAACATTCACTCAGGTGGGCTTGAATGCGGGCGTCAATTATTTTTTCGTAATACGTGCCGAAAATTCCCATGGACTATCGCTGCCAAGCGCCTTGTCGGAACCAATCGCTGTCGGAATGGTAAGTAACCGAATCGCATTGTACGCGCTGGGAAAATTTTTACATCCTTCAACCATCTCCTCACAGAAGAGCTTTAACAGCGGGCTGGACCTAAGTGAGGCTCGTGCAAGCCTTCTTTCGGGCGACGTTGTGGAACTGATCAATGCGACATCTACGGAGTCGACAAGCATGAAATTAACGTGGCAGGTTAGTATCGATATCCTTCCAAAATGGAAGGAAAAAAAAAAACAGAAAATACAAAATCCATGTGTATCCTTTCAGATAATCAATGGCAAGTACGTCGAAGGATTCTACATCTATGCACGACAATTACCCGATTCAACGGTCGTCAGCACACGCTCGAATGCATTGGTGGCAGCGGCAGAACCGACTCCAGAACACCCAAACCAATTGCAGCAAGTAGGTGGCAGTAGTGCCGGCAATAGCATCGCTGGCACCGTTTACAAAATGCTAACGATACTGAACGGTGGTGGCGCATCCACATGCACAGTTACCGGTCTGATGAAGTACACACGGTATGAATTTTTTATTGTACCCTTCTATAAGTCTGTCGAGGGGAAACCATCCAATTCAAGGATCGCACGTACTCTGGAGGATGGTAAGTTATCCTTTAGCACTGTTTGTCTTTCCTTATATTGTTGTTTTTGTTTTTTTTTTTATTTCCTTCTGTTGATTCATTTCATTCGTTTTCATTCATTGCATTCTTTTATTTAAATTGAAGTCGGTTCCACGACCACCGAAGAAGAAGAAGACTGTGTGTGTCTGTGCTTTTTGGTGTTTTCATCCTTAAATGGAGTTCATTTAGCAAACATGCGAGGAGCCACCTTGCTTGCTTTCTGAATGGTTCCATTTGTTTTTTTTTTTTTTTTTTTTTGTTCTATTCTGCGGGCTTTGTTTTGACTTCATTTCAGCTAGGAAGGAAATCCCTGAGGATTTTCACATTCCCGCGTTGGGTATGGTAGGTATTTCCGTTCACTTTGAAACATCACCTAGACCATCCTTCTGAGTCTGTCAATGAATCTATCTGTCTGTCTCTTTGTTCAGTGGTTTATTTGTCGATTTAGTGTTTATTTTTGGTTTTCTGTGCACATACGAGATGGCGGAGATGGATACAAAAGTCCTTGCTTGCTTGCAGCGTCAGCGGGACTTCCTATTTGAATATACGAGTACATACATACCTGGCTGGTTAACAATGTCTGCTGTTTTAAGCATACGCACGTACTGTGGGTCGTTTTTGTTTCGAAAGATACAAGCGGTATTTTGAAAAAGATTCGCTCCGTCATAAGGATGAAGACTCCCCAATGGTGTTTTTTTTTTTTTTTTTTTTTGTTTAATTTCTTCTTCACTTGGATGAATATGGATAGGGATGTACTCGTATGTTCATTTGCAAAAATGATGTGAGGATGTGTGTGATGATTGGTAGAGCTTCCTTGTGGATGGACGACAGAGGCTTCCTTTGCTTTTACTTGAAATTGTGGGAAGTACGCTTAATTATTCTCAACGCTTTTGCAGTGTTGGTAATGTTTTGTTTCGATATATCACCCTGAGCGAAATTGTGCTCCTTGATGTGTGCAGTGTGACTCATTAAATTGTGAAATGACTTCCCGGAGAGCTCTTAAATTAGATATTTTCTGGGTGGCTAAAAACTGTCATTATTTTCTGATTCTTCCCATTTTGAACAGCACCATTAAGTGCATGGAGTTACAGTTCATTGTAGATCTTGAAATGCGTTAGACCTTTAAGGAAATTTTATTAAACATTAGTACATACCCTTTGCGAAGATTGGCTGTATTCTAGGTGTAAGCCGCAGGCCTAAAATTTGGCTAATGCCATGCTCTCTAAAAGAAAATCATATCAAATTCGCTGATTTTATTGTGATCCAAAGTCATTAGTGGACATTCCTAAATGAAGGTCCCAAACTGAAAACGGCTGGAGAACACTGACTTGACTATGCTGATGATGGAAGATTTAACAAAATAGACGCATACATCTGCCAGTAAATTGGCAGTTGATGAGTCCTAAGTTTTGCCGGAGTCTGCTCGGATAATCTGCATCTTTATGAAGCATTGTATTGTAAGCTTATTCCTGGCCGAGAACTGCTCTATTTGCCAGAATACTGCCTGCCTGTCGATAAATATAGCATCACACACATTCATAGTTGCCTGCATCGAATGCTAAGTTCCTTTGAAATACTTAACATTCCGGAACTATACTATTAAGTTCGGTGAAAGATTGTCACGTATCTCTCAACTAGATCGGTGAATAATGCATGCTGGTCACAGTGATATTCTTGCGAATTGTACAGCTACAAGATAAACAAGGTTTATCCGTACAAATAGCAAATATTGACGCAATAGAGCAGACAAATCACGAAGCTCGTACTGCGTGTCAAAAGATCTAAATTATTCTTAATGGTCTTAAGATAGATCTCTAAATCTTGATACGATTTATAGTTCTGTTTGCTATGACGCCTTATTATGTTTCTTCCAAATTTCTTACTTGGTACGTTCTGCGTTGTCCCCGAACTTGACAGTTCATTCAGCTCCAGTCCAGAACATGACTGCATAGGTAGTCATGTCCTGCTCTTACCAGCATTCTTTTTAGAGTAATGCCTAAACTTTATAGCCTTTGAAGACTATGATCAAGTGGGATAAATGCGGTACAACAGATGACTCAACACAATTCCTCATCTATAATCCATCTGCAGACTGATGTGAATTTAATTTGGAGTTTCAAAGCTAGACTAGCTAGCTGTAGTCTGTTCTATGATACCTTCCTGAAATGGCACCATCTTGCTGAAACCACATCAATATCGTCCAATTGGTACCAAAAAATAATTTGTTATCATGTCCCGATAACGTTCAGCATTGACAGTTACAGCATCGCCACGAGAATTTTCGAATAAGTACGGCCGAATCCGCACCAAACTGTGACTTTTTGTGAATGTATTGATTGTTCGTGAATGGCCCGTGAATTTTCATGACCCCAAATGCTACAATTTTGTTTTTTTTTTACGTAGCCATTCAGTTGAAAATGAGCCACATAGCTGAAGATGATTTTGTTCGAAAAATTGCCATCAACTTGGTGGTTCTCTAACATCCAATCAACGAAGTCACGACGCTGTTCTTAGTCTGTTGGCTTCAATTACTCGTAGTCTCCTTGCATAGTTATTCTCAACATAGCCTTGGTGTCCAAATACATAAAAATATTTTCTTAGCCCAAAGAAACCGTGGCTGGCAATAATGATTCTCCCACACTGTATCTTAAGCAGAACAAAGACAGAAGGTCAGTTATCACCTTTCCATCGTAAAGTAAAGTTTTGGCAGTAAATACTTCACCTTAATCTCGTTTATAACTCCATCCGGCTTACTCGTAAAATTTCTGATTCGATGCTGCCGAAATCCCCACTGATTGTTCGCTTTGCTCTACTGTTGATGCTGTATGGGCACATTTGTACGAGTAATTATTACTATTCCAGGTCGATTTGTTAAGCCTTAAACTCCACATGGATTAGGTCCATCTACTGTATAGATAAATAGTTTTAGGCGCTCGCAGGTTACTCACATTAGATATAATTTTGCACGTCATGCTCCGGAACCTTATTCCACTGTAATTGTAGGAGATGAGCTGGTTCCTTTTTTAGAAATCCGGCAAATGGTGTTTAAGATTCGGTCACGACATGACAGATATTCTTGCATCCAATCATATATTGCAGTTGATTCATGTCATACTTGCCTATTGGTTTCCGTACACCTACAGCCACCGGTTTGGAAAGCTAAAGGTGGGTTGTCGTATTTCTCTATAGAAATTTCGTAATTATTTCCTGCTACGTACGATTTAATGAATCACGGTGAGGGGTAAAAGTTAGTTTATTCCAGGGAGCACGAATCGATTTCAGCTCAACGTGTTCCAACCTTCATAGAAAGCACAATGCTAATATTGTTTTATTTGGATTAGCGGATAGACCGTGCCTCGTGCGCCAATCATCAATTTTAGCCAAGGCGGTTTGTTTTGGTTGCAGACACCTCTCGTATGGTCCCAAATTTTGTATCGCCTTGAATCAACAATGAATCGGCAACAAAACAAAATAGTAGAGATGAAAGATCTGCACCTTATGGAGAGCCTATCTCAACTCAAGCTCAACCAGTTAGCAGCCTTTGGGGCAGCTTGAAATATATCCATCAGAGGATGGTATCATTTACTCCGTACCTTATCGCAGAGTCACAAATGGAATCAAAGGTAGCGTTATCAAAAACCGATGAACACACCCCTCATTCAGCCGATTCTAAATCATATAGCTAAGGTCGTTAAGGGCAGACTCTCAGGATTAACCACTTAGAGGTTTTCTTTTCAAACCGATCTCAAGTATTTTTCTGATAGGTCTAAAATGTTTCCCCAAAATATAACCTTCTCCCTGGCTTGAGAATAAAGACGAATTTGGCATCGCACCAAAGAGATAGTACATACCCATGAGCTAGGCAAGTCAAAAAACTCTCCTTCTGACGTCAATATTCAACAGGTCGCCGAGGTCCTCAATGAGAAGAGCCCCCAGATGAAGCAGTCTGCTTTTAAATAGGACTGGACAGGTACAAATGAAATTTAGAATTGTTTCCTCTTCTTCTTCGTCTCTGTAGCTACTACAGTAATCATTTAAAAAGACGCCTAGCCTTTTATCGTGGAGAGTAATTGAATAACTTCCCGTAAGGACACTCATGATCGTGCTGATCTGTGATCGTTTTAGTAAAACCAAACTACGTATATTAGAGCGTTTTTGGGCAGGGCAAGACTTGCTTAATCGCGATTATTTCTGTAATTACTTCTACAATTATATACGCCACAGTGATCTATAAGGCGGAAGGAGATGCTCAAGTTGAACTTTTCACCAAAAAACGCAACCATCCACCCCTTTACCAGTTTTAGAACCGCCTGTGTTGAAGTGATCTGAACCGTCATCGTTAACGGGAACATTTTCTCACTTAATACGGGTGGAAATTGGTGCCTCAAATCTCAGTTTCGGTGGGGTGTAGTCGGTGTTCTCGTATTTTACAGATCAAGAATCGAGGAATGGTTGGCTAGGAAGTTGGACCTCATTGAGGGGACTTTTTGGCGGATGGCTACACTGGCAACCTTGAACTAGTGTAGAAACTGTCAGACGTTCGAAGTGAATCCAGCTTCCTCACTTCCAGTCCAGATATGTATCTTCGTTTCGAGTTTTAAATGCTCTATTCAAAAGTTTCCTGGAGAAATTTCTGAGCTTTACAATTCAGTTTTTCTGACCGATTTGACCGGACAGACATGATCTCATTGATAGTTTGGCTCAATTTGTGAGCTTCCATTTCGATCAAGTCTATGGTCCTGAGTTTCGGTATGTGAGGTACTTTTTTATTAAGAATCTCTCGATATGCTTTCCAGCCGGCTTCCCTGCTACATAAGTTAGCAGACATAAGTTAGGATTAGAATGCGAGTCATGTGCAAATATGAAATTTATGTTTGCTGACTCAAGCCATTCTCATACCTACTAAACGATTACTAGTTATGATGCAAATAATGTGGACCCAGTTTGGCAATAGTAGATACCTAATTAAAACAAAAAATGCTAAAAATCATAAATGAATGGAATATCTAACCCGTAGCAATTCTTCCTTAGTAGCTGGGACAACACCAATGTGATAAACAAAAAGAAAGAACACCTTCGTTCCGATTACAGCGATTACAGCAAAAATCTGTCCCCCATACCAATGTCCTTCTCACGTATGCTCACATATAAGTGTAGCCGTAAACAATATTGCAAAAGATACGGCCAAGGATCCAAAATAGCAAACCCATAAACCGCCCACTTCTTAAAAAATTTATATTTTTAAATATTTTCATTAGAAACTGGAAAATATTTACTTAGCAAAATATATAGGCGTTACCATTCTCTACAGTTTGTACTTACATACTATGCAGCCTCGCCCATGTTTTAGGGGGCATATTTCTTAATAAACAGTTTTTTTTTCCTCAAAACTACTTACGGTGATGGTGAAGTCTTATTGAGAATATTTCATCAGAATTCATGAACTTTGTTTACAAATGGCGGCAGCCACGCCCACTTTCTTTCAGGGAAAAGTCGTAGCAACACAAATTATCTGGTAAATCTCTTAAAAATCGAGAGGATACTCTCTGAGTCGAAAGATACTCGTATCATTGCATTTGAATAAACAAATTCACAACGCCACGTTCACTTTATTAGGGATTGAGTAGAAGATGACGGATAGGGTATTTATTTCTTTGTAAATATTTCTTACTTACTTACGAGGGCAAGGTGAAAAGTTCTCGGCATGCAATAACTGCGATTTTCAGTTAAGAAATGATTTTATTTACATAATCTCCCTTGACTTCAGCACATTTGGTCCAGCATTTCTCCAACATCAGTATTCCTTCTCGGAAGTAAGAGTCAGGAAGGCTGTGAAAATATTCATCTACGGCCCTCTCAGCTTCTGCATTGGATGCGAAGCGCTTCCCAGAAAAAAATTTCTTCAAGTTTGGGAATAGATGGAAGTCTGAGGGTGCCAAATCAGGTGAATAAGGGGGATGGCCGAGCAAATCGTACGCCAAATCCCGCAGTTTTGCCATCGCCAACGCACACTTGTGTACAGGTGCATTGTCCTGGTGAAACATGATTTTTTTCTTCTTTAAGCTAGGCTTCTTCTCGCGAATTTTGGCATCCAGCTGGTCAAGAAGGTTGGAGTAATATTCGCCCGTAATTGCTCTGCCTTTCTCAAGGTAATCAATTAACAGGATCGACTTCGCTTTCTTTTGCGCTGAACCACCGGCTTCCACCCACTGCTTCGACTGCTGTTTCGTTTCTGGCGTGTAGTGGTGGACCCATGTCTCATCCATAGTGACAAATCGCCGCACAAAATCGGTCGGATCCCTATTGAATCGGTCTAAAGATTGCCGCGAAAATCGTTTGCGCATTTGCTTTTGATCGGCATTCAGCAAATGCGCCACCCATCTTGCGCAGAGCTTTCACATCCCTAAGTTTTTGTTCAAGATGTTTCGCACCCTCTCTTCCGATATACACATAGCCTCAGCTATCTCGCTCACCTTCACTCGCCCATCGTCCAACACGTTATCATGCACTTTTTCGATGGTTTTGGGTGTGGTTGCGGTTTTTGGCCGTCCTTTACGTGGGTCATCTTCGAGGAACGTGCGACCACGTTTAAATTCAGCTGCCCAGCAGAGTCCCCGTAAACTTTTGTCAACCTTAGATGAATTTCCTTAGGGGTTAACCCATCCAAAACGAAGAATCACCGCACGATATTCAAGTTTATCCATTTTAACGAAAAACATGCAAGACGTCTACTGCAAAAATTCGTGTAAAGAAACTACTTGAAACTTGTCATACGAACTAATGAGAAGTGCCTGGGTGGCAGGAAACATAAATTTTTGCTGATTGGAATGCCATCTCTGCGTCAGGCCGAGAACTTTTCACCTCGCCCTCGTGCCAACGTGACTTGTTTGAATGCAAACTTTAAGTTTTTTTTAATAACTTAAGGGTGTATTGTATAATACTCTTTAAATTCTTACCCACGCACTCCAAAGTTTTGGTTTACGCGGAGAGTTTAATGTTGTGGAAGTAATTATCTGCAAAATTTAAATGTTAGATGCTTATGACGCATCCAACTCACTATTGCTAGCAGCATTTACCGCAATACTTCAGTGCTTGTTTAATATCGACGGTAGACCTTTTATACTTCTCTCGTAGATGTGTACATTTTATCATTAACTCTAGAAATCTACTAATATACAATCATAGTAATTTCAACAGATGTACCGTCATAAAAGTCCCTCCCCTACATTTCTCATTCCACTCCCTCTTTTCAAAATTAACCTAAACAAAAGATATATCCTGATCTAAAATCTGAAAAAAATATTACATTACCTACCGAAATCGAGTGAGCCTAGGACAAACAAAATTTCGCACATACGAGTACGTACCATATGCATATTAATATCCCTGAAATAAAAACTCTCCCCAAGCTGACATCCGATATGTGAGCAGTGCTCTATTATACAAAAGCCAAAAAATTAATCAATTTTCCAATTTTTGCTTCCTGCCCGTCGACATGATCTCTGATTCGATCAAATAAATATGTATGAACAAACAACCCCACACACACACACACACACACAGGAGTACAAATTTTATTTCCGAGTATCCCTTTGATTGACATCCTTTTCTGGGTTGCCGCGTTGAATTGGCAAAAAAAAAAACCCTCATCCTGTGTCGGGTTGATTCGATGGCGGGTGATAGCAATCAGAAGCGTTGAACTCGTTTACTTTTTTTTTTTTTTTTTTAAGGACTCGATGGATGAATATATTTAGTTCCCTGTTTTAAATGCGCGTAAATGTCTGGCAAATTAATAGAAAAAAAAAAAAACCAATGAATTTTTCTCTCTTTTCTTTTTCCCAGCTCCTAGTGAACCCCCATATGGAATGGAGGCAGTTCTTTTGAATTCGTCAGCAGTATTCTTGAAATGGAAAGCACCAACCCTTAAACCGTATCACGGTAAGTGCTCAATGTTTATTCACTAATCTAATACCTTGGGGAGTGTATCCTTTTCTGTTTAAGGGACTGTTGTGATTGTGCTATTTAAGAAACTGTACTCATTTTTTCGTTCTCGTTATTGCAGGCATCCTCCTTCACTATCATGTGGTCGTACGTGGAGTCGACATGAAAATGAATTTGTCTCGAATCCTCACGAATGTAACAATCGATGCTGGATCTCCAACCCTTGTCCTGGCAAATTTAACAGAAGGGGTGATGTACACGGTTAGCGTAGCTGGTGGTAATAGAGCTGGCATCGGGCCATATTGTTCGCCGGCAACATTGCGCTTGGATCCGATTACAAAGAGATTAGATCCGTTTATTAATCAAAGGTGAGTTGGCTTTCCATATCCTTTTTTGCTTTAACTTATTGATGTTACGTCAAAGTTAAACAAAAGTAATATATTTTTGAAATTTTTTTTTTTTTACAGATATCCCATCAATCAAGAGCACGTGGATGATGTCCTTACTCAGCCATGGTTCATCATATTGTTGGGAACTATTTTGGCTGTCATGATGTTATCATTTGGTGCCATGGTATTTGTCAAGAGGAAACATATGCTGATGAAGCAATCTGCATTGAATACGATTCGAGGTTAGTTATACACTAAACTATTACCAGTAGATACTTTATGTATTGTGTAGCCTAAATGGTTAATTGCTCTACTGTAACAAAATATTCATATATACAGCGGTGTATCCTTTTATTTTCTGTCTAAAGTGCAGTCAAATGAACACTGAATACATTCGGGTTTGCGTGAAATTGACTGTGAAATGTGAATATGGAAAATATGTATCTTTTTTTTAATTTTTAATTTTGCTTTTACGCACCGTAAAATTTGTGTGGAGGTATTAGTGGCCATTTATCAATTTAATCAGATGAAAATTAAATCATTGTGGCTAGTTGACCCTCGAAGGTAGAGTCCGGTGGTGTTTAAAGTGTTTAATTTTTGAAAATTGTCATCGAAGTTTCCCTTCTCCAACATTCATTTATTTGCTTAATATACTAGGTGGGGTGAAAAGTAACCTCCTTGACCGCCAGAATGCGCTGCTACTGCAAAAAAGGTTATGGTGCCTTGAAGTCCATTCATATTTAGGCAGACATGCCAAATTTCAGTGCTATACTGTCTTTAGTTTTGTTTTGACAGCTGATTGTTGTTGACGTGTTTGGCATCATGTTGAGTATGGACAAAAACGATTTTCGTTCTCTCATAAAACATTATTTTTTGGAAGGCAAAACGGCGAAGGAAACAAAAGAAAAGTTGGATAAATATTATGGGGCTAATGCTCCGTCAGATTACACCGTCAAATATTGGCTTCGAGAGTTTCGTGGTGGCGCAACTTCACTACTGATCAAGTCCGCAGCGGCAAGCCCTCCGATGCGGTTACAGAGGACAATGTCAAAAAAATACATGAAATGTTGTTGGCTGACCGGAAAGTGAAGGTGCGCGAGTTAGCAGATACCACAAAGATTAGTACTGAGCGCACACGCCATATTTTGGGCAATATTCTGTATATGAAAAAGTTATCCTGCCGCTGGGTGCCGCGCATGCTCACTCCTGACCAAAAACATGAACGCGAGAGCACGTCGAAAGAGTGTTTGGACTTTCTGATGCGGAATCGGGCGGACTTTTGGCGTCGATTGGTAACTGTTGATGAAACCTGGATCCACTATTACACACCAGAGAATAGAATGAGTGCCCGGCAATGGACTGAAGCCGGCACGAGTGCTCCGAAGCGGCCGAGGGAGGCTCAATGGGTCGGAAAGGTTATGTCGTCGGTTTTCTGGGATTGTCATGGCATACTCTTCGTGGACTACCTCGAAAAAGGAAAAACCATCAACAGCGAGTATTACTGTGCATTATTGGAGCGATTGAAGGCCGAAATCGCTGCAAAACGGCCTCACATGAAGCGAAAAAAAATTTTGTTTTTGGAAGACAATGCGCCGGCGCACAAGAGCATCGCAACCACCTTTTACCTTTTGGACGGGATCAAGAAGTTGGAAAATCGCTGGGGACTATATTGAATAAACAAAAAAAATTTTTCATTCCCAAGGAGGTTACTTTTCACCCCACCTAGTAAGCTCAAAAAAAGAAAATTAAATAATCTAAGAAATGCTTAAAAACTAACGAAAACATTTTAAAACTTAAGATTTACTTTAAATAAAATTAGGATGTCTTATCTAAAAATACTTAAAACTAAATTTAGGAGAGGGAAGGTAGGTTGGGTAGGGAATTTCTCACTGTGGATTTACTACTGAGTAAGTCCTAGATATATGATAGAAGGTGCTTTTAACAACGTCTACTCATCGGCGATAACGGGAGCACTGTCAAATCTGAAGATAGATAGCTCACTTGGTGAGCTGGTTAATTTACTGCTTAATAGTCGGATTATCAACTCAAAGTTGGGTGGGATATGTCAGCAGGGGAACCTCTCAAGGGGGCGTCCTATCCCCACTTCTTTGTATACTATTGATAATCTTGGAAGCTGAGGATTGCGAAGTTATAGCCTATGCGGACGACGGAGCTATAGCAGTCTCTGGTAAACACCTCATTACCTTAAAAGAGCTCCTACAAAACGCTTTGAATAAGCTATCTAGGTGGACAGCTCGGTGTGGTCTAGAAGTGAATCCCTACAAAACCGAACTAGTCCTTTTCTCAAGGAAATACGAAATCCCAACTATTGACCCTCCATCCCTTAATGGAGAACAAGCTTAACTTTCCCCAAAGAAGCAAAATATCTGGGTCTTATTTTGGATAGGAAACTAAGCTGGAAACCTAATACACATGAAAGAGTTAAGAAAGCCACTGTTGCATTCTTCTCATTGGCTCTATATTTCGGTCATCAGACCGGTCCTTATGTACGGGGTAGTTGTCTGGTGGACTGCCTTGGACACGGCGATAAACCAGAAGTTATTAAGCAAAGTCCAGAGTTCAGCTTGTCTGTGCATTAGCAGAGCACTGCGAACGACACCTTATGCAGCTATGGACACTCTCTTTTATCTAACACCCCTCGACATTCTTGGTGGGCAGCTAACTCAGCTATTCGCCTTAAAGCTACTTCACAGTGGTCCAAGAAAGTATATGGCCACGCCTCCACCCATCTTAAACAAATTTAATAACTTCCCTGAAGACATTGACTACACCATACCCAAGTTAAATTTTGACAAAAACTTCCAAGTTACCATCCCTTTCAGAGCATTCTGAGAAGAAGGTAGTTTAATGGAAGACAAGTGATTTCCTCATCTTTTCAGTCAGCAATCAAATCCTTGGAATCAGCCTCAAAAAATTCTATAAAAGCTCCAGACTGCCGATTGTCTAGAGAGATGGCGGAGCAGTTGAATATTCACCTAATTTGGGTGCCGGGGCATAGGAAAGGCTAACGAACTTGCCAGACATGGAACAACAATACCCATCCTTCCAGGCAAAAGTTTACTGGGTATGCCTATCGCTACATGCAAACTTAAATTAAAGCTGGATGCTATTGAAAAGACAAATTGTAGGTGGTGGTGCAACTTGTCTAGCGACTAAACAGATTTGGCCTAAGCTGGATCTGAAACGCTCTAGGAACTTGATTTCTCTAAATAGGAAGCATATCAGCGCTATTATAGGTGTCATTACTGGACACTGTTTAATAGGCAAGCATGCAACAATGATGGACGAGGAGGAGGAGGAGACTATTCTTCACCTTCTGTGAACCTGCCCAGCTCTTCTCCCAAAGAAGGCAACTCCACTTAGGAGCCTCCTGTTTCAACGACCTAAATGATCTGAATAAAATAGATGTTATTGACCTTCTACGCTTCATCAGAAGCCCCAAATGGTTCAATGATTATGCTAGAGGCTGCTTTCCAACCCCATGTGGTATCATAATGGGCCTATTACTGGTCTAAGTGTGTTGGCTCTCTTAGCTGACAGCCACCTCAACCTAACCTAACCTAACCTAAGTCTGAGATATTGGGAAACTTATTTGCTTTAAATTCCATTCTGGTCAGATGTTAGTATTGGCCATAGTCAGTTTAGTGGTATAGGAGTGCTGATCTTAGATGGCAATGACTTGCATTTAAAGAGATCTGTTGGAACAGCTGAGGACAATCAATATCTCAAGCTAATAACTGATGTAGAAAAAGTATTTAACCCACATCGCGACGTGTTTCAAAAGCTTGTAAATCTAACAATTTTAATCGGTTCTCATAGGGAGGAGTCATTCCAGCCCAGACCCAGACGAATCTACGCCGAACGGCTTCAATTTTCTGAATGTGGAGTTGATAATAAGTTGACCAGACAAGGCATTTGGTTATGTAAGGATTGGAAAATTCCTTATACCAACATTTTGCAAAGCCCAGTGCTGAGTTAGCTCTGCTTATTATGTTATGTTCAGTGTCACAGATAATGCCCAGATCTTACTTGAACATACTGTCAATTAAATTTGTTCTTCGAGGCAGGGAAGGACGGTTGCGCGAGTAAGTGGAGTCGACATTTTTTCACGATGAGCTCTAAGAGGTTTTGTTGGAACCTGATGAAGAATATGTTTAAGTCAACCCGCAGTGAGTGAGTAACAGTAATGCAAGGAATTTGTCTTGAGATCCACATGTCATCTGCGCAGATCTCTAGATCAGATCCCGTAATAACAAGCTCAACATGGTTTATAGTCAGTATGAAGATTAAAGGTCCTAAATGGTTACCCTGAAGTACTCTTGAGGTCACAACGATTGTGTTTGAAACCGAAGGTCTCTATATTGGCAAAATAGGACTTAACCCATGCAGCAAGCGACGTCGGATAACCAAGAGCTAAAAGTTTGAGGATTTTGATTTAGTGGGAGACTTTGTCAAAGGCTTTACTAAAGTCAGTAGCCGCGACGTACACTTCTTTACCACTTTCCAATGCACATAATGTGTTAGAAATGAATTCAGTAAGGTTGGTGGTTGTGTATCTGCCCTTTAGGAATCCGAGTTGCTTAGGGTAAGAAGGTAGAAGAAGATCGAGTCATAAACGATACACTCAAGAAGCTTGGGTATGCATGAAAGCTTAGCAATGTATTTTGCAGCCCTTCTTATAGATGGCGATGATAAATTAATCTTTACACAATTTTTGGAAAATTCCATGTACAATTGATAGTTGAAAAAGGCAGTGTAGAGCGTGCTAAATTGGAAACACATTTTTTCAAAACTATGGCCGGAAGTTCATCTCGACTGGTAGAGTAGTTGTCCTTGAGAAGATTAATCTTGTCAACCACTGATGACATGCTTATATTTAAATATAATATATTAGGGAGGTTTGAGCGCAGCCGTTTAAATAACTAAAATAGTTAAAATCGGACACAGGGTTGTCATTCGAAAACTCCTGGCTGAAGAAATCAGCAAAAAAGTTGGTTATTGTTTTCGGGTATTCTCGTATAGTTTAAGATACCCTGTAATATATTTATTGAAGGGTAGATAGTTAATTATTGTAACTTCACTTTCATAAATAAGAGCAAAAATTAGACGGGTGTATTTGTTGCAACGTATCCAATGATGCGCAGAATGCGTGTAGCACACATATGTACCTAGGTACGTAAAGACCAGAACTGTCAAGCTTTTTACCGTCACCGTCCTCAGAATTCTATCAGAAAGGCAAAATTTAGGTATGCCTTTGGCTAAAGAAACCCAAACACAGATGGAAGAATCTCACAACGTGTCAAGTCTCTAGTCTAGATTGATTTGGCCAAAGCTAGATTAAAAAGGCTCTAATAGATCGGTTTTGCTGAAACGATCACAGATTAGCAACGTCATCTGTAAAAGGCTAGACCTCTTTAAAACGATTTCTGCTGGAGCCACAGGGATGAGTAGGAGGAGGAAACAATTATATATTTCCTTTGTACATGTCCAGTCCTATGTAATAGATGAATGCTCTATCTGGCGGCTCTTCTCTTCAACAACATTGGCGACGTGGCGTATACTAAAGTCAAAAACAGTCTCTGCTTCATAGGAAGCACCGACTGGTTCAATTAGTACTGTAGATAGTTATTATAGAATAACGATAGATCCTGTAGTATCACAATTGTCCTCATTTGGTCTAATTATGTCTGTACACAGGTTATCTAGATTATCATCGTTTTGATGCATTTTCGATAGTTGAATGGATGGAGTTGATGTTGAAGCATCTAATGGTTTGTCAATGTTTGGCATACACCAACGAGTATTTCTATACCTTTTACTGTAACCAGCAGATTACATATGTATGCTGCTAAAGCTGCTGCTAGATGCCTAAGATTTCTCAAAAGATTTAAATGATTTTTGACTACAGCAGACTTACTCGTACGATCTATAAAGCATTCATTCATTAGAGACTTGGATGTAACTCGCATGTTTGAATGGAAGCGCCCCCCATTTGCTTGAGTTTACTAGATCTCGTTTTTTATCTGATGGATGGTTAAAGCACTTCTGTTTCGGTACTTTCATCAGAACTTCCATAACCTAGAAATAGAGAGCGAGAGAGAGAGAGAGAGAGAGAGAGAGAGAGAGAGAGAGAGAGAGAGAGAGAGAGAGAGAGGAAAGGGCATAGAGGAGAATTAAAGATAAGAAACGAACGATTTAGCAGATCAAAAACACCGCCCTAGACTTGATTGTTGGCGAGTTCGTGATATTACTCGCTTCTAACCTGAAGAAATAGACACTGTTCACAGACGTAAATTGGAGGGATTATGGCGTAATCCACATTTGAAGCCGACATCTGTTCGCTCTGTCAGTATTGGACCCAACAATCTAGTCCTGCCATAAGTTCTGTTACAAAACTTCCAGCGCAAACTGTATGAAGATACCATTAGGAATAGTACCGTTTTTTTTTTCAGAACACTCATGTATCATACTACAAAACGTAGTCGTCTGTGCGTTGCCGTATGAGCGCGGTTGTAAAAGCAGTACGCGAACGAATTTAAAGAAGTCCCTTTCGAAAACCGAAAATTATGTCGCGTGAGCTGGCTATATCGACCAGATCTATGTCACTGCTTCGGTAATGGTTTGGTGGGGGTATCCCATCAAGCACTTCATGCTCTCCATTTTTGTAAAAAAGGAGTGGAAACTTGGCCAAAGGTATACTAAGAAGATTTCCTAGAAAGCGTCGTTAAAGACTTGACAAATACCCTTTTTAATGGAGCAAGATGGGTTTTCAACAACTCAGCTGTGGGTTTAGAAGAAATATTTCTCCTTTTAGTACATCGGAGGATTGACCTGCAGAAAGCACAGATTTGAATCCTTTGAATTATTGTTTGTAGTCAGTGTTGGAGAGTATGGCCTGCAGGAGACCCCACCGAAATTTGGAGACCCTCAAAGTGCTTTAACCACAGTAGCGTTGTCCGTACCTCTGAAAACCGTGTGTGCCGCTGTAGTCCACCGTTTGAGGGTCTGCTTTAAAGCAAAAGGCGATCACTTTAAATAAACCGGCTTTTTTTAAATGCGTACTATGTAAGCAAATAAATTTTATAAATACTAATCCAAAATGTTTTGTTGTATAATTTTAATAACGTTTTGCACTTGTAACAGAACTTACGACAGGCATACTCGTACATATGTGATTTTTCTCAGAAAATCGCAGAGTCAAACTTCAAAGTCCTCCACACTTTTCCGATTCCCACTGCTTGTGCGGGATTTTTCATTTGTAATTGCATACTTATCACAACTAACTTTTATATCCAAACCCATCCAGGAACTCGCAGATACTTTTTTGTAACCACTCAACAGTAATATGAACTAAATTATCTTACTTACTTGTGCTTCCTAAAACTTATAATCTACAGAGACTCAAACCGCATTCTCTCTTCTTTTTGTCTAATTCTTCTTCTTCCCTACTTATACCCTTACCTCTCACTCCATCTCTAGGTTTACAACTTTAAAGGACCTTAGTGCTAAGAGGTCTAGAACAATAAAAAACTAAAATTATTCTCATGGTACATTTAACAATGAAGCTGTTAATGAGAACTTATAAAACACCTGCAAAGGTCTAAAGGTATTTGTGGTATGCTCTGCACCCGCACTGACTTCAAGACTTCACGCGGCAAGCAGTTTTTATATTTTCAGCAGAGTTGAAAACATTGGTAACACTCTGACTGAGACAACTTTTTCAAGATTCTTAATAAGCTTACATAATGGAAAAATTTTCAACCTCACCATACCATAAGTGGTATGTTGGAAGATGCTTTCAGTTTAATTGGTCAATTGAGTGAAATTTTAAGCAAAAAACTTAAAGATTTCAGCATACGAGTACACCTCTAACTAAACATGAAAATATTTTAGGGTGCAATTTAAAATGGAAACCATTTTCATTAACTCTGCATCCCTGTGGAATATGCATAATCAAATACCACAACCCTGCTTATACGAGTACTCCCACTCAAAAAGGATATCAAACAAAATTCTCTTATTAAATTAATTACGTTCATTGTAAAGCCCCCACATACCAATGCTACATTTATTCCCCATATTCACCTGTGAATATTCTCTCCAAAAATGTAAAACTCCACAGGAAACGGTGAAAAAAAAAGTCCCAAAATAAATGTCAGCGCTACGAGTGAAAATTATCCTTGCTTTTCCAACCCACCTGTCTTCTGCCGGCTGTCCGTCCGTCTACCCAACTGTGTATAATATATTTGTACTAACTGCTTCCGTTTTGTGCAGTTTTCTACTTTAATTCCTCCTTTTGCATTCATGTTGTGTTTTATTTCATCCTTTTCACTGCTCCACAACCAGCATTCAGGTAATGTGAGTTGAAAAGGATATACATAACTACAGGACACAGAAACTCAAAATGTTCACACTGGAAGGATAAACTGCAAAAAAATGTGTACCACACGCGTGGCATTCCCATGATTATTGCCCGCGCGACGGGTAGCTTTAATAACTTCAAATATACATACATACATACATATGGCAAAGGATAACACCCGTACAGTGCAAAATTAAATAAATCCCCCAACGAGTATAGGGAAGACCAACCGTGCGGAGAGAAGATTCATTTTTTGAAGTTTCCCATACATACGGATATATTTGTGGCGCTTTGCTTAATTGCACTTTTGTCTGTTTGATCGCGCGCCGCATTCACGCTGCTTGTGTGCCCGTCGTCGTCATTGTCATGCTGCTGACGCGCGATATATGCCTCTCTAGTGCGCCAACTAAATGATGATGATGGTTCATTTCCATTTTCATACTGGGAACTCCGCACTCAGAGGGAATACGAGTATTCGTATCTCGTGTGTGTATCTCTGGACAGACAGGACACTGTTGTTTATACATTTTCATCTAGTTGACAGTCGGACAAATTTTTAATTAAAAATATATAGCCAACGAAAAAAGACAAAAAAAAAAAACACAAAAACCGAGTGAAAAATGATTCGAAATCAGGAGCGGTTTTGTTTGCTATAAATTTCCGAAAGAAAACTGGCAGTAGCACCATATTCTCTGCAAGAACTTTCAGGACATCATCTATGCCAACCTATATACTTTTTTTTTTTTTTTTAATAATAATTTCAAGACTTTTCTTTTTATTTTGTGCTTTGCTTCTTGTATTAATTATGACATTTTTGTTCATTGGTTTTCGTCCTGCAGGCACACATCATCCAAACGATGTCCTCAAAATGCCGAGTCTATCCCGCAATGGAAATGGTTTCTGGTTGGATGCATCGGCTGGCGGTATGGTGTGGCGTCCCACAACCAGTGATACAATGGACATGCAAAAGGATCAAATTGCTGACTATGCTCCCGTTTGTCTAACAACAACAACATTACCATCCGAACAGCATCGAAATCAAAGGTATATAGGCGTAAATGTGTAGATATTTTAAGGATAATTCTGTGTGCTGATGGTTTTCGTATTTTGGTCCTTCGAGCTGGATTATTGGCAAATTACATGTATTGTAGTTGATGCATTTCTGAATTTGACTCAAGGCATTGTGCATGGGTTATCTACAGGGTGACTAATGAATATTGCTACATTAAGAAACTCAAACAATTTTTTTTTTTTCAATTTGAAATGGCCCCCGCGATCGGTGACGCATGTGCGACATCTTATCAAAAAGTTGTTCATTACTGCCTGTAGGGCAGCAGTGGGAATTGCCTCAATTATTGCTTGAATTGATTGCTTCAAATCATTCAAATTTGTGGGTTTTCTTTTGTAGATTTCCTGTTTGTAATAACCCCACAAAAAAAAAATCAGGTGCAGTCAAGTCAGGAGACCTTGGCGGCCAATGAAATGTGGAATTCCTGGAAATTAGCTTATTTGGAAATTTCCGCTTCAGTTCTGCCATAGCAGGCCGGTGAGGACGGTGAGGTTGCACCATCTTGCTGAAACCATACAAATTTGAAAGGGATTATCTTTCGGCGTAATTCTGGGAAGAAAAACTCCTCCACCATCTCTAAATAACGGTCTCCATTGACCGCTATAGTGCGACCATTTCCTTAAAAAAATATGGCCCTACAATGCAGCTTTATGAAACTGCACACAACACTGTGACTCGAGCTGGATGTAGTTCGGTCTCATGGAGTACTCGTATCTCCGGATTAGCATCACTCCATATTCGACAATTCTGCTTGTTTATATTGCCTTTTAAATCAAAATGGGCCTCGTCAGACATAAAAAGTAAGTCTAACATGTTGTTGTCCTTTGCCACCATTCGAATGAACCGGCAAGTCTGCTGATTTCAATTTGTTTGTTATTCGAACTTTATAGGGAAATAAGCTCAAATCTTTGTGCAAAATTTTCTTCAGTGATTGTCTGCTTATTCCCATTTGAGCAGATAAGTTCCGGGTCGAAACGCCACAATTCGTTTGTATGGCAGCAGCAATCGTATCCTGTGTCCTAACTGAAGGATCTCGGTGATAAGGCTTTCTTGTGACAGTCACACGGTCGGCAAAAGAGTTAATCAGCCTCATAATAGTCCATCTGCTCGGAGCAATGCCGCCAAAAGTCCGTCTAAACTCTCTGTGGACTAAAATTATAAACTCCAAGGCACGATGGCGACGCACTATCCAAATTCTAGTTTAATAGTTCCAATTATTCATTTTTGTTAAATCTAAATGTTAATCAGTAAATGGAACCGATTAATTTATACAGAAAAAAAGTCATTACTCTTTCTTTTGGTAGCGCGTTTCATCAGTCACCCTGTACTAGTGTACGAGTAATGACTACGTTTTACTTTTGTGGACTTTAGCTTTTGTTTTTCTACGTTGAATGATGTACCGAAACGTACGTTTACAACACTATACTCGTAACAGTGAGGTAGTTATTTGTAGTAAAAATAATTACACAGCACGTGTTGTTCCTTCTTTGCTATACTCGTATCTGAAATTTGCAGCATTTCGATCGAACAAAGTTTGCCCTGAAGGTTGGCTAAGTACATATGTAGATACCGTTGATGTAATTATTATGGCATCACAAATGGAAACTACTAATTAAAATTGAATTCTAGTTTGTTTCATTGAGTTGTGCGTCGACAATATGTATGAATTGTTTTTTTTTTAATTTTGTTGAAGCCAACGGCAAAATGTATACTAGATACATTACTCGTACATAGGAGGGAAAATTGGATTGCAGTTAGTTAATTTTTCTGTTTGAGCCATATCACCACAAATTTTCATTGTTACTTGTTAGGAAGACAAATTAAAATTGAGTACTCACGCCTATAAGGCGTTATCAAGTTGCATTTTAAGATGCGTTCTACCGTCTAGATATATTCGAACCCGACCTTCAATAACTGAGAATGTGTTGATATTCTTCATCATTTGCAAAACGTGCATTTCTACTGGATTGGTTGGTGTTTTCATGCTTTCAAGTCAACGAAATGAAAAATTTACAGACGCGCTGCAGATAAACTTGAAGACTGAGAGTTTCCAAAGTTAAATGCCAATTTGTCTTATTCGAAAATATTCGAAATAAAATGCGCTTAACAAGATTACCTAAATTATGAGGACATTACTTAGTTCTTTATCCTATTAGTGATCCTTGGGTAACTTCAATGGACACGCGGTATTGATTACATCTCTTGCCTATGCGTCTCAACTGACCTTCGACCATCCTGCCACACATTTTTATGGGCGGTCCACTATTCTTGGGTTATTGTTCGTAAGAGATGCAGTTCATCCAAAATATCCACAATGTTTTCTGAGCCAACGATTAGTAAAAGTCCTTTACGGTGCTATATGTAGGACTTAAACCACGGGGGATGCAGTAGATAGGCATGCCCAGTATTCAACCACTGAATCAGGTCAACGTTCTGCCCAGCGGATTTGTAGGATTCCATAATTTGCCATCGATAAAGTGCTGTGAAGCACATCCCTAATGAGAATCCACAAAATTAGTTACCTACAGATTTCTGTACATCTCTTCGATTCTAACAGCTTTTTGTTCTGATTCTGTACAAGATTCAGGTTTTTTTAGGTTTGTTCATCAAGAGCATTTCTTACGGTACATACACTACGATGGGCTCATTCATCTTCATTCGGTGCCAAGATTTAAACTGATTCCTTACCTCTGCCGTCAGTGCATTCTTAAAGTAGTTTCTTTTCATCAATCCGCCACCTGTAATCTAAAGAAGATCCCTCGACAATACTTTCTGTACTGGATGATGACAATCTTTCTTACTTCTGTCCTATACAAATCTATCCGTCAATACTCCTGCGGAAGTTAGGAGCGCTTAGAGTTATATAACCTTATTATTGAAATCCTAAACTGGTAAGGAAAGCCTTCACATTCCAGAAACCAATCTTTGTCCAGATATAAAGGGTCTTTCATTAAGCGCTTCCTGTCTTTAAATTTAAATGAAACAAAGTGTGTGTGAGATATCATCGACATTTTTTATTTGTTTGAAAGGCCTATCGATGCCATTATGTATGGAATATAACATCGCTCAAATGTCCGCCGCGGCTTCTCTGGGTGGCGCGCATCCGAAATGTCCAATTTTCTATGACTCTGGCGCATAAATCAGGCTGAATTTGACCGATGGCATGGGTTATGTTGGTTTTGAGGGCCGCTGTGGTTTGTGGCTTATTCGCATAGACCTGCGACTTCAGAAAACTCCACTCTAACAGGGTCAAATCGCACGATCTCGGTTGCCAGTTCACATCACCTCCACGTGAGATGACCATGCTCTCGAATCGCTCGTGCAGAATTTCCAATGTGGCGTGAGCTGTGGAAACCACATGTCGTTGGTGTCCATATGTCCAATTCAGGGCAAAAGAAGTTGGTAATCATCGACCTATAGCACTCGCCGTTGACGGTGATGGCCTGGCCAACGTCGTTCTCAAAGAAATATGGACCGATGACGCCGCCAGCCCAAAATCCACACCAAACAGTGACTTTTTCGGGATGCATTGGACGCTCTTGGATCTCATGTGGATTGGTATTGTCCCAAATTCGACAATTTTGTTTGTTGACGTACCCATTCATCCAGAAATGGGCCCCATCGCTGAAGATAATTTCCGATGAAAATTAGGGTCAGTTTCCAACTGCTCCAGAGCCTATTCAGCGAACACACGTCGTTGTCTATGGTCGTTTACCTTCAGCTCCTGGGTCAGTTGAATTTTGTACGGGTGCAGGCCCAAGTCACGACGCAAAATTCGTCAAGTTGTGGTCTGTGAAAGGCCGAGTTCTTGTGAGCGACGCGAAATCGAATGCCTCAGATTCTCCTGCACACTCTCATGGACAGCGGCGACGTTTTCGGCAGATCTTGCGTTTCGTCGACGTACGCGTGTTGGTTGATCGTTTACTGAACCAGTGGACTCGAATTTATGCACCACACTGCGAATAGTCCTCTCGGAAGAACGATTATGGCGACTGTAAAATGGGCGAAGGGCGCGGCACATTGCCCGATCAGAACACCCATTTTGATAAAACAATTTTATTATTTGCACGTGTTGTTGAACGCGTGACTTAGCAAAACGGACTGAATAAATGAATTTGACAGATGTAACTTCAACAATATGGACGCTTTCAACTGTCAAAGTTCGGAAGTCCCTATTGGAAGACCCTGTATAATATGTTAGTAGTCAGAGTATGCTTATGTAAATGACTACCATTTGACAACAATCATCAACTCACCTGTAAGGAAACCGCTAAATTAGAACCGCCCGGATAAGGGCCTAGAACTTTCAACTCGAGTTTGCTTAAATCCAAAAGCTAATCACAGAAAAATATGCCAAGAGTTTTCATCCTTCTTTTAACCAAAACAGGTGAAAAATTAATTAAATTCTACCTCTTCCCTGCAACTTCTGCGACACTCATTCTGCGCTACAGAGTGGCACTCACATGATTGCCAATGGCCCTATTAGCAGTTCTTCTGTGCCAGAGATGGTTACTGCATCCTTGCAACTAAGAGTAACACTCGGTCGGAGATGAACTATAGATGGTCAACTGGCAGTCCGATGGCTCTATTGCCAGTCCTTCTGTGCCAGAGATGAACTCTAAAGAAATGGTTGACTGCCAATCCTCTGCTCTTTAAAATTCACATGCCACCATACTGTTTCTTCTTTCGAATTCATGTCTATGATGGTGCTTATACGCCGCAAAATGAGGTTTTTCAGCTCATTTGTCGAAAGAGAGCACCCCCCAGAGTTGAGTACCTCAACTTCATTATATCTCTGATCTCGGATTAACGAGGACTAAACCCAGCGCTTTCGCGATTATGCTTATTTAAAAGTGCGTCAAGCGCATATCTGTTCAACCCCATATCGTTGCCTATTTATGCTGATTGATATTTAAAACGGGAAGAGTGGAGGCGGAATGTATTTTCAATCTTTCCTACAAGCTCATCCGCTTTCTCATTGTCCGGGATATCTATGTATGTGCCTAGGCAGATGTTCACCATATTGTTTATTTTTTCAGCTTAGGGGATGACTGCATTCTCGACTGCAACACGATATTAATAGTTATTTCCAAGGGCTTTGGAGAATACGCTAACTCTTGTCGAAGGCCAATCTTATTTTTTGTGTCATTTTGGTCTATCCAGCCATTTCTGTCAATAATTCTAAAACTGAAAACCCTGTGAAAGACTAGTTTAGTAGCTTATGATCTCATCAGGCTTCTACCTTCGGGGCGCTCCAAGTTCGCCAACGTTACAGGTGCGCCTATCCTGAGGAAAGATTATAATGAAAAGTTAGGTCTGCTTCCAAGACATAACAGAACTGTGACCGTAGTGCGCCAATAACCAGTAGTCTGCTTTCCTGAATTTAAGTACGGTTTTAGATGGATGAGTTTCAGCGCAGTCCGACTGTAATATAAGTCCTGTTACTACAATCCAGCCTACTCTTTGGATCTCTATCAGGCATACTTACTTTACTTTAGGTGGCGCTACAGTCCGGGGTGGACCTGGGCCTCAACCAATACGCCTCTCCAGTTAGCGCGATCTTTGGCTAATTGCCTCCAGTTGCGCACTCCAAGTTGGTTGAGGTCCCCTTCCACTTGTGCGCGCCACCTAAGGCGAGGTCTTCCTCTACTGCGTTGTCCCTCCGGGTTGGAATCGAAGACTCTTCGGGCCGGAGCGTTGGTGTCCATGTCCTAGCCATTTTAGACGACTGATGCGCACTTTTCTGACCAGGTCGATGTCGCTGTAGAGCTCGTAGAGTTCGCTGTTAAATCTTCTCCTCCAAAGCCCGTCAACGCAAACGGGACCAAAAATCACTCGAAGAATTTTCCATTCGAAACGACCAAGAAGATCTTCATCCGCTTTTGCTAGGGTCCATGCTTCTGCGCCATAGAGCAGGACAGGGATGATAAGGGTCTTATATAGAGTCTCCTTAGTGTTTCTTGACAAGGCCTTACTAATCAATTGCCGTCTTAGGCCAAAGAAACAGCGTTTGGCAAGTGTAATTCTTCGCTTTATTTCTGCTGAGGTGTCATTATCAGAGTTTACCGCGGAGCCGAGGTAGACAAAGTCCCTAACTACCTCAAAATTGTAGCTGTCTATCGTGATATTCTGTCCGATTCGTCGATGTTGTGTGTCCCTTCTTGTTGACAGCATATATTTTGTTTTACCCTCATTCACCACCAAACCCATTTTTGCCGCTTCTGCACTAATACTTGCAAACGCACCAGTGACAGCTCGCTGTGTTCTGCCAACAATGTCAATGTCATCAGCGTATACAAGAAGTTGCACAGACTTTTGGAAAATTATGCCCCTGGTGTTGGCTTGTGAGTTTCGCACAATTTTCTCGAGAATGATGTTGAAGAAGTCACATGACAGCGCGTCACCTTGTCTAAATCCTTTTTTGACGTCAAAGGTCTCGGTGAGATTGTTTCCAACCTTTATGGAGCAGCGAGCGTTCTCCATCGTCATTCTGCACAATCTGACAAGTTTGGCAGGGATGCCAAAACTAGACATGGCTCTGTATAGCTCGTCTCTATAAATGCTTTCATATGCGACCTTAAAATCGATAAAAATATGATGAGTATCGATCTGGACTTCTTGGGTTTTCTCCAGGATCTGCCGTAGTGTGAATATTTGATCGGTCGTGGATTTACCGGGCCTAAAACCGCACTAATAGGGACCTATCAGATCATTGACGAATGGTTTCAGGCGCTCACACAGTACAGCAGACATGATCTTATACGCAATGTTCAGGAGACTGATGCCTCTATAGTTGGCGCAGTTTAGAGGGTCTCCTTTCTTGTGAATCGGGCAAACGATGCTGAGGTTCCATTCATCAGGCATACTTTCTTCTGACCAAATCTTGGAGACGAGTTGGTGTATGCTCTCCACCAGGTTATCTCCCGCCGCCTTAAACAGCTCGGCAGTTAAGCCGTCCGGTCCAGCAGCTTTGTTGGATTTAAGCTTAGATATTGCTATCCTCACTTCATTTTTGTCAGGTCGACGGAAATCTTGGCTTTCATCGTCCAGGTTGAATGGTTCATTCTGTCTGACAGCGGAATTTGTGTCCTCTTCGCCGTTTAGCAGTCTGCAGAAATGGTTTTTCCATGTCCTCAGCACCGACTGTGACTCTACTACAAGGTTTCCTTGTTCGTCTCTATAGGTCTCTGTTCGGGTCTTTTTGACACGACACGTTCTTTTTACCTTTTGGTGAAACTTCCGAACATTATTCCTGGAGTAGCACCTCTCTATATCCTCGATCGCGCGCTTCTCATGCTCTCTCTTTTTTCTCCGGAGGAGCCGATGTTCTTTCCTCCTTTTTTGCTCGTAGAGCTGACAAGCTGCTCTCGTCCTTCTATGCAGTGACGCTTCGTAGGCACTTCGTTTTGCTGCATGTGCTTGCCGGCACTCTTCGTCAAACCAGGGGTTTCGTGGGGGTGGACTGGTGAAACCGAGCACATCAGTTGCGTCGTTTTTGATGGCTTCTTGGCATCGACGCCACTGGTCTTCGGCACTTGATGCTGGCAGCATAGGGCTTCTCGCGAGGATTAAGGATACGCGATCGGCAAAGGTTCTGGCGGTTTGTTGCGTTTGTAGCCGTCCAACGTTAAATCTCCTCTATCAGACTTGGAAGATAAAATTTGTTTCCTCAAAAGCCTCAGTTCCTACCACAAAACATTTTAATGTAATCTTCGATGTTTATAGTCTTTTGAAGGGTTGAATACTTGAAATCTCGTCCTAGTGAACAGAACGATATCGGTGTTTGATAGTTTGACTCCCTACAGACTGCTAACAGAAGTGCGTAGTTGAGGCTTGGTTCTTGCGGTTCTTGTCCATACTTTGAATAGTCAATAGTATCCCTAGGTTTCCGGTCTAATAAACGCCTTACGTTCGTTCACATACATATGTACACTTACTTCCCCCAAATGTCAGTTCTTTAATTTTGTTTTTTAAAGTGCACCTTTCCGTTCAGATACTAACCACTCTTCAGTAACGCATTTATTTATTGCATTCATTATACCACCAGCAATACATTAACACTTATTAATGAAATACAATTTAAGCGGCTTACCTGTCGTACGAGTATTGTCCGCCTAGGTCCGATAAAGAGCTCACCCTTTAAGAATAGTGGTCTCCCCCCCTGGAGGCTATACCATTAAATATTCATTCAAAAGCGTAGGCATACACACATGGACACGTACTCACCGGCATTTTATTGCTATCTCGCCGAAACAGAACGTGTTCCATACCTCACTCCGTAAATCGTTTTTAATCCATAGACAATTATTTTCGCACTCCGATAATCTGGCAATTTATTAATCAAGGGTCGTTTATTCTTTTTTTTCAGATACGTGGGCGAGTATTCCAATATTCCGACGGATTATGCTGAGGTGTCGAGCTTCGGAAAAGCCCCAAGCGAATACGGTGGCAGTACGACTGGCAAACATTCCCCGGCACCATATGCCACGTCCTCAATAGTGGGTACGGCACGCTATCCAAATGAATATAGCAGCGGCTCGACGGGATACCACAGCCAATCGACGACTCATCCCCAAAATTATCAACAACAACAGCAGAGTTATCCAAATTCTATGCAGCATCAGCGATTTGGTTACCATCATTCGGCCGGCAATCATCATCATCAGCATTCGAATTCATCAAACGTCTACCAAACCGCCAACGATATGTACCCGGGTGGGGGTAGTTCAAATCGATCCACGTACTCGGAACAATATTACTATCCCAAGGAAAAGATTCACATAACCGAGAACAAGCTGAACAATATGACAAATTGCCTGACGTTTAACCCACGAACCGTTGGAATGCAGCCAACTCCGGTAGCCCTGCAACAGGGCAGCCCCATGGGTACAATAAGACGGAACAACAATCGCTTCAAAGTATCACACCCACAAAATTTCCTCCACCAGCACCACAACGGCGACAATGGGAAACGTGTTGAGGTGCTGCCACCACCACCACCGCCACCAGCACTACCGTCTGGGATGATGATGCCACAATCCCAGCAGAAATACAATGGCCAGGGGAACGTGAGCGGCGGGGGCGGGGGCGGGGGCAGCGGTTCCGGAAATACCAATGCGAATGCCACGACCGTGTCGACGGCATCTTCTGCCAGCAAAAGTCTCCTCGACTTCGATTCAACGGTAATGGTCGATTCAGGATTTGGCGGCGGTGGTGGAGTTGGAGCAGGTTGTGATAGTGGTTGCGGATCACCATCGCTGTTGCATGCACAGGATGAGCAACTTTATATAAAAGTTGGCGAAACCAATCCACCGGATAATACTTACCTCAATTGGCGAGGACACCCGACACGGGGCTCATATAACCGCAGCATTGGCGGTGCAAGCAGCAGCATCGGAGGCAGTAGCACTCTAAGCTCTGAGAACAATGACAACGGAGGTGTTGGTGATAATCTAACTGCGGGTGACAATAGACGACGACAGGCGGCCGCGGTGGCAGCAGCAGTTTCGACGGCAAACGATAACGATGTGATTTATGCGCCGTCTAGCGATCGGAGTCTTATTAGTTATAATGCCCAGGTGGATAACGTGTGACCTACCAGTCCTTGGCGGAAATCGTAAAAGCAAACACTCTTTGAATGGAATAAATGTGCGGGGGATGATTTATTATCAAATGATATATCGTTGGAGGGTTGTTGTTGCTGTGCGATAAACGAACTTCAATTCCTTGAAAAGATATTGGAAATTGGAAATCCATACGAGTAACTGTTGTATTTTATGTTCGAAGACTGATGACGAGAGATGCCAATTTGTAGGGTAT